>CM054126.1:57876969-60487243 GCA_028751855.1 Ambrosia trifida | reverse complement strand
ATCTTTTATTTGACACTTTTTGTATTTATCTAGAAATTAATATTGTTGTACTTTTTGTTGTCATTTTTGTATTTGTTTTTTAGTACTTCAAGAATTTGAAGCCAGAAATGTATATGGATTGCCGGTTCACGTTCAATGATGGATCGCTAACATCAGCTGAACTAGGCGAAAATTACATGGCTAACATGATGTATCAGAAATGTCAACCAGAGGTGCGTTATGTTCGTTCTCTTAAAATCAAATACACAATGTTGAGTTATAATTTAGATATACAACATATTTATCTAAAAAGTTTTACACTATTAAAATACTATGATAAAAACAATTTAATATAGCCACGTTATCTTTTTACGTAACTTTTCATAGTATGAGAGCTTTGGAGAATGTCACGTACGTTATCATAGTTTAGACTTTTCTTATACTGATTTTTATGAGTGTCAAAATATATAACAAAATTAATAAGACAAACTTATCATATATACAACTCTTCAATCTTCTAATGTAGTGTTACCTATAAACTGAATATTTTTTTATAATAGAAACTAGCTGATTATCTCGGAAGGGTCCCGGGGTTGAAAAATCTATTTTTACGTGATAACCTATTGCAAATGGCTCATATTAACTAACCACAAAATCTCTCAATCATTGCATGTTCATAGTATTCTTATCAGTAATAACTCATATTCCTCAATCTAAAACCTAATCAGTAATCATCTAAAGAATCACTTATGTAAGCTGCAACTATTAAAAAACTCACCACATTTCTCTAATTTTTCACATTCTAATGGCTCTTATAATTCCTAACCTAATCAACTAAACAAACACTTAAGTTGGAAGTTGTAATCATTGCATCTCATTATGCCACATGGCATAATCAAGAGATGGTTGAGACCACCATTGAACGCCACGTCAGCAACTATCAATTCTTTCCGGGAGCGTCTCGGGGTTGAAAAATATAACCATTCGAATAATACTAATACTAATAGTAATAATTATTACTCTTGTAATTAAATAAATAAAAAAAATAACTTTGCTATAAGGTGACACCATGTGTTTCAGTGTTGCGCGATTCTTTCTCCTAACTTCTCTTGATGAAGTATACCTAGTAAAATTCCAATGATATCATGCGATTGGGCTGATTTTCAACATCGTAGATAAGAACTTGGTTTAAAAGAAAAAACATGATTAATGAATAACATGAACATTTTGTGTGTTTTTTTCATGTATGAACGAAACCCCACAAAAAATAGTCGATTTTTCTCCGTTTTATATATAGAACTATAGTACTCGTTGGAAAGATAATAAAACGCTCATTAATTTGGTGTAATTTTTTTCTTTAAAAAATCCCGTATATAAAAGATATAAACGTTTAAAAATTATGGGCGGAAATATGAGAGGAAAAATTTTAAATTTATTTTTAAATTTTTTTTCCTAAAATAACTCAATTTAATTTAGGGTTTTATGTTTATCTTTTTTTAATTAAAAAAAGAAATTGTTCAAAAACACTAAAATCTTTCAATTATGATGCCACGTGGCACTATCAAGGGGAGGTTGAGGTCTCCATTGCACGCCACGTCAGCATATACGTTTTCTTTTATATATATAGATAGATATAGATTTGTCATAGTCGTCGTTAATAAAATACGCTTACCAATCTGTTAAATTACTTCGCTAATTAGTACTTTCAATTACCTAACGGATCAAACAAGAAAACCAATCTGATAAGAGCTTAAATTAATAAGTGTTAATATTTAATTAATAATAAAAGTTACATAAAAATAACGAGGCTATTACATAAAAAAGTTAAAATTATTTTATTCAATTACGTTAAAAGATAACGTGGTTATTTTAAATTATTTTATTAAATTACAAAAAGAAGAAAGATAACGTACTTTGGATAAAACAATTTAATATAATCACGTTTTCTTTTAATGCAACTAGTGGACCCTCTCACGCTTTGGAGCAACTTTCAGTCAGTATCAAACTATCAATCCGATCAATTGCCGTATTACTATGATATTAGAACTCGAAATAGCAATCAAAACATATTTTACATCATATTTTACATCGATTAAAACTCTAAAACCCTAATAATGAATGCTCGTATCGGTATAGCTGCGTTATGTTTTTATGTAATTTTTATTTATTATTATTTTTTTTTAAACGGCCAACGAAACGATCTCCGAGCCCCCGGGGTACTTAGGCCAATTCCCCTTGATCCGAACCCGCCTGCCGGACTGCCCCGATGCGCAGGAAACCCTTGGAATGGGAAAACCTTCGCCCCCGCTTGGAGTTGAACCCGGATGAAATCCGTTCAAACTATTCATTGCGATGTCCATCAACCAATTAAATTGAGTAGCCAGAACTATGTAATTTTTATTGATAGCAATCATGGGAGTTGCCATCAAATTGATTATTGATTTTATTTATTTAATAAATCTATTAAAATGTGACTTTCATAAATCTTTACTTAAAATTTATTGGATAAATTAGATTTTAATACGTCAAACTATGACACCTTAATTGGCCTATAATAATTCACATTAATAATGTGACCTATTGACACTTTCAATTGTCAATTCTGTTGTCAAAAAGGCAACCCGGCTTAAAGGAAAAACTTCTTTTGTCCCTAATGAACAATGGATTATTTTTACCCTAAACAGATGTTTTGAAATAGATGAAGCTTAGAAGTAGATGAAGTTACTTTTTTGTTAGATTATGGGGCTATTTGGTTGATTAAGTGTTGAATCATTAAGATAGTCTGAATGGTTAAGAGACTCTGAATGGTTAAGAGCTGAATCATTCAGCATCCCTTATTAGCTTAATGGTTCAGCACTTAATCATTCCATTCAGATTTTGAAACAAACAGTCTGAATGCTTAATGATTCAGACCTGAATAGTTAAGAGGCTGATTAAGAGGCTACCAAACAGCCCCTATGATTTCCCAAAACAAAAAAAGTTAAAGTTACGAGTGTCATTTGATATATTGCTAAAATGGATAAATTATCGGCCAATAGCCAATAGTCTGGATTATGCATCTGACAATAATCTGTAGTGATATAATTATTTAACCTATTTTATCTCATTTTGTAGTAGTACTTTTTTTCTAATTTTCTCATTTTAGGGTTGTGGGATTTTATTTTATTTTTACCGGTTAGTATAAAATACACCTCTAAACATGTGATATTCTGAGTGTCGAATTAATAGAATCAATTTTAAAACAGTTAAATGGTTAATGATAAAGAAAACATATAGTTAGAAACTTAGACTAATTGATTTATCATATGCTAACCCTAAACAAACAAAAGTTGAAATCATATTCCATATACCACCACTCATGAACATAACTACCATCCACACTTGAACATTTTTTTATCAAAGTGGGGCCTATAGATGTCGAATTGGTCATTTGTATACTGAACACATTAACATGTCAATTTTGGCGGATACTAATCAGAGGCATGATAACCACTTTAACATGACAATTTTGGTCCAATAAACGTGTTTTGGTGTACTAATTATTAGGACATGGCATTGGCAAAGATGTTGATAAGACCGAGTCAGTTATTCATGGAAGACATGAGCAAAGATTCTCTTCTAACCAAAGAGAAATACGGTTCGGTTAGTAGGGTTTACGTGGTGTGTGAAGGTGACCGCGTTATGGATGAAGAATTCCAGAGATTTGTCATAAAAGATAGTCCCCCCAATGAAGTCAAATCCTTTCCAGGAGTTGGGCATATGATTATGCTGTCAAATTCAAAAGATATCTCTCTTTATTTGCAGGAAATACTTAATCGGTACCCGTGATCCATGGAACCCCCCCCCCCCCCCATGTAGTTCAACAATGATGGTGATATAAGGCGTGGCATGCAGTGGCGGAGCTACATACTTGGCAATGGTGTCGTCCGACACCATTCAAATTTCTGTATTATATGTATCTTGTGATAGAAAAAATACGAGCAACGCCATTGGTATTTTACAAACGACACTATGGTTTTCTTGTAAACGTTTTACATAATAAACAAATTTAATATAGCCACGTTATCTTTTTACGTAACTTTTCATAGTATGAGAGCTTTGGAGAATGTCACGTACGTTATCATAGTTTAGACTTTTCTTATACTGATTTTTATGAGTGTCAAAATATATAACAAAATTAATAAGACAAACTTATCACATATACAACTCTTCAATCTTCTAATGTAGTGTTACCTATAAACTGAATATTTTTTATAATAGAAATATAGATTTGTCATAGTCGTCGTTAATAAAATACGCTTACCGATATGTTAAATTACTTCGCTAATTAGTACTTTCAATTACCTAACGGATCGAACAAGAAAACCAATCTGATAAGAGCTTAAATTAATAAGTGTTAATATTTAATTAATAATAAAAGTTACATAAAAATAACGAGGCTATTACATAAAAAAGTTAAAATTATTTTATTCAATTACGTTGAAAGATAACGTGGTTATTTTAAATTATTTTATTAAATTACAAAAAGAAGAAAGATTACGTACTTTGGATAAAACAATTTAATATAATCACGTTTTCTTTTAATGCAACTAGTGGACCCTCTCACGCTTTGGAGCTACTTTCAGTCAGTATCAAACTATCAATCCGATCAATTGCCGTATTACTATGATATTAGAACTCGAAATAGCAATCAAAACATATTTTACATCATATTTTACATCGATTAAAACTCTAAAACTCTAATAATGAATGCTCGTATCGGTATAGCTGCGTTATGTTTTTATGTAATTTTTATTTATTATTATTTTTTTTAAAACGGCCAACGAAACGATCTCCGAGCCCCCGGGTACTTAGGCCAATTCCCCTTGATCCGAACCCGCCTGCCGGACCGCCCCGATGCGCAGGAAACCCTTGGAATGGGAAAACCTTCGCCCCCACTTGGAGTTGAACCCGGATGAAATCCGATCAAACTATTCATTGCAATGTCCATCAACCAATTAAATTGAGTAGCCAGAACTATGTAATTTTTATTGATAGCAATCATGGGAGTTGCCATCAAATTGATTATTGATTTTATTTATTTAATAAATCTATTAAAATGTGACTTTCAAAAATCTTTACTTAAAATTTATTGGATAAATTAGATTTTAATACGTCAAACTATGACACCTTAATTGGCCTATAATAATTCACATTAACAATGTGACCTATTGACACTTTCAATTGTCAATTCTGTTGTCAAAAAGGCAACCCGGCTTAAAGGAAAAACTTCTTTTGTCCCTAATGAACAATGGATTATTTTTACCCTAAACATATGTTTTGAAATAGATGAAGCTTAGAAGTAGATGAAGTTACTTTTTTGTTAGACTATGATTTTGTCACACCACGACAATGGCGGAAACACGTGGCGCGACGGTTCAAAGCATAAAGTCAAGGTTATTGCTAAACACAAGTAATTTAAGAAAATGGGTCATTTATTATGACGTCAAATCTTGTTCAAATATTACACAAAAGTAAATTGTTTTTAAGACAATCATAGAGGTTTCTCAAATATATCCCAAATGCCTTGGGAAATAAAAGTGAAACCCCGCAAAAGTTTGACGCCGCATTGGAGGATTCCACGACCCAGCTTGCCCGGTTCTCCTTCATCTAATTACCTGAAAGATATGTTTAAAAGTTTCGTCAATATAAATATATTGGTGAGTTCACAGGTTTTTAGTTTCCAAAACTTGAATACTTGGGAAATACCATGTTATGACAATATATAGGAGTTGCGAATTCCTATAACTCTACTTGAGACTATAATCAAACCAAGACGTATAAAATAAATATGCCCCGCCTTAAGTCGTTACTCGGTTTCCCACGACTTAAGTTCAGAATATATGCACCCCAGGCATAACCTAATGCATAATCGACGCTATCGATTAGGGGTGGGCCTTGTCAGGCACCAATAGTACTATTCAATATTCCTCCGGTTTCATTTCCCTGAATAAATGATTATAGAGGCGAGGACTCAACCCCGAGTGGCGGTCACACCTCAAGTAATAAATCCGTCATACATTTTCCCTAACATATCTTTCCCCCGAAAAACGTAAAAATAGTTTAAAATGGGGCCGTGAAACTCACCTGAAACTCTGTCTGGCTTACTAGGCGGATAGCAAAGATGGTCTCGCACCTACAAACGTCCTAGACGTATAAGTCACTATTCCTATAGTGCATGTGCCTTGGCAAGTTGTACACCCAACTCCCGACCACAAGTTATTCCAAATCCCGTTTAATTAAGCGCGTATCCTAGGTTTCGTTGGCGTTAGATTACCCTTTTTGTTACAAGTTATATATTACTCTTGTTAATATTTCCTTAACTTGTATCTTATTATCATCGACTCGACTTCCCTTAACATATAATTATTTTCCCATTTAAATAATTATACTTAAGATCGCTTCGCTCGATATAATATATATTTCAACCCTCGACCCGACTCACTTTGCCGCACATTTGTTTTCCCATTTAAACAAATATGCTAAGATCTTGTCGTTCGATTGTATATTCTTAACACCCGATTCAACTCACCATACCGTATATTTATTTTCCCATTCAAATAAATATACTAGGATCTCGTTGGTACGGCATACACATATATATATCTTTGTCTTCTCGTCGCGGCTTTCCTTCCCACATATCTACTTTTCCATTAAGTAGATATACTAGAATTTTGCCGAGACGAGCGTACATATATATAAATGTGTAATTTTTCTTGTTAAGTATACACGTTTGTTTAACGTCTTATTTGTTTACGTCATATTTTTCTCCCACGAATAATTCCATTAACACTTAGGAAAGTGTTTATTAGTTTTCACCCATGTTGTATATATATTTTACTTCTTAAAAATATATATTTTCTTATCTTGCCGCAATGACATTTTTCTCATGTTTTGTCCGTGTACGGTTCGTTAACGCGTCTTATTTCGATATCTTAGCTCGAATAGTTAATTTCTCCAAGTTTTTCCCAACATGTGTTTTATAGAAATATTATCCATATTTCTTCCTCTTAACACAAGTTACTTGGAATGTTTGAAATACTTATGTATTTTTAACCCAACTTGTTAACTTAACTACAAAAATGTTTCCAACACTTTTATATTCCCATTTATATAAAAGTATTCATTTTTGTATAAGTTTCTCAAGTTTGTTTAATATTTTTATAAAATCTCTATTTTATAAAAATCTTTATGTTAATACAATCCATATTTTTATAACTTTCAAAAATATACTTTTATACAAAAATACCCAAGTATATCTACTAGTATTTACCAAAATCATCCTTAGAACTTTATTACTCACACTTTTGACACCAAACTTTCCATCCTTGCATTTTTGGACTAATAGTTTCTAAAATATCCATTTTAGTCCTCTAACTTTCAAGGTTACAATATTAGTCCCTCAACTTTCAAAAGTTGCATTTTTCCACTCTAACTTCCAACGTTAACATTTTTCACTCAAAATAGTAGACTTTGAAGATTCAATTTTTTATTGGTAAGTTATTTTTGTATCAAAACACTTTTATTAGTCTTATATTCCATATATAAGACTACTTGTATGTGTGTTTTATGTATTTGCCCATTTTAACAAAATATCACTCTTCTAAGTAAGTTACTTTAATTTTTCATCTTCTTTATTCCTAATCTTCTAACATATTCCACCATACATTATACCTTAGATGATCATAATAAGATGATTTAAAGTTACTTTTTAACATATTCAAGTTCATTTCACAATCTTAACCAAATCATCATCCTACTAAGTTTAAGTGTAAACTTTATATATTTTCAAGATCATTACTTTATCATCATCAAATCCATGATTTATTTACATATCTTTAATCATCTATTTTACACAAGTAAAACCTATTAAAGATTATGTTCAAACCACCTTTTAAACCCTTCATGTACAACTTGCTTCTAAGAACACATACATGAATAATAATAATCAAAAACAAGGTTAAGAAGCTTACTACTAGCACAAGGCTAGGGAAGACAAAACCTTTGATTTTGAGAGGGGTTTAGTGTGTTCTTCCTTAATGGTTAAGCTCCAAGCTTGAAACACACAATAGGGGTTTGGATGATGGATTGTTTTGAGTGATTTGGAGATGTAAAAACTTGAAAGGATGATGTATGGGGGAGGGGTAAAACCCACGGCCAAAGAAGGAAAGAAGAAGAAGAGTTTTGCTTTGATGCTCCAAGTCTCTAACACATGTTTATAAAGCCTTATCACATGTAATCATTCCAAAGATTCAAGTAATCTTTTGGAGGATTGAGTTGTGTACTTGGGATTTTTTTTTGGAAAGATATGATATGTGTGTGTGTGTATATTGTCGTGTATGTATGTATGGATGTGGGAGGTTTCTTGCAAATCTTGGTTAAATCTTTGTAGTCCATCATGATCCTTCACTTGATCTTATACATGCATGTGTGTACTAGAGCATCATTAGATTGATTTTGGTCTTGGATTTTATGGCCATATGGCCGAAATTTATGTAAGGGGGGGACAAGAAAGTAGCATGCTTGTACTTGTGTGTCTTACATCTTTTCCTAATCCATGCATGCTTAACTTTTAGTGTAGATAGGTTATTATTATTAACACCATTGTATGGATATTTTGTGGCCATTAGGCCGGCCCCTTTGTGGGTTTAAGTGGGGTCCACAACTTCAAATATTTACCCAATATTTGTTATGTTCAATAATCCCCCGTCGTTCGGGTGTCGTTCGGGTATTTTTCGGGTTTTAATCACGCGTTATTCGGACATTAAAAATACCTTTAATAACCCTTAAATATAGTCTAATTTAAGCATTGATTGGTTATTTAGGCCTTTGTCGGGTGAAATTATGAGTTATACGCGTATCGGGTGCGGTACACGCATTTTATTCGTTACCGGGAGATTTGTACAAGACGTTTCCACTTATGGTTTTGGAGTTCCGAAACTCATTATATTTTATGAAACTACCCCTTTATTTTATATCCTGGGTGTCCGGGATCCTTTTCGTTTATTTAATTATTACCGGGTAATTGCCAACGTCCATACCGGATAGCTTATTCGCACATGATCCAATCATGTTTTACCATTAAACGTATGCATTCCTATGCACTATTTGGAAATTGCTATCTCCTAAGGCTTTGATAATTAAATCACACATAATTGCATTTAATTACGTTAATCATATATTAATTAATCTGTACGGAATTACCTTATTTTTGCCGGTTGTTACATTTCCCAAAACAAAAAAAGTTAAAGTTACGAGTGTCATTTGATATATTGCCAAAATGGATAAATTATCGGCCAATAGCTAATAGTCTGGATTATGCATCTGACAATAATCTGTAGTGATATAATTATTTAACCTAGTTTATCTCATTTTGTAGTAGTACTTTTTCTCTAATTTTCTCATTTTAGGGTTGTGGGATTTTATTTTATTTTTACCGGTTAGTATAAAATACACCTCTAAACATGTGATATTCTGAGTGTCAAATTAATAGAATCAATTTTAAAACAGTTAAATGGTTAATGATAAAGAAAACATATAGTTAGAAACTTAGACTAATTGATTTATCATATGCTAACCCTAAACAAACAAAAGTTGAAATCATATTCCATATACCACCACTCATGAACATAACTACCATCCACACTTGTACATTTTTTTTTATCAAAGTGGGGCCTATAGATGTTGAATTGGTCCTTTGTATACTGAACACATTAACATGTCAATTTTGGCGGATACTAATCAGAAGCATGATAACCACTTTAACATGACAATTTTGGTCCAATAAACGTGTTTTGGTGTACTAATTATTAGGACATGGCATTGGCAAAGATGTTGATAAGACCGAGTCAGTTATTCATGGAAGACATGAGCAAAGATTCTCTTCTAACCAAAGAGAAATACGGTTCGGTTAGTAGGGTTTACGTGGTGTGTGAAGGTGACCGTGTTATGGATGAAGAATTCCAGAGGTTTGTCATAAAAGATAGTCCCCCCAATGAAGTCAAATCCTTTCCAGGAGTTGGGCATATGATTATGCTGTCAAATTCGAAAGATATCTCTCTTTATTGCAGGAAATACTTGATCGGTACCCGTGATCCATGGAAACCCCCTCCCCCCATGTAGTTCAACAATGATGGTGATATAAGGCATGGCATGCAATGGCGAGCTACATACTTGGCAATGGTGTCGTCCGACACCATTCAAATTTCTGTATTATATGTATCTTGTGATAGAAAAAATACGAGCAACGCCATTGGTATTTTACAAACGAAACTATGGTTTTCTTGTAAACGTTTTACATAATAAACAAATTTATAGTTTAAACATTAAGCCTATTTGGTGGATATTTAAATAGTAAACGTTAAATCATTAATAGGCCAATATTTTTCTAACTTTTTTTAACCTAAAAACTATTATAGCATATATCCAATCAGTTAATTCGATTCGACTTTACATGACCCTATCAAAAAAATTTGACTTCATGTTATTATAAATTCCGGTATAAAAAATGACAACATAAGAAAATATTTCTGGCTCCGTCACTGATGGCATGCATGTTACTTTTGCCTATAAATCATGTGGTTTATGAACAATTAAACAAGAATTTGTTCTAAATTCTCCAAAGGTGAACGATTTTGTTTGATAAATCATAGATATTTAAAACAAATGTGACACTTCAATAAATTTGATGATTAACGGGAAGGAGAGCGAGGCAGAGCTGAGAGAGATAGAGGGAAAGCAGGGAATGATAGTTGGTGATTCTATAAAAGAATTTTACCTTTAGCGGCAACATCTGTCGACGCTAATAGTCTAAATTTACGCTAAAATTATGGTTGTTGGATCTGGTTCTTGATCAAGGGTGAGGGTACTGTGTACGTGTCAGATTTGAACCTTTAGCGACGATAAGTGGTGGGTCGCCGGTAAAGGTATCGCTGCTAAAGAGTTAAATTCTTGTAGTGTGACCCAACTAAGGGGTTGTTTGCTTGATTAAGTGTTGAATCATTAAGATGTCTGAATGGTTAAGATGTCTGAATGGTTAAGTGCTGAATCATTAAGTTGGACCGCTTAATGGTTAATTTTCTTGTCCCACATTGATAGGAGAGTCTTATTAAGGTTCAGCCTAGTTAACTGCTTAATAGTTAAGTGCTTAATGGTTCAGAAACATTCCAAATCTTAATGGTTCAGCCTTAACCATTCCATTCTTAAGTTGAAACAAACGCGTTGAATACTGAATTATTCAGCGCTGAATGGTTCAAAGCCTTGTTAAGAGGCTTACCAAATAGCACCTAAGTCTTTTAACTCTGAGATCGGACAGCGGAGTCTCCTAGTTCATGCCACCCGATATCTCGATCATAGCTTATCTAAATTTCACCAAGGCGTCTTCTCAAACTCACATCTGGCCATCATAATTTTCAATAACGGTACGCTATCAAACATGTGGCTTAAGTCAGTGTTCATGCATATATAGACTATAGAGTGACCGAAAGCGATATCATCTGCATTAATTAATGTGGCCGTATACAATGTTTTTAGAATAGTTGTGTATCGTGTATATGTCGTTTTCACATATTGTTAATTGTCTTGCACATATTTTGTGTCACCTATGCATATTTTCCAATATAAGATGTAAAAATATGAACGCTTTTGCATTTAAGACTATTTATAGTAGATTAATTAAAAAGTGTAAAAGTTACTCTCGCGTCACTTCCACGAATGCAGTGGAGCTTTAATTAACTTTTAAAAGTGTATAGTGGCTTGACTAAATTTCTAAATAGATAAAATGATGTGATTTGGTTGGTATGCGGTAGGGGTTGCAATAGGTAACCTGTATAAGACACGATTAAATCTGTTAACCGGAAAATACGCTATGCCATTTTTTTACTTTTTTTTAAATAATTAGAATTAAGAGGCAAAGATCCATCATTTCTCTTTTTTTGTTACATAAAACGTATAACTGCGCTATAAACATGGCATATAAAGTAGTTAAACGAGTCGTGTTCATGTTTAAAACTTATGATGTCCGCGTCATCAGAGACATGTTAAGCCTGCTAAGACACGATTTGTCAGCCCTACTAGGTGGTGGACCTCACCTTTATTCTCCTTTGTGCTCATTAACGGGGTAACAAAGAAAAGGCTAACTCTTCCTTTGGCGGCCCCCGTGATGGTTTGCGGCAAGGTGAGTGGTGATGTGGCTGGGGCACCACACCACTACGCATGGTCTGATATAAGATAAGGCATTTGATGTAGAGTCTAAATAGAACATAGTGCACTTCAGTGACATAGATCATGGGCAGACCTTATTGGGTTTGTGGAGACTTGATTTGGGCTCGGATTAGAAGACAATAAGTAGTGGCAGACTAATTAAATTGAAGACCTGGCCCATTTTATTTAATTAGCCCATTATTGGTTTTCTTGGGGATTAAGTAGTAAACCCTAATCTTGTATTATAAATATAATGTCTTGTACTTGTAATTCCTCACCACGAGTGAGGCAGAAAGCAATAATAAAATATCCTGGTTGCAGCCCGTGGACGTAGGTCAGCCGACCGAACCACGTAAATCCTTGTGTTCTCATGTTCGTTTATTTTTATCTCTTGCAGTATTGTTTGTGTTTTGTGTGTTAATCGAGAGATCGAATCCTAACAACTGGTATTAGAGCTATGGCTCGTTACACACGGGAGAAACACAACGCGAGAGACAGATCGTTTAGTCGGGTGATTTGGTTGTTGTGGGGTTTATCTTGTTGTCCAAGATTATTTTTCTGGTTATTTTACCAAGATCCAAAGTCAGGAAATTACTCAGTTTGAGATAATGGCTAACAATGGTAAATGTGACACCCGGCATGTTTGGGTCAACATTTTATTAACACATAAGTCTACCTTAGCGAAAAACGTTTATTAAACATACTTGACGGGGTCAGTCGAGTCGGAACACAATCCATATTGTCCAGGGTTCAATGCTTCGGAAGATATTGGGTTGATCACACACACACACACGTTACGAGTCCCGTTGTTGGTGAATTACATAAACTAGGTCATGTGTTATGCGTAGATTGATTCTTGTGGTAGATTATATGCAAATACGTGTTTAAACGATGTGTAAATGATCATCCATGCTTATATATGTTAAACATAGATTAAGATTGCATGTTCATGTGTTAGGATGTGTTAAAATGCATTAAACACGATAAACTGGAAAATCTGGAAAAGGCACTTCCTGGTTCGACCGTTCGAAAGGTCGAACCTGGCTATCTGTTTAAAAGAACTACATTCGACCACTTAACTCTACATTCGCCCACATGCAATGGTCGAACCTGGACATAGTATAAATACCACACTTTGTCATTTTTCACCATTTCACAAACCCTAAACGCCTCTAAACACTCTCTAGCAACTTTAATCACTGGGGAAGGAGTTTTTGCCCTTGTTTTCTACAATCTAACCTACAAACATCTTCTAAACAAAGATCTAAGGTGTGTTCTTCATTCTAGATCATTTTAAAGCATTTCAATTCGTTTTCATTAAACCCCAAGAGTCCAGATCTGATTCAAACATGTTTTCATGGATAAAAACCTTCCTAATATCTTTCTAAACAAAACTTATTCATAAACAATGAGTTTTCATACAAATTAACATGTGTTAACGGTGTTCTATGTGGTGTTATGCATTGTTTGATGATTTCTTGCTGTATAGATGTTATAACAATGATCTAGGACTGTTATTGATGATGAGTTATGATTGAAATAGGTTACAATTGATTATTGATGATGTTTTGTTCATTTTGGGGATTTTGTGTTAGATCTAGGGCTTGTACATGATGAGAGTGATAAGGATATGATTGGGGTTTCTTGTTCATGATAATCTGAGTATATTAAGTTGATTATTGATTGATTTCAGAAAGTTTCCTAATTGGGTAAAGATTGCATGCATTTGATGTGACATCTCCATAATTTGCTATTTTGGGTAACTTGTAAAACGACTAGATGTTGGGGTAAAATCGGTAGGGTTTCGTGGGGATATGTTAATGATGGTTGACTGCTGTGACTCACGGTGTTTCGTGATGTTTTCGGATGTTTTTGATGCGTTTTTGAAGAAACCAACTGACAGGGTCGAACCTGGAGCTCCTTCGACCAGTCGAGTGGTCGAAGGTGGAACTCCAGGGTCGAACCTAGGCTCTGTAGGTCGAATGTGCATTATTTTGGTCGAAGGTGGCTTGAAATGGGTCGAAGGTGGGAAAAAGGGTCGAACGTGGAAGGGGAAAAACCACATTCGACCATCTGATGTTCGAAATGAGATTTTTGATGCAAACTAAGTGTTTTATGCTTGAAACTAATGTGTTAACCTTATATGCATGACTAATTAATGTAATGGGTCACCAACGGGATGTCGGGTCGGTCTGGGATGTCCGGTTAACGTTCAAACACACTTTAAACACATAGAGTCAAGATCTGGACAGTCGGGGACTAGTTAGCCTTCGGGTTAGTAGTCATCACACTTATGTAAACTCATTAATAGGTTGTTATTAGTCGGGAGTATCATACACGGGTTGGATCTCTAGTTATCAAGAAGACACACTCTAAGGTGAGTTCACGGCCCCTCTTTTATACTCTTTTCTCTCGGGGGAGAAGCATGCCACACGTTTTAACAATGCAACGTTTATGATTTGAAACTTGCCACTTTTGGAAACGTAATACTTTTAGAAACATGACGCCCTTTTGGAATGTAACTCTTTTATGAAACGTGACACATTTGGCACTTCGCATATTTACTATTGGCACTTGACACTTTTATACATTGGCATATGGCATATTTAAACATCGACACTTGACACTTTTAATCATTGACACTTGGCATTTGGCACTTGGCGCTTGGCACTTATTTACTATGCGATGAAACCTAAGTCCCTATTGAAACCATGAATGTGTGTGGCACAACGGGGGAAATGTGGATAGATCTATCGGGCGTGACGAACCCCACCTGACGGCTGGGAGCCGGGCGGGTGCATATTGTCTCTACTTGACACTTGGCACATGGGCAGCAACTCGAGAAACGTTTGTCAGTAATGGTTTTAGCAACACAATCGTAGTAGTAAGGGAACGTTTGTTATTTAGTTGGAACTTTTGCACACTTGGCACTTTGTGAGGAATCGCTTTACACATGAAAACGTTTAAGAACTTAAAACCTGTGAACTCACTAGCATTATATGTTGACATCTTTTTGGCATGTTTTCTCAGGTCGCTAAGGTAGCAGCATCGAGTTTAGGCGCACGGGGTCTCACGGCGTCTAGGAATCATAAGCATGTTTTGTTAAACATTTTAGACTTTGAGTTTTACTTTTGAGTTGTAATAATACATTTTGCTTCCGTTGTGTCAGAACGGTTTTGGAACTCAATGGCAATTTACGTTGTTTTCTTATCATATAGTGTCGTTTATTGTGACCGTTGACTTGGATCCTGGTGTGTCATACGCCTCGCGGTAAAACTCCGCAAGTAGAAATTTGAGGGTGTGACAGATTGGTATCAGAGCCAATGGTTATAGTGAACTAGGACTGCATGTAGAGTCTAGTCTATAGCCGAGTATCACACACGTTAGACGGTCACACATAGTTACGAGTCGTGTCAATTGGTAAACATACTAACCTTGTCGGGGTGTCAGTGTCCTCATCACACAGTATCACATTATCTATCTTTTGTTATTCCTACCTTGGTTCTATCTTCTTCTTCGAGTTTGAAGATGAAGGGGCTATTCGCTTATACCTGGCAGTAGTGTACATTGGGGTGGCTTCGGCACATTCTTAAGATCTTTCCGGGTTTTGGATGTCTCCCCTCTATGCTCTAATGTACATACTTGCCTACACACACACTATCATGCACTAGTACTTGTCATAGTACACTCATGGGTAACTATTCACTTTGGGATCCTCGTGCGATAACAGTTTCTTTTAGGAATATGGGTGTCGGGTGATTGGAAGTTCTAGCTAGGAGCACGCCTAGAGGACCATGTAGAGAGATTTGTTATTTCGGGTGCACACGAAATCATAAATCGAAATGCATGAAAATCTTGGTGGACTTCGTGTTCGGACTAAAGGTCATGCTGGAACCACGTTCTGAATTCGTTTGGTCACTTGTAACTCGATCTGTTAGCGGTATTGAGTATCTTGTCTCATGTTTAGCAGAACATGTCTGGTCGTACTGCTGGACGCGCTGGTGGACGTCGTGGTGGCGGTGGGGGTCGCAATGGCGGTGAACGAGGTGGTGGGAACATCACCATGACTCAGGCAGAGTTAGAGCACTTGTTGCAACAGCAGTTGAACGTTACGTTGGCTGCTTTCCAGGCTGCTCGGCAGACTTTTGGGAATACAAATCAGGTACAGTCTGGGTGCACCTACAAGAAGTTCATGGACTGTTAGCCCATTACTTCAATGGGACTGAAGGAGTAGTGGGTCTGCTCCGGTGGTTAGAGAAGATCGAATCGGTGTTTGCTATGTGTAACTGTCCTGACGCTGATCGTGTCAAGTATGCTTCTGCTATATTGGAAGGACACGCATTAACTTGGTGGAACTCTACCACTGCTAACCTTGGTCTGGGTGAGGCCAATGCTATGCCGTGGTCTGAGTTCATTCTGAAGTTGCGGGCGGAGTATTGCCCGAGACGAGATTATGAAGTTGGAGCACGAGTTCTGGAATCTGAAGATGGTCGGGTCGGAGATCGAGGAGTTTACTGCTAGACACAACGAGTTGGCTGTGATGTGCCCCGGTTTGGCTACACCGGAGTACCGGAAGATTGAGCACTATGTTGCGGGGCTGGTACCGGAGATTGCTAGGCATGTTGCCGCTGCTGATCACACTACCATGTTGGCAACTGTTCGGGCAGCCCACAAGCTGACCAACATGAAGGTTGCTGAGGGCGTTTTACCTCCGAGGGGCGCTGTTGTGAAAGCCCCTGCGGACAACAAGTGGAAGTGGGAGAGCGCAGGGAAGAACACTGGGTCATCCCAACCGCAGACTAAGAGGCAAGACGTCGTGCGAGCGTCATCTGAGCAGAAGACTGGGGGCTATGTTGGTAAGAGCCCGAAGTGTAACGCATGTGGGTATCACCATGTTGGGGGTTGCGGCGAGTTTCGGTGTAATCGTTGTCAGCGAGTCGGTCACTTGGCTAAGAATTGTAGGGTCAATCATCAGCCAAAACAGACCCAAGCGGTTGTCCCCACTCCTGCTCCTCGGGGAAACCATGGGTGTTTCAACTGTGGAGAGACTGGGCACTTCAAAAGTGATTGTCCTAAGCTGAACCAAGGGACTGCAGGTGGTGCTGGGAACGAAGGTGGCGGTCGAACTACTCGTGGTCATGTTTACGTCATTGGCGCTAGGGAGAACCAGGAGGATCCTGACACTGTTTGTTAGGACAAAAAGGATTGGTGAAACCACTTTTGTAAACCTTAGTCTAATTCACTTCTATAAAATATCGTAAGTATAGAACTACTGAAGAAAGAAGACTATAGTACTGAAGAAGGATTCAACAAGTACTGAAGAAGAAGTATCAGAAGTCTGAAGTCTAACCAGACAGTTCACTGAAGAACTACTGAAGACAAACTACTCATCAGTAGTTTGTCATTCATCAGCACTTGTTCAAGAATCTTTTTAACCGGCTTATGTTTCAGTAGTTTATTAGTTTAGTATTACTTTATCTTTTTGTACAAATTCCAAGAATGCAACTTGTTGCAACTTGTTACTGACTTACTATTAGCAAGGTGCATGTATATGTAAAGTCTATAAATAGATGGGTTCATCCCCTCTGTTTTAGACATTGATTTTGATTAATACAGAAATCCAAAGCTTATTATTGTTCTTTCCATTTCATTTATTGAGAATCTGTTTGAGTATTTATTATCATTCTCATTCTATACTTAGATTCTCATTAAATACTTGTCTTTAGCTTTCAAACATCCAGGGGGAGTAATAACTCTTGTTGATAGTGTAACTTTACTTATCATTCCGCTGTGCAAATCTGATTGAACTTGCTAAACACATAAGTGTTCACTAGCAAGCAATACATCAAGAGCATTACTGATCCAACACTGTTACTCGTGAGTATTCTTTTCTCGATTCTCGTTATGCTTACATTCATTCTCGTTCACATTGTTTGGCGTTTCATATTCATCATATGCATTTACTCTTGTACTTGGTCATCATTTTGCACTCATAGGTCTGATGGGGGTCCTTTGGAGATGTTACTTGGACGGTACCGGTGTGTATTTATACCAATCATAGTAGTCTCTAGTAGGCCTTCGATCAAGAGGGTTCATTGTTTTGTATTCACTTTGGGGAGGGCGGTTCCCTGGCATAGAGTACTTTTTGATATCATCCTTCGTTCGTGATTATCATTTCGTTTGCGTTCTGGGAGACGTTACTTGGGTTATGTCGACACTCATTACTATCGAAGAGTGAATCTCGGGGCGAGATTCCTTTCAACAGGAGGATGATGTGACGACCGGGAAAAATTTTCTTTTTACCGCTTTGATTCTCTTTGACTTCGGGAAATTTTCGGGACAAAAATTCTTTCAACAGGGGGATGATGTGACACCCGGCATGTTTGGGTCAACATTTTATTAACACATAAGTCTACCTTAGCGAAAAACGTTATTAAACATACTTGACGGGGTCAGTCGAGTCGGAACACAGTCCGTATTGTCCAGGGTTCAACGATTCGGAAGATCATTGGGTTGATCACACACACACGTTACGAGTCCCGTTGTTGGTGAATTACATAAACTAGGTCATGTGCTATGCGTAGATTGATTCTTGTGGTAGATTATATGCAAATACGTGTTTAAACGATGTGTAAATGATCATCCATGCTTATATATGTTAAACATAGATTAAGATTGCATGTTCATGTGTTAGGATGTGTTAAAATGCATTAAACACGATAAACTGGAAAATCTGGAAAAGGCACTTCCTGGTTCGACCGTTCGAAGGGTCGAACCTGGCTATCTGTTTTAAAAGAACTACATTCGACCACTTAACTCTACATTCGCCCACATGCAATGGTCGAACCTGGACATAGTATAAATACCACACTTTGTCATTTTTCACCATTTCACAAACCCTAAACGCCTCTAAACACTCTCAAGCAACTTTAATCACTGGGGAAGGAGTTTTTGCCCTTGTTTTCTACAATCTAACCTACAAACATCTTCTAAACAAAGATCGAAGGTGTGTTCTTCATTCTAGATCATTTTTAAAGCATTTCAATTCGTTTTCATTAAACCCCAAGAGTCCAGATCTGATTCAAACATGTTTTCATGGATAAAAACCTTCCTAATATCATTCTAAACAAAACCTATTCATAAACAATGAGTTTTCATACAAATTAACATGTGTTAATGGTGTTCTATGTGGTGTTATGTATTGTTTGATGATTTCTTGATGTATAGATGTTATAACAATGATCTAAGATTGTTATTGATGATGAGTTATGATTGAAATAGGTTACAATTGATTATTGATGATGTTTTGTTCATTTTGGGGATTTTGTGTTAGATCTAGGGCTTGTACATGATGATAGTGACAAGGATATGATTGGGGTTTCTTGTTCATGATAATTTGAGTATATTAAGTTGATTATTGATTGATTTCAGAAAGTTTCCTAATTGGGTAAAGATTGCATGCATTTGATGTGACATCTCCATAATTTGCTATTTTGGGTAACTTGTAAAACGACTAGATTTTGGGGTAAAATCGGTAGGGTTTCGTGGGGATATGTTAATGATGGTTGACTGCTGTGACTCACGGTGTTTCGTGATGTTTTCGGATGTTTTTGATGTGTTTTTGAAGAAACCAACTGACCGGGTCGAACCTGGAGCTCCTTCGACCAGTCGAGTGGTCGAAGGTGGAACTCCAGGGTCGAACCTAGGCTCTGTTGGTCGAATGTGCAATATTTTGGTCGAAGGTGGCTTGAAATGGGTCGAACGTGGGAAAAAGGGTCGAACGTGGAAGGGGAAAAACCACATTCGACCATCTGATGTTCGAAATGAGATTTTTGATGCAAACTAAGTATTTTATGCTTGAAACTAATGTGTTAACCTTATATGCATGACTAATTAATGTAATGGGTCACCAACGGGATGTCGGGTCGGTCTGGGATGTCCGGTTAACGTTCAAACACACTTTAAACACATAGAGTCAAGATCTGGACAGTCGGGGACTAGTTAGCCTTCGGGTTAGTAGTCATCACACTTATGTAAACTCATTAATAGGTTGTTATTAGTCGGGAGTATCATACACGGGTTGGATCTCTAGTTATCAAGAAGACGCACTCTAAGGTGAGTTCACGGCCCCTTTTTTATACTCTTTTCTCTCGGGGGAGAAGCATGCCACACGTTTTAACAATGCAACGTTTATGATTTGAAACTTGCCACTTTTGGAAACGTAATACTTTTAGAAACATGACGCCCTTTTGGAATGTAACTCTTTTATGAAACTTGACACGTTTGGCACTTCGCATATTTAACATTGGCACTTGACACTTTTAAACATTGGCATATGGCATATTTAAACATCGACACTTGACACTTTTAATCATTGACACTTGGCATTTGGCACTTGGCGCTTGGCACTTATTTACTATGCGATGAAACCTAAGTCCCTATTGAAACCATGAATGTGCGGGGCACAACGGGGGAAATGTGGATAGATACATCGGGTGTGACGAACCCCACCTGACGGCTGGGAGCCGGGCGGATGCATATTGTCTCTACTTGAGACTTGACACATGGGCAGCAACTCGAGCAACGTTTGTCAGTAATGGTTTTAGCAACACAATTTTAGTAGTAAGGGAACGTTTGTTATTTACTTGGAACTTTTACACACTTGGCACTTTGTGAGGAATCGCTTTACACATGAAAACGTTTACGAACTTAAAACCTGTGAACTCACCAGCATTATATGTTGACATCTTTTTGGCATGTTTTCTCAGGTCGCTAAGGTAGCAGCATCGAGTTTAGGCGCACGGGGTCTCACGGCGTCTAGGAATCATAAGCATGTTTTGTTAAACATTTCAGACTTTGAGTTTTACTTTTGAGTTGTAATAATACATTTTGCTTCCGCTGTGTCAGAACAGTTTTGGAACTCAATGGCAATTTACATTGTTTTCTTATCATATAGTGTCGTTTATTGTGACCGTTGACTTGGATCCTGGTGTGTCACACGCCTCGCGGTAAAACTCCGCGAAGTAGAAATTTGAGGGTGTGACAGTAAACTTCAGATTGAGAAATTTGATGGAAAAGACTTTGGTTGGTGGAAAATGCAAATGGGGATCTGCTAGTTCAGAAGGATTTGGACATGGTATTGGGTGACAAACCGGAGAAGTTAAAGCAGGACGAGTGGGAGGCCTTGGATTAAAAGGCTAAGGTAGTTATTAGATTGTCGCTAACGAAGGATGTTGCGTTCAACATTCTGAAGGAAACCACAGCGCGTGGGATTATGGATGCACTTTCTAATATGTACGAAAAGCCTTCGGCAGCTAACAAGGTTTTCCTGATACGTGAACTGGTGAACACGAAGATGAAAGAAGGAAGTTCAGTTACAGTGCGCATCAACAACTTGAACTCGATTTTGTCAAGACTTGGGTCAGTTGGTATCAAATTCGAGGATGAGGTTCAGGCTTTACTACTATTATCATCATTTCCAGATAGTTGGTCAGGGACTGTTACCGTGATTACTGTCACACCACGCCAATGGCGGAAACACGTGGTGCGACGTTTCAATGGTATAAAGTCAAGATTAACGCTAACTACAAGTAATTAATCAAAAGACTCATTTATTGTTACGTCAAAACCAAGTTTAGAGTTTACATATTCAAACCAACTTGTTTTAATACATCAAAGGAGGTTTCCAAAATATATCCCAATACTTGGGAAATAATAACGAAACCCCTCCCAAATTATTTGACGTGAAAAGTATGAGATCCCCGTCCCGCTAGCTATGTCGTCTGCCATCCTTCAATTACCTGAAAGACATGTTTAAAAAGATGTCAATATATAAATATTGGTGAGTTCACAGGTTTTAGTTTCCAAAACTTTACTTTTTGGGAAATACCATGTTATGACTATTATAGGAGTTGCAAATTCCTACAATCTACTTGAGCCCATAACCAAACCAAGACTAATAATAATGCCCCGCTCCAAGTCGTTTCTCGGTATCCAACGACTTAATTTCAGAATATGTGCACCCCTGGCATACGCCGATGCATAATCGACGCTATTGATTAGGGGTGGGCCTTGTCAAGCACCAATAGTACTATCCAAATATTCTTTCGGTTTCATTTCCCTGAATTAATGGTTACAGAAGAGAGGACTCAACCCCGAGTGGCGATCACAACTCAAGTAATTATCCCCTCGTACATTTTCCCTAACATATCTTTCCCCCGAAAAATATAAAATAGTTTAAAATGGGGCCGTGAAACTCACCTCAATAAGTGCTCGGGCCTGAACAGAGAATAGTATGCTCGAGGTCAACACCTACAAACGTCCTAGACGTATAAGCCACTAAACCTATAGTGCATGTGCTTCGGTAAGTTGTACACCCAACTCCCAAACCACGATTTAATCCAATTCCCCGTTTAATTAAACGTGTATCCTAGGTCCGTTGGTGATGGATTACCCTTTCTTACAAGTTACTTGTATTCTCATTAATATTTCTTTTACTTGTATAATATTATCCTTGACGCGACTTCACTTAACGTATAATTACTTTCCCATTAAATAATTATACTTAAGATCGTGTCGTTCGATATAATAATTTCACCACTCGAGACGACTCACTTTACCGTATATTTATTTTCCCATTTAAATAAATATACTAAGATCTTGCCGTTTGATAATATACTTTTAACGCTCGACACGACTCACTTTACCGCATATTTATTTTCCCATTCAAATAAATATACTAGGATCTTGTCGTTCGATAATATACTTTTAACGCTCGACACGACTCACTTTACCGCATATTTATTTTCCCATTCAAATAAATATAGTAAGGTTTTGTCGTTCGATGATATTTATATATATATATATATATATATTGTTTTCTTCACTCGACTCGACTCACCTTCCCGTACATTTACTTTCCCATTAAGTAAATATACTAAGATTTCGTCGAGTCGAATATATATATATATATATATATATATATATATATATATATATTCCTTGTTAAGTCCATACACTTGTTTAACGTTTAATCGTTAGATTATTTACGTTATTTTTCTCTCACAAATATTTTCCAACACTTAGGAAAGTGTTATGTAATTTTTCACCCAAGTTATATATTTTAACTCTTTAAAATATATTTATATTCATCTTGACGTAATGATATTTTCTCGTTCGTCCGTTTTTACGTCTTAGTTCGTTAACGCGTCCAAGTCCGATTTCTTAACTTATATACATATATATAGTTAGTTTTTCCCAAGTTTCCCAATATGTGTATTCTAGGAAAATTATTCAACCTTCTAATTTCCTACACATATTACTTGAAAGTTTTATAAACACTTTTGTATTTTTAACACAAAACTTGGTAACTTATATATAAAAATGCTCCAACGCTTTTATATTCTCATTTATATAAAAGTGTTCATTTTTATATAAGTTCTCCCAAGTTTTTAAGTTGTCTAACATTTTTATAAAAACCTTTGTTTTTATATATATCCATATGTTAGAAAAGTCCATATTTTTATAAAATTCCATTTTAGAAAAATACACTTTTATACCAAATACATGTGTATGATTACTAGTATTTACCAAATCTACCTTGGAAAATTATTATTTATACTTTTGACACCAAACTTTCCATAGTTGTATTTTTAGACTCAAGTTTCTAAAAATATCAATTTTAGTCCCTCAACTTTTAAAGTTACAATTATAGTCCTTTAATTTATAAAAGTTGCATTTTTCCATTCTATCTTTCAAGATTAGCATTTTCTACTAAACTAGTAGACTTTAATGGGTCATTTTTGCAATGTTAGTTTATTTTCACATTTTAACACTTTTAATAGTCTCATATACTCTTAATAAGGCTACTAATAAGTATGATTTGTGTATTTTGTCCAACATGTCCAAATTATATATTTCAAGTTAGTAGACTTTGATAATGCAATTTTTACAATACTTGTTTTCTAACAAAAATAACATTTTAACAAGTCTTATATCTTTAAGTTATGATGATTAAAATCACTTTTGAGTTCATTCAAGTTCCATTAACAAGTTATACTCAAATCACCATTTTCTTCAAGTATTCATGAACTTAATGAAAACTACAAGATTACTTAACATCCATCACCATAATTTCGATTATTTCACACTAGCTTAACACCATTTTAGTCTTTAAAAATCATATGTTTTGTTATGAAAAGCTTATTCAAGTTCACCCCTTGTACAACTTGCTTCAAGCTAATAAACATAAACTTTTAAAGACAAAACAAGATCAAGAATACTTACAACTAGCACAAGGCTAGGGAAGCTTTCAATGCTTGATTTTGATGGGGTTTAGTGTGTTCTTCCAAATGGTTAAGCTCCAAGCTTGAAACACACAATGGGGGTTTGGAAGATGGATGTTTATGAGTGATTTGGAGGTGTTAGAACTTGAAGGAAAAATGTGTGTGTGTGCTTGCTATCCCACGGCCACAAGAAAGAAGAAAGAGAAAGAGTTTTGCTTTGATGATCAAGTATACACCCACTAGGCTCTTTATAATTCTTCAATATCTCCCAAGATTGTATACAATCTAGTGAGGATTTATGAGGATTCCAAGTGATCTTTGGTGGATTGTGTAAGTGTGTGTGTGTGCTGTGGATTATGAAGAAGAAAAGAAGGTTTGTAAATCTTTCAAGGACACCACAATCCCTTATACAATCTCTCTTAGATATGAATGTGAGATGTGTAGTACTAGGATGATCCTTGAGTGATCTTGCTTGGATTACAAGAGGGTGTATGGGCCGAGATTTTGCAAGGTAAAATAAGGGATTTCCATGATCTTTTAAGGACACAAGATCATCCCATGCAATCATCATCATATCTTTCCCATACCTTCTCCAATCTAACTTAGATATCTTACTACAACAAAAGAAGATTTAGGCATGGTGAGGGGAGTGTTGGCCGGTTCTAGAGGGTGCTTTGGTGGGGTCCACAACACAAAATATTTGTTAACAATAAGTTAAGTTTAATCCTTTAACGTTCGGGTGTCGTTCGGGTATTTTTCGGACTTTAATCGCGTGTTATTCGGACATTAAAAGTGCCTCTAATAACCCTTAAACATGGCCTAGTTTAAGTGTTGATTGGTTATTTAGGCTCTTGTCAGGTGGAATTATGAGTTATACGCGTACCGGGTGCGGTACGCGCACTTTATTCGTTACCGGGAGATTTGTATGGAAAGTTTTCACCTATGGTTTTGGAGTTCCAAAACACATTATATTTTGTGAAAATACCCTTTATTTTATATCCTGGGTGTCCGGGATCCTTTTCGTTTATTTAATTTTTTTTTACCGAGTAATCACCAACGTTCATACCGGATAAGTTTATTCGCACATGATCCTATCATGTTTTACCATTAAATGTGTGCATTCCTATGCATCATATGGGAAATTACTATTCTCTAAGGCCTCAGTTAAACAATTAACGGGCAGTGGAAAGTTATCAAGGGAAATCTTGTCAATAGCTCGAGGAAGAAAGAGGGGTTCGCTTTACATGGCCAGTTTACCGTCTGAGGGAGTGACCGTCCTAGTTCAGAAGAGAAACAAAGTCGGGTTCACAGAGTCTTGTGGGCAGAAGAAGGTTTGTTTTGCAGATGATAAACCCAGAGCCATAGGTAAGATTCAGGTTGAGCGTGCTAGGAAAGGTTCAGAACTACCAGTCAGGGGTTTTCGTGGCAGTGGGAGCATGAGTTGTGCTTCAGTCAGAGTTACTAGATGACAATGGGTTAAGAGAACCAGTATTCCAACTGTCGAAGTCTCTCCAGGCGATTATCTGCTTTATTCGGTGAGCGTTTATTCTCATGGTGTTTCAGGATCCAGCAGTTCGTGGCAGTGGGAGCCGGTAGAGACAAAGAATGGGTCAGCGGCAGACATAGCCATGACTGATGTGTTGGAGCTCGGGGGAGCTTCAACGGGCCTTCAGGTTAACTGATAAGAAGGCCACTGCAACCAGGAAAATGAGGAAGATTACAAGAGGTATACGTGCATAGCGGACGGTAGTTTGAAGATTATCAAGCCTCCAAGTGGGAGATTATTGGGTTTGTGGAGACTTGATTTGGGCTCGGATTAGAAGACAATAAGTGGCAGACTAATTAAATTGAAGACCTGGCCCATTTTATTTAATTAGCCCATTATTAGTTTTTTTGAGGATTAAGTAGTAAACCCCAATCTTGTATTGTAAATATAATGCCTTGTACTTGTAATTCCTCATCACGAGTGAGGCAGAGAGCAATAATAAAATATCCTGGTTGTAGCCCGTGGACGTATATCATCCGACCGAACCATGTAAATCCTTGTGTTCCCGTGTTCGTTTATTTTTATCTCTTGCAGTATTGTTTGTGTTTGGTGTGTTAATTGAGAGATCGAATCCTAACAGACCTATGTATACTCTAAGGAGGGCGGACTCCCCACTTGAAAAAAATTAGAGTAATTTGTAGGCGAAAATTCTATTCACACCTCTTAAAAGTTAGGTTAAACCCTCCTATTGCAACCTATAAAATAATTTCTGAGTCTGCTACTAACTTAGACTAGAGGTGAACAAAAAAACCGGTTCTAGAACCGGAACCGGAACCGGTTCTGGTTCCAAACCGGTATACAGTGGAACTGGTTCCGGTTCCTCTAGGAACCGCCGGTTCTAGCACCGGTTCAACTATTTTAGCCAAAAACGGTTCGGAACCTGTAACACCCCAACCGATGGCGGAATCATCGAGGTGCCACGTAGTGACGATTGTTCAAAAGCTCATGGTACTAAAATGTAAATATTTGATCATTGAATATTGTTTTACAACATGTGAAATTCAATACAATACAACAAAATAAACATAATTGATTGATTTAATCTAAGTCCAAGGTCCTATGTGAAGCGTCAAGCAGCTTATCCTGAAACATGCACGAAAATAATTTTGTCAACATATGATGTTGGTGAGTACTACTTAGTTTTGTACATATAGTATAAGTTTTGAAAGGTAGTACAATTCATGTGTCTAGCATCACCAAGGCATTATGTAAACACGTAAGTAACCAAACAAGACAAAGATCACATGTAAAGTTGTACAATGAATTTGATAATGAGCACCTCCACACGTGTGAGTCTAAAAGAGCACCATAACACAAAGTTATGTCTAAATGAGCACCGTAACATAAGTTACGTCTAAATGAGCACCGTAACATAAGTTACGTCTGAATGTAAAGAGCACCATAACATAAGTTATGTCTAAATGTATGATTTTGTATGTAAGCTACGTTCATGTTCAAGCATAAGCACAAAGATAAACAAGACACGTATATGAATTGTAAATGAATAAAAATGTATGTGTAAATGAATATGGAAGCTTTGTATAGTTGTGCATGAATCACCCCAAAAATTGTAAAAGCGAAAAGGGGATAAGTAATACTCACCTTAGCAAGGTGGTAAGTCTTGTGTAATTGAATAAGTATAATCCAACGTTGCCAAGTATCACCCTATGTATAATGTAACAAATAAGTCTAAGTCTATTTAGTCTATAAGTATTTACTAGGGTTCCGAATTGGGGATAAGTATTCGTTTGATTAATGAATTAAACGTTTAATAAATAAGGAAAATTTGATAATTAAATAAACAAAAGTCTTTTTGTAACTCTTAAATTAAAGATGATCACAGTATAAAGGTTTAAGTGTGAAAATAATTTTTATAAAATTATTTTCTTGAAAATAGAATATTTAATCTATTTTTTTCAAATTGTCAAAATGTAATTTTAATATCTAAAAATATTAAAATTAAATAATTTTTAAATTAAAAATTGTATTTCTGTTCTAAATGGATAGAAATAATTTATGTAAAATTTTGGTACAAAAATATTGAAAAATGAATTTATTATGATTTATTTATGATTAAAACTAACAAAATTTGATTAAAAATATAAAATGAACGGTTTTTCAAAAATAAAATTTATTTCTGAAATGTTTATTGCTATACAAGTTTAGGATAATTTTTGTGGAATTTAATAAAATCGTTTAGATATTTTTATAGAATTTTATAAATAAAATAGAATAAACTTGAATTATTTATTATATATATTAAATAAATAATTTTTCCGAAAATAAAAGTTGTATAATAAAGTTTATTAGTCATATTATATAAAAAAAATTTTTGTAGAATTTACGTATCACAATAACTATTTTATATGTAATATAAATTAACAAAGCAAAAGAATAGATAAAAACGAAAATAAACAAAAAAAATGAAGCTTATGGGACTCGAACCCAGGCCCTTTGGCCGGTTCGTGTCCTTATGTGTAAGGGCATAACCATCTGATCTATCTGAGTTTTAGTGCTCATAATGGTTTTGAAATTTATTTAACTTATGTTACTCATGAGTTGTCTTCCCCAATCCAACCTTAGGAACCCTAGCCTTTCAATCTGTTCAATTACCAACTAATAACAGAAACTAGTAGAGGGCTTTTAATCATTGACTCAAAACAAGCAAAACCCATAAATAAAATCGTACTTACAGAAAGCTTAAGGTCCGGTTTAGGATCAATCGACAAGGCCAAAGAAAAAGAGCCCGATTAGTGATTAATAGCGAAGCACAGACAAAATTGAGGGTGGGGTTCTCTTAGTCGCACCCTTTAGCTGTTGGGGGATGCCTCAATTTATACCATTACACACGTTTATTTGATTTGGAAGGTTTTGACCCTAGGTGATTATTTGCGCATATTAAGCTCATTGAGAGCTGAAATCTGGCTATAATTGTTGATATAGACGCGTAATGGTCAAAGGTTGACGTATATTAATATTTGGTCAAAAGGAGACATTAAAGGGTGATGATTTGCTCCACAAATTTCGGATGTTTTGGCTGTTTTACACAGCAGCGGCCGCAGCAATGAACAAGGAGGAAGGGACAAGTTGAGCTTTTATATTATTTTTGTTGACATTGAATCAGAAAGAAGGTGTAGTCTAGATGGTTTAGGCACGTGGGTTATCCAGCTGTTGCTCGGGTTCGAGTCCCGCAGCAGCAGGTTTTTTTTTTTTTATATCAGATAGAGGGAAAGGGAGAGGAAGTGGGCCTCTATTGGGCTTGTGTCTGGGCCAGAAGGAGGAGAAAAGGGTGGGTTATGGGTTTGTAGGTTAATGGATTTAGGGTAAAGGTTTATTAAGTCTAATGTTTTAAAAAAAAATCCAACATAAACTTTTATCATTATTATTATTATTATTATTATTATTATTATTATTATTATTATTATTATTATTATTATTATTATTATTATTATTATTATTTACAAAATAAAATAAGGAAAAATGACGGATGTCACAACATCCCCTACTTTTAGAAACTTCGTCCCGAAGTTATTTAAAACATAGGGTTATGGATGCTTGGGTAGAATTTAAGGTAGTAGTGGTTTGGAAAATTCGAATGATTTGGATAAGAGGTTTGATAGGTGTGAGTTAAGGATTTGGATTAGGTTCGTCTCGAATAATAAGGAGAATAAGAATCTAGTAAGACACTAAACTTCAAGTTTTAGGACTCCTATAATAATTGCATGAGTTGATTGACTATAGAAAGACTAAATGAACTACCAAGTAACTAGAGTTTGTTTCTGGTCCGACTTCCAGTCTCACTTTCAATGCATCATTAGTGTTTGTATACAGGGTGTACCGCAGCTAACCCACCACACCTTTGATACCTTGAAAACGTACTGGACGCCTACCAAAAACTCTAATAGAATTTCACACTACCCTAACGTACCTGTAAATTCATGATTACGTTCCGGACCGGAATCATCAATTTACCTTACATTAGGGTTTTATGTCCTTCTATGATCCTAAACTAACACATATTAAAGCAAATAAGTTTCACAAGAAGATGACACAACAACACGTTTATCAATGGAATGAGGGTATGTAATAATGTGGTCAATTGCATTGGTTTGCAACGACTTGTAAGCATAACAGTATTTAAGTATGGGCTACCACTCGTCCGAGGAGCCCTTTAAATGAAATGTTTATCTGGGTTGCGTGGATAATACACACACGCAAGCAAGTTTGTAAGTACTACAACCATTAAGTGTAAGTGTTATCTTAGTGGCCTATAGAAATAGTTTACGAGTATCATGGATAATTAAATGTTCAATGGATGGAAAAATCAAGTTTCATATAATAAGCAATGATGTTTTCTTAGAAAAACTCTGTAAGATCAAGTATCAAGTTCAAACGTTTCAAATAAATGTAAGGTAGAGTCTTGTACGATTAAAATAAACGTAACCAATATGATAAATCACCAATCTGTGCTCGTACATAATAGTATGCAAGGAAATCTCTAGATGTTATATGCTAATGAGTGTGATAAAATTGGGTACAAAATGATAATGGGATCAAGAAAATGAAAACGCAAGTATTGAATTTTCGAGTATTAGGAAGATTCCATCCATGGCTTAACCAGTGGGATTAACGTCATTCTGACCATTTGCTTTGTTGATATTGTTATTGAAAGCTCGTCCATGTGCCACCAGGTTTACATTATTCAATTTAGGGCATTGAGGTCGCATGTGGTTAGGGTCTCTACAATGATAACATGCCCGACCGTTAGTAATCTGTGGTGGTTCCTGGGCAGCTGTTTGATGATTACTCTGTGTCCCAACCATTACTCGACAAGTGGTAACAAAGTGTCCAAACCTTCCACACCTAGAGCATTGACGGCATGGAAGATTTGCAGGGTGATGATACTTGCAAGTGTTGCATTGAGGATGGATTCCCGTGTAGGCTTTCTTGATAGGGGGTTGAGTCACAGGATTCATAACAACATGGTTCTGGTTATCGCCCATTCGTTTCTTAGGGTTCGAAGTAGTAGTGGCGGCCTTTGCTAAGATAGTCTTAGATTGTTCAACAGCATTGGTGGTTTTCTCAGTAGACGTCTTGGTGCCCTTTCTAACTAAGTTTCCTTTCCTTACGTGTTTGTCTGTCAAAGTGGCCGCAAGCTGGATGGCTTCTTCTACCGTAGTGGATTTGCCTCCAGTGACAACGTCTTGAATCAGGTCAGGTAATCCCTCAATATATTTTTCGATTGCTCGAGAGACTGGGGTGACCATGTGTGGAACCAGTATGCTAAGTTCGTGATATCGAGTATTATACGCAAGATTCTCACCACTGTCTTGTTTCAGTCCATGGAACTCTTCCTCCAGTTTCCTGATTTCGTTCCTAGGGCAGAATTTGGCGATCATGAGTTCCTTAACATCAGCCCAAGATAAAGATAAAGCAACATCAGCTCCTCGATTGCGTTTTTCGCCATTCCACCAGGTTAGCGCCCCCTTTTGAAGAACACTAGTAGCATAGCGAACGCGGAGTTCATCAGGACATTCACTGTTCACAAAGGTGCTCTCCATGCTTTCAAACCATTGGAGGAGGCCAGTAGCACCCTCCTCACCAGTGAATTTTGTGGGGTTGCAGGAGTTAAAGTGTTTGAAAGTGCACCGAAATTGGGTTGTACTCCCTGTGTTGGCACTGTTACTATTCTGGGTTATCTCACTGACAAGGTTTGGGATCACCGCAGCAATTTGCTCGGCGACTAAAGATGCGAGGCGACGATCAGAACGTTGTCCAGAAGCACGAGCAGGACGTTGGCTGGCATCACGGAGCATGCGTCGAGCAGACATCTATGAGGTAGTCAATGAATAATCATGAGATTAGAAAATGTAAGTGTATAATCGTACAGATAATTATGAAGATATGATTCTTGTAAGCAATATATGAAATACAGAATATTGTATATGAAATGAGAGAGTATTATTGAAAAACTTGCATAAGATGCTTGGAGTGCCCTTGTCTAGCTGTAAAGCCCAACAAGAACGTTGACTTTTCAAAGGAGTTGAACCCAATGGTGATCAAAGGAGACATGCTTTAGCCTATAAGTGGACACTCACTCCAGGAATCCCCAGGTAAGCATAACAGGTCCGTAAATGGATTTATGCGCTATGCTTGCCTATGCCAGAAAACCCAGTGTACAGGCATCCACCCTTCCAGATTGCACGTGTCCTTATCACACTCATTAAAGTTCAACAACTTTGAAGGAGCAGAATAAGAGTAGGCATTATGCCTAAGAGTGTCTTCATGAAAGGTACTGCTCCCGTTCCACGGTGATGTAGGCTTTCCACTCCTTGTATGACACCATCTCTATGCACCAGGATGAAAAGATGAGGAGAAATGGAGAAGGGGAGAAAGGTAGAGGAAGGAAAGTAGAGGGTAATGAGGGTAAGGTAATTTAGAAAATGTTATGCATGCAAGTTGAAGTTCGGTTATAGTCTAGGCCATTTTATCTAATAACCTAGTTCCCTATAACCATGGCTCTGATACCAATCTGTAACACCCCAACCGATGGCGGAATCATCGAGGTGCCACGTAGTGACGATTGTTCAAAAGCTCATGGTACTAAAATGTAAATATTTGATCATTGAATATTGTTTTACAACATGTGAAATTCAATACAATACAACAAAATAAACATAATTGATTGATTTAATCTAAGTCCAAGGTCCTATGTGAAGCGTCAAGCAGCTTATCCTGAAACATGCACGAAAATAATTTTGTCAACATATGATGTTGGTGAGTACTACTTAGTTTTGTACATATAGTATAAGTTTTGAAAGGTAGTACAATTCATGTGTCTAGCATCACCAAGGCATTATGTAAACACGTAAGTAACCAAACAAGACAAAGATCACATGTAAAGTTGTACAATGAATTTGATAATGAGCACCTCAACACGTGTGAGTCTAAAAGAGCACCATAACACAAAGTTATGTCTAAATGAGCACCGTAACATAAGTTACGTCTAAATGAGCACCGTAACATAAGTTACGTCTGAATGTAAAGAGCACCATAACATAAGTTATGTCTAAATGTATGATTTTGTATGTAAGCTACGTTCATGTTCAAGCATAAGCACAAAGATAAACAAGACACGTATATGAATTGTAAATGAATAAAAATGTATGTGTAAATGAATATGGAAGCTTTGTATAGTTGTGCATGAATCACCCCAAAAATTGTAAAAGCGAAAAGGGGATAAGTAATACTCACCTTAGCAAGGTGGTAAGTCTTGTGTAATTGAATAAGTATAATCCAACGTTGCCAAGTATCACCCTATGTATAATGTAACAAATAAGTCTAAGTCTATTTAGTCTATAAGTATTTACTAGGGTTCCGAATTGGGGATAAGTATTCGTTTGATTAATGAATTAAACGTTTAATAAATAAGGAAAATTTGATAATTAAATAAACAAAAGTCTTTTTGTAACTCTTAAATTAAAGATGATCACAGTATAAAGGTTTAAGTGTGAAAATAATTTTTATAAAATTATTTTCTTGAAAATAGAATATTTAATCTATTTTTTTCAAATTGTCAAAATGTAATTTTAATATCTAAAAATATTAAAATTAAATAATTTTTAAATTAAAAATTGTATTTCTGTTCTAAATGGATAGAAATAATTTATGTAAAATTTTGGTACAAAAATATTGAAAAATGAATTTATTATGATTTATTTATGATTAAAACTAACAAAATTTGATTAAAAATATAAAATGAACGGTTTTTCAAAAATAAAATTTATTTCTGAAATGTTTATTGCTATACAAGTTTAGGATAATTTTTGTGGAATTTAATAAAATCGTTTAGATATTTTTATAGAATTTTATAAATAAAATAGAATAAACTTGAATTATTTATTATATATATTAAATAAATAATTTTTCCGAAAATAAAAGTTGTATAATAAAGTTTATTAGTCATATTATATAAAAAAATTTTTGTAGAATTTACGTATCACAATAACTATTTTATATGTAATATAAATTAACAAAGCAAAAGAATAGATAAAAACGAAAATAAACAAAAAAAATGAAGCTTATGGGACTCGAACCCAGGCCCTTTGGCCGGTTCGTGTCCTTATGTGTAAGGGCATAACCATCTGATCTATCTGAGTTTTAGTGCTCATAATGGTTTTGAAATTTATTTAACTTATGTTACTCATGAGTTGTCTTCCCCAATCCAACCTTAGGAACCCTAGCCTTTCAATCTGTTCAATTACCAACTAATAACAGAAACTAGTAGAGGGCTTTTAATCATTGACTCAAAACAAGCAAAACCCATAAATAAAATCGTACTTACAGAAAGCTTAAGGTCCGGTTTAGGATCAATCGACAAGGCCAAAGAAAAAGAGCCCGATTAGTGATTAATAGCGAAGCACAGACAAAATTGAGGGTGGGGTTCTCTTAGTCGCACCCTTTAGCTGTTGGGGGATGCCTCAATTTATACCATTACACACGTTTATTTGATTTGGAAGGTGCCTTTCAAAAAAAAAAAAAAAAAAAATTTGATTTGGAAGGTTTTGACCCTAGGTGATTATTTGCGCATATTAAGCTCATTGAGAGCTGAAATCTGGCTATAATTGTTGATATAGACGCGTAATGGTCAAAGGTTGACGTATATTAATATTTGGTCAAAAGGAGACATTAAAGGGTGATGATTTGCTCCACAAATTTCGGATGTTTTGGCTGTTTTACACAGCAGCGGCCGCAGCAATGAACAAGGAGGAAGGGACAAGTTGAGCTTTTATATTATTTTTGTTGACATTGAATCAGAAAGAAGGTGTAGTCTAGATGGTTTAGGCACGTGGGTTATCCAGCTGTTGCTCGGGTTCGAGTCCCGCAGCAGCAGTTTTTTTTTTTTTTTTTTATATCAGATAGAGGGAAAGGGAAAGGAAGTGGGCCTCTATTGGGCTTGTGTCTGGGCCAGAACGAGGAGAAAAGGGTGGGTTATGGGTTTGTAGGTTAATGGATTTAGGGTAAAGGTTTATTAAGTCTAATGTTTTAAAAAAAATCCAACATAAACTTTTATCATTATTATTATTATTATTATTATTATTATTATTATTATTTACAAAATAAAATAAGGAAAAATGACGGATGTCACAGAACCGGAACTGGAACCGGTCTCAAGAACCGGTCCCAGAACCGGTTCCACCGTTAGAATAGCCAAATTCGTTTTTTTGATCGTTGGGTTCGTTTATAGCCGTTAACTAGCCGTTTTTTTCACCAAAAATCACCATTTTGCCACCCTTGTTTAGTATAAATAGGTTTGGATGTTTTGGTTGATCACAACACTCAAAAACGCAAAAAGAAACAGCCCGAAAACGCAAAAACCGCTATCGTATACACTTAATATTGTGTTCGCTTTGCTTTTATTACATCATTCCGTGGCTTCATCTTCAAACCCATCCCAAACCGGTTCCACAAATGAGCATACCATTGTTTAAATTTTTGAGACGACACAAAACGCCGAACTTTTTGGCGAAAATGGTTATTTCGACTTGTGTCTTATGTCGAATGGCAAAAAAAAAAAGCACGTTGTAGAAAGTTTTAATTTCATTTTCCATGTTTCTTGTTTCGAAATACTAAAAAAAATAACAAAAGTCGTAATTTTATGTTTATTTTTTTTTCCATCGGCTTATTTTTTTTTAATTGTGCGCGCAAGAACCGATTCCGAAACCGAAACCGGAACCGAACCGAATCGGAACCGGTCTTAAAAACCAGTCTTTGGAACCGACGGAACTGGGACCAAAACCAGGCGGAACCGACACTGTAGCGGACCGGTTCCAAATCGAAACCAGTTCCTCAAAAAAAAACGATTTGTTCACCTCTAAGTTAGACGATGCATTTAATTTGTGTTCTTATAGTTGGACCTGATCTCACCCTTCCCTGACCCTACCAATAGTTTATACTGTTTGTGGGATATACTGGGTATGATTGATTGATTGATAGTTGGACCTGATCAGTAGGACGTGGAACATGCTACACACACATTCCAACGAAGTACTATTAACCGTTTTTATTTGGGCTGTCTAGTAAAGTCGTTGACCGGTTAAATTAACCTTCTAAGTTCTAACCGAATAAAGCTTTTGGACCGGATTTTCAAAATGTTAAAAATTTCTCTTACTAATTAAGGCTTCATATTTTGTGTATTTTGTAAATTCACACGTAAAAATTAAGTAGTTTTATAATTTGTTATTTATTTTTTTTGTTATAATATACACACATACATATAAGGGTAGATTTTGCACAATTGTCCGAAATTCAAATAAACCATGGAAATCAAATTCTTACAATAACAATAATTTAACCTGAGTATCAGTTGTAGTTGCAAGATAATAATTAACTAATCATAGCAAATGTTTTTCACGGGTAGCTCAGTTGGTGAATGAATCAGGGATCTTTCTTGGAAGTCCCAGGTTCGATTCCCACGAAGGACATAATGAGATATGATGGATGACTCATGGCCTATGGTCATGAGTTCGAGTCCTGATCTCGCCAGGTTTTACCGGTTCACTACTGTCGTGCCTTCGGGCGGGTATGTGGGTCGGGTTTTCCCTGGAAGCGGGCTGTCGGGTGGGCTAGGGGTTTCGTGCGTTCGGGGTGGGCCGGGTTGTGCCCCTGTCTTTGTCACTGGGGGGCCGCGTACGAAGTACCCGGCGTTGTTTAGTTGGACGTTAAAAAAAAACTAACCATAGCAAACAAACAAAAAACAAAGTGTTTGTAGTTTAACTTAGGGGTTGTTTGGTTGATTAAGTGCTGAATCATTAAGATGGTCTGAATGGTTAAGAGCTGAATCATTCAGCATCCCTTATTAGCTTAATGGTTCAGCACTTAATAATTTCATTCAGATGCTGAAACAAACAGTCTGAATGCTGAATGATTCAGACCTAAAAGGTTAAAAGACTGATTAAGAAGCTACCAAACAGCCCCTTATTTAACCTTTAATCTCTAAAAAAGGAATCTTTTAACATTTCATTTTCTGAAGTTTAAATTCTGTAACTATTTGATCCTCTAACACTAACTTTGTTAACATTTATAGTTAAATCGAATATTTAAAAATGAAAATTCAATCTTTTGGTTAAACAATTATTAAAAAAAATCATTCTTCCGACTATTAAATGGAAACACATGGCCCAATTCACATACGTATATAAAATCAGCTAATAGATTACACGATAACCTCAAAGATTGAAACATTAATTGAGATCCACAACGGTAGCACTAGTTCATCTTTGCTAAAGATTGAGATCACGAAGTTGCTTGAGATTCATTGGAGATACATATTTTGGGTCACCTTGGAGCAATTGCTTGGCGATGAGCACATTCGCAGCTTCGCTAGGGTGGTAAGGATCCCAGAACACATGTTTATCGCGGTCCTCACACAAAGTCGACGTTGGACCACAAGGAATGATCCCCGCGTATTGACCTCCATTCCCACAGCAAGCTTTGCTAGCGGTTTTAAACCCTAAAAATATTCAAACATATGATTCTGTGAAAATAGTTAAACACAACTATGCATTTAGATTTTATAAAAACACAAAACATTACAAGTTGTTAGAAAAATATCAAATCAAATGTTAAATGAGGCCCTTTTAAAATTGGTTCGTGAATTTTTGAAGGGAACCTGGATTAGTACACCATGTACTTTAGGTTTTATACACCACTACTTTGTAAACACCGTTTATGTTTTGCAAACTGTAGTATATAGAAATATTTGCAGAGTAAGCAGCTTTTTGCAACTTTTGATGGCTGAAAAAAGCAAATGACAGTTTATTACACTATAAACTGCAGTTTATGTTAAAAAAAACGAATTAATATAACTCACTTTCATAAACGACTAAAAACTCACGGATTCTTTCAGGAAATGAATTAATATATCTCAAGCCCATGAGAATCTTTGTAGCAAAATATATATTATACATAATACTTATAACTCATTTTCAGAAACGAATAAAATAACACACGGATTCTTTCAAAGACTGAGCCGGTGGTTGATGAACGGTTGTTGATGAGCCGGGTATGTTTGTTGTTGATGATGGGAAGTGAAAGTGAAAGTGATGGTGGGAAGTGAAAGTGAAATGTTAAGATATGTTTGTTGTCTAACAGGGTATGTTTGTTGTTGGTGAGTAGTGAAAGTGAAAGTGAAAGTGAAATGTTCAAAATCTTTAGAGGGGAAATTTAAAGTAAACGTTCGTATATGTTGAACATAAACTGCCGTTTGACTTTATAGGAACACGCGCGTCATAAAGGATCAGAAGAGTTGTTATCTTTTTTGGACTTTTTTTGTAAATGACCGTTTATATTGAACATAAACGACTGTTTGGCTTTATTGGGAACACATGACATCAGACCCCATGTTGTATCAAATCCAGGACCCTTTTTTAAGGGTAGCAGACTACCAAGAACACAAAACAACTGTAAAGAAAAACTCCTAAAAAGACGTATCAAAAAGTTAAAATACATGGATATGATGAATCGATTCTTACCATATTTATCATAGTTAGTGATGAGCTCCAGGACTAAATCGTAGACATTTGCATGAACAAATGTAGCCCCAGGAAGATTATCATTAAGTTGTGCAACCAAATCCTTTAGTTTCGCATTGTAACGAAGCGCGAGTTCATTAGGCAACGCAACACACTCGTTCTCATTCAACTGATTGATTGTCCTCTGATACGGAATGCATCCGATTGGCCCAACGTTTCCTAAGATGAACTTTCGTGCATCCAATTGATAAAGCCTCTGAATCGGTTTTACAAACGTGTAATCATTAGTGCCATATATAAAACTTGTTGGTTTTAATGGAATCTAAGACTCCAGTATTTAGAATTCTTTCATTTATTTAAAACGCATAATATAATTTGTAATTCTAAGTTGTAGCTTGAGACTTACGGTTAGTTGCGACCGCAGGTGACTAATGAGATCATCAACAAACCCATCAGGGGTCTGTGAAACCCTTGCGCCGATCGAGAGAACAGGAAGCAAGTAATTGTTGAGGAAGTCGTTAGAACCAATGCTGACCGAGAAGATGGATTTCTTCATGACATGTTCCCTTGCTTTCGATGCGCCAAGGAGTTTATCGATCTGTTTTCGTGTGATGTTGAAGTAATCTACCTGAATGTCCATTGATAACCTATTCACCTATGAAAATGAATTTTTATTAGCATTATGATTTGTACCGGTTTTAATATAGCTTATGTATAACTTACCACAAATACGCTAACATGACAAAACTATAAAATTGTGTCTATGCGCGCATTTGATTTGTGAACTCGCTAAAAACCAAAACAAGTTCAAAACCTTCAAGAAACGCTTATGATTTTTCCGGATCACCTAGACAAATATAAGAAAAGGCACGTTTAACTTACGAAAATTCTTCCAGTTGCATTCATAATCCCTCCACCGCCAGAGGCATAATTCACGCCGTATAATATAACTTCTCCGGTGGAATTTGGATCTAGAAACGGTACGGCATAGTGTTGTTGCCCTAGTTCCTCCCCTATAAACAAAACATGACACTAATTTACTTAGCTAAATTCAAAATCTATAAATGGTAATTATTAACTAATAAATAATAAAGGAGCTAGCCTAGGTTGAGGCTGAGGTCAAACTTGAAAAACTACTTAGTAGCCAAGCTTGAATATTTACAAATAGAGCTCAAAACGAGCCAAACTTGAGCCTGAGTTCAGACTCAACTCGTTTTGACTCATTTACACCCCTAGACGAAACAGAATGTGATTTAGGCTCTTACCAATGATGTCTCCAATGGTTCTACCATTGGTATACCGTCCAGTGGGCTTTCCACCGGACTGTTTAAAATCAATCCCGTTAGGTTTGATGTTAGCTTTAGACAATGTAGGCAAAAAGTTATTATTTCCGGCATCCACCAAAGAATCCCCAAAGATATACGAAGCTCCCAAAGTTCCACCTCCATCACCACCAGCACCACCATCAGCCGCCGTCACCGTGAAAGCAACTAAAAGAATTATAGCTGCAGCCATACGGTTAGAATCCATTAATGATGGTGATATATTGAAGGTGTGAATGAGGGAAGTGAGTGATGAGAGATTTATATTTGTGGGATTTGAAGTAAAACATGAAATATTATTTTTGGTAAGACCTTATTGAAGTTGTTGATCCACCGTAGAACATTGATTCGTTGCCTTGTAAACCAAATTATAGATACGACTATGGTCGGGTTGGTATATGGAAACATTTCTGATTCTCTTCATTGTATATGATTTTGACTTTTGAGTATATAAAGCATAACATTATTATTACACTTAAAATGTACCTTCTTATGTTACTGTTTTTAACAACATTAAATTTCCATCTAACCTTGATCACAATGACGGATCTAGAAGAAAAAACTGAGTGGGGTGGGGGAACTCAATTTGGGAGGACCAGACTCAATACATATAATTTTTCGGTCTCAAAGAAAAACGTTGATCACATTGACGTCGTCACTGCTTCACTCCGCTTATTGACAAACTTTTGAGGATGTTTATAAATTGTGGGTTTTAGTTGCCAAGTTCCTTAATCCATCTTTTGTTCGACGGTATGGGTATGGTTTCGGATGAGCAATTTGTATTTGATTTTTATCTTTTTAAAGACAGAGAAATACCAGAGAAGATTTCACTTGCTACTCAGATAAACAAATACAGAACATACATACATTTGTATCACCTAAGGTTTGATTAACTATGAAATCATATAATACAACTCAATCAAACATGTAACGAATCGAAACACGTGCCTTGTTCTTGTCTTGCTGATCGCAAGATGAGCCTTTTATGTACAGTGTTGTTTTTCTGCTTTGATGTGAGGATCATTGGTAGTTGGGACTTGACTCCGAGCTGTAAATCGTAAATTCGTTCAAGTTAAAGTTGGGTTTTTCTTCATCCCACTCGAGTATCTCCCTTGCGTATTTAAGTGTTTGATCCACACTGTTTGGATCTAACCCTTTCACCACTGAAACAAACAGCTTACGATCAGTGAGCGATGAATATAGCTTCTTGAACTTCACAGCAACATAATGTGAAGCCATTTGTCCCATTGAAGGACTGTGATTAATATTGTTGCTGCTAATGTTTTTGTTCTGGCTGTTTCGGCTCACTATCGGCTGGAAATCACTGAACCAATCACAGCAAGTTAGAGGGACCCGTTCAAGCTGTTCTTCAAAAACGTCAAATTTGTTTAATACTAGAAGAAACTCCATCTGATCATAAGTCGGGTGTGTCACAATACTTGTGAAGAACTTCTTGTTTAGCAGCATTTTGTTGACTAAATTCCCGTCTCCGTCCATAGCATACTGATCAAAATCACTCAAGGAAACGCAGAAAATGACAACACGAACATCTTCAAACATTTCTAGCCATTTGCAATTTTCCCCAAAGCCTCTTGGTTGGACTCTGATTAGCTGGAACCTGATGAAAGTCGCAAAGATTATGATATGATTTACCAAAAAAGAAACGGTAAAATTAAATCTTATAATTTCTTGAACAAACCTTAGTAAGGAATTATGTTGCTCAGTTGTGTCATTGCTTTCATCTGGCAATGATGGGAACGAGAATTCGACACTAGAAAGCCCGTTTGAAGAAGTAACATGCTCGGCATACAGGATATCAACATCTGAAGGTACATAGTCTGTGCTCAAAACTTTAGCAGCCTGAGAATTCACACACAATAAGTTAATAAGTTTTTAAATCTGTTCATTAATTTTGTTGAAAATGTAAAACCTTTCAGTTACCTGTTCCAAAAAGTAACTAGAAACGCTGGGTAGTGTATCTAACTCGTGTCGTCTCTTGTATGTGGCCTGCATTGCTGGATGATTCCATAGTTCTTCAACTACTGGTGCATATTCACGTGTGGCAGCCGGAAATATATCTTCCAAATTACCAGCCACCATGGCTTTAAGAAGCCAATCAGAAAATGTTTTTAGCCGTGGCGGGATGGAATATATAGATTTCTCATTTTCTGTTACATCATTTCCTGTTGATAACCATAATCTCTTTCAAGATATGTTGAATATTTTATAATATATCTATGACGTATATAAGAAAAAACTAAACAACAGAAAATAAGTACCAGTAGAAGCAGTTTTCGTCATTTCATCCAATGCTTCATCTTCAAAACGTTCACGTCCTTCTAGAAGAATCCCAAGGTAGCCATAGACGTTGCTCTGTACTATGAATTTGATACTCTCACGTTCTTCATCGGTGAAAGGGATCTCTTTATACAAGATTTTCGCCTAATAAAACAATTTCATCAAGTGAATATACAATCATATTATAATTAACAAAAACTAAAATGCCTATAACAAATAAGACTGAAATTACCTGCTTAAATATGGTACTTGTACCAGATCCAAAACACCCAATCAAAAGAAGTTTACGAGGGGAAATCTGATCAAAATAATCTGGCATCGATTGACCAAATGTGTTGCTCAATTGCTCTCCAGCGGGATAAATTTGCTTAGATGGAACAGGAAGTGATAATACAGCGCAAACAAGCTTCGTTCCAGCCTGAAAACCAACTATGTTAAGAAACGCATTGAATGATATTACAACCACGAAAACAATATAAAAAAATCCATAAAACGCTCACTTTTCCCCATATATAACCTCTAGTGTTTTTCTGTCCTTCCTCCTGATATGAACCATCATCGTTCACCCAAAAGTGTGGATTACCAGCACACTGGACTCCAGAAAGCTGCAAAATTCGACATGATTGGTAACTTAAAATAATAATGTATAATTTCAAAACATATATGGCAGGTTCAGAATTACAAACCTGTAGCATTCTTAACTCGACTTTTGTTATTTCACGACCGTTTATGAAAACACCTGTGTTTCCATTGCTAGCATCAGGCATAATTGGAGCCCCAACGTTTAAGTGAGGACTGATAATCTTTGAAGGCTTCTCGCCCTCCTGTTACCAGACAAAGAACGGAACATACTTTAATATCTATCCGACTATCCAAATACAAGACATATAATATAAGCCATGTTCTTAAGAACTAAACATTTACCTTTCCCCAAAGACCAGATACTTTATCGTACCAATAATTCCCGGGTTTAAGCTTCTTCGGAGGATTCAAACAGCTTTGTAGTACGGCCAGCTCATCATGACTAAGGGGCTTTCCATTAACACATACATACTCTGGAGGCAACTGATTGACAGCACATAGCTTCTCAGCCTTCATTACCTGCCTAACCTCTAAGCTATTAAGAAGCCGTTTCAGCATTCGAGAACATTTCCCCAATTTACCCCTCTTCGACTCGTCAATCGTATACCCTATGCAACTAACACACTTTCTCCCCTCAGGCATTGACCCCATTGCTCTAAGCACACAGTTTACACAATACTTCGCATTACACACTATGCACACTTCCTTCTCCGTAAACCTATTCCCTTTCAAACACCGATAACACGCCCCTTTTCTAGTCTTCACCCCCGGTTCTTCTCTAACCCGCGTAACCTCATCCCGAGCTTGATCAACACCCTCAACAAAACCCTCATCTTCCGACTCAATATCACCAAAACCACCCAACCGAGATTCATCCTTACAATCACCAACCTTAAGCGACGACGAAACATGCGAAGACGGATACTCAAAACTCAACCTCGACCCATTCGACACCCAATCCGGATGACTCAACTCATTAAAATCCAAACTCTCTTTACAACCATCCAACGCTCCAAACGCAAGCGAATTCCCCGAAAACTCCCTAGAAGACTTATCGAAACTATCCGAAAACCCTAACCTCCCTGACATCTCATACGAATGATCATGACTCACACTCCCCCCATCAATCATATCCGTAAACTCACCCGAGCTAATAAACGCATCCGGACCACCGTCATGATCCGGAGACACAGTGGTTTCCGTTTCAATACCTAACCCTAGGTCTTTCGTAACCGAACCATTACCATTACTATTATCACTATTACTATTAATATTATTATTATTAATAATATTATTATTATTATTAAACGGAATAACGGAAGTTGGGGAAACAAGGGTTTGGGGTGTACCTAGCTTATAAAAGGTGGAAGCAATAGGTTGAACAACAGGCATAGCAAGTTTACCACTATCATGAGCGTTTGAAACGACGGCAGCAACAGGAATGTTAGTAATGTTAATCGGAAGAGCTTTGGGAAGAGCGTGACGTGGAATGGGAGGGCCTTGGTACTCCAAGGCAAAGGTGTAGGGTGGTCGAACGTCGTCGGAAACCATGGCGGTAGAAATATTAGTGATTTAATTGATAAGGGTGAGGGTTATTCCGATGAGGTATGGGATTTGGTAAAGTGATGAAGAGAAGAGGACAAGAAGAGAGGGAGAAGAATACGCATGAGTGAGTGAGGTGACATTGACACAAGAGAATTTTGTTCTTTTTTTGGGTAGTGGAATCGAAGCTAATAATTTTGTTTAGACCCGTAAACGAATCAAACGAACAATATCTTATTTGTGTTCATTTGTTAAGGAAATAATGTGTTAATGAAGAATTTTTTTTTTTTAAGGCAAACTTTATAATTGACATAATCTTTATCACATAATGTCTCGTAAAAACACAAAAGTATCATATTAAACTTGAAATCATTGTTTAATAAAAAAGTTAAAGACCCTAATGAACTATCAAACACAAACAAACATAAACGAAAATGTTACCGAACGTTCATGAACATAAATGAACGAACGCGACCTCTGTTCATGTTCGTTGGTGTAACTAAACGATCATAATTTCTTGTTTGTTTCTTGTTTTTGTTCGTTCATTTATTAAACGAACGAACACAATCGAACGTCCTGCCAAACAGTTCACGAACTATTCGCTGAACATTTTGTTTGTTTACAGCCTTAATTTTCTTTTTTTTTTCTATTTATATTATAGGATACCTATAGTGGAAATATCTTTTTACTCTAGGGTACGTGTATTGAGTGTGGTTAGTGATGTCATGGGAATGATTTGTCGGTTTTGTCTAACGATTGAGACCCATACGTCACCGTCAAGTATAAGTCTTTAAGTGGCGTATGGCTTTAGTTTTTTTATATATACTTCACAAACATGTTTATACAATATCTATATGAGCCGTATAGGTCTAGTTTTTATATTTTGTTTTTTACAAACATTTTTGTAAAGTATCCATATTGGACATATATGTCTATATGAAGCCTATAAGGCTAGGTATTCTATGAAGCCTATAAGGCTAGTTTTTTTATACAATGTTTATATGAGGTGTATAGGTCTAGTTTTTCTTAACACAAAAATTTCTACAATATATATGAATAAAGGGGTGTATAGAAGGTTAAGGCATATATGTCAAATTTTTTTACAAATATATTTATATGATAGTATACTATCAATAATTATACTATATCTATGGACATATGCGAAACCTATACTACAGGTATAGGCTTATACATGATCTATACTACACTCATGCCTATATAAAACATATACTAAATTCATAAGCCTATACAGGACCTATAATACAAATATGCATGACTGTACAATGCAAAACAATAATATACGATACTATAGTATACTATGTCAAACCTATACTACAGATGTGGGCTTATACATGATCTATACTATATTCATAAGCTTATATGATGCCTATACAGGGACCTATACTAGATCATACGACACGGAACGATAATATACAATACAATATGGTACTATACAATACCTATACTACACTTTTAGCTTTATGCGTGATCTGTACTACACTCATAGGCCTATATGTGACCTATACGATACGAAATGATAATATACAATACGTTAATGTTGTATATTATATGATATATACTACACCTTTATGTTATCTATACTACACCCAAAGGCCTATATTATGTCTATACGAGACCTATATTACACTCATAGGCCTATAGAGGTCTATACAAGACCGATACTACTCTTGTAGGTCTATACGAAACCTACACTACACCATAGTCTATATAGAACCTATACTACACATATACATGGCCTACACTCATACTGAGGTACAAGTGAGTAATGTGAAATGCCCCTTTTTACTGTTTTATAAAGGTTTTAGGGGAATACATGCTATGCGTTTTATAAAATAGAATTGCTTTACTTATATAAAGAATTATTATATTATGGCGACATTAGAAACAACCAGAGAGAGTACTCTTTATCTAGGACTTATATAGCCATTTTCTTTCTTGGCCCAAAGGATAGGGCAAAAACACCTTTTTAACATTGTCAAAGTGGTACCACTAGGAGTGGCATTTTATTATGAGAATTTTATAAGAAGAGAAGAGTAAACTGAACGGATGGTCCCTGTGGTTTGCCTAAATTTAAAGTATGCTTCCTAGCTTTTCAAAATTACCTCAATGGAATCTGTGGTTTAGGTTTTATTGCATCGATGGTCCCTGACTTGAATGGAGGTTAAGTTTTTCAGTTAAGTCAATGTGAAATTACTAAATTACCCTTCTTTAAAAAAAATATTATAAACCCTTTTTATATCTCTTCTTCCTCAAATCTCACCCCCACCAAACCTATCTACCACAACCACCACCACTACCATCTTTCCCCAACCATCACAAATAATCATTTAGCATCACCTTCTTTCCCTAACAGAAGTTATTTCTTTTTAGATTGAACTCGTCATGTGGAATTTAAAAGAGCAAAAGGGAGAATGGATTCTTTTGATTTGCAGCTTCAGAGAGATTTAGCTATGGTGAATACGAGAAACGAGCCTGACCTTGAAACAATTAAAAGATTATCTGAAAAGTTGCATCTCACAACAATAAACGATCTACAGAAGGAATCAAATGCGATTCATGATATTATGAAAGCAACTGATGGTTGTGTTGAAGAATATTGCATTGAGATGATGTCGTTTCTTCTTAAGGAAATTAAAGGTTGTTTGATTTTGGGAAATCCAGAAGTCAATTTAATGGTTTTCTTTCTTTCTTTTTTTGCAATGAGATGATGTCATTTATGGTAGCACCGGTGCAGGTAGGGTGGTGGTGGTTGAAGGAGGAGGTGGTGGTGTTCGTGGTTTGAAGAGGGGATGGTGATGGGGATGGCTGTTTGCAGAGGTGAAGGCGAAGGGGGTTTTATTTTTTATATGGTGAGGATAGTTTGGTCATTTTATATGACTTAACTGACAAAACTTAACAACGTTAGCTGGTAAGAACCAAAATGTTATAAAATGCCAACATTGGGGACCATTGAAAATAGATGAAGACATATGTGCAATTCGTACAAATCACATAAACTATCCATGCAGATTACTAAGAAGAGAATTTATAGAATGCCATAAAATATATTTTCCCCTCTCAGTGAATATTATGTAAAGCATGTTTTTGAGAAATAAAAAAAAATAAAGTATTTATAAACAAATGAACTGGCCATCACTTTTATTAAAACACCTTACTTACTTTGTGTTAAGAGAAAACTATTTTAAGTATGTATTCAGGTACTAACCCAAGACAATAAAAGAAAAGCTAGTGACTCGAAGACCCTGGATAAGAAGATTGGATGATACCTTTATTACATTTTAGCCCCTTACGGTTATGCGCATATAATGTATATATGTGTGGCCTTCGGAGGGCAAAAGTAAAGTTGCACTAATTTTAACGTTATTTTACTAATTTCGTGAAAATAATGTTAAAGAATGGCAGACGGTTAATCATGAATCATGTGGTAGCGTTGATAGCCAAAAGACAATGGGGTACATGCACCAATCGAGTTTGTCCCGATTGCTAAGTGTTATGTGCCTTATGTCCAGGGCTTGATACAAAGCCACGAGCCGGGGGTCTCACTGGAAGCAACATCTCTATTCCCATGAGTTAGAGGTATGGTTGTCTACATCTTACCCTCCTCAGACCCTACCTTAGCTTTTGCTATTGGTGGGATTCAAGGTCGTCCCCGAGAATGATAAATGTCTTTTAGGCCTCAGGCGAAACAAAAAATGTGGGCCCATCTCTATATATAAACTCGTCACCTGTATATCAAAAAACCATAAGACCATAATTGTAATAAAAGAAACAAAACAAAAGTAGTGTAGCAAAATGATCAAATATATTTACTTAAGTGAATCGTGAGGCCTTCCTAGCGTTTTTGGAAGCGAAACTCTCGATCAAGTCTTTATAGTCTATACCTTCTAATATATCGTTTTCAATAGCTATCATCGCCAACCCGTTAAGCCTTTCTATGGCCCATAGCCCTCGCGGAAATACAAAAACAAACCAAAATAGCCCAACGGTCAAATTTTCCTCGCTAGCCACGCTATCAGGGTCGCGCCCGCTCGCTCGCCCCGTCATTCACGTGTAGGTGTTGTGGTGCCCGCGAGCCACGTGGCTTGTGAGCTCGCTCGCGCCCCACAACGAACAATCTAAGGCTTAAAGTACATATAAACCAATGGAATCAAATATGCCCGTTGCACCGGGTAGAAATTTTGTATTTTTTGATGCACTTGCTATATCAAACAAACATAAAGAAAACCTAAAAATTTAGACGTAATATGCCCAAAATGTATTCACTTGGTTAGTTTTTGTATGATAAACGGAAAAAACCAAAAATTGTTTAGTAAATATCTAAGATAAGTAATAAGCAAAACAAGAAAAATGTAAATCATAGCAAAAGATTAAATTGAAAACAAAAGCTTAGAAACTGAAATAGGAAAAAAGAAAACGAAAAACAAAAGTAAAATAAAGAAAAAACTAAAAGAAAAAGGAAGAAGAAAGTAGGGAAAAATGAAAGAAACCTTTTACTAGGGGTGTTCAGAAAAACCACAAACCAAATAAAAACCGAAAACCGAACCGTAACCGTAACTGAAAAAACCAATCCGAACAACGAATTTGGTGTTTGGTTTGGTTTTAACCGAAACCGAATTGCTTATTCGGTTTTTGGTTTGGTTTTACGTTCTACATTTTTTTTATTTGGTTTATTTGGATAACCGAATAAACCGATAAAATAATTAATTATTAAATAAAAATAATAATATTTAATAACTCATATATAATATATAAGCCCAAAATATTAAACCTAACCCAAAATAAATAAAGTCCACCAATTTATAGAGGTAATAATATGAGTATAAACTAGTAAACTAGGATTCATTTTACTATTTCTAATTTTTATAATGTTTCTGTTTGCGTGGTTTGATTTTTTGGTTTATATTTATTGCAAACTTTCTTTTCGGATTTTGGAACATATAGGTATATAAGTTAGAGAAAAAAAAAACTTCGTTTCAATTTGGTTTGTTTGGTTGAATTTGGTTCGTTTAGTTTTAAACCGAAACCGAACCGAATTCAATTTGGTTGAATTTGGTTTGGTTTTCATATTCCTAATTTGGTTTGGTTTGGTTTTTGGTTTGAGGTACAAAATTTTGAAAACCGATTAAACCGAATCGAATAAACCAAATAAACCGTAAACCGAACCGATAAACACCCCTTTTACAACATCACACAGCTCAAGATTCGAGCTTGAGCATTAATATCTTTGCAGCCCTCATTTTTATATATACTCTCTAGACCATCTCACCAACAATGGACTTGTGAATGCTTTTAAAGCAAAATATATATCTACACACCTAATATACATTTAAAAAAAAGTTTCGGGCCCTCGAGAAAACCTGGCCTTGGGCCGTCGCCCACCTCGCCCTGCCTCAAAACCGCCGCCCTGCCTCAAAACCGGGCCTAGTGAGATTAACCGAGTATAATGATGATGATCCATGTTGAAATTCAAATTAATGTAAACATTGTTAATAAATAAATAAATGTTAATCCGCTGAGCAAGTTTCATATACAATCTAAGTTAACGGCCGGGCCCTCTGACTGGGTTATTACAAGTATGCCCCATCTTGAACACCCATGTTTTCCTGATTCAACAACGATTATTCTTCCACAATTCCTAGAATCTTCGGCTCTGATGGCATGTTAGTTTTCTAATATGTGAGTGAGAATTTAAAGGAATTAGGCTTTTGCAGATATTTACAAATGAGGCATATGTTGCTATTTATAGGTAACGAGTTTACGCCAACCCACGCGTTGCGGCGGGTCGTTGATTATGAATGTGTTTAGTATTGTTATATGATATGCGAAGATTTATAAAATCTATCTGGTTGTTTTTCGAATCGTGAATTAATTGGTATTCGCGATTTGAGCAAGAATGGTAGGTGTTCGCATGGGGCTAGACAATTGGCGAAGTTTGTTAATGGTTATCACATATGTAAATTAGGTGGTTTTGGGTAAGTTAAAAATGTTAAAAGGGTCGGACTATTCAACTTTTTTAAGATAGGAAATAAATAGACGGGTAATTTGAGTGGAGAAGAAGGAGCAGGTGAGATTGGAGAAGAAAAATGGTGCCGACTCATGACTACATCATCAACTATGGCGTTTCAGTGTTATGTGAGAGGTCGTATCGGCTACTGAGAAGGCGGCGATTGACGTAACAAAACGATTACCTCGCTTGATTACCTAAAAGTATATAGATTCTTGCCTGATGGATAAATAGAGGTGGTTGTCAGTGATGTATAGTGATGGGCGACTACGACCAAAGTCGGTGTACAATTGCAACAATGAACCAAAGAGCAAGGTAGATCGAATGACGTAACCGGTGAGCGTGTAATTGATATTTAGATGACCGACGATTAGAAAGTAGTCCTAAATGGATGGCGGTTACCAATCATCGGAGTTTTTACACCGATTCAAATTCCTTTTAAAATAAAATTAATAAATTTTGTTATTATTTAAAATTTTTAAATTTAGTTTTTTCCTTACAAGAATTGTCAAAAATAATCTAAAAAACGGTTAATTAGGCCTTTTTATGGATGTTGATTTTGGATTCAATATGCTTCAGAATTTTGATGAGCAAAATAGGGTGAAATTTTAATTGATGTGTTCTTCGTTTTTAAATCTTAAGTAAATGGGTTAAAATTTATTAAACGTAATAAATCGTAAGTAAACTTGTTTTTTTATGGATAGATAATATATAGTTTGCGAAACGGTGCCAATGGATGGGTAAAGGGTCGTGACTATTGAAAGAGATTCATGTTAAATTGTGAAAAGATGGGTATTGGACAACAAAAAGACGATGATGATTAGAGGTAACCCAAGTTGCAATTTGTATAGTTTGTGAAACGGTGCCAATGGATGGGTAAAGGGTCGTGACTATTGAAGGAGATTCATGTTAAATTGTGAAAAGGTGGGTATTGGACAATAGAAAGGTGGTGATGATTAGAGGTAACCCAATTTGCTAATTGTATATATATATATAACTAGCTGATTACCCCGGGAGGGTCCCGGGGATGAAAAATCTAATATTACGTGATAACCTATTGCGAATGGCTCAAGTTAACTGACCACAAAATCTCTCAATCATTGCATGTTCATAGTATTCTAATCAGTAATAACTCATATTCCCTAATCTAAAACCTAATCAGTAATCATCTAAAGAATCACTTATGTAAGCTGCAACTATTAAAAAACTCATCACATCTCTCTTATTTTTCACATTCTAATGGCTCTTATAATTCTTAACATAATCAACTAAACAAACACTTAAGTTGGAAGTTGTAATCATTGCATCTCATTATGCCACGTGGCATAATCAAGAGATGGTTGAGGCCACCATTGAACGCCACGTCAGCAACTATCAATTCTTTCCGGGAGCGTCCCGGGGTTGAAAAATATAACCATTCTAATAATACTAATACTAATAGTAATAATTATAACTCTTGTAATTAAATAAATAAAAAAATAACCTTGCTATAAGGTGACACCATGTGTTGTAGTGTTGCGCGATTCTTTCTCCTAACTTCTCTTGATGAAGTATACCTAGTAAAATTCCAATGATAACATGGCGATTGGGCTGATTTTCAACATCGTAGATAAGAACCTGGTTTAAAAGAAAAAACATGATTAATGAATAACATGAACACTTTGTGTGTTTTTTTTCTGTATAAACGAACCCCACAAAAATAGTCGACTTTTCTCCGTTTTTTATATAGGACTATGGTACTCGTTGGAAAGATAATAAAACGCTCGTTAATTCTGTGTAATTTTTTTCTTTAAAAAATCTCGTATATAAAAGATATAAACGTTTAAAAATTATGGGAGGAAACATGAGAGAGAAAATTTTAAATTTATTTTTAAATTTTTTTTTTCTAAAATAACTCAATTTAATTTAGGGTTTTATGTTTATCTTTTTTTTTTAATTAAAAAAGGAAATAGTTAAAAAAACACTAAAATCTTTCAATTATGACGCCACGTGGCACTCTCAAGTGTAGGTTGAGGCCTTCATTGCACGTCACGTCAGCATATACGTTTTCTTTTATATATATAGATAGATGAAATGGTGCCCCTTAACCGTAATACCTTTAAGCTGGGTGGTGCGGAATGGAGCCCTCCGCAACTTCAGCGCCACATGATGCATGACCAATTCGCCACGTCAAAAGTAGACTTTATTCCTCTCTTCCAATAACTATCAGGAAATAAAATAACGCCCCTTTAATTTAAAAAAAAAAGGAAAAAATGTGGTTGGTTGAATAAATGGGGCACACCAGACCACCATATTAACGCCCGCTATTGCATTCACAATTGGTACCCCCCATGGGGCCCAGAAGATAGGAGAGGGGCGTCATTTATGGAAGAAAAAAACTGAGGTGACAGGGTGCCACCCACTACACCATCCAGCCTTTGAATATGGTGCCAATAACTAACCCTCCACGGTTTTCAGTAGTAGCAGACTAGCAGGTCGAGCGGTGCTTTGGTATCAACATGATTTTGACTCTGTACCTTAGTGTATACACCTCTTATACGCAGTGGCGAAGCTTGGTTTCGGAATCGGTGGGGGCCGAACTCAATTTTTTTCGATCGGTAGTGGCAAATCGGTGGGGCCGAACTCAACCCGGACTCAATTTACCTATGAAAATCGCAAATTTCTACCACTGCGCCAGAAAACAGGGGGCCAGGGCCACCCCTGGCCCTTCTTATCCTTCGTCCCTGCTTATACGTTTTACCAAAACTATATGAGTGTGTGTATGTACATGTGTGTTTATCAAAATTGTGGCATCATAAGTGAAATATATGATGTATAACGTTTTCATGTATAAGAAGTACCTTAATTTTTAACGGCTAAATCTTTCTCCCCTTTAAATACACTATTTTTACCTCTTATAGACTTGAACTTCCAATCTCTCCTTTGAACTACCATATCACAAGGGGTGGGGCAATAGTAGTGTGCACATTATTAGAACGCAAAACAAGTATAGACTAGCACATACGAGGTTACCAAATACAATGTTGAGGAATCCAATACCACATTTGACGGATTGTAATTCTGGGACACCATTGACGACATACTACTAGTTACTACCAAATTAAAGAGGTTCTAATAGATGTGAAAAATATGGAGGTTTTGGGAGACAAAGAAAACAAATTGTAGATATATGTATCCAACTAAAATGAATGACCCGTTTTACCATTTATAGATTTGATTATTTGAATTGGTTGATGTCCAATTGCAATTTATGAGAAGTTAACTTTCTATGTATAGAATATATTACTAATTAGGGAGGAGCTCGGTACCGAACCGATCCAGAAATAAAAAATATTGATACTATTTTTTTGCCAAAACTTGGTATCGAAAATATACGGCACGGTATCGGTTCGGCATCGGTACGGTACCGGTATAGTATCAATATTTTAAGGTAAAATACGGCTACCAAACCGAACCGAAAATACTGATACCATTTTTTGCCAACACTTGATACCAAATTGGTACCGAAAATGAACCGGTATCGGGATCGGTTCAGTATCGATATTTTTGGTATTCAATACCAAATGCTCATCCCTATTACCAATGGATAAGCGACGACCCGACGACCAAGCCCATCGCATATTAGTCTTACCGACAAACAACTGAAAATTCTAGCAGGAATCTCATTTGGAATCTTATCTTTACCAATCATTGACGGATTACCGGGAGATAATCCACCACAAACAATTCTCATCCAACAAACGACTATAAAAGTTTGGGCAAGAGTCTCTTTACTATCATGGACAGATTAGCAATGAAAAGTTCGTCGGAAAGCAATCACCACTTTTTTTTTATCAAATATTAATGGGTATTTTAGGATTTTCATTTCATACTAAAAGCAACAAGAATTACAAGTGAGGCGCGGGTAGACGGGCAACAAGCTGCGTCGCAACCCCTTTTTGAATAGCAAAGCCTACTCTATTAAATATAAAGCTTGTGTCCTTGGCCGCAGGAGAGTTACTCTGCACCACCTTCTGCACTCGATCTAAAAACCGGATTGCATCGGGAGCAAGGCCCCCAAATGTGTCAAAAGCGAAGGGCACAAAGACGTGTTGGTTTTCAAGACAAGCAGTTTCATGTTTGTCAACTTTCTTGGATTCAGCCTTTAAGACTGCTTGCCCTGCCACAAACCCCGAATCTCGAAGTCCCACCAAAGGAGACACCCCTGTGAGATCAACGCACGCGTGTTTTCTCTGCGCCCACCCGAACACAAGGACATCCGCTAGTCTTAGGGTGGACCGCCCCTCAAGTGGATCCGTCAAAAAATTAACCGAGGCTTCTTTCCTAGCTGAAATCTCTGCTCTTCGTAAGACATCCCTGACCAGGTCATGCCTGTATTTAAATCCTGGCAGCTCCTTACAGTGAAGGGCATGCTCCCCAAATTTGTCTAAACATGCCTTTTTGCAAACTGGACACGGCTCATCAACTGGGAACATAGGAATCATGAGTCTATACTTAAGGATAGCCCGATATTCAACAGCCGACATGTGTTGTCCAAGCCCATCGATAGGAAGGGCAGTCAAAAAATCTTGGGCATGCGCTCCTTTAAGGCATTCAAGCACAGCTTTCTGGCGCGGGGACATGGAAAACTTTTCTCCCATGGTTTGAAGGGTTTTACCGGTAATAACATCTTTCTCGGCTAGGATACCCCGTTGATACATTAGTTACTATCAATGGATTACCAACATCTATTTTAATTTTTCATTTTATATGTTTCTTTTTTAATGGGATCCATAATTTACCTTCATATATGAATAGTGTATGTTAATAACATTGTGTCTATTACTGGTTTTTCTAGTAGGATAAGCACATCCCTTTGTCTTTAAATAAGTATGCATCATATAACATGTTTTACATAATTAAGACTCAATACGAGTATGCAAAACTATGATTAAGGGTGGAGGGAGTGATACAAATTGGTACCCTCACACTTGAATCACATGTCGCCACATTAGATTTTTTTACTCTACCTTAAACCTACCCTAAGTGCCTCCGTAGTGGAGCGCCATGGCCAAGCGTTTTGAATATTTTATTGCCCCATAGTGCCGGGCACACCGCCCCCGCCGGCGCTATGGGTTCGTTTTGGTAGCGCCCGTTGTGGATATGGCGAGCGTTGTGGCACAGATCGAGTTTTTTTATTCAAACTTTATATATATACACACACACACACAAACACACACACTGTTGAAGGTGGTGGCTGTGATGGTTGAAGGTGGTGGCTGACTGGCTGTGATGGTTGAAGATGAAGGTGAATGGTGATGATGGTTGAGGGGGGACGATGGTGATGATGGTTGAGGAGGGACGATGGTGATGATGGAGGTCAGGCGAAGGGGTGTACAGACACCGACGGTAGCATGGTGGTAGGAAGGAGGGTGGTGGTGGGAGAGATGAAGGTGTGTTAGGTTTATAACTTGGAAGAAGACCTAATTAGTTTGTTAATTTGTGATTTTATAATAATAATAATAATAAACAATAAAAAACAATGATTACCCAATCATTTATAAAGCCCCATAACGCCCCTTCCCACTACACCCTCTTTTTTTATAACGCCCCATAACCCCCTTCTATTACTTTATAATATTTTAATCCTCATAACGCCCTATAACCCCCCTCCATTACACATGCCCTAAGGTACCCGGAATTGGAGGGTGTGGTGCAAATTGGTACCCTAAACCATGGGTCCCACCATTTACTACCAACTACTCTCTCTCTCTCACACCCAAGAATGATAGCCGAATTACATACCCAAAGGTGAAGGGGCGGTGTATTCGCTCGGGTACCATTTACTCGAGAGTAGTAGTGTAGTACATGCATCTACACCCTCCGCCTTAAAGAAAAGTTGCCACTTGGTTACCAATACACCTTTACTTTACAATATTAATCATTATGGTATATATAAAAGGTACTTCCTTCCTCTACAAGTAAACGAAAAGGGAGAAACATCCAACACTAGTAGATACCTAGAACTTGTCTCTCTGCTTTTTTGGGCAAAGGATTACAAACTTTAGATTTCTACGAAGCAGACATTACCATATTAGATTGAATATAAACACTTTTTAAATAACATAAAAAATTACAAAGATACAAGTATACATATATACAATTTAGGATTTAAGATGCATTAGTTGCTTGCATTTATCATTCTAAGACGATATACAATGCAAGAATTGCATATTTTATCCTTAAGCACTCCTAACTTTTTGTATGTCATATAAAGTTATAAACTGGTGAAATAACATTCTTTTTTTAATACAAGTTTTAAATCTCTATGACTTTAAAAAAATATGATATTTTATATGTATAAAGAGAGACATATAAAATTGACAATTTAAACTAGGAATGTCAATTGTGTTAGGTGGGTGATTGGAAATTTTTAAACCGAACAGGACGCCTCTATTTATTCGTGTCAAATACATCAATCTAAACGAGACACGTTTAAAATTGTGTAACCAAAACATGACTTGTTTAAGCCATTTAGCTAAACGAGTCAAGCAATTTGACGCGTTGTAAATAGACTGTAATCAAGTTGTAAACGTGTCAAACATCGCATAAATGACACAACATAATTATTAAACAAATTACATATGACAGCCCAAAACATAATTAGTTCCGTTTCAAGATTAACTTGTGTTTGCTTTCTTCACAGATTTATGTGAATATGGAGCATTTATATAGTCTATTCATTATGGTACTGTGTGTGTGTCAATGTGTGCATTCTTTTCTTCTTTACAAAGCAAAGCTCTTTCCTTTATCATTTCATATTCTGAAATTTAAATCAGAGTGTTTGATTCCATAACTAGTTCTCATTGCTTTTGCTTTATTTCAATTCAAAGTTTCTAATTGAACCCTTTGTTTTTGGGACTTTAAAGTGTTGAACACAAGAGCACAAGCCCTTTCCTTCTTCCATTTCCATTTCGCAATCATCTTTCGTTCGAATCTTTAGCGAAGATTCATGCGTATTTCACTTCGATACGCCTGTTTAATCTGTCACAAGAAAAGCAGAAGAAAACATGGGTCCAATCGATCGACAGATGAGATCAAAAGGAACCCAAAACTGCAGGAAATTAAGCTCAAAGCCGCTCTTCAACAAGCATCCGAATACGGGTCTCTTGCTGAACCACAAACTATAGATGCTGCAGACACAATCGACGTAGAAAACAATGGTTTACAAAGATCAAGATCACTAGCAAGACTAGAAGCACAAAAGGAGTTTCTTAATGCAACTGCTTTAGCTGCAGATACGACGTTCGAAAGTGAGGACTCCGTTGATGATCTTGATCAAGCTTTCTACAAGTTCCTAACCATGTATCCGAAATACAAAGCATCTGAAAAGATTGATCAGTTGAGAGTTGATGAGTATGCTCACTTGGCGGACAATGATTCCAAGGTTTGTCTTGATTATTGTGGATTCGGTTTGTTTTCATTTCTTCAAGTTGTTCATTACTGCGAATCGTGTTCATTTACTATATCTGAGATAAGTTCAAATTTGAGCAATCATGCACTCTTTGGTGGCATGGAGCAAGGTACTGCGGAACATGATATAAAGATTAGGATTATGGATTACTTAAACATCCCAGAAAATGAATATGGTCTCGTGTTAACAGCTAGTCGCGGTTCAGCTTTCAAACTTCTAGCTGAATCGTACCCTTTTAACACCAACAAAACGTTACTAACCATGTTTGATCACGAGAGCCAGTCGGTTAACTGGATGGCTCAGAGAGCTAAACAGAAAGGAGCTAAGGTTCACACCGCGTGGTTTAAATGGCCGACACTTAAACCGTGTTCGACCCATTTAAGGAAACAGATTTTAAACAAGAAAAGAAGGAAGAAAGATTCATCAAAAGGTCTTTTTGTGTTTCCAATCCAGTCGAGAGTCACCGGAGCAAAGTATTCCTACCAATGGATGTCATTCGCGCAACAGAATAATTGGCATGTTTTGCTTGATGCGGGTGCATTGGGTCCCTTAGACATGGATTCACTCGGGTTATCTCTGTTTCGACCTGATTTCATCATCACATCTTTTTACAAAGTTTTCGGGTATGACCCGACCGGATTCGGATGCCTTCTCATCAAGAAATCTGTGATTAAACTCCTTCAGAAGCAATCCGGTCATACTAGTTCCGGTATAGTGAAGATAAACCCATTGTTCCCTTCGCATGCGAGCGATTCCATGGGCCAATTCCCTCAATTTTTCGGGAGCCGAAACGACGAAGCAGCCGGAAAAGACGAAGCAACACCGGAAAGTGATACCAGAAACCAGTTACCAGCTTTTTCCGGTGTACTCACGCCTTCTCTAATGAGGGATGTATACGAAACCGATATGGAATATGGCGGTAGCCCTGATTATGAAGAAACTGGAATCTTTTCTGTGATGAAAAGTCCGGTTTTGACCGAAAATGAATCGCCTGCAGACTCAATGTGGATCGATTTAGGGAACAGTCCATTAGGATCTCAATCAGTTAAGTTTAAATCCCCTTTACCGCCACCCTTTTGGTTTCCTCACAAGAAAGACAACAAAGACTTTGATTCAAAGCCTCATGAAAGCTACAATGTAACACAAACTCAAGAGCACAGTCCAGAAATACAGGAAGAATCTGTAATCGAAAGCTCCGTTATACAAAGAGAAACAGAAGGTGATTTTAGGTTACTCGGAAGAAGGGCTGCGTTCAATTTCGACGTTGAAGATGATTATATCAGCGATGAAGAATTGGATAGAACAGAACCCGAGATAACATGTAGGCATCTTGATCATGTAAACATGTTGGGGCTCAGCAAAACGACAGTCAGGCTTCGATTCTTGATCAATTGGCTTGTGACTTCGTTGCTACAACTGAGGCTTCCTGGTTCAAATTCGGATGATGTGGTTCCACTTGTTCATATCTATGGACCCAAAATCAAGTACGAAAGGGGTGCATCTGTGGCGTTTAACATCAGAGACAGAATCACAGGGTTAATTAGTCCGGAAACCGTTCAAAAGATGGCTGAAGCAAATGGGATTTCTGTTGGTGTTGCTATTCTTAGTCATGTCAAGATTATACAGAGCACGAAGCAGCATCATAAGGCTATGGAGGCTGCAGATACAACAGTTTGCAGACCGATGGACAACAAGAACCGTGATCTAGAAGGGTTCGTGACAGCTGACGTCGTCACTGCTTCACTCGGCTTTTTGACAAACTTTGAGGATGTTTATAGATTGTGGGTTTTTGTTGCCAAGTTCCTAAATCCATCTTTCGTTCGACAGTATGATTTCGGATGAGTAATTTGTATTTGATTTATATCTTTTAAAAAACAGAGAAATACCAAAGAAGATTTCACTTGCTAGTCAGATAAACCAATACACTACATACATTTGTATCACCTAAAGTTTGATTCACTATCAAATCATATAATACAAATCAATCAAACCTGTAATGAATCGAAACACGTGCCTTGTTCTTGTCTTTCTGTTCTGTTCGCATGAGGAGCCTTTTATATACAGTGTTAGTCTTTCTGCTTTGATGCGAGGATCATTGGTAGTTGGGGCTTGACTCCGAGCTGTAAATTGTAAATTCGTTGAAGTTAAAGTTGGGTTTTTCTTCATCCCACACGAGTATCTCCCTTGCGTATTTAAGTGTCTGATCCACACTGTTTGGATCCAACCCTTTCACCACTGAAACAAACAGCTTACGATCAGTGAGCGATGAATATAGCTTTTTGAACTTCACAGCAACATAATGTGAAGCCATTTGTCCCATGGAAGGACTGTGATTAATATTGTTGCTGCTAATGTTTTTGTTTTGGCTGTTTCGGCTCACTATTGGCTGGAAATCACTGAACCAATCACAGCATGTTAGAGGGACTCGTTCGAGTTGTTCTTCAAAAACATCTAATTTGTTTAGTACTAGAAGAAACTCCATCTGATCATAAGTTGGGTGTGTCACAATACTTGAGAAAAACTTCTTGTTTAGCAGCATTTTGTTGACTAAATTCCCGTCTCCGTCCATGGCATACTGATCAAAATCACTCAAAGAAACGCAGAAAATGACAACACGAACATCTTCAAACATTTCTAGCCATTTGCAATTTTCCCCAAAGCCTCTTGGTTGCACTCTGATTAGTTGGAACCTGATGAAAGTCGTAACGATTATGATATGATTTACCAAAAACTAAAAAAGGTTAAATTAAATCTTACAATTTCTTGAACAGACCTTAATAAGGAATTATGTTGCTCAGTTGTGTCAGTGCTTTCATCTGGCAATGATGGGAATGAGAATTCGACACTAGAAAGCCCGTTTGAAGAAGTAACATGCTCCGCATACAGGATATCAACATCTGAAGGTATGTAGTCTGTGCTCAAAATTTTAGAAGCCTGAGAATTCACACACAATAAGTTAATAAGTTTTTAAATCTGTTCATTAATTTTGTTGAAAATGTAAAACCTTTCAGTTACCTGTTTCAAAAAGTAACTAGAAACACTGGGTAGTGTATCTAACTCGTGCCGTCTCTTGTATGTGGCCTGCATTGCTGGATGATTCATTAGTTCCTCGACTACTGGTGCATATTCACGTGTGGCAGCTGGAAATATATCTTCCAAATTACCAGCCACCATGGCTTTAAGAAGCCAATCAGAGAATGTTTTTAGCCTTGGTGGGATGGAATATACAGATTTCTCGTTTTCTGTTGATAACCATAAATTTCTTTTAAGATATGTTGGATATTTTATATATCTATAAAGTATAAGATCAAAAACTAAACAACAAATAACTACCGGTAGATTCAGCTTTCATCATACCGTTCAAAGCTTCATCTTCAAAATGTTCACGTCCTTCTAGAAGAATCCCAAGGTAGCCATAGACATTGCTCTGGATTGTGAATTTGATACTCTCACATTCTTCATCGGTGAAAGGGATATCTTTATACAGGATTTTCGCCTAACAAAAACATGTCATCAGGTGAATACACGATCATAATATAACGAACAGAAATTAGAATTTCTATAACGAAAAAGACTAAAATTACCTGCTTGAAAATGGTACTCGTACCAGATCCACAACACCCAATCAAAAGAAGTTTACGAGGGGAAATGTGGTCAAAATAATCCGGCATCGATTGACCAAGTGTGTTACTAAATTGTTCTCCAGTGGGATAAATTTGCTTAGATGGAACAGGAAGTGATAATACAGCACAAACCAGCTTCGTTCCAGCCTAAAAACCATTTATGTTTACAAACCCGTCGAATGATAATACAAACACGAAAAAAATTATATAAAACCCACAGAAGACTCACTTTCCCCCATATATAACCTCTAGTGTTTTTCTGTCCTTCCTCCTGATATGAACCATCATCGTTCACCCAAAAGTGTGGATTACCAGCACACTGGACTCCAGAAAGCTGCAAAATTCGACATGATTGGTAACTTAAAATAATAATTTATGGTTTCAAAACATATATGGTAGGTTCAGAATTACAAACCTGTAGCATTCGTAGCTCAACTTTTGTTATTTCACGACCGTTTATGAAAACACCTGTGTTTCCGTTGCTAGCATCAGGCATAATTGGAGCCCCGACGTTTAAATGGGGACTAATAATCTTTGAAGGCTTGTCGCCCTCCTGTTACCAGACAAAGAACAGAATCCTTAAATATCCATCCAAACAAAAGACATTATAATATAAGCCATGTATAAGTTTCTTAGGAGCTAAACATTTACCTTTCCCCAAAGACCAGATACTTTATCGTACCAATAATTCCCGGGTTTAAGCTTCTTCGGAGGATTCGGGCAGCTTTGTAGTACGGCCAGCTCATCATGACTAAGCGGCTTTCCATTAACACATACATACTCTGGGGGCAACTGATTGACAGCACATAGTTTCTCAGCCTTCATCACCTGCCTAACCTCTAGGCTATTAAGAAGTCGTTTCAGCATTCGAGAACATTTCCCCAGTTTACCTCTCTTCGACTCGTCAATCGTATACCCTATACAACTAACACACTTTCTCCCCTCTGGCATTGACCCCATTGCTCTAAGCACACAGTTTACACAATACTTTGCATCACACACTATGCATACTTCCTTCTCCGTAAACCTATTCCCTTTCAAACACCGATAACACGCCCCTTTTCTAGTTTTCACCCCTGGTTCTTTCCTAACCCGCGTAACCTCATCCCGAGCTTGATCAACACCTTCAACAAAACCCTCATCTTCCGACTCAATATCACCAAAACCACCCAACCGAGATTCATCCTTACAATCACCAACCTTAAGCGACGACGAAACGTGCGAAGACGGATACTCAAAACTCAACCTCGACCCATTCGACACCCAATCCAAACTCTCCTTACAACCATTCGACACTCCAAACGCAAGCGAATTCCCCGAAAACTCCCTACACGACTTATCAAAACTATCCGAAAACCCTAACATCCCCGAACTCTCCCCTCTCCCTGACATCTCATACGAATGTTCCTCACTCCCCAAAGCCAACCCAACCCCAATCTTCCCATCAATCATTTCCGTAAACTCACCGGAGCTAATAAACGCATCCGGACCGTCATGATCCGGAGACACAGTGGTTTGAGTTTCGATACCTAACCCTAGGTCTTTCGAAACTGAACCATTACTATTCCTATTACTATCACTATTACTATTATTATTATTATTATTGTTACTGTTACATGTTTTATCAATATTAATCGGAATAACGGAAGTAGGGGAAATAACGGTTTCGGTTAGACCTAACTTATAAAAACTGGAAGCAATAGGTTGTACAACAGGCATAGCAAGTTTACCACTATCATGAGCGTTTGAAACGACGGCAGCAACAGGAATGTTACTAACATTAATCGGAACAGCTCTGGGGAGAGCGTGACGTGGAATCGGAGGGCCTTCATACTCCAACGCAAACGTGTAAGGTACAGGTACTCTAACGTCGTCAGACACCATAGCTTTACCTTCAGCAAGGATTAATTATTATTATTCAAATGATAATAATAATATTATGGAAATCAAAGAAAAGGCCTAATTTGAAATTGAAGCAAACGGAGATGTAACAATAATAGCGACGGTTATGAGTGTTTTCCGATGGGGTATGGGATTTGGTAAAGTGAAGAAGAGGACAAGAAGCATGAGTGAGGTGACATTGAGACAAGAGAATTTTGTCTTTTTTGTGTGGGTAGTGGAATCGAAGCTAACAATTTCCTTTTTTCTATATATATTCTCGGATACATGTAGTGAATACAAAATAAAAATCTATACACTCATTTTTTAACGCCCAACAAACAAATTTCCTAACTATTCAGGGTATTCATTGTTGGAAAATGTAATCGTCGCAAGTCTTTCTAATATGAAGCTCACATGCATCAGAATCTCTATACTTGCTGCAACAAAATATAAAAAGAAAACAAAATCATAGAATTGAACCGGGTTTGTGTTTGACACAATTCCCTTAAACAGATTCGCCGTCTGTTCCCAGGGTACACTGGTTCAACAGTGCGGCGCGGGGCATTGCGGACTATCCCACTTGCCTGAAAAGAAACCGGAACATGGTTGCTACTCTTGAGTGTATGTGTGTTGCAAGAGTTTTAGTATATTTTTTCCATGTATTTCTTTTCTACACAAATAAGACACATAGCCTACTAATTATATAAGAGTTAGGATGGTGAAAGGTTTCACTTATTAGTCACTTAATTAGAGACTTAAAACTCTAATTAAGACTCTAATAAACCTCATCAAATGGCATTCAGAATTCTACTAAAACCTCATCAAATGGCATTATGAACTTTACTCAAGAGTTTCACCATATGAAGAGCTTTAATATTAGTAGTTTTCATAAATAAATTCCATTCACCACTTTAAACTTCCAACATTCATCAATTGGTTACAAAAACACCTCATACATCTTTGGGTGAAGACATGTCTTAGGTGTTCGCTCACAGGTAGTGCTGGGTAGCAGTTCCGAGAAAACCTGACCCCTTACCCACCCAAAGGCATGACAGTGGAGAATCAGTAAAAGCCGGTGGGATTAAGGATCGAACCTGACACCTCAAAAAGGTTAAGCTCTACCTATCATTTGTCATGCCACTTCATCACAAAGGTGAGGGCTATCTATACACTCATTTACCCTTACACGTTACGTATATAGTTTAATCATTAATGTATAGAGAAATGTTTTGCAATTTTGTTTCGCGGCTGAGATCTATGCACCATTGCCACGTATAGGTCTATACGTGCGTATAGGTTTAGTCTTTTTTACAAACATTTTTATAAAATATTTATTATATGGGGTATAGGTTTTTTTTCTACAAGATTTGTATAAAATATCTATATTGGGTGTATAGGTCGTTTATATGGAATGTATAAGGCTAGTCTTTTTTTACAATTTTGTTTCGAACAATGTTTATATACGGTATACTAGGTTAGAATCCGTGTATTACACGAGTAGCTTTTTAAAAAGTTAAATAAATATAAATATGAATGTTTTAAAGAAATATAATGATTTATATATAAAATACAAATCTCAAAGTTTAATACTACAACAATGATAAGAGTTTTGATACTTATTAAATTTATTAAACAAACATTATTATAAATGAAAAATTACAATATTACACTATAAATTGAAAAATATCTCTTAATATACAACATTTATTATTTAAGTCATAACGTTGATCTTGGTGGTGACGTGAACGCTGGCATATGCCATGTCATCATCCGCATCATTGTGAGCATGCCACGTGAGCGTCCACGTCATCATCCAATAACTGGGTTTGTTCTCAGTTAACAAAGGTTCATTGTCGGCCAATATGTTGAAAGTTGGGATCGTTGTAGGAAATTTTTGAAGTACAGATTATTGTCGGCCAATGGGTGAAAGTTTGGATTATTAAAATCCAATACCCCATATCAAAATACAGTTTTTTAATAAGAACCATAAAAACTACATTTCTAATTAATAATGCGAATTTTTAAAAAGCGATTTAGATTTGTAAATCATTCCACTTGATGTCAGGTTGCCACAAAACAGAAGAACCCGCAATGCCAAGTTGCCACAAAACATATTAAGCTCCAAGAACTCATCCTTATTTTCCATAAAACATATATGGACAAATATGCCTTTCAAAGCATTAAATTTATAATGGAAGATTATGTCACACCCTCAAATTCCACGAGCGGGGTTTTACCGTGAGGCGCGTGACACACCAGGATCTCAGTCAACGATCACAATAAACATACAACATACATGCATTCATAAATATATTTAAAACCAAAATATCATGCTTTGAGCCGTAAACCAGCAGTGGAAGCATTCTTGTTTACAACCAAAAGACATATCATTGTTTACAAAACATTGTTTAATATGCTTCAAAATATTAGACGCTGTGCATGACTCCGTGCGCCTAGCCCATTGACTGCTACCTTAGCGACCTGAGAAAACATGCCAAAAATGTCAACATATAATGCTGGTGAGTTCACAGGTTTTCTTTTATTAAGTGTTGTTATAAGTTCGGTAAGATCATTTCCGTTACTACTATGTTATGAAAACGTTAGCTAGACGTTAAGTGTTGCTACTACTGCGCTTGGGAATCCATTACTAAACCGGTATAAGTGTTGAAGCCAGCCCAGACGGACGGGATTACCGATGCCTCGGTAACCCCCAAAGTGTTAGAGACAATATGCACCCGCCCGGCTCCCAGCCGTCGGGTGGGATTCGTAAGGCCCAATAGATCTATCCACATTTCCCCCGTTGTGCATTCCCGCACATTCATGATTCCCCCCTGGGACTTTCTGTAAAAGCCGCATAGTACGTGAAATAACCATAGTATAACATGATCTATGATGAGTAATCAAAATAAGTAGCATGTTTCTCCCCTGAAAGCAAAACGGTAAAAGTGGGGCTGTGACACTCACCTTGGATTGCGTTACTTGAAAACAGTTAAGTAATTATGCTATGATAGCCCCAATTAGCGGCGACCTATCATAAAATTTGTATAAGTATCCGGACTAATAACCCGTGTGTTAACTAGTCCCCGAATGTCCAGACCGTGACCATAACGTTTGAAAACATCTTTAACTGTTAAACCGACCGTGCCAGATAAGACCCGACATCCCATTGGTGATCCGACATCCCACGTGTTAGGTAAATACAAGACATCATGCAACATATGCAATTAAACACTTAATACGCGCAGTAGTTCACCTAGCCTAGCATAATGTCCGATTAACGCATAATCAGGTCCGAACACGTCTTACTAAGTCATTGGGTGCATCCCGGGGTTCCTATCATGTTCCTAGGTGTCAAATCATGTTCCGGGATGTTAAAACGCGTTTACGACAGCAATACACGCGATTAGGAAAGTCAATACGCGAGTAGCTTCAGTCTATTGGCGATTAGGGGCCCAATCGCCTGATATATCAGGCGATTAGGGTCCTAATCGCCTTCATGCATGCCTAATCGCCTTCAGCATCAGGCGATTAGGATTCCTAATCGCCTGCTGCTGCTGTGTAACGGATTTTCGCGCGTTTGACCCTTCAAATCAGATCCGAAACATGCAACAACACCCAATATCAAACCTAAATCATTTACCAACCCATTCCAAGCAAAACCCCCCAACATATCACTGATCTAACATGTTCTAAGCAATTATTTCCTAAAATGGCAAAGTACTAGATTTCACCAACCAACCTTATCTTTCCTTAAATGGAAACAATCAGATTTCAATCTCTACAAACTTGCAAATCATCAAACCTCTGATCTAACATCTTCCTAGTATGAATTCTAACAACATTGCATCAACAACCATACCATAATCATCCTAAATCTTCAAGAACATTCAAATGGGTCAAAATACACATTTTTATCAAAACACAACAACAATGGCTCAAACTCTAAGATAACCTTCCTAATAATCTCTACATAACAGAAGTACAATCATATCATGGAAACAATCATGTTATAATCACCAAGAAGACCAACATATGCATGTAAACTTCACATATAACAAGCATTAAGGTGTAGACTTGGTTTCGAACTCTTTTGAAAGGTTTTTAAAGACACAAACTTAGTAAAACAAGGTCTGGACCTTTGGGGAACCAAAATAACAACTTTACAAAGGTTAGGGATGAAGAACACACCTTGGATTTTGTCAAAGAAAGGTGTGTAGGCTTGGAGATGGTGATTTTTGTGGCAAAATGAGTTCCAGAGGTGTTTCAAGGTGTGTGGGTGGCTTGGGATCAGCTAGGGTTGTTCTAGAGGTGTTTGGGGAGTTAAGGGTTCTATTTATAGGTGTTTTGACCCGGACTCTGCAGTATAGGCGATTAGCAGCCCATATCATGCGATTGGGGGCCTAATCGCATGCTACATCAGGCGATTAGGTCCCAATCGCCTGTTATCATCCTCCTACTCGCCTATATATAGGCGATTAGGCCCTTTTCCAGATCCTAATCGCCTGAAACCCTCCAAGCTGGGTTTTCGGCGCGTTAAACGCTATTTTAACACATATAAACACGTATTCACATACCGATAAGTCACATAATGATTCCAAACATACAATGCATGATAACTAACACGTTTACATCCGTTCACCAATTCCCGGGACTCGAGACTCGTGTGTGCATTAAACCCGGCGATTCCACGAATCACCAATCCTTGTACACATGGTTATGGACCGACTCCCGATGACCCCGCGGATCATCGTAACGACTCCCGATGATTCCCAGAATCATCATACCGACTCGACTGACTCCGTTAAGTACGTAATATGCATGACTCGCTAAGGTAGACTTACTAGTTTAGTCAACGTTACTAACCTGAGTTTGCCGGGTGTCACATCATCCCCCTGTTGAAAGAATTTTCGTACCGAAAATTGCCCAAGGCCAAAAAGGAAGAGACGAAAGAGAAGAAAAATTTTCCGGTTGCCACATCATCCCCTTGTTGAAAGGAATCTCGACCCGAGATTCATTCAGCTTCAGCAGAGACATGCCTTGATTCGAACGCGCGTTTAGGGAATAAATGGGGATACTTAGCCTTCATTTGGTCTTCCCGTTCCCATGTGAACTCCGGTCCACGATCTGAGTTCCAACGGACTTTAACAATGCGGATTTTACTCCGGCGAAGGCTACGGATTTTATAGTCGAGAATTTCAACCGGTTCCTCCACAATACGCAGACGATCATCCACCTTGATCTCTTCGAGAGGAACAACCAAAGATTCATCCGCCAAACACTTCTTCAGATTAGAGACATGGAAGACATTATGAACGTTACTGAGTTCAGCTGGCAGATCAAGCCTGTATGCTACCGGTCCAATCCGTTCCAGAATTGCGAACGGTCCCACATACCGAGGATTCAATTTGCCCCGCTTCCCGAAACGTATAACGCCCTTCCACGGAGATACCTTCAACAAAACCCTGTCGCCAACCTCAAACTCCAAAGGTTTGCGACGACGATCGGCATAGCTCTTTTGACGACCCCGAGCTGCTGCCAAGCGGTTACGGATTTGTACGATCTTCTCGGAAGTCTCGTACACAAGTTCCGGGCCAGTGAGTTGACTCTCACCCACCTCGGCCCAACAAAGAGGAGACCGGCATTTCCGCCCGTAAAGAGCCTCGAACGGAGCTGCCTTGATGCTAGAATGGTAACTGTTGTTGTAGGAGAATTCCACCAACGGTAGATGACTCTCCCACCCCTTGCCAAAGTCGATCACACATGCCCGAAGCATGTCTTCTAGCGTTTGGATTGTCCGCTCACTTTGACCGTCAGCTTGCGGATGATACGCTGTGCTCATGTCTAACTAAGTACCCAGAGCCTTATGCAAGGATTTCCAGAAGTTAGAGGCGAACCGAGGATCACGATCAGAAATAATAGAGACAGGCACCCCGTGCCGAGAGACCACTTCCTTGAGGTATAACCGTGCCAGACGCTCGAGGCCATCGGTATCTTTGATAGCGAGGAAGTGCGCAGACTTTGTCAACCTATCGACAATTACCCAGATCATGTTACAACCACTGGGCGATTTCGGGAGTTTGGTCACAAAGTCCATCGTAATCCGCTCCCACTTCCACTCGGGAATTTCAGGCTGTTGCAGAAGGCCGGATGGCTTTTGGTACTCGACCTTAACCTTGGCACAGGTCAAGCACTTGCTCACGTACGAAGCCACGTCCGCCTTCATGTTCGGCCACCAATAAAGTATCTTTAGGTCTTGATACATCTTATCAGAGCCAGGGTGAATAGAGTACCGGGACTTGTGAGCTTCATCAAGAACGAGTTCCCGCAAGCCCCCAAATAAAGGAACCCAAATACGTTCAGCGAAATAGTGTAACCCATCAGACCTGAGCTCAAGGTGGCTATCAGCACCATGCATGGTTTCAGCTTTAAGGTTTTCCTCCTTCAAGGCTTCTTGCTGCGCTGAACGGATTCGATCAGGTAAGCCGGAATGGATGGTGAGCTGAAGAGCTCGAACACGACGAGGTTTAGCCGTTTCCTTCCTGCTCAAGGCGTCTGCGACCACATTCGCCTTGCCAGGATGGTATTTAATAGCGCACTCGTAATCATTAAGAAGCTCGACCCAGCGACGCTGTCTTATATTCAACACCTTCTGATCAAAGATATGCTGGAGGCTCTTGTGATCGGTGTAAATAGTGCATTTGGTATCGTACAAGTAATGCCTCCAAATCTTTAAAGCAAAGACCACCGCACCCAATTCCAGATCATGGGTGGGGTAGTTTTTCTCATGAACTTTGAGCTGACGAGAAGCATAGGCGATGACCTTCTCGCGCTGCATCAGTACACAACCGAGACCCCGGATAGAAGCGTCACAATAAACCACAAAATCATCCGTGCCCTCAGGCAAGGACAAGATAGGAGCAGAACAGAGTTTAGCCTTTAACATCTGGAAGGCCGACTCCTGCGAATCACCCCAGTCGAACTTCCTGTCCTTCTGGGTAAGCGAGGTGAGGGGTTGAGCGATCTTCGAAAATCCCTCGATAAAACGACGATAATAACCTGCAAGGCCCAGGAATTGCCGCACCTCAGATGGCGTCTTTGGTGCTTCCCAGTCTTTAATGGATTCAATCTTAGCTGGGTCGACGTGAATTCCTTTCTCATTAACAACATGACCAAGGAACTGGACTTCACGCAACCAGAAGCTACACTTAGAAAACTTGGCGTACAACTGCTCCCGCCTCAGGAGTTCCAGAACAAGACGCAAGTGTTCCTGGTGGTCCACCTCGTTCTTGGAATAGACTAGAATATCATCAATGAAGACAATAACGAACTTATCAAGATAAGGCTTACAAACACGGTTCATCAGATCCATAAAAATGGCCGGTGCATTGGTGAGACCAAAAGGCATGACCAGGAATTCAAAATGGCCATAGCGAGTTCGAAAGGCGGTCTTCGGAATGTCGTCTTCTTGAACCCTCAACTGATGGTACCCCGACCTCAAATCGATCTTCGAATAGAAACTAGAACCCTGAAGCTGGTCAAATAAGTCATCGATGCGAGGAAGAGGATAACGATTCTTGATGGTAACCTTGTTCAATTCCCGGTAGTCGATACACATCCGTAGGCTTCCGTCCTTCTTCTTGACAAACAAAATAGGGGCTCCCCACGGGGACGAACTAGGTCGAATGAAACCCTTCTCTAACAGCTCCTGCAACTGGTTTGACAACTCCGGCATCTCGGGAGGTGCAAGCCGATATGGGGCTCGGGCAATAGGGGCCGCACCTGGAGCAAGTTCAATACCAAATTCGACCTGACGATAAGGCGGAAGACCAGGTAAGTCTTCAGGAAATACATCGGGAAAGTCACGGACAACAGGAATATCTTCAATCTTCTTCTCTTCTTCAGACGAAACCGAAACAAGTGCCAGAATGGCAGAATATCCCTTCCGAAGATACTTATAGGCTTTCATACACGAAATGATACTCAACGGGACCCCGCTCTTCTCACCGTGCACCAACAGAATTTCTCCATCAGGGAGAGGTAGTCGAACGACTTTATCAAAACAAACGATCTCAGCATGATACAGAGACAACCAATCCATACCCACGACAACATCGAAACTACCCAAGGACACCGGCATAAGATCAATAGGGAAGGAATAACCCGACAACTCAAGGTGACACTCCCTAAGGACGTGCGTCGCCTCGACTTTCTTACCATCAGCCAATTTTATCAAGTACTTAGCCTCTAAAGGTGTAGGTACCCTATCAAGCAATTGACTAAACCCAAGAGATATAAAACTCTTATCGGCACCGGAATCGAATAAAACCGTAGCATAGCGATTATCGAGAAGAAACGTACCAGTAACAGTGTCAGGATCCTGTCGAGTACCGCTTGAACCAATCACGAAGGCGCGAGCATTCCTGCCTCCGCCCCCATTGTTTCCATTACCCGACCCGTTCTTCCCGGCTTCACCCTGTTTCAACTTGGGGCAGTTACGCTTGTAGTGACCAAGCTCACCACAGTTATAGCACCCTTGTTTCCCCTGATTTCCCTGGGGAGCAGCGACTTGAGGGGCTGGGGCTGGCGTGACCGACGGGTTTCGGTTCCCCAGAGGGTTGGACCTACAATCCTTGGCTTGGTGCCCAATCTTATGGCACCGACGGCAACGGTCCTTATCATCGCAAGGACCGGTATGATGATAGTTGCATCGATCACACTTTGGCAACTTCCCAGCATAAACCCCCGGTCGTCGTTCAGACGACGATCCCCCAGTATCTGTCTTCCTCACCTGCTGAGGCTGAGCCGAGCTCGAGCCTTTCCCCACAGCTTCCCACTTCCACTTGTTACTATCAGGAGCCTTCACAGTAGCGCCTCGAGGAGGCAAGACCCCTTCAGCCACCTTCATGTTGGTCAGCCTGTGAGCCGATCGAACCACTTTAGAATAAACAGTGAGATTACCCGCGGCAACTAACCCTGCAATCTCCGGTACCAACCCAGCGACATAATGTTCAATCCTTCGATATTCGGGTGCGTGCAGATCAGGGCACAACACCACCAACTCATTGTGCCTAGCAGTGTAAGTTTCAATCTCGGACCCCACCATCTTATGATTCCAGACTTCGTGCTCAAGTTTCTGGATTTCATCCCTCGGGCAGTACTCGTTTTTCAGTAACTGAATGAACTCCGCCCAGGGCATAGCGTGGGCTTCCCCAATACCCATAGTCTGGGTGGTGGAGTTCCACCAAGTCAGAGCTTGACCCTCCAGGGTCGCAGAAGCATATTTCACCCGGTCGCCTTCCGGGCAGCTGCACATCGAGAAAACCGATTCAATCTTCTCCAACCAGCGGAGCAGTCCCACTGCCCCTTCAGTGCCACTAAAGTTGTGGGGCTTGCAATCCATAAACTTTTTGTAAGAGCACTGGGGTGGAGGGGGATTGACAGCACCACCTGGGACAGACACACAGGTGAAAATCAAGAAAAGATACAGTACCCCAGAACAAGTTAGAATAGGTGAGAACCGTCGTACCACCCATAGCGTTATGAGCGGCTTGGAATGCAGCCAGAGCAATATTCACGTGCTGCTGCATCAGGTTATCCAACTCCGCTTGGGTCATATTAATGTTCCCACGGCCCCCGCCGCCACCACGGCCGCCAGCACGATCGCCAGCACGGCCGCCTCTGCGACCTCCACGAGCTCCCGACATCTTCTGTCACAACATGAAACAAAAGATTTAGGCTTGCCCGTGGTATAGCCCATTAGGAATTTCAAGAAACTAGACCGAGCCCAGTTCGGGTCCATCCGTTCAAGCCCAAAGTCCGCCAGGGATCCCATGCATCACAGTTTATGATCTCGTGTGCACCCGACATGATAAACTGTTCTACATGGTCCTCCAGGCGTGCTTTAAGTTTGAAGTTCAAGTCCCCGAACACTAGCGCCCCAATCATGGTATTATCATAAGTATAAGTACAAGATAGTATGCATAAGTACGAGCGTGTTCATTAGGGCATAGAAGGGAGATGTCCAAATCCCTGGACAGATCTCAAGAGTACGCCGAAGCTACCCCAATGTACACCGCCGTCAAGAAGGTTCAATAGTATATCGTTCGCCATCGAATCATAGTAAGGATGAGTCAAGAAATAGGATGACAAAGAGTAAATAGATGATGTAGCGTAGAAGATGACGACACCGACACCCCCGACAAGTCATATTGTTACCCACTTGTTGAGACTCGACCAATTGTGACCGTCTAGTGTGTGCGACTCAGTTATAGACTAGACTCTACATGCAGTCCTAGTTCACTATAACCGTTGGCTCTGATACCAAGCTGTCACACCCTCAAATTCCACGAGCGGGGTTTTACCGCGAGGCGCGTGACACACCAGGATCTCAGTCAACGATCACAATAAACATACAACATACATACATTCATAAATATATTTAAAACCAAAATATCATGCTTTGAGCCGTAAACCAGCAGCGGAAGCATTCTTGTTTACAACCAAAAGACATATCATTGTTTACAAAACATTGTTTAATATGCTTCAAAATATTAGACGCTGTGTATGACTCCGTGCGCCTAGCCCATTGACTGCTACCTTAGCGACCTGAGAAAACATGCCAAAAATGTCAACATATAATGCTGGTGAGTTCACAGGTTTTCTTTTATTAAGTGTTGTTATAAGTTCGGTAAGATCATTTCCGTTACTACTATGTTATGAAAACGTTAGCTAGACGTTAAGTGTTGCTACTACTGCGCTTGGGAATCCATTACTAAACCGGTATAAGTGTTGAAGCCAGCCCAGACGGACGGGATTACCGATGCCTCGGTAACCCCCAAAGTGTTAGAGACAATATGCACCCGCCCGGCTCCCAGCCGTCGGGTGGGGTTCGTAAGGCCCAATAGATCTATCCACATTTCCCCCGTTGTGCATTCCCGCACATTCATGATTCCCCCCTGGGACTTTCTGTAAAAGCCGCATAGTACGTGAAATAACCATAGTATAACATGATCTATGATGAGTAATCAAAATAAGTAGCATGTTTCTCCCCTGAAAGCAAAACGGTAAAAGTGGGGCTGTGACACTCACCTTGGATTGCGTTACTTGAAAACAGTTAAGTAATTATGCTATGATAGCCCCAATTAGCGGCGACCTATCATAAAATGTGTATAAGTATCCGGACTAATAACCCGTGTGTTAACTAGTCCCCGAATGTCCAGACCGTGACCATAACGTTTGAAAACATCTTTAATTGTTAAACCGACCGTGCCAGACAAGACCCGACATCCCATTGGTGACCCGACATCCCACGTGTTAGGTAAATACAAGACATCATGCAACATATGCAATTAAACACTTAATACGCGCAGTAGTTCACCTAGCCTAGCATAATGTCCGATTAACGCATAATCAGGTCCGAACACGTCTTACTAAGTCAATGGGTGCATCCCAGGGTTCCTATCATGTTCCTAGGTGTCAAATCATGTTCCGGGATGTTAAAACGCGTTTACGACAGCAATACACGCGATTAGGAAAGTCAATACGCGAGTAGCTTCAGTCTATTGGCGATTAGGGGCCCAATCGCCTGATATATCAGGCGATTAGGGTCCTAATCGCCTTCATGCATGCCTAATCGCCTTCAGCATCAGGCGATTAGGATTCCTAATCGCCTGCTGCTGTTGTGTAACGGATTTTCGCGCGTTTGACCCTCCAATTCAGATCCAAAACATGCAACAACACCCAATATCTAACCTAAATCATTTACCAACCCATTCCAAGCAAAACCCCCCAACATATCACTGATCTAACATGTTCTAAGCAATTATTTCCTAAAATGGCAAAGTACTAGATTTCACAAACCAACCTTAACTTTCCTTAAATGGAAACAATCAGATTTCAATCTCTACAAACTTGCAAATCATCAAACCTCTGATCTAACATCTTCCTAGTATGAATTCTAACAACATTGCATCAACAATCATACCATAATCATCCTAAATCTTCAAGAACATTCAAATGGGTCAAAATACACATTTTTATCAAAACACAACAACAATGGCTCAAACTCTAAGATAACCTTCCTAATAATCTCTACATAACAGAAGTACAATCATATCATGGAAACAATCATGTTATAATCACCAAGAAGACCAACATATGCATGTAAACTTCACATATAACAAGCATTAAGGTGTAGACTTGGTTTAGAACTCTTTTGAAAGGTTTTTAAAGACACAAACTTAGTAAAACAAGGTCTGGACCTTTGGGGAACCAAAATAACAACTTTACAAAGGTTAGGGATGAAGAACACACCTTGGATTTTGTCAAAGAAAGGTGTGTAGGCTTGGAGATGGTGATTTTTGTAGCAAATGAGTTCCAGAGGTGTTTCAAGGTGTGTGGGTGGCTTGGGATCAGCTAGGGTTGTTCTAGAGGTGTTTGGGGAGTTAAGGGTTCTATTTATAGGTGTTTTGACCCGGACTCTGCAGTATAGGCGATTAGCAGCCCATATCATGCGATTGGGGGCCTAATCGCATGCTACATCAGGCGATTAGGTCCCAATCGCCTGTTATCATCCTCCTACTCGCCTATATATAGGCGATTAGGCCCTTTTCCAGATCCTAATCGCCTGAAACCCTCCAAGCTGGGTTTTCGGCGCGTTAAACGCTATTTTAACACATATAAACACGTATTCACATACCGATAAGTCACATAATGATTCCAAACATACAATGCATGATAACTAACACGTTTACATCCGTTCACCAATTCCCGGGACTCGAGACTCGTGTGTGCATTAAACCCGGCGATTCCACGAATCACCAATCCTTGTACACATGGTTATGGACCGACTCCCGATGACCCCGCGGATCATCGTAACGACTCCCGATGATTCCCAGAATCATCATACCGACTCGACTGACTCCGTTAAGTACGTAATATGCATGACTCGCTAAGATAGACTTACTAGTTTAGTCAACGTTACTAACCTGAGTTTGCCGGGTGTCACAGATTAAACATGCCCTAGCGTGCATTTGGTTGCGACTACAATTTGGATGCACAGGCAATCTCGAGTTTCTTGTGGTGCTGAGAATGGTCCAAAAGGTATTCCAAAAACAAATCAAAAGGATACCATTCAAATTAATAGAGAAAGAAATGTTACTTGAATCATAGAGCTGGGGGAATCACACTATTGAAATAAATAGAGAGATGGATACGAAACTAAGGAAAGTTTCTAAAGGCACATTTAAAATAAGCACCACACACCAGGTCACAATCATTAGCTGCATGGATTGAAAATAAACAACACAACCTGTATGAAGATTCAACTTGTTATCAAGCCAAATTAAATACCTACAATAAAGAAATTACTATAAATTAAAGATCTGGTTGCGGTCAATTTAATAATTTATGCATTGTTTTTCAAACATGAAAATACCTAAATAATTAAAATTATACAATACCTTCTCTATTTGAAATTGAGTAGTACATAATCATCTATCTCATAATCGAAAATAATAAATAACTCTAAACACAAATTCGTATCAAGATGCAATGCAAGACTCATTAAGGAATAAAATCCATTGAAGCACCAACCTGGTTGAAGAGGTGGCCTATTAAATAAAATCCGATTGGTTTACCCGAGTGTTGCCGCGGGATCCAAATACAAATTGCATTACAACAATGTAATTATTTACAAAACGCAAAAATGCAGATTCAATAGTACACCTTGGTACCCAATGTTGTGGTTTAAATAAGCCCCTCTGAAATAAATATTTATCTACTCGTTAAGTGTCAGGTTACTAAGTTGGCATGTTAACTTCTATCAAGCCAGAGTATATATTGGATCCACTAAAGCACCCATTTCTTAAGCATTTTCTAGGCATTCATCTATTTCACCTTTCAACACATTTCCAAATCTGAATAATAACCAACACATGACACAATGCTTAGAAAAAAATAAAAATAAATGATGGTAGCAAGTATATGACATAGTTTAAAGCATACAAACCAATCCATGAGTACGTACCATGGCATAAGAATTAGAAACAAATACAATCTACAAACTGATTAGTCGATATGTAAGAAGAAAGACAATTCCACTTACAATATATTACTTCTATTTCATTCTCTAACTGGTGTACCCAATTTTCCAATTTGTAGATGTACAATAATGAATTATGTAATAACTCATTGAAACTATTAAAGTAGTAATATGAATTTTTTGCTGCTACTTCATTTGTCGCTCTATTCACCAAGTTTTTATGCTTTCATTTAGAACTAAAATACAAGTAAATGGTACATATTTAAAATCAGAACAGTGGGACTTACAACAAACAACTCCAATAAAAATAATTTCGAATTAGTGAATGACGATTTATCGAAACAAAATTTTAAACACTGCAACATAATCACTAAAGAGAAGGTTACGTGAAGTACCTAGAAAAGTGTGATTAGCTTGTAAAACGGTAAGCATATGACCCACTTGCTTTCTCTTCTAACTCATTTTCAACCATTTGAATAAACAATTTCTATGTTTCTGTTTTAACAACGTAGAGCATAAACACAACATATCACATTTTCTAATTAAAAAAAAAACAACCAAAAAGTTAATAATAAGGAAAATCCCTGACATTACCATGTTGATCCCTTTCAAACATCAACCGATCTTAAGTTGAAAAAAAATAATCAAAGAGTTTAATAAATGAATTGATTTTGAAGAAAATAATTGATTTATAGAAAATTAAATAGGATTTCAATAAATGTTGTACAAGAGGGCATAAAAGGAAAAAATTGGACAAAAATTATAAATTTATACTAAGACTCTTGATATGCCATCTTAAAAAAGATGTAAATTTACCTTCTTATCCATCAAGCACCCATTATATAGTAGTATAGATATAGATAATGTTTGTTATTGAATTTATGTAATATAATTTTAGTTTGAAAGGTAAGTAATTTATAGAAATTAAAAAAAACGTTGCTAAAAAATAGGGCTGGCATAACAGGTTACACGAACCTGTTAAGACACGAACCTGTTAAGACACGAACACGAAACTTGTAAACACGAACCTGTGTATAACAGGTTAACACGACAAGACACGATAAGGAACACCTACTAAAATAAGTTAACACGACAAGACACGATAATACACGACAAGACACGATAACACACGACAAGACATGATAAGAAACCCGATAAGGCACGACAAGACTTGTTAAGACACGTACACGATAAGACACGAACATGAAACAGGTAAACACGAACACGACACGAAAATAAACAGGTCTTAACGTGTCGACCTGTTATAGACATGAAACCTGTTAAGGCCAAACACGAAACCTGCTAAAATCGTGTAGGTTCGTATCAGGTTATCATGTTCATGTCTAAATTGTCAGCCCTACTAAAAAATTAAAAATTAGGCACAGTTATGTAATTATCAATCAATCATAAAAATAGGCCAAACTTTTCAATGCCAAAGTCATTACTTTGCATCACATGCGTTCAATTTCCTCTTTTTGACGCTATTCCAAGTGGGCACCTCACCATAAAGCCTCCACTTCTAAAGTATGTGCATCGTATTAAGCGCTCACTTTGATATGTTAATCACAAGTCACAAATTTAGGTCCTAACAATCCCCCCCACCCTGACTTGTGATTACAAATCTCTTTGACACTTGATAATCCTAAGTCACATTTGATCCCTAGAATCTCCCCCTTGACTAATGAAATCAAGTTTGTTTGAAGTTGTCACACATTTTCGTAAATCTGCTAAAAACTCGTCGCCTTTCATCTTGGATTTTCCCCCTCAAATGTATACCATCCACATTAGTTTGAGATTGAAGCTCAATCAACTGCTTCCGATCTTAGGTAAGCTTTACGTCCGATTAGTCGCGTCAATTCACTAATGAACACGTCAATTCGATTAGTCATTCACTAATTACACTAAGGGTTAAGTTCGTTAAATAGTAACCAAATTTTAGGGTTGCTCCAATCAGGTCACTCATAATTTTTTATTTTATTTTTTTGGCTCCATTCAGCTCACTAAAGTTTAGTTTATGTTCCAGTTCTAGATACTTTATCTAAATAGAATGCAATCCTTCCTACATGGCATTTTACACTCTTTAATACACACACACACAATCCCTACCAGTTCCACCACCGTCACCCATCTCCACCACCATCACCTACCTACCTTTGTCGTCCTTAGCAACCATCTCCACTTTCAACTTGAAACAACGTCATAACCACCTACAAAACCCATCTATGAAACCCTAACTCATACATCCACTTGCCGTCGCCATCCACCACTTGCAACCCTTATTTCTGCCGCAACACCAACACATACCATCTTCTCTCTCTCTCCCTCTCTCCCTCTCTCTCTCTCTTAGATCTAATCTGATTTGTTCATATTTTCAAGGAAAACAAGTCTGAATTGTGTGTGATGGGGGACGATGGAGTTAGTGGTTCGTGGGGGTTGTGGGTGGTCCATAATATCGTCTAATAGTTGTGCTCTAATGTGTGTGTGAGAGGGATAGAGAAAGTGGTGGTGATGAAGAGTGGTGCAACGACGTTGATGGGAGGTTTTGGTGGTGAACTATAGGGGTGTACAAAATGCTCGCAACTCGCTCGAAAAAGCTCGACTCAAAAAAGCTCGTTTTGTTATTGAGCCGAGCCGAGCCGGCTCGATTACAAATCGAGCCGAGCTCGAGCTAGGGGTCTTGGCCCGTGGCTCGGCTCGGTGGCTCGATTCGTGGCTCGATAAACATTTTTTATATACTTAATAATACTTTGAATTAATCAATAGAATATGAAAAATAATAGAACAAAAACACAAATTAAACAAATAATACTTTTAGTATGCATTTCATACATTAAGATATTAGAAAAATAAAAAATATACATGTATATGTGTAATAATATTTTTATTATTTTTTTGTTTTTTATTTTATAAATATTTTAAAAAATAACGAGCTGGCTCGAACCAGCTCGAGCTCGGCTCAAACATTTACGAGTCGAGCTCGGCTTTTCAGCTCGACCAAAAAGACGAGCCGAGCCGAGCTGGCTCGTTTAAGTTCGAGCTCGAGCTCGAGCTTAGCCTAACTCAGCTCGACTCGATTACACCCCTAGTGAACTATGGTAGCAGTGGTGCTGGTTGTGGTGGTGCCAGTGATGTCTTTCAGGATTTTTTTTTATGTGTTTGTAATATATGTGTGTCTTTATTGTATATATGTATTAAAGAGCGTAAAAAAAGAACAAGAAAATAGAATTAGAAACATAAATGCCATATAGGATAACTAGTTTTTATCCAGGAAGCGTTCCGAGTTGAAATATCTAATATGATATAATAAATTATTATTATTATTATTATTATTATTATTATTATTATTATTATTATTTTAAACAAATCTCTGCCATAAGTTATCATATTCAAATATAAAAAAAACAAATCTCTACGCCGGGGTATAAAGAGAAAAAAATTGCTGTATAGCACTATGGTACTCGTTGGAAAGATAATAAAACGCTCGTTAATTTGCAGTAATTTTTTTTCTTTAAAAAATCTCGTATATAAAAGATATTAACGTTTCAAAGTTATGGGAGGAAACATGAGAGAAAAAATAATAAAGTTTTAATATTTAGATATAGTAGATTAGGTATTTAATAGATTAGCTTAAAGATTATAATAGATTAGGTTAAATCATATTTATTCTTTTTTTTTTAATTGTTTTACACTTGGCAGATCACATCATATGTGGCATCTTTCAAAGAAGAGATTGCATAAGAGTATGACATGTAGGATTAATCTTTTTGCAATATATATATATATACATATATATATATATATATATATATATAGGGTAGGGTTCAAATAGGAACCAACCTTTAAGTAGGAACTGTAGGAACCAATCTGAGTCATCCATCTTCAATGGCATGATTGTAAATAAGTAAAACATTAATTAAATATTTAATTAATTCAAGGGGTAATATTGACCTTTGGTATGTGATTATTAATAGGTTATTATGTATGCATTGTAACTGACAACACCACAAAATTCTCAGATTTTTCGTTCTTATATACATCAAAACCTACGAACACCATATCAGAAATCGAATGAAGATCAAGAATTCGTATACACGTATGTTTGAAGATTCAATCTTACATTCTTATTCTTAATTTTTCGTTCTTGTTTTTTTAACGACCACGTTTGAGCGTTTCAAGATCTTACAATTTGTTCCATGATTTCATAAATATGATCCAAATATGTTATTGATTGTTTCGTGATTGTTATTTTTCTGGAAAAAATCTTTTGTTTCGAATGGTGTTGATTTATAAAAAAAAAGGTATTTGAAACCCTAATATAAGATTGTCAGGTTGTAATTGAAGATACTCGATGCTGATATAATTTGAGTATACACTAGTGTATACTGAATATACACAGGTGTATCATATGTATTAATTATACATTGGTGTATACAAGAGACTTTATGAATAACAGCATGTTTAATTTGAGTATACACTAGTGTAAACTATATGTTGGTGTATTTAACAGATAGTAATAAATATCTACTGTATCAATAATACTTTGGTGTATATACATGAGAATGATAATACATTTTTTAAATTATGTAGATTTCGGATACACGGTGATGTTGACTTCAAGTGAAGACATTGTTGCTGATTTTTATATTGTGTTCATGTACATGGATAGGAATCCACAAATCAGTAACTTGTGGGGTTTTTGTGTTTAATAGATAGGTTTTGGTGTATAGTTGAGGGTTTTGGTGTATAATTTGGGGGTTTTGGTGTATAATTGATAGGTTATTAATCTTGACCCAAGGCGTTTAATTGAGGTTTTTTTTTGTGTATAATGTAGATGTTGTTGGTGTATAATATTGACATGGTTTGTTCGATATTTTAATCAGTATAGTGAGGGGTTTTTTGGTGTATATTTGATATGTTTTGGTGTATAATTAAGTACTTGTTCGACTTTGGTGGTTTAATGGTGTGTCGTTTACTTAGTCATGTTCAGTGTTTCATACACCAATGTATACTATGGTGTATATTTGATATGTTTTAGTGTATAATTGAGTAGTTGTTATACGTTGGTGATTTTTTTATTAGGAATTGGAGAATATAATAGGTTGAGAGATTTAAGAAAACTAAAAAAAAATGGCAGGGAAATCGCATAAAGTTAATTAACTGCCATATATAAAAATTTTAATTAAATTAAAATATAATATTTAATTGTCTAATTACATAACTACCCCCTAGATCAAGATCAAAGATGAATGGCTCAGATTGATTCCTAAGTTCCTAACTAGGCTATTGGTTCCTATTTGATCTTTTTCCTATATATATATATATATATATATATATATATATATATATATATATATATATATATATATATATAGGGGAATTCTAAATTGCAAACCAACTTGAGTTGAGCAAACTCCAAAAACCCCATCTCATGGCTCTTGTTGTTCCACGTTTATCTTTTTTAAAATATGAAGAAGGGCACTTTTGGACATCACAAAAATCTGACCACCTAAAAGCTTTTGTCCTTTCCACTCTTTCTCTCTCTAATTTATATCTCTTCTTTATCTCTTTCTTTATCAGATCTCTCTTCTTTATCTCTCTAACCTCTCTACATTCTTATCCCCCTCTCTCTATTTTGTTTATTTTTAAACCACCCAAATCCTCACAAAACAAATGATTGTGCTCAAATCCACCCAAATTTATAAAGCACACACACCCCTTTACACGTGTCGTTGATGTGTAGGATCGTTGAAGAAGAGGAAGAGGAGGAGGATGTGGTGACGAGGTAGAATGATGGTGAACGACGATGGCGATGGTGGAATTTGTTGGGTTAATTTGATTTTTTTTTTCTTATCCACCCAATCTACACTTCCAGATCTAATATTTTTCTTTTATAGTTTTTCATGTTCTTTGAATTAGTAGTTATAATTTTTCTTTATGTTTTTCTTTATTGTCATATTCTTAATTTTATGTTCAGAGCATGTTATTTTGTGTTTTCAAGATTTTTATAGGTAAAAGAACAACTTTGAATTCCACCGTCATTATGTTTTCCATTCATCGCTGTCATTATGTTTATTTCCATGTGAGGTATGTAATATATTTTTTGTATGACAATCTAGTCCACCATCACCATTTTTAGTTGTGAAAATTTAGATTTGTAAGTTTTTCTTTCTATAGAGAGAAGAAGAAGATAAGAAACAAGGGGAGGTAGACGGTAACGTTGGTGGTGCTATTCCGTTCACCACCGTCACTTCCCGATCTGTATAGTCGTCATCTCCAGTGCTTCATCACCGACATTACTAGTGGTGATGCAACGTTTATCATTCAACACCAGTTCTGAACAAAATACTAAATCTGAACCGGTGTTGAGGTGTTCGACAGACGAGGTGTAAGAAGGCGATGGGTTAATGGACAACGAGATGATATCCAGATCCGGTCGCCGTAAGTATTTTCTTTGTTGTGTAAATGGACGACGAGATGATATCTACCTAGTGTTAGGTATTTTCAATTTGCAAAATCCTTTTGTATTTTCTTTGTTCTGTAGCTCCTAATCTATAAGCTTTTGGTTGTAAATAATATTTATTTTTGCTTTTTTGGATTCTACAAGATGGTGGGTTTTTGTTTATTATCTCCTGCGATTTTTTTCACTTGCTTTTTTATATATGTAATTTTTAGTGGTTTTTAATTGTGTGGTGGATACAACTTTTTGCGTGTTTTTAAAAATCCCAAAAATCCTTTAAAAACATATGTTTTTTTTTTGCTTGTTGTCACACTTGTACCATCTGTTTTTAACTTTTAAAAAAAAAAAAAAAACTTGTACCATTTGTTTTTAGCCAAAAAAACATAGGAGCGATGAGAGAGGTTTGAACGGCAGTGGTGTCGCACCTAGTGGTTTGAACGTTTGGTAGTTGTGATCAGTATAGAAGCTTGTTTTGTCATTTTAAAAATATTTGTTTTTCATTTAAAACATACGTTTCCATTTAAAAACATATGTTTTTATTATTTGGGTTACAATTTATGATATGTTTTTATGTTTGGTTTACAATTTATCATATGTTTTTGTTGTTTGGGTGATAATTTATCATATGTTACAGAACTTACATTGAACAAAAACATATGTTTTGGGTTATAATTCACACTTGTTACCTTGAGACTTGAAACATATGTTACTCAAACGTGCTACAAAAAAACGTTTGTTACCTGTGGCTTTAAACATGGTAACATAAGTTTGTTTTAAAAATTGAATTTTTTTAAAGGAAACCATGAATCTATATTAATAAAATAATGAGAGAGGAGAGATGAGAGAGAGAGAGAGAAAAAGGTATAAGATGAGAAAAGTATTTTTGTTTGGACATTCTTGCCCTTTTGTCCTTTAAGTTAGTAACTTTTTTATTAAAATAATCATAAACAATCACAGCCATAGATCACTTAAAATGAATAGTTAAGATATGGGTTTCATGAGTTTTCTCAACTAGGAAGGGTTTTCAAATTATCTTTCCCCTATATATATATATATATATATATATATATATATATATATATATATATATACACACACTTGCTATTCAAGTAAACAATATAGGACTACAACGTAAAATAACTTTTAAATGAATTAATTAATTAAAATTTTCTATGAAATATTCCCTGGGAATAAGTACACAAACCACTTTTGTTTAAGGTACACAAACCATCTACCCACAAATTATACTCATAGGCTCATAGCAACTTTTTTAAATTTCATTTGCAATGAAAATATTTATACCTTGAGATTATTTAAGATCAGTATTAATTTTTTTTAATAAAGATTAATTAGCTTTGTAAAAATCCTTATCTATACATATAATAAACCAAAGCTATTTAAATGACATGACATTCAAATAGGCATTCTCTTCTTTAAGTGTGTCATGTGTCATCCCATATGGCATTGAGATATTTTAGGAAAAAAAGAATTTAAAAACAAAATTGGATTTTTCACCCTCATGTGTTCTCCCATAATTTTTAAACGTTAATATCTTTAATATACGAGATTTTTTAAAGAAAAAAATTACACCAAATTAACGAGCGTTTTATTATCTTTCCAACGAGTACCATAGTGCTATATAAAAAACGGAGAAATTTTTTTGTGGAGTTTTGTTCATACAGGAAAAAAAACACAAAGTGTTCAGGTAAATCATTAATCATGTATAGACAAGTCACTAATTAGGTTTAAATCAATAAATATGAAATTTTTTTTCAACCAAAGCCTAATAGGTTAATAGAGTTATACGTTGTTTTAAGTTAGGTATCAATATTAGTATGTTAGAGTTGTAAATTTGTTTAGTCTTTAGGATAGGTATTAGAGTTACATTAAAGTTCTACATTCTTTTAGGTTAGGTGTTAACATTGAAGTTGTACATTGTTAATTTGTTTTAGGTTCGATATTAATATTAGAGTTATACATTAATCTATTTCATACGTAAAATTGATGTATCATATTAAAATTTTCAAATCAGGACGTTCCCGGGGTATAATCTAGTTATAAATAAACATAAATCATGCACCACCTATTATTATACATGCATCTTCATCGGCTCATCGCTATTCCTTTTATTCCAACACAGGTTTACGTCCATCGTCTTCTTCAATTCCTATACCATTTTCCGATCATCTTAATTCCCTTCATCATATCCCTATTTCCATAAAATCTTCAATCAATTAACCTTTCTATATTTAACACCTCCAAATCCATAACCATAACCATGATCCAATAATACACACCATTTAATTTAAATCATATTTCACAACCAAACCCATGATGAAAAACTCACCGGCCGGAGAAACCTCAGCAAATTCACACAATGATGCCAATGTACCATGCCCGAAGCCGGCCGGCAAGTTTACCAACGATCGCCAACGTAAGGAAATGGTGGACGAGTTGTCCTTTCGCCTTAGAAACATATCCTCTCCTCAACAGTTGGAGGACATTGATTCTCCATCCGAGGAGGATGCCTTTCAGCGACGCTCATTCGCGTCGCGAATGTTAATTGGTGGTGCTTCGACTTCCCATCAGATGTCTCCGTTGCTAAGGTTGTTAATGTTAAAATGCATGCATAATATATAATCTTGACTTGATTAGGGAGAATTATATATGTGTAATATGAAATTGTTGTACGTTTATCAACCTAGCTATAGTTAACATTATATGAAATTGGGGGATTTTTACAAACATCATGTTACACGCATTCGTAAGAACCATAGAGTAATTATTTTGATGTAGCGATGTAGTAAACAAAATAAACTTTTTTTTTTTTTTTTTTTTTTTTTTTTTTGCATTTATAGGCGAATTTGAAGAAATAAGAGCTCTTTTAAGTGTTTCATGCAAAGAACTCTGTTTATGGGTAGTTCCCTGATTGAATCAGCGAACTCCAACCGAATTTGTTGAAGTTCGCTGATTCAACAAATTTAAGCGAACTTCAACAAATTTAAGCGAATTATGTTGAAGATGGTGCAATGGATAAGCAAATTATGTTGAAGATTGTTGATCAGCGAACTTCAACCAATTTTATTTACCTATTTCCACAATTTTATCCATGAAACACTCAAAAACACTCTTCCATTTTCAAAATCACATATAAATGCAAAAAACCTATAAATGCAAAAAATTCAAATGAACTAGAGTAATTATTAGAACGCTAAAAGTGTTTTTTATGTTTCCATATGCTTAATACATTCATTACCACTACTACGTTAACTATCCACATAAATACTAACTTTAATGTTTTTGATTGTTGATATTTTTTACAAAGGTCTCCATGGGCATCGTATGTAGAACGATCAGTAACCGATTCCTCGGATGCAAACTCAAACTACACGGGCTTAATCGCGTCCCTCGTTCGCGAAGAAGGGAACATATACTCCCTAGCAGCGACGGGGGACTTGTTGTACACCGGATCCGATAGCAAGAACATTCGTGTATGGAAGAACCATGACGAGTTTTCATCGTTCAAATCAAACAGCGGTCTAGTGAAAGCCATCGTGATAGCCGGTGAAAAAATATTCACCGGCCATCAAGATGGGAAAATTCGGGTATGGAGAATGTCCATTAAGAACCCAAGTGTCTATAAACGAGTTGGGACATTACCAACGTTCAATGCGATTGTAGAAAAATCGATGAAGCCGAAAAACTACACCGAAGTGAGGGGTAGTCATAAGAACATATGGATCAAGCATTTCGACGCGATTTCTAGCTTAAGTTTGAGTGAAGATCGATCACTTCTTTATTCGGGTTCGTGGGACACGACCGTGAAGGTATGGAGCGTGCCGGATTTCAAGTGTTTGGAGTCCATTACCGCGCATGAAGACGCGATTAACTCAGTGGTTGCGGGTTTGGACGGGTTGGTTTTTTCGGGGTCCGCGGATGGGACCGTGAAGGCATGGAGGAGAGAGTATAAAGGGAAGAGAACGAAGCATTTCTTTATAGATAATTTGTTGAAGCAGGAATACGCAGTGACGTCGTTGGTTATTAATCATGCGGGTACGGTTCTTTACTGCGGTTCGTCGGACGGGTTTTTGTACTTTTGGGAGCGGGAAAGGTTGTTATCGCGGCGTGGGAGTTTGAAAGGACATAAACTGGCGGTTTTGTGTTTGGCAGCCGCGGGGGATTTGGTGTTTAGTGGTTCGGTGGATGCGAATATTTGTGTGTGGAGGAGAGAGAAAGGAGGGGAGCATAAGTGTTTGTGTGTGTTGAGTGGGCATACGGGCCCGGTGAAGTGTTTGGCGGTGGAGAATGAGCGGGGAATGGGGGCGGTGTGCCGGTGCCAATGGACGGTGTATAGCGGGAGTTTGGATAAGTCGGTGAAGATATGGAGCGTGTGTACAGATGGGGCGGAAGATGAGAGGCAGCAACCGCAGTGTGAGCCGCGGAGCGGGTCTTCGCGGGCTAGAAGCTCATCAGGGCAAATGTTTTCACGCCTGCGAGAGTGAGTTGAAGTAAGGCCAAAGGATGTTTTCACGATAGTTTTGAAATTGATACGATATGAAGTCCAAATTCTTGTAAATGCATTGTTTTCTATTTTGAATCAGGCAGGTGTGTATAAGATAGACATCAAAACATAAAAATACTATATAAAAATAAACACTAGTACAATTCCACTCATAGTTAGATTATTAGTAGGTTTAAGATGTGTAAGATGTAAGCAGGTTTTACCTCTAACTAAGGGATAGATAGATTGTTTCCGGTGAAACTCCAAACTCTAAAGCAATATCAACCCATAAAGTCAAATAACACATGCTATACTAGATTATAAAAAGTTGTTTCAATAATGTGGTTGTAGATGGAGTTAAACATCAATCAACCTTTGCAATAGAGCTTACATCTATTAAAGAAGATAAAATACAGGCAACCGATTTTGTTCTATTAGCTATTGGATTTAAATAATGCGAACTATCTTTTAAATAATGCGAACTATCATGTATTGGCTGGCACCGGTCTCAACTAACAAAATGTGTGTTGACGGTTTAACCTTTTAACACATTGTTCACTAACGGACCATGACTAACATATTGTCCACCTTTTAACTATCAACTATTAGCCGCCACTAGTCTCAACTGATGTGACATGCTTACGTGTCAAATTCCCTTCCCTCTTAGTATTCTGTTAGTTACGGTCTGTTGTTGGACAATATTTTAAAAGGTGGAACCGCCAACACGCATTTCGTTATTTGGAACCGGTTATGACCAATAGTAACACAAAATGCCACGTGGCAATACAAAAACCACTAAAAGTAACACAAATCAGCCAATGGAAAACCATCTTATCCTATCTGCTTATCTTGCTACACCCTAGTCCACTGGATACCATTTTTCCCTTACACCACACACATCTTTTCAATCCAACTACTTACTATAATCACAGTTTACAACACCACACTCTTTTAGTACACAAAAAAAGAGAGGGCTGTTGTGTCTTGCAAGCTTAACACAATGGCAGCCTCATTACAAGCAGCTGCTACATTCATGCAGCCTACCAAGGTCGGTCACTCGAACCGGTTGCACCTCAAGCCTTCTCTAAGCCTCTGCAAGGCCTTCGGTGTCGAACCGGCTGCAGCCAGGGTCACTTGCTCAATTCAGTCTGATCTTAAGGACTTTGCTCAGAAATGCACTGATGCAGCCAAGATTGCTGGCTTTGCTCTTGCAACTTCCGCACTCGTCGTTTCGGTATAATTCTCGGATTCTTGATTTATTTATTTATTTTTAAACGACAAACTAACATACTCGAAATACTCCTATACCTACACGTTGTATTTTACCTATTAGATTTACTTTTTATTTATTCCAATTGTATTTTTATGTAGCGTTGATTAATAATACACGATACCTTACGCGGTTTTCATTATTTTATAAAACCAGGGAGCAAGTGCTGAAGGAAGTCCAAAAAGATTAACTTTTGATGAAATCCAAAGTAAGACATACATGGAAGTGAAAGGAACAGGAACAGCTAACCAATGCCCAACCATTGAAGGCGGAGTTAACGGATTTGCGGTCAAGCCCGGCAAGTACAACGCCAAGAAATTCTGCTTAGAGCCGACATCTTTCACGGTCAAAGCCGAGGGTGTAAGCAAGAACTCTGCACCCGAGTTCCAAAAGACCAAACTAATGACCCGGTTGACATACACCCTTGATGAAATCGAGGGCCCACTGGACGTGTCTGCAGATGGCACCCTCAAATTCGAAGAAAAGGACGGGATTGATTACGCTGCAGTGACAGTTCAGCTTCCTGGTGGAGAGCGTGTGCCGTTCTTGTTTACAGTCAAAGAACTTGTGGCTACAGGTCCACCAGAGAGCTTTAGTGGGGAGTTTCTAGTGCCGTCTTACAGAGGTTCTTCGTTCCTTGACCCAAAGGGCCGAGGTGGATCCACAGGTTATGACAATGCGGTCGCTCTGCCAGCTGGCGGGCGAGGAGATGAAGAGGAGCTTGCTAAGGAGAATGTAAAGAATGCTGCATCTTCAACAGGGAAGATCACCTTGAGTGTTACCTCAAGCAAGCCTGACACCGGTGAGGTGATCGGCGTGTTTGAGAGCATTCAGCCTTCGGATACCGATTTGGGCGCCAAAGCTCCCAAAGATGTGAAAATTCAAGGTGTTTGGTATGCTCAGTTGGAGTGATCAAAGAGTGTTTTTACCCGAATTGTATTTCGTTTTCTTGGACATGATTTTGTGCTCAATCATAAAAAAAGTGGTATTTTATCGCTTGAATATTATAAAAAAAATTCTTCCAATCAATATATTGTCAAATGTTGTAGGATACAAGATTACCAAAAATCTTTACAGGAACAATGTCCATCTCTGAAATGATGAAACCTTAATGAATCTCTAACAACTATAGTCACGCCAGCAATTTTCGCCATAAACTTGATGGCATTATGGCAATCCCCACAAATCCGCAAATTTTTAAACACGGTGATCGAAGATTCACCGTTTAGATTTAGCAATCCAAAAGCCACTGCAAGTTTCTCACTGTGATTGCACAGTGTGTCTTCTTTCTCCTCACAATCAAGATCTTGAAGAACAAACTCTGTGTCCGGCAAGTATCCAGCTTGCCTCATTTTTTCACTCATTTCACTCAAGAACATGTAGATATCATCGCTGTGTTCATTGCTCTTATCACCAGCCATAAAAGTGTGTACCTTGTTCTTGACTTGTACCCAACTACAACCGGGCTCTTTCTTGATTCCTTTATGCTTCATTGACTTTCTAGTTTCTGATGCTTCTCCCCATAATTTAGCATTAACAAAAATGTTAGATAATAAAACATAATTTCCAGCGTTGTGTGGCTCGATCTCAAACAGCTGATTTGCTGCAATTCGTGCCAAATCAACGTTCTTATACACTCTGCATGCACCAAGCAAGGCACCCCAAGCAGAAGCGGTTGGTTCAATTACCATTTTTTTTATGAACTTATATGCCTCTTCTAAACGACCCGCACGGCTCAGAATGTCTACTACACATGAGTGATGCTCGGAATCTGGTTCAATCATATGAATCCGGCTCATTGAGTTGAAAATAAACAGACCTTCATCTACTAACCGTGAGTGGCTACAACCAGAAAGAACCCCTGTGAAAGTAACCGGATTGGGTTTGATACCCGAGTTTAGCATTTCATTAAAGAGCGCTAACGCTTCATTCCCATTCCCGTGCATTGAATTTGCATAAATCATTGTGTTCCAAGCGATAGTATCTTTTCTCGATATCATCTCAAAAACCTTTCGAGAAATCTCAAGTTTGCCACATTTAGCATACATGAAGATAAGCGCGGTTAAAGCTGTCGTGTCGTTTAAGAAACCATGCCTAAAGATGTATCCATGAATCTCCTTACCTCCTCGCAAACTTTCTAAGTTCGTACACACAGTCAAAACAGCCGTCAACGTAATCTGATTCGGCTTAAACCCCGCGTGTTGCATTTCAGCAAGTAATTCTAACGCTTGTTGTGTTTTCCCATCTTGCAAGCATCCACATATAACAGCATTCCAAGACGCATAATTTATCTTTAACCCGTCATTTTTCATCTTTTTAAATATAGCAAGTGCTTTCGCAGGCTCTCCATTCTCAAAATACGCTGATATCATCACATTATGAGACACAATATCTCTATTAACCATTCTATTAAACACTAGTTCAGCTTGTTTAATGCGTAAGCAAGTAGCATACATGTCCACAAGCGCGCTACTAATAAACACATTCTCCCCAACTCCATTCCTCACCACAAATCCATGCACTTCCCTACCCAAACTCAAACACTTCAACTCAGAACAAGCCGGAAGAATTGAAGAAACTGAAACCGAGTTAGGTTTCACTCCATCCAAAACCATCTCTCTAAACGCTTGAATTCCCATTTTAACCTTCCCACAACTAACATAACACGAACACATCGAAGTCCAAGAAATCACATCTCTAATCCTCAACTCATCAAACACTCGTCTTGCGCCTTCAAGAAACCTACATTTTCCAAACATATCTATCATGGCATTCCCCAAAACAAGATCTTGATGCAACCCGAACATAACGGCATCTTTATGAGCTCTTTGTGCCTCAACAAGATCTCCATAAGTGGCACAAGCCTTGACAAATGACAAGAGTACAAAATTATCTGGTGGGATTTCCTTGTCTCTCAATTGGGTATATAGATTTATAGCTTCTTTCTCACAACCCCTTTTTGTATAGGCTGATATTAACACTGTCCATGAACGTAAGTCTGGGTTGGGAATTTTGTCGAACAGTTGGCGGGCACGGGTTAAATCGTTGGAATCGCAGTATGTTTTGATTAGTTTGAGACTTAGTTGGGGCGGGAGGTTACTGGGTAGCTTTGGAAACATCTGATTAAGCGAATGGGTACGAGTTTTAGAGAGTTGGTTAAGCAGTTGAGGTTCGCTGGAACACTGTCTTGGTGGGGAAGGTTGTTAAGTTTTTCAACAATAGTAACGGTATATAACAATATCAAAACCACATGCCCTTGTTTTAATAGTAACGGTATAATAATATCAAAACCACATGCCCTTGTTTTAATATTTTAATTTTAGTGACTTTTAATGTTTTAAGAGGGAAGGGGCACAAAGTCTTTTCACTGTTAAGGCAACACTATTTTTTTTTTTTTTTTCGTTTAAATACAAATATAAATCTTTTTTTTTTTAATTCACACAATTTTATAAATTTTATCACCAAACTGTCAGCCCGATTTAATTTCTCATAACGGTCTCCACTCAACACGGTCAAAAATATTTATTCTCATTAAAATCAGTCTCATCTAACCGTCAAAAAAAATCAATTTTACATGCACAGTTGAGATTTTTGTGTATATAAACGATGGTGGTGAAAACACACTTCAAGACCAACAAACACCCACACCTTCAAAATGACTCACTGGACCGAAAATGAAGAAATGGCTCTGGTCGTGTGCGTTAAAGACGCACAAAACAACCCATCCTTGCAACGCCAACCCCGTAGGGGCCCAGGGGGCTCAGGAAGTAGCCAAACAGGCTTCTGGGACCGTGTCTTGGCTGATTTCAAACAACAAATCGGCGAAAGCAACCGCACAATTGAGAGCCTACAAAGAAAATGGACCGATCTAAACAACAAATGTGATCGGTGGACCACCTGCTACGAGTGCACCATGAGCCGGCACCCAGGCATTGTGCCGGAGTTGGCTGTGGAGTTGACCCAGGCGAGCTATGCGGGTTGTTACCACGACAACTTTGAGCATCTCCAAGCCTGGCAACTTATGCGTCAACTCTAAGTTTTATTTTTTAGGTTTTGATGTATTTTTATTTATGTTTAATATTAATAAATTATGTTTTATGTTTTTTATTTAATTTTGTTTTCATTTATGTTTAAAACGCACAATTTAAATAAAAAAATAAATAACCAAAATGTGTTTTGAGAACGGTCACCATTAAAAAAATTGAATTATAATAATTTAAAATTAAATAATAAACGATTAACAGCCCGTTAGAAACAACTAGAAAACGGTTCACGAAAACCCTACCAGCACGGGTGGCGACGGTGTTACCGTGCTGGTAGTGGGATACCCGTGACCAAATCTGGTAGCGCCCCGTCCCCCCTAATGACATATGGTTCATCCATCATTTAGGTTTGGTAACTAAGACTGCACGGTGTGGTCATGGGTGAATGAGACATGACATGTGTTTGCCACATTAGCAGATGAGGATTTCCCCTGCAAACCTTAAAAAACTATAGGGTAGTAGGGCGTGAAAGGGCGCGTTTTCCTTTTGTTTTAAAAAAATCTTATAAAAAACAAATCAACTAAGTCAAAAAAATATATTAAATATTAAATAAAACAATAACATTACATAAAATAATAAAAACTTAATTTAAAAAAAATATTTAACAAAGATTATAATTTTGCATGATTTGTTTTTCCATATCCTTGTAAATTCGTCTTTTGGGAGTGACAAGATGATCGATATTCATAAAGACAAGTTTCATATCTTCTTGTTTTTTCGCCATTTTAATATTCAATTTTGTTTTAAAAATCACCCAAAGATTTCTTCCTTGAGCTTTTGTTGTTGAATAATAGTGAATGTACCAATATGTTCATTTAGCTCAAATAAATGCTCGGTATAATCCGCACCTGAAGTAGATGATTTTGATGACCTTTTATGGATTTATCTCTATCGAGTGGGCAACTCGCTTCAACCTCGACATTATCGTCACTTAATGTTGGATCCTGAGAGTGAATTGTGTGTGTTATTGTGATTGAAAACTGATTTGTATTTTAAGCAATTACACTAACAAGTAATAATTTAATCAATATTCATCAACACACATCAATTATAATGTTTGAGCTTGAATAAAGTAAGTGATTTCAACACATATTTAATTCATTAAAAGATTTCAAAGTACAACTGTTTGATCACTCCCCCTCATCAAATGCTCTCACTCTCTCCCTACACTGATCATGTTTGAACCATTTAGTATACAATGATCTCAATCAGACATTCTGATTTTGTGTGTAGATATGGTGAACAAGTACTAAATGTGTTGTTCTATTTATAGAGAAAGTTGTAGAAACATCTAGTGACGTCACCATAAAAATGACATCTAACAACTATTATAGACGTAACCATTAGTTGTTTATAAATCATAGCTGGACAATGTGTTACAAACGAATGAACTGAATTATAACCTTAAGAACAACTGTTTTAACCAGCTGTTTGTCAAGCAGCTTTACAAGACACAACTGTTGATTATTGTTGACTCGCATATGATGTTTCCAGTAGTTGTGGTCTTCTTGATTTAGCTGTTGACTAGTAAAACATTTGACTTAGTCAATTCAGCTCTTTAGTCTTCTAGACGTTTAGTCTTGTACCAGCAGTTGTACAATCCAGCAGTTTGTAGATTGTTGTTGATGAAACCTTCAAGCAAGAAATGAGTTTTGCACTTGAAATCTTTTATTCCATAAGTATTTGAATAGATGGTGTCTATGAGATTTTGACCTTCATCATCAGCAGTTCTTTCATAACCCAACACTTAAGAATACCCTCGATACGAGCATCTGAACAAGTAGACTAGCTTGTTTTCAATCATTCACTAGCGGATCGCTTGTAAGTGGTACGTTTGCTCATTTTGTCGAGTACCTCGCCGCTTCCCAATAATGCATAAATTTGAAAGTGTGGCTCTGTTTTCTTGAAAATTAGCAAACACCTTTGGTTTCACCACTTTTTGAGTTATTCTAGATGTTGTGGTAGTAAAGGTTAAGGTCGTCACATTGGCATTCATTTCATACCACTTCGATGAGGATTATCTTTCTTCTGGTAAAAGTCTTGTTTCATTGTTTCATGAAGAAGATCATTTATTTTATTCCAAAAATGGTTTTTGTGTTGACTATTACCTATTTAAAAAACGACTTAATAGAAAAATATATGTAACAGTAAAAAACAATATATAGAAAGAAATATCACCAACCTTGGGGTTCTTTGATACAAATATCCAGAATTTGGTTAAAATCAATTCTTCATCGGGTGTCCATTTAATCACAACTCAGTCAACGCATTTCTTCTCATCCTTGGGTTTTTTCTCATGCTGCTTAAAAGATGTGCATACGCCACTAGGTCGGGTGAATTACCCGGAATTTGTAGACTACGGTTTCAAGGCAGATTAGGATTCAGGGTTTTGGGTCGGTTGAAGGGGTTGTTTGGGTCAAAATTATGGTTACGTGGATTCATTTCTATAAAAAAAAACTAGAAGAATTTTCATAAAGTTTGGAGTAAGGTAGAAGAGATTTGTGAAAAATGTGGTGAAAGGAGTTTGATTTATATAGAAATGAGTAAATAAAATTGTTAATTATTTTTTTTAATTTATAGCCGTTCAAGTTTCAACGGCTCTATTACACCACCCAATCCGAGGGTGCCATGTCATCACCCTCATTCCCACCCCCACGCCGGTGGAGAACTCCACCTCTTGTGCTCCACGCCACGTATAGTCTAAGTATGAGAAGTTTTAGTCTTGATTCCTATTGTTCACAAAAATGTAAGGCAAAATATTTTTAAAGCTCGATTTTGGGCGTTGGGCCATTTTTTTTTGTCTTGGGCGTGATATTTTTATAGCTCGATTTTGAGCGTTTTTGTCTTGAGCCATTTTCCTTCCTCCACATGAAAAGAGGGCGTGAAATTCTGATGTATTGTAAAATACATCTATTTCCAGTGTAAAGTTTGTGTAATTTTTGAGTCGTTTAGATAGAGTTTTTATTAGTTTTAGGCTTGTACCGGTCTATTTTATTTAGTTTAGGTTTTTATAGATTTTTATTAGTTTTAGTTATTTTTTAGTACTTATTTATTTATTTTATATTTTGGTAGGTGTTCGAATGGACGTTAGAGCATAAACGAGCAACTTTGAGCAAGTCAAGAACACCCGAGTCGAAAGCACGAAGTTATATTTATAATACTATATATAATAATAATAAACTAATATTAATAAGTTTAATAATAATAATATAGTAAATAAAAAAAAAAGAAAAAAAAAATGGTAAATCGTGAGCTTGGCCCATGGCCCAAAAAGTAACACATGTGGAGGGCTCCAATGATTGTGAAGGAGAATATTTAGACAATTAGAAAGGCGGCGCACGATTGGTTTTCTTTTGGGGATTGGAGCAGCAATATTATTATTCTGGGGAGGAGCCGCTAATTTGTTTGAAGGGGGCACTAGCGACATCAACAGAGAGGAACAGGGCAGAAGCCTCAAGAGAAAATTATTTGGTGGCAGGTCAAGGGTTGAGGTATAGGTGCCAGTACGAGTTGGTTCTATCTTATTTATTTATTTTATTAAAACCCGTAGTGAACACCATGAATTTAACTGGCTTTTATTGTTTTGATTTTATCATGACTTTTATTGGCTAGACCTTTTCGCTACCTAGGTTAAAGATGATTGCACATGTTTGATTTATTTTCTTTTGGTCTTGGAACTTTTGGTTGTGGGTTGAATTTTAAAGTAAAGAACTTTTTATTTTCTGGTTTGATGTGTATGCGTATTTAGTTTTATTTAATTAATTTTTATAAACTCCACTTGCGTTTTTGTGAATGTCTTTCATGTATGAATGCGGGTTAGGTTGCGGACTGAGTGTTAGCGACTAGTTTATGGTTAATTCTGCAGGTTATCCATAGGAGTTGTAATTGTTAGTTAGATAATTCTAAGTGTTCTACCAATTCTCAATAGCTGTGAGGTGCGAGATTGTTGGTCTGTCTAGGGTGTTAAATTGCTAGTTCTAGAGGCTTTGTGAGAAGATCTTCCGAGTTTCCCTAGCATTCCTTGTAGGCCAAGTCTTATCAGAAATATTGTAGTTACCCCTTGCACTTTTAGGTGTATTGTGACTTTCGCGCTGTGAGGTAGACTGTCTAGCGGGTACTTTAAGATTCGAGTAGGTAAGCCTGTGAGGGTAACCTCTCAACCGGTGGTTTAACAGCACAACAGTATTCTAGGGTTTCCCCTTGAGAAGGGTCGAGGGTGTCTAGTCTATTCTTGATGTTTAGTATTTTAAGATCCCGGTTCCACACCAGTTCCATGACCATTAGAAATTTATCATTCATGTGTAGGATTCTAGCCTAGGTAGTGCCTTCCCATCACCTGATCCGAATTCTAGTTCCCAGTTTGTGTCTTTAGTTATTTTAGTTTTATTTTATTTTATTTATTTGCAATTAGTTTGTTAGAAAAACCCCCCCTTTAAGCAATAAAACATTGTTAAGTCAGTTTGTAGATAAGTAATCGAGTCTAGTTTTCGTTTTCCGTTAGAGTCTCGTGGGTTCGATATCCGGACTTACTTTAGCTGTACTGCACTGACCGGTACACTTGCCGGTTGTGTGGTTTAGGTTTAGAGAGTCTTAGGTTATAAATTTAAAACTTAGAGTGTCTAGTTTAGGTTAATTTAGGTAGTTTTTATTAAACCACTTTGAGCACATCAAATTCCCCTCCCCATTGCCTATTCAGATTTTTACTAAATGTATTAGATATTGCAAATTACATACACAAATTTGTTGTTAAATACAAATTTAGAAAAAGAGTGAAAATAAAATAAACCAGTTTTTGTAAGATTGAGGAACCAGGATAGAGAACTAGGTTCAAAAGAAGTGCATTTACTTTTAATGTAGTTATAATTTTCTGAATATATAAATTGACAGAGGTTTGAGTATAAAGACTTTTTTTTTTGTGAAAATGGTAAGAAGGTCTGTGAGAGTGACATATGGCAAAGTTTTATTTTAATAACAACTAGGTGAAATCCCGTGTGAAAACACGGGAAGAGTATATCATTTTTTTAACACAACCTGTCTCCATTTATACTAAATAACAAATAAAGAAGTCAATCATTTGTTGTAAGCAAAATCTGTTTAGCAAGATCTGTTCCTTTGACGATGCCAGTTGATAAATACTGATCAGATGTTTTAATACTGAATGGTGTTACAACCACGGAGAGATAAATCAATAGACGCATGGAAAGCTCTGTTGGGATAACAGATATTAGAAAGAAACAGACAATCTTAATCTTCAACTGAGATTTCATTACTTGTTTACCAATATCTGTTGAGTTACCAACAAATTTGTCAAACAGCTGTTATATGATTCAAACTTATTATTACAATACATAATTTCAATGAAATATTCGAGTAAACAAAACTACATACAAAATGGAAGACTTGTTTAAAGAACAAATCCAAATATTCGTAAAAACTGCTTTAATGCCAAGTAACACATTTACAATATCCGAGTTAACAAACTACATACAAAATACAAGGAAACATAAAAGAAGGCTTCTAACAAACAAAACCTAGAGAATGATCTTCCTTGCCATTGTCATCGAAACAAACGAACAAATGAAGTATGGTATTCAACTTCTGGCGCACTTGCATTAAATATAATCACAACAAACGTCGACAACCCTTCCTAGCTAAATATCATCAAGTTCGAAAACCCGACCTAAACTTTCTAAACAGGCTCTGGATGTAGTAATAATATATTGATGTTTTTCTGCATGAGGCAAAGATTTATTTTAATAACAATGGTAATAGTGTAATTATATAAATATTCAAGTTTTTAAAAATTCAATATCATAATTAATAGGAGAGATTTTCGGGATTGTTTTTCAAATCTTATCCACCAATTTTATGTGAGTGAATTAACATGTATTTTTTTTGTCAATAATCATCCATATATTCCTTATCATTGTGTTGTATATTAAAAAAGAAGGATATTATATTTTATGTTCAACATACACCTAATGTGTTTTATGTGTTTTATGTTCAAATACCAATATCACCAAATAGACAATGGCGTTTTTTACACAAACTAAACCTTTTAGTATTGTGTTTTTGTTATAAACCAGAAAGTTTACAATACGCCTATTGTGTTTTATCATTAGTGTGTATTTTTACAAACGAGTTACAACCCTTTGTGTTTTAAGCTCATGTTAATCACCCATTTGAACCCATTGTGTTTTAAACACATGTAGAACACACTATAAAAACACGACATACGAAACCCTAGATTTTAATGTAAACAAATCCATTAAAAACATAATAAACAAATAACAAACAATGGAATGCAATCCCTATATAAATCCTTATAATGTCATGACACACATAAAACACGCTGACTACACCTTCATGATCATAAAACACCTTAACAGTTGCAGCTAAACACACTTTTTCCGGATCTTGTTGGCAAATGCAATCCGGTAAACACACTTTTCCCGAATCTTGTAGCAGGTTTGACGAATCACCAACAGTTCCGAATCGTGTTCGCTAAAACACACCTTTTATGCAACATTATGTTTGATATTTCGATAAAACACACAAACAAACCTGAAACTCATTTGAGTTTTTCTTGATTTGCAGGTATGATTATAAGGTTTGCTAAAGGGGGGGGGGGGTAACCGTAAATAAAAGGAGAGAGAGAGATATAGATAGAGAGAGTCTTCTTAAACTAAGGATGTGTTTAATGGTTTTTGATGTTTTGACAATTATACACTCACAAGCCCAAATTTATTAATTAAATTATAACGCTTACAACTTTATCATTCATTTAATCTCAACCATCCATCAATATGATCTAAAAGACACAAATACTTCTCAACCTTTTTACAAAACACACGCTTTCTACCCTAACCTCACCCTATATAAATTATCAGTAATAATGATGACTAAGAAATTATATAGCCAGTTTTACATTGTTACATGTTTAAAGTTTATGTCAATGAATATTTTGCATGCATGCCTATAAAAGATGAGAATGTTAAATGTAAAATTACAAAGACTATATAAATGAGTTGAGATATAGAGTAGTTTTCTTATAAAGGAAATCTAAACCATGTCCCGGATACCAATTTTGCACAAAGCCCATAGGCCCAAGTAATTGGATAATAATATTTTTTTGATTGATTATCGGACGAACATGTTCACTTACTACTAGTAAACGAGTCTGCGTCTACACAAAAATTAAGCTCAATTATTTTCTTTATATATTTATTTTCTGTTTATACATAATTTTAATATATACTTGTGTTATCTAATTATTTAATCATGATTTTATCTATATTAATATTTTTTATTAAATTATCTACTTAACATATATTTTTATACTTATTTATATATAATAAAAACATATCATATTGTCTAGGCTCACGATTTAGTTAAATTCGGTGTGTGAACTAGAGCCTCAAGCTCGTTTATTAACTACTTTACAATTTAACCGAGAGCTCGTTTAATTAGTTCATCATGATTCGAGCTTTTACCAAATTGATCTCGAGCAACTTAAGATTGACTTAGTTTATTTACACCCATTGTTATCCCACCATAATTAACAAACGAGCTTTTAGCAACCCCATGGCATACTCTATCAGTGCACCTATGGTCACATGTGTGAATTTGTGACAATGACATATGAGCATGTGATACAAATGCTAAAATACTTTTTCATAACAATCTATAATTTTCAACAAAGATACCCTTAAGATCAACCATTTTTAATGTCGTGACTTGAGTTCGGTCAACAAATTCGGACATACTTGTGTGTGACATGCGATTCTGGACCAACATGCCAAATGTGGCCGGGTCATTCAATAGCCGGGGCTATCTTGGCCTTGAGATAAAAAAAATAATAAATAAAAGACCTAGCTAGGGTGAGCTTGGGCTCGGCTCACCTTAAGATTAAAAAAAAAAAACTAGCTAAGGTTTTTAATTACAGATGTTTTGAACATTTATAGAGATAAAAGAAGGTTGAGATTAATGTCTACCATGCGTTTTTTGAACCCCAAAATCTTTATATTTGACAATGAGGGTCTGTTTGGTATGGGGTAATGGAATGGATGGGGGAATGGAATGGTCAAGGTAATGGAATGGACAAGGTAATGGAATGGATCATTACCATTCCATGTCTTGTTTGGTTGTCATGTGGGAATGAAACAAAATATTACTTTGTGTTGTTGGATAGACAAAAAAAAAAAAAAGACGAAGGAATAAAATCGGTGGTTAGTGGCGGTGGTGGGTGGTGGCTAGTGGCGGTGATGGTGAGTGGTGATATGTGGCGGTAGCGGCGGTGGTGGGTGGCGGTGGTCGGTGGAGGCGACGGTGGAAGGTGGAGGTGGATAGCCGTAATGGTGGGGTGACGATGGTGAGTAGTGGCAGTGGCGGATGGTGGTGGGGGTGGGTGGTGGTAATGATAGGTGGTGGTGTGTGGCGGTAGCGTGGTGGTGGATGGTGACGGCGGTGATAAGTGGTGGCGACGACGGTGGTGGGTGGCGGCAACGGTGGCGATGGGTGGAGGTGGATGGGGGTGATGGTGGGTGGGTGACGATGGTGAGTAATGACGATAGTAGGTGGAGGATATGGCGGTGATGGGTGGTGGTTGTAGTGGTGGGTAAAGGAAATTGTGGTGAGTGATGGTGGTAGGTGGTGGAGGTTGCGGTGGGTGGTGTTGGATGGCGGCGGTGGTGGGTGAAGGTAGTGGTTGGTGGCGGTGGTGGGTGGTGGTAGCGGCGGTTGTGAAGGTGGTGGTGGTGGTGGGTGGTGGCGACGGCGGTGGTGGGTGATGACGATGGTAGTGGATGGTGGTGGTGGGTTATGGTTTTGTTAGTAAAAGGTGAATGAGGGATGGAATGAAAAAAAAACATGGGGGGTGGATGGAATGGTTTTGAAGGAATGGAATGCCTTGTGGAATGGGTGATTCCATTCCTTTAACCAACCAAACACACTATTTTTCATTACCTTATAATGGTCCATTCCATTCCCCCTTTCATTCCATCATACCAAACGCTACCTGAGTTTTTTTGTCAATTCCTCAGTTTGATACTCTCTTAGACATACACAAATTATACGAGTCAACGAGCTAGCTCACCCTGATCCAAAGCTAAAATAATAAGTTTCTTAATTTCAAACGAGCTATTTTCAAGCCAAAGTGAGCTTCTAGCTTCGAGGTACGTATTTGAACAACTAGTATGATAGGTTTACTTAGAAAACCTATAAACTCCCAAGAACACAAGATGTAATTAGAGATATTTTCCTTCAAATATTCGGACCGGTCAAACCGGATATAGAACTAAAAGTGTCGTAATAATTATAAAAATTAGTATGTTTGGCTAATTAGCTCATAAAAAAACCACCATTTCTTAAAATTCCATAATAATTTGAAGGACCATTATTTTATGTCTAGACTTCAAAAGTTTTTTAATAAAATGAATTTAACTTGCATCATGTGCAAAAGCGTGAGACAATTACAGTTTTGTAGTACTACTATATATTAAAATTTATTGCAAAGACTGCACAATTACTGTACCACAACACAAATATCAAGTAACACACTTCAACTTTTTTTAATCACGTATCATTCCAATATACTAATCTAGTTTATCATGTATGACTCATCTTCTTCCTTATCTATTTTTCAACTTCTTATGTTTATAACCAGTGATGTTCAAGATGAGATCATTTTTTTTTTTGTCGAAAACAGAAAGAAAATACATGCAGAAAGAAAAAACTCGTCGCCGCTCAAAGTGTCCCATTAGAAATTGGGCCCGGGTCGGGAGTCCTCCCGGCACCCCCTCAGGGCCGGCCTTGAGTTAATGGTTCGGGTCCAGGATATTGATTGGGTTATGGGTTTAGGTTGTAGTATTTTGGATCGTATCATAGTATTTGAACAACTAAAATGTGGGGTGACAAAAACTTCTTTTGATTAAAAAAATCCCCAAAAAGAAACTTGTTTCTAGCTTGAAATATCATAGGATCGACTAACCCAATAATTTAAAACCGTTAGATATGAAATGCCATAATTGGCAATCTTGTCAAATAATAAAGATGCATATTCTTATTACAAGTTGTTAACCAAGTTGCAAGATTAAAATACAATATAGAATCAATAGTCAATTTTATAATCAACAACCAACACAACAAAAGAACTATTATAAAACTTCCTCTAACATATTCATCATTGACAATTGTTTAATAACCAAACATACGTGTGGATTCAATTCATCCCAATTGAATATATAACTTAGACCAGTCCATCCAGATCATCCTGCATGAATCACCACCTTCAATGAATGGGCACGAAGCATGGATCACGGCAATGAATCTTGTTACGTGTTTTTCAGACAACAACAGATCAGCATTTTGTAAAAAACATTTATATATGACCAACAGTTACATGCATAGGAACATGATCAGGAATGGGCATTTCTTAAATCTAGTCCTAGTCATTGCTTGTATTGTTTTCTTGTTATGTTGCCGGTTGTTTGGTGAACTGCTTAACGTGGCAGCTGATTAAATTCTTGTTATCCAGTCAGGTTTGGAAGACATGGTTTCCACATGGTGTCTGAGAGTGTAGATCTTCATATTTATGAGTTATTTAATGTGTAAATATATAGTTTTTATATAAAATGAAGATGACTGGAAGCTAGTGGGCCTGATACAGCTTTGCATGGCAGGCTGCACATGATTTATTTTCATATGTTTATAAATTATTCAGTCTTTGGTGAAGCTAATGTAGAATGTGGGTGGTGGAATGGATTATATAGATTTTTTTTGAAGGTAGGTTCCTTGCTGCATGTATTTTGATTAATTGATTAATTATCTTTTCTTATATGATATTGTTAGTATTTTTGAGATGTTTCATAACTTGTCCACTTAGGATCTTTGTAAAATGTACGGGTCACATGTACAGATAATTATGATGATTAATTATTTATGATAATCATTAATAAATAGTGATGGACGTGGATGTATGAGAGTTAAATGTACATTCAGGTGTGTCCCTGGCTAGGTTCCTAGTCTATGTTAGTGTTTTGATGTGTTTGTAGTGTTAGGGTAGCATTTCATGTACTGACCATATTTATGGTTTGTATAGTTGTTCAAGCGTATGAAGGTTCATAGTTCATACGCCTGAAACCTTAGGCGTAGGAGCCCTTACGCCAAGCTAGAAGCCTCCAGGCATAAGGGAGGCAGTCTATATATGGGTGCCTTTGTGTTATTCATTTCACAAATTTTGCACCTATTCTATTAGAAATCGAATTGTTGGCCGTTTATCGTGTGATCTTGTGTTTGCTTGTTTTATTATCATTCTAGTATTACACGGCTAACAACAAACCGATTCATTGTTTCTCCCTTTGTTTCGGTTACGCGCGTAGTTTCTAAAATCTTGTTCATCAAGATTCCTGGTCCTACAAGTAGGAAGAAAACTAGTATATTAAGTCTCTCGATTTGTGACAATGGTGTAAAATCATGCCAAGTAACACTAATGGTACACCAATATTGTCAATGATCACCAACAACAAAAAGTATAAAAAAAGAAATAAAAAAACAAAAAAGGTATAAATGAACTAAAAGTAAAAATAAAAAACATTGAATTAAGCAAGCACAGCGTGAGACATATAAAATAATAACTCATATGTACTACCAGTGCGTTCTAATGAGACCGTTAACGGAAAAATATAGGCGTAAAAACGTTGAACCACACACACATGCTGTGGCGTGATAGCTTGCAAAAGTAGACCGAAATGTAAAATGAAAAATGTAAAAGATGAAAAGTATAGGCAACTAAAGTTGAAAGTGAAAACTTTCAGGGTTAATTAACTTGTAAAGATATAAAAGTATTTGGTTATGAGTTTACATATAAAAGATAGAACGAAAACAAAAGATGGGTATAATCCAATATAACGCATGGTACGACTAACAATGCATACCAAAGTTGGTAGACCCCCCCCCCCCCCCCCCCCCTCACATATTAAAAGGGAGGTCTTAAGTTCAATAGTTGGGCAATGAAGTATTTAAATAATATTGGTGCAAAAGTGGTGAAGAATAATCGTCCAAAAAAATATATATCAAGAATAGTCGTGCAAAAGTGGGCGTAAAAACCTACCTAATAGCACCAATGCCACAGCACCACCAATTTAATACTATTTTTGATAGCGGTCAAATTCGTTGTAAGAAAAGGTTAATAGACAACTTTTTTAGCCGTTTCCAAAGTAGTTAAGTTAGGGGGAGGGGCACTACCCGTGAGTTTTTTCAACTTCACTGATTTCAACCAATCTTGCACTGCCACATCACTTCACTGATTTCCTTTACTAAAACGGTTTTTTGGAGGCAACACTTCACTGATTCACTTCACTTCACTGAAATGTTTTTTTTTTCTATTTTTTTAATAACATTAATTAAAAATTTTGATTAATAAAAAGATGCTTATTATGTAATGGATAAATAACTTCAATTTATCAATAAAAAGCTATGTGTACAAATTAAGAATCACGCGTCTTAATGAAATAAGGAAAAAAAAGTTTTAGATTAAAATTTAAATAAAACAAAAACATTAGTATGAAATGTGTTACTTAATAGATAAGTTTTAGGTTTAATTTAACAAAAACAAAAAAACAAGGATGAGATGTGTAAGTTATAAAAAAATAGCTTTAGGTTAAATGAAAGCATCAACGGATGTCATCCTCTTTCTCCATTATCTTCTCCGGGTAAGTTAAGTCCACCAAAGGTGGTTGATAAAAAAAACATTGAAAGTGATATTGGTTATTGAAGTAAAGAAAAAAAACAATAAACAAAAAAAATGACCGTTTGTGTTTCACAACCCGTTAGATACAACAAGAATTTAGTTCACGGGACCACTACCAGCATGGGTGGTGGTGGTGTTACTAGGGCTGTGCAAAGCGCCCGGAACCGACCGACCCGAAACCACCAGAACCGTATACCCTTTTATTGTTGAAATTAGGAACCACGAACCGAACCTTAAAAGACTATGTGGTTCCAGGTCCTAATGTAATAGCCACTTTTAAAGGATTACATATTCCTACTCTTTTACCATGCTCGAAAAAGAATTCCTCCATATGGTTCTAACAATAGCCCATGAGTTCATTTTTTAAGTCACTTTCGTTTCTCGACTTATTTTTTAAGATTATTTGCTATGGTGCAATGTTTAGTCCCTTCAAATCTGATCTTCAACATGAATTTAGTGAAAGGTAATATCAACATTTATTTCATCTTCTATTAACTTGTTTATTAAATATTTTTAATTTATTTTAAGGATCAGATACATAAAATTAATAGGAAGAGATCCAAGAGGCCCTCTTAATGAAAATGGAGTCAAGTTATTGATCTAGACAGTTCTGATGAAATTGACAAAGAAGACATATTTGATGACACTTTAGATAGGAGAAAATGAAGGAAACTCATCCTCACCAAAAGATGTAATAATCAAACATGGAGATATACAAGAAATTTAAGTGATCGTTCTTGATGACAACTGGTGGGTAGACAATATAGATGAGATCATGCAGACTTAGAACGTGTATAACTAAATTGATCTCATGATTCAAGTAGTTCGCTAACTTTTATTTTTCTCAACTTTTATGTTTATTAATACTTATTTTTCCTTTCGTATGTTACTTTATTTTATCAAATGTTTCTTAAAAGTACTTTACAATTTAAATGTTAAATCTTTTTAGTTACTAGACATGTGTAACGCTTATGATGTATATCCACCGCAATGATGCCACAACAAATACTATACGAATTTGAAATAAGTTCTGAAATAAAAAGTGTCACTCCGGCCACATCGCGCGGGTTTCCTACTAGTTCATAATAATGCTTGTACACATCCTTAAAATCACCAATTCGAGTGTTGTGGTCTCCGCCGCAACCCGCGGACACCCCACTAATTCATAATAATGCTTGTTTATATTAATAATCTACTTATCACATTTATCTTCATGATTAAATACTTTGTAATAATCCGCTTACAACTCGTCAATATGTTTCACTCATTATAAAATTTGTGGTAAATGCATTTGCAGATCCTAAGCTTAGTTTTCGATAAAATGTGGGGAATCAGACTCAATACATATAAAATTTTCTGATTTTTTTCCTAGTAAAATTATACTACGAATAAAAAAACCGGGGGGCAGGGTCTGCCTTGACCCTCACTAAGATTCGTCCTAACGGGTCGTACGTATACAGGTTATATGAATTTATGTAATTGCGAGTTGGGATTAGTTTTTTATACAATTAATAATATGAGTCATGTTTGAGTTCCGTCCAGCCAACCCGCACCAGTTAACCTAGTTACATGGTTTTGTTGTCTTATACATGTTGCAAGGGCATAAATCATAAATGTAACCAAAATATAATCGGGTATCAGTTGGATGGTGCGTTGTAGCTGTGTTATATTGTATTTATTCCACGTAGTTTTCGCTTGCCCTTGCACCGTGGTCTTGTGCGGTTTGTCATGTACATCATAACTATTACCCTTTAAATTTCTTAAAATTGCGAAACACCATCACCTTCAACTGCACATTTTTCTTTATTCCTCAACAAGAATACAAGACGTCTATATTTAGAAATAAAATAAATGTAGGCAACCCAACGACGCCATAAATTGTATTCTAAAATTAGCTTATAATTAAAAAAAAATTATCGTTAATTTTAATGTATTAACCAAGGGTACAATTGTAATTTTATTTGGGCTCGTTTAGTTACCGTAGCTCTTCACTTATTTTTTAATATACAGTATTATAGGTTTATGAGAGAGGGAGAGGGAGAGGAAGAGAGAGAGAGAGAGAGAGAGAGAGCATTTAGTTGCCAATTATTAGTAAAGTAGGTTAAGAGTTTCGTGTTTTACTAGGGCCGGCTCAAGTTTGTTGGAGGCCCAAAGCTGCTTTTAAATTTGGGTCCTTTTGTAAAATAAAAAAAAAATACTTTGACGAACAAATAAAATGCTTCAACACACAAAAACGTTGATGGTTTAACATTCTTCAACACAAAAAAACACTCATCATTTTCGAGCTCTCATCCTTAAGCAAATGGTGTAAATCACTTGTTAACCGACTAAGCAAGTATTTTTTTTTTATGAACTATCAACTCGATGATCAACCTAGAGATGATCAGATAATATGAGGTAACATTCAAAACTAAAAAAAATAAATCTACATACAAAGTTTAAAAAAATATATAGTTGTCACAATAAAGTACAAGAAAACACCTAAAAAATAGACCCATAAATACATTGTGATTTCATCTCATGTAAAAATGGTGCCTACGTAATCGGTGGCTTCATTTGCACCAATAAATTTCCCTCTAACCTATTTTTTTTTAAACTGAACCTAACTTAATTTAGTAACCAATAATCTCACCCCAAAAGTAAGCCGAGAGCCACGCCCTTATTCACTCAGCCCACTTCTTTATTTACTAAGCCTAAAATTTCAAATAGCAATGTATAATAATTTTTTGAGCTGGGACCCTATCAAGCTTGGGGCTAAAGCAAGAGCTTGTAATCACTTGCCCAAGAGCCGGGCCTGTGTATTACAAGTATTGTTAAATATAATTTTATAGTGGGAAAATGGATTTAAATATTCCCAGCTATCGTCGGCTGACGGATATCACTCCCAACTTTCACTTTGGCAAATAGCACTCACAACTTTCAACCTAGTTTGTTCCATGGCCACCAAACTAACGGAGGTTTAACTTGTTAGTCTTCATGGCCAAAATGTAAAAACCAAAACTTTGGGACATTTTTGAAACTTATTATTTGTAACCTCACGAATTTTCCCATTTATTTTGCATTAAAGTATTTCCCGATCCATGATATAAAGTCTAATTTATTTCTAAGTATTCTTATCTTTATCCGTGCACTCTATTTTTCTAAGTTCCTTTTAGCATTGTACTTAAAAAAAATCTTCAATCATGACATATGTCCTATCCTAATTCAATTTATAAAATCGTCATTTTATAAGACGGTGTTTTTATTTTCTAATTCAAACTAATGATTTTTTTATTTCTTATTTAAAGCTAATCATTTTTCCAATTACATTTATAATATCAAACAAGAAAGATATAAATTCGTTTCAAAAAATACATATATATATATATATATATATATATATATATATATATAGGGTAGGGTTCAATTGAGAACCAACCCTTAGTTAGGAACTTTAGGAACCAATCGCATCCATCCATCTTCAATGGCATGATAGTAAATATGTTAAACATTAATTAACTTTTTAATTAAATCAAGGGGTAATATTGTCTTTTGGTATGTGAGTATTAATAGGTTATTTAGTATACATTGTAACTGACAAAAACCACAACTAATATCATTTGTGCGTACAAAAAAATTATACTGTACGACAAACATTAAACAACTATACGTCAGTGTATATTCATATTCCAACAATTATACATCAGTGTATATTCCAATCATTGCTACAAAAACATTATACTGTACGATAACATTAAAACAACTATACGTCAGTGTATATTCATATTCCAACAATTATACATCAGTGTATATTCCAATCATTGCTACAAAAAACATTATAATGTACGATAAACATTAAACAACTATACGTCAGTGTATATTCATATTCCAACAATTATACATCAGTGTATATTCCAATCATTGCTACAAAAACATTATACTGTACGATAACATTAAAACAACTATACGTCAGTGTATATTCATATTCCATGCACTCACACGAACTGATAGGTTGGTCTTATCAAGAGTAACCTGAAACAAAGAAAAAGGTTGTTTAGCATATACATCAGTGTATACATACAATATACATCAGACCCCAATAAAATTGATGCTATAGAACAGTGTTTAGTATCGTCATATTCAAACAATTATACATCGGTGTATAGTCCAATCATTGCTACAAAAAACATTTTACTGTACGATAACATTAAACAACTATACGTCAGTGTATATTCATATTCCAACAATTGTACATCAGTGTATAGTCCAATTAGTACTACAAAAACATTGTACTGTACCATAATATTCAACAAATATACGTCAGTGTATATTCATATTCCAACAATTATACATCAGTGTATAGATGAATGTTAGTGTATCTGTACGCTTCAACATGATCTGAATTATACATCGGTGTATACTTCCAAAAACTAAACTAATATACGACAGTGAATAATTGTATAACTCTTTGTACGTATGAAAACTGCTATAACGCAACATGATCTGAATTATACATCGGTGTATAATTCCAAAACTTTGTACGTACGAAAAATTTTTGCACGTAAAAAAAAACTGCTCTGCAAACTGAAACCCTAATTGCGAACAAAAAAAAATTAAAAAACTAAAAAAACATTACACAAATACCTTGATTCTCTGCAAACTGAAACCCTAATTGCGATCAATCTATAACACCTCGTACGAGAAGGGTCTCGAAGGAAGGAGACGGTGGTTAGGGTTTGGAATTGGGGTCTCGCAGATAAGGATGGTGGTTCACGGTGGTGGTTTTGGTGGATCATTGTAGCGATGGTGGTGGAGATTGATGAAGATTTGGGATTGATGAAGTTGTGTTTGATTGAGATTGATGAAGATTTGGGATATAGTTTTGATAACTGATTATTGGAATTGGGGAATATATAGGGAGCATTTTTTTTTAAATTAAAATATAAAACATAATTGTTCAATTACCATCCTACCCTTAGATCAAGATTAAAAGATGAATGGCTCAGATTGGTTCCTAAGTTCCTAACTAGTACCTTGGTTCCTAAATGATCTTTATATATATATATATATACATCAAAGCCTTGAGTCAAGAGTCAAAGTCTTGACAACATAATTCTTGAAGTCAAAGTCTTGAGTCAAAGAATTATGTGTAATTATTGAGTCAAAGTATAATTATTGAGTCAAAGTCTAGAGGAGCTTTTATCTCCATCTTTGTTGTGTTTGTATGTGTATATATAGTCTTGTATAGAAATGAAACAAACAAGTTGAACCATAAAGTTTGTATCAACCATTTCCTGACCCAACTCTCTATCGATCTCTTGTGGGTTGGCGTGTGCTGCATAAATCCGTCTACAAACCCGTATTGAACTAGCGGTTTCGCAACATCCACCACCGTCGTGAACCACATTCCATACCTTCTTGGTCTCCTCCCTTCTGCTTGTGTCAAACGGACGCCGCTCCGTCCTCCCGACAAGCCACCGGTAACCGACAACCGTCAATGATGTGTTGTAAAACACATGCATTTTTCCTTAGCATTTTAATAGTTTTTCGAGTCATTTATTTAGTATTTTAGGGAGTTTATAGCATGGTTTTGAGTATTTGGTAATTTTATAGGTTGTATATATTTTTAGTATTTTTAGTTATTATTTATGCAATTTTTATTGATTTTAGATGTTCGGCGAAAAAGGACGTGACTTGAAGAAATAATATCAGGAACCGAACATCCGGGCTCGAGAGTTGAAGATAAAATAAGTTTATTTTGAAGAGCTATGAAGAATTGGGCCAAGAACAATTATTAAGTTGAGGAATTAAGTTGAATGGACCAAGAAAAATGAAGCCCAAGTGAAAGAAATAGGCCAAGCCCAAAGATGAAGCCCACATGCTGACAAAACGCGCGCCGAGCACCCTGGGGGATCTCCCCAGGGGGCGTGGGGGACTTGTCTGACGAAAATTTTGAGTTTTTATTAGATTTTTGGCATTTTTCAAGGGGATAACTCACAACACAAACCCTAATTCGGGGAGGAAACATAAGGGACGATTTTTAGAGCTTCAAAGGAAGGTTTTGAGTATCTTGAAGAGATCCAATCATCCCGGTTAATGCTAGTACGATTAAGAACAATTCTTGAAGCGAAAATCATGAAGATGCAAGGCTAATCATCTTGCGGTTTCTCCGGGTGAATGATTTGGTTATTTTATCAATTGTTTTATATTTGATACTCATTACTTGGATTAGATTTTGTGAACACCTTAACGGTTTTTGCGTCTAATTGTATGTTTGACTGATCTAGACAGTTTAGTTGATTAGTATTATTGCATTATGTTATCGTATCTTGGTTTTCTTGCACTAGGATTAATTTAACTTTGCAATTAATGTTATGATAGCTGAATTGGGTTGAACAACTTAAACAAAGTCATGTCTATGTGATTTCCTAGATAGGGTATTAACATAATTCAGTTGATAATTACCGAATCAGAAACCCGGAGTGACCGTTTTTCTATATTATTGTCTTTTCTAAAAAAATTCAATTATCACTTCGTTTTGCAGCACTGCAGCACTTTTGCATTCAAGTTCATAAAATTATTTTAGTTAATTTTAATTTAATTAGTAATTAGTAAATTAGCACTTTCCACAAACTCCCTGAGGTTCGACAACCCTACTTCCTATACTGCAGTCAGTTGTAGCTAAGGAGTAGTTTTTATTTAGTTTTTGATTAGCACTTCGACACGCGATCAAAATGGCGCCGCTGCCGGGGAGTTCGTGCGCTTAGTGTTTAGTTTAGTTTAGTTTAGTTTAGTTTGTTTATTTATTTATTTTCTTAAAAAAAAAAAAATTGTCTTTTTAGTTATTTGTTTCCGTATTTTATTTCTCTTCTTCGTTCAGTACTACTCTATTTGTTTTCTTGTTTTTGTGTGTGCAGGTGACTTCTGTGTTGCATGCATACTAGGTTTTCCAAAAAGTCGTCTCCATTGTTATTTGATCCAGAGATTGAGAAGACAGCACGTCAAAACCGTATTGTTTTTCGTTCAGCAGTAAAGAATCAATCAAGTTCTTCAACAGTCGCTCAGAGGATTGAAGAAGCAGCTACTGAGATGGCTGACCAGGATAACCAAAATGAACCAATACCCAACCAACCAAATGATCTCATTCCACCTGCTCTACCAAACCAACCCAACCAACCCATTCCAAACCCACCACCACCACTACAACAATTCCAACCTGGTGGGTATTTCCAACATGCTAACCCACGTCCACAACAAAACCAACAAAATCCAAGAAACCAACCTCGTCCACAACTAGCAGTTATCCCACCCAACCAACAACAGAACCAACAGAGATATGATGAGGGAAGTGTGCATACTTGGGACTCTGAATGGGATCAAGAGGACGAACAGGAACCGTATGATGGGAGATATGGTAATTATGAGCATGACATGGAGTATGAGCAGCAGCCACCACAGCGGGTTAATCAGGGGAACCGTGTTCAGGGATACAGAAATAATCAAGCGCCACAAGGGGTTCCTCAATTTAATGTTGGAAATATGGGGATAGGAGATGAGTTACATTTAGTAGATGGTGTCCCACAGATACGTCAGAGGGCACCGGTTCAGGGGGTTGATAGTCATTTTAGGCCGGTCATTGTACCCAATTCTTCAGCTGTAGTGACACCGGTGAGCAGGAACGGGAGAGCATTTGAGGTGAGACCCCAATATTTGGGTCATCTACCTGAGTTCTATGGAAAAAGATCTGAAGAGCCTTACTTACATATATCAGCATTTGAGTCTGTATGCAATATGATTGGAGGATCAGGGTTCACTAAAGATCAGGTAATGTTGATGATGTTCCAGTTCACCTTGAAGGACAAGGCAAGGCAATGGTTTGCTACACTACCCCCAGGTAGTATTTACACTTGGCAGGATATGCAACAAATTTTCTTGGAAGAGTACTACACCATGAGCAGAACATCTGAGGCTCGGGATGCAATAAGAGGATTTCAGCAGAATTCGGGGGAAGCATTCCATGAGGCTTTTACTAGATTCAAAGAGTTATTGAGAAAATGTCCTCATCATGGGATTCAGACATGGGAACTAATAAAAGCTTTTTATGATGGACTGACACCAGAGGATGTTAGGGGTTTGACTGCCATTAGCAATGGCACATTCTTTACTAACACTGAAGCTGTGGATTGGGGACACTTGGAAAGGATGAGTGCCACTTCAAAGAGACAGGCACAATCATGTAGGAAGTTGAGACCATCATCTGTCAAGGCAGCAGACTATGAAGCTGAAGAAAGAATTGAAAAATTAAAGCAGCAAAATTTACTCTTGGCAAAACAGGTAGCTCAGCTTAATTTGGGGAAGAGTAGTGAGGCAAAGGCGGCTAATGCTTTTTCGGTATGTACTGATTGTGGAGAATTGGGACATCTAGCCCAAGACTGCCAAGGGCCTTTGGAGAATACAGAAGAGGGAGGAAATCAACAACAGTCTCAGAACAGGCAGTATGGATATAATCAAGGGGGTTACTCAAAGAATACCTATAATCAGAGTGGTCAGCAGCAGAGAGGAAATCAACAAGGCACATCAGGAGGAGGTAATGATCAACTGAGTGCAATCTTGGATGCCATTAAAGCTGTACAGAATGATGTCAGGACAGTTCAAGAAGAGGTCAAGGGAATGCGAAAAGACAATGAAGTGAGGGATAAGACTGTGGAAGCATTGTCCAAGCAGGTAGGGCAATTGGCTGCATATATGTCTAAGAGAGATCCAGGGAAGCTACCAAGTGACACCACCATTAATCCTCAACATCAGCAATCAAGCTCAAGGAATTCGAGGAATGTGCAAATCAACCAGGTAAGTATTTTGCGCAATGGTAAGGTTTATGATAATAAAGTGGGAACTCCACCACAGTTTGTTGAGGGTGTGGTGGAGGATTTGGGTAGTGATGATAGTGAAGATGAACAGGAATTTGTTGAATTGAACAAAACACCTAACACTGCTTTAGAAAAAGAAAAAAGTAAAAATAAAAGTGTTTTGATCAATAATTCCAACCAGGTTGTAGAAAAGGGTGTGGAGGGTAATACCATCCCTTTTCCTGCAGCTCTCATTGATCCTGGTAAGAAAAAGACAGTCAATAAAAGAGGCCTACAATCGGATGAAATGTGGGAGGTTTTCAAACAAGTTAAAATCAATCTACCTCTTTTAGATGCAATTAAACAAATTCCTGCATATGCAAAGTACCTGAAAGATATGTGCACTCAGAAAAGAAATCATAAAATTCCAAAGAAACTTGACATGCCAGCAGATGTGAGTGCAATAATTTCAGGCACTCTGCCTGAAAAATTACAAGATCCAGGGGCACCAATTATTTCAATTCAAGTTGGTGATTTTCAAATGACACGAGCCCTTTTGGATCTTGGAGCGAGTGTGAGTATACTACCGGGGAGCTTGTATGACCAGTATGAGTTCGGTCCACTTAAGAAAGCTGATACCACTGTGGTGTTGGCTGATTTGACTCCTAAGCTACCCCGGGGAGTATTGTCAGATGTGATTGTGAAAGTTAATGAGTTTTATTATCCGGTCGATTTCTTGGTCCTTGATTATGTTTCTGTTGATAAAACCAAGCAACCGACTGTGATTCTTGGCCGACCATTTTTAGCTACTTCTGACTCTCAGATTAATTGCAGGACTGGTACTATGGATATGACTTTTGGTAACCGCAAGATGCGGTTAAGTGTTTTTGGTAATGTTTCTAACCCCAATGTTAGTGATGAATGCTTTATGGCAGACATCATTGACGGGCGTGTTCCTCCTTACATTCCTAATGATGAGGGGGACGAGTCCATGGTAGAATGTGCTTTGTTTGGCAGGTTATATTCTGAGACAGTCAAAGAACTCGAGGAAGAGGATGCAAAGGTGGAGGCGATGGTAGTGAGAGAAGGAAGACCACCTTGGTCTTATCATGTGGAGAGTTTGCCAGATCACATTGACACGAAGCTGAAGCCGTCATTAGAGACACCACCACAATTAGAACTTAAAGAGCTACCTAAACATCTAAAATATGCTTTTGTTGGTGCTAATGATACTCTTCCTGTTATTATTTCTGCAGGTTTGACTGAGGAACAGGAGAAAGCTTTGATGGAAGTTTTGGTTGCACACCGGGCTGCAATTGGGTGGACTATTGCAGACCTGAAAGGAATAAGTCCCTCAATAGTGATGCATAAAATCATAACAGAGGAGGGAGCGAAACCGGCAAGAGATGCACAGAGAAGGCTTAACCCAAACATGAGAGAAGTAGTAAAGAAAGAAGTTCTGAAGTGGCTGGATGCGGGTATCATTTATCCCATCTCTGACAGCACTTGGGTAAGCCCAACACAGACCGTTCCCAAGAAAGCAGGGATTCAGATAGTCAGGAACGAAAAAGGGGAAGAAATTGCCACCCGACCTGTTACTGGGTGGAGAATATGCATTGATTACAGGAAGCTGAATGCAGCTACCTCGAAGGACCACTTCCCTTTACCGTTCATTGATCAGATCATCGAGAAGTTATCAGGTCAGAAATTTTATTGTTTTCTTGATGGTTATTCAGGGTATAATCAAATTGCCATCCACCCTGAAGACCAACAAAAGACCACATTTACCTGCCCTTATGGTACCTTTGCATTCAGGCGAATGCCATTTGGGTTGTGTAATGCCCCAGCCACCTTTCAGAGGTGCATGATGAGTATCTTTTCAGATATGGTTGGGGACTCACTTGAAATTTTTATGGATGACTTCTCAATTTTTGGAACCTCCTTTGAATCATGCTTAGAACAATTAACTAAGGTTTTAAAACGATGCATTGAAACAAACTTAGTTTTAAGCTGGGAAAAGAGCCATTTTATGGTTCAAGAGGGGGTGGTGTTAGGGCATGTAATTTCAAAACGTGGGATTGAGGTTGATCATGCAAAAATTAAAGCTATTTCAACTTTACCTCCTCCCACAAATGTTAAAGGGGTTAGGTCGTTTCTAGGACATGCCGGTTTTTATAGAAGGTTCATAAAAGGTTTTAGCACAATCACAAAACCGCTTTGCAAGTTACTTTTAAAAGATGAACCTTTTGTATTTGATGAAGAGTGTGTAAAAGCTTTCAACACTTTGAAAGAAAAACTGGTTGAAGCCCCAATTTTGCAAGCACCCGATTGGTCACGGCCATTTGAAATTATGTGTGACGCGAGTGACTATGCAATTGGGGCAGTTTTGGGACAAAGGGTAGATAAAAAACCAGTAGTCATTTATTATGCAAGTAAGACATTGGATGGGGCACAACTGAATTATACTACTACTGAAAAAGAATTACTTGCAGTTGTGTTTGCTCTTGATAAGTTCAGGTCTTACATTTGGGGAAGCAAGGTGATTGTGTATTCAGATCACAGCGCAGTGCGTTATCTGATGGAGAAAAAGGATGCGAAGCCCAGATTGATTCGTTGGGTGCTCCTGCTTCAGGAGTTTGACTTGGAAATCAGAGATAAGAAGGGAAGTGAAAATGTGGTGGCAGATCACTTGTCTAGATTGCCCCATATGGATGCTGAAGTCACTACTGAGATTAATGAGAATTTTCCAGATGAGCAGCTATTCGAAGTATCTACTTCACCATGGTATGCTAATATTGTTAATTACTTGGCTGCAGGTATCATTCCGGAGCATTGGGCAAAGAAAAAGAGAACTCACTTGAAAGCCCAAGCAAAACAGTACATTTGGGATGAACCAGACTTGTTTAAGATTGGAGCTGACCAGATAATCCGACGATGTATTCCAGAATCCGAGGTCCAATGTGTATTGGGATTGGTGCACCCATCTGCTTGTGGAGGGCATTTCAGTGGACAGAAAACAGGACATAAAGTTTTATCATCCGGATTATTTTGGCCTACAATTTTTAAGGATGCATTTGAGTTTGCTAAAAAGTGCATCAAGTGTCAACAAATGGGCAGCATATCTAAACGGAATGAGATGCCCATGAGGCCGATTCTCGTAATTGATATCTTTGATGTGTGGGGAATCGACTTCATGGGACCATTTCCAAATTCTTGTGGTTATTTATACATCTTGGTGGCAGTTGACTATGTGTCTAAATGGGTAGAAGCAATAGCCACCAAGACAAATGACCATACCGTTGTGTGCAATTTTGTGCGGTCAAACATTTTTTCACGATTTGGACTTCCCCGTGTGATCATTAGTGATGGGGGATCACATTTCAAAAATTTCAACTTTGGAAAATTTCTCAAACGGTATGGTGTGGATCATAGAATTGCAACCCCATACCACCCACAAACAAGTGGTCAGGTTGAGGTGTCAAATAGACAAATCAAAGAAATCTTACAAAAAACGGTAAGAACAGATCGCAAAGATTGGTCATCCAAACTAAACGATGCGTTATGGGCTTACCGTACAGCTTTTAAGACACCAATTGGCACCACACCTTACCGGTTGGTTTATGGGAAAGGTTGCCATTTACCTGTGGAAGTAGCACATAGGGCATTATGGGCTGTTAAAGAAGTTAACACTGATTATGATGCTGCAGGTAAAGAAAGAAAGTTGAACTTATGTGAGCTTGAAGAATTGCGAGATGAAGCATACGAGTGCGCATCGGCATATAAAGATAAAATGAAGAAGGTGCACGATGCCAAAATTCGGTTGAAGAATTTCGAGGTAGGTCATAAGGTATGGTTATACAATTCGCGTTTAAAATTATTTCCAGGAAAGTTGAAAAGCAAGTGGACGGGACCATACCTAGTCACGAGGGTTGGAAGCTACGGTGATGTCGAGATTGAAGACTTTGACGATCATTTGCGTCAAGTGGTGAATGGACATCGGCTTAAACCGTATTTGGATTCAGCTGACATACACGGAACAACAGAAGAGCCGGTTTGCTTCTTGACGAGTGAACCGGATGATGAGGTTAAGTAACAAAACGTCCGGTATGTTTAATTGTAGAGTTTGTATATTTTTCGTTCAATTTTAGTTGTTTTTCGTTTGTGTTTTTTTGTTTTTTTAGTACTCCGCAGGGATTTGTACACGTTTACAGGAAGAATTATGAATTTTCGGTGGCCAGGTATGTATTTTTATACTTAGAAAAAATTAATGAGGTGAAAATTGAGTGAGAAAAAGAGTTAGAATTTTTTTTCTAAGGCAAAAAAAGGCTTCAAACGGAGAAACTTTCTGCCCAAAACAGGGTGCCCGAGCACCCTGGGCACTCCTCATGGGGTATGAAGGGAAACAAGTAAATTTGAGGCATCTGTACCCGCCAAGGTGCGCGGGGGATTCCCCCGAGGTGCTCGAGGGGTTTAAAAAAAAAAAAAAAAAAAAAAAAAAAAAAAAAATACGTGACCCCTGCTTTGTTCTTCTTCCCAACTTGTCTACCCTAATCATCTCCTTCAACATCACCAACACATCAAACCTGCACAACCCGCCTCCTTTAACCACCCGACGAACCCGAACCCTAACCATCCAGACCCTTTCTCCGCCCCCTCCACTCCTCCCGACGACCACCATCCAGACCCAACTCCCCCACCGCCGCCGCAGTCACCACCACCCGCGTCTGCCTTCTTCCTCCTCTAGACCCGACCTGCATCTCACTTCTAAACCCGACCCTCTGCAACCTCACTCCTCCACCACCGGACCACCTTCAACCCGACCTACAACCCCAGCCGACCACCTCTCCTCCACTGCCGAACCCAGCTCCAACCCCAACCCGACTGCAACCCAACCCAACTGTCCGCCGCACCCTTCTTCCACGAACTACCGGACCACCACCACCGTCTTCCACCTTCCACCTCTTCCATTCCACCCACCTACTCCGACGAACCCTAACCCGCCGCCAACCACAACCTGCAATCCCTTCTCCGCCGCCGCACCCTAACCCTTCACCCTTCACCAACGCCGCCACAACCAACCTCTGCCACCATCTTCCTCCACCGCCATACCCGACGCAAACCCTAGCCACCTGCAAACCCGACGCCGACCACCATTCACCTTCTGCCGCCCCCCCCCCCTTGCACTCCAAACCCGACGACGATTCTTCTTCCGCCATACCCGGCTCTCCTTATTCGACTAACTTCCCCTCCACGACTGCTAACTTCCACCCCTAACCCAAAACCCTCCGCCGCCGGCCGCCTATCTTTCCTCTTCTCTGAAACCATCCAACAGAACCGCCGCCGCTGCTATACCCAACCCGAAACCCAAACCCAACCTGCACACCAACCTAAACCCAACCCGACACCCTAACCCAAAACCCTCCGCCGCAGACCACCCTTCACCTCCACCCTTTACTGACCCGAGCTGCAACCCCAACCTAACCCAGACCAGACCAGACCACCTTCACGACACATCGACCCTCCCGACACAGACCCAGCACTCCTGTGTCACCCACCTTAGACCTTCCTGTAATTTTGTGTCGTCTGGTCTTGTGTAGTCGTCTTGAGCAGGTACATTTTTTTTCTTCTTTTGATTTATTTTGTTGCTTGTGTCGTTTTGTTAGTGTTTTTCTCGTTCGGATCTTAGTCGCTAGTATTTAGTTAGTATTAATGTGTCGAGTCGATATTGCTAGGCATTTTAGTTGTGTTGATGCTAAGGCGTGGTGTTCGTTTGGTACAATGGTTCTTTTGTTCGGCGCTTTAGTCGTTGTTGCGTTATAATGCCGAATTGAGATGGTTAAGTGCCGATAATGTCACTTTAGTTTGTTTTGGGCGTGACTATAGAGGTCTCTAAGTATGTCTGTTGTGAGCGTGGATGGTTGTTTTTGCGAAAAATTGATACATTGCATATGATAATTTGACGCGCATTGGCGTTAAATAGCGTTATGGTATTAGCTTGGTTTTGAATGCGGTGATATGTTAAGTCACTTAGCCGATGTGTTGTCTAGGCCATTCGAGGACAAATGGGATTAAGTGTGGGGGGTTGTTTGAAGTTGTGGATTTAATAAGATCATGTTGTTGAAGTCGCAAGGATTACTATCTTAGCCGTTAAAGTCATAAGTGATTAATGGTCGAATTTGCTAGTTTCTTGATAGTAGGCAAGATTGGATAATTAAGTGACATGAGGATTAAGGAGATTAAATTTATTATCTCGGGTAGAAGGTGTGTTCGGGTTAATTAGGGAGTCGAATGGGATTGCTTACTGAATTGTTTTGCAGGTGTAGAACTCCTCGCCCGTACTCAATCTCCATTCGGGCGTGGATGTTCTGGCGATTACTAATCTTGAATGAGTAGCCGAAATTTTTTTTTCAATTTTTCTCACAAAGTGTTGTTTCGGTTCTAACTTGTTTTATTTGTTGTCTAACATGGGTTGTGCAGATGTCTGAAGCAGATCCACCAGGAAAAAGGAAGAGGGGTCCAGCAAAGATGCCACGGGGAGAGCCTGAACCACCGAGGCCGGCTCTCACTTACACTCCCCGACAGATACATTATTCTACTCGAGAGAGCTGCCCATCTCCTGATTCAGACCCGACTCCATTAGAGAGGCGCCAGCTTAAACAGCATAATCTATTGCAGTTTTCGATCCATACGAAAGAGTTTGAGGCACGAGAAAAATTGATACAGTTCGGGGTGTTACAGCATAGGACTTTGGATGATGATTTGCTAGACATATTGGGTCAGAGGGACAGGATTGAAACTTTGTTGGGACCGAGGTGGATTTCAGCACTGAAGTGCAACTGGCCGCAGTATAGAGAGTTGACAGTGGAGTTCTATTCCACACTGAAGTACTCATACAAGAAGTTCTCAGAGCCTAATGCGGTTTCATTTTCTCTTGGCAGAAAGATATTTGAGATGAGTGTGCCGGATTTTGCAGTAAAAGTGGGTTTTTATACAGAGGAGGAGGTAAGTAAGCCATCTTTTGCCAGTATGTTACGAGGCAGGTATGTATCCGCACACCCACAGGGGATGACTGAGGCACAGATTAGGAGTTTTTGGGAGACGATAGGTGAGGGTGACTATGACGATAAGGATCCTTCAGAGTCGCAGATTCGTGATCCTATTTTGAGGTATATACATAGGATCCTTGCATGCACTATCGTCGGTCGCCACAAAGGTGTCGATAAGTGCAATATGATTGACTTGTTTTGCATGTATTGCATGATCGAGGGCCGTGAGGCCAACATAGCTACTGTGTTACTATCTTCGATGACTAGGGCACGTCGGGTAGGAAAGGATGTGCAGTTACCTTGTGGGCCATATATTGGGAGGTTGGCAGAGCAGTTAGGTGTTTTTGATAGGTGGCCACGAGATCATTTGACTGAGGATCCTAAGACAGAGAAGTATAAATTGGTAGATTTGAAGATGGCTGGTACTTGTACACATGGGGATCCGCCTAGATGGGCTGATTTTGGTGCTTTACCGACTATTAGACCGAGGATCGGACCGGCAATTGTTGAGAGGCCGGCACGACATAGGGCTCAAGCTCGTACAGAGCCTGTTACTTTGGAGTATATTGTGCAGAGATTGGACCAGCTGGATGCAGCTATTCACCGCCAGGATGATGCAGTTCGTCTTCAGAACGACGCTATCCGTTATTTGCTGACGTGTCAGGGACACAAAATTCCTGATTGGTTTGCCCCGCCAGCTGAGGATGATTCAGGCGAGCAGGATGATTTGGATGCTGGAGATGGAGATGGAGACGAGGACTGAGAGAGATGGAGCACCAGCAGCTGCCCATTACTGGTTGTACTTTTTGGTTATTTTATTTTCATTAACATTTGGTCTGTACTAAGCTAAATACTTTATGACATTTGTACGGGAACCATATGGGTGGCTGGGTGGTTGATATTATGATAATATATATTATTATGCTTTGATCTGTTTGTTGAGTGTTGTTAGAATTGGGTGAGTTATTTGCTGCTTTTGTCCGCGAATGAAATGCTATACGGACGATTGGAAGGCTTTTGGAACATGATTATTTGAGGAGTTTACGCGTATCATATCAGGGGAGTCTGTTCCAACTTTATGTTATTTATTTTATTTTTATTTTTATTTTTTTATATTTTTAGTTGTCTCGTGTCCGTTAAGTGCGTCTTAGTCTTTACTTTCTCCCATTGAGGACAATGTGAAATTCAAGTGTGGGGGGAAGTTAGTCGAAGTTTTGATTTTGTAGTCGAGTTATATATATATAAAAAAAAAAAAAAGTCCTAAAAGCGGTCTGATCGGGCATGAAAGCGACTGTTTCAATGCTTTCATTCTGTCTCTGCTTGTGGTGTGTGGGTCCTTAATCATGGTCTAATTCTTTAGAACAGACATATGAACCGTTTTCAGCAGGTGTTTTAGAAAAAATGTTTAGAATTTACCCGAGTAGGTGTAACGAGCTGTCGGTAATAAATACATGCACACATCGGTAACCCATTTCCACACTTTGGTGAGATCTTGAGCCTACTAGATGATAGATTGATACATATATATTTTCATTTGTTGAGTGTAGGCCAGATGTTTCTCTGTTGCAGAACTTGTGTGATTTGATACATGCCGAGGTTGTAGACTAGATATGCACATAGATGATAAAGGCAATTTAGGTTTTCCCTTTTCTTTTGATACCCATTTATTTGTTATGTGTTAACCGTTTACCTTAAATCACCCTTAGTAGCCCATGTTGAGCCTATACCCTTTCATTTGATTAAACCTATTACCCAAATTGACCTGTTTACCTTTGTGTAATAAATTGATGACATCCATTGTGTTTATGTTTTGTTCAAGTGATTGTGATATGTTTAACTCGTGAAAAAAAAAAAAAAAAAAGAGTGAAAAAAAAAAAAGAAAAAAAAAATAGAAGTATGTGTTATGGGTCAAATATGCCCAAAGTTGTGTGATTATTGTATTATGGTGTTTAGTGAATAAGGATGATCATTCAAGCGTGTTGAAACCTTTATTTTGAGCCACTTTTTAGCCAAATCTATCCTACCTTTACCCGAAGCCCAAAACCCGTAAGTCCTTTAGATATGTGCATTGTCTATAGTTAAGGTGTGATTGTTATACAAGCCTATGATAACAGAGTACATGTTTGGTTTTGAGTGAATAATACTAGCGCATTACATGCTAGTCCAGATATTTAACCGAGTGGAGTGAAAAATTGTGAGGGGTGTGTTGCATGAGAATAAAAACCGAAAGCATGTTAGACTTAGTCGGGAGAGTTCTGTTTTCAAAATTGTGCATCATGGTTTCCTGTTGAATTAACACATCTAATGATGATCTATGAATGGGGTATGACTTTGGACCCTAACTAGTGCATGGCGGGGGCGTTTGAGGTATTTGTTACTTGTTCGTGGTAGTGTTCTGAGCAGATTTGCTTGAGGACAAGCAAAAGGTAAGTGTGGGGAGTTTGATGTGTTGTAAAACACATGCATTTTTCCTTAGCATTTTAATAGTTTTTCGAGTCATTTATTTAGTATTTTAGGGAGTTTATAGCATGGTTTTGAGTATTTGGTAATTTTATAGGTTGTATATATTTTTAGTATTTTTAGTTATTATTTATGCAATTTTTATTGATTTTAGATGTTCGGCGAAAAAGGACGTGACTTGAAGAAATAATATCAGGAACCGAACATCCGGGCTCGAGAGTTGAAGATAAAATAAGTTTATTTTGAAGAGCTATGAAGAATTGGGCCAAGAACAATTATTAAGTTGAGGAATTAAGTTGAATGGACCAAGAAAAATGAAGCCCAAGTGAAAGAAATAGGCCAAGCCCAAAGATGAAGCCCACATGCTGACAAAACGCGCGCCGAGCACCCTGGGGGATCTCCCCAGGGGGCGTGGGGGACTTGTCTGACGAAAATTTTGAGTTTTTATTAGATTTTTGGCATTTTTCAAGGGGATAACTCACAACACAAACCCTAATTCGGGGAGGAAACATAAGGGACGATTTTTAGAGCTTCAAAGGAAGGTTTTGAGTATCTTGAAGAGATCCAATCATCCCGGTTAATGCTAGTACGATTAAGAACAATTCTTGAAGCGAAAATCATGAAGATGCAAGGCTAATCATCTTGCGGTTTCTCCGGGTGAATGATTTGGTTATTTTATCAATTGTTTTATATTTGATACTCATTACTTGGATTAGATTTTGTGAACACCTTAACGGTTTTTGCGTCTAATTGTATGTTTGACTGATCTAGACAGTTTAGTTGATTAGTATTATTGCATTATGTTATCGTATCTTGGTTTTCTTGCACTAGGATTAATTTAACTTTGCAATTAATGTTATGATAGCTGAATTGGGTTGAACAACTTAAACAAAGTCATGTCTATGTGATTTCCTAGATAGGGTATTAACATAATTCAGTTGATAATTACCGAATCAGAAACCCGGAGTGACCGTTTTTCTATATTATTGTCTTTTCTAAAAAAATTCAATTATCACTTCGTTTTGCAGCACTGCAGCACTTTTGCATTCAAGTTCATAAAATTATTTTAGTTAATTTTAATTTAATTAGTAATTAGTAAATTAGCACTTTCCACAAACTCCCTGAGGTTCGACAACCCTACTTCCTATACTGCAGTCAGTTGTAGCTAAGGAGTAGTTTTTATTTAGTTTTTGATTAGCACTTCGACACGCTCCAGACCACCGTCCCTTAATGGTCTTAATCTCTGGCGCTCGCCATCACCGCCTCTTCCTCCGGCACTGTGAGTCTTATATTCTTTTTTCTCGATCTCGAGCTTCCTGCCAAATACACCTATGAAGATGTGTTTGAGGTGCCCTTTGTTCCTAATTTGGTCAAGTTTGGGAAGTTATTGTTTAAGAAACTAATAATTGGGGCACATGGACTATCATATCCTTTATACTAAATAAACTTCATATCTCAACTTTTCTTTTGCATCTAATTTGAAGTTTAAAATATTTTCTTTTTCTAATAATTATTTAAAATGTTAAACCCATATCAAATTATTTAATGTTTGTCATCCAATTAACTATTTTTTTAGTACTAGTTTAATACTTATAAGTTTTTGTTCAAACTAATTATTTTAATCTATGAAATAAAAAAAAAAAACATACCGTTATAAATGGGTCATTGCAATTTACGTAGCATGTAAATCTTTTAATATGAAACTCATTTTAGATAATCATTGTAATTGAAATAATTATCCTAAGCCCTTAAAGGATTAAAATCTAATTATTATTTTTTTCTATAAACGTATACAATTGATTATATATTTTGAACAATTTCCATTAGAACTTGTTTTATCAAACAATTAACTAAAACTTTTTATGATTAGTTTTTTTTATGATTTATGTTACACTCCTTTTATTACGTTTCAAGTAAATTAGGAACCCTAGAAATACTTGTAGACTAGAAAGACTTATTTATTGCCTTAAACATAGGGTAATACTTGGCAACGTTGGACTACACTTATTCTATTTTACAAGACTTAACACTTTGCTAAGGTGAGTTTACGTAACCTTGTTTATGCAATTCTTTATACTTGAAACTTTATACTTAAGCAATTCTACATACATGTCTAGTTGTAAACTTTAATGCCTCATGACTTAGACAAAGACTATTAGACTTAAACTTCAACTTGCATAATCATTAACCCTGATCAAGCCGGCGGTATACAATGATAGATCTATTGGATTGACAACCCCACCTAGATTCGTTGACCATTTCTATGGGGAGCGCGGGTGATTGTTATCGTTCCAAACTTTATAAGGAGAACCGTGAATGCGGGATGGACCTAAACTTTATAAGGAGAACCGTGAATGCGGGATGGACCTAAACTTTATAAGGAGAACCGTGAATGCGGGATGGACCTAAACTTTATAAGGAGAACCGTGAATGCGGGATGGACCTAAACTTTATAAGGAGAACCGTGGATGCGGGATGGACCTAAACTTTGTCGGAGGATTGATTATGTGCATACTATACTTGTTGTTTATTCATATAGACTTAAACTTACATTAGACATATGAATTGCTAAACTTTTATTCTAAAACTTAATTGCTTGACTTGGCTTATGTATTCTCACCAACTTCTAGTTGACCCCCCCCCCATTTTTCCAAACTGTACAGGAAATACTGATGCTTGAAGTCTAGAGCTAGCATGCGAAGATATTTGAAGTTTTAAGCTTTGTTTGATTATTGGATGTATTAGATTTCATTCAAGACATTTAATGTAATTCAATAAAGGATTATTTGAACATATGTATTACCATGAGCTACTGAACAATCATTCATACGTGACACCTCGATGTTTCCGCCATCGGTTGGGGTGTTACAGATTGGTATCAGAGCCTTGGTTATAGGGAATTAGGTTATTAGAAAAAAAAAATCTAGTCTATAACCATAGGATTTTAACCAGTACTTGCTCCTTTTACTTGCAACCCTACTTGTTTCTATTATCTATCTCCCTCCTACTTCTTATCCCTACTTTAGTCCCTACAAGAAGATTGTTCTCCATCACCGGATCTACCCTTAGACTAATAGGACAAGATTCTCAAGTCCTAACCTGAACTACCTTGAAGATCCCATCGAAGTTCTAGATTTTAATAACGAACACGTGCAATCTGGAAGGGTGAACGCCTGTATTCTGAGTTTTCTGTCTAGGAATGGCATTGCGCATAAATCCCAATCAGACGAGGGACCCGGATGCCTACCTGGGAATTCTCGGGATGAGTGTTCACTTATAGGCTAAATCATGTCTTCACTATGTTATTAGAATTTAGAAGCTTTGATATGTCAATGTTTTCGTTTATTCGTTCTAATTAATGAATAAATGATTACACTCACTTCCCTTAAAACTAAGCTCTAAAATCCCAAAATTTTACAGCCTAAATCAATCCCACTTCATAATCATAAATGGATTTCACAATCACACCTCACCTTACCATCTTAGCCACTTGTTTAAATACTTTCAACACCCTACCCAAATCATGTTATTTCCTTTCTCAACATATTATATATTTTAAAACTGTAACCTCATAGCCTGATCTTGACGAGGGGTTCAAAAAAAAAAAAAAAAAACTTTTTCAACATTTTCAAAATTTTCATCACCTAGTACAACACTAAAGATTTCTAAATATTTTTCAAAATTTTTATCACCTATAAACTACGGAAAAAAAATATACAGGTTTTTGTCAAAAGATGTTCTCAAACTTAATTTCTAAATTCAAATGTCTATTTATTAGCATAACAAACGATTTTCTATATAATGCTTTAATCTATTAAAAATCACTTAAAAGAACCTTGATCTTCAAAACCTAATGTCATGTTTAAAATCTCCAACTAATGGGAATATTATAATCAAAGCTCATTTAGTTTATACTATTTAACGACTTTTTTATGTACTAAACCAATTTTTAAATCCTTCCATCCTCATGAACAAAAAAATTTAATCTCCAACTCCCCATGGACCCCTACTTATTTTCAACTATTTCGAAATTTTTACAATATTTGGCATATACCACAATCATGTTTTCTCATACACTTGATTCTAACCTTTGATTCAAGTCCCACAATTTACACTGCTACATAATCTCTTTACTATAAAATAAACTCTTTATCAACTATCTTCACATTCACTATCTTTCACAACCTTGATTCTGCTTCGAGATTATTCATCATCCTCTCAAGAACTAAATTCATATTCTTTACCTTCTTGAACATGAACTTGATCCCTATGATAACCAAACTATTGAAACTTGATTGTGTGTTGCATCAAATTTAATCCTTAGTTATACATGAGGATTCGATTATTTACCATATTTGAACATTTGATACTAGAAGTCATGGAATATAAACTATTTGCTATAGACACACCTAGAGTCATTAACCTTGTCTAGGGCAACTCTATTACAACTCGCATGCTATACTTGATACTTGATTGCATACATGTACATATTATCAATTTGCAATTCATGTGTGTAATAATTGGTACACTTAATCAAACAACTGATAGAGGATGAAGTACTTGCTCAAAAGTTAGTAGAGTACCAAATAACCTACTCAACGATTGGTAGAGGTCATCATGCCTGCTCAACAGTCGGTAGAGGCCCTACAACCTGCTCAACGACTGGTAGAGGCTATCGCACCTGCTCAACAATCGGTAGAGGTTCTTATTCACTGACTGGTATAAGTCTTTTTCCTGCTCAACAGTTGGACTCATTTTTGGATACATTGTATACGATTCAATCACAAGGTTATTTTGCATTACTTACATGTGTGTTTACAGTCATAGAAGGACACAAAACCCTAATGTAAGGTAAATTGGTGATTACGGTCCGGAACATAATCATGAATTTACAGGTACGTTAAGGTAGTGTGAAATTCTATCAAGGTTTTTGGTAGATAACTAATTATAAACTCTAGTTACCTGTTTAGTATTTCTATAGTCAATTAACTCATGCATTTCTTTTTAAGGTTCCTAAAACTTAAAGTTTAGTGTTTTGCTAGATTCTTATTCTCCTTGCTATTTTAGACGAACCTAATCCAACCCTTAAAACCCACACCTATCAAACCTCTTACCAAATTATTCGAAACAGTTTATTCTGTTACCTATAAATTCATGTCATGCCTTAACACAAATTTTCCAAACCACGGTTGCCCTAATTTCTACCCAATCACCCTCAACTCGGTGTTTTTTTTTATAACTTCGGGACGAAGTTTCTAAAAGTAGGGGAGACTGTAACCTCACGAATTTTCCAATTTATTTTGCATTAAAGTATTTCCCGATCCATGATATAAAGTCTAATTTATTTCTAAGTATTCTTATCTTTATCCGTGCACTCTATTTTTCTAAGTTCCTTTTATCATTGTACTTAAAAAAAAATCTTCAATCATGACATATGTCCTATCCTAATTCTATTTATAAAATCGTCATTTTATAAGACGGTATTTTTATTTTCTAATTCAAACTAATGATTTTTTTATTTCTTATTTAAAACTAATCATTTTTCCAATTACATTTATAATATCAAACAAGGAAGATATAAATTCGTTTCAAAAAATACATATATATATATATACATCAAAGCCTTGAGTCAAGAGTCAAAGTCTTGACAACATAATTCTTGGAGTCAAAGTCTTGAGTCAAAGAATTATGTGTAATTATTGAGTCAAAGTATAATTATTGAGTCAAAGTCTAGAGGAGCTTTTATCTCCATCTTTGTTGTGTTTGTATGTGTATATATAGTCTTGTATAGAAATGAAACAAACAAGTTGAACCATAAAGTTTGTATCAACCATTTCCTGACCCAACTCTCTATCGATCTCTTGTGGGTTGGCGTGTGCTGCATAAATCCGTCTACAAACCCGTATTGAACTAGCGGTTTCGCAACATCCACCACCGTCGTGAACCACATTCCATACATTCTCGGTCTCCTCCCTTCTGCTTGTGTCAAACGGACGCCGCTCCGTCCTCCCAACAAGCCACCGGTAACCGACAACCGTCAACTCCAAACCACCGTCCCTTAATGGTCTTAATCTCTGGCGCTCGCCATCACCGCCTCTTCCTCCGGCACTGTGAGTCTTATATTCTTTTTTCTCGATCTCGAGCTTCCTGCCACATACACCTATGAAGATGTGTTTGAGGTGCCCTTTGTTCCTAATTTGGTCAAGTTTGGAAAGTTATTGTTTAAGAAACTAATAATTGGGGCACATGGACTATCATATCCTTTATACTAAATAAACTTTATATCTCAACTTTTCTTTTGCATCTAATTTGAAGTTTAAAATATTTTCTTTTTCTAATAATTATTTAAAATGGTAAACCCATATCAAATTATTTAATGTTTGTCATCCAATTAACTATTTTTTTAGTACTAGTTTAATACTTATAAGTTTTTATTCAAACTAATTATTTTAATCTATGAAATAAAAAAACATACCGTTATAAATGGGTCATTGCAATTTACGTAGCATGTAAATCTCTTAATATGAAACTCATTTTAGATAATCATTGTAATTGAAATAATTATCCTAAGCCCTTAAAGGATTAAAATCTAATTATTATTTTTTTCTATAAACGTATACAATTGATTATATATTTTGAATAATTTCCATTAGAACTTGTTTTATCAAACAATTAACTAAAACTTTTTATGATTAGTTTTTTTTATGATTTATGTTACACTCCTTTTATTACGTTTCAAGTAAATTAGGAACCATAGAAATACTTGTAGACTAGAAAGACTTATTTATTGCCTTAAACATAGGGTAATACTTGGTAACGTTGGACTACACTTATTCTATTTTACAAGACTTAACACTTTGCTAAGGTGAGTTTACGTAACCTTGTTTATGCAATTCTTTATACTTGAAACTTTATACTTAAGCAATTCTACATACATGTCTAGTTGTAAACTTTAATGCCTCATGACTTAGACAAAGACTATTAGACTTAAACTTCAACTTGCATAATCATTAACCCTGATCAAGCCGGCGGTATACAATGATAGATCTATTGGATTGACAACCCCACCTAGATTCGTTGACCATTTCTATGGGGAGCGCGGGTGATTGTTATCGTTCCAAACTTTATAAGGAGAACCGTGAATGCGGGATGGACCTAAACTATATAAGGAGAACCGTGAATGCGGGATGGACCTAAACTTTATAAGGAGAACCGTGAATGCGGGATGGACCTAAACTTTATAAGGAGAACCGTGAATGCGGGATGGACCTAAACTTTATAAGGAGAACCGTGAATGCTGGATGGACCTAAACTTTATAAGGAGAAACGTGAATGCGGGATGGACCTAAACTTTATAAGGAGAACCGTGGATGCGGGATGGACCAAAACTTTGTCGGAGGATTGATTATGTGCATACTATACTTGTTGTTTATTCATGTAGACTTAAACTTACATTAGACATATGAATTGCTAAACTTTTATTCTAAAACTTAATTGCTTGACTTGGCTTATGTATTCTCACCAACTTCTAGTTGACCCCCCATTTTTCCAAACTCAATAGGAAATACTGATGCTTGAAGTCTAGAGCTAGCATGCGACGATATTTGAAGTTTTAAGCTTTGTTTGATTATTGGATGTATTAGATTTCATTCAAGACATTTAATGTAATTCAATAAAGGATTATTTAAACATATGTATTACCATGAGCTATTGAACAATCATTCATATGTGACACCTCGATGTTTTTGCTATCGGTTGGGGTGTTACATTATTATTATTATTTTAAAGTTTATAAATCCCCCCCCCCCTCCACCCCCTTCCTTCCTTCTTCTACTGCAGACCCACCCCACCACCACCACCCTTCACCATCCACCACCACCCTTCACCGTCCACCACCACCGTCCACCGCCACCATCACCTCTCCACTACCAATAAAACCCCTTCCATCACCAATAAAACACCTTCCACCACCAATAAAACCCATCCAACCTGATGGATGACCCTTTTATTTTCAGTAAACCCTAAAAACAAACAATATTTCCATCTAAACCCTAGAAACTAATGGGGATAGCAATCAAAGAAACAACCACCAGTGGTGGTGGTTGCAGGTCGATTGGGGGTTATTGAGGTCGATGGTGGTGGTAGGTGGTCAATTGGTGGTAGATTGGGTGGTTATTGAGGTCGATGGTGGTGGTTGCAAGTCAGTTGCAGGTCGGTGGTGGTGGTTGCAGGTCAGTTGCAAGTCGGTGGTGGTGGTTGAGGTCGGTTGCATGTCGGTGGTGGTGGTTGCAGGTCAGTGCATTTACAATTGGGAAAATGACCAAAATAGCCCGTTGACCGGGCGTTTTGCACAAATAGCCCTCTCCACCGTCTTTGGAGAGACGGGACACGGCTCCCAACCAGCCTGAACCGTCTCCGAGACCGTTTGGTTTTATAGCCAATTGCCAACCAACACGTGGCGTCTCTGATCCCGAGGCTGTACCGTCTCTCTCCAGACGGGTCAGAACTCTCTCCCAGACGGTTCACGTTTCCCCATGCCGGCTGCCTTCGGTTCAACCGTCTCCCAGACGGTTCACATTTCCCATGCCGGCTGCCCCTTCGTTTCAACCGTCTCAAAAGACGGGTCACATTTCCCAAGACGGCTGGCCCTTCGGTTCAACCATCTCTCAAGACGGTTCACATCTACGAACGCCGGTGAGTCCCGATGACCGGGCGACGCTTCGGTTGTTCAGCTCAGCCCTATAAATACTCGTCTCCCGTCCCATTCCCGTCATCCAACACCGTCTAAACACTATCCACCACCGTGCAACACCGTCTAAACACTATCTACCACCCCACCACCACCGTCCAACACCGTCTAAACACTATCTACAATCCCACTACCACCGTCCAACACCGTCTAAACAATATCTACCACCCCACCACCACCGTCCAACACCGTCCAATACCGTCTAAATCATACAAAAATGGCACCTCAAAGATGGACCGAAGAACAGGAGATTGCCTTGATTGCAGCATGGCTTCATGTTGAAGAAAGCACCCACCTTAACAACAAATGGTTCCGAATACTGCATGAATACAATCGGCTCGTTGGAGGGTCAGAACGTACCACCGAGTCCCTAAGCCGGAAGTTGAGCGATTTGACCACAACGTGTCAAATCTTCAACGGGCACCACAACCAGACTCTTCACGACGTACCCTCTAACTTTCCCGAAGACGTGGCAATTAGACACAGTCTAAGACAGTATAATAACAGGGAGCGTAAAGAGTTTAAACACGTGTCCGTTTGGCAAATGATAAGACATCGTCTTAATTAATTTGTAATTTATTAACTTTTTATTTAATGCAATTAATGTTTATATTTTTATTAATATTAATGCAATTTTGTTTTTTTTTGTTTTTATATTAAGGTAAATATTTCATTAAACATACTATACTATTACAATCACAAATAAACAAACTATACTATTACAACAACAATAAAAAAACTACACTATTACAACAAACTTCCTAAATTTACTTCCAGAACTAAGAAGCAACAATTAAAAAACTACACTATTACAACAAACTTCCCAAATTTACTTCCAGAACTAAGAACTTTGTTTGAAGTAATCGTAGTGTCTAACCAACTATTGAGGACTACATCTTAGTGTTAGATGTTTTGTCCTCCACAGCGGCGGTAGTAGCAGTGGTCTACATAGACGTTGTTTCGAATGGTGTATGTGCTCTACACAGACAAGTCCGAGACGTTTCCTCGTTTTATGTAACAATAGTTCTCAGTGAGCACACGTCGAACATCGAGACATAAATTCAGAAAGCGAACGAACTTGCCTCAAATGTAGACCACCACATCATCGATCCATTACACGGGTTGCAAACCACGCGCAGATGGAACAACAATCCAAGTATCCGTACGCAGATGAAACAACAATCCAAGTAATCGGGACAATATTTTCGTAAGCCGGTAGGCTTCGGCTGGGAAAGTAAAAAAACGTCATTGGATTGGAAGATGAAAGCTTAGAGGAGAGGGGTGGGTGCAAATTTCGTTAAGTGAATTGGGGTATTTATATACACTCGTGAGACGGTTCAGACGGTAGCACAAAACGGCTTAAGACGACTTGGGAAATGTGACCCATCTGGGAGACGGTTGAACCGAAGGCAGCCGGCATTGGGAAACGTGAACCGTCTGGGAGAGATTTCTGACCCGTCTGGAGAGAGACGGTACAGTCTCAGGATCAGAGACGCCACGTGTTGGTTGGCAATTGGCTATAAAACCAAACGGTCTCGGAGACGGTTCAGGCTGGTTGGGAGCCGTGTCCCGTCTCTCCAAAGACGGTGGAGAGGGCTAGTTGTGCAAAATGCCCGGTCAATGAGCTATTTTGGTCATTTTCCCTTTACAATTTTTGGTAAATCTGAATCTGAGATTGTGTTGGTGCTTCCACTTGCTGCTGGCACAACATTACTTTTGCTACTTGACGGATGGTCCTCTTGAACCTCTTCTTGCACATCATCACCAGTTGAGATTTCAATAGATGGACCCACAGGGAAAGCACAAAAACTCAGAGCTTGCAAGCACATTTGTTCACTTTCTGAGCGGTCGTGAGCTGATAAGGAGTTTGTGTTTGACTTTGACTTTTCATGCATCAAATTCAAAATTATTAATGGTTTGTTTTTTTCTAAGAGCATGTTCTGTCGAAGTGTTGAGATGCTTCATTTGTCAAAACAGTACAGAAAGCTCTTCGATTTCAACTTGGGCACAGTTAGGAGAACTTTTGGGATCCTCACTTATTTCACTGTGATCCATTCTATCAACTTCAACACCCTGCAGTAAAAGAATTATATATATATATATATATATATATATATATATATATACTATATTAATATGCATATAGGAGGGGCAAGTTTGGTCATTTGCCACTTTTAAGAGATGTACAAGATATAAAGCATATTGTACAAGGACTTTATGCACTCTCTTATAATCCTTTGAAGCCCTAAAACGGTACATCTACTGATTAGGGTTTCTCCGTCTCAACATATCTCACATTTCTAATTCCGCCTCCGCCTTCGCCTCCATCTGATTAGGGTTTCTACATCTCACCAAAACACACACACACACACACACTCTCTCTCTCTCTCGCCCCTTTTCCCTCTTTGGTGATTCCAGACAATCAATGAAGATTTTCACCTCTCAGTTCTGATGTAGCTCTCACAGGCGGATTTAGATGGTGGTTGCCTGGTTTTGGTGGCTTTAGATGGTCGTTGTCTGTTGATTTAGGTTCTGACTACTCGAAAAACTTAAGGTAAGATCTTGAAATTAAGTGTTATTACCAGATCCATGACATGTGTTAACTACTGTTGTTTTTATAATCCAAACCAGGTGTTGTTTTTGGATTTTTGACTGTAGTTCATCCGGCTTGTGTATCTGGGGCGTGGTTTCTATTATTTCTTCCAAGTTTATCACTGTAAGTATCTGACCATGTCTTGGATGAAGGTTTTTTTAGTTTACATTATTGTTGAATTTTTGGTAATATTTCTTATAATTTATGTGTGACATTCATTACCTATATGATATAGTCAAAATGAAGGATGATAGTATCATAATGGTTAATCAAGTTGAATGGATTCTCTTTTTGGCTTAAAAGTTTCACATTTTGGGTGTTACGCATACTGGATTCACCCTAAAATTAAGACATGGAAACAAACCGAATATGCATAATCGGTCTATAGGCCATTTAATAAAGTAAAAGGTGGATTTTAATTGCCTTATAACCTAATAAGTTGTCAAAATTGTCTGTTTTGTACATTACTTTTTTATTTATAGGCCACCTAATTCACTTGAAACTATATACATGTAGTGTTGGCAAGCCATGGGTTGAAGTTTTTACTATCGTCAACATATTTTTCCAAAGGTTACCATCGCCATCTGACATTATGTGAGGGTTTGGGTAACTGAATAATACGCTCTAGGGATGTGTGACCCATATGACCTGTTTGGTGGTGTTAGTTATTTGTGTGTACTTAGTGATTTTTATTTCTGCCATTTAGTTCTTTGAATATGGTTGATTTCATTGTTGTCCATTCGAAAAACAAATAATTTCTACTAATAAATTAAGGTTCTTTATGTTGCAGGCATAGTTGTCAAAAGCGCGCCTAGGCGAGCGCCTAGGCGCGCCAAGTGCGCTGCGCCCTGTGAGGCGCGCGCCTAGGTACTGAGGCGCACTATCAGGGCTGATTTCCGGCCAAATTCAGGCTAAAAGTTGCATAAACCTCTAAAACATTCTAAATGAGTCATGAACAAGTCCTAAACAACCCTAAAACATCTTACCGTAGCCCTAAACAAGCCTAAAACATCTCTAGAATCCCTAAAAAATGTATTTTATATTATGCGCTTAATTATAAAAAGCCGTCGTTTTTTATGCGCCTTGCGCCTAGGCTCCGGGCTCGGCCTATGCGCCTTGAGTACGCCTAGGCGCTTTGACAACTATGGTTGCAGGTTGAAAAGTGGGCTAAAACCCATGAAATAAGTACATCATATTTGAGCTTGAGCTGTTTTTTTTTTTTTAAAAAAAAAAACTTTTCAGTGATAAAATTTTTTATGTTGCAGCTTGAAAGGTGGGCTGAATCAGTAGGAGATATGAGCTACTGAGGTAAGAGCTTCAAACCATATAGCTTAATCTTCTTTATTTCATGCTCAAGGTATAGAGGCGAGAACTTCCATCTATAAATTTTCTTAAGGTATGCTCATGTTTAGTTTAACATTTGTATAAAGTTTTGATTTTTCTAATCAAGAAGCATGTATTAGAAGCATTCACACATGAATGAATTTTATGAAGCATGGATTAGAAATGCGCTTCTTATATTCATTTTTTTTCATAAATGTAAAGGTTGATAAAGAAGAGAGCCCAACAACTACATGTGCAGAGAATCTAAGAAGGAAATGGCATGCCCATGGAGAAGTGCTGGAATCGTTTGTCCGCCATAACAACTTCTAAATCAATCTAACGGTCAGTTTATGGAGAGTAGAATTGTAATTTCTCCGGCCTCCGATAATAAATGAATGGCGTAAGGTGCATTAATTTCTAGCCTAAAATTATTTGATACCTGACATGGTTTAAAAAGATGCGATTACAGGCAATGTATCCTTTTTATGTCTAAAAAGTAAATTATTCACATATTTGTATCTCACTATGAAGCTTGGTTTAAGATACGCTTACCGTGCAATGCTCGCGAGAACACATTAGCGGCAAAAAGAGAAGGTGCAACTCATGTGGTTCTGGGTCATATGAACTCAAATATAAGGCGGTCTTTATTGATGCCCTGTAAAGACGGTCAAATCATTTCATTGGTTGTGCTCTGGTTTATTAAATGGGTCAAGAAAACTCAAAACATGTTTTGTTACATCTCAACCTTTTATCAAGTAAACCTTTCATACTTTCTCTATCGCTTTGGTTAATTTTACACTTGAGCTTCCTATATACCCTTTTAATCAGAAGTTTTGAGCCAGATGTGCAAGAGGTGTTGCTTCAAGACCCTGTTGCGTTTTGCAGTTTGCCTCACTCAAGTGTGTTTTCTTAAACCTTGATCAGTACATCTTTTGAGGTAAGTGAATATATATTAATTCTATCTATTTACCAAAATTTTCATTCAACATTTCATCCTTAATACTTTAAAGTTATTAATCTTGTTGATGTTTTTTCTGGATCATTCTCTATAAGTCAAGAATTATCCTTTTCTGAAAATATTATATTTACCGATAGAGGGCTGACTTACTTATCATTAGCAAGAATATGAAGCAATTTAATATTACCCTTTTTCAAAACGACGCAACCATGGTTACTTTATGTATTCTTTGTGTTGCATGCTATGATTTAGAGCTAGGATTTTCGATCCATTTGCTTATAAACAGTTCGATCGAGGTTATTAATTTATCTTCGATGGGTAAATTAAAAAGCATTTTCAAATTTTAAAATGGGTCAAGTTTCCCTGTCGATGGATAAAACCTCAATTAGTTTTATTTACAAGAAATAGCTATTGTATAATTAGTTATATAGTTTTGTTTCACCGAGTTTTATCATTATGAAAAAAATTGGGCGAAATATGACGCAAGTTGGCCAAACCGGTTTCACACGCAGAAAGCTTTATCCACTTTGACCTTAAGCTATTTTAATCCAATATTCAACCCCGCCCGTTTGCCATGTTTATTCATACACATTGATGTTATCTGACCCCATGTTTCTTTTAATATTGCCATGTAATGAGTAGAAGCTTACATAACAACAGCTTGGCTGGAGTTGTAAGATTTCCATCATAGACACTGATCATTTCTCCTGTTAAAAAACCATTTGCTTGATTGGAATGATTATACAGACACTGCGTCTTTCTCCTGTAAAATTAATTCATGATTTCATAATAGTGTGCTCTCTTGGTATATAATTATTTGGTTTGATGCATTATTATCAAAATGTGACTCAAGTGACCTTATTCTATAAATGGCTTGGTTTTTCCGCTATTGATGTCTTAGTCGCATTCTTTTTTTTTGTTATCCAATATCTGTTCTGTCGTAGTCGGTAGAGACATATGTCTAGATTTTTGGACGACTTTTGATGTGTTTCAACACATTTGCTTTTTATATAAATAGTTAACTAAATTGTGTTTTGTTGTAGTTGGTAGAGATACATATGAATTTTTACTAAAAGATGACATGCAATCTGAATCCAACATGATACCAGTTAAATTATATTTGAAATTGAAAATACCAAATTTATTACATGAAAGCAATAAATGATTGAAATGTTAAACAATTATAGCTTGCAATACAACTGAATGATAAAGCTAACTCATTTCATAATTGGGTACTGAGTAGTTGAGGTACTTGCTGATGGTGGATGTGCATTAGTCGAATCAAGGTTAGAAACGGGCTGCACCCATCAGGTATTGTTTTCTTTTACTATAGTTTTAGTTATCTTCTCTTATATATGTATAGAGCTATGTTGTCAAAAGCGCGTGAGGCGCACCAAATGCGCTATGACCGGTGAAGCGCGCCTTTAGGCGCTAAGGCGCAATTTCCGGCTAAATTCAGGCTAAAAGTCGTTTGGAACCTCTAAACCATCCTCTATGAGCCATAAATAAGTCCTAAACAAGCCTAAAAAATTAAAAATTAAAAAAGATAATAAATATCTTTTAATTACTTAAACTGGTTAAGCTGTCAACCGAGCCCGACCTATTTGTATTATGGGTTAACTGAACTCTACCCGTTTTTTAGATGGGTCCTGTTAGGTGACCCAATTCCATTATTTATTACTAATGGGTAAATGGAAAAATATAAATATTAAAAGATATTTGTTAAAACTGGTTTAATGTTTCCTCAAGTGTATTTTAATGTGTAAAGCCCTCTAAAATCATTGTATCTAAAAATATAGGTGCTTAATGAAATAATTTAATTTGTACTTATATATAACAGACTAACCATATATAAAAACTGATAACCTTAGACAGCTTGACCCAATTGACTCATTCATGCATTGTGCATGTTATATAGTTAGAAAATTGTTTAAATGTTTGGATTAGTTTTCCACATTGTATTTTGTTGTATATTTGATAGGGAATGAGTGAGGATGTGAGCCACAAAGTCTGTTGTACAAGTTAGATGTTTGGTCTATTTCAAAATGGTGAAAGAGTGCCCAGAGTACAAAATGATGAAAGAGTGCAGCTACGTCAGAATTGGTCTGCCAACAAAAATTTTCTAAAATGGTGAAAGACTGCAATTGAAAATGGTCTCTGCCTATACTATGGTCTGGCTCACACTGCTAACTTGAACAATGCTCTGGTAAAGTCACATCTTTATAGCTATAATAGAGTCAAACAATAGGGTTAGGTGATCCATGGTTTGTAATTCGTTATTTATTGTTTGTAAATTGAATCTATTTTCGGGTTTATAATTTGATTGATAACATTGAACCTAAATGTTTTAGTATCTATTAGAAGCATAACGCTTCATAACATTGAACCTAAATGTTTTACAATGAAGATCACTTGTAATATTAGAAGCATAGCGCCTCATAATATTCGAATATTTAATATAACCTAAAAAATGTGTATTTATATTCAAATGATCACTTGTAATTGTTAGACATGAGTGTTCTAATCCAACCTATTTAGGTTACTCCTACAAAAATGTGTATTCATATTCAAATGATTACTTGTAATTGTTAGACATGAGTGTGTCTAATCCAACCAATTTCGGTTACTCCTAAAAAAATCAACATTTGGATTTCTTGAAATCTATACACATGCATAATTTGGCGTATTTATTGCCAGCACAAACACAACCAACTCAAATGCACCCTTTAACATCTTTAACTATAGTTTAAGATTTGATGATCCTAAACACCGGTAACATTTGTGGTCGACGTTTTGTAATTCTTATTTTTTATGTTTATGTTATGAGTATTTCTATTTTACTATTTAATGTTTATGTTTTATATCTTCTATTGAACCTTTTGTAGTTCTTAATTTTTATCGAACCTTTTGTGAGTTTTATTTCGATCTTGTATGACTAAATTAAGCTCTTATAATTTTTAGCAAGAAATAAACATCTTTCTTTCGGTTAATATCAAAGCATTCAATTTTTTTCCAAACTAAGGGTGGGGTGGTGTGATGGGGGCGTGTCTTGATGACCCCTTCATAGCATGAAACACCGCTGCAACCACCATATTCACTGTGTGATGGCCATGGGAGGTCATTATCAAGAATTGCATTAGCGACAAATATATATCAAACAACGATTGATAAACAAACAAAAACCGAGTACCGCATTGTAAATTGTCGCCGCCGCTGCATCGCGCGGGTTTCTTACTAGTATATATATATATATATATATATATATATAGGGGAGGGTTATAATAAAAACCCTCCAAAATGAGTAAACCATGTAAACTCATTTGTAGCCATTGATCTAAAGTGATCAATGGTCTAGATTCATTCTATATTATTTTAATATATTTATTAAGGTAAAGGACAAAAAAAGGGCACAATGGTCAAATGCCATTTTTCTGAAAAAGCAGATATGACAAGTGGACCCCACACATGTCACATCATCTCTCTCATACTTTTGTGACCATTGTCCTAAATCTGCCAGATACCCGTGTTACATATGTAACATGTGTTGTGTTACGTAGGTTAAAACTGAGTTGCCAGTGTATATTATTTAAAAAATGCTGATTTATTATTTTTTTTATTATACCATGTTTTTTTTTCGTTTTATTGTACCAGCACCAGAATTGTTGCATACGTAACGATAATTAATATGGTTATAGGCATTTTGTTACTTACAAAAGTGCTAAAACCAAACAAAACGGTCATTACAAAGTGCTAAAAACTTTATTGATCAAAAAACATTCAAATGTACACAAGAATTGTTTCTTACAAAATGCTAAAAAACAAACAAAACGGTCATTACAAATCAACAAATGCTAAAAAAAAGTATCATAAATAAAAAAAATGTCTACACTTCATTCTTGATAATCATCTTCATCTTTAATGCAAAAAAATATGCTCACCTGCAAAAATAAAACAAAAATCATCAATTTACATGTAAAAGACCCCCCCCCCCCCCCCCCCGCTTAACGTATGTTAACCAACTGGATTACAAAAAAACATACGAAACTGATACAAAAAAACATTGTTTTATACATTTAGTTATCAAAGATTATCAAACATACGAAACTGATAGCAACTTAGTTCTGCTGTTACATACGAAACAGACGCAAACATAGATTTGATCCAATGATTAGTGACTTTTGTTTTAATCAATATATGGTAAAAAAATCAGAAGCTAATTTATAACAACTTAGTTCTGCTGTTACATACGAAACAGAAACTAATTTATACCATAGTTTTGTTGTTACATACGAAACATGTGCAAAAATATAGGAAACAGATGCAAACATACATTCCACACATTATAATACTCATACAAACATGCACATACTGGTAAAAAACAAAAGCAGACATATTGTTGCATATGTTAACAGACATTAAAATTCACCAATTTTGATTAAAAAAACATATTAAACAAAAGCAGACATATTGTTGCATAGAAAATAATCTGACTGCAAAAAACATATATGCTACACACGTAAACAGTCTAACATAACACAAAGATTATATGAAAATATAGACGATAAAAACACCCTAACTAAACAACAAGATACTACAAACATAAAAACCCAAAACGAAAAATCATTTTCGATGTTTAACATAATACAGACAATACTTATGTACATGTGAAAAAACAATTATTTACAAGAAAACAACAATTATTTACATGTGTAACAGGAAAAACACAGACAACACTTATGTAGTCTGCAGTAAACATAGAACAGAATTTGATATGCTAGAAAACAGAAAACATAATTTGACTGCAAAAAATAGATATGCTACACACGTAACAGGCTAACTAAACACAAAAGATTATACGAAAATATAGACGATAAAAACACCCTAACTAAACACAAAAATACTACGAACATAAAACACAAAACAAAAAATCATTTTAGATGGTTTAACATAATAAATCACCCAAAAAAAAAGAGATGCTAGTAACACACAAAAAAACAACAATTATTTCCAACTTAAAAAAAATAAAATATTAAACCACCTAACCCCCCAACCCTCCCCCCCCCCCCCCCCACAAAAAAAAAAAAAAAAAACTAGAAACACAAAAAAAAGATATATATTAAACCACCTCCAAGCCCATCATCCTCTGATTCGTAATCCTATATAAGAAAAATATAGACGATAAAAACAGATGTGCTGCACATGTAACAGCCTAACTAAACACAAAGATCATACAAAAATATAGACGATAAAAACACCCAAACTAAACATAAAGATACTACGAACATAAAACACAAAACGAAAAATCTTTTTCAATGTTTAACATAATCAATCACCCAACCAAAAAAATATTAAACCATCTAACCCCCCAACCAAAAAAAAAATATTAAACCATCTAACCCCCCAACCAAAAAATCTTTTTCAATGTTTAACATAATCAATCACCCAACCAAAAAAATATTAAACCATCTAACCCCCCAACCAAAAAAAAAAATATTAAACCATCTAACCCCCCAACCAAAAAATCTTTTTCAATGTTTAACATAATCAATCACCCAACCAAAAAAATATTAAACCATCTAACCCCCCAACCAAAAAAAAAAATATTAAACCATCTAACCCCCCAACCAAAAAATCTTTTTCAATGTTTAACATAATCAATCACCCCAAAAAAAAATATTAAACCATCTAACCCCCCAACCAAAAAAAAAAAGGGATGCTAAAAAAAAAATGTTTAACATAATCAAACCATCTAACCCCCCAACCCAAAAAAAAAAAAGGGATGCTAAAAAAAATGTTATGGTCGGGTCTGCAAGGGCATATTTATTTTTCTTTTGGTTTCATCTTTTGTGATTAGGCTGTCCATTTAAACTAAACATCGTTAATATACATAGAAATTTTTAGTTACTATGTTATTGTTTGGGTGTGTAAGCTAAAAAAATGATAAAATTATTAAATTCAACACCTCACTGTGTAGACCTGTCTTGGCTTGGACCCTATATCATTGTGTTTTCAATTCTTCGGGCTTTTGTCTTGGCTTGGACCCTGTACATGGATCCTTGTTCAGATCCGATTCCTGAGCAAAGCAAAAGGAATGTAGCAGGATAAAAATGGTATTATTGTATATACGTGGTGGTGGAGGTGGAGGTGGTGGTGGTGGTGGCGGTGGCGGTGGTGGCAGTGGAGGTGGCGGTGGGGGTGGTGGTGGTGGGATTAATCTTGAAGATAATGGAAGAGAGGTGAAGAGAGAGAGAGAGAGAGAGAGAGTTGTTTATATAGGAGGGAAGATAAAAAAGATTCAAATTATGAAATGGGGGGAAAACAAAATGACTAGTATACCCTTGAAGACATAAAATAATATATCTATTAATGGGTGATGTGGAGCAATGAGGACCACTAGTTGGGTTTGTGGAGTTTACTCATTTTGAAGGGTTTCTAGAATCCCTTTAGCCTATATATATATATATATATATATATATATATATATATATATATATATATATATAGGGTGGGGTTAGGGTACAAAGGATGTGTTTTGTGAGAAGGGTGAGAAGGAATTGTGTCCTTTAGATTATATTGATGAATGGTTGAGATTAAATGGATGGCAAAGTTGTAAATAGTGTTATAATTAAATTAATAAATTGAGGTTTGTAAGGGTATAATTGTCAAAACATCAAAAAAACCATTAAACACCTCCTTCAATTTAGGAGAGTTTCCATCTATCTATCTCTATCTCTCTCTCTCTTTCTCTCTCTACGGTTCTCACAGGTGGTTTCGATTTCGAAGATAGTCATGAATAGCATTTTCTTCGCTGGTGGTTCGTGATTGTTGTCGAAGTCAGTGGTTCGTGGTTGTTGTCGAAGTCAGAAGGTAATCGATTAGGATTCTCGTGTTGAACTGCGCCACCAAACGGAACACTTAGATGTCGATTTAGGGTCTTGCTTGGTCGTGATTTGGGTTTGTTGTTTGGCGGTTCCGTTTGCCGGTGGTATGGTCGGGAGTTGCTAATGAGGAAAAAAAAAGAAAAAGTAATACAAGACGTAACGGAAACATTGAAGAACTCAAATCGGAATTCTATAAAATATCAACTTGGTGAAGTTGTGGCACCATATATTGAGTATCGGTGATCATATGCATGTTTAATTGGATTATCATGGTGAATATTTTATTAATTCATGAAGAGGTTGGATTATCATGGAGAATATGGTATGCTTACAAAAAACTATATTATTCTATGTTAGAATAACTAACAATAATATGTTTGTGTGTTTAGTTTTAAAACACATAAGGTTTTGATTTTATAGGTTTATGAGATATCTAGATTATGATAAAACACACGATTAAAACACCTGATTTTTGTGCTTGGTTTTAAAACACACGATTTTGTTAAAACACAATACAAAACACAATTTGGATACAAAACACAGTAGGGGAGGTATGTTGATTACAAAACACAATTTGAATATAAAACACAATATGGATTGAGAAAATAACCAGCTTAATAAAATAAAAAAATGGGATTGTTAAAAAAACAAATTGTTAAACACAAAAAAATGTTTCAAAAATTGGTGGAGACTTTGAATAAAATCCCTAAAATCTCTCATATTAATTATGATATTCAATTTTTGTAAAACTTGAGTATGTATATAATTACCCTAATACCCTTGTTAATAAAATAAAAGATTGCCACGTGTCACTCTCACAAGCCTTCTCACTTTTCTCACAAAAATCACCTTTTGTATCGGAACCTCTACATATATATATATATATATATATATATATATATATATATATATATATATATATGCTAGTAGGAAACCCGCGCGATGCGGCGGCGACGACAATTACAACACGATAATCATTTTCTGTTAGTTTATCGATCGTCTCATTATATATCGTGTGAAACTTACGCTAGTTTTTATCGATCCTTACGTACTACATCTAACATGTATATTCTTATGTATATCCAAAATGAAAAATAAATAAACTACATTTATATAAATCAATAAAAGGAATGACGACCGGCATATGAAAATCTATCTAACAAAATAGCACAGTATACGAAACTTCATATTGCGTAAGACCCAAGAAATCTTCAACAATATCATAATCATCTATTATCAGTTTCATAAAATACGACCATAGTAAATATGAATAGCAAGAAAATATAGGATGCAAGAAATAAAAGGGCAAAAATACAAGTACAAATGTTCGAAAAAATATAAAGTCAACTGATCATCATGTCTAAAAAGCACTAATTTTATATCCTGGTGTAATGGATGAAGTAGGTGGTCCAAGAAATATTTTTCCTTTAGTCATAAATCTTGTAGACTCCAATTACCTAATCTGCACCATTCGTCGTCATACACTGATATACATCATGGGTTTCTTGTGTATCTTGCTATGTGACCGGTACACCTACCAAAGGATTTGTTTCAGGCATCTTCTCCTCCTTCACTTCTATATTCGCTATAGGAGGTACGGGCACTAAAATATAATCTGCGGTTTAATACATGCATTTTATCAAAATCATCAATGTTATGTATATATAAAGAGAGGGAGAGAGAATAGATGCCTGACCTTAAAATATATTCGATTACCTTGTCTCTTTTTTTTTTCTTTTTTTTTTTGAACGGCATCTCGCTCAGAGCTATACATGAGCATAGTCCGGCCGACGTGGGATTACCTTGTCTCCTACATGCCTTTTTTTCCGGTCTCTTACATCCCTTTCTTCGAAAAAGATTTGACTATAAACTAAAAAATAAGTTTATATTTAAAGGACGGCCTTCTAAATTGTAAGTAGTATGTACAAAGTGACTATATATATAATGGAGCCTTTGATCTAATGTTTGTTGTCATATTTATTAATAGAAATATAATATGATTTTTATTTTTGAAAACAATTTCTCAAATTTTGCATATCTGGTTTAACCAAATGTTTGACACGAAGGCTTTCAAAATGCACATTTAGTCTATGTTTTATATTATCCTTGTTTAAGGAAAAAATCTTTGGCTGTAAATTTTAGATCTGAATTTACGAATTGACCTTTTTTAATAAAAATTTCTAAAAAAAATTGAATCAAACAATTTTTGTTATATAGTGGTCTTGAAATTGTATATATTTATGTATTACTAAGACCCCGTAGGCCATTAAAAAAGAAAAGAAGCAGCCACTGTTGTAGCTACTGTTGTAGAGTTGCAGTGATAAATGATTGTAATATTCTTTGAAACATAGAATTATGCAGTATGTATAAAAACAAGATTACGTTATCCCGCACATTGCGACGGGATGTTATTATAAAAATCATTAGTAAAAATATATTTGATGGAAATTCTTTAGTTTTGGAATAAGTTCTTATAATATGTAATATTAGGCATAAAAACTCTTAAATCAAAATACATAAAAGTTTATACATATTAAATGTATTATGGTAACAAACTAACATTATCTAGTATTAAATAATCAACTTAGAAAAAACATAGTTATAAGAGCGGATGGGGTGGTTATCACACTATCACTCCTAATAATATTGTGCCACTTCATTTTTATCACACTCCATCACATTCATCACTAAAACCATGGGGTGGTGTTCACATTTCATCATACCCATCACAACCACTAATATTATGCCACCCCATCCACCCTGAGAGAGAGAGAGAGAGAGAGAGAGAGAGAGAGAGAGAGAGAGAGAGAGAGAGAGAGAGAGAGAGAGAGAGAGAGAGAGAGAGAGAGAGAGGACAGTTGCCTTTGGTGCGTGATGGCTGTCATGGTTGTCACGCTGTGATCTTGTCTTGGCCGTGATACAAATGGTGGGCCAGTGGTCGTGATGGTCATAGCCATCACGGATCACCCTGTCTGCCCTAAACGTTACTTAAATATGTAGGGTTTGTTAAATCTACAAAAATTCTGATTACCATCAAGAATTACAATTAGAATAGCTATATATAATTCGATTTTTCGATATCATTTTCAATGATTTTCTATTACATGAACATCTTAATGAAAACTTCATGTTATTTTTAATATCACAATTCTGTAAATAACTTGAAAATTCTATTAAAGTTTTGGTAAAAAGGTGGTTACCAACTTACCATGAAAAAAAAATCATTTATAAACTATAAACGAACATGGGTGACATTTTCATTATAATAACAGAAAACATATGTTTAAAACACAAATTGATCCCACACAGTTGTAGAAATATGTTTTTAACATAAATCGTTGTTCTTGTCGTTCTTGACATGGGTTACCGCTAGTGATCTCAATCGCCGCTATTCGAGAATCTCCGACTACTTAATTTCGTTTTTTCCATTTTTGCCGTCGGACTCTCTGTTAAAAGCAATATACAATTCCTCAACTACAACAAACACAAATCTATTTTACATCCACTGGCCTGGTTCTTCTCTTTTTGTTATTCTGTTTTCCTTAAAAATATGCGGACTACGAATACAGTTATCGTGCTTCTTCTCTTGATTTGATCGGTAATGGAATTGACCCTAATCGTTTTTTCTTCTCTTGATATTGTACTTATATCATTCAGGCGTCGCTAGATCGACGGGGATCAGTTAAATGTTTGTGTCGGTTACATTAAGGTATATCAACCGTGGTAATTTTAATGGTCGTTAATTGACGGAATTGATTGTACGGGATAACGCACGAAAGCGGTTGGACGGTTAGAATGTAAATGTGCCGTGGATGCAGTGAATGTGCCGTTGAGTTGTATTTTCCATTGACGGTTAGAATGTCGTGGATGCCGTGAATGTGCCGTTAAGTTGTATTTTGTATATTATATATAATATCTCATGAATAATGTTACACTGAATTAATTTGCAACTTGTATCTCTAATTCAAAACTATTAGAACACATGATATGCTAATTCACTATTATTAATTATAGCATTACAATTCAACTATAACTAATATGAGCATGTAATTTTCTCGTCAAATTCATATCAAGTAAGAACCAACCGATGCACACAAACACTATAGTACTTAAACTTTCTAAGCACTTATATCCATGTATCATATCTAGGGCTGGGCAAATGTTCTCAAGTCTCGAACATCATAAACCAACGCGACACGAAACCAGAACGTGAATGATCTACGTCTGAACTTTTGACCATACTGAAGCACTTTTGTAGCAGTGATCAGTCTGACCAAACTCTTTTGGCAGTGTGAACATAACTTTTCCCAATCTGTATTCTTTATCATTTTGGGAAATCAGTTTAAGCAGGCCATTTCTGAAGCCTGCATTCTTTCATCATTTTGCACTCTCTACACTCATTTTTAACCATCTAAAGAGGAATCAAATCCCTCATTTCAAAGACAAGAAATAACTATTGGCTATTAGCATCAACAATGAGAAGCAACCATTAAGTCAAAAATAGAAATGAATAAAGCAATTTAACATAGTGCCAAAAAGGCCGAGTTTCATCCTGATCCAAAGCTAGACTCAATTGTTACATCAAGGATCAAGCTACATATAAAAACATTAGTATAATATTTTTCATCTTAACTAAAGAAACAACATTAAATGAATTTTTCTTTAATACAATCAAATGAATTAGGTTTTAATGGAGTTACCAGTAGCTTTTATCTTTCATTATTCTTTATGCAGTGATTGATTTTATAATTTAAAAATCATATCCTGATTAACTACCAAATGTTTGGGTTCCAATCCGACCAGGCCCGTTTTGACATGTTTGACCCCTTCCATCTATACCAGTTACCTGTTTTGACATGTTTGACATATAGTATGGCACCAGGTAACCTTGTAGATCTAAAAACATATTCTAGACTACAAATTACATGTGAAATTAGAATTTTCAATAACAATTACTCACAGGTAGTTCTGCACAGATACTATCGTCAACTTCAGCCTTTGCGAAACCAAAGTCGAAAGGCATCAGAGACTGAACAAGAAAACACTTGAAAATGATAGCTAAAAAGGTAAACAAAGAAAACACAATCTGCACTATCTGAAGTTAACATACACGATTAAAAAGAAAAACTGATCAATTAACACACATTCAACTTGAACACAAACGGATATTTGGATGTTAATTTGAGAATATTTAACATATGTTTTTCTTCCGTAATTTTGAATCCTAATGTTATTTTAAAGGCAACAAATGCATTCCAGAGCAATGAGAACTAACATTATAGCATGATAATTTTTATTAGTCTCAGACCCCAATAGCCAATCCTCATTCAACTTAATATATGGTGTAAACCTAAATGAAATCTGGCGAAAAGTCTGACCTGCTGCAACTATATCCGACAGATTCATTTGGCCATCAATTGCACTCACTTGACTTATCTTGATTTTCCATGTGTCTTTGTTTGCCACTATTATAGCTGTAAACAGGCAATATGATATGTCAAGAAATCGAATATGCATTGTAAAAACATAAAAGAAAAAATAAGAGTATAGACTCGTCTAATAGAGTTATAGGCTCATGCTTCACATACAAGTATAAACCCATGTGAGAGTGGAGCCGTAGATTGTAGAGGATTAAAGCATCCATCCACACGTTTACCCTATAAAACATTACAGCTTTAAAGCAATCCTAGGCTAGTCCAAGTAAATGTGGCAATTTCGACCCATTTAGTTTTTTTTTTTTTTCTAAAATGACTCATTTCAACCCAAGTCCATTTTCTTTAGAAGCCATTTGGATCTTAAACCAAATTGACAATTCTCTAAAATAGCCTGTTTTGACCCATCACCCAACCCGACCCGCCTGTTTTCATAGGCTTACATACAACCTTCCAAATCACTACACCCTTCAATGATTTAAATTATTATTGTAATTATATTGTTTTTGAAGTCACAATTAACGCATACCTTAGCAGATGTTTCATCTTGTATTACTCATAACCCAACCCGTGCTCTCTGCCAGCTCTAATTTATATCTACAGAAAATTTTGAGACATACCACCCCAGAGTACAGCGCGGCTAGGGAATTTACTTCACCTTTCGCGGAAGTAAGAAATTTCTTCAGAAACTAAACATGGAAAACCGAATTAACGAATAACATTTCAGCATACGCATGAATGAAAGTACAATCTTAATAGTTTTCATCAAAATAATAATCAGCTTCTATAAAAACTAAGAGTATGTGTGTACCTTCCGAAAAAGTTTAGAAACGTGTCCATCTTTTTTACACATTCTCCTTTTCTGAATTACTTTTTCCAGTCCTTTAGTAAGACCATTGGGTGTGGAGAGGGGTGGCATTTTCATGATGGGCCGCCACGTAGGAGTGGGAGGAGAGGCATCTTGATGATGGGCCTCCAAGGGGGTGGTGTGCACCATGATGACGGGCCTCCTCATTGGTCAGAATTATTAAAAATAATAAAAAAATCAATTAATAAACATTATTTGGCCCCGACATCAACGGCAATGTGATGCCTCTCTTGCCCATGCCGCCCCTAGGGGGCGGTGTAGCGAGGCCCGGCATCATGATGTTGCCCCTATGCCGCCCCCCACACCTAATGGTCTAATAGATTGCATTTCTTCTGCTAATGCTTTTGGTTGTATCTGGAATGAAATCATCAATGCAATTAACAAAAGTGGAACTGAAATAACTTCCTTAAAAATATGTAAATTCCACAAAGATAACCTTTGATGCATCTTCGCACCTAATGTTTACATTGGAGATACCATTAGAAAAGTAAAAGAAATGACTTTTCTGCTTTGTAAAATAAATATATTTATTGAAGAAATACAAAAAAATAAATAAGAAGTTCCACCTTACAAAGATAATGCAGCAGTGTCATTTTGTTGTTCCTAGCTCGTGTTTCGCTAAGTTTAAGGATGCTATCCAATTTGAACCCAACAGCAGCACCTAAACCAAAACCGAGTTATTGAAATATTTAAAATTTTCCACAGATGCACACATAATAAATATTATAATGAAGAGGTCAACCTACAAAAAAAAAGTCAACTAATAAATCACCTGGTTCAAAGCATTTCCTAGAGAAAGAACCGTCTGCACGAGTCTTCAAACTTCACAGAATTCCTGATCTGGTGTAAGAACCATCAACATACATGAAAAGGTAAAATTCTATTCGATTTAAGTGTGACTGGTTAACTATAAGATTAAAGTAAATTTAAAAACTTGGGGCAAAAATCATATAATCATAATAAACCACAGTACAAAAATCTTCTAAACTTCAAACCTACTCACAATACCCTAAAATCAAGCCCCCAATCTAATATAATCATCATAAACCACAGTACAAAAATAATACAAATGATTTCAATAGACAACAAGAACTTTAAAACATTCATAATAATACCCTTTCCTCCATGTACGGTACGCCTAGATCCGAACTCATTTCCCTCCGGATCTGAATTCATAAAACTCATATCAGAACTCATAACAAAACTCATATCCCTCCAGATCCAAACTCATAGAACTCAAAATTAAAATAGAAACCACCACCCCTCTAGATCCGAACTCATAGTTCTTGTAGAATAAAAAACCAACACTGTTTAGCAATGGATCTTGAAACTCTATGTAAATCCAGCTCATCATCATGTATATCTTCATGTTCTTGAACATACAACAACCATCAACCGAGATTTAGTATGTTAATAAAACGTATGCATATGTAATGTGTGGATGTAAGAGATGATGTGTTACTAACCATGAGCGGAGAATCTTGAGGTATCCAGATCCTTTATGAACCTTTGTTAACTCTAGGATTCATCTGCTTCTATTAGTAAGGGAGAGAGTGGCGGTGATCCAGATATACCATTTCTTAGCAGAAATATTCATGGTGGTGAAATTATAATGAAATCTGCTTGATGTTCTTGAGTCCCGAGAGAGAGAGAGAGAGAGAGAGAGAGAGAGAGAGAGAGAGAGAGAGAGAGATGAGGGAGGCGGATAGGTTTTGAGATGTGAGGTGAGTTGAATGAAACCCTAATCAGAATAATGTAACCGTGTTTTTTTTAAAGCATAATAGGCTTGTACATGATGCATTATAGCTTGCACCCTTTAAATGTTTAAGAGTTTTTATGCATTGATCTTTGTACAACATGCTTTCAAGGCTTGTACATGTGGCAAATGACCATTTCTGCCCTTCCTATATGCTTATTAATATAGTATAGATATATATAGGGGATGGTTCAATAGAGAACTCATTTTATTAAGAGAACTCGAGAACTCCTAATTAAATACAAAAAAATATAATAAAAAAATCATAACTCAAAATTTAAGTAAAAAAAATAGAAAACTAGTTCGGAGCTTCTCTTTCCCACGTCATACCCGTTCGGAAAAAAAATTAAAAAAAATAAAAAAAATAAAAAAAAACACACCTAAAAAACGCTACTGCACATGTGTTGTATAACCCAAAAGCCTAAACCACCTACCCCCAACTTACCCCCACCCAAAAACCTAATTCCACCCCACCCACCCCCACCCTCACTAAAAAACCTAAATCACTTACCCAAAAACCTAAACCACCCATCCACCCCCCATCCAAAAACCTAAACCCACCCCACCCACCGCCTACCAAAAACCTAAGCCCCACCCGTCACAACCAAAAACCTAACCCCCACCAAAAAACCTAACCCCCTACCAAAAAACCTAAACCCACCCTACCCACCCCCACCCCACCCCCAAAAACCTAAACCTTACAAACTAAACTAAAAAAAAAACTAACCCTAAAAGCTAAACTAAACCCAAAAACTAAACCCTAAAGCTAACCGGACATTTACTACACATGTGCATTAGAAGTCGCCTATTTTTTATTTTTTTTATTATTTATTTTTTTTTTTCTGAACCGGGATGACGTGGGAAAGAGAAGCTCCGAACCAGATTTTTGGTTTTTGACTTAAATTTTGAGTTATGATTTTTTTTTTTAATTTAAGTAGGAGTTCTCGAGTTCTCTCCCTAACTGTGAGTTCTCAATTGAATCTTCCCCTATATATATATAAATAAAGTTGACTTTCTTACCATGCATCAAAGAATCACTACTTGGTCAATTGGTGGTCGATTGGGGGGTTATTGAGGTCGATGGTGGTGGTTGCAGGTCAGTTGCAGGTCGATGGTGGCGGTTGAGGTCGGTTGCACGTCGATGGTGGTGGTTGAGGTCGATAGTGGAAGGTGTGGTGGTGGTGGCTTAGGGGGGGGGGGGGGGGGGGTTATAAAATTTTAAAAAAATAATAATTTTTTAATAATAATTAATAAAATGTTTCAAAAATGTCCCAATTTGGTTTTCAAATTTTGGCCACGAAAACTAACCAGGTTAGACCTCCGTTAGTTTGGGGGTGATGGAACAAACTAAGTTGAAAGTTGGCAGTGCTATTGGCCAAAGTGAAAGTTGGGAGTGATATCCGCCAACAGGCGATAGTTGGGCGTATTAAAATCCATTTTCCCTTTTATATTAAACAACATTTATGTTTTCAAATTTCATAAATCAGATGCATTGCATGGTGGAGTAAATTTGTGTATTATAGTAATAGAATAAAATATAATATATTTTGTTAACATATACAATAATCAAAATATGTATTAAAGATGAATATTGACGTGACAATTATACATTTTTTGTTAAGTTAATTGTTAAAACATTATTTCTTTCAACTAAACATTAACTTTGTTTTTATAATACCTCATATTTTTTATTATTATATTCTTACCATTCTTGTAGGACTGATTCTTGTCAGATAAGAAATTGATTCACTTGGTTTTATCCGAATTAATGGTGGAAACAAGATACGAACTTTGGTGGATTATCTAGATGATATAAAACAAGAACCGAGCAACACGAAACAATAAAAAACACAGAGATTTGATTGTGCTTAAACAAACCAATGTTTTACAAGACACTCTCTATCACCTCTAGGACACACAAAATGAGAGAGCTTGTCTAAAAAGAAGTGAGGTTAAGATATTTATACCCCATATTAGTTTCTACTCTCTCATACTTTAGCTAAAGGAGACTAAAATATTACAAATATGCCACTATGCACATTAAACATATCTAAACTAGTCAACGACTCAATCTGTTTAATTAGGGCCGTAAACAAACTGAACTTTCAGCGAACAGTTCATGAACCGTTCGGCGGGAAGTTCGTTCGTGTTCGTTCGTTTAATAAATGAACGAACACGAACAAAAAATTATGTTCGTTTAGTTAAACGAACGAACATGAACAGAGGTCGCATTCGTCCGTTTATGTTCGTGAACGTTCGGTAATGTGTTCGTTAGTTTAGTAAGGTTTTTAAGTTTTATACTTTTTTATATTCTTTTATTTTTATTTATATCTGAATTTGTTGTTATTCAAAAGTTAATATATGTCCGTTTGTGTTTGGTTCTGTTCATGAACGTTTCTTTGTGTTCATGAACACTTGTTTGTGTTCATTAATGTTTGTTTATGTTCGTGTGCGTTCATGAACAAAATTAACAAATGAACACAAACGAACACGAACATAAGTGTTTTCTTAACAAACGAACACGAACAGAAAATCTCGTTCGGTAAGTGTTCATGAACTGTTCATGAACACATAATTTTCTTAACAAACGAACACGAACAAGGCCTTGTTCGTGTTCGTTTGGTTCGTTTGCAGCCCTATGTCTAATCACTAGCTAAGGACAACATAATATGCACTAATAATTCTTACTTTTTTTTTATCGGCGAACAACTGTGTGGCAACCACCCTTGCGGGGCGCCGTGCCCAAGAATCGACTACTCGACCTCCAGCAGCCCCCGCCTTCTCTCGATGCGCGGAAATCCGAGCCCCACCCGCCCAAAGGCACGACAGTGTTATAGAACTCGGTAAAACCTCGCCGCCCGTCAGATTCGAACCGGCGCCACCCGTATTCGATCTTCACCCGGATACCAAACCATAATGTTGAAAGTGAGAATTGAACCCTTGATCACCTAAGTGAACATAAGGCCTCTCCACCACTCCACCACTCCACCACTATGGATGGATACTAATAATTCTTAGTATCTAACCACATTAAATACTTAAAAGATTCTAGAAGTCACTCATAAAAACAATTACAATTATATTCTTAGTTTTTAATATTTTTACAAACTTAATTTTGAACTTAGTAAGCTTCCAAGTAAAAAAATTATAATTTATTAAAAAAACATAATAATTAATGTTATATTAACTTTATTTGGTTAATGATATAATAACTATCTTTAAGTAAAAAAAAAATAAGTATCCATGATTAAGTACGAGAGAGACGAAAAAAAACCAAAAAATAGATGACTCTAATGGATGGAAGTGCCTCCATTACCTCGGTTCAGTTCATTAGTAAGGACACTCGCCATGGGGAGACTAGAGGCAGTTTAGCAGCGTTAGGGTGCTTGGGACCGGATGCGAGAGTTGGTGCGACATTCAGGGAATGTAGCCAGTTTTCACAACTATTCATTCTGATCGGGTTAGACTTATAGCTTCTAAACGAGGATAAATGGGCCTGGGTTCCGAGTTAGGATAGTCTGTTCTCGGTGTTTTCCTCTTGTGTTCTTTATCCAGGTGATGTCGTGTGGATTAAAGGTTTTTATGACTTAAATTAACTTTTATTTTAAAGGAAACAAGTCCCCGGTGGATGCACCAAAAACTTGATCCAAAAGAGTTTAAGTCAATGCTTTAAACTAAAATACTTTTCAAGTTTTAAATTTATAAATAAAACGGTTTTTGCGAATTATTCTAAACCCACACGATAGGCAAGTGTACCTATCGAGCGTGGCATAGATTTCCAGCAAGTACCAAGTAACAAACCCAAAGACACGACTTCCCCTACTTAGCCCTAAGTTGTTTTAATATGAATAAGGATAAAATAAAGAAAGAGAATGAGGGTGATTAGACTAAAAATCAATACCAAACAAAGTGCTGCTTCGGGATCCGACTTATTTTTGGAATTGATTAATAGTAGCTACCTAATTAAGTGGTATAAACAAGTGCGCACTTTTACTGAACTTGGAGTTGCTACAGCATTCTCGAGTGGTGTTTGTTATTGCAATACGAGCTGTATTCTTGTTTGGAAAATGAGGGTCTCCCTGGTCTGGTAAGCTCACCTCTCAACAATGAGGGGAGGATGACTCGAAATTGTGATGTCCCAACCCCGAAGTATCCACCTCCCAGTGTTGCAATAATGACATCTAATACTCAAAAGTCTTTATGGGCAACTTGCCGGTGGCTGGAGCATGACCGAACAAGATGCCACTTGATATCATAAAGGAGTCGTGACTTTTCCCGCACACGTGCATCCTTTACTTGACCCAAATAACTATTTTAATAAGTGAGTGGTATATCGATAATTGTGCGGCAGTATAAAGATGAGAGAAAATAAAGACCGTTCTCTCTCAACGCGGGTTCATCAAATCTTAGCTTGCGCCAAAGCTATCACATAGACAATGAAGCTAAGTCGCATAACTAAGGCCCGACTTATCGCTAAGACCAAGTATAAAGACCGTACCGACCCTAAGCAAGATCTTGATAAGTCGTGAGTTTTAAGTTCACAAGTGCATGGGTTTTTACACACCATGGGTACACTCATGAGTCCTTCCCATTTCTCATCAAGACACCCACAAGACCAAGGACTAGTTAATTAGTTATTTAGTTAACCAAACAAGACTCTAAGTAAAATAATTTAACAAGAACACAACAACACTAATTAAATAAAAACTACTATATAATTCATACCAAAAGAAGTCTTCACCCTAGCAACACTCGAATAATCTAGCCCAACATCGGCTCTACAATTATCATACAAGCAATAGACAATGGTGAATACATGGTGGTGAGTGTGAAGTGGATTAAAGAGGGTGGTTTGGATGATTTCTAGTGATCTGTCTCTCAACTCTCAATCTTCAAGCCTTTATGGAGTGATCCCAAGCTCCAAAGGTAACTTGCAAGACCCTCAAGGTGGCTGGAGAGTATGTGAACTCTAGTGGAATGGATGGGTGAAGGGATGGTTTAAAATGAGGGGTGGAGGCCGCTATTTATAGGCAAAACAGCTTAAGCACGCCCTCGACAAAGTTCTGGCACGCCCATGCTCGACAACGCGTACTGCTTCAGAGTCCTTTGTGCAGAATTGTCCCCTGAGGTGGTTGGCACGCCCGTGCTCAGCAGAACTTGTATTCTTCTTGTCAGTCTTGGTCGGTATTTGCCTTGGAGAACACGCTGGAGTAAAGCACGACCGTGCCATACACTGGGGCACGCCAGTGCACATCAGAAAACCTCAGATTTGACTCCTGTTGACTTGGAAATGTTGACTTGTTGACCGGAAACAGTTGCACGGCCGTGCACGGTGAGAGCACGACCGTGCTGTATCTGAAACAGCTTCGAAAGTCTTCAATTCCTTATCTTTCGTGTTGTTTTCCTGCCTTGGGCTCCAAAACTTGCATATGGGAGACAAGGTTGTCGTACCATATGCCCTTTTGTCCCCTAGAAGCTTGTTCTCCACTCAAAACGTGCCTTTTTCCTTCCTTTTTGCATTTTCCTTTAAATAACCTGCATTTATCTCAAAGGAATGATTTAACAATGTTTTATAAAAGATAAAGCATAAAAAGGTAAAAAAATGGAGATAATTAAGTATGTAAAACATGTTAATTTCTCGGCACATCACCAGGTAATTGCTCCCCTATGAGCTATTTGAATGGGCTAAATGGACGCCAAAGAAATTAAATATATTCGGGTGAGGGCAGAGCGATACCGCTTACCAGCGCTTAAAGGGCTCAAGAAAATGAACGTACTATACAGGGCTCATCTATGTGCAAGTTTTATGCAACCCAGGAAGAAGACTTGGATTATTTGTTCTCGTCCTGCACTATTGCCATAGTGGTATGGAACAAAGTACGCACGTGGTGTAACGCCCCCCCCCCCCTCCCCGAGTGGGTCAGACTTACAGCTTCAAAACGGGGATAAATGGGCATGGGATTGCCTTTTCTCAGTGTTTTCTTGTCGTGTTCTTTATCCCGGTATTCGGTCCCCTACGAGCTATTTGAATGGGTTAAATGGGCGCCAAAGAAAGTAAACATATTTGGGTGAGGGCAAAGCAAGACTGCTAACCAACGCTTAACAGGCTCAAGAAAATGATAGTACTGCAAGGGTCATCTATGTACAGGTTTTGTGCAGCCCAAGAAAAAGACTCGGATTATTTGTTCTCGTCCTGCACGTGGTGTAACGTCCCCCACCCCCACCCCCGAGTGGGTCAGACTTACAGCTTCTAAACAAGGATAAATGGGTATGGGATAGCCTTTTCTCACTATTTTCCTGTCGTGTTCTTTATCCAGGTATTCAGTCCCTTACGAGCTATTTGAATAGGTTAAATAGGTGCCAAAAAAAGTAAACATATATGGGTGAAGGCATAGCAAGACTGATTACCACCGTTTAAAGGGCTCAAGAAAATGAACGTACTACAGGGGTCATCTATGTGCAGGTTTTGTGCAGCCCAGGAAAAAGACTCGGATCATTTGTCCTCGTCCTGCACTATTGCCATAGTGGTATGGAACAAGGTATGCACGTGGTGTGACCCCCCCCCCCCCCCCCCCCCGGCCACGCCTCTTCATCATAAATAACATGAAGGAGTTATTGTTACATATATAATTCATTGGCGGGCTCGACGCTAAAGAAAAAAACTGCTACAAATGTTGTTATCTGTGACATGTTAGGCAATTTGAAAGAAGCGAAATGAGCTGAGTTTTCAAGGGAAACATGTGTCAACTGAGAAGATCTTTAGCGAAGCACAAGTAGTGGCATTTATGTAGGTTAAGCACAGGGGCATAATGGCATCATTTTGAGTAGGAAAGGTGGGTTCGGTCTGATGTCTGGAACTAAATCTTGGGAGATAAGGGGTAAGGGCATGTAATGATATATGTTTGTTTTGGTGATGGAATGTAATGTATTTTTAGCTGCTTGCTAGCACATACGATGTAAATAGTTGTGTGATAAATAAAAAATTGTTTGCTGTTAAAAAAAAAATGTGTTCAAAGCATAGTTGTCAAAGGCGCTAGGCGCACTCAAGGCGCATAGGCCTTGTCCGGGGTCTAGGCGCGAGGCGCAGAAAAAGCGAGGGCCTGAGATAAAAAAAACGAAAAAAGAAATAAAGTAAAAAACATATAAAAATAATAGTATCTTTCATCTAGCTATTATCAAAAGTTTTAAAATATTGATACATAAGTGTATATAAGTAGTTTTCCTAAAAAAAAAAGTAGAAATCTTGCTGAAATCTAGCCATAGTTTAACGAATTTGGCTAGAAACTATTTGAAATTTGGGAATCTAGCTGAAATCTTCGGTTAAACCATCACTTGGAGAATTAAAACACAATTTTCTTGACTCAAAGCGCAAATGTATCATCTCGCCTAAAAAATAGACCTAGACGCAAGAGGCGATGCCTTTTAACAACTATGATTAAAATAGTCTTAGTGCACTTAATATGTAGTGGGTAGTAAATTATGTATGTGTAGTAATTAGCATTTACTTTTATTTTTCATATAGGTTATATACTCGCCTAACGATCAATGGGGTGGTGGTCCATTGGCAAAGGCAAAACCTTTAAAATACCTAGGTTGTGGAAGGTCTTGGGTTCAAATCTCACAGACCACAGGATTTAAAAGAAATTAACCTTTCAAAAAAATTTACTCGCCTAACGAAGTCTGGATAGAGAAATACTCATTTCATATCATATACTTTCTTCATATGGCATTAGACCTCCCGTAGTGGGGCGTTACTTTTCATTTTTTTTTAAATAGCGCCCAGAACACCGCCACGGGGGGCGCTATTTTCTAAAAATCACCGTGAGCGTTATATTAATAACGCTATACAACAAATCAACCATCCAATCATGTATCGACACGTGGCGAATGGTAAGAAAAAAACGGTCAAAAACATTTGACCGTTGCCCATTTATTTTTTTGAACGTTTGATTTTTTTGAACGGTAACATTTATTTTTTAGACTTTATATATATACACACACAATATAACACAAACACACATACAACTTAAACTAAAAACCACACACCACACACAAACTAAAACACAAAACATGTATCCATATGGTTCACCGTTCGGGGTCCCGGGTCGGCCGGGTGCGAGGCCAAACACTACTACTCCGCTGCCACCCAATTAGGGTGTGTTTGACGCGAATACAATGCAATACGCGCAACTTCTTGGCATGCCCGGTCAATTTTATCCGGGCCCAAACATGCCCGCTCAATTTTTTCCTCCACCAAACTATGTCCAACCTTCTCAAGAGGAGCCCGATTCCGTACCAAAAACTCAAGACGAACCACGTCAACCCGAGGGTTCTCAACGGGGGCGCGGGAGACGCTCGCATAAAAAGAAAGATGCTACCGCTCCTCGTCAAAAAAAGCAACAAGAACGTTGGGAACGAGACGAGGAGTATGCTTTAGCGCGAGCCTGGCTCGACATATCCGAGGACCCCGAAGTTGGTTAGTATATTTTTTTTTGTGTTTATATATATATATATATATATATATATATATATATATATACTTTATAATGTTGGTTAGTATTTTTTTTGTGTTTATATATATATATATATATATATATATATATTTTAATCGTATAATATTTTTTTTGCAGCAAACTATCAACATAGCCCGTTGTTTTGGCAACGGATTCGAGAGCTGGTTTTTTCGGCCATGGGTCGAGGGGAGTATCGAGAACAGGACTCGATATCGGGAAAGTGGTCGGACATTAATAATAAATGTCACTCGTTTGCGGAGGTTTACCAACGTTGCAAGGACAACAGGGGCAGTGGGGAAGGTGATGACGGTTTGTTGGCAAGGGCCTTGGACGAGATGAGAGATACCCGCGGGCCGTTCCCGTATTTGAGGATTTGGGAGATGTTGAGACATAGTCCTAAGTGGGCTAATGTACCGCCTATGGGGTTGGGTAGTGGGCGCAAGATTAGGAGAGGAAGAGGATCAGGAGGAGGAGGACCATCAAAACGAAGCAAAACCACCTCCACGTCGCGAGATCCGGATACACTGACATCCGATGCTCGCTTTGTGAGTTTAGATGATCCTGTTGATTTGGAGGAGGAGGAGGATATTCCAAGACCAACCGGTAGACGATCAAAAAAGGGTGGCAAGGCGGAGTCGTCTTCGACAGGAGGTGGTGCATCGAGGGAGGAGTTTGATGAAATGAATCGACGACTACAGGATCTTCGCGACGTCGGCCAAAGACGTTTGCAAACTATGGACCAGAGAGTGGCCGAGAATAAAAGGTTCGTCGACATTCAAGAGGCGAGGCAAAGGGAAAAGGACATTGAGTTTTTGTCCAAATCGATCGACCACCTCGAGGGAGAAGCCCTACTCCTCGCGATACATCATAGGCAACAAATCCTTGCAAAATATAACCTCCAGTAATTTATTTAAGTTGTTTTTTTTAATTTGGTATTGTAATTTTTTTAAGTTGTTTGTTTTTTTTTAATTTAATTAATATTAGTTGTGTGTTTTTATTATTATTTGTAATTTTTTTATATTTATTTGTCTTTTATTTTAATTATTTTGAGTTAAAAGATTAAAAAAATAATAAAAAAATCAACCAATCAGAAACAGGGGCTTTATAAATAAAGCCTCACCACTACACCCATTTTTCAGTTTCTCTCTCCAGGCTGACTCAGCAGCCACGTGGATCAATCAGGAAGGGGGGCTTTATATATAAACCCCCACTACGCATGCTCTTACAGTTGATCTAAAAGTATTATAAATTTTATGTAAAACTTCATATGATATCATAGCTTTTATGCTCGATCCTAATCCCCAAATCCTTCTGTTTTCTATTATTTAATTTAAATTTATTTGATTTATAATTATAAACTGGAACAAAAGTAGCTAGTAATCATGATCTGTAAAGATATTGCTTGATGAAATCAGACACCGATGTTGAAGCATAAGACTATACGGAGTGGGGCGGGAGAGCGGGCGGGAAGGGGGGGGAACACCGCTGCACGGTGGCGTGGAGATGGCGTGGAGGGTGGGGGCGGGAAGGAGGTCACCGGCGTGGGGGGGAGATGGAGGCCACGTGGCACGTTTCTATTGGGTGTATACTATGCAACGGTCATTTTAAAAAAAAAAAAAAAAAAAAAAAAAAATTAAATTACAAACGGTCAAATTAGCAACGGTCAAAAAAAAAAAAATTTATAAATTACCCCCATTTCACTACAAAACACCCACTTTAACCAAATTTTATACAATTTTCAACCAAATTTTATACACTTCTCATCCAATTTTTATACACTTCCTCAACCAACAATGAACCCATACAACCGAGGCTTCGACCCGAACAACCCATACGCGTACGTCCCAAACCCGAATACACCACCGGTTCGCCCGATCCCAAACCGTCCACCCCATCCTTCACCTTGTCCCGACTACGCCGGTTATGCCGGTTTTATTAGTGGCCAAATTTATCCGAATTTCCCATTCAATGATTCTCTCGTTCCTTCACAACTTCCTTTAACCCAAACCGTACCCGAAACACAACCTCAAAATGTGGCGGGATCATCTTCGGGTAAAAACCCCCCTGCAAGCGTATCGTCTCGAAACCGGGCTCGAATTCAAATTTCTTCATTGTTGGGAAGTCGCCAAAAACCATTCAAGATGGGCGTTCGTCCCCACTGCAAGCAACTCCGCAAAAAGGTCGAAAACAGGATCGTCAAGAAACCGTCAAACTGATCCTGAAAACGTAGAGGCCGTTAATTTGGATGATGACGACTTTGAAGAGGAATTGAGTCGCCCACCCGGCCGAGATAAGTCAAAAAAGCGGGCTGGGAAATCTACTGCTTCGGGTTCGGGTTCTGGATCAACCGGCGCTTACAGCGCTGACTTGCAAGATTTAAATGCCACCATGATTCAGTTCAATACGATTCAAGAAAAAATGCTCGAAGAGAAAAAAAATATTCGCGAAGCGTTCGAAAAAAAAATTGACTATGAAAGAGCGCAAATTGTCTATCAGAGAGCAGCACGAAAAACGCGAGGATTTGAAATTTCTCGCCATGAACACCGACCATATGCAAGGGCCGGAGTTAGAGATGACGCTTCAAATGAAGCGTGATATTATCGAAAAATATAATCTGAAATGATTTGGTAGTTTTTAATTTTTTAAGGTTTTATTGTATTTTTTTTAATTTTCTAGGTTTTTTTTTGTATTTTTCTAGGTTTGTTATTAATAAAAAGTATTTATTATTATTATTGTTTTATATAAAAAGTTAAAAAAAAAAGGAAAAATAAAATGCCACATGGCACTTCCCCCACCTCTTCCCCCCCTTCCACTCCCCACAATTATTTTCCCCCCCACAAGGGCCCCACAAGTGCCACATGGCGCTTCCCCCCACCTCTTCCCCCCCACCACTCCTTATAGTCTAAAAGTGGAGTTAAAATCTAGCAAATATCTATAAAGTCAACAACAATTTGTGAAGGATAGCATCATCATGAAGATCTAAGAACAAACAGGGAACAAAGATATCAAAGTAGATCTTACAAGTACAACACCAAATTATCACTTTGTCTATGAATTTAATTTTCATTTTTAGCTTTTGTTTCAAGCTATTTTTTTAGGCTCCATCTATTTAGATCTCCTTAAATCTAAATGCACACTCTAAGACTATATGGTGTGGAGACCAACTCCCCCAACTCCCCTAAATGCCACATCAGCGCCACCTCATTTTCTCCCTTTCCTCCCCTAAAGTTTGGAAATGGTATTTCCCCAATCCCCCTTCATTTTTTATTATATAAAGTTTAATTAAAAAAAAATAAATAATAAAATCAGCCAATAGAGAGGCTCGGTGCACAAGGGGAAATTTCCCCGGAATCCCCGAAAAAAAAACGGGAGGGACGGTGTTTTCTTCGGTGCCGACTCCACGTCACTCCCCCGAGCTTCTTCCCCGAGAGCACACCATACAGTCTAAGTATGACTCGTATTGGTTTATATGAGGCATACTTAAGTCAAAAAGCTACACAAACTTCAAGGGAATGTCAGACCTGAAACTTCGTGCGGATATGCCTCATATTGGTCAATAATGAAGCATACTAGGGTCTTTTTATTATTTTTTGTATTTCATTTTTATTGTATTTAAATAACTAAAAATACTAAATTAACTTAAAAAATTAACACAAAGTTTGTTATATTCATTCCAATATTATTTTAATTAACAAAATTATAACTTTTTGTTACCAGTATTATTTTATAAAAAAATATTATTTTTGTTTGGTTTTGTTTTGGTTGGTTTTGAAGATGTTTGTTTTGTTTTGGTGAGTTTGAAGAAGTTATAAGTTTGGATTAGAAAAGTTTTTTTTTTTAATCGATTGATCAAAACAACAACAACAATCTTACCTAGTAAATCCCACAATTAGCAAAGCTAAGAGTAGGGTCTGGAGAGGGTGAGATGTAGGCAAACCTTACCCCTATCCTTGCGGATAGAGAGGTTGTTTCCAGAGAGACCCCCGGCTCGACAACACATAAAAAAAATACGAGCTAAATTTAGAGAAACACTGAAAGAGTCACGTAGTAAAACAAAGGTATATATGTTATCAAAAAACAACCAAATAAAACACCCAAATACAAGTCTCCCTAACCGACCTTCGACCAACTTAAGAAAAAGTCGAGGCTCCTATAACCACGCTATGATACAACCAAACCTTCCCTAATAATCCTTAACCTTAATCTTGTGTCTCCACGAACCCATATCCTCGACCATGTCCTCAGAGAGGTTCATCTCTATTAAATCCTGCCTAATCCCTCATCCCAAGTCAATTTGTGTCTTCCTCTACACCTCTTTCTCTCTACAGTGAGGGTTTTTTTAAATCGATTGATCGTTGTATTTTAATACATCGAAAAGAGTTTTTTTTTTACAAATCGATTAATCAACGTATTTCAGTAGGGTGTTTTTTTTTTTGCAAACTTTTTACCATTTCTACATAAAGTTTATAAATATTTAATTTTGTTAATGTAAAAATATTTTAAAATTTTATATTGTAGTATAGATCTTGAATCGTATCATATGGTGTAGTACCGTATAGTACACTATACTATTATAGACTACACGATAATGTTTTGAAAAATAATAAAATATTTATAAAACTTTGTTAATAAAAAATAAATGTTATATAAAAGGTACAAAGTTTGCAAAAAAATGTCAATATGCCTCATATACGTGGCATATTAGACCCTATATCACTTTTCAGCCTAGTATCAGAGTCAATACTTGGCTCTGATATGCCTCATATTGAGCAATATGAGGCATATCAGAGCCACGTATTAGGTTTGATACTAGGCTGATAAGTGATATGGGACCCTAATATGCCTGATATAGATCAATATGAAGCATACTATGGTCTCTTTTTGTTTTGTTTTGGTTGGTTTTGAAATTATATGGACGGTACAAAGTTTGAAAAAGTTATAAGGTTGGTTTGAAAAAAGTGTTTTTTTTAAATCGATTGATTGTTGTATTTTAATACATTCGAAACAAAACAAAATAAAATAAACATATTCAAAACTAACCAAAACAAAACCAAACAAAAGAAATAATTTTTATAAAATAATATTGGTAACAAAAAGTTGTATTTTTTTTTAAAATTATGTTGGAATGAATGTAACTAATTTTTTGTTAATTTTTGGATTTTTTTAAAGTTAATTTAGTATTTTTAGTTATTTAAAAACAATAAAAATGAAAATACAAAAAAATGAGACCCTAATATGCCTCACATTGATCTATATGAGGCATATTAGGGCCCCCATATAGTGATATAACTTCTCAGCCTAGTATCAAACCCAATACGTGGCTCTGATATGCCTCGTATTAGAGCCACGTATTGGGTTTAATACTAGGCTGAGATGTGATATGGGGGCCCTAATATGTTCCATATAGATCAATACAAGGCATATTAGGGTTTCTTTTTCTTTTTTTTTTTTTTGTATTTTCATTTTTATTGTTTTTATATAACTAAAAGTACTAAATTAACTTAAAAATCCAAAAATTAACAAAAAATTAGTAACATTCATTCCAATATTATTATTTTTTAAAAAATACAACTTTTTTTACTGATATTATTTTATAAAAATTATTTCTTTTGTTTTGGTTGTCTTTGAAGATGTTTGTTTTGGTGAGTTTGAAGAAGTTATAAAGTTGGTTTGAAAAAGTGTTTTTTTTAAATCAATTGATCGTTGTATTTTAATACATTCGAAACAAAACAAAACAAACATCTTCAAAATCAACCAAAACAAAACCAAACAAAATAAGTATTTTTTATAAAATAATATTGGTAACAAAAAGTTGTAATTTTTTAAAATAATATTTGAGTGATTATACCTATTTTTTTTGTTAATTTTTGGATTTTTAAGTTAATTTAGTATTTTTAGTTATTTAAAAACAATAAAAATGAAAATACAAAAAAAAGACCCTAATATGTCTCATATTGTACAAAAAAAGACCCTAATATGTCTTCTGAGACATGTTAAGGGAAAAAATTCCCCCATATCACTTTTCAGCCTAGTATTGGTATCAATACTAGGCTTGATATGCCACATATTGTCCAATACTATGCATATTAAAGTACAATTTTTGTCTTTTAGCTATCTGATGTTGACCAACACAAAAAACAATAAAGTTGATATTCCTCAATACGAGGAGTGTGTATATATATATATATTTTTGAACGACCAACAAAAAAATTCCATTAAACACCCAAGCTAGTGGGCTACTAGCAAGTCGCCCATGTACAAATGTTACAATTTTTGTTCACCACCTAGATATATAAATGCACAATCACTTAATAATCGACAAATCAAATCTTCGCCACATATCCCAATCTAGATCTCCTTGTTTCGCTCTAGTCTTTATCCAAAGTAGACTTCTCGCCTTGATTTCTCCAATAATCCTTTGTAGAGATATTTGTTTTTGTGAGAACACCACCTCGTTTCGAGTCTTCCAAATACACCATATCACCGTAAAACATATCACGTTGAACACCTTTGTAATCTTCTTCAAGCCTCCTATGTATAAGTGTAAGGTCAATAGGTCTTTGAAGTGGAATGCGAAGGCGTTTCCCACTTTGCACCATTGTGAGATTAGTTGCCAAATTGATTAAGCCAAACTACATGACAAGAACAAGTGCTGAATCGTTTCGGGTTGCTTCCCGCACATTGGACAGTAGTCGGAACCCACTTGTATATTTCTTCTGATAAGCGCCACCTTTGTTGGAATTCTGCCTAATGCTGCACGCCATACCAATATCCATACTTTCTTTGGTACCCACGAGTTCATATGCACAACAAAACCACCAACTTCATGTCGCATTTTCTGTAGCAGCTTCTTAACATCTTTGACTGCAAAACCGGCTGACCCATCCCAACCCCAAACCCAACTGTCAGATCTAGGGGTGTGCACAGGTCGGTTCGGGTAGGTTTTTGGTCATAACCGTAACCGAAAGCAAAATGTTTGGTTAGTATGTTTTCGAAACCGATCAGGTTCGGTTATTTCGGTTTCGGGTGTTTCGGTTATTTTTTTGGGTTCGGTTCGGTTAAATCGTCTGGGTTTTTTTTGGAATATGATGATGATTGTTTTGTTGTAGTTCACTTTGACGGTTTAGGAACCGTTTTGACCGCTAACATCAATGAGTAATTACATATTCATTTATTAGGTAATTATATATTCATTTAAGTAAATGAGCATATCTTCAATTTCAACATCAACAAGTTCTCTGGTATTAGCTTCTCATGACAGCTGCAAGTTCATCAATCTTCAAGACATTAAAACACCGGTCAATATTGAGATGTTCAAAGCAACTTAAGGAACAAAAGGCACGTATCTATATCATATGGAGGTGCACCATGTTTCTTATTTGCTCACATGATTAGAATGAAGAAGAGAATAGCTCTAGAAAGATGCAAGGCATAGAAGTTAACAGTCTGTGTATGTATAGAAAGAAATGTTTTGTAAGGTACGTTATATATGAATGATAACAAATTTTCACTACACCACAACTCCACAATCCATTTTTTTAACTATTATTGGCTTATGTGGGTTATTAGAACTGATTGTGTGATTTACGATGCAATCTGATTGCATTTGGTATGCGAGAAAACCTTCATTTTCAAGATATGATTTATAAATTTTAAAAGATATTCCAAGGTTGGGCTCTTGTATCTTAAACATAAAAAATATGAAGTAGACTTTTAGAACTAATCGGGTCGGGTCGTATATTTTCGGTTACGAAAACACACATAACCGAACCCGAACCGAAACAATCGGTTTTCAAAAATTCATAAAACCGACCCGTCGGTTTTTTTGGTTTGTCCGTTTTTCGGTTCGGTTGTGTCGGTTTTTTCGGTTACGCTTCGGTTTTTTTGGTTTCATGCTCACCTTAGTCAGACTCAGCAGCAAGCCTTAGACAGATTAACAACTGCAGCAGGTCTGTCAATTCTGTTGTAGCAGTTGCACCCAAACCGACCCATTCCCAAACCCAACCCAGTCCCGTAGGAGAAACCCAATCCGCAACAGTTGCATACTTGTTTTTTCTGCAGCGAAAAGGACAGGAAACCGATACGCTAGAGAAACCTCTAGCGCCCAGTTATCGAGCCAAAACGCTACAGCCAACCCATTCCCAACCACCCCTTTGATTGATCTCGCAACATCGACACCCGAATCCTTCATTACTTAAATCGCCGGAGCTATGTTTTTCCACATACCAGGAGCCGATAACCTAACTGGTATTGGATTCCAGTCCCCCGACAAATGATGTATTGCCCAAATCACCTTCCTCCATAGTCCGTAATGATCAACTATGAACCGCCACCACCATTTCGTCAACATAGCTAAATTCGCGTCTCTTAGAGATCCAAATCCCAACCCACCTCATTCCATCGGCGCAATCACGCTATCCCATGCCACCCAATTCATGCGGGCCTTCTCGTCCGACCCACCCCAAAAAAGACCCTTCACATCCGATCCAAATCTTCTAAAACTTTAATAGGCGCCTTATAAAGAGAAAAGTAGTATGTTGGCAATGAATTAAGTACCGATTTGATTAATACCACCCGGCCCCCAAAGGATAATTGTTTAGCCTTCCAAATAGATAACCTCTTACGAAAAGCCTCCAAGACCGGTCTCCAATGTTTTATAAGATTCATGTTCGCCCCTACCACTAACCCCAAATAAGTGAATGGAAATCTACAAAACTTACACTTCAAAGTATCCGCCATCTGTAGACCCTCAGCCTCCTCAACCCCAATTCTGAACACACTACATTTCCTCAAATTTACCTTTAATCCGGATACAAGATAGCAACATCTCAGGATCCGTTTAAGGTTAAGGGCATTGCTTTCGGACAATTCACCGAGGAATATTACATCATCCGCATATAGCATATGTGAAAGCACCAATCCCCCCTCGCCACATTCTATACCCCGAAACAATCCCACCGCATACGCCCGCTTCATAATTCCGGTTAACGCCTCCATAACAAGAACAAATAAGAAAGGGGATAAAGGATCGCCTTGCCTAGTCCCCTTTCGCATCCAAACTCCAGAGTAGGAGACCCGTTAACAAGAACCGACGCGCGAGCAGATGTGACAATGGCTATAATCCACCTAATCCATAACTGAGGGAAATTCATTTGAGTCATAACCGACTCTAGGAATCCCCAATTCACTGAATCATGCGCCTTATCAATGTCAATCTTAAAAACCATGCCATGCCTCTTTTTCCTTTTCATCCAGCCGAACAGTTCATTAAGCATGAGAGGTCCATCTGTAATGTTCCTTCCTACTAAGGTGTTAAATTAATTTTTTTGGGTGTCTAAATATTAGCACCATTTTTTAATGGCTAACTTTTACTCCCTACTAAATTATCACTTTGTTTTTTTTAGTTAAATGTTAATTTCGTCCCTAAGCTTTTGTCCAGTTTGCTGCTTCAGTCCAAAAAGTTTTTTTTATTTTTATTTTGCAAATCAACACTTGAGGTTTGGATTTTTTTTTGCCAAATTCGTCCTTTTCACTAACTTAGTTAAAAAATATCGTTAACTCAGGGGTATTTTTGTCTTTTCACCTGCAATTTAAAATTTTAATAAAAATTTTTACCCCACCCCCATCTATATATCTCTCCCTTTCCCTCTCACACTCTCTCTCCCGCTCTCTCTCTCTCTCTCACTATATATATATATATATATATATATATATATGTGTGTGTGTGTGTGTGTGTATATATATCAGATTAATAATAATAATAATCAAATCGTGGTGGTGTTATGGTCAGAAGGCCGAAAGAGGCGGTGTTTCGACACATAACAGAGGTGGTGGAAGTGGTGGTTTTAGATCCGGTTTAGGGGAGGACGAAAGAGGCGGTGATGGTGGTCTTTGGTTGGTGATGGTAGATCCGACTGAAAACGATAATAACAAGACCCATCTTTCATGAACGTAGATCCGACTGAAAATGACGTCGTACGCGCCTCCTCTGCAGGTGGCTTTACTGCCAATTTGGGTCAGAAATTTGTTTCTATCTTTTTTTTTTTTATCATTTCTAGATGTTTCTGAAATTGGTTCTCATGGGTTTTTGTTTTGAATTGTGGATATAGAATTTTGGATGTATGGACTGATTATAATTGATTTATGCTGAAATTTGGTAGCTGATTTTATAAGTTTTTTTTTTGTTTGTGAATAACAGTTTGTTGTTGGGCTTAAGGGTATTTTGTATTGTGTCTAAATACTAGCAAATGGGGAAGAAGATGTTGGAGAGAGAGAGGGAGGGAGAGAGAGAGAGAGAGATAGAGAGAGAGATAGAGAGAGGGAGAGAGAGGGAGAGAGGGGGAGAGAGAGAGAGGGGGAGAGAGAGGGAGGGAGAGCGGGGGTGGGTGGGTGGTGACATTGCTTTAAAGGAGGAAAGTGGGAAAGAAGATGACTGATGATGTTGAAATGTTTAAATTGTCCCTCATTAAAGTGGTAAAATGACAACCCTACCCCTGACCTTAACGAGATTTTTTAACCGAGTAAGTGAAAAGGACGAAATTGGCAAAAAATCCAAACCTCTGGTGTTGATTTGCAAAAAAAAAAATGTATTGAAGTGGCAAACTGGACCAAACTTCAGGGACTAAATTGACATTTAACTCTTTTTTTATAGAATCCAAGATCTCTCGCTAAGAGTATGTGTAGTGGTGGGGGGTTATGTGGGGGTTATAGGATTAAAATATTAAAAAGTAATAGAAAGGGGGTTATGTGGGGGTTATGGAAAAAGAGGGTGTAGTGGGAAGGGGGGTTATGTGGGGGTTATAAATGATTGGTAATGATTGATTAATTATTGTTTTTTATTTAAATAAGAATATATTAAATACCTAATAATAATAATAATAATAATAATAAAAGAAATTCTTTAAGTTAAAAAACAATAATAAAAAATAAGATTTATTATTAAAAATAATATTAATTAAAATAAAAAAATAATAACCCACCCCAGTTACCCCTTCCCCACCTACTTCTTCTCCATCATCTTCTTCTTCATTTCTTCTTCTTCATTTCTTCACTTCTTCTTCTTCCTCCTCCTCTTCACTTCTTTCTCTTCCTCTTCACACACACAAACACAACAACAACAACAACAACAACAACAACAACAACAACAACAACAACAACAACAACAACAACAACAACAACAATAATAATAATAATAATAACACAGCGCTCGTTATGAGCAAAGCCAATCACCCCTAAAACGCTCCATAACGCCGGAGGGGGCGGTGTTCCCGGCGCTATGGAGGCCTAAAACGCCATCATAACATGCCCACTACACATGCCCTAATAGGCGAGAGCTTCTTAAGTTATCAAGTATTGTACAGAGGATCTGTGGTGATAATGAGGATAGGGGTATTGCTTGGGATTGGAAGAGGTATCCGGCCTCTAATGTAGAGATGGTGGAGCTTATTCAGTGTCATCGCATGGTTGGGACAGTTAGATTGACGCAAGCCAGTGACTCGTGGAAATGGAATAGTGGTTCGAATGGGTCTTATACGGTGAATGTGGCGCGCAAGTGGTTACGTAGTGGTGATGCGGCGGTTGAAGGGTTCAAGTACAAGTGGTGTAAATGGCTTCCTTCTAAATGCAACGTTTTTATGTGGCGCGCCTCGTTGGATAGACTTCCAACGGCTAGTGCCTTAGCTCGCAGAAATGTGTTTGCGGGCGATGGCTTATGCAAGTTTTGTGGCGAGGTGGATGAAACTCTAGAGCATGTTTTGACGGCTTGTGCGGTCCCTAATGGATTGTGGATGGGTATGTCCTCGTGGCTTCGGTTGCCCCCTATGTTCGTTTTCTCGGTTCAAGACATTCTTACTATGGTCGATCATCTCGCTATTTCTTCCTCGAGGAAAAAGGTTTTGTATGGTATTCTTATTATCGCTTGTTGGAAGATTTGGATGACACGAAATGATGTTACTTTCAGACAAGGTTCGGTGAACGTGACGAAGATGCTCTCAGAAATTAAGGCGATAAGTTTCCTTTGGTTTAATTGTAGAGCTAAAAATGATAGGATTGATTGGAAAGGTTGGTGTTGTTTTGATGTAACTTGATGTATTGTCTTTGTGGTTGCTCCGGCTTGGAGATAGCCCTTTTGTGTTTTAATGAAGTTAGCCTTTCAAAAAAAAAATCAAGTATTGTACAGAAGTGACAAATTGGATCAAACTTCAGGGACAAAATTAGTATTTAACTTTTTTTTTATATAGAATTCAAGATCTCTCACTAATAGGCAAGAGCTTTTTAAATTTATTAAGTAAGCTAGTCTCACGTTATTTGTTTAATGCTAAATATCAAACTAAAAATCTACTTTTAATTTGAGAATATGTTAAAAAGTCTTTGTGTGCTTAATGCTGCTATATAGTGGGCAGTAAATTATACACTAGCCAGCAGTTACAAGTTAGCACTCATTTACTTTTATAATTATTTCTATAAAGGTAACCATAAATATCTAGCAATAGCATGCATTTACTTTTATTTCTATAAAGATAACTATAAATATCTAGTGAAGTATGAGAGAGAAAATACTCATTTCACTGTAAAATTTACTTTAATTAAATAATTGAGTAACCAAATTTTGGCTTTGGAGGATGAACCTACAAAACGGAATACCTTTGTGAATAGAAATTTTCTATTTTTGGTGGCGACCTAAATAGGGATGAGCTCCTTTCAAAAGTGTCCCTTGATCACAGAACTTGTTGATATATATCACTGCAATTGGCATGTTATCCGTAACCGTACGTAAAAATTTAATTAAGAATCTCAAAAAGCATTTTTCAGTAACATGTTACTTTTAAATAAATATCCACCAAATTAATAATTTGCAACGAACTATATTGTTAGAGCATGTCTCACGAAAGATTATCGATCCTTGCCCGACTTGTCCTGACCAAAATTAACATTGTTAGATATATCCTTCAAATATGGTCATGTAAGTCAATGATATTGACTGTATTGATCAAATAACCTTGTATAATATCTCTCTTTTTATAGGGATGAATAGGCGAGATACAGGGAGAAAAATATCTATTAATTAATATATATAAAAGAATTGAACATTGCTGACGTGGCGTGCAATGGTGCCTTCAACATCTCCATGAAACTGCCACGTGGCATCATAATTGAAAGATTTTAGTTTTTTGAATTATTTCCTTTTTTAATTAAATTGAGTTATTTTAGGAAAAAAGAATTTAAAATTAAATTTAAAATTTTATCTCTCATATTTTCTCCCATAATTTTTAAACGTTTATATCTTTTATATACGAGATTTTTTAAAGAAAAAAATTACACCAAATTAACGAGCGTTTTATTATCTTTCCAACGAGTACCATAGTGCTATATAAAAAACGGAGAAAAAATCGACTATTTTTTGTGGGTTTCGTTCATACTGAAAAAAAACACACAAAGTGATCATGTTATTCATTAATCATGTTTTTTTCTTTTAAACCGAGTTCTTATCTACGATGTTGATAATCAGCCCAATCGCTATGTTATCATTGGAATTTATTAGGTATACTTCATCAAGAGAAGCTAGGAGAAAAAATCGCGCAACACTGCAACACATGGTGTCAACTTATAGCAAGGTTATTTTTTTATTTATTTAATTACAAGAGTAATAATTATAATTATTACTATTAGTATTCGTATTATTAGAATGGTTATATTTTTCAACCCCAGGACGCTCCCGGGAAGAATTGATAGTTGCTGACGTGGCGTTCAACTGTGGCCTCAACCATCTCTTGATTATGCCACGTGGCATAATGAGATGCAATGGTTACAACTTCCAACTTAAGTGTTTTTTTAGTTGATTAGGTTAGGAATTATAAGAGTCATTAGAATATGAGAAATTAGAGAGATGTGATGAGTTTTTGAATAGTTGCAGCTTACATAAGTGATTCTTTAGATGATTACTGATTAGGTTTTAGATTAGGGAATATGAGTTATTACTGATTAGAATACTATGAACATGCAATGATTGAGAGATTTTGTGGTTAGTTAACTTAAGCCATTTGTATTAGGTTATCACGTAAAATTAGATTTTTCAACCCCGGGACCCTCCCGGGGTAATCAGCTAGTGAGTAATATATGAAGACCATTGACTCTCCTAGTCAACCTAGCAAAGACCATTGACTCTACTAATCAACCTAATAAAGACCATTGACTCTTATAATATTTTACATTTAATTTAATATTTTAATAGGTCCTTTGCAATGAGCTCTTACTTGAAGTATCTACAAAGTCCTTGGTCTCTCTCCACGATATAGCCTTTGTCTAAGCGTCTTTAAACTAAAAACCATTGCCGATTGTTCAAAACAAATTCATCGGTTAAATTTTGGCCAATTAACTCAATCGAGTAACAAATATATTTTCGAAGAATCGCATGCATAGGTTATTATACCTTAATAAAAATTAGACAAAATTACACAGATTGTCCTTTATTTATTACCCAAATTGCACCTTCTGTCATTTGTTTTTCATTTGCACTCATTTTGTCCTTTATTTTCTAACTTTACACTTTTAGGGGCTGTTTGTTTACCCTCTTAATGATTCATTAAGAGGTTCACCTCTTAATCGGACAGAGGCTATAGTGTTTGGTTGGAAAAATACAAGGCTCTTAATGATTCATTCAGTGTTTAATCCTACAGCACTTGGAAGATGCTGAATAAAATTTTTCCCTCTTGATGCCCTTCATCTTTCACAAAACACAAAACCTCCTCACCAAACCTCTCATCTCATCTCCTCCACCCCCAAACCTCCGCCCACCCCTCTCCTCACCACCACCCGCCGCCGGCCGGCCCTCCTCCGGCCACAGCTCTCGTCTCTCGTCTCCCCGCCACCACAACCCATTTCTCTCGTCTCTAGTCTCCCTACCACCACAGACAGCTCTCGTCTCTCCTCCGACCCTCCTCCTCCTCCGTCTCCCACCACCAGAGCCTTCCTCCTCCGTCTCCCCACCACGAGCTGCCCCCTCCCTCTCTGTGCTGAATCAGATCTGCGAAAAACAAGGTATCCTGTTTTTTTTAAACTGATTTTTCATTTGTATTATTATGATGTGGTTGTTTTATTTGGTTATTGTTATGGTTTGTTTATTTTTCAGATTTTTTTTTCTGAATTTGGTGATATATATGAATTTGGTGATATATTTTTCAGATTTTTTTTTTCTGAATTTAATTTATTTTTCATATTTTTTTGTTATGTTGCTATGTTGTATGTTGATTGTTATGTTGTATGTTGATTGTTATGTTGTATGTTGTATGTTGATTGTTATGTTGTATGTTGTATGTTGTATGGTATAATGGTTATGTTGTATGTTGATTGTTACTAATGGTTATATTAGAATCATTGGATAATTGGTATGATTGAGGTGGTTTAAATCCCTAATCTTTAGGAACCAATATCCAAAGAAATGGCGAAAAGGATTAGGATTAATTGGAAGCAAGAAGGTGTTGAAAAAACCTTTCTTGAAGCATGTCTTCATGAAGTAACCGTTAATGGACGTGAAGGAAGTAGTCTTAAACAAGCGTCCTGGAAAACTATAGCTGAAAAATTGAAAACTCAAAACAATTTCATAGTGGACCAACGTCAAATGAAGAATCACTATGATTTTATAAAAGGAAAATTTGCAGCTTGGTTAAAGCTTAAAAACAAAACCGGGAATGTCTATGATCCAGTTACAAACACTTTTAACTTGTCAGAAGAACAGTGGCAAATTGAGATGAAGGTATTTGTTTTATACTAATAATTAGTAGTGGTATATTTCATTAATGTTATAGTATTTTAAAATACTTCCTCACACAGTCTAACAAGTATGTAGAAGCTTTGAGAACTGCACCACTTGCTTACCCCGAGCTTTGTTGTCAATTGTATGAGGGGTCTACTTCAAATGGGTTTGATAGTTGGGGGCCAAGTGCTACGCTTCCTCATCCTTCTGAGAAAGTGTATGAGCAGAATTTGGATGGTATGGACGTCGAATGCGCTCAAGTGGATTCCCCAGGTAAAGGTGTTAGTCAGGAATCAAGTATTCGGTCCCAAAAAAAAGAAAAAAAAAGGAGAGAAACGAAAACATAAGGCAACATTAGAGTCAAAGCTCATAGAAGTTGGTGAAGATATTAGCAAGTTGGCAAAGATGATGATTGAGAAACAAGCACTTTCTGATGATATGGATGCATGTTTGGCGAAGTTGGAGACATTGGGTTGGGATGAGTCGGATGCGAAATACGAAACTGCGCTTTTGCTTTTTGGTAAGAGTGCCGATCTTAGGAAACTGTGGGTACGTCTTAAGCCGCAGAATTGTGAGAAATGGGTTAAGAATGCGGGAGCGAAGTATGGATTGTTTAACTAAGTTTGTGCTTTGATTGTTTTTTTTTTTTTTTGGATGTTATGTTATGGATGTTATGTTTTGGATTTCATGTTATGGATGTTATGTTTTGGATGTTATGTCATGGATGTTTATGTTTTGGATGTTATGTCATGGATGTTTATGTTTTGGATGTATCTTATGGATGTATATGTGGATGATATAGTTTATTTATGTTATGATAGGTATCTTATGGATTCGGACGATGAGATTATATTTTTCATTATCTATTGTTGGTATTGGGTCTCATTAGCCTCGAGAATAAATGTTAAAAGGATAAGAGACTTGAATTCGGCATTAACCGGTCATGAATACACGCAAGAATTATTGCATGGTACTTCTACACAATGTCATGAGATGATGCGTCTTTCACGTGATGCATTTATATTGTTGTGCAATCATTTTAAACAAAAAAAATTGGTTGCAAAGTAGTAAGTCAATAACCTTGGAAGAAAAGTTGGCTATGTTTTTTATGGTCATTGGACATAATGAACGTTTTCAAATGGTTAAACGAAGGTTCCAACACTCAACAGAAACAATTCATAGATGTTTTCATGAGGTACTAAAGGCAATGGTGAATTTCGCAAGAGAAGTTGTAGTTCCAACATCTTCTAATGTAAGTGCAAATAACTCCGAACGACATAGAAGGCTAAAAGAAATATTTCCTGGAGCAATAGGTGCCTTAGATGGAACGCTTATACATGCTATCGTGCCTGCTGATCAACAGACTCGTTACAGGGGAAGAGGAAAAGGTGAATGCTTTCAAAATGTATTAGCAATTTGTGACTTTGATATGATATTCACATTCGTATGGGCCAGATGGGAGGGAATTGCACATGATTCACGAGTTTAAAAAAAGTTGCATTCAACCCAAATTTTGGCTTTCCTTTCCCGCCACCAGGTTTTTAACCATTCTTCAATGTTCATTTCATACATTATTTGTTTTTTATATGATAGTTTTGATATTGATACAGATAAGTATTACCTTTGTGACGCTGCGTACACCAACACGCGTGGATTTATGATTCCTTACCATGGTACGAGGTATTGGTTAGCCGATTTTCGACGACAACGTGCGTTAACTAAGGAAGAAAGATTCAATCATGTTCACGCACAACTCAGAAATGTCATTGAACGTGCATATGGTGTTCTAAAGGCGAGATTCCCAATCCTAAAGCAAATGGCTCCCTTTTCTTTTCCAATACAAAGAGACATAGTGATTGCTTGTTTCGCCATCCATAATTTTATAAGGAAATGCAATATTTATGATCAGTTATTTATGGAGTATGATGAGAACACGATGTTTCATGAAATGCAAAGTGGGGAAAATGATGGCCTGTTAGTTCATGACATAGAGTGGGGTTCACAAGGTATTGCCTATATGAATTCTTTACGTGGCCAGATTGCTAATAAGTTGCTTTCAAATGATTCATCAAATTAAAATTGTATGCAGAGTTGTGTAATTTGTATTTGGATTTCGTATGTTGGGTTATTTTGTATTTGGATTTTCGTATGTTTCCATGGATGTTAAAGGAGTTATGTTTAATTTGGATTTTCTATGACGTTTTGTATTTTCCTTTTACAATTTTTCATCAATCTGTACACTATTCAGAACTCTGGCCAAACAGATACATTCATTTAGCACATAATCGTTCAGAGGAGCAAAAATAGTCATTCTGCACAGTCACTCAGAGATACAGCCAAACAGCTCTTAATGGTTCAGCACTTACTGGTTCAGAGCCTCTTAACCATTCAGACCTCTTACTGATTCAGCACTTGCCAAACAGCCACTTAGCCTCTATAGTTTTCCTAAGTCTTAACTCCAAATAAAACGACAAACCTAAGGCACGACATGAAACAAAATCATAGGGCTTTTAAACTACATCAAATTCCGATCAAAACCATAATTTTGAAGTAAAACAATTGATGAAAAACATATATTGTTTTTATAAAAACTCATTTTATATATAAACATACACATATATATAACCGAAGTTAAGCGAATTCGCATCAAACATAACCCGACAAACATGAAACATGACCGAAACTTGTTAAAAACTTATATCGAAACCAACCGATACAAACCGGATCAAAATTCGGGTCATAACCCAAACCGAACTTGACCCGCGTTAACAAAAACGAATCCTACTCATTCAAATTGCACAAAAACTCAGATCTGAGCACACCCACCTGTTTCTGGATCCAAATCGCACTAACATCTGGAAATCCGCACTAACATCTGCAAAATCACGCGTAAAAAATTTTCAAATTTAAAACTTTAACGAACCCACTTGTAAAACCATCGATTATGCCATAAATTGGAACCTTGTATAGATTCATAATTCATAATCGATCAGTTCTGTGCAAAAACATATAAAAAACATCCACTAAATCATTCATAATTTGAAGAACAAGAACAACCCAGTCGCAACTTTAATCGGTCGATTACACCTCTAAAACATACCAGTAAGAATCATGTTATATATGGTTTTGATCGGAATTTGATGTTCTATAATAACCCTATGATTTTGTTAATTACCGTGGTCGAATTCGAAAATGGGTTCAGGGGTTAGTGTTCGATCAAAACTAAAGGGGCTAAAAGTGTAAAGTTAGAAAATAAAGTTAACCAACTTTTTTAACTTAGTTAGGGTAAATGACAGAGGGTGTAGCAAATTGAAAAAATAAATGACAGAATGAGTGCAAATGAAAGACAAAGAACATAATGTGCAATTTGAGTAATAAATAAAGGACAATCTGTGTAATTTTGTCTAAATATTATCTTCCGATCACATCCCACCTTTTTCAAGAATATAAAAATTGCACTATTTTATTTGCAACTACGCCACACAAATTAAAAGAATATTTTTTTGCTTTATTCTTCTTTTATTCGTAGAATAAATTTGATATGCGTCCTTTTAATAGCAAAAACACTTTATAAATCAAGTTTTCCATACATAAATATATATAGAGTAAAGATCAAATATAAATGGATTTAACTTACTAAACATGAGAAGTGAAGAGGAATTTTATTTTATTTTTTTTGAATTTTTTTTTTTCAGTTTAAACATGTTTTCTAGCTGAATAACATAAAAAAATAAAAAATAATAAATTTTAGCGTAATTACGTTATTAGAGTAATTACAGTTGTTTACACTATAGTAATTACGTAGTTACCCTACAACATTAATTTCGTAATTACTCTACACTATTTTTTTTAGATTTTTGTACTAAAATACATTTTTAACATTATGGAAAAAAATTTTAAAAAAAAAAATACATACTAAAAAAATACCATCCTTTACTTCTCAGGGCTAGATTTTGTATAATAAGAACCATTTGTGCAACAACCTTAATATTATTAATCGTAAGTCGGAGATATTCATGTGTGTTAATTACCTAATGTGATATCATGTTTGTAGCGTACGAAGTATCTAAGCGGCGACACACGTATTTTGAAAGACGTATATGCACATCCGTTAAATAACGGGTGGTTTCACACGTCATTCTAAAATTTTAAATACAACATTATAGTTGCACAAGTCATCCATGCATTAGATGCATTGGCGTGGACTCATTTGGCGTGTCGTAACGTTGGACGAATTTTCGTACTCGTATTCAATGAACTATTGTTGTACTTGATTTAGTTAATTAGATGCATCGTTGTATTAGATTTGATCACGCCATTTGTTGCAAAATGCGTCAACGTACATTGTCTAAGAAAATATTTTTCTTTGAGCCACCCGTAGTGGTAAAGAATGGGGGCGTGAAAATGCCCCCATAACGCTGAAACACCACCCTCCTAGGCATCATCCTTCAAAATTTGGTCTTTGCGTGAAAATTTTAGCGCCGGATTTGGACGTGCAAATTGCTTCTTTTTTGTGGGAGCCAATTAGTACAAGTGGATCGATGAGGCTTTTTTTTTTTTTTTTTTTCTGTATTACTACATGTGGTGATACATAAATCTCACTTTCTATTATTTTAAATCATATCATCAAGGACTCAATAGCAACCATTGATCTCAATATAACCTTTATAGGAACTAATATAATACTATCCTAGTAATAAATAATAGGGTTAGGATCAAATACACAAGATACTTTTTCTAGGAAGGGTGAGAAAGATTGTGATCCATTGATCATATACTTGAAGGGTTGAGATTAGTTTGTTTGAAAAAAATAAATAATAAATTAGAGAAAGGGCATAAAAGGAAAACAACATTTGTTGACTTTCTCTCTCCATATGCAATGCACATGTCAATTCCCCCTATCATTTTAAAACGTCTATAACTTTTTCATACGACATTTTTTTTTTTCAAAAAAATTTCACCATATTAACGAGCGTTTTTTTATCTTTAATATGAGTACCACATTGCTACATTAAAATTGAAAAAAAAAATTCGTGCTAAATGGGTTTTTTTCTCCGTTGTGTCTTCTGCACGTTCATTGTGTTATAGTATGCATGTGTGCTTTATAAATATGTTTTTTTAGTCTACACATGATTTAACTTTGTCCATTGTGTTTTTAGTATGATTTTAATTGTGTTTTACGCAAATGAGTTTTGTATTTAGGTGTACATTGTGTTTTATTATGTTGTTCATTGTGTTTAAGTCTATTATTCATTGTGTTTTAGTCTTCTGTTCATTGTGTCTTTAGAATGTTGTCCATTGTGTTTTATTAGAATGTTCATTGTGTTTTATACCCTATTGTTCATTGCATATTTAATTGGTACTCATTGTGTTTTACGTTATCTCCATTGTGTCTTATGCAACTGGGTTTTCAACTTTTTTTTACAAAAGTATTCATTGTGTTTTAATCTTCTGTTCATTGTGTCTTTATTATGTCGTCCATTGTGTTTTACACAATTGGGTTTTTTAACTTTTTTTTTCAAAAGTATTCATTGTATTTTAGTCTTTTGTTCATTGTGTCTTTCGTATGTCATCCATTGTGTCTTATGCAACTGGTTTTCAACCTTTTTTTTTTCAAAAGTATTCATTGTGTTTTAGTCTTCTATTCATTGTATCTTTAGTATGTCGTCCATTGTGTTTTACTAGACTCTTGATTTTGTTTTATACCCTATATTTAATTAGTGTTCATTGTGTTTTACATTCCATTGTGTCTTACGCAAGTGGGTTTTGAAATTTTTTTACAAAAGTATAGCAATATGGTACTCATATTAAAGATAAAAAGACGCTCAATTTTATGGTATAATTTTTTTAAAAAACGGATGACGTATAAAAAAGTTACGGGCATTTAAAAATGAAGGTGAGTTTGACATGTGACTTGCATGTGCATATGTTTTTGACAAAATTACGCCTCCCACTTATTAATCCTTTAGACGCATGTCATTTTCTAGTGGCTTCTTACCCTTCTCATTTTTTGTAGCCTTTGTATAATAACCGTAATAACCATAAACATGACACAACCTCCAAAATGTTTATAAACGCAGATGCTTATCTGCAACGTCAGCCCTTATGAGTATCTCCTCACCGGTCTAATTTCAATTTCTCAACAAAATCGTGGGTTTACTATTTATTGATGCTTACACCCTGTCATCCACAACTCACACCCATCCCTGCCCCATCTTCTATAATTACACTCTAACTAAACCCCATTAAATTAATTTTTTTTTTTTAATATTTGATTGATTCATGTCGGAAAAAAATAATAATAATTAACTAGAAAATTTTACATGGGCGACACGGCATGAATTTGATCGATATTTAATTAGTTACATTACCGTTACGTCGTCTGAAATATGTTAAGACACAATTTCACAGCCCTAAAATAAACGAAAAAAGTATCGTTTTCGACAATATAAACATTAGTACTAATGATAATGACGTTTCGAGGGTACTTTTCGATAATTTGCCACTGTTTGGCTCTTGTTGTAAAATATATGTGGTGAAATTGAAATTGAAATAGAAAAAATGAAACTTCATCCATGTTTCTTTTTAATTTAATAATAATAATAATAATAATAATAATAATAATAATAATAATAATAATAATAATAATAATAATAATAATAATAATAATAATAATAATAAAACCTTTTCTTTCATACTTTCCTTTCTATATATACCCTACCCACCCTTCACCACCATCTTCAATTCTTCATAATAATAATAATATCCTCACATTCTCTCACTAAAAATGGGCATTTGCAGTTCTTGTGACTCAACAGCCGTCACCACCGCTAAACTCATCTTACACGACGGTACCTTGCAGGAATTCTCGTACCCAGTTAAGGTATCCTACGTTTTACAAAAGCATCCTTCCACATTCATCGTTAACTCCGATGACATGGAATATGACGACGTCGTATCCGCTGTTAAAGAGGAAGATGTTCTTCAACCGGGTCAGCTCTATTTCGCTCTGCCTTTGGCTCGGCTCAGGCGGCGGCTTAAGCCCGAAGAGATGGCTGCATTGGCTGTCAAGGCTAGCTCTGCATTGAGTAAATGTGGTTGTCGGAATAAAAATGATTGTTTTGAAACGTCGTCGTTTTCGAAGAGTTCGGGTCGGGTTTCGGATGTCGGATCGAGAAGTGGGAAGGGTGGTGGTGGTGGTAGTGGAAGGCGGCGTGAGTTCACCGGAATGTTGAGTGTGATACCGGAGTAGAGATATATATATATATATATATAGAGAGAGAGAGAGAGAGAGAGAGAGATGTTGTAAATAGGTTTAAGGAGTTTAGTTGTTTTGATAATTAGTGTTTTTATGTCGAAAATGAAAGCATTTTCGGGGTGTTTTCACAGTTTTTACCCTGAAAAATGAAATCGTGAATGGTAAAATTTCATGTTCCATGCAGTTATTTTTGAAGTTACCCAAGTTTATTAATTATTGGAGCATCTCTCTTTTTATATCATGCTTCTATATTATATACTAAAAAATTTTAAATTAGTAACACGTGTTATTGGTAAAGCCTTCTAATTTTTTATTTTTCACCTCACTCTCCTACTTAATTTTAGACTAGTGGGTTTACCTGCGCGTTGCAGCGAGATCCACAAATGGGTTGCAATACACCATTATCATACTTAAGTTTTTTGCCGCAAGTTACACAAAAAGAATAAAAATATGCACACTATGTTTTAACAAGTATTCGTAGAAAGAAAAAAAAGAAATGTGCACCGTCACTTACAACTGATTGCAGTTCATCACAAAAATAATGTACTCATTATTGAACAAATCTTAATAAACCAAAGTTATGTTATTGTGACAAATTACTAAGAACATAAATATCACTCTTGTGTAAGTTGTCCGGTCATTGCATATGTACATAACCGTGCCATTGAAAACCTTGCTAAATGATAAAGTTTATTTACATGACAAAAGCATGTACTAATAATATGATATTGTATACACTATCATATTGTCACACCACATCAATGGCGGAAACACGTGGCGCGACGCTCGAAAGCATATCAAAGTCAAGATTAACACAAACTATATTTAATTAGAAAAGATCATTTTATTAAGATGTCGAAAAGAGTACCTTGTTATAAACATTACATATAAAACAAAAAACATTAAGTTCCAATGTGGGGTGTTTTCGTTTATGTCCCAACCCGATGGTAACAATAGATGAAACCCCTAACCAGTGTCTGACATCCCAAATTCCACCGTACTAGCCACATACCTGTTCAACATTTAGTTACCTGAAAGGTATGTTTAAAAATTTTAACAACAAAAATTTGACAACAAAAACATGTGCAGAACGAACACATGCAGTGACCTTTGTAAAAGTAGCTAACTCCTACAAACTATGACGAGCATTCCCTTGAGCCCATAACCAAACCAAGACTAATATTGCCCCGCGAGCAGTAGTTGTTTCTCGGTAAATAACAACTTAGTTCAGAATACGTGCACCCCAGGCATACACAGTTGTATAATCGACGCTATCGATTAGGGGTGGGCCTTGTCAGGCACCAATAGCGCTATCCAAATATTCCTTCGGTTCTCGATTTCAACACACACACAACACACGAGTAAATGGTTACAGTAGCGAGGACTCACCCTGAGTGGTGTATAAACAACAAAACTCAAGTACTCATCATGCCACTTATAACGTTTTAACTTTTGAAAATATTTTGTCATGTAAAACATTTGACTTTTAAAACATTTGACATGTAAAAAAAACATTTGACAAAACATAGCTGTCCCCCAAAAAAACTGTAAAAAAGGGCCGTGAAACTCACCTTGATTTCCTTGCTAGTTAGGAAACAAAGCCCGAAGCTTTAACCAGCTTCCTCGTGTCCTAATTACCAATGAAGGACACCTTAAAAACCCATCATATATAAGCCTAGCTTATTTTCCGATTGTAAGAAAGTTTATTCAACTACCTAGACTCGTGTGTACGAACCCGAGTCGTTAAGTGTTTTAACTCCACGAACTGATCGTGACTTATCATAATTCATGTGTTCACATACGACATAGTACCCAAGTTGCGCACCTGTTACTATTCGTGTGTAAACCATGTTGGACTAACACCACGAAACGTATAACTCATCCTGAGTCGTAACCCATCTTGTAAACCGGATAAATGTATTAGCCTTGCATGTTTACTTTTAGAAAATATACTTTAAGGAAAATACAATTTTAGTTATTAAATCTGACTAATAACCATTGTTATTTTACCTTCCAAAATCCAAGCGCTTTAAGAGTTTCCAAAACATTATTTTTCATAAAATCGTTCTCGATGACCAACATATATGTATTTTAAATCCGAACAATAAACATTGTTTAATTACTGAAAACCTTTGAGAAACGACACATTTGACGCTTAGTAGATATTGTATATCGGTTTTGACTTATTGTCCAGGATTGACTATTATGGTTACAAATAATATTTGTCAAAAACGTCGCGATTTTGTATAAAATACATTTGTCACACACTTGGAAGATTATTTATAAAACATACAACATCATATTTGTTACGCTTTGGATTTTATAAAAATTTTGGCAGAGTTTCCTCTGTTTTTGCATAAACCAGACACCACAAGTCGTCTAAAATTTTCAAAAATCAATTTCAAACCACAAGACGTCAAATCCATTTATCCTCAATTTCAATTCACGAGACTATACGTTTAGACAATTATATAACTTATACTTTATATATAACAGTATGTGTACGATATGGTCCAACATATTTAATCCAATATCAATATTCAACACAAAGTCACGCTTTTATATCAAGTTAGTAAACATCCCGCTTATACCGGTTCGTTTTCGCGAGTTAAAACTATTTCGATTTGATTATACCGAAACCACACGCGCGTAACCAGGGGCCGCCTCGAACGCTGCGTTGACCGAATCGTTTGACCCGTTGACCGGTAGTTGACCATTTGACTGTGTTGACTCGGGCTTGACCAAGTTTAACCGTGTCGACTCGATTTTACCAGATCTACCAAAATTAACCCGAACATAAATCAACCGACACTCAACCTGGGGTCGGCTCAACCCGAACCCAAATATGACCCGGACCATCATCTCTAATCACCACGAGATCCACCCGATCTGACCACCACCAATAACCACCACTGGTCGACTTCAAAACAGCGACCACCAGTACAAACGACCACCTAATCCCAAATCCCGTGTGACAACCGGTAAAAATCCAGGTACTATCCGTACGAATATAAATAATTGTAAATATGATTGCATGATATGTGTTAGATCTATTTTGGCGATAACTGAAGGAATGTTATTGGAGATTGGTATTATTTGAAATATTATGGGGATTTTAGTGAATTCCGTATCACATAGTGATAAATTACCATATTAAGCCTTGGTGACGACCCGACTAATGGTAGAAAGTCTAGTTAAAACATAATACATGGTCCGACATGTCAAGTTACTTTATAGATGGATGTGATTATTTTTAATGGATTAAGGGATGAAAACCTTAGAATATTTAAGGTTTGTAGGTTTTATAAAGATATGAGTGTGTATATTATGTGAAAGTTTTTATAAAAAAAATAATAATACACCCAACCCCCTCCCCCTACGGCTGACCCCACCCCACCTCATAATAATATTAAGTTGTTGTTGTTATTATTATTATTATTATTATTAATATTATTAGTAATAATAATCATTGGTCTATTTAAAGGTTGTGTTATCCCAAGAACACACCACCTTTATTCTTCCACACTCTTCATCTTCCATACACTCACTCTCTCTCTCTATAAAAACCCTCAATATTCTCTCTTTCTCTTTCTCTCCCAACCGAAACACCCTCATCACCACCACTTTTCTTACTTTTAATCATGTATTCATCATGAGAAGCATGATTATATGAAGTGATAAGCATTCTTGGTGATCTAGAGATAAAAAGGTTCAAGAAATAGAAGTTTAGAAGGAAAAACCCCAAGTTGAAACAAAGGTGAGTACAAAACTAAAACTATTTCAATATTTTAGTATTTTCATAAGTATTCACCAAATAAACAAAGGTTTTTCAATCTAAAACTAATGGGGAAATAAAAAGAGAATGTATATGTATGTAATGTATGTATGCGTGAGTATGTGTGTGTATGTGTAGCCGTGTGTGTGTGCGTGTGTGTGTCAGTGTGTGTGAGTGTGTTTAGAGTAATAATCTTGATGTTTTGATGATTAAAATGTTAAGATCCTTCACATTTAGGCACATGCAAGAGAGTTTAAAGATGTTAAGAAATCTGAATATTTACTAAACTTTAGAGAAATCACTAACTTGAATAAATGAGTTATTGGATGATCTAGTTGAAAGATGACTTATGGACCCTTATGGACTTGAAATGGACTTTGATAAGACATAAGTTTGATAAGATTTTAAGTATAAACTCAGATCTGATTACAATAAAGTTTTAATGGATTTTATGAACTTAAACTAATGCAAAACAAGCTTTGATAGGATCTACATGATTGGGAAACCTTGCATGTACGGTCGGAACCCATTTTTCAGCTTAAAACGCCAAAAACTAAGCTTTAAAAGATGATTTTCTAAAACTGATTTAGAACATATTTTTATAACTTATTTTGGTGATAAATAAGGTATAATAAGGTTAACAAGAAAGATTTAAGGTTAAACCTTAAGAATAACGGCTAAGGACGCGTAAAAACGCATAATATTGATGGATTTGTGCACTAGAAACACATGCATATAGATCTGATGTAAACTTATTATATAGGTGAAAATGTAGTATATTAAGCAATAATCAAGGTATATTAGGTGTTTACCTTGATGAGGGGCGCTTGCAGTGCAAAACTATGCCCTGAAAGTGGCCCGAAACATAGTTATAAGGCATTAAATGTTAACATAAGGTAGCAAGACTTGAGTAGCAAATACAAGGTTGTAACATAGATTGAATATTGGTTTTATGACTTAATTAGAAGCTCTAGTATGTAAGTCAGTGCTTAAGATTGAATTTCATGTTGAGGATTAGTTGTTAACAACAATATGTGAAGCTTGAAATGTTAGATAAACTATATGATGGTTAGACTTAGCCTCTCGTCACATGTCACCAATGGGATTGATAGGGCAAGGGATAACTAAAATCCGGGAATTATTGTTTTACTAAGTCAGGATAATTTGGTGAATAACTTAATTGGACTTAGAATGGATACTAAATCAACCTACGATATGGGAGGTGATTTAGGTAAAGGATTGTGAACGGGATTGGAAATTTCACAGGATTATTGCACTAAGGTGAGTTCACGGCCCCATTTCTTTTTAAATGTTTTTGAACGTTTTAAAAATCGGGGGATTAACATGCTTATATGATACGATAGACTATAATATTGAATATTTGATGCCCTTTGGTTTGTGTACTGGTGCTACGTGTCACAACGTATCACTAGTGACAACCGACAGGTTGCCACTCACCCTCCCCGCACATCTTAACCGTTAGCCTTCAGAAAATGCCGTTGTTTATGTTGTAGTACTATTGGGTTGACGCCCCCGTTTTCATGATCAAGGTATTGTACCGATTGTCATGGGATCTGATGAAAAATGAATGTAAACATCAAAAAGTCCCTCTTGGATAAGAACGGCACCCCGGGAACAAAGTTATGGATTGATTAAGAGCCTTAGGATACATCATACTTGTGGATTTTCGCGACTCTACTTGCTTATATTATAGCACTTATCTATCATATGTTTTACTCAACTTGATTGTTTACTATTACTCATAAACCTGTGAACTCGCCAACATATTGTTGATGTTTTTAAGCATGTTTTTCAGGTACTGATGCATAGGTTAAATGAGAGTGGTTTGGCTAGGGCACTACGGTGGACATGATGTTGGGACCTAATAATTATGATAACTTTATCTAAAACTATGTTTTTATTGTGTTTTGTAATACAATATTAACTTATATTTTCGCTTCATCTTGGTAAAACTTGTTTTCTTGTTTTTAACAATGTTCGTTTACTACGAAAATAAAACAATGTTTCACTAGAGGGTGTTAGCAAGATGTCCACACGTAACTTTATGTGATCTGCTAAACCTTATGGTAACAACTTCCGTTACCTCATGACTTGCTTTCCGCTATGCGTTGTCAGGGTGTGACATCCCGAACCAAACATAAGCTTGTGACCAAAACCTGACATGGACCCCTGAACCTACCGGATCTAGAACAACCCGTCACTACCTTCAAACCTGTCGTGGACCATCACAACACTAACCAACATCACCATCGAGCCATTCACCACTGGTCTTGCTTATTTTGTTTGGGTTTAAACCACCATGTCGGAACCACCATGGAACTCAACATCAACCACTTGAATTCTGCCAGATCTGTTGTCGTGACTGCCTACTCAGCCACCATCTTCGGCCACCGAACCACCACTATCGGAAACAACCACCTTAAATCATCACCTACCCAGTTTCGGGTCCCAAGAACCTTCACGTCGCCATTGTTGCTGCTATTTTGCTCATGTTTTCGGGTTCACAGTCCTGCGCCGCCACCACCCTATCTTGGTGGTGGCCGACTGGTGCTAAAACGAAGAGGGAGAGGGAGAGGTACTTGCGAGAGAGAGAGAGTAAGGGATTGTTTTGGGGTTTTAGAGAGAGAGAGAGAGAGTAGAGAGAGAGAGAGAGAGGGTGAGCGGCTGAAGAAAAATGAAGGAAGAAGAAGAAGTTGTCTCTTTTATACCTAGGGTTTAGGTAGGTGAGTTTCTACCGCATATCAAACCCGTTTTAACGTCCCGCGCTTCGGTTTATATCTAGGGTGAATGGTTCATCACAAAAACAAGTTGGTTCTGTTCGTAAACATAAACAACACTAAACCAAGCAATTTAAATATTATTTCCGTCACCCGACGCGTGAAAACAGAACACGCGTTAAAATCGCGTTACATGATTCGGTCGTGCCATCCTTCATTTAAACGGCCCATTTACTTTCGAAACTTATTAGATAACATTATTTACAATCAATAATTATTCCGAAAGTTTGATAATGGTTAAAACCACGCATTTTGACGTTCGATTCCCACGTCAGTTCCTCTCCGCGTTCTCCATAACGCTGCGTTTTTGGCCGTTTTTCGCGCCGATTTCACATCTGATCACGTCAATAGTAAATACGTGTTGTATTTACATAGAATATCCTTATGTTAGTCCAGTTTGATGGATTTTTACTGATGTCAATTTGCTAAAGTTAATTACGCGAAGTCTTTCTTTAAAGGCATCAAGGCTTCTACAAACTTCGAGAAGGACATCGCAAGGCTCGTAACGGCTCAATTAAACGTAATTAACCTTAAACCACGTTAATTACATAAAAAACAGGATTATAATCACGTTAATCGTTGTACGGAATTTGCTGGTTGTCACACATATGAAGGTCATTGTCCATTTAGAAAATTAAAAGTTGTGATTTGTAATAGACTTGCCCAACCTAACCCAGCAGCTAAAAAACTGTCCAATGTAGCCAGTAAGCCGAACCATCCCATCCACTTTGCCGCTGGGTAGATGCATATACATGAAAAGGTTTATAATATACTCCCTCCGTCCCTATTTAAATGTCCATCTTTTCATTTTTGGTTGTCCCAAATTAAATGTCCTTTTCTAAAAATAGAAATACAATTTCCAGTTTTGCCAATAAAAGACAAAACACAATCATCACTTTTGAGGATATTATTGTCATTTTACCACATACAAACAAAAGATTTCTTAAAATGTGTGTTTTTGGCCCCACGACATTTAAATAGGGACGGAGGTAGTAAGTATTATTATGACAAAGTTTTAAAACTCATACAAATTTAGCTGAGATAAGATAATTCATTGTGGTAACATAAATTATTATCTTTCATCGCCATTATATGAAATTTGTTAAAAAATATTGTTATCCCGTGTGTTTATTTAGTTTGGGTGAGTTCCATTTTCATATAAAAGTTGATTATCTTCTAGGGGCATTTAGGGAAGAAAAGTGGCAAAATTTAGGAAATTGTAAAAAAACCCTTGGTATGCCATCTTAATTTTGGACAATTTGGACATATTTGTCCATGCCTCCTCCTTTATAATGTAGTATAGATAACTATTGTTTATAAATAAAGATAATTATTATATCTTTAAATATTATTTTAAAATTTCAAATATGTTAATTAATATTTTTATATTTATTTTTTCTTTATCTTTATATTTATTTACTATAAATAAATAATTTCTAATCACCTTTATTTTATTTTCTCTCCTATTAACTAATAGTATTATATCATAATTTTTATGTTTCACTCTCAAATTAAATAATAATCATTTTTTATTTTTCTCTCTTATTAAATAAAATTATTAAATCATAAATTTTTGTTTTCTCTCTTATTTATTTAATTTTTTTCTTAACTATTTAATCTATTTTTCGTTTATTAGTAACCTTTTAATGTATTTATACAACCTCGTATAATTCATAGGTTTTTAAACTAGAAATAAATAAAAAAAAACAAAGTAAAACATTATAATTAGTAAACAACACATCAAAATTTATTTTTTAAAGACATATGTTGACGACTGTATGTGTTAACCGATTACATTACATGATTTAACTCATATAAGACATGATTTTATTCAACCCTGTGAGTTATTTTTTTAATATAAATTTTTATTACTCAGCGTATAAAAATATATTTATTCATCCCGTATAATACATGGGGTTCTAACCTAGTATACAGGTATATTATATATATATATATATATATATATATATAGAGAGAGAGAGAGAGAGAGAGAGAAAGAGAGAGAGAGAGAGATGGGGGAGGGAGTGTAACACCCCAACCGATGGCGGAATCATCGAGGTGCCACGTAGTGACGATTGTTCAAAAGCACATGGTACTAAAATGTAAATATTATTGAATAAACCAAAATTGTCTTACATGAAAATGGAAATTACATTGTCTAAATGAAATGTAAATATTGAAATAACTGAATTGAAATAAAGCACTAAATGTCTCTTGCTAAAGCACTAGATCAAACCGCACCTGAAACATGTACAAAAATAGGTTTGGTCAACATTTGAAATGTTGGTGAGCATTCCTAGATTTGATATATATAGTAGGTTAAAAAGTTATACAATTCAAGTGCAAGCTACAGTGCAAATATGTAAACTATGTATCATACAAATGAGCGAAATCAACCCTGTGACTGTATAATGTACTGTATGAACTGTAGTGTACTCAACCAATAAATGGATGATAACTTAACACTGGCCACGGATTCTCCGATGAAAAAGGGGGAGAATCAATCTAGGCGGGTTGTCAATCCAAATAGCGCTATCCAATGTTAAGGTCGGCTTGTACCATGTTAATGATTTCACTAAGTACAAATGTAATCCACATGTAATGTCTAAGCATAAAGCACGTTGTAAGCAATGCACATAGTACTAGAATTGTATTGTAAAAATGTAAACTTGTATTTGAAATTGTAATAGTGTACATGTAACACCCCAAAAATGTATAAATGCAAAAAGGGGTAGGAATACTCACCGTTCACGTAATAACTTGAAATTGAACTTGGACAACGAAATATGAATTGAGATTACTCCCAAATGATCAACCTAAAGTATTCGATAATGTGTAAGAGAAATAACTCTAGGATATAGGTATTTCTAGGGCTTCGAATTGGGGATGAACGTTTTATCTGTTTAATAAACTAATTGTTTATTAAATATAAGAAATTTAATAAATAAATGAATAAAAGTCTTTTTGTAAAATTTTAAGTTGAATATAGTCACAACATAAGATTTTAAGCATGAAAATAATTTTTATAAAATTATTTTCTTGAAAATAGAATATTTAATCTAATTATTTCAAATTGTCAAAATACGACTTTAATATCTAAAAATATTAAAATCAAAGAATTTCTGAATTAAAAATTGTATTTCAGTTCTATATGAATAGAAATAATTTATGTAAAATTTTGGTACAAAAATATTGTAAAATGAATTTATTATGAATTATTTATGATTAAAACTAACAAAAATTAATTAAAAATATAAAATAAACGGTTTCTGAAATAAAAATATTTTCTGGAATGTTTAAGAATATATAAGTTTAGAATAATTTTTGTGAGATTTAATAAAATCGTTTAGATATTTTTATAGAATTTAATAAATATAAATGAATAAGCTTGTTTTATTAATAATATATATTAAATGAATTATTTTTGAAAAACTAAAAATTGGGTAATGAACTTTATCATTAGGAGATCATATGATAATTTTTGTAGAATTTATAAAGCACTTTTAGTATTTAAAATTGATTTTAAAAGATTTAATGTATTAAATATATATATAAAAGTGGCAAAAAAAAATACTTGTTGATTATGGGAATCGAACCCGGGCCTCTGGCCGGTTCGGGTTTTATCACAAGCGTGGCCACCAACTGAGCCACGCCCTGAGAACGAATTATATTGGATTGGAATTAATTATATAGATTATATAAGATAATTGATTTAAATGAAGTAAAAATAAAAAGAGTATGTGGGATTCGAACCCTGGCCGCTGGCCGGTTCTTCCCTTATCACCACACGCGTGCATACCAGCTGGTCTATACCAGCTGGTTGTTTATTTATGGAATGAAAATAATTATATACAATTAAGTGTTCTTCCCCAATTCTTTAAACATAAACCCTAATTATCAATTCCTTACAATTCGAACTCAATAGCCCCTGAAGTCATGGGGCTATTGTTTGTGACATGCCGAAGAGTAAAACCAACTAAGAAATTACGACTTACAATGCTTTAGAGATGAGAGCGATCGGGTCAAAAGAAAACGTCAAACTTGATTCAATAAGCTTTGATGAACAGGTTTAAACAGAAATTAAGGATAAAGGGAAGATTATCGGCGAGTAATGATTCTCTGTGTGTGTTCAATTTATAGGATATGGACCCGAGCGAGTATATGGAAGTTTGACCCGTCATTAAACATTACGCGTGATTATGCTTGTGTTAAGGATAATTGTTGTGATTTGTTGATGGAATGACGTTTACCAAGTTTAATTCGTGATTAAACCAATTAATTGGTCAAACAAAAGAAAAAAAGGAAACTTTCCTTCTGCTGCGCGCGTAACTGTTGCAGCAAGGAAGGAGGATGACTGATAGGGACACGCATATATACAAAGTGGGTTGGAATAACAAACAAGAAAGAGGCTTGGCCTAGTGGTGGACGCGTGTGTGTTGTGTGGCTTCTGCCCGGGTTCGAGCCTGGGTAGAAGCAGTTTTTTTTTTTTTTTTGTATCAACAGCAAGGGAAGGAAGGGTGGGCTTGGGCTTGGTTGTCTGGTGGGCTTGGACCAAGGGAAAGATCAGTGAGTTATGGGCCGAGATTTATGGAGTCTGGGCCTGTTGATTGGGCTGGTTTGGTTAGGATTGATAATGGGTAATGGTTTGGTTTTAGAGATGGTAAAAAAATATATATATATAAAATCTGAATTTTATTTTTATTATTATTATTATTATTATTATTATTATTATTATTATTATTATTATTATTATAAGGATAAAACGTGACGTATAAGATAGGAGATGCGAAATAAAAAAAAAATGTATATTTACATATGTGTAATAATAATAGGATAAAAGTGACGGATGTCACAGCATCCCCTACTTTTAGAAACTTCGTCCCGAAGTTATTTAGAAACATAGGGTTATGGATGCTTGGGTAAAATTAAAATAACTGTGGTTTGAATGATCTAGATAAGGGGTTTGATAGGTGTGAGTTAAGGATTAGGTTCGTCTCGAATAAGAAGGGGAATAAGAATCTAGTGAATCACTAAATTTCAAGTTTTAGGAATCCTAGAATAAATGTACGAGTTTGATTAACTACAGAGGGACTAAATGAATTACCAAGTAAACAGAGTTTGTTCCTGGTCCGACTTCCAGTCTCACTTTCAATGCATCATTAGTGTTTGTATACAGGGTGTACCGCAGCTAACCCACCACACCTTTGATACCTTGAAAACGTGTTGGATGCCTACCAAAAATTCTAATAGAATTTCACACTACCTTAACGCACCTGTAAATTCATGATTACGTTCCGGACCGGAATCATCAATTTACCTTACATTAAAGTTTTGCGTCCTTCTATGACCCCACCGATTGTTGAGCAGGTTCGATAGCCTCCACCAGCCGTGGAGTAGGTTGTAGGGCCTCTCCTGACTGTTTGAAAAGGCATAGTGACCTTTACCAATCGTTGAGTATGTTCGATAGCCTCCACCAGTCGTGGAGCAGGTTGTAGGGCCTCTCCCGACTGTTGAAAAAGGCATGATGACCTCTATTAAGTGCAGCAATTATTATTCACATAGATTGCAAATTGATAGCATGTTTATGCAAGCAAGTTTGTAAGTACTACAACCATTAAGTTTAAGTGTTATCATGAATAATTAAATGTTTACGAGTATTATGAATAATTAGATGTTCAATGCGTAGTCAAATTAAGGGAAAAATCTAGTTTCATGTAATAACCAATGATGTTTTGAGAAAAAATTCTGTAGGATCAAGTAAATGTTTCAAATAAATGTAAGGTAGAGTCTTGTATGATTAAACGTAATCAATATGATAAATTCCCAAATCTGTGTTCGTACACAATAGTATGCAAGGAAATTTCTAGATGTTGTATGCTAATGAGTGCGACAAAATTGGGTACAAAATGATAATAGGATCAAGAAAATGAAAACACGAGTATTGGATTCTCGAATCTTGGGAAGGTTTCATCCATGGCTTAACCAGTGGGATTAACGTCATCCTGATCGTCTGCTTCGTTGATATTGATATTGAAAGCTCGTCCATGTGCCACCAGGTTTACATTGTTCAATTTGGGACATTGAGGTAGCATGTGGTTAGGGTCTCTACAATGATAACATGCCCGACCATTAGTAATCTGTAGTGGTTCCTGGGCAGTTGTTTGATGATTACTCCGTGTCCCAACCATTACTCGGCAAGTGGTAACAAAGTGTCCAAACTTTCCACATCTAGTGCATTGACGGCATGGAATATTCGCAGGGTGATGATATTTGCAGGTGTTGCATTGAGGATGGATTCCCGTGTAGGCTTTCTTGATAGTAGGTTGAGTCACAGGATCCACAACAATATGGTTCAGATTATCGCCCATTCGTTTCTTAGAGTTCGAAGCAGTAGTGGCGGCCTTCGCTAAAACAGTCTTAGGTTGTTCAACGACATTGGTGGTTTTCTCAGTAGGTGTCTTGGTGCCCTTCCTAACTAAGTTTCCTTTCCTTACGTGTTTGTCTGTTAATGTGGCTGCAAGTTGGATGGCTTCTTCTACCGTAGTGGCTTTGCCTCCAGTGACAACGTCTTGAATCAGGTCAGGTAATCCCTCGATATATTTTTCGATTGCTCGAGAGACTGGGGTGACCATGTGTGGAACCAGTATGCTAAGTTCGTGATATCGAGTATTATACGCAAGATTCTCACCACTGTCTTGTTTCAGTCCATGGAACTCTTCCTCCAGTTTCCTGATTTCGTTCCTAGGGCAGAATTTGGCGATCATGAGTTCCTTAACATCTGCCCAAGATAATGATAAAGCAACATCAGCTCCTCGATTGCGCTTTTCGCCATTCCACCAGGTTAGCGCCCCCTTTTGAAGGACACTAGTAGCATAGCGAACGCGGAGTTCATCAGGACATTCACTGTTCACGAAAGTACTCTCCATGCTTTCAAACCATTGGAGGAGGCCAGTAGCACCCTCCTCGCCAGTGAATTTTGTGGGGTTGCAGGAGTTAAAGTGTTTGAAAGTGCACCGAAATTGAGTCGTACTCCCTGTGTTGGCACTGTTACTATTCTGGGTTATCTCACTGACAAGGTTTGGGATCACTGCAGCAATTTGCTCGGCGACTAAAGATGCGAGGCGACGATCAGAACGTCGTCCCGAAGCACGAACAGGGCGTTGGCTGGCATCACGGAGCATGCGGCGAGCAGACATCTATGAGGTAGTCAATTAATAATCATGAGATTAGAAAATGTAAGTGTATAATCGTACAGATAATTATGAAGATATGATCTTGTAAGCACTCATGATATGCAAAGTATTGTATATGAAACGAGAGGGTAGTATTGGAAAAACTTGTACAAAATGCTTGGAGTGCCCTTGTCTAGCTGTAAAGCTCAACAAGGACGCTGACTTTTCAAAGGAATTGAACCCAATGGTGATCAAAGAAGACATGCTTTAGCCTATAAGTGGACACTCACTCCAGGAATCCCCAGGTAAGCATAACAGGTCCGTAAATGGATTTATGCGCTATGCTTGCCTATGCCAGAAAACCCAGTGTACAGGCGTCCACCCTTCCAGATTGCACGTGTCCTTATCACACTCATTAAAGTTCAACAACTTCGAAGGAGTAACAATAAGAGTAGATATTATATCTAGGAGTGTCTTCATAAAAGGTACTGTTCCCGTTCCATGATGATGTAAACTTTCCACTCTCTGTAGGACTCCATCTCTATGCACCATGGTGAAAGATAAGAAGAATAGAGAGAGAGAAGAAGGGAAAGATAGAAGGAGGAAAGTAGGGAGAAATGAGGAGTAGGGTAATTCAGGAAATATTATGCATGCAAGTTGTAGTTCGGTTATAGTCTAGGCCTTTTTATCTAATAACCTAGTTCCCTATAACCATGGCTCTGATACCAATCTGTAACACCCCAACCGATGGCGGAATCATCGAGGTGCCACGTAGTGACGATTGTTCAAAAGCACATGGTACTAAAATGTAAATATTATTGAATAAACCAAAATTGTCTTACATGAAAATGGAAATTACATTGTCTAAATGAAATGTAAATATTGAAATAACTGAATTGAAATAAAGCACTAAATGTCTCTTGCTAAAGCACTAGATCAAACCGCACCTGAAACATGTACAAAAATAGGTTTGGTCAACATTTGAAATGTTGGTGAGCATTCCTAGATTTGATATATATAGTAGGTTAAAAAGTTATACAATTCAAGTGCAAGCTACAGTGCAAATATGTAAACTATGTATCATACAAATGAGCGAAATCAACCCTGTGACTGTATAATGTACTGTATGAACTGTAGTGTACTCAACCAATAAATGGATGATAACTTAACACTGGCCACGGATTCTCCGATGAAAAAGGGGGAGAATCAATCTAGGCGGGTTGTCAATCCAAATAGCGCTATCCAATGTTAAGGTCGGCTTGTACCATGTTAATGATTTCACTAAGTACAAATGTAATCCACATGTAATGTCTAAGCATAAAGCACGTTGTAAGCAATGCACATAGTACTAGAATTGTATTGTAAAAATGTAAACTTGTATTTGAAATTGTAATAGTGTACATGTAACACCCCAAAAATGTATAAATGCAAAAAGGGGTAGGAATACTCACCGTTCACGTAATAACTTGAAATTGAACTTGGACAACGAAATATGAATTGAGATTACTCCCAAATGATCAACCTAAAGTATTCGATAATGTGTAAGAGAAATAACTCTAGGATATAGGTATTTCTAGGGCTTCGAATTGGGGATGAACGTTTTATCTGTTTAATAAACTAATTGTTTATTAAATATAAGAAATTTAATAAATAAATGAATAAAAGTCTTTTTGTAAAATTTTAAGTTGAATATAGTCACAACATAAGATTTTAAGCATGAAAATAATTTTTATAAAATTATTTTCTTGAAAATAGAATATTTAATCTAATTATTTCAAATTGTCAAAATACGACTTTAATATCTAAAAATATTAAAATCAAAGAATTTCTGAATTAAAAATTGTATTTCAGTTCTATATGAATAGAAATAATTTATGTAAAATTTTGGTACAAAAATATTGTAAAATGAATTTATTATGAATTATTTATGATTAAAACTAACAAAAATTAATTAAAAATATAAAATAAACGGTTTCTGAAATAAAAATATTTTCTGGAATGTTTAAGAATATATAAGTTTAGAATAATTTTTGTGAGATTTAATAAAATCGTTTAGATATTTTTATAGAATTTAATAAATATAAATGAATAAGCTTGTTTTATTAATAATATATATTAAATGAATTATTTTTGAAAAACTAAAAATTGGGTAATGAACTTTATCATTAGGAGATCATATGATAATTTTTGTAGAATTTATAAAGCACTTTTAGTATTTAAAATTGATTTTAAAAGATTTAATGTATTAAATATATATATAAAAGTGGCAAAAAAAAAATACTTGTTGATTATGGGAATCGAACCCGGGCCTCTGGCCGGTTCGGGTTTTATCACAAGCGTGGCCACCAACTGAGCCACGCCCTGAGAACGAATTATATTGGATTGGAATTAATTATATAGATTATATAAGATAATTGATTTAAATGAAGTAAAAATAAAAAGAGTATGTGGGATTCGAACCCTGGCCGCTGGCCGGTTCTTCCCTTATCACCACACGCGTGCATACCAGCTGGTCTATACCAGCTGGTTGTTTATTTATGGAATGAAAATAATTATATACAATTAAGTGTTCTTCCCCAATTCTTTAAACATAAACCCTAATTATCAATTCCTTACAATTCGAACTCAATAGCCCCTGAAGTCATGGGGCTATTGTTTGTGACATGCCGAAGAGTAAAACCAACTAAGAAATTACGACTTACAATGCTTTAGAGATGAGAGCGATCGGGTCAAAAGAAAACGTCAAACTTGATTCAATAAGCTTTGATGAACAGGTTTAAACAGAAATTAAGGATAAAGGGAAGATTATCGGCGAGTAATGATTCTCTGTGTGTGTTCAATTTATAGGATATGGACCCGAGCGAGTATATGGAAGTTTGACCCGTCATTAAACATTACGCGTGATTATGCTTGTGTTAAGGATAATTGTTGTGATTTGTTGATGGAATGACGTTTACCAAGTTTAATTCGTGATTAAACCAATTAATTGGTCAAACAAAAGAAAAAAAGGAAACTTTCCTTCTGCTGCGCGCGTAACTGTTGCAGCAAGGAAGGAAGATGACTGATAGGGACACGCATATATACAAAGTGGGTTGGAATAACAAACAAGAAAGAGGCTTGGCCTAGTGGTGGACGCGTGTGTGTTGTGTGGCTTCTGCCCGGGTTCGAGCCTGGGTAGAAGCAGTTTTTTTTTTTTTTTTTTTTTGTATCAACAGCAAGGGAAGGAAGGGTGGGCTTGGGCTTGGTTGTCTGGTGGGCTTGGACCAAGGGAAAGATCAGTGAGTTATGGGCCGAGATTTATGGAGTCTGGGCCTGTTGATTGGGCTGGTTTGGTTAGGATTGATAATGGGTAATGGTTTGGTTTTAGAGATGGTAAAAAAAATATATATATAAAATCTGAATTTTATTTTTATTATTATTATTATTATTATTATTATTATTATTATTATTATTATTATTATTATAAGGATAAAACGTGACGTATAAGATAGGAGATGCGAAATAAAAAAAAATGTATATTTACATATGTGTAATAATAATAGGATAAAAGTGACGGATGTCACAGGGAGCATAGCAATATTAATACCCGATGGTTATTATTAGTACTGTTATCCAGTTACACATTTTTATTTAACTAAACCAGAGGAATGAAACACAGGATTTATATATGTGTGTGTAGGGTTTGGATTAAATACTACCCTGTTGGCTACTATCCGGTCGGCTCACAAGCTGACTAACATGAAGGTTGGTGAAGGCGTTTTACCACCCAGGGGTGCTACTGTGGAGGCTCCAGGGAGTAACATGTAGAAGTTTGACGAAGTGGGTTCGTCATCTAGTCAGAGGCAAGAAGGGTATACTGGGAAGCTTCCGAAGTGTAACCAGTGTGGATTTCACCATCGCGGTCGTTGTGATGGGTTTTGTTGTAGCAGATGCAAGTTGGCAGGACATGTTGCTAAGGATTGTAGGGTCACTCTTCAGCCAGGGCAGGTTCAGGCTGATACTCGGGGGGAATCAGGAGTGTTACAATTGTGGCGGGGCAGGACACTTCAGGCGGAACTGTCCACAGTTGGTTCGGGGTACGAATGCAGGTGGTGGAGGCAACGGTGGTGGCGACCAGAACGCGCGTGTCTTCATGATTGGTGCGGGTGAGGCCCGACAGGATCTTGATGATGATCCCGATACGTTTTCTTTTCTTGAGTGTCATCTTTTGGGTTTTTGATTGATTCTTGTGCCGTTGGATTTGCGTGTTTGTTGTGTTTTGTTTATGGACTATACCTGATGCTTAGGCTACAGCGTGTCATGATTGACGGCTTTCTTTTGAACTTATTATGACCGTTTGGAGTTCTTGGTCACACCTTTTGATCGCGCTAACGTACCTTCGGGGGTTCAGGGGTTCGATGAACCACATTTGCTAGCCTTACCCTATTTTTGCTTGTGGGAACAAGCAGTTTCGTTGTTTATCGTGGCGTTCCTATTCTGGGTCTCGGTTGAGTGTTGGTACTGCGCGGGGAGGTTATCGTTTGCATTTTCGTCAACTTAGAGTCCGCGTGGTGGACTACATTGTCTACGTCATAGAACCGGGGGTGGTTCGGGTTGTTCTGAAGTCTGAAGACATTTCTTGTACGGTACCTGGTGCGTCGTTTATACCGATCACAAGGAGTCTTTAGCGTATTTTCGACCTGGTTGGGTTATTCGTTTGACTTTTGTAGCGGTTACCTTGTATTCATCTTGAAGAAGTGATTCCTCGGCTTGGAGTACTTATTTCTATCACCTCTGTTTGTGATTTCCGTTTCATTTTGTTTCCTTGGGAAGCGTTGCTTCGAGCATTGGGTGCTTGGTTGGATCGTGTGCGGATCACCTTTCGTATCGTTTGGATTCATTATGCTTCATGTTGTGAACCGGAGTTCTTGAGGGGACGAGGGGACTAGATGAGATCTAGGGAACCTAATTCATTACCTAAGCGTGTACTTGGGTCTATACTTGTTACAGTTGAAGCTGAGTGAATCTCAGGACGAGATTCCTTTCAACTGGGGGATGATGTGACAACCGGAAAAAAAAATTATTTCTTTTCGTCTCTTTCCTTTTTGGCTTCGGGCAATTTTCGGGATGAAAATTGCATTAAATACTTGTACGCTACGATTATTATGAATAAAACGTCAAGTTTCATCATTATTCGTCTTTTAAAAATATTTTTGTGACGCATTTGGACCCCTAATACAATACTATATATATATATATATATATACACTATACATATTTATGTGATTTAATTGTCAAAAAATAAATGGCTTGGGCCGGGATTCGAACCCGCACCCACAGCCGGGTCAACCAAACACAGACAACACAACCAACTGGGCTACACAACATATTTGGTTTATCTCCAACCCGTTTTAAATATATAATGTATTAGTATATTAACAGTTGACTCAGAAAGTCAACTGTGGCATCGATTTACCATAATTAACAAATTCAAACGCGTTTTGATCCCCAATATGGAATGAATTGATGATTAGTTGACTGGTACGTGTCAATTACACGAACAATTATCATCAAATCATTCCCAAATCGTGTCAATCAACGCGTCATCGTTTTCATTAAGGTCAACTTACCAAATCGTTCACCCGAGCCCTCACCCTATAAATTGAACCATCCTATTCACTCTCAACTCGCCGATATCTCTCTCTACACCTCCAATTTCTGGTTTAATTCAGTTTACAAAAGCTTCTTGATCGAGTTTTGACTTTCTGTTTGACTGGGCGATTATTTCGAATTCGTGTTTGTAAGTTGATTATTTTTGATGGGTTTTATTCATCGGCCTATACACAACAATAACCCTATGTTCAATTGGGTTATTGTTGTGTAAAACGAATTATTATTAAGCTAGGGCTCGTATATGTTCGAATTGGGGAAGAACACATTGCAGAACTTGGTTATATATTTTAAACAGACACGAACTCAACACAACCACTGATCTAGATCAAGTGGTTGTGTCTGATGCTTGTTAATCTGAGCACACGGGTTCGAGTCCCACTCTAAACGATTTTTATCCTTTTCTTTTAAAAGATTATAAATCAGATTTCCATTATACTCTATAATTAATTTAAACAACATGTGTTCATTCCGTTTGCCTTCGATACTTTTGGATCCTTAGCCCCTGAGGCAGTTCGTTTTTTGGAGCGGGTGCAGAAGGTGGTCCACAGTGATTCGCAAAGCCCGAGGAACTAAAAGTTTGTATTTAGTAGAATAGGCTTTGCGATTCAAAAGGGGATAGCGGCGCAGCTTGTTGCTCGCTTACCCATTATCCAGATGTAACTTGGTTTATTTCGTGGTTAATGAAAAATTTAATAACAAGTTAAAAAAAAAAAAAAAAATTTAAACAAAGACTATTCGTTCTCAGGGTCCAGACCAACTGGTCTGGTGTAACATCGCAAAATTTCCCCCGAATTTTTATACGTAAAAGCCTTATTTTATACACATATATGTATATAATAATAATAATAATAATAATAATAATAATAATAATAATAATAATAATAATAATAATAATAATAATAAATATTAATACTAATAAATAATAACAATAATATGGGTCAATTAAACTAGTAGTTGGTGTAGTTAACCCAACCCAACAGCAGGCCCACCCAATCAGGCCCAAGATACATGTGATCCAACCCACCCCATCTGTCTTTAATAAAAAGAAAAATGTTTTTGCTGCCCACGCGAATCGAACCCGAGTCACCGGGTCCAAACCTTATCAAATGCCACACCAACCACTATGCCAACTAGGTTTTGTTGATTTAAAACCAGATTTCATTTCATATATCACTTCTAAAGGAAACAGATATGAGTTTCCTCAGCCTTCTTCTTCGCTGCACGATTACAACCATTTTGGGTTGACTTTTTTTTCTTAATCATGGAAAAAAAGAACAACTTTGACTCGTGATTATTGAACGGCTAATTTCAAGCATCATTACTACACCTATAATCATTCAAAATCATACCAAAAACCACCCTTTCACACATAATTATAATCATGACGGTCAAACCTTCCAATTCAACGAACCAGACCCCATCCCTATAAATTGAACCTTTCTGGACCTTCACAACTCGCCATTCATTCTTTCTAAACCTTTAATTTCTCATAAAAATCTGCTGTTCTTGGAATTCTTGTTCGAGTTGACTTTGAAGCGTTGACTTATCATTCGTAATCGATTCGGCTTTGTAAGTCTAATGTTTTTGATGGGTTTTTATCTTCGGCATCCACACATCAATAGCCCTAAGGTTAATTGGGTTATTGATGTGTGGATTGATCAATTGGAAAATTAGGGTTTCGTATGATTAATATTGGGGAAGAAAACAAATTTCATATATTATTTATTTTTAATTAAACTGAAATCAACACAACCACTGGTCTGGACCAAGTGGTTGTGTCTGGTGCACTCTGACCGAGCCACGCGGGTTCGAGTCCCGGCAGTGGCATATTTTTTTTCCTTATTTCGTTTTTTAAACAAACAAATCAATTTAATTATATATAATACTTATAATTTTATAAATTCGTTTTAAATTAATAAAACTCTTTTATTAATTCTACAAAATTTTTTTTAAGTAAATCTGATGAAAAAGTTTCACTCACAATTCTTAGTTTTCAAAAATTTATTTATTTAATATATATAATAATTAAATCAATTTTATTCTATTATATTTATAAAATTCCATTAAAATATCAAAACGATCTTATAAATTTCCACAAAAATTATTCTGAGTTTATATAATGATAAACTTTTCTGAAATGATTTTTATTTCAGAAAAATCATTTATTTAATATTTTTAATCAATTTTTGTTAGTTTTAATCATAATTAAATCATAATAAATCCAATTTTTAATATTTTTGCACCAAAATTTTATACAAATTATTTTTGATTATTTAGAACGGAAATATAAATTTTAAACTAATAATTCTTTAATTTTAATATTTTTAAATATTAAAGTTAAATTTTGACAATTTGTTATAAATAGAATTAATATTCTATTTTAAGGAAAATAATTTTATAAAAATTATTTCTATACTTTAAACTCATTATTGTGACCATCTTAAATTCAAATGTTATAAAAAGATTTTTGTCTATTTATTTACTAAATTTCTCTCAATTATCAAACATTTTTATTATTAATAAAACAAGTATTTATCCCCAATTCGAATCCCTAGAACATATACATTTATAGACTAGATAGACTTAGACATATTTATTACCTTATTATAGGGTGATACTTGACACATTTGGGCAACACCACTATTCAATTTTTCAACAGATATAACATTTTGCTAAGGTGAGTTTTACATAGCCCTTTTCTATTTATCACCATTTTTGGGGTGAAACATGTTACAACATCATTTATGCAATTCAATCATCAATGTGTCTATGTGTTTTTCTATGTTGCATTATGTCTTGAACATGACTAGGGTAAGCACAATTCTAGCATAAACATTGATCAACCAACGGTATACATTGATAGATCTATTGGACTGACAATCCCACCCGGATACGTGCCTCCTACAAAGGTAGCGTGGGTGTTTGTTACTGCAATATAAACGAGTGAACCATGAGCGTATGGGATGTACCACAATACAACAGTCACAAGGTTGATTATGCACTCGATTACTTCTAGTATGTTTTCACATATGGACTAGATTGCCATGACACATGAATTGCACAACAATTTTATTCGATTATCAAAACCTATGTAATTCTCACCAACTTTTGTTGACCCAAAATATTTTCAACTTAACATGTTTCAGGTTCTACTTGCTTGAAGATTTGAATTAATGCTTGAAGATGTGTGCATAGTTTTATTCAATTTGATGTACGAATTCTTGTAGAACAATTGTATGTAATTTATTTAAATCATATAATGAAATTTATTATTTACCATGAGCTACTGAACAATCATCAATACGTGACATCCCGATGTTTCCGCCATCGGTTGGGGTGTTACAGATTGGTATCAGAGCCATGGTTATAGGGAATTAGGTTATTAGAAAAATAATCTAGTCTATAACCATAGGATTTAACAAGTACTTGATTCTTTTACTTGCTATTCTCTATCTCCCTCCTACTTCTTATCCCTACTTTTATCCTTACAAGAAGGTTGCTCTCCATCACTGGATCTACTCTTGGACTAATAAGACAAAATCCTCAGGTTTAACCTGAACCACCTTGAGATCTCGTCGAAGTTCTAGATTTTAATAACGAACACGTGCAATCTGGAAGGGTGAACGCCTGTATTCTGAGTCTTCTGTTTAGGCTGGCATTGCGCATATATCCCAATCAGACGAGGGACCCGGATGCCTACCTGGGAATTCTCGGGATGAGTGTTCACTTATAGGCTAAAGCATGTCTTCACTATGTTATTAGAATCTAGAATCTTTGATAAGTCAACGTTTTCGTTTATTCATTTTAATTAATGGATAAATGATTACATTCCTTATATTACCTCATTATCCTTCATTCAACCCATATCTTATTGAACATTCATTACCCAAATCACTTCCGTAACCGATGCCCTAAACTAAACAGAGATCAAGACCCTCTAGCTACCTAACAGCAAGTCTCACCGTTTGACTATTGGTTGCTTTCATCCTATGTATTGACGCTATTTGATAAATTCTAGTATTGAAATTTTGTCTGAGAGTTATTTACATGGTATAACCATAACACTTGAATGCATGCTTGTTTGAATGTGAACTATACAACTACAACTCGTATACTATGCTTGTTATATTTGCTTGCATAAACATGTTATCAATTTGCAATCTATGTGTATAATAATTGCTGCACTTAATAGAGGTTATTATGTCTTTTCAACAGTCGGGAGAGGCCCTACAACCTGCTCCACGACTGGTGGAGGCTATCGAACCTACTCAACGATTGGTAGAGGTCATTATGTCTTTTCAACAGTCGGGAGAGGCCCTATAACCTGCTCCACGACTGGCGGAGGCTATCAGACCTGCTCAACAATCGGTGGAGTCATAGAAGGACGCAAAACTTTAATGTAAGGTAAATTGGTGATTGCGGTCCGGAACGTAATCATGAATTTACAGGTACATTAAGGTAGTGTGAAATTTTATCAAGGTTATACACTCTAGTAGTTCATTTAAACAATCACCTTACACATAACACGAGACAGATTTTTCTATTCATGTTGAGCCTTAACACAAGATTTCCAGGTCACACTTGTCCTAATCCCCTTCTACCCTGTGTTTTCAATAAAACTTCGGGACGAAGTTTCCAAAAGTAGGGGAGACTGTAACATCGCAAAATTTCCCCCGAATTTTTATACGTAAAAGCCTTATTTTATACACATATATGTATATAATAATAATAATAATAATAATAATAATAATAAATATTAATACTAATAAATAATAACAATAATATGGGTCAATTAAACTAGTAGTTGGTGTAGTTAACCCAACCCAACAGCAGGCCCACCCAATCAGGCCCAAGATACATGTGATCCGGCCCACCCCATCTGTCTTTAATAAAAAGAAAAATGTTTTTGCTGCCCACGCGAATCGAACCCGAGTCACCGGGTCCAAACCTTATCAAATGCCACACCAACCACTATGCCAACTAGGTTTTGTTGATTTAAAACCAGATTTCATTTCATATATCACTTCTAAAGGAAACAGATATGAGTTTCCTCAGCCTTCTTCTTCGCTACACGATTACAACCATTTTGGGTTGACTTTTTTTTTCTTAATCATGGAAACAAAGAACAACTTTGACTCGTGATTATTGAACGGCTAATTTCAAACATCATTACTACACCTATAATCATTCAAAATCATACCAAAAACCACCCTTTCACACATAATTATAATCATGACGGTCAAACCTTCCAATTCAACGAACCAGACCCCATCCCTATAAATTGAACCTTTCTGGACCTTCACAACTCGCCATTTGTGACAACCGGCAACTTTTGATCTACACTGATGTGATTTTTATTATAAAAAATAAATATTTATTATAAATATTGTTAATTATTAAGTTTTGAAAGTTAACATATCGTTTTAACAAAAGAAACCGTGGTTAAATCGTATAACGTGTTTTAAACGCGTGTTTTGAATGCACGCGTGGGATAACAAATATTATATTTAAATTCACGGTTTTGTTAAGTTTTTAAAATCGAACATTTTCGACATGCTTTACTTATTACTTTATGAACCGTAAATGAAACCGAGACTTATTACGTTAAAACGGGTTCGAATACGCGGTATACTCCACCTAACTAAAACCCTAGCTATAAAAGCTAAACTTTCTTCTTCCCCTTTCATTTCTTGTGCAGCCGCTACCCCCAACAAGAACCCTACTCTCTCTCTCTCTAAAATCTGATTTCTCTCCCTCTACCCTCTCTCTCACACTCTCTCGTCTCCCCCTCTCTCTCAGGAACTCACCAACGGCCGGCCACCACCATTGTCGGTGGTGGCGGCGCTGTAAAGGAGACATGGACAGTGGTGATGGTTGTTTTTGGTTTGGACGGTGGTAGTTGTGTAACAATCGAGGTCCGATAGGTGTTGGTTCGAACGAGGTGGTGATTACAAGGGTGGGATCTGGTCCGATGGGTTCACGGTGGGGGTGGTATTGGTTGGGTTTCTGTGGTAGTTCAGCTCGGAAGTCATTCGTGGTGGTCGGAAGTGAGGTCTACGGTGGTGCTGGTTCGAGAGTCAAGGTGGTCGCATCTAGTGGTGGTTAGTGAAGGTCAGCAGGTTATTGGTCGTGTTTTGGGTTTGGTTTGAGTTGTGTTCTCGAGTCTTATTTGTTATTTGGGTCTCAGGTCGGGTACGGATGTGGTGGTCCGGGTAATGGTGGTTTGGTCACAAGTTGTTCCGGTGGGTTAGGTAGCTTTCCGGTGGGTTATGTAGTTGTGGTCCGATGGTTCGCTCGGTGGTTGACGGGTTATGTGGTCGTTGATCGGGTCTTGGGTTTGCTTGGGGCCCGTTGGTTTGGGTTTGGATCTGGTTGTGGTTCGGCCCGATTGAAGTGGTCTTTGGTCCGGTGGTTTGGCGCGTGGTGGTTGATGATGCTGGTTCGAGTGGTGGTTTTGAGTCGGGTTTTGGTGGAGTTGCTCGGGCCAGGTCTCGGGCCGTGCAGACCATACTTGGTCAGATCTGGTTCAGGTTTGTTCATGCTCGGGTCTCAGGTCCTTCGAGCTCGTGTTGGCTATCTTCAAGTCATGGTACCCGGGGTCAGGTCCGAATCGTGTTCGGTTTAAGTTCGGGTTAAAGTTTGGTGGTTTTGGTCTTCGGGTCAGATTCGGTACGAGATCGGGTTCGGTTCGGGTTTCAGTCGGGGTTAGGTTCGGCTCGGGTCAGATTTGTCCAACCGTCTCGCGGGTCAGATTTCGGGTTACGCGCGTGTGATTCGGTATAACTTATGTTTGTATTTATTGTCATTTTATTTTATCATATATTTATAAACATTATATATTTGTAAATATTTATATATATTTATGAATGTTATAATTTTATAAATATATTGACACGGATAATAGTTTTAACTCGCGAACGAACCGAATAATAAACGGTAACTAAATTATATATCGAACGATTTGGTAAATGGTTAATTTGACGTAACTTATATCGGACATCGGACTAAATAACATTGGACTACTTTGTTGGACTATATTCTATATATATATATATATATATTGCTATATATATATATATAAATAAGTATACATAGGTAACGAAACGTATAGTCTCGTGAATCGGAATTGTGGATAAAAGGACTTGATGATTTGTGGTTGAAAGTGATTTTTGGGGAAAATTGTAGACAACGGGTGTTGTCTGGTTCGTACAAAAACAGAGGAAACTCTGCCCAAATTTTTATAAAATCAAAGCGTAACGAACTACTATTTCTATAAATAAATTCCCCTAAGTGTTTTGGACAAATGCATTATTATATACAAATCGAATTGCTTTTAAGGTCTGTTTATTCGTAACGATAAAGATGATTTTCAAACAATATTTGGGAAAAAGTAACAAATGTTATTAATTGATTTTAATAACTAAACTTATACTTTTTTCTTAAAGGGTATCTTCTAAAATATAATTACACAAAATAAATATACTTATATGATTTACGAGACAAGCTACGATTCAGGATAATTATACGTTTCGGGGTACTAGTCCAACATGGTTTATACACAAATAGTAACAAGTGTGCAACTTGGGTGCTATGTAATACAATAATTAAGATAAGTCACGATCGGTTCGTCGAGTTGAAACGCATTGAGACTCGTGTTGGTACACACGAGTCTAGACAGTCGGATAGACTATCTTTGAGCAGTCAATAAGCTAGGCTTATGTGTGATAGACTGTTAAGGTGTCCTTTGTTGGTAATTAGGGCACGAGGAAGTCGGTCGAGGGTTCAGGCTTTGTTTGCTAGCTTAGCATGGAAATTAAGGTGAGTTCACGGCCCCACATTTTACGGTTTATGTTTTCGGGGGAGAAACATGCTTAAAACTCTTTTATGACTTATGACTTGTTAAACTCTTATGGCTCATGACTCTTTATCACGTTATACTATGGCTTACTTATCGTACTATACGGTTCATCAAAAAGTCCCTTAGAAACCACTAACATGGGTATATGGCGGGGAAATATGGATAGCGCTATCGGGAACTGACAAACCCCACTCGACGGTGGGACCGGGCGAGTGCATATTGTCTCTAATAAAATAAGGTCTACCGGTGATGACGGTAGCCCATAGGAAACTAAGGGTAACTACACGGCTTAGTCAGCAATGGTTTCACCTGTATGAGTATCTCATTCTGCGCCTAGCTAGCGTTCTCACAAGCATAGTAGTAACTGTGATGGTAACAGTTTTCGAAGGATCACTTTAAACGTTTAATTAAAACCTGTGAACTCACCAGCATTATATGTTGACTCTTTTAGCATGTTTTCTCAGGTCGCTAAGGTAGCAGCTGTCGGATAGGCGCACGAGGTCGCACTGGAGTCGTCTCGCGTCGAGGGTCTCATTTGCACGTTTTGGATTTATGAACTTTTGAACTTATGATTTATTTCTGCATGACTTTGTAAACTTTAAATGCTTCCGCACTGTTGAATGTTGGTTTTAAACTTATGCATGGTTTTTGTTTACGTATGTTTTTACATTTAGACGTCGTTTATTGTGACCGTTGACTTGGATCCTGGTGTGTCACACGCCTCGCGGTAGAACTCCGCAGGTGGAAATTTGAGGGTGTGACACCATTCATTCTTTCTAAACCTTTAATTTCTCATAAAAATCTGCTGTTCTTGGAATTCTTGTTCGAGTTGACTTTGAAGCGTTGACTTATCATTCGTAATCGATTCGGCTTTGTAAGTCTAATGTTTTTGATGGGTTTTTATCTTCGGCATCCACACATCAATAGCCCTAAGGTTAATTGGGTTATTGATGTGTGGATTGATCAATTGGAAAATTAGGGTTTCGTATGATTAATATTGGGGAAGAACACAAATTTCATATATTATTTATTTTTAATTAAACTGAAATCAACACAACCACTGGTCTGGACCAAGTGGTTGTGTCTGGTGCACTCTGACCGAGCCACGCGGGTTCGAGTCCCGGCAGTGGCATATTTTTTTTCCTTATTTCGTTTTTTAAACAAACAAATCAATTTAATTATATATAATACTTATAATTTTATAAATTCGTTTTAAATTATTAAAACTCTTTTTATTAATTCTACAAAATTTTTTTTAAGTAAATCTGATGAAAAAGTTTCACTCACAATTCTTAGTTTTCAAAAATTTATTTATTTAATATATATAATAATTAAATCAATTTTATTCTATTATATTTATAAAATTCCATTAAAATATCAAAACGATCTTATAAATTTCCACAAAAATTATTCTGAGTTTATATAATGATAAACTTTTCTGAAATGATTTTTATTTTAGAAAAATCATTTATTTAATATTTTTAATCAATTTTTGTTAGTTTTAATCATAATTAAATCATAATAAATCCAATTTTTAATATTTTTGCACCAAAATTTTATACAAATTATTTTTGATTATTTAGAACGGAAATATAAATTTTAAACTAATAATTCTTTAATTTTAATATTTTTAAATATTAAAGTTAAATTTTGACAATTTGTTATAAATAGAATTAATATTCTATTTTAAGGAAAATAATTTTATAAAAATTATTTTTATACTTTAAACTCATTATTGTGACCATCTTAAATTCAAATGTTATAAAATGATTTTTGTCTATTTATTTACTAAATTTCTCTCAATTATCAAACATTTTTATTATTAATAAAACAAGTATTTATCCCCAATTCGAATCCCTAGAACATATACATTTGTAGACTAGATAGATTTAGACATATTTATTACCTTATTATAGGGTGATACTTGACACATTTGGGCAACACCACTATTCAATTTTTCAACAGATATAACATTTTGCTAAGGTGAGTTTTACATAGCCCCTTTTCTATTTATCACCATTTTTGGGGTGAAACATGTTACAACATCATTTATGCAATTCAATCATCAATGTGTCTATGTGTTTTTCTATGTTGCATTATGTCTTGAACATGACTAGGGTAAGCACAATTCTAGCATAAACATTGATCAACCAACGGTATACATTGATAGATCTATTGGACTGACAATCCCACCCGGATACGTGCCTCCTACAAAGGTAGCGTGGGTGTTTGTTACTGTAATATAAACGAGTGAACCATGAGCGTATGGGATGTACCACAATACAACAGTCACAAGGTTGATTATGCACTCGATTTACTTCTAGTATGTTTTCACATATGGACTAGATTGCCATGACACATGAATTGCACAACAATTGTATTCGATTATCAAAACCTATGTAATTCTCACCAACTTTTGTTGACCCAAAATATTTTCAACTTAACATGTTTCAGGTTCTACTTGCTTGAAGATTTGAATTAATGCTTGAAGATGTGTGCATAGTTTTATTCAATTTGATGTACGAATTCTTGTAGAACAATTGTATGTAATTTATTTAAATCATATAATGAAATTTATTATTTACCATGAGCTACTGAACAATCATCAATACGTGACATCCCGATGTTTCCGCCATCGGTTGGGGTGTTACATCTGGGCTTGTGATTTAAAACCCCGACCCGGGTTTGACGCGGGTTCGATTCTTGGCATCAACAAAACATTTTTGTTCATTTAAGCTTATATATATATTCTCTTATATTTTTAAAATTAGTTTTAAAATACTAAAACTACTTTATAAATTCTACAAAAGTTATTTAATGTTATTCTGGTAGAAAAGTTTAACATACAATTTTTAGTTTTCAAAAAAATTATTTATTTAATATATATAATAAATAATTCAAGTTTATTCTATTTTATTTATAAAATTCTATAAAAATAGCAAAACAATTATATAAATTTCTACAAAAATTATTCTGAGTTTTTATATCATTAAACTTTTCTGAAATGATTTTTATTTCTGAAAAATCATTTATTTAATATTTTAATCAATTTTTGTTAGTTTTAATCATAAATAAATCATATTAAATTCATTTTTCAATATTTTGCACCAAAATTTTATATAAACTATTTCTATTTATTTGGAACAGAAATACAATTTTTAATATAATAATTCTTTAATTTTAATATTTTTAAATATTAAAGTTATATTTTGACAATTTGAAATAAATAGATTTAATATTCTATTTTTAAGAAAATAATTTTATAAAAATTATTTTCATACTTAAAACTTTATATTGTGACCATCTTTAATTTAAAATTTACAAAAAGACTTTTGTTTATTTATTTATCAAATTCCTCTTATTTTATTAAACATTTTATTTATTAGTTAAACGAAATACTTATCCCCAATTCGAAACCCTAGAAAATATTTGTAGACTAGAAAGACTTAGACATATTTATTACCTTAATTATAGGGTAATACTTGGCATCGTTGTGCAACACATATTCTATTTTCACGAGACATAACATTTTGCTAAGGTGAGTTTTACATAGCCCCTTTTCTATTTCACTATTTTTGGGGTGAAACATGTTACAACATTCTATCTACAATTCAATCATAAAGTGTCTATGTGTTATTCTATGTTGCATTATGTCTTAAACATGACTAGGGTAAGCACAATATTCTAGCATAATCATTAACATTGATCAGCCGACGGTATACAATGATAGATCTATTGGACTGACAATCCCACCCGGATACGTACCTCCTACATAGGTAGCGTGGGTGATTGTTATCGCATAACATAATCGAGTGAACCATGAGTGTATGGGATGGACCACAATATTCTAGTCACAAGGGTTGATTATGCACTCGATTTACTGCTAGTATGTTTTCACATATGGACTAGACTTGCCATGACACTTAAATTGTACAAGCTTTATTCGATTATCAAAACCTATGTAATTCTCACCAACTTTTGTTGACCCAAAAATATTTTCAAAATTAACATGTTTCAGGTAACAATGAAGCTGAGGCTTAGAGTATGCATGAGGAAATACTATGAAGTTTTTTTTGAAGTTATTTGAAGTTATTTGCTTTATTTGATATCATGTATTTGGGATTTCTAGACATCATTTCATTTTGGATATTTATGTTATGAATAAATTATTTAAAATTTCAATATATACCATGTGCTACTGAAACAATCATCAATACGTGACATCCCGATGTTTCCGCCATCGGTTGGGGTGTTACACAAACTCAGGGCAACATTTTTCTAACATATAAGTCTATCTTAGCAAAAACATTCATTTAACATACTTAACGGGGTCAGTTAAGTGGGGTTACGTTACGTATTGTCCAGGGTTCAATGATCCGGAGGATCATTGGGGTCACCTTTTTGCACACACACGAGTCTTGAGTCCCGTTGTTGGTGAACTTACATAATTGAAACGGATGATAAACTTGAACCGCTTCGTATATGATGTGTAACGTGTAAATACATGGAATACGTGTTTAAGTGATACTTATATGGTTCTACATGATTGTATATGCTTAACATATGTTAGGATTGGATGTTCGTGTGTTAGGATGTGTTAAAATGTGTTTAAACGACAAAACTGGAAATTTGGGAAAATGAGAAATCTGGTTCGACCCAGAGGGGGGTTCGAACCAAGAATGAATACTCTCATTCGACCTCTGTAAAGGGTCGAATGAAACTTAATTATAAATACTATACTTTGCAACTTTTCATCATTTCACAAACCCTAGTTGCCTCTAAACACTCTCTCTCGACTCAAATCACTAAAAAAGGAATTTTTGAACTTGTTTTGCATAATCTAACCTACAACCATCTTCCATATCACAAAACAAGAGAAGATTCAAGATCGCCACTAGTTGGGGCTATCGAACACGTGTCGGATTACTCTTTTATCTGAAGACGTAACCTAAGGTGAGTTTCACAGCCCCTCTTTCTATGTTTACGTTTTCGGGGGAGAAACATGCTACGTACTCGTTTTTAAGCTAATCATGTTATGCTAGTGTTACTTTGTGTTCTTACTATACGATAGTTCAGTTTTGCCGTTGGACGGCAGTTCAGTTAGTCGTGGTTCGGCAGTTTGGTTGGCTGGGCTCGGCCGTTCAGTTCACCGGGGGTTCGGTAGTTCAGTTATGCCTGGGTTGGCAGTTCGGTTGCACACAAGTGTCATGCACTAGGTATCATATAAGTGGTTTCTTATGCCTGGGTTGACATCCTTTTAGCATAACGATAACTTTTGAAAACCTGTGGTAACTTTTGGTAATCTGTGGTAACTTATGGAAAACTGTGGTAACTTTTGAAGACTTTGGAAAGTCTTGGAAACTTCGGTAACATTTAGAAACTTTTGGAAACACTTTTAGAAACGCTTTACTTAAAAACCCGTGAACTCACCAGCATTTAGTGCTGACGTTTTTAGCATGTTTTCTTAGGTCTCTAAGGTAGCAGCTATTGATAGGCGCACGGTGTCGCACGACGTCTAGGATTTCACTTGCATGGTTTTGAACATTATTAGACTCATAACTTTTACTTTTCGGGTTGTAAACACGTTTTATGCTTCTGCTGTTGTGGTTACATTTTGAGAACTTAATGAATCTCTACGTCGTTTTCATATCATATAGTTGTCGTTTATTGTGACCGTTGACTTGGATCCTGGTGTGTCACACGCCTCGCGGTAAAACCCCGCATGTGAAATTTGAGGGTGTGACATGTGTGTAGGGTTTGGATTAAATACAGACTCCGATTGAAGTTATTCTAGCGGCATTGGAACCGTCTCATCGAACTATACGATCTTAATTTTTAGGTATTTTGCTTTTTTGGATTTTTAGCTTTAGTTTTTTAGAATTTATGTTATATCATTGTGTCTTTTATGTAACATTGTGTGTTTTTCTTATTTTCATTATTGTGTCATTTTTACGATACATTGTGTCTTTTTTCTTCAACATTGTGTTATATTTTCTGGCATTGTGTTATATTTTGTGGCTCATTGTGTCATATTTCGTGATCTATTGTGTTTTTTGTTTCCTTCTCACCATTCTCATTTTTGTTAGACTGTGTAGGATAACTTTACCTTATATATATAATCACTAGCATGTTCTTTTTTAAAACATAAAAAACTGTAGCAAAATGATATTTAAATTAAAGATAACAAAATTTACGTTTTTAAAAAGAATAATTTTTTTAAAAATTATTAACCTATGAAAAATTACTCATTTAAAAACTTTTGGGGCAATTGGTTTTAGAAATCTAACAAAATATTTTAAATGATTGTATTATATTTTTAAAAATTATATTACTACTGTTACAATTTCATTATTTTATTTATACAAATATACAATTAATTACTTTTTAATAATTTGTATATGCATTAATATAGATAGGCTTGGATCAAATACACAATGAAAGAAAAAAAAAGAAGTCATAAGAATGATATTAGACGGACTCCGGTTGAACAAATTCAAGCGGCGTTCGACTCGTTTCATCGATCCCTACGATCTTAGTTTTTAGGTTTTCACTTTTTTAGATTTTTAGCTTGAAATTTTTAGAATTTATGTTAGATCATTGTGTCTTTTTCTTATTTTCGTCAATGTTTCATTTTTGCGATTCATTGTGTCTTTTTTCTTCAGCTGTCTTTTTCTTATTTTCGTCAATATTTCATTTTTGCGATTCATTGTGTTTTTCTTTAGCATCGTGTTATAGACTTATAGTTTTCGACGTTGTATTATGTTTTTAATTTATTGTATCATATTTTATAATTTATTATGTTTTTTCGTCCTTTTCATCATTCTATTTTATTTTACACCGTAGGATAATTTGAACCTAGTATAGATAACTAAATCATGATGGATCAGTATCATCTATATATATTTAACTAGTTTTTATCCTGGGAGCGTCCCAGATTGAAATATCTAATATGACATAATAAAATATCTAATATGACAACATAATTAATGACTTGCCAATATATGATTAATGAATATTATTATTATTATTATTATTATTATTATTATTATTATTATTATTATTATTTATTTTAAACAAATCTCTACCATAAGTTATCATATTCTAATATAAAAAAAACGAATCTCTGCGCCGGTGTATATATCTAGTGCCATTACAAAATATTATATAATGTCAAATGAATTCGGAAGTTTGTAATCGATCATTCTTCTTAAAAGAACTAACATGAAATACGGAAAAACGTTATTTATTGAAATATCGAACGCATTAGTCTATAGGTTATGTGACGCGTTAAAAAATTCATGGGTATATGATCAGGTATATAGTTCGGGTATTTGGGTATGTGGTTTCGGGTAATTGGGTCGGGTATCACCTGATCCCAGGCCCGACCCAAACCCACAATTTTTTTTAAACTAATTCCAAACCTGACACAATACCAGTCGGGTTACAGAAAATAGTCGTTTTTTCTCCGTTTTTTGTGTAGCACTATGGTAGTCGTTGGAAAGATAATAAAACGCTCGTTAATTTGGTGTAATTTTTTTCTTTAAAAAATCTCGTATATAAAAGATATTAACGTTTAAAAGTTATGGGAGAAAAATGAGAGAGAAAATAATAAAGATTTAATATTTACATTTAGTAGATTAGGTATTTAATAGATTAGGTTAAACCATATTTAAACCATATTTATTCATTTTTTTAATTGGTCTAGAATTTATTTCTTTTTTTTAATTGGTCTAGAATTGCCACATCATATCTTATCATATTTATTTATTTTTTTAATTGGTCTAGAGTTGCCACATCACATCTTATGTGGCATCTCTCAAAGGAGAGATTGCATAAGAGTATGACATGTAGGATTAATCCCTTTGCAATATATATATACTAGATTATACCCCGGGAGCGTCCCGGGTTGAGAAATTTAATATGATACATCAATTTTACATATGAAATAGACTGATGTATAATTCTAATTTTAATATCTAACCTAAAACAAATTAACAATGTACAAATCCAATGCTAACACCTAACCTAAAAGAATGTAGAACTTTAATTGAAGAGCATTCACAATAGCTCCCCCATTTTTATGTGAGAGTAGCCCCCAAATTATATGGGGTGGTTTTGAGGGGTTGTGAGTGAAGAAAAATTGGGAATCTACTGTTGATCGGTATATTTGGGGTTATTTGGGAATCTTTTGGGGAAAACTGGAAACTGTATTTGTTTTTTAATATTTGTTGAAAGTGGTTGTGAGTGAAGGAGAGAGAAACTGTAATGATTTTTAATGTAATATGTGGTTGTGATTTGTTGTGAGTAAATGGGGGATATGGAAGCTACCGTGAATGCTCTAATTATAATATTAACACCTATCCTAAAGACTAAACAAATGTACAACTTTAACATACTAATATTGATATCTAACTTAAAACAACGTATAACTCTATTAACCTATTCGGCTCTGGTTGAAAAAAAAAATTCATATTTATTGATTTAAACATAATTAGTGACTTGTCTATACATGATTAATGATTTACCTCAACACTTTGTGTTTTTTTTCATGTATGAACAAAACCCCACAAAAAAATTATCCGTTTTTTATATAGCACTATGGTACTCGTTGGAAAGATAATAAAACGCTCGTTAATTTGGTGTAATTTTTTTCTTTAAAAAATCTCGTATATTAAAGATATTAACGTTTAAAAATTATGGGATGAAACATGAGGGTGAAAAATCCAATTTTGTTTTTAAATTATTTTTTTCCTAAAATATCTCAATGCCACATGGGATGACACATGGCACACTCAATGAAGAGAATGCCTCTTTGAGTGACATGTCATTAAAATGGCTTTGGTTTATTATATGTATAGATATATATATATATATATATATATATATATATAGATTTAACTAACACTGTGTTCCTGAGTTTTATTACAGGATGGAAGAGAAAGGATCTCATTCCTCTTCCTTTCTCTCAAATTCCTTCCAAATTGGAAAGATTAAAAATCACACTAAAATCCTCTTTATTATCCTTCCCATTTCCTCCCTTTCTACCCTACAAAAAACTCTGAAACACATTTTTTTCCCACTTCCTTCCCAATCCACTACAAGAAATTTGACTTTTAGCGGCTACACCTTTAGCGGCGACCCGCCAAAGCGTAGCCGCTAAAGGTCTATTTTTAATCTAACCGTTGATTAAAATAAGATCAACGGTCAAGATAAAAACGCGGTATTACTATCAGCGGCGACACCGTCACCGCTAAAGGTCCTCCCAAAAATTTTCATTCACCCGCCTTTACTCCTCTCTTTCCCTCTCTTCCTTTTCACTAAAACTCCCATCTCTTCTTCTCTTTCCCACATTTAATCCTCTCACAACCCTCCCTCTCCTCCCCACACCACCTGCGCCGCCGCACCACACCACCCGCCGCCGCACCTCCACCCTGCAGCCCGCCTCCTCCCCAGCCCAACTTCTTCTTCCTTCTTCCTCCCCTGCAGCCCGACTCCTCCCCTGCAGCCCCACCAAAGCCGCCGCCGCCCACCGCCCTGCAGCCCCACCTCCGCCGCACCTCCACCCTGCAGCCACACCACCACCGCCCCACCTCCGCCGCACCATCTTTTAGGTCGGGCCAGATCTCCCCTGTAAGTATTTTTTTATTTTTTTTTCTTTTTTTTTGTTTTATGTATTTCTAATTAATTTGTTTTGTATTTTTTTCTTTTTAATTTCTTTTTTTATGTTTATTGTTTGTTTTTTATATATTTTTTTCAGTTTTTTATTTACTTTTTTCAGTTTTTTTTATTTCATCTAAGCCCTCTGCAATGGCATGTTTTGGCTGTCTTTTCCAAAAGAAGGCTTCTCGGTCTCGGGTATTCTTTTGTTTATGTTTTTCCAAAATTAATATATGATTTAGTATTATGACCCATAAGCAAGAAAAAACCGAATGCTAGGTATACATTATGCCTATTCTTTTGTGTATTATGCACACTGATTGACTTGTTATTGATGTGAAAGAAAGGAAAGAATACTTCGGGGTCGAGTAAGAGTAATCCTGGGACAAGTAACAACCTTTCGGGGATTGTGCAGAAGTCACATGGTGCTGATAATTTTGATAGAATGACTGAGCTTCGAAAGAAGATCATGAGCTTTAGAGAGTTGGTTGATTTGCCTCCCTGTATCGGTTCTTCAGCTGTTATTGAGGTATATTTCTTCGACAAAAGATTTTTCGAAGAATTTGTTATAAAACGTCTATGCAATATGTTTCTTGGTTTGTCTGCAGTTGGTGAAACACACTGTCAGAGAACTGCGTAAATTACACCCGGACGATGTTCATTGTATTTCAGTATCGGATTCAGAGGGAGCTTTGGATAAGGTTTTTTAGATGTAATTATGTAAAAATATAGCTGTGGATTTTATGGACTTCAAAGTTTTGTTATTTAGTAATTAATGTGTTCTGCAAGTAGGCGATACATGAGCTTTGCGCTTCTATCAAGTCTCTTGGGAAGCATTGGATGCATAATGATGAATGGATGGTCAAATCCAAAACAGATGACGAAGCGAATTGTGATTTGGAAAAACATGGTTCGTTATGTTTTATATCGATATCTTGTTTCAAGATTCGGCCATATTTCATTACAGTGTATATGATCTTTGTAATATGGTTTTTGTGGTTTATTATAGTGTTGGCTTTGCTTGATGACATAGGCCATAGCATTAGCTACTGAAGTTAATAATTGAATAATATAATTTGCTTTGCCTTTAATAAATATCTTTAATTTATGTTAGCTCTTGGTATAATTGGGAACATGTAACAAATATGATAATCTACTTTAATATTGCCCTGTGATATTTTTCTGGTATCGTTTAATCCTGCAAGAGGGACATCCCATGCAACTATTTCTTGATACATAGTTATGTAGTAAATGCTAAATTGTTTTGGATTTCTATTCCAATATTGCATATTGTATATTATACCATATTAACGTAGTTACCTTCTGTTTTTTTTGGTTAATTTGTAGTTTAGTTGTAGATTTAGTGATTACATGGAACGGAACAGGCGACACTCCTTCAAGAAACGCCCTAATCCCAATATCAATATGTAACAACCGGCAAAAATAAGGTAATTCCGTACTAATTAATTAATATATGATTAACGTAATTAAATGCAATTATATGTGATTTAATTATCAAGGCCTTAGGAGATAGCAATTTCCAAATAATGCATAGGTATGCATACGTTTAATGGTAAAACATGATAGGATCATGTGCGAATAAACTATCCGGTATGGACGTTGGCGATTACCCAGTAATAATTAAATAAACGAAAAGGATCCCGGACACCCAGGATATAAATAAAGGGTATTTTCACAAAATATAATGAGTTTTGGAACTCCAAAACCATAAGTGGAAACGCCTCATACAAGTCTCCCGGTAACGAATAAATTGCGCGTGCCGCACCCGATACGCGTATAACTCATAATTTCACCCGGCAAAGGCCTAAATAACCAATCAACGCTTAAATTAGACTATATTTAAGGGTTATTAAAGGTATTTTTAATGTCCGAATAACGCGCGGTTAAAACCCTAAAAATACCCGAACGACACCCGAACGACGAGGGATTTAACTTAACAATTAATGGGTAAGTATATTGTGTTGTGGACCCCACCTAAGCCCTTAAAAGGGCCGGCCTAAAGGCCTTGCAACATTCTTATTATTATTTTTTTTAAAGATAATCTACAAACCTATGGATAATGAGCATGCATGGAAAAGATAATGTGTAAGATCACCAAGTACAAAAGCATGCTCCACTTGCCTCCTTTTTGTAAGAAATTTTCGGCCCTATGGCCCTAATAATCCAAGACAAATCCAAGCTAATGATGCACTAGTACACACACATGCTTGGATATCTAGTGAAAGATCATGATAAATCCCAAATATTAGGTTAAGATTTGCAAGCAAAATCTCTCCCAATCTCTCTCTATCTCACGGCAATACACACACAAATATAATCTTCCCAAAGATCCTAAGTACACATACAATCTTCAAATAAATCTTACATAATCCATGGAAGATTACATGTGATAATATTATATAAGCATGTGTTAGGCATTTGGAGAAAACAAAAGCAAAACTTCTTTCTTCTTTCTTGTTCTTGGCCGTGGGTTTTGTAGCAAGAACACACACATTTCTTTCAAGTTTAAACAACACAAATCACTTCCAAATATCCATCCATCAAGACCCCCATTGTGTGTTTCAAGCTTGGAGCTTAACCACTAAGGAAGAACACACTAAACCCCTCTCAAATCCAAGGTTTTTGTCTTCCCTAGCCTTGTGCTAGTAGTAAGCTTCTTAACCTTGTTTTGATTATTAATATTCATGTATGTGTTCTTAGAAGCAAGTTGTACATGAAGGGTTAAAAATGTGGTTTTGAAACATAAGCTTTAATAGGTTTTACATGAGTAAAATGAATGATTAAAGATATGTAAATGGATCATGGATTTGATGATGATAAAGTAGTGTTCTTAAAATATATAAAATCTACACATACACTATGTAGAATGATGATCTACATGAGATTTGAGAAAGAAACTTGAATGTGTTAAAATGTAGCTTTAATCATCTTAAAATGATCATTCAAGATATAATATATGATGGAATATATTAGGATGTCATGAATGAAGAAGTTGAAAAATTAAAGTTTACACACTTAGATGAATGAAATTTGGATATGATGAAGAAATACATAAAGCACACATATTAGTAGCCTTATGTATGAAATATAAGCCTATTAAAAGTGTTTTGATGCAAAAATAACTTAACAATAAAAAGATGAATCTTCAAAGTCCACTAAATTTGAGTGAAAATAGTAACTTTGGAAGTTAGAGTGGAAAAATGCAACATTTGAAAGTTGAGGGACTAATGATGTAACTTTGAAAGTTAGAGGACTAAAATGAACATTTTAGAAACTATTAGTCCAAAAAAATGCAATAATGGAAAGTTTGGTGTCAAAAGTATAAGTAATAATTTTCCAAGGTTGATTTGGTAAATACTAGTAAACATACTTGAGTATTTTGTATAAAAAGTGTATTTTTATAAAAGTGGAAGTTATAAAAATATGGACTTGTATTAACATGAGGATTTTTATAAAAATAGAGATTTTTATAAAAATGTTAAATAAAAATTAAAACTTGAGAAACTTATACAAAAATGAATACTTTTATATAAATGGGAATATAAAAGTGTTGGAAACATTTTTGTGTCTAAGTTAACAAGTTGGGTTAAAAATACAAAAGTATTTTTAAATCTTCCAAGTAACATGTGTTAGGAGGAAGAAATATGGATAATATTTCTATAAAACACATGTTGGGAAAAACTTGGAAAAATTAACTATTCAAGCTAAGATATCGAACTAAGACGCGTTAACGAACCATACACGGACAAAACATGAGAAAAATGCCATTGCGGCAAGATGAGAAAATATATATTTTTAGGAAGTAAAATATATATACATCATGGGTGAAATCTAATAAACACTTTCCTAAGTGTTGAAGGAATTAATCGTGGGAGAAAAACATAACGTAAGCAAATAAGACGTTAAGCAAACGTATAGACTTAACAAGAAAAATTACACGTTTATATATATATATATATACACGCTCGTCTCGGCGAAATTCTAGCATATCTACTTAATTTGAAAGTAGATATGTGGGAAGGAAAACCGAGACAAGTAGACAAAGATATATATATATATATATGTATACCGTGCCGACGAGATCCTAGTATATTTATTTGAATGGGAAAATAAATATACGGCATGGTGAGTTGAAACGGGTGTTGAGAATATACTACCGAACGACAAGACCTTAGCATATTTATTTAAATGGGAAAATAAATGTGCGGCAAAGTGAGTCGGGTCGAGTGTTGAAATATATATTATATCGAGCGATGCGATCTTAAGTATAATTATTTGAATGGAAAAATAATTATACGTTAAGTAAAGTCAAGTCGATGATAATAATGTACAAGTTAAGGAAATATTAACAAGAGTAATATATAACTTGTAATACAAAGGGTAATCTAACGCCAACGAAACCTAGGATACGCGCTAAATTAAACGGGATTTGGAATAACTTATGGTCGGGAGTTGGGTGTACAACTTGCCAAGGCACATGCACTATAGGGATAGTGACTTATACGTCTAGGACGTTTGTAGGTGCGAGACCCCGTTTGCTATCTACCTAGTTGAGCCGGACGTTGATTCAGGTGAGTTTCACGGCCCCATTTTAAACTAGTTTTACGTTTTCGGGGGAAAGATATGTTAGGGAAAATGTTTGACGGATTTATTACTTGAGGTGTGACCGCCACTCGGGGTTGAGTCCTCGCCTCTATAATCATTTATTTGGAGAAATGAAACCGGAGGAATATTTGAATAGTACTATTGGTGCCTGACAAGGCCCACCCCTAATCGATAGCGTCGATTATGCATTAGTGTATGCCTGGGGTGCATATATTCTGAACTTAAGTCGTAGGATACCGAGTAACGACTTGGAGCGGGGCATTATTATTATACGTCTTGGTTTGATTATAGTCTCAAGTAGATTTATAGGAATTTGCAACTCCTATATATTGTCATAACATGGTATTTCTCAAGTCTTCAAGTTTTGGAAACTAAAAACCTGTGAACTCACCAATATATTTATATTGACGAAATTTTAAACATATCTTTCAGGTAATTAGACGAAGACTATTATGGCAGGCTGGGTCACGGAATTCTCCTATGCGGCGTTGGATATTTTGTGGGGTTTCACTCTTATTTCCCAAGGCTATGGGATATATTTGAGAAACCTCTCCATTTATGTTATAAACAATTTACTTTATGTGTAATGTTTGAACAAGATTTGACGCCTAAATAAATGACCCATTTTCTTAAATAACTTGTGATTTGCGTTAACCTTGACTTTATACGCTTGAACCGTTGCGCCTCGTGTTTCCGCCATTGGCGTGGTGTGACAGAAAGTGGTATCAGAGCCAAGGTTATAGCGAACTAGAGTATTTTCTTTAAAAACTAGACTATAACCGGATTTGGTTCAAAAGATAAAGTTTTCAAAAAAATTCTAAACGCAATAAAGTAATTTCTCAAGAAGCATTGGGCATGAGGAGATTCCGACCGAGCTAGCCATGGGTATTGTTATGCATTAACGTGGTATTAGAGGTTAGGAAGGTTACTGTTAACGTACGCCTTAACTATCTAATTTAAATAAATCATATATACTAGTACGGTTCTTTTGCCAGGGATGTCTGACGCCGGGAGTATAGCGCCGAGCTACGATAGTAGCCTGCAGATTATTCCAGCACCTCCACCTGAGCCAGTTGAGCTGGTTGTGCTCGACTCGGGAGAGGATGACGTAGAGATGAACGCCGCCGGAGGATCGGACGACGATAGTTCCGACGAGACGGATCCTAGCGAGGATCCTAACTGGACCCCCGCAGGGGATGACGCGGCCGCCGTGGCTGACGTACCCGAGGCGCCGCAGGCCGACCTACCTATTGTACCATTGCCTGCCGCACCCTTAGCGCCACACCCTATCAGAGCCGTCAGGGACTTCCCTGTAGACTGTGCCGGTCCGTCGCGACCCGCCCCAGCCCAGTCGGAGACAGCGGAGTCTCCATTTGATAGACAGGCTCACATTGATCACGAGCCAGTACCCGCACCACACATCCCCATTCCTCCAGGCATGAGGCTTATGCCGATTGCCCGTGGGCGGAACGGGTGGATTTCGGATGACTCAGACGACGAGTCAGTGGCCTCTGTAGACCACATGCTAGTACCTGAGATTCCAGACGACCAGGAGGAGCCAGTGGCTCCAATGATGGAGGACGCCCCTGCTGCCCCCATAGCCCCACTTGCACCACTCGAGGCCGCACCTCAGGAGGGGCCAGCCGCAGCAGCACACGTCTTAGAGGGCAGCCCCGCCCGTAGCTCTGAGCTACGCAGGGCAGGCATGGTAGCTTTCGCCACTGCAAGCCCTCCTACCCCCACCGTAGTGGTATCCACCCCAGAGTGGGCCACTATTGCAGAGCCCCTTATGGCCCCCTTGGCCGAGCTCGTAGCACCACCCACCACAGCTATGACACTACCTATCCCCACCTTACCCATGATGCCACCTCACCTTGAGATACCTACCATTCCCCTACCCGCGCCTTACACCATAGGTGTAGGGGACCCCTACCTGATGCCACCCCATTTCACCCCCGGACCGCAGGGTTTTACCCAGTTATTCCCCCACATACTGATGCCAGCCCCAGTTGGCCCATCCCAGCCAGCTTACCCCGACGTACCTGGACCATCCCAGCCTCACAGGATGACGCCCTTATCCGGGCCAGCTTGGTCCTCTGCTATCTCACTGGAGCGAGACTTTCAGACCCTCGCCGACACGGTGCAGCGCACCGTGAACCAGGTAGAGCAGCAGACTCGCTTGATGTGGGCACGGATGATCGATACTCGAGATGCCTTAGCACACTACGTTGAAGAGTTGTTGCGCATGGATGCGCAATGTGGGATTACCGGTGATGCGCATTTTGCGCATCGACAGTTTTTATATGATCGCATCATGGCGATCAGTATGACTATCAGCATGCACGCGCCGCAGTATCAGTTCCCGCCGCCGCCGCCACAGTAGGGACGCATCGGGGACACATGGAGGAGCACCTGCAGATAGCAGTAGTAGTTGTAGTAGTAGTAGTACGATAGCACTATGTGGGTTATGACACCCCTTTGTATTTTACCTAGCCGAGCAGGTTGTGCCGGCATATAACATTATATTTTTAATGTATTTCAAAAGAATGATGTATGAGGAATGAATCCTCAATTTTGTTGTATCAAACAAATCATTGTACTCATGATGTTGAAATTAATGAAAATCTTGTTATGGTAAAATATGTGTTATGATTTTCTACAGTTATTATTATTTATTCTGTATGGTGTGTTTGTATGTTGTGTGATGACATTGTGTTGACTATCGTGTTCATATTCTGGGTTGTTATTTATGCTTTATGTATGATATTGTATAAATGTCTGCCAAATTAACCTTTGATAATTATTATTAAAGAAAAATGGCACCAGCCACCCGAAGCAACAGTGGCGCAGACGGATTGCCCACTACACCTGCTGAACTCGAAACAATGATCTCGGAGCGCATAGCCCGAGCCATCGCGGAACATGAAGCCGCCCGCTCCGAACGATCGCGTGACAGGACAGGGAGCGACCGACGAGAGACCTCCCCCATTGGTAAGAGGTTTAAGAATAAATGAAAAAGCGATGGTAGAGTATCATAAAACTCCTATCCCATAATAACATACTACTTTATTATTGCAGAAACGTCCTCGCGAGAGCGCGGCTGCACTTTCAAAGCCTTCTTGGACTGTAAGCCGATTAACTTCAACGGCACAGAAGGATCTGTCGGCCTGGTCAAATGGTTCGAAAAGACCGAGGCAATAATCCGCATCAGTGGGTGTACCCCTCGACAGTCAGTCATGTACTCCACTAACTTGTTTCTGGATCAAGCCCTAACTTGGTGGAACGGCCAAGTACAGTCACTGGGAGACGATGCTGCTTACTCCCTATCATGGGCGGAACTAAAAGAACTTATGATCGCTGAATACCGCCCGGCAAGTGAGGTACAGAAGCTGGAAACAGAATTCTAGAACCTTACCATGGTAGGAGCAGACGTGACTGGGTACACGTCCCGGTTTCATGATCTCGCCCGACTAGTGCCTCGTTTGGTCACACCGGAAAATAACAAGATAGAGCGGTACTTGTTCGGATTAGCACCACAAATACGCAGCATGGTCACTGCTTCCAAACCCACGACCATGCGCGAGGCTATTGATCTTGCACTGAGCCTCACTGAAGACGCTATCCGAATGGGTACTTTGATCCGACAGGTTTCGGGACTGAAGATTTCTGAGGCTAGCAGTGTGGAAGGCAAGAATCAGGGGACAAGTTCAGCGGTTGTGACGAATGAGCAGGGGAATAAACCGAGATTTGGGAAACGTAAGCGGGATGAAGGGAAGAAGGATAGATCATCAGGAAGTTCGAACAAGAAAGGAAAGGGGTATGTTGCCACAGGGCGTGGGAATGGTGGAAAACAGGGTAACCAGGGGAGAAACAATGGGTTGACTTGTGGGAAGTGCCACCGTTCGGGGCACAAAACGGAGGACTGCCGGTCAGGAGCACCGAAGAACGGAGGAGCAAGACCCTGCTTCGCATGCGGGTCACTTGACCATTGGAAGAAGGATTGCCCCAAGGTAAACAACCAAGCCCGCGGGCGGGCGTTTGTGATTGGAGCCGGTGATGCACGACAGGACCCCAATGTGGTCACTGGTACGTTCCCTCTTAATGGTCATTATGCTTCTGTATTATTTGATACCGGTGCCGATTTTAGCTTCGTATCCATTGAGTTTAAAAGATTACTTGGGCTAAAAACTAGTAAATTAGATACCCCCTACTCCATAGAACTGGCTAATGGTAAAACTATTGAAACGAGAGAAGTAGCGAAAGATTGTAAATTAGAACTCTGTGGGCACGAGTTTGGGATTGATCTCTTGCCGGTTGTGTTGGGAAGTTTTGACATAGTCGTTGGCATGGACTGGTTGTCCGCACATCAATTCAAGGGGAAAGACACGGGACGCCACTAAGAATTATTTCTAGCATGAAGGCTCGTAAATGCTTAAGAAAAGGTCTTGTCGCATTCTTGGCACACGTAGTGGACAAGAAAGCCGACGAGCGGAAGTTGGAAGACATTCCGATAGCCAGAGATTTTCCTGACGTATTCCCAGAAGATTTGCCGGGGTTGCCACCACCTCAACAAGTCGAGTTCCGCATCGACCTCGTCCCTGGAGCTGCCCCCGTGGCACGATCGCCATACCGTTTAGCTCCATCGGAGATGCAGGAACTATCCAGCCAGCTACAAGAATTATTGGACAAGGGTTTTATAAGACCGAGTTTCTCACCTTGGGGAGCTCCCGTCTTATTCGTAAAGAAGAAGGATGGCACATTTCGCATGTGCATTGACTATCGAGAGCTGAACAAGCTAACCATTAAGAATCGCTATCCTCTCCCCAGGATCGACGATTTATTTGATCAGCTCCAAGGATCTAGCTTTTACTCCAAAATCGATCTGAGGTCCGGCTATCACCAGTTGCGTATCCAGGAAGAGGATGTACCAAAGACGGCCTTTAGAACCCGATATGGGCACTATGAATTTTTGGTAATGCCGTTCGGCTTAACCAACGCTCCAGCGGTTTTCATGGACTTGATGAACCGCGTGTGTAAGCCATACTTGGATAAATTCGTCATTGTTTTCATTGACGATATTTTGATCTATTCACGCACCAAAGAAGACCACGAGAATCACCTTCGGTTAATCCTTGAAGTACTACGCAAGGAAAAGCTCTACGCTAAATTCTCGAAGTGCGACTTTTGGATTCGAGAAGTTCACTTCCTAGGCCACGTGGTGAACGAAAAAGGCATACACGTCGATCCCGCCAAGATCGAGGCAATTAAAAATTGGGAAGCCCCTCGAACTCCTACCGAAGTACGACAATTTCTTGGCCTTGCGGGTTATTACAGAAGGTTCATCGAGAACTTTTCCAAGATAGCACAAGCTTTAACCATGTTAACCCAAAAGGATAAGAAATTCGAGTGGACGGAAAAGCAAGAGGCAGCATTCCAATTACTAAAAGACAAGTTATGTGGCGCTCCGATACTATCACTTCCCGATGGTACGGAAGACTTTGTGGTTTACTGTGACGCCTCACATCAAGGCTTGGGTTGCGTATTAATGCAACGAGAAAAAGTGATAGCATATGCTTCCAGGCAACTGAAAATCCATGAGAAGAACTACACTACACACGATTTGGAATTAGGTGCAGTGGTATTCGCTCTCAAGATATGGAGGCACTATTTATACGGAACCAAGTGCACAATTTTCACTGATCATAAGAGTTTGCAACACATCTTTGATCAGAAGGATTTGAACATGCGACAACGGCGATGGGTCGAATTATTAAACGATTACGATTGTGAGATAAAGTACCATCCCGGTAAGGCGAACGTTGTGGCCGACGCCTTGAGTCGCAAGGAACGGGTTAAACCGTTGCGTGTCCGAGCCTTGGGTATGACTATCCACACGAATCTGACTGATCGAATTCGTGAAGCTCAAGTTAACGCTCTTAAACCCGAGAATGTCAAAGGTGAAAGATTGCGAAAGATGATTGATTCACTGGAACCAAAGGCGGGCCAGACCCTGTATTTCATGAATAGAATTTGGGTTCCAGTGTACGGGGGATTGCGTGAGCTAGTATTGGCCGAAGCTCACAGTTCTAGATATTCGGGTCACCCTGGTGCAGACAAGATGTTCCACGATTTGAAGGAACTTTATTGGTGGCCAAATTTCAAAAGAGATATAGCGGCATATGTTGCGTAATGTTTAACTTGCGCAAAGGTCAAGGCTGAGCATCAGAGACCTTCCGGCTTGCTCCAGCAACCGGAAATACCGGAATGGAAATGGGAACGAATTACCATGGATTTCATTACCAAGTTACCCAAGACAACAAGCGGCCATGACATGATCTGGGTAATCGTTGATCGGTTGACAAAATCTGCACACTTCCTCCCGATTCGCGAAACGGACAAGTTGGAGAAACTGACCCGTTTGTACATTAAGGAAGTAGTGTCTAAGCATGGTGTACCTATTTCTATCATCTCCGATCGAGATAGTCGTTTCACCTCAAGACTTTGGGAAAGTTTAAATGAAGCCCTCGGTACTCGCCTTGACATGAGTACCGCGTATCACCCCCAAACAGATGGTCAAAGTGAACGAACCATCCAGACCTTGGAAGATATGTTGCGGGCATGCGCGATTGATTTCGGTGGTAATTGGGATACGCACTTGCCTTTGGTGGAATTTTCTTACAACAACAGCTACCATACGAGCATTCAAGCTGCACCTTTTGAAGCTCTATATGGACGCAAGTGCAGATCTCCGCTATGTTGGGCTGAAGTTGGAGAAAAACAACTCACCGGGCCCGAAATTGTTCAAGAGACGACGGACAAGGTCTTTTTGATAAAGGAACGCCTCAAAGCGGCCCGTGACCGACAGAAAAGCTACGCTGATATGAGGCGAAAACCTTTAGAATTTCAAGTCGGAGACAGGGTCCTACTAAAAGTGTCACCTTGGAAAGGTGTCGCGCGCTTTGGAAAGCGCGGAAAGCTGAACCCACGATATGTTGGACCGTTTGAAATCTTGTCCAGGGTAGGCCCAGTGGCATACAAGCTCAAGTTGCCTCAAGAGCTTAGCGGAATACACGACACATTTCACGTGTCAAACTTGAAAAAGTGTTTATCCGACGAAACTCTCATCATCCCTGCTGACGAAATCCAAATTGACGACAAGTTACATTTTGTTGAAGAACCAATCGAGGTAACCGATTGGAAGGTCCAAAAACTAAGACGCAGCAAGATCAGATTGGTCAAAGTGCGCTGGAATGCCAAGCGTGGGCCGGAGTTCACGTGGGAAAGGCTGGACCGGATGAAGCAAAAGTATCCCGCCCTATTCGAGAAGACACCTATACCGGAGAACTCGAAGTGAATTCCGGGACGGAATTCTCTTAACGGGGGGAGAATGTAACAACCGGCAAAAATAAGGTAATTCCGTACTAATTAATTAATATATGATTAACGTAATTAAATGCAATTATATGTGATTTAATTATCAAGGCCTTAGGATATAGCAATTTCCAAATAATACATAGGTATGCATACGTTTAATGGTAAAACATGATAGGATCATGTGCGAATAAACTATCCGGTATGGACGTTGGCGATTACCCGGTAATAATTAAATAAACGAAAAGGATCCCGGACACCCAGGATATAAAATAAAGGGTATTTTCACAAAATATAATGAGTTTTGGAACTCCAAAACCATAAGTGGAAACGCCTCATACAAGTCTCCCGGTAACGAATAAATTGCGCGTGCCGCACCCGATACGCGTATAACTCATAATTTCACCCGGCAAAGGCCTAAATAACCAATCAACGCTTAAATTAGACTATATTTAAGGGTTATTAAAGGTATTTTTAATGTCCGAATAACGCGCGGTTAAAACCCTAAAAATACCCGAACGACACCCGAACGACGAGGGATTTAACTTAACAATTAATGGGTAAGTATATTGTGTTGTGGACCCCACCTAAGCCCTTAAAAGGGCCGGCCTAAAGGCCTTGCAACATTCTTATTATTTTTTTTTTAAAGATAATCTACAAACCTATGGATAATGAGGATGCATGGAAAAGATAATGTGTAAGATCACCAAGTACAAAAGCATGCTCCACTTGCCTCCTTTTTGTAAGAAATTTTCGGCCCTATGGCCCTAATAATCCAAGACAAATCCAAGCTAATGATGCACTAGTACACACACATGCTTGGATATCTAGTGAAAGATCATGATAAATCCCAAATATTAGGCTAAGATTTGCAAGCAAAATCTCTCCCAATCTCTCTCTATCTCACGGCAATACACACACAAATATAATCTTCCCAAAGATCCTAAGTACACATACAATCTTCAAATAAATCTTACATAATCCATGGAAGATTACATGTGATAATATTATATAAGCATGTGTTAGGCATTTGGAGAAAACAAAAGCAAAACTTCTTTCTTCTTTCTTGTTCTTGGCCGTGGGTTTTGTAGCAAGAACACACACATTTCTTTCAAGTTTAAACAACACAAATCACTTCCAAATATCCATCCATCAAGACCCCCATTGTGTGTTTCAAGCTTGGAGCTTAACCACTAAGGAAGAACACACTAAACCCCTCTCAAATCCAAGGTTTTTGTCTTCCCTAGCCTTGTGCTAGTAGTAAGCTTCTTAACCTTGTTTTGATTATTAATATTCATGTATGTGTTCTTAGAAGCAAGTTGTACATGAAGGGTTAAAAATGTGGTTTTGAAACATAAGCTTTAATAGGTTTTACATGAGTAAAATGAATGATTAAAGATATGTAAATGGATCATGGATTTGATGATGATAAAGTAGTGTTCTTAAAATATATAAAATCTACACATACACTATGTAGAATGATGATCTACATGAGATTTGAGAAAGAAACTTGAATGTGTTAAAATGTAGCTTTAATCATCTTAAAATGATCATTCAAGATATAATATATGATGGAATATATTAGGATGTCATGAATGAAGAAGTTGAAAAATTAAAGTTTACACACTTAGATGAATGAAATTTGGATATGATGAAGAAATACATAAAGCACACGTATTAGTAGCCTTATGTATGAAATATAAGCCTATTAAAAGTGTTTTGATGCAAAAATAACTTAACAATAAAAAGATGAATCTTCAAAGTCCACTAAATTTGAGTGAAAATACTAACTTTGGAAGTTAGAGTGGAAAAATGCAACATTTGAAAGTTGAGGGACTAATGATGTAACTTTGAAAGTTAGAGGACTAAAATGAACATTTTAGAAACTATTAGTCCAAAAAAAATGCAATAATGGAAAGTTTGGTGTCAAAAGTATAAGTAATAATTTTCCAAGGTTGATTTGGTAAATACTAGTAAACATACTTGAGTATTTTGTATAAAAAGTGTATTTTTATAAAAGTGGAAGTTATAAAAATATGGACTTGTATTAACATGAGGATTTTTATAAAAATAGAGATTTTTATAAAAATGTTAAATAAAAATTAAAACTTGAGAAACTTATACAAAAATGAATACTTTTATATAAATGGGAATATAAAAGTGTTGGAAACATTTTTGTGTCTAAGTTAACAAGTTGGGTTAAAAATACAAAAGTATTTTTAAATCTTCCAAGTAACATGTGTTAGGAGGAAGAAATATGGATAATATTTCTATAAAACACATGTTGGGAAAAACTTGGAAAAATTAACTATTCAAGCTAAGATATCGAACTAAGACGCGTTAACGAACCATACACGGACAAAACATGAGAAAAATGCCATTGCGGCAAGATGAGAAAATATATATTTTTAGGAAGTAAAATATATATACATCATGGGTGAAATCTAATAAACACTTTCCTAAGTGTTGAAGGAATTAATCGTGGGAGAAAAACATAACGTAAGCAAATAAGACGTTAAGCAAACGTATAGACTTAACAAGAAAAATTACACGTTTATATATATATATATATATATATATATATATACACGCTCGTCTCGGCGAAATTCTAGCATATCTACTTAATGGGAAAGTAGATATGTGGGAAGGAAAACCGAGACAAGTAGACAAAGATATATATATATATGTGTGTGTGTGTGTATACCGTGCCGACGAGATCCTAGTATATTTATTTGAATGGGAAAATAAATATACGGCATGGTGAGTTGAAACGTGTGTTGAGAATATACTACCGAACGACAAGACCTTAGCATATTTATTTAAATGGGAAAATAAATGTGCGGCAAAGTGAGTCGGGTCGAGTGTTGAAATATATATTATATCGAGCGATGCGATCTTAAGTATAATTATTTGAATGGGAAAATAATTATACGTTAAGTAAAGTCAAGTCGATGATAATAATGTACAAGTTAAGGAAATATTAACAAGAGTAATATATAACTTGTAATACAAAGGGTAATCTAACGCCAACGAAACCTAGGATACGCGCTAAATTAAACGGGATTTGGAATAACTTATGGTCGGGAGTTGGGTGTACAAATTGCCAAGGCACATGCACTATAGGGATAGTGACTTATACGTCTAGGACGTTTGTAGGTGCGAGACCCCGTTTGCTATCTACCTAGTTGAGCCGGACGTTGATTCAGGTGAGTTTCACGGCCCCATTTTAAACTATTTTTACGTTTTCGGGGGAAAGATATGTTAGGGAAAATGTTTGACGGATTTATTTCTTGAGGTGTGACCGCCACTCGGGGTTGAGTCCTCGCCTCTATAATCATTTATTCGGAGAAATGAAACCGGAGGAATATTTGAATAGTACTATTGGTTCCTGACAAGGCCCACCCCTAATCGATAGCGTCGATTATGCATTAGTGTATGCCTGGGGTGCATATATTCTGAACTTAAGTCGTAGGATACCGAGTAACGACTTGGAGCGGGGCATTATTATTATACGTTTTGGTTTGATTATAGTCTCAAGTAGATTTATAGGAATTTGCAACTCCTATATATTGTCATAACATGGTATTTCTCAAGTATTCAAGTTTTGGAAACTAAAAACCTGTGAACTCACCAATATATTTATATTGACGAAATTTTAAACATATCTTTCAGGTAATTAGACGAAGACTATTATGGCAGGCTGGGTCACGGAATTCTCCTATGCGGCGTTGGATATTTTGTGGGGTTTCACTCTTATTTCCCAAGGCTATGGGATATATTTGAGAAACCTCTCCATTTATGTTATAAACAATTTACTTTATGTGTAATGTTTGAACAAGATTTGACGCCTAAATAAATGACCCATTTTCTTAAATTACTTGTGATTTGCGTTAACCTTGACTTTATACGCTTGAACCGTCGCGCCTCGTGTTTCCGCCATTGGCGTGGTGTGACACAATAAGGGTGGTAACAAAAGAGGGAAATTTGGCGAACAATCTTCAGCAAGCTCTAAGGCTTCAGAGACAGTCTACAAAATATTATGTCATTCTAGAAAAATCGGTAGTGTCCTCGGTAAAGGTGGTGGGATAATCAAAGCCTTGCGAGAAGAGACCCAAGCTAAAATTACAGTTTCTGACACGTTTCCTGGTTCAGAAGAAAGAGTAATAATAATATCTAGTCCTTCAAGTTTGCCAGTAAAAAGTAACACCAGCGACAATCAGGAGAATAATGATATGGAGCTGCATTGTGCAGCTCAAGATGCTTTATTGAAAGTTCATGACAGAATAATTGAGGAAGACGTAGCATGTGAAAATGCAATAATGGCACGTCTGCTTGTTCCAAACAATACAGTTGGGTGTGTTTTGGGGAAAAAAGGAGATGTTATTCAGAGATTAAGGAGTGAAACTGGTGCAAGCATACGTGTTATGCCTGGAGACCAACGTCCTGCATGTGCTATGACTACTGATGAGTTGGTGCAGGTAATGCTCATACTTTAATTTTAACATTAGTTTTTTGGCAATGGACATATCGAAAATTTAAAAAAGTTTATCTTCAGATATCAGCCAAACCAGATGTTGCTAAAAGGGCTCTGTATCAAGTGTCCACATTATTGCATCAGAATCCACGCAAGGACAAACCTCCAACAGCAAAGGGCCAAAACATGATCCCTACAAACTTAATGCGAGCTGAGCGTGGGTCAAGTGCCCGTGGTGAACCACCCATGCCATGGATGGGGGGGGGGGCACCAGATTTGGGCCCAATGGTGTTAATGGTGATCTTGCTGCTACACATGTTGAGGATATCTCATCTGAGTTCTCAATGAAGATCCTTTGCTCTTCAGCTAAAATTGGAGGGGTGATTGGTAACGCGGGATCAAATGTAAGGCCATTGCAACAAGCGACTGGAACGAACATACATGTGGATGATGCTTCTGTAGAGTCTGATGAGCGTGTGATTCGGGTGTCTTCATTTGAGGTCAGTAGTTTTCAATCTATGGCTAACACTGTAATATAGAGGTGGCAGATTTGGTGGATTGGGTCAAAGGCCAAAACAGGTAACTTTCGGGTACGGGATTGACCAGTTTGGGCCAGGTTGGACTGACCTGAACTTTTTGTTTTATAATTTTAATTTTTTATTGTGTCAAACATGTTAACAAAATTACATAATTGATATACATCAAAAAATAATTTATGAGGTTTGATGGATTAAAGATACACATTGGGTGACAGGTGACTCTTGCCCTGTTTCTTTTCAGTCTAATATTTTGTTTTACCTGTTTGACTGATTATGGATAAAACATAGCCCCAATTGACCTTATTATTAGTAAACGGGCTTTAATTGCCATTTGTACTGTAAATGGATAATTAATTTATCTTTGTGCTGAAATTATGTCAGGCTTTAAGGAACCCAAGGTCACAAACAATTGATGCAGTTCTTAATCTTCTAGATAAAATAAGTGAACACAATGCAAAAGGAGAAATGACTACAAGAATTCTTATCCCATCTAGTAAAGTTGGCTGCATAATTGGACAAGTATTCTTATCCCATCAAAACTAAAAAAAAAAATACCAATGTTGTAGTTTTGACCCGTTTGCTTATGATTTTTTTTTTATCATATATGGCACAATTGTTAGTTAAATGTCATTGATATTAATAATTGTGATTCCAGATGGACCCTCATGTAGCCGAAGGCGATGAAGGGAAGAACAAAAATGGGAATCCTGATGGCAATGTGACGGTGCAAATGGAGATTTCACTACCATCATCTTCTTTAAAATCAATTATAGACGATGAAGCCGAAGACGAAGACTTTTAGGCAGCTTTGGTATGTTTGTTTAGTTTTGATGGTGTATACTTGATTCAAATATTAGGTTGGTATGTTAGTTTATTTTGTTTGATATGTTTTGACGAATGTTCGTTTAACTTTGTTACGTTTATTTTATATATATGTAGATGTTGGTTTATTATTTTTGTTATTATTTAGTTTGGTTATGCGTGTGCAGAGCAGTGGCGGATCTAGAAATATTTTTCAGTAGCAACGTTCAAAAAAAAAAAATTCGCCATAGTTTCATACAATGTAAAGGAAATAAAGATAACAACATGATAATAGATAATTTTAGACACATACCTAATAGATTTCGCCCCTTCGGTTCTTGAAAGCTTGGAATCGAGTCATTACATCATCTTCTTTGACTTTATCAAAAGTGTCTCTTTCAACCGCGCAAATCAAAGTATTGTTCAAATAGTCCTCACCCATTCTATTGCGTAAATCCGTCTTGATAAGCTTCATCTTAGAAAAACACCTCTCAACGGTTGCGGAACCGCAACCGGCAAAACTAATGCTAACTTCAACGCCCGATAAACCAAAGGAAAAGTTTTATGTTTTTCGGTTTCCACCATTACACGAGCAAGATCACACATTCCATTTAGTTTTGCAAATTTTTCATCTTCCTTTAATGTGTGATAAAATACCGAAAGATCACCCGAAAGGCATCATCTTTCCTCTTCACTAAAATCATTCGGATACATCTCACAAAATGCTAGGATCTTAGGTATGTCAAACTTAGAAAACGAATCACAAGGATTTAAACCCGACATATTATCTATCAAAGTTGTTGATACCTCACTGAATCGACTTTCAAGTTCTTGAATTTGCAAATCCAAAACCGTATTAAAAACTTCAACTTCAAAATGATGCCGGTTAGTAACGACATTCTTACGGTTTCTTTGATTACCATAACTTTCCGACATTTCTACCATCTCAATATTATTTTTTTCACAAAAAGATGTCACCTTTGCCAACATTCCATCAAACCCGTGTTGTCTTAAATTATTCAATGCTCGCTTCGTTCCATTTATCAATTTAGCCGGTTCTAACAAATCTTGGCTCTTTTTTTGAAGATGTTTTGATAGAGCATTTGTGAGGCCTAGAATATCATCTAACAAGTGCATATAAAACACAAAATCAAGCTTCTTGAAATATGATAAAATACCTCTTGCATTAGATCGTTGTTGAATAAGCTCTCCTTCTTCTTTAATAAAAGCAAGTACTTCAACAACTTCCGGAAATAATTTAATCAAACTTATAACTGTTCTATGATGAGAACCCCATCGTGTATCTCCGGCTCGTGCAAGGGAAACCTCTTGGTTTAATCCTCTTCCGGTCTTAATCTCACCTAGAAGTTGATGAGCAAAGCAATGTATGTAATGCGCTGACGGATTATCTCTCAATATCAAAGCTTTTAATCCATTAAACTCTCCTCGCATGTTGCTCGCACCATCATAACCCTGGCCCCTGACCTGTTTAAACAAAATAAACAATTAGCATATAAATATATAATATTTATTAAACTTTATTAATGAAATAGAAACGTATTACTTACTTGATTTATGCTCAACTGGTTATTTGCTAATAAAGAAACATTGGCTTCTTTAAGAGTTGAAGAAGATGTATTTCTCACTTGAGCAATTCCAATTAAACTCTCTTTAACAACTCCGAGTTTGTCAACATATCTCACAACTACGGCCATTTGTTCCATTAAAAACACGTCACTAGACTCGTCTACTAACAAACCAAACACATCTTCTTTAATTTCTTCACAAATCATTTTGGTTACTTCTTTTGCAAAGCAATCGATAATCTCTTTTTGTATTGATGGAGCTGTCAACTTATTATTCTTTTTTGCATTCTCTAATGTGTACTTACCAATATCCGGGTTGTTCTCACTAATCAACTTTAAAACCGCAAGATAAAGACCTTTAGAAGTAGATGTTTCCGATTCATCGTGGCCACGAAATGGTAAAGAGTTTTGGAATAAAAATCCAGCACTACGAACAGAACCCATCAATCGATACCGATTTTCAATCTTTTCTTCCTCGGTATGCTTCTTGACTTGTGCATGAAATGATCCCTTTTGGTTCATAAGATTGTCACATTTTTGCCTCGCCTTATTATGTAAACTATTTTGTAACCCAACATGATCTTTAAAAGCCTTCGGTTTAGCCCAATAAGAAAAGCCTCCACTTGTGAAAGTATCTCTTCCACCTTGATTACCAACACTATTACTAAACAAGTAACAATGTAAGCAATATGCTTTATCTTTTGTAGGGCTATACTCTAACCAATCATACTGTTCAAACCATTTTATGCTGAATCGTCTCCGTTCCTTACCATATTGTGTCCATTTAAATTGATGACCTCGTGGTTGAAAAGCCTTCTTCACAAGATATGCTCTTCTTGTGTCATCTATTTGATTAGGGTGATAGCTATAAATGGGTGGTCTATCAGCGGGATCTAAAGGAAGATCATTCAAATCTATATATGACCTCGCGGATGAAGCCGAATGATTAGGAACAACTGGAATTGAAGTTGTAGCATCATCATCATCCGTTTGCATATCGTTAGCAACATTATTAGCAACATCATCATCCGTTTGCAAATCGTTATCATTATTACCAACATCATCATCCTTATTTTCAATATTTGGCGAATTACTTGAACCAATTTCAGAATTTCCGGGGGCTTTTCTTTTAAACAAATTGCTAATAAGTGCTTGTTTAGTATTAGAACGTGGTTTCATCTTTATAATCGCAAACCTAATCAATTAATCAAAGCCAATATAATCAATTATAACAATCAACTAATCAAGCATTCAACCTAATTAACACAATAAATAACCGGTATATGTAATCAACTATAATAAAGTAATCAACTAATTTCCTAAATCCTAAAACATATAATCAACATTCAACTATATGTAAATAACTAGATAATAAAGCTAATTAACACAATAAGTTAAAAAAAAAAAAGAAAAAAGAAAAAACTTACTGCAGAGTGCAGAGCCGCTGCACTGCAGGATAGCAGAGGCGGAGGCCGGTGACAGGCGGCGGAGGCAGCCAGGCAGGGGAGGAGCTGGGTTAGGGTTTGGTTGAAAGTGAAAATCAGATTGTTTGCTGGCTGCTGTCTGTCGAGCTGCTGACCTGCTGTATGTGTTTTATTTTTTTATTTTTTTTCACAAATCAACTAACCAAAAGGGTGGGCATTGGTCTTTGGACTTGGGTTAGGGAAAAGAGTGGGCTTTGGTAGTTGAGTTATTGGCCTATTGGGTTAAGATTACATGTATATTATTGGGTTAGTAACTTAGTATTGTAGGATAGGTATTAGATTAGTTAAATTTTTCCAGTTCGGTAAATATTTTTTCGAGTAACGTAACGTGGTAACGTATAATTTCATTTAGTAGTAACGTATATTAAATTTTAGTAGCAACGTAAATTCTATTTCAGTAGTAACGTTTTTGAAAAATCGTAAAAAAAAAAAAAATTCCACTACGCGGGCGTTTTTCAGGAGCAACGGGCGCGGCCCCTAGTAAGCTACTAGGTCCGCCCCTGGTGTAGAGTAAACGAATCGCCGCTAAAAGTCTTACCCAGGATGCACAGAAATCTGCCACGTGTCATGCCACGTGGAAAAAAAAAAGTTAAAAGATAATGCCACGTAGATAATTATTTTTAGCGGCTACACCGTTAGCGGCAACAGGAGCAATAGCGACAGACTAAAGCTGGCAGGACTTTTAGCGGCAGCCGTCGCCGCTAAAGGTATACCTTTAGCGGCAGCAGGCGTGTCCGCTAAAGATGGACTTCCTTGTAGTGATCCTTTCTATTTAATCCTTTAATGAAACTCTGGAACAGAGCGTAAATTAAGAAGCACGTCGTGATCATTAATAGATAAAACCTTTGAATCTATCGATAATTATTTTTAACTATAAAAGTTACAATCATAAGACTTTATTCAGTCTTCAGTAAAAGTCGATGATTACGTAAGACAGACAAAGAAAACTTCCAGAATTTTGACAAAAAAAAAAAAAAACATGACTTTCATAAACTCACTCACCCATAAGGAATCGTGTCTTGTAAGGATTTTGGTTCCTTTTCCATATCACAAAAATAAACACCAAGACCAACTATTACTTTTTTTTTTTTATTTTTTTTTTTCCTCCTAATTTTTACACCCTTTTTATAATTTTTTTTTTTTACCTTTTATGAGGCTTGACCCCTTAATCTTATCTTTAAAATCCTAATATCTTTACCATCACATCACAAGAGGTAGGCAAGACCAAGTATTACTTAATCTCATTATCCTTTAAATATTTTAATACAATATGGTAACTGTGGTTCTAAATTAAGGGTCAAAAAAACTATCGATGTTTTTTGGTTTCATTACAATAAAAAACAGCACATAGATTCTAGTGTTGACATGAAGGAATGTGACGTGATGGAAGATGGCATGGAATAGGAAGGTGAGAGGAAAGAGGAAATATTGATGTAAAAAATTATAGAGTTAAATGTCAAATTTCTTGATGAGGTTTGGTTTACTTTGTCATTTCAGTACAAAAAGTTTTTTTTATTTTGCAAATCAACACCCAAGGTTTAGATTCTTTTGTCATATTCGTCCCTTTTCTGAACTCTGTTAAAAAATCTCGTTAAGTCAGGGATAACTTTGTCTTTTTATCTGTAATTTTTTTTTTCCTAAAAAATCCACCTCTCTCTCTCTCTCTCTCTCTCTCTCTCCAAGGTTAATAATAATAATAATTAAAAAAAATTAAAGGAAAACGTGACTTCGGTCACGTTTCTTGGCTCACGAACCACAAGCAAATAAATGGAAAGGAGATTTGAGGTCGGCGGCGAAATATTATAAAATGGGGAGGTTATTATTATTATTTGGGGAGGTGGCCAATATTGTTTTGGAGAAAGAATGAGTGAAGAAAGTAACTGGCGATGGTGGTATTGGGCAGTGGTTTTGACGGTTGTAGCAGTGGCTGTTGGTGGTATTGGGCAGTGGTTTTGATTGTGGTCGTTGTGTTAAGGTGGTGGTGGTTGGGTCTTAGAGATAGGGTGACTGGAGTTGAGTGAAGATCCAGTTCTTGTAAAACTCGACCTGAATTTTGCATCCAAAGCAACCATTATCCACCACTATCACCCTTGGTAGAAAACCCCCAATTTACAAAACCCTAATTTGAGCTTGGAACTGATACAGTAATCGTGTAGTAGGTAGAAAACCCTACTGTGATTCTCTCCCTCTCTTTCTCTCTCTACTGTTACAGTAATCATGTAGTAGGTGGTGGTGTAGTGGTGATGAGTGGTTTGATGGTGGTGAGGTTGATTGGGAAAAAGGGGGAAGAACTGATTGTTTTTTTATTAAAATAATCATAAGGTTTCAAATGTCCAAATTGTCCTTCATTAAAGTGGTAAAATAACAAAACCACTCATGAATTTGACGAGATTTTTTAACTGAGTTAGTGAAAATGACGAATTTGGCAAAATAATAATAATAATAATAATAATAATAATAATAATAATAAAAATAATAATAATAATAATCCAAACCTCAGGTGTTAATTTGCAAAAAAAAAAAAAAAACTTTTTTTGTACTGAAGTGGCAAATTGGACCAAACCTCAGGGATGAATTTGGTATTTAACTCAAAATTATATAATGAACTTTATATCTATACTACGTTATAAAGACTTAAAAATAAGAATGATAGTAATATTATATTTTTTTAAAATGGCATATGAAAAGTTCTTTGCTTTCTACACAAAATGTCATGAAAATTCTTTCAATATTACCTCTTATTTACAAAACTAATATGTACATTTTTGTCATAACCCCTATTTATAATTTCTCATTAATTAGTAAAAAGTTTATTATGTATAATATGAGCTTAAGCAATTTAAAATGTTGTAAACACTTGTTAAAAATGCTCATATTGCATGACTTTTTTTTTTCTTTTAGTTAATTTTACACTAAAATACATTTTGGTTGATTTCTAACCGTTTAACCCCTTTCGGTTTACATTATATATATCAAGCTCACTCACTCAGCCTGTTAGAGACAAAGCATGACAATAACTATTTCTACATTTCAAACTTAAGCCTTTTACGATATTTGATTTAATTTAAAATTAGTGGGCTAATCAATATTTATATTCCTATTTATTAGGTTTGATGTGGTTGTAAATAAAAATAATTTTAATCAACATTTTTAACTCTAGGGTGGGTGTATAATAATCAACAAAGCTGTATTCGTTAATTTCAGTATCTGTCTAAGAAGGGTAAAACAATAGAATTTAGTACCACATTGTAAATTGTTACCGCGGCAGCAACACGCGGGTTTCTTACTAGTTTTCTATTAAAAGTAATTATTATTAATACTATAATTACCAAGTTCTGTTTGTGTGTGTAATAGCATTATTGCAAATAGTATAAGCTTTCAAAGCATCTGTACAACTCTTGTAAGCATAGCAGGGCCACGTTTCTCTATCTCTGCTTCCTTCACACGTGGTACTCTCTTCTTCTATTATGTATTGATGATTCATCTGATTCTCTCTCTTGATGATCACAGTCGTATGCCTCCCCCTCTCTCTCTCTCTTCTCATTCTTTTCACAAATCTTTGTTGTATAGCCTTGCTTCTTTACTGACTCGATCTATGTTTCTCTTTCTTTTGGTGGTTGGTTGTCGGTTCAATTTGAGGGTTTTCTCCTCACCGTACCACTGTTCGGCGACGGACCCTAGAGTTTTATGTTGTCGTTGGTGTTGGATTCGATTACAAACCCTAGGTGGCTACCGACAAAGACTCCTCAGCCGGCTAGGGTCCGGCTGAAAGCCTAGTATGTTGTTCTCGGCTACATGTTGCTTTTTGGTTAGTTTTTAGTAAACGACATCTGATTGTGTATTTAATTGAACTCTAGTGACTGGGTTTTGGTTAGGTGACCTGTTTATGGGCTATTGCTGAGTTTTTTGCTCATTGGCTGTTGCTCAGTTTGTTGCTCATTTTAATGTGATTTAGTTTGTCTGGTGACAGGTTTAGGGGTTGTTGCTGAGTTTCGTTTTCATTGGAAAGAGTTATAATTATCCAGACAAACAGAGAACTTAATAATTGTAAGCATTCTAAGATGATCTTGATGATGTTATGTATTCAAGCTTTTGAGATTTTAGATGATGACGATATAAAGCTCTCAACTCACATGTGGGACTTATGTTGGGGTGGTACTTAGGGGCTAAATTGGACTAGGTAGCTTGTGACATCCGCTATCCTCATCTTTTAGCAAGTTGTCAATTTTAGCCCTTTGTCTATTTTGAAATTTCACCTTTAGTCCCCATCAATTATTATTTTATTTATTTAACTCTTCTTTTAAAAAGGTGTATGTATGACTATGTATTGACATATAAGACGTGCGATAATCGTATAATCATGTGATCTTATAAAAGTTCTATTTATTTTATTTTAGTTTAAAAGTTAATGTTTAAAAGCATTGTTAAGTTTATTAAAGTTTACAAAGGAAAAACTTAGTTTTATAACAAAGTTAACCAATTAAATAAAACCCACTATTTAAAACATGGGGGATTATTTGAAGAAAAAAAACTTTAGGTCGGTTTTCCAGCGGCTTCTTGCCGGACCGGCGAGTTTGCTCCGGCGACTCGTTTTAATGGTTTTTAATGCGTTTTAATGTCCCAATTTGAATTCTTAGCGTTTCTCCTTCATATTACAATCAATTCCAATGATTAAACAAGCCATAAACATGATTTTTAATAAGTTTTAAACGGGTTATAAAGTATGTAACGGCCGGTTCTTTAACTTCGATTTATGACCAGTTTTGAACGATTTCATAATAAAATCTTAATACCATTCGTCTTCTGCACTTCTTACCATCATAAACCCACAAAAATAGTAGCTTAATCACGCCGCAAAGCTTTGGAATCGACTATTTTATTTTCGGGTCTTTTATCTTCGCAACTGATCTCCAAACAACCTGTTGAGTTCTTCGGAATTCCCAGTTGTTATCTTGTTCGAGTTTTGTTTGGATTTATCGCGCTTAACAAAACTGTGAGTATACTTATCCCCTTTTTGTTTTCTTACACTTTTGGGGTGAAACATGTACACCTATGAAACTTACACATAGTCATAAACGTTTTTACATACAATTCATACACGTGTTATGGTTTGAATTCTTGTGCTTTATGCTTAGACATAGACGTAGTATGCTTGCGATCATTACATATTCATAAACATAAACGGAAACATATTCATATACATTCGAGAACTTAGTGGAAAATACCTAAGCATGTGGGAAAGGTAAGTACCAATGCGAGAGGGAAGTCCTAGATCCCGCCTAGTGGAGAGTACCTATGCATGTGGGAAGGGAAGTACCTATGCGTGTGGTAACTCCTAGGTTATTCTTAGACTTTGTCATCATTGTAGTTTGATTTTGATTTGCATTGTGTGCTTTCGTGTTTACCATATTGCCTTGAATGAATCATGACATTTGAATTGTAAAACATTTTTATACCTACATTATACGTATACAAACTAAGTGTACCCACAAGCATTATTGTTGACGTTTTATTTTCTACATGTTTCAGGGAACGCTTGATGGTTGTCATTTAGGCTTGGACTTAGACTTAATAAACAAGCTTTATGTATCGTTTTGTTTGAGACTTGATGTAATGGGTTGACTTTAATGTTTGACTCTTAATCATAAATTTGATAATATTTACACTTTAGTACCATGAGCTTTTGAACAATCGTCACTACGTGACACATCGATGTTTCCGCCATCGGTTGGGGTGTTATAGATTTGTTATCAGAGCCGTGGATATAGGGAATTAGGTTATTAGTAAATGACCTAGACTATAACTAAGAACCTATATTTGATGTTACTTGTGTTCACTTGTTTATTTGCCCTATTAACCTTTCTCCTTTATCACCTCTCATTCTTTCCTCCACCTCTCTCCATTTCTTCTTTTCTTCATCATGGGCTTTGAAAGGTCTACATTTTTTTGGCTTAATTGCCTATTTTCGTTTTTCATTGAATTTTCATTCCTTCAAAGTGTTGAATTCTACATGAGAGAACACGTGCAATTGATGGGTTGGTTAAATGATGTGCATTAACACGTCTTAAAGTGAATTTTTAGGAATGTAAAGTTGTCGAATGGTAGTGCTTTGATAGTATTATGTTATTTTAGGTTTTGACAACTAAAGAGGGCAAATATGGAGTTTTGGAGATGCTCGGGTGAGATGTGAAAGCCAAAACAAGTTGGGAAATCAAAATTCGAGAAAACTGATGATTTTGGCGTAACCTACGCCAATGGCGAAGGTGGAGAGCAAACAGGGTTAGTGCTGTCAAAATGCAATCAGTTCCTTAATTAACTCAATCATGATGGGAATTACGAGGGGAATCAATAAAAACAAGATTTTTGGATCAAGAGGCATCATTCCATCATTCCTTATCATTTTTCAATCATAGAGATCCATCCTACATCCATCTTTCCATTACCTTTTGAAGATCAAATGTTGAAGATCGAATAACATGAAGCATTAAAGAACATCATGGCCATGTTAGGCTAAATCTTTTGTATCATACTGGGGAAGTAGACATTTGAAGACTTAGGGTTAACATTTGGGTATTTTCTTAAACTATTGAATGTGTGTTTGTGTATTTGAAATACTGTATTAGATTGTGATTAATCTTATGTTGAAGCCATTCCAGTTAATTGATCTTGTGCCAATTTCTAATGTCATGAACATGTTTTCTTGCTCTAATACAAACATAGGGTTGTATGTTCTAGGTAATGAAGTGTAGTTTAGTCCATTGTTGAATGTTGATGAAACTTGACACCTAAGCCTATTGAACAATCAATCCGTTAACACCATTTGCACTACATATGTTTGACCCATTTGTGAAAGCCTTAGACTTCATTTGTTGAAACCTTGGTGTGGTCTTTTTAATTAAATTGTTTACAATCAACATTACTCTTTACTCTTGCATTTGAATTAAAGTTTTAGTATAACAACCACAATCCTTTCAAATCAAACTCTTAAATGAACTAAGGGCAATCTTCATAAGTTTTATAGCATCTTCATAAGTACCACTGTTTAATCAACTAAGTAACATTCACTAACCACACGCTCCTTGGATTGATACCCTATTTACCCTATCTACCTAGGTTATTTAGGTTTTGCATGACCCATACAACCGTTGAGAGGAGGTTGAGGTAGTGTTTTCTATGTACAGTTTGTATGATGGTATGGCTTGCTTTTCTTTATTTGTTGTTATTTTGGTGTGTTCTGGTGTGCTAGGTACTTTATGCTTTTAAGTTTTATTTTGCATTCTATTTTTCTTTAGGTATTTTGATGTTTTTGTTTGAGCCCAGGGCACACTTGGCTAGTGATGATAGAGTGTTCAGCTGTGAATGAAGAAGAATGAGAGAAGGAGCAAGAGGATTGTGAAAGGCAAAAATTCACTCATGGAAAGAAATCAACAATTGTTTATCAGGTGCATCCAAATCCTTTAGTAATGTGCTAAGTTGTTAGAATAGGAGTTGGGTGAAGTTTTGTTTTTGCCTTAGAGTGGGTATACATTGGAATGGAAAATGGGCATTTTCACACTTATAATTTGACTAATACGTTTCCCCTTATTCATGACAAATATACATTGAGGACAATGTTATTCTCAAAGTGTGGGGATGAGGGGATATCTATTTAAACTTAAATTTTTAAGACCCTCAAAATTTCAAAAATTTTAAACAACTATGAAGCTCGATCCTGAGATAGCCTTTTCCGCCTGATTATTGGATCATGAAATTCGATCTCTAGTCATGGTCATAAACTCTTTAAGTTCCTTGATGTGTTTTTCCAAGGGTGGTTTTTGAAAAAAATATCGATTGCCTAGTTAGAAAAGACAAGTGAAGAGTATAGCATTTTTACATGTCGGCAACCCATTTTCCCCTTCATGTTCATGAGAGATTATTGAGCCACCACAACATGCTAACACTCTATAAAATTCCACATCTATTGGCATGTTGTGTTCATTTGAATTGAGTGTGCCATTATAATTTCATAAGGTAGAACTTGCAACTTTTGATACACTTGCCACCTTAGACCAATTGCGATGACAAGAATGATTAAGGCATTAGGTTTGGCCTTTTGTAAGGACAGAAAGGATTGAAGAAAACACTTTTTGCCAACCTTAGTCTAATTCATACTTCTGTCAAATTATTCTAAGTATAAAACTACTGAAGGAAGAAGACACAAGTACTGAAGAAGGATTCAACAAGTACTGAAGAAGAAAGATCAGAAGTTCCGAAGTCAAACCAGACAAGTCTACTGAAGAACTACTGAAGACAAACTACTAATCAGTAGTTTGTCATTCATCAGCACTTGTAATAGAATCTTTCCACCGCCCTTATGTTTCAGTAGCTTATTATTACTTTACCATTTTGTACAAGTTCCAAGACTGCAACTTGTTGCAGACTTGCTTTTGTAACAAGGTTCATGCATTTGTAAGTCCATAAATAGATGGGTTCATCCCTCTGTTTTAGACATCAATTTTAATAGAAAACTGAAATCTTTCAAAGCTCATACTTGTTATTCCATTTCATTAACTGAGAATCTATTTGCTTATTTATTGTCATATACATTCAATACTTAGATTCTCATTAACTTGTCTTTAGTTTGCAAGCATCCAGGGGGAGTAATAACTCCTGTTGATAGTGAAACTTTACAACTCATTCCGCTATGCAAAACTGATTAAACTTGCAAAACACATAAGTGTTCATAAGCAAGTAAACTCTCAAAGACTAAACATATTGAAATCAGGTATCATTTCATAAAGGATTGCTATGAAAAAGGCAAGATTGAAGTGAAGCATGTGACAACAGCTAATCAAATAGTTGACATATTCACAAAACCCCTTGACACATCAACATTTCAGAAGTTAGTATCCATGCTTGGGATGTTAAATTTGTAAGTGTTTCTTTTTTTTTTCTGCACATATTTTTATTTTCACTTACATTTGTCTGTTTTAAAACTTCTGAAAAGCAAAAAGAGAGAAACTACTGATGTACAAAACATCAGTATGGGAATATTTTCTGAAAAATGATTGACTTCTGATAAAATAAACTTCAGAAGTTATGAATAAAGTGTTTATAAACATTCTCATCAGTTGTTAACAAACCACTGAAGAGAAAATGGTAACTACTGATGAAAGTTGTTCTTCATCGGCAGTTTTGTCATTAAGGGTAAATCAGACATTTCCCACTTCAGAAGTTTGACCTAGGGCGGTTATAAACTTCTGATAAACACCTTTTCCAACACTTATCTTTTCAAAAAGAAAAATTCCCTCCATCTCTCTAAAAAACACTCTCAAACCCTTAACCTACAAACAAAAACACTGTTCGATCCACCCACACACAAACCACATGGCTCTTATACTGAAACAGGGACACAATCAAAGAGGCTACTTTGAGAAACATGAAGCCTGGTCCCAATACGACGAAATCAATGATTTAGTCGCCAAATACCAATACTTCACTGCCCTCACCATTAATCCTCCAATCCATACTGAAACTCTTAATGAGTTCTGGATGAACGCAGAGACGGTGACAGTGAATGATCAAGTGATTTCCCTCAAATCAACTATCCAAGGGAAATTAATGGCAATCACACCGGCTACTTTGGGAATTAGACTGGGTCTGGATGATGTGAATGCACCAGATAATTTTCCCAACTCTGAAATTCATTTAACCATGACAGAGTGTGGTTACCAAGGTACTCTCTCACATGCAACCATTTTTAAGAAATATTTTGAACCAAAATACAAACTTTTGTCTCATTACATAATCATGTGCCTGAGTCCAAAAACTGGATCTTATGATCAGATGCCCTCTACTTTTCAACCAATTTTTCATTCCATTGTGAATGAAACAAAATTCAGGGCATCACCACTTTTCTTTAATGAGTTGGTGTTACATCACCTAAATTCTAAAAAGAAGTTTTTGTTGTATCCAAAGTCATAATGCATTGCATAATTAAAGAACTTGGAGATGAGGTGCTTGTGGGAAAAACAACTGTTTTAAATCCCTTAACCTCACAAGCATACTCAAGGCTAAACAAACCGGCTGCCTGGCCAGAAGATGACCAAGGGGAACCAGAAACAATCCCCATGGAACCATCATCTTCCAAACCCTCACCCAAAAAGGCCAAGAAACCCAGACAACAAAAACCAAAACCCACCAACTTAAAAGAAAGGCAATTCAGGAAGTTGAGATGCCTGAAACTGCTGATGTGCAATCCGCACTTGTTAAAGATGTGACTGAAACATTCTCTCAGTCTCATCCATCTCAAACCCCAAAAAGAGCACCAATAACCATTCTTTTCAAAAGAAAGAAATTTAAGAAAACCATAACTACTGACTCTTCTTTTGAAACTGCTAAACTTTTACCCCAAACTACTGAACCAGAACCATCAACCATAGAAATTGCCAAACTTCTCTCTGGGCTAAAAGAGACTATCCCATTAACACATGTCAGTCCCCAACAACCACATCAAACAGGGGACATACCATCAGACTTTGACATGAATGTGGATGTCTTTAGCCCTAACCCAAGAGAAGAGGATGAACCAGGGTTTCTAAGCCCAAACTTAGAGACCTTAGGTACATTTGAGGCTGCTATTACTCATTTACCACCCAGTGGTGGACCCGAGGACAGAAGTAACATAGCTAAGACCTCACCTGTGGCAACTACTGATGAATGCTTTATGCCTGAGGTAGGAAATCCTCTTAACCAAGAAAAAGAGGTTCATGAGACATCTGGGTTGGGCCCAGCTCATGATACAATTGATAATGTCCTCATTGAGGATGTCATCAGGGATTCAGATGATTCCATTAATTTGGATGATTATTCACACTCCACAAAACATGAATTGACGGCGGCTAGTGAAGGTCCTGCACCTGGTGTCTCTAAGCTCAAAGAGCTGGTCACACCAGATCAGGTTAAAGTCCACTTGATCCCTGATTCCCCTAAAGTGGCATCTTCAGTACATCCTGAAGATCACCCAAAACACCCCCTCACTAAAAATTCCTACCCAATTCCCTGGGTCATCAAGCATAGACCTGAACCACATATGCAGCCCAGATGGTCCCCTATACCAGATGATGAACAACCTAATAGCCAATCACCTCAAATCTTTCACAACTTATTGGGAGTTGAAAACTACAACTCAGTTTGAGGTGATAAACAAGAAACTAGGTGAGCTGTCCAACAAAATTGACAACAATTCAAGACAGCTTGCTGAGTTATCTGGTAAAACTTCTCAACCTAGCAGGCTTCCAGAAGTGGATGAAGCCAAAAAGGGGGAGAAGATTAAGGAACCAAGGGAGTCACTGGAAGCCAGGATAAAGGCAAGAGTGGCTCTACAACAACAACAACTGCTAGAAAAAGCCCAAAAACAAAAAGAAGATCAATTACTGAAGACAATCCTTCAGTAGTTGATACTTCTACCAACACTTCAGTAGTTAACACTTCCAACATACAAATGAAGAGCCTTCCAAACCAACTGAACAACAACCAACTCTTATTCCAAGGCCTACAACCACTCCAAAGCCGGTACTAAACCCTTCTCCAATTTCAATGTCCAAAGAACTACTAGAGAAGAGTTTACTTGCAGCCCAAAGAAAGGCTAAGGAAGATGAGATCTGGAACAATCTGGAAGCAAGGGAAGACATGAGCTACATTGAAAAGCTTGAAGCTTATGAAGCAGAGCTGACTAGACAAGCTGAGACTGAAAGAGTTGCTGAAGAAGACAAAAGACAACAACTGGCGTCTTTTATTACAAAGAACAGCAAGACAAAAGCCTATTCACTCAAAGGGCTCTCCATAGATGAGCTAACAAGAAGAGCTCAACTTGTTGCTGACAAGATTGCAACTGAAAAAGATAGAAAAGCAAAGAGAGCAGAGATAATTGATGAGTTGGTAGCCAATGACTATGGTTCAAAAGCCTCTGTGTCAAAGTGGAGAGAAGACAAACTATTGGACACATATAAAAGATTCAAGGCTGACAAGGCTGCAAATCCAGAGAAGTACAAAACTTCTGAAGTGTCAACTTCAGTAGTTAGAACTTCTGGTGTTAAACATTCATGACCTGCTACCAAAAGAAAGCCAGAGGACAATACAAAGACTGACTTCAAGATGGTGTTGCTGGAAGGCAACACAGTTGAACAAGGAGACTTTGATATTGAAGAAAAGCTTCTGATAACACAGTTCAGGGATCCTTTAACATTTGCTTACCAAATCCAGAAAACTATAACTGATAGACTACACACAAAGGTAATTACTGAACATCACTTACCTACATTTAAAATACCTGATGTGGTGTAAACAGAAGATAGAAGTGAATCCCACCTGAGAGTCACTGAAGTAGAAAACATCCAACACTTAGGATCATCCCAGGGATCCAGCATGGTCCCTTTTACTTCAGATTTTGACAAATCTAAAGTTTTGATCATAAAGTGGTCCTTTACTGATTCCAACTCAGTATTGGTGACAAGAAGAGATTGTTCAAGCAAGGCCTTCAAATCCATGAATGAACTGAAGAATTTATCTACACAAGACTTGCTTACAATTCAACATCTTGAACCTGAACAAGGATCTTTCACAAATGAACAACTGAATCAACTAAAGAATTCCATGTTCAAAGAAATATGGAAGATAGTTGAAGACAGAAGAAAAAGGCAATAAGGAATTAGATAAGTTTTTGACTTCATCAATCCAGGGGGAGATTGTAAGGACAAAAAGGATTGAAGAAACCACTTTTTGCCAACCTTAGTTTAATTCATACTTCTGTCAAATTATTCTAAGTATAGAACTACTGAAGGAAGAAGACACAAGTACTGAAGAAGAAAGATCAGAAGTTCTGAAGTCAAACCAGACAAGTCTACTGAAGAACTACTGAAGACAAACTACTCATCAGTAGTTTGTCATTCATCAACACTTGTAATAGAATCTTTCCATCGCCCTTATGTTTCAGTAGTTTATTAGTTTATTATTACTTTATCATTTTGTACAAGTTCCAAGACTGCAACTTGTTGCAGACTTGCTTTTGTAACAAGGTTCATGCATTTGTAAGTCTATAAATAGATGGGTTCATCCCTTTGTTTTAGACATCGATTTTAATAGAAAACTGAAATCCTTCAAAGCTCATACTTGTTATTCCATTTCATTAACTGAGAATCTATTTGCTTATTTATTGTCATATACATTCAATACTTAGATTCTCATTAACTTGTCTTTAGTTTGCAAACATCCAGGGGGAGTAATAACTCCTGTTGATAGTGAAACTTTACAACTCATTCCGCTGTGCAAAACTGATTAAACTTGCAAAACACATAAGTGTTCATAAGCAAGTAAACTATCAAAGAGCATACTGATCCAACACCTTTTTATATTTACACCACTTTTATATCATTGACCTAAATACAAACTCCCTTAGTTAACCAATCTTGAGCCTTTAACCTTTCAATTGATCACCCATTTGACCCGTTTAGCCTTTTCAATTTTAAACCCAAGTGATGAAAATTTGATTCTAGGATTTTGCTTTGTATTGTAAATAGTTTGCCATGTGAATTTAAAAAAAAATCAAATCTGGAGAAGCATGAGAACAAATACGCTTCAAACAAATGAAAGTTCTCATAGAAAAGCACAAAAATATGCTTTAGTTAGTTGTTGAATAAAAAGGTGCAATATTGCCTTATGTTTGAGTAGTTGTGTATTTGATGTAATAAAAGTCGAATTTTCATCACCATAGTCACTTTAAATATCCCATTCCATACCCTTCGCCTAGCCCTATTACAACCCTTTAAAGACCTTTTGACTTGTGTTCGCTTTTGTGTAATTTAGTGAAAGGCGATTGACTTGCAAGCCTATACTAACATGCATTATAATCAGTTTGGGTGATTAATGTGAAATACTTGTGCATCATGACTAGTTTTGATTAAACCGAGTAGAGTGAACCATTGTGAGGGGTGTGCAATAATGTGAACTTGGATCTAGTTGGATTTGGCTAGGCAATTTATTGGTTTTATGGAGTAACATTTAAAACCTTGGAATGTAAATCTACTGATAGACGTAAGTCTTGTGAGTTAGGGTATGACTAGGGACCGTCCTTTGAGAATCGATAAAAAGGTTGGAATTGGTTTGAATTGTTGATCAGGTAAAGTTTAGTAATTTGCTTGAGGGCAAGCAAAAGATAAATGTGGGGATGTGATGGGTTGGTTAAAAGATGTGCATTAACACGTCTTAAAGTGAATTTTATGGAATGTAAAGTTGTCGAATGGTAGTGCTTTGATAGTATTATGTTATTTTAGGTTTTGACAACTAAAGAGGGCAAATATGGAGTTTTGGAGTTGCTCGGGTGAGATATGGAAGCCAAAACAAGTTGGGAAATCAAAATTCGAGAAAACTGATGATCTTGGCGTAACCTACGCCAGTTTTGGCCTATCCTACGCCAATGGAGTAGGTGGAAAGCAACAAGTGGCGTAGAACAGCAGAATTCAGAAGAAGCAAACAGGGTTTGGCGTAGGCTACGCCAAGTGCTGTCAAAACGCAATCAGTTCCTTAATTAACTCAATCATGATGGGAATTACGAGGGGAATCAATAAAAACGAGATTATTGGATCATGAGGCATCATTCCTTATCATTTTTAAATCATAGAGATCCATCCTACATCCATCTTTCCATTACCTTTTGAAGATTAAATGTTGAAGATCGAAGAACACAAATCATTGAAGAACATCATGGCCATGTTAGGCTAAATCTTTTGTATCACACTGGGGAAGTAGACATTTGAAGACCTAGGGTTTAACATTTGGGTATTTTCTTAAACTATTGAATGTGTGTTTGTGTGTTTGAAATACTGTATTAGATTGCGATTAATGTTATTTTGAAGCCATTCCAGTTAATTGATCTTGTGCCAATTTCTAATGTCATGAACATGTTTTCTTGCTCTAATACAAACATAGGGTTGTATGTTCTACGTAATGAAGTGTAGTTTAGTCCATTGTTGAATGTTGATGAAACTTGACACCTAAGCCTATTGAACAATCAATCCGTTAACACCACTTGCACTACATTTGTTTGACCCATTTGTGATAGCCTTAGACTTCATTTGTTTTAACCCTGGTGTTGTCTTTTTAGTTAAATTGTTTACAATCAACATTACTCTTTACTTTTGCATTTGAATTAAAGTTTTAGTATAACAAACACAATCCTTTCAAATCAAACTCTTAAATGAACCAAGTGCAATCTTCATTAGTTTTATAAGATCTTCATAAGTACCACCGTTTAATCAACTAAGTAACATTCGCTAACCACACGCTCCTTGGATTAATACTCTATTTATCCTATCTACCTAGGTTATTTAGGTTTTGCATGACTCGTAACGACCGGCTCATCAGCAATCTGGAAGGGTGGATGCCTGTACACTGGGTTTTCTGGTATAGGCAAGCATAGCGTATAAATCCGAATCAACAAACAGACCTGTTATGCTTACCTGGGGATTCCTGGGGTGTGTGTCCACTTATAGACTAAAGCATGTCTTCATTAATCTCCAACTGAGTTCGATTCTTTGAACAATCAAGGTTTTGTTGGGTCTTATGACTAGACAAGAACATTCCAATGTTTTATGATTCATCGTTGATCTCTCGTTTTTTTATGATAAACTGTATTATACATTATATGAGTTCCATGTTACAATTTCATTCTCACAACATTATTTGACTATAAGTTAGAATTTAAGTTACAATGTTCATTATCATCAAATCTATTTTCTAAGTATGCATACTACAGATATGGATTGAAAACTTATAATTCCATTTGACTTCGATTTTCGTAAGCATCATACCAGTATCTTATAACCTTTGTCGTTTTTATCCATGTTGCTCGTATTCAGGAAATGTCTTCTCATAATGGTGAATTGGAGGAAACAAACAGTAATAACAACAACACCAACCAAGAAGATGAATATGAACAACAACTAGCAAATCTTATCATACAACAATTGAATGCGGTACTGCCTATTTTGGTGACTCAAGTTCATAAGGTCGTGTACCCAAATTCAGATTCCAATGTTAAGTCCAAGAAGAGGAAGGTGGCTTGCAGACCAGGAGACCAAGAGGTGATGTCATCTTCTAATAACAGCAAGAAGCGTAAACGTAGAAAACATAACCCCCCAACTTTTATAACCCGAGTGTGCTCCAAGAAGACCTACATGGGAAAACATCCTCGCTGTAGTACGTGTCAGTGTCATCACTCTGCTGAATATTCTTGTCCTCAATGTACAACCTGTGGAATTTTTGGACACTTTGCAGCTACTTGTCAAGTCAAACATCAAGGAAAAAAATGATCAAAACCTTTAATCAGTTACCAAAACGCGAGCATGTTACAACTGTGGAGATCCTAGTCACATGCGTCATCGATGTCCTCGCATAACCCAAACATTTGACCTTTCTAATCAAGAAAAGGACTGCAACTTAAAGAACAAAGGAGCAGTCGACCCAGAAGACATGAGTCCAGTTGGCGAAATCAAGGATCTACTTGATCACCTTTGTCACACCCTCAAATTTCCACTACGGGGTTTATACCGCAAGGCGCATGACATACCAGGATCCCATAGCCATAAGTCATATGAACAAACTCTAAATGCCCAAACCATTTAGTTCGTTTTCAAAAATCAAGTTTATTTAAGCTGCGGAAGCGTAAACCAAATTTAAACCTTTTAGAAACCATGCGCAAAACAATGCGCCCAGATTAAAACCATATGAAAGAAAATGTAAAAGCATAATATGTAATTTAGGTGTATGCCCAAGACCCCAAATGCAGTGAAGTGTGCAGTGCTTTCTAATCCTGGCACCGGAAGCTAACTACCTGCAAAAGCATGTAAATCGTGGGTCAACAAACAATGCTGGTGAGTTCACTAAGTAAAGTAAATGAGTATGTAACTGCGCTGGTTTCCAAAACCATGTAAACAAGTAATTGAGTTGGTTCCAAGAACCGTGTAAACACTAGTTCATCGCATGTCAAGGGTAGCTAACCCATTCATGATAACTAACACCGATATACCGAACTGCTGATGTACGTGTAGCCACAAATGTGAGCCGCATGCCTTACATCATTGCCTATCAACAATGATAAAATCTGTTAAGTTATAGTTCACTCCCGCACTCCCCGAGCCGGTGTGAGGTTTGTCAGACCTAATAGCGCTATCAACTAATAACCCGCTTGCCATAACCCGGCAACTCATTCGGTATGTGAAGGACTTACAGATGATAGAGTTGGTTTAGTTCATCAAGGACACAATTTGCGAACTAGCAAAAACCGACCCACACAAGGATCCATAGCATCCCAACCCAGGATGTGTAAGTAGTCCCAAACCGGACTAGAAAGTAGTAGTCCCAACCCGGACTAGAAAATAGTAGTCCCAACCCGGACTAGAAAAAGTTCATTACGTTGTCTCAACCCGAGACGCATGCTTTTGAGAAAAGAGTAGTGAAACTCACCTTAGGTTGCACGTGAATGATCCAAATCCCTCAAACAGTAACGAGCTACCAACTCCCTATTACAAGTGTCACTAGATGAGTATACGTGCATACCAACACATCATGCAATTTGTTTGTCCAAAACTTCTAAAGTTCAAACCGTGTAGTGACACCTAGTGACTCTACATGCACAAGTAAGTCCTACGTATCCCGTTGGTGATCATATTGATTATTATCAGTTTAATACCTCATACACATCTCATATAGGTATTCATGCAAGTTCATGTCAAATACATACCATATAAGACTCCAAATAGTCACGTAAACATCCCTTACACAATCTGCGTTTTCAGGGCAGATTGTACGCTGTGAAAAACGAATTATTTAAAATACTTAACGAACGAATTAAACTCCAAAATTTTTACTGAATATTAATTGGGATTCAGTTGAGAACCCATATTTTTGTTTTGTCTCACAACCAAACACAAAAATTATTAAAATTCGTACAACACAGCTATGTCCAGAAAATTTCCACAGCAGGTCAGTTTAGTAGAAAAATTCCCAAAAATTGTGTATTCACCCAAACGAGGTAAATCCAATTGGAAAAGCCAAGTTTTTCCAATGTTGACCTAATGTCCAAATTTCATAACTTAACCCTTTGTAAATCTCGAGTTATGACCGTGTAAAGTTGACCCGATTTATAATTCCGAAAATCTGATATGACCTTTAAACTTATAAAATCATGAATACATATCAAGTCCAAAACGCATGATTTTGGACTTTTTGAAAAGCTAACACCATAATTTATGTTTTAGGATTAGAAAACAATCAGATTACACCTTTTAATCACTCTATAACAGCCCTACAATTTGTCACAATGAATCTGTCAGCAAATAAGAATTTTATCAACATGACTCTTATAAACCCTAATCATTCTCAATACCTTATAATCATGCAATAACTTCATATTAACACAATAACATTCATATTATCACGTTTAATCTCAGGTTTTTACGTACCATATACTCTAGATATGATTTCTATCAACAGTATTCATCAACACTTTCAACAAACATCATAAACATTCAACATACATTGATTTGCGATTCTAGCATGTATATTTCCTAAAGTTTTTATAATTTTTCCAGCCTAAAATCACATCATTTAACATGTAAAACGCATACCTTGAATTGCTAGAGTCCCTAGAATCACAAGATAGCACCCGAAATTGCTTGAACTAGTGCAAAATTGATGAAGATTGAGATTGAAAGGTGATTGTGGGGGTGCTCTTATTCACGGCGCAAGGGGTAGGGTTTAGGGTTTGTTTTTTTTTATATAAACAAAACACTAAGGTTAGGATTATGGGCCAAGGTTTCGGGCTCTAGTGATTTTTATCTGATAAGCGAGCCCAATAGCCCTATCTAACTCTCGAGATTAATCCCGACAATAATAATCCTTCCAACTCATATAAAACTATTGTTTTATCAATTCATATTATTTTTTACCCTAAATGCACATATCTCATAACGTTTACGTACAAGTTAACTAACACGCAGTAGTTCACATAAGCATGCAATTCACGTACACGTGTTATTCCACATTCATCAACATCCAATCATTCATATAATCATGCATGCCTAACAAATCACCAACTTTCAGGATACAGGATTCGTGTGTGCGTCAAGACAATTATTTTTCCTAATTATAACGTACGTTAATGTCGCCTAACATGTGTTATTGTTACATATCATCCTGAAGGACCTGTTTAACTAACCCTAGCTAAGTGTTTAACCACGTATGATTATGGAAATTAACTAGAGTTCAGTAAAAGAGTTAACATGAAAATGCGGGGTGTCACATCATCCCCAAGTTGAAAAGAATTTCGTCCCGAAATTCAGCAAGTAAACAGTAAAGTCAGCTAAAAAAAATGTGTGCTTGGTTCCCGGATGTCACATCATCCCCAAGTTGAAAGGAATTTCACCCCGAAATTCACTTTGAGATAGTTGCTTTACGTTTAGTGTTTGGTTTATGCATAGTTTTAGGTTCAGTAAAGAGATGTGGGTATTTAAGCCGCATTTGATCCATGCGTTCCCACGTGTATTCCGGTCCTAGATGGGAATTCCACAGTACCTTAATAATAGGTGTAGTGTTTTGTCTGAGTTTCTTGACGCCCCGCTCAAGAATCTCCACCGGTTCTTCCACGAACCGTGGCTGATCGTCCACCTGGATCTCCTCCCGTGGCACTACCAGTATTATATCAGATAAGCATTTCTTCAGATTAGGTACGTGGAATACATTGTGCACCCCACTGAGTTCATCAGGCAGGATTTACCTGTAAGCTACTGGACCAATCTTTTCGACAATCTCGAATGGTCCTACATATCGCGGGTTCACTTTCCCCGTTTTCCAAAGCGTATCACCCCCTTCCAAGGTGACACCTTCAATAGAACCTTGTCCCCAACCTGGAACTCCAAAGGTTTCCTACACTTATCAGCGTAACTTTTCTGTCGATCACGAGCAGCAGCCATCCGATTTCTGATTTGCACTATCTCCTCAGAAGTTTCGTGCACAAGTCCGGGACCTGTTAGCTGGCTATCCCCAACTTCAGTCCAACAGATGGGAGACCTACACTTGCATCCATAAAGTGCCTCTAAAGGCGCACACTGTATTGAAGTGGGGTAACTGTTGTTATACGAGAATTCAATCAAAGGCAAGTGCTTATCCCAACTGTTGCCAAAACCCGCCACGCACGCTCGTAGTAGATCTTCCAATGTTTGGATGGTTCGTTCACTCTGTCCATCCTTCTGTGGGTAATAGGCTGTGCTCATATCTAAGCGAGTTCCCAAAGCGTTTTGGAGAGTAGTCCAAAAATCAGAAGTGAATCGCGCATCGCGATCAGATATAATAGAAGTAGGCACCCCCATGCCTAGAGACTACCTCCTTGACGTAGAGATTTGCTGGTTTCTCCAGCGAGTCAGTTTCCTTTATTTCCAGAAAGTGTGCCGATTTGGTTAAACGATCCACGATAACCCAAATCATGTTATGGCCCGTTGGCGTTTTAGGAAGCTTTGTGATAAAATCCATAGAAATTCCGTCCCATTTCCACGTAGGGATTTCTAGTTGCCGGATTAGGCCTGAAGGTTTCTGATATTCAATCTTAACCTTCGCACAAGTCAAGCACTTACTAACATAAGTGGCTATTTCAGCTTTCATGTTTGGCCACCAGTAAAGAGTTTTAGGATCTTGGTACCTCTTGTCCGAAACAGGATGTACCGAATATCGAGAGGTGTGAGCTTCATCGAGCACCAGTTGTCTGAGATCCCCAAAACGTGGTGTCGAGACTCGATTCATAAAGTATTGAAGACCGCCCGTCTTCCGTTCCAAGTGCTTATCCGCACCATGTAAAGTTTCAAACCCGATGTTTTCTTCTTTCAAAGCCTCGCCCTGGGCTTCACGTATCTTATCAGGAAGATTAGAATGTACGGTAAGTTGTAAAGCTCGCACTCGTTTGGGTTTCGTTTCCTTACGACTGAGAGCATCAACTACTACGTTAGCTTTCCCTGGATGATACTTGATGGCACAGTCATAATCATTCAGAAGCTTGACCCATCGACGCTGTCGCATGTTTAGCTCCTTTTGATCGAATATGAGTTGGAGGATCTTGTGATCAGTGAATATCGTACACTTCGTCCCATAGAGATAATGCCTCCAGATCTTTAGAGCAAAAACCATTGCTCCCAGTTCCAAGTCATGGGTGGTGTAATTCTTCTCATGAACCTTTAACTAATGTGAGGCATACGCGATCACCTTATCACGCTGCATCAGCACACACCCTAACCCTTGGATAGACGTATCACAGTACACCACGAGGTCCTCTGTACCCTCAGGTAGTGATAGTATAGGTGCACTGCAAGGTTTCGACTTTAATAATTGAAAAGCAGATTCTTGGGCATCTCCCCACTTGTAATTAATACCCTTTTGTGTCAAAGCAGTGAGGGGTTGAGTGATCTTAGAGAATCCCTCAATGAATCCGCGATAATATCCCGCAAGACCAAGAACTGGTGCACCTCTGTAGGAGTCTTAGGAGCCTCCCACTTTTAATAGCATCAATCTTGGCGGAATCGACATGTATACCTGCCTCGTTAACCACGTGTCCTAGAAATTGGACTTCTCGAATCCAGAAGTCGCATTTAGAGAATTTTGCATACAACTGCTCATTTCTCAAGAGTTCCAAGATCAGCTGCAGATGTTGCTCGTGCTCTTCCCTGCTCTTGGAATAAATCAGTATGTCATCTATGAACACTATGACTAATTTGTCCAAATAAGGCTTGCACACGCGGTTCATTAGATCCATGAACACAGCCGGTGCATTGGTTAGCCCAAATGGCATTACCAAAAACTCATAGTATCCATAACGAGTTCGAAAGGCTGTCTTCGCCACATCCTTCTCTCGGACTCTCAGTTGATGGTATCCTGACCTCAAGTCAATCTTAGAATAGAAACTCGACCCTTGAAGCTGGTCGAACAAGTCATCAATACAAGGCAAGGGTAGCGGTTTTTAACCGTTACTTTGTTCAACTTCCGATAATCAATACACATGCGGAAACTCCCATCTTTCTTCTTAACAAACAGAACTGGAGCTTCTCATGGCGAAGACTAGGTCTAATAAAGCCCCTATCCAATAGCTCTTGGAGTTGGGTAAACAGTCCTTGAAGTTCGCCTAGTGCTAGGTGGTATGGTGCGTGTGCAATTGGAGCTGCCCCAGGTACAAAATCAATTTGAAGCTCCACTTGACAAACAGGCGGAAGTCTAGGTAGTTCCTTTGGAAAGACATCTGGGAAATCTCGGACTACTGGGATGTCCTCAATCTTAGTTTCAGTTTCAGTTTCAGCTCGAGTGTCAGATATGTTAGCCAAAATGGCTGGATAGCCCTTACGAATACACTTCTAGGCTCTCAAGAGAAGATGATGCCCACCATGGCACCACCATGATCACCCTGTATAGATAAAAGTTCTCCACCTGGGAGAGGGGCACGAACAATCTTCTCCCGACAGAGAATTTCAGCGGGATGCTTGGACAACCAGTCCATGCCAACCACGAGATCAAAACTTCCAAGGGTGATAGGTAAAATGTTGATGGCAAACGATTGCCCATCCAACTCGAGATTACAGTCACAATGGGTGTGGGTTGCCTCAACAGGCTTCCCATCAGCTATCTCTATGGTGTACGGGGTATCAAGAAGAGTAGGAACCATCCCTAGTTGTTTGCTAAGTTTCGATGACACAACACTATAGTCCGCACCAGTACCATATAAAATAGAAGCAAGAGTGTCGTACCCGACACGTCATTGTTATCAGTCCTAGCTTCCCCAGAGCCATTCACAATTGCTATTCCACGAGCCCCATTGTTGTTGTTGCCGTTGTTGTTGTTGTTGAAGGACCTATACCTCACACTATCCACGTTCTCTTGCTATCACAAAAAGTAGAAGGTGAAGCACCATGCTTCGGAAAAGTACCATGCTCAACAGCCTAGTCTGTGTGTTTGCGAGCCAGTTGAAAGATTTGTTAGATTCTGGGTAGGTGAGCTGTAGTAGCCAAGCCACGAATCTTTTGGGACCCACGCTTTTGGTATGAAATTCGGTCCGCTGGTAAAGTAGGTTAAATAGATTTGAGCACAAAGTATCTAACTCCCGTAGCTTGGTAATGTAGGCGTCGATCTCAGATCCATCCGTCAAATTTCTAGATTTCATCATAGGGTGCAACGTTCTCCATCCAAGTATCTGTAACTCATCGAGTGTGCATGTAGCATACATTACCCCATCCTGCCCGGGGCAAATGCGCATGGAAATGACTTATACTATCGAAGCAATCAGACGGTCTCCTTCAGTTCCGTTAGAGTTATCGAGGTTTACGACCAATAAAAGGCTTAAAAATATGATGGTAGGTTGTTGTTGTGGCGTGTGCGTTCAAGGAATAAGAAAGTTCAAATGTGGAAGTCAGGGAAACGAATGATTTAGCAAGATGGATCTTTACTAGCTTGGAAAGATGCGAGGGTTTCAACCACCATATCGTTGATCATAAGAACTCAGTCTTATCTAAGATAGTAAAGGAAAAAGAAAGAAAAGATAGGTAAGAAAAGGTAAGAGCCAATCGTCGCCACGCTCTGTCTTAGATAGTAGATCATTCATCCTCACTTTCCATGTGCTCGTCCTGCTCAGGTTCCCCTTCCATCCCTTATCCTTCCTCTTTCGCGATGTCAATGTTATATGTTTCTCATCACGTACAGTCTCCTTCTCCGGTCCTGTGTAAGTCAGCTCAATGGTCAACAACTCCATTCGTTCCTCCAATCGTGACTGTCAGTCACTAGTAGATTTTTTCTTCCTTTGAGATGTTGCACTGCATCGCAGACCTTCGTAACTCCCCAAGAGTGTGTGTAACAAGCCTCAATCTAATGTGTTCCCATGAATCTACCATATACTTATGAGTAACAGGGATATGCAGTCATACGTCCGCCCGTTCATACTATGTGTAAGGTACTAAAGTAAGAAATAAGTTCTATATGTGTAACCCAGTTCCGTTTGAATTTCAAATGGAAGTAAGAAAGATCAAGTAACAAGGAACAGAAACTAATTGTCTCCTTGCTCAGTGAAAAAGGATAAGTCTCGGTATTTGAATTTCTTCACAGTTGATTTGGTTTGATGGTATCACGTCATGCGCATCGTGCAACTTTCCTGTGTACGTGCGCCACAACGCTCGCAAGGGCTTTCTCCCCTGTACAATTGTTGTTTCCTCATCCATGAGGTTTGTTAGGATACTACTCCCAGTAATACGCCACCTGGTGTAACCCTGGGTTCCCACCATTGACGTGTTCAGAATTAGGTCTAGAACTAGAAGATAACATATCTCCCGAAATCATATGTCGTAGATATATGTAGCTAAAAGCTAGTTGTGCACTTACGTTGTGAGTGTACTTATGCTATGATGATTATAGACTAGACTCAACATGCATTCCTAGTTCACTATAACCAATGTCTCTGATACCAATCTGTCACACCCTCAAATTTCCACTGCGGGGTTTATACCGCGAGGCGCATGACATACCAGGATCCCATAGCCATAAGTCATATGAACGAACTCTAAATGCCCAAACCATTTAGTTCGTTTTCAAAAATCAAGTTTAGTTAAGCTGCGGAAGCGTAAATCAAATTTAAACCTTTTAGAAACCATGCGCAAAACAACGCGCCCAGATTAAAACCATATGAAAGAAAATGTAAAAGCATAATATGTAATTTAGGTGTATGCCCAAGACCCCAAATGCAGTGAAGTGTGCAGTGCTTTCTAATCCTGGCACCGGAAGCTAACTACCTGCAAAAGCATGTAAATCGTGGGTCAACAAACAATGCTGGTGAGTTCACTAAGTAAAGTAAATGAGTATGTAACTGCGCTGGTTTCCAAAACCATGTAAACAAGTAATTGAGTTGGTTCAAAGAACCGTGTAAACACTAGTTCATCGCATGTCAAGGGTAGCTAACCCATTCATGATAACTAACACCGATATACCGAACTGCAGATGCACGTGTAGCCACAAATGTGAGCCGCATGCCTTACATCATTGCCTATCAACAATGATAAAATCTGTTAAGTTATAGTTCACTCCCGCACTCCCCGAGCCGGTGTGAGGTTTGTCAGTCCTAATAGCGCTATCAACTAATAACCCGCTTGCCATAACCCGGCAACTCATTCGGTATGTGAAGGACTTACAGATGATAAAGTTGGTTTAGTTCATCCAGGACACAGTTTGCGAACTAGCAAAAACCGACCTACAAAAGGATCCATAGCATCCCAACCCGGGATGTGTAAGTAGTCCCAAACCGGACTAGAAAGTAGTAGTCCCAACCCGGACTAGAAAATAGTAGTCCCAACCCGGACTAGAAAAAGTTAATTACGTTGTCTCAACCCGAGACGCATGCTTTTGAGAAAAGAGTAGTGAAACTCACCTTAGGTTGCACGTGAATGATCCAAATCCCTCAAACAGTAACGAGCTACCAACTCCCTATTACAAGTGTCACTAGGTGAGTATACGTGCATACCAACACATCATGCAATTTGTTTGTCCAAAACTTCTAAAGTTCAAACCGTGTAATGACACCTAGTGACTCTACATGCACAAGTAAGTCCTACGTATCCCGTTAGTGATCATATTGATTATTATCAGTTTAATACCTCATACACATCTCATATAAGTATTCATGCAAGTTCATGTAAAAAGGGAAAGATATACTCACTTTGATTGTGATGATGAACTTGCATGAAATCAACGACAATCAATGAATTATGTTTGAACCTAAATAATTTAAGAATGATGATTTAGTGTCTATAGTTATTGTGTTCATGAAAAATTCATTGGCTCATTGATTGTACCGGCGAAGGTTATTGATTATCTGTTTATTTGACCTTAGTTTCATAATCTATAATTTCAGTCCTGAGTTAATATTAGTTTGTGAATAGTTAATTGATTGGCCCCGATTTAGAATTTCAAATGATGAGGTCTCGGTAAATAAATTCTAAATCATCTTCTGTAATATATTTTTTTACATTTTTTATTAAAACCAACCAGTCTACATATTTTGGAAATCATTAAACCAATAAGTAGTCATGACCATAATTTATATAAAATCATCTCAACCGAGCCTTTCAAATAAAAAGAAAAACATCATGAATTTTGGATGACAAAAGAGAATCCATTCATTCAAAAGTAAATTTTTAGTTCCATAAATTTTATTACCAAATAGAAACATTGTTTATTAGAAAATGATCAAATATATATTTAGCATAGAAAAGTTTATAACTGTAACACCCCAACCGATGGCGGAAACATCGGGATGTCACGTAATGATGATTGTTCAGTAGCTCATGGTGAATAATAGATTCCATTAAATGATTTAAATGAATTACATACAATAGTTCTAGAATTTGTACATCAAATTGAATGAGTCTATACACATATCTTCAAGCATCAATACAAATCTTCAAGCAAATAGAACCTGAAACATGTTAAGTTGAAAATGTTTTGGGTCAACAAAAGTTGGTGAGAATTACATAGGTTTTTGATAATTGAATAAAAATGATGTGCAATTCATGTGTCATGTCAATCTAGTCCATATGTGAGAACATACTAGAAATAAATCGAGTGCATAATCAACCCTGATGACTGTTATAATATGATACATACCATACGCTCATGGTCCAATTGAATATGTTATACGATAACAAACACCCACGCTACCTTTGTAGGAGGCACGTATCCGGGTGGGATTGTCAGTCCAATAGATCTATCAATGTATACCGCCGGCTTGTACGGAGTTAATGATTATGCTAGAATGGTGCTTACTCTAATCATGCTCAAGACATAATGCAACATAGAAAACACATAGACACATTGATGATTGAATTGCATAAAATGATGTTGTAACATGTTTCACCCCAAAAATGGTGATAAATAGAAAAGGGGCTATGTAAAACTCACCTTGGTAAAATGTTATATCTGTTGAGAAATTTGGATAATTGTGTTGACCAAATGTATCAAGTATCACCCTATAATAAAGTAATAAATATGTCTAAGTCTATCAAGTCTACAAATGTATAAGTTTCTAGGGCTTCGAATTGGGGATAATTGCTCGTTTGATTAATATTAAAAATATTCGCCAATTGAGAGAAATTTAATAAATAAATAACCAAAAATCATTTTATGAAATTTAAACATAAGATGGTTACAAGAATGTGTTTAAAGTATAAAAATAATTTTTATAAAATTATTTTCTTTAAAATAGATTATTAAATCTATTTATAACAAATTGTCAAAATCTAACTTTAATATTTAAAAATATTAAAATTAAATAATTTTTAGTTTAAAATTCATATTTCTGTTCTAAATATTTAAAAATAAATTGTATAAAATTTTGGTGCAAAAATAATAAAAATTGAATTTATTATGATTTAATTATGATTAAAACTAACAAAATTGATTAAAAATATTAAATAAATGATTTTTTCAGAAATAAAAATCATTTCTGAAAAGCTTAATGTTATAAAAACTTAAAATAATTTTTGTGGAAATTAATAAGATCGTTTTGATATTTTTATAGATTTTTATAAATAAAATGGAATAAACTTGAATTATTTATTATATATATTAAATAAATAAATTTTTGAAAACTAAAAATTGGGTGTTGAACTTTTTCATCAGATTAACATAATATAATTTTTGTAGAATTTATAAAAGGGTTTTGGTATTTTTAATGAATTTTAAATATATACATGAATATATATATATATATAAGTTAAGCCTTAAAAAAAATGGTGCTTGTGGGACTCGAACCTGGCCATCTGGCCGGTTCAAGTCTTTGTGAAAGGAGGCCAACCAACTGATCTGTGAATCAGTTTGGTGATTGTTTTAAGTCAGATTTATATATATATGATAACTGCGAAGAGTTTTCTTCCCCAATTCAATTCATATGAACCCTAACTATTACAATAATCAAATTCAACAAGTAATAGCCCCTGATACGATGGGGCTATTGTTTGCAGATGTCTGATGAACAAAACCCAACAACAGAATTATACTTACAAGTTTGTAATCGCGATGAACGCTCGGTCAAACCAAAAAGTCAACAGGAATCAATTTACGAGTTTCTTCGTGTGTTAGTGGGAAAATTGAGATTATGTGAAGTGTTTTCGGCATATTAAGAAGCTGAGGACGAGCCCAATTTATAGTAATACCTTTGGATTAGCAAAATGGAAGGTTTGACCACGTTATTACAATAACGCGTAATAATTACATCAATTGGAATGTTTTTAAACGTGATTTTTGCGTGTAAATGATGCGTATCAATTAGTCAAACCATTTACCATTTTTAATTTGATTTAATCATGCCAAAATTAGACCATTTGATTGATAAAAAACAAAGTCTGCTGTGTTCTGTTGCAGCGTGCGTCAAAAGGGAAGAAAGAAAGAGCTTTAACAGTGTATTAATATAAAAAGATCTGGGTTAGAAACAAGAAGTGTGTGTGGAGCAGATGGTTGTGTGTGTGGGTTGCGTCTGGAAGGTCGCCGGTTCGAAACCCGGCTTAGGCAGTTCTCTCCACCCATTTTTTTTTTTTTTAAAACAAGTGTAAGGTTCTTGGGCCAAGCCTGTTGGGCCGCCCCTTGGGCTGTTATGTGGGCCGGATAAGTGGAATTGTTGGGCTCAGATTTGGGCTGTTACTTGGGTTGGGTAATAATAACAATTCATCAATTGAATTCCTCAACTAAATTACTGTTATCAATTATTATTATTATTATTATTATTATAATAAACCTATATATATATATATATATATATATATAAGTTGTGAATTAGGAGAATAAAAACTTAGGTAAAAAAATGAGGGGTTTTTATATTTAAAATTTGGGGAAAATTTTGCGATGTTACAGTCTCCCCTACTTTTGAAAACTTCGTCCCGAAGTTTATTGAAAACACAGGGTTGAAGGGGATTGGATAAAAATTAGGACAAGTGTGACTTGAAGAATTTTATGTTAGGGCATGACAATGAATAGAGTAACCTGTCTCGAATAGCGTGGATAGGAGGCGCGTTACGTGTGAGTTGATTTACTAAATGAACTACTAGACATCTAGAGTTTACATTTGGTTATCTACCGAAAATCTTGATAGAATTCCACACCACCTTAACGTACCTGTAAATTCACGATTACGTTCCGGACCGCAATCACCAATTTACCTTACATTAAGGTTTTGTGTCCTTTTATGACTCTACCGATTGTTGAGCAGGTCTGATAGTCTCCACCAGTCGTTGAGCAGGTGGTAGGGCCTCTCCCCGACTGTTGGGAAGACATGATGACCTCCACCAATCGTTGAGTAGATTGTTTGGTAGTCGACTAATTGTTGTACAAGTAAGCAAGTATGATTATAGATATAGCAATTAGTTCACATTCAAACAAGCATGCACACAGATGTTATGATAATACTTGAATTTATTACTTGAATCAAAAGTGTCATTACATAGAATTGAAAGCAAACAACATTTAAATGGTGGGACTTGCTGTTAAGTAGCTGGAGGGTCTTGATCTCGGTTTAGTTTAGGGCATCGGTTACGGTAGTGATTTGGGTCCCCACATTCATAGCATTGACCATAGTTGTATCGATTAGGATTATCAGCCTGAGCAGGGTTGGTGGGTTGATTGGCATTAGGGTTTGGGGTCTCGCGACATGTGTTGACCAGATGGCCATACCTACCACAATTGGTGCACACGCGACATGCTGAAACAGTGGGATGATGTCGGTTGCATGTGTTACACAATGGAAAGTTTCTTGTATAAGGCTTCTTGTTAGAGACTTGTGTAGTGAGGTTTACATTAGGATTCCTGGTCTTACGCTTCTGGTTCCTGGTAGTTACCGCGGTCACAATACTTGTTTTCTCGCTTTTCCGAACTAGGGTTCCGTTCTTCATGTGATCGCCATTTCCATTTCCATTTCCATTGTTGTTCCCATTCATTGGGATGACTTGAGCCAACATGTTAGAAACCAGAGTTGTGATTTGTTGTGCCAATTGTTGAGAAATAATCGTAGCTAGTTGGGCATCACCTCCATTGTTAGTGTTGTGGTCGGGATTGTGGTTGCTGCTCTCTTCTTCATGATTGTCACCACTGTTAATGCGAGTGTTGTGACGTGGAGACATGATCTGTAGGAGACACAATGAAATGAATGAGGTTATATATACGGAATGTAATCATTCATTCATTAATTAAAACGAATAAACGAAACGTTGACTTATCAAAGATTCCAGATTCTAATAACATATGAAGACATGCTTTAGCCTATAAGTGAACACTCATCCCGAGAATTCCCAGGTAGGCATCCGGGTCCCTCGTCTGATTGGGATATATGCGCAATGCCAGCCTAGACAGAAGACTCAGAATACAGGCGTTCACCCTTCCAGATTGCACGTGTTCGTTATTAAAATCTAGAACTTCGACGAGATCTCAAGGGGGTTCAGGTTAAACCTGAGGAATTTGTCCTATTAGTCTAAGAGTAGATCCACTGATGGAGAGCAGCCTTCTTGTAAGGATGAAAGTAGAGATAAGAAGTAGGAGGGAGATAGAGAATAGCAAGCAAAAGAAGCAAGTACTTGTTAAATCCTATGGTTATAGACTAGATTATTTTTCTAATAACCTAATTCCCTATAACCATGGCTCTGATACCAATCTGTAACACCCCAACCGATGGCGGAAACATCGGGATGTCACGTAATGATGATTGTTCAGTAGCTCATGGTGAATAATAGATTCCATTAAATGATTTAAATGAATTACATACAATAGTTCTAGAATTTGTACATCAAATTGAATGAGTCTATACACATATCTTCAAGCATCAATACAAATCTTCAAGCAAATAGAACCTGAAACATGTTAAGTTGAAAATGTTTTGGGTCAACAAAAGTTGGTGAGAATTACATAGGTTTTTGATAATTGAATAAAAATGATGTGCAATTCATGTGTCATGTCAATCTAGTCCATATGTGAGAACATACTAGAAATAAATCGAGTGCATAATCAACCCTGATGACTGTTATAATATGATACATACCATACGCTCATGGTCCAATTGAATATGTTATACGATAACAAACACCCACGCTACCTTTGTAGGAGGCACGTATCCGGGTGGGATTGTCAGTCCAATAGATCTATCAATGTATACCGCCGGCTTGTACGGAGTTAATGATTATGCTAGAATGGTGCTTACTCTAATCATGCTCAAGACATAATGCAACATAGAAAACACATAGACACATTGATGATTGAATTGCATAAAATGATGTTGTAACATGTTTCACCCCAAAAATGGTGATAAATAGAAAAGGGGCTATGTAAAACTCACCTTGGTAAAATGTTATATCTGTTGAGAAATTTGGATAATTGTGTTGACCAAATGTATCAAGTATCACCCTATAATAAAGTAATAAATATGTCTAAGTCTATCAAGTCTACAAATGTATAAGTTTCTAGGGCTTCGAATTGGGGATAATTGCTCGTTTGATTAATATTAAAAATATTCGCCAATTGAGAGAAATTTAATAAATAAATAACCAAAAATCATTTTATGAAATTTAAACATAAGATGGTTACAAGAATGTGTTTAAAGTATAAAAATAATTTTTATAAAATTATTTTCTTTAAAATAGATTATTAAATCTATTTATAACAAATTGTCAAAATCTAACTTTAATATTTAAAAATATTAAAATTAAATAATTTTTAGTTTAAAATTCATATTTCTGTTCTAAATATTTAAAAATAAATTGTATAAAATTTTGGTGCAAAAATAATAAAAATTGAATTTATTATGATTTAATTATGATTAAAACTAACAAAATTGATTAAAAATATTAAATAAATGATTTTTTCAGAAATAAAAATCATTTCTGAAAAGCTTAATGTTATAAAAACTTAAAATAATTTTTGTGGAAATTAATAAGATCGTTTTGATATTTTTATAGATTTTTATAAATAAAATGGAATAAACTTGAATTATTTATTATATATATTAAATAAATAAATTTTTGAAAACTAAAAATTGGGTGTTGAACTTTTTCATCAGATTAACATAATATAATTTTTGTAGAATTTATAAAAGGGTTTTGGTATTTTTAATGAATTTTAAATATATACATGAATATATATATATATATAAGTTAAGCCTTAAAAAAAATGGTGCTTGTGGGACTCGAACCTGGCCATCTGGCCGGTTCAAGTCTTTGTGAAAGGAGGCCAACCAACTGATCTGTGAATCAGTTTGGTGATTGTTTTAAGTCAGATTTATATATATATGATAACTGCGAAGAGTTTTCTTCCCCAATTCAATTCATATGAACCCTAACTATTACAATAATCAAATTCAACAAGTAATAGCCCCTGATACGATGGGGCTATTGTTTGCAGATGTCTGATGAACAAAACCCAACAACAGAATTATACTTACAAGTTTGTAATCGCGATGAACGCTCGGTCAAACCAAAAAGTCAACAGGAATCAATTTACGAGTTTCTTCGTGTGTTAGTGGGAAAATTGAGATTATGTGAAGTGTTTTCGGCATATTAAGAAGCTGAGGACGAGCCCAATTTATAGTGATACCTTTGGATTAGCAAAATGGAAGGTTTGACCACGTTATTACAATAACGCGTAATAATTACATCAATTGGAATGTTTTTAAACGTGATTTTTGCGTGTAAATGATGCGTATCAATTAGTCAAACCATTTACCATTTTTAATTTGATTTAATCATGCCAAAATTAGACCATTTGATTGATAAAAAACAAAGTCTGCTGTGTTCTGTTGCAGCGTGCGTCAAAAGGGAAGAAAGAAAGAGCTTTAACAGTGTATTAATATAAAAAGATCTGGGTTAGAAACAAGAAGTGTGTGTGGAGCAGATGGTTATGTGTGTGGGTTGCGTCTGGAAGGTCGCCGGTTCGAAACCCGGCTTAGGCAGTTCTCTCCACCCATTTTTTTTTTTTTAAACAAGTGTAAGGTTCTTGGGCCAAGCCTGTTGGGCCGCCCCTTGGGCTGTTATGTGGGCCGGATAAGTGGAATTGTTGGGCTCAGATTTGGGCTGTTACTTGGGTTGGGTAATAATAACAATTCATCAATTGAATTCCTCAACTAGATTACTGTTATCAATTATTATTATTATTATTATTATTATTATAATAAACCTATATATATATATATATATATAAGTTGTGAATTAGGAGAATAAAAACTTAGGTAAAAAAATGAGGGGTTTTTATATTTAAAATTTGGGGAAAATTTTGCGATGTTACAATAACACAGTGGCCAAATCCGTGGTTTCTTATATTGTACCCATCGCCGGAATTCAAGTTTTAAAACAAGGAACTTGGTTTATTAGTTATTTATCTCGCTAGTTCGGAAAGACATAGACAAACGAGGGGCGGCGTTGATGCAAGGTAGGATCGATGATGACTAACCGCGAATAGGAATCAAAAGGAAACACTGAACGCCCCGTCAATAACCCAAGCTGGTGTGTCATTTTTTTTTGTATGGCGACTAGAGGCAAGAAACGAGCGCAATGAAGGCTGCATGTCTTATTAAGTTGAAGTTTCTAACCACAACATGATGGGGTGGTTAGAACCGTTGTTGTGTTTGTAGTATAGAAGGGAAGCTAAATTAGTAATGTTGTGAAAACATTTTGAGACAAATGCTTTTCTTTTTTTTTCCAATATAATGCCCCCATGTGTGTGTATATATATATATATATATATATATATATATATATATATATATATATTTCAAAAGATCAAGGTTAATAAATGGAATTTATGGTGACATAAAAACAATTTCAAACAAACATAAGTATCAATAAAAAAAATGTTGTTTCAATATATAAATGTTCATAATTATTACTAATAAAAACTTGTTGAAACATGTTGAAACCGATTTGAGTAGTGTAGGAAAATAATACATAAGGTTGGCATGTTGACTTTGTTTGTTTCATAAACCGTTGAGTTTATAAAAAAAAATCCATTTAACATCAAAACTTAACAACTTTCTATTTAGTTCTTTTTTTATTGGTTTGAGCTTTACGTTTTAGTTATCCATTCAATTTTCAATGTAGCAAAATTAGTTATTAGTTTTGACACTAAAAACAATTTAACTATTTTACCAAATTAAAATTCGGGTATTACAATTTTTCCCTAAATGTTATTCTAAATTTATTAGAAATTTGCGAATGTTACAGGGGTGCTCTTATTCACGGCGCAAGGGGGTAGGGTTTAGGGTTTTTTTTTTTTTTTTTATTATAAACAAAACACTAAGGTTAGGATTATGGGCCAATGTTTCGGGCTCTAGTGATTTTTATCTAATAAGCGAGTCCAATAGCCCTATCTAACTCTCGAGATTAATCCCGACAATAATAATCCTACCAACTCATATAAAATTATTGTTTTATCAATTCATATTATTTTTTTACCCTAAATGCACATATCTCATAACGTTTACGTACAAGTTAACTAACACGCAGTTGTTCACATAAGCATGCAATTCACGTACACGTGTTATTCCACATTCATCAACATCCAATCATTCATATAATAATGCATGCCTAACAAATCACCAACGTTCGGGATACAGGATTCGTGTGTGCGTCAAGACAATTATTTTTCCTAATTATAACGTACGTTAATGTCGCCTAACATGTGTTATTGTTACATAACATCCTGAAGGACCTGTTTAACTAACCCTAGCTAAGTGTTTAACCACGTATGATTATGGAAATTAACTAGAGTTCAGTAAAAGAGTTAACATGAAAATGCGGGGTGTCACAACCTTGATATCAATGCGAAGTGATATAGTTTAACGTATTCGTTATAGTTTTCCAGAATGTTTTTCTTATGTATGGATTTTAATTCTGTGTTTGACTTTCAACTATAATTCCAATCATATGTGTAAAATATGTGTTTTCTTATAACTGATGGAAGTTGTAACTCTGTGACATGTAATGCATGAGCCTCTTTGTAGATGCATTTTGTGCGACTAATGCTTTGGATTACAATTAACATATGTTAGTGTGTTTTGACGAATGGGCGAAGGAAGATTGAATGGGCGAATGAAGATTTATAAAGGTGCGAAGGAGAGCAAAAGGTGCGAAGGAGAGATAGGAGGTCGAAGGTAGAATAGATGTTAATGTATAGCTTGGTTCGACCATGATGAATGGGCGAACCTGCACATTCGACCAAGCAATATGGGCGAATGTGCAGGCCTATAAATAGGTTAAGCTCATTTTGAATGTAAGTTTTGGTCATTTTTGTTTCCCTCCTGTTTGAGTCTCTCCCTAGGGTTTTGTGTAAACTTAATTCACGTCATATATTGATTGTAAAGCTTATTATAACGTGTAATTGAGTGTTTTTATAAATGAAATGAAGCTTTTAAAGATGATTTCTGTGTTTTGTTGATATTATTATCATTTTGTGATTGATTCAGGGATTCCGCACCTGAATCAAACTTGTTTGATCACTATCTTTGTAGATTTGACGATCCTACACGCATACAAAGTGGTATCAGAGCCATTATAGATCAAACAACCACAAATTGATAATTTTACAGCTGATTTGGACCCTATTTTGATCAAAAACTTTCTGTTTTCATTGATAAAATGCATAATTCTCTTTGATAAACTTGTTCCAAATCAAATCCGACGCAAAACCTTATTAGAATCATCAAATTCTTTCAACTTTTGAAAAATTTGATCAAAATTAACTGATTTTCAAAGAATAACCGTTTTTGAAAGTGCAGGGTCGAACCTAGGGAGAATGGGTGAACGTGTGTGTTAATTTGGTCGAACCAAAGGATTTTTGGTCGAAGGTGGTGTTTTAACTGGTCGAATCTAGAGGTTGTTAGTGTATTGGTGTACATTCGACCATATTTGTCTCATTCGACCATTCGGACGGTCGAAGGTGAAATTCAAACGGTCGAAAGAGACTTTAAACAGTTGAAAGTGATTTGTGTTTGTCATACTTCTCATTCGTATCTTTTCAAATGGTCGAAGGAGAACAATTTGACTCATTCGACCACTCGACATATACTAAGGAGGAATCTGTTTTAAACTTTTCTAATCTTTTCGTGTTTAATCATTTTCAGATCAAGATGTGGAACTTTCCTACTACACCACGACCTAACACGACACCACAACAGCAGACAACCATGGATCCTTGGTCGGTCGCTGCTCAAAAGTCTAGTCAACCATCACAACCTATCAACTACATGGCGATGACTAGTACTATTCCTCAACACGTTGCGCAACCACAACCGCAACCGATTGGTGACTATTGGGGAGTAGCAGCAGCAGCGGTTCACTCACAGACGACTAATGCCATATCAACTCTTATCCAAGACTTGTCCTCAGGGAGTGGAAACCGTCCACCTAAGCTTATGGAGATGGTCGACTACAAAACGTGGAAGACCAAATTCAAGATCCATTTGGAAGGTATGGGTTTAGAGGGAACTGAAGCGTGGCAGATGATTGCGAAAGGCTATGTTGCTCCGATCTTGGAGAAAATGGGAGAGCCTATTCCATTGGAAAATCTAGCAGATGATGAAAAGAAGAAATTTGCTATTGAGAAAAAGGCGTTTTCTCAAATATCCCAGGCCATCAATACTGACTTGCTTCATCAGTTTGGGTCTTGTACAACTTCTAAACAGTTATGGGATATGTTGAGGAACAGGCATGATGGAAATGAGAAGACTAGGAAGCTAAGGATGGAAGAGCTTCGGAAAGAGTTTGAGAATTTTAGTTACATGGGTAACGAGACGTTGAAAGAGTTGGTCCCAAGGTATTGCCACTTACTCACAGAGCTTTCATGCTATGAGATAAGCATACCTATGTCCGAATTGGTGGACAAGTTTGCCGATGGGGGCCGGACTCAATTTTTTTCGATCGGTAGTGCAAATCGGCAGGGGCCGGACTCAACCCGCACTCAATTTACCTATGAAAATTGCAAATTTCCACTACTGCGCCAAAAAACAGGGGGGGCCAGGGCCACCCCTGGCCCTTTAAATCCTTCGTCCCTGACCAACATATTGAGGTGTTAAAAGAGAAGGATGCGTACCAGTATTGGACGATAAATGAATTCATTCAGAAATTGGAAAACAAGGAGATGGAGGAAAAGAGGAAAGCAAAAAGGGCTCAAATTTCTCAGAATCCGGAATTGTATCTTGGTGGTACATCTACTTCCCATTCTACTTCCAGTTCTACCTCTAATGTTGCTCCTCACATCGCGTGCGTATCTAACATTGTTGAACCACCCAAAACACCAATCAATTACCTTGCTCAAACATCTTCATATAGCTCACCATCATATCCAACAACTACTTATATTCCACCATTTTCACCCATGCAACAAGCAGCATGTTACTCTGCTAGCCAACCTCAACAACAACAACCTTACAACCCTCAAATGAACCAAATGCAAATTAATCAAAGTCAAACTAACCAAAGCCCGATTGTGTTGGAGACATCAAATCTAACAATGTTACTGTTGAGATTGCCCAACAACATGTAGCATTAGTTTCAGCAATGGTAGCATCGTACAATGGCTTGGTTGCTAGTCAAATTGGGAACAACAACTTGACCAATGAGGACTATGCACAGATTGACAAGGAAGAAATGGAACTGATGGATATTCAGTGGGCCTTTGCAAGTATCATGAGAAGAGCCACTGATTTTATTCAAAAGACCGGGAGAACTGATCTTTCAACTTCACCTAACACCACTTATGGCTTCAACAAAGCCAAAGTCACTTGTTTCAACTGTGGTGAAAAAGGTCATTTCAAAAGAGAGTGCACACAGCCAGCACAACAAGGTAATAGAAATCCATTCAACTCTAACTACCAAAGCCGACAAAATCAAAACCAGGTATCATACCAAAGTCCCAACATTTCAAGCTTTCAACCTCAAAACAACTATCAAAACCGTCAAAATACCCAACAAAATAACAATGCTAGACAATCCACAACACAAAATCAAAACCAAACACAACAGAATTCAAACCGAACAATCATTCCCATTTCTACACCAAACACACAAACCCAAACTGAGAATCCAAATCAAGCTTTGGTGATACAAAAGGATGAGGGTTTTGATTGGACCGGTATGCAGTTGGGTGCTGAAGAAATTACAGCTGGTAATGTGGCTTGTGTGGCACAGAAAATGAATTTGGATGAGCCGGTGGAGGTTGAAGAAGAGAGTGTGACTGAGAAGATGACTGAGTTGAAGATTGGGGAGTTGAATGAAGATATGGATGTTGATTGTGATGAGAAGAAGACTGGAATGATTCTTGATTCAGTTGTTGATATTCCAGAGCAGTTTGATTCTACTTATTCTGATGAGGAGAGTGAGTCTGATTCTGAATCTAGTGTTAACTCACTGGATGATGACATTGACCAGTTGCTTGCTGAAGCTGACTTCTTGATGACCCGGAAATCATGCATAGTGGATGATGCTTGCACCAGAATCGATTATTCCAAGTTTTTCGCTGGGAAGGAAGCACACTTTGCACTGATGTCCATGACAGAACCTCCAAAACAGGTAAGTACCGAATCTGCTGTTAATTCTAATTCAACTTGTATTAAACATTGCAAAACTTGTGATAAATTGACAGATGAAAATAAGCAACTCAAGGTTCAACTTGAGAGTGCAAAAATCAACTGTCAATCATATCAAAAAGAATCATAAGAGTTCAATAGAGTACTTGATGGCTATAAGAAAGACGTTTCAGAATTGAAAAAGACTTTGTCTTTAAAACAAATGGCCATAAATAACTATATCAATGATTTAGAAAACACAAAATTGGAAATGGCCACCATCAAGTGCTTTGCAGAGAAAGTAAACAAAAAGCTTGAAAGTTATAAGCACATCGCTTATGTTGTTGATCACATTATAGAAGAGCCTTCACAGCCTAGTAGTGCAAACTACAAAGCTGTCCCAGCTCCGGTGTTGTTTGAAAATCATAATTTGCACTCAATAGCACCGGAGAGCTCAGTTAAATCTGACTCTACATCGGATAACGAGTCAAACACATCTAGTGTGGGAGACCCGTATTCTGATGTTAGACCTGTTCTGGGAAACAATGAGGGTGTTGTTGCTGCTGATGATTCTGATGAAGAGGATGAACAGTCTGAGACGGTTGTTGAAAAAGTGAGTGATATTCCTGATGAAAATCACATCATCACTACTGAACCTGTTTCACCATCTCAGATTGTCCATCCCATGGCTAACACTCATAGAAAGAATCAATCAGTGAAGCCCATTGAAAAGAAAGTTGAAAAGAAAATTGAGAAGAAAATTGAAAAGAAAATTGAAAAGTCAGATGAAAAAGAAAATGAATCGTGTGATAAACCGGTCAAAGTTTTCTATCGGATGCAAGGATCCGATAAGATCATTTCTGATGAAGAATATCCAATTCAATTTGCAAATTATTCAAAAATTGAAAAGATCTGGCAGGAAAGTACCATTTGGTTCCCGAAACATGAGCGAACAAATGATATACCTCCAGCAATCTTAAAGAAAATTCATTCGGATATTCCTAAAGAGCCAAAGGTCAATGTCACACAATTTGTTAAACCAAAAGATAAGTCAAATGGTTTTCTTGAGCCGACTTACTCAAAGGACCCCGCTCTTGAGAGTTTAAGAAGAAGGTGTATGGATGATCAATATCCTATCGCTAGTTATTCTAAGTCGAGTGTCAAGGAAAATTATGAAGAGTACCGTGCGTGTTTTAAGTGCCTGGGAGAGAGGGCATTTACTTGCCGACTGCCCGTGTGTAAGACACAAGAGGCATGAGGTGAAGATGAAGCAAAAGTATGAATGTCCGGTCGATAATCACTGTTATCCACAGAGACGGTTTGTCCCTCAACCAGCACCTTTTTATAACCAAAGCAATTATTTCAAAAGGAGGGAAAATCGTCCGATGACATATGATAGACGCAACCGGATAGCCACTGAGAAACCGTTGAAGAAACCAATGGTGAACGCAACTGTTGACAACAAAAAGGTTCCAGTTAAACCTAATGTCAAACCAACAGTTGGACCTGTCTCTGTTAAATCAGAGAAGGTAACCAAGAAGGTATCATTCAAGGATGAAGTAAAGAAACCGGCTGAGACCCCAAAATCTCAGATCTGGATCTTGAAAAGATCTGAACAATCTTGGTCGCCAAAGGGATCTGAAGGTGCTTCAACTTCACAACAAAATGTGAAATCTGAGAATGAGAAAGATTTGTGTGATAAGAAAAAGATTGATAAAAATCAAGATGTTTGTGAAAAATCTGAATCTTTGAAACAAAATGTTCAAAGACCCAAGACCAAACAAGCTTGGGTCCCCCGAAAAATCTAACTTCTTTACTTGATATGTGCAGGGAGCTTCAGCTGGCCCTGTGAGCAGTCTTTGGATTGGTGACAGCGGAGCTTCTGGTCACATGACAGGGGATCTTTCGCTACTATTTGATATTAGAAACATCAATGGAGGTTATGTAGCGTTTGCAGGGAACAAGGGAGGTTATATTACCATGGAGGGTAGTTTGAGCAATGGAATTGTGAGTTTTGAGAGAATTTCTTATGTGAAGCAAATAGATTACAATCTGCTCAGTGTCAGTCAGAAATGTGACAAACAATTTTCTGTGTACTTTGACGACAAATCTTGCTACATACTCAAGCCGGGTTTCGAGTTACCGAAAGAGTGGGTGATGTTAAAGGCGCCGAGAGTGAACAACTTGTACATTCTCGATATGTCGAAAGCTATGACCACCCAGGGCCAAGTCACGTGTTTTCTCTCCAAGGCTACCGAAAAAGAATCCATTATGTGGCATAGGAGAATGGGACACATTCACCTAAGAAAGATGAATCAATTGGTGAAGAATGAACTTGTCACAGGCGTGAACGTCAAGCATTTTCACTTAAATCACAAGTGTGTGAGTTGTAAAAAGCGTAAGCAGCACAAACAATCCCATAGGCCAAAGAAAGTTAATTCCGTTGAACTGCCACTTGAACGTTTGCACATGGATCTGTTCGGACCGGTTAAGCGTAAGAGTCATGCTGGGGAGTTATACTGTCTTGTGGTGACTAATGATTTTTCAAGATTCTCATGGGTTATGTGCTTACACCGAAAGAGCGACACGTTTGATAATTTGAAAGTTCTGTTCACTCGTCTGGAAAATATCTATGGTCTCAAGATCAAGAGGATTAGGAGTGATAATGGGACGGAGTTTAAAAATGCACAGATGGATGATCTTTGTGAAAACAAAGGAATTCATCATGAATATAGTGCTCCGTATACCCCACAACAGAATGGTGTCGCGGAACGTAAAAACAGGACTCTAATTGAAACGGCGAGGACAATGCTTGCGGACTCAAATCTTCCAGTAATGTTCTGGAATGAAGCAATTTACGCAGCATGTTATACTCTTAATCTTGTTTTAACGGTGAAGAAGTTTGGCAAAACCTCTTATGAACTGTTGAATCGTCGAAAGCCGAATTTAGAGTATCTAGAACCGTTTGGAGCTCCTTGTACTATGCTTAATCCATCTGAGAAGTTCGCACCGAAGGCTGAGGAAGGATACTTTGTTGGATATGCAACCCCGCTCAAACGGGTATTCAACAAAAGGACTCGTCAGGTCGAGGAGTGGGCTAACGTTGAAGTACATCGGTATACTCAGAATTTATAGGGAAGCGGTCCAGACTGGATGTTTGATTACAAAGAATTCTTTGAATCATTCAACCTAGATAGCTTGGTTGAAGAGGCTGTGTTACGTTTATATTACGAGGTCGAAAACGCAGTGACATCACCGTTGGTGCGTTCGATCACCGTGAATCCTCAAGCAGCTTCTAATGATACCAATGTTCCTGTCGTTGAAGAAGAGGTATTCCAAGAAGCTTCCACAACGTTAAATTCATCAGAATCAGAAGATGACGACGATGATGTTACAAGTGAAGCTATCTTAGATCATGCTACAGTGACACCACCAGTGAACCCAACTACAAATGGTGCTTCAACATCGAATGTGGGTAATGATCAGGTTTCTGCAGAAAACTTAACTACTCAGACGGGAGTCCAAGTACCAGATTATCTGGAATCTCGGATACATAGAATTCACCCTATTGAGCAGGTTATTGGTGATAGTGGTAGCAGTGTGATGACAAGAGGACAATTGAGGAATGCTAACTCACCAGAAAACCTTGGCAATCTTGCTTTATATGCCAAAATACAAAAATCAGGTTTTCAGAATAACTGGTCATTTGCTTGTTATGTTTCGCAGGTGGAGCCACAAACTTACAAGGATGCTCTTTTGGACGACGCTTGGGTTGAAGCAATGCAAGAGGATTTGTTGCAGTTTCAGAAACTTGGCGTTTGGACACTGACAGATTTGCCCCCGGGAAGAAAGAAGATTGGAACGAAGTGGGTTTTCAAATGCAAAAAGGATGATAGAGGAGTGATCGTAAGGAACAAAGCTCGTTTGGTTGTACAAGGATTTCATCAAGTCGAGGGAATTGATTACAACGAGATCTATGCACCAGTTGCACGCCTAGAGGCTATTCGAATGTTTCTGGCGTTTGCATCATTCAAGAAATTTAAGTTGTATCAAATGGATGTCAAGAGCGCATTTCTTTACGATGTGGTCAAGGAGGAAGTATACGTAGGTCAACCACCAGGCTTTGAAGATCCTATTCACCGGGATAAGGTCTACGTTTTGAACAAAGCTCTCTACGGGTTGCACCAGGCTCCAAGGCAATGGTATGAGGAGCTGAGCACGTATCTTCTTTCAAAAGGATTCAAGTGAGGTTTGGTAGATTGCACACTGTTCACTAAACGAACAGGCGATGACTTGCTTCTAGTCCAGATTTATGTTGACGATATTATATTTGGGTCTACTAACGAACTTCTGTGCAGAGAATTTGAACGTGTTATGCAGGAAAAGCTCGAGATGAGCGCAATGGGAGAGATGCAGTTTTTCCTAGGCTTGCAGGTGGAACAAAGACCAACGGGGATCTTTATTCACCAGACGAAATACGTTTCTGACGTCTTGAGCCGATTCCAGATGGATGATTCGAAGCCGATGGATACCCCAATACAACATAATCACGGGATTGGAGTTGACTCTAAGGGGGAGCTAACTGATCCTTTTACATACAGCGCAATCGTCGGATCTCTGATGTATCTCACCGCCTCCAGACTTGATATAATGTTTGCCACATGTCTTTGTGCACGTTATCAATCGAAGCCGAAACAGAGTCATCTTGCAGCTGTCAAACGTATCCTTAGATATCTGAAGGGTTGTCTGTCGAGAGGACTATGGTACCCTAATGATGATAGTTTTGACCTAATCGCTTTTAGTGATGCAGATTGGGGCGACTGTGACAAAGACAGCAAATCCACAACGGCTGGATGCCAGTTTATGGGGAGCAGGCTCGTGACCTGGCAATGCAAGAAGCAGACCGCAGTTGCATTACCCACATGTGAAGCAGAATACGTTTCAGCATCGAGCTGCTGCTCACAGGTTCTTTGGATCCAACAACAGATGGTGGACTACGGTTTGCAATTTCTTAAAACCCCTATTTACTGTGATAATGAAGCCGCAATCGCATTAACAAAAGACTTAGTAAATCACTCAAAGGCTAAACATATCCGGATTAAATACCATTTTATCCGTGATTGTTATGCAAGAGTTGATCGATATGGTCAAAATCCACACTGATTACCAACGCGCAGACCTTTTTACCAAAGCTTTTGATAAATCGAGATTTGAATATCTTTTGAAAGCTAACGGTATTAAAGGAAAACAAGACTAATCACCACCTCAGTTTATCACTTTTTAGTTTAGTTTTACTGTTTTTCAGAAAAATTCAAAAATCCAAAAACATTGAAAAATTTCAAAATCCATAAAAACTAGAAAATTTCTTTGCTGACTGCTATATCTTCTTCCCTTAGATCAATGCCGTCAAATTTCTGTGAACAAACGATATCTGGGCAATCACATATTTGAAATGCTCCAGCTTATCCTTGGGAACAGTAAATTCAAAAATTTATAAAAAATCAGAAAAACCAAAAATGATTTCCTGGAGAAAAAGGGGAAATGATAGTACATCAGTGGGGATCTGACACATTCTAAAGAATTGTAATGAAATATAGGGCGTGTGTCTGAGTCTGTGTGATGTGCTGATAGGCTTCGTAGACCTATTACTGCGTGCCTGATACATACATATCAAACGAATTGATGTGTGGATGAACTCCTCATGGGCATATGGTCTTAGTACCGTAATTTCGTTTGATAGGATATTTGTACAAAACTCGGAGGTTTTGGGTCGTTATGTTATTAGTTGTCTGGAGATAGCCTCTCTGATCTTCTGCTGTAAGTCATTACGGACCTAGATCAGATAGGGTGTCTTTATAAAAGAGCTTTATGCCAAATCCTAAAGTTACCGAATTGAGAAACTTTCCATGTATTATGATAATCAAAGATTATCTATTACATCGTATTAATCACGGATGCAAATCATGATTGATATCAGTCCTCAACCTGGTAGAGTGCACATGTTACTTTGCTGCATTAATTTGCTGACCTGTATACCTCTGTGCCTCATACCTTGTAAATTACAGACGATGAAAGCATAATCACACTTTACAATGAGTCTTTGTGCATTTACTTCTTGATACGGGAGTATGTCGTGTGCGTGGGAACCACAGGCAATTATGTTTATACTATACATAATCGTATCAGTCTAAAGCACTGCACAAAAGTTTGCATGTGAGTTTATGTGGATCACAATATCAGCAGTTGCCAGATCACACATTGTCTTTAATGATAATAATCAAAAGATCAACGGTGTGATCAGATTTATCAATAACGGATAATATCCCTTTACCGGAAATCCCAAAACATTTACTGCTTTATCTTTACATTTCTGCATTTTATTTTCTCGTCAAAAATTGCAAAACTTAAAAAGATTTTAGGTGTGTTTTAACATAAACTTTAAAAAATCCAAAAAGATTCTACATTTCTATCTTATTTTTGATAGCTGATGGTGGTTGATGACGATTTTCTAAATCTTGATGAACCATTTGAGCTTTGTAATCTTTAAATGAGAAAATATGATTGTCGGATGCTTAAAAGTTGGAAAATATTTTGAACGCGACTCGATTTTGAGATTTGGTAAAATTTTCAAAAATTCCTGTTCACTTTCGCCCCTTCGTTGGGTCGAAGGAGGAATTTTTTGTTCATTCGTACATTTAAATTTGGGCGAATGTAAGAGTTCTTAAGACATTTTCTCTTTCGAACCCTTATGTCTCATTCGCACCTTTAATTAGGGGCGAAGGAGACAAAAGCTTCACATTCGACCGGTATGAACGGTCGAAGGAGCAGCCTATATAAAGCCTTATCTGCTCATTCGACCCATTCGAAAAAATTTTCAATAATTCTGTTGATAAGTCCACTTATTGCTCGTTGATTTTAGATCTTTCCATTGTCTTCGTCTATTGTCACTGATCTAAACAGCTGGATTGACAAATTGAAATTTGAAATGAAGAACTGACACCTTCGCCCTTTACGAACGGTCGAACGTGCAAAAACGGGCGAAGGACAAGGTTTGTCTGGGCGAATGAAGTCAAACGGGCGAATGAAACATTTTTACCAAAACTTTTCACATTCGAACCCTTGGGACTTCACATTTGCACCAAGTTTTCTCATTCGAACCTTTATTTGGGCGAATGTAGAATTTAAAATCCAAATTTTCAATTTTTGTTTATTTTGTTTGTTTTTAACGCGTTTATTTGATTTGTTTTGTAGTTTTAATCATGTCTGAACAAGAAGATACGAGTGTTCCTACTGGATCATCCTCACAGGCTGCCGAGACAGCGAAGACTGATATTTTACCGTTCGAGAATGCACACAACTGCTGTGCATGTCTTGGAGACGTGAAGAAGCATACGGAGTTTACTGGGATTATTGAGTTTCTGAAGAGGAGCTGGGTGATCGATGCGATTGCTACACCTGCTATTATTTACAGAGATTTATTACAGGAGTTCTGGACAAACGCGAAGCTTGAAGATGTCAAGACAGATCCCAGAGAACTCAATTGGACAGAACAAAGGAAGTGCTTTCTCAGAATGAAATATAATGGACCGATTACTGATGGTTCGTTACACAAAGGAAAGCTCTGTCCTCAATTCAAGTACTTAGCACATGTGATGATACATGTCTTCGGTGTCACACCCTCAAATTTCTACTGCGGGGTTTATACCGCGAGGCGCATGACAAACCAGGATCCCATAGCCATAAGTCACATGAACGACTCTAAATGCCCAACCATTTAGTTCGTTATTGTAAAAACCATGTTTTAAAGTTTTAACCAAACCAATAATAGTATAGCGGAAGCGAATGAAAAATAGTAAATAAAGTCTGCGCAAAACACCGCGCCCAAAACCAAATAAATAGTAAATGTGCAAAATAGTTTAATGTTTGAGACCCATGATATGATGCATGACCTAACTGTGCTCCGTTCCTAGTTACCTGCAAAAGCATGCTATCGTGTGTCAACATAAAGCTAGTGAGTTCACAAAGTAAAGTAATTTAATATGCAAAAGCGCTGGTTTCCAAAAACCACGTAAGTAAGTAATAACGTAGGTCCTCCAGACCAAAAAGTTAAAGAGTTATCAGTTTAAGTGTGTCAGGGGTAGCTAGCCCACTCAATGTAACTAAACAAGATTATTGGGACACCTTCAGTAAAATAGTAATTTGCCTCAATAACTGGTGTCTATCAACACCAGTTCTCAGTTGTGGTCAGAAGTTCATGCCCGTGCCTCAAGCACCTCAGACATGAGGTTGCTGCACAACCTAATAGCGCTATCAACTAAATCCCCGCTCGCCTCCAGCGATTAACCCAAAAATATGCAAGGACTTTCCAAATGATAGAGTGTTTAGTTCACAAAGGACCAATAAGTTTTAAACTGATCAAAAACCCGATCCACACAAGGAATCGTAAACCCGACCCACACAAGGAGTCAAAACCCGACCCACACAAGGAGTCAAAACCTGAGTAGTCTCAAACTGGACTAGAAAAGTTAAGTAAGTTGTCTCAACCCGAGACGCATGCTTTTGAGAAAAGAATAGGGAAACTCACCTTAACGTGCAAGCAAAAGAAATCCGAACCGCAAGTAAAGTATGCTACCGACACCCTAATAATAGTGTCACTAAGTGAGTATAGGCGTAATATCATTACACCATATAACTCGTTTGTCCAAGGCGTTTTAAACGTTCAAAAGTGTGTATGTGACGCCTAGTGATTCTACATGCAATAGTAAACCCTACGGACTCGTTGGTGAATGTATTGGTTTCAATTAGCTTCTACATTCCGTATGTGTCTCAAACAAGTGTACTTCAGTTACATGTCAATTCCATACCACCTAAGACCTCAATTAATCACATAAGCACATAATACACAATCTGTGTTTTCAGGACAGATTGTGCGCCATCAAAACGAATTTATTTAAAATAGTAAATCAGTGATTTAACCTCCCAAATTTTTACTGAATTTTCTTTGGGATTCACTCAACAACACCTATTTTTGTTTTGTCTTAAATCCAAACACAAAAATAATTAAAATTCGTCTAATTCAGCTATGTTCAGAAAATCTTCCTAACAGGTCAGTTTGGTAGATAAATTCCCAAAAATTGTGTATTCATCCAAAAAGGATGAATCTACTTGGAAAACTCAAATTACTCCAATATTAAGCTTCTGTAAAAATTTCACAACCCAACTCTTTATAAAACTTGAGTTATGATGTTTCAAAGTTGACTCAGTTTGATACCCGAAATTCTGACCTGACCTATTTACAATGAAAATTCCAAAAACGACTCAACCGACGTCCAAAACACTTGATTTTACACATTATAAAAAGCTAAGACCAAGTATGATTCAACCATGCAAAGAAAATACCAAAATCATCATGTTAAGGTCGTGTTACAGCTCCTACAAGTTCGTCTAATCATTCTGTCCAGATTTTAGTTTCGCCTAAATCATACTTTAATCGACTACCGTGTGCATAAAAACAGTCAACAAACATCAATCATCATTACCAAACATCCCTAATGCTTATTTTGATCAGATTCTACTACTAAACATGCAAAGATCACAACTTTAAAGACCAAAACATCAATAACTTGTGCAACAAGTATCCTATGATGTTACTAATCGTTTATTATTATGTTTGATCCGTTTAATCTTCAAAAACTTCATGTTTTAATGATTAATAAAAAACTTTCAGACCTGGACAAACTTTGTTACATGATTTTTATAACAAAAACACAAGATAAAAGTGTAAGGAATCAAGGATTATACCCTTGGCTCTTCGATTCGATCAACCGCGCGCCTTGGAGCTTCCCAATTGATGATCTTGAGCCTTAGCAGGAGCTTTAGGGTTAATATTTTGTGTGGGGCAGTAAGGGGGCGATTAGGGTTGAGTTTAGGGGTTGCATGGGGGTTAAGGATGCTTAAATAGGGGTGTAAGGCGGTTTAGACCCGTCAGACGAATCCGAGCGGCCGCTCACATGCCCGAGGCCCGCGTGATTGTCCCGTTTCGTCACCCGACGCGTTATCCTTCGACCTTTTCATTATTTCGGACCGTAACAAATGCAACCCCATGCGTTAAGACCCTAATCAACCTCATGCTCCACTTTTAGTGATTTTTATTAACGTATTCGGTTTAGGTTCACACAATCACGTATGGTTTTCACATAAGTTCATCAAATATCACAGAGACACATAAGTTCATTATTCACCAACGTCCGAGGTTCACTAATCATGTAATCAGATATTAACTCACAGCTATGCACGTGTGTCCTATCTAGCTAACCCTAGTTAAGTATAATGCAAGGAACGTAACTAGAGTTTAGTTAAAGTGAGAACCTGAATTTGCGGGGTATCACATTCGGATCAGCGGCAGGTGGTTATGATCTGATGAGGAAAAGCATAAGCTCGTTAATGGTAGCACTTATATTGAACAAACCGTTCAATGTATCATGAATGCTTATGGAATACTTGTTGGAACCAGTGAGAGGTACAAGGACTAGGAAGTTTCTGTTATATCCTAGATTCCTTAGATGAAGATGATGAGGGATTAGGTTTGGGATCAGGAGATTTTCCTGGATCGCCAGTACAAGGGGAGAAACCAAAGAAGCCCCAATTCAAGAACTAAGAGCACCACGCCCAAGCCCACGCCCAAGGCCACTGTTATTACTAAGAGCACCACGCCCAAGGCCACTGTGGCTGGTGAGTCTGCTAGTCTGAATAGATCAGTGGAGGAACAGAGAACTAAGAGCCATATTCACTTAGATGAAGATGATGAGGGATTAGGTTTGGGATCAGGAGATTCACCCGGATCGCCAGTACAAGGGGAGAAACCAAAGAAGCCCCAATTCAAGAACAAGGAAAAAGTGTTAAAGCCCATGGAGAAGCGAGCTAGAGAGATTGAATCACTTGTTGCTGGAAAGAAACTTCCACCAGCATCTAGCTTGAAATCACCGGTTACAAGTCCAGTTGCGAAGAAACAGAAAACATCATCAGGAACTGAGAAAGATACTGATCTACCTGTTGATAAATTCAATGATGCACTGGAAAGAGTGTTAAAGAAGATTAAGAAAGGAAAGTTGCCTGCTGTTGCTGAAGCTTCTACTCCAAAGGTCACAGTTGATAGCGATGTGATGAACACTGTGAACCGGAAGCTAGCTGATATGATGAAGATAATTAGTCAGCAGCAAGCAGAGATTGAGAAACTGAAGAACAACGATCAGAAGATGTTAGACGTTGTTGAGACATCACATGACAATCAGGAAGCACTTGAAGCTGAAATCAAACGACTTCGCAAAGAAAATAAGAAGTTGTTGAAACACGAACAAAGAAACACCAGACGATACATAGCTTTGAAAGAAGACAACAAGAAGCTAAAAGAGAGTAACAAGCACATGGACAATCTGATAAAAGATTTGTACTCTCGAGCTCCTCAACTGAAAGAAGGTGAAGAGGACAAAGAACAAGATGAGGAGCAGGTTGATTTTGAACCGTCTGATAATGAGGAGGAGGAAGACGAGGATCTTGATGAAGATGCTGGGAATGCTCCTCAAAAGAAGAAGAAGAAGGATGATGGAGATGATGATGGTTCGGATGGTGAATCTGGTGATGGAGGCAGCTCTGCATTTGATGATGATGATGATGATGATAATGATGATGACGATACAGATAAGTATAAGTATGAGAAACGTGGATCTGGAGAAGGAGGTGAATCCAGTTCTAAAGCTCCCGGAGGATCGGTTGATGATGATACGATCTTTTGGAATGAAAAGCTGAAGTCATTGTCTGAAAATGATAAACAGATGTATTGCCAGATGCTAACTGATCGAGTCCGGACGATCGACATGACTAGTAGATTCTCTGAGATCTTTGAATCTAGTGACAGGATGCTTGAATTGGATTATAATGATCCAGGTTTAGAAGATGGTGAAGTTTCTGCGGCAATGTCAAAGGACATTTTAGATGGTTTGGCAAAGCAGGTTGGGAAAACGTTGGAAGAACTATTGGTTGATAACCAGATTCCTAATCTACCTGAAAAGGAAGTTGGAAATCATTCTGATGATCGTGACGTAACTGCGTTTGAGGAGATTGAAATTGAAGATATAACCAGTGAAGAGTATCCAGAATATTTCAAGAAAGATAAAGATTCTGGATTTGCTGCTTTCACTGAAGAGTTACTAAAAGAAGCCGAGAAACTTGCTAAAGAAAAGAGTGAAAAGTTTGTGGAAGAGGTGTTCAAGGGGCATGATAAACCGAATATCGAACAATCTGATAGCTTGAAAGAGTTACTGAGGAAACTGAAAGAGAAAGAAGCCAATCGTCCGAAAGCAGAGATTCAGGGGAGCTTTTATAAACTTCACAACGAAATGTTTAAAGGAAGGGTGTTGGGTTGGAAGTTCATAAAGCAGTTGAAGTGTGTAGCCGTTAAGTGGGAGAAGGGGATATTGTATTTTGACAGATTTCATGATCTAAAGACTCTCCCGTATTGGGCTATTCGTGATATTTGCCGACATAGGTTGACTGGATCCTCGAACGATCACATTGCTTATTTTGCTGATCGAATGGCGAGGGAAAGCAGGACGAAGTGGAATTTGTTTGCACCTCAGTATCCGAAGTGGATTGTTCACAAGAAAGACATTGATACTATTACCGGTTTGCCCAAGGTGACTCTAAAGTACAAACCACCGAAAGTGTTGAAACATATTCCGCTATTGCAGATTCCACAACACTTTGCGAAAGATTTTATCTGGTGGTATTATGATTGGAAGATTGCAGAGGCTGTGATTGTATTGAAGGATGGTGAAAAGAATTTCAAGAAAATACACATATTTGATCCTATGTGGTTGGTGAATTGTTCACATGAGGATATAATTATGTTGTATTACAATCCAATATTCAGTGATGTGAAGGATGCTGAACAAGCAAGTAAATACCAGCGTGTGGTATTTCTGTGCTTTGCTTATGACATAAACGTTGGATGCGATTTTGATAAGAAGCTTGGGAAGTTCGTGAAGATTCAAGATGCTCCTGATGTCAAAAAGAAAAGGCCGAAACAATTGTTTGAACCGGTGATGACTAAAGAACAAAAGACGTTATTGCACATAAAGCTGATGAACAAGAGGATGGACCAAGAGCGTAAACAATCCAAGCAATAGTCGAGGGGGAGTTTGTAGATGCATTTTGTGCGACTAATGCTTTGGATTACTATTAACATATGTTAGTGAGTTTTGTCAAATGGGCGAAGGAAGAACATTTAGGCGAATGAAGATTTCAGAAGGTGCGAAGGAGAGGAAAAGGTGCGAAGGAGAGATAGGAGGTCGAAGGTAGAATAGATGTTAATGTATAGCTTGGTTCGACCATGATGAATGGGCGAACCTGCACATTCGACCAAGCAATATGGGCGAATGTGCAGGCCTATAAATAGGTTAAGCTCAGTTTGAATGTAAGTTTTGGTCATTTTTGTTTCCCTCCTGTTTGAGTCTCTCCCTAGGGTTTTGTGTAAACTTAATTCACGCCATATATTGATTGTAAAGCTTATTTTAACGTGTAATTAAGTGTTTTTATGAATGAAATGAAACTTTTAAAGATGATTTATGTGTTTTGGTGATATTATTATCATTTTGTGAATGATTCAGGGATTCCGCACCTGAATCAAACTTGTTTGATCACTATCTTTGTAGATTTGACGATCCTACGCGCTTACACTTATGCATCACGTTTCTGTTAACCGTTATCAGTGGGATTTAGTGCTACCAAGATCTTGCAAAACTCTTAGTGTCATTTGAATCTCGATCGTCATGGTAGAGGTTAAACAAAAACCAACTTTCTATCACCTTTCAAATCCATCATAGAGCACATGATACTTTTGTATTTTAAGCCTTTTGTTCTTCCTAAACCTAATCTCATAATACGTAACAATATTCTCATTTTTATCATATACCAACAAAGCCATTTAATCATTTCCTGGTGTGTTTGAGTAAAGCTAATTAAATAAAAAAAACACTCGCCAGACAATTTTTAATTTTCTCAATCCTTGCGTTTTCCTAACCAATCATAAAATTTTTTTAGCAATATTTTAACTATTCCCTCAAACCAACTTTAATAGTCTTCCTGTAAATAAATTTCGAGACGAAATTTTCTAAAGTAGGGGAGACTGTGACATCCGCCACTTTCATCTTTTAGCAAGTTGTCAATTTTAGCTCTTTGTCTATTTTGAAATTTCACCTTTAGTCCTCATCAATTATTATTTTATTTATTTAAATCTTCTTTTAAAAAGGTGTATGTATACATTTTGTATACATATGTATTGATATATAAGACGTGCCATAATCGTATAATCATGTGATCTTATAAAAGTTCTATTTATTTTATTTTAGTTTAAAAGTTAAAGTTTATAAGCATTGTTAAGTTTGTTAAAGTTTACAAAGGAAAAACTTAGTTTTATAAAAAAGTTAACCATTTAATTAAAAATCACTAGTTAAAACATGGGGGATTATTTGGAAAAAAACTTTAGGTCGGTTTTCCGGCGGCTTCTTGGCGGACCGGCGAGATTGCTCCGGCAACTCTTTTTAATGGTTTTAACGCGTTTTAATGTCCCAATTTGAATTCTTAGCGTTTCTCCTTCATATTGCAATCAATTCCAATGATTAAACGATCCATAAACATGATTTTTAATAAGTTTTAATCGGGTTATAAAGTATGTAACGGCCGGTCCTTTAACTTTGATTTATGACCAGATTTGAACGATTTCATAATAAAATCTTGATACTATTCGTCTTCTGCACTTCTTACCATCATAAACCCACAAAAATAGTAGCTTAATCGCGCCCCAAAACTTTGGAATCGACTCTTTTATTTTGGGTCTTTTATCTTCGTTTTTTATCTCCATACAACCTGTTGAGTTCTTCGGAATTCCCAGTTGTTATCTTGTTCGAGTTTTATTTGGATTTATCGCGCTTAACAAAACTGTGAGTATACTTATCCCCTTTTGTTTTCTTACACTTTTGGGGTGAAACATGTACACCTATGAAACTTACACATAGTCATAAATGTTTTCACATACAATTCATATACGTGTTATGGTTTGAATTCTTGTGCTTTATGCTTAGACATAGACGTAGTATGCTTATGATCATTACATATTCATAAACGTAAACGAAAACATATTCATATACATTCGGGAACCTAGTGGAAAGTACCTAATGCAAGAGGGAAGTCCTAGATCCCGCAAGTGGAGAGTACGTATGCATGTGGGAAGGGAAGTACCTATGCGTGTGGGAACTCCAAGGTTATTCTTAGACTTTGTCATCATTATGGTTTGATTTTGATTTTCATTGTGTGCTTACGTGTTTACCATATTGCTTTGAATGAATCATGACACTTGAATTGTAAAACATTTCTATACCTATATTATACGTATACAAACTAAGTGTACTCACCAGCATTATTGTTGATGTTTTTTTTTGTACATGTTTCATGGGACGCTTGATGGTTGTCACTTAGGCTTTGACTTAAACTTAATAAACAAGCTTTATGTATCGTTTTGTCTGAGACTTGATGTAATGGGTTGACTTTGATGTTTGACTCTTAATCATAAATTTGATAATATTTACACTTTAGTACCATGGGCTTTTGAACAATCGTCTCTACATGAAAGGTATGGTTTTCTTGGTTGTTTGGGTCACACCTTCGATTTTGTTTCATCCGTGTGTTGATACATAAACAAAATGGTTATAATATATCTGATTTGGGGGGGGGGGGGTTATTCTTGATTATTGATTTATTTTATAAAAAAATACATAAAAGTAGTTAGATGAGATGTTACATACATAACACTATTATTGTTGTTACATACAGAACAAAAAAGAAAGGTCTGGTGTGTTATATAGAGGATGAGATGTTACAGTAGTTGATGGCAAATTTTGGTTTTAAGAACTTTTTATATAAAAATGCATAAAATGCAGAGTTTTGGATTTATGTTATAGTTGTTATTGTTGTTACAGTAGTTTATGCATAAAAGTGTTGTTATTGGGTTTTTTTTGTTATTGTTCATACAATTTTGTTACAGCCTAGAGCAACCTTTTACTGGTCCCCTCACCTTATTGATGGTATATTCATGCTTAGTGAATAAACGAATGTTAGATTATGCTTATTAACATTTACTGATAAACATGTGTTAATAAGTTTGCCAACCTATGTTAATTTGCAGGTTTGTTACTTGTTTTATAGAAAGATAGGGCTAGGGAGGCAAGTATACAGGTTTGTTACTTGTGTTATTAAGTAAGTCATTATCTTGGTTGTTTTGTTGATAACATTTAAGCTATACAATGTTAATAACGTCTAACAAAATTCTCAACTTATGTTAATGACGTCTACCACAAATGCAGTGAGCTTTTGTTTAGAAACATTGGTAATGTGAAGGCCACTCGTTGTATGTTAAAGTCTCTCAGGCCGCGTATGCACGTGTTGGATGGTGTAATTGATTGGGCTGAGGTTTTAAACTATGAAGAGACATTCAAATCAGACGAAGCGTATTTGCGCCTCTTTGTCAGGACAAAAGCAGTGGTAAGTAGAAACGATTTACCAATTGTAAGTAGTTCCAAAATATCACATGTGGTTTACTAAAAATTTTCTTAATGGCAACCTAGTTCCCATGGATGCTCTACGATAAAGATTGTGACAAGAAGAAGAGGATGAGCAAGTTCACTAGTAACATGAGAGCCACATATTTTTAGCTCAGACGCTAACACTTTGAAGTCGAAGTTTATGGTTGTTACGCTTAGGAAGTAAACAGTTTGGGGGTGGAGGTGGGGTGGGGGTGGGGGTGGGGGTGTTGGTTATTTTGGCCTTATAAGGCGTATGGTTGGTAGTAACAAACTTATGTTAGGTAACATAAATCCTTTAACATTATTTTGTGTTTTGCTAACATATGCATGTCATGTGTAAGATTTGGTAACATATGTATTAGTAAACTGTTAACACATGTATGTTTGATGATCAAACTAATGGTAGGTGACATATATATTACTACACTGTTAACATGTGTATCTTGTCTTGTGTAATATTTTGTAACATATGCATGTCTTTTCCCAAGATGTTAACATATGTATTGTGACTTGTATTGGATATCACAAATATGACATACTTAGAAATGGTGATAAAAGAAACATTAAGACTACACCCTCGTGCCCCATTACTAACATATGCATTGTGACCTGTGTATGTTTTGGTAACATGTGTTGGAAGCTTGGGAAAACGTCATTTCCGATAAGTGGGACACGTTTGGTTTGATAAGGCTCTCATGTTTTAGTTACCTAACAACCATATGTCTGTGTTTTAGAAACCTACTAACGTATATATGTCTTTTGTCGGATACATGACCTAAAAATTTAAGTTACATGGATCTCCATATGTATGTCTTTTAGAAACCTACTAACATATTCAAAAGTAAAAAACTTAAAAAGTTATTAAAAAACTTGAAAAAAGTTAAATTTAACACATGTTATATTGTCATTCTCTCGTAAAAAGTTAGGTTTTTGCTTTGTGACTTTGTTTTCCCCCTCGCAACGTCAATGATATTTTCTGCCGACCAACTATTTTTAATATGTAGCTAACATATGAAAAAGGCTGGAACCACAACACTTTACCAACACAAGGCTGGAACCACAACACTTTATGCAAAGGGTAACATGTGTTAAACACTTATGCCCTGTTAACACATGTTACACTACTTGTTTTGCTAGGTTGACATTCCATTTTTAGAACGTATCACAAAAAAGTTATATGACCTTTATTAGGTACATTTTTTAAGTTGTTTATGCCTAATGATATTTGAGTGTTCTGGGTAGGTATATTATTATTTTTTATTTTACTATGCTAATAGGCTTGTTGATACACAATGAGGACACAACCACAACAACATTAAATACATAATTCTGTGTAGGTATATATATATATTTTTTAATTTAACTATCCTAATAGGCTTTTTGATCAAATTAGATAACGCATGTTACCATTTACAAAACAACACAGTAACAACTGAAAAGATAACACATGTTACATATTCTGAAGAAAAAAAATAAGATACACAATGAGGACAGAACCACAACAACATTATATAGAGTACACTAACTGTCATAAAAGCCAGAATAACACTAAGATAACACAGGTTAATAACGCGTTCAAGGCCTTCCTAAGTTAGCATCGATGCTCGTCTCAAAGCATGGAACTGCCTTAGATGGAGATCTCGGCACAGGTAGTATGCTTCCCTTGGCGCAGGTAAATTTAAAAAAAAATAAACTGAACTGGCCCGTCCCTGATGAATGGACTGCCGCGACCTCTTTCTTGAACCCAAAAAAAAACATTTAAAACAAAAGTGAATCTACCTAAAACATCCAATTTTCCAAGACATAAAATGATAAACTTTTTATATACAAAAATCAATCATTGAAAGTAATATTGGTCAAAATCGAAACTCAAAAATTGTACTTTTTGGTTCAACATTCAACATTCAAACCACGTCATGTGATGCACACATTATGTGCATTTTTAATCCAAAAAAAAAAAACCCCAAAATGGTCATAAAGAAAAGGTTTTTTTTTTTTTTTTAAAAAAAAGTCAATACATTTCACATTTACATTAATATAGGCCCCAAAGTTACATATCAAGTGAAAATTAGTACCTCGGTCTATCAAATAACTAAATAAGCACAACCAACAAGAAAATTTTCCTGACCAAACTTTTTTGTAGGGATAGTTCGTGTCATTGGATAACATATTTTATAAAAAGATAATAGTATTATAATTGAAATAAACAATAATTCAGTAAGAATGATTAAAGTTTCTATGAACATTTAGCTTGGGAGTGTGTTATCAACATCTTTGAAAACCAGATCCAGACAATTAAAGCCATTAAAATCACCAAAGTTGCCCTTTCATCTTTGAAACTAGATCCACACAATTCAAAATCCACAAAAAAAAAAAATGAACCTCAAATTCAGTTCTAGATGCCTAGTTTGCCATTAAAAGCTTTCTTCTTTGCAGATCCAAAAGCGTGATTACCCATTTTCTAGTTGTTTTGTAGTGGTGACGGAGGTGGATGGTGGTTCTCAACCGTCACCTTCACTAATCTAGTTGTCGGATAAGCAAGTTTATTAGAGGCTTTTGATGGTGACTTCATTTTCCTGGTGAGTTTGAGAGAAAAGGGATAGAGCAAGATCTAGATCTAATTTATGAGAGATGTTTGTTGTTTTTAAGAGAATGAGAGAGAATTGATGGATGATGGGTAAAGAGAGGTGATATATGTTAGGAAAGAGGGGAAAAAAAGATAGCTTGTAACACCCTAAACTGTTTTAGCAGAAAATACGCAGCGGAAATACAAACTAGAAAATTTCTTACTTTACAAAAACATTCTCGGATGTTTGGAAACCATATTTACAAGATATTTTAGGTGTTACATCTTTTATTCTTTCTTATTACATTCAATATGACTCATCTTTATTAGGTTACGCGACCGTGACCCCGTACAATCCGCGTCCTCGCTCGATCTCCATCCTTTCCATGCTCTATTAGTTAGACAAGACAACCTACAATCACCACATAACCGTTTTGTTGATTCGTTAAGTGACTTCATAAAAATTACCCACAATGTGGAAATGATATCCAACAATACTCAATGATCATGTTCAAACGCCTTTCGCAAGTTCGGGTCTGATATCCAGATCCTAGCCTCCAATGTACATGCATTCATACTTACATACCTGCATCTTTATTACCATCCACATAGCAAAAAGGTTAATAACACTACAATACATACATGTGTACAAATCCCATACACAACTTATCTTGACCCATCATACTATTCTTCCTTTATGTATTCTCTAGAATAAACATGATGTTTCCAATCCTATACTCAATCTACACATAATGATCAACCTTTCCATACATAACTCTCATATAAACCCGGTATAAGCACCTATGCATACACCACATTACTCAATCTACAAAAGCGTACCAAATCTACTTACCATACTTGTTACCATATATACACACATATCAATCTAATTGCATACACATGCATCATTCCGTACTTGTGTCATATTTGCAAATCCCGGATTTGTTTCATGGTTAAAATACCTTCACTTTCTTTTTCATCTTTGTTTACCCAATTATCCCAACTAACTTCTTTATTGTGTGGTGAACTATACTTGTTCACTAACATCATCTATTCACTTGTCTTACTATAGTCTATAAATTTGTTATTTCATTCTTGTTTCCTATTTCACATTTATACATAAATATGCATTTGCTAAATCTAGAGTTTAGTTCATAAGTCACTTTCCTTTGCCCGTAGAATGTTATCGTCCATTCCATCCACATGACTCGTTGTTTTCCAATCATGCCATTCCTACTTTAACAAGTCAAACTTGCAAACTATTAGAACACATAACGGGTTATTCAATTCCTTTGGTACCCAAGTATTACTCACCCATCTCATTATATGTGTTTCTATTCATTTTACCATTCATAGGAGTAATTGGGTTATGCCCGCCCATTTGACCCGTAATCACCCATTTGTGTCTAGTGATAACATATGGGTCATCATTTCATGATAACCATCTTCAAACACATCTGAATTCAATTACATAAAAGGAAGTTAAGTTTAGAAATCACTTACAAATGCGAGTAGAGGTCGAAACCATATCAAACGAACTCCGATTTAGGTGATTTAGGAGTCCATGGAACCCGCTCGCCGAGACCTGCAACCCTTATCAGTTTTCGTCACCTGAAACCGCCACCACCATAGCTGAAACGACAAAACAGTGGCTGGAAATCTGTTTTCGAGCGGCTGTCTTCTGGTTAGTAAAAACCCCTCTTCCAGGCATCTAAATCGAAAACCCACCGTTGGATGTGATCGTCTATATATGCTAAAGCTTCTGTCTAAATTTGAGAACGATCCGACGGTCCAATCTCCGGGAAATCGCACTTTATGACAGGTAGAAAACCTAAAAACGGGATTTTTTGGACTTGGATGGTTCTCTCCCTCTCCCTCTCACACAAACACTTTCTCTTTCTAAAACTTGGTGAAGGGCAAGAATGAACCAAAGACCTTATTCCCTTCCTTTTAAACAACAAGGTTTTCCAATTGACACAATCTACCCCTTGACATTTAAAAGATTATAGACAAGTCCACATACTTTATTAATATTCAAAATGTGCCAATAACATAATTCCAACATTAGATCTTGCTAGTGATTTATATGCTTCGCATTTAGTAGATAATTCACTTCTAAACTATTATTAAGCAGCTTATCCAACACATGTTAGGCATCATACTAATCAAGTATAGAGTAAAATCTCTTAATGCATAGTTCTACTAAATCATACCATCAAACTACATTTCCATATGGATTCCATCAAAACATATTCCTCATGTTAGTTTTCTAACAATCCCATCAATTCTCACATGCCATTCACATTGATTCTTGCATACAATATCACGCCTAATCACCTAGGCATTTCATCAAACACTTGGTGTGCGTACAACATTCTAAGCATATTATACAAGCTCCTAATACATGCATTTAACCAAACACATAATCACCTTCAATCATGACCAATTTCAACATGAACTCCATCCAACGTACATTTCTACATGTTAATTGGAGATCATTTAAAAACATCAAATCATCAACTACACTTTATTTCTTCCATTACATGGATTCCAACATTTATTCTTCAAACCTTTACAAGAAGCTAAACATTCAATTTCTTTAACTAGGTTAATCATTCTATCTAATCATTTCATGCAATTATACAAAATAAACATACTTATAAATAAGAATTCGGTTTTTGGGGCGTTACATAGCTAAATTGTCTAAATTACCCTTGGAAGTGTTAAAGGATGTGGGTAATGTGGTACAATAATGACCACAAGATGAGTTTACTAGAGTTTTCTAATTTTAGAGGGTTTTCCTTCTATCCTTAGCCTATGTATATGTGTGTGTAAGAGATCTCATTTGATAACAAAAACTCTTATTTTACAGAAAAGAATTCCATATCAATTTAAATAACACCTACACATATCTTTGGGGATGCACCCTAACCACGAAACAGTGTAAAATAAATAACAAGGGTATCACATGGAATTATTCAATCCCCCTCTCCCACACCTTAAATGCTTCTCCCTGGCATATACTTATTCTCGCAAAAGGGTGGTCACATGGATACTTATGGATACTTCTATTCATGTCATGAGTCTGAAGGTGTTCCGTTTTGCAGTGCTTCGTACCAGATTTCATCATTGGTGGAGATAACGTAGATTCCGATACTTTGAAGATTGACTCCCAAGGTACTTGTTTGTTCACTAGTGTACCGGTATTGAACCAAAAATATTAATCTCAAAACACAAAAGGTGAGTACTTATACAGATCGAAAGTGGTCGGTACGACACCAGTATTCAAAGGTAAATTAATCCAAAATGTCGTACCGAATCGAAAGTACCCATCCCGAAAAAGCAAAAAATGGGTACTGAATTGGTATCGAAAATGGCTCAGCACGGTACCGATACCTGTTAGTAAATACCCATCCCTAGTCCTTAAGTGGCCAAAATCCAAATTGGTATCTTGTTTATTGCTTATTTTGTTTAGATGAATTAGTTTGTGTGTGAACTTATTTTTATAAGATGATTACACATGATTTTGATACCAGTAGAAGGTTATGACACATTAGATTTAGATTACATTTACGTTAAGTCATATGCTAATTTTAACTAGATGAATTGAATTAGTACCGGTTTATATATGGAAAGACGTGTTAACACTTTAAATGTCAGGGGCAGATTGTTATAAATGGACATAACCTGATGTTTAGAGCAAACCTCATGGCCGAAAACCAGCTAAAACATTTTTTGATTTCTGAAATCAGTAATTACTGTTAATTACCAAAGGGGTTGGTGGCGCATTGACAAAGAAAGAGTCTTTAGGAACATCTAGATTTGAAGAAGGTTTTAGGTTTAAGTCTCACCAATGTCATTGTCAAGTAACTAAAAGAAATTCATCATTCAAAAAAAAGTAATCACCGCTAGTTTATAAGGTTTTAGGTTTAAGTCCCACCTATGTTTGAATACACGGAACGTAAGCAACGCTAGTCTAAAAAATGAAATCACAATACAATATGTGGGTACAGGTAATCTCCTAACTATGGACAAAATAATCACAATTATATATCTTCTTAAAGTATATCTGCTAATGATACGTTATATATCAAAACTGGTACAAAAGTAGTAGTCATATAGTCTGTAAAGATTTTACACAATGAAATCAGACACCATAAAATCTAGCAGAAATCTATAGGAAACAAGTAGAACAACACGCTTGCATAATGTTGACGTCTTTAATATTCATTTTTCTTTTGTTTCAAACTAAATATCACACCAAAATGGCGAAACCTACGTCTAATTTTAGATAATATGTTAAATGTTCTTGGTGTGCTTGATGATGTAATGGGTAGTAAATTATACAGTAGGTAGTTGTTAGCATGCATGCATTTACTTTTATTTCTATACATGTAACCGTAAATATCTAATGAAAAATATTCATTTTACATGCATTCTCTTTAGCGTATTAATCAAGTAATATTAATATTTTATTGTAAATTATACGCAAAACTTAAGTAAATTAAGAAACCAACTTTTGGCTTTTGAGATGAACTTACACCTGTGCCAAAGAAATTTTCTATGGACGGTTGTGACCTGATTGGGATGAGCCCCCTTCAAGAGTGTCCCTAGATCACCAAGCACACAATATTGGGTATAGCCCTGATGTATGCTTTCGATGTCAAGGACCTGCTGAACATGTACAAGGACACAATAGTCGGTATTAATAGCAAAAGGATTGTACCCAGTATTGTCATTGTCACATGTTGGTGTATTTGGTTGGCTCAAAACGATAAGGTTTTTAATTCTAAATCAGTTAAGGCATCAGGTGGCTAACGCGAAGTCGATGTCTTTCTTTTGGTTAAAGCATAGATCTAAATTAAAAAATTTGGTTTGGTATGCTTGGTGTAAAAACTCACTATGTATGATTTAATTAGTTGATCAGTGGTTCTCGATTTGAGGACTAATGTTGTTTGAATGAAGGTTAATGTTCAAAAAAAAAAATTTCTAAGGGAAAATGAAAATGAGATGTTATTCTAAAAAAAGAAATGTTATTTTTTTTTTGTCTTTTAAAAAAAGAAGAATTGTGATTTTAAAACATTTTTTGATGTTTACTTTCAAACCCTAATCGCTCCGTAACCTTCGGGCGATCTTTTACGGCGGCATGGATTCTGAAGAATGGGAACAAGCACGTAATCGGAAAGGGAAACACAATGATCGTCAGGTTCCAGGTATTCACAAGGTTTTGTCGAAGTTCTTCGTTTCAAATCTTCCCCCGAAGTGTTCTTCGCAAGATCTTAAAGAGGTGATGGGTAGTTATGGTCGGTATGAAGGGTCTTATATCGCTAGGAAATTGGATAAATGGGGCAAGAGGTTTGCGTTTGTATCGTTCTCTGACGTTAAAGATGTTAAACGGTTGAGTGAGGAGTTATCGGATGTGTGGATCGGGTCGTATAAGCTGTTCATTACGCTTGCTCGATTCGTGGATGGAGTGAAAGTTGACAGGCCTGATCATGTTGACAAGAGGAAGACGGCGCCGGACCCTGTGCATGATCATGCTATCCCTAGCGGCCATGCACAACCTAATGTACACGATAATCCTATGTTTGAAGGATCCGTTGGGAATACTCCTGTAGGTAATGGCAGATCTTTTCTTGATTCGTTGCTTAATCGGAATAAAGTGGACGTGATTAAAGTGGATGATTCGTTGGAGCGATTTTCTCATTGGAAGGAGGTTGCTCTAACGGGTAGAGTGGTGAATTTCCATACGTTAGTCTCGTTGAAAAAACTTATTCGAAAGTGTGGTTGGAGGGCTTTGGATATCAAATATTTGGGTGGTCTATCAGTGGTGTTAGTTTTCTATGACAGTGGGGTAAGGGAAGCTTTCATGAAGGATAAACAGTCGTGGAGCAATTGGTTTGAGGGGCTACATGTATGGTCTGAAAATGTAACCGTAGAGGAGGGCAGGATTGCGTGGCTCCAAATTCATGGGATCCCTCCTCAATTGGCTCTTGATGGGGTGTTTGATTCAGTGGGCAGCAGGTTTGGCAAGGTAGTTCAGTTGGCTTCCTTGTCAGGTGACGATAATAATTTTTCATATGCTTTAGTTGCGGTGTTGAGCAAAGAATGTAAACGTATTTCCGATCGGGTGGATATTACATGGAGGGGACGTTTGTTTAGAGTGTGGGTGGATGAAGATGTAGGGGAATGGATGCCGGAATGTGTAGATACGGATGATGAGGATGATAGCTCGGTTACTCCGGAGGAGGATAGGTATGAAGGATCTAATATTCAGGGTCAAGATGTTTCTGTGGAAGAGGGTGAATGCTTTCATGTAAACGAGCCTTCATCTAACAATGCCGTGGACATTAATGTGGAAGATGGTGCGGATGTTTGTTCTAATGAGGAGGTTAGGGAGAATGTTTTTGATAATGTGTCGTTGTTTGTCCAGGAGGAGGTTAGGGACGATACGGTTGTTCAGGATCCTACAAAGGAGGTATTGGTTGACATTCATGTGGGTGATAGTACAAGTGTTTCTGCGGCGAAAGGTATGGGACGTAAGAAATTTAGACGGAAATCCTTAAACACTAACCGAAGTGGGGGTAGCGGCTCTAGTGAGCGCCCTAAGAAGCGCTCAAGGGAGAATAACGACGTGTTCGATATCGATAGATTTATCGGGATTGTTCAAGCCCCCTTGGAGACGGCTGGGAGTAACGAGTCTGATGCGGATGGAGTATTTTTAACTCCAGATCTTAATAAAAGGATGCCGTCTAATTCCGCGGAAGCTCGAACTGTGGTGACTGTAGCTGCGCACAATGATGATGAACCTTTACACCAACAAAGTCCAATTTATGTAGAATCCGAGAAGACCATTGATTTAAGCAGGGCGCTTGGCGTTGAGAACTTACAGGATTTCGCTTCTGAAGTTCAAGATGTTCTTTTTTCCGAAGGGTATCAAGTTGGTGTTCAGTGAATGTTATGTCATTGAATATTCGTGGGTTAGGGGATTCGAGCAAAGCTAATTGGTTTCGTGGTCTTCGGGTGCAACATGAGGTTAGTTTTACTGTTTTGCAAGAGACGCAATTTGTATCTATGGATTCGGTGGATGTGGGGCGGTTTTGGGGGTACGGTGACCATTCTTTTGAGTGGGTTCCGTCTTCTGGAAGGTCGGGTGGGTTATTATCGGTATGGGATCCGCGTGTTTTTTCTATGGAGAGGGTGGTAAAGAATAATAATTGGTTGTTAGTGTCGGGTACGGTGAAAGGGAAGACGAGTTTGTTTCACATTTTAAATGTCTACTCTCCTCAAAGTATTGTTGTTAAACGGGTGTTGTGGAGGGAAATTTGTGATCTTATCGGGGAGGGAAATGGGAGGTGGATTGTGGCAGGTGATTTTAACTCGGTTCGGTGTGCCGAGGATAGACGGAATTCTGTATTTAACGTGGGCGAAGCTAATGAATTTAATGATTTTATTGATGAATCTGATCTTCATGAGTACTCCTTGAAAGGGAGGCGTTTTACTTTTGTTGCAGGTAATAAATTGAGCCGCATTGATAGAATTTTCGTTAACTGGGATTTCTTTATGGAGTGGCCGTGTGCGGAATATTTGGCTCTCGAAAGGAACAAACCGGACCACAGTCCGTTGGTTTTAAAAATCAGTGCCGCCAGGAATTTTGGTCCCAAACCATTCAGGTTTTTTAATTCTTGGATTGGTAGACAAGAGTTTGGTTCGCTGGTTAAGAAGACGATTGATGATGGTTCGTTTGAGGGGACCCCGGATGCTAAATTATTGTCTAAATTCAAGGTGCTGCGAGATACTATTACGAAATGGTCGCTTGATTGTAAAGCCAAAGAAAAGGAGGAACGGGTTTTATTGGAGCAAGAGATGAAAGGGTTGGATCAAGCCATGGAGGTTCGGGATTTGCTAGAAGAAGAGATTTGGTCGTTAAGTGAAACTAAAAGACGGCTAGGCGAATTGGATTTTTTTGCCTATCGGGACTTGAAGCAAAAGGCGCGTTGTAACTGGGCCACTCATGGTGATGAAAATTCGCGCTATTTCCATGGTTTCATTAATAAACGCAAAGCTGCTAATCACTTTCCAGGGTTGGTAGTCAATGGTGTTTGGGAAACAAACCCGATTCTCATCAAGAAGGAAGTGTATCGTTTTTTCGCCGGTAAATTTAAAGAAAATATCAAACATAGGCCCCGGTTGGTTGGTTATGGTTTCTCGGTTTTATCTATGGCGGAGGCGGATTCGCTGACCTGTGAGTTTTCTTCGAGTGAGATCAAGAAAGCAGTTTTTGAATGCGGCAGTGATAAAGCTCCTGGGCCGGATGGATTCAATTTTAGGTTCATTCGGTATTTTTGGGAGTTATTCGAGAAGGATTTTTTGGACATTCTTGCGCATTTTCATAGTTCTAAAAGATTTTGTCCGGGAGTTGGGTCTTCTTTCATTACTTTGATTCCGAAGGTTAATAATCCGATGTCGTTGGGAGATTTCAGACCGATAAGTCTCATTGGTTGTATTTTATAGACGGTGACGAAGGTGCTTGTGAACCGGTTAAAAACCGTTATGAACAAGGTAGTTTCAGAGCATCAGTCAGCTTTTCTGTCTGGGAGGTATATTCTTGATGGCCCCCTAGTGGCTAATGAAGTCATAGCGTGGGCAAAAAAGAGGGATAGAAGAATTTTCATGTTCAAAATTGACTTCGATAAAGCCTATGATAATGTTAATTGGGAGTTCTTGTTGTCGGTTCTCGCTCAGATGGGTTTTTCTTCTGTTTGGTGTGATTGGATTCGCGGTATTTTAATGGCAACTAGAGCTTCAGTTCTTGTTAATGGTTCCCCTACTTTCGAGTTTGGGTGTCATAAAGGCATTCGTCAAGGTGATCCGCTGTCTCCTTTTCTCTTTATTATTTTGATGGAGGCTTTTTCAGGTATGATGAAACAAGCATGTGATATAGGAGCGTTTCATGGTATTTCTCTTCCTAATGATGGTCCCAAATTATCCCACCTCCTATATGCGGATGATGCAATGATTATGGGAGAGTGGTCTGCTTTCAATTTCGATAATTTGAAACGTATTCTTCGCATTTTTTACTTATGCTCGGGCCTTAAAATTAATTTGCATAAGTCAGTGTTATTTGGTATTGGAGTAGAAGATGATGAGATCAGTCACCAAGCTGCGAGTATGGGATGTAAGGCGGGTAGTATTCCTTTTTCTTATCTCGGTATTACGGTTGGCGCTAACATGAACAGGGTGGCTAACTGGGAGCCGGTTGTGACTAAATTTAAAACGAGACTTTCTAAATGGAAAGTTAATTCTTTATCTATTGCCGGTCGGTTAACACTTATCAAATCGGTGTTGGATAGTATTCCCACGTACTATTTTTCGCTATTTAAGGCTCCAAAGAAGGTTATTAATGATTTGGAAGCGTTGATGCGTCGATTTTTATGGGGTGGCTCGGATGAAGTTCGAAAGATGTCTTGGGTGGCGTGGGAGGTTGTCACAAAACCTATAAAAGAAGGGGGTTTAGGGATCGCTTCTTTGGAGGTTAATAATCAAGCTTTGATCGCTAAGTGGCTTGGGAGATTTCTCAATGAACATCAAGCGATTTGGAGACGAGTTGTGGCGGCTATTCATGGGTCTTCGAGAGTTTGGGGGCTTGCTCCGGTTAATAGCGGGGTGCCAGGGGTTTGGAAGAATTGTGTGATGTTTTGGAATAGGTTTAAGGTTGATGGAGTGGGTTTTAATAGAGTGATTCGGGCGACTATTGGTAATGGTAGACATATTCGGTTTTGGTTGGACTTGTGGCTTGGTTCAGAGCTTTTGCTGGAGAAATTTCCAGCTTTATATGCGTTAGAGAAACATAAAACTACCTTCGCTGTGGATCGTCTAGTGGTTTCTGGATCGTCTCGTCGCATTTTTTGGGACTTGATTAGAGTTCCTACTACTCAACAGGAGTTGACCGAGAAGCGAGAGTTGGAAATTTTGCTTGAAGGGGTTGAGATGGTCGATCGAGAGGACTCTTGGAATTGGGCGGGTGGTGGTAGCAAAGAGTTTAATGTGTCGTCTATAAAAAAATGGATGGTCAGGGCCGAAGTGGGTGTTGGGACGTTTTGTTTCCAATGGAGTGATTGGGTTCCAAAAAAATGTAATATTTTTATGTGGAGGGCGGTTTTAGATCGTTTACCAACCAAGGTAGCTTTGGCTAGGCGACATATCCAGTGTGGCGACCACGTTTGCGTGTTATGTGAGAGTAGCGAAGAGTCGCTTGAACACCTATTAACCGGGTGTATTATTTCGACGGCAGTTTGGAATGCGATAGCGTCATGGTGCAAGATCCCCAGGCCTTTTTTGTTCCACGTTAACGATGTGGTGGAGTTACATAAGGTCAACGGAGTGACGGGGGGTATTAGATCGATCATTCACGGTATTGTCATCATTACTTGTTGGAGGATTTGGCGTGCTAGGAATGACAAGATTTTCTCCGCAAAGGATACGAAGGTAGTGGAGATGGTTGCGGATATTAAATCCTTGGGTTTTCTTTGGTACAAATATAGAAATAAATTAGGGGTTGTGGATTGGCATAGATGGTGCCGTTTTGATGTAATGTGATTTTGTTTGTCGTTTTTGGCTTTCGGCGTCTTTCTCCGTCTTGGGGATAGTCGTCAGTAGTGTTATATTTTAATGAAAGTCAATTTTCAAAAAAAAAAAAAAAAAAAAATATGTTACTTTGTATTAGATTTTTCACTATATTAATAATTTGCGACGATTTAGAGCATCTATAAGCTAACATTTTATTAGCTCTATCCAACCCGACCCTACGAAAATATACCCTATATCTCACTTAACATTTTTGACTCTTGCAATATTCTCAGTTGTAACGAATTAGACGGTTGAATTTGGTTTGTGTACAATTAACTCGATCGAGCAACAAATGTGATTATATTAACTTGATACCTTCTCGAGGAATCACGCGAATAAGTTATTATACCTTTAATAAACATTATCTTCCGATCACATCCCACTTATAAGAAAACTAAAATTACGGTGTTTTATTTGCAACTATGCCACACAAATTAAAAGCATATTTTTGCTTTATTCTGTTTTTTATGATATATATTTAAGATGCCTCATTTTATTTTATTTTTTTAATGGCCAATTGGAATCACTTACGGACTACTGGAGTATCATCGTGCCACAAGTGATACCACATGATCATATTCCACCACCAAGTTACCAATTTAGGAGAAACTTATAATTATGAGAAAGCTCCCTTTCGTGAGATTCGAACCCAGAAACTTATAGTCCCTAAGCTTTATCCCACCAAAATACCGCTGGGCTATAATGCCTTTGGCCCTCCTTTTAATATTGGCAAAACTACTTTATACATCAAGTTTTACATAATTATATATATAACTTAAAAACCATGGTCGGTGACAACAGTTCTCTGCAATAACTGGCCCACGTGTCAACAGATCCCAAACTAAAACCCTCTCTTTTCTTTGACTATTCTTCTTTTCTGATTCCATTCTTTGACTATTCTTACTTTCTAATTCCAACACTTTGGATCAAATTTCATCTCTTAAATCACGTTTACAATAAATTCCAAACTCCTAATTAATGGACTGCACACCTGAAACACCAAATTCAGAGAAAAAAAAATCACAGAGGTAAAGGTACAAGACAGCCATATGGAAAGTACGACGCCAAGATCCAAGATCCAAAACTGGCTACTAGGGTTTGGTTGGGTACCTTCGATTCCGCAATTGAAGCTGCAGAAGCTTAAGATAAAGTTGCTTTTTATATACGTGGTCGCAAAACGAGTCTTAATTTTCCTCTTAAGATTGCGAGTACGGCGGCGGAATTAAATGAAACTGAAGCTAATGCCCCATATGTGGTGGACTGAAAAGATAGAAGGGTGTTGGTGAGACGGTGACGGTGGCGAAGACTGTGGATGGAGAAGGTGACGGAGAGGACAGGTGTGTTGTAAACACTGTTAAAGTGTTTGGAGAGTTTGGGGTATGGAACCATGGAAGTGGTTTTTCAAGTGTTTATTGTTTAGTTGTAGAAAGAAAGAATTAAACTGATAATTTGCGATTGTTTCTTTTTATGAATCAATATTAATATTTAGTAGGTGTTTGGAACTGAGTTTTGACTTATTGGCTACCACAAAAGCTTGGTTTTTTTTTTACTGAATTACAAGTTTTGTCCTTTAACTTTGTACCAGATTGCAAGGCATGACCTTTAACTTTAAAATTGATTGGTTTTGTCCTTTACGTATTAAAATCTTGCACGTTATGTCCTTTGTTGCTAACCCAGTTAATTTTTTTCGTTAAGTGGAGGGTAAAATTGTCTTTTTACCCATTTATTTAGAAAAACATTTTAAAATTAAAAAAAAAGAATTATTATATATATATATTAATACCCCTCTCTCTTACATTCATTTATCACTATCACCACCACCTACCTCCATCCCCACACCACCACCATCACCTTCATTCACCACCTGCCACCGCCTCCCTACACCACCTACCACCACCACCCCAAACCTCTCATCTGTTTAAAGAGAGAGAGCAAGAACCGGGGAGAGAGAAAGAGAAACGTAGACGAGAGAGAGAGAGGGGCTGTAGGGAGAGATGGATCGAGCAGAGAGAGGGAGAGAGAAGAGGAGACAGTGACGATGGTTGTGGTGGCGTTTCGCAGAAGTGTTCTGACCACCGTGCACAGAGCCGGTGGGACTAGGGTTCTATTAGGGCTCCGATTAGGTGTGGGATGGGGGTGAAAGGGTTGACTAGGGTTCTATTAGGGCTCCGATTAGGGCTCCGATTGGAGGTTTGGCTTGTGGTGTTTAGAAGAGAGAATTGGGGGTGAAGGTTGATTCATGTTTCTGAGCTTCAACGGGTTTGGCTTGTGGTGTTTAGAAGAGAGAATTGGGGTTTGGCTTGTGGCTTCCGGTATGATTCAGTTCTGGTATGATTCAGTTCCATCCGGGTATGATTCAGTTCCATCCGCCTCCGATTGGAGGTTTGGCTTGTGGCTTCCGGTATGATTCAGTTCCATCCGGGTTCTCTTTTTTCCTTTTCTTATTCTTGGGTTTTTTTGCTTTATACGTAAGGCCGGATTTGGTCTCGTTTTCATCTGGAACCGTCTTTTATCTCAACTTTACCAGCTGTAAGGCCAGATTTGGTTTCGTGGTGTGGAGGTGGAGGTGGGTGATGATAGTGGTGTGGAGGTGGAGGTGGGTGATGATAGTATGGATGGAGGTGGGTGGTGATAGTGTGGATGGAGGTGGGTGGTGTTGCAGAGAGAGAGAGAGAGAGGGGGTATTAATATATATATAATTCTTTTTTTTAATTTTAAAATGTTTTTCTAAATAAATTGGTAAAAAGACAATTTTACCCTCCACTTAACGAAAAAAATTAACTGGGTTAGCAACAAAGGACATAACGTGCAAGATTTTAATACGTAAAGGACAAAACCAATCAATTTTAAAGTTAAAGGTCATGCCTTGCAATCTGGTACAAAGTTAAAGGACAAAACTTGTAATTCAGTCTTTTTTTTTTTTACAATATTGTCTACAATCAATTTTTTTTGTTATATATAGATGTCAATGGATTATTTACTTATTAATACTTAGATTTGAGTTACGTTGAATTTGAAACAAGAATCTTATAATTGATCATGAATAAAATAACTTAATAAAAGAACTAACTATTTTCTCATGCGGTTAGTCGGATCAAATATAATGTGTTTTTATGTTTATTTTTATGTACACTTTTAATTGATCAAATATAAAGTGACTTTATTTATTGAAAAAAAAAATTGATTTAAATTTTGTCATTTTAATGTACGTGTCGGTATAAATTCACGTTCGACGTAATTTTTTTCTTCAGATTCGAGTCTGGTCAAATATATCATGCTTATTTTTGTGTACTTTTTCGGTTGGTCTATGTTTTGACGTAAACTAACGTACCTCCAACTATATATAACTAAGGTGCTACCGCAACGCGCGGCTTTGGAAACAATCTAGTATATATAATATAAATCTTAAATATCATAATTTGGTTACCTCATTTTTTTTATCGTACAAAGTATCTAAATGTGACACGTGTGATTTTCTAACGAAATAAATGTGTTTTCGTTAAAAAGCACGTGGGTTTTTAGACATAGTAAATACGTGTCCGTTTAATACTTGAATGCGTCAAACTAGCCTGGACACATTGGACGTGGTGTTCTAACGTTGGAAGTATTATTGTACTTGGTTTAGATACGTCATTGTAATGTTATATATATACATTGTCGTACTCGATTTGGATGCACCGTTGTATTAAGTTTAGTCACACTATTTTTCGCATAGTATACGCACATTTTTTAATAAACATGATTTTCTTAAAACTTTGTAAATAGTAACCAACTTTTAAAAATATTTTAATTAGGTCACTCATAAATATTTTTGTACCAATTAGATCACTCAAGTTTACTTTAATGTTTCAATCCTATATACGTGACCTACATTAGGGGTGTTCAACGAATCGAATAACGAATTTTCGAATTATTCGAATCGAATTATTCGAATTTTTAATATTTTTACCTGAATTCGTATTCGATTCGTATTCGTTTAAAATTCAATTTATTCGATTCGTATTCGATTCGAATAAGAAACTCGAATTCGAATTGAATTCGAATAAATTCGATTTAGTTCAAATTCACCTTAAATAACAAATTGTTTTACTTTTAGTTTTAAAACTAATACAAACTCATTATTTTTAACATATAAAATACAAATCTACAAATTGATAAACAACAATATGTCAAATACGAGAATAGTAAAAATAGTAGAGAGTATAGTTTTATAGAGTTTTGTGATATATAAGGTAAATATATAAAACATGGTTATGCTAAAAGTTATAGACACTATGGGTTCTTAGAGTTTGACCAAAATTTAGAAGTTTTTTTTTTCAATGTGTATACTTGTGTATATAATAATGTGTATATGTGTGTATATATTTAAAAAAATATACATGTACAATTTTTATTCGAATTTCGAATCGAATCGAATTTAAAATCATAAATTCGTATTCGATTCGTATTCGATTTACTGGACTCGAATTCGAATCGAATCGAATTCGAATTCTTAATAATCGAATCGAATTCTTGGTAATCGAATCGAACTAAATCGAATTTCGAATTTTTCGAATTCGAATCGAATTCTGAACACCCCTAACCTACATAGCATGTAATCAATCGTACATGGCATTTTTTTTTTTCATTTGACTACCATTGATTCTCAAGCTATAAAACTCTTCCTAATTTAAGTATTTATGAAACGGGTGAATTAAATTCATCAATTCTTTAATTACTTTGTCTAAAATCCAAATTATGTAGCAATCACCGCTACATTTCTAAAAAAAAAAATTGAACTAGGACAAAATTTAATCAGGAATCCCTCCATGATTTCCGTTGTCATATACAACCTGGGTAAACATAAATCCTCTTGAACCACTACGCCGGACAATCACTATTTCCTCCAATCTCTTCAACCGGCAGAGATGAAGATGATGACGAATCAATATCGCTTCCTCTCCAATCTACAAACGCATCACTCGGTGGCAACCACCAGCTTTCGTCGCTGCCGCTACAGCTGAGAAATGTTAACAGAGATGGACCCCGAGTTGGACTTCCGGCGACGGCACGTTGTGTGGCTCAAATCTAGAGATTAAACTGACTAACTGAGTGACAGTCATAGAGCATATGACGTTTTGAATTTTTTTTTATTTATTTTTTTTTTTTTATGGTATGGTGTTTTTGAGAAAGATGGATGGTTCTTAAGAGATAAAACCATGGTAGGCTGTTATGTTTTAATTTACTTTATTTTATTTATTGATCCATGTCAGCATGTTTTAAAAGAAAAGAAACTTAATAAGTGCTATATAGGATTGGTGACTTGCTATTCAGGTAAAATGTATAGGATCAGAACACTAAAATAAACTTTAGCCAAAGGCATTATAGCCCAGCGGCATCTTGGTGGTGAGATAAGACTTAGGGGCCATAAGGTCCTGGGTTCGAATCTCACAAAGGGGTTTTCTCATAATTATGAGTTTCCTTCTGAATTGGTGACTTGGTGGTGGAATATGATCGCGTGGCAACATTGGTGGCATGATGATACTCCAGTGTTCCGTGAGTGATTCCAATTTGTTGGCCGTTCAAAAAAAAAAAACTAAAATAAACTTTAGTAATCTTATTGGAACAAAAATTTATACCAGTGACTTAATTAGAACACTATAAAAACTTGATTACAATTCTATGAAATATTTCTTTATATACTATTTTGATGTGGATCGATTGGTTAACGACTATAATAGAAATCAAGAAAGAAGAACAAAAAGAAAAATATAGAGGGGAATAAATCAATTTCTGGATGATCATTTTCAAATGCCAAGACCTTCATATATGGAGAAAAAAGGCGATATTACAGTTCAATTTAGCTCCTAATTTTATGTAGAGAGAAGAGGTAATCAAGCCAATTCTCGTTTATTACAGCATACTAGAAAGTAAATAAAAGCAATTCTAAAAATAACTTGTTGACTGCCATATTTGATCTCCTTTGGGTTTGCACGAACTTATGATGACACGTAACAATCCACCCCGCTCGCAGTCGCCTTGACCGCAAGGTGAAAATCTAGATAAGCTCGAACGAAACGCCACTTAGTCTCCCAAGTCGCCTCCTCCGAGGCCGACCTTGCCATTTAACGAGTAGCTCGGTTTTGGGGCGGTATTTACCCTTCTGGACCACCCGTTCTTCTAGGTTCTCTTCAAGTTGCATAATTGTTGGTGAGATTACCGGTTCATCTCTTGTGACCGGACCCACATCCGGTGCCTTACCGATAAAACGCCTTAGTAAACTCACATGAAACACGTCATGTATAAGAGAACCATGGGGTAATTCCACTCGGTACGCGACTGGCCCGACCCGTTTCAAGATTTTGTAAGGGCCGAAGAAGCGGGGACTAAGCTTTGCTGAGGAACGACGAACCACACTCGATTGACGGTATGGCTGTAGTTTAATGTAAACCAGATCGCTGTAACACCCCAACCGATGGCGGAAACATCGGGATGTCACGTATTGATGATTGTTCAGTAGCTCATGGTAAATAATAAATTTCAGTAATTGATTTAAATATATTACATACAATTGTTCTACAAGAATTTGTACATCAAAATGAAAAATACTAGATACACATCTTCAAGCAAGTTATAACCTGAAACATGTTAAGTTTGAAAATATTTTGGGTCAACAAAAGTTGGTGAGAATTACATAGGTTTGAATAAAAAATGTTGTACAATTCGAGTGTCATGGCTAGTCTAGTCCATATGTGAAAACAAAACAATTAGGTAAATCGAGTGCATAATCAAACCTTGTGACTAGAATATTGTGGTCCATCCCATACGCATATGGTTCACTCGATTATGTTATATGTTCGATAACAATCACCCACGCTACCTATGTAGGAGGTACATGTATCCGGGTGGGATTGTCAGTCCAATAGATCTATTATTGTATACCGTCGGCTGATCAGTGTTAATGATTATGCAAGAATAATGTGCTTACCCTAGTAATGTTTAAGACATAATGCAACATAGAATAACACATAGACACTTATGATTGAATTGTAAATTTAATGTTGTAACATGTATCACACCAAAATAATGAAATAGTAAAGGGGCTATGTAAACTCACCTTTGTGTTAGAATGGAGACCCTTGATATATAAGTAAATGTGGCCTGTGTGTATCCAAATATCACCCTATTTCAAGGTAATAAATAAGTGTTGGGGAAAACTTATTAAGTCTAAGTTTTCTAGTCTAAAATATGCTAGGGTTCCTAATTTGGGGATAATAATTGATTTATGATTAAATTTGAATAATTTTTAATAACTTAATAAATAAAGAAATAATTAATAAAAATATTTCTGACCAATATTAACTAAAGGTAGTTAAATTAATGAATATTTATATATTAATACTTATTTGACAAATTATAAACTTAATATTTAAAATATTAAAATTTATAAATTTCGAATCAAAAAATTATATTTCTGATCTAAATGATTAATAATAATTTATGTGAAATTTTGATGTAAAAATAATAAAAAACGAATTTATTATGGTTTATTTATGATTAAAATAACAAAAAGTGATTAAAAATATTAAATAACTGATTTTTCTGAAATAAAATTTATTTTTCAAATGTCTATTGATTTATAAGTTTAACATAATTTTTGTGGGATTTTATAAAGTCGTTTTGATATTTTTATAGAATTTTAAATTTATAAATGAATAAACTTGTAATATTTATAATATATAATAAATACATAATTTTTGAAAAACTAAAAGTTGGATAATAAACTTTATCATAAGAATAACTAAAAATAATTTTTGTAGAATTTATAAACCATGTTTAGTATTTAAAATCTATTTTTAAAAATAATATTGATTATATAGGTATAAAAGAATCTCAAAAAAATGATTGCATGTGCCAAGGCTCGAACCCGAGTCCTTGGCAGGTTCCTTGGTTTTAAAATCACAAGCCAGACCAACTGGTCTGACCCTGAGAACGAATAATTCTTGGTTTCAAATCATTTTAAATGTTCAATGGATTTAATCATGAACTATTAGAATAAAAATGTGTGGGGACTGGACTCGAACCCCAGTCCTCCACCGGTTCAACGTTTCAAACAAAGAAGGGGTTACCAACTGATCTGTGGATCAGTTGGTGATTATGTTTGATCTGTATTAAATATGAATGATGACAGGCGAGTGTCATTTTCCCCAAATAAGGTTTCGAACCCTAGCTTTTCTAATCGAATCGATTTGCAACAAATAACCACAGGGTTTATGGGGTTATTGATTGGATGACTTCGATGAACATAAACACATGATTAATTAAGACTTACAAAACAGTATCAAAGGAGGAACACGAGTCAATCGAAAAGTCAAAAATGTAGTGATTCCGGCTAAAAACGAGTTGTTTGTGGGAATTGGAAATAAGGTTTGTATGATCGGCGAGTATAGGCTGAGGTGAATGGTTCAATTTATATTAACACAAAAGAATTGGATGATTTTGAATGTTTGACCCATACTCTAAATAAAACGCGTGATTACCCCATAATTGGTATGTTTTTATGGTGATTTTGGCGTGGCAAAAACGCTGAAAGGCCAGTCAAAACATTCCTTACATAATCAAACACAAAAACGTTGGATCTGAATCAATTGAATGGTTCGATTAGAGGTTGACTTTTGTTTGTTGACTGGGTTATTCCAGGAAAGTGTTAAGTTTAAATGGGTTTGGATTAAAACACAAAAAGGCTGCGTGACTCAGTGGTTGCTGTATGTTCGTGTTGTGTCTGACCCGGTCGTTTACCCAGGTTCGAACCCCGCGGATAGCAATATTTTTTTTATAGAAAGGAGAGTGGTAATTGGGCCAGGTATTACTCTTGGACTGGGCTGGTTTAATGGGCTCAGGTTTGGGCTTTTGTTTGGGCACCGAAATTGGACAAGGGACTAGGTTTGGTTTGGTTTAAACAATGGGTTTAGTGTATGAATGTTGTTTAAGTAAAAGTTATATATATATATATATATAAATTCTGAAATACCATGTGTATATATATATACATACTCGTTATTATTATTATTATTATTATCATTATTAATGTTTTGAAATAAATAATATTTAGACATGGTTATTTTTAAGTAAAGTGGTGATTTTACTAGTTTAATAATTGGGGAAAAATATGTGATGTTACAATCGCCCTCATGGAATTCCAACTCCCGGCGATGTCGATCCGCTGTCATTTTCATCCGGTTTTGGGCGGTTAGGAGGTTAGACCGGAGTCGTTTTAAAATCTCATCCCGGTCACGCAGATAAGCATCCACCTCTTGGATCTGAGTTGTACCAGGGGTATATGGTATCAATTTAGGTGGTAACCTGCCATATACAACTTGAAATGGCATCATCTTGGTAGAAGCATGGATTGAAGTGTTGTAACTATACTCTGCCCATGGAAGCCATTCATTCCACTTTTTTGGTTTGTCACCTGTGAAACATCTCAAGTATTGCTCTAAGGTCAGATTAACTACTTCCGTTTGGCCATCGGACTAGGGGTGATAACTAGAACTCATGCACAAGACTGTTCCCTGTAACTTAAAAAGAGATTGCCAAAAGGAGCTGATGAATACCTTGTCGCGGTCACTGAACACCGTAGAAGGAAAACCATGTAACCGTACAATATAATGCATAAATTCCCGGGCTATTGTTTTCGTCGTGAACGGGTGGCGGAGAGGTATAAAATGCGCATATTTTGACAACCGATCGACCACCACCATGATTGCAGAAAAGCCATTAGAAACCGGTAAACCCTCTAAAAAATCCATGCTTATATCTTCCCATATGCGTTCAGGAATCGGTAGCGGTTGTAATAACCCAGCCGGTTTCATATTATCGGATTTGAACCGTTGGCAAGTTTAACACTCCCGTAAATATTTCTTCACCGAGGCCTTCAACCCCTCCCACCAAAAATTATTTCTTATCTTTGCTAATGTCTTATGAAGACCAAAGTGACCACCTTCTGGTGACAAGTGGCCAAGATTCAAAACAGTAGATAACAAAGGGGAGGATGGGCTTAATATGATTGCCTCATTACGAAACCACACCCCGTCTCGGTTAAAAATCTTCTTGCTCGAGCTTGCATGTAATGAAGCGGGTAGTTTGCTATAGTAAGGATCACTACTAACCTCTCTTTAAATGTCAGACCATAAGGTGGTGGAGGGGTGAGAAAGGGACATAAATTGTAGTTCATAGCATCGAGACAAAGCGTCCGCCCCGCGGTTACTAGCCCCAGGTTTATACTCTATTTTATAATCACACCCCAAAAGCTTGGGCAGCCATCTTGCCTATGCCGGGGTGGTAATACGTTACGCAAGTAGGTACTTCAAGCTTAGATGATCGGTCTTAACCACAAACGTATGACCCAATAAATAAGGACGCCACTTACGTACTGCTTTAACAACCGCAAGCATCTCTTTTTCATATGTGGACCATGATAACATGACACCCTTCAAAGGAGCACTAAAATAAGCCAACGGCTTCCCATTTTGAGTTAGAACCGCGCCAATGCTGTAACACCCCAACCGATGCCGGAAACATCGAGGTGTCACGTAAGAATGAGTATTCAGTAGCACATGGTATTCAAGTTTTAATTGAAATTTATTTAAAGGAAAAATATCCAAAATTTGAAAATACATATAACAAGTCTTGAATGAGATTCTAATACATCAAATAGCCAAACAAAACATAAACTTCAAATTGTCTCTTCCTGCTAACTCTAGACTTCAAGCATCATTATTTCCTGTTGAGTTTGTAAAAATGGGGGGGGGGGGGTCAACTAGAAGTTGGTGAGAATACATAAGCCATGTCAAGCAATTAAGTTTAGGAATAATAAAAGTTTAGCAATTCATATGTCTATCGTAAGTTTAAGTCTACATGAATAAACATGAAGTATAGCATGCACATAATCAAACCTCCGACAAGTTTAGGTCCATCCCGTTATCCACTGTTCACCTTAATATCACATTGGAACGATAACAATCACCCGCGCTCCCCATAAAAGATGGTCAACGAATCTAGGTGGGATTGTCAATCCAATAGATCTATTATTGAGTATCGCCGGCTTGGCCATAGCTAATGATTATGTAAGTTTAAGTTTAAGTCTAACAGTAGTTGTCTAAGTCATGAGGCATTAAAGTTTACAACTAGACATGTATGTAAAATTGCTTAAGTATAAAGTTCCAAGTATAAAGAATTGCATAAACATGGTTACGTAAACTCACCTTAGCAAAGCATTAAGTCTCGAGAAATAGAATATGTGTAGCCCAAAGTTGCCAAGTATTACCCTATGTATAAGGTAACAAATAAGTCTAAGTCTTTCTAGTCTACAAGTATTTTCTAGGGTTTCGAATTTGGGGATAAGTATTCGTTTGATTAATAATTAAATTGTTTAATAAATAAGAGAAATTCGATAAATAAATAAACAAAAGTCTTTTTGTAGGTTTTAGATTAAAGATGGTCACATTATGAGGTTTTAAGTATAAAAATAATTTTTATAAAATTATTTTCTTAAAAATAGAATATTTAATCTATTTATTTCAATTTGTCAAAATATAACTTTAATATCTAAAAATATTAAAATTAAAGAGTTTTTAAATTAAAATTTGTATTTCTGTTCTAAATGGACAGAAATAATTTATAAAAAATTTTGGTGCAAAAATATTGAAAAATGAATTTATTATGAGTTAGTTATGATTAAAATAACCAAAAATTGATTAAAAATATTAAATAAATGATTTTTCGAAAATAAAAATCCTTTCAGAAATGTTTAATGTTTTATAAACTCAGAATAATTTTTGTGGAAATTTATATAATCGTGTTGATATTTTTATAGAATTTTATAATTATAATAGAATAAACTTGTAATATTTATTTTACATAATAAATAAAAGATTTTTGAAAAACTAAAAATTGTAAAATAAACTTTTCTATTAGAACATCATAAAATAATTTTTGTAGAATTTATAAAGAAATTTTAGTATTTTAAAACCAATTTTAAAAATATTAGTGAATATATATAAATCTAAAAGGTAAAATAAAAATGTTTTGCTCAAGCTAGGAATCGAACCCGGGTCTGGTGACCGGTTCGTGTTTTATATCACAAGCCTAGACTATCTGGTCTAGACCCTGAGAACGATTAAACCCTGGTTGAAATAATTATATAGTTATACTTGAAACACATTTATAATCTTTATAAAAGAAATGAAAAAGTGTGGGTGAGACGGGACTCGAACCCGCGTACCCTCGTATACAAACAGACGGCACAACCACTTGATCTAGATCAGTGGTTGTGTTTGTTTTGTTTTCTGTTTATATATAAAACGTGCAGAAACAGAAGTTTATCCCCAAATCGTGGCTTACGAGCCCTAGATTCTTAATAATCAAAATTGACAACCAATAGCCCCTGATATGATGGGGCTATTGTTCGTAGGGTGCCGATGATCAAAACCAATAAACAAATTGAAAACTTACAAAAACGATTTCGTGTGATTTAATTCAGTCAACGAAAAAGTCAACCGTTCTTGATTCTTGATTGAAAATAGTTTGTTTACAGAAATTGGGAGTGGGGGTTTGTTTTTCGGCGAGTTTAGCTTGCAATGAGGGGCTCAATTTATAGTGGGAGGTTCGTGTGTACGAAATGGTAATGTTTGACTTGGGTTTCAATCATGAACGCGTGATTGGTATATAATTGGAATGTGATAATTGTTAATTGGCGTGCATATGACGCGAGTCAACCATATCAGTCAGCATTCATGATAATAACGCGTAAAGATCAAGTATTTTAGGAAGTTGGGATCGCATATTGACTTCTTGCAAGTCAACTGCAACTCCAATCATAATATAAGTATAATCTAAATCAGAATTATTCCAACTAGAAGCTATAGACCAGCTGGTTTGTGTTATGAGTGTATTGGGTTGAACCGGCCATGGGCTCGGGTTCGAACCCCGGCCCATGCTATAATTTTTTGACAATCTTTAACAATAATATACTATTATTATATGTTTATAGTATGGTATTAGGAGTCCAAAAGTGTCACGAAACATTTTATTAAAAGGAACGATAAATGATAAAATTCGACATTTTATTAATAATCATCGTAACGTACATAGGATTAAATGCGAAATGTTAAAGTCTCTCCTACTTTTAGGAACTTCGTCCCGAAGTTGGAGTTGGAGAGTCTAGTGGAAAAAGGTGTGGGTACTTAGACTTCATCTGGTCCTTGAGTTCCCAAGTGAACTCTGGACCTCGTTTAGATTCCCAACGAACCTTAACGATTGGAATGCGACTGCGCTTGAGTTTCTTGACTCCAGTATCCACGATTTCAACGGGTTTCTCGACAATGTGCATAGTTTCATCGATCTGCACATCTTCAAGAGGGACATGGAGGTTCTCATCTGCTAAGCATTTCTTGAGATTCGAAACGTGAAAAGTTGGGTGAACATTGCTTAACTCAGGTGGAAGATCAAGTTTGTAAGCCACCTTTCCAATCATGTCAAGCACTTTGAATGGGCCTACGTATCGAGGAGCTAGTTTTCCCTTTCTACCAAAGCGAATTACTCCCTTCCAAGGGGATACCTTAAGAAGTACAAGGTCCCCGACTTGAAATTCCAAGGGCTTTCGACGTTTATCAGCATAACTCTTCTGACGACTTCTAGCCTTGAGAAGATTATCCTGAATGAGTTGGATTTTACCTGTGGTTTCCTGGATCAGTTCAGGTCCAGTGATCTGGGCTTCACCAACCTCAGTCCAACAGACAGGTGAACGACACTTACGACCATAGAGTGCCTCGAAAGGAGCCATGTTAATGCTGGCATGATAACTGTTGTTGTATGAAAACTCGACCAAGGGAAGATGAGAATCCCATGCGCCACCAAAATCGATGACACACGCCCTGAGCATATCCTCAAGTGTCTGGGTGGTCCGTTCGGTCTGACCATCTGTTTGAGGGTGATAAGCAGTACTCAGGTTCAGATGGGTACCCAAAATGTCTTGTAAGGAATCCCAAAAGTGAGAAGTGAAACGACCATCACGATCAGAGATAATGTCCAAAGGTATACCATGGCGACATACGATTTCACTTACGTACATCTTTGCTAACCTTTCCACAGAATATTTCTCACGAATAGGTAAGAAATGGGCTGACTTGGTTAGACGGTCAACGATTACCCAAATGCTATCAAAACCTTTGGGTGTACGAGGGAGTTTAGTGATGAAGTCCATTGCTATTGACCTTTGAACAAGTAAGGCATTTTGCAACGAAAAGAGCGATATCTTTCTTCATACCAGGCCACCAATACGAATAACGGAGATCTTGGTACATCTTGTCAGCCCCAGAATGAATAGAATAACGTGACTTATGAGCCTCGTTCATAAGAAAGGTATGAAGATCATCACGGTCAGGAATCCAAAGTCGATTGAGAAAATAAAGTAGACCATCAGATTTGGTTTCAAGCTGAGTCTCAGCACCACAAGACATTTCCTCGTACATGTTACCTTGGGTGACTGAAGTATGTTGAGCCTGGAGAATACGATCCTGAAGATCAGTACGAACTCTCGCACAATGAAGTTTGATGCGCTCTTTACGACTGAGTGCGTCAGCCACAACATTCGCTTTGCCAGGATGGTAGCGAATATCGCAATCATAGTCGTTAAGTAACTCAACCCAACGTCGTTGCCTCATGTTAAGATTTTTCTGGTCGAAGACATCTTGGAGACTTTTGTGGTCCGTGAAAACCACACATTTGGTTCCATAAAGATAGTGTCTCCAAATCTTAAGAGCAAAGACCACAGCGCCCAATTCAAGATCATGGGTGGTATAATTCTTTTCGTGGGTCTTAAGCTGTCTAGACGCATAGGCAATAACCTTGCCTCGTTGCATGAGAACACAACCAAGACCTTGGTTTGATGCATCACAATAGACCACGAAGTCATCATTACCATCAGGTAGAGACAGGATAGAAGCTTCACAGAGTTTCAGCTTAAGAGTTTCAAATGCTTCCTCTTGTTTTGGTCCCCACTCATAAGGTTTACCCTTGTGAGTTAAGGCAGTGAGAGGAACATCGATCTTGGAGAAGTTGGCAATGAATCGACGATAATAACCAGCCAAACCAAGGAAAGAACGAACTTCTGTTGGAGTTTTAGGAACACTCCAATCTTTGACAGCTTCGATCTTAGCGGGATCAACATGAATTCCGTTCTTATCAATGACGTGTCCCAAAAATTGAACTTCCTTAAGCCAAAATTCACATTTCGAGAACTTGGCATAAATTGTTCTTTCTTTAGGAGACCCAAAATTGAGTGAAGATGTTGTTCGTGATCAGATTTTGATTTCGAGTAAATCAAAATGTCGTCGATGAAGACGATCACGAATTTGTCAAGGTAGGGTCTACAAACTCGATTCATTAGATCCATAAAACACTGCGGGAGCGTTGGTCAATCCAAACGACATGACCATGAATTCGTAATGACCATAACGTGTACGAAAGGCTGTCTTGGGAATATCTTCATCGTGGACTCTAAGCTGATGATAACCAGAACGAAGATCAATCTTCGAGAAGTGGGTCGCTCCTTGTAGTTGGTCGAAAAGATCGTCAATCCTAGGCAAGGGATAACGATTCTTGATGGTGAGTTTGTTGAGTTCACAATAGTCGATACACATCCTGAGAGATCCATCTTTCTTCTTAAAGAACAAAACAGGGGCTCCCCATGGAGAAGAACTGGGGCGAATAAAACCTTTATCAGAAAGTTCCTGTAGTTGACTGGCAAGTTCTTTCATTTCAGAGGGTGCAAGACGATAAGGAGCTTTGGCAACAGGATTTGCACCAGGAACAAGATCGATCCTAAATTCCACTTGTCGAGCAGGAGGCAAACCAGGTAAATCCTCTGGAAAGACTTCAGGATAGTCCCGAATGATTGGGATGTCTTGGATACTTTTGCCCTTGTCTTTCTTTTCTATCACGTTAGCTAAGAAAGCCATATACCCCTTTCGTAAGTATTTTTGAGCAGTAGTACAAGACATGAGTTTAAGCTCACCACAAGGCTTCTCACCATAGATCTTCAAAATATCACCAGATTCGAGAGGAATGCGAATAACGTTCTCATAGCATAGGATTTCAGCATGATGGGTTGACAACCAATCCATGCCTACTATGACATCAAAGCTTCCAAGATGCATAAGAATGAGATCCATAGAGAAAGTGTGTTCATCAAGGTTCAACACACAGTTAAGAATAATAGGAACGATCGAGATAGACTTCCCATTAGCTACCTCTACCACTAAAGGTTCTTCTAGGTTAGTTTGGGGTACGTTAAGTAAGGGTTCAAACTTTAGTGATACAAATGACTTATCAGCACCCGAATCAAATAATATAGAAGCATAGTGGTTATTAACGAGAAACGTACCATTAACCACCTCGTTGTTGTCGCGGGCCTGATTAGCATTGAGGTTGTATGCACGACCTCGAGCACCTTGGTTCTGGTTGCGGTTCTGGTTTTGGTTGCGGTTTTGGTTCTGGTTCCTAAGTCTAGGGCAAACAACCCTATAATGTTCCGTACTACCACATTCAAAGCACTGGCCACGAACAGGCCTACCATTTTGAGCATTGGGAGCTGGATTATTTCTGGTAGGGTTGTTTTGAGTGGCAGGGGCTTGGAAAGTATTAGCAAAGTGTCCATACCGCTTGCAGTTATTACATTGGCGGCATGGTCTGTTAGCAACATGGTGATACTGGCAAGTGTTACAAAGAGGGTGGTTCCCGACATACGGTTTCTTGGCTGGGGTTTGCACTGCGGGTGGGGTGGTAGCAACCATGTAGTTCCTAGACTTGCGCTTCCTGTTGGTTGAGGTCTCAGGCTTAACCTCAATAGCGGGCTGAGGAGTGTCTTTTGCAGCAGTCTTCTTGGTGTTCTTGCGAAAAAGAGTACCGTTTTTCACATGATTATCGGTGAGAGTAGCCGCAAGGCGTTTGGCTTCCTCCAAGGTGGCAAGATTCCTTCCCCATACCGTGTCCTGAATTTGCATAGGTAGGCCACCGATATACTTCTCGATGGCTACTGGTAGGGGAGTGACTTTATGGGGCAACAACAAACTGAGCTCGTGAAAGCGGGTATTATAAGCAAGGTTTTCCCCACTATCCTGAGCAAGGGTGTGGAACTCGTCCTCCAGTTTCTTAACTTCGTTACGGGGACAAAACTCATCTTTCATTATCTCTTTGACTTGATCCCAGGTCATAGCAAGTGCAACTTCAGCTCCGCGGGTGCGCTTTTCCTCATTCCACCAAGTGAGTGCTCGTTTGTGAAGAACACTCATGGCATAACGGACCTTAAAGTTATCGGGACACTCACTGTTAATGAAGGTATTCTCAATATCCTCGAACCATTGTAGAAGACCCGTAGCTCCTTTATCTCCACTGAACTTAGGAGGATTACAGGTATTAAAGTGTTTAAGAGTGCAAGCTGGGAGACCATTTCCGTTTCCATTGTGGTTTCCATTGCCGTTTCCATTGTGGTTTCCGTTTCCATTGCCGTTTCCGTTCATCTGGATGACTTGAGCCAGTAAGTTAGGAACCAGAGTTGCGATCTGTTGTGCCATTTGTTGAGAGATGATCGCAGCCAGTTGGGCATCAACGCCATTGTTGTTGTTGTTATTGTTGTTGTTGTGGTTAGTGTCGTGGTTATGGTTGTGGTTGTCGCCACCTTCCTCATGGTTCCTACCATTGTTATTGCGAGTGCTGCGACGTGGAGGCATGATCTGTAAGAGACACAATGAAATGAATGAGATAATACAAGGAATGTAATCATTTATCCATTAATTAAAACGAATAAACGAAAACGTTGTCTTATCAAAGATTCTGGATTCTAATAACATAATGAAGACATGCTTTAGCCTATAAGTGAACACTCATCCCGAGAATTCCCAGGTAGGCATCCGGGTCCCTCGTCTGATTGGGATATATGCGCAATGCCAGCCTAGACAGAAGACTCAGAATACAGGCGTTCACCCTTCCAGATTGCACGTGTTCGTTATTAAAATCTAGAACTTTGACGAGATCTCAAGGTGGTTCAGGCTAAACCTGAGGATTTTGTCCTATTAATCTAATGGTGGATCAGGATTGCAGCAGACGAATAAGAGCAGTCAACTTGTAAGGCTTAGGGTTGTATAAGGTGTAGGATAGGGATAAGATTAAGGAAGCAATTAGGGTTACAAGTAAGAGAAGCAAGTACTGTTTAAATCTCTAAGGTTATAGTCTAGATTATTTTTCTAATAACCTAATTCCCTATAACCAAGGCTCTGATACCAATCTGTAACACCCCAACCGATGGCGAAAACATCGAGGTGTCACGTAAGAATGAGTATTCAGTAGCACATGGTATTCAAGTTTTAATTGAAATTTATTTAAAGGAAAAATATCCAAAATTTGAAAATACATATAACAAGTCTTGAATGAGATTCTAATACATCAAATAGCCAAACAAAACATAAACTTCAAATTGTCTCTTCCTACTAGCTCTAGACTTCAAGCATCATTATTTCCTGTTGAGTTTGTAAAAATGGGGGGGGGGGGTCAACTAGAAGTTGGTGAGAATACATAAGCCATGTCAAGCAATTAAGTTTAGGAATAATAAAAGTTTAGCAATTCATATGTCTATCGTAAGTTTAAGTCTACATGAATAAACATGAAGTATAGCATGCACATAATCAAACCTCCGACAAGTTTAGGTCCATCCCGTTATCCACTGTTCACCTTAATATCACATTGGAACGATAACAATCACCCGCGCTCCCCATAAAAGATGGTCAACGAATCTAGGTGGGATTGTCAATCCAATAGATCTATTATTGAGTATCGCCGGCTTGGCCATAGCTAATGATTATGTAAGTTTAAGTTTAAGTCTAACAGTAGTTGTCTAAGTCATGAGGCATTAAAGTTTACAACTAGACATGTATGTAAAATTGCTTAAGTATAAAGTTCCAAGTATAAAGAATTGCATAAACATGGTTACGTAAACTCACCTTAGCAAAGCATTAAGTCTCGAGAAATAGAATATGTGTAGCCCAAAGTTGCCAAGTATTACCCTATGTATAAGGTAACAAATAAGTCTAAGTCTTTCTAGTCTACAAGTATTTTCTAGGGTTTCGAATTTGGGGATAAGTATTCGTTTGATTAATAATTAAATTGTTTAATAAATAAGAGAAATTCGATAAATAAATAAACAAAAGTCTTTTTGTAGGTTTTAGATTAAAGATGGTCACATTATGAGGTTTTAAGTATAAAAATAATTTTTATAAAATTATTTTCTTAAAAATAGAATATTTAATCTATTTATTTCAATTTGTCAAAATATAACTTTAATATCTAAAAATATTAAAATTAAAGAGTTTTTAAATTAAAATTTGTATTTCTGTTCTAAATGGACAGAAATAATTTATAAAAAATTTTGGTGCAAAAATATTGAAAAATGAATTTATTATGAGTTAGTTATGATTAAAATAACCAAAAATTGATTAAAAATATTAAATAAATGATTTTTCGAAAATAAAAATCCTTTCAGAAATGTTTAATGTTTTATAAACTCAGAATAATTTTTGTGGAAATTTATATAATCGTGTTGATATTTTTATAGAATTTTATAATTATAATAGAATAAACTTGTAATATTTATTTTACATAATAAATAAAAGATTTTTGAAAAACTAAAAATTGTAAAATAAACTTTTCTATTAGAACATCATAAAATAATTTTTGTAGAATTTATAAAGAAATTTTAGTATTTTAAAACCAATTTTAAAAATATTAGTGAATATATATAAATCTAAAAGGTAAAATAAAAATGTTTTGCTCAAGCTAGGAATCGAACCCGGGTCTGGTGACCGGTTCGTGTTTTATATCACAAGCCTAGACTATCTGGTCTAGACCCTGAGAACGATTAAACCCTGGTTGAAATAATTATATAGTTATACTTGAAACACATTTATAATCTTTATAAAAGAAATGAAAAAGTGTGGGTGAGACGGGACTCGAACCCGCGTACCCTCGTATACAAACAGACGGCACAACCACTTGATCTAGATCAGTGGTTGTGTTTGTTTTGTTTTCTGTTTATATATAAAACGTGCAAAAACAGAAGTTTATCCCCAAATCGTGGCTTACGAGCCCTAGATTCTTAATAATCAAAATTGACAACCAATAGCCCCTGATATGATGGGGCTATTGTTCGTAGGGTGCCGATGATCAAAACCAATAAACAAATTGAAAACTTACAAAAACGATTTCGTGTGATTTAATTCAGTCAACGAAAAAGTCAACCGTTCTTGATTCTTGATTGAAAATAGTTTGTTTACAGAAATTGGGAGTGGGGGTTTGTTTTTCGGCGAGTTTAGCTTGCAATGAGGGGCTCAATTTATAGTGGGAGGTTCGTGTGTACGAAATGGTAATGTTTGACTTGGGTTTCAATCATGAACGCGTGATTGGTATATAATTGGAATGTGATAATTGTTAATTGGCGTGCATATGACGCGAGTCAACCATATCAGTCAGCATTCATGATAATAACGCGTAAAGATCAAGTATTTTAGGAAGTTGGGATCGCATATTGACTTCTTGCAAGTCAACTGCAACTCCAATCATAATATAAGTATAATCTAAATCAGAATTATTCCAACTAGAAGCTATAGACCAGCTGGTTTGTGTTATGAGTGTATTGGGTTGAACCGGCCATGGGCTCGGGTTCGAACCCCGGCCCATGCTATAATTTTTTGACAATCTTTAACAATAATATACTATTATTATATGTTTATAGTATGGTATTAGGAGTCCAAAAGTGTCACGAAACATTTTATTAAAAGGAACGATAAATGATAAAATTCGACATTTTATTAATAATCATCGTAACGTACATAGGATTAAATGCGAAATGTTAAAGTCTCTCCTACTTTTAGGAACTTCGTCCCGAAGTTGGAGTTGGAGAGTCTAGTGGAAAAAGGTGTGGGTACTTAGACTTCATCTGGTCCTTGAGTTCCCAAGTGAACTCTGGACCTCGTTTAGATTCCCAACGAACCTTAACGATTGGAATGCGACTGCGCTTGAGTTTCTTGACTCCAGTATCCACGATTTCAACGGGTTTCTCGACAATGTGCATAGTTTCATCGATCTGCACATCTTCAAGAGGGACATGGAGGTTCTCATCTGCTAAGCATTTCTTGAGATTCGAAACGTGAAAAGTTGGGTGAACATTGCTTAACTCAGGTGGAAGATCAAGTTTGTAAGCCACCTTTCCAATCATGTCAAGCACTTTGAATGGGCCTACGTATCGAGGAGCTAGTTTTCCCTTTCTACCAAAGCGAATTACTCCCTTCCAAGGGGATACCTTAAGAAGTACAAGGTCCCCGACTTGAAATTCCAAGGGCTTTCGACGTTTATCAGCATAACTCTTCTGACGACTTCTAGCCTTGAGAAGATTATCCTGAATGAGTTGGATTTTACCTGTGGTTTCCTGGATCAGTTCAGGTCCAGTGATCTGGGCTTCACCAACCTCAGTCCAACAGACAGGTGAACGACACTTACGACCATAGAGTGCCTCGAAAGGAGCCATGTTAATGCTGGCATGATAACTGTTGTTGTATGAAAACTCGACCAAGGGAAGATGAGAATCCCATGCGCCACCAAAATCGATGACACACGCCCTGAGCATATCCTCAAGTGTCTGGGTGGTCCGTTCGGTCTGACCATCTGTTTGAGGGTGATAAGCAGTACTCAGGTTCAGATGGGTACCCAAAATGTCTTGTAAGGAATCCCAAAAGTGAGAAGTGAAACGACCATCACGATCAGAGATAATGTCCAAAGGTATACCATGGCGACATACGATTTCACTTACGTACATCTTTGCTAACCTTTCCACAGAATATTTCTCACGAATAGGTAAGAAATGGGCTGACTTGGTTAGACGGTCAACGATTACCCAAATGCTATCAAAACCTTTGGGTGTACGAGGGAGTTTAGTGATGAAGTCCATTGCTATTGACCTTTGAACAAGTAAGGCATTTTGCAACGAAAAGAGCGATATCTTTCTTCATACCAGGCCACCAATACGAATAACGGAGATCTTGGTACATCTTGTCAGCCCCAGAATGAATAGAATAACGTGACTTATGAGCCTCGTTCATAAGAAAGGTATGAAGATCATCACGGTCAGGAATCCAAAGTCGATTGAGAAAATAAAGTAGACCATCAGATTTGGTTTCAAGCTGAGTCTCAGCACCACAAGACATTTCCTCGTACATGTTACCTTGGGTGACTGAAGTATGTTGAGCCTGGAGAATACGATCCTGAAGATCAGTACGAACTCTCGCACAATGAAGTTTGATGCGCTCTTTACGACTGAGTGCGTCAGCCACAACATTCGCTTTGCCAGGATGGTAGCGAATATCGCAATCATAGTCGTTAAGTAACTCAACCCAACGTCGTTGCCTCATGTTAAGATTTTTCTGGTCGAAGACATCTTGGAGACTTTTGTGGTCCGTGAAAACCACACATTTGGTTCCATAAAGATAGTGTCTCCAAATCTTAAGAGCAAAGACCACAGCGCCCAATTCAAGATCATGGGTGGTATAATTCTTTTCGTGGGTCTTAAGCTGTCTAGACGCATAGGCAATAACCTTGCCTCGTTGCATGAGAACACAACCAAGACCTTGGTTTGATGCATCACAATAGACCACGAAGTCATCATTACCATCAGGTAGAGACAGGATAGAAGCTTCACAGAGTTTCAGCTTAAGAGTTTCAAATGCTTCCTCTTGTTTTGGTCCCCACTCATAAGGTTTACCCTTGTGAGTTAAGGCAGTGAGAGGAACATCGATCTTGGAGAAGTTGGCAATGAATCGACGATAATAACCAGCCAAACCAAGGAAAGAACGAACTTCTGTTGGAGTTTTAGGAACACTCCAATCTTTGACAGCTTCGATCTTAGCGGGATCAACATGAATTCCGTTCTTATCAATGACGTGTCCCAAAAATTGAACTTCCTTAAGCCAAAATTCACATTTCGAGAACTTGGCATAAATTGTTCTTTCTTTAGGAGACCCAAAATTGAGTGAAGATGTTGTTCGTGATCAGATTTTGATTTCGAGTAAATCAAAATGTCGTCGATGAAGACGATCACGAATTTGTCAAGGTAGGGTCTACAAACTCGATTCATTAGATCCATAAAACACTGCGGGAGCGTTGGTCAATCCAAACGACATGACCATGAATTCGTAATGACCATAACGTGTACGAAAGGCTGTCTTGGGAATATCTTCATCGTGGACTCTAAGCTGATGATAACCAGAACGAAGATCAATCTTCGAGAAGTGGGTCGCTCCTTGTAGTTGGTCGAAAAGATCGTCAATCCTAGGCAAGGGATAACGATTCTTGATGGTGAGTTTGTTGAGTTCACAATAGTCGATACACATCCTGAGAGATCCATCTTTCTTCTTAAAGAACAAAACAGGGGCTCCCCATGGAGAAGAACTGGGGCGAATAAAACCTTTATCAGAAAGTTCCTGTAGTTGACTGGCAAGTTCTTTCATTTCAGAGGGTGCAAGACGATAAGGAGCTTTGGCAACAGGATTTGCACCAGGAACAAGATCGATCCTAAATTCCACTTGTCGAGCAGGAGGCAAACCAGGTAAATCCTCTGGAAAGACTTCAGGATAGTCCCGAATGATTGGGATGTCTTGGATACTTTTGCCCTTGTCTTTCTTTTCTATCACGTTAGCTAAGAAAGCCATATACCCCTTTCGTAAGTATTTTTGAGCAGTAGTACAAGACATGAGTTTAAGCTCACCACAAGGCTTCTCACCATAGATCTTCAAAATATCACCAGATTCGAGAGGAATGCGAATAACGTTCTCATAGCATAGGATTTCAGCATGATGGGTTGACAACCAATCCATGCCTACTATGACATCAAAGCTTCCAAGATGCATAAGAATGAGATCGATAGAGAAAGTGTGTTCATCAAGGTTCAACACACAGTTAAGAATAATAGGAACGATCGAGATAGACTTCCCATTAGCTACCTCTACCACTAAAGGTTCTTCTAGGTTAGTTTGGGGTACGTTAAGTAAGGGTTCAAACTTTAGTGATACAAATGACTTATCAGCACCCGAATCAAATAATATAGAAGCATAGTGGTTATTAACGAGAAACGTACCATTAACCACCTCGTTGTTGTCGCGGGCCTGATTAGCATTGAGGTTGTATGCACGACCTCGAGCACCTTGGTTCTGGTTGCGGTTCTGGTTTTGGTTGCGGTTTTGGTTCTGGTTCCTAAGTCTAGGGCAAACAACCCTATAATGTTCCGTACTACCACATTCAAAGCACTGGCCACGAACAGGCCTACCATTTTGAGCATTGGGAGCTGGATTATTTCTGGTAGGGTTGTTTTGAGTGGCAGGGGCTTGGAAAGTATTAGCAAAGTGTCCATACCGCTTGCAGTTATTACATTGGCGGCATGGTCTGTTAGCAACATGGTGATACTGGCAAGTGTTACAAAGAGGGTGGTTCCCGACATACGGTTTCTTGGCTGGGGTTTGCACTGCGGGTGGGGTGGTAGCAACCATGTAGTTCCTAGACTTGCGCTTCCTGTTGGTTGAGGTCTCAGGCTTAACCTCAATAGCGGGCTGAGGAGTGTCTTTTGCAGCAGTCTTCTTGGTGTTCTTGCGAAAAAGAGTACCGTTTTTCACATGATTATCGGTGAGAGTAGCCGCAAGGCGTTTGGCTTCCTCCAAGGTGGCAAGATTCCTTCCCCATACCGTGTCCTGAATTTGCATAGGTAGGCCACCGATATACTTCTCGATGGCTACTGGTAGGGGAGTGACTTTATGGGGCAACAACAAACTGAGCTCGTGAAAGCGGGTATTATAAGCAAGGTTTTCCCCACTATCCTGAGCAAGGGTGTGGAACTCGTCCTCCAGTTTCTTAACTTCGTTACGGGGACAAAACTCATCTTTCATTATCTCTTTGACTTGATCCCAGGTCATAGCAAGTGCAACTTCAGCTCCGCGGGTGCGCTTTTCCTCATTCCACCAAGTGAGTGCTCGTTTGTGAAGAACACTCATGGCATAACGGACCTTAAAGTTATCGGGACACTCACTGTTAATGAAGGTATTCTCAATATCCTCGAACCATTGTAGAAGACCCGTAGCTCCTTTATCTCCACTGAACTTAGGAGGATTACAGGTATTAAAGTGTTTAAGAGTGCAAGCTGGGAGACCATTTCCGTTTCCATTGTGGTTTCCATTGCCGTTTCCATTGTGGTTTCCGTTTCCATTGCCGTTTCCGTTCATCTGGATGACTTGAGCCAGTAAGTTAGGAACCAGAGTTGCGATCTGTTGTGCCATTTGTTGAGAGATGATCGCAGCCAGTTGGGCATCAACGCCATTGTTGTTGTTGTTATTGTTGTTGTTGTGGTTAGTGTCGTGGTTATGGTTGTGGTTGTCGCCACCTTCCTCATGGTTCCTACCATTGTTATTGCGAGTGCTGCGACGTGGAGGCATGATCTGTAAGAGACACAATGAAATGAATGAGATAATACAAGGAATGTAATCATTTATCCATTAATTAAAACGAATAAACGAAAACGTTGTCTTATCAAAGATTCTGGATTCTAATAACATAATGAAGACATGCTTTAGCCTATAAGTGAACACTCATCCCGAGAATTCCCAGGTAGGCATCCGGGTCCCTCGTCTGATTGGGATATATGCGCAATGCCAGCCTAGACAGAAGACTCAGAATACAGGCGTTCACCCTTCCAGATTGCACGTGTTCGTTATTAAAATCTAGAACTTTGACGAGATCTCAAGGTGGTTCAGGCTAAACCTGAGGATTTTGTCCTATTAATCTAATGGTGGATCAGGATTGCAGCAGACGAATAAGAGCAGTCAACTTGTAAGGCTTAGGGTTGTATAAGGTGTAGGATAGGGATAAGATTAAGGAAGCAATTAGGGTTACAAGTAAGAGAAGCAAGTACTGTTTAAATCTCTAAGGTTATAGTCTAGATTATTTTTCTAATAACCTAATTCCCTATAACCAAGGCTCTGATACCAATCTGTAACACCCCAACCGATGGCGAAAACATCGAGGTGTCACGTAAGAATGAGTATTCAGTAGCACATGGTATTCAAGTTTTAATTGAAATTTATTTAAAGGAAAAATATCCAAAATTTGAAAATACATATAACAAGTCTTGAATGAGATTCTAATACATCAAATAGCCAAACAAAACATAAACTTCAAATTGTCTCTTCCTACTAGCTCTAGACTTCAAGCATCATTATTTCCTGTTGAGTTTGTAAAAATGGGGGGGGGGGGTCAACTAGAAGTTGGTGAGAATACATAAGCCATGTCAAGCAATTAAGTTTAGGAATAATAAAAGTTTAGCAATTCATATGTCTATCGTAAGTTTAAGTCTACATGAATAAACATGAAGTATAGCATGCACATAATCAAACCTCCGACAAGTTTAGGTCCATCCCGTTATCCACTGTTCACCTTAATATCACATTGGAACGATAACAATCACCCGCGCTCCCCATAAAAGATGGTCAACGAATCTAGGTGGGATTGTCAATCCAATAGATCTATTATTGAGTATCGCCGGCTTGGCCATAGCTAATGATTATGTAAGTTTAAGTTTAAGTCTAACAGTAGTTGTCTAAGTCATGAGGCATTAAAGTTTACAACTAGACATGTATGTAGAATTGCTTAAGTATAAAGTTCCAAGTATAAAGAATTGCATAAACATGGTTACGTAAACTCACCTTAGCAAAGCATTAAGTCTCGAGAAATAGAATATGTGTAGCCCAAAGTTGCCAAGTATTACCCTATGTATAAGGTAACAAATAAGTCTAAGTCTTTCTAGTCTACAAGTATTTTCTAGGGTTTCGAATTTGGGGATAAGTATTCGTTTGATTAATAATTAAATTGTTTAATAAATAAGAGAAATTCGATAAATAAATAAACAAAAGTCTTTTTGTAGGTTTTAGATTAAAGATGGTTACATTATGAGGTTTTAAGTATAAAAATAATTTTTATAAAATTATTTTCTTAAAAATAGAATATTTAATCTATTTATTTCAATTTGTCAAAATATAACTTTAATATCTAAAAATATTAAAATTAAAGAGTTTTTAAATTAAAATTTGTATTTCTGTTCTAAATGGACAGAAATAATTTATAAAAAATTTTGGTGCAAAAATATTGAAAAATGAATTTATTATGATTTAGTTATGATTAAAATAACCAAAAATTGATTAAAAATATTAAATAAATGATTTTTCGAAAATAAAAATCCTTTCAGAAATGTTTAATGTTTTATAAACTCAGAATAATTTTTGTGGAAATTTATATAATCGTGTTGATATTTTTATAGAATTTTATAATTATAATAGAATAAACTTGTAATATTTATTTTACATAATAAATAAAAGATTTTTGAAAAACTAAAAATTGTAAAATAAACTTTTCTATTAGAACATCATAAAATAATTTTTGTAGAATTTATAAAGAAATTTTAGTATTTTAAAACCAATTTTAAAAATATTAGTGAATATATATAAATCTAAAAGGTAAAATAAAAATGTTTTGCTCAAGCTAGGAATCGAACCCGGGTCTGGTGACCGGTTCGTGTTTTATATCACAAGCCTAGACCATCTGGTCTAGACCTTGAGAACGATTAAACCCTGGTTGAAATAATTATATAGTTATACTTGAAACACATTTATAATCTTTATAAAAGAAATGAAAAAGTGTGGGTGAGACGGGACTCGAACCCGCGTACCCTCGTATACAAACAGACGGCACAACCACTTGATCTAGATCAGTGGTTGTGTTTGTTTTGTTTTCTGTTTATATATAAAACGTGCAGAAACAGAAGTTTATCCCCAAATCGTGGCTTACGAGCCCTAGATTCTTAATAATCAAAATTGACAACCAATAGCCCCTGATATGATGGGGCTATTGTTCGTAGGGTGCCGATGATCAAAACCAATAAACAAATTGAAAACTTACAAAACGATTTCGTGTGATTTGATTCAATCAACGAAAAAGTCAACCGTTCTGGATTCTTGATTGAAAATAGTTTGTTTACAGAAATTGGGAGTGGGGGTTTGTTTTTCGGCGAGTTTAGCTTGCAATGAGGGGCTCAATTTATAGTGGGAGGTTCGTGTGTACGAAATGGTAATGTTTGACTTGGGTTTCAATCATGAACGCGTGATTGGTATATAATTGGAATGTGATAACTGTTAATTGGCGTGCATATCAGTCAGCATTCATGATAATAACGCGTAAAGATCAAGTATTTTAGGAAGTTGGGATCGCAGATTGACTTCTTGCAAGTCAACTGCAACTCCAATCATAATATAAGTATAATCTAAATCAGAATTATTCCAACTAGAAGCTGTAGACCAGCTGGTTTGTGTTGTGAGTGTATTGGGTTGAACCGGCCATGGGCTCGGGTTCGAACCCCGACCCATGCTATAATTTTTTGACAATTTTTAACAATAATATACTGATATTATATGTTTATAGTATGGTATTAGGAGTCCAAATGTGTCACGAAACATTTTATTAAAAGGAACGATAAATGATAAAATTCGACGTTTTATTAATAATCATCGTAACGTACATAGGATTAAATGCGAAATGTTACATATGCCCACTCCACTCGCGTCGCGTTCAATGGTAAATGGTTTGGACCAATCCGGTAGGACCAGGGTCGGTGCTGTGGTTAGAGCTATTTTTAATGATTCGAAAGCCTTGGAAGCAGCCTCGTCCCATACAAAAGAACCCTTCCCTACCAACTTATTTAATGGCGCGGCAATACTTCCAAACCCTTTAATCAACTTCCTATAATACCCGGAAAGGCCCAAGAAACCCCGTACCCCTTTTGTGTTGGTAGGAACCGGCCATGAGAGTACCGCGTCAACCTTAGCCGTTTCAATGGAAACGCCATTAGAATTAATTACATGGCCCAAATAATTCACTTGTTTAACCCCAAAACAACATTTTGAAGCTTTTGCAAAGAGACGATTAGATTGCTGAATGCCCAATACCACCCTTAAATGTTGCACATGTTCATCAACGGACCGTGAGTAAATCAATATATCATCAAAAAATACCAAGAAAAACTTACGAAGATATTGCCGGAAGAGGTCGTTCATGAGACATTGAAACGTAGCTGGGGCGTTGGTGAGTCCAAACGGCATGACGACGAACTCATAATGTCCCTCGTGCGTACGAAATGTCGTCTTATGAATGTCTCCCTCCCTAACGCGTATCTGATGGTAACCTGACTGGAGGTCAAGTTTAGAAAAAATCGTCGCGCCAAAGAGTTCATCGAGAAGTTCATCAATCATAGGTATAGGATATTTATCCTTAACGGTAATGTCATTTATCGCTCGGTAGTCGACACAGAACCTCCAAGTACCATCCGATTTTTTAACAAGTAAGACCGGGGAGGAAAAAGGACTATGACTAGGCCGTATCAAACCTTGTTGGAGTAGCTCATGCACCTGCCTTTCAATCTCATTTTTTTGGTACAATGGTTGACGGTATGGTTGAGAACTAACCGGCTTGGAACCTGGTAACAATGGTATACTATGATCTTGGAAACGCTTAGGAGGTAAGCCCGTAGGTTCTTGAAAAACATCAGCAAAATCTGTTAGAACCTCATGGATAGCCGGGCAGTGAATACGGTCATGTTGTGGTTGATCAAAAATGGGACTGATCTGGAAGAGCATTGCTACTCCATCCATTCCCATGCACTCCTTTGATTTTAAAGCAACCAATTCAGATCCCTTCAAACCTTTTAATTTATGAGATGAACCCGCTATTTGGAATCCAATAGTGAGGTTTTGGAAATCAATCTTGACCGGCTCTAAGGTTTTTAACCATTGAACTCCCAATACTATCGGACAAGCCGCAACCGGTAGAACAAAAAAATCCGTAGCTATTGTATATCCTTGAATGACAATGGAAAGACCTTTCACCCTTCCTGTACACACTAACTTTTCTCGGTTGGCCACAACCACTTCAAAATTAACATCATAGTTAACAACAAGTCCAAACCGATCCACTACGGCTTGATCGATAAAATTGTGGGTACTGCCTCCATCCACCAAAACAATGACTTCTTTATTCTTGATCCGACCCGACAAGCGTAAGGTTTGTGGTAAAATGGTACCTGAGATTGCATGAAACGAGATTTCCGCGGGTGTGTCTTCTGGTTGTTGTACCTCTGACTCTTCTTCATGGTGCGCCTCATCAACTTCTGCAGTATCGCTAATCATAAACAACTGCGGTTTACTACACTTGTGTCCCGGTGTATAGCGTTCATCACAGTAGTAACAAAGCCCTTTCTCGGGCCGCTCCCGGGCTTCTGTATTAGACAAACGACGAATCGGGTTCGGGGAGGGAAAGGTTGCACGATGGTTAGGTCCGGGGCCTAATATACCTGCGCTTGAGGAGTCTTGGAGGTTGTAGTAAACCCTTTGGGGTTCTGAGGAGACAACATCCTACGTTGTAAGGACAACTTTTCTTCCACCGTCCTTGCTGACCCCATCGCATCAACTAAGTTACGGGGCTTTTTTAGCTTAACTTCCAAACGAATCTCTTCCTTCAGACCACCGATAAAACAGCCTACAAGGAACGGTTCAGATAGCCCGTCAACACGGTTTGACAACCGTTCAAAGGCTTCGATGTAGGCGGCAACGGTTGTGAGTTGTTTAAGGCGGTGAAAGGATTCGGAGGGTTCTTCGTAATCTGTCGGACCAAACCGACTCAACAAAGCAGTTGTGATCTCCAACCACGACATCGGACCTTTGTTCTTTGTAAACCAACAATGACACTTAAGCGCAATGCCATCCAAATGAATAGATGCTAATTGTACCTGATCTTCCACAGCTACCTTTTGAAAATCAAAATACTGCTCAACTTGATAGATCCAACCCGTAGGGTCTTCTCCGTTAAAGCGCGGAAAATGGAGCTTTAAGTAAGGTTTTCCCCCACCCCCAGTGACAACAATCCGTCCACCACCTGCACCCGGGGGGCTGGTAGGAGTCTTTTCTTTGAGAGATTGAACTTCTGCGACCAAATGCTCGATCAAGGAAGTAAATTTTTCAAAGTTTTCTTGTGTTTCTTGGTGAAATTGTTCGAGGGATTTTTTTTCGAGTATCCATAGGATCAAGACCGCTCTGATACCACTGATGTGGATTGATTGGTTAACGACTATAATAGAAATCAAGAAAGGCGATATTAGAGTTCAATTTAGCTTCTAATTTTATGTAAAGAGAAGAGTTAATCAATCCATTTCTCATTTATTATAGCATACTACAAAGTAAATAAAAGCAATTCTAAAAATAACTTGTTGACTGCCATATTTGATCTCTTTTGGGTTTGCACGAATTTATGATGGCACGTAATATATTTATTCTTAAATTTATGATATTTGTTATAGGAAAGGTAACAATGAGAAAAGTTTATTTGAATTAGAATTCATTTCATATACTTTTTAATCCTTTATAATTTATATCTTATCCTCAACTCAACATGAACCATTAGATTATATAATACAACCTTTACATAAGTACTAATATAATAATATGATCCTAATAATAACCCTATGACACCATTTCTCAATATGTATAAACGCAGCTGCCTATCTTTAAACGTCAGCCCCTTATCAATATTTCCTCACCGGTCCAAATTGAATTTCTCAACAAAATCGTGGGTTTACTATTTATTGATGCTTACACCCTGTCATCCACAACCCACATCCACCCACCCCTGGCCAACCTTCTATAATTACACTCCCAATTACAAAACCCCATTAATTAACTCTTTCAAATCTAATGAGCTATTCAACATAAAATTAACCCTTTCAAAAATAAAAAATAAAAAAAATAGCTAGTGCAAATTCCAGTGCAACGCGACGGGAATTTGGTTACTATTTGTCAGTTAGTTACGAAACGCATAAGATATCATCACTCGGTATATGAACCGAGAGAGAAAACAAAAAAAAACTAAATCATCAAATACCCAATAGGATACAAAAATCCGTTTTACATCGATAAAAAATCCATAAAAAATGAATATAGTATCTATTCTGATAATCCTGACATTAATATTGATGGTGTTTAGACAATATCGGTTCAATATAGCCACGGAACTCGTAGTAGCTTAGAAAACAAATATAAATACTTTATTATGAATAAAACTCATTTTCAACAAAATATAGACCAAGTTCTAAAGTAAAATCTTAACATATCAATATATTTAACTTGTTTTTTCTTTAATTTAACGAACTTATGTTAATAAAAGAATTCAAATAAAATGAATTAAAAACGTATTTTATTTATAATATAATATAAAGGCTAGAATTAAAACAATAAAAAAATAAAACATGTTCATCCATGCTTTTTTAATATATACAAAAATGAAAGAATAAAATAAGTATAACACGTAGTGCAGCCCGTTGGAGTGGTCCGGATTTTGGTCGGGAAAAAACCGAACGACACGCATTGGAGGTGGTGGACTTTGGTCGTCAGGTTTGGTCTGCCAAACCAGTCTATTTGGTTTTGAAGGGACTACCTACACAAATAATTCTTTTTTTTTTTTTCATTTGTTTTTTTACTTATTGTAGAGTGTGATGTGGATGTATGAAATTATTTTGGATTGAAAAAAAAATAATTGTGTTTTGCAATAATATGGTGTAATAATATAACTAGTTCCCTAGCCATTAGCACTTAATTATTCAAGCGATTCTAGATCATGTCTAGACATTCTGATTATCTAGTTTTCATGAAATTTCTAGATTTTAGCCTATAACGTGTGGGGGCGGCATTGGGCTGTCGACCACGGCTTGAGGTGGCCAACACCGTCCCCGCCGTTCCTTCTCCGGCCTAAACGGCTAGCCTTGGAAGAAATGGACGGGCCCTCTTGATTGGTTTGTTTGTGCTTCCCAAGCTTTGAACGATCATATGACCGTTAGTTAATTAAAAAAAGACCTATTTTATCTTTAAATAACTCATTTCTTCAAATAAAACACATATAACAATCTCTCAAATATTAACATCTTTTCTTCAACCTCTACTAAAATTTTTAAGGTTTTTATAAAACTTACCACACAATGTCGAATGCTCCTTCTTTTGCTTCAACATCTTCATCGTCCACCGAGGAAAATCAAATTTTTATGAATGTTGTGGCGATGGCGGCACAAATCAATCAAGATGAGGAGAAGAGGTCGCAAGTGGACCATAAACTAGGCAAGCGGCATTAAACAGAGACCGAAAATGTAACAATTTTTTAAATTATTGAAAGTTTCATTTTTATGTTTACTTATTATATACATTAACATTATATATTTATGTTTTAGTTTTTTATTTTTACATAAATTTTGTTATTTAATACATTTACATTATACATTTATGTTTTACTTGTTTATTTTTTACATACATTTAGATATACTTTATAAATTACGCGTGTAGGTGCCCACAAAAGATTAATGCAGGAGTACTTTGGCGATGAACCGTTATACTCGGATGTTACTTTTCAGCGCCGGTTTAGTATAAGTCGACGACTATTTTTACGTATAGCCGACGACTTTTTGAGTTGTGACCCATTTTTTACATTGCGGTACGATGCTAGAGGCAAGAGGGGGTTCACAACTATTCAAAAATGCACAGTTGCATTACGCCAACTAGCTTACGGGACGACAATCGATAGTTGGGATGAATATTTAAAGATGTCTGATAGGACTGCACGGGAATGTTTGTACAAGTTTTGCAAGCGTGTTGTGAAGATCTACAGTAAAGTATATTTGCGAAAACCAACGAGGAGCGATGTCCAAAAAATATATCAACACCATATCGAAAGACATTGTTTTTCAGGAATGCTCAGAAGCATTGATTACATGCGTTGGTCGTAATCAATCGACCATGTGTTGCTGGAATGTTTTTGGGCCAAACTTGGTGGTGGCACGTGTGCAAATGGATCAATATACAATACCCGGCGAGTGTCTCCAACCTAAACCAGCTTATGGAATGGGTTATGAATCTGCAGGGGTCAAAAGGCTGGAAGAAATCGGTACATGCGATCATACTTATGGCTCTTTGGCGAATATGGTTAGCTAGAAACGCAAAAGTGTTTAGAAACGAGAATACTTTAGTGACCAGAATAGTCGAAGAAATCAAGGAAAATACATTTTGGTGGATGACAAAGAGATCAAAACTAACGGGGCTGGATATGACCAAGTGGTGGACGTTCGAAGGGATCGACTTTGCTGGGAATTAATCGACTGCAGAATGAGTATTACAATGTTTTGTTAGGGTGATTTTTCTTTCTGTTTATGTTGTATGTTTTGGGCTTTTGTGTAGCCTCTTGCTACTCTGTTTGTCTCTTTGGTGGTTTTTTTTTTTTTGATGGAATAAAGTTTGGTTTGGCTTTTCAAAAAAAAAAACATGCGTTGGTCGTGGCGGAATTGTCCAACAGCATGGCGGGAATGTTCACTAGTGGTCAACACGGACATCCTACAATAATTTTAGAGGCTGCTTGTTCCCAGGATTTGTGGATTTGGCATGCATTTTTTTGGAGTTCCCGGTTCAAACAATGACATTAACGTCATCAATCAGTCTCTAATTTTCGAAGATGTTGTGCAAGGGACAGGTCCAGACACTAGCTTCACACTTTCAGGTGTGCAATACCAACGAGGGTATTATCTTACTGATGGAATCTACCCGAAATACTCCACAATAGTTAAAACCATTTCACAATGGGACGACGAAAAAAGAAAGAAATTTACAAAGTATCAAGAAGCAGCAAGAAAGGACATCGAACGTTGTTTCGGTATTCTACAAGCAAAGTGGCATATCATTGAAAACCCGACAAGAATGTGCGCACCAAAAAAGTTGCGGTATTGTATGTATGCTTGTATTATGTTGCATAACATGCATATCGAAGACGTAGGAAGGGCCATTTGTGATTTTCATGAAAACGAGCTCAAGGAGAATAGTGTTCCCGTTAGTCCGGCTCAACAAGAACTTAACGAATTCTCATTACGCAACGAGGACAGACACCTACATCTACAATCGGATTTGGTCGATTATATTTGAGCGAACGGGGAAACTAGACATGTTATTTATTTTAATTATTTAGTTATTTTTATTTGTAACGTTTTTTAGGCGTAATTTCATTTTTATTTGTACCCTTATTTTAATTATTTAGTAATTTAAAATTTTAAAAATATAAATTAATGGTGACAAATAGGAATGGAGGACTACTCAAAGAGACTACCCCACACCTTTGGGTAGTCCTCAAATAGGGAAAATCACCAAATTGGCCAAAGACTTGGTCAAACTTACCAAAATAGCCACCTCCCATCTATTGGGAGAGTCGGCTTACAGGTCCTGAGGCGTCTTCGTGAGACCTTAGTAATGGACCACTAGCTGAGCGACTCCTCACCCGTCTTTAAAGAGACGGTTCCCGAATCCCGAGACGTCTTTGTGAGGCTTTAGCCTACACACTTCCCATCTCTCTCCCTCTCCCTCCCCCCCCCCCCCTCTCTCTCTCTCTCTCTCTCTCTCTCTCTCTCTCTCTCTCTCTCTCTCTCTCTCTCTCTCTCTCTCTCTCTCTCTCTCTCTCTCTCTCAAGGAAGATTAATCTCACACTTAAGCTCCCAAACATTAATATAATAATCATAGGCACTACAATCTAATCTTAATTTTGTGAGTGTTTTGCAACTAAACATGCTTGGAGGCAACTGAAACTGGTGAACCCATAAATCAAGCTCACTAATCTTTAACCTGACTAACTCATCAATCCAATTTGAAACACTTAATTGTGGAGCACAATATGCAGGCAAGCGTAATCGAAACAATTTGACTTGAGATGGTGTGTAAAACTTCAGTACCAGATCCACAAATTTAGTCAAGCCGGAAACCAGCAAATTAGTGAAGGAAATGGTTTCTGTTTGCCGAAACAATGGTAGCAAGTTGCCGGAGAAAAAAAATGGTTTCTACATTTATGCGGAAGCTTGTCTGCGGAAGCTTGTCTGCGGAAGCTTAAAACTTGCGGAAGGTTGTTGTGTGTGTGTGCGTGTGAGAGAGAGAGAGAGAGAGAGAGAGAGAGAGAGAGAGAGGAAAGAGTTGGGAAGTGTGTAGGCGAAGTCTCACAAAAACGTCTTGGGATTCGGGAACCGTCTCTCCAAAGACGGGCGAGGAGACGGGTGAGGTGTCGCTCAGCTAGTGGTCCATCACCGAAGTCTCACGAAGACGGCTCGGGACCTGTGAGCCCACTCTCTCAAAAGATGGGAGATGGTTATTTTGGTAAGTTAACTAAGTCTTTGGCCAATTTGGTGATTTTCCCCCCTCAAATATCTAAAAGCATGTGAGACTTACTTTTTGATGACGTGGAGGCAAGGCTTCCCACCATACCACATAGTCTAAATTTATTTATTTTGAAGAACATGTTTGAGTGATTTTCCCTTAGATTTTATACTTTGACTAGCGTTGTGATGCTTTAATAATAAACTTTTTTCACACTTTCCTTTCTATATATAGACCCACCCACTCACCCCCTCACTTACCACCATCTTCATAATAATAATATCCTCACACACTCTCTCTCACTAAAAATGGGCATTTGCAGTTCTTGTGACTCAACAGCCGTCACCACCGCTAAACTCATCTTACACGACGGCACTCTGCAGGAATTCTCGTACCCAGTTAAGGTATCCTACGTTTTACAAAAACATCCTTCCACATTCATCGTCAACTCCGATGACATGGACTATGACAACGTCGTATCCGCTGTTAAAGAGGAAGATGTTCTTCAACCGGGTCAGCTCTATTTCGCGCTGCCGTTGGCTCGGCTCAGGCGGCGGCTTAAGCCGGAAGAGATGGCTGCATTGGCTGTCAAGGCTAGCTCTGCATTGAGCAAAAGTGGTGGTGAAACATGTGGTTGTAGGAAGAAACATGTTTGTTTTGAAACGACGTCGGTTTCGAATGGCGGTATAAAGAGTTCGGGTCGGGTTTCGGATGTCGGGTCGAGAAGTGAGAGGAGTGGAAGCCGGCGTGAGTTCACCGGATTGTTGAGTGTCATACCGGAATAGAGAGAGAGAGAGAGAGGTGATATGTTTTTGTAAATAGTTTAAAGAGTTTTTTTTTTTTTTTTTTTTTTTTTTTTTTTTTTTTTTTTTTTAGAAAATGGAAGCATTTTTAGGGTGATTTTCAGGTTTTTAGTTTTTACTATGAAAAATGAAATCTATGATTAGTAAAATTCCATGTTGCATGCAATTTTAGCCCTTTAACGAGCGAGTTTATTATCTGTTATAGTTATTATTGTTGGTCGTTTAAGAAAAAAAAGTTATGATAAATAAAGAAGTAATTAAATCATGATTAATCCATGTATAAATAAAAAACATCTATACTAATTAATTAAACCAGGTTAGAAACCGTGTGGTTAAAACTTAAAAGACTATCAAATGGTTAGTGCTAAAGATTTAGAATACGATGAGTGATGGAAAATAAGAATAATGGACTTATAAAATTATGTCATCTGATGCAACCAGTAAGTTATATGTTAATTAATTACTGTATAAAATAAGTGAATCATGATGAATATATGAAAAATATCAATGATTATCTGTAACTATAGACTTAAAATTCATAAGACTTGATTCAGTCAATTTACTAAAAGTCGAGGATTACGTATAAACAAGGAAACTTTCCAGAATTTAGAAAAAAAAAACACACACACAGAGATGACGTTTATAATCACAATCATCGATAAAGAGTCGTGTCTTATAAGAATCTTGGTTCATTTTCTATATCAGAAGAATAAAGTACCAAGACCATGACCAAGTGTTAATCAACGCCATTTTCGCTTAAATATTTTAGTATAACGTGGTAAGTGTGATATTTTAGCATTCATGAGGCACCATTACAAATTCAAGTACTCCGAGAGTATTCGAGTTGTCAAACATCAATTCCGGTGAAAAGCCAGTAACCCACTCGTCCATAGGCACGACGATAAAATTACAGGTAAAACCCGCATGACTCAAGAATCGAACTCAGGATCCTCAGGTCTTCTATCATTGTTTACCAATGTCTCTACCATTACACTTTAATGGTATTGACAATGTGGTTCTAAATTAAGGGTCAATAAAGCTATCGATGAAATTTCGGCTTCATTACAATAAAAAGGATCACAAGGAATCTATGTATGTAGTCAACATGTAGTGTTGAAATTATGGAATGTGACGGGAAGGATGTTAGCATGGAAAGGAAGGTTAGAGGAAAGAGCCAACATTGATGCAATAAAATATGGTCAACTTTATATTTTCACTTAAAAATATTTTTTAACGGTTAATTGTGCACAACTCTTACTCACTATTAAATTACACCAAATTATTACCTTATACATTAATAGAACTAGTTGTATAAAATCACGCGTGTTGCGCGTTTTACAATCGAGATTTAGATGAGATGTTAATCAATCAATAAATTATACAATCGAGATTCTATTTTGGTTGTAAACATTAAAAAAAATGAAAAAATCTACACATAAGATAACACATTAAATTTGTAACGAAATTACATAAAATTATGTTATTTATATTAATAGTATATAATATAATAAATTTTTTTAATAAAATAATATGAATAAAATAATAGTATATAATATATTAATTAGGGATGAGCATACAAGGCCGAATACCGATCCCGTCCCGTCCCGATACCGTACCGAACCGATACCAAACCGAGTGGTTTCGGGATCGGTATCGGTACCCATATTTATGGATTTTCGGTTTCGGTGTTATCGGTACGGGATCGGTATGGTATCGGTATTTTAAGGTAAAATTCCGATACCATACCGGTAACGTACCGATACCGAACCGATACCGTACCGTTCGGTATCGGTATTGTCGGGATCGGTATAATATATTAATAGTATATAATATAATATATTAATAGTATATAATATAATAAAGTTTTTAAATAAAATAATAATATAAATAAAATATTAATATTTTTACTATTCATTTTGTGATTACTATTCATTTAGTTTGATTATTAATATTATGTAATAGTGGCTATTTTACTACAAAGTTTTCTTACGAAAAAAATGGGTCATAAATTTTGACAAAATTGCTACTCATGTATGACGACATCATCATCATCATCATCATTATCAGTTAATCCTACCTATAGCAAAGTTAAGGTAGGGTCTGAGGAGGATAAGATGTAAACAACCTTACCTCTACCCCTAAGAATAGAGAGACTGCTTCCAGTGAGACCCCCGGCTCGATGTGGTTTGGTATCAAGCCTTGGACATAAGGCACAAAACACTTATCAATCGGGACCAACCCGATTGGTGCATTTACACCTTTGTCTTTTGGCTATCCACGCCACCACATGATGCATGATTAACCATCCATCATTTATGACGACAAAAAACCATAATTTTTTATACCAATTTGCTACATAGTAGCGATAAACTACTTAGGAAATTCCGTAGGAAATGTATTGCAAATTTCCGACAACATATTTTTATAGAAAATACATTGAAAATTGCATAGTAAATGTGTAGTAATTGATTTTTAACGAGGTTTAACCTTGATGTTGGAAGATCTCTCACCATCAACACTTAAAAGTAGTTTATTGTTTAAAAAATATTGAATAGTGGTGCCTAGATCATGTTTTTCTTGTTGGAAGCTTGAACAAATGGTTATATGTAGCCCTTGACCGACCACATTAATTAATCTCTCGTTAATTGCTTATTTCGTTTTGATGAGTATAGGGTTGTAAATGAATCAAACAAACATAAACATGGTTTTGTTTGTGCTCGTTTGTTAAGGAAATAACGTGTTTACGAACTATTCATTAACAATTAACGAACGAGGTTTTTGTTTGTGTTAGCTTGTTAAGGAAATGAATGTGTAAAAAGTAGCTTATGGTGAAAAGCGTAAGAAGGAATAAGGGGCTGACACATGTCCCTAGCAAAAAATACTATTATTGCCGATCACCATAATTGTTGACTTTTCTCAACTTTCACCCCTATTTTTAAAACGGCCATAATTTTTTCATACGACATTATTTTTTTAAAAAAATTACACCATAAAAACAAGCTTTCAATCCTCTTTCATTTGCGTACCCTACTACTATACTTTTTTTTTAAAAAAAAATTGTTGGGTCGATAGCTTGATCGTGCTCTGTTCTTCACTTTTTCCATTGTTCATGACTAGCTTGTTTTATACATTATCTGAGAACTATTTATCATTGTAATCTGTCAAAAAGGAATGAAAGTAATAAAAAAGAAATTCAGATGGGTAGTTTCTTTGTGAATCAATGAAAATGCAGAAACAATAAATCTCGTCAGGTCAACAACCTTGTCGCAGAACGTAAACACATCTGAATACTAGTACTTCTCAAAGTTTTTTACCTAAACAATTGAAGATTATTATCTAAATAAGCAGGTGAAATATAGAAAGTGTTGATTTCGTGTGATTTAAACAAATAATAAATGAAAATAAATAAGTAGATATCATCGTTTAACAACTCAAAGATTAAACGCAAGTTATACTAGATAAAACGCAAGTTATACCTGATAAAAAGATGCAAGTTATATATGACACAAAAACGCAAGTTATACATGATAAAACGCAAGTTATATTGCAAGTTATACTAGATAAAACGCAAGTTATACCTGATAAAAAAGATGCAAGTTATATTTGACAAAAAACGCAAGTTATAAATGATAAAACGCAAGTTAAATATGATTAAACGCAAGTTATAATAGATAAAACACAAAGGTATACCTAATAAAAAGATGCTAATTATATCTGACAAAAAACGCAAGTTATACCAGATTAAACGCAAGCTATCAACCTAGCAAAAAAAATATTTTTTTTTAGCAATAGGGTATGCAAATGAAAGGGGATAAAATCCTTATTTTTACGGTGTATTTTTTTTTAAAAAAATAATGTCGTATGAAAAAGTTATGTACGTTTAAAAAATGGGGGTGAAACTCAACAATTATAGATTATACCTATTTTGCCCTTCCTCTTCTCTTTTGGAAACTCAACGTATACTTTTCTCATTTTAATCTCATCTATTAATTTATTTTGATCAAAAGTCCAAAATCCTTCTTATACTTTTTACTTTAACATAGTTTTTACGGTAAACTTTCTCATCTTCTATGCGTATAATAAACGAAAGCAATGTGGGACACATGGCACTCCCACATTGCACCTCAATCTCTTCTACTCCCACATTGTGCCACATGGCAATATGTGAGATTTTTTAAAATTTTCATTTTTTTTATCAAAAATCAGGAAAATATATAAGCAAAAAAAAACACACACACAGTTCATAATTGTGACACCCGGCACGATAGGTCAACATTTTTTCAAACACATAAGTCTACCTTAGCGAAAAACATTTATTAAACATACTTAACAAGGTCAGTTGAGTCAGAACACAGAACGTATTGTCCAGGGTTCAATGATTTGGAGGATCATTGGGTTAATCACACACACACACACGTTATGAGTCCCGTTGTTAGTGAATTACATGAATTAGATTAAGTAACAAATGTGAATTGATCCGTATATGGTGTAGAATATGCAAATACGTGTTTAAACGATGATTAGATGATTATCCATGATTATATATGCTTAACATAGGTTAGGATTGCATGTTTATGTGTTAGGATGTGTTAAAATGCGTTAAAACAAAAAAACTGGAAAATCTGAAAAACACATGTTTAGGTTCAACCTTAAGGGGGGTCGAACCTGGGAATGGAAAACACAAGAAACTCCATTCGACCACATGTAGTCTCATTCAACCTAGGTATGGGGTCGAAGGAGGCTTTAGTATAAATACCATACTTTGTCATTTTTCATCATTTCACAAACCCTAAACGCTTCTAAACAATCTCTAGCAACTTTAATCACTGGGGAAGGAGTTTTTGCTCTTGTTTTTCATAATCTAACCTACAAACATCTTCTAAACAAAGATCTAAGGTGTGTTCTTCATCCTAAATCCTTTTTAAAGCATTTTGATTCTTTTTCATTAAACCCCAAAGGTCCAGATCTGATTCTGTCACACCACGACAATGGCGGAAACACGTGGCGCGACGGTTCAAGAGCATAAAGTCAAGGTTAACGCAAATCACAAGTAATTTAAGAAAAAGGGTCATTTATTTAGGCGTCAAATCTTGTTCAAAACATTACATAAAAAGTAAATTGTTTATAACACAACCATAGAGGTTTCTCAAATATATCCCATAACCTTGGGAAATAAAGGTGAAACCCCGCAAAATATTTAACGCCGCATCGGAGGATTCCGTGACCCAGCTCGCCCTGATTGCCTTCATCTAATTACCTGAAAGATATGTTTAAAATTTCGTCAATATAAATATATTGGTGAGTTCACAGGTTTTTAGTTTCCAAAACTTGAATACTTGGGAAATACCATGTTATGACAATATATAGGAGTTGCAAATTCCTATAATTCTACTTGAGACTTGAAGGGATATGGTATTAAAACATTACAAACACCATACCATCGCCCACATAGAACAGGCTTCGCCAGACGCTTACCCGCCCGTTCTACGTCAGCGGATCGCTTTGCGCCCATCCGACCGTTTTACGTCAGCGGAACGTCTGGCGACCACAAACCCGTTCTACGTCAGCGATGCTCCTGCCGCCCGACGCGTGCATTTATATTGACGATCCACGTCGGCGGAACACCTGGCGTCCACCCGCCCGTTTTACGTCAGCGGTGCACCCGACGCCAGGCGCACGAATGTACCTCAAGGCTTCCTTGACAAGCGTCACTACAAGTGGAAGATACCTTTTGGGGCAGCCTTGGGACTCACCCCTGCCCCAAGCAAATATCTCTGACACAACAGGCAGCCCGTCAGAGTTTCTCTCCAACCAGAGACTTTCCCCGGTCTGACGAGCAGAAAAGGCGATGACGTGGCAGCCTCTCAACCAAGATATCTTCCTGACAGAGCAGACTTTCTCTGTCCATCTCGAAATCCTGGAAAAGTATAAGGTGTCTACCACCCGGATGCACCAATGGGCAAGCACCACGTGTCAACCGCCCATCAGCGTCCACTTACTGGGCGCCACGTGTACATACGTCAGGACGGTAACATCTCCCCTAGCTTCCTACTTTACTAAAACCCACTTGCACCAAATGGGCCTAAAGGCTTGGGCCGGATTATGGAGACTCCTCTACCTGGGCCGGGCCCCATTAAAGGTAGAGGATGGGCTGAGAAAGTAGGGCAGCTCGGTACTATAAAAGGAGGACTCTCTTCTCCTTTTATTGGCATCGAATACCCAATACACTTTCACTCAAGAAGAATACGAGCTCTCGTACCTTCTTCACCCCCCCCCTGTTTATTATACTAACGATTAGAGGCTCGGCTCTTCTAATTGGTAGTCTCGTAAATCCCTGGTCTTGCCTACAGACCCACACGTATTTTATAATCACACTCTCTTTAGAAAATACAGTAGAATCACCGTACGGATAGTTCTCTTTTCAACTATCCTTACATTCGTGTTTCTTCATTGGCGCCATCCGTGGCCTTACCACAACCGCTCCAACCCAATAAACTTTTAGGGCCGGAATTGTAAAAATGACCTCACCCCCACGAGCGTTCACCCCATCCGGGGCCGTCGAAGATATCACCGACGCCACCCCATCCCACCCAACATCAGGGGATCATAACAACCAACAACAACCACTCATAACCCCCAGAAACCTCGAGCCCCAGCTCGTAGATATAACCCCTCCAACGGAGGAGGAAATCGAGGCACTAAACAATGACTGGTATGACCGCCAGCGACAAATCCTCGACGCACAACTAGAACGCCGCCGGCGCACCGGTAAAACAATAATGGGCTCCTCCTCTAGACAACCCGCAAAAACAGCAGCACCCGCCCGTCACGGGGAAGGTCCAGGGCAAACCCCTGAGGACCAGGCCCGTGCAGAGCACAATCGGTTCGACGCCGAAGACTATGACGAAAGCTCGTGGGAGGATGACGCCTCCCGCGACTATCGTCATAGCCCATATTACAGGCGCGAGCGATTAAACCGCTACAACAACGACGCCACCACCGACCTATCACTCCCATACAGACCAGCCGCATTCGCGGATAGGTCTAAATTTACCAGGCGCATTTCTGAGGCACCAATCCCACCAAGACAACGCCTACCGGCCAACGTCAAAATCTACGACGGACTATCCGACCCAGATGACCACCTGGGCATATTCAATCAAGCCGGGGCCGTCATCGGTTGGACCCTACCTGTTTGGTGCCACATGTTCGCCCAGACACTCACCGGAGCCGCCAGGGTCTGGTTCGATAACCTCCCCACCGGCAGCATCGACAGCTACGACCAGCTGATCGAAAAATTTTCTCTCCACTTCAGCCAACAGCGCCGCCACAAGCGCGACAAAAGCCAAATCTCCCTGTGCAAACGCAGAGACACTGAACCTCTCGAGGACTTCATCGTACGGTTCAACAAGGAGGCCCTCCAGTTAGGAACCGGCGACGAAGCAACACGAACCTCCTTTTTATCTAACGTCAACGATGATGGCCTACAACACACACTGCAAGGGAAAGATGGCGTCCCAGACGCTTGGGAAGAGGTTGTCCGCATCTCAAAACTCTACGCGGGCAACCAGAAAACCATGCGCCATAACCAGAGAGGGAGTTCCAGCAACAACCGCAGCCGCGGCAATAACCGATCATCCGTCTGGAACCGCATCTCCGGCTCCACCGATGAAGGACGATACTCAACTTCTGGCGACGCCAGAAACATCATCGGCAACAAACAAAACCGCGAACAGCGGAACAGCGGCCGCCGAAACCAAGATTGGACACCCCTCACCAAAACGCCATCTCAAGTCTTATCACAAGTCCTCTCCACCGGAGAGGTAACTTTTAAAATCCCCAAGCCCATGGGGGCAAAACGAAAAAATGTTGACACCACCAGGTTCTGCGAGTTCCACAAAGACGTGGGCCACGATACCGACAACTGTTATAGCCTCAAAATGGAAATAGAAGCGGCCCTACGCTCCGGGAAGCTCGCCAACCTGGTAAAAAACGTCCGCGCAGGGGCCCGCCGACAAGACGAACCGGAAAAAGCCATCAAAGACATCAGGACACACTACATCCGCGGTACCCACAGCAGACAGATCAACATGACGAGAAGCACTAAACGAAAAACCAGCTTCCCTAATACCGCAACTACATCTGAAACCTCAAATTGGCGAGAGGCCCAAGTCCTCCTCCCGATAATCCCAGGGGGCGCTCAATCAACGACCCCCCTCACCATCACAGCATTGTTCGGACACTACCGAACTTACAAAATGATGTGCGACGGCGGCAGTAGCTTCGACATCATGTACCAACAATGCTTTGACCAGCTAGACGAAGAAGACAAGGCACGCCTACAGCCAGACGCGCCTATCGCTGGCTTCTTCAACGAGATAATCCATCCCATCGGCAAGTTCGACTTTACGGTCACACTTGACGACGGCATTCACAGCCGCTCCGAGGTATGCACCTTCCACGTCATCCCAGCCACCTCCTCATATGATATACTGTTAGGAAGACAGGGTCTGGCGAACTTCAACACCACCGCCTCAACCCCTCACCAAACCATGGGCTTCCCAACGCCCACCGGGATCGCATACATCCGAGGCAATCAAGAATGCCTCATGACAAGCCACCCGCCAGACGACACGGCGGCGCTTCCATCAAGCCCACCAACTGACGAAAGCTGGATCCTCAACCCAGCCTTCCCTGAACAGACCATCACCTTGGGCCGAACCCTATCCCCCCAGGTGAAAACACACCTAAAACAGCTACTGGTGGCAAACAAAGACGTCTTCGCATGGCAATCGTCAGACATGGTCGGCGTCCCAAGACACATCGCTGAGCACCGCCTCAATACATACAAAGACTCACGCCCAGTGGCCCAAAAGAAGCGGCCACTCGGCCCCGACAGAGTCAAAGCCATGAATGAACAAGTTGACGACCTACTAGAGGCGGGCATCATCAGAAAATGCAATCACCAAACCTGGGTGGCCAACCCAGTAATGGTGCTAAAAAAGAATGGGTCCTGGCGCATGTGCGTCGACTACAAGGACCTAAACAAAGCATGCCCCAAAGATCACTACCCTCTCCCAGAGATCGATTTGAAGGTCGACTCACTCGCGCCATTCAAATACAAGTGTTTCCTCGACGCATATCGAGGATACCATCAAATCCAAATGGCTTACGAAGACGAGGATCGAACGGCGTTCAGAACAGATCGAGGGGTGTACTGCTACACCAAAATGCCCTTCGGACTCAAGAACGCCGGCGCGACCTACCAACGCCTCATGGACCAGGCGTTCATCAACCAGATAGGCGTCAACCTCGAAGTCTACGTCGACGATCTAGTCATCAAAAGCACCCAGGAAGACACAATGCTCATGGACATCAAGCGCACTTTCGAACAGTTGCGCAGCATCCAAATGAAACTGAATCCAGGCAAATGCTCCTTCGGAGCAGAAGAAGGGAAATTCCTAGGCGTCATCGTCACCAATGGCGGCTTCAAACCCAACCCTGAAAAAATCCAAGCAATCCAGCGGATGCCGTCACCAAACTCGATAAAAGACGTGCAGACTCTGATGGGACGTTTGGTTGCTCTCAACCGCTTCCTATCAAACTACGCCTCCAAGTCTTTTCCTTTTGTTCACACTTTACGAAATGTACTCAAAAAAACACAGTTTCGCTGGACACCGGAGGCAGAAGTGGCATTTCGTGAAATGAAACAATGTTTAACCTACTTGCCAACTTTAACAGCACCGCTTCCAATGGAGCCCCTTACACTATATCTATCTGCATCAGAAACGGAAATCGGCGCCGTCCTATTAGTAGAACGCAACAAAGTACAAACACCGATCTACTATATCAGCCGAACTCTAGCAGACGCAGAAACCAGATATTCGACAATGGAAAAACTTGTCCTAGCATTAGTCCACGCGTCAAGACGCCTGCGACGATACTTTCAAGGACACCCAATCAACGTCCTCACAGACTACCGAATAAATACAGTACTATCCAAACCAGAACTCTCCGGCCGCCTGGCCAAATGGGCAATCGAATTAGGCGCACACACCATCGTCTACAAACCAAGACCCGCGATAAAAGGGCAGGTCCTGGCAGACTTCATCGCAGAAATCCCCACCGATAAAATCCAAGACTGCAAAGACGAACAAGACCCCAAGCCCATCCCAGACGACCGAATCACCTGGTCATTATACACCGACGGAGCTTCCAATGATCAAGGCTCGGGCGCCGGACTTCGCCTCGTCAGCCCCGACAAGACAGAATTCACGTACGCCGTGCGCCTAGAGTTCCCAAGCACAAACAACGAGGCCGAATACGAAGCATTCTTGGCAGGCCTACGGCTGGCGCACAAAATGGGCGCCAGACACCTCAACGCTCATGTAGACTCCATGCTGATAGCAGGCCACATGAACGGCGTCTACGACGCCAAGGACCCCGTCATGGCCCAGTACGTCGACCAAGCCAAGCTCCTCACCAAGAAATTCGTCACTTGCACCATCCTCCATATAAACCGAAGCGGCAACAAGGAAGCTGATGCACTCAGCAAAATGGCCTCCACCGCCTGGCCACATATGGCCAAGGAGGTACGTATCGAAACCCTACCTCAACCTTCGGTACCACTCAGACAGGTCAACATAACGCAGACAGGCGTCGGGTCATGGATAACCCCTATTCAAGCCTACCTAGCAACAGGCACGTTGCCACCTCAAAAAGCGGAAGCTCGAAAAATCCAATACAAATCCCAACATTACCAATTAATGAACGGGATCCTATACCGACGCTCGTACTTGGGGCCGTTATTAAAATGCATGGACGTCGCGACAGCCACCTCACTTATCAGAGAAATACACGAAGGCATATGCGGGATCCATGCAGGACCGAGAATGGTCGTCGCCAAAGTCATGAACGCTGGATATTATTGGCCGGGTATGCATCAAGACGCCGTCAAAATTCTACGCACCTGCTTCAACTGCCAACAACACGCGCCAAATACCCTGCGCCCCAAAAACGATCTGGTACCAGTTACGGCCGCCTGGCCATTTCAAAAGTGGGCCATGGACCTGGTCGGCCCGTTTCCAATGGCCCCCGGAAAGATACAGTACCTAGTCGTTGCCGTCGACTACTTCACAAAATGGGTAGAGGCCAAGCCACTTGCGTCGATAAGCGCAGAACAGATAAAAAAATTCATCTGGGAATTCATCATCTGCCGCTTTGGCTTACCCATGGAAATCGTCACCGACAACGGCACACAATTCACCGATAAAAAACTGCAAGCTTGGCTAACGCAACTAGGCGTCAGCCAGATCTTCTCATCCGTTGCTCATCCGCAAGGCAATGGCCAGGTGGAGCGCATCAACAGATCCCTAGTCGAAGGCATCAAGACACGCCTAGGATCAAAACGAACGGGCTGGGTGGAAGAGCTACCACACGTGCTATGGGCACATCGCACCCTCACAAAGACCAGCACCAGCGAAACTCCATTTAGCCTAACCTACGGATCCGAGGCCGTAATACCCGCGGAGATAACATTCCCGTCACCACGGGTCCTCAATACAGACAACACGGACAATGACAAAGAGCTACGCCTCAATCTAGACCTCCTAGATGACAGGCGCGATATCGCCGCCATACGCGAAGCAAACTACAAAAAACAATTGGAACGTTACTACAATTCGAAGGTCAAGGTTTGCGAATTCGACATCGGCGACTATGTCCTTAGGGACAACTATGCCTCCCACGCAGAACGCCCGGGAAAGTTAGCACCTAACTGGGAAGGGCCTTACAAAGTCCAACAAGTACTAGGAAAAGGGGCATATGCGCTCGAAAAACTCGATGGAACACCCATACCCAGATCATGGAATGTAGCGCAATTGCGCAAGTGCTACTTGTAAAAAAGTTTCAGTTTTTTATTCTTTCCTCTAAACTTATGAAGTTAATTTACCCTTCACAAACTAATTCGGCGCACTACTCACTTGTGAAGCTAATCTACTCTTCACAAGTGGCTCGGCGCACTAATCACTTGTGAAGCTAATCTACTCTTCACAAGTGGCTCGGCGCACTAATCACTCGTGAAAACAAAACACCTCACTTACTCATTGGGCGCACTCCTCACTTGTTAATCTACTCAGCAAACGACGCACAAACACATCAGACAGATCAACAAGACGCAGAACAAAAGGAAACTTCATTTCATTTCATCAAACAATATTTACAAGAAAGAGAAAGTTACAAAATGATCTACTGAGGAGGCTCATGAGCCGTCCCCGAGCTACCCGCCCCGGACCTTTCCTTCTCCGCTCGCTCTTTCTCTGCACGCTCACGGCCTACGCGATCAGATTCCTCTACCCACCGCTTAAATTTGGCGATAGGATCGGAATCGGCCAGGCATTGCCGCACAACCTGCAGCACGGGGAACTCAATCTGCTCCAACTTCTGAAGCTGCTCCATCAGCAGCTGGTCCGTGTTAACGTCGCCAAAGGGCTGCTCCTCCACAGGCGCGCCATCCTTAGCGGCCAAGTATCCCTCCAACCAGCCGATGTGGACGCCCGTGGTACGAGCAGCATCAACCACTTCGGCAATCTGCTCGCCCATCTTGGGCGCATTCCAACAGCGTTCATATACCTGCACATCAAACAGAGGTTAGAACAAACAAGAAACAAAAAGCGAAGGAAAAACTTAGAAAAAGATCCGGAAACTTACTGCGGAGATCCCGTCGGACATCACCCACAGCGACTTCTCAACATACCCCCTTTGGGCATCAAGCAGAAGCGTCTTCTCCAACCCCCACGCCTCCCGCTCCCTCGCCATCGCCGCAACCTGCTCCTCCAGCTCGGACACTCGAGTGGTCATCCTCACCACATCGGCGTCCTTCGCCTTCAGATCACCAACGGCGGTGGCATACTTCGAGGACAGTTCCTCCAACTCCTTGCCCTTAGCTGCCGAGACCTTCTTCTCCTCAGCCAGGGCAACCTCGGCCTTTTGTATCAATTGACGACGGCGCTCCAACTCCGTGTTGACAACCGCCGACGACTTGGCCCATGCCTTCTGCTTTTCAGCAGCATCAGCATCCTTCTGGCGCAAGTCGGACTCCAACTTCCGAACCTGCTCCAGAAGACGTACACGAGCCGTCTCGTATACCTCCTTCTCCCTAGCAAGACGTTCGGCCTCACCAGCAACCGACGCCCGCTCATCCAGAAATTCACCCTCTCCTCTGTGCAAGGCATAAAGATTGCCTAAGGTCTGCGTTAGGTTCATGCACATCTCGGAGAAAAGGGTGCCACGGTCCTGAGCCCGATAATGGGCACGCTCCGCCGGAGGGAGCGCATAGCTCACAAACTCCTCAGCCACGAAGGGATTGAGGAATCTGCAGCTCTCGGTTATACGCCACCCAGGCGTATAAACCGGAGAATCAAGACGGAAGGCAGGTCCGCTAGAGGACGCAACCATGCCTTCGGCCCTTTGTGATTTTGGGGCCCCCATCCCACCACCAGGAAGTGGAACCTCAGCGACATCCTGCTCGCTCAGGTCCACAAACACGGGCCCGCCCCGCTGGCCCTCTCCACCCTGAGCACCCGCACCCTCGGCCTGCTCCTTCTTCATATGCACCAAATCCTCGTGCTGCTTCAGCAACACGAGGCGGCGCTCCTCCGCCTCCTTCTCCGCCGCCAGCTCGGCCAAGCGAGCCTCCTCAGCCCGCTTCCGTTCAGCCTCAGCTAAACGGGCATCTTCTGCCCGTTTACGCTCCAGCTCCAACTGGCGAGCGGCAGACTCCTCCTCCTCCTTCCTCTTCAGCTCAGCTTCGGCCACGCGCCTGTCCTCCTCCTCCTTGCGCGCAGCCTCAGACAGTTGCGCCCCCTCAGCTAGGAGGCGCTCTTCCTCGAGCTTCTTCTTCCGCTCCTCCTGATACTGTCGAACAGAAGGAGGGATGGAACCTACAAGGAAAAACGAAGACCAAAGTTAAAAAAAAAAGAGAGGAAGAAGGAACAGAAAAGGCATGATAGACACTCACTGCTAAGCTTCTTCAATGCCTTCATATAAAAAGGCTGACGCACCGGCGGCGGCTCAAGCTCTAGGTCACCACCAAGAGCCGCCCGCTTTGGCGACGATCCACCAGCCACGGTCTCCTCAACCGTCTCCGGCTCCTTGCGCTTGCGTGCTGCAAACAACATCAGACGTCAACAAAACAATAAATAAAAAAAAAAAAAAAGAAAAGGGAGGTAAGAACAAAAATACTTACTGTCAACAGGCGCCTCCCCTGTCGGGCGACCTTCAGCAGTCGCAGCACCCCCTTGCGCCGTTGCCGAAGAAGACCCGTCTCCGGCACCACCTGTAGAGCGACGCGAACGATGGGCCAGATCAGATGAGGGATCACTCAGCTCATCATCAGATAAGAACACATAATCAACCCCCTCCGCCGTCTTGACGGACAGCGGATCAGGGTTGATCAAAAAACCTACTTCAAGGTTAGAGCGCGCACCTTGAACAGGGGCGGGGAACAGGAAGTTCTCCGCCAAAGCCTCCATCTCCCAGACACCGCCCTCTGGCACGGCCACATACACGGTCTTTACAGCCCGAGCGGCAAAGTAGTCGAAGAGTAGATCACCTGCGACGACATACAAAGATATGAGACGCAAGACAACATAGCAATAATAGAAAAATAAATAAAAGAAACTACTACTCACCCTCCACAGAAAGCGCACCACCATCACCGGCAGGCGCTACATTGTACCCCTCCCTAACGCCCAGACGGCTGAGCCCCAGCAAACGCATAATACCCTCATCCAGTTTGTCCAAGTCATCTAGACGACTTGGATGCGCAGAAAGCTCCTGGAACCACGCCTCCTCTTGGAAGTCCTTCATAACTTCAAAGGACGGCACCTTCTGCCCAGGGCGCAGTTCCAACGTCGTCATCTCCACTGGGATGACCTCCTTCTTCACAAAGAAGAAGCACCTCTTCCACTCCCGAAGAGTTTTTGGAGAACTCTTCGGTATGATCAGGCTCACGCTCTTGGATCTCTCCACAAAAGAGACCCAGCCCGACTCCTTCACCTCCAGCTTGTAGAACACATTGAAGTGCTCAAACACCGGCTGCCTCCTCAGGGCCCGACAAGTGGCCTCGAAGTGCATCACCCTCATCACCCCAAAGGGGCTCATCTGAGAAACGTGCACTCCGTATCTCTGAAGAACAGAGATGAAGAAACGAGACACCGGCAACCGGAATAACCCCTTCTGAAAATATGCCTCATATAGGCATATTTTCCCTTCCGGGCAATCTACCGGAGTTTGCCCTTTCTCCGGCAACTCCGGGTCCCATTCACGAAGAATACCAAATCTCTTGACCAAAGACCTGAATTTGTCTTTGGACCAGGAGATTTGGGCGTCTTTCATAGACAGCTCCGCCTTCTTATCTTCAGAAGACATCTTCAAACGACGAATCAGAAAAAGCTAACTTTTTGATCGGAGAAATAGAAAGAAAGAAGGAAATTCAGAAGAAAACTTCGAAAGAAGAAGAAGATGATAGAAATCCAAAGGAGGTGGACGACTATTTATACCCATCGCATTTAATGCAGGTAATTATGACGGGCAGGCTTTCCAACATGAAGGTCCAATCACAGGCAAACACGTCACTCTGCCCATGTGCCAAAACGGCCCACGCGCCGCGCGTGTCTCACTCGCGAGACGGTCGTCCTACCCCTGCTGCCGATGACCGACACGTGTACACCCACGTCCAAAAAAGGATGACGATGACCGACACGTGTACGCCCACGTTCAAAAAACCACCACCAACAGCTGTCAACACCCATCAGATGTACAACACGTGTCCACCTAGCAACTCAACAGTCGTACTGACTGTCAGACACGATCTCCAAAGCAGGTCTACCAACCGTCAGGCACGTCTTTTCAAATTCAAAACATTCCCGCCTTTAATTTACACAAATCCCAAAGAGACAAATTCAATGCGGAGTAAATGCAGGCGCAGACCGCGACAAAAAATGACTTTTCACAACCTCCGGCCGCGCAAACAGGGCCAACGCCTATCTTGGGCCAACGCCTGCGCGCCAGAGCGAAAATTTTGAAAAAATCAAATTTCACAACCCTTGGCCGCGCAAACAGGCCCAACGCCTATCTCGGCTCAATGCCTGCGCGCCATAGCGAAAATTTTGAAAAAAATCAAATTTCACAACCCTTGGCCGCGCAAACAGGCCCAACGCCTATCTCGGCTCAATGCCTGCGCGCCATAGCGAAAATTTTGAAAAAAATCAAATTTCACAACCCTTGGCCGCGCAAACAGGCCCAACGCCTATCTCGGCTCAATGCCTGCGCGCCATAGCGAAAATTTTGAAAAAATCAAATTTCACAACTTTTAGGCGCGCAAACAGGCCCAACGCCCATCTTGGCCCAACGGCTGCGCACCAAACACAATCTATGCGCACCCCGTCATACGCCCACAGCTTGATCTCTGTGCGCGCACCAGTTGACGAAGAATAAACAAAAACACACGTCCACTTCGGTACATGAAAACCCAGTGACGACTGGATGTCACTGAAAGTACACATGTGAAATCAAGTCCAGCACTCCCCAAAGATACAGGTCAGCACTGGACTGGGGGGACTTGAAGGGATATGGTATTAAAACATTACAAACACCATACCATCGCCCACATAGAACAGGCTTCGCCAGACGCTTACCCGCCCGTTCTACGTCAGCGGATCGCTTTGCGCCCATCCGACCGTTTTACGTCAGCGGAACGTCTGGCGACCACAAACCCGTTCTACGTCAGCGATGCTCCTGCCGCCCGACGCGTGCATTTATATTGACGATCCACGTCGGCGGAACACCTGGCGTCCACCCGCCCGTTTTACGTCAGCGGTGCACCCGACGCCAGGCGCACGAATGTACCTCAAGGCTTCCTTGACAAGCGTCACTACAAGTGGAAGATACCTTTTGGGGCAGCCTTGGGACTCACCCCTGCCCCAAGCAAATATCTCTGACACAACAGGCAGCCCGTCAGAGTTTCTCTCCAACCAGAGACTTTCCCCGGTCTGACGAGCAGAAAAGGCGATGACGTGGCAGCCTCTCAACCAAGATATCTTCCTGACAGAGCAGACTTTCTCTGTCCATCTCGAAATCCTGGAAAAGTATAAGGTGTCTACCGCCCGAATGCACCAATGGGCAAGCACCACGTGTCAACCGCCCATCAGCGTCCACTTACTGGGCGCCACGTGTACATACGTCAGGACGGTAACATCTCCCCTAGCTTCCTACTTTACTAAAACCCACTTGCACCAAATGGGCCTAAAGGCTTGGGCCGGATTATGGAGACTCCTCTACCTGGGCCGGGCCCCATTAAAGGTAGAGGATGGGCTGAGAAAGTAGGGCAGCTCGGTACTATAAAAGGAGGACTCTCTTCTCCTTTTATTGGCATCGAATACCCAATACACTTTCACTCAAGAAGAATACGAGCTCTCGTACCTTCTTCACCCCCCCCCCCCCTGTTTATTATACTAACGATTAGAGGCTCGGCTCTTCTAATTGGTAGTCTCGTAAATCCCTGGTCTTGCCTACAGACCCACACGTATTTTATAATCACACTCTCTTTAGAAAATACAGTAGAATCACCGTACGGATAGTTCTCTTTTCAACTATCCTTACATTCGTGTTTCTTCAAGACTATAATCAAACCAAGACGTATAATAAATATGCCCCGCTCCAAGTCGTTACTCGGTATCCTACGACATAAGTTCAGAATATATGCACCCCAGGCATACACTAATGCATAATCGACGCTATCGATTAGGGGTGGGCCTTGTCAGGCACCAATAGTACTATCCAATATTCCACCGGTTTCAATTCCCTGAATAAATGATTATAGAGGCGAGGACTCAACCCCGAGTGGCGGTCACACCTCAAGTAATAAATCCGTCAAACATTTTCCCCTAACATATCTTTCCCCCGAAAACGTAAAAATAGTTTAAAATGGGGCCGTGAAACTCACCTGTATCAACGTCCGGCTCAATAAGCAGATATCAAAAGGGTCTCGCACCTACAAACGTCCTAGACGTATAAGTCACTATCCCTATAGTGCATGTGCCTTGGCAAGTTGTACACCCAACTCCCGACCACAAGTCATTCCAAATACTGTTTAATTAAGCGCGTATCCTAGGTTTCGTTGGCGTTAGATTACCCTTTGTGTTACAAGTTATATATATTACTCTTGTTAATATTTCCTTAACTTGTCCTTTATTATTATCGACTCGACTTCACTTAACATATAATTATTTTCCCATTTAAATAATTATACTTAAGATCGCATCGCTCGATATAATATATATTTCAACACTCGACCCGACTCACTTCGCCGCACATTTGTTTTCCCATTTAAACAAATATGCTAAGATCTTGTCGTTCGATTGTATATTCTCAACACCCGATTCAACTCACCATACCGTATATTTATTTTCCCATTCAAATAACTATACTACGCTCTTGTCGGCACGGCATACACATATATATATATATATATATCTTTGTCTACTCGTCTCGTTTTCCTTCCCACATATCTACTTTCCCATTAAGTAGATATACTAGAATTTTGCCGAGACGAGCGTACATATATATAAATGTGTAATTTTTCTTGTTAAGTATATACGTTTGTTTAACGTCTTACTTGTTTACGTTATGTTTTTCTCCCACGAATAATTCCTTCAACACTTAGGAAAGTGTTTATTAGTTTTCACCCATGATGTATATATATATTTTACTTCCTAAATATATATATTTTCTCATCTTGCCGCAATGGCATTTTTCTCATGTTTTGTCCGTGTACGGTTTGTTAACGCGTCTTAGTTCGATATCTTAGTTCGAATAGTCAATTTCTCCAAGTTTTTCCCAACATGTGTCTTATAGAAATATTATTCATTTTTCTTCTTCCTAACTCATGTTACTTGGAAGGTTTAAAATACTTATGTATCTTTAACCCAACTTGTTAACTTAACTACAAAAATGCTTCCAATACTTTTATATTCCCATTTATATAAAAGTATTCATTTTTGTATAAGTTTCCCAAGTTTTAATTTTTGTTTAACATTTTTATAAAATCTCTATTTTATAAAAATCCTTATGTTAATACAATCCATATTTTTATAACTTTCACTTTTATAAGAATATACTTTTTATACAAAAATACCCAAGTATATCTACTAGTATTTACCAAATCAACCTTGGAAAATTATTACTTATACTTTTGACACCAAACTTTCCATTAATGCACTTTTGGGCTAATAGTCTCTAAAATGTTCATTTTAGTCCTCTAACTTTCAAAGTTACAATATTAGTCCCTTAACTTTCAAATGTTGCATTTTTCCACTCTAACTTCCAAAGTTAGCATTTTTCACTCAAAATAGTGGACTTTGAAGATTCATCTTTTTATTGGTAAGTTATTTTTGTATCAAAACACTTTTAATAGTCTTATATTTCCTATACAAGACTACTTGTATGTGTGTTTTATGTATTTGTCCATTATATCAAAATCTCATTCTTCTAAGTAAGTAACTTTAATTTTTCAACTTCTTTATTCATGACATTCTAATATATTCCATCATATGTTATGCCTTAGATGATCATTTTAAGATGATTAAAGTTACCTTTTAACACATTCAAGTTTGTTCTACAAATCTTAATCAAATCATCATCCTACTTAGTGTATGTGTAGATTTTATACATTTTCAAGAACACTACTTTATCATCATCAAATCCATGATCCATTTACATATCTTTAATCATTTATTTTTCTCATGTAAAACCTATTAAAGATTATGTTTCAAACCACATTTTAAACCCTTCATGTACAACTTGCTTCTAAGAACACATACATGAATATTAATAATCAAAACAAGGTTAAGAAGCTTACTACTAGCACAAGGCTAGGGAAGACAAAACCTTGGATTTTGAGAGGGGTTTAGTGTGTTCTTCCTTAATGGTTAAGCTCCAAGCTTGAAACACACAATAGGGGTTTGGATGATGGATTATTTTGAGTGATTTGAAGATGTAAAAACTTGAAAGAAATTGGTGTATGGATGGGGTAAACTCACGGCCAAGGGAGAAGAAAGAAGAGAGTTTTTGCTTGTTTCTTCAAAGGACTAACACATGTTTATATACTACTATCATATGTAATCTTTCCAAAGATTCAAGTAATCTTATAGAAGATTGGGTTGTGTACTTAGGATCTTTGGGAGGATATTATATGTGTGTGTGTGTGTGGTGCCGTGAGGTAGAGAGAGGGGAAGAGATGTTGCTTGTGAATCTTTGCTAAATCTTGGTAATCTCTTATAATCTTTATATTTGATTCACTTACAAGCATGTGTGCACTAGGTAATGATATGATGAGTTCTTGTCTTGGATTATTAAGGCCATAGGGCCGAAAATTCTTACACAAGGGAGCATGCTTTTGTACTTCAAGTCTTACAACTTTTGGCTCTTCCATGCATGCTTAACAATATAGGTTTAGTAGGTTATTATTAAAATACATTGCATGATCATAATATGGCCATTTAGGCCGGCCCCTTTTGTGGCTTGGGTGGGGTCCACAACTCCAAATATTTACGCAATACTTGTTAAGTTTAATTCCTTGTCGTTCGGGTGTCGTTCGGGTATTTTTCGGGTTTTAATCGTGCGTTATTCGGACATTAAAAATACCTTTAATAACCCTTAAATATAGTCTAATTTAAGCGTTGATTGGTTATGTAGGCTTTTGCCGGGTGAAATTATGAGTTATACGCGTATCGGGTGCGGTACGCGCACTTTATTCGTTACCGGGAGATTTGTATGAGACGTTTCCACTTATGGTTTTGGAGTTCCAAAACTCATTATATTTTGTGAAAATACCCTTTATTTTATATCCTGGGTGTCCGGGATCCTTTTCGTTTATTTAATTATTACCGGGTAATTGCCAACGTCCATACCGGATAGTTTATTCGCACATGATCCAATCATGTTTTACCATTAAACGTATGCATTCCTATGCATTATTTGGAAATTGCTATCTCCTAAGGCCTTGATAATTAAATCACACATAATTGCATTTAATTACGTTAATCATATATTAATTAACTTGTACGGAATTACCTTATTTTTGCCGGTTGTTACATTCTCCCCCCGTTAAGAGAATTCCGTCCCGGAATTCACTTCGAGTTCTCCGGTACAGGTGCCTTCTCGAATAGGGCGGGATATTTTTGCTTCATCCGGTCCAGCCTTTCCCACGTGAACTCCGGTCCACGCTTGGCATTCCAGCGCACTTTGACCAATCTGATCTTGCTGCGCCTTAGTTTTTGGACCTTCCAATCAGTTACCTCGATTGGTTCTTCAACAAAAATGTAACTTGTCGTCAATTTGGATTTCGTCTGCTGGGATGATGAGAGTTTCGTCGGATAGGCACTTTTTAAAATTTGACACGTGAAACGTGTCGTGTATTCCACTAAGCTCTTGAGGCAATTTGAGCTTGTATGCCACTGTGCCTACCCTGGACAAGACTTCGAACGGTCCAACATATCGTGGGTTCAGCTTTCCGCGCTTTTCAAAGCGCGCGACACCTTTCCAGGGTGACACTTTTAGTAGGACCCTGTCTCCGACTTGAAATTCTAAAGGCTTTCGCCTCATATCAGCATAGCTTTTCTGGCGGTCACGGGCCGCTTTGAGGCGTTCCTTTATCAAAAAGACCTTGTCCGTCGTCTCTTGAACAATTTCGGGCCCGGTGAGTTGTTTTTCTCCAACTTCAGCCCAACATAACGGAGATCGACACTTGCGTCCATATAGAGCTTCAAACGGTGCAGCTTGAATGCTCGTATGATAACTGTTGTTATAGGAAAATTCTACCAATGGCAAGTGCGTATCCCAATTACCGCCGAAATCAATCGCGCATGCCCGCAACATATCTTCCAAGGTCTGGATGGTTCGTTCACTTTGACCATCCGTTTGGGGGTGATATGCGGTACTCATGTCGAGGCGAGTACCGAGGGCTTTATTTAAACTTTCCCAAAATCTTGAAGTGAAACGACTATTTCGATCGGAGATGATAGAAATAGGTACACCATGCTTAGACACAACTTCCTTAATGTACAAACGGGTCAGTTTCTCCAACTTGTCCGTTTCGCGAATCGGAAGGAAGTGTGCAGATTTTGTCAATCGATCAACGATTACCCAGATCGTGTCATGGCCGCTTGTTGTCTTGGGTAACTTGGTAATGAAATCCATGGTAGTTCGTTCCCATTTCCATTCCGGTATTTCCGGTTGCTGGAGTAAACCGGAAGGTCTCTGATGCTCAGCCTTGACCTTTGCGCAAGTCAAACATCGCGCAACATATGCCGCTATATCTCTTTTGAAATTCGGCCACCAATAAAGTTCCTTCAAATCGTGGAACATCTTGTCTGCACCAGGGTGAACCGAATATCTAGAACTGTGAGCTTCGGCCAATACTAGCTCACGCAATCCCCCGTACACTGGAACCCAAATTCTATTCATGAAATACAGGGTCTGGTCCGCCTTTGGTTCCAGTGAATCAATCATCTTTCGTAATCTTTCTCCTTTGACATTCTCGGGTTTAAGGGCGTTAACTTGAGCTTCACAAATTCGTTCAGTCAGATTCGTGTGGATAGTCAAACCCAAGGCTCGGACACGCAATGGTTTAACCCGTTCCTTGCGGCTCAAGGCGTCGGCCACAACGTTCGCCTTACCGGGATGGTACTTTATCTCACAATCGTAATCGTTTAATAATTCGACCCATCGCCGTTGTCGCATGTTTAAATCCTTCTGATCAAAGATGTGTTGCAAGCTCTTATGATCAGTGAAAATTGTGCACTTGGTTCCGTACAAATAGTGCCTCCATATCTTGAGAGCGAATACCACTGCACCTAATTCCAAATCGTGTGTAGTGTAGTTCTTCTCATGGATTTTCAGTTGTCTGGAAGCATAGGCTATTACCTTTTCTCGTTGCATTAATACACAACCCAAGCCTTGATGTGAGGCATCACAGTAAACCACAAAATCCTCCGTACCATCGGGGAGTGATAGTATCGGAGCGCCACATAACTTGTCTTTTAATAATTGGAATGCTGCCTCTTGCTTTTCCGTCCACTCGAATTTCTTATCCTTTTGGGTTAACATGGTTAAAGCTTGTGCTATCTTGGAAAAGTTCTCGATGAACCTTCTGTAATAGCCCGCAAGGCCAAGAAATTGTCGTACTTCGGTAGGAGTTCGAGGGGCTTCCCAATTTTTAATTGCCTCGATCTTGTCGGGATCGACGTGTATGCCCTTCTCGTTTACCACGTGGCCTAGAAAGTGAACTTCCCGAATCCAAAAGTCACACTTTGAGAATTTAGCGTAGAGCTTCTCTTTGCGTAATACTTCAAGGATTAATCGAAGGTGATTCTCGTGGTCTTCTTTGGTGCGTGAATAGATCAAAATATCGTCAATGAAAACAATGACGAATTTATCCAGGTATGGCTTACACACGCGGTTCATTAGGTCCATGAAAACCGCTGGTGCGTTGGTTAAGCCGAACGGCATTACCAAAAATTCATAGTGCCCATATCGGGTTCTGAAGGCCGTCTTTGGTACATCCTCTTCTTGTATACGCAACTGGTGATAGCCAGACCTCAGATCAATTTTGGAGTAATAGCTAGATCCTTGGAGCTGATCAAATAAATCGTCGATCCTGGGGAGAGGATAGCGATTCTTGATGGTTAGCTTGTTCAGCTCTCGATAGTCAATGCACATGCGAAATGTGCCATCCTTCTTCTTTACAAATAAGACGGGAGCTCCCCAAGGTGAGAAACTCGGTCTTATAAAACCTTTGTCCAACAATTCTTGTAGCTAGCTGGATAGTTCCTGCATCTCCCATGGAGCTAGGCGATATGGCGATCGTGCCACAGGAGCGGCTCCAGGAACGAGGTCGATGCGGAACTCGACTTGTCGAGGTGGCGGCAACCCCGGCAAATCTTCTGGGAATACATCCGGAAAATCTCTAGCTACTGGAATGTCTTCCAACTTTCGCTCGTCGGCCTTCTTGTCCACTACGTGTGCCAAAAATGCGACAAGTCCTTTTCTTAGGCACTTACGAGCCTTCATGCTTGAAATAATCCTTAGCGGCGTCCCGTGCCTTTCCCCTTGAATTGAGAGAGTTTCTCCGCTTGCGAGGGGGACTTGAATGACTTTATCGTTGCAAATCACGACGGCATGGTGCGTGGACAACCAGTCCATGCCAACAACTATGTCGAAACTTCCCAACACGACTGGCAAAAGATCAATCCCAAACTCGTGCCCACAGAGTTCTAATTTACAATCCCTCGCTACTTCTCTTATTTCAATAGTTTTACCATTAGCCAGTTCTATGGAGTAGGGTGTATCTAGTTTACTAGTTTTTAATCCAAGTAGTCTTTTAAACTCAATGGATACGAAGCTAAAGTCAGCACCGGTATCAAATAATACAGAGGCATAATGACCATTAAGAGGAAACGTACCAGTGACCACGTTGGGGTCTTGTCGTGCATCACCGGCTCCAATCACAAACGCCCGCCCGCGGGCTTGGTTGTTGACCTTGGGGCAATCCTTTTTCCAATGGTCCAGTGACCCGCATGCGAAGCAAGGTCTAGCTCCTCCGTTTTTCGGTGCTCCTGACCGGCAATCTTCAGTTTTGTGCCCTGAGCGGTGGCACTTTCCACAAGTTATCCCATTATTTCTCCCCTGGTTACCCTGTTTACCGCCATTACCACGTCCCGTGGCAACATACCCTTTCCCTTTCTTGTTCGAGCTACCCGATGCTCTATCCCTCTTTCCTTCATCCCGTTTACGTTTCCCAAATCTCGGCTTGTTCCCCTGATCATTCGCCACAACCGCTGAGCTTGTCCCCTGATTCTTGCCTTCCACACTGCTAGCCCCAGAAATTTTCAGTCCCGACACCTGTCGGATCAAAGTACCCATGCGAATAGCATCTTCAGTGAGGCTTAGCGCAAGATCAATAGCTGCGCGCATGGTCGTGGGTTTGGAAGCAGTGACCATGCTGCGTATTTGTGGCGCTAATCCGAACAAATACCGCTCTATCTTGTTGTTTTCAGGTGTGACCAAACGAGGCACTAGTCTGGCGAGATCGTGAAATCGGGACGTGTATACAGTCACGTCTGCTCCTATCATAGTAAGGTTCCAGAATTCTGTTTCCAGCTTCTGCCCCTCACTTGCCGGGCGGTATTCGGCGATCATAAGTTCCTTCAGTTCCGCCCATGACAGGGAGTAAGCAGTATCGTCACCCAATGACTGCACTTGGCTGTTCCACCAAGTTAGTGCTTGATCCAAGAACAAGTTAGTGGAGTACATGACCGACTGACGAGGGGTACACCCACTGATACGGATTATTGCCTCGGTCTTTTCGAACCATTTGACCAGGCCAACAGATCCTTCTGTGCCGCTGAAGTTGATCGGCTTACAGTCTAAGAAGGCTTTGAAAGTGCAGCCGCGCTCTCGCGAGGCCGTTTCTGCATTAATAAAGTAGCATGTTATTATGGGATAGGAGTTTTAGGATATTCTCCCATCGCTTTTTCAATTATTTTTAAACCTTCTTACCATTGGGGGAGGTTTCTCGTCGGTCGCTCCCCGTTAAGTCGCGTGATCGTTCGGAGCGGGCGGCTTCGTGCTCCGCGATCGCTCGGGCTATGCGCTCCGAGATCATGGTTTCAAGTTCAGCTGGTGTAGCGGGCAGTCCGTCTGCGCCACTGTTGCTTCTGGTGGCTGGTGCCATTTTTCTTCAATAATAATTATCAAAGGTTAATTTGGCAAACATTTATACAATATAAAGCATAAATAACAACCCAGAATATGAACACAATAGTCAACACCATGTCATCACACAACACACCATACAGAATAAATAATAATCAATGCAACATCACCACACAATCACACAAATCACAATATATGGAGTAAGCAATAATAATTGTAGACAACAACATATTTCACCATCATAATAATAAGATTTTTCATTAATTTCAATAGTACGAGTACAATGCTTGTTCATAATAACAAAATAGGGAATAACATCCCTCATACAATACATCGTTCTGAAATAAATAAAAACATCGTATCATATACCGTCATACCCGTACGGCTAGGCAAAATGCAAACGAGTGTCACAACTCGTGCTATACTACCATACTGCTACTACTATATATATCTGCAGGTGATTCTTCCATGTGTCCCTGATGCGTCCCTACTGTGGCGGCGGCGGCGGGAACTGATACTGTGGTGCGTGCATACTGATAGTTATACTAATCGCCATGATGCGCTCATATAAAAACTGTCGATGCGCAAAATGCGCATCACCGGTAATCCCACACTGTGCATCCATGCTCAACAACTCTTCAGCATAGTGTGCTAAAGCATCTCGAGCATCGATCATCCGTGTCCACATCAAGCGAGTCTGCTGCTCTACCTGGTTCACGGTGCGCTGCACCGTGTCTGCGAGGGTCTGGAAGTCTCGCTCCAGTGAGATAGCAGTGGACCATGCTGGTCCGGATAGGGGTGTCATCCTGGGTGGATGGGATGGTCCGGGTATATCGGGGTGAACTGGCTGGGATGGGCCAAAGGGGGCTGGTATCGGTATGTGGGAAAATAACGGGGTAAAACCCTGTGGTCTGGGGGTAAAGTGTGGTGGTATCAGGTAGGGGTCCCCTGCACCCAGAGGATACGGTGCAGGTGGCATGCTGGGCAAGGTGGGGATCGGTAGTGTCATAGCTATGGTGGGTGGTGCTACAAGCTCGGCCAAGGGGGCCATAAGGGGCTCTGAAATAGTGGCCCACTCTGGGGTGGACACCACTACGGTGGGGGTAGGAGGGCTCGCGGTGGCGAAAGCTGCCATACCTGCCCTGCGTAGCTCAGAGCTACCGGCGGGGCTACCCTCTAGGACGAGTGCTGCTGTGGCTGGCCCCTCCTGAGGTGCGGGCTCGAGTGGTGCAAGTGGGGCTACGGGGTCAGTAGGGGCGTCCTCCATCATTGGAGCCACTGGCTCCTCCTGGACGGCTGGAATCTCGGGTACTAGCATGTGCTCTACCGAGGCCACTGACTCGTCGTCCGAGTCATCTGAAATCCACCCGTTCCTCCCACGGGAAATTGGCATGAGCCTCATGCCTGGAGGAATGTGGATGTGCGGTACGGGTGCTGGCTCGTGATCGATGTGAGCCTGTCTATCAAACGGAGACTCCGCTGTCTCCAACTGGGCTGGGATAGGTTGTGACGGACCGGCACAGCCTTCAGGGAAATCCCTGACGGCTCTGATGGGGCGTGGGGCTAAGGGTGCGGCAGGTAAGGGTACAATAGGTAGGTCAGCCTGCGGTGCGTCGACCACGGGAGCCCCGCCATCCCCTGCGGGTGCCCAGTCAGGATCCTCGCTAGGATCCGTCTCGTCGGAATCGTCGTCTGATCCTCCTGCGACGTCCATCTCTACGTCATCTTCTTCCGCGTCGAGTACAACCAGCTCAACTGGCTCAGGCGGAGGTGCGGGAATGATCTGTAGACTACTATCATAACTTGGCGCTATACTTCCAGCGTCCGACATTCCTGGCAAAAGAACCGTACATATATATATATGAATTATTTTAAATTAGATAGTTAAGGCGTACGTTAACAGCAACCTTCCTAACCTCTAATACTACGTTAGTGCATAATGATACCCATGGCTAGCTCGGTCGGAATCTCCTCATGCCCAATGCTTCTTGAAAAATTACTTTATTGCGTTTAGCACCTTTATATATTCTTTTGAAAAATTTATCTTTGAACCAAATCCGGTTATAGTCTAGTTTTTAAAGAAAATACTCTAGTTCGCTATAACCTTGGCTCTGATACCACTTTCTGTCACACCACGACAATGGCGGAAACACGTGGCGCGACGGTTCAAGAGCATAAAGTCAAGGTTAACGCAAATCACAAGTAATTTAAGAAAAAGGGTCATTTATTTAGGCGTCAAATCTTGTTCAAAACATTACATAAAAAGTAAATTGTTTATAACACAACCATAGAGGTTTCTCAAATATAACCCATAACCTTGGGAAATAAAGGTGAAACCCCGCAAAATATTTAACGCCGCATCGGAGGATTCCGTGACCCAGCACGCCCTGATTGCCTTCATCTAATTACCTGAAAGATATGTTTAAAATTTCGTCAATATAAATATATTGGTGAGTTCACAGGTTTTTAGTTTCCAAAACTTGAATACTTGGGAAATACCATGTTATGACAATATATAGGAGTTGCAAATTCCTATAATTCTACTTGAGACTATAATCAAACCAAGACGTATAATAAATATGCCCCGCTCCAAGTCGTTACTCGGTATCCTACGACATAAGTTCAGAATATATGCACCCCAGGCATACACTAATGCATAATCGACGCTATCGATTAGGGGTGGGCCTTGTCAGGCACCAATAGTACTATCCAATATTCCACCGGTTTCAATTCCCTGAATAAATGATTATAGAGGCGAGGACTCAACCCCGAGTGGCGGTCACACCTCAAGTAATAAATCCGTCAAACATTTTCCCCTAACATATCTTTCCCCCGAAAACGTAAAAATAGTTTAAAATGGGGCCGTGAAACTCACCTGTATCAACGTCCGGCTCACTAAGCACATAGCAAAAGGGTCTCGCACCTACAAACGTCCTAGACGTATAAGTCACTATCCCTATAGTGCATGTGCCTTGGCAAGTTGTACACCCAACTCCCGACCACAAGTCATTCCAAATCCCGTTTAATTAAGCGCGTATCCTAGGTTTCGTTGGCGTTAGATTACCCTTTGTGTTACAAGTTATATATATTACTCTTGTTAATATTTCCTTAACTTGTCCTTTATTATTATCGACTCGACTTCACTTAACATATAATTATTTTCCCATTTAAATAATTATACTTAAGATCGCATCGCTCGATATAATATATATTTCAACACTCGACCCGACTCACTTCGCCGCACATTTGTTTTCCCATTTAAACAAATATGCTAAGATCTTGTCGTTCGATTGTATATTCTCAACACCCGATTCAACTCACCATACCGTATATTTATTTTCCCATTCAAATAACTATACTACGCTCTTGTCGGCACGGCATACACATATATATATATAACTTTGTCTACTCGTCTCGTTTTCCTTCCCACATATCTACTTTCCCATTAAGTAGATATACTAGAATTTTGCCGAGACGAGCGTACATATATATAAATGTGTAATTTTTCTTTTTAAGTATATACGTTTGTTTAACGTCTTACTTGTTTACGTTATGTTTTTCTCCCACGAATAATTCCTTCAACACTTAGGAAAGTGTTTATTAGTTTTCACCCATGATGTATATATATATTTTACTTCCTAAATATATATATTTTCTCATCTTGCCGCAATGGCATTTTTCTCATGTTTTGTCCGTGTACGGTTTGTTAACGCGTCTTAGTTCGATATCTTAGTTCGAATAGTCAATTTCTCCAAGTTTTTCCCAACATGTGTCTTATAGAAATATTATTCATTTTTCTTCTTCCTAACACATGTTACTTGGAAGGTTTAACATACTTATGTATCTTTAACCCAACTTGTTAACTTAACTACAAAAATGCTTCCAATACTTTTATATTCCCATTTATATAAAAGTATTCATTTTTGTATAAGTTTCCCAAGTTTTAATTTTTGTTTAACATTTTTATAAAATCTCTATTTTATAAAAATCCTTATGTTAATACAATCCATATTTTTATAACTTTCACTTTTATAAGAATATACTTTTTATACAAAAATACCCAAGTATATCTACTAGTATTTACCAAATCAACCTTGGAAAATTATTACTTATACTTTTGACACCAAACTTTCCATTATTGCACTTTTGGGCTAATAGTCTCTAAAATGTTCATTTTAGTCCTCTAACTTTCAAAGTTACAATATTAGTCCCTTAACTTTCAAATGTTGCATTTTTCCACTCTAACTTCCAAAGTTAGCATTTTTCACTCAAAATAGTGGACTTTGAAGATTCATCTTTTTATTGGTAAGTTATTTTTGTATCAAAACACTTTTAATAGTCTTATATTTCCTATACAAGGCTACTTGTATGTGTGTTTTATGTATTTGTCCATTATATCAAAATCTCATTCTTCTAAGTAAGTAACTTTAATTTTTCAACTTCTTTATTCATGACATTCTAATATATTCCATCATATGTTATGCCTTAGATGATCATTTTAAGATGATTAAAGTTACCTTTTAACACATTCAAGTTTGTTCTACAAATCTTAATCAAATCATCATCCTACTTAGTGTATGTGTAGATTTTATACATTTTCAAGAACACTACTTTATCATCATCAAATCCGTGATCCATTTACATATCTTTAATCATTTATTTTTCTCATGTAAAACCTATTAAAGATTATGTTTCAAACCACATTTTAAACCCTTCATGTACAACTTGCTTCTAAGAACACATACATGAATATTAATAATCAAAACAAGGTTAAGAAGCTTACTACTAGCACAAGGCTAGGGAAGACAAAACCTTGGATTTTGAGAGGGGTTTAGTGTGTTCTTCCTTAATGGTTAAGCTCCAAGCTTGAAACACACAATAGGGGTTTGGATGATGGATTATTTTGAGTGATTTGAAGATGTAAAAACTTGAAAGAAATTGGTGTATGGATGGGGTAAACTCACGGCCAAGGGAGAAGAAAGAAGAGAGTTTTTGCTTGTTTCTTCAAAGGACTAACACATGTTTATATACTACTATCATATGTAATCTTTCCAAAGATTCAAGTAATCTTATAGAAGATTGGGTTGTGTACTTAGGATCTTTGGGAGGATATTATATGTGTGTGTGTGTGTGGTGCCGTGAGGTAGAGAGAGGGGAAGAGATGTTGCTTGTGAATCTTTGCTAAATCTTGGTAATCTCTTATAATCTTTATATTTGATTCACTTACAAGCATGTGTGCACTAGGTAATGATATGATGAGTTCTTGTCTTGGATTATTAAGGCCATAGGGCCGAAAATTCTTACACAAGGGAGCATGCTTTTGTACTTCAAGTCTTACAACTTTTGGCTCTTCCATGCATGCTTAACAATATAGGTTTAGTAGGTTATTATTAAAATACATTGCATGATCATAATATGGCCATTTAGGCCGGCCCCTTTTGTGGCTTGGGTGGGGTCCACAACTCCAAATATTTACCCAATACTTGTTAAGTTTAATTCCTCGTCGTTCGGGTGTCGTTCGGGTATTTTCCGGGTTTTAATCGTGCGTTATTCGGACATTAAAAATACCTTTAATAACCCTTAAATATAGTCTAATTTAAGCGTTGATTGGTTATGTAGGCTTTTGCCGGGTGAAATTATGAGTTATACGCGTATCGGGTGCGGTACGCGCACTTTATTCGTTACCGGGAGATTTGTATGAGACGTTTCCACTTATGGTTTTGGAGTTCCAAAACTCATTATATTTTGTGAAAATACCCTTTATTTTATATCCTGGGTGTCCGGGATCCTTTTCGTTTATTTAATTATTACCGGGTAATTGCCAACGTCCATACCGGATAGTTTATTCGCACATGATCCAATCATGTTTTACCATTAAACGTATGCATTCCTATGCATTATTTGGAAATTGCTATCTCCTAAGGCCTTGATAATTAAATCACACATAATTGCATTTAATTACGTTAATCATATATTAATTAACTTGTACGGAATTACCTTATTTTTGCCGGTTGTTACATTCAAACATGTTTTCATGGATAAAAACCTTTCTAACATCTTCCTAAACAAAACCTTTTCATAAACAATGAGTTTTCATACAAATTAACATGTGTTAATGGTGTTTTATGTTGTGTTATGTATTGTTTGATGATCGATTGCTGTGTAGATGTTATAACAATGATCTAGGACTGTTGTTGATGATGATTTATGATTGAGATAGGTTACTAATTGATGTAATGGGTCACCAATGGGATGTTGGGTCTGTATGGTATGTCCGGTTAACGTTCAAACACACTTTTAAACACACATGGTCAAGATCTGGACAATCGGGGACTAGTTAACCTTCGGGTTAGTAGTCAACACACTTACATAAACTCAATGATAGGCCGCCATTAGTCGGGACTATCACACACATATCGAATTACTTTTTAACGGATGGAGCAGTTTAAGGTGAGTTCACGGCCCCACACTTTACTAGTTTTGTTTTCGGGGGAGAAACATGCTTATACATTTTAATCACACATTTTGATGTTATACTATGGCTCACATATCATTACTATACGGTTCATCAAATGTCCCTTAGAAACCACTAATACGGGGATGTAGCGGGGAAATGTGGATAGCGCTATTGGGCCTGACAAACCCCACTCGACAGCTGGAGGCCGGGCGGGTGCATATTGTCTCGAACACATAAGGCCTACCGGTGATGACGGTAGTCCGGAACATAAGGGTATCACACAGTAACAAGACAGTTAGCAATGGTTTCACCTGTATGAGTAACACACATGACGCCTAGCTAGCGTACACACAAGCATAGTATGAACAGTAACAGTAACGGTAATGGTTTTTAAAGGATTAACGAAACGTTTATTGAAAAACTTGTGAATTCGCCAGCATTATATGTTGACGTTTTTAGCATGTTTTCTCAGGTCGCTAAGGTAGCAGCAGTTGGGCTAGGCGCACGGAGTCGCACTCGCGTCTAGGATCATGTTTTACCTTTATTCGGTTTCTGTAAACTTAAATTGCTTCCGTTGTGTTTTGAATCATGGTTTTTAAACTGTTGCATGGTTTGGTCTACGTATCTTTTCACATATAGTTGTCGTTCGTTGTGACCGTTGACTTGGATCCTGGTATGTCACGCGCCTTCCGGTAAAACCCCATACGTGGAATTTGAGGGTGTGACAGATTGGTATCAGAGCCAATGTGTAACATCACACAAATTTTCTTTATATATATATATATATATAACGCCATCGTTTATTCATCCGATTCATGTTTACAGTATCTTTACCATCCATTTTGTTAAAAAAAATTTTGTTTAAATAATGACATATAATCAATATTAAATTGGATTGTATTAAAAATTCTGATTTAAAAATGTTAAAAAAAATGTTTGCCTATGCCAGGATTCGAACCCGAGTCCCTGGCGGGCTAAACCTTAACCACACCACAGAAACCACTACACCATTTGGTGTTTTGTGATGTTAATTAAAACCTTTTAAACTTAAACCCTTTCAAGGTCCCTTAGTCAAACCTGAAAAGTCAAACGTAGTCTCCTAGTCAAGTCAAGTCAAAGTGTTAGTAAATATGGTCTCCTAGTCAAGTCAAAGTGTTAATAAATATGGTCTTCTAGTCAAGTCAAAGTTGTTTCTAAATTCTAGCCTAGTCAAAGTAGCCCCTAATTACAACTCCAAATTTTACACTATAAATACACTAGCCTACCATTCAACTCTTTGTACCATTCAAAAAAAAAAAAAAAAAACATTATTATCCCATCTCCCATATACTAAAGTTTTCATCCATCATTATCTCCTCTAGCTAGTTTTGAGTTTTCCAAGGCATTATTACTAAGTGTTTGCACGCTCAATAAAACGCACGAACTCATTATGCACCTAAGGTGAGTTTACATAGCCCCTTTTTCTGTTTTACATTTTGGGGTGAAACATGTTTAAACATTTTATATACTATCATTTACTCATTCTTACATTGTTGAAACTTATGATTCAACTATAAACATTTTATACACTATCATTTACTCATACTATCATTTGACTGTAACAAAAAGACACAGTACAATCATTAACATTGATCAAGCCGCCTGTTTAGATTATAGCGCTATAGGTCTGACAAACCCATCCCCCCGCATAAATTCAGGGATGATCGATAACAGTAACAACATTTAACTAACTTGCGAGTTAGTCCTCAGTCGACACAAGGTTTGATTGTACAAAGACGCATTGTTACATGTCGGACTCATACTCCATCATTATACAACTGTGATTGTTGTACAAACTATTATTATCTATCATATTCCAAAAACCTATGTAATTCTCACCAACTTTTGTTGACCCAAAAATATTTTCAAACTTAACATGTTTCAGGTTATGCTTGCATGAAGATTTGAGTTAATGCTTGAAGATGTGTAGCTAGTATTTTCATCTTGTGATGTACAAATTCTTAGAACAATTGTATGTAATTTATTTAAATCATTTAATGAAATTTATTATTCACCATGAGCTACTGAACAATCATCAATACGTGACATCCAGATGTTTCCGCCATCGGTTGGGGTGTTACACAATGGTTATAGTGAACTAGGACTGCATGTAGATTCTAGTCTATAGCCGAGTATCACACACATTAAACGGTCACACATATTTACGAGTCGTGTCATTTGGTAAACATACTAACCTTGTCGGGGTGTCGGTGTCCTCATCACACAGTATCATATTATCTATCTTTGGACTATGTCTACATTTACCCTATCTTCTTCTTCGGGTTTGAAGATGAAGAGGCTTATCGCTTACGCACGGCAGTAGTGTACATTGGGGTGGCTTCGGCACACTTTTGAGATATGTCTAGGATTTGGATATCTCCCCTCTATGATCTAATGGACACACTTGCCTACGCACACACTATCATGCACTAGTACTTGTCATAGTACACCCCTGAGTGATTGTTCACTTTGGGATCTTCGTGCGATAACAGTTTCTTTTAAGAATGTGGGTATCGGATGACTTGAAGTTCTAGCTAGGAGCACGCCTAGAGGACCATGTAGAGCGATTTATCATCTCGGGTGCACACGAAGTTATAAATCGAAATGCATGAAAGTCTTAGTGGACTTTGTGTTCGGACCAGTGGTTATGCTTAAACCCAGTTCTGAATTCCTTTTGGTCACTAGTAGTTTGATCTGATAGTGGCATTGAGTATCTCATCTCATGTTTTGGCAGAACATGTCTGGTCGTACTGGTGGACGTACTGGGGGACGCCGTGGTGGCGGCGGGAGTCGCACAGGCGGCGAACGAGGTGGTGGAAACATCACCATGACACAGGCGGAGTTGGATAGCATGTTGCAGCAGCAATTGAACATTGCGTTGGCTGCTTTCCAGGCCGCTCAGCAGACCCTGGGAAATACTAATCAGGTGTAGTCTGGATGCACCTATAAGAAGTTCATGGACTGTAAGCCCCATAACTTCAATGGGACTGAAGGGGCAGTGGGACTGCTCCGGTGGCTGGAGAAGATTGAGTCGGTGTTCGCTATGTGCAACTGTCCTGACGCTGATCGCATCAAGTATGCTTCTGCTACTCTGGAGGGACATGCTTTGACCTGGGGGAACTCTACCACTGCGAACCTTGGCCTAGGTGAGGCCAATGCCATGACGTGGTCCGAGTTTATTCTGATGCTGCGAGCGGAGTATTGCCCGAGGGATGAGATCATGAGGTTGGAGCATGAGTTCTGGAATCTGAAGATGGTTGGGTCGGAGATTGAGGATTTTACTGCTAGGCACAATGAGTTGGTTGTGAAGTGCCCCGGTTTGGCTACACCTGAGTACCGGAGGATTGAGCACTACATTCCTGGGTTAGTGCTGGAGATTGCTGAGCATATTGCTGCCGCTGACCACACTACGATGTTGGCTACTGTTCGGGCAGCTCACAAGCTGACCAACATGAAGGTTGCTGAAGGTGTGTTGCCTCCTCGAGGCACTGCTGTGAAGGTTTCTGAGAATAGTAAGAGGAAGTGGGAGAGCATGGAGAAGAGTTCAGTCGTCGTTCAGCGACAACCACCGGCGAAGAAGGTTGAAGCCTCCGGGACAGCGTCGGATCAGGGACAGGGAGGGTATGCTGGAAAGAGCCCTAAGTGTGGACTGTGTGGTTTTCATCATTATGGTACTTGTGATAAGTTTCGCTGTGAGCGATGTAATCAGACTAGTCATTATGCGAAGGATTGTAAGGTCAATCTTTCGTCCAAGCCGGCTCAGGCTACTGCTACTACCCCTGCTCCATAGGGGAACCAGGGCTGCTACCACTGTGGGGAGGCGGGGCATTTCAAGCAAAACTGCCCAAAGTTGAACCAAGTTGATGCAGGGACTACATGGAAGGGTGGAAACAACGAGGGTGGCGGTTGGGCTACTCGTGCTCACGCTTATGTCGTTGGTGCAAGGGAGAATCAGGAGGACCCTGATACTGTTACCGGTGCGTGTTCTTTCTAATCTTTCGTTATACTTTGGTTTTATCCTTATTCACATCGTTGGGCGTTTCTTATCCATTGAGTGTTTTCGGTATTGGATTTGGTCATCGTTTCGCGTTCATTGGTTTGATGTGGGTCCTGTGGAGATGCTACTTGGATGGTACCGGTGGGTCATGTATACCGATCACAGTAGTCTCCATTAGGCCTTCGATCAGGAGGGGTCTTTGTCTTGTATTCACCTTGGGGAAGTGGTTCCCCGATTGTTGTTATCACCTTTCGTTCATGACTCTCATTTCGTTTGCATTTTGGGAAAACGTTACTTGGGTACACACGGAGGTTGGCACTCATTACTGTTGAAGCTGAGTGAATCTCGGGACGAGATTCCTTTCAACAGGGGGATGATGTGACGACCGGAAAAAAATTTCTTTTTATCATTTCCTTCTCTTTGCCTTCGGGAAATTTTCAGGACGAAAATTCTTTCAACAGGGGGATGATGTGACACCCGACACGTTTAGGTCAACATTTTTTCAAACACATAAGTCTACCTTAGCGAAAAACATTTATTAAACATACTTAACAAGGTTAGTTGAGTCAGAACACAGAACGTATTGTCCGGGGTTCAATGATTTGGAGGATCATTGGGTTAATCACACACACACACACGTTATGAATCCCGTTGATGGTGAATTACATGAATTAAATTAAGTAACAAACGTGAATCGATCCGTATATGGTGTAGAATATGCAAATACGTGTTTAAACGATGATTAGTTGATTATCCATGATGATATATGCTTAACATAGGTTAGGATTGCATGTTCATGTGTTAGGATATGTTAAAATGCGTTAAAACGACAAAACTGGAAAATCTGGAAAACACATGTTTAGGTTCGACCTTAAGGGGGGTCGAACCTGGGAATGGAAAACACAAGAAACTCCCTTCGACCACATGTAGTCTCATTCGACCTAGGTATGGGGTCGACAGAGGCTTTAGTATAAATACCACACTTTGTCATTTTTTATCATTTCACAAACCCTAAACACCTCTAAACACTCTCTAGCAACTTTAATCACTGGGGAAGGAGTTTTTGCTCTTGTTTTTCATAATCTAACCTACAAACATCTTCTAAACAATGATCTAAGGTGTGTTCTTCATTTTAAATCCTTTTTAATCATTTTGATTCATTTTCATTAAACCCCAAAGGTCTAGATCTGATTGAAACATGTTTTCATGGATAAAAACCTTTCTGACATCTTCCTAAAGAAAACCTTTTCATAAACAATGAGTTTTCATACAAATTAACATGTGTTAATGGTGTTTTATGTTGTGTTACGTATTGTTTGATGATCGATTGCTGTGTAGATGTTATAACAGTGATCTAGGACTGTATTTGATGATGATTTATGATTGAGATAGGTTACAATTGGTTATTGATGATGTTTTGCTCATTTTGGGGATTTTGGGTTAGATCTAGGGCTTGTTCATGATGTTATTGATAATGATATGATTGGTGGTTTTCTTGCACATGATAATATGAGCATATTGAGCTAATTGATAGATAATTTCAATAAGTTTCCATAACGGGTAAAGATTGCATGCGTATGATGTGACATTTCCATAATTTGCCATTTTGGGTAACTTGTAAATTAGACGGATTTCTGGATAAAATTGGTAGGGTTTTGTGGGAATATGTTAATGATAGTTGACTGCTGTGATTGGTGATTTTTCGTGATGTTTTCGGACTGTTTAGATGCGTTTTGGTGCGCTTTATGAAGTTTTGCAGCAAAGGGTCGAACGTGGAACTCAAATAGGTCGAATATAGCTCAAATAGGACGAATGTAGCTCAAATAGGTCGAATGTAGCTCAAATAGGACGAATGTACATGCTTGGGGTCGAATGTGCATGTCTGGGGTTGAATTAACACGTGTTAGGGTTGAAATAACATACGTTAGGGTCGAATAAACATGTGTTAGGGTCAAATAAACATGTGTTAGGTCGAATGAACTTGTGAATAGGTTGAATGAACATCATGAGGGTTGAACCAAGGGACCATGGGTCGAACTAGAAGACCTTGGGGTCAAATTGTAACATCGCGTATATATATATATATATTAAAAAAATAATAAAAATCCCCATTTTTTTTCTTATATTAAACTTCTTTTATACAAAAATAACCATGTCTAAACCTTATGTATTTCAAAACATTTTTTTTATAATAATAATAATAATAATAATAATAATAATAATAATAATAATAATAAATAAATAAACATAATGATAAAATCAGATTTAGTTATGGAGTTTATTTTTTTTCCTTTTTAGAACCATAACATATTTAGGCCCAAAAAAAATAAAAGAATAACTACCCCCCCCCCCCTCTTTGTTCGAAGCCCTGCAAGCGGCCCAAGAATCCGGCCCACAGCAGGTCTGGCCCAAACCCTTCTCCTTTCTTCTTCCCTGCTACTCGACATGCTGAATTTCAGCATTCCATCCAAATCTGGTCAAACGAAGCCTTTGACCACATAATTGTGCTTAATCTAGAAACAAGAATCTAATTAAACGCTGCTGTAATGTGCGACTAATCAAGACGCGTCCAAAACAGCAATCAATTACGTGTAATCAGCTCTAAATCTCTCAAATTCGTGCACGTTTAATAACCCTCGGTCAAATGATTGAAACCTTCCAAAGATACAACATTATTATAAATTGAACACGCATGGTGAGCCTATGAATGCCGAACAACAAACCCCCATACCCAATTCCACCTAAAGACCCTTAATAATCTGCAGATCGATCGTGTTTGACCTTTTGTTTGACTGTGGGTTTGCTCATCGCGTTTCTGATCCAAGGTACCAATTGAGTTCATGTTCTTGTTCGTCGTTTTCATACAATCAAAAGCCCCAACATTTCTGTGGCCAATGATTGTTATTTGAAGTAATTAGAAAACTAGGGTTCATAAGGTCACGAATTGGGGAAGAACACCTTTGTAGACTATGGTTTTATATTTTAAACAAACACAAACACAACACAACCACTGATCTAGATCAAGTGGTTGTGTCTGGTGCTTGTTAATCAAGGCACACGGATTCGAGTCCCATACAAAGCGATTTTTATCTTTTCTTTTAAAAAGATTATAAATCAGGTTTCCTTTATACTATATAATTAATTTAAACTATGATTATTCGTTCTCAGGGTCCAGACCAACTGGTCCGGGCTTGTGATTTAAAACCCTGACCCGGGTTTGACGCGGGTTCGATTCTTGGCATCAACAAAACATTTTTTTATTTAAGCATATATATATATATATATATATATATATATTCCCTTGTATTTTTAAAATTCATTTTAAAATACTTAAACTCTTTTATAAATTCTACAAAAATTATTTTATGTTATTCTAGTAGAAAAGTTTAACATACAAATTTTAGTTTTCCAGAAATTATTTATTTAATATATATAATAAATAATTCAAATTTATTCTATTTTATTTATAAAATTCTATAAAAATATCAAAACAATTATATAAATTTCCACAAAAATTATTCAGAGTTTTTATAACATTAAACTTTTCTGAAATGATTTTTATTTCTGAAAAATCATTTATTTAATATTTTTAATCAATTTTTGTTAGTTTTAATCATAAATAAATCATAATAAATTCATTTTTCAATATTTTTGCACCAAAATTTTATATAAATTATTTCTATTTATTTGGAACAGAAATACAATTTTTAATTTAATAACTCTTTAATTTTAGTATTTTTAAATATTAAAGTTATATTTTGACAATTTGAAATAAATAGATTTAATATTCTATTTTTAAGAAAATAATTTTATATAAATTATTTTCAATCTTAAAACTTTATATGGTGATCATCTTTAATTTAAAATTTACAAAAAGACTTTTGTTTATTTATTTATCAAATTTCTCTTATTTATTAAACATTTTATTTATTAATCAAATAAACACTTATCCCCAATTCGAAACCCTAGAATATATTTGTAGACTAGAAAAACTTAGACATATTTATTACCTTAATTATAGGGTAATACTTGGCATTGTTGGGCAACACATATTCTATTTTCACGAGACATAACATTTTGCTAAGGTGAGTTTACATAGCCCCTTTTTCTGTTTTACATTTTGGGGTGAAACATGTTCAAACATTTTATACACTATCAATTACTCATTCTTACATTGTTGAAACTTGTGATTCAATTATACTATCATTTACTCATTCTATCATTTGACTGTAACAAAAAGACACAGTACAATCATTAACAATGATCAAGCCGCCTGTTTAGATTATAGCGCTATAGGTCTGACAAACCCATCCCCCCGCATAAATTCAGGGATGATCGATAACAGTAACAACATTTAACTAACTTGCGAGTTAGTCCTCAGTCGACACAAGGTTTGATTGTACAAAGACGCATTGTTACATGTCGGACTCATACTCTATCATTATACAACTGTGATTGTTGTACAAACTATTGTTATCAATTATATTCAAAAACCTATGTATTCTCACCAAATTTTGTTGACCCAAAATATTTTCAAACTTAACATGTTTCAGGTTCTACTTGCTTGAAGATTTGAGTTAATGCTTGAAGATGTGTACATAGTATTATTCATTTTGATGTACGAATTTTTGTAGGACAATTGTATGTAATTTATTTAAATCATTTAATGAAATTTATTATTCACCATGAGCTACTGAACAATCATCAATACGTGACATCCCGATGTTTCCGCCATCGGTTGGGGTGTTACACAAACCAAACCCTGAAATCTTCCGGTTCGACCTTACGACTTTGTATAAGCGATTTTTTATGCAAACTAAGTGTTTTATGCTTGAAACTTATGTTTTAACCTTATGTACTTGACTAATTGATGTAATGGGTCACCAACAGGATGTTGGGTCTGTCTGGTATGTCTGGTTAACGTTCAAACACACTTTTAAACACACATGGTCAAGATCTGGACAATCGGGGACTAGTTAACCTTCGGGTTAGTAGTCAACACACTTACCTAAAATCATTGATAGGTCGTCATTAGTCGGGAGTATCACACACATGTCGGATTACTTTTTAACGGAAGGAGCAGTTTAAGGTGAGTTAACGACCCCACACTTTACTAGTTTTGTTTTTGGGGGAGAAACATGCTTATACATTTTAATCACACATTTTCATGTTATACTATGGCTCACATCTCATTACTATACGGTTCATCAAAAGCCCCTTAGAAACCACTAATACGGGGATGTAGCGGGGAAATGTGGATAGCGCTATTGGGCCTAACAAACCCCACTCGACGGCTAGAGGCCGGGCAAGTGCATATTGTCTCGAACACACAAGGCCTACCGGTGATGACGGTAGTCCGAAACATAAGGGTATCACACAGTAGCAACACAATCAGCAATGGTTTCACCCGTATGAGTAACACACATGACGCCTAGCTAGCGTACACACAAGCATAGTATGAACAGTAACAGTAACGGTAACGGTTTTTAAAGGATTAACGAAACGTTTATTGAAAAAGAAAACCTGTGAACTCACCAGCATTATATGTTGACGTTTTTAGCATGTTTTCTCAGGTCGCTAAAGTAGCAGCAGTTGGGCTAGGCGCACGGAGTCGCACTCGCGTCTAGGATCATGTTTCATGTTTCACGTTTTGGATGTCGAAATTTAAACTCATGTTTTATCTTTATTCGGTTTCTGTAAACTTAAATTGCTTCCGCTGTGTTTTGAATCATGGTTTTTAAATTGTTGCATGGTTTGGTTTACGTATCTTTTCACATATTGTTGTCGTTCGTTGTGACCGTTGACTTGGAACCTGGTATGTAACGCGCCTCGCGGTAAAACCCCGCACGTGGAATTTGAGGGTGTGACAATAACATAACCCCCAAATCTCCATCTTGATCCCATCGAAACCTCTAACCCTAGCAGGCGATTTGACGGCGATTGAACCCAATCAAGCATTGTTTTAATCTCTTCTCCAAGGTTTAATCTCTCCCATTCTATATTAATCAATCGTTCTTCATTTGTATGTTTTTTCTTTATTTTTTTCGTTTTTTTTTCCTCATTTGCTTGTCGATTGATATCTGTTCTATCTCTTTTGACTTATTTCGATTATTTGTCTTTTAATACTTGTGTTTGCGTGTATTATTGTTCAGTTTTACTAATTCTTTTGATTTTTGATTGATGTTTTAGGGGTCGATTGATGTTTTAGGGTTTGATTTATTTAAATTCATGTTTTAGGGTTTGATTGTTGTTGTATTGTGTGTTGGAGATTATTTGATGTTTTATGGTTTGATTGTTCAAGTGTTTATGTTTTAGGGTTCAATGTTTTCAATCTGTTTTTTACTGATTTTGGAAGTTGGAAATTTCGTTTATATTGTGCAATCGTTGTTAAACTGGTATTGGTTGTCTTTGAATCTATTTTGGAAGTTCGGATTGTTTTTTATTTAGGGTTAATCTGTTTTTGAATATGTTTTTAATTGATTTGAATCCTTTATGTTTTTTAATTTGTTTTTATGTTGGTTAATCTTAACTAGTTATATTCGTTCATGATATTATGTTGGCTCGATGATGTTTGTCTTCGGGTGAGCTTGAATGTTCATATGTTCTTCGAGGTGTTCTTAAGGATCATAATATTAGATGAAAGGTAAAAGAATATTGGATATTGTTTAGTGATTAATCCTCTTAGGAAAGCTATTCGGGTCTAGGTCCTGTTTGTTGATCCGGGTCTCATTTATTAGCATTTTATTTGTTTCCTAAGTTGGTGGCTTAAAGTTTGGAAGGATAATTATAAGAATTAATTGTTATAAATGGTGGTTTGAAAAGTCTTGGCTGTTAAAAGGAAGGGCAGAGTTTTTTGGTAAGAGATTGATTAATTGTTTTAGAGGAAAGTAGAATTGGTTTGGAAAGTTGTTGAATGGAATTGATGGTGGAATTGGTTTGTAAAGTTATTGCACTAATTTTAATACATTTTTAAAATTTTGATTTGTTTTTTAATACTTTTTGATGGCGGTTGCAGGTGTATAACGATTGTGTTGCACCAGTGAGCAATGGTGGTGGGTTAAGATAATTGATGCATGGTTTGGAGCATAATTGGCGTTCATTTGTGATGGATACCTGGCTGGCGATAGTCGTGTTGGGAGTTTCAAAACTTACTATTGGTATGCCTTCGTTTTTTATACAAATCCTCTGAATGTATGTTTTAAACCCTTGCTCTCAGTTCTCCTTGAGCGATTACTTATTCTGGAATCCAAGATCTCACCGGACAACTCATGTTTCTTTATTATTTCGTCTTTTTTCCCTTAATTTGGTTTAATTTGTTTGTTTAATCTTTTTTATACTTGGTTGTATGTTTAGATCTATGGTTATTGTTCTAATCTTGTCATCTTCCTAACAGACTTCACAAGCGGTGTAAGACGCGTCTTACTGCCTTCTTTAAGATGTCGGATGTTTGATGGTCATTGATGTCGGTAATGCTGCGGATCAATTAAAGGCAATATCGATTCGTGTCCCGTGTCCGTTCAATGAGGATTACAATGAATTGACTCAACATGCGAGTGTATGGTATGCTTATGATCATATCTTTGGTTTTTAGTTGTATACAGTTCGCACATAGAAATGCCATTTTTGACCCATTTACTTTACGTGTTGATTCGTGTCATGCTATACCTGATACTTCTAATTGGTCAAATATATTGGCATATAGGATTTAGGGTTTTTATATTGAGCCCACGGGCCCGAATTATCTTTATTTATTGTAACCCTATGTTCAATGGAAATCAATCAATCAGTTTATTATCTTACATGGTATCAGAGCCAGCCTAGGCTCTCTACCACATCCGCTTAGCCACCCATACACATACAAACCCTAGCCGCCGCTTGGTTCAAACCCTAGACAGAGCGGTGTGCCGCCACTGCCACCACCGCCCTGTCCATTCCGGCTCGTTATTTTATTTCATTAAACATGTTTTTTTCCATTTCATCTTCTAATAAAGTCAGTCTCGATTCTTTAATCGTGTTCTTGTTGCCGTCGATCATATATTTTGTTTAAGATCTTAATGTATTAATCGGCTACATGTTCTGTCCGTTCCCAATATTAACTCCATCTTTGTTTTGGTGATTGTTCTTTTATTCATCATGGTGATATCACAATGAGTTTGAGATTTATCATCCATCATCTATATTATTTTTTAAGTGACGTATGGCACCGAAGATTTAGATAATTATTCCTACAATTTCAAAAAAAAAAAATAATAAATAAATAAAGTTTGGAATGGTGATTTTTAATTTGATAACGACTAATATATTTTTATTCCCTTTCTTCATATTAGTTCGATCCCTTTGATTCTTATAATCCTCGAACCCTCCTTTTTCTTTTTTTTTTATTACTTATTCTTGCTGTACCATGGTCCACTTTCACCAATCAAACCTTGGTTTGATCTGATGTCTCCTTTTGATCGTCCTTTTGATCTACGGATCACACCTCTCTTTCGAAGAACGCTGCCTGACCACGGTCATCAGCCTTCGCCACTTGCTATTATTGACACACCGTCGCACGACTATGGTCGCCGGGTGTTGATTTGTTTATTTTTTTCCTTTCGTTTTTTAGTGGTCTTTATTCCATCTTCCGTTTCACCATGGCTGATAAAGATGAACAACCGCTTCATTGGGATCTTACTGAATTTTTTTACTATATCGGGACAGTCGTTGTCCGAATTGAAGTCAAAGTACCCTAACACCATTTTCCGTGATCTAACAGTTCTACTACCAAGCCAAGCCTAGCCGTTGTAGGACCACAGTCCTACGCCGCACGCCTTGTAGAGTTTCATGATCATTGATATTGAAGAATGTGGATGACTTCCATTGGCAAAATCAAACCGCTTGTGGGATTTTAGCAGAATTTTGGACCTACAAATCAAGATTTGAGATCGAGACTAGTTTTATTGTTAATGTTTTCTTTGTTTATGTTATTGTTTTCCAGTCAGAGTATCTGATTCTCTCTTGCTTTGACTGCGGGGGAGTATTCGCATATAGGATTTAGGGTTTTTATATTGAGTCCACGGGCCCGAATTATCTTTATATATTGTAACCCTATGTTCAATGAAAATCATTCAATCAGTTTAATATCTTACAAAATAGACCAAACATTATCCAGTGTTCAAACAGTTTTGGTGTATAAACTATAAACTTTTTACATTCTAAAATTACTAATTTAAATTTATACTTCACAAGCACTAAAGTTTATCCCTTCCAGACTATGGAATTCATGCATTTGTTGATACAGATTAGTCGTAGTATCAATCTTCGGTGAGAGTGGCTGGTGAAATGCGTTTTCAATTTGGGGTGGCTTTTTAGGCCCATATAGAGAGGTATTTACACGTTAGGTTAGCATACCTTTACTTATGAATGGGTAGATCTTATATTCATCAACTTTTAGCAAAAGAAAAGGATGGAGCTACACTTTGATCAGTGAGGGTCAAAGATTCTTCTTCAACTTTGATAATAACATGACATAGCATTTTTTTTATATCAATGTTTAATGAGAAAACCCAAGTTTAGAGTAGATATCATAATATGTGATTATATGAACCATACTAATTTCACATTTGAGCATTAATCTGAATAGTCAATGTGTATCAATTGATTGAAGTTATGGGTCGCAAACTAAGTTTTTATCTACCCTTGGTTTCTTTCATGCAACAACTTTTATTCTGGCAAAAAAAAAGGAATAGAATCATGTTTGCCTTTTATTAAAATTGTATGTTTACAGGGGCATCAAACTTGACTTGGGGTTATCTTTTGCAGGAGAAATGCTAGGTTCGATAGACTTTGGAACAAATCGAATATCGTTAAATTGGAAGCAAATGACGGTTTTCATGATGCTGATTGGAAGTGGTGGTTCTTTTTTCTTTTCATGCTCTTGATCAATGTACTCTTGTCATGTATTAGGTAGATCCCATATTTTTATTATGAGTTTTACTGAGGATTGTGTTGTCAATTTAGCGCGCAGCAATGCGCGCGGAAAGGATAGAATTTCTAGCATAACATGTGTATTCCTTACTTTTGAATTTTAATAAAATATTTCTACTATATTTTTCTTATAGGTTTTACCGCTCCAAATAATTATAAATTGTTGAACCGCGTGTCCACGCAGGCAATAGTCTAGTGTCTAATAAAAACACAAAATGATCATATTAAACTTGAACTCATCATCATAATACTCAGTTAATCCCACCTATAGCAAAGCTAAGGTAGGGTCTGAGGAAGGTAAGATATAAACAGCCTTACATATACCCCTAAGAATAGAGAGGTTGCTTCCAGTGAGACCCCCGGCTCGATGTGGTTTGGTATCAAGCCTTGGACATAAGGCACAGAACACTTAGCAATCGGGACATACCTGATTGGAGCATGTACCCCTTTGTCTTTTGGCTATCCTCGCCACCACATGATGCATGATTAACCTTCCGTCGTTTTTAACGTTATTTTCACGAAATTAGTAAAATAACGTTGAAACTAGTGCAACTTTACTTTTGCCCCCCCCCCCCCCTCCCCCTCCAATGGCCACACATATATACATCATATTAAACTTGAACTATCGAACATAAACAAACAAAAACGAACACGTTCACGAACATAAATGAACGAACAAAATTTCTTGTTTGTGTTTGTTCATTTATTAAACGAATGAACACAAACGAACTTTAAGCAAAACATTTCACGAACTGTTCACTGAAGATTTGGTTTGTTTACAGCCCTAGATAAGTAGGTTTGTGTGTGAACGTACTTTATAAGATGATCAGATCAGACTAGTACTATCATAGTTCCGAACCAATAGAAAGCTAATGATCATCATGTCATGAACAATCCTCTCACCTCTCTGGCAAGAGAGGAACACCCTAGGCCGGCTTTCCAAAAACCAAGTCTAGAGCCAATGTGATGGAAGAAATGTTGAGAGAACTGACATAAAATGTACTTTTTCTCTTGAAAATTATTGGATGAATTGTTAAGGCTCGGGCCTAAAAAGACCGGGTGCACATATCGTGACTTTGCGGTTTGTCAACCACTACAATTTGTGTGGATTCTCGATCCTCTATTAGCAATAGATGGATATATTTCATATATTATTTTTCTTACCGGCGAACATGCTATCTACTCTACTTCAAAAATCAGCATACCTTCACTTCGCAAGATTTAACTCAACAATGCATTAATTGGTTGGGGAGCATACTAAGTTACGACCGGATTGTCCCATTTGGAATATCTTCTACACCACAATTCAATGTGTAGAAAAAGTAAGTGGTTTACAAGTGAATAAATTATGAGGAAAAGCCTAATGTTTCAAGTAATGCTCTTTGGTTGGGGTTTAGGGGTAGCACCCCTAGAAGCAGGGTTCAAGAGGTAGCAACGCTGGCAGGGTCCAAGGATCAAAGCCCCCTGGCTGGCAGGGGCGTAGCTTTTAAGCGGCGGAGAGGGGCGGCCGCCCCCTGCCAAATTTTCGCTCAGAAGTTTCAATTATATAGTATTTGTATAGAAATTTTTTGGGTATATAAGGTTTCGACCCCCCGTAACTTGTGACTTCTGACCCCCCAAATTCTCGGATCAAGCTTCGCCACTGTTGGCTGGCGTACTTGAGTTTTTGACGCAATATCTAAAATTATCAACGCATGACTCAGATTAATCAATCGCTTTTTTTTTTCCAGAAATTCCCCAACATGCCTTGGGTCCATCTCTTATGCATCCAAACGTTGTCTTGGTCCAACACAAGCATTTCTTACTTTTTTTTTTTTTTTTTTTTTTTTCAATTTTCATTATTGGAGTAATAAATTATCTCAATATTGAAAGCATTGAAACTAAAATACTTGGTCAGTTCACAAAAAACCATTTTGTGTTATTTTGGTAAATATTTTGTGTTATTTTGTTAAATTTTCAGTCCAAATTTACATAATATATATTAAATAATAGAATCGGAATAATGTTTGGTTGTTGTGAACACGCATGGATTTAATAAAAGGTCGCAATCTAATACATATCTCGTGGTCCATGTGGAATTACAAGTGGATGTCCATGTCTTTTAGGTGTATTTACATGGTCATGGGTTGGCTTGCTATTGGATAATATTGTTGTACAATTGGACCATGCAACCTGTTAAGATCTACTCATACGTATAACATCACACAGCTGGTTCTGATTTTGGATGATGATGGGGGTGGTGATTCATCAATAACGATACCATCACGCATTCACGTGTACATCCATGATAATTAAACTATCCTGAGGTTGTTAATCCATTTTTTAATATAAGTATTCGTCAAAGGGTAAATCACATGCATGTATATTAAGAAAAGTTTAGTCATTTATGTTTACGGTGTGCGCATATAATGTATATATGTGTGGCCTTTGGGGGGCAAAAGTAAATTTGCACTAATTTTAACGTTATTTTGCTAATTTCGTAAAAATAACGTTAAAAACGACGGACGGTTAATCATGCATCATGTGGTGGCGTGGATAGCCAAAAGACAAAGGGGTACATGCACCGATCGGGTTTGTCCCGATTGCTAAGTGTTCTGTGCCTTATGTCCAAGGCTTGATACCAAACCACATCGAGCCGTGGGTCTCACTAGAAGCAGTCTCTCTATTCTTAGGGGTAGAGGTAAGGCTGTCTACATCTTACCCTCCTCAGACCCTACCTTAGCTTTGCTATAGGTGGGATTAATTGAGTATGATGATGATTTATTTTTAGTCTACTTAATTGTCATCTTTAATATATTCATAACGTGGGTAGAGTACGTGTCTATAGCCACCCGTAGCTTTGATTGTGTTTCACCAATTAGACCATGTGTAGTAGGGGGCTTTATTTATAAAGCTCCCCTTCTTGATTGGTCAACGTGGCTGCTGAGTCAGCATGGAGAGATAAATTGAAAAAAAGGTGTAATGGTAGGGGCTTTATTTAGAAAGGCCATGTTTCTGATTGGTTGTTTATTTTTTTATTTTTTTTAATCTTTTAACTTAAAATAATTAAAATAAAAGACAAATAAATATAAAAAAAATTACAAATAATATTAAAAACACACAACTAATATTAATTAAATTAAAAAAAAAAACAAACAGCTTAAAAAAATTACAATACCAAATTAAAAAAAAAACAACTTAAATAAATTACGGGAGGTTATATTTTGCAAGAATTTCTTGCCTATGATGTAGTGCGAGGCGTAGGGCTTCTCCCTCGAGGTGGTCGATCGATTTGGACAAAAACTCAATGCCCTTTTCCCTTTCCCTCGCCTCTTGAATGTCGACGAACCTTTTATTCTCGGCCACTCTCTGGTGCATAGTTTCCAAACGTCTTTGGCCGAGGTCGCGAATATCCTGTAGTCGTCGATTCATTTCCTCAAAATCCTCCCTCGATGCACCACCTCCTGTCGAAGACGACTCCGCCTTGCCACCCTTTTTTGATCTTCTACCGGGTGGTCTTGGAATATCCTCCTCCTCTTCCTCATCCTCCAAATCAACAGGATCATCTAAACTCACAAAGCGAGCATCGGATGTCGATGTATCCGGATCTCGCGACGTGGAGGTGGTTTTGCTTCGTTTTGATGGTCCTCCTCCTCCTCTTCCTCTCATAATCTTGCGCCCACTACCCGACCCCATAAGCGGTACATTAGCCCACTTAGGACTTTTTCTCAACATCTCCCAAATCCTCAAATACGGGAACGGCCCGCGGGTATCTCTCATCTCGTCCAAGGCTCTTGCCAACAAACCGTCATCACCTTCCCCATTGCCCCTGTTGTCCTTACAACGTTGGTAAACCTCCGCAAACGAGTGACATTTATTATTTATGTCCGACCACTTTCCCGATATCGAGTCGTGCTCTCGATACTCCCCTCTACCCATGGCAGCAAAAAACAGCTCTCGAATCCGGGCCCAAAACAACGGGCTATGTTGATAGTTCTCTACAAAAAAAAAATATATTATACAATTAGAAAGTATATATATATACATATAAACAAAAAAAAATACTAACCAACATTATAAATATATATATATATATATATATATATATAAACACAAAAAAAAAATACTAACCAACATTATATATATATATATATAAACACAAAAAAAAATACTAACCAACTTCGGGATCCTCCGATATGTCGAGCCAGGCCCGCGCTAAAGCAAACTCCTCGTCTCTTTCCCAACGTTCTTGTTGCTTCTTTTGACGAGGAACGGTAGCATCTTTCCTTTTATGCGAGCGTCTCCCGCGCCCGTGCCCCCGTTGAGAACCCTCGAGTTGACGTGGTTCGTTGGTCTCGACTTGAGTTTCTGGCACGGACTCGGGCTCCTCTTGAGAACCTTGGACATAGTTTGGTGGATGAAAAAATTGACCCGCCATGTTTGGGCCCGGATAAAATTGACCGGGCATGCCAAGAAGTTGCGCGTATTGCATTGTGTTCGCGTCAAACTCGCCCCAATTGGGTGGCAGCGGAGTAGTAGTGTTTGGCCTCGTAGTGTTTGGCCTTGCACCCGGGCGACTCGGGACCCCGAATGGGTGAACCATATGGAAACATGTTTTGTGTTTGATTGTGTTGTGGTGTGTGGTTTTAGAGATGATTGTGTTTGTTTGTGTTTGTGTTTTATATAAAAGTGTGTGTGTATATATATAAAACTTCAAAAATTACCGTTCAAAAAAATTAAAGGATCAACGGTCAAATTTTTTGACCGTTTGTTTTCAAATGCAGGCCACGTGTCAATGTGGTATTGGGTCGCTTCATTTTGCTTTGGCGTTATTAAAATAACGCTTGTCCCGGTTTTTATAAAATAGCGCCCCGGTGTGATGGTGTTCCGGGCGGTATTTTTTGTTTTTTCAGGTATATAACGCCCCACTACGGGAGTCTTACAAAGATGTCATTATGCAACAAAGTATATATAAGGTAACAGGTAAAAGAGGGCTCAGAAAGAAAGTTGCATCATTAATGCACGTGACATCAAGATTTAATAGTCTACTATTATCACTCGTAACAGACTTAGAACAGTGGCTGCAATTTATGTACTTGCTTACTATAAAGCGTCACAGTTGTCACGCCAACACTAAATCATCATCATCGCCTAGGTCAGCTAACAGGCTCGGAACCGAGGTTATAGATTATCTACTAGCTTTTTATAAAATGTCACAATTGTCACTCCAATAGTAAATCATCATCTTCACTTAGAAAAGGGGCTCAGAATCACATGAAGATTCAAAGGATACCATCATGAGTCACTGAGGAACAGATAAAGACAAATAAAACTCAAAAGGACCATATGCCACCAAACGTTACGTAACTAACACAACAATGAACCATCATATCTCTTGGATGAGCCATTCGTCACCTTTATCGAGTGTAATTCATAATTTCAAGTACATCAAATCAAACGAAGCATACAGTACATCCGAAGCATACTCTCGGAAGATTACCCATATTTTGAAACGTAAAAACTAACAAAACATTAACTCGTGTCTCAAAGCTACCACCGAACCATCAGAAAACTGTTGGTATGAACAAGTGAATAACAAATGATAATAAACAAGGAATATAGCTGAAATATTCAAGAGCTTTTATTAATACTAAAAGTTATGAAAAGTGAATACATAAAGCAAGTGCAACAACTTCTTAAATAGACTAGAAGACAACTGAAAACTCCTAAAAAGCTGCACATGACTCGGCTTCCTTTATTGACCATCAAACGGCTCTCTCTCAACAACTTATTCAAACTTCTTGAACGTTAGCATGCACACGTAAGATCCAACCATGCACACACTAAGTTTCACATAACACCCTTAAGTTTGAGTTACATTTCAACATCCCCCCTTAACTCAAACTTCCTAACACCCAACATACTTCTCATCCGTTCAAACTTTTCCTTATTAAGAGCCTTTGTTAAAACATCTACCACTTGTTCATCTGTTGCACAAAACTGCATCTCAATCAATCCCTTTGTCACCATATCTCTAATGAAGTGATACTTCAACTCAATGTGTTTAGTTCTGCTGTGTAGGACAGGATTCTTTGATAAACATATGGCTGAGTTGTTGTCACAAAATATTGTAGTTGCATTAAGCTGACTTAAGCCAAGATCTTTTAATACTCTTCTTAACCATATCCCTTGACAAGTAGCATCAGTAGCAGAGATATATTCGGCCTCAGAACTTGATAAGGCTACAACATGCTGCTTCTTAGAACTCCATGTAATCATAGCACTAGCAAGAGTGAAGGCATGAGCTGAAATACTCTTTCTGTCATCTACAGAATTTGCCCAATCACTATCTGTATAACCAGATAGATTGACTTCATCATTCTTTCCTCTAACATACCACAAACCAACCAACACATATTTCAGCACTCTTTTAGCAGCCCCAAGATGAGTTTTTGTTGGCTTTTGCATATATCTAGAAACTATGCCCACTGCAAAAGCAATATCAGGTCTAGAATGTGTGAGATAAATAAGCCCACCTACCATGCTTCTGTACGTGGTACCTTCTGTTGGATCTGTCCCATCTACTTCTTTGTGATTGGATTATACAATCTATAACCACCAAGAGTTTGAGATGTATAACCAATCATAATACACTTGTCAGATTGATCATTAAGTTTTTGTTTATTCTGATAAGGTGTTAGAGCATATGCAATGCACCCAAACACCTTTAAATTCTTCACATGAGGTTTCAGTCCTGACCATGCTTCATATGGGGTTCGTTTTTCAAGAGCTTTAGTTGGTGAAATGTTTAAAATGGTGACTACAGTAGCAGTTGCCTCTGCCCAAAGGTACTTAGGAAGACCCTTTGATTTCAACATACTTTTCCTAATGCCAAGAATGGATCTATTTTTCCTTTCACATGTACCATTTGCTTCAGGTGTGTAAGGTGGAGTTAAAATTCTTTTGATTCCATTTTCATCACAAAACTTTTGAAATTCATTTGAGGTATACTCACCACCTCTATCTATTTTAAGGGCTTTAATTTTGCATTCACTGTCTTTTTCAACTAAAGCCTTAAAGTGTTTAAATTTTGTAAACACATCAGATTTATTTTCAATGAAATACACCCAACATGTAACACCCCAACCGATGGCGGAAACATCAAGGTGTCACGTAATAATGATTGTTCAATAGCTCATGGTACTAAATGAAAGTTGAATATAATTAAATGTTTTACAATTGTCATACAAATTAATGACTACAAAAAAACTTGATTCATGTGAACTAGGTTCAAAGCTCCTATGTGTTCCAAGACTTGTACAACTTTCCAATAGCAAGTAAAACCTGAAACATGTTAAGTTGGAAAGATAGGGGGTCAACTATAAATAGTTGGTGAGAATACATAGGTTTTAGCATGTAATAGAAAACAATATTTTGTGCAGCAATCACAGTTGAGATGTATTAATGAATAATATAAGAATATGAGTCTGACATGTAACAATGCGTCTTTTGTACAATCAAACCTTGTGTCGACTGAGACCTAACTCGCAAGTTGGTAAAAGTGTAACTGTTTTCGATCATCCCTAAATTTATGCGAGGGATGGGTTTGCCAGACCTGTAGTGCTATAATCTAAACAGGCGGCGTGATCAATGTTAATGATTGTACTGTGTCTTTTTGTTACAAGTCAAAATGAGCCAACAAGTTTCAACATAATGAGAATGAGTAATTGCTATTGTATCAAAAATGCTTAAACATGTTTCACCCAAAAAATGTAAAACAGTAAAAAGGGGCTATGTAAACTCACTTTAGCAAGCAAGCAAGAATCTTAAATGTGCAATAGCAAGTATATTGATTCTCAAAGAAATCAACCTAGATTAACCATCACAAAGTCTAAGAATAACAAGTCGAACAAGTATACTAGATCGATTGATTAGGGCTTTCTAATTTTCGGGTAACGAGATTTAAATGTTTGATTTTGTATTTAATTATAATAAAAAATATAATAATAATTCAAGTAAAAAAATCAAGTACTTATAAAGCTATCTAAAAACAATTATATATGTATATTTATATATAGTAGTAATAAACATATAAAATAAAATAATAATATTGTTTGTTTGAAAAAAAAAAACATGACAAGAAAAATTCACCCATATGTTTCTGACACAACTGTCGAACCTAGAGTCTTGATTTTATTAAGCAATCAACCAACCAGCTAACCTACAAGCTCAGTTGGTTTGAATTTCCAAAAAAAAAAAAAAATTTAATCTTCCTCAATTAATATTACCAAACCAGTCCCGCCATTCACTCAACAATTTTTACCATATAAACAAACTTGATTTCAATATTACTATAAGGTTCATATATGATACAAAAAAAAACGACCAGAATACAAAGATTAATAGCATCGTACATACTTGACACGAGAATGAAGCGACGAACGGATCGGATACGAAAAATGACCAGGTTCGATTCCGATGATCAGCACGAATAGAGCAAACTTGCTTATATTTGCGATAGAATGAGGAATAGGGACCTTAGGTAGAGGCATTTTATAGGGGATTAGCAGATCAGGTTCTAGATTTAGAAGCACATATAGCAAAATCATTTTGTGTTTCTTTATACAGTGATGATCAAAACAATATAATAACCCAAGTTATATACAAGAGGAATTGGCTCCAAGAAAGGAATAAGCAAGATTTGTGGATGACCAGTTAAATTAGCGAAATTAGTGGATGACCAATTGTTGACCAAGATTGGAGGATTGCAAGATAATTGTTAAGTGGTTTATGGGTTTTGACTTCTAGATGTTGACCATATTTTGTCTTATTAGACCTATTCAATTTTGTTCTTATGTAAAACTCTATGCATTAATACTACTATTTTTTTTTCTAAACGTAAAGGTAAAAGGGAGAATTTTCAATTTGTCATTTTTGTCATGTCTTGGTTGTATTATTATTATTTATTAGTGTTATTTATAAATTTATGTTTATTTTTTTTAAATGTGTAAAAAAAATGGATAACCGATTTATATAGATAGATACAATATATTTGATTTTTTTTTTTCGCGATGTTACACAACACATCCTGGTTAAGTCATCAATGAACAGAAGAAAGTATTTGCTACCACCAAGGCTTAGAACTTGCATTGGGCCACAAACATCTTAGTGGACCAATTCAAGCTTCCTTGTGGCACGCCAAGTACTTGGTTTAAAGGGTTGTTTGCTTTGTTTTCCTAGCACACACCCCACACATTTATTCTGAATATGAATTTTGGGCTGGTCTAGAACCATACCTTGAAAAGATAGCTGTTGAAGGCCTTGATAATGCAAGTGTCCATATCTTTCATGCCAGATTATGGACTCATTGTCACACCTCTTCATTTCTGTATTCTGTGCCTTTGAAACATCTAAGAGAAACATGTTGTTTTTCTCCAACTCAACTTTCATAAGGGTCATTCCAGTCTTTTTGTTTATGATAATACAGGCATCATCATCAAACAACAAAGCATACGGTTTTCTCATTAACTGACCTACACTCAACAAGTTGTACTCAAGTTGAGGAGCATAATATACATCTTTAATAATCTTAAACTGCCTAATAGGAGTAACCACTTTGACTTGACCTATCCCTTCAACACTTATATTCTTTTTATCTCCTAGTTTGACAGACAATTTAAAAGTTTCATCAAGTGTTAAAAAACTTTATTTAGACCCAGTCAAATGGTTAGAGCAACCAGAGTCAATAAACCATAGGGTACTTGATATAGAAGAGGTGTTTGTGTTAGTCATAAGTAAAAAGGGTTGAGAATTAGGAACCTTGGTTTCAACAGGTGAGAATGCTAGAAACAAATATTGCTCCTCATTGTTTTCAGTTTCAGCATACTCCTGATTTGCAACATTAACCTGACTTTCTTCATTAAAGCAACAATCCTTCTTCATGTGACCCATCTTATTGCACAGATGGCATTGAGGAATCTTCCTCCCTTCTTGTGATCTACCTCTTCCACGTCCTCTGATATAGCCTCTACCTCTACCTCTTGCATAAATACTGGATCCTTCATTTTTCTTTGGGCTATGAAAAACTTGAAGTGCCTGTTCCTCCATTTTTTCTGGTGTCTTACTTGATGATCTGCCAAGCATTATAGCTTCTTGTGACTGGAGTGATCCCATCAACCTTATAGGTGTCAAGGTTGTGAGATCAAATGCAACTTCTATAGAGGGGACGACAAAATCGAATTTAGAAGACAAACTTCTCAAAATCTTTTCAACTATTTTCTGATCTTCAACAAGTTCACCAAAGGATCTTCTTTGGCTGACTATCTCCATAACTCTGGAGAAATAATCACCCACCATCTCTGATTCACCCATGGAGAGATTTTCAAAATCTCTCCTCAAGCGTTGAAGCTTAACAGCTTGCACTTGTGTGTCCCCTTGGTACTCAAGCCTTAGAGTATCCCATGCTTCTTTAGATGTGTGTGCTCCTGCAATTCTAGAAAACAGATTATCATGAATATTTTGCTGTATAATAGCTAGATCCTTTGCATCTTTCTTTCTTGACTCTCTTTGTCGATCCTGATCTCCTCTTACATGGACACCATTTTCCACAGGTTCCCAGACCTCTTTTGATCTCAGAATGGTCCTCATTTGAATACTCCAGTATTAATAACCTTCTCCTTTGAAGATTGGAATCATTTGGGAATTGCTAATCATTTTTGTTTCGGCCATTGAAGTAGGATTGATTGAGCACAAATTAAAGAACCTTGCTCTGATACCACTGTTGGCATGAACAAGTGAATAACAAATGATAATAAACAAGGAATGTAACCGAAAGATTCAAGAGCTTTTATTAATACTAAAAGTTATGAAAAGTGAATACATAAAGCAAATGCAACAACTTCTTAAATAGACTAGAAGACAACTAAAAACTCCTGAAAAGCTGCACATGACCTGGCTTCCTTTATTGACCATCAAACGGCTCTCTCTCAACAACTTATTCAAACTTCTTGAACGTTTGCATGCACATGTAAGATCCAGCCATGCACACACTAAGATTCAAATAACACCCTTAAGTTTGAGTTACATTTCAACAAAAACACCAACGCCCAGAAACACCGTTCAAAGCCCAAAACTACAGTGGGCGAAGCTGCTGTATAGTCACAGATCCAAAATCCATATAGGATTCAAAACCAAAGAAAACTAATTAGAAACATAGATAGGAGATGACTACCACCATTGCGAACTGAAAACCGAAAGACCAACAGGCCACCAGTGGCGGCGGAAGTCGGTGCCTAACCACGAATCATAAAACCCTAAAGGTTTAAAAAACCAAATAAAACAAAAAAGTGACAGTAAACACCATCGCAAACGACTGGTGACAACGACATTTGAACCGTCGAGAACAGTTGGCAGCAACAACGAAGTAGCTGTCATACTTGCCTTATCTCCTCGTCAAAAAGCAACCCCCAAATCGGTGACAACAACCCCATGTATATGTAAATCACTTCACTTTGCTTGTTTTTTAATTTTATACGAATCTACATATATGTACATACCTATTATGTTAGAATACATATATGCATATAGTTGTTTTAGTTATATGATAATGTACATGCATAAGTGAGGTTGTGGGTTCAAATCCTTGCAAATGCAAGGTTAGGTGGAAATAAGGTGGTATAAAATTTGCCGTTCAAAAAAAACATGCATATATGTATATTAAGAATGTAAATATATTGAGACTATTGAAATTGAAAAAAAATGGTTAAATGGATAGGCAAAGTAATTAGCTATTTAATTGGAGAGGGAAAATTTAATAGATTACCAATGTATCATTGATTCTCTCATAAACCCTGCCGTATGCCGTATGTATGTATACACACACCCTACAAGGAGTAAAAAATTATGTATGTAAACAAACTTCATTAGTACATTGATAATCTTCTATACAACTAATATATTAAACTCAATGTAGACACATGGCACTTCCATGTTGATCCTTCAATTCTCTAGCCTATCATATTGTGCCATGTGTCACAATGTGAGAATTTATAAGATTTTTGTTTTTTTTAAATAAAAAATCATTCAATTACTTTTGGTCAAACTCATTTACTAATATTATTATTAACTTTCCTAAATACTATAATCTAGATTTCCCTTATTAATAATAATCCATTAATTAATTTTGTTCTATGATTTCAATTCACTTTTTGTTATTTAGTAAATCCTAAAACAATCAAACCAACCTCCTCTCCATTGTCGATCCTCCATCTTCTTCAAGGTATGATCTCGCCTCCTTATTCTATAAAACGATCATTCTTCATTCCTCTGTTTTTGTTTTCGTGAATGTTGATACAGAAACTATGGCACAATATCAAGAAAATGTTATGATGGAAGGCCGAGCAAGTTCATATTGATTAATTATTATCGGTTTGATTATTGGTTGATCATACGGGTGATGATTAGTATGGATTTTGGCCGATTATTTTCAAGGTATGATCGTGTATTTCACGTTATTTTGGTTGTCTAGGGATGGGTTGTCATGTTCTTAGGGTCCTTTGTTGTTTGTTGATTTAGTTTAACACCGGTTGTTTTTTTTTTGTTGGTGATTAGAGTTAGCTGATTATGATTAATGTTTGATTCTGATTCTATGATCGATTTGAAGGTACGTGTAACACCCCAACCGATGGCGGAAACATCGGGATGTCACGTATTGATGATTGTTCAGTAGCTCATGGTAAATAATAAATTTCAATAAATGATTTAAATAAATTACATACACTTGTTCTAAGAATTTTGTACATCAAAATGAAAAATACTAGCTACGCATCTTCAAGCAATAACTCTAATCTTCAAGCAAGCTATAACCTGAAACATGTTAAGTTTGAAAATATTTTGGGTCAACAAAAGTTGGTGAGAATTACATAGGTTTTGATAATCGAATAAAAATGTTGTACAATTCAAGTGTCATGGCAAGTCTAGTCCATATGTGAAAACATACTAGAAGTAAATCGAGTGCATAATCAACCCTTGTGACTGTTATAATGTGGTACATCCCATACGCTCATGGTTCACTCGAATATGTTATGCGATAACAAACACCCACGCTACCTTTGTAGGAGGCACGTATCCGGGTGGGATTGTCAGTCCAATAGATTTATCAATGTATACCGTCGGCTGATCAATGTTAATGATTATGCTAGAATTGTGCTTACCCTAGTCATGTTCAAGAAATAATGCAACATAGAAAAACACATAGACACTTTGATGATTGAATTGCATATAGAATGTTGTAACATGTTTCACCCCAAAAACGGTGATAAATAGAAAAGGGGTTATGTAAAACTCACCTTAGCAAAATGTTATGTCTCGTGAAAAATATAGAATAATGTGTTGTGAATGTATGCGAGGCGAATCCCAAAGACTCAACAACGTAGCTAGTCCAAATTGAAGAAAACGAAAAAGAAAGAATATCAAGCTTCCAATTCGCCAATTACAAGAGCTTATAATCAAAGCTTCAATTGTAGAAGTAATAGACTATAGAAGAAAGGTATGAGGGAAAGTTTAATCGGATTGAAACAATCGATTTAGAGGTGCAAAGTATAATGGGTCATAGGTGGGTTTTTATACTAGTTTTGGAGTCAATTAGCCATTAAAATTGGTCAACACCATAAAGTAAGGTTTTATGATGAATTGACTATTTGACTAAGACTTTGACTGTTTGACTAAGACTTTGACTGTTCAATTTAAGGAATGTGTTAAGTTTATTTTCTTCTAAAATACTACACAAGATGATAGTTGGCTCAGTTGGTTGTCACTGTGTGTTGGTTGGCTGTGGACGTGGGTTCAAGTCCCGGTCCACACAAATCTTTTTTTTGGCAATTATTTCCCTAAAACTATATTATTCTAAATTCATAATATGAGATAAGCCCGAAAGTGACTCGAAATATTTTTAAAACGTACAAAAGTGTCGAGATACAAATAATTATTAGTTTAAGGTATTTAAAACATATATAGTTTAAAACAATACATTCTTTTTATCAAAAAAAAAAATTAGGGGAAATTCGCGATGTTACAGTCTCCCCTACTTTTGGAAACTTCGTCCCGAAGTTATTAAAAACACAGGTTTGAGGTTGATTAGGTAGAAATTAAGGCAGCTGTGGTTTGGGTTAAGGCACGACATGAATTTATAGGTAATAGAATAATTTGTTTTGAATAATTTGGATAAGAGATTTGAGATGTGAGTTTTAAGGATTGGATTAGGTTCGTCTGAAGTAGCAAGAAGCATACGAATCTAGCAAAATACTAAACTTATGTTTTAGGAATCTTATAAGAAATGCATGAATTGATTGGCTATATGAAAACCAAATGAACTACTAAAACCTTATAAGAATTTCACACTACCTTAACGTACCTATAAATTCATGATTACGTTCCGGACCGCAATCACCAATTTACCTTACATTAGGGTTTTGTGTCCTTCTATGACTCTAAACACACATGTAAGTAATGCAAAATAACCTTGTGATTGAATCGTTTACAATGTATCCAAAAATGAGTCCAACTGTTGAGTAGGAAAAAGACTTCTACCAGTCAGTGAGTAAGAACCTCTACCGATTGTTGAGCAGGTGCGATAGCCTCTACCAGTCGTTGAGCAGGTTGTAGGGCCTCTACCGACTGTTGAGCAGGCATGATGACCTCTACCAATCGTTGAGTAGGTTATTTGGTACTCAACTAACTGTTGAGCAAGTACTTCATCCTCTATCAGTTGTTTGATTAAGTGTACCAATTATTTCACACATAAATTGCAAATTGATAATATGTACATATAAACAATCAAGTATCAAGCATAGCATGCGAGTTGTGATAGTGTTGTCCTAGACAAGGTTAATGACTCTAGGTGTGTCTATAGCAAATAGTTTATATTCCATGATTTCTAGTATCAAATGTTTAAATATGGTAGATAATCGAATCCTCATGTATAACTAAGGATTATGTTTGATGCAACACACAATCAAGTTTCAATAGTTTGGTTATCATGGGTAACTAGCTCATGTTTGAGAAGGTGAAGGATATGAATTTAATTCTTGGGGGAATGATGAAAAATCTCGAAACAGAATCAAGGTTGCGAGAGATAGTGAATGTGAAGATGGTTGATAAGGAGTTTATTTTTTAGTAAGGAGATTATGTAGCAGTGTAACTTGTGGGGTTTGGATTAAAGATTATAATCAAGTGTATAAGAAAACATGATTGTGGTATATGCCAAATATTGTAAAAATTTGAACAAGTTGAAAATGAGTGAGTGTCGATGGAGAATTTAGAGACTAGATATTATTCCTATGAAAAAAAAAATCTTATTTTCAAAATTGGTTTTATACATAAAGCAAAAGTTGTTAAATAGTACAAGCTAAGTGGGCTTTGATTAAAATATTCCCGTTAGTTAGAGATTTCAAACATAACATTAGGTTTTGAAGATCAAGGTTCTATTAAGTGATTTTTAATAGTTTAAAGCATTATATAGAAAATTGTTTGTTATGTCAATAAATAAACAATTGAATTTAAGTTCGAGGACATCTTTTGACAAAAATATGTACTTTGTAAAGTTACTAGGTAATGAAAATACAACAAGATTTAGAAATCTTTAGTTTGTGCTAAGGTATGAGGTTATAGTTTTTTTAAAAAAAATAAGTAACATGTGGAGAAATGAAATAATATGATTTGGGTAGGGTGTGAATATTTAAAAAGTGGCTAAGATGGTAAGGTGAAGTGTGATTGTGAAATCCATAGATGGTTATGAAATGAGATTGATTTAAGCTGTAAAATTTTGAGATTTTAGAGCTTAGTTTAAGGAAAGTGAGTGTAATCATTTATTCATTAATAAAAACGAATAAACGAAAACGTTGACTTATCAAAACTTCTAGATTCTAATAACATAATGAAGACATGCTTTAGCCTATAAGTGAACACTCATCCCGATAATTCCCAGGTAGGCATCCGGGTCCCTCGTCTGATTGGGATATATGCGCAATGCCAGCCTAGACAGAAGACTCAGAATACAGGCGTTCACCCTTCCAGATTGCACGTGTTCGTTATTAAAATTCTAGAACTTCGACGAGATCTCAAGGTGGTTCAGGCTAAACCTGAGGATTTGTCCTATTAGCCTAAGAGTAGATCTTTTGATGGAAAGCACTCTTCTTGTAGTGACTAAAGTAAGGATAAGAAATAGGATAGAGAATAGAAACAAGTAAGGTTGCAAGTAAAAGGAGCAAGTACTGGTTAAAATCCTATGGTTATAGACTAGGTTATTTTTTTTTCTAATAACCTAATTCCCTATAACCATGGCTCTGATACCAATCTGTAACACCCCAACCGATGGCGGAAACATCGGGATGTCACGTATTGATGATTGTTCAGTAGCTCATGGTAAATAATAAATTTCAATAAATGATTTAAATAAATTACCTACAATTGTTCTAAGAATTTTGTACATCAAAATGAAAAATACTAGCTACGCATCTTCAAGCAATAACTCTAATCTTCAAGCAAGCTATAACCTGAAACATGTTAAGTTTGAAAATATTTTGGGTCAACAAAAGTTGGTGAGAATTACATAGGTTTTGATAATCGAATAAAAATGTTGTACAATTCAAGTGTCATGGCAAGTCTAGTCCATATGTGAAAACATACTAGAAGTAAATCGAGTGCATAATCAACCCTTGTGACTGTTATAATGTGGTACATCCCATACGCTCATGGTTCACTCGAATATGTTATGCGATAACAAACACCCACGCTACCTTTGTAGGAGGCACGTATCCGGGTGGGATTGTCAGTCCAATAGATCTATCAATGTATACCGTCGGCTGATCAATGTTAATGATTATGCTAGAATTGTGCTTACCCTAGTCATGTTCAAGACATAATGCAACATAGAAAAACACATAGACACTTTGATGATTGAATTGCATATAGAATGTTGTAACATGTTTCACCCCAAAAACGGTGATAAATAGAAAAGGGGCTATGTAAAACTCACCTTAGCAAAATGTTATGTCTCGTGAAAAATATAGAATAATGTGTTGTGAATGTATACGAGGCGAATCCCAAAGACTCAACAACGTAGCTAGTCCAAATTGAAGAAAACGAAAAAGAAAGAATATCAAGCTTCCAATTCGCCAATTACAAGAGCTTATAATCAAAGCTTCAATTGTAGAAGTAATAGACTATAGAAGAAAGGTATGTTGGAAAGTTTAATCGGATTGAAACAATCGATTTAGAGGTGCAAAGTATAATGGGTCATAGGTGGGTTCTTATACTAGTTTTGGAGTCAATTAGCCATTAAAATTGGTCAACACCATAAAGTAAGGTTTTATGATGAATTGACTATTTGACTAAGACTTTGACTGTTTGACTAAGACTTTGACTGTTCAATTTAAGGAATGTGTTAAGTTTATTTTCTTCTAAAATACTACACAAGATGATAGTTGGCTCAGTTGGTTGTCACTGTGTGTTGGTTGGCTGTGGACGTGGGTTCGAGTCCCGGTCCACACAAATCTTTTTTTTGGCAATTATTTCCCTAAAACTATATTATTCTAAATTCATAATATGATTATATAAGCCCGAAAGTGACTCGAAATATTTTTAAAACGTACAAAAGTGTCGAGATACAAATAATTATTAGTTTAAGGTATTTAAAACATATATAGTTTAAAACAATACATTCTTTTTATCAAAAAAAAAAAATAGGGGAAATTCGCGATGTTACAGTACGTAGCTGTTTCTAGGCATTAGACCGAACCCAAACTTAGCCATTGTATTCGGCTAAGCTTTGGTTAATTATCACGTATTTTTTCTTTCATGTTCATAACTTCTTATTCTACTAAGATTGTTTAAAGGGTTCAAGAATTTTCATCAATTGTTCTTATTTGTTCTTGAGGATTTAATATAATTCGGATCTTCATATGCTTGAGATAATGTTTTTTAGTGAAAATCTTTAGTTTGGTTGGTGATTGGATGGATCATGGATCTCGGATGTGGGTGCACCCGATTGCATCGTGTCAAAATCGGAAAGTGGTTTAATTTTTTTCAAAAGAATCTATGATCTTTCCTATTTTCAAGCTTCTAATTTTATGGAATGATTCAAAACTTCCGATTTATGGGGATATAGAATTGAATGATATTATTTAATATGGATATAATTTTATGGTATGATTTAAAACTTCCGATTTAGTTGTATTATGTGTGTTTTATACATCCAATTTTAAGATCTTGAAGATTAATCTACTATATCCTTTTCTTTTGAAACTAGATCGTTCTTCCAATCTGCCTTAAACGTAAAAGTGATAGGTCTTTCTTGAAACAAAATCAATTGTTGTAGACACGCCACTCAATATGTTGTAAGTTTTCATTCTCCTTATTATTTTGTTCATTAATTGTTTAATTAATTTCCTAGGTTACTTTTCTATATTGTTCAAATCTTTTTTATAATTATCCCTGCTTTATTTTTTCAAAATTATGTTTTGTATATTAATCAAAACCTATTTTTTGTAAAATAATTATATATTAACTATATTTACGCCCATTCCAAATTCAAAGATTTTACCATATAAACAATTTTTTGACTTTTTTAAAAAAATTAAATTTGAAAATCCCATATTTTTCATAGATAACAAATACACATTAATAATAATTATATATTAACTATTTACGCCCATTCTAAATTTAAAATTTTACCTTAATAAATGAGAATGAGAAAGGAAACTTACGTAAATTAGGAACTCATTAAATTTCCTTATTACATTTAAATTACTCACTTCCTAAATTTTGTGTAATTTATATTGGTAATAAGTTAAATTTTGAAATTCAAATTTCAAATTAAATTCAAAATATTTAAATTCGAATTATACAAAATTTCGATTTTTTAGTTTTGATTAATAAGGGTAACAACTTACACATACTAATTATCCTTTTAATTACAAATTAAATAAGATTCAAAGTAGTGTCAACTGTCCAATTAATACATTAATTGATCATATTAATTGTGCTATATTATTCTAATATTAGTTTAGCTTATATTAGTAATCAATTAAATATCCAATTTTTAATTTCAAATTTCAAATTAAAGTTCGAAATGTTTAAATTCGAATTTGACAAAATTTAAAATTTTGGTTAATAATTGTAAGAAATTACATATACTAATATAATTTTATTTACACAGTTAATATGATTCAAAGTCTCTACATAAGTTGTGTCAACTTTTATTAATACATTAATTGATCCTATTAACTTCCCTATATTATCCTAATCTTAGTTTAACTTATATTGGTAATCAATTAAATAACGAATTATCAATTTCAAATTTCAAATTAAAATTCGAAATATTTAATTTCGAATTAGACCCATTCTAAATTCAAAAATTTACCTTAATAAATGAAAATGAGAAAGGAAACTTACGTAAACTAGGAACTCATTAAATTTTCTTATTACATTCAAATTACCCACTTCCTAAATTTAGTGTAATTTATATTGGTAATAAGTTAAATTTTGAATTTTGAATTTTGAAATTCAAAATTCAAATTAAATTCAAAATATTTAAATTCGAATTATACAAAATTTCAATTTTTTAGTTTTGATTAATAATGGTAACAAATTACACATACTAATTATCCTTTTAATTACAAATTTAATAAGATTCAAAGTAGTGTCAACTCTCCAATTAATACATTAATTGGAGATATTAATTGTGCTATATTATTCTAATATTAGTTTAGCTTATATTGGTAATCAATTAAATATCGAATTTTTAATTTCAAATTTCAAATTAAAGTTTGAAATGTTTGAATTCGAATTTGAAAAAATTAAAAATTTTGGTTAATAATTGTAAGAAATTACACATACTAATTATCCTTTTATTTACACTGTTAATATGATTCAAAGTCCCTACATAAATTGTGTCAACTTTTATTAATACATTAATTGATCCTATTAATTGCCCTATATTATCCTAATATTAGTTTAACTTATATTGGTAATCAATTAAATAACGGATTATCAATTTCAAATTTCAAATTTTGTTTAATAATGGTAAGAATTTACACATATTATTTATCTTTTTAATTACACAATTTGAATGACTTAATCTTTAAAAAAAATAAACTTTTGAATTAAAGTTAATAATGGTAACCATTACACCTATTTATTATTTTTAAATTATGATTTCCTAATATATTTAAAATATAACAATCAATAATTTTGGTTGTAACTTTCTCAAATTGATTACAAGTAAAAATTAAAATATTAAATACTAGAATTTGAAATTATAGATTTCGGTTAAACTTTAAAAATATTTGAATACTAAATGTTTTATTTAAATATTTAATCTCAAAATTTTGAATTTAAGATTTATGGTAACATTTTGATTTAGATTTAATTAACACATTTAAAATATTTAATTCAAATTGTTGAGAGATTTGAATCTTTCAAATTTTGTTTACTAGAATTTGAATTGATAGATTTCAATTAAACTTTATAAATATTCAAATATTAAATGTTTTATTTAAGTATATAACTAGTGGGGGTGCCCGCACGTTGCAGCGGGGACCACAACACTTTAAATAGAAAACATGCAGGATTTATTCGTTAGGGTCTAGGGGCCTTTTTTTCAGCTCGTACAATACACATAAATCCTGAGAACCGAGTTTGTGTATGAGTATAACGTAATAGTTTCATAATTCAAACCGTTACTTAATAATTAAAAACACAACTTTTCTTATTGATTTCTCGATTTCTATATAGTATTATCAAGTTTATAAAACTTTAACTTTCTAAATTACCTAATTTTATATAAAAGATTATAACAAAACATAGCATTATGAATTGTTTTTATAGGTTTTCTATTTAATGTGTTCAAAGTAATTATAAAATTGAATGCCATAATCTCTCATAAACTCTCTTGACTTTTGACTTTCTTTTAATTAAATATGGTGTTGTAAAGACAACTTTACCCCCAAAAAGTAGTTATTTTATGCATTTTGTGTTGTATCATTAGCAATTAAACTTGTACCTCTTAAGTTTTAAGAAGTCCTTGGGAAATGCTTTATAAGATATATATATATATATATATATATATATATATATATATATATATATAATATAATAAGTAAGTATAGAGTATAGATAGATATAGATATTACGTGAATAGATTAATATATCACTCCATGTCTAAGTCAAATTTTATATTTAGTTTGCTAATATATTTGTTATAATAGCAATAAATGGTTTATTAATTTAAAAAAAAAAATACATGATTTCTATTAACATGGCTAACATTGGTATTAACGGCAAGGAACAACATGCCAATTACCGTAACATCGGATGTTGTGGTCAAGGTCGACTATTCGATCACCGGCAGCCCCTTGTCTCTCCTAGATGCGCGAAAACCCGACATCTACCTGCCCGAAGGCACGACAGTAGAATAAACAGTAAAACCTCGCATTCCAACTGAGTCGAACCGACGCTACCCGTATTTGCTTTTTACTTTGATGCCGCATAAAATAATGGAGAAAGTGGAAATCAAACTTGGGTAATATGGAACACCACCTAGGTTAAATGGTGAATTATTACTATATTGTTCACCACATCAAAACTGTCATTTTAAGTCTAAAAACTGATTTTCATCTAATCTCAGCCTTCCATATTGGGTGGTTTTTTTCAAGAGTAAATCTGGACCACAATAAATAGGTGGTTACCTTAAATTTTTAGTTGTTGAATCATAAAAATAAATCTTTATTTGAGATGTAAGTTGAGATTTAAACATATGGGTTGTCCAGGGTCATTCCAAGTTTCCAACCCACCCCATCCCATCTCTCTCTCTGTCTATACCAACACCCCACCGCCACCATAACCCAATCTCGACACCACCTAACCGTCACCACCACAACACCACCGAAGATGCACCGTGGGTCAATCGGTCTTACTTTCCTCTCCAACTTCACGCCACCCACACCACTACGTCACCATCGTCAAAGATAGATATGACGGTTATCTGATGAGAGAGAGATATTTGGACACACAAATCTCCTTAACATCCAATTTCTTCGCGCAAGAAACCCTATTTGATGTTTTTTGTTTACGTAACTTTTATTGTTGCAAAAGCAAATGGATCTATTTGTTTCACACACAGGGAGAGTCTGGAGTAAAAGAGAGAGGAATAACCCAAAATATGATGTATGTTTTTAAATATTAAAAGAAAAAATAGACATGAATCATGTTTAACACAGAGGAACGGTTACAGATACATTATGTTTAACGGAGAGGGGCGATTACGGGGTTACCGTTAAATGCAACGTTAAGTTGCTTTTTGTCATGAATCATGTTTAACACAGAGGAACGGTTACAGATACATTATGTTTAACGGAGATGGGCGATTACGGGGTTACCGTTAAATGCAACGTTAAGTTGCTTTTTGTATATATGTATAATTTCATATTTTGATATCTATAATTTTAGTTTTTAAATTTTTTTAACTTTATAAAAATCTAAATTTTGGATAATAATCATAACAATAAGACTTAATTATAACATTTAATTCAAATTTTTATTGATCTGAATATTTTAAAAAATTTCAAACTTTGAATTTAAATTCATAATTGTAACAATTAATCCTACTATGATCATTAAAATAGAGATATTATAATTAGAGATTTCCTAATATATTTAAAATTTAACCAATAATAGTTTTGAAATTTAATAAATATTAGTTTTAGTTATAAATTTCTCAAATTAGTTACAAGAATTTGAATTGATAGATTTCAGTTAAACTTTATAAATATTCAAATATTAAATGTTCTATTTAACTATTTAATTTCATATTTTAATATCTATAATCGTAACAATTAGACTTAATTATAACATTTAATTCGAATTTTGAATGATCTGACTCAAATAGTGTCTTACTTTTAACATTTTGTAAGAAATATTTTTCACTACTATTTATTTTTTACTAGATAATACTCCTCAAATACCATCTGATAACATGATTCCAGTCAAGTTTCAATGGCGCCAATTCCCAATATCCGTATGTTTCGCAATGACTATCAATAAAAGCCAAGGACAGTCTCTATCGAAGGTTGGATTGTATTTAAGAGACCCTGTATTCTCACATGGCCAGTTTTATGTCGCATTGTCAAGAGTAAAAAACAGGGCAGGTGTGAAGTTACTTATACTTGATTCTAATGGGAAGGTCAAGACTAAAACAAAAAATGTGGTGCATAAAAAATATTTAGTGATATTTGAATAAAATGTGTATTGGTTTCTTTTAAATTTTAATAAAATATTTCTACTATATTTTTTTTACGTCTTACTGCTCAAAATAATTGTACGTTGGTGAACCGCGTGTAAACGCGGGCAAAAGTCTAGTTGTTATAATACTAAACAACTTGATTAATATTACATGGTTAAATGAATCCTAATATTCTATTAGCATTCTTAGAAACTAAGTTATTGATTAACTCTTCGTAATTCATACTCTCTAGTCTCTAGTATATCATTTATTAAGTTTTTTTTTTAACGGCCAACGAATCAATTTCCGAGCACTTTTGGGCACCCTTTTGGCGAATCAGGTACTCGAGAGTACCCGGGCCACCAATTGTCACCAATTCCCAGGAAAACCCGACCACTCGCCCGCCCGAAAGCACGACAGTGAAATAATCGGTAAAACCGGTCGGGATCAGGACTCGAACCCAAGCCAATGGCCGGGTCATCCCTCATTTCCCCCCACCAATGTCCTCCAAATGTAGCTAGTGGGAATTGAACCCAAGGCTCCCATAAGAAACTTTAGGCCCTCAACCAACTGGGCTACAAGTGTTGGACATTTATTAAGTTATTATTTTAAATGTTTAAAATGGCCCTCGGAGTGTTGGGTATTTGACTTAAATGATTATCTATATCTATAATCTATAATCTATCTATACTACTATATAATAGGTTCTAGATGGGCAAGATAGTAATTTTCATTTAATTTTAAGACATAAAAACATTGTTTTTGTATTTGGTACAAGTGTTAATGCATAAATAATTTCTCATTTACAAATATTGCCCCTCTACATTTTAGCATTTAATAATGTAGTGTAATAAATGACAAACAATAATGTATTGTTATTACATCTAGCATTTATATTTATAATGCAATAGTATTTTATAAAAGCTTGTAAGAAACTTATTAACTTATACTAAAAATAATACATATAAATTTGACTAACATATTCAAACTCCAATAAAAGAAATAGGCATCATCCCATTCGTGATTGACTAGCTCATTAGGAAAACCAAAATAATTGTCAAACAATAATACATGATGACTTTTAGTTTAAAAGTACAACAATTAAATAACTTATACTAAAAATAATACATAAAAATTTGACTAACATATTCAAACTCAAATAAAAGAGATAGGCATCGTCCCATTCGTGACTAACTCAGTCATTAGCAAAACCAAAATAATTGTCAACCAAGAATACTGTCACACCCCGACTTTTCCCTCGTCGGTTGCGACGTTTGGTGCCTTTGCCAGCGCAGCGGAAAGTTGCATCTAAGACTCTTATTTCCTGAACGCCATTGCTAACCCTCTAGGATCCCCGATCCCAATATGTCGACTACTCCAACCGTGCCGTTACCAAAGTTTAAACCTGAAAGACATACTTAAAAAGTCAACATAAAGCTGGTGAGTTCATAAGTTTTGCATAAATAATTCCACAAGTTTTTATAAAAGGGTTTCCATAAGTCTGAAAAGATCATTCCCGTTAATACTATGTCATAAGAACGTTAGCTAGACGTTAAGTGTTTTTACTACTACGGTTGGGAACCCATTACTAAACATGAACCAAATGATGAAACCAGTCCAGATGACTGGGCTACCGATGCCTCGGTAACCCGATAGGTAGAGACAATATGCACCCGCCCGGCCCCGCCGTCGAGTGGGGTTTGTGAGGCCCAATAGATCTATCCACATTTCCCTCGTTGTGCATGCCAGCACATTCATGGTTTCCCCCTGGGACTTTCCATAAAAGCCGTATAGTAATATAAAGTGCCCATAGTATAACATGATCTTTAAAACGATGTAAGTAGTACGCATGTTTCTTTCCCGAATGTAAAACCAGTAACAACAGGGCCGTGACACTCACGCACCCATTTCATTTTTCAAAAACTTGTTCGTTTGGAATTCCTCAGGTTTTCATAAAAGAAGCATGTCTTCCACCCCGAAAACATTTATAAAACAGTAAAAAGTGGGGTCATGAACTCACCTTAATTTCCATGCTAAGCTAGCAAACAAGCCCGAAGCTTTGACCGACTTCCTCGTGCCCTATTACAACAAAGGACACCTTAAAGCCTAACACATATAAACCTAGCCTATTATCCGGCTAAAAGATAGTTTATCCAACTATCTAGACTCGTGTGTATAACTCGAGTACTAATATGCTTTAACTCGACGAACCGATCGTGACTTATCTTACTTATGCGTTAACACACGACATAGTACCCAAGTTGCGCACTTGTCACTATTCGTGTGTACACCACGTTGGACTAATATTACGAAATGTATAACTTATCTCGAGCCGTAGCTCGTCTCGTTAGTCAAATAAATGCATTTGTCTTGTACGTTTACTTTTAGGAAAATACACTTTGCAAAAATATAATTCTTATTGTTATTAGTTTCCAAGTAATAATAAATGTTACATTAATTCCCAAAATCCGACATTTAAAGTATTCAAAACTTTGTTTTGCATAAATCTTTCCCAAGTAAATCAGACGTTTATATACTTTTGAATACGAATAATAAATATAGTTCCGTTGGCGAAAACCTTTTAAAAGCTCGCCATACTTGATGTTTGGCAAAACTATATATATATATTTGTTTCATGTTTCAAAATACTGTCCGGAATTTACTTATTATTGTTACAAATATCTTTGTCAAAGCGCAGCGATTTTACATAAATACCTTTATTAAAACACTTGGAAATTCATTCATAAAAACATACACCACGGTATTAACTTAGTAGCGCTTTGGATTTTATAAAATTTCGGCAGAGTCTCCTTTGTTTTTGTACGAACCAGACAACACAAGTTGTCTAAAAATTCCCAAAAATCAACTTCAAAACACAAGACTGCAATTTGTTTATCCGCAATTCCAATTCAAACGAGACTTATACGTTTCGACGCTTTTATAATAAATATACTTATTTATATAAAGACACGACAATATATATACATTATAGTCCAACCAATTTAGTCCGATATCGATATTATAAGTCACGCATTTTAGTCACTATTACCGGTCGTCCGATATAATATGTAGTTAACATTTATTATTATTATTCGGTTCGTTCGCGAGTCAAAACTATTCCGTTCGAATCCATATATTTATAAATATTTATAATATCCACAATAATAATAACAAACACGAATTAAAGTATACCGATTCTTACGCGCGTAACCCGATGCCACCTCGAACTGCGTGTAGACCGGAACCAAAGTTTGACCAGCTTTGACCGCGCGTTGACCGAGGCTTGACCATCCAGATCTGACCCGAACAAGACCCGTACCGAACCCGATCTCGTACCGAATCTGACCCGAACACCAAAACCGCCAAACTTTGATCCGAACCACAACCTTAACCCAAACCCGAGGCCAACATTACCCCCACCCGAGCCAACCTCGGCTGCAACCACCTCAACCCGACCCCACCTCGCTGGACCAGCGTCCACCACGAACCACCATTACCTGCCGTCACCAACCACCTCGAGCCGCCCGGGAACCACCAACCAATCCACTACTAAAACCTGTCATACTCAACCCATTCGAGCCAGAAACCACCACGTCGGTACCCTGTTGATAACCACCACCTCTGCTGCCTTGAACCACCACAGAATCCAACCCAACCCCGACCACACTACACCTGACCCGAACCCGAGCCTTGTCTGACCCCTGAACCGGACCCAAACGCTCACTGTTGCAACCCGGCTCCAAACAACCAGAACCACCTCCATCTGTCACGACACCATCATACCCGTACCCGAGGTCCAAGTCACCGGGATCCACCTTCGTCGTCGCGTCAGCCCTCTTCCCCGGCCAAGAATCACCACAGAACAACCAAACCTAAACCTGACCCGTAACTGATTATGCCCGATTTGGGCTTGGTAACACAGCGCCGCCACCACCGAACCATGGTGGTGGCCGGCTAAAACTGTAACAGGGACGAGGGAGGGTTAAAGGGCCGAGAGAGAGAGAGAGAGGCGAGCGGGAGAGAGAGAGAGAGGGACCTGTGTTTAGAGAGAGGGAGTAGAGAGAGAGGGAGAGTGTGCGGTTTTAGAGAGAGAGAGAGTCTTGTGGCTGCTCAAAAATGGAGAAGGAAGAAGAAGAAGTTCCTTTTATACTTAGGGTTTGATGGTAGGTGAGTTGTACCGCGTCTTGAACCCGTTTTAAATGTAAACGTCTCGGTTTCTATTCTAGGCCCGCTAATAAATTATAAAAAGTAGTCGGTTTTGTTCGAAATACAAAACCGAGCATAAATATAATTATTTTCGACGTCCGACGCGTGTTTTCAGAACACGCATTTAAATCGCGTTAATTTAACCGGTCATAGTTTCGATTGTAAAAACGGTCAGTAAACTTCCGAAACTTGATAATTAACAATATTTAAAATAAATATTTAATTTTTAATAATAAAAATCACGTCGGTGTAGATCGGAAGTTGCCGGTTGTCACATACATGATGACTTTTAGTTTAAAAGTTATTATATATGTAATAAAAGTTTATGGTTAAAAATTACAATCAGACAAATGTTTTGTTAATCAAGAGCAACATCGTGGCTATTGTGTTAATCAAGAGCAACATCGTGGTTTCTTTGATCAAATGTCATGGTTTCTTTGATCCGAGCATACAACACAAACTTCTCTTTCACACCTATGGGTGTCTCATTAAACGAAATCGTCAACATGAGAAATGACATATATACATTCGGAGCATATTCGGGAATATACCACAAAATCGACCATTTAGTACTACGGATTCATTTAGAGTATTTTGCTACTTTTTTTTTCAGAGACTGAAATCTTGTCTTCTGATTCAAGTTTCCCGTATTCTCCCACATCAATTTTTATTTTTTATTCGTGCTTTCAATATCAAAGGACTTCCACCAAAATAATTGTCACGTAATAATACATGATAATTTTTAGTTTAAAATATTATATATAATAAAAGTTTACGGGTGCAGCCCCGCCGCAACGCGCGGGTTCCTGCTAGTACATTATAAAGGAGGAATGATGTACAATATGGTAATTTGCATTTCCGTACAACTTAAGAAGCAACATGTACAACATATTTAAGCAAGAAATTTAAGGGTATTATGGGGATAGTTGTGACAATTAAGACACTTAGGAGGGTAATGTAGACATTTCACCCACATCATCCTTTACAATATCAAAACACTTTTACAATACTACCCTCTTTATCCATCCCTACCCTCACAAACATCAATTGCCTTATGGTTTTTTTTCTTCATCATCAATGTTACCAATGAATGATTCATTCAAGAAGATGTTAGAAATTACAAAAATTTAATAATATGATGAATGGAATTTAATTGATTTTAGTGAAATTATTAAGGAGACTACTGAGTAGAGTTCTTTATTTCACTTTATTAGAGTTTATGGCTCTAATTAAGTTAGTTTCTACACTCATCCTTAGGTCTTGTATACATAGAAGGCTTTGTGCCTCATTTGAAAGACTAAAAAAAATACAAGAAAAATAAAGAAGAGGATCCATAAAAGAATTCTTGAATAAAAAGAAAACTTGACCCATATGTTCATATGTTGGGAACCTGTAGAGATAAGTTTTTTTATACTTAATCCCACCACATTTCTATTATTATTTGTTCCACAAGTTTTAACACTATAATTTTATCCGGTGCAACCTTGGGCGTGTGGCATTCTCCGCCAGTACAGACTGTTTCGGCTGTTGTACCCTGGGAAACAGATGCGTTATCTTGAGTAAAGGCACGGAATTTGTTTTAAGGGAAGCATGTTAAACACATGCCTTAGTCACAACCGTCAACATTATTTTTTGTTAATTCTTGCAACCAAGAAGGATCATACAAAAGAATGCGGTTCAAGTCTTCGTTAAAGACGAAAAAAAAATCATATAAGAAGACGCGGTTCAAGCTCTTGATGAAATCTTCGGATTGAATCATTTTATGTTGTATTTTATGTTATTTTTGTTTGGATTTGTACTCAGTACAGGTACTACAATTTCTCATAGTTGTATAAAGGTATCCTTTTAATTTTTATTTATATTATTTTAATAAAATCGTGACCCATGTAACACCTACAATATTACCTCCACCATTAAACCTATCTTAATAACCAAGTTTATTAGGACATGGAATTATAGAATTGGCTCAACAATATAATCACCCTTTTCAATCATCATCTTCTTCTTTAACCCATCACCTACGGTTAACCCAAATTCTTTCTAGTTTGTTTTGTTTTCGTTGATTTTGCTTTTAACACATGGAGGAGGTACTTGTTGCTCATAATCGTTGTATTTTGTTGTTTGTTTATGAATTTGTGACGGTGTAATAATTGATTATGATTCGTGCAGACATTTCCTTCATCTAATTGTTGATTAAGATGCCGTTTTTTTTTTTTGTAATGCCAAGGTTTATGTATTGAAAGGTGCTGCTTCTTTATTTTATGAAATATCTCTATATCTATTCAATATTCGACTTTTATATTGCACTAATGTATTGTAAATTGCATCCACATTATCTAACTTACTGTAAATTCTTGAACAATTGGATATGACCTCCTTGCATCACCAAGATGGTTGTTATTTGGAGTGAAGAAATATATAAGAATGAAGATGTGAAGGACTACATAAGAAAGCTGGGAGTTTTATGCACAGCTCTTGAAGAATTACATAACAATATCAAAGCATTTGAACAATGTCAAGTATTCCATTTTGGGTAGGTATGTATATGTATATTTTATAATTATTGTGCATTTTGGGTACCTTCTTATGATTATCTATACTTCATTATAAAGGGGAGGCATGAGCAAATATATCCATATTGTCAAAGTTAAGATGGCATCCCAAGAGTCTAAATTGTAATCCCCAAATTTTTACATCATCTTTCATTTATACCCTTGTGTACTGACGTGTGCGAATATATACATAATTTTACAATGAAATAACACACGTTTTGCTTTAATATTTATAAAAATGGTTTAGACCTTAATATTAAAACACACACAATAGGGCAAGTGTACCCTGTCATATATGTACTAATGTGTAGATCAGAACCAGATATCGATCCATGGATGCCCGCGGAGCAATGGTACTAAAATTCTATCCCCGATTTACCAGTAAGAAAAGATGGTTTGAGTTTGTTTATAACTAGATTAATTCTAAAACATATAAATAACATATGTAAGACTCCAAATACAAAATATAACTATATAAACTATAATATATCAACCCTAGCATGTCATCTATAAATCATATGAAATAAAGGCGTGTGATCAACATTCCCATTTTCCGACAGTTAGTGTCCCTTTCGGGCATCCTAACATGACAACTATGCAGAAAGCTAACACGAATACACACGTTAACCACTTCAAGTCGTTTATTAGCGAGCAGCTGATATGATCTCACGCAGATCTTCTAAAGATAAGTTAGTCATCTGTTAAGAGTTTTCTAACCTCACTAATTCAGGAAAGCAATACCGAATACACAACACAACCACCTAAACTAGCATAAAGTAGAGCATTTCACAACCTATTCCATTTTACCAACTTTGAACCCAGATCTACTAAGATCGTTATTTTTACCAAAATAACTACCAAAGATCATTAACCGTGTCAAAGACCAGTAACGGCACCATTAAGCTTTTAAAACCCTTTTACGTGCCGATAAGCATTTTTAACCGTTATTCGACTGACTTTAACCAAACCAATACCCGGTTACAGTTTCATGGCATAAACTATTTAACAAGTTAACTAGTCTACTACCGAACGATTAAACGGACGGTTTTTCAACATTTATCCGCCTAACACATTCGACATTCGCCAAAGTCATTCAAATACAACTACAAATCCAACAACAATGAAACAAGGTTGCGCTATGATCATCAAGATCTAAACGTGAAAAACGCCAAATTTATACAAGACATGATTAACTACACGAATGATTGTTTAACGTACTAAATACTATTGTTCTTGCCCGTAGGCGTACGAATAACTATAACAACATCAAAATAGCAATCCAAAATCAGATTTGAAACATAAATGTTTAAAGGATCAAACCATATAAAATGCTAAGAGATGGATTGGATGATTGAAGGATGGATCGGATGGATTCCCGAGCTCGTTCCACGCCTGTGCAGCACTTCAAAAGCCCCAAAAATCGCCAGAAAACTTTCCCCAAGGATCCAACAATCTATCAGTGGCTGAAATGGGGGTTTTATAGAAGAACAGGCTTTGTGAGCGGCCGCTCGGCCTCTGTGAGCAGCCGCTCACTTTTTAAACAAGTGGACGAGTTGCAGTTCTGATGACGTAGGCCTTCTAGAAGGTCCCCAGAAATATCTGGGGGGCGCGCGGCCGCTCACAGGGAGTGAGCGGCCGCTCACAGGTCCTGAGGGCCTGTTCGCGCGCCAAAATCTTCGTTTTTCCTTTCGTTGTGCTTCCGGGACATCGTTTAAGACCTGAAATCGTAAAGATACCCAAATAAGTACCAATTCCTGTGTATAAGGTCAAAAACGTATGAAAATGGGAGTTAAACGGGGACTTTTATATGTGTAATTTAACGTATATCAAATCTCCCCACACTTGAACTTTGCTTGTCCTCAAGCAAACACTTAATCATAAAATAAACGAAAAACTCGCCAAGTGGCAACAAAGACAAAATATAGCATGTATAGACGATAATAGTCAAGCCAACAATGATATATAAACAGGTGATAAGATAACTAAATAGCAACGACTCACTTTCGATCTACAAGCACGCAAACCCGTACACGACTCACAATGTTCACACACACTCGGTTTTATTTATGATACATACGTGTAATGTGTATGTGTAAATCGCTCCATTGCCAAGACAATGAATCGTGCAATATCATAAGCTTGTCAAAAGATCTAGTCTTCACCAACTAACGTGTGAAAAAGCACAAATCAAGAGGTCTTATACGGGTTGTAATGTTAGGCAAAGGTAAGGGTGCGGAATGGATATTTAAAGTGACAAATCGGCTAAAACCCGGCGGTTATGTCTAACTAATAGCAACTACTACAACTGTACAACACAAATGCTAATATAGGCGATTTTTCTTTTGAAACGAGCTAAACATATAACTTTTAACTTTAAAGCTCTAAAAATTGCTCGAACACTGCTAATTCACCCTATTTTAGGGTGTTCTATTTTTCTGGATATTTTTTTTGAAACATATATATCTATGATATATATAATGAACTGAAACTGATATATAATCAACATACGGGTTCTAAATAGATATACCCGAAAACGAACTATTTACAACACATAAACTAGTTAAACAATAACCTAAACCGAGTTTCAACACAAAAAGGTTTAAAAGAAAAAAGGCTATTTGGTTTGGTGGTGAAATGGTGTGGTAAATAAGAAAAACACGAGATTAGGTTCAACACGGTTAACTAGTGCATAATATTTGGGTGCGGGAAACAGATAGAACGAAAAGAAAAGGCTAAATCAAAAGGGTATCCTAAATGCCTCAATCATATTCGTACAATCTCACACGTATCTGATCTAAATAAGTATGCTAATGACAAGTTCTAAATTACACAAAACATCCGGTTCACTCGAAAGCATGTCAAAGAAATGAAAATCTATTTTAAGGCTCAAATGCTCATGTAACCGGAAGGAAATGAGTGCAAGTGTACGAATCTAACACGCTCGCATCTCATCTGTTTGTCGCGTCCCCGAGTTATCTTTATCAAAAATTAGTTAGGCTTGATGTTTATAAGTAAATATATACATATATGTACTTTTAAAGTTTTTTTTAGAGTAAATATATACATATATATACATAAGAGGACAAACAAGACATAATCCCCTCCCCACACTTGAAACTCACATTGTCCCCAATGTGACAATAGAAAGCGTTTATGAAATAGCTAACTATTTGTGCGAAAAAGGAGAATAAAACTCCCCTGTTGTTGATAACCCGAAAAGCATGTGGATAGCCTGGAGCATCCATATCGGTGCTCGCCTGTTCCTGCACTACCACCATTCTTGACAAAAGCAAAAACACATCAAATACATCCATTCATCATCACACTTATTCAAACCAAGCAAATACTACTGAAATTGTAAATACTGAAAAGTAAATAGTACGAATACAGAAAAATAATAAGATATCTTGGGTGCTCGCACCCGGATACAGTATCAACAAAAATAAGATAAACAAAATAGCACCAGCCTACCAGCTACTCCTCAGTCCTCATCATCATGGTGAGTCCCAGATGATCCCGCCGCATCACCACCTCGTCTCCGCTTGTCCCCCGGATGTCCCCTTTGTGGGGGATTCCCAAAATGGTTCGGGAAACAAGCGTGAAATTCAGTCACGAGGTAGTCAAGGGTCGCGCCCTAATGCTGTAGGAACTCGCCATGCTGATATAAAGTATCGCGCGTTTCTGTTCTGAACGCGGCAAAGTCATCATAGAAGGCTTGAGGGTGCTGGTAGTGGTACTGCTGGTGCTGGGGCTGCTGCTGGTCGGGCTTCTCCTGGTGTGGCTGCTGCTGGTCGGGTGGTGACATGGGTACTGTTGGCAACGGGTTCCAGATCGATCGGTCTTTACCCTTTAGCCTGATTGCCCCGTTGTCGTACTCATGGACTATCCTCATGTGTCGGAGGACGTCCATGTTCACCTTAGATTCACCGGGAATCCGGGTCAGTCCCCTTCGTGCATTCTTTAAAACCCCCATTCCCTTTGACAGTGCAGTCACGTACTCCCCATTCCCTCCACTTTCTTATATTCTCTCTAGAAGTTTATTTAGCTCTTTTCACGTTCTTACCCTGTTTGTATCCATCTTTAAACGTGTAATCGAGTCTTTAAACGTGTAATCGAGTTTATAATTAATGAAAAGCTTTTGAAAATGATGATTTACTTGTTTTGATCTGTTTGACTATTATTTTGTGATTGTTTTAGGGATTCCGCACCTAAAACTAACTTGTTTGATCATTCTTTGTTGTTATACGATCCATTCATACGCATACAAAGTGGTATCAGAGCCATTCTGGATCAAACAACCACAAATTAATAGTTTCTCAGTTGATTTGGACCCAATTTTGGTCAAAAAGTTTCTGTTTTCATTGAACAAACTAATTTGATAAGATTTTGATTGATTACAACTTGATTTCAAGGTTAAATTGGATAATTCTCTTCATTAAAGTTGTTCCAAATCAATTCCGATTCAAAACCTGATTTAGATCATCAAAATCCATCAATATTTGATAAACATGATCAAAATTAACGGATTTTCAAAGAATAACCGTTTTTGAATTATCAGGGGTCGAACGTAGAGAGAGTGGTCAAAAGTGGATTTTCATTGGGTCGAAAGAGTCACTTTGTGGTCGAAGGAGGTCTTTTAGTGGTCGAACGTAGACTTTCATTGCTTATTTTGTTTATTCGCCCATTGGTGTTACCTTCGATTGATCGAACGGTCGAAGGAGAAGGAAAATGGTCGAACGAGAGAAGAAAGCGGTCGAAAGAGATTTTGTGATATCATTCCACATTCGTATCAATCAAAACGGTCGAAGGAGAAGATTATTTCTCATTCGCACGTCCGATAGTACGAAAGAGTGTCCTGTTTTAAAACATTTCTAATCTTTTCGTGTTTAAACGTTTACAGGTTAAGATGTGGAACTTCCCAACAACGCCAAGACCTACTCAAGCACCACAACAGCAGACAACACAAGATCCATGGTCAGTTGCAGCCCAGAAGACTAGTCCACCATCCCAGCCAATCAATTACATGGCTATGACTAGTTCGGCTCCTCAACAAGTTGTGCAACCATTACAACAACCAATTGACAACTATTGGGGAGTAGCAGCAGCTGCAGTTCACTCGCAGACGACCAATGCCATATCCACACTTATTCATGATCTATCATCAGGAAGCGGCAATCGTCCACCAAAGCTCATGGACATGAAGGAGTACAACACATGGAAGACAAAGTTCAAGATTCATGTGGAGGGACAAGGACTTGAGGGAGCCGAGGCATGGCAAATGATAGTAAAGGGGTATGTTGCTCCTATTCTGGAAAATACTGGAGAACCGATACCGTTGGAGAATTTGGCTGATGATGAGAAAAAGAGGTTTGCTATCGAGAAGAAGGCGTTTTCTCAGTTATCCCAGGCGATCAACACTGATTTGATGCATCAGTTTGGATCGTGTACAACATCCAAACAATTGTGGGATATGCTGAGAAACCGACATGATGGTAATGAGAAGACAAGGAAGCTAAGAATGGAAGAGCTTCGGAAAGAATTTGAGAACTTTAGTTACATGGGCAATGAGACTCTAAAAGAGTTGGTTCCAAGGTATTGCCATTTGCTCGCAGAACTTTCGAGCTATGAGATCAGCATACCGATGTCAGAACTGGTGGATAAATTTGCTGATGCTTTACCACCATACTGGAACCAACACATTGAAGTGTTGAAGTAAAAGGATGCATACCAGTATTGGACTATTAACGAGTTCATTCAAAAGCTGGAAAACAAAGAAATGGAGGAGAAGAGGAAAGCTAAGAGAGCGCAAATTCCACAGAATCCAGATCTGTATGTGAGTGGTACATCTAACTCTCTTTCTGCTGCAAGCACTACTTCAAATGTTGCTCCTCACATTGCATGTGTATCCAATGTTGTTGAACCCACAAAAGCACCAATCAACTATCTTGCCCAAACTTCATCATACACACCATCATACACACAACAATCTTATCAAACACCAAACTTTATTCCACCTTTTTCACCATTACAACAAGCTGCCTGTTACACAGCAAGTCAACCTCAACAACAACAACAATATACTCCTCACATGAATCAGATGCAGATTACTCAAGCACAATCAAATCAAAGTCCGATTGTGTTAGAGACTTCTAATCTTAACAATGTGACTGTTGAGATTGCTCAACAGCATGTTGCTTTAGTTTCTGCTATGGTTGCATCTTACAACGGTTTGGTTGCGAGTCAGATTGGAAACAACAATCTCACCAATGAGGACTACGCACCAATCGATAAAGAGGAGATGGAGCTTATGGACATACAGTGGGCATTTGCGAGCATAATGAGGAGAGCCACTGACTTTATCCAGAAGACTGGAAGAACTGACCTTTCAACTTCTCCCAACACCACATACGGCTTCAACAAAGCCAAAGTTACATGTTTCAATTGTGGAGAGAAGGGTCATTTTAAAAGAGAGTGTACACAGCCAGCACAGCAAGGTAATCGAAACCCTTTCAATTCAACCTACCAAAACATACAAAACCAAAACCAAAATCAAGTTTCATACAACAGTCCCAACATCTCAAGCTTTCAACCCCAAAACAATTACCAGAACCGTCAACACACACAACAAAATACCAACACTAGATAACCCACAACTCAAAACCAACCTCAACAGAATCCAAACCGAACCATTGTTCCCATCTCTACACCTAATACCTAAAACCAAACAGACAATCAAAACCAAGCACTTGTGATTCAAAAGGATGAAGGTTTTGATTGGACGGGTATGCAATTGGGAGTGGAGGAGATTACTGTTGGAAACGTGGCTTGTGTGGCACAGAAGATAAGTCTGGATGAGAATGAGGAAATTGAAGAGGAGGTTGTGATTGAGAAAGTGTCGGAGTTGAAAATAGAGGAAGTGAATGAGGATGTGATTGCTGAGAGTGAAGACAAGAAATCTGGAATGATTCTTGATTCTGTCACGGATGTTGAAGAGCACTACGATTCAGCTTATTCGGATATGGAGAGTGATTCTGATTCAGAAACTAGTGTGAATTCACTAGATGATGACATTGATCAATTGCTAGCAGAAGCTGATTTCCTTATGACCCGCAAATCGTGCATAGTGGATGATGCGTGCACCAAGATTGACTACTCCAAATTCTTCGCAGGGAAGGAAGCTCACTTCGCGTTGATGGCAATGACAGAACCTCCTAAACCGGTAAGTTCTGAATCTCAATCTAAAGTGTGTGTTAAATGTGCTGATTTTGAAAAACTGACAGACGAAAATAAGCTTCTCAAGGTACAACTTGAGAGTGCCAAAATAAACTGTCAGATTTATCAAAAAGATTTAAAAGATTTTAACAAAGTTCTTGATGGTTATAAAAAGGATGTGTCTGAATTTAAAAAGACGTTGTCAATAAAACAACTTGCCATTAATAACTATATTAATGAAATGGAAAATACCAAGTTAGAAATGGCAACCATCAAGTGCTTCATTGAAAAAGTGAACAAGAAGTTAGAGAGTTATAAGCACATTGCATATGTAGTTGACCATATCATAGAAAAACCCTCCCAGTCGAATAGTGCAAACTATAAGGCGGTCCCATCTCCGGTGTTGTTCGAAAACCATAATTTACATGCAATACCACCGGAGACATTAGTCAATTCTGACTCCACATCAGATAACGAACCCAACACTTCGAGTGTCAGAGACCCGTATTCTGATGTGAGACCTGTATTGGGAAACAATGAGGGTGTGGTCGCTGCAGATGATTCTGATGGAGAAGATGAACAATCTGAGACGGTTGAAAATGACAGTGATATCCCTGATGAAAATCATATAATCACTACTGAGCCAGTCTCACCATCTCAGATCGTTCATCCCATGGCAAATGCTCATCGTAAGAATGTTGTTAAGAAAGTAGAAAAGTTTGTTGGTAAGAGTGTTGAAAAGAAAGAGGTAAAGAAAATTGAGAAAAATGTGGTTAAACCAGTTGAAAAGAAAACTGAAACTAAATCTGAGAAAAATGTGGTTAAACCGATTGAAAAGAAAAATGAAATTAAATCTGAGAAAACTAATGAAATGATCAACGAATCGTGTGACAAACCTGTGAAAATTTTCTATCGGATGCAAGGCTCCGATAAGATTTTATCTGATGATGAATATCCGATTAAATTTGTCAATTATTCAAAAATTGAAAAGATATGGCAGGAAAGTACAATTTGGTTTCCAAAATTTGAACGAACCAATGACATTCCTCCAGAAATTTTAGAGAAAATTTATTCGGATAAAGATGCCAAGGTCAATGTCACACAATTTGTTCTGCCAGTTGATAAAGCAAATAGTTTCATAGAACCGACTTACTCGAAGGAACCAGCTCCTAAGAGTTTAAGGAAACAATGCATGGATGATCGATATCCCATTGCTAGTTTTTCCAAGTCGCCGATCAAAGAAAACTATGAAGAATACCATGCGTGTTATAAGTGCGGGGAAAGGGGACATTTACTTGCCGCCTGCCCGTACGTACGACACAAGAGGCACGAGGTGGAGATGAGGCAACATCATGATTATCCGGTTGACAACTACGGTTATCCACAAAGACGGTATTTCCCCCAGCAAGCACCTTATTATAATCAAAACAATTTTTACAACAAAAGGGAAAACCGTCCGATGACTTATGATAAACGCAACCGGATAACCACTGAGAAATCTGTTAAGAAACCTGTGATGAACTCAACTGCTGATAACAAAAAGGTTGCTCCTAAACCTAATGGAAAACAAGCAGTTGGACCTGTCTCTGTTAAATCAGAGAAGGTAACCAAGAAGGTTGCATGTAAAGACGAAGTAAAGAAACCGGTTGAGACCTCAAAATCTCAGATCCGGATCTTGAAAAGATCTGAGCAATCTTGGTCATCAAAGGAATCTGAAGGAGCCTCAACTTCACAAAATGTGAACATTGACAAAAAGAAAGTTGAGAGTGAGAAGAAAGGGGTTGAGAGAACCCAAGATGTTTGTGAATCGAAAGAATCTTTGAAACAACCCGTTCAAAGACCCAAGACCAAACAGGCTTGGGTCCCCCGAAAGATCTAACTGCTTTACTTGATATGTGCAGGGAGCTCCAGCTGGCCTTGTTAGCAGCCTATGGATTGTTGACAGTGGAGCTAATGGTCACATGACAGGGGACCTCACGCTACTCTTTGATATCAAGAACATAAACGGAGGTTATGTAGCGTTTGCAGGAAATAAAGGAGGCTACATTACGATGGAGGGTAGTGTAAGCAATGGGGTCGTGACATTTGAGCGGATATCATACGTGAAACAGATAGATTACAATCTGCTCAGTGTTAGTCAAATCTGTGATAAGCAATTTTCTGTGTATTTTGATGACAAATCTTGCTATATCTTGAAACCTGGGTTTGAACTTCCGAAAGAGTGGGTGATGCTAAAGGCACCAAGAGTAAACAATTTGTATATTCTCGATATGTCCAAAGCAATGACCACCCATGGCCAAGTCACGTGTTTCCTCTCAAAGGCTACAGAAAAAGAATCTATTATGTGGCACAGGAGAATGGGACACATCCATTTGAGAAAGATGAACCAGTTAGTGAAGAATGAACTTGTCACGGGAGTTAGTGTGAAACATTTCCATTTGAATGACAAGTGTGTTAGTTGCAAAAAGGGAAAGCAGCACAAACAGGCCCATAGACCAAAGAAAGTCAATTCTGTTGAACTACCGCTTGAGCGTTTGCACATGGACTTATTCGGTCCAGTCAGACGTAAAAGTCATGCCGGGGAATTGTACTGTCTTGTGGTGACTGACGATTATTCTAGATTTTCATGGGTTATGTGCTTGCATCAGAAAAGCGACACTTTTGACAACCTGAAAGTTCTGTTTTCACGTCTGGAGAATATCTATGGTCTGAAGATCAAACGAATCCGGAGTGATAATGGGACGGAGTTCAAAAACGCTCAGATGGAGGATCTTTGTGCAAACAAGGGAATTCATCATGAATATAGCGCTCCGTATACACCCCAGCAGAACGGTGTCGCAGAAAGAAAGAACAGGACTCTAATCGAGACGGCGAGAACTATGCTTGCGGATTCAAATCTTCCAGTCATGTTCTGGAATGAAGCTATTTACGCAGCATGTTACACTTTAAACCGTGTTTTAACAGTGAAGAAGTTTGGCAAAACTTCTTATGAGCTGTTGAACCGACGCAAGCCGAATCTGGAGTATCTAGAACCATTTGGTGCCCCGTGTACTATGCTGAATCCTTCGAAGAAGTTCGCACCAAAGGCTGAAGAAGGTTATTTTGTTGGATATGCAACCCCACTAAAACGGGTATTCAACAAAAGAACTAGAAAAGTCGAGGAGTGGGCTAATGTCGAAGTACAAAGATACACACAAAATGTACAGGGTGGAGGTCCAGACTGGATGTTTGATTACAAAGACTTCTTTGAATCATTCAATCTAGATAGCATGGTTGAAGAAGCTGTACTTCGCTTATATTACGTGGTCGAAAACGCCGTGACATCACCGTTAGTGCGTCCGATCACTGTAAACCCCCAAGCAGCTTCTAATGATACCACTGCTCCTGTGATGGAAGAAGAGGTGTTTCAAGAAGCTTCTACAACGCTTAATTCATCCGATTCAGAAGATGAAGACGATGATGCAACAAGTGAAGCTATTTTGGATAATGCTACAGTGACACCACCAGTGAACCCAACTACAACTGATGCTTCAACATCGAATGTGGGTAATGATCTGGTTTCTACAGAGAATTTGACAACTCAAACGGGAGTACAAGTACCTGATTATCCGGAATCTCGGATACATCGGATACACCCGCTTGAACAGGTTATTGGTGATCCTGGTAGCAGCGTGATGACAAGAGGGCAGTTGAGAAATGCTCAAGCACCAGAAAATATTGGCAACCTTACTTTATATGCCAAAATACAGAAATCTGGTTTTCAAAATGACTGGTCTTTCGCTTGTTATGTTTCGCAGGTCGAACCACGGACGTACAAGGAAGCTCTTTTGGATGATTCCTGGGTGGAAGCAATGCAAGAAGAGTTGTTACAATTTCAGAAACTCGGTGTATGGACGCTGACAGATTTGCCCCCGGGAAGAAAGAAAATTGGAACCAAATGGGTGTTTAAGTGTAAGAAGGATGATAGAGGAGTCATAGTGAGAAACAAAGCTCGTTTGGTCGTTCAAGGTTTTCATCAGGTTGAGGGAATCGACTACAATGAAATCTATGCACCGATTGCACGTTTGGAAGCTATCCGAATGTTCCTAGCGTTTGCATCATGGAAGAAATTCAAGGTGTATCAGATGGATGTAAAGAGCGCATTTCTTTATGGTGTGGTCAAAGAGGAAGTTTACGTAGGTCAACCGCCAGGCTTTGAGGACCCTATTCACCGGGATAAGGTTTATGTTTTAAACAAAGCTCTCTACGGGTTGCACCAAGCTCCGAGACAATGCTATGAGGAGCTGAGCACGTATCTTCTCTCGAAAGGATTTAAACGCGGATTGGTAGATTGCACACTGTTCACGAAACGAGCAGGAGATGACTTGCTTCTTGTGCAAATTTATGTTGATGATATTATTTTCGGGTCTACTAACGAACTTCTGTGCAGGGAATTTGAAAAAGTTATGCAGGAAAAGTTCGAAATGAGCGCAATGGGAGAAATGCAGTTTTTCCTAGGCTTACAGGTGGAGCAAAGACCAACGGGGATCTTTATTCACCAAACCAAATACGTTTCTGAAGTCTTGAGCCGATTCCAGATGGATGATTCGAAGCCGATGGATACCCCGATACAACCTAATCATGGGATTGGAGTTGACGTTAAGGGGGAGCTGACTGGTCCATTTACATACAGAGCAATCGTCGGATCTCTGATGTATCTCACCGCGTCTAGACCGGATATAATGTTTGCGACATGTCTTTGTGCACGATATCAATCGAAGCCGAAATAGAGTCATCTTGCAGCTGTCAAGCGTATCCTTAGATATCTGAAGGGGTGTCCATCGAAAGGACTTTGGTACCCTCATGATGATAATTTGACCTAATCGCTTTTAGTGATGCAGATTGGGGCGGCTGTGACAAAGACAGCAAATCCACAACGGCTGGATGTCAGTTTATGGGGAGCAGGCTCGTGACCTGGCAATGCAAGAAACAAACCGCAGTTGCACTATCCACATGTGAAGCAGAATACGTTTCAGCATCAAGCTGCTGCTCACAGGTTCTTTGGATCCAACAACAGATGGTGGATTACGGTTTGCAATTTCTTAAAAACCCTATTTACTGTGATAATGAGGCCGCAATCGCATTAACAAAAGACTTAGTAAATCATTCAAAGGCTAAACATATCCGGATTAAATATCATTTTATCCGTGATTGTTATGCTAAAGAGTTGATCGATATGGTCAAAATCCACACTGATTACCAACGCGCAGATCTTTTTACCAAAGCTTTTGACAAATCCAGATTTGATTATCTTTTAAAAGCTAATGGTATTAAAGAAAAACAGGACTGATCACCACCTCAGTCTATCACTTTTTAGTTTAAATTTTTACTGTTTTTCAGAAAAATTTCGAAAATCCAAAAACATTGAAAAATTTCAAAATCCATAAAAATTAGAAAATTTCTTTGCTGACTGCTATATCTTCTTCCCTTAGATTAATGCCGTCAGATTTCTGTGAACAAACGATATCTGGGCAGTCACATATTTGAAATGCTCCAGCTTATCCTTGGGAACAGTAAATTCGAAAACTTATAAAAATCAGAAAAATCAAAAATGATTTCCTGGAGTATAAAGGGAAATGATAGTACATCAGTGGGGATCTGACACATTCTAAGTAATGTACTGCTATATAGGGCGTGTGTCTGAGTCTGTGCGATGTGCTGATAGGCTTCGTAGACCTATTACTGTGTGCCTGATACATACATATCAAACGACTTGTTGTGTGGATGAACTCCTCATGGGCATATGGTCTTAGTACCGTAATTTCGTTTGATAGGGTATTTGTACAAAACTCGGAGGTTTAGGGTCGTTATGTTATTAGTTGTCTGGGGATAGCCTCTCTGATCTTCTGCTGTAAGTCATTACGTACCTAGATCAGACAGGGTGTCTTTATAAAAGAGCTTTATGCCAAATCCTAAAGTTACCGAATTGAGGAACTTTCCATGTTATATGATGATCAAAGATTATCTATTACATCGTATTAATCACTGATGCAAATCATGATTAATATCAGTCCTCAACCTGGTATAGTGCATATGCTACTTTGCTGCATTAATTTGCTGACCTGTATACCTCTATGCATTATATCTTGTAAAATTACAGACGACGAAAGCATAATCACGCTTTACAATGAGTCTTTGTGCCTTTACTTCTTGATACGGGAGTATGTCGTGTGCGTGGGAACCACAGACAATTACGTTTATACTATAAATATCAGTATCAGTTTAAAGCACTGCACAAAAGTCTGCATGTGAGTTTATGTGGATCACAATATCAGCAGTTGCCAGATCACAAATTGTCTTTAATGATAATAATTCAAAAAGATCAACGGTGTGATCAGATTTCTCAATAACTGATATGATCCCTTTACCAGAAATCCCAAAAACATTTACAGTTTTTCATTTACATTTCTGCATTTTATTTTCCCGTCAAATATTACAAAACTCAAAAAGATTTTAGGTGTGTTTTAGCATAAACTTTAGAAAATCCAAAAAGATTTTTCTTTTTCATCTTATTTTTGATAACTGATGATGGTTGATGTCGATTTTCTAAACCTTGTTACACCATTTGAGCTTTGTAACTTTTTAAATGTGAAAATATGATTGTTGGATGCTTAAAAGTTGGAAATTAATTGGAACAGGACTCGTTTTTTGAGATTTGGAAAATTTATCAAAAATCCCATTTCTCATTCGCCCATTCGGTTGGTCGAATGAGGGATTTTTCATGTTCCTTCGTATGTTTTAAACGGGCGAAGGAGAGTGTTCTTGATCATATGTTTCATTCGAACCCTTTTGGCTCATTCGAACCTTTAACTAGGGTCGAAGGAGACAAAAGTTTCTCTTTCGTACGAATAGAATGGGCGAAGGAGTGTGCCTATATATACCATTCCTGTCTCATTCGAACCTATTCAAAAAAAATTTCAGAAATTTCACTCTAACCTCAACTTGTTGCTTTGCTATTTTGAATCATATCATTGTGTTCGTCTACATACACTGATCATTTTCCACTATCTTTTACAGGTTACGATAAGGATTAATGGATTTATCCCTGTTTTTCTGTTTCGAGCCCTAAATATTAAAACTGATAATAATCAACTTCATTGTTACAATTGCTGATTAGGATTCATTATATGTGTGTTTTAGGGGGAGAAAAACCATAAACCATGGATTCAAAACCAACAGTGTGATCAATTGATCATCAGTTGTGTTTAGAACCCTAGTTTTAATTGAAAACACAAATATAATGAATAATTGATGAATCTGTTAGTATAGAATGGTTAATCGGCATTGTTAGGTGCAATACAAATCAAAAGAACATGATCATGAACCTTTAATTTCAAAATTGAAAATTCAAAATAAGAACAGACTCCTTTGACCCTTTCGAATGGGCGAAGGAGATAACCAACTGGTCGAATGAAGAAATGTTGGGTGAATGAAACTTTTTACTAAAAATTCATACTTTCGTACCATTCATTTTTCTCATTCGTACCCCCGTTTGGGCGAATGAGAGTGTTTATTACCAAAATTTTCAAAATTTGAATTTTGTCGATTTTTAACATGTGTCTTTGTTTTGTTTTGCAGAATTAACCATGTCTGAGCAGGAGAAGACGACTGAGCAAGCTGGATCATCCTCACAACCTGCCAAGACAGTTCCTGAAGATCTTTTAGCCTTCGAGCATGCGCATAACTGCTGTGCATATCTCGGAGAGGTTAAAAAGCACACGGAGTTTATTGGAATCATAGAATTCTTGAAGAGATGCAGGGTGATAGATGCAATTGCTACACCGACGATTATTTACCGAGACATGATGCAAGAATTCTGGTCTGGAGCGAAGCTTGATTTCTGGAATTGCGAGTCGTGCTTGACTAGCAAGATCCAAGGACAGAGAGTTATTGTTTGTGAGCAGGATCTAAGAGAAGCGTTGAACTTAGAAGATGAGAAGACAGATCCTAAGGAGTTTAGTTTTATGGATCAGCGAAAGTGTTTCCTGATAATGAAATACAATGGACCAATCACTGACGGTTCATTGCACAAGGGAAAATTGTGCCCCCAATTCAAATATTTGGCACACGTTTTGATACATGTCTTCGGATCTGCAGCTGGAGGATATGACTTAATGCGCAAAAGTATCAGCTCTATGATGGTTGCCTTAGTGTTGAACAAACCGTTCAATGTTTCAGGCATGCTGATGGAACATTTGCTAGAGCCTGTGAACGGCACGAGGAATTTGAAGTTTCTACTATATCCTCGTTTCCTCCAGATGGTGTTTGACAATAAGTATAAAGACTTGAAAAGGGGTCCTAAGCACATAGTTGTTCAAGAACATATGTCGCTTAATACACTTGCTAGGATGAAGGCGTATAAAGGATTGTCAGTCAATGAACGTCCACCAGTAAGGCGTTTATTTGGACATCTAGCAAGAATTGATTATGAAGATCCAGGTGAACGGCTTGTGAGACATGCAAACAGTGATTCTGATCCTGATAACCCATTACATCCTGTTGATCCTGACGCGAAGCGTAAAAGACAGGTTGTGAATGTCGGTGCCAAGAGTGGAAAGATTAAGAACAAAGAGATAAGGTTAGAGGTTGCGACTGAACCTGAAAAGAAGAAAAGCACACCAAGACGAAACAAGACAATGGCAAAGAAGGGTTTACACATTGTGGACGAAGCGTCAATTGATTCAGAGGAGACGCAAGAAGACGGACATTGGGACTCGGAGACTGAATCGTTAAAGACTACCATGCCCAAGGCCACTGAGGCTGGTGTGTCTGCTAGTCAGAATGTTGAAGATCAAGGGAATAAGAGTCCAATCCCAGTTGATGAAGATGAAGTGATTCTGAATTTAGATGAAGTTTTTACTGGTTCTCCTGTACAAGCTGATAAGTCAAAGAAGAAGAAACCGGAGAAACCAAGTATAAAGAGAAAGAAGGAGATTGAATCGCTTATAGCTGGTAAGAAACTACCACCAGCTTCTAGTTCTAAGTCACCGGTTACTGCACCAGCACAAAAGAAACAAAAGACTGCGACTACATCGAGCACACAACAAAGTGACGATCTACCTGTTGATCAGTTTAACGAAGCATTGGATAATGTGCTCAAGAAGATTAGGAAAGGTAAACTGCCTGATGTTGTTGAACCACCTATGAAGAAGAAGATGTCAGTGGATAGTGATATCATGAGTGCTGTGAATCAAAGATTGTCTGAGATGATGAGTATTATCAACAAACAACAAACTGAGATCGAGCAATTGAAGACAAATGATCAAAAGATGTTGGAAGTCGTAGTCACATCCCATGATGATAATGAAGTTTTGAAGAAAACTATCAAAAGGTTGAAAAGAGAGAATAAGAAGTTGCTGAAGCACGAGCAACGAAACACCAGAAGAATTATTGTCTTGAAAGAGGAGAACAAACAGTTGAAGAAGAGTAACAAGCATATGGATGAGTTGATCAAAGACTTGTACTCTCGAGCTCCTCAAATTCAAGCTGGTGAAGAAGATAAGGAAAGAGAAGAAGAGCAGGTCGATTTTGAACCATCTGACGAAGAAGAAGATGAAGAACTTGATGAAGATGCAGGTAATGATACTAAAAAGAAGAAGAAGAAAGATGATGGAGATGATGGAGGTTCAGATGGTGGATCGAGTGATGGAAACAGCTCTGCTTTTGATAGTAGTGATGATGATGATGATGATGATAACGCTGAAAAGTTCACATATGAAAAGTGTGATTCAAGTAAGGGTGGAGAGTCGAGCTCTAAGACTCCAGGAGAAAATGTGGATGATGATATATTCTGGAATGAGAAACTGCAGTCGTTATCTGAAGAAGACAAGAACATGTATCGCCAGATGCTCACAGATCGAGTCTGGACGATTGACATGACTAGCAGATTTCCAGAAATATTCGAGTCGAGCAATAAACTGTTTGAATTGGAGTTTGATGACCCTGATCTTGAAGATGGAGAGGTTTCTGCGGCGATTTCTAAAGAGATACTTGAGGGTTTAGCTAAACAGGTGGGAAAGACTTTGGAAGAATTGCTTGCTGATAATTTCATTCCAAAGATGCCTGAGAAGGAAGCCGGGAATCATTCTGATGACCGTGATGTTCCTGCTTTTGAAGACGTTGAAATGGAAGATATAACGAGTGAGGAATATCCACAATATTTCAAGAATAATCAAGATTGTGGATTTCCTGGATTCTCAGATGAAGTGCTAAACCAAGCCGAGAAACTGGCGAAAGAGAAGAGTAAAGTATTTGAAGATGAAATTTTCAAAGGGCATGACAAACCACGGTTCGAGCAATCTGAGAGTTTGAAGGAGTTCTTGAGGAAATTGAAAGAGAAAGAGAACAATCGTCCGAAAGCTGAAATACAAGGAAGCTTTTACAAACTTCATAGTGGTATTTTCAAAGGTCGTGCATTGGCCTGGAAGTTTGTTAAAGAATTGAGATGCATAGCAGTGAAGTGGGAGAAGGGGATCTTATATTTTGATAAGTTTTATCATTTGAAGACTCTTCCTTACTGGGCAATTCGTGATATTTGCCGTCACCGTTTAACGGGAGCGTCAAATAGTCAGATTACCTACTTTGCTGAAAAGATGACGAGAGAAAGCCAAACCAAGTGGGATTTGTTTGAACCACAATATCCGAAACGAATTGTTCATAAAAAGGATATTGATCAGATTACAAGTATGCCCAAGGTGACGTTAAAGTATAAACCACCGCGAGTGTTGAAAAAGATTCCTTTGTTGCCGATTCCACAACACTTCGCTAAAGATTTCATTTGGTGGTATTACGATTGGAAGATAGCAGAGGCTGTGATTGTACTGAAAGACGGAGAGAAGAACTACAAGAAAATACACATTTTTGATCCCATGTGGTTAATCAACTGTTCACACGAGGATATAATAATGTTGTTTTACAATCCGATCTATTCTGAAGTGAAGGATGCTGAGCAAGCAGGAAAATACCAACGTGTGGTATTTCTGTGCTTTGCGTATGACATTAACGCTGGTTGTGACTATGATGAGAAGCTCGGGAAGTTTGTTGAGAAGCAAAAGGTGCCTGAATTGAAAAAGACGAAGCCAAAGCAATTTCAGGAACCGGTTTTGACTAAAGAACAGAAGATTCAACGACATATCAAACTGATTAACATCAGAATGGATGAACAACGTCGATAGCAATCCAAGCAATAGTCGAGGGGGAGTTTGTAGATGCAATTGTGCGACTAGTGCTTCGGATTGAACAATAAACTTGTTTTGGTATATGTCGAAGGTGCGAAGGTGTTTTAGAAGGTACGAAGGAAGGTTTTAGTAGGTACGAAGGAAGGCTTTAGAAGGTGCGAAGGAAGAACAGAAGGTGCGAAGGAGGAAGTTTTGGTCGAATGAAGATTAATGTTTATTGTATAGCTTGGTTCGACCAGTTGGTTTGGTCGAACCTGCACATTCGCACAAACCATTTGGGCGAATGTGCAGTCTATAAATAGTCAAGCTTGATTTTTGAATGTAACTTTTTGTCATATTATTCCCTCCACTTTCTGATATTCTCTCTAGAAGTTTATTTAGCTCTTTTCACGTTCTTACCCTGTTTGTATCCATCTTTAAACGTGTAATCGAGTCTTTAAACGTGTAATCGAGTTTATAATTAATGAAAAGCTTTTGAAAATGATGATTTACTTGTTTTGATCTGTTTGACTATTATTTTGTGATTGTTTTAGGGATTCCGCACCTAAAACTAACTTGTTTGATCATTCTTTGTTGTTATACGATCCATTCATACGCAAACAAGGTGCAATAAGTGCAGCATGGTTAACTGGTACATCACTTACTAGAGCATAAAGAAATAATAGATCAGGTGTGGGGCAGCCGGTGGAATCTTCCTTTTTAGCAGCTGCGGTCCCGCATAGAACCTTCTGAAACACCCGTAGCAGTGGGTCAATGAGTTGGCTCGCCTTGGCACTTTGGGGGTTATATTTTTGTTCCCCCGTTAATTCAGCCCAAAAATCATCTCTAGCTACGTGGTCGTTCGGGAACTTGAACATAGCTTCATTGAAGCTATCATCCTCGACCTCCTCTTCAGTATAGATTCCAAGGTGGACACCTAGCTCTGCGACCGAAATGTCGCGCCATTCCCCACATAAACGGAACTGTAATCCAAAGCGCTTACCATTCTTTTGGAAATCCGGTTGGTCATACTTACGCGGCCGTTGGTAGCGCAAGGTGGAAAAGAACTCGAGGGTGAGCTCCTCAAAAACCGGTTCTTCTATCATCAGCAAGTTTTCCATGTGTTCGTCCATCATCTCCCGGAATCTCGCCTCTTGGTTTAGCTCAGCCAAGGTGTCAAAACAAATCCTTCGTGGAGTGGCGATAGAACACCTTCGCTCCCACAATTCATTGAATGTTTCGATGCACCCGCGTTCTCGCGGGTCCGCTGGATTGAATCGTAGAAAGCGGTGCACCATCTGCATCAAAATGCTAAAATATGTCAGTTATAATCGAAGGAATAAGACCCGGACCCAAAACGCGCGAAATAAAAAAAATAAAAATCATCTCAGACATTTTGAGCGGCCGCTCGGGCTCTGTGAGCGGCCGCTCACAGGGTCTGCGCGTGCCAAAACCTGTTTTGCAGCCCCGTTTTCGCTCCCGTGCATTGGCTTTTGCCCGGTTTTCAGTGTTTTCGCCAAATGCACTCAAAAAGCGGCCATTCAAGCACTTGATTTTTGAAAAATTATCAACTTTGGCACTTGAATGGCCGAACTTGCGCAATTATGAAGTTTTTAAGGCGAATTTGGGATTTTAACACCTATGCGCCATCATTTTGCAAATCATCTTAACTTTAAGTTATTTAGCGCAAGCTGTTTAAAGCCCAGATATTTATGAAGTAATCATCTAATTTGGGGCGCGTTTGTTTAGTTATGAAGAACGCCCCAAAGTTCATGAATACCCCAACTCTAAACTACAATCTAATAACTAACAACCTTAAAATTTGGGGATTTGTTAAACATTATGAAGAATCCCCAAAAATTAAGAAAACTAATAATAACATATAACCTACAACAGGATGAATTTGGGGATTTTTAAACAATTATGAAGGATCCCCAAAATTCAATCAACAAACCTAAGTTACATTAACATCTATACTAGCATACAACCCTATAATGAACTTAATCTACAAACATACTAGATTACACTAAACATATGACAAAGAAAATTGACCCAAATCTTCAAAAATTTTCGGAATTTATTTAAACATTATGAAGAAAACCCAAAAACCTAAAGATTTGGACAATAATCACCCACTAATCTATACTAACAAAGCATATAATCCATCCAAGCAATTCTAGGGTTTGTTAAACATTATGAAATAACCCTAAAAATCATGAAAAGATTGCAAAGATTTAGTCTACACTACACTAGATAAGGAAAATAACAAGAAAAGAAGATGATTCATACCTTGTTTGGAGATTTGAAGGTAGATTTGAGGGTTTGTTTGGAGTGTGTTCTTGAGAGCAAAGTGCAAGTGTTTTGAGGATAATAAAAGTGAGCGGCCACTTATGTGTGTTAGGGTTATTAATATTCAGTTTTGAAAGTGAAATACCCCTTTTGCCCCTTCAGAATTTTCGGTCAGTGGGTTCGCGCGGCCGCTCGGCCTTTGTGCGCGGCCGCTCGGTTAATTTTTTTTTTCAACACCTGGGCATTTGGAGCGGCCGCTCGGTCTCTGTGAGCAGCTGCTCACTGCTGTTGATGTGGTTTTTGAGCTGTTGTTGTAACCCAGAACTACCCGCACTCGCTCTGTTTCGACACAAACAACTACATACCTGTTTTTAGACGCTTTCTAGCATAATACCATGGTTTCGAAGCGACTATCCACACAATCACAAGGCGCGAATCAAACCTGAAATAACTAAAAACAACTAAACAAACAAGTTAGAACTAAGCAATTTATTTACAACTACTCTAAGCTATTAACATTTGTACAGTTTGGCGCGCCCATACACGTCGTGCTATATTTATTAACGAGTCGCTAGCTAGACTCACTTCCCCACACTTATTAAGTGTCTCGGTCGTAGAGGTCGATTACCTCCACGGATTGGTCAACCGATCCGTCAATGTAGACTTTAAGGCGATGACCGTTGACTTTGAAAGCCAAACCCTCTGAATTTTCAATCGAGACAGTTCCGTAAGGATATACTTCCTTAACGGTGTACGGTCCTGTCCATCGGGATTTCAACTTTCCTGGAAAGAGACGCAGGCGCGAGTTGTAAAGCAGGACCAAGTCGCCTACCTGAAAATCTTCTCGGTGTTTCAGGTGACTGTCGTGCAATCTCTTCGTGCGCTCTTTGTACAACATCGAGCTCTCATAGGCTTGCTGCCTAAGCTCTTCTAGCTCATGGATCTGCAAGAAACGGGTCTCACCGCCGGTCTTAAGATCCAAATTCGCTGTTTTAAGAGCCCAGAATGCCCTATGTTCTAACTCGACAGGGAGATGACACGCTTTGCCATAGACAAGCCGAAAGGGAGTCGTCCCAATAGGCGTCTTATAGGCAGTCCTAAAGGCCCATAACGCGTCATCTAGCTTGTCCGCCCAATCCTTGCGGTTTTGATTAACTGACCGCTCAAGGATTCGCTTCAATCCACGGTTAGTGACCTCCACCTGTCCACTTGTCTTTGGATGATACGGGGTGGATAACTTGTGGTGGACACCATAACGTGCTAATGCGCGATCAAGATGCGCATTGCAAAAATGCGTACCACGGTCACTAATTAGTGCCTTCGGGGCACCAAACCGCGAGAACAAGCTTCTAACAAACCTCACTACAACTCGGGCATCATTTGTGGGTAAGGCTTGCGCCTCGGCCCACTTTGACACGTAATCAACTATCACAAGTATATATCTATTGCCCCGTGAGGAGGGGAATGGTCCCATGAAGTCAATATCCCAAATGTCAAAGACTTCACAGACTTGGATGGGGTTCTGCGGAATTTGGTTGCGTGCCGATATGTTCGTCGCCCTCTAGCACGAATCACATGCACCAACCAATATCTGAGAGTCACGAAAGAGTGTGGGCCAGTAAAGCCCGGAGTCTAACACTTTCTTAGCAGTGTAATTCGCTCCATGGTGACCTCCGGTAGGCCCCTCGTGACAATCGCGCAAGATCTGCGCCGCCTCTACCCCGAACACGTAACGGCGAATCAGCTGATCCGTCCCGACCCGGAACAAAAATGAGTCGTCCCAGAAGTAATGCTTGAGGTCCGCGAAGAACTTCCTCTTTTGTTGGTGCGACAATCCTTTGATAAGGATCCCGCACGCGAGGTAGTTCGCAAAATCCGCAAACCATGGCGATACATCTTCCACCGACTCGACGCTCATCAAGAACTCGTGGGGAAAATTGTCATTAATGGTATCCCACGCGGAGTTCTCGGCATCTTCATGCTCGAGTCTGGACAGATGGTCAGCAGCAACATTTAGGGCACCCTTCTTGTCCTGAATCTCTATATCGAACTCCTGCAGCAACAGGATCCACCTAATCAGGCGCGGTTTCGCGTCCCGTTTGCTAAAAAGATATCGGATCGCTGCATGGTCCCTATAGACAATGGTCTTCGACAGCACTAAATACGATCTAAACTTGTCGAATGCAAACACTACAGCTAGAAGCTCCTTCTCAGTCGTGGTATAATGCTCTTGAGCATCATGAAGAGTCTTACTAGCGTAGTAGGTCGGATGGAAGTGCTTGTCCTTCCGCTGTCCCAAGACTACCCCTATCGCGAAGTCACTCGCGTCGCACATAATCTCGAATGGCAGCTCCCAGTTGGGTGCTACCAATATAGGGGCCTCCACAAGCAAACACTTTAAAAGCCCGAAGGCTTTCACACATTCTGCACCAAACACAAACGATGCATCCTTTTCCAACAGACGGGTCATCGGACTGGCGATTTTTTAGAAGTCTTTGATGAATCGCCTGTAAAAACACGCATGACCCAAAAAGCTGCGGATCGCTCTGACAGAGGAGGGTGGAGGGAGCCTAGAAATGATATCTATTTTGGCCGGGTCAACCTCCAACCCACTTTGGGAGACCTTATGCCCCAGGACTATTCCTTCCTTCACCATGAAGTGGCATTTTTCCCAGTTTACCACAAGACTGGTCTCCTCGCACCTCTGAAGCATCCGCTCCAGATTCCCTAGACACTGATCGAATGAACTCCCGAAGACTGAAAAATCATCCATGAATACCTCCATGGAGTCCTCGATCATGTCATGAAAAATGGCAACCATGCAACGCTGGAAGGTCGTCGGCGCATTGCACAACCCGAATGGCATACGCCTTTAGGCGAATGTGCCAAAAGGGCATGTGAAAGTTGTCTTATCCTGCTCCACAGGATCGATAGGGATTTGAAAGTATCCAGAGAAACCATCAAGGAAACAATAATACAACTTCCCCGACAGTCGTTTCAACATCTGATCGATGAATGGAAGCGGGAAGTGATCCTTGCGGGTGGCGTCATTGAGCTTGCGGTAGTCAATGCAAACTCTCCACCCCGTGACGGTCCTCGTAGGAATCAACTCATTCCTATCATTCGTGACCACCGTCATGCCACCCTTCTTGGGCACGACGTGCACAGGACTCACCCAAACAGAATCCGAGATCGGATATATCAATCCAGCGTCAAGCAATTTAATGACCTCGGACTTAACAACTTCTTGCATGTTCGGGTTTAGACGCCTCTGGTGCTGCGCACAAGGCTTATGGACATCCTCCATCAGGATTTTATGAGTATAGAATGAGGGATTAATCCCCTTGATGTCCATGATCTTCCAGGCGATCACCTTCTTATGAAGTTTCAGTATACGAAGCAACTCGCTCTTTTCAACTGCAGATAAAGAAGAAGAAATGATAACAGGCAGACGACCCTCCTCGTCAAGAAATGCGAACTCCAGATGCGGTGGGAGCTCCTTCAGCTCCAAAGACGGTGGATCCTCAACAGACGGTTTCGACTTATCACTCTCCTCTTGCTCAATCTCTACGAAACGACCCGGACTCTAGGAACTATCATCACCGATCTGATAGACCGGCTGCTCATCTCTATGACCCTCCTTCATAATGCCATCTAAGTCCCCACACAACAGATGTGTGCCCGAAACATTCTCCTCTATCGTGCCTCGAAAGTGAGAACTGACACACTGGTCTACTATATTAAGATAGTATAGTGTGTCATCCTGACTCTCGAGATGACGCATCGACCTCTGAACATCAAAAGTCACATGCTCATCATTCACCCGGAGTGTGATTTGGCCCGCAGCCACGTCAACAATCGTCCTAGCCGTGTTAAGGAAAGGACGTCCAAGGATCAGAGGCACTTTAGAGTCCTCATCCATATCAAGGATGACAAAATCCACCGGGAATACAAATTTGTCAATTTTGACAAGCATATTCTCAACAAATCCCCGAGGATATTTGATCGAACGATCAGCAAGATGAATACTCATCCTGGTGGGTGAAGGCTCACCCAGATCCAGCTTCTCAAAAACCTTATAAGGCATGAGGTTAATGCTCACACCCAAGTCTGCCAGTGCATTACTGACAGACATGTTCCCTATCAGACAAAGGATGGTGAAACTACCTGGATCTCCCATCTTCATGGGCAGTCTATTCTGCAGAATTGCAGAGTAGTTCTCGTTCAAGAGTACACAAGACAGGTCCTCAAGTTTTTGCTTATTGGTGAGGGTGTCCTTCAGGAATTTAGCATACTTAGGCATCTGGGCCAAGGCCTCCACAAACGGGATGTTTATATGTAGCTGTTTGAACAGCTCGAGAAATTTCCCGTATTGGACCTCGTCCTTTTGTTTCCTAAGTCTGCCAGGGTATGGAACAGGAGGAGTGTAGTTAGTGACTGGCTTCGGCAACTGTGTTGTACTTGCTGGGACTCGCCTAGCGTGCACCTCGTCCGAAGACTCAGTCTGGACCGTCTCAGTGATCGGTGGTGAGCCCGATGTGTCAGGTCCCGTGGTTTTACCACTCCTCGTCATAATGGCATTTACATGCCCCCTTGGATTAGGCTCAGTGTTGCCCGGGAGATTACCCTGTTGTCCCTCAGACATCATCTTCGCCATCTGGCCTACCTGGTTTTCAATGGCCTGCATGGACGCCTTTTGGCCCCTCATCTCTCCTTCGTAATTGGAGAAGCGCTCCTCGTGTTGCTGGTAGCGCTGCTCGGCAATTTGATTGGAATTTGTGGTGTTGGTGAGGAGTTGAGACATCATTTCCTCCAACCTAGACGTACCGCCCTGAGCATGCTGCTGGGAACTGCCCCAACGCCCTGGTTCTGGTACTGGTTCGGTCTAGATTGGTAGGATTGGCCATGAGATTGGTAAGGCTGTTGTTGTTGGGACTGTTGGGATTGGTGAGATTGGTGTGGTGCGGAGGCTCTTTGCTGAAATCCGAGAGGGTTCTGGTTAGAAGTACCAGATCTCCACCCAAAATTTGGGTGGTTTCTCCAACCTGGATTGTAAGTATTACTGTAGGGGTTATTTTGGGGTCTCGACTGATTACCCATGTACGCCACATCCTCGTGGCCAGTATACATAACCCCCTGAGCACACGAGCCAGGCTCGTGAGACACCCCGCACTGTTCACACAGACATTGGGCTTGGGCTACACTTTGTTGAGATATGTCAAATCTCGTACCCAACGCCTCTATCTGTGCAGAAATGGCCGTGTAGTTATCCACGGCATGTACACCCGATCGGGCAGATGAAGACCTTGATCGGTCACTCTTTCGAGACTTAGACTTTTGGGACGCCTTTTCAATAATGGCCCATGCTTCATTAGGGGACTTTGTTCCGATGTCCCCCCCCCCCCCAGCATATACATCAAGGCGTTCCTGAGAGTCATACTCGAGCCCCTGATAGAACATTTGCACCAGATGTCTTTTTGAGATATCATGGTGCGGGACACTCAAGAGTAGGTCTTTAAATCTCTCCCATGCTGTGTACAGTGATTCCTCGTCATCTTGACGAAATGTCATGATGCGATTCCTCAACTTTTGTGTCTTTTCAGGAGGAAAGTACTGCTGCATGAATTGTTGGGATAACTCTGCCCAGGTCGTGATCGACCCTGCGGGTTGTGACAGAAGCCAAGTCCGGGCTTTGTCCCACGGTGAGAATGGGAAGAGTCTTAGACGGATAGCATCATCGGAGATGCCCGTCATCTTAAAGGTGGCTAAAACCTCTAAGAATGCAGCAATATGTCGGCCTGGATCCTCATGCTCCAGTCCACCGAATTGCACCGAGTTTTGTATCATATTCACGATACTAGATTTGATCTCGAAATGGTCAGCCAAAATAGCCGGCCGGACAATACTCGGCGCCAGTCCATCTCCTCCTGGACGACCACTATCATTAAGCGGAATGTTGTCGTCCGCCATGATAATGTCACTATGGGCTTCCGACCCCTTATCGTCAGCCAGATCGTGCCTTGCCTCATCGACTGGGACCTCAACTATAGGAGCAGAAATAAGAATATCAGAAACAAGACGCAACTTATGAGTCTAATCCTCTCGCTTCTCCTTAGGCGCCTTCGCTCCTTGTCAGAAAGATCACCAGAAGGTCCGGGGTTTGCGGACATCAACCTGCATGTAAGAATGATACAGTTGCAACAGGCGAATATATGACAAACCCAAAAGGCGATAAAAGACTGAAAAATAAATAAATGAAATAAAGAATCAATAAATTCATGCGCAAATAACTGAAAGCTATATATTCAAGAAAATTAAATAAAAACTAATATAATCAATAAAATAAACAGATTAAGCAAACTAAGCCTAAAACTATACAAAGAATGAAATTAATAATTAGTCCAAATACGAACAAATAAATCTAATTAATCAAATAATGAACAAATCAAATTCATAGACAAACCAATTAATCCAATATTCAATAAATTAAATCTATCAACATCCTAATCAACGAAAAATCAAATCAAACAATCCTATAAGCAGATAAATGAACGAATCTATATGCAAACCTATAAACCAATCTAAAATCAATCCAAAATATCTACAGACAGATAAATTTAATAAAAATTCAAATAATCATATATGCAAATAAATGAATGAAATAACGAATCAACGAAGTATAAACAAGTATTCACAAGCATGTACACTGGTAAAAAGTTGACTCGGTCCATTCCTAATGCTTGTCGCCTCCCCGGCAACGGCGCCAAAAACTTGACGTGTGCGAATATATACATAATTTTACAATGAAATAACACACGTTTTGCTTTAATATTTATAAAAATGGTTTAGACCTTAATATTAAAACACACACAATAGGGCAAGTGTACCCTGTCATATATGTAGTAATGTGTAGATAAGAACCAGATATCGATCCATGGACGCCCGCGGAGCAATGGTACTAAAACTCTATCCCCGATTTACCAGTAAGAAAAGATAGTTTGAGTTTGTTTATAACTAGATTAATTCTAAAACATATAAATAACATATGTAAGACTCCAAATACAAAATATAACTATATAAACTATAATATATCAACCCTAGCATGTCATCTATAAATCATATGAAATAAAGGCGTGTGATCAACATTCCCATTTTCCGACAGTTAGTGTCCCTTTCGGGCATCCTAACATGACAACTATGCAGAAAGCTAACACGAATACACACGTTAACCACTTCAAGTCGTTTATTAGCGAGCAGCTGATATGATCTCACACAGATCTTCTAAAGATAAGTTAGTAATCTGTTAAGAGTTTTCTAACCTCACTAATTCAGGAAAGCAATACCGAATACACAACACAGCCACCTAAACTAGCATAAAGTAGAGCATTTCACAACCTATTCCATTTTACCAACTTTGAACCCAGATCTACTAAGATCGCTATTTTTACCAAAATAACTACCAAAGATCATTAACCGTGTCAAAGACCAGTAACAGCACCATTAAGCTTTTAAAACCCTTTTACGTGCCGATAAGCATTTTTAACCGTTATTCGACTGACTTTAACCAAACCAATACCCGGTTACAGTTTCATGGCATAAACTATTTAACAAGTTAACTAGTCTACTACCGGACGATTAAACGGACGGTTTTTCAACATTTATCCGCCTAACACATTCGACATTCGCCAAAGTCATTCAAATACAACTACAAATCCAACAACAATGAAACAAGGTTGCGTTATGATCATCAAGATCTAAACGTGAAAAACGCCAAATTTATACAAGACATGATTAACTACACGAATGATTGTTTAACGTACTAAATACTATTGTTCTTCCCCGTAGGCGTACGAATAACTATAACAACATCAAAATAGCAATCCAAAATCAGATTTGAAACATAAATGTTTAAAGGATCAAACCATATAAAATGCTAAGAGATGGATTGGATGATTGAAGGATGGATCGGATGGATTCCCGAGCTCGTTCCAAGCCTGTGCAGCACTTCAAAAGCCCCAAAAATCGCCAGAAAACTTTCCCCAAGGATCCAACAATCGATCAGTGGCTGAAATGGGGGTTTTATAGAAGAACAGGCTCTGTGAGCGGCCGCTCACTTTTTAAACAAGTGGACGAGTTGCAGTTCTGATGACGTAGGCCTTCTAGAAGGTCCCCAGAAATATCTGGGGGGCGCGCGGCCGCTCACAGGGAGTGAGCGGCCGCTCACAGGTCCTGAGGGCCTGTTCGCGCGCTGAAATCTTCGTTTTTCCTTCCGTTGTGCTTCCGGGACATCGTTTAAGACCTGAAATCGTAAAGATACCCAAATAAGTACCAATTCCTGTGTATAAGGTCAAAAACGTATGAAAATGGGAGTTAAACGGGGACTTTTATATGTGTAATTTAACGTATATCATGTACCATCTTTGATAGCAATTGTACAAAGTAATAATGCAAAACGGTTAAAACGGGTCAAAACGGTTTGGCCAGGATGGGTAATTTGTGAATTAAATTCCTTTTTTCTTGAGTTTTAAAAATCCCCAAATTTTTACACCATTTCTTCCATTTATATCCTTGTGTACCATCTTTGATAGCAATTGTACAAAATAATAATGCAAAAGGGGTCAAAACGGTTTGGTCAGGACGGGTAATTTGTAAGGAGTTAAATTCCTTTTTTCTTGAGTTTTAAAAATAATTAATGTATAAAATATCATTAAAATATAATTAGTCCGAATAAAACGATTTAAGTGGTTATAAGTACTTCCAACACCATTTTATTGTTAAAAAGCATATTATTTCAACTCCAATCTATTCATAAAATTGTTAGACCGGTTTTTCTACACTTTGTAGTTTAGATTTATACATTAATATGTTACGGTAAAGTTGTACGATTTATAATAAATAGTTATAATTTTGTTTTATATTTCTTATATTTTTAGGAAATTAATTCTTTGATTAACTCATGAAGAACCGTTACTTATGAGTAATAAAATAACTCAAAAGATCATATTCTTTATAATACAATTCTTAAAAATTTGTGCACATTTATACCTTTTCTTTCAGAGTTATGCATCCTTTATACCTTTTCTTTCAGAGTTATGCATCAATTCTTTATCTAAGAATTCCTCTTGTATTCCGGATGATTCTTTGTGAAAAGGATATTCAGGATTCAAATGTGATGTCTTTATTAAGTTTATTACTTATGTATTATTTTAAATTTTATAATCATCTTTTAGGTATTTTAATCAACAAATAGTTGCAAATGTTACTATGGGATTCGTCGAGGATTCGAAAGTTGATATCGACGTTCAAGGATACAATGTTTATCATAAAAACCGACTCATTAAGGTTTGAATGCTATTTACATGGTGATCCTTGAGACATTTTACTTGATGGGTCATTTTGGGTTATAATGTTTCCCTAATAGGTCAAAGAGGTCAAATAAAAAAAAATTATTCAAGTGGGTCAAATTGGTTGGAAGTGCCCGTGTTATATCTTTAGTGCTTACAAGCTTATAGCTGCCTAAATCATTTTATTTATAAACTAAAATAGATTATTTTTGTGATAACATAATTTTTGTCATCATATTTTGACAATGACTATTTGTAAAAGTATGGGGCGAGTCGGCCGACATGAACCACTTTGCCCATATTAAAGACAACTCGTTTTAACCCGTTACCCAACACGTCCATTTGACCATTTCTACTTATGACACATGAAGTTTTATTTTCCCGCTTGTTATTTGATGTATTCCTTTAATCAAATAGAGTTACGACACCTCTTGTTTTGCAGCCATTTTGAAGACTTTGGAATGTTGTATCATATGCAAACAATTTGAATTTGCCATGTTAATTAATTTCATAGTTGACCATAAAAGTCAAATTATTTTAATCTTTTACCCGCCACAACACACGGTGGGAAAACTGCTAGCGTATTACAAGTTTTTTTGGATCCCGTCGCAACGCGCGGGTAAACCCACTAGTAAGGCTGGCAATAGGTAACCTGTATAAGACACGATTAGACCTGTTAACTAAAAAGTACACTATGTGGAATTTTACTTTTTTAAAAAATATATAGAATTAGGACGATATGATTCATCAAATCTCTTTGTTGGTACATAAAACATATAACTGTGTTATAAACATGCGATATAAAGTAGTTAAAAAAATTGTGTTCAAGTTTAGAACTTGTGGTGTTCGCGTCGTCAGTTACCTGTTAAACCTATTAAGACACGATTTGCCAGCCCTACCTACTAGTAGTTGATTAATGAGTTAGTGGTAGATGGTTATTGACCAGTTAGGTCCCTCTAAAACATGGAATTACCACAAGACTTACAATTTTTTTATATACATTAAATCATTAATCGACGTCCATTACCTATACGAGCAAAATAAATTAAGCTCCCTTTAAAATATGGGTCGTATACGATCGTTCACTCGGCACATCCTCTAAGGCGTTTATTGTACGTCATATAAAGCATGGGGTCATGTTTCAAGGCTTTGGCCGTAACCACACTTTGTGTACTAACATTGCAAGAATTTCTCCGTAACCTCACGGTCGTTCCACTTTATGACCAATTGTAATTATAGTTTCAAAAGGCACGGCAAACATTAGTGGTTATCAACCCACTTTTCTAATAAGAGACTTTCTTTATAGAGAGACGATATTCAACTTTTCATTATTATTATATTAAAATTAAATTTAATAAATATATCTTTTTAAAATAAAAAAAGATTTTTTATTTTTATTTAAAAAATAACTTAGTTTGACCAGGTGGCTCAAACAAGGCCCAACAGCCGTGAGACCCAAAGCAGAAGGAACCATGGCATCTGGGCAATTTGAGACCAATGGCAATCTCCTGCCCAATCGCGTGAATGCAGACGTGCAACCTGACTGAAAGGACGACATGAATAGTGGAAGAGGTGTCTCCGTGTCAGAGGACAGAGGGTTGGTGCGTCGACATCCATAAGAGGATATCTCTCAGACCTAGCGGTCAGAATGAGGAGAGAGAAAGAGACGGATCTTCCCCATATATGTGAGGTCCCTTATTAGGTAAAAGGATCTCATCTCCTACACAGATACACACGACATACTGAGAAGCCTTAGTGGAGTTCTCATCCGATAATCATTTTACCCTTTCCAAGTAAGACACTTATCTTCGCGCTGAAGGGTGGTTACGGAGGCACCCCTATCTAGGGTCCTCCGTAACGAGACTAATAACGTCTTTTTTGCATGTTGTAGGTAGGAGCAGCTGACCGAAGCAATACCGAAGAGCATACGTCTTCTAACGCATTCACTCTTGGAATCGACATAGTTTTTTTCCTTTTTACTCTTCCTTTTCATTAAATTCTCAAAAAGATCTAAATTTGAGACCGGTTTAATATACATTCTCAAATTTTATTATCTTTCATTATTTTTTTAACTATAAAAACCGGTTATAAAAAATATTTAAAATGGCTTTATGATTAGGCATCATGATGGTTTGTGACGATATAGATGTTCAAGAAATGTCGTGATGCGTCATGGTTCATGATGGTTCATTCAAATATCTATTTAGTGTCCTTGACACGACTTTTTCAATGAATTCCCATTAGTTAGTGTCTTCCTCATGATAACTTTATGAACACAATCACAATATATCAACAATATACCATGATGACTTGGTGATGACTTATCATGTGCCCTAAACCAACCCACTATTAACCCTTCACGATCATGGCATGTGAGACCAAAGGACACATGTTTCATAACGTACTTCTTAGTTTCTTTGGGGGACGGGGCGCCACCTGAATTGGTCACGGGTACTCACTATCAGCACGGTACCACCGCCGTCACTCACGCTGGTAGTGGTCCGGTGGACCATTTTGCTGGTTCTATCTAACGGGTTGGTACCGGGTTTTAATTTTTTTTTAATTAAATTAAATCAGTTTTTTACTATAACCGTGTGTGTTCTTTTTTTGTTTGTTATTGTATTTATAACCTTGTGTGTTAAAAATAAACTAAAACACCATTAAATAACAAAAAAACATAAATATAATTCATTAAATATTTAAACATCAATTAAAAACATAAAAAATAACACTTAAAGCTTGCGCAGGAGGTGCCACGCCTGGATATGGTCAAACGTGACGCGGTAATGACCCGCATAGGTTGCATGGGTCATCTCCACAGCAATCTCCTCCCCAATGCCCGGGTGGCGGCTTATTGTGCGCTCGTACAATGTCGTCCACCGATCACACTTGACGTTTAGGTCGGCCCATTTTCTTTGTAGACTCTCGATTGTGCGACCACTTGGGCCGACCTGTTGATTAAAGTCACCCAATACACGGTCCCAGAACCGTGTGTCCCTGGAACCCAACCATGGGCGGCGTTGGCGCTGCAAGGATGGGTCGTTTTGTGCGTCTATGACGCACACAACCAAGGCGATTTCTTCGTTCTCTGTCCAACGGGTCGCTTATGTTGTGTGGTAGGGATGTTATTGATATTGTGTTGATTTGAATCGTGTTTTCACCTCCGTCATATGGTGGTTTTTATAGTAAAAAAAATCCAACCGTATTGAATGTAAAATTAAATATAATCTGACGGTTAGATTACACCGATATTAATGGAAATAAATTTATTTGACCGTGTTGAATGGAGACGATTGAAATTAACTCGTTCTGATGGTTTGGTGTTAAAACCGTGTGAATTTTTTTTCTTAAAAAAAAAAGTTATATTTGTCTTTAAATTAAAAGAAAAAAAAAAAGAATCAGTGGAGTGTTGCCTCCAAAAAAAGTGTTTCAGTGAAGGAAATCAGTGAAATAATGTGGCAGTGCATAATTGGTTAAAATCAGTGAAGTGAAAAAATTCATATATGAGTGCCCCTTCCCCCCTTAGGCCAAGAGGGGTGCTCAATGAATATTTTTTTTCACTTAACTGATTTTAACCAATCATGCTTTGCCACATCACTTCACTGATTTACTTCACTGAAACACGTTATTGTAGGCAGCACTCCACTGATTCTTTTATTTATTTTCATTTAAATACCAAAACTTTTTATTTTTTACATTTTTACACGGTTTTTTACATTTATTTCTACTATTTCAACCGTCCCACCAAACAGTCAGTCAACTTTAATTTTTTATCTTGGAAACCGTCGACTAATTTGAATTGACTCAACTAAACGGCCAGTGAATTAAATTTAACAGTGTCACCGCCGCTGTATATAAAGTGATCAAACCGTGGGGTTAAAAGCCACAACTTACCACGGTTTAAAAAACCAAACACACAAAAAATGAATCCGTGGACCGAAGAGGAAGAAATGCCCTTGTGGTTTGCTACAAGGACGCCACAAACGACCCCGAAATTCAAGAACTACGGGGGGACGAAGGCGAAGACTACCCCCCGGATGTGTTTTGGGCTCACGTGTTTAGCGACTTCATCCAACACATGGGCACCAACACCATCAAGACCATCCGAGACCTCCAAGTCAAGTGGGAGGATCTCAATATCAAGTGTGCAAGGTGGACCACCCTCTACGAGCAAACGATGAGGGACAATCCGGACCTTGATGACGAGTTGGCTATCGGCTTCACAAACTATGAGTATGAGGCTCTTTACGGCCAACAATTCGACAATGTTGAGGCATGACGCTTGTTGCGCCAACCTTAAGTTTATTTTTCTTTGGTTTATGTAATTTTAATTTTTATGTTTTAATGAAATGCCTTTTATTTATGTTTTTGATTTATTTAAACGGTAAACATATGAAACAAACGGTAAAATTAAATAACACTAAAACACACGGGGTAAATTGAAAATTTTGCATTTTATAAAAACAAACAAACCAACCGGTACCAGCACGGGAACCATAACCAGCAAAACGGTCCACGGGACCACTACCAGCGTGGGTGGCGACGGTGTTACCGTGCTGGTAGTTGGTACCCATGGACAATTCGGTAGGCACCCCGTCCCCTTATAGGTACCCAACCTATCTATATATTCCATCAGTTGACGAGAATGAAAAAAAACTTTAGGACAAACATTTCTTCTTTGTCGGCCCCAACCATAACTTAATCATGATCATACGTCATTAGCAACATGCATTTAGCTCTTTCAACTTTAGGATAATAAGTTGGTCACTTGAGGCTCAAAGGTTATAGGTTTTGTTTTGTACATAGTAATGGCGAAATATATTTAAAAGGTGAAGTTACGTGTATAGAGGATGAACGTAGCATGTGCCCAAGTTGGGTCGATTTTCAAACCTTTTTCATTCACCTTCGAAAAAAACTCAAAATTAGGTTTAATTAGCGCGAATGAAAGGATTGGATTGTATAGAATGGAAGGATTGGATTAAGTACTCGTTGTATATGTGTTTGTAATTTGGCGGTCCCCGTTTTGAGGGCTAGCCGGTGTTTTTAATGAAAGTTTTTGTTCAAAAAAAAAAAAAAATTAGCGCGAATGAACTAAAAAGATTATCAAATTTTCACATGTTAGCAATACACGATGGAGAATATCAAAACCTGTTAATGCAACAGTCTAAGAAGCTGGTTAATAAGGAGAGCTTTCATATTTCATCTTGTTGACGCTTGGAATTTCTTAATTCAATAAAGTTTTAACTAAATTTTCATAATTCATCAAAACAAAAAACAAAAGAACAGTGAGCAATGTATACTACTTTGAACAAAATGTTCATTAAGAGTAATATACTAAGAATGAATTCTTGTATAAAAACCTAAAACTATCAATTAATAAATTTTATTGGTCTCAAATTTATGAATTTGTAGCGGGTTAACTATAATATAATATTAAGTTCTTCTTAGAAAGTGTTATTATTAATTTTGTATACATATGAACACACATAAATAATAATTTCCACATGATATTTAGATTAACGAATTAGTACTAGATACATAAATTACGAAAGGAATACGAAATAATTCCGGGTACACGTTTTTAGGTAAATGTGTATATCACTTAATCCTATATTCAACCCATACATGTGAAAAATATTAAAACCAATCTCATACATGGTCCCTATACTTGAATACCATTCCTCATACCTGTCACAAATGTTTTGGACTTCGGCTTTACCTGTTGAGTTCGAATTTACTAGACATCCCTATCTCGACTTGTTTCAAATTCGAATTCAAACTCTAGCTTTATCTCCAAATATTTATTCTCAAATAACGTAAATTATTCACTAATAATTACCTAATTAACTAATAGATTACACCACTTAGATTATGATTTTATAAAATCAATTTGTCGCCCATATATATGTACATATAATCAACACACTTATGTATCTACTAATAACTTAATTATTAAATTTTAACACCCCTAAACCGGATGTTACACTTGGTTTCTTTTATGCGACGAAATATGTGTTGCTTTTTAAGCAAAGCTACCATCTCTTTCTTTCGGTCAAATGTCTTTGAAACACTTGGTTTCCCATAAGTGTAACCTTCTGGTATGTTTGATTTTTACCAAATGCAAACCGTACATAATGGGAGCAGTATCACCAGGAAGGATTCAAACTTGAGGCAGGGCTTAAGAGTCATTACTCGCTCTGAAGAAGGTAGCGGGTGTCTTCGAAACCAATTGCATTAGCCGTTAAAAACAAAATATTTACCTTATTATAACATATGAAAACATTTAAGAGGGTCAGTGACCGTCCAAGTCTGTACATCGTTGTAAAGTTCTAATACAATTAAATCTACTCTTCATAGACGAATTTGGTATTTGTGATCCTAGGTAAGATTGGTCCAGACTCATGGAATCATTTTCTATCAAATAGGAAGGGTTGTAGCACAAAATGTACTTTTGAGTAATTGATACTCATTTTTTTTCTTGAACGACAAGAACGCGTGCTAACCACCGTGACATCGGGCGTTGTGGCTAAAGTCGACTACTCGACTGCCGCCAGCCCCTTGGCTATCCCAGATGCACAAAAACTCGACCTCCACCCACCCGAAGGCAAGCCAGTTGAATAATCGGTAAAACCTCGCCTCTCATCCAAGTCGAACGGGTGTCACCCGTATTTGCTCGTCACCTGTATGCAACAGAAAATAATAAGGAAAATGGGAATCAAATCTGAATCACAAAAACATCTAAGTCTTTCCCAACCAAACCACCACTACCTCATTGACTTTTACTCATTTATTTAAAGCACATTTGCTCCTACAATTTCACTAACCTTTTAAAAAAGCACATAAAAACCAATACATATTCTCTAAAGTGATCTTGAGTTCATATAACTTATTAAAAGATTGAAGTTAAAGATAAATATGTTTAAAAAAGGCGAGGAGAGAGAAGTGCATATTTTTTTCGCATAAAAAATAAAGCATTTTTAGATTTTAAACATATAAAGTTTATTTTAAAATGAAGGGTATGGTAAACATCAAGTAAAATTTCTCACTTGTAAATATATATATGAGGAAGGTTTTTTTTTTTTTCAAATGGTTCTTATCATATAAACAATCCTTAACGTGATAAGTGAATGAGGGTTTTTTTTTTAATTTTTTTTTTCCATATTGTTAAACATATATTTCAGTACTGAAATCTAAAAAAAAATAGTGTAAAGTAATTACGTAATTATGCCAAAAAAAATTTTTTTAATTTTTTTATATTATTCATCTACAAATCATGTTTAAGCAGATGAAAAAAATCAAAAAAAATAAAAATTTCTCTTTATTTCTTTTGTTCAGTAGGTTAAGCTTATTTGTATTTGATTTTTACTCTATATATAGGACTATAGGAGTTTAGTTTTTGTCTTATACATCAATCTTTATAATAACCTAATAAAAATCTAATAGTTCGTACACAGCTTCCATTCAGTTGCTCCATTGAAAGTGCCTTACAAAAAGTAATCTTTTCATCATGTTACATTCAAGTTGAATAAATCATGAAAAAATATTATTTATATTTTTCTTAAAACATCATTTGTGGCTGCTTCGATTAATTTCATATGATCCGCAAATGCCAAAATCATGTATATAATTTACATTAATCGAAAACATCATATTTCTCTTGTTCTTTTTCAAACCAAGATTATTTATTAATAATGGTATAGTTTTAAGGAAAATGTTTAAATACATAGTCTCCTAGAATATAAAGTCGTATGTAGGGTATCAAACAAACTCTGGCTAAACTCATTCCAGTGGCATTGGAACCGTCTCGGTTAACTTTATGGTCTTAAATTTTAGGTTTTCGCTCTTCGATTTTTAGATTTTAGAATTTTTGTCATAATGTTTTTTTTTTTTTTTTTTTTTTTTTTTTTTTTGCGATTCACTGTTTTTTTTTTCTCGACATTGTTTTATATTTCTCGACATTGTGATATATCTTGTCATCCATCGTGTTATATTTTGTGATGATCCAGTGTGTCTTTTTTATCCTTTCACCTTTCTCATTCATCTTACCACTCATGTAATAACTAATAACTTAACCATAATAATTTTAAAGGGGAATATTTACAAATTGTATCATTAAATCATGTGTCTGTAGTTGTACTAGCTGCAAACCATACGTAAGTAATTATACAAAATGGCACGCTAAAGTACGTCGTGGTAAGCAATTATAGTAAATTTCCAATTAGTTTATTTGCACAAAACTATGCATATACAAATGCATTTGATACATAATCAGGTTTAACTAAGGAATCACAAAACCATATAGATATAGATTTTGTATAAAATTTACTGTGAGAAGGACATAAGTAGTGTTACATTACCTTCTTATATATGTGTTTAATTTACATAATGTTACTATTTTTTAATAGTAGTAAGTAGTAAATATATCTTATTCTATTTTTTTTTTTTTTTTTGAACGGCAAATTTCTTCTCCTTGTGGATAAGGAAGTGGATAAGGCATCATTGTGTAGTTTGATTTAGACGTGGAATAAGAAGTAAACGAGAGAGAAAACAAAACGAAAGATAAAAAAAAAAGTTGGACGCCTATATATTTATTTATTTTTTATTAGTGTACTGCTTCATATCATGCCTCTATTCATACTTGTAACTTGTAAAGAAGACTTTATGAATCCATCGTCAATTCCTCAGCATTCACGAACATGGACAAATGGATTCAACCGTTGTCTCATATCTTTCTACGTGTTCTGCTAATTTGATCATATGCACATCGGTATTCTGATTTTGCAACTAAATCGACTAGTTGATTCAAGTATCGACGAAAGCTTTCAGGGCAGTCCCTGAGAATTCAAGTGTCCGGGCCAATCCGCGAAACATGTCCCCCTAGTTTTAGATCTTAACGAAATAAGTAACGTAAACTATATTTTTTAAACGAGGATTAAAGTTATATCAAATTGATAAATAAATTTTTCACAGTTTATTTCAACCATCAATATGTGCTCGATAGCAATCATCGCTAATCCGTGAAGTTTTTTTTTTTTTTTTTAAATTAAGTGTTTTGAGCCTAGGGCAAGCAAAAAATCGAAACCAACATTAAAATAAGAGGATAATGGATTACTTTTAAGTTATTGTAAATCTTAAAAAATAGGATGACACCATTGTAGGCATTTTTTTCCTTCATACATTGGAATATTTTAATGTCTATAATACCCCCATCATTTTCTAGTATTTACACTATGCCATCATCTTCCTTAAAACAACCCATTTTATACCATATAACACCAACACTATGCACAAATCATTTAAATTTTTTCGATGAATTCTATTCCACTGTCCGCCACTATCGCCGGTCATAGTGTCCCCTGGAAATTAAGCCCGGTGTCACACCCTCAAATCCACTTGCGGAGTTTTACCGCGAGGCGCATGACAAACCAGGATCCAAATCAACGATCACAATAAACAAGTCTAAATGAACATATGCAATTTCAAAAACATAGTTTAAATCTCCAATTACAGCGGAAGCTTATTCTCAAAATATAATCCAAAAGTAAACCAAATTATTCAATGTTTGAAAACCATGCAATCCTAACTAGACGCCGTGCAGACGCGTGCGCCCTAGTTCCATATTGCTACCTTAGCGACCTGAGAAAACATGTAAGAGTTTACGTCAGCACAAAAATGCTGGTGAGTTCACAGGTTTTGTAATCAAAGTACCAAGTTCAACATGTCCATACTATAACAATTTGCAAACCAAAGTACGCTAGCTAGGCGTGTGTTTTGTTACATCTACGATTGGAAAACCATTACTAACTCGTAAACCAGATGTCGTGCCCGAATAGTAAACCTGTTCCTGTTTGAGACAATATGCACTCGCCCGGCCCTCCAAGCCGACGAGCGGGGTTGGTCATTCCCAATAGATCTATTCACATTTCCCCGTTGTGCTAACCCGCACATTCATGGTTTCCCCCGGGACTTCCAAAGATCGTATAGTAAACCATAGAAACCCATAGTATGACAGTTGTTACCAAAACATAACTTTAACACATGTTTTCTCCCCCAAAAAGTGAAACCAGTTAAAAGAGGGGCCGTAAACTCACCTTAGGTTGCGTTACTTCGAAATACGAATAATATCAGCAAGCTATGCTAGCCCCGTAAAGCGGCGACCTAACATATGGCAGTTACAAGTACTTAGACTAATAACCCGTAGGTTAGTTAGTCCCTAGATGTCCAGACCATAACCAAGTTCGTTTGAAAACACCGTGACTGTTAAATTAACCCAACGTACAAGACTCGACATCCCATTGGTGACCCGAGACTCCCCGTGCTATACTTGCACTCACAAACATACAATCATGCAATCACACTTAACATACGTTAAAGTCCAACAAGTTATAGCACGTAGTTCAAGTATCACATAATTAAGTCCGAACACATGTTACCAAGTTATTAGGTATGTTACGGGGTTCCTAGCATGTTCCTAGGTGTCAAATCGGGTCTCGGAATGTCAAAATATACTTACAGCAGCAGTACAGGCGATTAGGAAAAGTCAACTAGTGATTACGTGGGTCAACAGGCATTTAGGAATGCTAATCGCCTATACTATAGGCGATTAGGGTTATATGGTATACAAACTAGGAGTTTATAGGCGATTACGTCGTAAGGCATGCAATTCAGGGCTTAACTAGCATTTAGGATCGTAAATGCATGAAGTAAAGGCAAATAGGCTCCTATTCGCCTATACTATAGGCGATTAGGGCTTCCCATCAGGCGAATAGCCTCCTAATCGCCTATAGTATAGGGGATTAGGGTTCCTATTCGCCTATAGCACAGCTGTTCCGGTTTTTCGCGCGTTTAACACTCCAAATCAAATCCAGAACGTGTGTAAACATCAAATATCAATCAAACAACCATATCAAACATATTTTAATCAAAATCCTTCGTTTAACCTCGTTCTATCAGCCCTGCATGCAACCATGTATCCCAAAAACAATACACATAGCATGAAACATCACATTAACATGCATAACCGTAACCCTAATGAACAATTACTCAGATTTCATCAACATGCTAACATCATCAATCTGTAACTACCTTAATATTATGTTATCAATCCATCTTGAATCATAAAAACCCTATCTTTTAATCATAAACACACATACAACATGCATAATAGTTAGAATCCAATTAACAACGATTATTAACGAATTTCAGAAGACACATTCGTTTATAAACAGGTCTGGACCATTAGGGATTTAATAAAAACGTTATTAAAGATTGCATGAATGAAAACCACACCTTAGATTTATGATAGATTGATGTAATAGGCTTGAAATCTTGTGTTTTGATCCAAAATCGTGTTCCAGAGGTTGTGTGTGTGTTGGGACGAGTTGTGGGACGACTAGGGTTGTTATAATGAAGTTTAGGAGGTCAAGTATTGTATTTATAGGCGTTTTTAGTCGTCCAGCACGTTATAGGCGATTACGCAGCAGCATCAGGCGAATAGGGATGCTAATCGCCTATAGTAGGGGCGATTAGGGCCTATTCGCCCCTATGGAACCCTACTCGCCCCTCCCTATAGGCGAATACAGATCCTATTCGCCTATAGGGTCTGGTTCAGCACATTTGGCGCATTAAACTCCGTTTTAACATATGTTAACACCTTTTCACATACCGACAAGTCACATAATGATTGTAAACACATAATACTTGCAAACAAACACATTCACACTCGATCACCAATTCCCGGGACTCGAGACTTGTATGTTCCCTATGTTCTGACGATTCTACGAATCGTCACCCCTTGTACACTTGGTTAAGGATTGACATCTAATGAGCTTTTAGACTAACATCTAATGATCCTCTATACCAAACTAACAGTTCCCGAACCGTAATACGACTCGACTAACCCAGTTAAGTATAATCTACGCGTGACTCGCTAAGGTAGACTTTCATCTAGACAGCGTTGTTAACCAGAATTTGCCGGGTGTCACACCCGGGCTGGGAGTTCTCCCCGCACCCCCTCAAAACTGGCCATGAAAGCTTTGTTCATGCTGTCAATGCCAATTAAAATTAAGAAAATGGTTACCTAATGGTCTAGTGGTATCACTGTGTTAGCAATGTTTATCCTCAAATAGATTTTTTTTTTGGAAGGCGAATTTTCTATGTTATGGCAGAGATCATCACAACCCCTCAGAAGGGGAATCCCCTAGCCACTCTACAATGGTAAGACTATGTTGTCTTAACCGGGTCCACACTGACACGAGAGTGGCCGGCCCACAAGCGAGTCGAGGCTGCGCATAAGAGGCACTAAGGCTTCCACCCGGAAAATTTCCCGCCACCTGCCACTTGACAGATGTTGAACCCTCAACAAATGATAAACACATATAGAAACAATATTAGAAGGTATACGAGTTTACCGGTAAAAAATAATGTTAATTTTATGTGAGTTGAAATTGAGGTCACTGTGCTGAAACTCGGATTATTTAATTTAAAAGAGTTCGACCTTTGCTTATTTCGAGTTCTATATTCAAAGGTTGAGCTTGGCTCGTAATTAATTTTATGAACTTAGGTTGTTGGGACCGGCTCGTTTGTTTTTTAAATTATTTTATATATACGTATATGCATATCTTCGTATACTTTGGTATCTTATTATTGTATATATATTTTGTTGAAATATTTTTATAGTTATGTATATCATTAAACCGGTAAAATGCTTTGTTCAAATCACTTCTTCTATTAGTTGATAAGAAAAATGTATAACTATATATCTACTAAAACAACACATAACATTTATGTTAATGATGTCAATTAAACTCTATGATTAAGCTATTAAAAATGAGCTTGAGCTCTAGAATGTAAACTTGGCTTCATCAAGATTTTATCTATTAATCTATATCTATACTATTATATAATGCATCCTAGATGAACAAGAAGATAATTTCACAAACATTTTAAGATAACATATCAAGAGACTCTTTACAAAAGTGTCATCTTTGGTCATTTTTTTTCATTTATGCCCTTATGTACAATATGTAATGCCCATTGTATATGTGTACTACACACTTTTTATTCTCCCACATGCAACCCCTTTCATAAATTTCATTAAACCACAATTTAAAACCCACTAGCTATACTATATTATAATGCATCCTAGATGGACAAGAAGGTAATTTCATAAACATTTTAAGATGGCATATCAAGAGACTCTTCACAAAAGTGTAATCTTTGGTCATTTTTTCCATTTATGCCCTTATGTACAATATGTAATGCCCATTGTATATGTGTACTACACACTTTTTATTCTCCCACATGCAACCCCTTTCATAAATTTTATTAAACCACAATTTAAAACCTACTAGCTTGTCCTTTTACGAAACTTGAGACAAATTTATATCAAAACATAATTAATGTGTGTTGTTTTAAAACACAATTTAATAACTTCAGTTATGTTTTAATGTATCAATATATATGTTACAAGCTCTAATATTTTGTTTATTTATGTTTTAGTTTTCACAAAAAGAAACAAAGATGTTATGTACGTGATACCATCAATGTGTGTTGTTTTAATTATTATATGATGTTAATAGATTATCGATATGACGAGTGTAAAATAATGTTGATGATGTTTAAATCACTTCCCATTAATACAAGTAAAAAGAGGTAAATTAATTACTTAAAATTACTGAGTATTAGAATTTAACGTATTTAAGATAAAAGTTTTCTTAAAACAAATGACAGTCGATAAGTTGGCAGCACCAACCTAAGTTCACAAGCACACACTGCATCCTCCCTCCAACAGGCTTAAGACCCGTCTTTAGAGATTCTTTAAGGCGTCAGTTTTTTTGTTACAACTCAGAAAGCTTTAATTCCTGATTTAATGGGCAATTAAAGGTGATTAATTTAACAAATCAAGCATTGTCGGTTACGTTGATGGTTTCTTTTCTTTGAATAGTATGTTCTTTATATATAGACTCAACTCTCAAGAATTGAACAACCTCTGTGCTACAAATTGAACAGCCTCAAGAATCGATTGGATGAAGATATCAGGTCCCCTTCTTCGTCCCTCTAATTTGGTATCCATTTTGTTTGATTTTTGATGATGTTAGTTAATTTTAATTGCTCTGGAACTCCTTTGGATCTTCATGTTTAAATGCTATATGTTAGAGTGTTTTACAAGGTTTTGTGCATCGTATTGCTATATAAATATAATTTCTATGTTGCAGTGTTTAAAAGCTTAAGGTTTGATAAATGAACACCAGTTGCTTGATGGAATGCTTAAACCAAACTGAGAGATGTGGTGTCATGGAACTCGATGGTTGATGGGTATGTGAAGGTTGATGATATGGGGTTGGCTCATGGGTTGTTTGATAAGATGAGTGAGAGGAATGTGGTGTCGTGGAATGTGTTGATGAAGGGGTATTTGGATGGGAAGAGTCCGGGGAATGTGTTGAAGTTTTTTAGGAGGATGGTTGGGATGGGTGGTGAGTGGAATGATACGACGGTTGTTTGTGTGGTTACGACTTGTGGGGGGTCGTGTAGGTTGAAAGAAGGGGGTCTATTCATGGAACGATGATTCGGATGTCGGTGAATGTGAGTTTGATTATTGGCACGATTTTAATCCATATGTATTGTAAGTGTGGGAGACCAGATGTTGGTCAGGTTATTTTTGATAGAATGTCGGTTAGGAATTCAGTGTGTTGGAATGCGATGATTTCGGAGCAGTCGATACATGAGGACCCAAAACATGGGCTTAGGCTATTTGAAAACATTAATGTAATAATCAACATCTAAACTTTTGTAGTGTTTATGAATGTTTTGTAGGTGGACTATATTCTTGGAGACAACCCAATAGCAACAAGTTATATGGTTGGTTATGGGAAAAACTACCCGCGACAAGTACATCATAGAGGTTCATCGATTGTGTTGATTAAGGTTAATCACTTAATCCTTCATTCGTGCTACATGGTATAGCTAAAAAGCAAGCAACCGAATCCTTCTAACCGTGCTATTGTTGGTGGGCCGGATGCATACAACAATTTTGCTGATCAAAGAGACAACTATCAGCAGACTGAGCCTGCTACATATAACATTGCACCTCCTCTTGGAGTATTGGCTAGACTGCATGCTGGTCATAATGGTTATAACCATCTTCTTCCTGGTACATTATTAGTTTAATATAATTTTGTTTTAATTGACATGTTTCTTAATGTTTTCAATCTTTTCTTAATCTTATAGTTAACTTGTTTCACAGTTGAAATCCCTCGTGCTAATAAAGACCTGACCATTTGACTTTTTACCCAATATCCATTTCATTTACGTTAATAAAAATGAAATTGGTGAAGAAATTGGGTAGGGTGTTCCTAATGAATTGAATCGTGTACAAAAATACTTATTTATAATCTCATCTATTACTTGCGTTGTGATCTTCCCTTTCCTTATTATCACATATGCCGAATACTACACACAACCACACTTCGACAACCAAATTTTGGTTAACGGTTAAGGTTTACTCACCCCTACAACATAGTATGTATCCTCGGTCTCTCTTTCTAACATAGCACAACCACAATCTAACAACCAAATCAAAACACTCGCAACTTAGCTAACCCCGCTGCAACGCGCGCGTTCCTGCTAGTCTCTAATAACTCACAGAACGTCTAGCTCACACACCCTTTATTCCTTTAAACCTATTCCTAAATCTGCACATCAATATTCACCATGAGACTAAAACTTCGAACCATTTGAAGAGCAACACATTTACTACATACCTTAGTACGACTAGGTTACAAGCTCTTTCGTTAACTCACTAACCCCTAAGTTTACATACAGTATTGCCGATGAAAGTAAGAAAAATAAAATTAAAGGTATGTTTGGAATTGGGCCTCCTCGAGTCACACTTTGAATAAGAAAAGTGGGCTCAAGCTCAAGTAAGCAAGTTGCTCCAATAGTTGTGGTCAATCATTTGTTAAGCCCATATATGTTTACTTGCATAGTTGCATTGCATCATTGCATTATAAAATTTTCCAATGCCCTTTAGTATTCCCCTTGTGTTCTAAGATTTTATTTCACTTATGATTAGTTTGCTTCTCTAAACAATATACCAAATTACTTTAAACTTTTGTATTTCTTTAAAAATATTTACTTCTAATAGATTTGATACTTATCGTTAGGGGTTAGCTAATCCAAATTGAGCTCCTAAGGCTAAGGGGTGTGGCATCGGTAGAGGGGATCGGTGGGTGAGGTGGAGCTGCTTGCCGACGGGGAACACCGCCCCCCCCCCCCCCCCCCGATGTGAGCTCGGCAAAAACGGGGATATTCCACCGATGGTACCGTCCCAAATCCCAAAAAAAATTTGAACGTTAAACATGTGAACGTTGAGAATTTGAACGTTAGAAAAATAAAATAAAAAAAAACCTATATATATATATATATATATATATATATATATATATATATATAACCTCTCATTTTTAACACAAACTCAAACAAAACTACTCCATCTTTATACATATTCTCAAATTTTATAAACCACACAATAAATTTTTTTACAATCATGAGTACGTCTTCAGACGAGGCAAACGTTGCTAATTTTTTCGCGGGCGCGATGGTGGAAACGGCAAAAATATTGTTGGAGTTTGTAGATAGTGACGACGAAACAACTTCGGAACCAAGAACAAGGCGGGCCGCTTTAAACAGAGATCGTGAAGGTATATTTTATTTTTTATAACTTTTAATTTACTTAATGTTTTATATTTCATGTGTTATATTTTTAATATTTATTTATGTTATGGTATTATATTTTCTTATACTTTTTTTTAATTTAAGGTGCACATGATCGTTTGGTTGCTAACTACTTCGCTGACGACTGCGTATACACGGACGAACTATTTAGGCGTCGCTTTCGAATGAGTCGGCGATTATTCCAACGAATTGCCAACGACATGGCTACTTATGATGAGTTTTTCACACTACGCTATGATGCTAGAGGAAGACGAGGTTTTACGACGCTACAAAAGTGTACTTCCGCACTTCGTCAGTTGGCGTACGAGACTGCTAGTGACTCATGGGATGAGTACTTAAGGATGTCTGCTAGAATGAGTCGGGAATGCTTGTATCGGTTTACCGAAAATGCCGTCAAGTTATATAGCAAAGTTTACTTGCGTAGGCCAACGAAGAACGAAATCCAAAAGCTTTACGCACACCATGCAGAGAAACATGGCTTTCCTGGCATGCTTGGAAGCATCGATTGCACGCATTGGCCATGGCGTAATTGCCCCACTGCATGGAAAGGGCAGTTTACGCGGGGTGACATTGGAGAGCCGTCAATTATTCTAGAATCTGTTTGCTCACAAGACCTTTGGATTTGGCATGCATTCTTGGGAGTTGCTGGTTCATGTAACGATTTAAATGTTCTAGCAAGATCCATGGTTTTCGACCCCATCATTAATGGTACCGGTCCGGATGATTCGTTCGTTCTCAACGGGGTAGAATATAAGCACGGGTATTATCTGGCTGACGGTATATACCCAAGTTATACATCTCTTGTGAAAACCATACAAATTCCCACGGATGACAAAAGGAAAAAGTTTGCAAAGTGCCAAGAGTCGGCGAGAAAAGACGTCGAACGGTTATTCGGTGTCTTAAAGTCGAAATGGCATGTAATTGGGCGACCCGCACGTGCATGGCATCCACAAAGCTTGAGATATATTATGTACGCTTGTACGATACTACATAATATGATAATCGAAGATGAAGGCCGTGCGATATGTGAGTATGACCCAAATGACGTTGAAGAGAATCTCGAGCCGGTTGACGCGACACAACAACAATCGAACAGGTGGGCATTAGAGGATAGTACTATGCACGCCAACCTTTGCTCGGATTTAATCGACCATATTTGGAACAATTTCCGTGTCGATGACGTTGATAACGAGTAGTTTGTATTTTTTTTAATTTTTTTAGTTTCGTTTTTTTTAATATTTTTAGTTTCGTTTTTTTTTTAGTTTCGTTTTTTTTTAATTTTTTAGTGTTTTTTATTTACATGTAATTTGGTTTTTAATTTTAATGAAAAAAAATTAATGAAATATAAAATGTACAAATAAATAAAAAAGAAAAACAATAAAAAAAGGAAGGGGGAAGGGGGAACTATTTCCCCTAGAAGGGGGAGGGGAAGGGGGAAATGACATGGCGCTGACGTGGACAAGGGGAAAGGAAGGGGGAAGGGTGACCACACCCCATAGCCTAACACGCAAACGATTCAAGTACATTCTCGAGAAGCACTCTTGATAATATTTGACTTACCGGAAAATTACCTTGTTAGTTGAGAATTTAAAAGGTAAAAGTTCAAAGAAAGGACTACTTAGAATGGTGGCACTAAAGGGTTATCAGTCTAAGTTTTCTCTAACTGTCAAGAAAGGAATTAAATATGATGTACAAAAAAACATGTCTTTTTATGCAAGGCTTAGTGGTCTTATACGGAGTTGATTCAATAGCTAGCTGCCTCATAGCTATCTAGCTACACTACAGGGTTATCAGTCTACATTTTGGGTATGTTTGACAACGAGCTTTTAGGAGCTTCAAGTTTCAAGCTTTTAAGAAAAAGCTTCTGCTCAATAAAAAGTCTTGTTTGATTGAAGGAGCTGTAAGCTTTTAGGTTATGAGAAAAAGCTTTATAGTGAAAAGCTACTAGTACTAGCGTTTAAGAAAAAGTTCTATTAGCTACAAGCTTTTAATTAGTAAATGACACAAATACTCATTCTATTTTAAAAATAAAATAAAAACCTTTTTACAAGCTTTTAATTATGCCCATTTTATACATTTTATTAAAAGTTCCAGCTACTCTGTCAAACACTAAAATATATTTAAAAAGCCTCTAGCTACCAGCTTGCAGCTACCGGCTATCAGCTTCGAGCCACCAGCTAGTTTTGCCAAACGTACCCAAACTACCTCATATTTGGACAACAAATGGGCTAGAAAATGAACTAATTGGGCTGTGTATAGAGTTACGTGACCCATAAGTAATGGACGAAAACGTCTCAACGGGCCAGATCATATGACAAACGGCCATAGGTGGTTTGTCACAACTTTCGAACCCAAATTGTACAAATTTTAATATATTTCCTTTTCTATGTAGAAAAGCATGAATCTTTGATCTAAGATAATTTACAATTTTTTTTAGAAAATCATTACATAGTTCTATTTCACTTTTCCAAATTTTGCTTGACTGACCAAATTAAGGTTTACTCTATAAAAAAAAAAGGTTGATGTAATTGTTACTCATTCAATATTACATTAATCTTGCTTAATAGTATTCCCTTTATTTTATTTGCTTATGATCTACACCATGAACTTTTCAAAGTTTTTTTTTTTTTTTTTTTTTCTGGATTTAATGATAATTTATTGATTTTAAAGATTCTAACTATATTATTTTTGGCTAATATGTTGCAGCTAACATCATATCCTGCCGGCTAAACTCAAATTTATTATTTCTTTACATGAATAATTTACACAATTCTTGGAGTTATGTTAGTTTATTAATCATAAAGTCAAATTTTGTGAACAAATTTTATATTAATCACTATAATAAACAAGTACTGAAAGCTACAGAATACCAGTAATCTTGGCACATAATAAACAACTTGCATCAAACTACAACAGTTAATCTGTGAAACAACCTCATTCACATGGCACTCTCATTTCTACAACTACTAACTCTTTCTGCGTTATTCGTTTATCCGAATATTATTGTCGCTGCAACGCCTGCAGACACCAACTTCACATGTTCTGCAGACTCGCAGCGTTCCTGTCAAACCTACCTCACTTATCGCGCTAGGCCACCTTACGCGGATCTTGGAAACATATCTGATCTTTTTGGTATCAGCGGTTTAAGTGTAGCGAAAGCTAACAATCTCACTTCAGAAAATGAAAAAATACTGTATGATCAGCTTCTGTTGATACCTATTACCTGCAGCTGCAATGAGAATCGCTATTTCGCTAATGTTACATATTCTATCAAGAAGGGTGATAGTTTTTATGTTGTCGCGACATCTGTGTTTCAGAATCTGACCCATTATCACGCGGTTGAAGATATGAACCCGAGTTTAAAGCCAACTAATTTGACAGTTGGTGACCCAGTGGTGTTCCCTTTGCGCTGCAAGTGTCCTGCACAGTTGCAGAATAATAATAAGTATCTTATTACTTATGTTTGGCAACCAGAAGATGAAATCTTGCAAGTGAGTACTATGTTTAACACAAGTTCTTATGATATTGCGAACGAGAATAGTTTTCGTAACTTCAGCGCTGCAGTGTGTCTTCCGGTCCTCATACCAGTTTCTAAACTACCAGTGTTCCCGCCGCCTAGTTCCAGAAGTAAAAATTCTAAAAAGGTTCATATAATCTTTATTGTGTTAGGAACTTTCGGGTCGGTTTTTCTTTTTGTTCTGTTATGGTTTGTGATATACAAATACCGTTCACGTAAAAGTAAAATCATCTTGGAACGAAAGGAGTCATCTTTTGAGTTCACTGACTTTCTTTATACGAAAAAAGCTGCAAAACATGAAGCGATTGTAGCCGCGAAGAACAGTCAAGATAAACTGCTTGCAGGGGTGTCAGGCTACTTAAGCAAACCAATCATGTATGACAGAAAAGAGATCATGGAAGCAACCATGAACCTCAATGAAAAGTACAGAATTGGCGGGTCGGTTTACAAAGCCATGATCCAAGGTCAGAATCTAGCTGTGAAAAAAACACGCGAAGCAACCGAAGAACTCAAGATTCTGCAGAGAGTAAACCACACAAATCTTGTAAAACTAATGGGAATTTCATCAGATTTTGATGGGAATTGTTTTCTGGTTTATGAGTACGCCGAAAATGGGTCACTAGATAAATGGTTATTTCCAAGACCTTTATCTGGCTCCTCTTCGGGTTCATCTGTTCATGTAAACCTCTCGTGGTCTCAACGCTTGAATCTAGCGTTAGATATAGCGAACGGGCTTCACTACATGCACGAACACAGTCAACCAAGTATCGCGCATAGGGACCTCAGAACAAGTAATATACTTCTAGACTCCAATTTTAAAGCCAAAATTGGAAATTTCGCGGCTGCAAGGCCTGCAATAAGCTCCATAATGTTAAAAGTTGATGTTTTTGCATTCGGGGTTATTCTGTTAGAACTACTTTCGGGTAAGAAAGCCATGGAAACTAAAGACGATGGAGAGATTTGTATGTCATGGAAGGAGATAAGGAAGATAATAGATCTTGAAGATAAAAGGGAAGACAGTTTAAGGTTATGGATGGACCCGAATCTGAATGGCTTTTACGCGATTGATGCTGCTTTGAATATGGCAACATTAGCCAGAGCATGCACATCAGAGATATCTGCAGATAGACCAGGAATGACAGAAATTGTGTTTAATCTATCGGTTCTTGTTCAGTCGTCTTCTGAAATGTATGGAAGATCTTGGACTTGTTCGGGTTTAGAAGCTGAAGATGCTCATATGATCAGTCCGGTTCTAGCGCGTTAAGTCCTGTAAATTTGATTACGTTTGTAAATACTGGTTGTTATCAAGTTTCTTGAATATAGTTTTGGTTTGTTTGCGAAATCGTTGTAATTCATACGCTTAAAAACAGATGAAAACAGTAAATTTAATAAAAAGGGAAATGTTCTTGACTTATTGTTGACTTGTTTAACCTGTTTAGTTAAGCAAGTCGTGTTTGGGTTGACTTGTTTAAACCATTTATTTAGACATGTAAGCCTGTTAATTTAACAGGCTGGCCCATCGTTCACGACCAACAAGCGTAAGAGTCGCTGTATAGGGTATACGACTCGTTTATAAACAACTTCAGGCAATACACGAGTCATATAGCGCCTACACGAGCGCTATACATGATTTGTATAGCGCCCAAACGAACTATACGACTCGTATATGTGTATACAAGTCGTAAATAACACCTATCCTAACATATACGAGCGAGGTGTCGATATACGACTCGTATACACATATACTAATAGGAATCATATGTTGGGTGTCAAAAGATCCAATTGAGTATACGTACAGTAGGACCCTTTTTTTTACGCCTTAAAAGGCATCTATAGTCATCTGACAGATCACAAACCATTTCGTAACGAACAATTTTTTACCAACCAAAACAGACTTCCATTAAGCATATAATAGATACAAGTACCAACCCAACAAGATGCCATTAAAAGTAAACAAAACAGCAGTGTTCACCCATTAGACCAAACCTATTACACTCAAAGCTTGCAACAAAGGACTTTACCAACTAATAGAAGCATCTGCCGGACCTGGATTCCTGCTTACCTCTTTCGTTTCCATATTCTTCCACAGCTCCATGGCCCAAATTGACTTTATTTGCACGGAATGCAGATGACTACCACTGAGTAACAGATAAAGGTTGGTGGTATCAGGTATGTTCAGTCTCCCACCAAGTATGGATATGACCCATGGGAACCTCCTGACTCGAGCTATTTGTCCTAAAATATTGATAAACGGCATTGCTTATCCAACTTGCCTATGCCCTTCCAAGCGAGATAAGACGCAATACAGAAGATACCGACCAATAAACTCACACCGACCCCCCCCCCCCCCCTCCAAAAAAAAAAAAAAAAAAACTATTACAGTATAGGTACTTAACACCAAAAGACACACCAAGTTGTTGAATCCAAATGCCCCCCACCCGGTGTTAAACGAACACAGAAACCAAAATGCGGGAACAAGCACAGGACCATCAAGGAATCTAAGCCAGCCCCGGCTCAGATGAAAACTCATACCACGAAGGACAACATGAGAAGAATAGGAACATAACCTGCCAAAAGATGATCACACCAAGTACAATCCCTGTACTATCCAAAGTAAGAACAATAATCCCCCCCCCCCCCCCCATAACGTTAGCCGAAGCACCATATACCCATTCCATTGCCCATCTCAAATGTTTCGGATTTCAGTTTTGTTATAAGGTTTGGGTTCATTTGTCATCAGAATTTCCATGGCTTCATTTCTTTTTAAACAATCAAGTACAAAAACCAAACCGCCATGGACAGACACACACAATGCAGGCATTAGCTTTTCCGCTCGTGTCACACGAGACACGAGCATCCATGTTTAATAGTTGGACAAGAGAGGCGAAAAAATAAAAAAAATAATAAAAAATTGTATTTAGTTTTTAATCTAGATTATTATTTGTCATTATTCCATTTCCAGGTATCTTGCACATTTGTCAATCATATTTTTATATTTACCCAAACCCAGTATAACTTAATCTCTATGGAACTTTCACCAAACCAAAAGAAAACGGTCAGAAAAACATCAACAAAACATGGGCTATCCATGTCAGGTTTACAAAATGCCACTTTCCAATCATAAAGGGCTCAAGAGATAAATAGAGATTTCTTCAGGGACCTTACGATAAAATTTCTATTTCCTCAATCTATGTTCAATTAAATTCACTTTTTATCCCCACACTTTCACTAGGCCAAGCCTCATGACATGGGTAACAAGCTTCCCTCAACTCCTTATACTTCTCCACATCAAACCCTTCGCGTTTCATCAACTTCTTCTGTTTCGAACTAAACCTGCTTTGAAAGAACCCTTCAAACGAGGGCTCTTTCGCCGTCCTCAAGAAAAACGCGTATCCACCCATGAAATAGATTGACGTGACGTAAAAGCAAATGGGCTCCATCACATCCCATGAGAGTTCCCAAAATGTGAGCCTCATGAAACCGGCGGTCTGGATCATTAGGTATGCCAGACCGCCCCATAGCTCTCTTTGAACCATCTTTTTTGCCTTGGTGTCGATGGCGGCCTTCCACCGCTCCATCTGTTCCAATTCTTTCACCTGTGTGTTGTGGGTCGCTGACGAATTTGGAGGCAGCAAGCCGTATATGGCTTTCACTACCTGTAATACAAAATTGTTGGTGAAACTAGACTCGCCTATGACCCAACTTCACATCTGACCATTTTTTTTCAAACTGTTCTTACTATAAAAAAACTGACCACCCAAAAATTTTAAAAAAATTAATAATAATAATAAAATGATACAACTTTAACATATAACCTAGCCTACCAAAAACAGCAAAGACTCAATATGTATATAAATCAAGCTTGCTTCTTTTTTTTTCTGCAACCAAATATTGACCACACCCAATAATTGAAATTAAGACTCAATATGTATATAAATCCAGCACACAACTGTTATGCCTAGTTGCACTAAATGCATTGCAAGCTGTAAATTTATCCCTTTTTTTTTGTTATTTTCTACTCTGAGAACCTATTACCAGAAAACTTATACGACCCCGGTCCCTTTCCCCTAGCAAGTTTTCACAAATCCAGCACATATTGTTATGCCAAGTTGCACAACATATATTGCTAGCTGTACATGTATCCCCTTTTTATAAGTTCTTCTCTACCATGAGAACCTGTCACTAGAAAACTCACGGCCCCACCAATACCCTCCTAGCAGGTATTCAGGTAATACTCGACGTGCACGTTAAAGACAATACACCACTAGTGCTTGAAATAAATATTTAAAATTCAAAAAAGATTTTTTTTCTTTAGAAAAAAATAATCATTTGAGGAATTAATTTGATCTACAACAAAAAAAAGTTTTATTTTTTATATATATATATTTTTTTTATATTTATTTTTTTTTCCTGTGAGGAAGATGAATCAAAGTAGTCTCTAGGTCAGTCTCCATCTCAAACTTCCCTGTTGATCAAAAACACCACACAAAATAATACAAAAAACAACCCATCAGATTCCATCCTTTTCAAATATAAATCAACAAAACTTTATAACCACAAACCCTAAATAGTAAAAAAAAAAAAAAAAAAAACCAAATGTCCACTATCCAAATTCTGTAAAAACAAACACACAAGCAACTTCTAACAATTAATAATCAAAATTTATAAACTTTATAAAATTAAAGTTATAAAAAGAAACCAACCTGATCAGGCTTCAAGAACACAACATCTCCCAACACAATAACAAATCCAGAATCATCCAAAGCCTTGGAAAGATCCAATCCAAGATCTCTGTTCCCACATCCTTCCACACACATCTCAACAAACTCATCATATGAAACATGATTCTTACAACTACTGTTCAACTTCTCTTTCAATTTCTCAATCTGTGTAATTCTAAGTATCTTCTTCGCGTCCGCAGCCGTAAACTCCGGTGACTTCTCCGGCCGAGGAGGAGAGAGCACGTCCAGACGGATCCGGCCTTTGGTTATGTCCATCTCCTTTAGCCTCTTCAACATGCTCTCGTTCCTCGGCCGGAGGTTCAGAAACCGTGCGGCAATTTCTGACCTGTTTAAGACATGATTAAACCTGTTAATAAAAAGTATATTATGTAGTTTTACATTTTTTTAAATAGTTAAAATTAGGTAGCTAGGCTAGACCATAGTTGTCAAAGCGCCTAGGCGTACTCAAGGCGCATAGGCCGAGCCCGGAGCCTAGGCGCATAAAAAACGACAACTTTTTATAATTAAGCGCATAGTATAAAATACATTTTTTAGGGATTCTAGAGATGTTTTAGGCTTGTTTAGGGCTACTTTAGGGTTGTTTAGGACGTTTTAGGGTTGTTTAAGACTTGTTCATGACTCATTTAGGATGTTTTAGAGGTTTATGCAACTTTTAGCCTGAATTTGGCCGGAAATCAGCCCTGATAGTGCGCCTCAGTGCCTAGGTGCGCGCCTCACAGGGCTTGGTGCGCCTCGAGCCTAGGCGCACTTTTGACAACTATGGGCTAGACTTGTCGTTTCTACTTGTTGGTACATAAAAAGTAAATGTATTAACGTAGTTAAACAAGTTGTATTCATGTTTAATAATAGTTGTCTAGTTATGATAATCTGTATACTCTAACCTAAGGATGAGCTCAGCTTATTACCGAAAGTACATATCTTAAAAATCATCAAAATTAGGTACTGCTGGTACAGAAAATGCTGGTATCAGTATTTTACTATTTTATGTAAAATATTAAAATACCAATACCAATAACAGACCGAATCGAAAGTATAGATTCCGAAATTGATTTAGTACCGATACTAATTCAGTTTCGAGATTTGGTACAATTTGCTCATCCTTGTATAATATATTTAAAATACGATAAGACTTGTTTTGTTAGCCTTACCTACGAAAAATCGTTTCGTCTCCAGGATCTGGTGCCGCCCGATCGGGATTGGGCGGCATCAGAGGCGGAACGGTGGCGGCAGCGGTGGATATGCGGCAGTTGCGTAGGGTTTGGTTGGAGAAATTGGTGTTGCAGATGTTGAAGATACGGTGGATTAAGGTTTGTTTGATAGACATGATGATGAAAAGGATACACACAAAGGTGTGTGTTTGGGTGTTTGTGATTGTGTTTGGTTGTATGAGAGTGATTGGTTTTGTTTATATAGTGGGATGATTAAGGTTTATATTGTTTGATGAATGACAGCCGTCAATTTTTTCCCTATTTATAGGGGCTTAATGTTCGTGAAGGGGGTTTCTTGTATGTTGATATTTTTCTTTTTTTGAATGAATTATTATTATTATTATTATTATTATTATTATTATTATTATTATTATTATTATTATTATTATGTTGATTGATGATACTTGATATTGATCAATAAATGCTTGATGATTATGATTTAAATTTGGTTAATTTAATTTTATTAAACGTAAATTATAGGTAACAAATTTAGTTGTGCAGGTTCGAATCTGAGCTGACCCGATTTTCATCTGGCTGTTACTCCAACGAATAAACTCGTGTGGACACCAGTACGTTTCCGGACGAACGCCGTAGTCCCCACCGTACCAGCGTGGACCCGGTTCAGACAACATAGTCTGGACGCGTGGGTGATTAGGGCCTACCAAGAGGCGAGTGTGATGATCTCTGCCAAACAGTTAGGAAAGTCACGTTCAAAAAAAAATTATATATAATAAATGGCGAAATTCATCTTTATTAATGTATCATAAAAGAATTTCAAACAAATAAAGATATTACTGTCAATGATGTTGTAGCCTAGTGGTTGTAATGGGTGGAAATGTTTACCTACTTTGTGGGGTTTCTGCTTTGGGAACCCGGGGACCAGACCTGAAGGGTACAAGGCTTCGTTATAAGTGTGCACCGTTGACCATTAAAAAAATATTATTCTAAATGTTGGAGGTATATAATGTAAGGGTTTGTGTTATGGAGTAATGTCCCCTCCACGTGACGTGAGGCGTTAGGGTGGGGTGGTGGACGCCTTAACGGGCGTTGGAGGCGTTGGTGATGATTGGTTTGCGTGCATTTAACAAAAAAAAAAAAAAAGATGATTAGGAAGATGATCGAAGATCCGGCTCCGTTGCTGATTTTATCTTCGGAGAAAAAGAAGAGCTCAAAGATAGATGTTTAGGATTGCTTATTTAACTCCAAAGTGCTTTTGTCCAGAAGTGCTTATTGACTTTTTTTTTTTTTTTGGAACGGCAACAACTTTATTAAAAAAAGGCCCAGCAAGCGATTGGAAATACAATCCCCCAAACACCACACACCAAAGCAAAACAAAAACACATATTACAACAATGTTAGAATATCAAAATCTAACCAGCTACTCCATGCGGGCATGCTCAGATTCGATCTGTTTTGGATCCACATATACAAGTCTTCTTTAATGAAGTCCACAATTTTAGTAGTCGGACAAAACGAACCATCAAACACTTTTTTGTAACACCCCAACCGATGGCGGAAACATCGGGGTGCCACGTATTGATGATTGTTTTCAGTAGCACATGGTATAACATAAATTTTAAATAATTTATTCAAACATAAATATCCAAAATGTGAAATAATGTCTAAGAATTCAAATACATAATATCAAATAACAACTTCAATAACTTCAAATAACTTCAAGTAAAATCCTCATGCTAACTCAAGCCTCAGCTTCATTGTTACCTGAAACATGTTAATTTTGAAAGTATTTTGGGTCAACATAAGTTGGTGAGAATTACATAGGTTTTTGATGATAAAATGAATAAAATGTTGTGCAATTCATGTGCCATGTTAATCTAGTCCATATGTGAGAACATATTAGAAATAAATCGAGTGCATAATCAACCCTGATGACTGTTATAAAATGATACATACCATACACTTATGGTCCCAATGAATATGTTATGCGATAACAAACACCCACGCTACCTTTGTAGGAGGCACGTATCCGGGTGGGATTGTCAGTCCAATAGATCTATCAATGTATACCGTCGGCTGATCAATGTTAATGATTATGCTAGAATGGTGCTTACTCTAATCATGCTCAAGACATAATGCAACATAGAAAACACATAGACACATTGATGATTGAATTGCAATGATAATGTTATAACATGTTTCACCCCAAAAATGGTGATAAATAAAAGGGGCTATGTAAAACTCACCTTTGCAAATGTTAAACTTGTTGAAAATATGAAATAATTGTGTTGCCCAAAGTGATTCCAGATATCACCCTATAATAAGGTAATATATAATAAGTCTAAGTCTAATTAACTAATAAATGTATCCTAGGGTTTTGATTTGGGGATAATCAATTGTTGAAATTTAAATTAAAATGTTTAATTAATAAAGGAAAATTTGATAATTAATGAAATAAAGTCTTTTATAAAATTTGGATTTTTGAATGTGCACATTAAAGTGTTTGAAGCAATAAAATAATTTTTATAAAATTATTTCATTTAAAATAGATTTTTAAATCTATTTATTTATAAATAGCCAATTATTAACTTTAATATTCAAAAATACTAAAATTAAAGAATTCTTATTTTAAAAATCATATTTCTGTTCTAAATGATTAAAAATAATTTGTATAAAATTTTGGTGCAAAAATGATGAAAATTGGATTTAATATGATTTAATTATGATTAAATCTAACAAAAATTGATTAAAAATATAAAATAAATGATTTTACTGAATTAAAAATTATTTCAGTAAAGTTTAACTTTATAAAAAGTTAGGATAATTTTTGGGGAATTTAATAATACTGTTTTGATATATAAATGGATTTTTATAAATATAATAGTATAAAAATGATTTAATTATTATAATTATTAAATAAATGAATTTCTGAAAAATAAAAATTACAAATAAAACTTTTATATCAGATTAAACAATTATAATTTTTTTAGAATTTTTAAAATAGTTTTGGTATTTTAAAAAGAATTTAAATGATTAAAAGGATTTATTATATATATATAATTATATTTGTTGTTCAAAAAGAAAAGAAAAGAAAAGAATAAAAACAATGGTCAGAGCCGGGACTCGAACCCGGGTGACCTCAGTGAAGAACCAGGGTCACAACCACTTGGCCTAGGCCGGTGGTTGTGATGTTTTGCGTTTAGAAATTTATAAATACAATACGCGAATTCAGATTTATCCCCAATTCAAATCACGACGAACCCTAGAATTACAATTGAATGAATCAGACAACTATAGCCCGATTAATGTTAGGGCTTTCGTTGCCTGATTGCCGATGAATATAACCCACAAAAGAAATCATACTCACAGTGAAGAATTGATGATAATAGACGGGTCAAGGCTAAAGTCAAACTACGAGAAAAATAGCAATAATCTGAGTGAATTAGAGAGATTGGGAGGTTGAGAGAGAGTTGTGAGCGATTTGTCAAGGTTCGCAATGCATCTACTTATACTGAGGATTAGGGTTAGGGTTAATTGGAAGGTTTGACTTCTTATTGAATACATACGCGTTAATTGATTAAATTGGTCAATGATTTGGTGTTATTGACGTGTGATCGTGTTGGATTGGGCCGGTCATTACACGAATTTACCAAAAATAGCTCAATCACACGTTAATTCGATGGATTGATCACCAAGATATCCCACAGTTGACTTTCCTTGTCAACTGTGGGGTTTTTAAAGCGTATATAAAATTATAATGTGTCCGGGTTATATCAACAAAGAAGGTCCAGCCCAGTTGGTTATGTGTGTGTGTTGCTAAGGCTTTGGCGCGGGTTCGAACCCCGGCCAGAGCAGTTTTATTATTTTTGTTTTTAGATGGGCCGGCCTAGGTCTTGGGCCTGAAACCAGGTGGGCTGAGAACTTGGGCTTCAAAAGGATGGGTTATAAGTTGTCTGAATCCAAACAATGTAATAGTTATTATTATTATTATTATTATTATTATTATTATTATTATTATTATTATTATTATTATTATTATTATTATTATTATTATTATTATTATTATTATTATTATTATTGTATAGGGGTTCAAAATATCACCAAAAATAATAGGGCTTGTTGTTTTAGTCCGTAACGTATAAATGATTAAATACGAAATGTTACAGTCTCCCCTACTTTTAGGAACTTCGTCCCGAAGTTAAGGGAAAATCAGGGTTACAATTGGCCAACTACCGAAAACTTTGATACACTACCTTAACGTACCTGTAAATTCATGATTACGTTCCGGACCGTAATAACCAATTTACCTTACATTAGGGTTTTGCGTCCTTTTATGACTTTCCGATTGTTGAGCAGGTCTGATAGTCTCCACTAGTCGTTGAGTAGGTGGTAGGGCCTCTCCCGACTGTTGGAAAGACATGATGACCTCTACCAATCATTAAGTAGGTTGTTTGGTAGTCAACTAATTGTTGTACAAGTAAGCAAGTAGATATAGCAATTAATTCACATTCAAACAAGTATGCACACAGATGTTATGATAATACTTGATTTTATTATTTGATTCAAATAGTGGCAATACATGAAATTAAAGAGAAAATAGATATTATTCAAATTGTAGGGTTTGCTGTTAAGTAGTTGGAGGGTCTCAAGCGGGGTTGTTTGGAGCGTCAAGAGCGTCGGTAGCAGGGATTCGACAAGCATCTGCAAGATGCCCATACCTTTGACAATTTGTGCACTGTCGGCAGGGTACTTGAGTTGGATGGTGATACTGGCAGGTATCACACTTAGGTAGGTTCCCATTGTATTGTTTCTTGGTGGGTGGGGTAGTGGTGTCTATTGCAAAATTCCTGACCTTGTTCTTCCCGTTGGTTGAGGCCTCAGTTTTGATTTCGACGGCAGGTTGGGGAGTATCCTTTTTCTTTTCCCCTTTACGAGTTAGGGTTCCTGCCTTCACATGGTTATCTGTTAGGGTGGCAGCCAAACGCTTTGCTTCTTCCAATGTAGCAGGGTTCCTTCCCCACACTGTGTCTTGAATCTGCATCGGTAAGCCACCAATGTATTTTTCGATCGCAATGGGCAAAGGAGTGACTTTGTGGGGTAGCAGTAAGCTAAGTTCGTGAAAGCGAGTGTTGTAAGCAAGGTTTTCCCCACTGTCTTGAGCAAGATCATAAAATTCGTCTTCCAGTTTCTTGATTTCATTACGAGGACAGAACTCTGCCTTCATAATGTCTTTAGCTTGATCCCAGGTTAAGGCTAGTGCAGCTTCAGCTCCGCGAGTGCGTTTTTCTTCATTCCACCAAGTGAGTGCTCGCTTATGAAGAACACTCATGGCATAACGGACTTTAAAGTTGTCGGGGCATTCACTGTTAATGAAGGTGTTTTCAATGCCCTCAAACCATTGTAGGAGTCCAGTAGCTCCTTCTTCACCGCTGAACTTTGGAGGGTTACAAGAGTTGAAATGCTTAAGGGTGCAAGCTTGGGGTCCATTACCATTGCCATTGCCATTTCCGTTCCCATTGTTGTGACCATTCCCGTTGCCGTTCAATTGGATGACCTGAGCAAGTAAATTGGGAACCAGAGTTGCGATTTGCTGTGCCATTTGTTGAGAAATGATCGCAGCCAGTTGAGCATCGACCCCATTGTTGTTGTGGTTAGGGGCTTGGTCATGGTTGTGGTTATGGTTATCACCACCTTCTTCGTGGTTCTCACCATTGTTGTTGCGAGTGCTGCGACGAGGAGGCATGATCTGTAATAGACACAATGAAATGAATGAGAGTTTATATAAGGAATGTAATCATTTATTCATTAATTAAAACGAATAAACGAAAACGTTGACTTATCAAAGATTCTAAATTCTAATAACATATGAAGACATGCTTTAGCCTATAAGTGAACACTCATCCCGAGAATTCCCAGGTAGGCATCCGGGTCCCTCGTCTGATTGGGATATATGCGCAATGCCAGCCTAGACAGAAGACTCAGAATACAGGCGTTCACCCTTCCAGATTGCACGTGTTCGTTATTAAAATCTAGAACTTCGACGAGATCTCAAGGGGGTTCAGGTTAAACCTGAGGGATTTGTCCTATTAGTCTAAGAGTAGATCCACTGATGGAGAGCAATCTTCTTGTAGGGATGAAAGTAGGGATAAGAAGTAGGAGGGAGATAGAGAATAGCAAGTAAAGGAAGCAAGTACTTGTTAAATCCTATGGTTATAGACTAGATTATTTTTCTAATAACCTAATTCCCTATAACCATGGCTCTGATACCAATCTGTAACACCCCAACCGATGGCGGAAACATCGGGGTGCCACGTATTGATGATTGTTTTCAGTAGCACATGGTATAACATAAATTTTAAATAATTTATTCAAACATAAATATCCAAAATGTGAAATAATGTCTAAGAATTCAAATACATAATATCAAATAACAACTTCAATAACTTCAAATAACTTCAAGTAAAATCCTCATGCTAACTCAAGCCTCAGCTTCATTGTTACCTGAAACATGTTAATTTTGAAAGTATTTTGGGTCAACATAAGTTGGTGAGAATTACATAGGTTTTTGATGATAAAATGAATAAAATGTTGTGCAATTCATGTGCCATGTTAATCTAGTCCATATGTGAGAACATATTAGAAATAAATCGAGTGCATAATCAACCCTGATGACTGTTATAAAATGATACATACCATACACTTATGGTCCCAATGAATATGTTATGCGATAACAAACACCCACGCTACCTTTGTAGGAGGCACGTATCCGGGTGGGATTGTCAGTCCAATAGATCTATCAATGTATACCGTCGGCTGATCAATGTTAATGATTATGCTAGAATGGTGCTTACTCTAATCATGCTCAAGACATAATGCAACATAGAAAACACATAGACACATTGATGATTGAATTGCAATGATAATGTTATAACATGTTTCACCCCAAAAATGGTGATAAATAAAAGGGGCTATGTAAAACTCACCTTTGCAAATGTTAAACTTGTTGAAAATATGAAATAATTGTGTTGCCCAAAGTGATTCCAGATATCACCCTATAATAAGGTAATATATAATAAGTCTAAGTCTAATTAACTAATAAATGTATCCTAGGGTTTTGATTTGGGGATAATCAATTGTTGAAATTTAAATTAAAATGTTTAATTAATAAAGGAAAATTTGATAATTAATGAAATAAAGTCTTTTATAAAATTTGGATTTTTGAATGTGCACATTAAAGTGTTTGAAGCAATAAAATAATTTTTATAAAATTATTTCATTTAAAATAGATTTTTAAATCTATTTATTTATAAATAGCCAATTATTAACTTTAATATTCAAAAATACTAAAATTAAAGAATTCTTATTTTAAAAATCATATTTCTGTTCTAAATGATTAAAAATAATTTGTATAAAATTTTGGTGCAAAAATGATGAAAATTGGATTTAATATGATTTAATTATGATTAAATCTAACAAAAATTGATTAAAAATATAAAATAAATGATTTTACTGAATTAAAAATTATTTCAGTAAAGTTTAACTTTATAAAAAGTTAGGATAATTTTTGGGGAATTTAATAATACTGTTTTGATATATAAATGGATTTTTATAAATATAATAGTATAAAAATGATTTAATTATTATAATTATTAAATAAATGAATTTCTGAAAAATAAAAATTACAAATAAAACTTTTATATCAGATTAAACAATTATAATTTTTTTAGAATTTTTAAAATAGTTTTGGTATTTTAAAAAGAATTTAAATGATTAAAAGGATTTATTATATATATATAATTATATTTGTTGTTCAAAAAGAAAAGAAAAGAAAAGAATAAAAACAATGGTCAGAGCCGGGACTCGAACCCGGGTGACCTCAGTGAAGAACCAGGGTCACAACCACTTGGCCTAGGCCGGTGGTTGTGATGTTTTGCGTTTAGAAATTTATAAATACAATACGCGAATTCAGATTTATCCCCAATTCAAATCACGACGAACCCTAGAATTACAATTGAATGAATCAGACAACTATAGCCCGATTAATGTTAGGGCTTTCGTTGCCTGATTGCCGATGAATATAACCCACAAAAGAAATCATACTCACAGTGAAGAATTGATGATAATAGACGGGTCAAGGCTAAAGTCAAACTACGAGAAAAATAGCAATAATCTGAGTGAATTAGAGAGATTGGGAGGTTGAGAGAGAGTTGTGAGCGATTTGTCAAGGTTCGCAATGCATCTACTTATACTGAGGATTAGGGTTAGGGTTAATTGGAAGGTTTGACTTCTTATTGAATACATACGCGTTAATTGATTAAATTGGTCAATGATTTGGTGTTATTGACGTGTGATCGTGTTGGATTGGGCCGGTCATTACACGAATTTACCAAAAATAGCTCAATCACACGTTAATTCGATGGATTGATCACCAAGATATCCCACAGTTGACTTTCCTTGTCAACTGTGGGGTTTTTAAAGCGTATATAAAATTATAATGTGTCCGGGTTATATCAACAAAGAAGGTCCAGCCCAGTTGGTTATGTGTGTGTGTTGCTAAGGCTTTGGCGCGGGTTCGAACCCCGGCCAGAGCAGTTTTATTATTTTTGTTTTTAGATGGGCCGGCCTAGGTCTTGGGCCTGAAACCAGGTGGGCTGAGAACTTGGGCTTCAAAAGGATGGGTTATAAGTTGTCTGAATCCAAACAATGTAATAGTTATTATTATTATTATTATTATTATTATTATTATTATTATTATTATTATTATTATTATTATTATTGTTGTATAGGGGTTCAAAATATCACCAAAAATAATAGGGCTTGTTGTTTTAGTCCGTAACGTATAAATGATTAAATACGAAATGTTACATTTTTGATTCCTCGCGAGCCAAATCCTTCAAATGTTAGCCAGGGCCACCGTATACGCCACTTTCTTCCACCTTTTTGATCCTGGACAACTTTGGATCAGGTTGATGACCTCTTTGATGGACTTAGAATTGATGGGAAAAGGGATTCGGAGCCACACCAAGATTTGCCACCATATACTTTGGGCCCAAAGACAATTGAAAAACAAATGGTCGACGTCTTCATCATGACAGCCACATCTATCACAGAGGTTATTGTTCAGCACAACACCACTTCGGGCAAGCTCAGTCTTCGCCGCGACTCTCCCACACACCCTCCACAACAAGTTTGCATTTTCCGGACCCGAAGAATTCCAAGCATTCACGGTTTCATCCTGGTTATTGGGACCCAAAGAAAGCCAATCCGCTCTTAAACTCTTGACTGAGAACACACCATCCACCGAGTTTACCCAGCCCCAGCGATCTGACCCATCCCTCCTAGCATAATTAACAAGCAGCCCCATCAACGCAGACAAAACGGTCCAATCAGTTTCTGAGTTGGGCTCAGAGGCCCATAACCCAGTCCACGAGACTCCATCTTCAGTAGCCAACAAATAATCTGCCACTAAGCCATCTTTATTGGTTGCCAAACGGTAAAGAGAAGGGAACGAAGTCATAAGGCGAGCATCCAGCCAATAAGAGGTGTTGGCTACTGAATATGGAATAATGAGAAAAGCAAAAAAGTGTTTAGATTAGCTTTTGTAATGAGAAAAACAAATAAGTCAATATGTTTTGAAAGGTGTTTGGCTTAGCTTATTGTGAAGATTAGTTTTATAGGTGGCAGATTTGTAATTTTTATGCCAAAACAAAAATTCAGGATTTATAACTTCTTGAAAACAACTTTTCAACCTATATCAAAAAGCTAAAACAGAAATCGTTTTTGCTTCATCCAAACAGCTTATTAGCTTTTTGAATAAGTCAATAAGTTATTTTCAAACTCAATCCCAAACACCTGACTCTTTTAATTAAGAATTTTTCAAAATGCTCCTCAGATTAAAAGCAATTTAAACATCAAACCCGTATAAATTATTTTAAGTTAAATCATAGCCTAAACAAGTTTAATTCATTAACTTTTTTTGTTACAATTAAAATTATTTTTATCATTTAGTAATTTATTTATTTAATTAAGAATACAATATTGTTAAATAACATTTACTAAATAAATTTTTTGGTTAAGAAGTAAATAAAAAAAAAAAAAAAAAAAGCAAAGACAGAAAAATGATTAGGTGTGGTTAATGAACCATAACATGGTGCAGTTAAAATAAAGTGAAAGATAGTAGTATGGTGGTGTGTCAATGATGTGCCAGGAATTTTATGACGTAACGGTAAAAAATTGTAAACCAATAACGCATAGCCTAGTATGGTGTTTGTAGTTCACAAAAGTGTTAGTGAGCATAAATCCTTACACGTACAAGTTTAGTTAAATTTAGCGGCAAAAAAATTGTTTTGTTACTCGTATTTGTCAAAATCTATTAATCTATTAATATCTATTATCTATTATCTATTATCTATTATAATATATATAAAAGAATTGAACATTGCTGACGTGGCGTGCAATGATGCCTTCAACCTCTTCATGAAACTGTCACGTGGCATCATAATTGAAAAATTTTAGTGTTTTTGGATTATTATTTTTTTAATAAAAAAAGATAAACATAAAACCCTAAATTTATCCCTCTATCTTTTAATTCTCAATTACTAAAATTAAATTGAGTTATTTTAGGAAAAAAAAAATTTAAAACAAATTTAAAATTCTCTCTTATGTTCCTCCCATAATTTTTAAATGTTAATATCTTTTATATTCGAGATTTTTTAAATAAAAAAATTACACCAAATTAACGAGCGTTTTATTATCTTTCCAACGAGTACCATAGTGCTATATAAAAAACAGAGAAAAAACAAATATTTTTTGTGGGGTTATGTTCATACAGAAAAAAAAACACAAAGTGTTCAGGTTATTCATTAATCATGTTTTTTCTTTTAAACCAGGTTCTTATCTACGATGTTGAAATTCAGCACAATCGTCATGCTATCATTGGAATTTTACTCTTCTAAAGATGGATAGGTATACTTCATCAAGAGAAGCTAGGAGAAAGAATCGCGCAACACTGCAACACATAGTGTCACCTTATAACAAGGTTATTTTTTTATTTATTTAATTACAAGAGTAATAATTATTACTATTAGTATTATTATAATGGTTATATTTTTCAACCCCCATCATGAATTTTACATCTATATAAGTCAAAATCAAATTGTAACATATTTTAAATTACGTGAAGATGATTATATGTTGAAGGTTATCCTTTTAATACTGTATCATGTTTAATATGGTTTATGCTTTTTATTTTTTTAACTTTTTAAATAAATGTTTTTTTTTAACTAAGATTGATTATGTTTAAGTTATTTACTCTTTTCGTGATTTAAGTTTCCTTCTTTTATCTTTTTTTTATTAAATCATATTAAATTTTTCAACCCCGGGACCTTCCCGGGGTAATCAGCTAGTAAATAAATAATGGAATTTGCATTTAAACAATAGGGTTAAAGAATATCAAGCCCATGAAGGCAGGGTGAAGTGTGGGACTCGGGGGTTTATGGTTATTTTAAAATCGTCATGCTATTCAAGTTTCTCATCATTATGATTTTGTTAGTCCATGTTTTAAACAAGTTTACACTCATTTTGTGTGATTTAACTAAGTATAAGTTTCGTTTTATATTTTACAAGTGAAGTTAGTAGTATTTGCGCGATCACACACATATGTATAGTATGAATTGGTAGGTTACTTGTTTAGTTTTTTATGGCTTGATTATGGATAACTTGGAGGTTGGGTGACATATTTAAAGGTCTTTTAGACATCAAACTAGGAGTTCTTCATTTAGGTACTTTTTTTTTTTTTTTTTGTATATTTTGATGTATTTGGGTAACTTCTTTTTAGGCCTTACGATAGCTTGTTTATGATGTATTTGGATAACTTTTTGATTTATTGATTGGATAGAATATTCGTTTAGATAGCTTAAGTTATTTTGGGTTGTTTCTTCATTTATTTGGAACAGTTGTATATAATTTGTTTGGATAGTTGGTCTATGGTGTATTTAGAAACTTTTCTTTAGACATTTTAGCTTATTTAGTTGGTTATGATCAGTGGCGAAGTTTAAGAATTTAGAACGGGAGGTCGGAAGTCACCGGTCACGGAACGGAACGGGTCCTAAATTTTTTTTTCTGTAGTTATAGCTCTGGTGATATGTTCGGATCGAGTCGATTCAAACATTAAATACAATAAATATTAAAGTTCTAAGCATTGTTTAACAAACAATTGAACAAAGACACTAAAACATTAAAAATGAGACAAAGGGTTGGTACATGGATGAAGAATTACAGTTCAGCCCGTCAACCTTTAAGATTTTTGAATTCTTCAATTATGGATAGGGGTGCAAACGAGGAGAGCTAAGCCCAAAAACTTATGGCAGCTCGAGCTCGGCTTGTTTATTATCTATTAGTTAATATTTTAAATAAAAGTAATATAAATAATAGGTTCGGAGCTCGATAAATAAAGTTCGGCTTGGGTTCGTTTAGTAAACAAGCTTAAATGAGGGGGTACATATTAATAAACCTAATATTACACTAATGCTAGCTAGGGCTCGAAGAGCCTGACGAGCTTCACATGTTAGGCTGAGCCCGGGCTTGATTAGTAAACGAGCATTGTTTTAGGCTCAAGCACGGGCTCGATAAGGCTCGACTCGTTTCGAGCTTTTTACAAATCCGAGCTCGAGTAGTTAAGAGATAACAACTCCATCACTTGCTCATTAAATTTACTATCCTGCTAATTTAGTTGTTGAGTATTGAGAAAAGTTCCATGTTTTTCATTTTTTGGATTGCTCTTTCTTTTTGAACTTCTTTCTCTTGCTACCTTCTAAAATAAATTTGAATTGGCTATCCATTTGGACAACTTTCTTCAAGATAGGTTTTTTTTTTTTATATAATTTATGTATTTTTATATGAAAATTACCTATAAAGTCAAATCAAACTCACACTTAGTTAGGCCATGTGTAGTGGTGAGTGAAATTTGTGGGTTAAAGAGACATTAAAGGGGCATTTTATGACATGTGACATGCGGGCCCAATTTGGTGGATGAAAAGGGCATTAAAAGGGCAAGTGATGTAGTGGTGGGTGATATTTAGAGTAAGGCATTTTTTGACATGTGGCATGTGGGCCACATGCCATTTTATGTTATTTTCTTAAATTTTAATTAAACAAACTATTCTTTAATTTAAATTTTTAACTAGAAAAAACATAAAAAAAAAATACATTAATTCCCTAAATTACCTAAAAATTAAAAAAAACACACAAAAATAAAAAAAAAACATTAATCCTAAAATTAAAAAAAAAAAAACGTTTGAATGAACCTCATATATCTTTTGTAGATCGTACCAGCTTGGTCGTCTTAGGTAACGCGCCCCATACAATTGTATTATTCCTTTACAAAATATAACTTTTATAAGAATCAACAAATAAACTTTTAATAAATAAATAAATAAATTGTAGTGTACCGTGACAAAAATGCTCTAAGGTGTCGCGTGTCGTTTTCTCGGCCAACTTTAAGTATTCGTCGTTTATGTCGCTCGTGTTACCGTACGCAAGAATGCGTAGCGCTGATGTACATTTTTGAATCATGGTAAATCCAAGCGCCCCTCTTGCATCCGACTTTTGCTTGAAGTAGTCAAACGTGTTTTCTAAATCTCTCGAAATGCGTAGAAATAAACGTTTCCTCATCCGGAAACGACAACTAAAAACTCTTGGATCCGGATAAGTTGGGTCTTCATCAAAGTAATCTTTCATTAAACGATCGTTCGCCGCCATGCGGTCGCGTTCAATATATTTTCTTCGCAGGAGTGGACGTGGAAGATTACTAACATGTTGCATATACCTCGCCGCCAGCGCACAAGCACTTGTAACCACATCCTGCTCGATCTCCTCGTCAGTTGATTCACCCGTATCGCCTAAAAACTCTTTGTAATAATACTCCCGTATGCCAGATGAGGAGGGGGAACTCATATTTCTATAAAAATAATTTTGTAAAGTTTATAAATTTAATGGAAGGGGTGTTGTATTTGGTTTGATTTTTGGTTTGTTTATTTGTTTGAATGATTATATATATATATATATATATATATATATATATATATATAAAATTTCTTTTGACCGTTGCAATCCTCCAATGTTCATATTGCCGTTTCCTTTTTTTTTTTAAAAACGCCACATGTCCACATATGATTGACCAACCTCCACTTTCACCCACGCGAAATTTTTGGCCCAAACCCCTTTGCCCCTTTAACGGGCAGGAGGCGGTGTTTGCATGTGAACGTGGCGTGAAAATGCCCCTTTCACGCCACTTTCACCAGCCACTACGTATGGTCTAATGATTCAATTTTAATTAACATGTAGGCTCTATATAGATTTCGTATAGGTCTGGATATTTGTTGTGATTAGTCTATTTATAAATTTGGAGTTAAATATTTTGCTATTATCAACGAAATTTAGGTCGACTAATTTTAGAACTACACAACCAGTCTTTATAGTTTACTATTAGTTCTACCTTTGAGTATTAATGTTTAAAAGTTTCATGTTAAGATGTTAAGTTTAGTTTTGTATCATAATAGGGTATTAGCACTAACGGGGTTAATATTTAACTGAGTTTACCCTTACGTGACAAATGGTAAACCACAAGGACCAAAGGTGAAACTTAAGTAAGGCTCACCACCAACCTCAAAGGTGAAACTAGTGGTAAACCACAATGACTAAATGTGTAGTTCTCTCTAATATTTAAAAACTTTAGTATGACCCACCACCCACCTCCTTCTTCACGTTCACCCACCACCATCTTCACCTTTCACTACCACAATCAACCACCATCTCCTCTACCTTTCATCACAAACCAGCCTGTCACCTGGATTCCATAACCATCACCTGCAACCAATGAAATAAATAAAAATAACATGGATTTTTAAGGCAAGATACACTCTTTTAAATACCAAAACTTTAGGCGGTACACACATGTTTGCTGTCATTGGGTTATCCTCAAAACCGTTACAAGTGTTCTCGAAACCGACTTATTATGTCAATGGATTCCACATACCCAGACTAGGAACAATGACAATATCACCGTCCTCGGTTATAAAATCAGAACCCGGCTTCCATAACCATCACCTGCAACAATTCAGGTGTTGGTGATGAGCAGGTGATAGGTTGGTTGTGGTGAAATGTGGAGAAGATGGTAGTTGATTGTGGCAGTGAAAGGTGAAGATGGTGGTGGGTGAAGGTGAAGAAGGAGGAGATGGTGGATCCCACTAAAGTTTTTAAATATTAGAAAGAACTACATAATTAGTCCTTGTGGTTTACTATTAGTTTCACCTTTAATGTTGGTGTAGGCTCGCCCTACTTAAGTTTCACATTTGGTTCTTGTGGTTTACCATTAGGGATGACAATCGAACCCGAACCCGATGGGTAAACCCGAAACCCGACATATTTGGGACGGGTTTGGGGTTGGGTAATCAGGTATGGGTCCGGGTATGGGATTAGTTTTTATTTTTTTCACGAGTTTGGGACGGGTTTGGGATTTGATTATATACCCATTTACCCGATAAAGTATCCCGTTTACCCGATTAGATACCCGATGTAATTTCCTATATATCTTTTAAAATATATATTCATAATATATCTAATTGTCCATCTAGATTGTCATCTTCTTAAAAAAAAACACCAATTATTTGTATATAATATTTGTTATCTATGTCTTTTAGTGTTTTTATATGATTTAACTATTTTATATATATACATTGTAATCATTTACATGCATATTTGATAATGCTAAATGCATTGGTTAGTAGTCACGCAATAGATACCCGACATGTTTATAGTTAGATATAATTAATTGATAAGTTTTTAAAATTAACGGGTTTACCCGAAACCCGCGGGTATACCGGATACCCAACGGGTAATTACCCGATACAAACCTGACGGGTTTTAGGATGGGTTTGGGACAAGCATACCTAATCGGGTATGGGGTTGGGATTACCTAAACCCGACCCATTGCCATCCCTATTTACCATTTGTCACGTAAGCGTAAACTCAGTTAAATATTAACCCTCGTTAGTATTAATACCCTATTATGTTACAAAACTAAACTTAACACCTTAACATAAAACTTTTAAACTTTAATACTCAAATGTGAAACTAATGGTAAATCATAAAGACTAATTATGTAGTTCACTCCTCACAAAGAATTACAAGAATGTATATGCAGATTTGTTATGGAAAAAACATTCCTAAGCAAAAAACATTTCGAAGTTAGATTAAGGCTTGACCAGAAGTGTAGAACTTTTGATCTTGTTGAGAGTTCTTCATTCGACTATGATGGTGCGATCGGTCTCTTGTTTTTTTAATTAATCTTTTGGGCTCTATAAAAATGTGTGCACCATTTTCATGATAATGATCATCGAGAATTTAAGCTTCAAAAGATGTGGCGTTGCTGTCGAATTCATTTGTTTTTTTTATCTTTTTGTCACTTGTGAATTGCTACCCATCCGAGGAATTTTGGCCCATGTTGGGGGATGGCGAACAATTTGCCACGACGAAATGTGTGGGTAGCCTTTTAGCTTGACTTGATTCTTGTAGTCCATGATTGCTTTCATGATCATATACCCGCCTTCACCACTACACCGGCCTATGTCGGATCGTTGTGGATAAAAACCGTTCCGCTTCTTCATAGCAAAATTAAGATTCCTCCATTTTAAATATGTTTGATCAAGAGTTCGCTCTTTAATTTGGAGTGGTATTATACAAAGACGCTCGGTAACCTTAAAGGAATAATGGAAATAAATAATCCCAACTATTCACTATTGGTCACCAATATTGGTCCCAACTTTCGACATATTGGAAACCAACGGACCCAAACTAACGGAGGCTAACTCCGTTAGTGTGATGCTGACGTGGCATGCCACGTAGGATGCCACGTAGGATCATCTTGCCACCTAAGCATGCCACGTCAGCATCACACTAACGGAGTTAGCCTCCGTTAGTTTGGGTTCGTTGGTTTCCAATATGTCGAAAGTTGGGACCAATATTGGTGATTTTCGTAGTTGGGACTGTTATTGGCCAATAGTCAATAGTTGGGATTATTTATTTCCATTTTTCCAACCTTAAAAATTAAAATAATAAATAAAAAACTAAAAATAAGTACCTTAAAAATAAACAAGTAAACCGTAAAAGAATAATCCTTTCAGAAACATCGGGTGTCATATGGATGATTGTTCAATACCTCATGATCAACTATTAAAATTACATAATTTATTTATTCAAATTACAAATTCGTACAAGAATCAAATATTGACAAACAACTACATAATCTTTATTTAATCTAGGTCCAAAGCTCCTAAGTGATCCAAAGCTTGTAAAACTTCAAACAACAATATTCCTTGAAAGATTATAAGTACAAGTAGCAATTCATATGCCATAGGTAAATTCTAAGCATTTATGTGAAAAATAACAACGCAAAAGAAAAATAAAAATAGTGTGACTTTAACCCAATGGGTCAAGCCTAATAATAGTATAACATAATCAATAAATGGCTTTACCTAAATGATAGTGTGACTTAACTCAAAATAGCTAAGCCTGGATAATAGTATGACATAACACAACTAGATATGCCTAAACTGCCTACCTAGTAAGTTTAAGACATAAAACACGAGATAAACCTTAAGACATGTGATTGAATTGCATAGCTTGAAATAAAATTTGAATAACATGTTTCATCTCAAAAAGTATGAAAAATAGTAAAAATGGGGATATGTAAACTCACCTTGAGAGTTGTATTGGATCTCGGATACTTGATACAAACGAGAGAGATTAGAGAGATGGAACCCTGATAGATCGCTTAATACGTTAATTAGGGTTTATAAGTTTAATAAGTGTTTAGTTTGAGTTAAGAATTCTTCATAATAGTTTATAAGAGTTTTAGCTCGTATTTAAGTTTCAATGTAAATTTTGGGAATTTATTAAAAATAGTAAACGTACATGAAAAATTATGATATTTTTATGAGGTGTTTGTATTTGTTAGAATGTTTATGAATTTTTTTTCAAGTTATAAAACTTCACATAAAAATTGTTAAAATTCCCCGACTACAACAGCTCAAGTTTTCTAACAAAAATTCATTATAAAAATCATAAAAAAAAAATCCACATTTAACTAATTGACATGAAACCAGTGAGAAAAGTTTCGTATTTATGTGTTTTTAGGGTTTGATTCATATTTTTATCTCATAAAGAAATAAACCAAGACCATGGTTTGATTGTTACCTTAGAATGTTCATGAACTTGAAAACTAATGAGATGCTTGGTATTTGGGTTATGGGATTCATGATTTGGGAAAGAGGAGGGATGAGATATGCTAAATGAATGGTGTAGGAGTTATATTTTAACCAAAACTCTAGGAATTATCTCTTAATTATAAGGTTTTAACTAAAATAAAAGAAATACTAATATATTTTTGTATATTTTCAAAAATAATAATTACATTACTATTATTTTCATGGTTAATATTAATTAAATATAAAATTTAACCAATTAGGCTTTAAAACTGCCAACGGTGTTAGTTATGTTACGTATGTAACACTTTCGTCATGGTTTTTTTACCAGAATTTCTATCTTTGGAAATGTGTGATATATATTGATTTAGTTGACTATAAATAGTAGATATTGATGTATTTGAATTTTGATTTAGTTATTTAGACTTACGGTTGTCGGTTGTGTTACTTAAACAATGATTGTTGTCAGTACCAAAGTTTCTATTTATGGAAACTTTTGTTGTTTGTTTGAGATATTTAGCTATTAATAGAAAGTTTAAACATGTTCTAATTTTAATGATGAGTAGTTACCCTAATTGGACAATTAATAATGATTTACAAATGCTTAACGAGCTCGGATGTATTTTTTATGAAGGCTATAAATTTTAAGAATGTTACACGTGGACCGAGTCTTTTGAACAATGAACCCACACTTTCACTAACAACACCTCTTGTTGAACCTGTAAAAGAACAAATGATAGGAAATCCTTAATATGCTATCTACTCATCAAGAATAAAGTCGGAACATGAAGAACAAATCTTCTCATGATGGTGATAATCAATAACTGATGCAAAGTCTGCTGAAGTCTAAGTCTGTTGAAGAGCAAAACTGTTGTAAGGTCTGTTAATATGTAAAGACTGTTGAACATAACATCTGCTGATGAACAAATAGAGTCTGTTGTGAAGAAGGTCTGTTGAAGCTCTAGCAGTGGTTAGCTTCAACAGATGATGAAGAACATATGATAAAAAACAGATGTTGACTAAAAAATGTTATATTTTGTTATGTTTCTTAGATGTCACTATCTAGGTGACATTAGCTGTGATCACAACAGATGCTTCGTATGTAGTATAAATAGGATAATTTGTGTCTTGTTTTATTTATCACTTCTCACCCAATATTCCTTGTACAAACAATTTAGAGTGTCATGCTGAGGGGGAGTTTGTATTCATGTACTGTAATCTGTGATGATGATATAAAAGTATTTGATTAAAACAAAATCCTGTTTGTATATGAATTAAAGTTTATTTTGTTTGCTACTTTCTATTTATATCTTCTTCATCTACTATTTCATTACTTAAACTTTCATAAACAATCAAACTCAGATCTTAACACATCTTCTTTATTGGTCCATTTTCTTGGCTTTGCGTATCCTATACCCTTATTCTTTTGATTGTCCATGGGTTCGTCAATGTCCACCTCATACTCATCTCTCTCTCCCTCTCCCTCTCCCTCTCCCTCTCCCATGTGGAGATAATGATTCCATTGTTGTTGAAGAAAAATAAAATGTTAATTGAAATTATAGTCCATGAGGTTTGCACAATTAATATGTTCATTCCACCCTAAACACATTTCCCCCCTGAAGTTTATTGTTTTAGTAGCGTGCGTCTCTGTTCCTAATGTTTGGTAACATCTTCATTAGTTTTTTTTTTTTTTTTTTTTTTTTTTTTTTTTTTTTTTTTTGTGAAATACTAGCATACCCTCCATCTATCTTCTTCTCTAACCACCCCCACATGGCACTACAACCAACCCACTACCTCTACTTGCCACCACCACCAACTCACCACCACCCAATCCGTATTTAATGCTTTTAATAATAAAAAAAAAATAAAATTTTGAACCTTTATACGTCATGATCATCATCATATTTAGCTAATCCCACTAATAGCAAAGTTAAGGTAGGGTCTGAGAAAGGTAAGATGTAGACAACCTTACCGCTACCCGAGTAGAAATATAAAGGATGATTTCAGTGAGACCCTTGACTCGATAGTAGTTTTACATCAAGCCTTGAACATATGGCATATAACATTTCGAACCAAGTTTGTAATCTTCATCATCCCAAATTGACCCTATTTATAGTCGCTCCGCTTAAAAAGCTTTTGGGTTGAGGTTTAATAAAAAATTGTTTTTTATTCATTGTTTTTCTCCTATTATTTTTTGCGGCATCCAAGTGAAAAGCGAATATGGACCGCGCTGGTTTGACTTTGATGGGAGGCGAGGTTTTACCGACTATTCCACTATTGTCCCTTCGGGAGGGTGGAGGTCAGGTTTCCATGCATCTTGGAGCGCCAAGGGGCTGGCAGCGGTCTAGTAGTCGACCTTGGCCACAACGCCCGGTGTTACGGTAGTTGGCACGTCGTTCCTTACCGTTAAAAATAAAAAGATGGTGGTGTGTTGCTGGTGGTGATGGTGGGTTAAATAATGGGGCTGGTTGGAGAAGAAGATTGATTTGAGGGTATGTTATAAATTTTATACAAAAACTAACAAAGAGATTAGCAAACATTAGGAGCAAGGACGCAAAGTATTAAATATTAAACGTGAGGGGGCAAAGGTGTTAAGGTTGGGTTTAACATGTTAACTAGTGCAATCCTCATGGGCGAAAATAACAATTTACTCAAAAATAAAAATGGTTTAAAAATACGTCGTGTGCAAAAAAAAAATGGTGTAAACGAACTCATTATATAGGGTTTTACAAGTGATGAGATAGTAAGGAAACATTCACAAGTTATACTGGTACTCGGTGAACAGGGGGATGGTGTTCCTAATCCATGAAACTCTTCATCGGCTCAGGGATTGCATTTTCCCCATGCGACTCCGTATGCCTTTAAGTTCAACTTTTAACTAAAACAAAATTAATCATACGGATAGACTAGTTAGCTAAAAGGATTTAGTTTGTATACCACATATTATGGCCTAGCCGGCAAGCCACATTTTTCACCCTTTAAAAAAAATTCATTTATTTTCGGGGTTATATTTAATTAATTAATTATTTTCATTTATTTGGGTTTTTTTCTTAATTATTTTTAACGTGCTATACGTGAGCCAACCATGGACGGATCAAACAAATAGAGTTGGTACCACGTAAGAAAGCATGATTCAGTTAAGTGATAAACACATCTTTAGAGTATGAACTAAATTTAAATTTTAGAAGAATGGTTATATTGTATACTTTTATTTAATTTTAATATATATCTATAATCTATAACTTATAATAAAAGAATTGAGTTTGTATGAGGCGGCATTCAATGGAGATCGTCATGTGGCATCATGTGAAACTTTCTTTTAAATTTATTTATTTTGTATTTTTAAATAAAATCTATATCTATATTATCTTAAAATTTAAAATATGTTAATTAATATATTTTCCTTATTTTCCTCTCACATTTTTAAATGTTAGTGAACTATTAATTATTTTAAAATTTCAAATATGTTAATTAATATTTTTATCTTTATTTTTTTCATATTTTCCGCTCACAATTTTTAAACGTTACTAACTTTTATGTATGACATTTTTTGAAAAAAAAATTACACCAAATTAACGATCGCTTTATTATCTTTCCAACGAGCACCATATATAGTGGTATACAAAAACGAAAAACATGTTTTTTTAGTGAGTTTTTGTTCATGCAGAAAAAAAACACAACGTATTTAGGTAATTTCTTATATAGGAAGTCACTAATCATGTTATGATAGTATATATGTTTTTGAACATACTATTACATATATGAATTGCCTATGTTTATGTGTTATAATGATATGCTTAGCATTAAAAAATGTTGAGATTTTTTAATCTGTTGGGAACGTAGCATGAGAACCCTTTTGATAGTATAAACATTAGAATAACTTTCTTTAACATTAAAAGAGATTGAGACTGTTTACTTCTTTTATCATTTTTTATTAAGTAATAGTAGATTTTTTAACCTCGGGACACTCCCGGGGTAATCAGCTAGTGTGTGTGTGTGTGTGTGTGTGTGTGTATATATATATATATATATAGGGGAAGGATATTTTGAAAACCCCTTCCACTTAAGAAAACCTTGAAAACCATCATCTTAGCCCTTCATTCTCTTTGATCTATGGCTTTGCTTTTTCAAGTTTTATTTTAATAACATAGATGTAACTTTAATGTTCAAAAGGGTAAAATGGTCCTCTTATATTTTAAGTCTTCTCTCTCTTCTCTCTTTGTAACTGACAATTTGCAGCCACATAAACATCCATCATCTCTCATCTTTTCCTCTTTTATTTCTCCCTCCTCTCTCTTCTTTTTCTCATCTCACGTTTCTCTTTCTTCTCCCATTTCTTTCTTTTATTCAAATTTAATATATCTTACTCTCAATTCAAAATTTGATATATGACACTCAAAATTTACTGAAGCATTTTAAGATTATTAAAAACACATGTTTTAAGATTATGAAACATATGTTTGTCTTTATCTCTCTCCTCTCTCCCTCTCCCATCTCTTAAAAACATATGTTTTATGCTGTTTTGAATTAAGTTCACACACTATAATATCTCAAAATAAAAAAAAAACGTATTTTTTAGGAGTTCTACAAATGTTTATAAAATAAAAAACAAATGTTATCGGTTTTAACAAATTTACAAATATTTATTATGACCCAAACAGATGTAAATTATTATCCAAACATATGTTTTTTTATAACATGTTTTAGTAACATATAATCCAGCAACAAAAACATATATTTTCACGAGTTATCTCACTAAAAACATATAATAAAATTATAACACAACAAAAACATATGTTTTCACGAGTTACCTCACTAAAAACATATAATAAAATTATAACCCAACAAAAAAAAAACATATCACAAACTTATCTCACTAAAAAATTCAAAATTATCATCCAAACAACAAAAAACATATGTGTTTTATATGAAAAAAACTCTGATATACAATAAAAAGGACTGTGAACATTAAAAAAAAACCCCAAATCTAGATCTTGAACACCAAAACCCATATTCACCTTCATCGAAAACCGGAGAGAGGTTGTGTGTGTAGATCTTCACCTTCACCAAAACCCATCTTCACTTTCCTAAAAGTACTTAACACACATGTATCTAGACATAATCACACAAACAACCACATCAAATAACAATACAAAAAATCTCACAAACCAATGGCACTTTTTTAATTACAAAAAAAAAAAGAAAAAAAAACAGATTCGAAGTCTTACAAAACACCACCATCGCCATCAGAAACACGACTGTCATCATCACAATCCGCACACCATATGATAAAACAACAAAAAACTTTCAGATCTGGAAGTACAGTTCTATTCCACCTTTATAGATCTGGAAGAATGGATCAAGAGGCTATAAACGGTTGTCATTCATGAAAACCCTATCTTTGTCGTCGTGCATGAAACCCCATCAGCAAACATCACCAAAAATTATCATTCACGACCTTGAAGATCTGAAATCGGGATTTACTGACCAATTCGAACATACATCTGAATCATCCTTCACCAACTTGAAGGTTGAGTGTTTTAGAGAGAGAAGTGTGTACGAGGTAGAGAGAGATCAAGGGAGAGTCTTTTGATTGTGTGAGCTAGTGTGTTTTGAAATGAGAAAGAGATAATGGGTAGTAGATTTTAAAGATAGTGAATGGTCTTGTGATGGGTATATATGTTGGGTGGAGGGAAAAATAAAAAAAGGAAGAGAGAAGGATGGGTCAACATCAAGGTACATGTCTGCATGAATGGTAGAGGATTAGAAAAATATGTCATAGATATGGAAGAATGTGTAAGGGAGACAATTACTAAAATACCCTTATGCACAAATACAAGAATGTGAGCGTGGAAGCATTATGGCTACAAGATGGGGTTTTTCAAGTTTTCACAAGTGAGGGTGGTTTTCATTTTATAATTGCCTTATATATATGTATATATATATAGGGTAGAGATCCTAAGAGAATCAACCCCTATAATTGAAAACTGAGAGAACCATTCTGGGCCACACATTTCATATAATTTTTTTTTTTTTGCATTAATCGCACATTTTTATGCAAGAATTTTTTTTTTTTTTTGAATTTTTTTTCATTTATACATATGTGTATATAGCAATTATACATATGTGTATATTGCATTATACATATGTGTATAATGCAATTATACACATGTGTATATTGAAAAAAAATACAAAAAAAAAAATTCCTGCATATAAAGCAGCGATTAAAACAAATTTTTTTTGCCTTAGAGAAAATTTGTGGTCCAGAATGGTTCTCTCAGTTTTCAATTTAGAAAAAAGGTTCTCATTTGAACCAAATCCTATATATATAATAGTTAGATAACTTTCATGTAAAACTTATAAATTAATTCAGATGGATAAAATTTATATATTATTTGGAAAATGCTACTTCCTGTTTTGACAAATGCTTTCGGAAGGTCATAGAAGACATTGTTGTTTGTGGGGGGCGTTTTTCGGGGACCTCTAGTGGCAGGTTGCGACCTTACGGTTTCGGCTTGGTGGATTAGGCCTTTCCTCAACCCGAGACGTGGCAGCCTATGCTTTTGTGGCTTCTAGATCCCTGTCCTAGGCAGGGGCGCAGGATATTAAGGGTCAGGGGTGGCCTTGGCCCCTCCCGTTTTTTAGTGTAGTGGTAGAAATTTACGATTTTCATAGGTAAACTGAGTCTGGGTTGAGTCCGGCCGCCGCCAATTTGCCACTACCGATCAAAAAAAAAATTGAGTCCGGCCCTTCCCGATTCGAGAACCAAGCTTCTCCACTAGTCCTAGGGGCTGCAAGACCACATATTACGCAATAGCGGGGTTGCTCATGTTGACACGGATTATTATGGTGTTATTGACCTTTAACAACGATCCCTTCCTGACTTTGATATTGACGATTTCTCTAATAAGGACACCGCCCCCAGGAAGCCACAGAAAACTCTGGCGAATGCCCTTTATACCCATCGGGCTCGGGTTTTTTTGCCATCCCTACGGTCTGCTGCAAAGCATGCCTTGATAAGTATGGGGAACATGCGTTACAGTGTAAGGAATTACCGGGGTGTAAATATCGGCATGATTTTGTCAGGGACGCATTGGTAGACATCCTTAGAAGAGCAGGGGTCTCCACAAGAAAAGAGGCGTCAATTAATTTTCTCACAGACCCCGTGGAGGGTAGGTCCACCTTGCGCCCAACAGACGTCTTAGTGTTTGGTTGGGAAGGTGGGAAACATGCATGTGTTTATCTTACCGGGGTGTACCCCTAGCTGGGCTTTGGGATAGCGGGTTTGCAGCCGGGCAAGCAGTCATGACAACTGAATCAAAGAAAGTGGAAAAGCACGCTAAAGCATGTGAAGATAATCGGCATGCTTTTGTTCCCCTGGCCTTCGATAAGTTCGGTTCATTGGCACCGAAAGTGGTGCGGTTTTTGGATTGGGTTCAGCGGGTAGTGCACAACTTTTCCACCCATCAAGGGCGGGGGTTTGTTTTTAGCATATTCAAATTTTCTATCCAGAAAGAGGTGGCGGCGCAGCTTGTTACCCGCTACCTACCTACCATCTTTATGTAAGTTGTTCTTTTGTTTTTAATGAATTCTATCTTTGTAATTTAAAAAAAAATCCAATTTCATCTCGGTTATTTGTTTATTTATTTATTTTTTTAACCATTAGTTTATCGTTATCTTCACCTTGTCTAACCTTGCCCCGAATTTAAACCTGAGTCTTTTTCTGCCCGTTATCACTGTTTCCTATTCAATAAATAGTATACACTTTTAACACCTTAAATTTTCATTTGATTTGATTTACTTTAGAGACGTGCGTTCGCTTACTATAAAAGAAATACTAAACACGCAGGTGCTTTTATTTTTTTTCTCGAAGTTTCATTATAACTTTTGTTGAAAATAGAGTTGTATTAGAAGTTTATTTTTATTTTTATCATAACCTATAACAAGTGTCTACTCTATTCACACCGTAACAAACATAATTAATTGATATTGGCCTAACTGAATTCCCGTCCCAATACCGACCGTTGAATTCGACTAGTATACGTATCTATCTATATATATAAAAGAAAACGTATATGCTGACGTGGCGTGCAATAGAGGCCTCAACCTCCCCTTGAGAGTGCCACGTGGCATCATAATTGAAAGATCTTAGTGTTTTTGAAATATTTCATTTTTTAACTAGCTGATTACCCCGGGAGGGTCCCGGGGTTGAAAAATTTAATTTTACGTGATAACCTATTGCAAATGGCTCAAGTTAACTAACCACAAAATCTCTTAATCATTGCATGTTCATAGTATTCTAATCAGTAATAACTCATATTCCCTAATCTAAAACCTAATCAGTAATCATCTAAAGAATCACTTATGTAAGCTGCAACTATTCAAAAACTCATCACATCTCTCTAATTTCTCACATTCTAATGGCTCTTATAATTCCTAACCTAATCAAGTAAACAAACACTTAAGTTAGAAGTTGTAACCATTGCATCTCATTATGCCACGTGGCATAATCAAGAGATGGTTGAGGCCACCATTGAACGCCACGTCAGCAACTATCAATTCTTCCCGGGGTTGAAAAATATAACCATTCTAATAATACTAATACTAATAGTAATAATTATTACTCTTGTAATTAAATAAATAAAAAATAACTTTGCTATAAGCTGACACCATGTGTTGCAGTGTTGCGCGATTCTTTCTCATAGCTTCTCTTGATGAAGTATACCTAGTAAAATTCCAATGATAACATGGCGATTGGGCTGATTTTCAACATCGTAGATAAGAACCTGGTTTAAAAGAAAAAAACATTATTAATGAATAACATGAACACTTTGTGTGTTTTTTTTCCTGTATGAACGAAACCCCACAAAAAATAGTCGATTTTTTCTCCGTTTTTATATAGCACTATGGTACTCGTTTTAAAGATAATAAAACGCTCGTTAATTTGGTGTAATTTTTTTCTTTAAAAAATCCCGTATATAAAAGATATAAACGTTTAAAAATTATGCGAGGAAATATGAGAGAGAAAATTTTAAATTTATTTTTAAATTCTTTTTTCCTAAAATAACTCAATTTAATTAAAAAAAAATAATTCAAAAACACTAAAATATTTCAATTATGATGCCACGTGTCAGTTTCATGGAGAGGTTGAAGGCACCATTGCACGCCACGTCAGCAATGTTCAATTCTTTTATATATATTAATAGATTAAAAAAAAGATAAACATAAAACCCTAAAGTAAATTGGGTTATTTTAGGAAAAAAGAATTTAAAAATAAATTTAAAATTTTCTCTCTCATGTTTCCTCCCATAATTTTTAAACGTTTATATCTTTTATATACGGGATTTTTTAAAGAAAAAAATTACACCAAATTAACGAACGTTTTATTATTTTTCTAACGAGTACCATAGTCCTATATAAAAAACGGAGAAAAATCGACTATTTTTTGTGGGGTTTCGTTCATACCGGAAAAAAACACACAAAGTGTTCATGTTATTCATTAATCATGTTTTTTCTTTTAAACCAGGTTCTTATCTACGATGTTGAAAATCAGCCCAATCGCCATGTTATCATTGGAATTTTACTAGGTATACTTCATCAAGAGAAGTTAGGAGAAAGAATCACGCAACACTGCAACACATGGTGTCACCTTATAGCAAGGTTATTTTTTTATTTATTTAATTACAAGAGTAATAATTATTACTATTAGTATTAGTATTATTAGAATGATTATATTTTTCAACCCCGGGACGCTCCCGGAAAAAATTGATAGTTGCTGACGTGGCGTTCAATGGTGGCCTCAACCATCTCTTGATTATGCCACGTGGCATAATGAGATGCAATGATTACAACTTCCAACTTAAGTGTTTGTTTAGTTGATTAGGTTAAAAATTATAAGAGCCATTAGAATGTGAGAAATTAGAGAGATGTGATGAGTTTTTTAATAGTTGCAGCTTACATAAGTGATTCTTTAGGTGATTACTAATTAGGTTTTAGATTAGGGAATATGAGTTATTACTGATTAGAATACTATGAACATGCAATGATTGAGAGATTTTGTGGTTAGTTAACTTGAGCCATTTGCAATAGGTTATCACGTAAAATTAGATTTTCAACCCCGGGACTCTCCAGTGGTAATAGCTAGTGTATAATAATTAAAATCGTACATGAACCCGAATCAAGGATACAAAGAAGTTGTAACGTGCCTTCCTCTCCCATGTGGTCCATAAGCACCCACGTAGTCCATTTTCCATAAGCATATTGTCAACAAGATAACAGGTTAATTGTTAGTGGGTTTTTTTTTTCTCAGTGCATTACTAAACCATTAGGATAGTGTCATGAACGTGAGTGAGGTTGTCACCTCAGCTATTTGAACTGCAAGAGTATTATGAAGGGTTGGAGGTGAGTGAGGTTGTCACCTTAGCTATATTTAGGGTTGAAGGCATGCGAAGTGTAGGAATACTTCTCATTGTATTATAGAAAGGGCCAATCAGTGGCGGACCCAGAAAATTTTCTCATGGGGTGCGGAAATTTTTAGGGGTCGTTTGCCTATCGCTAGCTATACAATCGTTTTTTCGGTCTGGTCTAGTTCGATTGAAACGAATCAGGTCAAATAGATTTTTCATTTTTAGTTGAAATTTCAAGCATTCAAATGTTCAATCATAAACTTGATTTTTTGGCAAAACCTAGTCCTTTCTTAAATAAACTAAAACAAACCATCAAATGAGACGTGAAATCGAACTAACATATTTTAGTTGGTCGTATTGTGTTTCACTTTTTCTACCAATAAATCACTCAAAAACCACATCCAAGTGTTAATCAAAACCTACGAACGTTGACTAATAAATAGTTGGTTCTTTAGTTTCGTATTTCTTCAAAGAAAATTATATACCAAAGAGAAGTTTATCGGCAATAACATATAACATGTGTTCTTTATTTATATTTTTTGAAATGACATTGACTTATGATAAGAAATTAGTAAAGTGATATAATCTAAACAGAGAAAAAGTAGTAATAAGATAAATAATATTTGAACTTAAGTGGAAAAAAATTTAAATAAAACATGTGGCTAGTTTTGGCTGGTTATTGGTGCACATTAGTTGTCCTCGAAAACAGTAAAAAAAGTAAAGTAAATAATTAAAATATACAGTTGTACATATAAAGTAATTGTCTTCTTCCCTCTTCTTTGGTCTTTCAAACTTCACTTTCAGAACTCTACCGCATCGACCGGAAAAAGAAATATGGCGCTGCTAATTCTGTTTTATATTTCCTTAATGTAAAACACCATTAAAGACAAGCTTCTTGGGGCAAACGAAGGGCTTAACCAAGTTTTTATGGGGGGCGATCGGGATTTTTGTCTAAATAATACACTAAAAAAAAAAAAAAATTCAAGGGGGGCGACCGCCCCCCTTAGCTTGGCTGTAGGTCCGCCCATGGGGCTAATATTGTCGACTTATAAGGCCAGTCAGAGTAAATGTACAAATTCACGTTTGCCATGTCAGTACACACGTCTCAGTGGCACCCGCCACATCATGCTAGCCAACCCCTAGTATATTGTTCTATAAAGTAATTAGCTTCATATTAAGGCATAAGTAACCATCTTTAAAAACATTAAATATAGTTGTGGATAAGTAATTAGATTCATATTGTGTGTATACATTATTCAGCCATATATATTAGTGTATACATTATTAAAATATATTAATTTAAACAAGTCTATAACCTAGTTAACAATATATACATGAGGTATCAATTTTAAGTAAAAAAACTATAATAATCATACAAACATTTATAAATAATGTATAAAAGATAATCATAGAGTAAAGAAGTGATGGTTACAAATCGTCATATGTTTCACATTAACATGTACATGTATTTATATAGTGTTCAAACTTCAAAGTTCTTCTAAATAAATTTATTATGTATTAAACATCCCTATATTAAACTGTTTAATATATTTGCTTTGTGCCTAATAATCTATATCTATCTATATATATATATATATATATATAATAAATGAGTAACTAGGGTTATATTGGCACCTTTAGATGCTCTACATTCTAACCCATTTTACTTGGGTTTGGGTTTTCTAACCTGCTCCATGACCCAAATTAATAACCCAAATACCCGGATATAAATACTCTGTTTCCATGATATTATTAACGCACCACAACTCCCTCTTCCTCATTCAAATTCATATTCTCATTCAAACCTAAAATCATGTTCTCTCTTCTTCAACTGATTATTCAAACCATCTTAATAATCTCCTACATAATCAATCACGTAAGTTCTTTATCTATCTATACTACTATATAATGGGTTCTGGACGGGCAAAATAGGCATTTGACATTCATTTACAAGGGCAATATTGTAATCTTATTAAGTTGTCAAGACACATTTAATAAAACAAATAAATCTCTATTGATTAATAGTAGATTAATAATATAACTACTTGACCAAGATGATGTTAATTAAAACACTAATTCGCTTCATTTCTACAACAATACTACTATATAATGAGTTCTGGATTGGCAAAATAGTCATTTAACATTCATTTACAAGGGTAATATTGTAATCTTATTAAGTTGTCAAGACACATTTAATAAAACAAATAAATCTCTATTGATTAATAGTAGATTAATAATATAACTACTTGACCAAGATGATGTTAATTAAAACATTAATTCACTTCATTTCTACAACATTATATTTTTTGTTTGAATTTTTTTATGAGAAAGGAATATATCAATTCAAAAAAAATAAAAACCAAATTACATTGAATTTATAATTTGGTTTAGGATAATTCATTGAATTTATAAAAAAAAAAAAAAACCCCTATGTATGGCCAATTCTTCAAAGACTCTCTTGCATATCGACAAAAAGAAAGAAGGATGAAACAACCGCCATCGTAACCAACCACTCAGATTTGACACAATAATTACAATTGAATCACCGTTAAACCCATTTGATTAGAAATTCGTAACCGATCAACAACAACTGAGTTTGAAATCCAAAATCCACATGACCAAACAACCTCCGTACCTCTCGGCTCTTTCTCTATTTCTCTACAATTTCCGACGGAAATTCGGCAAGACGAAACCTACCATAAAAACCTCCGACCATACTTCAAGTCACCACGGACCTCGAAAAATACGTTCTGTGGTGGCAGTCGAAGGAGTGGTAGCGCCCGGTTTAGATCGTGGACCATAGCTCATACTGATCCGATCCAATGGACATGATCGCTTTTGCAGGGGATCGGCTGACAGTGTCTGGTTTACAATTCAACAATAAGACGGTAGCTAGAAACCTAATTTAGCTTTTGTGGTTATTAATAATTAACCCGTATAGATGAATGTTTAGTAGTATACTTAACACTATATTAATCTGAGTAAAAAAAATTTTAATCTGACATATTGGTTTATGGCGATTTGGACTAGATGATGCTAATTAATTTAGGAGATGTCATGTTTACCTATTACACCTTTTAAAAACACGATGTTCTATAAATTCCAAGTATACTGCTTCGATGTGCTTATTTTTATCTATATCTCGAATTAAATATTACTCAAAATCGATTAGTATTAGAATGCTACAGATATTTACAATCCCACCGCGTAGCGTGGGTTTCCCACTAGTATTTAAAATAACCCGTATCTTGAATGTGATTTTTTACTCTATCATCATTAGGTATTCAAGACCCTAAATCAAATTACATATCGATATATATGTTTTTCCTGTTTAGATTGGTGGTTTATAAATCATTAGATGGAATTCTTTGTTTTCTTGTGTGTTATAAATAATCGATTGTCTTCAATATCGATTTTTAGGGGTTTTTTCTTGCCCTTTTTTTTACGATGTCACATATATGTTTCTATAATGATGTTTTTTCCTAATTTTTCTTTCAAGCTTATCTCATACATACAATTTTATGCAGTTTACTCAAAAATATGATATGTCAAACCACAATGTTGCTGTTGGTGTTCCTAGGTTTATAAATTTAAATTGTTCAATTTTAAAATTATAATGACATATGATAATTACTATATTTGCAAATAAAAGGTTCATTGTCGATGGATGGCATGATTTAGTCAAAGCTGAGGATATTACTATCGGTGATTGTTACATGTTCAAGTGGTCTACAAATCATTGTAAGCTGTTTGTTGACAAATTACTACTGCAAGAGGTCATAAATCTTAATTTTAACTGATTTAACGGCTGCGAGAGGTGAACTTTTCATTTTACCATTATATTATTTTTACGTTTTATGAGACTCTGTGGTGTTGTTTACGTTACAATTTTAAATGAGAACACTGGTTATGTGTTTACAGTTTTTACCCTGTTTCTATGGTGTTATTAGTTTTGAAATTAGATTAACAATATTTTGAATTTCCACATACTTCTAGAAATATTATCACCAATATCTTCATTTTCATTATTATCATTTTTTCATATATTTTAGTAAATTTATATACGGATGTTTTCGAATCCAAGTAATTAATACATAGTCAATAAAATATAATAAATACATTTATACACAAGCACGACTAGTATTGTAACACCCCAACCGATGGCGGAATCATCGAGGTGTCACGTAGTGACGATTGTTCAAAAGCACATGGTACTAAAATGTAAATATATTATTGAATAATTTAAATTGTCATACATAGATGAAATGGGAAAAAATACAAAAGTCTGAAAGAAACATGAAAACTGAAATAACTTATTAAAAGCAAGCACTAAAATCCAATGCAATGGAACTAAGATCAAACTGCACCTGAAACATGTACAAAATAGGTTTTGTCAACATAAGAAATGTTGGTGAGCATTCCTAGTTTTAATACATATAGTAAGTTGGAAAATGGTATACAATTCAAGTGCAAGCTACGGTGCAATTATGTAAACTATGTATCATACAAATGAGCGAAATCAATCCTGTGACTGTATAATGTACTAAATGAACGGCGGTGTACTTATCCAAATAATTGGATAATAACTTAACAATGACCATGGATTCTTCGATGAAAAAGGGGGAGAATCAACCTAGGCGGGTTGTCAATCCAATAGCGCTATCCAATGTTAAGGTCGGCTTGTACAATGTTAATGATTTCACTAAGTACAAATGTATTCTACATGTAATGTCTAAGCATAAAGCACGTTTGTAAGCAAATGCACATAGTACTAGAATTGTATTGTAAAAATGTGAACTTGTATTTGTAATTTGTATAAGTGTACATGTAACACCCCAAAAATGAATAAAAGCAAAAAGGGGATAGGAAATACTCACATTCACTAAGTTTGCTAAGCGGCGAGTGAAAGCAAGGTGAATCCCGAAGGCTCAACCTAAAGTTATGGTATAAAGTAAGTGTTTATACTTAAAAGAGTCTAGGGTTCCTAATCTAAAGCATCTAGGATGTTAAGTCTAGATTTTGGGGTTTTTAAGTTTGGTAACGAAAATGTAACGCGTTGAGTCGAATAAATAGTTTATATGTGTCGCGAGATAGAAAACCTATGAAAAACTTCACGTACATAACTTAGGTTAATATTACAAAATTATTTACCAAGTTATATGGCATAAGTAATGATATTGAAAATAAGTTGGATAATCTTAAACTATAATTATTTATATTTGTTTTATTAAATATAAACATTTATATTGATCAATAAATGAGATGATAAAATAATAAGTAACTTGAGTTCATAAAGATGATATTTTCTAAGTTTATAAAATAATAAAATTTAACTCAGAAAATATTTGTAATTTATATAAAAGTATTAATTAAATTTGTATTATCAAAAATGACATAAAGTTGGAATAAAATGTAAAATGTTTTCAAAAAAAATAAAGTTTTATGTGAAAACTTCATATTCTAACCCTAAAGGCCTCAAAATAATTTTTATAAAAGTTTTGGTGAATAAAATCTATTTAATATAAATTTCCTTGTTTCAAAATTAGTTTAATTGACAAAAATGAGTTAAAATATAAAAATGGTTTTATAAATCTAATCTCCTATGAAGACTTATTCCTCTGACTTAAAAAGTCTTGGAATAATTTTTATAGAACTTTCCTTGATAAAAATCTATTTATTATAGATTTTATATGTTTAGAAACTAATTTATTAACCAAAAATAGAATATTGTATGAAAACATTTTAAAACAAAGTAAAACTGATGTGGAAATGTTTATAACATGTTAAAGTATATCTCCACCAATTTTTATAACGAAATGAATTAAATACGAATTTATATGAATTAAATATGATTAATAACACATAAATCCGAAATAAATACAAAACACTTTCTAAAAATAAAAGTTTATGTAAAAACTTAGTCTACTGACTTGAAAGGTCTCACAATAAATTTTATAGAATTTTCTTGATAAAAATCTATTTAATATGAATATTATTTGTTTAAAACTAATTTAACAAAAGAAATCGGGATAACCTATGAAATCGTACCAAAACAGAAGAAAAACGACATGATAATTATTCTAACATAATAAGATGCATTCCTATAAATTTTCATGTTAAAATACGGTATATATGAATTTATTTGGATTAAACATGATTAAAGCATATTAAAAATGATAAAAAATACTAAACGGTTTCTAAAAATTCAGGAATTGTTTCTAAAACTCCTAGTTAGTCATATGAACAAGTCTACAAAGTTTCATAATTTTTAGATCAGTAACAAGCGAGTTATGCATTTTTAAAGTTCTACAAATTTTTAAATATAAAATCCCCAAAATTCCTAGAACACCCTAACGTTAGAATTTGCAATAGGAACCCTTAGAGACTATGTTTGATACAACAAATAGAGGGCTTTTAAACTACTGATATAAATGAAAGATTATGCAAAAGTAATTGGAAAAACTCACGGTTTTGCTAGCTCAAATTGAAGAAAGAAAACCGAAATAAAATCCAAAGAATAAGCTTCCAATTCGTCAAGATTGCGAGATGATAATCGGGGATTCTTGTGCGGAAATGATAGACCATATGAGAGGAATGAAATCCAAAGACTATAAATACAAAGATAATTGAGAAATATATGGAAAGAAGCTAGTCCAAGGGAGAGGTGATGAAGGTAGGAAATGAGGAGGAGATTAGGCCAATATTTTTGGGTCCTAACTTCAAGCAATTTATCATGGGTGTCTGGTCAAAGGCGCGTTAATGAGTTGAACATTATTTGCGGCTAAATGGTAGCTAAAGTGTAGGTTATTCGCAAAACGGTTTTACAACTTCATTCTGTTGAAATTTTATAAAACTTAAACACATGTATTTCTTTTTATACAAATTAGTATGGGTTTAAAACGTATCTTTTTGCTTAAGTATTTCTTAAGCAATGAAATTAGTAAAAATCTAAACTTTTAAATTTTACGAAATATTTGTATACATTCCAAAAATTTATATATACATTTTTTTTAATTCTATAAATCTTGAAAGTTTATTTAAATGGAAAAACGATTTCATTTTTATTTGAAATCATAAATGCATTGAAAAAGAAAATGCATGAATTTTCTTGGAGGTTACAAGTATGCTATTTCTAAAATTATTTTTGACAAAATTGAAGTACATTAAATTATGAATTAAATATTTTTAGATTAACAATATTTTAAATATTTTTATTCGTGCAGAATAAACCAAAAATTATTTTTGACAAAATTGAAGTACATTAAATATTTTTGTAAGGACAAAGAGGATTGACGAAACCACTTTTGGATGCCTTAGTCTAATTCCTGTTTCTACAAATAAACCTAAGTATAGAAACTACTGAAGAAGAAGACTGAAAGTACTGAAGAAGAATAAATTAAGTGCTGAAGAGTAACGATCAAAAGTTCTGAAGACCAACCAGACAAGTCTCTGAAGAACTGCTGAAGACAAACTACTCATCATTAATTTGTCACTCATTAGATGTTTTGATAGAAGCTTCCCACCGCCTTTGTACTTCAGTAATTTAGTATTATATATTACTTTATTACTTTTGTTAGAGTCTTTGTACAAGTACCAATGCTACAGCCTGTTGTAGTATTTCGTATTATTGTATTGCTTCAAACACTTCTCTATTCGTCTATAAATAGATGGGTTCATCCTGTTAGGACAAAGAAGATTGGTGAAACCACTTTTGGAAACCTAAGTCTAATTCACTTCTGTCTGAAATATTCTAAGTATAGAACTACTGAAGAAAGAAGACTAAAATACTGAAGAAGGATTCTACAAGTACTGAAGAAGAAATGCATCAGAAGTTCTGAAGTCCAAACCAGACAGTTCACTGAAGAACTACTGAAGACAAACTACTCATCAGTAGTTTGTCATTCATCAGCACTTGTTCAAGAATCTTTCCACCGCCTTATGTTTCAGTAGTTTATTAGTTTAGTATTACTTTAACTTTTTGTACAAGTTCCAAGATTGCAACTTGTTGCAACTTGTCTCTGAACTTGCTTTTTGGCAAGGTTCATGTATTTGTAAAGTCTATAAATAGATGGGTTCATCCCTCTGTTTTAGACATTGATTTTTAATACAGAAATCCTTCAAAGCTTATCATTGTTATTTCCATTTCATTTACTGAGAATCTGTTTAAGTATTCATTCTCATTCAATGCTTAGATTCTCATTAAATACTTGTCTTTAGTTTTATCAAACATCCAGGGGGAGTAATAACTCCTGTTGATAAGTGTAGCTTTAACTTATATCATTCCGATGTGCTATAACTGATAACGAACTTGCTAATCACTTAAGTGTTCACTAGCAAGTTCATACCAAGAGCAATACTGATCCAACAATTGGTATCAGAGCGCTGGTTTATCTGATCACATATCAATCTAACACATTGAGAATCAGACACAGGCTCTTATTGATATTCAATAAAGGATTAAAAGTTCACTTTTATCAACATCAATCACTTTAAGAGATATTTGAAAAATCAATACTCTTTAAAATGGATCCTCATAATACTGGTTCTGCCAACAAACCTGCTATGCTAGTAAGAAATGAATATAATATCTGGCAAAGGAGAATGGCACATACCTTATCACAGACCAACACAGGTTGCTGGAAATCTGTGATATATGGTCCTCATAAACCAGTAAATATCAATCTTGAAACTAAAGAAGAAATACTAAAAGACCCAAAAGACTATACAGATGATGATTTCCTAAAACTTGAGCTTGATGCTAAAGCTTTCTCTATGTTGGCAATGGCACCCCAAATGAAATCTACTCTGGCCTATTACATTGTGATAGTGCCAAAGAGTTTTGGGACTGCCTCAAAGAACAGTTTGGAGGAACTGAAGAGGTGATTGCCAACACCAGAGAAATCCTGGCTCAACAATATGAAACTTTTGCTCACATTAATGGGGAAACTTTAACACAACAATTTGAAAGATTCTCCTCATTAATATCTGAGCTAAAATTAAATGGTCAGACCTACACAACTGTATCTATGCTTCATAGATTTTTTAAGGTCTTTACCTGAAAAATGGGAAACATACTCTATAGTCTTAAGATCTTCACCAGACTTTAGCTCCCTCACTCTTACAAAACTACATGGGAGATTACTTACTTTTGAACGAGAAATTGATCAAAAGAAAAAGTTACAAAGTTCTGGTAAAACTGCTGATGACTATCTACCAGGTAGTACAGCACTATTGGGACAAGACTCACCAACTTGTTCAAATAGTTTTGAATCTTTTGACCATATTGACATAACTGCTGGGATCTCATCTGAAAGATCATTCCCAGGTTATGACAATAATGATTTTAGTCAAACTGCTGATAACATGTGTTTTATCATGGATGATTTAAAAAATTTTAGCAGTGATAACTTGGAAGAAATGGATATTCTACACCAACTGGCCATGTTAAGTATAAAAACAAACAAATTTTACAAAAGGTCAGGAAGGAAGTTTCCAGGACTCAACAGTTCCACAAAAATTGGTTTTGACAAATCTAAACTTAGATGTCACAAGTGTCAAAAGTTGGGACACTTTGCTAGAGAGTGTAGAAGCTCTAGCTTTAACCAATCTCAGTCTGGAAATAATTTTAACCTCAGTTATAACAGGAATAATGGAACACAAGGGAGTGCACATTTTGTACAGGCACAAGCTCCACAACACCAATATGTGCGACAAGTACAATATGTACAGATGCCTACTCAACAGATGCAGAGCCAACAATCAATCCCTCCCTTTCCAGCTGCTCAACCTCCTCCACAGACTCAGCAACCCTCACAACAAAGTTTATTTACTTCAGGGTATGTTGACTGGAGCAGTCTTCCTTTTGACACTACTGAGTGTAACCCTGATACAGACAACAAGATGTTTGACATCAACTGGGGAGAGCCTGACAATGGCAGAAAGAACTTTTCCTTGATGGCATTTGAAGGATGCACCTCAAAATCTGCCTTGTCACGGGTGTCAAAAGAATCTTTGACAAAACTTTGTTCAACTTCTTGCAAAGAATCTTTTGCTCTCATAAAAGAGACTAATGTGCACTTACAAGGTAAAGCAAATGACTCTGAGAGAAAATTCACTCAGATGAAATGTGATTTAGAAAGAAAACTTTCTGCAAAAACAAAAGAAGTTTCTAAATTAACTAACACTGCTATTGAAACCCAAGCACAAATTAAAATCATGATAAATGACCTAGGAAATGTCAGACAAGAGCTTGCTGACAACAAGGTCACTTGTGAAAAATGGGTTGAATCTTGTAAGGGGTACCAACTATTTCTAAACAAACAAAGTGCTTCAAATGTTAGGTTTGGCATAGGGTACAATCACACTGAAACACCAACAGATTTTTCCCCCAAAGCTACTGATGATGGGAGAAAAATTGTTTCAGGTGAAATTTCTGAAGAGAAAGAATGCACATCTTTCCATGAAAACTTTCTAAAAACTCACAAAGAAAGTTCTTCAGAAGTATTGGTGACATTAAGTCATCAGTAGTTTCAACTACATCAGGAGTTGAGAACCTGAAAACTACTGATGACCTAAAACCAATCAATATAGTCAGAAACTTGTCTTTAAAAGAAAAGACAAAAGAATGTGAAATCTGTGGTCTGTTCAACCACAAGACAGAATTTTGCAGATACAGAAAAGGTATTCAGTACAACAAGAAAATTAAACAATTGGTTGTGGGAAAAGCAATCAGAAATGATTTTGTAGAAACTTTTTCTCCCAGGAAACAACAACCAGTAAACACCTTTTCTCAGAAAAAGACAAAATCTCAACATAAATCTTTTTCTCAAAATTCTCTTTCAGTAGTTAGACCTAAATCATCAGCAGTTTCACAAACTGCTGAGATTAAAGATCTCATGAACATGGTACAACTACTGATGACCAAAGTTGATGGTGGTCCTCAAACGGATACCACCATTGCTCTTAATGAAAAATCCATTGCCAAAAAGACATGGATTCCTCAACTTGGTCAAGAACAAACTGTAAATGTTCTCAAGAGCAAACCCAAAGCCAAACTGGCTTGGGTTCCCAAATCTAACTAATTTGCTATCTTGTGCAGAGAGTTTCCAGAGGCTTAAATAGCATTTGGTATGTTGAAAGTGGAGGCTCAATGCACATGACTGGATGCAGATACCTAATAAACAATTTTATCAGTCAAAGAGAAGGATCTGTATCCTTTGGGAACAATGCTAAGGGATATGTGCTAGGACATGGAAATGTCTCCTCTGGCAAAATACAGTTTGACAAGGTCAATCTGGTTGAAAACCTTGAGTACAACTTGCTGAGTGTGTCACAAATGTGTGATAAAGGATATTCTTCCTTTTTCTCAAAAACTGCATGCAAGATCATATCACCAGAAGGCCAGAAGTTGATAGAGAAGATCATTAAAGATCATACTTTGTTGATAGTCAAAAGATGTGGCAATGTCTATGCAGTGGACATTGAAAAGGACAAAGTACTGAACAACACTGCCTGTTTCTTCTAAAAGGCATCAACTTCAGAGACTGATCTCTGGCACAGGAGACTTGGCCATGTGAACTTTAAAACCATAAATAAAGTCACAAAAATGGGCTTGGTCAGAGGTCTACCTTTGAAGGTATACCAGTGTTAAGAACACTGTGTATCCTGTTTGAAGGGAAAACAGCATAAGTCCTCCTATAAGTCTATTGAAGAATCAAAAACAACTGCATATCTTCAACTACTCCATATGGACTTATTTGGGCCTGTAAAAATCATGAGCCTTGGTAAGAAGAAGTACTGCTTGGTCATCATTGATGACTATTCAAAATTTACATGGGTATTCTTCTTATTTTCCAAGGATGAGGCTGCTGAAATCATCAAGTTCTTCATTCTACAAGTAAAGAAACAATATTCTCTGTCTGTCAAAGCCATTAGAAGTGACAATGGGACAGAGTTCAGGAACAAAACTCTGGATATATTCTGGTTGTCTAAAGGGATTATTAGACAATACAGTGTTCCCCGAACTCCTGAACAAAATGGTGTAGTAGAAAGAAAGAACAGAACCTTAATTGAAAGAGCAAGAACAATGTTAGCTGATTCAGGCCTACCACTGTATTTCTGGGCTGAAGCAGTTAACACTGCATGTTATGTTCAAAATAGAGTCCTTGTCAACAAGAGACACTCCAAGACTGCCTATGAAGTTCTTCATGGCATAAAGCCCCTTATCTCCTTTTCCAGGGCTTTTGGATGTCAATGTTTCATTCTAAACATCAAAGACTATATTTCAAAGTTTGCTGCCAAAGTTGACTCAGGTTACTTTCTTGGTTACTCTTCCACTAGAAAAGCCTACAAGGTTTTTAACTCAAGAACCAGGATAGTAGAAGAAACACTGAATGTCAAGTTTAATGAGTCAAAACACACTCTTATTCCAGCACATCCTGCTGAACTTTTTGACCTTGACAATTTTAATTTCGGACCTGAAAAGACTGTTACTTCATCCAAACACATTTATTATGGTGATCAAGGGTTTGATGATGTGGGTCCTCCATTATGGACTCCTAATACAGTCATTAAATCAATTTTCAAGCCATCAGAAGTTCATCAAACTTCTGATTCAACAACTACTGATGAACAAACTCAAACTTCTGATTCAGCTCCTGTAACTACTAAAGATGTTCAAACAGCTGAACCAGATATTATTAACCTTAGTGGTTTGTTTGAAGAAGTTTAAGAGCCTACACCAATCAGTGGTTTACAACAACCGATTGAACACAAAGATCATCCATTGGATCAAATCATGGGTGATATTGCCTCAGGGGTACTTACAAGAAACCAGCTATCTAACTTCTGCTTATTCTCAACATTCATTTCTCAGTTGTAACCAAAGAAATATCAGGAAGCCCTCAAAGACAATAGTTGGGTTGAAGCAATGCAAGATGAACTACTCCAGTTCAAAAAGCAACAGGTTTGGGAAATTTGTCCCTTACCTCCAAACAAACAACCAATTGGAACAAGATGGGTTTTCAGAAACAAACAAGATGAGTCTGGTTTAATCATCAAGAACAAGGCAAGACTGGTGGTACAAGGTTATTCTCAAGAAGAAAGAATTGACTATGATGAAACCTTTGCTCCAGTTGCAAGGCTTGAAGCCATCATGTTATTTTTGTCTTATGCAATTTCCAACAAAATTAAAGTTTTTCAAATGGATGTAAAGATTGCATTTTTATATGGAAAAATAAAAGAGGAAGTGTATGTTTGTCAGCCACCTGGGTTAGAGGACCATTCTCATCCTGAGTGGGTGTACAAACTTGACAAAGCTCTTTATGGGCTAAATCAAGCTCCCAGAGCTTTGTATGATACACTTTCCACCTTTTTACTCAAAAATCACTTCACAAGAGGCTCCATTGATAAAACACTTTTCATAAAGCATGTTGGAAATCACATCCTAACTATTCAAATTTATGTTGATGACATTATTTTTGGTTCAACAAATTCAAAACTGTGTGATGAATTTAAGAAACTCATGCAATCAAGATTTGAGATGACTACCATGGGAGAACTGCGGTACTTTTTAGGACTGCAGATCAAACAAACAACAAGTGGAACTTTTATACATCAATCAAAATATGTTAAAGAATTATTGAACAAATGTTCTTTAAAAGACTGTAAATCAGCTTCCACTCCCATGAGTCCAACCACACAAGTTGAACCAGATGATCAAGGAAAACAGATTGATCAAACCATGTATAGATGTATGATAGGTTCCCTACTTTATTTAACTGCATCTAGACCAGATATTATGTTCTCAACTTGTGTCTGTGCTAGATATCAGTCAGCTCTAAGGGAATCACACCTAATTGCAGTCAAAAGAATTTTCAAATATCTGAAAGGAACTCCTACACTTGGAATTTGGTATCCTGCTTCTAGCAATACCAAATTAACAGCTTTTTCAGATAGTGACTATGTAGGGTGTAAAATGTCAAGAAAATCAACATCTGGTGGTTGTCAATTCTTAGGAAACTGTCTGGTGTTCTAGCAATCAAAGAAGCAAACATTAGTGGCAACTTCAACTGCTGAAGCAGAGTACATTGCAACTGCAAGTTGTACATCACAGATTCAATGGCTTCAGTATCAATTACTTGATTCTTTCTATTTTCATTTACTGAGAATCTGTTTAAGTATTCATTCTCATTCTATACTTAGATTTTCATTAAATACATGTCTTTAGTTTTCAAACATCCAGGGGGAGTAATAACTCATGTTGATAGTGTAACTTTACTTATCATTCCGCTATGCAAATCTGATTGAACTTGCTAAACACATAAGTGTTCACTAGCAAGAAACACATCAAGAGCATTACTAATCCAACAATTGGTATCAGAGCACTGGTTTATCTGATCACATATCAATCTAACACATTGAGAATCAGACACAGGCTCTTATTGATATTCAATAAAGGATTAAAAGTTCACTTTTATCAACATCCATCACTTTAAGAGATTTTTGACAAATCAATGCTCTTTAAAATGGATCCTCATAATACTGGTTCTGCAAATAAACCTGCTATGCTAGTAAGAAATGAATACAATATATGGCAAAGGAGAATGGCACATACATTATCACAGACCAACACTGGTTGCTGGAAATCTGTGATATATGGTCCTCACTAACCAGTAAATATCAATCTTGAAACTAAAGAAGAAATACCAAAAGACCCAAAAGACTATACAGATGATGATTTCCTAAAACTTGAGCTTGATGCTAAAGCTTTATCTATGTTGGCTATGGCACTCCCAAATGAAATCTACTCTGGCCTATTACATTGTGATAGTGCCAAAGAGCTTTGGGACTGCCTTAAAGAACAGTTTGGAGGAACTGAAGAGGTGATTGCCAACACCAGAGTAATCCTGGCTCAACAATATGAAACTTTTGCTCACATAAATAGGGAAACTTTAACTCAACAATTTGAAAGATTCTCCTCATTAATATCTAAGCTAAAATTAAATGGTCAGACCTATACAAATGCATCTATGCTTCATAGATTTTTAAGGTCTTTACCTGGAAAATGGGAAACATATTCTATAGTCTTAAGATCTTCACCAGACTTTAGGTCCCTCACTCTTACAAAATTACATGGGAGATTATTAACTTTTGAAAGAGAAATCGATCAAAAGAAGAAATTACAAAGTTCTGGTAAAACTGTTGATGACTATCTACCAGGTAGTACAGCACTATTGGGACAAGATTCACCTACTTGTTCAAATAGTTTTGGATCTTTTGACCACATTGACATAACTGCTGGGATCTCATCTGAAAGATCATTCCCAGGTTATGACAATGAAGAAAACAGTCAAAATGCTGATAACATGTGTTTCATCATGGATGATTTAAAAAATTTCAGCAATGATGACTTAGAAAAAATGGACATTTTACACCAACTGGCCATGTTAAGTATCAAAACAAACAAATTTTACAAAAGGTCAGGAAGGAAATTTCCAGGACTTAACAGTTCTACAAAAATTGGTTTTGACAAATCTAAACTTAGATGTCACAAGTGTCAGAAGTTGGGACACTTTGCTAGAGAGTGTAGAAGCTCTAGCTACAACCAATCTCAGTTTGGAAATCTGTATAACCCTAGTTATAATAGGAATAATGGAACACAGGGGAGTGCACATTTGATGACCTATCGTAAAGGTCATGCAAAACCTAAACAACCTAGGTAGCTATGGTAAGTAGGGTATCGAATCCAAGGAGCGTGTGGTTAGTGAATGTTGTTTAGTTGATTGGAAAATATTTATGAAGGTGTCTAACTGATTATGAAGCTTGCTATTGTATTCATTTAAGATTATGTGAAAATATTTTGATTGTTTTAGTAAAACTTGAAATTAAATTGCAATGAAAGTAATTAGTAGAAATGAGTTGTAAACAATGATAAATAAAGATTCACACCCGGGTTTCAACAATTGATTACTAAGGCTCTAACAAATGGGGCAATTATAATTATTGCAAATGATGTACGCGGGTTGGTTGTCTCATTAGGTGTAGGTATCAAGAATCATCAACATCTATGATGGACGATAATATACTTTATAACTCTAGAACATACAACCCTAGATTTGTGTTAAAGCAAGGAATCATGTTCATGACACTAGAAATTGGCACAAGATCAATTAACTAAAATGGCTTCAACATAAGATTAATCGAAATTCAACACAATTGTTTGACATTCAAAAGCAAATAGAAAATAGAAAATACCCAAATGTTTAGAACCCTAGAATCAATGTTTTACACCCGGATATGAATAAGAGTTTAGCCTAGCATGGCCATAGAATTCTTCAACTGTTCGTGTTCTTCAATCTTCAACCTTGAAATCTAGAATCTTGGATCTTGAGGAGGTGATGAAAAGATGATTGTAGGATGGATTTGGATTTTTGGTGTAGAGATGAAGTATGAGAGATGATAAGAGATTACTATCAAGACTTGATTATATAGTCTCCATTGTCAAACTCCTCTTAATGACCATTTAGTTTAGTCAAAGTCTTAGTCAAAGTCTTTGGTCAAAGTCTTTGTCAAAGTCTCTGGTCAAAGTCTCGGTCAAAGTCTCGGTCAAAGTCTCTGGTCAAAGTCTCTAGTCAAAGTCTTGGTCAAAGTCCCATTAATTCTCCTAAAAACATTGATTTCTTCGACTTTGACTAACAGCGTCCGTCAGCGACGGGCCTTCACCAGTTTCTCCATTTTTCTTATTTGTTTTTCTTTCCTGGATCATCCTAGCTCTAATCCAAAGCTTCGTTTAGCTCCGAAATACACCTTAAACTTTGTTAAACCTGCAAAACACAAACTTTATCAAAGTAGTGTGTCCAAAACCATAAAATTGCATAAAAATACAATCTTAAACACGAAACGACTAAGATTTTCCCCCACGTATCAACATTTTGTACAGGCACAAGCTCCACAAATCCAATATGTGCCACAAGTACAATATGTACAAATGCCTGCTCAACAGATGCAGAGCCAACAATCAATCCCTCCCATTCCAGCTGCTCAACAACCTCCACAGACTCAGCAACCCTCACAACAAAGCTTGTTCACCTCAGGGTATGTTGACTGGAGCAGTCTTCCTTTTGACACCACAGAGTGTAATCCTGATGCAGACAACAAAATGTTTGACATCAACTGGGTAGAACTTGACAATGGCAGAAAGAATTTTGCCTTAATGGCATTTGAGGGCTGCACCTCAAAATCTGCCCTGTCTCAGGTATCAAAATAATCTTTAACAAAACTTTGTTCAACTTCATGTAAAGAATCTTTTGCTCTCATAAGAGAGACCAATGTGCACTTACAAGGCAAAGCAAATGACTCTGAGAGAAAATTCACTCAGATGAAATGTAATTTGGAAAGAAAACTTGCTGCAAAAGCAAAAGAAAATTCTAAATTAACTAACAATGCTATTGAAACCCAAGCACAACTTAAAATTATGATAGATGACCTAGGAAATGTCAGAAAAGAGCTTGCTGACACCAAGGTCACTTGTGAAAAATGGGTAGAATCTTGTAAGGGGTACCAACTGCTGCTAAACAAACAAAGTGCTTCAAATGTTAGGTTTGGCATAGGGTACAATCACACTGAAACACCAACAGATTTTTCCCCCAAAACTACTGAAGATGGGAGAAAAATTGTTTCAGGTGAAACTTCTGAAGAGAAAGAATGCGCATCTTTCCATGAAAACTTTCTAAAAACTCACAAAGAAAGTTCTTCAGAAGTACTGATAAAATCTGACTTTAAGCCATTAGTAGTTTCATCTACATCAGGAGTTGAGAACCTAAAAACTACTGATCACCTAAAACCAATCAAGACAGTCAGAAACTTGCCTTTAAATGAAAAAGAAAAGGCAAAAGAATGTGAAATCTGTGGTCTGTTCAACCACAAGACAGAATTTTGTAGATATAGAAAAGGAATTCAGTACAACAAGAAAATTTCACATCTGGTTGTGGGAAAACAAATCAAAAATGATTTTAAAGAAACTTTTTCTCCCAGGAAACAACAACCAGTAAACACCTTTTCTCAGAAAAAGATAAAATCTCAACAAAAGTCTTTTTCTCAAAATTCTCCTTCAGTAGTTAGACCTACATCATCAGCAGTTTCACAAACTGCTGAGATAAAAGATCTCATGAACATGGTACAACTACTGATGACCAGGGTTGATGGTGGTCCTCAAAAGGATACCACCATTGCTTTTAATGAAAAATCCATTGCCAAAAAGACATGGATTCCTCAACCTGGTCAAGAACAAACTGTTAATGTTCTCAAGAGGAAACCCAAAGCCAAATTGGCTTGGGTTCCTAAATCTAACTAATTTGCTACTTTGCGCAGAGGGTCTCCAGAGGCTAAAATAGCATTTGGTATGTGGACAGTGGAGGCTCAATGCACATGACAGGATGCAGATACCTGATAAACAACTTTATCAGTCAAAGAGAAGGATAAATATCCTTTGGGAACAATGCTAAGGGATATGTGCTAGGACATGGCAATGTCTCCTCTAGCAAAATACAGTTTGACAAGGTCAATCTGGTTGAAAACCTTGAGTACAACTTGCTAAGTGTGTCTCAAATGTGTGATAAAGGATATTCTTCCTTTTTCACAAAGACAGCATGCAAGATCATATCACCAGAAGGCCAAAAGTTGATAGAGAAGATCATTGAAGATCATACTTTGTTGATAGCCAAAAGATGTGGCAATGTCTATGCAGTGGACATTGAAAAGGACAAAGTACTGAACAACACTGCCTGTTTCTTCTCAAAGGCATCAACTTCAGAGACTGATCTCTGGCACAGGAGACTTGGCCATGTGAACTTTAAAACCATAAATAAAGTCACAAAAATGGGCTTGGTTAGAGGTCTACCTTTGAAAGTATACCAGTGTCAAGAACACTGTGTATCCTGTTTGAAGGGAAAGAAGCATAAGTCCTCCTATAAGTCTATTAAAGAATTAAAAACTACTGCATGTCTTCAACTACTCCATATGAACTTATTTGGGCCTGTAAAAATCATGAGCCTTGGTAAGAAGTACTGCTTGGTCATCATTGATGACTATTCAAGATTTACATGGGTATTCTTCTTATTTTCCAAAGATGAGGCAGCTGAAATCATCAAGTTCTTCATTCTACAAGTAGAGAAACAATATTCTCTATCTGTCAAAGCCAGTAGAAGTGATAATGGGACAGAGTTTAGGAACAAAACTCTGGATTCTATTTGTCTGAAGGGATTATTAGACAATTCAGTGTTCCCAGAACTCCTGAACAAAATGGTGTGGTATAAAGGAAGAACAGAACACTGATTGAAGCAGCAAGAACAATGTTAGCTGATTCAGTCCTACCATTGTATTTCTTTGCTGAAGCAGTTAACACTGCATGTTATGTTCAAAATAAAGTCCTTGTCAACAAGAGACACTCCAAGACTGCCTATGAAGTTCTTCATGGCATAAAGCCTCTTATCTCCTTTTTCAGGGCTTTTGGATGTCAATGTTTCATTCTAAACATTAAAGACTTTATTTCAAAGTTTGCTGCTAAAGTTGATTCAGGTTACTTTCTTGGTTATTCTTCCACTAGAAAAGCTTACAAGGTTTTTAATTCAAAAACCAAGATAGTAGAAGAAACACTGAATGTCAAGTTCACTCTTATTCCAGCACATCCTGCTGAACTCTTTGATCTTGACAGCTTCCACTTTGGACCTGAAAAGACTGTCACTTCATCTAAACCTACTTATTATGGTGATCAAAGGTTTGATGATGAGGATCCAGGACCATGGACTCCTAATACAGTCATTAAGTCAACTTTCAAACCATCAGAAGTTTCACAAACTTCTGATTCAACAACTGCTGATGTACAAACTCAAACATCTGCTTCAGCTCCTACAACTACTGAAGATGTTCAAACAGCTGAACCAGATATTATTAACCTCAGTGGTTTGTTTGATGAAGTACAAGAGCCACCTACACCTGTCAGTGGTTTATAAAAACTGATTGAACACAACGATCATTCTCTTGAACAAATCATGGGTGATATTGCTTCAGGTGTTCTCACAAGAAACCAGCTTTCCAACTTTTGCTTCTTCTCAGCATTCATTTCTCAGTTGGAACCTAAAAAGTACCAAGAAGCCCTCAAAGACAACAATTGGGTGGAAGCTATGCAAGATGAGTTGCTTTAGTTCAAGAAGCAACAGGTTTGGGAAATCTGTCCCTTACCACCAAACAAGCTACCAATTGGCACAAGATGGGTTTTTAGGAACAAACAAGATGAAGCTGGTATGATTATCAAGAACAAGGCAAGACTGGTAGTACAAGGTTACTCTCAAGAAGAAGGAATTGATTATGATTAGACCTTTGCTCCAATTGCAAGGCTTGAAGCCATCAGGTTATTTGATGTGCTAAAAGTAGTTTAATAAAAATAACTAAATTAAACCTAAAACTAGACACCTAGTAATATTCTAGACTCTCTAAAACTAAACTACTGACAGGCAAGTGAACCTATCGACTCTAGTATAGCTAAAGTAAGTCCGGATATCGAACCCACGAGACTCTAATGGAAAACGAAAACTAGACTCGATTACTTATCCTAAATATCTATTAAATTAATTTATTATTTTAAAGGGGGGTTTTACTGAAAAATAAATTGCAATAAAATAAAGAATAACTAAAATTACTAAACTGAACTAGAGACACGAACTTAGTTAGGCTGAATTCAGATGATGACAAGACACTACCTAGACCAGACTCCTAACTATGCCTGATAAGCTTCTATGGTTATGGAACTGATTTGGAACCGGGATCTTAAAATACTAAACATCAAGAATAAACTAGACACCCTCGACCCTTCTCAAGGGGAAACCCTAGAATATTTGTGTGCTGTTAAACTACCGGTTGGAGTACAAACCCTCACAGGTTATCTAACTCTTATGATCGAGTACCCGCTAGACAATCTACCTCACAGCGCGAAAGCCTCAGTACACTAGGTGTAAGGGGTAATTATTGAAGCCTAGATCTAACTTGATATGCAAGAGTTGAAAGGGCAACTAGGCAGATCTTCTCACAAAGCCTCTAACCTAGCAATTTAACAACCTAGACGTACCAACAAGCCCTCACCTCACAGCTATTGAACTTGGAAGAATACCTAAAATCTTCTAACCACCAAATATCACTCCTATGGTAAATTCGCGACTATTGACCATAAACTAGTTGCTACACAAAGTCTGCAACCTAACTAGCACTCATACATGAAAGACATTCACAAAAGTGCAAGTGGAGTGAATAAGTGACAATTAAAAAATAATAGATACGCACATACACCAGACCTAGAGAAATCAAAATCTTTACTGAATCATAAATCCAAAACACGTTCCAAAAAACCATAGAAAACGCAAATCAAAACATAGTATTTGTCTTAGCCTAGGTAGCTATAAAAAGTTTTAGCCACAAATCATCTTGAAAAGAGAAACAAAGCCAAATAAAATTTCAACAATCATTATATAGAACAAAGATAATAAAGGAACGAAAACACCGAATGATTGACACCCGAATAATCGCTGGCTTAAAACCTTTGATCCTTGGCCTGCCCCCTTAATAATATTTTCTTCTTGTGCTCTGTCGTGCGATGTCCTTTCAACTGTATTCCCTGCTCCTTCCAATAAAGAATTTGCTTCTTTCAATAAATATTGTTGCAGCTCCTTCTTCGATGTCCTTGTGCTCTCCTTCCAATCCCCCCACAAAATAATGTTCTGCCCTCCTTTAATAATCTTTGCGCCGCCACCTTCCCTCAATAATAATATGTTCCACTTATAAAAATCTTCCCTAGTTTTCACTTTGGGCCGTAGCCCATGTGACAAAAGTTGTCACACATTTTCAATTGTAATTTTATTTTATTATTATTATTATTATTATTATAACTCGGCTCTTTAGACTCGGGTGTTCTTGACTTGATCAAAGTTGCTCGTTTATGCTCAAACGTCTATGAACACCTACAAAATACAAAATAAATAAATAAGTACTAAAAACGATCCAAAATTAATAAAAATCTACAAAACGCTAAATAAATAAAATAGACCGGTACAAGCCTAAAACTAAAAAAAAGAACATTTAAACGACTCGAAAACTATACAAATTTTACACTGGAAATAGATGTATTTTACAATACATCAAATATCCCCACACTTATCTCTTTTTCGTCCCTGAAAAAGAATTATGCTATGGAATCACAGTTAGGTTTACATCCAGTTTCAAAACATAGGTTACTTAATTAATAATCTACTAACGTGTTGATTGCGATTGCAGGTATATTGATCCTCTTAAACCCATACCGGTTTCCAAGCCCCTTTTTATTTATATTAAGTTCATGTTAATTAGTCTATCTAGGGTCTCACTCAAAGGAAGCCACAGATCCTCCTAATCCCGCCTCAAGCTTATGAAGCTAAAAGAACGACCAATTGACCATTTCCCAACCGTCTTATATAAAAAACCAAGAGAATTTAAAATCACTTATTTTTTTTTTTTTCAGCATACTTAACTCAGAGGGTGTGACCAATCCAAGTCGCTATCCCAGTGGCCATGCACCTTAAGCTTCAGCATTTTTTTTTTTTTTATCTCAGCATACTTAACTCAGAGGGTGTGACCAATCCAAGTCGCTATCCCAGTGGCCAGGCACCTTAAGCTTCAGCATTTTTGCTTTGATTTCTATTTTTTTTAAGTGATTAGAAATTCTAACGGTTTTCTGCTTATAACGGTGCTTCTTATACTATTTTTGGCGGTTTCGGTCTCCCCGTTTCTCCTAGATGAGAACCCACAAAATAGCCTAACATAATTAATTTATTATTTTTCAAAGGAAACCTTTCTACCGGCCGAGCCTACCCACATATCCCAAATCAGACACGTTTTCAATCAATTTTAATCTCTTATTATACATACTATTTGAAAACCGGACACCTAACTTTACCTATCATTTTCCATATTTTATATAATGCAGACTTCAAAATCAGGGACTTTTTTTTTTCTTTTTTAATTTTTTTTAATTTTTTTTTTTTTGGACTCAAAACGACTCTATATACAAATTAAACGACAGTTTCCCATCCCCACACTTAAACTCTACATTGCCCTCAATGTAGGAATAGAAAACGACTCAAAACAAAAAAAATAAATTCCGAATACAAAAATAAAAAGAAAAGGGCAAATTAGAAAGGACTTAGCTGGTTTATTAACGCGTAAGCTCCAAAAACTCTAGTCCCATCCAGCTCGATCGTATAGCATTTTGGTCGCGATCGGCTCTGACACAATGGTAAACTCTGGGCTTGCCTTGACAAATGATAAACAGCTCTGGAATCACCCGAATGGAGATTGAGTACGGGCGGTGTAATCCAAACCTGCGCAAAACGAAATAAACAAAACCCGAGCTTAATACCGAACCATACAAAAAATAAAAAGACTCAACTACTAACTTAGACTCATAATATAACAACAAACAAGAAGACGTACCTGCTTGGCAAAATGGCGGTGAATGGTGGTAGAACCAAATGGGTAGAAAGAAAAAAATACGATTCTCGCTCAACGTGAGGGACACTGGTGATCATAACACGCGTTGCTAACGAGAAAAAAAAATATAACTTTCCGGGGTAATAGCTGGTCGCATGAGGCGAACAGGTCAGCCCAGACTCCTCGCGTTACGTGAAAAGTCTTTTTTCACAGAAAGTTAATTAATTTTTTTTTTTAAGAAAAATTCTCTTATTACCCAAACCTTTACCAAACCTCCCACTCAAAAAATATATATAAAGACAATACATGGGATCCGCTCATGTGAAATTTCCTCTACCTAAGCAAACACGCAAACCTACAAACAGACTCAAAGACATAAAAACAAAGATAAAATAGAAAGATAAAAAAAACTATGAACCACGACCGAAGGACGGACCACAAATAATAAAAAAAAATGAAAAACTAGAAAAAAAATATAAATATAAATTTACAAACTCTACAGAGCCTCCCCACACTTAAACTTAATCAGGGGGCTTCTCTTTTATCTGGACCCTATCTAACCCGTTTAATTCCACTCGACTCTTATTAACAATTAAATATTTATTTGTGGAATTGAAAAATAATTTAACAGTTCTTAACGGGTCAGACCACCAAAATTTAAACTTACCTGGAATTAACCGGATGCATGGCATGTAGCAAATAGATTGGTCGTGCTTGACATTCAATGGCTTCTTCTTCTCCAACTCGTGCCAGTCTTCGATCCTTTTCCGGTTCCGATCCTTTCTTTTTCTCTTCCTTGCCCTCTCCCGTGGTGTTGTTGATTTTGAAGTTCCATCTATTACCACGGGCCAGCTATGGTGCGCTTCTTCTACCACCATTTCCATGGGATGATCCCCACATTTAGTTCTTTCTTCCGGTGCAGGTTCAGTCATGTTTGTCGGTTCACCTTCGAGTAGGGCATCCAGGTATGCAATATCCCCATCAGGATCAAACTCCCCTACTTCTTCATAAGCAGGTAAACCCTCTAACTCCATATCTAAAAATTCATCCTCCTCAGACAATAATTTTTCACTCACCTCGTTGTCTTCCTCTGCACCAAACATCATACCTATGGAATCTCCCAATTCCACTTCTTCTTCAATCACTTCTCTCTTCACTAACGACCTCTGATACGCCGCCCATTCTTCTTCGTCGTCCTCTTCGTCAGAGTCACTCCCAAAATCATATATAGTAACCTGTGGCACCGGAGGTGGGACTTCAACGTCCATTTTCGTCTCCGTGATTGGGATGATCTCTTCATCTGACTCATCTGCGTAATCCATGATCGGCTCTTTCCCTTCTTCTGGAAACGTTGGGAACAACTCCCCTCGAGCGTTCATGTACCCGAGGTAGTTGCCCTCCTCATCATATGTATAACCAACTTTCGGCACCTGCTCTTGCTGAAACTTTTCTTTTTCTTCTTCTAATCTCCTAGATATATCTTTTAGTGTTCTTTGAAGATCTAAAATAGCAGCCTGTCGGTTTTTAAGGATGGCATCGTGGTTTTTTATGAGGATGTCCTGCTCTGCTAACATTTTCTGGGTATTGGCATCTTTCGCAACTAATAATGTCAACAGACTCTCTATTTTACTCCAATCATTACCACTATTCTCACAAGAATTGCTTCCAGGAATTTGATCAGGATACTGATTAAAATGTGGCTGCTGATACGAGTCATCATAATGATATGTAGGACAACCCTGTGAATAACATGGTGGCGGCTGCACAAAGGAATTAGCATAACAATATGCAGAGGACCCCGCATTTTGTGGAAATCTAACGGTAAAATAGGGTCCTCCACAAATTTCAAACATATTTACAGACTCGATAGAAATAAAATACACAAACAATTAGACTCCTACGACTCACTATACAAAAAGGCAAACTCAACACAAAACACAAGTAGCACAGATATAGCAGATAAGTGTAATCGAAGCTAATAAACGCAATCGCCAAGAGTCCCCGGCAACGGCGCCAAAAACTTGATGTGCTAAAAGTAGTTTAATAAAAATAACTAAATTAAACCTAAAACTAGACACCTAGTAATATTCTAGACTCTCTAAAACTAAACTACTGACAGGCAAGTGAACCTATCGACTCTAGTATAGCTAAAGTAAGTCCGGATATCGAACCCACGAGACTCTAATGGAAAACGAAAACTAGACTCGATTACTTATCCTAAATATCTATTAAATTAATTTATTATTTTAAAGGGGGGTTTTACTGAAAAATAAATTGCAATAAAATAAAGAATAACTAAAATTACTAAACTGAACTAGAGACACGAACTTAGTTAGGCTGAATTCAGATGATGACAAGACACTACCTAGACCAGACTCCTAACTATGCCTGATAAGCTTCTATGGTTATGGAACTGATTTGGAACCGGGATCTTAAAATACTAAACATCAAGAATAAACTAGACACCCTCGACCCTTCTCAAGGGGAAACCCTAGAATATTTGTGTGCTGTTAAACTACCGGTTGGAGTACAAACCCTCACAGGTTATCTAACTCTTATGATCGAGTACCCGCTAGACAATCTACCTCACAGCGCGAAAGCCTCAGTACACTAGGTGTAAGGGGTAATTATTGAAGCCTAGATCTAACTTGATATGCAAGAGTTGAAAGGGCAACTAGGCAGATCTTCTCACAAAGCCTCTAACCTAGCAATTTAACAACCTAGACGTACCAACAAGCCCTCACCTCACAGCTATTGAACTTGGAAGAATACCTAAAATCTTCTAACCACCAAATATCACTCCTATGGTAAATTCGCGACTATTGACCATAAACTAGTTGCTACACAAAGTCTGCAACCTAACTAGCACTCATACATGAAAGACATTCACAAAAGTGCAAGTGGAGTGAATAAGTGACAATTAAAAAATAATAGATACGCACATACACCAGACCTAGAGAAATCAAAATCTTTACTGAATCATAAATCCAAAACACGTTCCAAAAAACCATAGAAAACGCAAATCAAAACATAGTATTTGTCTTAGCCTAGGTAGCTATAAAAAGTTTTAGCCACAAATCATCTTGAAAAGAGAAACAAAGCCAAATAAAATTTCAACAATCATTATATAGAACAAAGATAATAAAGGAACGAAAACACCGAATGATTGACACCCGAATAATCGCTGGCTTAAAACCTTTGATCCTTGGCCTGCCCCCTTAATAATATTTTCTTCTTGTGCTCTGTCGTGCGATGTCCTTTCAACTGTATTCCCTGCTCCTTCCAATAAAGAATTTGCTTCTTTCAATAAATATTGTTGCAGCTCCTTCTTCGATGTCCTTGTGCTCTCCTTCCAATCCCCCCACAAAATAATGTTCTGCCCTCCTTTAATAATCTTTGCGCCGCCACCTTCCCTCAATAATAATATGTTCCACTTATAAAAATCTTCCCTAGTTTTCACTTTGGGCCGTAGCCCATGTGACAAAAGTTGTCACACATTTTCAATTGTAATTTTATTTTATTATTATTATTATTATTATTATAACTCGGCTCTTTAGACTCGGGTGTTCTTGACTTGATCAAAGTTGCTCGTTTATGCTCAAACGTCTATGAACACCTACAAAATACAAAATAAATAAATAAGTACTAAAAACGATCCAAAATTAATAAAAATCTACAAAACGCTAAATAAATAAAATAGACCGGTACAAGCCTAAAACTAAAAAAAAGAACATTTAAACGACTCGAAAACTATACAAATTTTACACTGGAAATAGATGTATTTTACAATACATCATTATTTCTGGCCTATGCCATTTCCAACAAAATTAAAGTTTTTCAAATGGACGTTAAAAGTGCATTTTTGTATGGAAAAATCAAAGAGGAAGTGTATGTTTGTCAGCCACCTGGGTTTGAGGATCCTTCTCATCCTGAGTGGGTGTACAAACTTGACAAAGCTCTTTATGGGCTCAAACAGGCTCCAAGAGCCTGGTATGAAACACTTTCCAACTTTTACTCAAAAACTTCACAAGAGGCTCCATTGATAAAACTCTTTTCATTAAAAATGTTGGAAATCATGTCTTACTTGTTCGAATTTATGTTGATGATATCATATTTGGTTCAACAAACACAAAATTGTGTGATGAATTTAAAAAACTCATGCAATCAAAATTTGAGATGAGTACAATGGGAAAACTGCAATACTTTTTAGGACTGCAGATTAAACAACAAACTAATGGAACTTTTATACATCAATCAAAATATGTTAAAGAATTATTGAACAAATTTTCTTTACAAGACTGTAAATCATGTTCCACTCCCATGACACCTACCACACAAGTTGAACTAGATGATCAAGGAAAACAGGTTGATCAAACCATGTATAGATGTATGATAGGTTCCCTTTTGTATCTAACTACTTCTAGACCAGATATTATGTTTTCAACATGTGTCTGTGCCAAATATCAATCAGCTCCTAGGGAATCACACCTCATTGCAGTCAAAAGAATCTTCAGATATCTGAAAGGAACTCCTACACTTGGAATTTGGTATCCTGCTTCTAGCAATACGAAGTTATCAGCTTTTTCAGATAGTGACTATGCAGGGTGCAAAATGTCAAGGAAATCAACATCTGGTGGTTGTCAATTCTTGGGAAACTGTCTAGTGTCCTGGCAATCAAAGAAGCAAACATCTGTTGCAACTTCAACTGCTGAAGCTGAATACATTGCAGCTGCAAGTTGTACATCACAGATACAATGGCTCCAATATCAACTTCTTGATTATGGAATCAGAGAGACCAAGACACCATTGCTTGTAGACAGCAAATCTGCCATTAGCATCATTCAAAATCCTGTTCAGTTCTCAAAAACTAAACATATTGAAATCAGGTATCATTTCATCAGGGATTGCTATGAAAAAGGCAAGATTGACGTGAAGCATGTCACAACAGCTAATCAGATAGCTGACATATTCACAAAACCCCTTGACACATCAACATTTCAGAAGTTAGTATCCATGCTTGGGATGCTAAATTTGTAAGTGTTCTTTTACTTTTCCTGCACATATTTTATTTTTCACTTACATCTGTTTTTAATTTAACAACTTCTGAAAAACAAAAAGAGAGAAACTACTGATGAACAAACCATCAGTATGGGAATATTTTCTAAAAAATGAATAACTTCTGATAAAATAAACTTCAGAAGTTATGAATAAAGTGTTCTCATTAGTTGTTAACAAACTACTGAAGAGAAAATGGGAACTACTGATGACATTTGTTCTTCATCAGCAGTTTTGTCATTAAGGGCAAATCAGATATTTCCCACTTCAGAAGTTTGACCTAGGGCGGTTACAAACTTCTGATAAACACCTTTTCAACACTTATCCATTCAAAAAGCAAAAATTCCCTCCTTCTCTCTCAAAAAGCTCTCAAACCCTAAACCTGCAAAAACATTGTTCGATCCACACACACACAAACCATATGGCTCTAACTCTGAAACAGGGACATAATCAAAGAGGCTACTTCGAAAAACATGAAGCCTGGTCCCAATACGACGAAATCATTGATTTAGTCATTAAATCCCAATACTTTACTGCCCTCACCATTGATCCTCCAATCCACACTGAGACTCTTAATGAGTTCTGGGCAAATGCGGAGACGGTGACAGTAAATGATAAGGTGATCTCCCTCAATTCAACCATCCAAGGGAGAAGAATGGCAATCACACCCGAAACTTTGGGGATTAAACTGGGTCTGGATGATGTGGGTGCCCCAGATCAATTTCCAAACTCTGAAATTCATTTAACCATGACAGAGTGTGGTTACCAAGGTACTCTCTCACATGCTACTATTTTTAAGAAATATTTTGAACCTAAGTACAAACTTTTGTTTCACTATATAATTATGTGTTTGAGTCCAAAAACTGGATCATATGATCAGATGCCCTCTACTTTTCAACCAATTTTTCATTCCATTGTGAATGAAACAAAATTCAGGGCATCAACACTTTTCTTCAATGAGTTGGTGTTACATCATCTCAATTCTAAAAAGAAGTTTTTGTTGTATCCAAGATTTATTATGCAATGCATAATAAAGGAACTTGGAGAAGAGGTGCTTGTGGGTCAAACAACTGTTTTAAACCCTTTAACCTCACAAGCATACTCTAGGCACAATAAACCGGCCACCTGGCCAGAAGATGACCAAGGGGAACACACAACAGTCCCCAAGGAACCCTCATCTTCCAAACCTTCACCCAAAAGGCCAAGAAACCCAAACAAAAAAAACAAAAACCCACCAGCCTGAAAAGAAAGGCAGTTCAGGAGGTTAAGATGCCTGAACCTGCTAATGTGCAATCTGCACTTGATAAAAATGTGACTGAAACATCCTCTCAGTCTCATCCATCTCAAACCCCCACAAGAGCACCAATAACCATTTTATTCAAAAGAAAGAAATTTAAGAAAACAATCCCCATATACTCTTCTTTTGAAACTGCTGAACCCATAGACCAAACTACGGAACCAGCACCACAACTTTCTGAACCTGAAGCCCTTGAAATTGCCAAACTTCTCTCTGGGCTGAAAGAAAACATCCCATCAGAACATGTCAGTCCCCAACAACCACATCAAACAGGGTACATACCTTCAGCACTTGACATGGATGTGGATATCCCTAGCCCTAACCCAAGAGATGAGGATGAACCAGGGTCTCTAAGCCCAAACTTAGAAACTCTAGGTACATTTGAGGCTGCTACTACTCAAATATCACCTAGTGGTGGATTTGAGGAAAGGAGTAACATAGCTAAGACCTCACTTGTGGCAACTACTGATGAAGGCTTAATGCCTGAGGTAGGAAATCCTCTGAACCAAGAAAAAGAGGTACATGAGACAACTGAGTTGGGCTCAGCTCATGATGTAACTGATACTGTCCTCATTGAGGAAGTAAGCAGGGATTCAAATGATTCCATTGATTTGGATGATGATTCACACTCCACTAAACATGAATTGACGGCTGCTAGTGAAGGTCCTGCACCTAGTGTATCTAAGCTCAAAGAGCTGGTCACACCAGATCAGGTTAAAGACCACTTTATCCCTGATTCCCCTAAAGTGGCATCTTTTGTACAACATGAAGATCACCCCAAAACACACCCCTCACTAAATATGCCTACACAATTCCCTGGGTCAACAAGCATAGATCTTAACCAACTATGCAGCCTAGATGGTCCCCTATACCAGATGATGAACAACCTTATTGACAATCACCTCAAAACTTTCACAGCTACTTTGGAGCTGTCAACCAAAAACCAATTTGAGGTGATCAAATCCAAAATGAATGATATGTCCAACAAAATTAACCACAACTCAAGACAGATTGCCAAGCTCACTGGTAGAACTTCTCAACCTTCTAAGCTTCCAGAAGTGGATAAAGCCAAAAAGGGGGAGAAGATTAAGGAACCAAGGGAGTCACTGGAAGCTAGAATAAAGGCAAGAGTGGCTCTACAAGAAAGAGAACTTCAAGAGAAAGCCATAAAACAAAGAGAAGATCAACAAAGGCTTATCTCTGGAACTGAAGTTGAAGCTGAAACTTCCCAAGGCCATATTGAAGAAACTTCTAATGATACTTCTAATGATTCAAAAAATACTGAAGACAATCCTTCAGTAGTTGACACTCCTGTCAACACATCAGAAGTTAACACTTCCAACATACAACCAACTGAAGAGCCTTCCAAACCAACTGAACAACAACAACCAACTCCTATTCCAAGGCCTACAACAACTACAACAATGACTGTGTTGAACCCTTCTCCACTATCAATGTCCAAAGAACTACTTGAGAAGAGTTTAATTGCAGCCCAAAGAAAGGCTAAGGAAGATGAGATCTGGAATGCTTTGGAAGCAAGGGAAGACTTAAGCCTCAATGAAAAGTTACAAGCTTATGAAGCAGAGCTGAATAGGCAAGCTGAAACAGAGAGAGTTGCTGAAGAAGACAAAAGACAACAACTGATGTCTTTTATAACAAAGAACAGCAAAACAAAAGCCTATTCACTCAAAGGGCTCTCAATGGATGAGTTGACTAAAAGAGCTCAACTTGTTGCTGACAAACTTGCAACAAATAAAGATGGAAAAGCCAAGAGAGCTGAAATGATTGAAGAACTGGTAGCAAATCACTATGGTTCAAAAGCCTATGTGTCAAGATGGAAAGAAGAAAGACTACTAGACACATACAAAAAGTACAAGGTTGCCAAGGCTGCTAATCCAGAGAAGTTCAAAACTTCTGAAGTATCAACTTCAGTAGTTAGAACTTCTGGTGTTAAAAGACCAGCTACCAAGAAGAAACCAGAGGACAATACAAAGACTGACTTCAAGATAGTGTTGCTGGAAGGCAACACAGTTGTTCAAGGAGACTTTGATATTGAAGAGAAGCCTCTGATAACTCAATTTAGGGATCCTTCAACATTTGCTTACCAAATCCAGAAAACTATCACAGACAAACTGCACACTAAGGTAGTTACTGAACATCATTTACCCACTTTCAAACTACCTGATGTGATGCAACAGGAAGATAGAAGTGAATCCCACCTGAGAGTCACTGAAATAGAGAATATCCAACACTCAGGAACATCCCAGGGATCCAGCATGGTTCCCTATACTTCAGACTTTGACAAGTCTAAAGTGCTGATCATCAGATGGTCCTTTACGTATGACAACTCAGTATTGGTGACAAGGAGAGATCTTACAAGCAAGGCCTACAAGTCCATGAATGAACTCAAGAAACTATCAACCCAAGACTTGCTTACAATTCAACATCTGGAACCTCAAAGGGGATCTCTCACTAATGAACAGCTTAATCAATTGAAGAATTCCATGTTCAAGGAGATATGGAAGATTGTTAACGACAGAAGAAGACAATAAAAAATTAGAAAAGGTTTTGGCTTCATCAATCCAGGGGGAGATTGTTAGGACAAAAAGGATTGGTGAAACCACTTTTGTAAACCTTAGTCTAATTCACTTCTGCAAAATATCCTAAGTATAGAACTACTGAAGAAAGAAGACTAAAGTACTGAAGAAGGATTCAACAAGTACTGAAGAAAAAGTATCAAAAGTTCTGAAGTCTAACCAGACAGTTCACTGAAGAACTACTGAAGACAAACTACTCATCAGTAGTTTGTCATTCATCAGCTCTTGTTCAAGAATCTTTTTAACCGACTTATGTTTCAGTAGTTTATTAGTTTATAATTACTTTATCTTTTTGTACAAGTTCCAAGAATGCAACTTGTTGCAACTTGTTACCGACTTACTTTTAGCAAGGTGCATGTTTATGTAAAGTCTATAAATAGATGGGTTCATCCCCTCTGTTTTAGACATTGATTTTGATTAATACAGAAATCCTTCAAAGCTTATTATTGTTCTTATTGTTCTTTCTATTTTCATTTACTGAGAATATGTTTAAGTATTCATTCTCATTCTATAATTAGATTCTCATTAAATACTTGTCTTTAGTTTTCAAACATCCAGGGGAGTAATAACTCTTGTTGATAGTGTAACTTTACTTATCATTCCGCTGTGCAAATCTGATTGAACTTGCTAAACACATAAGTGTTCACTAGCAAGCAACACATCAAGAGCATTACTGATCCAACAATGAGTTTCATGATCTTGCCCAAGATAGTGGAGAAAACCTAGCCTACAACACTCGTTTCCACGAACTTAGCCTACTGTTACCACATAAGGTCACCCCCTGCCTGTTGCAATCGAAAAGTACATTGGCGGCTTACCCATGCAGATTCAGGACACGGTGTGGGGAAGGAAACCTGCTACCCTCTAGGAAGCAAAGCGTTTAGCAGCCACCCTAACAGATAACCACGTGAAGGCAGGAAGTCTGACTGGAAAAGGAGAAAAGAAAACTGTTGTGAAAGATACTCCCCAGCCTGCTATCGAGATTAAAACTGAGTCCTCAACCAACGGAAGATGCAAGGCCAGGAATTTCGCAATAGATGCCACCGTCCCACCCAACAAGAAACAGTATACCGGAAACCATCCTAAGTGTAACACCTGTCAGTATCACCACCCAACCCAAGTGCCTTGTCATCAATGTACCAATTGCCAAAGGTACGGACATCTCGTGAATACTTGTCGAATTCCTGCTAATGCCCCTGCTGCTCAAAATAACGCTGCTAGGAATGCTCCAGGCCCCAATCCTCAAAATGGTAGGCCTGCTCGTGGACAATGTTTCGAGTGTGGTGATCCCAATCATTTCCGTAATCAATGCCCTAACCTAAATCGAGATCAAGACCCTCCAGCTGCTTAACAACAAGCTCCACCATTAGAATGTTATTTGCTCTTAAAATTCTATGTATTGATGCATGTCGATTCAAGTAATAAATCCTAGTACTGAAAATTTTGTCTTTTATATGAGGGTTGTTTATCTAGTATGTTCATGACACTTGAATACATGACCGTTTGAATGTGAACTAATTGCTATATTAATATCTAAATCTATATAATTGCAACTCACATACTATATTTGTTACACATATAAACTTGCTTACATGAACATATTATCAATTTGTAATTTATGTGTGAAATAATTATTACACTTAATCAACAACTGGTAGAGGATGAAGTACTTGCTCAACAGTTAGTAGAGTACCAAATAACCTACTCAACGATTGGTAGAGGTCATCATGCCTGCTCAACAGTCGGTAGAGGTCCTAACAACCTGCTCAACGACTGGTAGAGGCCATCGCACCTGCTCAACAATCGGTAGAGGTTCTTACTCACTGACTGGTAGAGGTCTTTTTCCTGCTCAACAGTTGGACTCATTTTTGAATACATTGTATACGATTCAAACACAAGGTTATTTGGCACTATGTGTGTGTGTCTAGAGTTATAGAAGGACACAAAACCCTAATCTAAGGTAAATTGGTGATTGCAGTCCGGAATGTAATCATGAATTTATAGGTACATTAAGGTAGTGTGAAATTCTATCAAGGTTTCGGTAGATAACCAAATATAAACTCTAGTTATCTAGTAGTTCATTTAATCTTTCTATAGCCAATCAACTATGCATTTCTTTTAGGATATCTAAAACTTAAGTTTAGTGTTTTGCTAGATTCTTATTCTCCTTGCTATTTTAGATCAACCTAACCCAACCCTTAAAACTCACACACATCAATCCTCTTATCCAAATTATTCGAAACAGATTATTCTATTACCTATAAATTCATGTCGTGCCTTAACCCAAATTTTCCAAACCACAGTTGCCCTAATTCTACCCAATCACCCTCAACCCAAATTTTCCAAACCACAGTTGCCCTAATTTCTACCCAATCACCCACTCAAACAACTATTTTAAGCCCTGCTCCCATATTAATTTCCAAAGAACTTATGGAGAAGAGTTTAAAGGCAGCAAAGAAGAAGGCAATGGAAGATGAGATCTGGAACAGCCTAGAAGCAAGGGATGGCTTGAGCTACAATGAAAAACGGACAAGGTATGAACAAAAAGTTGAGTGCGTTGGAAGAAAAAGAAAGAGTTGCTGAAGAAGACAAGAGACAACAACTGATGAGCTTCATCAGCAAAAACAGCAAAACAAAGAAGTACTCACTCAAAGGGCTCTCAATGGAAGAACTAACACATAGAGCTCAGCTTGTATCTGACAGGCTAGCTACTGAGAAAGAAAGAAAGGCAAAGAGAGATGAGATCATACAAGAATTGGTAGCCAATGGATTTAGTTCTAAGAATTCAGTGTCAAAATGGAGAGAAGATACATTATATGACACTTACAAGAAATTCAGGGATGATAGAGCTGCTAATCTAGAGAAGTTTAAAACTTCTGAAGTTTTACAAACTTCAACAGTTAAAACTTCTGGTGTCAAACAATCATCATCAAAGCCTGCTACCAAGAAAAAGCCAGAGGAGACCATTAAAAAAGATTTCAAGATGGTATTGCTTGAAGGCAACACCATTTTACAAGGAGATTTTGTGGCTGAAGAAAAACCTCTACTCACACAATTCAGGGATCCTTCTACATTTGCTTACCAACTACAACAAACCATAACTGACAAGAAACACACTAAGGTAATTACTGAACATCATCTTCCTACTTTTAATATACCTGATGTTGTGAACACTGAAGAAAGAAGGGAATCCCACCTGAGGGTCACTGAAATAGAAGATAGTCCTCAATCAGGATCAAACCAGGAGACTAGCATGGTCCCCTATACTTTAGACTTTGACCAATCTAAAGTGAACATAGTAAAATAGACATTCACTGATTCAAACTCAGTGATGGTCACAAGAAGAGATTGTTCAAGTAAGGTCTTCAAATCCCTAGATGAACTGACGAATCTATCTACAAAAGACCTGCTCACCATCCAGCATCTTGAACCTCAACAAGGATTTCTTACTGAACAACAAGTGCATCAACTCAAGACTTCCATGATTAGAGAAATTTGGAAGATTCTTGATGGCAAAAAGAAAGAATAAAGAATTAGATAAGGTTTTGGCTTCATCAATCCAGGAGGAGATTGTAAGGACAAAGAGGATTGACGAAACCACTTTTGGATGCCTTAGTCTAATTCATGTTTCTGCAAATAAACCTAAGTATAGAAACTGCTGAAGAAAAAGACTGAAAGTGCTGAAAAAGAATATATCAAGTGCCGAAGAGTAATAATCAGAAGTTCTGAAGACCAACTAGACAAGTCTCTGAAGAACTACTGAAGAAAAACTACTCATCAATAGTTTGCCACTCATCAGATGTTTTGATAAAAGCTTCCCATCGCCTTTGTACTTCAGTAGTTTAGTATTATATATTACTTTATTACTTTCGTTAAAGTCTTTGTACAAGTACCAATGCTACAGCCTGTTGTAGTATTTCGTATTATTGTATTGCTTTAAACACTTCTCTATTCATCTATAAATAGATGGGTTCATCCCACTATTTTAGATATTCCTTTGTAGTTATAATTTAAAATATATCTGGGAATCATTTGAAGCATTTACTGTTTTATTCATTAACTGTTTTAATTCTCATTTACTGCTTTAGTTCATAACTCAAGGGGGAGTAATAACTCCTGTTAATCCGCTGTGCAACTTACTTTGATAGTTCATATATACAAGTGTTCATGATAAGAATCTGTTAAACAAGAAACTGATCCAACAAATGCATTTACAATGTTGCTTGTGTAGTATAATTTTTTACACAATGATCAATAAATGTTGATTACTCCTAAATATGGAATTTATTTAAGGAGTTACACAAATATGTATTTTTAATGATATGTCAATTCCTTACAATTTTGTGATTTAAGTTTTTCAAAAATATTGATTTTATTCAAACGTTGTAAATACTGAATGCATTTGATAATTTACTATATTTGCAAATAAAAAGGTACATTGTCGATGGATGGCATGATTTAGTCGAAGCTGAGGATATTACTATTGGTGATTGTTACATGTTCAAGTGGTCTACAAATCATTATAAGCTGTTTGTTGACAAATTGCCACTGCAAGAGGTAATAAATCTTAATTTTAACTGATTTAACTGCCGCGAGAGGTGAACTTTTCATTTTACCATTATATTATTTGTACGTTTTATGAGACTCTTTGGTGTTGTTTACATTACAATTTTAAATGAGAACATTGGTTACGTGTTTACAGTTTTTCCCCTGTTTCTATGGTGTTATTTGTTCTGAAATTAGATTAACAATATTTTGAATTTCCACATACTTTTAGAAATATTATCACCAATATCTTCATTTTCATTATTATCATTTTTTCATATTTTTTCATATAATTCAGTAAATTTATATACGGATGTTTTCGATTCAAAGTAATTAATACGTAGTTAATAAAAGGGAAATTGGATTTTATCGCACTCAACTATTTGTTGTTGGCCGATAACGCACTGAACTATAAAATTGATCACCAACGCACTGAACTTTAAACATATTGGATTGTGTCACCCTACGTCTAACAGAAGACTAACACCGTTATTTTTTTTTATTTTTTTTAACCATGCCACGTATTAAAACAGATGCCATGTAATCAAAATGACTAACGGTGTTAGTCTTCTGTTAGACGTAGGGTGACACAATCCAATATGTTTAAAGTTCAGTGCGTTGGTGATCAATTTTATAGTTCAGTGCGTTATCGGCCAACAACAAATAGTTGAGTGCGATAAAATCCAATTTCCCTTAATAAAATATAATAAATACATTTATACACAAGACTAATATGCTATTTCTAAAATTGTTTTTGACAAAATTGAAGTACATTAAATTATTAAATAACAATTTAAATATTTTTATTTGTGCAAAGAATGGTGAGTCAAAATCACTATTAATTATCAGGAGAAGTTTACTGAAAATATATCGATGTATTTACAATGTTGCTTGTGTAGTATAATTTTTTACACAATGATCAATAAATGTTGATTACTCCTAAATATGAAATTTATTTAAGGAGTTACACAAATATGTATTTTTTTAATGATATATCAATTCCTTACAACTTTGTGATTTAAGTTTTCCAAAAATATTAATTTTATTCAAACGTTGTAAATACAGAATGCATTTGAATAGCTATACTCGGATCATCATTTACATACTAACATATATTATTTTTGGAAATGATATTGATGTAGTAAATAAAATTATAAATTCTAAAATTACTTCGACTTTGGGCTACTATAAAATGAAATACCATCCTAGAACTTTATATGCTCATGCATTACTCAATCCTCTTATCTATTATTCTTTCAAAGGTAAAAACAACTTGTTTTATTAGCTAAGTAATATATTCGAAGTTTCCTCATTCACGTGTTGTCGTAACTGATTGCTGTAGGCATTAAAATTTGAATTTGGCTGTTTTGAATCCGTTCGACCAGTTATTCTCTTATCTGCTTTTTTTGTCTTACCCTTTTGAGATAAAATACAACCAAAATCGACTTATTTCATAAGTCTGTTACAACTGATATAATGTTGTTTATCATTTATGCATGAATTAGATTGGAATTACTGAAGGAATTGATAATGATGCTGCAAATACAATGATGCAAAATTTTTGGGATTCTGCCATGGCACCACCACCTGCAGACGATGATAGCGAAACCAGAAGGTAACTGATAGGTCCAGCATGCTATTATTAGAGCACTGTGAATCTGAATTATTGTTGATTAAGCGTAAACAAAATCAATGACATTGAAGTGAGAGTTCTTTCAAGATGGCTTCTGAAGATGGGATGGATATTGGAAAAGCTGTTTATCTTTCACCTTCATTACCTAATACGTTTTCTTTCAAGATAAAAGATAGAAAGGGTAGGATGCATAGATTTATGTGTGGTAGGTTTTTATTTTAGTTACTAAAATATTAGAAATATTATGTTTTTAAAATTTGATATTAGTATATTACAGAGGTTGACTGATTTGATTTTATAAACAAGCAAAATGTAAGAGGATAGATGAAGTATCTGTTAGAACTTTGCTTGTGGAGAAGCGTCTAAAATCGCATTGGGATTTTGTCCTTGAGGAAATGTCATGGTTAGCTAATGATTTTGCTCAGGTTTGTTTTTGCTGATACAAATTGAAGTGCACCATGACCCCACAAACCCTATAGAATATGCTAAATTCAGATACCGAAGTGGTAACGGTCCTAATGGATCTAATTGTGGAGGTAAGAAACATTATCTTGGCTTCACTATAGGTTTGTTATTAATGTATTACAATTTTTTTTTTATTTTTGCTTACTTTGTTTAATAAAGACACCTTATGGGGTTGTGGCGCATGGTGCGCTTTATCATTCACAATCTCCCGAAGCCTTTTTTTTTTGCAATGTTCGGTCGATCTCATGGTTTTAAGTTCACGAGTTATACTCAGCTTATGGATCATATTGATTCGTGCATAATTCTTTGGTTTCCTACTGTTAAATTTTATCGTAGGTGGTTGGTTATACCTCAAAGTCCAAAGGACGCAAAAGGATACTACAAGACTTATTGAGAAATCTTCAGTTTAGTTGCTTGAGGAAAATAAGGTTGGATTGTAAAGGTTGGTTTGACGTATAACGTGGATATTGATTTTGTAATGTTTTTGGTTTGAAGCCCTAATAACTTTTAAGTAATGATTTTTGTTTCTTTTCATATTGTATTGATAATAATTTTGTGGTGGTGTGGTTTGATTCAGTTATTTGTATTTATTGATTTATAAATTAGGTGTTTTTTGTTACTTTCACGGTGTCGTTTACTACGTGCACGAACAATACTTTCATACTTTGTGATATGTTGCTTTATGTTTTCTTTTAATGTTTTAATTAACTTCGATTTAATTATTTCATATTATTTACAACTTTAGTAACTTCGATTTAATTATTTCATGACTTGGGAATGTACCGTGTTTACACATGGTCAGTTGTATATCGCGCTGTCAAGAGTTCAGAGTAAAGTTGGACTGAAGATACTAATATTGGATAAAAAAAGTTGAGTTAAGAATCAAACTGCAAACGTTATCTACAAAGAAATATTTGGAAGTTTGTAAATAAGTATTCAATCATATTTTTTTTAAACAGTTTAATTTCATTTTTATTTTTTTTGTATTTTTGTTAAACTATATTTATGTAGTTAGAATTTTCATCTTCATTTTCATGCCGTTTAAATAAATATGACTGCATCTTCATTTCAATATTTATTTTTTAATGGGTCAAATCAAACATTGTATAATTTATATATCATTTATAGGGTAACACTAAACTTTTTTATGATATTTCCATGCAACCCAAATTCTTTGGAATTTGTAATACGTAATTAAAACTTGTGTATTACAATATTTATAAAATAATATTTAACTCGGAGATATACCGGGTGTACACCCGGGGATCTAACCTACTTAATTATAAAATACTACAATTGAACAATTCACCGACTCTTTTCAACGTTGAATCTAGTCATTGCCACAACAGGTTATCCGGAAAAGCATCTTTTGCCTAATTATTCTTTAATAACATCACTAAATTTAAGTAAACAAACTGCATTTCATACCACGTACAGATTTATATGATATTTTAAAAAATAATATAACGTTTAAGATTTATCATTATTAGGGTCGACTTACAAAATATATAAAAGCTTATAATACGATTCTAACCCTAATTTTGCTCTTAACTTGTCATTAATAAGGAACCTTTTTGAAATTGTATGAATAAGTGTCAGATTCGATTCTGATGGCCCCCCGGTTTTCTACTACCGTGCATTTACTCCAGAGAGGCTTGCCTCTTGTGGAGGGTGCAACATCTGTCAAGTGGCACGTGGCGGGAAATTTTCCGGGTGGAAGCCCTAGTGCCCCTTATGCGCAGCCTCGTCTGGCTTGTGAGCCGGCCACTCTCGTGTCAGCGTGGGCCCGGTTAAGACAACATAGTCTGACCATTGGAGAGTGGCTAGGAGACTCCCCTTCTGGGGGTTGTGATGATCTCTGCCACAACATAGAAAATTCGCCATCCAAAAAAAAAAAAAGCCAACAAATTTTTAATGGCTAAATGCACTTACGCACACAATATTATGTGGAGGGTCACGGCCTATCTAAGCGGGTATGATAACTCCGTTAAAAATGAAAGTCATTTTCCAAAAAAAAAAAAAAAAGTTCACTAAACAAAAACTTGTATATGAAACTTTAATGGAGTAGTATAGTTAATTATAAGTGTCTGAAACTATGAGTACTTAAAGACAATATATGTAGTGTAAATTGTAATTTATTTTTTCATTGGAGTTAGATTTGTCTATGGGTTCCGTGAACTTTTAGTAATGGATTTTCAAGATTACCAAAAACATTTGGTATATGGAAAGTTATTATAAAGAAACAAATTACAAATTATCTAAAAATTCCTAGATTATACTTTATTATTTAAACATAATAATATCTAACATAAAATAGGTTAGTTAAATTGAAATTAGCTATTTGGAGGGTTCCCGTCCGGGCTTGGTCTTGAGTTCGAATCCTGCACACTACGAAAAAATTCCCTGTAACGGTTTGAGATAACTTCAAAGTGGACACTGGTGCGTGGGTAGTGATTCGAACTCGGGTTGAGAGGTTGTCTGTCGATTGGTTTCACCGCTGAAGTACACCTTCCAAAAAAAAAATTGAAATTAGCTCGTTAACAAGGATGAGGTAGATAATGTATTCAGGGGTGTTTAGTAACCTCTTAATAATTCTATTAAGAGATTACCTTTGAATCAGCCAGCATTAAATGTGTTTGGTTCACTAACATAATACTTGTGAATCAGTTAGCTTTCAATCATTAAGTTTTAAAATGATATTCAATAACTGCTTCTGAACACAAGATGGTATGTACTTGTTGATTTTAGTGTTTTCTTTTTCTTTTTCTTTTTTTTTTTTCGAATTATGTCATGTTAGAGAAAGTTGTTGGCTTTCAAGGGTTGCTAAAACATATTGCTAAAATTTGTTTCTGATTTTTGTTGACATGAAGTGATATTCAAACCCAAATTTTATTGGTTTACATTATGGAAATATTTTAGAGAATAGTAATCAAGTTTTACTAGTGTTCTAATTAGACCACTCATAAAAATATTTGTGCTAATTAAGTCATTGAAGTTTATTTTATGTTCTAATCCTATATAGTTTACCTGAATAGCAGGTATAATATCTATAATTGGAACATTAAAGTAAACTTGAGTGACCTGATTAGAACGTCAAAGTAAAGTTGACTTATCTAATTGGAAAAAAATGTTTTGTAAAAATTGTGAATATTTAAGAAAATGCAAAATTTTTAAAAGTGTTTATATTTTTTAATTTTTTTTATTTTTTTAATTTTAGAAATTGTGAAAAAAAAATGTTTAATAAAAATTGATGACCGTGTAAATGGGTAAAATATCTATGATCAGAACATTAAAATAACTTTAGTTACCTAATTGGAACAATTTTTTTATGAGTGACTTAATTAGAACACTCCTAAAACTAAGTTACTATTTAGCAAAGTTACCCCTTACATTAACCATGGAATTAGCTTTTTTTTTTTTTTTTTTTTTTTTTTTTTTTTTTTTTTTTTTTTTTTTTTTTGAAGGGCAAATTTCATTAAACAAAATCCAAAAAACGGCCTATCTCCAAGATGGAGATAGCCGGGAAATCAACAAAGTTACGTTACATCAAAGGAAAACCGAAGCCAATCCTTCCACTCAACTCTATTATATTTTGCCCTACCATTATACCAAAGAAAACTTAACGATTTAACATCAGCAATAATCTTCTTAGCGATCACTTTCGTCTCCTTGAACACCTTGTCATTTCTAGACTTCCATACCACCCAACACGTGATAATGAAAATGCCAAACAATAGCTCCTTCTTGGCTGCATTGCAATTCTGACTATCCGTAACGTATTGGATATCCGAGACTGCGAAAAAATAAATCGGGGGAAGCCGACACCATTTAGCAATCCCGGACCAAACCGCATCTGTGATGAGACAATGAGTAAAAAAGATGATCAACCGTTTCTTCACCGTCTTCGCATAAACTGCAATGAAGGTTACCCACCCAAATATTTCTTCGCAATAAAGCTTGTTTAGTGGGAATTCTATCCAAAAACAATCTCCACATGAAGATGTTGCACTTCGCCGGAACCCATTTACACCATCTAAAAGTACATACAACGCCCACATCGCTGCAGCTATTAACCCAACGCTTAGTATCTTGAACCGTAACCAACGATAAAGAAATGGAATTCCAGGACCATTCGTCCTTATCATGACTTAGCCTAGTATTAGTTACCAACCGGCAGCAGTCAATCAATTGGATCTGTTGCTGATCCGAAGCAGGATAAGCAGACCAGTCCCACATTAAAACGCCACTCAGCCCATCAGATCCAATCCTATCCGCAACTGTGCACCATTTATTCTTCTCGAGACGAAACAAATCAGGAAAAACGATCTTTAACGGCGTTCGACTAACCCACGGGTCGATCCAGAATCTAATACTTGAGCCGTCTCCAACTTTAGCTTGCATCAAACTATTGAAAGGCGATCCGTTGAGGATTAATTTCATCCCACTTTTAATAATTTTACCCCAAACACCTCTAATATACGGATTACAAGGGACCGAATTCCATCTTCTGTTAGACCCATGAATGGCGTCTATGACCTTCCTCCACATAGCATTGAGTTCCATTCTGTACCTCCAAATCCACTTTAATAAAAGAGCGTTATTAGACAAATCTAACTTGACGAGCCCGAGCCCTCCATTTTTCTTTGGAGTAGTAACTAACTCCCAACCCACCCAATGAATTTTATTTACATCCAAGTTTCCTCCCCACAAAAACCTTTTAATCATGGCTTCAAGTTTGTTTTTTTACCGTCACTGGCACTTTAAATAAAGCGAAATAATAAGAAGGGAGACTTTCCAATACCGATTTAATGAGAACCACCCTACCACCTATAGAAAGAACTCTCGACTTCCAACCCGAAAGTCGTTTTTTGAAGACTTCCACGATTGGATTCCAACTATTAATCCTTCCCATATTAGCTCCAACTTGAATGCCCAAATACTTAAAAGGAAGCTCTCCCATCCCACATCCCAACCCCTCGGCCTTCTCTTTAAGCTCATTCGTATCCACCCCAATACCGTATAAGATAGACTTTGAAATATTGATTTTCAAACCTGAGCATAGGTGAAAGATCCGAAGAATTCTTTTAAGGACCTTGAAATTAGAACTCAACCACTCTCCCATAATCATGGCGTCGTCAGCGTATAATAAATGTGAAATAACCGGACCCTCATTAGGTAGTTTAACACCCGTAAACAAACCATCATCGCAAGCCTTTTTAACGAGACCCGATAAAGCTTCCATAACAATAATAAAAAGGAAAGACGATAAAGGATCACCTTGCCTTATGCCCTTCTCACAATTAAACTCGAACGTGGGTGAACCGTTAACTAAAATGGAGGATCTAGCTGACGATAACACCCCGTATATCCACGAACACCAAACCTCGGGGAACCCCATTTGCCGCATCACCATTAACAAAAAAACCCCAATTCACATTATCGTAAGCCTTAGCAAAATCTATCTTGAACATGAAAATTTTCTTACTGGTTTTCTTGGCCCACGTAATCACCTCGCTCATAATCAAAGGACCGTCAAGAATGTTCCTTCCCGCAATAAAACCTGTTTGATTTTCATTAACCACCTTATCCACCACCACCTTTAGCCTATTGGCGAGAACTTTGGATATAATTTTGCTAATAATACCAATCAGATTAATAGGCCGATAATCCCCCAAGTTAAGCGGATCCTTGATTTTAGGAATTAAAGTGATGAAAGAAGACCCGGCTCCACGACTAATCCGCGCATTAAGAGAAAAATCTTGAAAGACAGCTAAGAAATCCTGCACAAAAAAAGACCAGAATTTTTTTATAAAACGAAAGTTGAACCCGTCGGGTCCCGGAGCTTTGTCGCTGCCACAATCAAAAGCTGCTCGTTTTATTTCTTCTTCTGCGAAAGGTTTGATCAACGAATAAGCGTCAACCAAATCCAAAAGTTTCAGCCCGTAACAGTCCAAGTAAGGACGTTCTTTCATGTCCTCCTTAAACTTATTTCGAAAAAATTGTAACACCTCCTTTTTAATAAAATTTGGTTTGGTTTCCCACATGCCATCGATCATGAGACCCGGGATGGCGTTGGATGCCTTTCGATTGTTAATGAACCCGTGAAAAAAGAAGTGTTCTCGTCCCCCTCCTTTGCCCATCTAACCCGAGATTTCTGCTTTAAATCTTGAATACGGAACTGCTCAATCTCCTTTAATCGATTTATGCCGGCCTCATAAACCCAAGATTCTTCTTCTGTTAAATCCCTTTCTTCCAAGAAAGATTGAAGATCATTAATTTCTGCCCTTAAACCATTCTCTTCGTCACCCTCTTTCGCCTTAATGTCTTTAATCCATTTCGTGATATCATTTTTAAGGCTTTTAAGTTTAGTCATAAAAATGATATCTGGAGCATAACCATGAGCATCATTGAACGAATTGTTACAAACGTTTTCTATGATCTCAGCCAACCCATCCCTGTGCAACCACGAGTTATAGAATCGGAAAGGTTTTGCGCCGAAATTCCGATATACAACCCTCAAAATCAAAGGACTATGGTCAGAGAGTTCCCGAGGTAAAGCGCGATATTCCGCATTAGGCCAATCCCCTAGGAAACTATGAGATACCAAGATCCGATCAATTCTACTCAATTTATTTCCTGCCGAAAAAAGTAAATTTACTGCCTCGAAGAGAAAATTCGCACCCTCCAATATCATCAATGAAATCATTGAACTCTTCAGCATCAAGAATATGAAATTTCGAATTGCGCCTCTCTTCGCTACTTCTAACACAGTTAAAGTCCCCAACTAACACCCAATATTTATCATTCAACTGCAACAAAGGTTTAATATCCGCCCAAACCCTTCTTTTTTTGATCAATTTGTGCGGCATATAAACATTTATACATACCACCTCCTTGCCACTTTCTTTAATAACCCCCGAAACGCTAATAAAGTTATCATGCTTAATAACCACCGTATCAACCAATACTTTAGGATCCCATATTGTGATTAACCCACCCGACCTCCCTGAAGAAGGGACCCAATCGAAGCTAAAATCAGAATTTCCCCAAAACTTACCAATATCAAATCCTTCCAGAGAGGTAAATTGCGATTCCTGAATCATCACCATAGCAACTTCATTATCCCGCCGCATTCTACGAACCCAATCCCCTTTACTGTCCGACCCTACCCCACGAATATTAAGGGACAAAAAATTCATTGACAACCACCTTGATAACCTTCTTCCCTTACCATAGACTCCACACATGTTTCGAAACTTGCTAGATTACGAGCTCCTAATTGAACACCGAGTTGGATGGTTTCTAACACTTCATTTTTTTGAACCTCATCTTCTAATGGAACCTCAGGGACTTTAATCTGTGAAGAGCCACTAATCCCGTCCAAATTCGTCATACCAGCATCTATTGGACCATTGAAATTTTCGTGGGCTCCAATATCATTATTAACAACCGTAGGAGTCATCTGGTTTGCTAATGGGCCTTGACTTACTGCATAAATGAAACGATCCAGATCGAAAAGGTCTTCATCAGCTCTGGGCCTTTTTTTGGGCTTGCCTTGGCCCACAGGCGAATTTGAGGAATTCCTCCTGGATTTTTTACGAAATGTCTTTGACTTATTTTTTATTTTTGCCCCATTCCAAATATTATTTTCTATATTTGTATGTTGCCTAATTTCCTCAAAATCCCCACCATATTCATTATCCTTTCCTTCAATATTGGAAACTCCGTTATTCTCGGGGTCATTTATTGAATTTTGACCAACGTCCTCATCATTTGAATTTTCCATAGCGCAATCAATGTCCTCATTATCGGAAACTTGTAACGAATGTTGACTAGATCCCACAAAATCCGCATTTTCCAAATCATTCTCGTTCTCCACATGGGCGTTTCCTTCAGGGCGTACGTCATCTATAGGAAAGATGACGTCATGCTGATCATCTTCTTCCATGCAACCAGAATCCTCCCCCTCGATCAAACAATCCGGAACCCAGTCCCCGGAATCTTCATCTACAACGACTGGAAATACCTTATCCTTCCATCGAAGATTAACTTCTTGATGGATCCTGTTAACCGATTTACAAAGTATTCCCATCGACACATGAGAAAAATCTTCATCAGCTTCCGAATTGCAAGGGCCTTGTATAACATCTCCAAACTTGGAACCAATCTCCATGATAACTTTATCAACGACTAAACACGTAGGAATCCCAAAAACTTTAATCCATGCAACACGTTCGAAATCCAAAATCTGGCCTTCCCAGACTTGTAGAGTATGGAAAACCGATTTCCACATGTCTGTTTTCTCCAAAAACCACGTTTTATCCTCATTTGATTGAAAAACAAGGATAACATGCAATCCTCCCAAATACTTAATATTGATCTTCAGATTAACAGACGAGAACAACCAGTTTCTGAGATTGGTCAATGCTTTAAACTCGATAACCCTACCAACCAACCCAACATTGTTCCAGGAAGAATGCAAGCTTACCTCAGATGGCACGTTAATATCCAAAGTTTTCTGCTCCTCATCGATTCCGAGTAAAGTGGCTCGGAACGACTTACTTCCACTCGTACCCACGCCAGTTGTAACCCCTTTCCCCGGTAGATCCTGATTTAGTGTAACATTCCTTTCAGGCATCGTATCTTCCACCGGTCGCCACACTTTGTCAATCTTCTTCTGGGCAGTCATACCATCTACAAATCTTGCTAATACGATGTATAACTTGTAGCTTCCTATCCAAATATCCTTCAACTCATTCTCCAATAACTCCGGATCCTTGATGTTACAGAAAGACACGAAGCCAAACCTTTTCCCGAGCTTGTCAAACTTCCTCGCAATGTATGTTCCTTGAATCTGACCGAACTCCTTCAACACATATGCCAGATCTGCTGACGAACATTTAGGAGGAAGATTAGAAACGAAAACCTTAGTGATCTTCTTGTTGGTCCCATCGTCTTCTTGTCGATTCGATCTCCTATCCTTCTTGTTCGGTATGTCATACCATTGATCAACCTTGTACCGTTCCCTACCCGTCATGGAGAGAGAGAGTTTTGCTCGTAAGTGATATATATCTTTAAAATATGGAATTAGCTAGGAAATGTATAATGTGAAGAATGCCATATTGAATCCCTGAACCATCTGTATAAATCGCTATTAGTTCTTAGCATGAGCTATAAATTTAGCTCTAAATTGATATTAATTGTGGAATCGGATCACGTTGTGGAGTCCTTCACATTGTTAAATGAGATAAAGGCTCAGAAGTTAGAAGTTAGAACTACCGGAATTCTACGTCTCATCAGGGGGAAGGGGCACTTATAGTATTTTTTTTTTTCATTTCACTGATTTTAACCAATTATGCACTGTCACATCACTTCACTGATTTCCTTCACTGAAACATTTTTTTGCAGGCAGCACTTCATTGATTCTTTTTTTTTTAATTTTAAGACAAATATAACTTTTTAAAAAAAAATCACACGGTTTTAACACCAAACTGTCAACACAAGTTAATTTCAACCGTCTCCATCCAACACAGTCAAATATATTTATTTCAATTAATATCGGTGTAATCTAACCGTCAGATTATAATTAATTTTACATTCAAAACGGTTGGATTTTTTTACTATAAAAACCACCATATGACGGTGGTGAAAGCACAACTCAAATCAACACAATATCAATAACATTTCCACCACAGAACATAAGCATGACCCGTTGGACAGAGAACGAAGAAATCGCCTTGGTTGTGTGCGTCATAGACGCACAAAACGACCCGTCCTTGCAGCGCCAACGCCGCCCATGGTTGGGTTCCAGGGACACACGGTTCTGGGACCGTGTATTGGGTGACTTTAATCAACAGGTCGGCCCAAGTCGTCGCACAATCGAGAGTCTACAAAGATAATGGGCTGACCTAAACGTCAAGTGTGATCGGTGGACGACATTGTACGAGCGCACAATGAGCCGCCACCCGGGCATTGGGGAGGAGATTGCTATGGAGATGACCCATGCAACCTATGCGGGTCATTACCGCGTAACGTTTGACCATATCCAGGCGTGGCACTCCTGCGCGAGCTTTAAGTGTTATTTTTTTATGTTTTTAATTAATGTTTAAATATTTAATGAATTATGTTTATGTTTTTTTTGTTATTTAATGGTGTTTTAGTTTACTTTTGTTAATTTTTAACACACGCGGTTATAAAATACAATAACAAAAAAAAAACACACACACACACATGGTTATAGTAAAAACTAATTTAATTTAATTCAAAAAAAACCTGGTACCAGCCCATTAGATAGAACCAGCAAAACAATCCACATGACTTATCATGTGCATTTAAACTTTACTTAATCTTATATCAAACTTGTCTACTCTTAAAAATTAGAAAAATAAATAATAACAATAAAATGAAGATAATGGGGGATATTCTCACGCAAAGGTATCATGACAAATTATTCCATTTTTTCCCGGGTCGTATGATTCTTTGGCAGTTTGGCATGTTTGTTTTTTTTTTTCAAGATAAACTTCATTCAAAAAACGCCATAGACGGTCCTCAAGACCTGTAGGCACAAAAACGAAATTACATCAACTTCAAAGGAAAATTACACAAAACATTCCAATCTATGTCTTTAAATCTGGATCTATTCCGAATCCAAAAAAACGATGTTGTTTTTATATGCTCCATGACTTCAATGGCTCTTCGTCTTTTATCTTTGAAAATTATGTTGTTTCTTTCATTCCATAATGCCCAAATAGTGGTAATCATAATCCCTCTTAAGATGTATCTATTGTCCTTCGTAGTAGCTTGAGAATCTGCCATCTACAGAAGGTTCGAAACTTCAAAAGCAAAAATAGGAGATAACCGACACCAAGCTTAAACCCTCGACCAAATCTCCGCTGCATATAAACAACTAGTAAATAAATGGGTCGTCGTCTCTTCGTTGGAGTTACAAAGATCACACAAATCATTCGGCAAAGAAACTCCTCGTTTGATCAACTATATCTTTGTTGGTAGACGATTAATCATTGCCCTCCAAGCCATAATCTTACACTTCATAGGTGCCCAACCTTTCCAGCTCATGTGCCAAATATCATGTTGTGGAGGGTCGGTTAACAGCAGCTTTTTAGCCTTCTTTACCGAAAAAATGTCTTCCTTATGTACTGTCCATTTCCAGTCATCGCAACCTCCTCTCCAGACGTAATCATGGATGTCTGACAGTAAGCAAAAGAGCTCTGAAACCTGCTCCGAAGAAGAAGGAACCATGCTCCAGTCCCAGTTCAGAATTTTTACACCATTAACAACTTGCAACCTGTCCGAAACAGTCGCCCATTTCCTTCTTTCGATCCTGAAATGATTAGGATAAATATAACGATGCGGTTCATTATGAAGCCAAGAGTCTACCCAAAAATTAATCGACGACCCGTCACCCACAATACCAACAAAATAACTATTGAGTGTGATGCCATTCCGAACTCTTTTTACCCCTATTTTAGCAATTTGTTTCCAACACCCGCTAGCCGAAGGAGAAACAAATTTAATGATTATGATAATATTAATATATGCTTATAAATTAGGGTTATTCAAAAAGCTCGTGGCTTATTGTTCGCTCGAATTTAGCTTGGAAAAAGCTCACTCGACATGACTCGATTTGAAACCAAATTGAGGCGGCTTGACTTGGTAAGAAAGGGAGTCTAGCTTAGTTCAGTTTATAACGAGCCAGATTGGCTCGGTCGTTATCTTATATTGGTCTAGCTCGAATTATTTTACTTATAGTATAATTTTTATATACATATCTATCTATTTAATAATTGAATACATCTCGGGTCGAATGAAGACCTTAGAGAGAGCATGAGGGATCCAAAACTGTAAATGGAGCTCCGAATATTTTCCTATAAATACCATTTTGTATTTTTTTTCTCCATTCTACCATCAATCTCTAATATTCCTTAAGAATTCTTCCACCCTACCTTCCTCATTCTTCTTTTTCATTTTTTCTTCCAGGTATCTTTTCCATTTGATCTTCGAGGTCTGTTATTACATCATTTTTCATTTCTGATTCGAGGTCTGTATTTGTATTTTACAATTCTGGATGATACAAAATGGTATTTTAACTATTTATTTTTTTCACTTCCATTTACCGGACAATTTTTCTTTAAAATGTAGAATGGATATAAATTCAAAGTTGTTTGTAACAATTTCCGTATTTAATGGTTAAAACTATTTCCTGATGATTATGGTTTCCAGAAATCTTTTAATTCCATTAGAATACATAGTTTTTTTCGGAACAAATGGATACAAAGTTGTTTCTAAATATGGCTATTTTTTGGCTAATTTCGGATGGATTCAAATGTGTTTCTAACAATTATTTTTTTCGACTTAATTAGATAGATCCAAAAGGTGTTTCTAATAATTTATTCGGATGGAATATATACAAATATATCGGGTTTATTTAACATATTTGTTTTTCATTTGAAAACCAGGATTCCATCCGAAGAAACAAACTCGATTATGGCTTATCACAAAGGTGACCAATTCTTCAAGGTGATGCATGACCCTTCGGCAAGAGTTTTGGTATGAATGTCATTTTCATCTAAATATGGCTATTTGTTTTTATAGACAAATTGATTATTTCTTTTTTTAATGTTGTTTTTATCATGTTCATCCAGACATTGCTGAAAGCCATGAACAGGTTTTTGTTCTCTAAAAACATATACAACAATATTACAATTGCCACATACCATGGACAATCTTGGTTGGTGCTATTAGAATTGATAGATGATGTTTTTTGTTTAACAAATGGATGGTCTAAAGTTGTTCATGATTTATGCTTCTCAAAGTTCTACATCATTTTCGACTTTATTACTCCAAATACGTTCATGATGAAGCATTACAATCATACTACAAATACATTCAAAATTTATTAGTCAACCCTCATTTACTCAACAATTATTAGGATTGACCATTGACCTTTATTAGTCAACCAATTATTATGTTATTATGTAGTGGTACTTTAGTGGAGGCATCACAATAATATTCAAATCAATAAAATTATGGACTTTGATTAACTATTAAAAATATATTTTAGGTAGCACTATATTATCGATATATCAATCAATCAATGGGATTAAGAACCTTTCTTATCAATTTTACCGTAATTTATATATTGGCGTATATACCATAATTCGAAATTTATTAGTCAACCCTCATTTACTCGGCAATTATTAGGATTGACCATTGACCTTTATTAGTCAACCAATTATTATGTTATTATGTACATCATTGACCATTGACCATGTGTCAATCAATATATTTGTATGTGGTATTTTATTGGAGGCATCACAATAATATTCAAATCAATATGGTAATCAGTGCTTGAGTCATCCTATCGACTTTCACTTTCAATTTTAGTCAACCCTCATTTACTCGGCAATTATTAGGATTGACCATTGACCTTTATTAGTCAACCAATTATTATGTTATTATGTATATCATTAACCATTGACCATGTGTCAATCTATATATTTGTATGTGGTACTTTAGTGGAGGCATCACAATAATATTCAAATCAATAAAATTATGGACTTTGAATAACTATTAAGAAATATGTTTTAGGTAGCACTATATTATCGATATATCAATCAATCAATGGGATTAAGAACCTTCTTTATCAATTTTACCGTAATTTATATATTGGCGTATATACCATAATTCTAAATTTATTAGTCAACCCTCATTTACTTGGCAATTATTAGGATTGACCATTGACATTTATTAGTCAACCAATTATTATGTTATTATGTACATCATTGACCATTGACCATGTGTGTAACATTTCGCACTAAATACATGTACGTTACGAAATAAAACGACAAGCCTTATTATTATTATTATTTTTGTGATATTTTGAACCCTAATACAATGATAAATATTCATACATACACATATTTATATTTATATATATATAAAGGTTTATAATAATTATAATAATTATAATAATAATAATAATACATAATAATACATAATAATGTTGAAACAATAAAACTAGTTGGTTAAACATTCTTAACCCATGCAACAGCCCAAGCCCTCCTTCCTTTTAAAAGACTGAGCCCAATCAACCAGCCGGCCCACCCAGACAAGCCCACAAACCTGGCCCATTAGCCTCTCCCCTTCCTTCATTGTTTTAAAAAAAAAAAAGAAAAAAAAGGGTCCTTGCTGCCCACGTGAATCGAACCCGAGTCAAACCAACAACACCACACCACACTAACCAACTGGGCTAGCCATCACATCTGATTCAAACCAGACGCGGTTTAATTATATCATCACTTGAAAACCTTCACAGTTGACTTGAAAAGTCAACTGTGATGAACAACTTACCTTAATCAATCGCGTTAACTCTTGATTAGGCTATTATTGGCAACGCCACACGATTTCCGGTCCATTATGACTCAGAAACACGTTTATAAACATCCAATTATTACCAATTTTCCTTTATGCGCGTATAACATTCATTGTTTAGTCAAATCTTACCATTTCTTCGATCCAGTGTTTAACCCTATAAATTGGACATTCACGAACCATCACAATTCGCTCATACATCTTTCTTAACCATCAATCCCTCTTAATCATCCTCTGATCTTGTTATTCGATTGCATTTTGACTTTCAAGGTTGACCAACCTATCGAGCTCAAAACAACCTTGTAAGTATAATTATTTTGCTGGGTTTTGATCATCGGCATCCACACATCAAAAACCCTAAGTTTAATCAGGTTATTGATGTGTGAATCGTCTGATTAGAAAAGCTAGGGCTCGTGGGTTGAATATTGGGGATAATCACGATTAACATATGGTATTTATTTTAAAACAAACGGGAATAAACACAACCACTGGTCTGGACCAAGTGGTTGTGTCTGTTGCTGTGTACCTAAGCCACCCGGGTTCGAGTCCCGGCAGTGGCGTGATTTTTTCTTTTTCTTTTTCAGTTTTAAACAAAACATTATATATAAAACATATAATGTTATAAATTCGTTTTTAAATATTAAAACTGTTTTAAAAATTCTAAAAATTTTAGTTTAAGCTAATCTGATAAAAAGTTTCACCCACAATTTTTAGTTTTCAAAAATTAATTTATTTAATATATATAATAATTAAATCAATTTTATTCTATTATATTTATAAAATTCCATTAAAATATCAAAATAACTTTATAAATTTCCACAAAAATTATCCTAAGTTTTTATAACAATAAACTTTTCTGAAATGATTTTTATTTCAGAAAAATCATTTATTTAATATTTTCAATCAATTTTTGTTAGATTTAATCATAATTAAATCATAATAAATCCAATTTTTAGTATTTTTGCACCAAAATTTTATACAAATTATTTCTGAATTTTTGGAACAGGAATATAAATTTTAAACCTTTAATTCTTTAATTTTAATATTTTTAAACATTAAAGTTAAATTTGACAATTTGTTATATTAATATTCTATTTTAAAGTAAATAATTTTATAAAAATTATTTTTACACTTTAAACACATTATTGTGACCATCTTAAATTTAAATTTCATAAAAACATTTTTGGTTATTTATTTACTAATATTCCCTCAATTATCAAACATTTTTGTTATTAATCAAACAAGTATTTATCCCCAATTCGAAGCCCTAGAACTTATACATTTGTAGACTAGATAGACTTAGACATATTTATTACCTTATTATAGGGTGATACTTGACACATTTGGGCAACACCATTATTCAATCTTTCCAACAGATATAACATTTTGCTAAGGTGAGTTTTACATAGCCCCTTTTCTATTTATCACCATTTTTGGGGTGAAACATGTTACAACAATATTTATGCAATTCAATCATCAATGTGTCTATGTGTATTTCTATGTTGCATTATGTCTTGAACATGACTAGGGTAAGCACAATTCTAGCATAAACATTCATCAGCCAAACGGTATACATTGATAGATCTATTGGACTGACAATCCCACCTGGATACGTGCCTCCTACAAAGGTTACGTGGGTGTTTGTTACTGCAATATAAACGAGTGAACCATGAGCGTATGGGATGTACCACAATACAACAGTCACAATGGTTGATTATGCACACGATTTACTTCTAGTATGTTTTCACATATGGACTAGATTGCCATGACACATGAATTGCACAACAATTTTATTCTATTATCAAAACCTATGTAATTCTCACCAACTTTTGTTGACCCAAAACATTTTCAACTTAACATGTTTCAGGTTCTACTTGCTTGAAGATTTGCTTGAAGATATGTGCATAGTTTTATTCAATTTGATGTACGAATTCTTGTAGAACAATTGTATGTAAATTATTTAAATCATTTAATGAAATTTATTATTCACCATGAGCTACTGAACAATCATCACTACGTGACATCCCGATGTTTCCGCTATCGGTTGGGGTGTTACAATGTGTCAATCTATATATTTGTATGTGGTACTTTAGTGGAGGCATCACAATAATATTCAAATCAATATGGTAATCAGTGCTTGAGTCATCCTGTCGACTTTCACCTTCAATTTTAGTCAACCCTCATTTACTCGGCAATTATTAGGATTAACCATTGACCTTTATTAGTCAACCAATTATTATGTTATTATGTACATCATTGACCATTGACCATGTGTCAATCTATATATTTGTATGTGATACTTTAGTGGAGGCATCACAATAATATTCAAATCAATAAAATTATGGACTTTGATTAAATATTGGCGAATGTATACCATAGGCGGATGACATATAATTATGGTATATATCATCAATCAATAACATTAATCAAACATCTAATAATTTCGAATTACATTCAAACATTGATTGTATATATGTAACGAAAAAATACGCATGGTAAATTAGACTTATTATGGCTAATTTAAGCAATTGTCTTCTTTTTGATAGGTAATTTTTTTTGTAAGGCAATTTAATCAATTGTCTCATCATTACATTCAAACGTTAATAGCCTAATTTAAGCATTTGTTAATAATTACGAGACTTATTAGAAATTATTCTAATTTAAGTAATTGTCAATCATTACATTCATACATTAATTGTATATATGTAACGAAAAAATCCATATTCGGTGAAGCATTACATTCAAACCTTAATTGTCTAATTTAATCAATTGCCATTGAATAAATTGTGGTGATTTAAGCAATTGTCATTGAGTAGATTTATGCGGCCTTCCTTATTTTGATGTTACTATTTTCTTTTACGTTTTTTTTAATGTGTGGTTTTAATATACTTTGATGTTATTGTCACCAATATCAATTGAAGACATTAATATCGATCAACAGACATAATATGTATCAATATTAAAGTGTCACGCTGTTGAGACATAGCAATTTGACTTCGGATTTAATTTACCCAATATAACAAAAAATATGAGGTTGCCTTCAGGAAGCTGCAAGTCTGATATCGAGAAAACTAAAAAGTTTACAGCTTGGCTTTTGGATATAGGAGAAGGAAAGGTGGATACAATAAGTGATGGTGAAGATGTTATTGAGATACCTGATGACTTACTTATTTCTCAATCTTCAGATCATGTTTCTGATTTGATATCCTTTGTGTATCCGTCACTTTTGGATAACATCCACATTCCGAATTATTTTCAAGATCGAGCTATATTGGCACCAAAGAATGAAGTTGTTCAAGAAATTAATGATAGATTACTTTCAATGTTTCCTCGTGAGGAATTTGAGTATCTAAGTTCAAATAGTGTTTGTCAGTCCGAAGATGTTAATGAACAGGTTGATGAAAGATTAGTTTCTCCTGATGTTTTGAATGGTCTTAAGTTTTCTAGAATACCAAACCACCGTTTGGTTTTGAAAGTTAGTGTCCCCGTAATGTTACTTAGAAACATTGATCAGAAAATGGTTTGTGTAATGGGACAAGGTTACAAGTTGTTAAAATGGGAAAACGTGTAATTGAAGCGAAAATCATTTCAGGAAGTAACATTGGAATGCGAACGTTTATCGAAAGAATTACTTTATCCCATTCGGATAAGAAAATTCCTTTTAAATTTAACAGAAGACAATTCCCACTTGCTGTTTCTTTCGCAATGACAATAAACAAGAGTCAATGGCAATCCTTATCCAGAGTTGGTTTGTATTTGAAGGATCCAGTTTTTTCACACGGGCAGTTGTATGTTGCGCTATCAAGGGTCAAAAGTCGAGATGGACTGAAGATAGTTATACTAGATGAAGATGGCGAACTGACGAACAAAACATCAAACGTTGTGTACAAAGAAGTATTTCAAGATTTATGAATAATTTTATAACATTTTGATGCATTTTTTTTTACTTATCTTCATTAACGTTATGTACATACAACTTCAATAATACAGGTATTATTTTAATACTTTTTTTATTTTTTCTTTGGGTTGCACCGTGGGTACCCACGGGTCTCTAACCTAGTAATATATTATAAAAGTTGTTATTATTTACACGTATTTAAAAGTGTAGTTGGATATCTATGGCACAGTTTTATTATGATGCTAATGAACAAATATTGCGTTTCTTTGAAATTTGAAACTTTTTTATTTAGCTAAACTTGATTTTGGCATGTAATGTATTAAATTGAACTTGTTTTAAACGTGTTTTTTTTAAACTATTGAATTTTGAAATTAATTATTAAATTTTCTTTTTAAATCCGAGCCTAACCAAGCTGAGTTGAGCCAGCTCGGTTAAAAATTAAGCTGAGCTTGAGCTTAGACTCTCAGCTCGGTTTCAAATCCTAGCCGAACCGGCTCGGTTTATAATCGAGCTGAGCTTGAGCTTGCCCTAGCTCGACTATGTTCGGCTCGGCTCATGAATAAATCTTTTAGAAATGTTATTAGAGGGTGTTTGGGATTGAGTTTGGAAATGCAAAAGTGCTTTTTGTCAGAAGTGCTTATTGGCTTATGCCTTTTTGAAAAGGAGTTTTTAAAAAAAAAAAAAAGTGTTTGAATTAGCTTTTGGGATGAGAAATGTCAAAAAGTCAATAGATTGTTTTTTAAGTGTTTTGCTTAACTTATTGTGAATATTGGTTGTATGGGTGATAGATTTGTAATTTTTTTCCAAAAGCTAAAAGCCAAAAGCCAGGATTTATAACTTCTCAAAAACAGTTTTTCCGCCCTTAAAAGCCAAAAGTCAAAACAGAAAGTGCTTTTGGGTTACACAAACAGCTTATTGACTTATTGGCTTCTTCGAAAAGCCAATAAGTCAATAAGTTGTTTTGAAACTCAATCCCAAACACCCTCTTAGAAGTACAACAAATCAACTTTCATCTATTTCATAATCATTAGATGCCTAGATAAGAGTTGGAACTCACAATATTATGTTTAGGGGGTGTTTTGGGATTGATTATTTAAAACAGATTATGCGTTTTGGAAAAGCAGGGATGGAGCTGCTTATAGATTATTGTGTTTTGGTAGCCTAAAAAACTGATTATCTGCGTTTTCAAAACGCAATCCGAAACACTAAAAACGGATTATCTATGTTTTCAAAACGCAATAATCTAAAAATCAGATTCAAAACGCAATCCCAAACACCCTTATATTTTTTTTGAAAGGCTTAGTTCAGTGGAAATCCTTGTACAACCTTAACCTAGCGGTCTCAAGTTTGAATCCCTATCCACATACCGATGTCCTCCTTGCTTAAGCTCAAACCGTCACGGAGAATTTTTTTTTTTTTGGTGTGTATGGATCGAACTTATGACCTACCCCCAGGATAGGATCCCCTAAAAAAACCCACCTTACCTCAAACCAGCTATGCTGAAAATCATTAGCTGTTGGCCTTTTACATAATATACTATTATAAATCCCCGTGCAATACGGCGCAAAAGCTGTATATGTTAAACAAAACAATATCATTAGATTTAGCTAAACAAAAGTTACCCATGTAGTCAAAAACTATAGTTGTGACATGCCCGAAATAATATCGGCTATGAGGCTCCATAAGAAATAAAATATTATAAAGTTATAGAATGGGCTTAGTGGTGCTTTATGGGAAAATAGGGTGTAGTGAGAAGGGGTTTCATGGGGCTTTATAAATGATTGAGTAATCATTGCTTAATTATTGTTTTTTTATTTAAATAATAATATTAAATACCAAATAATATTTTATTAAATAAAAAAAATTACAAATACTAAAAAAAATATAAATACTAAAAAAAGTTACAAATACTAAAATAAAAATTACAAATACTCATAGATTATATTTATTCTCGATTTGGGCCTTGCGTTTCAAACACGGTTCCAACACTTTGCCGGTTAGGTGGTCGTGCGACTTCGTGTAAAACTCAAAGTCGCGTTCAAATTGTCGATCCCTCATAAGCTCGACCACCTCTTGGTTTTCTTGGATACGTTGAGCCCCGATGTCGCGTATGTCTTGTAGGCGTTGGTTCATCTCAGAAAACGTCTGACTTAACTAGTTCACCCCTGATGAAGACTCCGACCGGGCAGACGGGGTAACTCTTCCGCCCCAGGAAAAACACATTTTCTTCGGCGTTTAGGTCGATGTATCGCGCGTTAGACATTGGCGTTTTGGGATCAACCGACTCGGAGGTTTTGGACTTCTTTGAAGGCCTCGTATTTCTGGCCCTAGATGAAGAAGTTCCAACCATCGGGCGGACGTTGGACCATTTGGAGCAATCTCGTAGGAGCCGCCAAAGCCTCGGGTATTGAAAATTCCCATGTATAGCTTTATATTCTTCCAAACCCGCCTCCAAAATATGCTCATCGCTTTGGTCGGATTTCTAACCGTACCTTGTGCGTTGATAAATGGCTTGAAAGTTGGTGAAGTTACTGTTAATATCGCTCCACTTGCCCGATATTGAATCCGCGGGCTGGTAGTCTTCTCTCCTACCAACGAGACCAAAAAATATTGTTCGGATTCTTTTCCAAAACTCACATTTGTTTTGATAGTTCACTAAAAAAACCAAACCAAAAAATATATAAGTGCACGTTGAAAAAAATATGTAAAAAAAATATAACATAGCAAAAAATATATATCTTACAAACTGATGTGCTCAAAGTGGTTTAATAAAAACTACCTAAATTAACCTAAACTAGACACTCTAAGTTTTAAATTTATAAACTAAGACTCTCTAAACCTAAACCACACAACCGGCAAGTGTACCGGTCAGTGCAGTACAGCTAAAGTAAGTCTGAGTATCGAACCCACGAGACTCTAATGGAAAACGTAAACTATACTCGACTACTTATCTACAACCTGACTAAATAATGTTTTGTTGCTTAAGGGGGGGGGGGGGGGGGGGGGCTTTGCTAATAAAACTAAATGCAAGAAAATAAAGATGAACTAAAATAAATTGAACTGAACTGAACTTAATACTCGAACTGAGCTGGACTGAATTCAAATGATGGTGAAGGTACTACCTAGGTTAGAATCCTACTCTTGACTGACGAACTTCTATGGTTATGGAACTAGCTATGGAACCGGGATCTTCAAATACTAAACTTACAGGATAAACTAGAGGACCATCAACCCTTCTCAAGGAGAAACCTAAAGGTTACCTATACGCCGTTATACTACCGATTGAGATGTTACCCTTACAGGCTTACCCAATCAACAAAAACCACTCCTATGGAAAACACTAGCAATTTACCATAAACTAGTTGCTAACACGCAGTCCACAACCTAACACGCATTCATACATGAAAGACATTCACAAAAACGCATGTGGAGTAAATAATTATTAATTGAATAAAACTAGATACGCATATACACCAGATCAAAAATAATCAAAGTCTTTACTAAATCATCAACCCATAGTCAAAGTTCCAAAAACCATAAAAACAATCATTCAATCATGAGTATTCATCAAAACCTACGTAGTAACAAAAGTCTAGCCAATAAAAGTCATGATAAAATCAAAAACAATAAAAGACAGTTAAATTTATGGTGTTCACAACGGGTAGCAAATAAATAAATAAATAATTGAATTAGAAACAACCCATGCTCGCACCAATGCTAAGCATATAAAATCATGTATAATCATGTTTACACCTTTGAAACACGTATTTGCACATAGTATCACATGTATGTATCAATCCACGTATAACAGTTAATTCAACTTATGTAATTCCACCAACGGGACTCAAGACTAGTGTATATTCCAAAATATCCTCCAGATCAGTGAACCCTGGACAATTCTAACCTGACCCGACTCAACTGACCCAGTTAAGTTTGTTTGTAAATGTTTTTCGCTAAGGTAGACTTATGTTTTACCAAAATGTTTAAGCTGAACATGCCGAGTGTCACACATACACTAATCGTTAGAGGTGAACAAAAAAACTGGTTCAAGAACCGAAACCGTGGAACCGAACCAGAACCGGTTCCGGTTCCAAACCGGTATACAGTGGAACCGGTTTCGGTTCCTCTAGGAACCGCCGGTTCCAGCACCAGTTCCACTATTTTAGCCAAAAACGGTCCGGAACCGGAACCGATCTCAAGAACCGGTCCCAGAACCGGTTCCACCGTTAGAATAGGCCAAATTTGTTTTTTTGATCGTTAGGTTCGTTCATAGCCGTTAACTGGCCGTTTTTTTCACCCAAAATCACCATTTTGCCACCCTTGTTTATAAATAGGTTTTGGATGTTTTGGTTGATCACAACACTCAAAAACGCAAAAAAAACAACCCGAAAACACAAAAACCGCTATCGTATACACTTAATATTGTGTTCGCTTTGCTTTTATTACATCATTCCGTGGCTTCATCTTCAAACCCATCCCAAATCGGTTCCACAAACGAGCCTACCATTGTTTAAATTTTCGAGACGACACGAAATGCCGAACTTTTTGGTGAAAATGGTTATTTCGACTTGTGTCTTATGTCGAATGGCGAAAAAAAAAAAAAAAAAAAGCATGTTGTAGAAAGTTTTAATTTAATTTTCCATGTTTCTTTTTTCGGAATCCTAAAAACAAAAAACAAAAGTCGTAATTTTATGTTTATTTTTTTTTGCCATCGGCTTTTTTTTTAATTGTGCACGCAAGAACCGATTCCGGAACAGAAACCGGAACCGGAACCGAACCGAATCGGAACCGGTCTTTGGAACCGACGATACCGGGACCGAAACCGGACCGAACCGGAACCGGTTTCGAACGGAACCGACACTGTAGCAGACCGGTTCCTAAAAAAACGATTTGTTCACCTCTACTGATCGTGCCATAAACATGGTGTGTGGATTGTACTCTCCTTTTTTTATGGCGTTTGCTTTCAATATTATACCAAATTTTCGGCCGCTTGTTAGGTTATTATAATGCTCTCTACATTTTCTTGGCGTTGCCTTTTTGGCCACTTGTTTTATTTTAGTCAAGATAAAAAAATATATTCACAATTTAGGTTCAAAACCAGAACCACGTAGATAATAATCCCAAAAAAAAAAATATCGCCATTATTTAAAGATTAAAGTGCATGGATGGTCCATGTGGTTTGCCCAAATTTTACGTATGCCCCCATATATTTTTAATGGTCCCCAACGTTGATATTTTATAATATTTTGGTCCCTACCAGCTAACGTCGTTAAATTTTATCAGTTAAGTCATGTAAAATGACCAAAATACCCATAGGGACCATCTGAGCAGTTTAACCTTTTATATATTTAACCACCACCTCCTCCTCCTCAAACAACCAACATCACCCCCTCCTCCTCCACCACCACCACCACTACCTCAGTCATTTTGAGACTTATTGCCTCCAATCTTCCTCACATCGTATGAATTGAAGTTGAGCAACTGTAAACTACTCCATTCGACTCGTCACAGGCCATACTCTACTTGCCGGAACCCTAATCGCCGCCTTCAAACAAAATCCCTATTTTTCTGGCAACAATAAAATTGATGGACTGTAGCATGTTATATCACATTTGGTTTACATGCCAGAACCTGTAACCACCACAACTTCATCTTTGTCCAAATTCATTTCAACCAGTCGGATCACATGAGGTCTCCTTCAAAACGGGGATAACAAACATCAATAAATTAAGGCGTCTGTGAGCCCGAAAACACCAATAAACAACAACAATTTGGGGCGGCGTGGTTCTGGGAGGCCCGATCGAACTGTGGTGGTGGGGTATTTGGGTGACTTGGGTTCAGATCTGGTGGTAGTGGAGCTTGATGAAGGTGGTGGCTTAGTTCAGAAGGTAGGTGGCCCGGTTGGTTAATGATAAGCTGCAAATAGCGTGACAGGTAGGTGGCCGATGACGAAGGCGGCCCTGTCGTGGTGGTCTGAATTGACCACCTGCCTCGTCTGTCCTCTGTCTTCTTTATACATCGCCGCCACCACCGAGAATGGTGGTGGTGGCCGGCTGTTCGTGATTCAGAGCAAGAGGGAGAGAGCCGAGTGTGGTAGTTGTGATGGTTGTGATAGATAGGTGTGGTAGTGGTGATGGTTGTGGTAGATAGGTGTGGTATTGTGGTGGGGGTTGAGAAGAGAAGAGAAGGAGATATAATAGAGGGTTTTTTTTTAAAGATGGGTAATTTAGTAATTTCACATTGACTTAACTGAAAAACTTAACCTCTATCTAAGTTAGGGACCATCAATGAAACAAAATACAAACCACAGATCCCATACGTGTAATTTCGAAACTCTGAAAAACAGAGTTTAAATTTGGGCAAACCACAGGGACCATCCGTGCACTTTACTCTTATTTAAATTAGGACGTCATCACCAATTATTTGTAGGGGGCCAAGAATGGGTAATCAGCAAAAGAAAACTTACGTGTTACGCAACTCCATTCGTGAGGGGGCCATTTTATTTTCTATGTATTTATTTTTTAGAGATATTAAACATGGATATGTACGATTGCAAACATAAATTTATATATATAATATCTATACATAAAACCGCGTCATCTTTTTATGCAAACATATCTGTACAAAAGTTTAAATATTCTAAGGATAATGGGTTATGGGTGTAGGGACGGAATCTGCCCGCATCTGCCGTCAAGGAGTGGCAAGGCACGTCCATACCGCTCCCTTAGGCTCGGCACATCGGTTGCATTGAGGAAGCCGCAAAAGAGACGGGGCAAAATTGTGAACTTTGGAGCATTAATAGCCGTTTGATTAACAAAAAAATAGGAGGTCCATCACCCATACCCTTAGTTTATCATTTGGGTGATGAGCCGTCCTGGTGACGTGGCGGCTTAGTGCTATCTTTGTATATTTTTCTTTTGGAATGTGATTACAAAAACAAACATATTTATAGAAGTTTGACTTGTTTTAATGTGTGTTCATATAGAATATTGTGTTAAAACCACTATCGATCATTTTATGTAGTGAAATATACACATATGACATATCCAACACACATCTAACCCCACCTTACGATAACATTGATAGTTTGTTTAATGTTCACGATCTACATGACAATCACAACACTTTTATGCCAACATCTTTCAAGATGACTTTTGTCAAATTGTTAATATCTTTGGGATACTTCTAAATTGTTAATATCTTTGGGATACTTCGAATTGTTAAGTTTTCGCCATATATTGCCCCTTTCTTTGATGTTATGTACTTGATTTTAACTGCTATTAGTTCTCGTAATGACAATCGACTTTCCCCTAACAGTCAATCATTTCATCGACACCTTGCCCCGGAGGTTCCTTCCAATGTCTTCGCTTAGTTGCTTGTTCCAAATGCAAATTCATTGACTCTCAAAATATGCCAGGAGTCTCCAACACTGTTGCTTAACATGTCGTTAATAAACCCACATTTTTACTCATAGTTTTACGTATATTATTATTCGGTGTTTGTTCTTTTCTTTCTTTCTTTTTTTTTTTTTTTTTTTTTTTTGTAAAATTGCAACAAAAAAAAAAAGAAAAAAAAAAAAAAAAAAAACAGGCAAAAGAGTGTTGATGTGAAAACTTTCCAAGTTATAATATACTTCAAGTATTCTTCCCATATTTTGACAGTTTAATCTTCCAAAAGTAAATAAAACAGATATGTCAAAGTCTATACGAAAAAAAAATACTTATGTTCAAACAAGTCGTTGTAGTATAGTGGTAAGTATTCCCGCCTGTCACGCGGGTGACCCGGGTTCGATCCCCGGCAACGGCGATACTATTTTTTTAACCGGTTCTGCCTTTTTTTTATTCTGCAAATTGTTTCCTGGGCCTTGGTCTGGGTACAAAGGCTACCATTTTCATTTTTTTTACGTCGCTTAACATGTCACTAATTTGTTTTGGGTGCAAATTGTTATTTTATTTCCACTATTTATTTTTTCTTATGAGAAGCTTTAATAATGTAACAGTAATAAAATGTTCAACTGATGGGGGATGCCAATTCAACAATCTTTATGGCATGAAAACGATCCGAAGAGTTAAAACTGGTATGGCATGTCATCATTAACTTTTTTAATAAGAAATTAATTTATTTTTTTTTAAATTACACCAAAAGTTAGAGCATTTTATTCATCTTAATTTGAGTATGGTTTGTCATACTTTTCTTTCAAAAATATTAACTTAAAAAAAACGCCGTGATGTGTGTACGTGTATAATTATAACATAGTTATATGATTTGCTTAATCCCGCAAGGGTGGTTGCCACAAAGTTGTTCGCCGATCAAAAAAAATATGATTTGCTTAATATGTTATATGTTTACATGCGTTGTGCAATATGTGTGTAATTAGTTACATATGGTTGCATAATTAGTTTATATTGTGCATAGTTTTATGCATAATTATGTAATATTGGTATGCAGTTGTAACGCAGGCGAATCTACGCCAGGCTAATAACATGTTTCATGCCGGCAACTTCATATTCATATTCTTCGTAGGCGGCCCTTTTACAATAACACCTATGTATAATAACAATTTCTAAATTTTTTAGAATAAATACACAATTATCTGTAATTTGCGAGATTTGAACTCCCAACCTTTTGGTTGTGGAATATACCACGTACCACCTTGATTTGTAGTTTTACATTGACTATATTTTTTATGTTACCTGTTGAATAGATGATCACATTCTCTATCTAGTTTTGAGTAAATAATTATACAAATTACAAGCTATCAAAATCATGCAACCCAACCTAAAATAGTTTGTTGGTTGTAACTTGCACAGAAAATGATTACTTTTGAGTCTTTGACGTGTTCTCATCCAGTCTGATGATGCATGAGCATCCACTTGTTTGTTACCTAAAAAATGTGATTTGGTGTTATTGTACTTATTGATAGGGGTGGTTACATAGCACTAATCATCTCCAATGTATGCACCAAAATAGTACAAATTTTGGTGTAAATATCTCTAGGACCATAGAATGATATCTTTTTCTTTGGTACAAGTCTATTTCATACCAAACTTTCTGCAAGACATTGTCACAAAGATTTTTCACAAGTCTCATATTTATTAAATTTTTTAGCATATTTTTAACTTATAAAAGATATATGGGGGACAATTGCTAGGCGATGGTGGTGACAACGAGGTCGATGCAACCGACCCTTAGGTGGTGGAGGTAGGGGTGACGAGTTGATAAATGCCAATTACTTTATAAGCGTTTTGATGCATCAATAATTCAGTTATTTTACATGATTTCAATCTTTGAAGTCTAAAGCAAATTTCAATTCCAAACCAATTACTTCAAGTTTCAATACTTTTTACGTATCACAAACCCTTCAAAAAGGTTTCACAAATCAAACGCCCCTTAATTACTCAGCTTGGAATGATGTTCTTGAATCTTGACCACAAATGATATTTATAGTTCCAAATGAGTAAAAAATATAAACTTATTTTCTTTTATAAATTGTGAATGACTTGATGAATCTATACAACCATTGTCACATTCATAACATGAACCTTGATTTTGGTAATATTTAAGAAGTAATGTCAATACTATTAGGCTATGGGGTATGGGACTGTGAAAGGGATGGTGGAGGTGTCACGTGGGTAGTGGAGGACCGAGAACAACACCGCCCACGCCCCTAGTTCGTCAAGATCATGGAACACGCCTCTTTATTTAATGTAGTATGGCAATGGGGGTGATATGGAGGATCATTATTACGCACCATAGATTGATGATAAGAGGATGGTGATGAAGGGAAAAGTGATGCCATTACCACACACTATTTAAATATCAAATGACCGTTGAGATGGGGGTGTTTTGTGGTCATTTTCACTTGGGTCACAGAAATATTGGGCGTTTTTTAAACTTCTCTCACATAGACCTTTAGAAAATGAAAATAAAAAATGCTAATAAATATAATAATATTCATAGAATATTTGAGTGCCATCAATGTGTTTTCACCATTTTACAAGTTATAGACATGCCAAAAGCTAACTAACTTAAGAATACCATTGTCATGAAATTTTAGAGGTAAAGGTGTTCATGAATCGGTTATCGGCTACGGTTCAATTATAGGTTTTCAGACTATGAGACTAGGGTTATTCAATAAATTGGGCTAAATATTTGGCTTAAGTTTAAACATGTTAAACTTTAACCCAATAGGCCAAAACTCAAAGATGGAATCCACCATGTCATGACCCATGAGATGAGATTAACCTTGGTCTTTCCTTTAGTGGAGAAGGAACACAAGACCTTTATATCACACCACTTATGTTATATCCTTCCAAACAATCCACAATGTGGGATAATGAACATTGATTTCACTTCAATCGTCTCAAGAACACTATTCCAAGATGTACTTTCAACCGAAAGAGACGTACGAGCTCGCACTTATTAAAATCTCTGAAACGAATCCACTGCAGATCTTGCATTTTGTAGAGGATACAAGTTACAAGTTGGATAGCTCATATATTTTGTAGAACAGTTTGTTTTTTTCTTCACAGTTTTAAAGCATTACTGGGTTCGTTACACTTTTAGGATCAATCATTAATCGATTCGTGTTTTTCCTCTTCTTAATCAGCCTAAATGTTCTTAAATTTGTTTTTAAATTGGATTTCAAATGAATAGATAGTTTGATATTGCATTTGCAACAGAAATCATTTTAAGCCTGTGTTGCAAGTTGTGATACTTTCTGAAAACAGATTTGGTTATAGAAAAATCGCAACTTATTATAGAAAATGTGGCTATTTTAAATCATCATTCCAAGACTTATGTGATATAAATCATATAATGAATCTAAATGATGAAAGGAAGGAAACCTTATGTATCATCATATGTACTATATTTGGTCTGGTTATGACACGCACCATAACCAAAACCAAACAGAACAAGAAAGGTCGGCTTTTAGAATACGGTTAATCAAACCACCAGTGTTGAATTCGGTTACTTTTGTAGTATTTTGTTCAATTATTCGGTTTTTCTGCTCGCCCTATAACAATAGTTGAGTGGCATTATATGCACGGTACTTTTCTTCCCAAAAACTATAAATTAGTAACAAAGTGAGATAATTTAGAGCAGAATTTAAAAAATGGCAACGAAAAAAACCACAAGCTTGCCGTCTAAAAAACTAACCTATATCAAATTACCTCAAAATTTGAGTGCAAGCGCTACAAAGTCTGTTCTGATGTAGTTCTCGCTGACCCATTTAAGAAAAAAAAACTCATCATTTCCTGAAGATTTCAATGAATTTTCAAGGCTCCAACATGCCATAAGTCCAAGACCTGTATATGGAAGCAAGCATCAAAAACATTATTTCAACCATCATTTTACGCCTTTACGGTAACTGTAAGAACCATGACATGGAAGATAATATGGGAATAGAAATAGCATTCAGTAACTCCAACGTTTAGATTAGTTATTAAAGAATGTACTTACTGATCATACATTGTTTAGTCGGTTGCACTAGCGACGGTTTTTGGCTTACGCGACCTTTTCCTTTTCTTGCTCCTGCTCCTTACGGTTTCAACGTTCTCATTCACTTCCTGCAGTTGTATAAACAGAAGCACATTGAACACCAAAACTAAAACTCCTTTCCTGCTGGGGGCGGGCGAACCCCGTAAAAAGCGTAGCCCAAGGGGGCAGGCGAACCCCGTAAAAAAAAGAAATTTGGTGTACGTTAAAGATAAAATTTCTGATTGCACCCCTTGAAAGTTTGGTCAAACCCCCCAATGGCACCCCCAAAAAACAAAATCTTGGGTTCGCCACTGCTGCCCAGCATAAGCTGCGGTTTAACAGTCCCACCACTGCTTAGCATGGTATTGGCGGGGCCACGGTTACACAATAAACAAAGAATAGATCGGTAGGCTCACAGCAATAAATTTCAACTTACCTTTTTGGCAACAGGTTTTTGGTTCTCCTTTTTCTTCTTCTTCTTACAAGAAAGTGGATTTGGACCCTGAAAAATGATCGTAAAAATAAGCGATATGTTTACCAAAACTCGATAACGATGACGGAAGCCAAAACCTTAGGAAAAGAGTCAAGAAAATTATCAAGAAAACAACGTTACGAAGAACCAAAACCTTAGCTTTTTTTCTCTTAAATTGTACTTTATCCTTTACATCTGTTTTACTTCGAGAAACATTTTTCTTTAAATCTTCAATAGTTTCATTTGGAAAAGCTTCATCTGGTTGCTCGTCTGTTTCTGAATTTCTCTTTCTCTTATTACTTAGCAATTTAATCTCTAAGTCGTTCAGGCGTGAGCGTTCTTCTTCAGCAGCTTTGGCAAACTGTTGTTGAGGCTGAGATGGAGGCTCAAGAAATAAAGCATTTCTAAGTGCAAAAATTAAAGGCACGGCGGGAATCTGTATCCATAAAGCGTACAAGTTAGAAAGATAGAAAAAACAAATATGTATATTTTAAACCGTTATAATAAGTTAATAACCAAACAAATGAAACAAGTATGAACCTCTTGAAACTTCTTGCGCAACTCAAAATCTTGAGTAGCAACAAAGAAATGTTCTGAATTGCTTTCGCCAATAACGTCTGATAAACAATCCACAGCACTCTTCCTCTTCTCATGATCACACCTAAAAATATCTCTTCAGTGTCATTGCAAAAAAAATAAAACCATAGTTGAAAGATGAAAAGACGATACTAACCTTGCAGGCGCAAGATCACGCGCCACATTAATAGAATCAGAGTAAGCTGGACCAAGGCTTTTCAACTCAGCAAGAACACACCTAATAAATGAAATACCAATATAAAGAACAAATAAGCCTATGAGATACTAACATTTTAATGTAACTAATTACATCACAACTGTAAATACATCGAACCTGGTGGTGAACAATTTGACTGGAGCACCTAAAATGTTGGCAATGGCGGTATCAGCCGGAGTAATACGGTTAACAAGAAGATGGTGTATAAACGTTCCGTCACACAATATCTTAAACGGTGATCTGAAACCATAGCATGTTGTAAAGAACCTAACACTTCTTCGATGACGTTTTTGCTTTTTCAACCTCATCTACAAAACAAAGGAGGATTTCAATGTTAATATGACACATATAGCCTTGAACAGTTTAACCTAGGGGTACAAACGAGCTGAGCAGCTCGAGCTGCTCGAGATCGACTCGATAAAAAGCTCGAAACAAGTCGAGCCTTATCGAGCCCGAGCCGAGCTTGAATCTAAAACAAAGCTTGTTTATTTATCGAGCCCGAACTCAAGCCAACATATGAAGCTCGTCAAGCCTTATCGAGCCTTAGTGCAATATTTGTTTTATTTATATTTATAATATTTACCTCTCATTTAAAGTTGTTCAGTAAACAAGCCAAGCCGAGCTTATTTAAACTTGTTTACAAGCCGCCCAGACCTAAAAATAAGCTTGTTTAGTAAACGAGCTTGAGCCCAAGCTTCATTTATCGCCCTCTTGAGCCTAAACGAGCCTAAGATTCATATTATCTTTATCTAATATATCAACTAACGAACACTAAACAAACCGATCTCCGAAGGCCAAGCTTGAGAAACTACCAACGAATTGAGCTCGAGCTCATTTGAACCTCTAGTTTAACCCAAAATAAGAATACAAAAATGCATTCGGTTAAAAACATAGTTATCAAAGACGCTAGGCGCACTCAAGGCGCATAGACCTTGCCTGGAGCCTAGGCGCGAGGCGCAAAAAAAGCGAGGGTCTGAGATAAAAAAAAGCGAACAAAGAAAATAAAGTAAAAATATATTAAAATAATACTATTTTTCGTCTACTTAGTATCAAAAGTTTTAAAATATTGATGTATTAGTGTATAGAAGTAGTTTTCTTTAGATAAAATTGGAATCTAGCCATACTTTAACGAATTTGGCTGGAAACTCTCCAGAATTTGGGAAACTAGCTGAAATCTGCGCCTAAACCATCACCTAGAGAATTAAAGCGCAATTTCCTCGACTCAAAGCGCAAATGCATCGCCTCGCCTAAAAAATGGGCCTAGGCGCAAGAGGCGACGGCTTTTGACAACTATGGTTAAAAATAATATTGCCTAACAAACCTAAAAATGCAAAGTACTAAACTTTAGGCTTTTCACATTTAGATTAATGAACATAGATGCAGCATGTTTGCCTTAATTTATAACTAATATTAGTTGAATGTCTAATATCTATCTCAAAGAATTATTATTATTAATTACTTTGATAAACAAACAATACTAATTGTGTATACTATTGAACCAGTGGCGGATCCGATCAAATTTTCACAACCAAATATTAAAACTTTCGGTTCGGGTCGGACCAATTGTTGACTATACTGAGTTATACAACACATTCAAGTTTTGATTTCACCTAAAAATCCACATAAACAACACATATTCATCATAAAACAATAGATTATAGATAAGTAAAAGAACGTTTGGAAATTTACCTCTCAAGATATTATACTTCGGAGCAAGAAACTGGACTGAAACGGGGCTGGTGAGGATGGAGGAGGCAGAGGGTCAGAGGTGTGTGTCTTTATGTTTAATGAAACCCTAGATAGCATGGGTTTTACATTAAAAAATTTGAATTTTTGTTATGGGTTGGTTTCTTAGGGGGGACGGGTACTCGGATTTTTTCGAGCTGCATTCGTGTTTGTAGATGCGGGGGTCGTGTTGGTTGAAAGATTTTTCCCGAACCAGAACCCATTTTTTGCATCCCCCTACATGTGCAGGTAGGTGTCAGAGTATATGTCACACCCTCAAAATCCACTTACGGAGTTTTACCGCGAGGCGCATGACAAACCAGGATCCAAACCAACGATCACAATAAACAAGTCTAAATGTAATTAATGCAATACCAAAACATAGTCTTAAAATCCCGTTTACAGCGGAAGCTTATTCAAAATAAAGTTCAACATAATTAAACCAAGTTCAATGTTTGTGAAATCATGCAACTCTATCTAGACGCCGTGCAGACGCGTGCGTCCTAGTCCCATTGTGCTACCTTAGCGACCTGAGAAAACATGTAAAAGTTTACGTCAGCACAAAAATGCTGGTGAGTTTACAGGTTTGCAGTTCAAGTACCAAGTTCACCTGTCCATACTATAACAAATAGAAAACCAGTATACGCTAGCTAGGCGTACGTTTTGTTACTACCACGATTGGAAAACCATTACTAACACGTATACCAGTTTTGTGCCCGAATAGTTCCAAATGTTCCTGTTGTTCCTGTTTGAGACAATATGCACTCGCCCGGCCCTCCAAGCCAACGAGCGGGGTTGGTCACTCCCAATAGCGCCATTCACATTTCTCCGTTGTGCAAACCCGCACATTCATGGTTCCCCCGGGACTTCCAAAGATCGTGTAGTAAACGTTAGAACCCATAGTATGACAGAATTTACCAAACAATCGTTTTAACACATGTTTTCTCCCCCGAAAGTATAAAACCAGTTTAAAAGAGGGGCCGTAAACTCACCTTAAGTTGCTTTACTCCTAATCCCGAGTAAACTCAGCTGCTATGTTAGTCCCGTACAGTGGCGACCTAACATACGACAGTTACAAGTACTTAGACTAATAATCCGCAGGTTAATTAGTCCCTAGATGTCCAGACCATAACCAAGTTCGTTTAAAAATACCGTGACTGTTTAACTGACCCAAAGTACAAGACTCGACATCCCATTGGTGACCCGAGCCTCCCCGTGTTATGTTTACGTTCCAAAACATACAATAACGCAAGTACACTTAACATACGTTAACGCACAACAAGTTATAGCACATAGTTCACGTATCACCGAAATACATCCAAATATATGTTACCAAGTTACTAGATATGTTACGGGGTTCCTAGCATGTTACTACATGTCAAATCAGGTCTCGGTATGCTAATATACACTTACAGCAGCAGTACACGCGATTAGGGAGGCTAATCGCATGAAGTGTCACGTGATTAGGGCTAATCGCCCCATAAGCCACGCGATTAGGGGCTACTCGCCCCTGTTGACTGGCGATTGGGCTACTCGCCCCAGTTTCACGCGAGTGGGGCCTAATCGCCCCTTTGGCATGCGAGTGGGGGCCTACTCGCCCCTGTTACATGCGATTAGCAAGGCTAATCGCCTGTAACCTTGCTGTTCCGGTTTTTCGCGCGTTTAACGCTCCAAATCAGATCCAGAGCGTGTGTAACTACCCAATATCATCCCAAACACTATCCTAAACATGTTTAACCCAAAACCCTTCGTTCATCCTCGTAAAATCAGTCCTGCATGCAACCAAAGCAATCCAAACACATACACATAGCATGCAACATTCAAATAACGCATGTAATCATAACCCTATTATTCAATTACTGGGATTCCTATCATTATAATAACAATATTACTTCTGACCTAGCATGATAACACATCAACACATCATCAAGATTCATAAAAATCCTATCTTTCTAATCATGCATACCCATAACACATGTTTATTAATTATAATCCGATTAATAACTCTTATTGACGATTTTCAGAAATCTTTTTCGTTTATGAACAGGTCTGGACCATTAGGGATTGATTAAAAACATTTACAAAGTATTATGGATGAGAATTAAACCTTGGAATTGCAAAAGGATGATGATTAGACCTTGAAACCTTGTGTTTTTGATCAAAATCGCCTTCCAGAGGTTGTTTAAGTGTGTGGGGCGGTTATGGGACGACTAGGGTTAGTATTAGTGAGTTTAGGAGGTTAAGTGTTGTATTTATAGGCGTTTCTAGTCGTCCAGCACGTTATAGGCGAGTATGCAGCAGCTACATGCGATTAGGGCTGCTAATCGCATGAGATTGGGCCTAATCGCCCCAAGGAACACACGAGTAGCCTCCTACTCGCGTCTACAGTGCCCTACTCGCCTCCCCTATGGGCGATTAGGCCTCCTAATCGCCTGTAGGGGTTCCCTTTGTGTGTTTTGCGCGTTAAACCCCGTTTTAACATATGTTAATGCATATTCATGTACCGACAAGTCACATAATGATTGTAAACACATAACACAAGTAAATACACATATTTACACTCGTTCACCAATTCCCGGGACTCGAGACTCGTATGTTCCGTATGCCCTGACGATCCTACCGATCGTCACCGTTTGTACACTTGGTTAAGGACTGACATCTAACGAACCTCTAGACCAACATCCAATGATCTTCTAGACTAACCAATAGTTCCCGAACCATAACCCGACTTAACTAACCCAGTTAAGTACAATATACGCGTGACTCGCTAAGGTAGACTTTCATCTAGACAACATTGTTAATCCGAATTTGCCAGGTGTCACATCATCCCCACGTTAAAAGAATTTTCGTCCCGAAAATTGCACAAGTACCAAAAGAATAAAAGAGTAACGAAGGAATCAAACAAAAAGATAGAAACCAGAAGAGAGATTTACCCGAGTTGTCACATCATCCCCACGTTAAAAGGAATCTCGACCCGAGATTCATTCAGCTGCCGAAGAGATATGTCTCGACTCGAACGCTTCCTTAGGAAAGAGATGAGGATACTTAGACTTCATCTGATCCTCCCGTTCCCACGTATATTCCGGTCCCCGGTTCGAGTTCCACCGAACCTTAACGATACGAATCTTGCTGTGACGCAGGCTACGAATCTTGTAATCAAGGATCTCCACAGGTTCTTCCACAATCCGAAGACGATCATCAACCTTGATCTCTTCTAGTGGAACGATGAGAGACTCGTCAGCCAGACACTTCTTCAAGTTTGACACGTGAAAGACGTTATGTACGTTACCGAGCTCCGTCGGTAGATCAAGTCGATATGCCACCGGCCCAATCCGTTCCAGGATCGTAAATGGGCCGACATATCGCGGATTGAGTTTGCCACGCTTTCCAAAGCGTATGACGCCCTTCCACGGTGAGACTTTTAGAAGTACCTTGTCGTTGACTTGGAACTCCAGTGGTTTGCGACGCTGATCAGCATAACTCTTTTGCCGGTCCCGTGCCGCCGCCAACCGATTTCGAATCTGTACGATCTTTTCCGAAGTTTCGTACACTAGTTCAGGCCCAGTGAGTTGACTCTCACCCACCTCAGCCCAACAAAGAGGAGAGCGGCATTTCCGTCCGTACAGTGCCTCGAACGGAGCAGCCTTGATGCTCGTGTGATAACTGTTGTTGTACGAGAATTCTACCAACGGCAGATGAGCTTCCCATCCCTTCCCAAAATCGATCACACACGCCCGCAGCATGTCTTCTAAAGTTTGGATAGTACGCTCACTCTGACCGTCAGTCTGTGGATGGTAAGCCGTACTCATGTCTAGTTGGGTACCCAAAGCCTTGTGCAAAGACTTCCAGAAGTGAGAAGTAAAGCGAGAATCGCGATCCGAGATAATAGAAACAGGTACCCCGTGCTTAGAAACAACCTCCTTCAAGTAAAGGCGAGCCAAACGATCCATGGTGTCGGTCTCCTTAATAGCAAGAAAATGGGCTGACTTCGTCAACCGATCAACGATCACCCATATCTTGTCGTTCCCGCTTGGTGACTTTGGAAGTTGTGTGACGAAATCCATAGTAATCCGTTCCCATTTCCATTCCGGAATTTCAGGTTGTTGCAGGAGACCCGACGGTTTCTGGTATTCCACCTTGACCTTGGCACAAGTCAAGCATTTGCTCACGTATGAGGCTATGTCCGACCTCATGTTTGGCCACCAGTAAAGCACCTTCAGATCTTGATACATCTTATCCGAACCAGGATGAATAGAATACCGGGACTTATGAGCCTCATCAAGGACAAGCTCCCGTAGTCCCCCGAATAAAGGAACCCATATGCGTTCTGCGAAATAGTGCAGGCCATCAGGCCTTCGCTCTAGGTGCTTGTCGGCACCGTGCATAGTTTCAGCTTTAAGGTTTTCCTCCTTCAAAGCTTCCAATTGGGCAGAACGGAGTTGATCAGGTAACGACGAATGGATAGTGAGCTGCAACGCCCGAACGCGACGAGGTTTAGAAGATTCCTTCCTGCTCAAGGCGTCTGCTACAACATTCGCCTTGCCAGGATGGTACTTAATAGCACAGTCATAATCGTTCAAAAGTTCAATCCAGCGACGCTGCCGTATATTCAAGTGTTGTTGGTCGAAAATGTGTTGGAGACTCTTGTGATCGGTGTAGATGGTGCATTTGGTACCGTACAAGTAATGTCTCCAAATTTTCAACGCGAATACTACAGCACCCAACTCCAAGTCATGAGTTGTGTAGTTCTTCTCGTGCACCTTAAGTTGACGAGAAGCATACGCAATCACTTTCTCGCGTTGCATCAACACGCAACCGAGTCCATGAATGGAAGCATCACAGTAAACGACAAAATCATCAGGACCCTCAGGTAAAGACAGAATAGGAGCAGAACACAGTTTAGACTTTAGTTCCTCAAACGCGGACTCTTGTGATTCACCCCAGTCGAACTTCCTATCCTTCTGAGTGAGAGTGGTGAGGGGTTGAGCAATCTTCGAGAACCCCTGAATGAAACGACGATAATAGCCCGCAAGGCCTAGGAATTGCCGCACCTCAGTTGGCGTCTTTGGTGCTCCCCAGTCCTTGATCGCTTCAATTTTAGCAGGATCGACATGAATTCCTAGTTCATTAACCACATGTCCTAGGAATTGAACTTCGCGTAACCAAAAGTCACACTTTGAGAACTTGGCGTAAAGTTGCTCCCGTCGTAAAAGTTCCAAAACTAATCGCAGATGTTCCCCGTGTTCAGTCTCGTTCTTGGAGTAGATCAGAATGTCATCAATAAACACAATGACAAACTTGTCCAGATACGGTTTACAGACGCGGTTCATCAAGTCCATGAAAACCGCCGGTGCGTTCGTGAGACCGAAAGGCATGACCAAGAATTCAAAATGGCCATAACGTGTTCGAAAAGCAGTCTTTGCAACGTCAGCCTCCCTGACGCGCAGCTGGTGATAACCGGACCTCAAGTCGATCTTGGAATAATAACTAGAACCCTGAAGCTGGTCGAATAGATCATCGATACGTGGAAGAGGATAACGGTTCTTGACGGTCAACTTGTTCAGCTCTCTGTAGTCTACACATAATCGGAAACTCCCATCCTTCTTCTTGACAAATAAAATCGGGGCTCCCCAAGGGGAAGAACTCGGTCGGATGAAACCCTTGTCCAAGAGTTCCTGCAACTGGCTAGATAATTCCTGCATCTCGGGAGGTGCAAGACGGTAGGGGGCCCGAGCAATAGGAGCAGCCCCTGGTACGAGATCAATACCAAACTCGACTTGACGATGAGGAGGAAGACCAGATAAATCATCGGGAAAAACATCAGAAAACTCGCACACCACCGGAATGTCGTCAATCTTCTTCTCATCACTAGTGGAAACAGATAAAAGCGCCAATACAGCTGGATAACCCTTTCGAAGACACTTAAGGGCTTTCATGCTAGAGATGATGTTTAGCGAAACACCACCCTTGATACCGTATACAGAAAGAAATTCTCCATCAGGGAGAGGAATCCGAATAACCTTATCGTAACAGACGATCTCCGCGCGATACAAAGATAACCAATCCATTCCTACCACAACGTCAAAACTACCCAATGGTACCGGCATAAGGTCGATGGGAAACGATAAACCCGACAACTCTAACTGACACTCCCGAAGAACACTAGTAGCTTCAATCGTTTTCCCGTCAGCCAACTCAATAATATACTTGGTCTCTAATGGTACAGATACTACATCTAGCAGTCGACTAACGTTCATGGATACAAAACTCTTGTCGGCACCAGAATCAAATAACACGCTAACAGAATGATTATTGAGAAGAAACGTACCGGTGACTGTATCAGGGTCTTGCCTAGCCTCAGCAGCTCCAATTACGAAGGCACGTGCATTTCTGCCGCCGCCCCCGTTGTTCCCATTCCCGTTATTTCCACCCTGTTTCAGTTTTGGGCAATCCTTCTTGTAGTGCCCAGTGTCACCGCAGTTGTAGCACCCTTGTTTCCCTGTAGTCCCCTGAGTAGTCGGAGCTGAACTGTTGGTCGGAGCCTGAGTCGATGGAAGTGTAACCCGACAATCTTTAGCATAGTGGCCTGTTCGCTGGCAGCGGTGACAACGGTTACTGTCGCAGTTCCCTTGGTGATGGCGTCCACATTTGTTGCATTTGGGCAGTTTTCCCGCATAACCACCCTGCTTATTACCCGAAGACGATGAACCCCCATTATCAAACTTTTTACCCTGCTGTGCAGACCCAGACCCTTTCCCGTCGTTCTCCCACTTGCGCTTATTGTTCTCTGGAGCCTTAGCAGTCGAACCCTTCGCCGGCAAAATCCCCTCATTCACCTTTAAATTAGTCATCCTATGTGCAGATCGAACTACCTCCGCATAAGTAGGATGATTCCCAGCAGCCACTAACCCTGCAATTTCCGGCACCAACCCTGAGACATAATGTTCAATCTTACGATACTCAGGCACGTGCAAATCGGGACATAGCACTGCCAACTCATTTCTCCTCACGGTATACTTCTCGATTTCCGATCCAGTCATCTTGAGGTTCCACACCTCATGCTCCAGCTTCTGTACCTCTTCCCTCGGGCAATACTCCCGCTTCAACAACTGCACAAAGTTCTCCCATGGCATAGCATATGCCTCCCCAATCCCCATGTTCTGGGTGATACCATTCCACCAAGTCAATGCCACGTCCTGAAATAACGCAGCCGAATACTTCACCCGATCTTCTGGGAGACAGTTACACATCAAGAATACCGACTCCACTTTCTCCAACCACCTAAGCAAACTGACCGCACCCTCGGTGCCAGAGAATTCCTGGGGTTTGCAGTCCCGGAACATCTTATAGGTGCACATGGGTGGGGGTGGGTCAACAGGACCACCTGAAATGAAACGTATGGGAAATCACGAATAACGTACACAAGACTCACCAATGAGGCAAAGAAAATGGATAAAACAACTTACCACCACCGTTGTGCCCTAACTGAAAGGCAGCCTGGAGCAAGTTATTTAGATCAGCCTGTGACAGGTTAATACCTCCACCACGACCACCAGCACCACCACGACCACCACCGCGTCCACCACCGCGTCCACCTCCTCGTCCTCCACGCACTCCAGACATGATTCTGGCAGAAAGAACGAGAAAATTTAGTTTCGTAGTTAAAGATAACCACTAATGTTCACAAGATTAAAGCCAGATCCAATCCAGGACTATCCCCTCAAACTCAGAGCTCACTAGTGCTTTCATGCATTTCGTTTTATGATTTTGTGTGCACCCAAAATGATAAAACGCTCTACATGGTCCTCCAAGTGTTCTCCTAGTTCAAAGTTCTAATCACCGAACATAGACTCTTAGCTATACACCGTAATACTACGGTAGTTCATGACAAGTGTTTCTATTGGAATACGAAAGGGAGATGTCCGAGCCTTGGACAAATCTCAAGAGCACACGAGTTACCCCAATAGACTACACTGCCTAGGAAACAAGTAACCCAACCTAAAATAGAACGGATGATGTAACGCAGAAAGACCAACGATTTAGAGACACCCCGACAAGACCATACGTAAACCACTATAACGTCTAGTACCATGTGATCGTCTAGTGTGTGCGACTCGGCTATAGACTAGACTCTACATGCAGTCCTAGTTCACTATAACCATTGGCTCTGATACCAATCTTTCACACCCTCAAAATCCACTTACGGAGTTTTACCGCGAGGCGCATGACAAACCAGGATCCAAACCAACGATCACAATAAACAAGTCTAAATGTAATTAATGCAATACCAAAACATAGTCTTAAAATCCCGTTTACAGCGGAAGCTTATTCAAAATAAAGTTCAACATAATTAAACCAAGTTCAATGTTTGTGAAATCATGCAACTCTATCTAGACGCCGTGCAGACGCGTGCGTCCTAGTCCCATTGTGCTACCTTAGCGACCTGAGAAAACATGTAAAAGTTTACGTCAGCACAAAAATGCTGGTGAGTTTACAGGTTTGCAGTTCAAGTACCAAGTTCACCTGTCCATACTATAACAAATAGAAAACCAGTATACGCTAGCTAGGCGTACGTTTTGTTACTACCACGATTGGAAAACCATTACTAACACGTATACCAGTTTTGTGCCCGAATAGTTCCAAATGTTCCTGTTGTTCCTGTTTGAGACAATATGCACTCGCCCGGCCCTCCAAGCCAACGAGCGGGGTTGGTCACTCCCAATAGCGCTATTCACATTTCCCCGTTGTGCAAACCCGCACATTCATGGTTCCCCCCGGGACTTCCAAAGATCGTGTAGTAAACGTTAGAACCCATAGTATGACAGAATTTACCAAACAATCGTTTTAACACATGTTTTCTCCCCCGAAAGTATAAAACCAGTTTAAAAGAGGGGCCGTAAACTCACCTTAAGTTGCTTTACTCCTAATCCCGAGTAAACTCAGCTGCTATGTTAGTCCCGTACAGTGGCGACCTAACATACGACAGTTACAAGTACTTAGACTAATAACCCGCAGGTTAATTAGTCCCTAGATGTCCAGACCATAACCAAGTTCGTTTAAAAATACCGTGACTGTTTAACTGACCCAAAGTACAAGACTCGACATCCCATTGGTGACCCGAGCCTCCCCGTGTTATGTTTACGTTCCAAAACATACAATAACGCAAGTACACTTAACATACGTTAACGCACAACAAGTTATAGCACATAGTTCACGTATCACCGAAATACATCCAAATATATGTTACCAAGTTACTAGATATGTTACGGGGTTCCTAGCATGTTACTACATGTCAAATCAGGTCTCGGTATGCTAATATACACTTACAGCAGCAGTACACGCGATTAGGGAGGCTAATCGCATGAAGTGTCACGTGATTAGGGCTAATCGCCCCATAAGCCACGCGATTAGGGGCTACTCGCCCCTGTTGACTGGCGATTGGGCTACTCGCCCCAGTTTCACGCGAGTGGGGCCTAATCGCCCCTTTGGCATGCGAGTGGGGGCCTACTCGCCCCTGTTACATGCGATTAGCAAGGCTAATCGCCTGTAACCTTGCTGTTCCGGTTTTTCGCGCGTTTAACGCTCCAAATCAGATCCAGAGCGTGTGTAACTACCCAATATCATCCCAAACACTATCCTAAACATGTTTAACCCAAAACCCTTCGTTCATCCTCGTAAAATCAGTCCTGCATGCAACCAAAGCAATCCAAACACATACACATAGCATGCAACATTCAAATAACGCATGTAATCATAACCCTATTATTCAATTACTGGGATTCCTATCATTATAATAACAATATTACTTCTGACCTAGCATGATAACACATCAACACATCATCAAGATTCATAAAAATCCTATCTTTCTAATCATGCATACCCATAACACATGTTTATTAATTATAATCCGATTAATAACTCTTATTGACGATTTTCAGAAATCTTTTTCGTTTATGAACAGGTCTGGACCATTAGGGATTGATTAAAAACATTTACAAAGTATTATGGATGAGAATTAAACCTTGGAATTGCAAAAGGATGATGATTAGACCTTGAAACCTTGTGTTTTTGATCAAAATCGCCTTCCAGAGGTTGTTTAAGTGTGTGGGGCGGTTATGGGACGACTAGGGTTAGTATTAGTGAGTTTAGGAGGTTAAGTGTTGTATTTATAGGCGTTTCTAGTCGTCCAGCACGTTATAGGCGAGTATGCAGCAGCTACATGCGATTAGGGCTGCTAATCGCATGAGATTGGGCCTAATCGCCCCAAGGAACACACGAGTAGCCTCCTACTCGCGTCTACAGTGCCCTACTCGCCTCCCCTATGGGCGATTAGGCCTCCTAATCGCCTGTAGGGGTTCCCTTTGTGTGTTTTGCGCGTTAAACCCCGTTTTAACATATGTTAATGCATATTCATGTACCGACAAGTCACATAATGATTGTAAACACATAACACAAGTAAATACACATATTTACACTCGTTCACCAATTCCCGGGACTCGAGACTCGTATGTTCCGTATGCCCTGACGATCCTACCGATCGTCACCGTTTGTACACTTGGTTAAGGACTGACATCTAACGAACCTCTAGACCAACATCCAATGATCTTCTAGACTAACCAATAGTTCCCGAACCATAACCCGACTTAACTAACCCAGTTAAGTACAATATACGCGTGACTCGCTAAGGTAGACTTTCATCTAGACAACATTGTTAATCCGAATTTGCCAGGTGTCACAGTATAATGTAACATAAAGAATTTAATCTCTTCCATTTGATTTCAACTTATAAACTCATCCATTTTTTATCTCCCCACCAATGTGAGACAAACCAAACTCACATTTACTTATAAATTTCCAAAATCTAAACCAAGCTAAACTAGTGCTTCAAAACCCAATGTTTAGCTCCAATATCTCTTCTCCAAAATGCTTGTGCCGATGCTAGTTCGAAGATCTCTACTTTTTTTTATTATTATTATTTTCTTGTTAACGAGACTTAAGTCTCTTTAGTTATGACTTTTTTTTTCTTATATGTACCATTATTATTATTATTATTATTATTATTATTATTATTATTATTATTATTATTATTATTATTATTATTATTATTATTATGTGTGAAAATAATTGATAGTTGGGTAAAGAATCAGTGGAGTGCTGCCTATAAAAAAGTGTTTCAGTGAAGGAAATCAGTGAAGGATTAGTAGAAATCAGTGAAGTGAAAACATGTTCAGTGAAGCACCCCTTGTGCCCTTAGAGCATTCACAATAGAATCCTCATCCCCATCTACTGACAACCACATATTACACTAAACCCCATTAAAGTTTCTCTCTCCTCCACTCACAACCACTTTCAACAAATATTAAAAAATAAATACAGTTTCCTGTTTTCCATAAAATATTCCCAAAGAACCCAATATATACCGACACACTGTAGATTCCTCATTTTCTTCACTCACGACCACTTCCAACCCCCAAAAAAAAATTATAGGGTTTTGTCACCCAAAAAAAATAGGGTCTCTGTTGTTAGGCCTGTAAACGAACACGAACACAGGCGTGTTCGTGTTTGTTCATTTATCTTTTAACGAACACGAACGCGAACACATAATCGAACACATTTTTGTGTTCTTGTTCGTTCATTAAGAATTGTTCATGTTCGTGTTCGTTTATGTTCGTTCATTTAAAACCTAAACGAACACAAATGAACATAAACGAACATTAATGAACACAAACAAAAACAAGTTTAATAACGATTCATCACAATTCAACCAAATTTAATACATCGCAATGCAACCAAAACAAAATCTAAATTAGTAGGGTTGCGAAGTGTGGAGAAGAAGGGATGTGGGGCTGTGAAGTGTGGAAAGCGGCTGATATATTTAGAATGTTAGGGTTAGGATTAAATTTTAGAACATATTAAATATATTGTATAAAATATAATATGAATTAAGGTTACTTAACCAAAGGGAAATAAATAATAAAAATAAAGTAAAGTTTAATTAAACGAACAGAAATAAACGAACATAAACAAACGTTCATGAACATAAATGAACGAACAAAACGTGTGTTCATGTTCGTTCGTTTAATTAACCGAACAAAAAATTGTGTTCGTGTTCGTTCATTTATGTAAATAAACGAACATAAACGGACTTCCCGCCGAACAGTTCACGAACAGTTCATGAACGTTCGGTTCGTTTACAGGCCTATCTGTTGTGAATGCTCTTAGTATATTTATTTACGGGTTTTTCTATTGAGATTTACGTTAAAATCTTTAAATCGAGGGGGTTTATAGAAACCCGCTCTCTGGTAAGTAGATCCGCTCATGTATGTAACAAAACAAAGATTATGATATTAATAAAATGTTTATATTGGTAATAATAATCAACTATAGTATTGTACCCATTCGTTGGGACGAAAGTTGGTTAATTCATGTACATAACTCAATTTTTGGTATTTAGTTGGCACAATTTAATAATATCTTTCCTTCGTTGTTTATAATCGCGAAACTTTAAGGAAAAAAAAACAAACAATAACGAAACAAAGAAAGAGTCGTCTCATTTCCTTACTTCTTCGTTCTTTCTAATTCATTCACTTCAAGAAACAGTAACGAAACAACTTCAAACATATAATGGCATGCATGAATTGATGATGAGTTGACAATTAATATCCGTTCAACTGTTGCGAGAAATACGTTAAATTGTACTTTTTATTCTAGTTTTATACCCATCTGATGGTGGTGTAATGTTAAAAAAAACAAACATGATCCGTTCATTTAAAAAACGTAACTCAACAGAATACAAAAAAAAAAAAAAAATTGGCATACAAAATAATGCCCAAACGAATCACAAAGAAGTAGCTGAATATGTGAACTTCGAATCAACTGCATAACAAACCCAACATAAAAAAATAACAATAAAATGTGCTTCAAAGTCCACATCCTAAGGTAATACCAAAACTTGTTCTGGCAATTGTTAAAAAAACTGACAAAAGTAAAAAGAAAATGCTTTCGACCAACTTGAATGGTTGTACTAGGCCCATACCAAAAATTATCCATTTCGAGACAACTCGGAAAAGTTACGCACTCAACACGACACGACATGGTTGGACCTGACATTCTTCCACATCTAGAGAAAGAAAAAAAAGGAGCAACTGACATACATTTTCAAGATCAGAATTTTGACAATTATGTCTTGCGAAGAAGCGGCTACGCATAACATAGATGGTCTGCAGTTATTGCTTGTAATGTTTAATAAATGTAGCTTTACGTTCAAGGGAATTTGTTCACTATAATCTTGCCTTCATCACAATATTATCAAGAAACCATATGATTTTAGCCTATGATTTTATATTATTAATTAAAAAAAATAAGTCACGGTAACACACCATTTTTTGTCTTTTCATTCAATCATTCGAGCCACTATCACACAAAAATATGCTATAAATAAGATTTTGTGTGTGGCCCCCACCCCAGGGTTCATAATAAGTCCGTCACACCGGACCAGACTTCATTACATCACCTTCTCGATCGCATGTTGGAGTCCGGAAGTGGAAACCGGAATTCCAGTAAGGTTTGAAAATACCCAAACCCCCCCCCCCCCCCCATGCTCTAATTCTACTTGAAAATTATATAAAATAATAAAAGAATGCAAATAAAGTCTATAAGTTACAAATATATGGTATGTTTGGCAGGGGGCTTTTAAGAGCTTTTAGGATCTTCAAGCTTTTAAGAAAAAACTCTTAGAGCACTCACATCCCATCCACCAAATGTATGTGAGTGTGTCCACCAAATTATATAGGGTGGGTGTAAGTGGTTGTGAGTGGAGGAGAGAGAAAATATTTGGTGGAAGCATTGTTCCACCCTAAATATGAAAAGCTACTGTTCACCCCTATATATATTTTAGAGAAAATTGCTCGAATGGTCCCTGTGGTTTGCACAATTTTCACCTATAGTCCCCAAGTTTTTAAAATTACAGGTATAGTCCTCAACTTTTGGTGTTTCTTAACTCGGATAGTCCTTAGAGTGGCTGTGAAATTATTAAATTACCCTTTTGATGGATGGAGGTTAAATAATCCAGTTAAGTGGATGTAAAATTACTAAATTACCCTTGTTATCAAAAGATATAATTAAAATTAATTAAAAATTATGTGTGCCCCACCACTTCTTCTTCTTCCACACTTCATCTTCCTCATCTAACACTTCCACAAACCACCACCACCAACACCTCCACAAACCACCACCACCAAAATCTCTCCAAACCACCACCAACACCAACACCTCCCCAAACCACCACCACCACCCATCTCCATATCCGGATCGCAAAACCTCACCATTCTCCAACTTAAGAGTGACGTCACCTTCAGTGTAGAGGGCATGATTCTTCATGCACACAGTCGCATCCTTGCAGCTTGAAACTTATTCTTCAGGAAGTTCTTTTGCTCTGATTCCCCAACCGGGTCCAGATCCAACCTGTTAGGGTCAAGGATGGTACCCGGGTCACCTAGAAACTCAACGAGTGGTTCACAACTGGTTATTCTTGTGAATTCGGTTCGGAACGAAGTGTTCTTGTTAAACTTGTAGTGCTTATACAGTGGTCAGGTCTTCATTTTACCTCAAAAACATGAGCCCAGACCTAATTAAGGTGACAAAAGGGTGTTGGCATACACATTGCACCTCAGCCGTTGATCTTGCTCTTGATACCCTTGCAGCCTCTAGATCTTTTAGGGTTAAGAAGCTTGTTTTGCTTACACTCCCCATCTGTCACAACAGGAAACAGGAGTATAACCATAATCATAATCAACAATAGATGATGATTCAGTGTGGAAAACGAATTAGTGGTGGTCAAAGTGGAGGCGTTGGTGGTGGTCAAAGTGGAGGTGTTGGTGAGGAAGATGAAGTGCGGAAGAAGAAGTGGTGGGCCCACATAATTTTTAATTAATTTTAATTATATTTTTTAAAACAAGGGCAATTTAGTAATTTTACATCCATTTAACTGGATTATTTAACCTTCATCCATCAAAAGGGTAATTTAGTAATTTCACAGCCACTCTAAAGACTATCCGAGTTAAGAAACACCAAAAGTTGAGGACTATACCTGTAATTTTAAAAACTTGGGGACTATAGGTGAAAATTGTGCAAACCACAGAGACTATTCGAGCAATTTTCTCTATATTTTAATATTTTTGTAAGTAGTTGTGAGTGAGGAGATAGAAAATTTAATGATAAAAGTATGAAAAAGTATTATTATTTTAATTAGGAGAGAGAAGATTTAGGGGTGGAGTAGTGATTTTTAGTGTAATTTGATGGATGAGATTTGGTGGATGGGATATGAATGCTCTTACTCAATAAAAAAGTCTTGTTTGGTTGAAGGAGCTGGAAGCTTTTAGGTTAGAGAAAAAGCTCTATAGTGAAAAGCTACTAGTACTAGCGTTTAAGAAAAAAAAAAGCTCTACTAGCTACAAGCTTTTAATTAGTAAATGACACAAATACTCATTTTATTTTAAAAATAAAATAAAAACCTTTTTTACAAGCTTTTAATTATGCCCATTTTGGTCATTTTATACATTTTATTAAAAGTTCCAGCTACTATGCCAAACATTAAAATATATTTAAAAGCTTTTAGCTACCTGCCACCAGCTAGTTTTGCTAAACATACTCATAGTTAGCTAGAGGCAATTTAAGGAATTTGTATCTAGCAAAGTAGTGAGCTTATTAAAAAAAACCGTTGTCAACTATACTGTATTATTATACATATATATATGAAAAAAATAATATTTATATAACTTTTATGACGATAACTTTTTTATACTTTAATGCGAAAAACAAACCAAACAATAAAAACGATCATTTTATTCTATTTAATTTAAGTATGATACTAGTTTATACCTCGGGAGCATCCCGGGTTGAGAAATTTAAATAAAATGAATAAAGTTAGAAGTATCTAAACTATAAAAATGGCATCTGCCAATATATGATTCATGAATATTATTATTATTATTATTATTATTATTATTATTATTATTATTATTATTTTAAACAAAATTTGTCATAAGTTATTATATTCTAATATAAAAAAAGGGTAATTGGGTCGGGTATCACCTAATCCCAGGCCCAACCCAAACCAACATTTTTTTAAACTAATTCCAAACCTGACACAATACCTGTCGGGTTACAAAAAATAGTCGTTTTTTTTCTTCGTTTTTTATATAGCACTATGGTACTCGTTGGAAAGATAATAAAACACTCGTTAATTTGGTGTAATTTTTTTTAAAAAAAAAATCTCGTATATAAAAGATATTAACATTTAAAAGTTATGAGAGAAAACATGAGAGAGAAAATAATAAAGTTTTAATATTTACATTTAGTAAATTAGGTATTTAATAGATTATGTTAAATCATATTTAAACCATATTTTTTTTAATTGGTCTAGAGTTGCCACATCACATTCTATGTGGCATCTCTCAAAAGAGAGATTGCATAATATTATGACGTGTCATTAAAAATGCTTTGGTTTATTACATAAATATATATAGATATAGATATAGATATAGATATAGATATAGATTGTTGTTGATTATATTAATAAGAACATAAGGAATAAACGTAAGATTTAAACAAGTGTACCTGATTTGCTTAACCGTTCAGGAACCTCAGTAATGGAAGACACCATCATCTTGATCAGGTTCCCTTTAGTGTGTACACTAATGATGGCTAATGATCACAAAGTGATCATGTGAGAGAGAGGTAGGTGGCGGCTACATTAGGTTATGGTGTTATTAGAGTCCAACCTAATACCACTAGTTATCTCTCTATTTATACACACAGGGAACACCCTAATTAGGTTTAGTAAGGGTAATTCCGTCCATCAAAGAATCACCTATTATAAACTTAGGGATATTATAGTAATTTATCAATATAATATAAATGATAATGATGGCCACAAATAAATATAATAAACATCATTTATATTTATTCTAATATTCTCCCAATTGGCCGAGTAATCATTTATTATGAGTATTACATTAGTCTGCTGATTAATACTCATTTTAGTTGTAAACCCAAAATGTAGCAGAGAAATACAACCGTTAAGTCTTTATTCGACTTAGGACCCCCATTAATCATACTACACCCAAATTTAAAATTAATATTAGGATCAATTAATGTTATGCCCTTGGTTGATTTGTTATATTATTGTCTTTATGCCATTATGCTAGCTTAGCATACTAATAGACAAACAAATCATAATGAGGAAAATTAATCATTAGTCATTAGTCACAAGTCATTCATAGTACGATATGCAGCTGTACATGGTCATTAGTAATACCCTTTTTCTCTTAGTTGGCCGTTAGTGAGACTTATGGATGATAGACCTTTAGTTATTGGATCCATAAGCATATCATGAATGCATTCGATACAAAATTCTGATTTACTCTATATATTTTTAATCACAAGCGAACAATAATTTCGTGTCGAACTCTAATGTAGCTCCTCTCAAACTGTTACTGTTCGAGAAATTAGGGCAGCTTACTTTATCACAGTAAGTCTTCAACTTAGTATTTACATGGAGTTAATAAGTTATGAGTCAACTGATAAATTGACCAACAACATTTAATGACCATTATGTTGTGATCAACAACACATTATGTCATGATAACTTAGGTTGTTGTCACAGTTCCTTATGACTCCTCCATAAGATAGTTATGTTTGCTAACGTTATGATATACCCCAAAATTGACATCACTTTAGGTTCTCACTTCTTCTTTAGATTATAGTCTCTTGTTTCTTAAAGATATTGTAATGTTCCATTATATGCTTTTCATCAATCTAGACAAGTCTAGTATCAAGCAATACAAACAATATCATAAACAAGCATAGACTTAAATTTACATCAGTCTTCTAATTAATGAAGCATAAGGTGATAATCTCAAATTATCCTATTATCCTCTAAAAGAAAGCAATGTTGTATGTTACATACTTAAGGGCCCGCTTAGAGTAAAACTTATGGGATGAAACTAATATCCCGTTGGGTCTATCTTGGTATATTTGATTCTTATCACGTAAGAAGAATCCCCGATATTCATCATGTCAAATTATGCATGAAAAAATCTTTGACTTAGGTAACATATACTTGTCAAGAAAACGTCATCTATGTCAGGACAAGTTTTCATTAGTTGCTCCCACTCATCTTGAGGTAGGTTCTTTAATCCACTAGTTCTTGATGAAGAGAATTTCATTATGATTCCAACACATTTTATGCTTGCATCAACCTATACATGGATCTTATTGACTTACAGACTAAGTGGTCTTACCCTTCAGTTTAGAACTTTCAGGTTGCTTAATGAACATGTAGGTCATCGTTATGGAAAGTTATCTTAATGTCCATCTAATGTGGCTCTTAGTTATTATGAGCTGCTAGGACTATAATGATCCTCAAAGAAATCTTTTGTAATACAGATAAGAAGTTTCTTTGATAATCTAATCCCTCATTGAGTATAATCTTTTACAATCAATCTTATCTTACAACGTTCCCATTCGGATCTGGTTCAATTATGAATACCTTTAGGTTATTCAACCAAATCCTAAACGTTATTCTAATTTAAGGAATTAAATTTTGCTAATAATAGCTTTATTCCATTTAGAAGATTGATTGATACTAATGTTTTAATTAGAAGAGGTAGGATCGGTAAACTTTCCAAACATCCATTTTGTGTTAGTCAGGCAGGTTACATAATCATCAAATTTAATGGGTTTTTAGACCCAGATGACCTCCTGAGTTGAACATTGAGTTTATTATGATACAAACTTAACTTTAGTTAGGTGTTTTATTTTTAGGTATATAAGGAGCAACATTAGTTTCTAAGTGTGTAAGAGTTGGTGCAGTAAGGTGTACAAGAGGAATAATCAAAGTTAAATTCGGAGTTAAACTTAATGAGTCTCGAATTTTAATGAGTATCTCCCCTGCATCTTGTACTTCCGAAAAGTCATAATAAGGACTTTACTGCTCCCACTTACCTTAGAGATCTTAATGAATTCAGCATGCTTAAGATCTAACATTTGGAAGATCCATAGATTTTAATAGAGAAAACAACCTAATGATGTTTATTGTCGTTTCTCTTAATGAGGATTACTTTAGTAAGAAATCTAAGTTCGCCCATATTTAGGCATCCACAAAACTTTGTTAGGAGTACGTCAAATGCTAAGGAGACAAGTTGTGATAGAGCGTTGTCCAGTGCAAGAGGTGTAATTTGAGGATAGATCAAATTTTCGCTCCCCCCACCTCTTTAACTTTTGCAAGTCATAAGTAGGACATCTAATGCTCCCACTAATCTTTTAGGTCTCTTAGTATCTCCACATAATAAGTTTTAACGATGCGTATGAATGAGAATATTCCATATATTTTATATTTGATTTCCCTTATCGTCCAGATTTCATAGGAAATTTTAAGGACATACTTAGAGGGAATCTTATTAAGTATATATGAATTGATTTCTTTAATACTTTTGGTCTGTAGGAAATGGAATAGATACAATTAGATATTTATCTAAGCTCCACTAATGTCAATTAGTTATGACTTATGATGGAAAGCCATTTATTCCTTTCGCCATTTAATGTTTAGGGAGTTTAACACATGCTTTAAGTCACTGAGAATGAGATTTGATAGCTAAGCATCTTTTAGTGACCTGGTCATGATTTCTCATGAAATTTTGGTCTTAGTGGATGAATTGCGTGTGTCTCATTTTCCTTTGTTAAATTCTCATTTTCATGATAACAAAGTTGTGAAAACGTTATTGGATCATCTAGTTTTATTTCATAAGGTTTCTATTAGGATAATAACAACAAACAATATGAGAGTTTAACTTAATAGTGGCTTTGGGTTCGTCATTAAAACCTTGTAACTGTCAAAATTGTAGCTTTTAGTATTGATACTAAATTCTAAGTAATCTCAAGAATATCGTAAGGTATCATAAAGCTTCAACACTAAGATCAGTTATTAATGGTTAATAGACCCTTAATTTTGCCACCAATTCTCATCTTAAGTATTTGTTGAATTATGGCAAGGAAACGTATAAAACTAGACTCAACCATCATGTGTTAATTGGAATTTATTAGCATTTGTGGAGTTAAATATCCTTAATTAGGCACTACATATCTTAGCCAACTGTTCTCTTTACTTTTGGGTAATCTCATTTCTTATGCCTATTCTTAATGGCACAGTTTTGTTTAGTAAGACTTTCCCTTTGGAGAAACTTATAGCTAAAAGTAGTACTTGTATTGTGTTTCCAGGCCTTATAATTATCCTCTCTATGGTAACTATTCTTCCTCTTTTAGGTTTAATGGTACTAAGGTGAATAACATCAACTTTTCTAGTTTAATGCGTTCCTTTTCCTGTACGTAATTCGCTATCAACACACTCATTTTACTTTGATATTTCTGAGTGTTATAGTTGATTCATAATGCATCTAATCGTACTGATGGAAAAGTTATTATGCACTAGAAATTTATTGATTTCCATGTGTAACCCCTTAGCTTTATGGGTTATGTTATTCAATATTAAGATGTATTCACAGATCCCATTTAACCACAGAGTTAGATTTATTTATTCCATGCTTCTTAGGAATTCGTTATATTCTTTCATTTCCAAAGATAATACATTAGTCCTAGGAATTTTAGAATCTTTTAATAGCTCACCTGATAGGAATCAATAAAAGCGTTCTTAATTACCATAAGAGACATTTTTATTCCACTTATTATGCTCATACGTTATTCTGTAATACATTATCAGATATAGCGTAGGAATGTCATGTCTTAAGAGGTAACTTGATAAGAACAAAATTTAAGCAAACTCTTCTTGGTTTTGATAATTAGAGTGGATTACTTAGTTGAGATAGTAATTTATAGAAGAATGAGAGATTAGTTTCGAGTTACGGGCATTGAAGTAAGGCAGACTTAGATTATGATCATTATATTAATGAAGGATCATTAATTGTGAGGATCATTTTTGTAATGAAGACGTGATAATATCATAACACCAACATAAGCTACTTAAATAACATGCTCTAGCTTTGGCTATACGCTATTTATTTAAGTATTGAATTGCCGACAGTGAATATAACCCATCACCTTTGGGCAGAAGTGAGACATTCAAAGTCCTAAGGCAATACGCTCAGTTCACTAACATAATCTGTTCCACATCACCTTTGGGCAGAAGTGAAACCTTATGGCACTTATGTGAATGAGCTACGATGCTTAACGAGATCTTTATAACGAGCTAATGTGACACATCACCTTTGGGCAGAAGTGACACCTCAAAATGTTATTGTAAGTTAAGCAAGGTTTTATAATGTTTTCAATAAACTTGATACATTAGGTTTTATCAAAACTGTAAATTTTATTAGAGATCCCGAAAAATAATGGGTTCTCAGTAATTTTATGAGTTCTTGAAAAAAGAAGAGTTCTCGAATTAGCTTATGAGTTCTCAAAATAATGGGTTCTCAAAGAATTGAGTTCTCAAAAAAAAAAATTACGAGTTCTCGAATAGCATAAGGGGTTCTCGGAAAAATAATGAGTTCCCGGAAAACTTATGAGATCTCGAATAACATAAGGGGTTCTCAAAATTATGAGATCCCGAAGACTTAATGAGTTCTCAAAAGTGATGAGTTCCCGGAAAACTTATGAGATCTCGAATAAACCATGAGTACTCGAAGACTTAATGAGTTCTCAGATATTATAATGAGTTCTCGAATGTCATGATGAGTTCTTGGAAATTTTAATGGTTCTCTATATCTGAGTGGTTCCCGGTTTTCTTAAGGTTCTCGGAAAAATGAGGTTCTTAGTGTTATTTATGGTTTTCATTTTTTTTATCTATGGTTCTCGAAAAAAAAAATTTATGAATCTCGGGAAAAGTTATGGTTCTCAATTTTATTCGGTTCTCAAGAAAAGTAATGGTTCTCGGTGAGAAGTTTTAAGCCGAGAACCGAAACCCGAGAACAATTGTATTCGAGAACCTTGAACCCGAAAACACATAAGTCGTAAACCAAAGCCTGTAAAGCTGATAAACCGAAAACTGATAATCCGTGAACTGTGAAACCGTAAACCAAAATTCGAGAACCTGACCATGAACTAATAAACGAGAACTAAATTCCCAATAAAGGTGGTTTGTGTTTTGATTGTAATTTCCAAATATCTTAGGTGTATCTATCTCTATCCAAGTCTATTAGTTCGAATAAAAATAAATAAATAATTTTTTTTTTATTTTGGAGATAAAGTTACACAATTTTAGGAAATATTATCAAAATCTAATTATCCCAAAATAATGGGATTTCTTCGAAATTTTAATGTCAATCAGAATAATTAGGATGAACATCTTCGAAGATTAACAATTAATCATGATAATATATATATATATATATTGATATGATGTGTTTAGATCAGGGACTAGTTCTGTCAGTTAGAGAAAGAAGTATAGGGGTTAAAGTTGTCATATTGTAATAGTTTGATTGTTTGTTAGAATTGGCGGGAACAGCTGTTGATGTTTAACAGCTATATAAGCCAATATGTGGTTATGAGTAAGATCATCTGATCAGTTGTGATAATCTCTCTCTCTGTGTTTCTTCTTTTCTGATCCGATCCTTATCATTGGTATCAGAGCCAGCTGTCCTTGGCTCTCTGATAACCGTCACCAACAACCACAACTAATTCTCACCGCCATAACCACCTCCATAACCACCTCCATAAAACACCATCTCCATCATCATTAACCATCACACACACCATCTCCATCGTCATTATCCTTACACACATCATTATCAGTTCTCGTCTGTTGCTCTCGGTCGTCTTCTCCGGCCAGATTCCGTTCATTTTCCGATCAAATTTTTTTTCTTTTGATCTACCTTTCTTTCATTCATTCCACCGGATTCTTTTCACTAACAAGCCTATATTGATCAATTTGTGATCAATATACTCCATTGCATTGATCAATTAGTGATCAATCAGTTCTTGTGGATCGACCAATTCGTGGTTTGTCCATTCTTTATTCCGATTCTTGTTTTTCCCAAAAACTTATCTTGATTCTGGTGTGTGCAACCATGACTACTCGTAGTAGGTCGGATGCAGAGAAATCTTCTCTTGAAAAGACAGTTGATGATCATTCAGTGTCTCTGTTAAAGATTGATGCCTTCATGCAGAAGTCTGAATCCACAATTGCAAGTTTAAATGCAAGTGTTCAGGCTCTCTTGTTGAAGATGAATAATCATAATACCAGTAATGGAGATGTGAATACTGGTTCAGGTGTAACCAATGCTTTGGCTCCAAGAAATGAAAGGTTACGCAGGATTGGAAAGATTGACTTTCCAAAGTTTGATGGAACAGAAGTTGACGATTGGTTGTATCGGTGTGAACACTTCTTTAGTGTTGATGAGACTCCTGACAATTTCAAAGTCAGGTATGCAACCATTCATTTAGAAGGAAAGGCTATGAAATGGCATCAGAATTATTTGAAGTCAAGGGGAATTCCTATTTCTGAGATAACATGGACTGATTATTCTTTGGCAGCCATGAATAGGTTTTCTGAAACCTTATTTGAAGATGCTATGGGTATGCTAACTTCTATGGTTCAAACAGGACCATTAGAGGAATTTTGTGATGAATTTGATGCATGTCTATTGAAAGTATCCATTCCTGAACCCTATGCTGTGAGCATCTTCTTGAAAGCCATCAGGCCAGAAATAGGGGGGCCAGTTAAAATGTTTAAGCCAACAAACATGAAAGAGGCCTTCTATTTGGCAAAAATTCAAAACTCTACTAACAAGTCCTTGATTCCTCAGACTTCTCAAAACAGGTATTCCACTAATCCATCTTCCTATAACTCCAAAAACCAAACTGTCAAACCTCCTACCAATGTGTCTCATTTACCCTTACTACCAGCACCACCCACTAACAAGAAATTTACTAACACAAAAAAATTGACAAGTAAAGAAATAGAGATTAAAAGATCTAAAGGGGAGTGCTTCTGGTGTACAGAAAAGTTCACACCAGGACACAAATGTCCAAATAAGCAACTATTTGTCTTAGAAGTAGTTGGTTTTGAAGAGGACAATGAAACAATTGAGATAATTGATTCCCTGGTTCAGCAGGAATGGCCTGATCCACATATCTCCATACATGCCTTAACTGGTATGCAATCATTTTCAACAATGATTGTCATTGGCACCATTGGCAATGTCCAAATAAGAATTTTGGTGGACTCAGGATCAACCCATAATTTCTTGAACAAGAAAATGGCCCTTAAACTGAAATGTCTCATTATGTCAATAGAGAACATGACAGTGGGAGTGGCAAATGGGAATAAGATTGAATGTGCCAGTTATTGTCCAAACTTTCAATGGAGTATGCAGAATTTATGGTTCACAACTGATGTGTTAGTGATACCATTGGACAATTATGATATGGTTTTAGGTGTACAGTGGTTATTAACATTGGGAGAAATTGTGTGGAACCTTGTGGATTTGACGATGCAATTCACAATTGGAAACACTCAATGTAAGTTGAAGGGAGTGAGTAATAATGAGTTGACTTTATGTTCAGTAGACATGATGAACAATTTACTCACCAAGGAAGAGAAGGTGGTAGAGGCTCATCTGTTCAGCATTCAGTTGCAGCAATCAACTGCTGAATTCCAACATGGTACCAAGGTTTCAAGGCCTTTACCAAATGCTAAGTTGGAGCCTTTGTTACAAGAGTTTGATGATGTGTTTCAAACTCCTACCACTTTGCCTCCCAGAAGAAGTCGTCATGACCACAGAATTGTATTGAAGGATGAGACTCAGGTTATTAACCTCAAGCCTTACAGGTATCAGGCTTCTCAGAAGGACATTATTGAGAAACTAACAAAAGAGTTGATAGAGTCAGGGGTGGTCAGGGGAAGTACTAGCCCTTTTGCAGCACCTGTAGTATTGGTTAAGAAGAAAGACAACACTTGGAGGTTTTGTATTGATTATAGAAGGCTTAATGAAGCCACTGTCAAAAATAGTTATCCCACACCCCTTGTGGAAGACTTATTTGATGAGTTGGGACAGGCTGCCATATTCTCTAAGTTGGATCTAAGGGCAGGATATCATCAGATAAGAATGTTTGAAGATGATATTCCAAAGACAGCTTTTAGAACACATGAAGGACTGTTTGAGTTTGTTGTTATGCCTTTTGGCTTGACAAATGCTCCTGCAACATTTCAGTCCCTTATGAACATTGTGTTTAGAGAATTCATGAGAAAATTTGTACTGGTCTTCTTTGATGACATTCTGGTATACAGTAGTCCTTCTTGGAAGTTGCATTTGTGGCATTTACAACAGGTATTACAAGTTCTAAGAAACCACCAGTTGTTTGCAAAAAGATCTAAATGTTCTTTTGGGGGGACTTCTGTGGAGTACTTGGGACACATCATCTCTGGTGAGGGTGTTTCCACAGACCCAAAGAAAATTGAGGCAATAAGACAATGGCCAGTTCCTGTTAATGTGAAGCAATTGAGGGGGTTTCTGGGCCTCACTGGATATTATAGGAGGTTCATTCAGTCCTGTGGAATGATAGCAAGGCCCCTGACCAACTTGTTGAAAAAGGATTCTTTCAATTGGGATGATTCAGCTACTTTAGCCTTCAATCACCTCAAAGCTGCCTTAACTTCTCCACCAGTGCTAGCCTTACCTAATTTTTCCATTCCTTTTGTTATAGAAACTGATGCCAGTGGTAAGGGAATTGGAGTTGTGTTGATGCAACAGGGCCATCCTATAGCTTTTATAAGCAAGGCTTTGTCTGCCAAGCAACAAGCCTTGTCTGTGTATGAAAGAGAACTCCTAGCCATTATTTTTGCTGTTAAATATTGGCATCATTACTTATCTGTGGGTCACTTCATCATAAGGACTGATCAGAAGTCACTAAAGCATTTGTTGGAGCAAAAAGTTACCACCCCACTGCAGCATGCTTGGCTTTCAAAAATGCTAGGCTATGATTTTGAGATACATTATAAGCAAGGGAAGGACAATGGAGCAGCTGATGCATTGTCCAGGGTGCAGAATCCAACCCTTATGAACTTGACCCTTCACACTTTTGATGATGCCTTGTGGAAGAGAATTCAAGTGTCTTGGCAGGAAGATGAGAAGCTTAGCAAAGTGGTCCAAGCTTTACAATCAGGTCAGACTAATCCTAAATATGAGTGGAGAAGTAATACATTGTTCAGGAAGGGTAAGGTTGTTGTGGGAAAAAATGATGGCCTGCAAAAAGACATTATTGCCCTCTGTCATGATGGACCTATTGGTGGTCATTTTGGGGTTCATGCTTCCACTCAAAGGGTTAGATCATTCTTCTATTGGAAGGGGTTACACAAACAGGTCAGGAATTATGTAAGGAACTACCCTACTTGTCAGAAAGCTAAGTATGAAACTGTAGCATCACCAGGGCTGCTACAGCCCTTACCTGTTCCACATAATGTGTTTTCTGACTTATCAATGGATTTCATTGGTGGCCTACCTAAATCTCATGGAAAAGAAGTCATTATGGTGGTAGTGGACAGGCTGACTAAGTACAGCCATTTCATTCCTTTATCACATCCCTATACAGCAGCTCAAGTGGCTCAGCTTTTTATGGACCATGTCTTTAAATTGCATGGCTGGCCTGAGTCAATAGTATCTGATAGAGATCCTGTCTTTGTCAGTTAGTTTTGGAGAGAGTTCACAGCTTTGCAAGGGGTTCAATTAGCTTTGTTCACTGCTCATCACCCTCAAACTGATGGTCAGACAGAGGTGGTCAACAGATGTTTAGAGACATACCTTAGATGTATGGTGATGGACAAGCCAGCTATATGGGTCAAATGGTTGCCATTAGCTGAGTTTTGGTATAATACTAACTTCCACAATTCGTTGGGCATTACTCCTTTTCAAGCACTTTATGGCTACCCTCCACCTTTGTTCATACCATATATTCCCAAGGATGTTAGAGTAGCTGCTGTGGATGAGCTCATGTGTGACAGGGAGGATACTATTAAGTTGTTGAGACATTCATTAATGAGGGCTCAAAACAGAATGAAACAAGTTGCTGACCAACATAGGAGTGAAAGAGAATTTCAGTTGGGAGACAGTGTATATGTGAAACTTCATCCTTATGGCCAAACTACTTTGAGAAACTCTCACTTTAATAAGTTAGGTCCTAAATACTTTGGGCCATTCCTAGTTATAGAGAGAGTAGGTCCAGTTGCTTATAGGCTGGACCTTCCAGATGATGCACAGGTTCACCCTGTATTCCATGTTTCACTCTTGAAGAAAGCTCATGGTGAGGTTACTCAGACTACTCCTATCCCTAAAGGCCCAAGATTTATGTTTAGACCACTGCAAGTTTTGGATAGAAAGATGGTTAAGAGGGGAAATAGAGCTTCAGCTGCAGTACTGGTTCAATGGGAGAATTTGCCTATTACTGAAGCTACATGGGAGAATGTTGAAGATATGCAGATCAGATTTCCTTCTTTTCATTTTTGAGGTAAAAAATTGTTAAGGGAGGGAGTATTGATATGATGTGTTTAGATCAGGGACTAGTTCTGTCAGTTAGAGAAAGAAGTATAGGGGTTAAAGTTGTCATATTGTAATAGTTTGATTGTTTGTTAGAATTGGCGGGAACAGCTGTTGATGTTTAACAGCTATATAAGCCAATATGTGGTTATGAATAAGATCATCTGATCAGTTGTGATAATCTCTCTCTGTGTTTCTTCTTTTCTGATCCGATCCTTATCATATATATATTCGAGACTAGCTGATTACCCCGGGAAGGTCCCGGGGTTGAAAAATTTAATATGACTTAATAAAAAATGATAAAAAAAGAAAACCCAAATCATGTGATATATTGACACATGCCGAAAGAAATTTGCAGCTAAAAATTTGTAACAAAAGGGTATTTGCTATTCATGCCAACCATATGTGATAAAGGGTGAAGAAATGTACATTATTATTATTTTTTTTATTTTTTTTGCATACTAACTAAGATCTTGATGACAAAATTTTCATATTAAAACACATAGGTACAAACATGATCACATATACATATGGTTGAAAAAAATAAGAAAATAACATCACCTTCTCTTCCTCTGGCCACAAAGGATGGTAGTTGTTTTAATAATAGCTTTGGTTTGAAGGTGCTACATCTGAAAATTTAGAACAGACAATGATAAATGCATTTAATCCAATTTAGCTATGTGGAATCTTATAGCCATCAACTAATTGTGTGTCAGGAAATGATAAAGGGCAAACATTAGACCTGTTATAGGGCTTCTGATTTCTTCTCAACTTCCAAAAGTGATTCCACGATCCCTTCTTCTATAGCCCCGACATTATCAAGATTGGCCTGCAAAGATTTTGATCTCAATTTATAGAACAATAAAGCTTAAGCACCACCAAAGCAAGCAAAGCTGGTTACAAAATCTGAATCATATAATCTCAATACAAAAACCTGGCTATACATAACAGTTTAACAACGCTTATATGTTGAATTGATATTGATACTCAATAAACGCTAATATGATGAAATACATCGACAACATGACATAGAAACATGATTATATGATGAATCCTCGATATATTTAACCCTAAAAAACATTAATTTTTGGATATTGTTTTACAAAAAAATTGAATGAACATTACAAACATAGCTGATGTGAATCATAATCAAACAACCTATGATTAGAAAAAAACCTAAATCCAAATCGAATTAAAATACCCCTAAAATATTAAATCAAATCGAAATCGAACAAAAACAACAATAATATAATAAATATTAATAAGAACATACCTGATGCGAATCACAGTGAAAAACCCCTAAATATTAGTTCAAAAAAACCCAATGAAGAACACAAAGTTGAGACGCAGGAATTCTGAATCAAAATAAAAACAATACCTTGAGAAGATAAGAAGAATAAGATAAAAGGTTAAATCGAAAGACATACCTTTGAGATAGGCAGGAGGTGCTAAGTCTGGATACCGATTCACATTTGTTTTCTCCCTTTGTTCCAACTTTTGTAGAAGAGAATCACAGTTCGATTTCTTTCAATTGGTAAGTAGAGTAACTGATTTCGTTTGGCGATTTCAACACCAAGTGATGTTGGATGATGCTATGCAATCTTTGGGCATGATGTGGTGGAGGTGGCGGCGACTGCAAAGAGAGGAAGAGGAGGGATACAAATAAGTATATAAAACAAATAAGATGCAAGCTGTTACCTTTACCATAAGTAACATTTCCCTGTTTATTGTAATACTCCCTTACCGCCAACACTTTCGTCCCTCTAGACTTTTCAATTAAAACTCCACTCTTACCTGATAACTATGCAAATCCAAAAAAAATATATATTACTTTAATGTGTCACAAATTAGCACCACTAAGGTAACATACAAGAAAATCAATATGCATAAGCGAAAAAAAAGTTCGAAAACCATGATGAAGCTTACAGTCATCATAGGATTCCATCTTCTAGAATTGCCTAAACAATACTGCTGAGCTTAAGGAACATGAGAGATCTCATCCTACAACAACATTTCAATTTTAGCAAATAAAAACATTAACTAATTCTAAATTTGGTTATAAATTTAATTCTTTTTGTACAAACTATACCATGTATGGTTCAGGAACAACGTGATGAGCTAACAATCAAAGCAACTGCAAGTTTACCCATCTTCTCAATCCGGGTCAAGAAAACCAAGGCGGGTCCGATTTCGGCTGAAATGGGAAACGATAAAAATTTATTTTTTAAAGCATGATCAAGACAAAAATAAATAAATAAATAAATAAACAGAATATCAAACCAATTTTTCAATACAAGGAAAATCAAGAGAAAAGACATACATATTAATGTAATAGTATAAAAAACAAAGTCTAATTAACTCAGAAAGACATAAAAATAAAATCAATTTTAGTATGGGTTTGAAGTAAAATAATGGAAAACACATACAGATCGATGCAAGAGTAAAAATAAACAAATGCCAATTAAGTTAATTAATTAATAGGTGCAACAACAAAATCGAAGGGGAGAAGTTATATAGTTGGAAATCAAATATGGAGAAAAAGATTAAAGTTTTACTTGTGCTGACGTTTATGTGAATGATGAAACGGTGAAGGATCCCGCCGTCGCCTAAACAAACTACACATCGTCTCCCCGGTCACAACCAGAGGTCAACATCACACAACCACAATTGATTTAAATAAAGCCCTAAATTTGACACCTGAAATTGCTTAGATCGACATATTAAACGATTAGGTAGACAATTGCTTCTAATAAAAACCAAATCTTTAAACATAGTAACAGATTAAGAAGAAAAAGACAACGTAGATAGGGGGAGATGAAAAATTAATTGAGAGAGAGAGAGAGGCGTTGATACGTGATTAGGGTTTTTTGTTTTATTTTTTTTAATTAATAAAAAATAAAATAATTGAAAACCGCCAAAACCTTTCAATTAGAATGCCACGTGGCAATTTCAAAGAGTGATTGAAGTTATCATTGGACGCCACGTCAGCAAAGTTCTTTTCTTTTATATATATTAATAGATAATAGATTAATAGATGTGCACAGTGTCGATATAGTAATATGAAATCAATTATTTCGTGATTTAATATAAAAGCATTATTTGATTTAATTATGTATCAAATCACAAAAAGAATTTCGTGAGTCTCAAGACTGTACAGAACGATTGTGTGATTTGTGAATCATTCACGAATTAATTAAATCAAAATAATTTGATATTTTTTTTCTTGATTCACAAATCGAATAAGAATTGATATAATCAACATAGCTCTGATACCACATATTGATTATATTAATAAGAACATAAGGAATAAACGTAAGATTTAAACAAATGTACCTGATTTGCTTAACCGTTCAGGAACCTCAGTAACGGAAGACACCATCATCTTGATCGGGTTCCTTTTAGTGTGTACACTAATGATGGCTAATGATCACAAAGTGATCATGTGAGAGAGAGATAGGTGGCGGCTACATTAGGTTATGATGTTATTAGAGTCTAACCTAATACCTTTAGTTATCTCTCTATTTATACACACATGGGACACGCTAATTAGGTTTAGTAAGGGAAATTTCGTCCATCAAAGAATCACCTATTATAAACTTAGGGATATTATAGTAATTGATCAATATAATATAAATGATAATGATGGCCACAAATAAATATAATAAACATCATTTATATTTATTCTAACAATTGTTAGTCTTTTTTTTTTTAACTTAAAAAATAACATTTTACGTGATTAGTATTCTCAAGTATCCCAACCCAACCCATCACACGTTCAACTCTCTAGTTATATAAAAAAAATTGAATACTCAAAATCTTCATTGCAAACAAACCCATCTCATCTCATCTCACTTTGCCATTCGTACTAACATCAGTGTCTCGACACAATAATACCCATTTGTAATTCAATAATGACAAAAGAATAATTGACCTTATCATGTTCTTTATGAGTTTATTCCTTTATTTATTTTTTATTATTGGAATTGCCATAACTCCATGATGAAATGGGAATGGTTTTATCACCTTCAATACTAGTATCGTTTGATTTGATCATTGACGATGACCTTCGTAAAAAATTGCTTGAGAATAAAACAACAAATGATTTATGGTAAAGTGTCAAGAAACATGGATCTAAACATGTTGCTACAACAAATAATAGCCTGACGTTGGTTCTGAGTCACAGGAAGGGTTCAAGGATTTAAATCTGCCTAACGCAGGTCGTGGTGTCCTCTTACGTTGCAAAACGTAGGAGGTTCAAGATAATATTGTTTTTGAGTATTAGAATTCTGGTTTGAGAGTGACTCAAGACCAGAATTGATATTCTAAAACCCAAGTGCTGTGTTTGTGTGATGGAGATATTCTTGATGTGCGTGAAATATATATATATTTTTTATAATGATTTTCACACAAATTTCGGTTTTAAAATGGGTTTTCACCAAAGACTAAACCACACACACAATAGGCAAGTGTACCTATCGAATAGTAGTATAGTTAAAGGTAAGAACCGGATATCAATACGTGGACACGGTAGATCCCAATACTAAACTTTCGTTAATCCTTAGCCGAGCAAATAAAGAGTAGTTGGTATTTAACTAAAATAGCACGTAAAGACAACACACTACTAAACTAATTAACAAACACAAATGCAACCAATCAAGAAGAATATCACTTTGACCTCGAATCCATTTAGCTAACAATTGAAGATAATCATGATACATGGCAAGATCACAAAAAAAAAAAAAAAACATAAGTAACTAGACTCCCGCTAAGGATATCTAATCATGTGACTTTTTGGAAAGTTAGGTCGAGTGACACAACCTAACCACCTAAAATCATACAAATAAACCCAAGTGATACAAATATGTCAATGTTTATAAATACGGACTAGCTTCCTGTCAAGGGTGACTAATCCAACAACTCTTTGGAAAGATGACATGAAAAACACGTAATCCACCTAAAGTTCAATAAACTAAGCAATAATCATGCACTTCTCCAACATATGATGTTCATGCCAAGCTTAATCAAATTAGAAGTTCGTGTCAACAACCCCTAGATAGAATATAACACTTAACATGACAAATCATAACAAATACTTTGTCTTTCCAAATATAAGCATAAGGATGCACATTCAAGGATTTATCAAGATAATCAAGACTTCATTAACCATTCCTAGTTAAAAGACATGAACTAGCATAAACCTATACAAATCCATGAATGAAAGTTTAAATTACGAGTTTTCCAACATTACATAATTAAACAATCATAAGTCTTGAACATCAATTAGAACCTTCAAATACACAATACCATTGAAGAATAATCAAGAAATTACTATAACATTAACATAATCATTCCCAATAATCCATAATTTCATCAAATGTTAACTAAACTTCATCTAAATCAAAGTGATAACAAGGGTTTAGTTCATAACTACAACAAAAACCACAACCATACTCATGGACATGGAATGAAACATGATAGATCTAGAGTTTCTCAAGCCAAGATGAGTTAAAGTGGGTTGTGTGGTGTTAGATCTTCCCTTGGGGTGCTTGATCTTCAATCTTGGCTTCAAATTCTTCAAGATATGTTTGGGACCGACTTTTGGGGCTTGAGAGAACTAGGGTTTGTCCCCCCAAAGTTGGACAAATGAAATGAGACAAAAATATTAGGTTAAATGAAAGTATGGTGCCGCACACGGCCGTGTCCATAAGTGACACACCCGTGTTGGTCGTGACAAAGGCCAGCTACGAGTTACACAAATCAAGTGACGAGAAACATGGCAGGCATGCCCATGTCCAAATCAGACACGCCCGTGTCTGAAGAAAAATTCCACAAACTTCATTTCTTCTTAAGTTTTCTACCACGATTCACCAAGAAGCCATCCAAAACTACAAAATTCAAATAAAACACAATTAAGAGTCGGTTCAAATGAATTTGTAACCAAAAGTACATAAAATGGGTAAAGATATTATCTTGAAACATGATGAAACAAGAGGACAAGCCACTTTAAGCCGGTGGTGGCTTTGGACCTGCGGTTCGAGCAGTGCAGTGTCTATACGACAACTGCTTTGGGCTGATCGAGGGAAAGGTGACAAGACATGTCATCTTTTGATCTGTGTTTCTCCGTCCTTTGAACCTTCGTAGGTTTCAACCCTTCAAGCATAGATTTGTGATAGTTATTAATCATTTTGCTTTAGGCTACCCACGTCATCAGCCCCTAAGTCAGGAGTCTTTGTGGCGTAGCTAAAAGGCTTCTGACTGTTTGCTAGTTTTTGCTTTTGCTTGAAAGGTTCAAAGGTTCGTTGGTTTTGGGCGGTTGTTTTCTCTGGATTTGAATTGTGATTTGACTGTTAACATGACAGGTGTTAGCCGTGCAATCTTTGTATTAATTGTAAGGCATCATTATTTTATTATTATTATAACTGCTTTTATATTTGGGTTATTACCCTTTTTACCACACAAAATCACTTTACTCTTTTTCTTCTTCTTCAACGATTCTCTCCAATTCTTCTTAGGGTTTTGCTGTGCAACTATTAGGTCAGTCTTTTCTTCCTTATTTTTCTTGCCTTTGATCATCCTTCAAGGCATTATGGGTGCTAAGAAGGATATGTCTATCACCTTCTCTTCCCTTACACAAGAGGAAGTTGAAGCATTCTGCTTGGAGTGGGACATTAATCTGTCCTTCAAGCCTGCTGCTCCGGGTCTTACAGACCCTATTTCTCGTTATCCTGATGGTTCGATTGCGTTGTATTGTCGTCATTTCAAATTTTCAAACCTTCGTCATCCATTCTCCGTTTTCTTTTTAAATGTACTTGAATATTATAGGGTTTCGCTGGGTCAAATCCATCCACATGGGGTTTGACGTATTTTGCATTTTGAAATCTTATGTAGGGCTCTTGGTTATGACCTGACCCTTCTTACGTTTAGGCGTTTCTTTTGCCTTGCCAAAAATGGCGATTGGTTTACCTTTGAAGGATCTTCTGTTGAAACCAACTTGATTTCATCTCATGTGACAACTGTTGGTCAATGGAAAACAAGGTTTTTCTGGGTTTCTGAATCCATCTTTCCTTTCAAGCCTGTGTGGAGACATCCCGAGGCTGTTCTTAATGAAGTTGAACCGTTGGAGTCTGAATTAGATGAAAATTTTCTTAAGGCTATTCGGGCATGTCCTTCAAGGCTTCGTCCCTTAGGTGAACCTTTTTTGGTTTTATCCGGTATTAGCACTCGATGGGACAAATAGGGTAGAGACCCTGTGTTGATGAAGGGTGATCAGGGTATGCTTATTTTTTTTGTTGTTTTTGTTTCTTTCCCTTTGCATGTTGTTTGTGTTCTTGTTTTCCTTATTGTTTGCTTTGTAGTTATGTCGGCCCTAGATTTCATCAAAGGTGATGATGCTTCAGAAGTTGTTTTCAAGGATGCTGAAGCTGCCGAAGGTGAGGATGCTCTGACGAAGTATGAGAAGGGGAGGTATGATAGGGGTAACTATGTTGTCGTTCCAAAAGTCAAGAGTTTTTCTAGGACTGCTTCGACTAAGAGGTCTAGCCGGCGTTTGTTAAAGGCTGCAAAGCCTGCTGATGTTTCTGAGGCAGTGAATGTTAGTGACGATATAGAAGATTCAGGGGAGGAGAAGGATCAGAACGTTGAGGATGCTATTGAGAAAAAAGGTAAAAGTAAGAAGGTGGCTGCTAAGGTTGTAATGTTGAAGAATGCTGAGGGTTCCACAAGTGTTGAAGGTGAAGGGGTGTATATCCCTGGTTGGAATGTGAAGCCTACTGATACATTCAAGTCTTCTTCTGTTTGTGAGGATGTGCTTGCACACCTTGCTACTCCTGGTGCCAAGGCTTGCCTGGAGGGTTTGGATGATGATGCCTTGTTGACGAAGATGATGGTTGGGACCTGTAACTTGGCTACAATGCTTCCTGAAGGTGTTAGTCGATTTAGAAAGATGATAGGAGAGTATGGCGATTTTGCCAAGAAGAGAAGAGAGATGAAACAGGCTCTTGCTACTTTGAAGAAGGATTCTCTGGAATGGGCTGAGAAAGAGAAGACCCTTGTTGGTTTAATTGATGAACTGAAGAGAGGGCATGAAGCAGAGGTTGCTAAGCATGAGGTTGCTCGGCTGAAGGTTGAGGTTGACAGGTTGGCACTTGAAGCAGAGAGGAAGGTGTTTGGGGATAAGAAAATTGGGTTGGAGACTTCCCTTGCTAGTGCTTTGGATGACAATCAATGGCTGATTGAAGAGGGTTTTCAGCAAGTTGTCACTTATCTGCTTCATTCTGGTGAATTCAACTCTGCTCTTGGGGAGGTTTACACCAAACTCCTTATTCATGGTAAACATGCAGGTTTTGTTGTTGGCTTTAAGGCTCATGAGGCGGGTGAGGTTATGGAAGAGTCTCCTTTATATCAGCCTAAGTCCATGGATGTTTTCAAGGAGACGGTTTTGAGGATGGAGAAAAAATTCTATCTTTATGTTTCCCAGGTGTCTTCTTGCTATGGTAAACCTTTGCAGGTGCTGAAACAGATGAAGCCCGTAGGATTGAATGAAGCTGTTTGTGCTAAAGTGCTTGAGTCAATTTCCAAGAAAAGGGCTTATTCTGGTGATAGCGAGGAGACCTTGGTTGTTGATGAGATGCTGTCCAAAGATGCTAGTGTTGAAGCCTCTGAGGCTGGAATTGTTGTTGAGAAGCTGCCTGATGTGTCGTAAAACACATCTATTTTCCTATGTATTTTGTATATTATTTGGTCAAGTTTTTATTTGTTTTCTCTATAGACATGGTTAAAGCTATATTTATTTATTTTGTGAAGATGTTTTTAAATATTATTGGCTAGACCTTTTATTGGTGACTTGGGATGATGAACTAGATTATGGTTTTTAATTAAAGACTTATGTTTTCCGTTTTGGATGTGTTGGGTTACATGATTTAATTTTTATGTTTGATTTTGAATATTTGTGTACTGGCGCTTTTTGATTTGATTACCTGTTTGTTGGTTTTGATGTTCTAGGCATATAGGAATATCCCCTAGATCTAGAAATCATTCTAGTTTGATTAACTTTTGTTGTCGAGCTAGTTCTTGCAGTTAGGAATAGCGCAAGTTTAACAGGTTTTTAAAGTCAATTAGCTAAGGTGTGCAATCCCTTCCTGAAGGTTAGGAATATAATTCGGGATTGCTAGGTTGACTAACTAGGCATTGTTTGGTAGTTTGGTTATCGCTGGGGCGAGACCGGTTACTTATTCGTGTTTAGAGTTTTCCTAGGATTTCATTCGTATTAGTTAAGTCTGCTTCACAGTTTGGGAGTTTTCAATCCAAGAGTGGTTGATTAAAGGATTAGTGTGGGATTTGGTTTCGCTGGGGCGATCCACTTTCATTTTAGCATCTCAATACTTGTCCCGCCTTGAGTCTAGTCGACTATCCTTGACAGGAGGTTTATTAGGTGAGAACAGGGTCTCCAATCGGATTACATAAGTCAGCTTTTATAACCAAAGTCTAGGGATTCTACCCAGGTTACCAGTTTTCTCCTCACTAGAGTTCCAATCCAATTCGTTAGCTTACGTCTATTTTTAGTTTCTTAGTTTAATTAGTAATTTAGTTTTAATTAGTTTAAATATTTATTTTAATTTCAGTTTAAACCCCAATTAATAAATCAATTTAATAATAATAATAATATTTTATCAGGTAATTCATTAGGAGTAATTTCAAAAGTGTTAGATAAAGTCCTTAGGTTCGATACCTGGTCTTGCCTACTTGCTACTTACGATCGGTACACTTGCCGATAGTGTGTGGTTTTAGAAGAGTCTAGGATTTAACTTGATTAATTTATTTATATACCTATTTGCATACATCAAGTTTTTGGCGCCGTTGCCGGGGACTTTTAATTGGCACTTTTTGATTTTACTTGCTTTGTTTTACTTGTTTACTGCTTGCTGGATTTACCTTCGATTATCTGTGCTACTTGTGCTTTTAGTCTTAGGTTATTTGCTATCCATTAGTAACTCCAGCGTGGTTTGCACTTTCAGTGTATGCCACATACTTGTTCACAGGGATCACCACAACTCACCAATTCTAAAACACCCACTCACTTTCCATTCACCACCATTCCACTTCCTACCTTCGATATGGATGATGCGAACATCAGACGTACTGTGCACTCTCGTGCTACTGAGGGCTATACTGGGATTCGTTCTCCCATCACTCGTCCTACCATTGCTGATGCCAACAATTGGCAAATCCCATCCCATGTCTTGACCACTATCATTAATGTCACTCAATTCCATGGTCTTGATGAAGAGGATGCTCATGGACATCTGTCCCGATTTGTGCGTATCTGTGACACTTTCAATCTTCCCCACATCACTAAGGAAGCCATTTATCTGCGTCTGTTCCCATTTACTTTGTCTGGTCGTGCCGCCACTTGGTATGACACTCTGCCTAATAGTTCCATTGCTACTTGGGAGGACATGCTTGGAAAATTCCTAAGAAAATATCACCCAGCTTCCAAGGATTCCCGCATTAGGGAGCAGATTCACTCTTTCCGTATGGATCCTGATGAGCCATACTACATGGCTTGGGAGCGATTCCAGACCCTACTGAGCCGATGCCCTCAGCATGGCCTTTCTGACTGGGCCCTTGTGGAGAAATTCTACAATGGCCTCACTTTTGAGACTCGAGTTCGTTTTAATACAGCTGCACAGGGTAATTTCATGGAAAAAATGGATATTGATGCAGCTAATGAGTTGTTTGAGAGTTTTGCCTATTCTGAGAGACCACCAAAGCATACTATTGGGAATTCCATTCCCATGACTAGTAACACATGTCCTACTACCCGAGGTGTTCATCAGATTGCACCTGATACTGGTCTGACTGCGGTGATTGAGAATTTAACTAGGCAAGTGAGAGATCTTCAGATGAAGTTGGATAGGTGTGAAATATGTAGAGGGGGTCATAACACATCTGAGTGTCCAGTTCAAAGTCGAGAACAGGGAGATTCTCTTAATTCCGGGTGGCTTGAACCACCCTATCAAAACTATAGCCCTGATTCAAACTCCAACTGGAGATATCAAAACTCCAACTGGCAAGGTGGTAGCTCTTCTAGATACCAACCTCGTCAGAATTTGTTCCAAGCTCCCAACTCTGGGGGACCCACTAGTCGTACTGAGTCTGACCTTACCACCATTCTACAGATGCAGTCCCAGATGCTTAATAACATTCAGTCAAAACTTGATGAGCAGGACACTTTCAGGAAAGGTCAGCAAGCTGCTTTCTAGAACCTAGAGTCCAAAGTAGGAGAATTAGCTAATCAGGTTAGTCAAGGACCTCAGGGAGCCCTTCCTAGTAACACTATTCCTAATCCTAACTCAAGTACTTCTACATTTAGGCATGCTCAAGTTAAGGCAGTAACTACTAGGAGTGGGTGGAATGTAGTTGGTCCATCACCGGGAGAAGATGAAGAACCGGTTAAAGAGGAAATTGAGTTAGAGCCACCATCTGCTAAAGTGCAACCTAGGCTAGTCTCAAAGAGTACAACACAACCGAGTGAGTCGAGTGAGAAGAAGAGAGAAGAGAGTCTAGTTCGTGTCTATAAGCCTAAACCACCATTCCCTGGTCGTCTAGTGCGTGCTGATGATTCTGAGTTGTATGCTAAGTTCGTGGAGATGCTGAAGAAACTCCACGTTAACCTCCCATTCATAGAGGCTCTTTCCAAAATGCCAAAATATGCCAAGTTTCTTAAAGATCTGCTGACTAATAAAAAGAAACTTGAGGAGCTCTCCACCGTTACTCTTTCTGAGGAGTGCTCTGCTGTCGTGCAGAATACACTTCCTCAGAAAATGACCGATCCAGGAAGTTTCACCGTTCCCTGTTTGATCGGCCACCTCACTCCTAGAAATGCACTAGCCGACCTAGGTGCTAGCATAAACCTGATGCCCTACTCTCTATTCTTAAAGCTTAATCTTGGGGAGCTAAAACCAACTAGGATGTGTATTCAGCTAGCTGACAAATCTGTGAAAATTCCTAGGGGCATATTGGAGAACTTGTTAGTGAAGGTGGACAAATTTGTGTTCCCAGTCGACTTTGTGGTTCTAGACATGAAAGAGGACGACACCGTGCCGCTCATTTTAGGTCGACCATTCTTGGCAACATCGAGAGCACTAGTCGACATGGGTGAAGGAAAACTGAGGCTACGGGTAGGTGATGAGGAGATTGTGTTTGGAGTTCGGCAGAATTCATATGAGGAGCCGAAAGAGGAGGTTAAATCTATTAATGTGCAACTAGACTATGAACGAGACAAAATCAGAACAAAAGAGGTGCGAGATCCACGAAAACGACCACAGTACGGTGTTGGTTTGGAGGCGGCTTTTGTTTGGTGGACAAGATGGGGAAGCGGTCAAAGTATAGGAGAGGTGATGGATCACACTGCTAGGAATTCAGCTTATCAGGTTGCCAAGGATTGCAAACGGGAGCCACCAGATATATTTTGAAAAGAATAGAGCGTACTTGGGATTTGCCCAAGTTGTACAGTTTGTAGATTCTTGCTTATTTTATTTTTCTTTTATGTTTTGGTTTGTGTCTAGTGTGGGGATTGTCCGTATTATTAATTGCAGATTTGGAGGGGTCCTACCTGTAATCAATCTCCATTCAGGCGGGGTAAATCCAATAATATTTTATTTGTAAAAGGACATCCCTAGTCGTCGGTCTATTTTTATTTCATTTTACGTTTTGGCTTTTTAGTTTTTGTGTGCTAGATTTATTGATGCAGCCGCGAATGAAAAGCTATACGGTTGTTTTGCACTTGGATGGGGCAGCTCAAGACACGCTTTGCGAGGATGTTACTGCAATATTACCAGGGGAGTCTGTTCCACTTTACTTGTTATACTTATTTTTCTCTTCTTTATTTTTAGTTCCTTGTCGCTACACATTGAGGACAATGTGCAATTTTAAGTGTGGGGATGGGAACTGCGTTTTAGTATAGTTTGAGTCTTTATTTCAAAAAAAAAAAAATGTCCCTGATTTTTTGTGCATTTTATATGGAAAATGATAGTAAAGTTGGGATTTTTGGTTTTCAAAATATTATATATATGAGAAAATAGATAGATTGAAAGCGTGTTTGCTTAAGATGTGTCGGTAGGCCCAACTAGCTTTGAAAGGTCCTAGGATTGTTCTTAATATATCTTAATAAATCATGAAATCTTGTGGGTTCTCATCTTAGGAGAAACGGTAGAACTGAAACCGCTGATAGTAATTAGAGGTACCACTGTAGGTTGAAAGCCCATATGTATTATTAATTAAATGGCACACTTGATCCTTTTTATGAGAATAAATCCGGTGAAAAGTGGCGCCCAAAAAAAAATAAAAAAATCCACATGTCCATCAATTGAGCTAGATCAAAAAAAAAAAAAAAAAAAAACTGAGGCCTCTGATCGAAACTCCCTTGAGGTCAAGTTGAGAAAAAAAAATACCAAAGCTCATGCTGTCGCTCTTGGGGATGGTGACTCTGACTGAGACAACCTCTGGGTTAGGTATGGAAAAAAAAAGTGTCTAAGCTCATAAACTTCATCCATCATCCATCATCCATCATAAATTTAATTTCTAATACATTAGGGGGTTTAGTTTGCAGTGGTTGGTATAACTATATGGTTTATCCTTTGCTTCGAAAGCTTGAGGTGGGATTAGGTGAAGCTGGATATCTTAAGTGTGAGACTCATAGATTGATTGTAATAATATGAACTTAATTGCTTTACATGATTGGGGCCTGATTAGCTAGTGGTTGGGTTTAGGTGGACAACAATGCCGACAGTTTTGGTTGATGCGTAATTAGATCATAATTAATGAACCTAAAAGTTTTTGAAACCAAGAATTCTAATTATGATTCCATTGCAGTCTTTTTCAGGGACGAAAAAAGTTTAAGTGTGGGGATGTTTGATGTGTCGTAAAACACATCTATTTTCCTATGTATTTTGTATATTATTTGGTCAAGTTTTATTTGTTTTGTGTCATTTTTATTAGGTATTTATTTATTTTATTATTTTATAGGTGTTCGTGGAAAATGGGCTCAAAAGGAAAGAATTTTAATCGAGACACGAACACTAGAGAGCACGTGTTCATTGACGTCGGGGCGTAAACGAGAAAATTTGGTCGAGCCAAGAACAACCGAGCCAGGAACATAGAGTTATAATAATAATAATAATAATAATATAAAAAAAATGTAGTTGACTTGGGCCGAAGCCCAAAGTCAAAGTCGGTCAAAACAATACAACACAATTTATTTGGACGGCAGAATGAATTGAACAATATATAATTCATTCAACAATTGTCATTCATTCGAAAAAAAAATCATTCTTTCAATCGCACAGTAGACGAATCAAGAACGGTGACGAGCGGAAGGGCACGGAAGGAGAAAAGGTCACGGGCACGGTAAAGATCAAGAGCCAACGAGCCTTGGGTTAGGTTTAGTTTTTATTTATTTTCTCTATAGACATGGTTAAAGCTATATTTATTTATTTTGTGAAGATGTTTTTAAATATTATTGGCTAGACCTTTTATTGGTGACTTGGGATGATGAACTAGATTATGGTTTTTAATTAAAGACTTATGTTTTCCGTTTTGGATGTGTTGGGTTACATGATTTAATTTTTATGTTTGATTTTGAATATTTGTGTACTGGCGCTTTTTGATTTGATTACCTGTTTGTTGGTTTTGATGTTCTAGGCATATAGGAATATCCCCTAGATCTAGAAATCATTCTAGTTTGATTAACTTTTGTTGTCGAGCTAGTTCTTGCAGTTAGGAATAGCGCAAGTTTAACAGGTTTTTAAAGTCAATTAGCTAAGGTGTGCAATCCCTTCCCGAAGGTTAGGAATATAATTCGGGATTGATAGGTTGACTAACTAGGCATTGTTTGGTAGTTTGGTTATCGCTGGGGCGAGACCGGTTACTTATTCGTGTTTAGAGTTTTCCTAGGATTTCATTCGTATTAGTTAAGTCTGCTTCACAGTTTGGGAGTTTTCAATCCAAGAGTGGTTGATTAAAGGATTAGTGTGGGATTTGGTTTCGCTGGGGCGATCCACTTTCATTTTAGCATCTCAATACTTGTTCCGCCTTGAGTCTAGTCGACTATCCTTGACAGGAGGTTTATTAGGTGAGAACAGGGTCTCCAATCGGATTACATAAGTCAGCTTTTATAACCAAAGTCTAGGGATTCTACCCAGGTTACCAGTTTTCTCCTCACTAGAGTTCCAATCCAATTCGTTAGCTTACGTCTATTTTTAGTTTCTTAGTTTAATTAGTAATTTAGTTTTAATTAGTTTAAATATTTATTTTAATTTCAGTTTAAACCCCCAATTAATAAATCAATTTAATAATAATAATAATATTTTATCAGGTAATTTATTAGGAGTAATTTCAAAAGTGTTAGATAAAGTCCTTAGGTTCGATACCTGGTCTTGCCTACTTGCTACTTATGATCGGTACACTTGCCGATAGTGTGTGGTTTTAGAAGAGTCTAGGATTTAACTTGATTAATTTATTTATATACCTATTTGCACACATCACTGCCGAAGAAAGGAAAGAAGTCTAAGAAGGCAAAGATGGCGAATGTGGTTGGAGAGGATGAAGCCTCGAAGCCTTCAGGATCTGGTGGTCTTGCTTGACTTCTCTTATGTCCTTTATTCGTAGCTATCTTAGCAATTAGTCTGTAAACAGTTAACTGATGTTTGAACAAGTTGTCTTTTGGTGGGATCTAGTAGATTCCCTTATGGTGGTGGGCTTTACTAGCCCGATGAACAATTTGTAGCATTTGGTCTGTTAAGGCCTTTATGTTTAATGTTTAAGCCCTTAAGGCTGTGTTAGGTGTCCCTTCTTTGTATTGTTTGATTTTTGACCATGTTTGTTTTATGGTGTTTGTCTTTGTAATGTTTGAGAATGTTTAACTAGCACCTTAAAAGGTTGAATGCTGCAGTCATTTATCCTAAAGGTAGTCTAGGCAAACATGTCACCAGCTATCCTATATACACTACTTAGTGTCTTTTGTTTGGCTTTTCGTAAGTTTTGTTAAAAAACCTAAGGAACAATTGGTGTAGGCTGTTCAAACCCGTCGATGATACATGTAAAGAAAAATTTTGTAGGTATCATGGAGTTGGATTGATCTAGGAACTCACCCTTTATATAGGTCCATTCAACCTTTGAACCTATTGAGCGATGTGGCCTGGGAGCTCATCCCCTTACATGGCCCTTGCCATGGAGTTTCTTGCAACGTTCTCAACCTGAAAGTAGGATAGAAAGACAAATTTTCAAAAGAGGATCTACTAATCCCTTCATTGATTTAACATGTCATTGTTACATCATTCAACAGATAAAGGACAACGTTTCTTGAAAGCCTAAACAAAGAACCTTTTAAGGTTCTTGCCATTCCAGTGGCGTGGTAGCTTATTGCCTTCCATGTTGGCAAGTTTATAGGATCCTCCTTTATGGGACTCTAGAATGGTGTAAGGACCTTCCCATTTGGGTCCCAGCTTCCCTTGGCTTTCTTTCTTGCTTGCTTCATTGTTTCTTAAAACTAGATCTCCCGACTTGAAGTGTTCATGCTTTACCCTAGCATTGTGGTAGGACTCCATTTTTTCTTTGTATTGAGCTTCTCGAATTGCTGCTGAGTCCCTGGCTTCTTCTAAGAGGTCTAGGTTGAGCAAAACTTCTTCTTCATTAGTCTTAACATCAATATGAAGCGTTCGGGGTGTGGTAACCCCAATCTCGGATCCAAAAGTAAGGTTGTAAGGCGTTTTCTTGTTGCTTGTTTTTTCGGTGGTTCGGATGGCCCATAAGACGCTTGGGAGCTCATCCAACCACCTTCCCCCTTTCTTGCCGAGCCTAGCCTTGATCCCTTCAACCACACTTCGGTTCATTCTTTCGACCTGGCCGTTTGATTGAGGGTATGCCACAAAACTGAATACTTGCGTTATTCGAGATTCTTTGCACCAAGCACTGAAGGGTTTCTCTGCAAACTACTTCCCGTTATTTGTGACAAGTACGCCGGGCAAGCCATATCGACATATGATGTTTTCCCACACAAAGTCGATGATCTTCTTTCCGGATATCTTTCCCAAAGGCTTCACTTCTGGCCATTTTGTGAAGTAATCAACAGCGACCAACAAGAACTTGACTCCTCCTTTTGCTGGTGGGAAGGGTCCAACAATATCCATTCCCCATTTGTAAAATGGCCAAGCTAAGTTGATGGGGATCAAGTCATGCTTGGGACTTTTTGGGACAGGAGCGTGGATTTGACAAGCTTCACATTTTTTCAATTGATCAGATGCATCACGATGCTTGGAGGGCCAGGAGTAGCCGAGGTTCATGAGTTTTGCCACCACTGATCTTGGACCACAATGAGCTCCACATATGCCTTTGTGAACCTCCTTAATTAAATAACTGCTTTGTTCAGGGCCAACACATCGAAGCAATGGAACCAAGTACCCTCTTTTATAGAGTATGACTTCTTGGATGGTGTATTGCCTTGACTTGATTCGAACCCTTTCAGCTTCAATATGGTCTTGAGGTAGCTCACCTTTTTTCAGGAATGTTATGAATGGAGTCATCCAATTTGGTTCATTTTCAGTGATTACATCTTGCACTTCGAGTTCGGATATGGAAGGGTGTTGGATCACTTCAACCAACACCTTTTTAGTGAGATGGGCGAAATTTAATGAGGCGAGCTTGCTAAGAGCATCAGCTTTCTTGTTGTGTGATCTTGGGACTTGTTTGATCTTGCAGGACTGGAAGGTGTTCATGATTTCTTTCGCCTTTTCTCTGTATATTTTTCATGTTTAGTTCTTTGGCTATGTAACTATCATTCACTTGGTTGGAAACTAGGAGTGAATCAGTGAACACTTAAAGCTTTTGGACAACCATCTTTTTTGAAAGCTTCAACCCTGCTATCAGAGCTTCGCATTCTGCTTCGTTGTTGGTTGTCTGAAATTCCAAGCGAAGAGCATATGTAAATTCTAACCCTTCGGGGTAGATTAGGACAAGACCGGACCCTGATCCTTCAACGCTGGAAGCTCCGTCAGTGGAAAGCTTCCAGGCTTCTGGGTCAAGAGGTTCGTCTGTTGTAATGTTAACTTCGGTGGTTTCCACCTTTGGAATTTCAGCTATGAAATCGGCAAGTATCTGTGCCTTTATTGCTTTTCTCGGGAAATAGGTGATTTTGTGTTCACCTAGTTTGACGGCCCATTTGGCCAATCGTCCCGAAGTTTCAGGTCTCTCAAACACACTCTTGATAGGTTGGTCAGTGACTACTTGTATGGGGTGTGCTTGGAAGTACCTTCGAAGCCTTCTGGCTGTCTGTACTAACGCCAAGGCCAGTTTTTCCAAAGGAGGGTACTTGACCTCGGCCAACTTTAAAGTTTTACTGAAGAAGTAGACGGGTACCTGGGCTTTATCTCTTTCAATGGTGAGAACAGCACTGAGGGCTTCATCAGTAACAGAAAGATAGACAGAGATTGTTTCCCCTGCTTCGGGAGCTGCAATGGTGGGAAGGGAAGCCAGATACTGTTTCATTTGGTTAAAGGCTTCTTCGGCTTCTTCTGACCACCTGAAGTCTTTCTTGTATGTGCGGCCTTTGAGAGTCTTGAAGAAAGGTAGGGAACTTTTAGCCAGCTTTGACATGAAGCGTTTTAGGGCGGCGAGTTTACCATTCAAGCTTTCAACTTCTTTTTTTGGTTTGTGGTGACTTCATGTTTAGGACGGCTCGAACCTTGTTATGGTTGGCCTTTATGCTTTGTTTCCCCACGATATGCCCCAAGAACTTTCCTTCTTCGAAGCCGAATGAACATTTTACAGGATTGAGTTTCATATTGATCTTCCTGAGGTTGTTGAATGTTTCTTGTATGTCTTTGAGCATTTGTTCCTCCGTCTAGCTTTTGATGACTAGGTCATCTACGTAAGCTTCCATGTTCTTGCCAATTTGTTCGGTGAACGTCTTGTCGACCAACCTTTGGTAAGTGGCACCTGCATTTTTTAAACCAAAAGGCATCTTTCGATAACAAAAGATACCCTTGTCAGTGTGAAAGGCGGTTTTTTCTTCATCTTCCTCCTTCATTTGTATCTGGTGATAGCCTTTATAGGTATCCAGGAAACACTTGAAGGGGAAGACTGTCAATGAATCAACTTTTAGATCAACCTCAGGCAAAGGATAGCAATCCTTGGGGCAAGCCTTGTTGAGGTCCTTTAAATCTATGCACATTCTCCATGAATCATCAGGTTTCCGGACCATCACCGAGTTTGCAACCCATGATTGGTATTTGACTTCACGGAGAATTCCTGCTTCGACTAGTTTGTCAACCTCTTGGCATGCAGCCTTGCTTCGTTCAGGAGCGAGGCTCTATTTCTTTTGGACAACTGGTTTGACATTTAGAGGAATCTTGAGCTCATGTTCAGCAACATCTCGGGGGATGCCAGTCATGTCACTAGGACACGAGGCAAAAACATCAACGTTGTTTCGTAACAACCCTTCAAGCTTCGAAAGTGTTTCTGTGGGGAGGTCTGTGTTGACCCAAATTTTCTGTTTTGGGTACTTTGGGTTGATGCTGAGACCAAGTTTGCTTCGGTCACCGTTGCTTTCATTTACCACTAGTACTGTGGTTGAGGCTTGGAGGGTTGCGATCCCATCTTTTGTGGGGAACTTTGCATTCTTCCGGCTAATGGAGATGGTCATGTCGAAAACCACCACGCCAGGCCTACCAATGATAACATCGTAATTGGAGAGCAGGTCTAAGACGATAAAGCTTAGTGGTTCAGTTCTTTGCATCTTTCCATCGGAGAAATTCACATCAAGTGTTATTTCTCCCAAGGGTTTGATGGGTATGTCTGCAATGCCTTTGATAGAGGCTTCGGTGGGTTGGAGTTTTGAAGCGTTTCTCTGGACTTAGGAGGCTAAATTATTTCACAAACATGATTTCGGTGGCTACCCCCGTGTCTATGTAAGCCTTTTGTGTTTTGACCGAACCAACGAAGGCTTCAAGGAGGAGGGGGTCACAATGCTTTTCTTCTTTAGTGTGAGGAAAACAGACACCTTGTTGTTCACAAGCCTCCAACCTCTGGCGCTTGTTTGGTGTTCCTTGTTCGGACAAGACCATGGCGACTTCTTTCTTTTTGTTGTCGACCATGTTTGGGCTTTATCTCTTTCAATGGTGAGAACAGCACTGAGGGCTTCATCAGTAACAGAAAGATAGACAGAGATTGTTTCCCCTGCTTCGGGAGCTGCAATGGTGGGAAGGGAAGCCAGATACTGTTTCATTTGGTTAAAGGCTTCTTCGGCTTCTTCTGACCACCTGAAGTATTTCTTGTATGTGCGGCCTTTGAGAGTCTTGAAGAAAGGTAGGGAACTTTTAGCCAGCTTTGACATGAAGCGTTTTAGGGCGGCGAGTTTACCATTCAAGCTTTCAACTTCTTTTTTGGTTTGTGGTGACTTCATGTTTAGTACGGCTCGAACCTTGTTAGGGTTGGCCTTTATGCTTTGTTTCCCCACGATATGCCCCAAGAGCTTTCCTTCTTCGAAGCCGAATGAACATTTTACAGGATTGAGTTTCATATTGATCTTCCTGAGGTTGTTGAATGTTTCTTGTATGTCTTTGAGCATTTGTTCCTCCGTCTTGCTTTTGATGACTAGGTCATCTACGTAAGCTTCCATGTTCTTGCCAATTTGTCCGGTGAACGTCTTGTCGACCAACCTTTGGTAAGTGGCACCTGCATTTTTTAAACCAAAAGGCATCTTTCGATAACAAAAGATACCCTTGTCAGTGTGAAAGGCAGTTTTTTCTTCATCTTCCTCCTTCATTTGTATATGGTGATAGCCTTTATAGGCATCCAGGAAACACTTGAAGGGGAAGACTGTCAATGAATCAACTTTTAGATCAACCTCAGGCAAAGGGTAGCAATCCTTGGGGCAAGCCTTGTTGAGGTCCTTGAAATCTATGCACATTCTCCAGGAATCATTAGGTTTCCGGACCATCACCAAGTTTGCAACCCATGATTGGTATTTGACTTCACGGAGAATTCCTGCTTCGACTAGTTTGTCAACCTCTTGGCATGCAGCCTTGCTTCGTTCAGGAGCGAGGCTCTATTTCTTTTGGACAACCGGTTTGACATTTAGAGGAATCTTGAGCTCATGTTCAGCAACATCTCAGGGGATGCCAGTCATGTCACTAGGACACGAGGCAAAAACATCAACGTTGTTTCGTAACAACCCTTCAAGCTTCGAAAGTGTTTTTGTGGGGAGGTCTGTGTTGACCCAAATTTTCTGTTCTGGGTACTTTGGGTTGATGCTGAGGCCAAGTTTGCTTCGGTCACCGTTGCTTTCATTTACCACTAGTACTGTGGTTGAGGCTTGGAGGGTTGCGATCCCATCTTTTGTAGGGAACTTTGCATTCTTCCGGCTAATGGAGATGGTCATGTCGAAAACCACCACGCCAGGCCTACCAATGATAACATCCTAATTGGAGGGCAGGTCTAAGACGATAAAGCTTAGTGGTTCAGTTCTTTGCATCTTTCCATCGGAGAAATTCACATCAAGTGTTATTTCTCCCAAGGGTTTGATGGGTATGTCTGCAATGCCTTTGATAGAGGCTTCGGTGGGTTGGAGTTTTGAAGCGTTTCTCTGGACTTAGGAGGCTAAAGTATTTCACAAACATGATTTCGGTGGCTACCCCTGTGTCTATGTAAGCCTTTTGTGTTTTGACCGAACCAACGAAGGCTTCAAGGAGGAGGGGTCACAATGCTTTTCTTCTTTAGTGTGAGGAAAACAGACACCTTGTTGTTCCCAAGCCCCCAACCTATGGCGCTTGTTTGGTGTTCCTTGTTCGGACAAGACCATGGCGACTTCTTTCTTTTTGTTGTCGACCATGTTTGGGCTTTATCTCTTTCAATGGTGAGAACAGCACTGAGGGCTTCGTCAGTAACAGAAAGATAGATAGAGATTGTTTCCCCTGCTTCGGGAGCTGCAATGGTGGGAAGGGAAGCCAGATACTGTTTCATTTGGTTAAAGGCTTCTTCGGCTTCTTCTGACCACCTGAAGTCTTTCTTGTATGTGCGGCCTTTGAGAGTCTTGAAGAAAGGTAGGGATCTTTCAGCCAGCTTTGACATGAAGCATTTTAGGGCGGCGAGTTTACCATTCAAGCTTTCAACTTCTTTTTTGGTTTGTGGTGACTTCATGTTTAGGACGGCTCGAACCTTGTTGGGGTTGGCCTTTATGCTTTGTTTCCCCACGATATGCCCCAAGAACTTTCCTTCTTCGAAGCCAAATGAACATTTTACAGGATTGAGTTTCATATTTATCTTCCTGAGGTTGTTGAATGTTTCTTGTATGTCTTTGAGAATTTGTTCCCCCGTCTTGCTTTTGATGACTAGGTCATCTATGTAAGCTTCCATGTTCTTGCCAATTTTTCCGGTGAACGTCTTGTCGACCAACCTTTGGTAAATGGCACCTGCATTTTTTAAACCAAAAGGCATCTTTCGATAACAAAAGATACCCTTGTCAGTGTGAAAGGCAGTTTTTTCTTCATCTTCCTCCTTCATTTGTATCTGGTGATAGCCTTTATAGGCATCCAGGAAACACTTGAAGGGGAAGACTGTCAATGAATCAACTTTTAGATCAACCTCAGGCAAAGGATAGCAATCCTTGGGGCAAGCCTTGTTGAGGTCCTTGAAATCTATGCACATTCTCCATGAATCATCAGGTTTCCGGACCATCACCGAGTTTGCAACCCATGATTGGTATTTGACTTCATGGAGAATTCCTGCTTCGACTAGTTTGTCAACCTCTTGGCATGCAGCCTTGCTTCGTTCAGGAGCGAGGCTCTATTTCTTTTGGACAACCGGTTTGACATTTAGAGGAATCTTGAGCTCATGTTCAGCAACATCTCGGGGGATGCCAGTCATGTCACTAGGACACGAGGCAAAAACATCAATGTTGTTTCGTAACAACCTTTCAAGCTTCGAAAGTGTTTCTGTGGGGAGGTCTGTGTTGACCCAAATTTTCTGTTCTGGGTACTTTGGGTTGATGCTGAGGCCAAGTTTGCTTCGGTCACCGTTGCTTTCATTTACCACTAGTACTGTGGTTGAGGCTTGGAGGGTTGCGATCCCATCTTTTGTGGGGAACTTTGCATTCTTCCGGCTAATGGAGATGGTCATGTCGAAAACCACCACGCCAGGCCTACCAATGATAACATCCTAATTGGAGGGCAGGTCTAAGACGATAAAGCTTAGTGGTTCAGTTCTTTGCATCTTTCCATCGGAGAAATTCACATCAAGTGTTATTTCTCCCAAGGGTTTGATGGGTATGTCTGCAATGCCTTTGATAGAGGCTTCGGTGGGTTGGAGTTTTGAAGCGTTTCTCTGGACTTAGGAGGCTAAAGTATTTCACAAACATGATTTCGGTGGCTACCTGATGTGTCGTAAAACACATCTATTCTCCTATGTATTTTGAGTTATAATTGAGTCTTTTTTATATAGTTTTTAGTAGTTTTAGGCGTGTATTCGTTTGTTGGCCTATTTTTATCATTGTATAGTTTTTATTAAGTTTTTAGTACTTATTTATTTATTTTATTATTTTATAGGTGTTCGTGGAGAATGAGCTTAAGACGGAAGAATTTTAATTGAGACACAAGCATTTGAGAGCATTTGTTCATGGACGTCGAAGCGTAAATAAAAACTTTGGTCAGGGCAAGAACAACTGAGCCAGGAACATGGAATAATAATAATAATAATAATAATAATAATAATAATAATAATAATAATAATAATAATAATAATAATAATAATAATAATAAGATAAAAAAAAAAAACCTTGGGCCGGCCCAAGACAAAAGGGTGGTGTATGAATTGATTGGAGATTATGTTATAGACTTTGGATGGCAATTATTTTTCTTGGAAAAGAATTCATTCAAAGATAATATAAATAATATCCTTCATTCATTCGACAATTCAGAGAATTCATTCAATCGCAAAAAGACAAAAAGGTGACCGGCCAGCCACGGTGACGAGCGAACGAGCACGGAAGGAGAAAAGGCCACGGGCACGTTAAAGATCAATAGCCAACGAGCCTTGGGTTAGGTTTAGTTTTCGTTTATTATTTTTATAGACATGGTTAAAACTATTTTTATTTATTTTGTGATGTTTATAAAGATTATGAACTAAATATTTTGCTAAATAATATGGACCGGGTGGAATTAAACGGATTGGATCGGGTCCAGATAAAAGAGAAGCCCCCTGATTAAGTTTAAGTGTGGGGAGGCTCTGTAGAGTTTGTAAATTTATATTTATACCTATTTTTTTTTCTAGCTTTTCATTTTTTTTTATTTGTGGTCGTTCTTTGGTAGTAGTTTGTAGGTTTTTATTTTTCTATTTTATCTTTGTTTTTTGTGTCTTTGAGTCAGTTAGCAGGTTTGCGTGTTTGCTTAAGTAGAGGAAATTTCACAATGAGCGGATCCCATGTATTATCTTTATATATATTTTATGAGTGAGAGTTTTGGTAAAGGTTTGGGTAATAAGAGAATTTTTCTTAAAAAAAAAATAATAAAATAATCAACTTTCTGTGAAAAAAGGTTCTTCGCGTAATGCGGAGAGCCTGGGCTGACCTGTTCGCCTCATGCGACCAGCTATTACCCCGGAAAGTTATATTTTTTTTTCGCTTGCAACGCGTGTTGTGATCACCAGTGTCCTTCACGTTGAGCGAGAATCATAATTTTTTTTCTCTACCCATTTGGTTCTACCACCATTCACCGCCATTTTGCCAAGCAGGTACGTCTTCTTGTTTGTTGTTATATTATGAGTCTAAGTTAGTAGCTTGAGTATTTTATTTTTGTGTGGTTCAGTATTATGCTCGGGTTTTGTTTGTTTCATTTTGTGCAGGTTTGGATTGCACCACCCGTACTCAATCTCCATTCGGGTGATTCTGGACCTGTACGTTATATTGAAGTAACCCGAGAGTTTACCATTGTGTCAGAGCCGATCGCGACCAAAATGCTATACGATCGAGTTGGATTGGACTAGAGTTTATGAAGAAAAATTAACCAGCTAAGTCCTTTTCAATTTGCCCTCGTCTTTTTATTTTTGTATTCGGAATTTTTTTTATTATTTTTTGTTTTGAGTCGTTTTCTATTCCTACATTGAGGGCAATGTAGAGTTTAAGTGTGGGGATGGGAAACTGTCGTTTAGTTTGTATATAAACTGTCGTTTAGTCTGTATATAGAGTCGTTTGAGTTAAAAAAAAAAAAAAAAAAAAAACAGTCCCTGATTTTGAAGTTTGCATTATATAAAATATGGAAAATGATAGGTAAAGTTAGGTGTCCGGTTTTCAAATAGTATGTATAATAAGAGATTAAAATTGATTGAAAACGTGTCTGGTTTGGGATATGTGGGTAGGCTCGGCCGGTAGAAAGGTTATCTTTGAAAAGTAATAAATTAATTATGTTAGGCTATTTTGTGGGTTCTCATCTAGGAGAAATGGGGAGACCGAAACCGCCAAAAATAGTATAAGAAGCACCGTTATAAGTAGAAAACCGTTAGAATTTCTAAGCACTAAAAAAAAATAGAAATCAAAGCAAAAATGCTGAAGCTTAAGGTGCCTGGCCACTGGGATAGCGACTTGGATTGGTCACACCCTCTGAGTTAAGTGTGCTGAGATGAAAAAAAAAATGCTGAAGCTTAAGGTGCCTGGCCACTGGGATAGCGACTTGGATTGGTCACACCCTCTGAGTTAAGTATGCAAAAAAAAAAAAAGTGATTTTAAATTCTCTTGGTTTTCTACATAAGACGGTTGGGAAATGGTCAATTGGTCGTTCCTTTAGCTTTATAAGCTTGAGGCGGGATTAGGAGGAACTGTGGTTTCCTTCGAGTGAGACCCTAGATAGACTAATCAACATGTACTTAACATAAATAAAAAGGGGCTTGGAAACCGGTGTGGGTTTAAGAGGATCAATATACCTGCAATCGCAATCAACACGTTAGTAGATTATTAATTAAGTAACCTATGTTTTGAAACTGGATGTAAACCTAATTGTGATTCCATAGCATAATTCTTTTTCAGGGACGAAAAAGGTTTAAGTGTGGGGATGTTTGATGTGTCGTAAAACACATCTATTCTCCTATGTATTTTGAGTTATAATTGAGTCTTTTGTATATAGTTTTTAGTAGTTTTAGGCGTGTATTCGTTTGTTGGCCTATTTTTATCATTGTATAGTTTTTATTAAGTTTTTAGTACTTATTTATTTATTTTATTATTTTATAGGTGTTCGTGGAGAATGAGCTTAAGACGGAAGAATTTTAATTGAGACACAAGCACTTGAGAGCATTTGTTCATGGACGTCGAAGCGTAAATAAAAACTTTGGTCAAGACAAGGACAACTGAGCCAGGAACATGGAATAATAATAATAATAATAATAAGATAAAAAAAAAGAAAAAAAAAACCTTGGGCCGGCCCAAGACAAAAGGGTGGTGTACGAATTGATTGGAGATTATGTTATAGACTTTGGATGGCAATTATTTTTCTTGGAAAAGAATTCATTCAAAGATAATATAAATAATATCATTCATTCATTCGAAAGGATGGAGGTTTAGAAGAGAATTTATCGAGTGGAAGGAAAAGGAGCCGCCAGACGATTTCTTCTAGGAGAATATATAAATATATCATTCATTCATTCAACAATTCAGAGAATTCATTCAATCGCAAAAAGACAAAAAGGTGACCGGCCAGCCACGGTGACGAGCGAACGAGCACGGAAGGAGAAAAGGCCACGGGCACGTTAAAGATCAATAGCCAACGAGCCTTGGGTTAGGTATAGTTTTCGTTTATTATTTTTATAGACATGGTTAAAACTATTTTTATTTATTTTGTGATGTTTATAAAGATTATGAACTAAATATTTTATGGTTGCTTAGGTTTATGAACTAGACACGTAATTTGCAGTTTTTAACAATTCTTGGTTTTTAATTTTGATGTGTAGGATTACATGATTTTAATTTTATTGTAGGATTTGATATATAAGTGTTGGTGTTAATTTTATTTGAGGTTTGTTTATTGGTTTTGTGGAGCTAGGCATGTAGAGACCCCCTAGGTCTTGAAATCAATCTAGTTCGTCAACTTAGGTTAGCGTGCTAGTATTTGGAGTTGGAGTACGACACAAGTATAACAAACTAATATAATAAATTAACTAAGGCGTGCAGTCCATTCTTGAGGGTGAGAAATCTAACTCGAGATTGCTAGGTAACTAACTAGGCATTGTTCGGTAGTTGGCAAGCGCTAGGGCGGGAGTCGCTACTTGTCCGTGTTTAGAGTTTTCCTAGGTTTTCTTCAGTAGAGTTTAAGTCTGCTTCATAGTTTGAGGGTTTTAATCCAGGAGAGGTTTTAATCTGATTTCTGTGGGATTTTGGTACGCTAGGGCGATCCAGATCCATCTTAGCATTTCTACACTTGTCCCGCCTTGAGTCTAGTGAGCTATCTTTGACAGGAGGTTTATTAGATAAGAATAGGGTCTCAAGTTAATTACCAGATTCAGGATTTATTGCTAGTGTCTAGGGATTTTACCTAAGTAACCAGCCTTCTTCCTATCCGATTTCTCCAAGCTCCTAGGTTCGTATACAAAGTTGAGGTTATTTTAATTTAGTTTCTTCTAAGTTTGTAATTAGTAGTTTAAAATACCCCCAATTTAAGTATATATTTATTTAGGCTAGTATTCGGTAGAGGTTGTGATCTAGAGTTGCATTCGCGTCTTTGGGTTCGATACTCGGTCTTATCTGTTTACTGCTTTGCGACCGGTACACTTGCCGTGCGTGTGTAGTTTTTAGGTGAGTCGTTTTAATTAAAGCTTGTGTTATTTTTATATATACATTTACACACATCAAGTTTTTGGCGCCGTTGCCGGGGACGCAATTAGCACTCTTGAGAATTATCCGATCCGTTTCTAGTCTACTATTTTGTGAATAATTTTTTTTTCTTTTTTTCTTATTATTATTTTTTTTTATTCTTAATATATAATTTTTTTTATCATGTGCGAGATCTGCGGAGGACCCCATTTTACCATAAGATGCCCTCATTCATATTCATCGGGGTATTCCACGGATTATTATGCTAACGAGTATTTGGCGCCGTTGCCATACCAGTCATATCAGCCTTCATACCCACAGGCTAACCAGTGGTTTAACCCTGCAACATCTGAGTCACTAGATAGAATAACAAGTCGGCCTGATCGTCTACAAGCTAAGATGTATGAGGAAAGGCATGGTGGGAGCTCGTCAGAGTATCCACCTAGCCAACATTTTTATCAACATCCCGATTATCGGGATGTCTCGTCTCACACTAGACCCAATTTTGCCGCCTTAGTTGCTAAACAACAGCTCATGCTCGAGGATATCGATTCTTTGCTATCCAAGCGCACCGACTCTTTGAGGGAACAAGATGCGGCACTTAAAAGGCTAGAGGCTCAGGTGGATGAACTGAAGACCATAATGGACGTTGAAGTCCCACCTCCAGTTCAGCAGGTTTATTTCACAAATGATGATCCAGACGAGATGGATGATATTTTGCAGGATTCAGGGTTAGAGCCAGAGACCATAATGGACGCCCTAGTCCCACCTTTGGTTCAGCAGGATGAGCAGCCTTGCCAGATCTCTAGTTCAACAGCATACCCATGGGAGGCAGATGTCTGGAGTGATGGTGAGGAGATAGAAAGGATAGCCTGGGACGCGCATAGGAAAGCCATGATGGAGAAGATAGGGGAGGCTGAGGAAGATATGGATTTTTCAGAATCCACAGGCTGGCTGTTTGAGGAAGAAGTGGTGGAAGAGGAAGACACCACTGACCTGCTTGAAGAAGCAGCTGATGGAGAAGCAGAGTTTGGTGACGAGTTGGTTGATTTGACAGCTCCAGAAGTGGATAAAGATTTTGAACAAGTGTCACCAAACAAGGAAGATGAGAAAGAAGCAGTGGTGGAAGAAGAAGAACACCACAGCCGGCCCGTGCAGGCATTGGATATTACACTGCTAGTAGTGCCACCACCATGGCCACCACCACGGGAGAAGGCGAAGAGGCATCTGGACCGACACAGGGTGAGGGTCAGGAGTTGCAGAGACAACAAGTCCCCTCATTACATGCCAAGAATCAGGTTTGGTCCAGGTAAATTTAAATATTGGTGGCCCGACCCATTTAAATTCGATAAAATATTTTTCAATTCCACTAATTTAATTTTGCTAAATAATATGGACCGGGTGGAATTAAACGGATTGGATCGGGTCCAGATAAAAGAGAAGCCCCCTGATTAAGTTTAAGTGTGGGGAGGCTCTGTAGAGTTTGTAAATTTATATTTATACCTATTTTTTTTCTAGCTTTTCATTTTTTTTTATTTGTGGTCGTTCTTTGGTAGTTGATGACGTGTGTCCTAAAACGACAACGTCTAGACCTCTCGTCAAAAAGATAAGCAAAATAAGTTTGATTAAGAGGTTGCCTGACTTAGTGGAGCTGATATAAGGCAGCTGACCTGCCGTATAGGAGCCTCAGGGCAGAAAGCAAACAGTAAAATGTCTTGGAAATGTAAAAAGGGATTTTGGCTTATTATCTTTGCAAGGGACAAAACATCACACAGCTCCATACCTTGTATTGGAAAAGATAAAAGCTGAAAATATCCCAAAAGGGAAAAGTCTCACTGCTGGGAACTAAAAGAGGGTCAAAATACATCCAGGTATGATAGGGAAGCTACCCTGAGGGAGCTCCTGGGCAGAATTCGACTGCCTATATAAGGAGACCCTTGGGTAGACATTCCACACACTTCTTCTCACTTCTTCTCTCTACTCTTATACTCTCTACTTCATTGATTCCCAACTCCAAATGAATATGTACTTATTCTCACGCCGGAGTCCAAACGCAGGAGGCTCCCTCCTGCGTTAAGGCTAACGGTGTCTGCTACCTTTGTGCAGGTCCCTTCCAGGAGCTTGAAGACCCCCATTCTCAGAACCCAATCCAAAACCTTAACTGAATCCTATCTTAAAACCTAAACCTTAACGTAATATACCCTTAACCTATAATCCTAAGCATCTCCTAACCTAATACCGGTCATTCTCCTTGTTGTAGCAACAAGTGGCGCCCACCGTGGGGCTGTCGCTACTTTGAACAAACTGTTGAGAGTCTCTACAGTCCCATTTGTTCCTAAGTAACCTCCTTTTGTGATGACTGGTGGAGATAACCGCCTAGGAGGGGGTCTTTCAGAAACACCGGCCACTAGCCACACCTCAGGTGATGCCTCTGGCCATGAAACGCCTGGAACGGACGGACAACAAGTCGAACCGTCTCTAGGGGACATGCTCAACTTCCAAACACCGCCATCCTCAAGGGCTGTTAACTCGTCTCCTAGAGACGACTTGTTGTTTCCAGTTGAACGAATGGATATCACCCCGGAGGGAGTACGAAGAAATTTCTTGCAACTCCGAGACCTCCTGAATGGTTATGTGCGAGAGGAGAGGTCCAGAGGAGTCAGGGTCAGGTTGTCCTATGACGAAGAGCCTGTTGTCACCCTCTCACCTAGCCCTCCGTTACTGGGAACCACCACCTCACCAGCAACCCAGCGTGACTACACTAACCATCACCCCTACTTGAACAGCCGAGGGGACATTTACTCAGGAGGAGGAGGTCCTAGCAGCTCTGTGCTCTCTCCGGGGACCTCATTACCACTTTCCTATGAAGAAGCTTTAAGATCGTTACCGTTGGCCAGCAGTGCCGTAGCCACCACCCTTGCAGGAGCAGGGAGTCTTGCTGGAGGATTCGTCGTTCCTCCAGGAGCTATGTATCCTAACTACTCACAGTCTCAATACTTCCCCATATGGCCGGGAGGATATCCCTGGCAGTATCCTTCGCCTTTGAACCAAGTACCAGTAACTCCCCCTGTGGGAGGGCAAGGTCCCATGACCTCCCAACCCTTGATTCAAACTCCTGTAGCTGAAGTTAGAGCAGAAACTACACCTTCTAAGCCGTACCGACCCAAGTCATTGGAATGCTTTGCTGAACACATTGCTCATTTCGATTTCCCCAACAAGATCAAGATGCCAGCTAATGTGAAAACATACGACGGCACAGAAGACCCGGATGACCACTTGAACGTCTTCTCTGGGGCAGCCACTGTAGAAAAATGGAATGATGCCGAGTGCTGTCACATGTTCATGCAGACCCTGGTAGGACCGGCTCGCCTATGGTTCAGTGGCCTACCATCTCGGAGCATTTCCTCGTTTGATGATTTAAGGAGAGGTTTCACCTCAAACTTTAACCCCCTCAGGAAGTGTACCAAAGATGCCGCCATATTGCATCAAATCCAACAAGGGGAGCACGAAAACCTCCGTAGTTTCATCGAAAGGTACAAGAGGGAAGGTCTGCAGTATGGTGGTGCCACCGAGAAGATCCGGGTGTCGGGATTCATGGGAGCCATTCGTCCCAAGAAGCTACTAAGAATATTTCATGAAGATGTTCCCCAAACCATGGAGGAGGCTTTCGAAAGAGCAGAAGCCTTCCTCAGGGGAGAGGAAGCACTAACTCGACAAGACACCAGGAAGAGGGATCGAGGAAGCTGGAGAGACAGCTCGACGAGCTCCCGGAGACCTCACTTTCAACCCTACAATGAAAGACGATCGGGGAGATCCTATGACAATCAAAGGGGAGAAGAAAGACGACGGTCCCCAAGATCAGGAAGGTATCATGACAAAGAAAAACAGGTTTTCACTGTCCTCACTAAGACCCCTCAGGAGATACTCTCCACAGAGGAAGTCAAGTACACCTTCCGACCCCCCAGACCTCTGTCTAAGCCAGCCAGCAAGAGGGATGCCAGTAAACATTGTGCCTTCCACAATGATACGGGGCATCACACAAACGATTGCTGCCAGTTGAAGAAACGGATAGAAGAAGCTGTTAAGTCCGGGGAACTCGCTCACTTGATCAAAGACATCAAGGGGAGGAGAGATGAAGGGAAGAAAGATAAAGAGGTTAACATGGTCAGTCTTGAAGGAAACCAGCAGGTCAAGAAGGCTCGAACCGAGCCCTGGAACAAACAATACATCTGCCTCCCTCCGGCTCCCGATGAACTGATAGTCACACCCGTGATAGTGGAAGCCGAACTTGATGGCTTCCCTGTGGACAGGGTATACATGGACTGTGGAGCCTCATCAGAGGTGATGTATGAACGATGTTTTGAATCCTTGAGCCCGGAGATCAAGTCCAAGCTCAAACCATCCGACGCCTCACTGGTGGGTTTCTCGGGGGAACGAGTACATCCCCTAGGGAAGCTCACACTTAGCGTCTGTTTCCGAGACGGAGACTTATCAAGGACTGAGGAGCTAACATTCTCCGTTATCAGGTACCCTTCAAATAACATTGTCATCTTTTCACTGTCAAAGACAGAAGAGTTGACTTGCTCTGTTATCAGGTACCCTTCAAGCTATAACGTTCTCATTGGAAGAATGGGAATCGCCACTTTCGGTGCGGTCGTATCAACAACTCATGGCTTAATGAAGCTCCCCACTCCCAATGGAATTGCAACCCTGAAGCCAACGGCAGAGGCTCTTTTGATAGCCTCCGTGGAAGAGAACAAAGGCTCCAAGAGTCCGGAAGCATCAAGCAATGGTCCCATCCGGGAGGTTAGCATTAATGCTGCCTGTCAGGAGCAGACCATCAAAGTAAACAATCTGCTTCCCGATAAGGTTATGAGTGAACTAATTAACCTTTTGCAGGATAGCCAAGACGTGTTCGCTTGGTGCCCCGGAGACATGACAGGTGTTCCCAGAGATATGGCTGAACACTCTCTCAACATAGCTCCCTCATACAAACCAGTTGTCCAAAAGAAAAGGAGCCTGGCCCCAGCAAGGAGCCAAGCTGCCTGTCAGGAGGTGGAGAAACTGGTAGAAGCAGGCATCCTAAGGGAGGTTCAGTATCATTCGTGGGTAGCAAATCCGGTCATGGTTGCCAAGCAAGACGGATCTTGGAGAATGTGTGTCGATTTCAAGGATCTCAACAAAGCCTGCCCTAAGGATTGCTATCCCTTGCCCGAAATTGATTGGAAGGTGGATTCTCTCGCCGGCTTCCAATACAAGTGCTTCTTGGATGCCTACAAGGGATACCACCAGATTCAAATGAAGCAAGAAGATGAAGAAAAGACAGCCTTCCATACCGACAAGGGGATCTTTTGCTATAAGAAGATGCCGTTCGGTCTGAAAAATGCGGGAGCCACCTACCAACGGTTGGTGGACCAGGCTTTCTCGAAACAAATTGGAAGGAATATGGAAGCTTATGTGGATGACCTTGTCATCAAGAGCAAATCTGGGGAGGCCATGATCCAAGACATCCGAGAAACGTTTGACAACCTTCGAAGAATAAACATGAAGCTCAATCCTGTCAAGTGCTCCTTTGGGTTCGAGGAGGGGAAATTCCTAGGCCACATTGTTGGAAAACAAAGCATCAAAGCAAACCCAAGCAAGGTCCAAGCGGTCCTTGATATGAAGTCTCCTACCACAAAGAAAGAAGTGCAGAGCCTCAACGGTAAAATTGCTGCCTTAAAACGTTTCTTGCCCAAGTCCGCGGAAAGATCCTTACCTTTCTTTAAAACACTCAAAAACTGTGTCGATAAAAAGGATTTCCGGTGGACAGTTGAGGCAGAGGCTGCCTTCTTGGAACTCAAAAAACACATAGCTTCCCTGCCTGAAGTGGCAGCCCCTGAGGTAGGGGAAGTAATAACAGTTTATTTGTCTGCAGGAGTGGAGGCTGTGAGCTCAGTCCTCTTGGTTGACCGAGGAAAAGAGCAAGTTCCAGTCTACTTTGTCAGCAGAGCCCTCAAAGATTCTGAAATCAACTACACTCCCATAGAGAAGCTTGTATTGGCACTTGTACACACCGCCAAGAGGCTAAGACGGTACTTCCAGGCTCATCCCATGAAGGTCATCACAGATCAGCCCATACGAGCCATCTTAGAAAAACCAGAAGACTCGGGGAGGTTAGCCAAATGGGCCATTGGCCTAGGGGAACACAAGATAGAGTACCTACCGAGAAGGGCCTACAAGGGACAAGTGTTTGCTGATTTCCTTGCTGAGCTGCCCCACCTGCAGGCAGATGAAGAAATGAACGAGATCGAGGAGCAACCTGATCTCCAGGGGAAATGGTGCCTTTTCACTGATGGAGCCTCAAGTGTAGAAGGTTCCGGGGCTGGTCTTGTCATCAGGGACCCCCACGGAACCGAATACACTTATGCCCTCCGTCTGGACTTTCCCTGCACCAACAACGCTGCTGAATACGAAGCCCTCCTGGCCGGGTTACGATTGGCAAAAACAATGAAGGTACAAGAACTAAAAGTCTTCGTTGATTCAAATCTTGTAGTCAAGCAGGTAAATGGAGGATACACAGCCAAAGAACCCTCAATGATTAGGTACAAGGACAAGGTTAAAGAACTCATCAAAGAATTCAAAGTGTTCTCGTTGGAGCAAGTGTCAAGGACTAAGAACAAGCAGGCAGATGCCCTCAGCAAACTGGCTTCCTTGACTTTCGCTCACCTTACCAAGAAGGTCCTAGTTGAGGTGCTGAAAGAACCATCCATTGATGAAAGAGAAGTACAAGATGTGGTCACCGAAACAGACTCTACATGGATGACACCCATAATGTCCTACTTGAAGGAAGGGAAGCTGCCAGAAGACGAGCTGGAAGCTAAGCGGTTGGTCATAAAGGCGAGGCAGTATGTAATCGAAGATGACAAGCTCTACAAGAAGGGGTACTTGGCACCCCTACTAAGATGCGTGGGCCCTAACCAGAGTAACTACCTCATCAGGGAGGTACACGAGGGCATATGTGGCATGCATTCTGGGCCACGGTCCGTAGTATCAAAGCTCATGAACTTGGGCTACTACTGGCCCACCATGCACAAGGATGCCTCCGAAACAATCCGAAGATGTGAAGCTTGTCAGCTACAAACACCGATCAAGACCAACCCCAAGCATGACCTTGTCCCCATTATCTCAGCATGGCCCTTCTACAAATGGGGGATGGACATTGTGGGTCCCTTCCCGCAGGCCCCAGGAAAATTGAAGTTCCTTCTCGTGGCAGTAGACTACTTCACCAAATGGCCAGAGGTCAAACCATTGGCTACCATCTCGGGAAAACATGTGATAACCTTTGTATGGGAACAAATAGTCTGCAGGTACGGTCTACCAGGGGAGATGGTGACAGACAATGGAAAGCAATTTGCCAACAAACCTTTCAGCAGCTGGTGCTCCGAGCTAGGCATCAAGCAGGTCTTCAGCTCAGTAGCTTACCCCCAGTCCAATGGACAAGTTGAGCGGATGAACAGAAGCATTGTTGAAGGAATTAAAACGAGGCTAGGGAGATATGGCAAGAAATGGATTGATGAGCTCCCCAGCGTCCTGTGGGCCATAAGGACCATGGAAAAGACAAGCCATCAAAGGACCCCATATAGCCTCGTCTTTGGAAGCGAAGCTGTCATACCGGCCGAGATAGGGGTAAGCTCAGGAAGAAGTGCTCGCCAAGATGCTCACCACAATCAAAGGGAGGTCCTGCTCAATCTGGACCTACTCGAAGAATCAAGAGACCAAGCCGCCATCAGGGAAGCAAGGTACAAAAAGAAACTCGAAGCATACTACAACACAAGGGTGAAGAAAGAGGCCTTCAGGCCAGGAGACCTCGTGTTGAGATGCAATGAAGCTAGCAAGCAGCAGAATGTAGGGAAATTGGGTCCCCGATGGGAGGGTCCCTATGTCATAAAAGAAGCCCACAAAGGGGGATCCTACAAGCTAGCTGACCCTAATGGCAACATGATTCTAAGGCATTGGAGTGACAAACATTTAAAACGTTTCTATGTTTGAAAGTTGTAAACGTCTCTTTTGTACCATCAAAGTCATGATGAATGAATGAATTATGTTTCAAATTATTAACTTGTCGCTTATCTTATCAAAGGGTGAGCCCCTCCAAACCAGGCTCCATGGGATCCGGCGCTATACCTACCCATGAAACGGGGATGAGCTCCCAGGCCACAACTGCTCAACAGGTAACAAGGCTAAGTAACCTTCCTGTATACAGGGTGAGTCCCTAATACAATCCACGACTCCATGGGACAAGTCCTTAGAAGGAATACCTAAACCCATGAAAGAGGGTGAGCTCCTCACACCAAGACAGCTCCCACATGTTCACGCTTAATATAAAACGAACATACCACTAAGAAACCGTTTGAAAAAAGTTTAAAACATAAACGAAAAAGCTGATAGGATGAGCATTGCATCGGTTCCTTAGCTAAGTATCCTGAGTTGGATGACTGCAGCATCCACCTTTGGGAGAAAAGTTAAAGACATTGCAAACACTATGAACGACAAGTAACAGAGTCAAAACAACGAAGCAATAAACATAGATAAAGCATCACCCCCTAAAGGGGGGAGCATTCCATTAAAAGATAAAAATTAAAAGCCCCAAGGGCTGAGTACAGCATAGTTCGGTTACAAAAGACATACTAAAAACTTGAAAACATAACTAGGGCAAGTCACGGGGTAGCTGGGTCTTCGGCTTCATGGGTGGCAGCATCCTCACCAGGGGGAGCCAAGGCTCGGTTACCAACATCATCATAAAGGCCCTCTGTGTCAAGACCGGCAAAGGGATCATCTTCGCTAGAAGGAGGGAGAGACTCAACCTCCAGAGCTTGTAGGGGGGAAGGACTCTCAAATACCTGCTCTAAATTTGGAACCTTGGAAGAACTAGCAGGTTTTATACGTTTGGAACTACCCTCCCCACCGTCGGCTCCCTCCAGCATGATCATAAGAGGCCTTTTTGACACATAAGAGCCAAACACTTGGTCGGCCACATCCTTTTTAAGGCCTTCCGGCTCCAAGTCTTGAAGGAAGGAGAGAGGCTGCTCAGAAGCCTTGGCAATAGCAGAGATATAGGGGTAAGTTGCAAGCTCCATTGCCTTCACAGCATTCACAAACTCATCACCGGAAGAAGGCTTAAAGGATGGCAGCTCTTCAAGATCCTGACCCTCCCGAGCCGCTTTAAAGCCGGCTTGAATCCCTCCATGACGACCGAAAGCTATGGCCTTTGCATAAATGTCAGCCAGGGGAGCATTAAATTCTTGGGAGTGCAGGAGGTTGGTGACAAAGCGAGCTACCCCCTTGGAGACCAACCACTCTTTCTCTTCGGTCAAACGGTCCACCTGGACTCGAAGCTCTGTTCCCACCTTCTCCACCGAGGCCAACTCCTGCTTAACTGCCTGACGTGCCCGGGCCAACCCCTCCCTCTCCTCTGCAACTTTAGCCTTCTCATCATGAAGACCCTTGAACATCTTCTCAAATTTTTCCTTCTCTAAGCCAAGCTGAGTCTTCGACACAGCCAATTCTTGAACCAAGTCCTTCTCCCGAGCAGCAAGCTTGGTCAACTCTTCCCTCGCCTTCACCAACTCGGCCTCATGCTCTTCAAAAAACTCTTCCACTTGTTCCCTCCTTGCCATCAACTCACCCCATCTGGCCATACCATCCGGGAACAAAGATAGGAATTGCCCGAAGTGATAATACATCTTCTTCATCACGTCCCTGTCTGTCCATTCCTTGTGAAGCTCTCTCTCAGCATCTGGAACACAATGGTCTATCAGATCACGGCACACGGAAGCTTTCTTCAACAAATCAGTAGGCTTAATGTCCCAATCTGGCACAAACACTCCTTCAACAGGCTCCTGCTGGGCAGGAGCATCAGAAACATCTTCAACGGCAGCTTTGGAACTTTCACCACCTTCAACTGGCAATAACTTTGAACTTGGACTTGGGGCAGCAACGTCCTTTGGCTTCTTGAAAACAACATCGTCTTTCTTCGGGGAGGATAATGTCAGCTTGCCCTTCCCAGGGGCAGGGGTATACCCCAACGCTGAAGAAATCAGAGAAGAATCTTCATCTTCATCTCCTAAGACCAAGGGCACAACAGAAGAAGCCCCCTGACCCGAAGAAGCAGTTTGAAGTCGCTTGCTGGAGCGACGGGCAGTAACAGACCTCTCCACAGAAGGCTCTGTAGCAGCAACAGACGATGTGATCACACTTGTGTACACTCCCTTGAAACGAACATGCTCAGTCTTCACAACAACATTCTGACCCTCAGCAACACTCCGAACCTTGAATTTCACGTCAGCAATATCATCCAAAGCCAGAAAATCCAAAGTGCTCATCTCTGCAAAAAAGACAAAAGGGTCAGACAACATAACAAGGATAAGGGTACCAAAGAGGAGACAGGGAGACACCTACCCTTCCCACCATGATATATCACCGGGTCAGTCCCAAGATCATCCCAGTTGGCACTCAAACCCACCATCACCAGAAAATCCTCAGGAAAGGTATGAAGACGAGTAGGAAAGCCACGCAGCTTCTCCAACAACACTTGGTCGAGAGTACCAGGATCAGGCTCCTTCTCATTCAGGGGAGCATCCGAAGATCTCCGAGGAGTTTTAAAAGGTAGGAAGTCAGAGTTTAAGAAAAAGAATTTGTCTTTCCAGGAGGAAACAATCCCGATGACACTAGAAATGAGAGCCGGTTCACATTGAGTCTTCTCAATGGTAAACCAGTTCCCATTTTTAGCCAATCTGAAAAACCGCCGGTACATGGCCAAGGAAGGCTTATGACCAAGGCAGCGACACACTATCTCGAAGTGCAAAATCCTTGCAACTCCGGACGGGCACAACTGATCAAGGGAGAGTTGATGATATTCTAAAACATTAAGGAAAAAGGTGGAAAAAGGGTACCTAAGGTTACCCTGATCAAACTGACGGGTATACACCGCCACCTTGCCAGTAGGAACGGAGGTCACAGGGGTTTTTCCCTTTGGAACAGTAGGATTAAAAGACAAAGGAATACCGATCTCAGTACAGAATCGCTCAACATCGGACTTAGATAGCCGAGTAAATTGATTCGCGAGATCAGTTTTCGACATAATGAAAGGCAAGGTATGACAAAAGAGAGAAGTTACTTACCAGATTTATAGGGAAGAAAAGAGGATCGCCGGTTGAATAATCGTGGGAGAGAATGTGACGGTTTTCTAGTTTAGGAATGAAATGGAGAAGAAAGAGGGTTTATCTCTTTATAAGAGATTTAAAATTTGAATTTAATGGCATTAAACGGTTATCAAGGGAAACCATCATTCAGCTGTCCTAGGGGATGACGTCAGCCTAGACCCTTGTCATGTCAACAGTCGCCTGGGACGGCTGATGGGACACTCGCCTGCTCCCTAGGGAGTAATGGTGATAGCCATATTAAATTAAAAAATCAGACCATCATGACAAATGCAAGGCCAAAAGCTTGCACGAAATTTGATGAAGGAAAAAATAACAAACCAACGCTCCCATAAGGGAGCCAGGGGTTTGTAAAAATTACCCGGTGCTAACCTCAGCTCGAGCAGCGTTACCACCAGGAAATAAGACAATGAACAAGTCACAAGCACTTCTAACTTCTTTACAAATGCTTATGACTGGGGGGCTGATGACGTGTGTCCTAAAACGACAACGTCTAGACCTCTCGTCAAAAAGATAAGCAAAATAAGTTTGATTAAGAGGTTGCCTGACTTAGTGGAGCTGATATAAGGCAGCTGATCTGCCGTATAGGAGCCTCAGGGCAGAAAGCAAACAGTAAAATGTCTTGGAAATGTAAAAAGGGATTTTGGCTTATTATCTTTGCAAGGGACAAAACATTGTATTGGAAAAGATAAAAGCTGAAAATATCCCAAAAGGGAAAAGTCTCACTGCTGGGAACTAAAAGAGGGTCAAAATACATCCAGGTATGATAGGGAAGCTACCCTGAGGGAGCTCCTGGGCAGAATTCGACTGCCTATATAAGGAGACCCTTGGGTAGACATTCCACACACTTCTTCTCACTTCTTCTCTCTACTCTTATACTCTCTACTTCATTGATTCCCAACTCCAAATGAATATGTACTTATTCTCACGCCGGAGTCCAAACGCAGGAGGCTCCCTCCTGCGTTAAGGCTAACGGTGTCTGCTACCTTTGTGCAGGTCCCTTCCAGGAGCTTGAAGACCCCCATTCTCAGAACCCAATCCAAAACCTTAACTGAATCCTATCTTAAAACCTAAACCTTAACGTAATATACCCTTAACCTATAATCCTAAGCATCTCCTAACCTAATACCGGTCATTTTCCTTGTTGTAGCAACAGTAGTAGTTTGTAGGTTTTTATTTTTCTATTTTATCTTTGTTTTTTGTGTCTTTGAGTCAGTTAAGAAGCACCGTTATAAGTAGAAAACCGTTAGAATTTCTAAGCACTAAAAAAAAATAGAAATCAAAGCAAAAATGCTGAAGCTTAAGGTGCCTGGCCACTGGGATAGCGACTTGGATTGGTCACACCCTCTGAGTTAAGTGTGCTGAGATGAAAAAAAAAATGCTGAAGCTTAAGGTGCCTGGCCACTGGGATAGCGACTTGGATTGGTCACACCCTCTGAGTTAAGTATGCAAAAAAAAAAAAAAGTGATTTTAAATTCTCTTGGTTTTCTACATAAGACGGTTGGGAAATGGTCAATTGGTCGTTCCTTTAGCTTTATAAGCTTGAGGCGGGATTAGGAGGAACTGTGGTTTCCTTCGAGTGAGACCCTAGATAGACTAATCAACATGTACTTAACATAAATAAAAAGGGGCTTGGAAACCGGTGTGGGTTTAAGAGGATCAATATACCTGCAATCGCAATCAACACGTTAGTAGATTATTAATTAAGTAACCTATGTTTTGAAACTGGATGTAAACCTAATTGTGATTCCATAGCATAATTCTTTTTCAGGGACGAAAAAGGTTTAAGTGTGAGGATGTTTGATGTGTCGTAAAACACATCTATTCTCCTATGTATTTTGAGTTATAATTGAGTCTTTTGTATATAGTTTTTAGTAGTTTTAGGCGTGTATTCGTTTGTTGGCCTATTTTTATCATTGTATAGTTTTTATTAAGTTTTTAGTACTTATTTATTTATTTTATTATTTTATAGGTGTTCGTGGAGAATGAGCTTAAGACGGAAGAATTTTAATTGAGACACAAGCACTTGAGAGCATTTGTTCATGGACGTCGAAGCGTAAATAAAAACTTTGGTCAAGACAAGAACAACTGAGCCAGGAACATGGAATAATAATAATAATAATAATAATAATATAAAAAAAAAAAAAAAAAACCTTGGGCCGGCCCAAGACAAAAGGGTGGTGTACGAATTGATTGGAGATTATGTTATAGACTTTGGATGGCAATTATTTTTCTTGGAAAAGAATTCATTCAAAGATAATATAAATAATATCATTCATTCATTCGAAAGGATGGAGGTTTAGAAGAGAATTTATCGAGTGGAAGGAAAAGGAGCCGCCAGACGATTTCTTCTAGGAGAATATATAAATATATCATTCATTCATTCAACAATTCAGAGAATTCATTCAATCGCAAAAAGACAAAAAGGTGACCGGCCAGCCACGGTGACGAGCGAACGAGCACGGAAGGAGAAAAGGCCACGGGCACGTTAAAGATCAATAGCCAACGAGCCTTGGGTTAGGTATAGTTTTCGTTTATTATTTTTATAGACATGGTTAAAACTATTTTTATTTATTTTGTGATGTTTATAAAGATTATGAACTAAATATTTTATGGTTGCTTAGGTTTATGAACTAGACACGTAATTTGCAGTTTTTAACGATTCTTGGTTTTTAATTTTGATGTGTAGGATTACATGATTTTAATTTTATTGTAGGATTTGATATATGTGTGTTGGTGTTAATTTTATTTGAGGTTTGTTTATTGGTTTTGTGGAGCTAGGCATGTAGAGATACCCCCTAGGTCTTGAAATCAATCTAGTTCGTCAACTTAGGTTAGCGTGCTAGTATTTGGAGTTGGAGTACGACACAAGTATAACAAACTAATATAATAAATTAACTAAGGCGTGCAGTCCATTCTTGAGGGTGAGAAATCTAACTCGAGATTGCTAGGTAACTAACTAGGCATTGTTCGGTAGTTGGCAAGCGCTAGGGCGGGAGTCGCTACTTGTCCGTGTTTAGAGTTTTCCTAGGTTTTCTTCAGTAGAGTTTAAGTCTGCTTCATAGTTTGAGGGTTTTAATCCAGGAGAGGTTTTAATCTGATTTCTGTGGGATTTTGGTACGCTAGGGCGATCCAGATCCATCTTAGCATTTCTACACTTGTCCCGCCTTGAGTCTAGTGAGCTATCTTTGACAGGAGGTTTATTAGATAAGAATAGGGTCTCAAGTTAATTACCAGATTCAGGATTTATTGCTAGTGTCTAGGGATTTTACCTAAGTAACCAGCCTTCTTCCTATCCGATTTCTCCAAGCTCCTAGGTTCGTATACAAAGTTGAGGTTATTTTAATTTAGTTTCTTCTAAGTTTGTAATTAGTAGTTTAAAATACCCCCAATTTAAGTATATATTTATTTAGGCTAGTATTCGGTAGAGGTTGTGATCTAGAGTTGCATTCGCGTCTTTGGGTTCGATACTCGGTCTTATCTGTTTACTGCTTTGCGATCGGTACACTTGCCATGCGTGTGTAGTTTTTAGGTGAGTCGTTTTAATTAAAGCTTGTGTTATTTTTATATATACATTTACACACATCACTACCCCTGTGTCTATGTAAGCCTTTTGTGTTTTGACCGAACCAACGAAGGCTTCAAGGAGGAGGGGTCACAATGCTTTTCTTCTTTAGTGTGAGGAAAACAGACACCTTGTTGTTCCCAAGCCTCCAACCTATGGTGCTTGTTTGGTGTTCCTTGTTCGGACAAGACCATGGCGACTTCTTTCTTTTTGTTGTCGACCATGTTTGGGCTTTATCTCTTTCAATGGTGAGAACAGCACTGAGGGCTTCTTCAGTAACAGAAAGATAGATAGAGATTGTTTCCCCTGCTTCGGGAGCTGCAATGGTGGGAAGGGAAGCCAGATACTGTTTCATTTGGTTAAAGGCTTCTTCGGCTTCTTCTGACCACCTGAAGTCTTTCTTGTATGTGCGGCCTTTGAGAGTCTTGAAGAAAGGTAGGGATCTTTCAGCCAGCTTTGACATGAAGCATTTTAGGGCGGCGAGTTTACCATTCAAGCTTTCAACTTCTTTTTTGGTTTGTGGTGACTTCATGTTTCGGACGGCTCGAACCTTGTTGGGGTTGGCCTTTATGCTTTGTTTCCCCACGATATGCCCCAAGAACTTTCCTTCTTCGAAGCCAAATGAACATTTTACAGGATTGAGTTTCATATTTATCTTCCTGAGGTTGTTGAATGTTTCTTGTATGTCTTTGAGAATTTGTTCCTCCGTCTTGCTTTTGATGACTAGGTCATCTACGTAAGCTTCCATGTTCTTGCCAATTTTTCCGGTGAACGTCTTGTCGACCAACCTTTGGTAAATGGCACCTGCATTTTTTAAACCAAAAGGCATCTTTCGATAACAAAAGATACCCTTGTCAGTGTGAAAGGCAGTTTTTTCTTCATCTTCCTCCTTCATTTGTATCTGGTGATAGCCTTTATAGGCATCCAGGAAACACTTGAAGGGGAAGACTGTCAATGAATCAACTTTTAGATCAACCTCAGGCAAAGGATAGCAATCCTTGGGGCAAGCCTTGTTGAGGTCCTTGAAATCTATGCACATTCTCCATGAATCATCAGGTTTCCGGACCATCACCGAGTTTGCAACCCATGATTGGTATTTGACTTCATGGAGAATTCCTGCTTCGACTAGTTTGTCAACCTCTTGGCATGCAGCCTTGCTTCGTTCAGGAGCGAGGTTCTATTTCTTTTGGACAACCGGTTTGACATTTAGAGGAATCTTGAGCTCATGTTCAGCAACATCTCGGGGGATGCCAGTCATGTCACTAGGACACGAGGCAAAAACATCAATGTTGTTTCGTAACAACCCTTCAAGCTTCGAAAGTGTTTCTGTGGGGAGGTCTGTGTTGACCCAAATTTTCTGTTCTGGGTACTTTGGGTTGATGCTGAGGCCAAGTTTGCTTCGGTCACCGTTGCTTTCATTTACCACTAGTACTGTGGTTGAGGCTTGGAGGGTTGCGATCCCATCTTTTGTGGGGAACTTTGCATTCTTCCGGCTAATGGAGATGGTCATGTCGAAAACCACCACGCCAGGCCTACCAATGATAACATCCTAATTGGAGGGCAGGTCTAAGACGATAAAGCTTAGTGGTTTAGTTCTTTGCATCTTTCCATCGGAGAAATTCACATCAAGTGTTATTTCTCCCAAGGGTTTGATGGGTATGTCTGCAATGCCTTTGATAGAGGCTTCGGTGGGTTGGAGTTTTGAAGCGTTTCTCTGGACTTAGGAGGCTAAAGTATTTCACAAACATGATTTCGGAGGCTACCCCTGTGTCTATGTAAGCCTTTTGTGTTTTGACCGAACCAACGAAGGCTTCAAGGAGGAGGGGGTCACAATGCTTTTCTTCTTTAGTGTGAGGAAAACAGACACCTTGTTGTTCCCAAGCCTCCAACCTCTGGCGCTTGTTTGGTGTTCCTTGTTCGGACAAGACCATGGCGACTTCTTTCTTTTTGTTGTCGACCATGTTTGGGCTTTATCTCTTTCAATGGTGAGAACAGCACTGAGGGCTTCGTCAGTAACAGAAAGATAGATAGAGATTGTTTCCCCTGCTTCGGGAGCTGCAATGGTGGGAAGGGAAGCCAGATACTGTTTCATTTGGTTAAAGGCTTCTTCGGCTTCTTCTGACCACCTGAAGTCTTTCTTGTATGTGCGGCCTTTGAGAGTCTTGAAGAAAGGTAGGGATCTTTCAGCCAGCTTTGACATGAAGCATTTTAGGGCGGCGAGTTTACCATTCAAGCTTTCAACTTCTTTTTTGGTTTGTGGTGACTTCATGTTTCGGACGGCTCGAACCTTGTTGGGGTTGGCCTTTATGCTTTGTTTCCCCACGATATGCCCCAAGAACTTTCCTTCTTCGAAGCCAAATGAACATTTTACAGGATTGAGTTTCATATTTATCTTCCTGAGGTTGTTGAATGTTTCTTGTATGTCTTTGAGAATTTGTTCCTCCGTCTTGCTTTTGATGACTAGGTCATCTACGTAAGCTTCCATGTTCTTGCCAATTTTTCCGGTGAACGTCTTGTCGACCAACCTTTGGTAAATGGCACCTGCATTTTTTAAACCAAAAGGCATCTTTCGATAACAAAAGATACCCTTGTCAGTGTGAAAGGCAGTTTTTTCTTCATCTTCCTCCTTCATTTGTATCTGGTGATAGCCTTTATAGGCATCCAGGAAACACTTGAAGGGGAAGACTGTCAATGAATCAACTTTTAGATCAACCTCAGGCAAAGGATAGCAATCCTTGGGGCAAGCCTTGTTGAGGTCCTTGAAATCTATGCACATTCTCCATGAATCATCAGGTTTCCGGACCATCACCGAGTTTGCAACCCATGATTGGTATTTGACTTCATGGAGAATTCCTGCTTCGACTAGTTTGTCAACCTCTTGGCATGCAGCCTTGCTTCGTTCAGGAGCGAGGTTCTATTTCTTTTGGACAACCGGTTTGACATTTAGAGGAATCTTGAGCTCATGTTCAGCAACATCTCGGGGGATGCCAGTCATGTCACTAGGACACGAGGCAAAAACATCAATGTTGTTTCGTAACAACCCTTCAAGCTTCGAAAGTGTTTCTGTGGGGAGGTCTGTGTTGACCCAAATTTTCTGTTCTGGGTACTTTGGGTTGATGCTGAGGCCAAGTTTGCTTCGGTCACCGTTGCTTTCATTTACCACTAGTACTGTGGTTGAGGCTTGGAGGGTTGCGATCCCATCTTTTGTGGGGAACTTTGCATTCTTCCGGCTAATGGAGATGGTCATGTCGAAAACCACCACGCCAGGCCTACCAATGATAACATCCTAATTGGAGGGCAGGTCTAAGACGATAAAGCTTAGTGGTTTAGTTCTTTGCATCTTTCCATCGGAGAAATTCACATCAAGTGTTATTTCTCCCAAGGGTTTGATGGGTATGTCTGCAATGCCTTTGATAGAGGCTTCGGTGGGTTGGAGTTTTGAAGCGTTTCTCTGGACTTAGGAGGCTAAAGTATTTCACAAACATGATTTCGGAGGCTACCCCTGTGTCTATGTAAGCCTTTTGTGTTTTGACCGAACCAACGAAGGCTTCAAGGAGGAGGGGGTCACAATGCTTTTCTTCTTTAGTGTGAGGAAAACAGACACCTTGTTGTTCCCAAGCCTCCAACCTCTGGCGCTTGTTTGGTGTTCCTTGTTCGGACAAGACCATGGCGACTTCTTTCTTTTTGTTGTCGACCATGTTTGGGCTTTATCTCTTTCAATGGTGAGAACAGCACTGAGGGCTTCGTCAGTAACAGAAAGATAGATAGAGATTGTTTCCCCTGCTTCGGGAGCTGCAATGGTGGGAAGGGAAGCCAGATACTGTTTCATTTGGTTAAAGGCTTCTTCGGCTTCTTCTGACCACCTGAAGTCTTTCTTGTATGTGCGGCCTTTGAGAGTCTTGAAGAAAGGTAGGGATCTTTCAGCCAGCTTTGACATGAAGCATTTTAGGGCGGCGAGTTTACCATTCAAGCTTTCAACTTCTTTTTTGGTTTGTGGTGACTTCATGTTTAGGACGACTCGAACCTTGTTGGGGTTGACCTTTATGCTTTGTTTCCCCACGATATGCCCCAAGAACTTTCCTTCTTCGAAGCCAAATGAACATTTTACAGGATTGAGTTTCATATTGATCTTCCTGAGGTTGTTGAATGTTTCTTGTATGTCTTTGAGCATTTGTTCCTCCGTCTTGCTTTTGATGACTAGGTCATCTACGTAAGCTTCCATGTTCTTGCCAATTTTTCCGGTGAACGTCTTGTCGACCAACCTTTGGTAAATGGCACCTGCATTTTTTAAACCAAAAGGCATCTTTCGATAACAAAAGATACCCTTGTCAGTGTGAAAGGCAGTTTTTTCTTCATCTTCCTCCTTCATTTGTATCTGGTGATAGCCTTTATAGGCATCCAGGAAACACTTGAAGGGGAAGACTGTCAATGAATCAACTTTTAGATCAACCTCAGGCAAAGGATAGCAATCCTTGGGGCAAGCCTTGTTGAGGTCCTTGAAATCTATGCACATTCTCCATGAATCATCAGGTTTCCGGACCATCACCGAGTTTGCAACCCATGATTGGTATTTGACTTCATGGAGAATTCCTGCTTCGACTAGTTTGTCAACCTCTTGGCATGCAGCCTTGCTTCGTTCAGGAGCGAGGCTCTATTTCTTTTGGACAACCGGTTTGACATTTAGAGGAATCTTGAGCTCATGTTCAGCAACATCTCGGGGGATGCCAGTCATGTCACTAGGACACGAGGCAAAAACATCAACGTTGTTTCGTAACAACCCTTCAAGCTTCGAAAGTGTTTCTGTGGGGAGGTCTGTGTTGACCCAAATTTTCAGTTCTGGGTACTTTGGGTTGATGCTGAGGCCAAGTTTGCTTCGGTCACCGTTGCTTTCATTTACCACTAGTACTGTGGTTGAGGCTTGGAGGGTTGCGATCCCATCTTTTGTGGGGAACTTTGCATTCTTCCGGCTAATGGAGATGGTCATTGTAACATCGCAAAATTTTCCCCAAAATTTTAATACATAAAAAGCCCTTATATATATATATATTTTTTTTATTACACCTTTATCATTAATATTATACAAATGTGCCTAAGTCTTTATCCTAACTCACAACTTATATACATACATAAATGTATATAAATAATAATAATAATAATAATAATAATAATAATAATATGATTCTAAATTCTTTTTTTTTTCACATACAAGATTTTTTTTTTTTTTAATAAAGCTTTGAGTCAAATAGTCAAAGTCCTAGTCAAAGTCTTAGTCAAACAGTCAAAGTCTTAGTCAAATAGTCAATTCATCATAAAACCTTACTTTATGGTGTTGACCAATTTTTAATGGCTAATTGAATCCAAAACTAGTATAAAAACCCACCTATGACCCATTATACTTTGCACCTCTAAATCGATTGTTTCAATCCGATTAAACTTTCCCTCATACCTTTCTTCTATAGTCTATTACTTCTATAATTTAAGCTTTGATTATAAGCTCTTGTAATTGGCAACTTTGGGGCTACACATATTCTATTTCTCGAGACTTAATACTTTGCTAAGGTGAGTTTACGTAACCATGTTTATGCAATTCTTCATACTTGCAACATTATACTTAAGCAATTCTACATGCATGTCTAGTTGTAAACTTTAATGCCTCATGAATTAGACAACAACAACAGTTTCAATGAGTTTCAACGAGTTTCAACATTACATAATCATTAGCTATGGCCAAGCCGGCGATACTCAATAATAGATCTATTGGATTGACAATCCCACCCGGATACGTGTACCTCCTACATAGGTAGCGTGGGTGATTGTTATCGTTCCAACATATTATTAAGGTGAACCGTGGATGACGGGATGGACCTAAACTAGTCAGAGGTTTGATTATGTCGATTCAACATTTCATGTTTATTCATGTAGACTTAAACTTACGATAGACATATGAATTGCTAAACTTTTATTCTTAAACTTAATTGCTTGACATGGCTTATGTATTCTCACCAACTTCTAGTTGACCCCCCCATTTTTACAACTCAACAGGAAATAATGATGCTTGAAGTCTAGAGCTAGCATGAGAAGATATTTGAAGTTTTGTGCTTTGTTTGATTTTTGGATGTACTAGATTTCATTCAAGACATTTAATGTAATTCAATATTGTATTAAAGGATTATGTAAACATATGTATTACCATGAGCTACTGAACAATCATTCATACGTGACACCTCGATGTTTCCGCCATCGGTTGGGGTGTTACAGTCATGTCGAAAACCACCACGCCAGGCCTACCAATGATAACATCGTAATTGGAGGGCAGGTCTAAGACGATAAAGCTTAGTGGTTCAGTTCTTTGCATCTTTCCATCGGAGAAATTCACATCAAGTGTTATTTCTCCCAAGGGTTTGATGGGTATGTATGCAATGCCTTTGAAAGAGGCTTCGGTGGGTTGGAGTTTTGAAGCGTTTCTCTGGACTTAGGAGGCTAAAGTATTTCACAAACATGATTTCGGTGGCTGCCCTTGTGTCTATGTAAGCCTTTTGTGTTTTGACCGAACCAACGAAGGCTTCAAGGAGGAGGGGGTCACAATGCTTTTCTTCTTTAGTGTGAGGAAAACAGACACCTTGTTGTTCCCAAGCCTCCAACCTCTGGCGCTTGTTTGGTGTTCCTTGTTCGGACAAGACCATGGCGACATCTTTCTTTTTGTTGCCGGCCATGTTTTCCTTGACACCTTTCACCAAGTGGGGGAGTTCTCCTGATTTAACAGCTTCCTCGATCCTTTTTTTAAGTTGAAAACAATCATTGGTGTGATGCCCCTTTTCCTCATGAAACTCACAATACTGGTTGGAGTTTTCATTTCTTTTGCTCTTGGGCAAGGGACGTGGAGGCCGAAAGGTGTGCTTAACTTCTTCTGTGGCCAGAATTTCTTGAGGAGTTTTGGTGAGGACCGTGAAGTTGACATTTATGTCCCTGCTTGGAGGGTTCCTGGTTTCTGACCTTCGAGACTCAGACCCCTTGGGTCTTCTGTAATAGGTCCCATAGTTGCCCCTCTTTCTGTTAGGATTGTTGCTTCTCCAGGTGGAGGTCCTTTTTCTTTGCTCCTTGATGTCCACCGCCTCTTCTCCTCGGATGTGGGATTCAGCTCTTTCTAAGGCTTCTTCAAGAGTTCGTGGGAGACTCTTGTTGAAATCTCTGGTAAGGTACTTTGAATTGATAGCGTTCATGAACCCTGCAACCTTCATCTTTTCATCTGCACCAACATAAGTAAGGCCTTCTTTCTTGTATCTTTCGATGAAGCTTCTTAGGCTTTCATCATCTTTCTGTTTGATCTAAAAGATGACTGTTGCATCCTTGACACAACGTCTTTTTTGCGAGAAGTTGGCCAGAAATCCTTTGCCTAGGTCGTTGAAGGTTTTAATGCTTCCTGCAGGTAAATCGTTGAACCAGATCCGAGCAGATCCGACCAGGGTTTGCATGAACATGAGGCAACATTTGGGGTCGCCCCATTTTTCTATTCGAGCAGCCCTAGAGAAGATCTGTAGATGGTCTTCAGGATCATCAGTACCATCATAAGTTCTGATATGAGCTGGCATCTTCAACTTGTTTGGGAACTCGTAATTTGCTATATCTTGGGAGAAGCAGGATAGACTGTTAGGCTTGTACGGTTGATGGGTAATTTGCTCTATCCTGCTGTTGTTGTTCCCGTTAAGGTTCCCCTGTTGAGCAGCAATAGCTTGGCTAATGAGTTGTTGCTAGGGAAAGTGAGCCATCATTTGGGATATCGTGTAGGGCATGAGGTTGAAGCCTTGAAGGCTTTCAGTTGTGGCTATTTTGCTTGCTACCATGGGGGCACTCATGGAGGCACTACGAGCCATGGGTATGGTGGCCATGGCCTGTGCCCATGAGGTGGCAGCTGTGGTGAAACACTGGCAATGGGTGACTGCAAGAGTTGATCTAGAGTGAGTTCGTACCCGATGGGTGCACCAGTGGTGGTGGCTTGGGTAGTGAATAAGGGAAAGGCAGTAGGACTGGGCCTTGCTGCCTGATAGGAGGTAGGAAGCCTGTTGCTTAGACCTGCTTCATAGTTCCGAGAAGCAGGTTGGTGATCAGGCGGACCAGTAAGAGGACGAGGTGGTCCTGTGGTCCTGTTGAGAGTGACACTTCCTCCTCGTTGTAATCTAGTCGGATGCGAACTCCTTTCTCCCTTTCCTTCATAACGTCTTGGTTTAAGAGGGATCTGAGGTGCAAGAAGTTGCTTGCAACTCCTTTCGAGGTTAGATCTATATGCTGGGGAACTTGTGCATCATTAGGGAGAGGAGACATCACCCCTGAACGAGAGGGGAGTGGTGTCTAGAAGATTGTAAACTCAGGATGAGTTGGTGGAGTTTGAGTACCAGCAGGGGTACTTCCTAGAGTGGAAAATGACACAGATCTGTTGGGGGAAACTGGATCTGTGCCTGGTGAGATCTGGTTTACCTCTTCTTGAGACTCAGGGTCAGACATGCTAGAAAGTTGGAGCTACATGATTGATTTTTCAAAGAGACAATGGCGCAGCCCCACGGTGGGCGCCAACTTGTTGCTACAACAAATAATAGCCTGACGTTGGTTCTGAGTCACAGGAAGGGTTCAAGGGTTTAAATCTGCCTAACGCAGGTCGTGGTGTCCTCCTACATTGCAAAACGTAGAAGGAGGTTTAAGATAATATTGTTTTTGAGTATTAGAATTCTGGTTTGAGAGTGACTAAAAACCAGAATTAATATTCTAAAACCCAAGTGATGTGTTCGTGTGATGGAGATATTCTCCTCACGTGTGTGTGGACCAAAAGAATAGAAGATTGAGTGTAAAATAGAATAATCAGGGATGGATCAGATCTATGGGATTGATCCTCATTATATAGAGAAAGCATCTTCTAATTTGGGTAAAGCTATTATCTTGGAACATGATGCAACAAGAGGACAAAGCCACTTTAATCCGGTGGTGACTTTGGACCTGCGGTCTGAGCAGTGCAGTGCCTATACGAAAACTGCTTTGGGCTGACCGAGGAAAAGGTGACAAGACAGGTCATCTTTTGATCTGTGCTTCTCCGTCCTTTGAACCTTCGTAGGTTTCAACCCTTCAAGCATAGATTTGTGATAGTTATTAATCATTTTGATTTAGGCTACCCACGTCATCAAAACATAAAATACTCTTTATTAAAACCAACCCAAGATTATTAACCCAAAGTATGAATAATTACAATAGAAAGCTCACTACAATCACGCTCACCCTCTAATAGATTATCAACAAGATAATCTAGACACAAACCCTAACAGATCCACAGACTATCTTGATTGATTCGATATGAACAATCAAGACCAACAATATAAACCCTATGATGTGAGAGAGAGAGATCGAAAAATAACAATCTGAGAATGAATGGAAAACTCTCTCTCAAACAAGTAAATAAGGTATTTATACTACCTCTGGAATGTTCCACAAAGAAACACAATCAGAAAGTATCCCAGCCATTGGATCCAAGTCACACGGATCAAACACAAATGAATGGCTGAGATGATGTCGTCTATTATACATCACGACAGCTGGGCTTCAGACTTGGGCCCCCCTTAGCTGGACTGGACGTGGCACACTGGACTTGGTCTTGGACTCTCTTATAATGCTTCATATGCTCCATTAGCCCATCATTCAACATTAACATGAAATATAAACAAAAAATGTTAAAGTAATTAAGAAGTTAAAATTGTAAAGTAAAATTGTAAGGTAAAAGTATAAGTAACATTATAACCATAATACCTTACCATTTTAACAACACCCCCATCCCCTCAATTTTAACCCTCAAATGGGTCAAACATTTGCAACAAAGAACAAATTACCTCATGTTGTGCAACCAGCAACCCCTTTGTCATGATATCTGCAGCCTGGTCTTTTGACCCAAATCCCCAATATGATCAGTTTTAACTATTCCTTTAGAGATTTGTTCTCTAAGAAAGAATAGATCTAGGTCAAAATGTTTAGTTCTATCATAGAACACATGATTTGCATCTACAGACAAAGCTCTTTTGTTATCATAAAAAAATCTGTACATGTAATTTAACATCAATACTCAACTCAAACAACGGATTTTTGAGCCACATTACTCACAACACACAACACACATAGCCCTATATTCGGCTCCTGTTGATGATCTAGAAACAGTTGCGTGTTTCTTGCTTTTCCAAAAAATCAAGGACCCCCCAAGAAAAACACAAAATCCAATCTGAATCCGAATAGGCAAGTAGATCAAAACTACTATGATTTCTGATCAGTATACCTTTTCCAGGTGCTTTTTTGAGGTACCTTAATAATTTGAAAGTAATTTTTAAGTGGCCATCTAAAGGTTTGTGCACGTATTGACTTAGATAATGTAAAGCATATGATATATCTGGTCTTGTATAAGCCAGATATATTAATTTACCAACTAACTTCTGGTAAGTTGTAACATTCACTAAGGGTTTATTATGTTCTTTGCACACAGATGTAAGAACATGATTTTGATCTATAGGACTGTTAAGTGGTTTGCATCCTGTCATGCCATACTCATTTAACAGTTCTATACAATACTTTCTTTGTGATAAACAAATTCCTTGATTTTGTTTTATAACTTCTATTCCTAAAAAAATATTTTAGTTCTCCAAGATCTTTGATCAAAAACTGTTTTTTGAGACATTCTTTAACAGTTTTAATCTCATCTATATTGTTTCCTGTAATAACTATGTCATCTACATACACTAGCAGGTAAACAATCACATCTTTAGACAGTTAATAAAACAAGGAATAATCACACTTACTTTGTTCAAACCCCAAGTTCATAAGAACATCTACCAGTTTCTTATTCCACATTATAGGCGCTTGCTTTAGCCCATACAAAGATTTATTTAATTTGCACACGTTGTTTTCATGTTCAGAATAATAACCATCAGGCAATGTCATATACACATCTTCATTTAAGTTTCCATATAAAAATGCATTATTGACATCAAGTTGAAACAGGTTCAACTCATTTTGAACAGCAATGGATATTATACATCTAACAGCTACAAGTTTTACAACTGGTGAAAAAGTTTCTTCAATGTCTATCCCATGTTTCTGACTATAACCCTTAGCTACTAATCTAGCTTTGTATCTTTCTATTTCACCATTTGACTTATACTTTATTTTGTAAATCCATTTGCATACAACTAGACTCATACCTTTAGGTAATTCAACTAATTCCCAAGTATTATTCCTATGTATGGGCCTCTATTTCCTCATTCATGGCATTAATCCAATTAGAGTCTTTGATGGCCTCATTAAAATGCTTTGGTTCTGAACTTTTGTTCAAGGCCACAGCATAACACCTACTATTTATAGACAGATTAGAGTAATTAACTACTCTTTCTAACCCATATTTAACCTTACCTTCAACAATATACTCATCCAGCCTTTTTGGCATCCTAGAACTCCTAGATGGTCTCCTAGTTATGGTTTCTTCTAGTGGATTTTGTTTTTGTCCCTCAGAATTGAAAGTCAAGTCATTGTTAGTCATCATTTAGTCAATTTTGTTACTAGTTGTACTGTTACTGGGCTGCTGTGAACCAGCCAAGCTCTCAGAATCAGATTTATCAACCTGTGCCTGAATAGACTCAAGTGTCCCCAACTCCTTCTTACCTACGCCATTTCCCTCATCATTGGGATCTTCCACTATTTCAGAAGTTGTGATTTCATACAGATCAAAAAAGTTAAGATTTGTGATGTTTAAATGATCAAAAGTATCAAAATTATTCAAAACATTTTTTTCTTTGAATGGAAAAATGTGTTCAAAAAATTTTACATCTCTAGAATAAAACGCATTTTTTGTATCTAGACTAAAGACTTTATATCCTTTTTTCTCAGTAGAATAACCTATGAATACACATTTTCCAGCCATAAAACTCAGTTTATCAGGATCATTTTATACTGTACAAAAGCACAAACATCCAAATATTTTTAGTTGATCTAGAAATGGCTCAAAACCATAAACTAGCTCATAAGGAGTTCTACCACCTAAAACAGCTGATGGAGTCCTATTAATAAGATATGATGCAGTTAGAACACAATCTGAGCAAAACTTTATAGGAACACAACTTTGAAATAGTAATGCTCTAGCCACATTTAGTAAATGCCTATGTTTTCTTTTCACAATCCCATTTTGTTGAGGTGTGTATGTACAAGAGGTCTGGTGTAAGATACCATTTTCTTTGAGAAAATTACTTAACTTATTATTGACAAACTTAGACCAATTGTCACTTTTAAAACATTTTATAGGAACACAACTTTGAAATAGTTTGAGTTTATTTTTAAGAACATTAATAACATTTTCAGAAGGATGTCCTAATCTTTCATGCCAAAGATTTTTCAAACAATTATCATCACACACCTTATTGCACACAAAAGAATTTCCACATAAATAAAGCCCATCTACTTGGCTACCAGTCACCAGGACTCTCCTGTTTGTTAAGTCCTGAACATAGCATTTATATTCATCAAATATTACATGAATCTTATTATCTTTAGCAAGTTTATGAATAGAAATCAGGTTGATATTATAATTAGGAACCTGTTAGCTTGGAAGGCGGCTAGAGATAGAATTCCGACCCTTTTGGACCTTGTGCAGAGGAGAATAAATATTCCAGACACTTCTTGTCCATTGTGCAGTTGTGATATTGAAGATGTTAAACATGTGTTGGTTGGGTGTGGCGTTTCTTATGGTGTGTGGAGCATCATTTGTAAATGGTGTAGATTGGAGCCGTTTTATGTGTATGACTATGAAGATTTACTTATGCTATACAAGAATGTTCATGCCGGGAAGTGGAGAAAAAAGATTATTAGAGGCGTCGTAATGATCACTACTTGGGCGATTTGGAATGCTAGAAATGCTATGGTGTTTAATAACAAAGCCATCAAGGTTATGGATGTCGTGGCGGAGGTGAAATCGAAGGCCTTCTTGTGGTTGAAACATAGATCGAAATATAAAAGTGTTGAATGGAAAGATTGGAATACTTATCCGTTGTATATGTGTGTATAGTTTTGGCGGTTCTTGTTTTATAGAACTTGCCGGTGTTTAATGAAAGTCAACGTTAAAAATAAAAATAAAATTAGGAACAACAAATACATCTAACAACATGACTTTATCCCCAAGTTTAACATTCCCTATTTTAGTTACTAAAGCATTAGTACCATTAGGATGTTAAAGTCTAATATTTAACTCAGACACATCTATGTATTCAGTTAAATCCTTTTCATCTTTAATCATGTGTTGATTTGCCCCTGAATCAAATATCCAACCCTTGATTTTTATTTTCCCAGTTTCACTTGAAAAACAAAATAAAGGTTTACAATAAACACTAGCACAGAAAGGACTATACTGACTACCTGACACACTGCAGCTTTGCGGACCATCCTTAGACTTATCTCCTAACAAACTAAGTAACCTGTTAACTTGATCACTAGTTAAAGTACTTAGACAGTTTTCAAAATTTTCATTCACATAATCATTATTAACACTGACCTTTTTCCCTTGTTTACCCCTAGATCTCATCCATGATGGGTACTCAATTATTTCAAAACAACTCTCAACAGTGTGTCCAATTCTATTGCATTGTGTACATTTCAGATTTTGTTTAGAAACTTTGTTTACCTTATTAAACTCAAGATTTTGATTTGATTTTGAAACACATAACCATATTTTGAGTTTTCTTGTAAGTATTACTAGCATATCTATGGGATCCCTCCCTTGAAATGACACTGAATGCTTATTTAACAGATGGCAAAATCTCTTTAATTAACAAACCGGTTCTAACACTTTGGTACACACTGTCAAGGCCCATCAGAAACTGCATCAACTTAATCATATTGCAAAAATGATTGAACTCAATAGAAGCATTACACGTACAAGCAGGTAATTGAAGAATTTGGTCAATTTGTTTCCACATAATGTTCAATTTATGGTAATACTCAGACACAGAACAACCATCTTGGGTGAATGAATTAATTTTCTGGTATAAGTCAAACACTATTGATCCATCAACCTTGTCATAAGTCTCCTTTAATTTAGTCCAGACACTACTAGCAAGTTTAGAGAAAACATGACCCATGTATAGATCTTCACGAATAGAGTTTAGAATCCAAGTTAGTAAAATTGAATTACATATGTCCCATTGTCTTCCTAACACATCATTATCAACTAACCTAACACATGACCTATCAATAAAGCCCCATTTGTTTTTAACTTGTAAAGCAAGTTGCATAGCATTAGCCCAAACATTATAGTTTTCATACCCTTTTAATTTGATTGACACAATTTTAAGATTACTAGAGTCCGATGGATTAAGGTACAATGGATCACTAGCATCTAACTTACTAACCAGTGTTTCACTTGGTCTAGGAGTAGGGTCAGTATTTCCTCATCACGTAGTTTGACCATCAACCATTATGAATCACAAAAGCAATCAACAAATCAAACAAATAATATCACACAACAACAAGATCAAGAACACAACAGAGCCACAAAAACAAAGATCAACCAAATCAGATAACAAATCAATCAAATTAGAAGACAACGGACTCAGGCGAAGCCACACCAGTGTCAAGATCACTGGTTCATCACTCAAGGGTGCCAGTGCATGTCTTATTGTGGGAGCCTCTTAGACCTAAATGAACAGACACAACAATCAATCACGTACTTGAGCCAATACCAGTCCCCCTAACCCGGTCAACGCTCCTAGACTCAATAAACTCAAAAAACAGAAGTAAAAAAGAACAGCAACGATCTCACCAATATGCAAGCTCCTTAGCAAGCCCAGGTCCGTAACCTTCACTTAGGGTTACGAGATCAGGACCAAGAAAACAAAGCTCCTTATTCCCTGAGAATCCTGTAACACCAGAGATCAACTTAGACCTCTCAAGTTTCCTCCCAGATTCAACTATGTAACTCAGTCAATACTTTACCCAAGATAATAATCGAGTCGAACAAGATAAAGATCCAAACTAGAGAATTGATTGTGCAGCGGAGCAACACTTCAAACCCTAGACGTCAGATCTATACCCAAGAGCACCTTACAGCCCTGATACCATGTCAAGAAACATGGATCTAAATAAAAAATACTCTTTATTAAAACCTACCCAAGATTATTAACCCAAAGTATAAACAATTACAATAGAAAGCTCACTACAATCATGCTCATCCTCTAACAGATTATCAACAAGATAATCAGGACACAAACCCTAACAAATCTATAGACTATCTTGATTGATTCGAGATGAACAATCAAGACCAACAATCTAAACCCTAGGATGTGAGAGAGAGAGAGAGAAAGAGAGAATGAGAAAGAGAGAGAGAGATGTTGATCAATTCTTTAAACATAATAAATAAACATAATAATAAATCAAATATACCCATTAGTCCAGTAAAGGATGATAGGGAAGACGATGCCATGACAGGATGATTAAGCTGATCGGGTTCCCGTTTAGGGTGTACAGTTAGGATGGCTTAAGGAGATCAGAGATCTCAATTATATAGAGAGGAGAGGAGGATGGTTTTGTGTGTGTAGGTAAAGGTGTTCATTAGCCTCTAATCTCTCCTAGTTACCTCTATTTATTCACCCAAGGGGAAACCCTATTTTATGGTTAAGTAAGGGTAATTACGTCCATCACATAAAGACCAGTTAAACCAATAGGGGTATTTAGGTCATTGATCATTTATTCGATAAATGATTATAAGGTCCACATAATAGAATATATAAATATATTCTTACATTCTCCCACTTGTCCGAGTAATCATTTATTATGAGCATTAGATAAGCCTGATCAGGAGTTAATACTCATTTTAGTTCTAAACCCAAAAATGTAGCAGAGAAATACAGTCGTTGAGTCAGTTATTCCACTCAGGACCACCATTAATCATACTATACCTCAAATTTAAAACTTAACATTAGGATCATGATAATTAAGCCCTTAACGATTGATTTGTATAATTAGTGTCTATATGCAGTAAGGCTAGCATTACATATATTTAGAGACAAACAAAATCAAGTAAGTGAGGAAATTTTCATTAATTAATAAACGTAAGTAAGTACAATATGCTCTTAAATAAGGTCTTTAGTAAAGCCCATCTTCGAAACAAGTTCTTCGAATACTTTAGGTGGGAGACCTTTAGTCATCGGATCCGCAAGCATATTCTTAGTACTTATATACTCAATACAAAGGTTATTTTCCTCAACTCGTTCACGTACGAACAAATACTTTGTATCGAGATATAATCCAGCGCCAGTCGAACTGTTACTGTTTGAGAAATTAACGGCAGCTGAGTTATCACAGTACAGCTTCAATGGTCTAGATATGGAATTAACAATTTTGAGTCCAGTAATAAGGTTTCTAAGCAACATTCCATGACAGGTAGTGTTATATACAGCAATGTATTCTGCCATCATTGTGGATGTTGTGGTCAACTGTTGTTTATGACTCTTCCATGAGATCGGTCCACCAGCTAACATAAAGATATACCCCGAAATGGATTTCTTGTCATCTTTGCACTTGGCAAAACCAGAATCAGAATAACCAACCACTTCCAAACTGTCACTTCTTCTATAGGTCAACTTGTAGTCTTTTGTCCCTTTCAGATATCGAAGTACTTTCTTAGCTGCTTTCCAGTGATCTAGGCCAGGATTAGTTTGATAACGGCCTAGCATTCCAGCAATATAAGCGATATCTGGGCGAGTACAGACTTGAGCATACATAAGGCTCCCGACTACTGATGCATAAGGTATCATTCTCATTTGCTCCTTTTCAGCCTCTGTTTTTGGACATTGCAACGAACCAAAAACATCTCCCTTAACTACTGGAGCTACATAGAGAGAGCAATTTTGCATGTTATAATGGTTAAGGACACGCTCAATGTAGGCCCTTTGGGATAGACCTAAGATCCCATTGTGTCTATCTCGGTGTATTTCGATGCCTATAACGTAAGAAGCCTCTCCGAGATCCTTCATGTCGAAATTATGCGAGAGTAAGCGCTTCGATTCATGCAGCATGTCTAAACTATTACTTGTCAAAAGAAAGTCATCTTCATAAAGGACAAGTATAGTAAAGTTGCTCCCACTCATCTTGAGGTAGGTGCATTGATCCACTTGATTTTTAAGGAAGCCCTGTTTCTTCAAGACTTCATCAAACTTTAGGTACCATTATCTTGATGCTTGCTTTAGCCCGTATATTGATTTCTCCAGCTTACAGACTAGATGTTCTTGACCTCCAGGTTTAAAGCCATCAGGTTGTTTCATGAACACGTCTTCATTCAGGTTGCCATTTAGGAAAGCGGTTTTGACATCCATCTGATGTAACTCTAGATCAAAATGAGCTACTAACGCCATGACGATCCTTAAGGAATCTTTTCGAGAAACAGGTGAAAAGGTTTCTTGATAATCGATTCCCTCTTTCTGAGTGTAGCCCTTTGCAACCAATCTTGCTTTATAGCGTTCAACGTTCCCATCGGATCCAGTTTAGTTTTGAACACCCATTTACATCCTACGGGTTTAACACCGTTGGGTAATTCAACCAAATCCCAAACGTCATTTTTCTTCATGGATTCAAGCTCATCAATCATAGCTTTACTCCATTCAGAAGATTGATCACTGCTAATGGCTTCATGATAAGAGGTAGGATCAACTAGCTTTCTGGCTTCCAAGTCAGCTTCAGTCAGGTAGGTTTCATAATCATCAAAGTTAGTAGGCCTTTTGGACCTAGATGACCTCCTGAGTTGATTTCTAGGTTCAACATCGTTTTGGTACTGGGCGTTTGAGGTGCCATCATTCTCAGGTACGTTAGGAGCAGCTGTGAATTCTGAGTGAGATGGAGGTTGTGCAGTGTTGGGTGCAAGAGGAGTAATCGGAGTTAATGTAAGCGACGAGTCTCTCCCCCCGCCACTTGTACTTCTTGGAGATCTTCATAAGGATCTTCATTCCTCCCACTGACCTTAAAATCCTCCAGGAACGCAGCACGTTTGGTTTCTACAATACGAGTGGTATGGGAAGGACAATAGAAACGATAACCCTTTGAGTTCTTGGGATAACCGATAAAGAAACAACTAACTGTTTTAGGGTCAAGTTTCCTTAGAAAAGGATTATAAAGTTTAGCTTCGGCAATGCAGCCCCATACTTTCATATATTTTAGACTCGGTTTCCTTCCTGTCCAAAGTTCATAAGGAGTTTTAGGGACAGACTTTGAAGGAACTCTATTGAGTATATGAACAACTGCTTTTAAGGCCTCAGTCCAGAGGAATAGAGGTAAACCTGTGTTGGCTAACATACTGCGTACCATGTCCATTAGGGTCCTATTTCTTCTCTCAGCTACACCGTTCTGCTGAGGAGTACCAGGCATGGTGTACTGGTTCACAATCCCCTGGTCCTTACAAAACTCATAAAATGGACCAGGAGCCTGACCCACATCAGTATGTCTGCCATAATATTCACCTCCTCTGTCTGATCTCACAACTTTTATTTGTTGATTAAGTTGTTTTTCAACAACAGCTTTATATTCTTTAAAAGTTGCAAGTGATTCAAACTTTTCCTTGATTAGATACAACTACATATAGCGGGAATAATCATCAATAAAAGTGATAAATGAAGTATGTCCTGTGATTCCAGCGATGGGGTAAGGACCACTAATGTCAGTGTGAATGAGTTCTAATAAATTAAAGCTCCTAGTGACAACTTTCTTATTCGCTAATGTCATTTTACCTTTAAGGCATTTGACACATGTTCCAAAGTCATTGAAATCGAGAGGTGGTAAAACTTCATCCTTTATTAGTCGAGTTAAACGTTCTCTCGAGATATGGCCTAAACGTTGATGCCACAACATGGATGAAGTTTCTAAGTCTCGCTTTCGTTTTCTCTTTGTTAGTGTGTCATCAAGATTATATGACAACAAAGATTTGGAAAATTCATCATCTAGTTCTAATTTATAGAGACCACCATCCAGAAAACCACGACCAAACACTTGAGAATTAAAAGAAATAGTAAGTTTGCCATGACCATGAGAAACATCATAACCGTCTATGTCTAACTTTGGTCCTGATACAAGATTCCGAGTAATCTCAGGAATATATAAGGTATCTGATGTATTGTAAAATACATCTATTTCCAGTGTAAAGTTTGTATAATTTTCGAGTCATTTAGATAGTGTTTTAATTAGTTTTAGGCTTGTACTGGTATATTTTGTTTATTATAGGTTTTTATAGATTTTTATTAGTTTTGGGTCATTTTTAGTATTTATCTATTTTATTTTATATTTTGTAGGTGTTCATGGACGTTAGAGCGTAAATGAGCAACATTGGTCAAGTCAAGAACACCCGAGTCAAAAGCATGAAGTTATTATAATAATAAACTAATAATATAATAATATGTTATATAATAATAACAATATGAAAAGAAAAAAAAAAGAACAAAACTGTGACTTTAAAATCATGGCCCAAATTCAGATGAGGGCTCCACTAATTGTGGAGTAGAACACATATATATTGACGAGAGCGACACAATATTATCTGGAGGGGGATTATTGATTGAGAGTAGCGCCGATCATTATTAGGGGAACAGACGACAGAAGGAGGCAGCCTCAAAGGAATTAAGAGAAGGAGATCAAGGGTTGAAGCCTAGGTGCGAGCACGGGTCGGTTCTAATCTATTTATTTATTCAAACCCGTCGTGAACACCATGAATATTATTTGTTTCTATTGTTTTGATTGTGCCATGACTTTTATTAGCTAGACCTTTTCGCTACCTAGGTTAAAGATGATTGCACATGTTTGATTTATTTTCTTTTGGTCTTGGAACTTTTGGTTGTGGGTTGAATTTTAAAGTAAAGAACTTTTTATTTTCTGGTTTGATGTGTATGCGTATTTAGTTTTATTTAATTAATTTTTATAAACTCCACTTGCGTTTTTGTGAATGTCTTTCATGTATGAATGCGGGTTAGGTTGCGGACTGAGTGTTAGCGACTAGTTTATGGTTAATTCTGCAGGTTATCCATAGGAGTTGTAATTGTTAGTTAGATAATTCTAAGTGTTCTACCAATTCTCAATAGCTGTGAGGTGCGAGATTGTTGGTCTGTCTAGGGTGTTAAATTGCTAGTTCTAGAGGCTGTGTGAGAAGATCTTCCTAGTTTCCCTAGCATTCCTTGTAGGCCAAGTCTTATCAGAAATATTGTAGTTACCCCTTGCACTTTAGGGTGTATTGTGACTTCCGCGCTGTGAGGTAGACTGTCTAGCGGGTACTTTAAGATTCGAGTAGGTAAGCCTGTGAGGGTAACCTCTCAACCGGTGGTTTAACAGCACAACAATACTCTAGGGTTTCCCCTTGAGAAGGGTCGAGGGTGTCTAGTTTATTCTTGATGTTTAGTATTTTAAGATCCCGGTTCCACACCAGTTCCATAGCCATTAGAAGCTTTGTCATTCATGTGTAGGATTCTAGCCTAGGTAGTGCCTACCCATCACCTGATCCGAATTCCAGTTCCCAGTTCGTGTCCTCAATTATTTAAGTTTTATTTATTTATTTGCAATTAGTTTGTTAGAAAACCCCCCCTTAAGCAACAAAACAATTTAAGTCAGTTTGTAGATAAGTTATCGAGTCTAGTTTACGTTTTCCAGTAGAGTCTCGTGGGTTTGATACTCGGACTTACTTTAGCTGTACTGCACTGACCGGTACACTTGCCGGTTGTGTGGTTTAGGTTTAGAGAGTCTTAGTTTATAAATTTAAAACTTAGAGTGTCTAGTTTAGGTTAATTTAGTTAGTTTTTACTAAACCACTTTGAGCATATCAGTATCATAAAGTTTAATACATAAACCAGTTTTCATAATTAATTATAAGGTTCCCACGGCCTCGACGACTAATTCTTTTCCATTTCCCAGTCTAAGCGTTCTTTGGTTTCTTTCCAGCTTCCGGATTGTAAGGAATCCCTGTAGTGAGTTGGTTACATGAACCATAGAACCAGAATCAAACCACCATGTGTTAGTTGGAACATTTAAATTATAGGACTCAAGTATCATGAAAAGATCATTACCTTTCTTAGCCAGCCACTCCTTAAATTCTGGGCAGTCTTTCTGCTTATGTCCTGTCTTGTGACAGAACTTGCAGTGAGGCTTCCCGTTGGAGTTCTTAGAGCTGGAGGATGCACTTGTATTATGCTTAGGGACCTTAGAAACATCCCTTTTGTTAAAATTGCCCTTCCTTTTCTTTGAATCACTGGTCATCAGGTAAGCAACATCCGGTTTCTCCAGCTTCAGACGCTCTTCCTCTTGGACACACATAGCAATCAACTCACTCATCGTCCATTTATCCTTCTGAGTATTATAGTTGACTTTGAAAGCTTCATAAGATGCAGGAAGAGAATTCATGATAAAGTGCACTAGGAAACCGTCACTGATCTCCATGTCTAATCCCTTCAGCTTACGGGCCATGTCGTTCATCATCATGATGTGCTCACGAATACCGCTAATCCCATCATACTTCGTAGTCACCATTTTCAGAATGAGAGTGCTGGCATGCGCCTTAGACGTTCCTTTAAATTGTTCCTCCACGGAAGCCAGAAAATCCTTAGCAATTAGGGAATCTGGGATTGCTCCCCTGATAACAGGACTTATGGAATTCTTCATGAGCATGAGAGACATTCTGTTACACCTCTCCCACTTCTCATGTACAGCCTTTTGAGCAGCAGTACTTTTGTCAGTGAGTTCAGGAGGGGCAGTCTCTCTTATGGCATAGTCAAAATCTAACATGCCTAGAACTAGCATGAGAGAGTCCTTCCATGAAGCATAGTTAGAACCAGTCAGAGTTTCAATTCCCATATTGGGAGCTGCAGTGGATTTAGTTCGAGAAGAATAAGATACATAGATAAGAGAAGGAGTTAGAGTGACATATGGGGTAAATAAGACTAAGGTTGGTGGAAATAAGGACCATCAATTTTAAGGAAGTTGTGATAACATCTATTATAAACACCTAATATAATAGATTAAATAAAAGTTCTACTTAAATAATAGCACATCACCTTTGGGCAGAAGTGAAATTATTTAAGCATGATGTGCAATTAAGTGTAGCATATCACCTTTGGGCAGAAGTGCAACACTTAATTTACTAGGCACAATTTATGTAACACCCCAACCGATGGCGGAATCATCGAGGTGTCACGTAGTGACGATTGTTCAAAAGCACATGGTACTAAAATGTAAATATATTATTGAATAATTTAAATTGTCTTACATAGATGAAATGGGAAAAATACAAAAGTCTGAACGAAACATGAAATTTGAAATAACTTATTAAAAGCAAGCACTAGAATACAATGTTATAATACTAAGATCAAACTGCACCTGAAACATGTACAAAATAAGTTTTGTCAACATAAGAATGTTGGTGAGCATTCCTAGTTTTAATACATATAGTAAGTTGGAAAAATGGTATACAATTCAAGTAAAAAGCTACAGTGCAATTATGTAAACTATGTATCATACAAATGAGCGAAATCAATCCTGTGACTGTATAATGTACTAAATGAACGGCGGTGTACTTATCCAATAAATGGATAATAACCAAGGTTTTGAAACCCGGACCGGACCGGCCGATTCGACCGGTTGGACCGGGATCCGGAGGGTAAGCCGGGCCGGGTCACACCTTTAGACCGTTGTTGCAGTGGACCGGGCGGTCGGACCATGGGCCGGGAGGTCAGACCGGGAACCGTTGTTTATTAGACCGGACCGGAGTTTAAAAAAAAACTTGAAGCCACCATCGATCATCTTCTACACTCCTTTGTTCTCTCTGTAACAATTCACAGAATCACAGCCTTCAAATCTTTTACGCTCCTTTGTTACACAGATCTACATATTGAAAAATGATGTCATGTTATCGCGATCGAAGGCCAAAATACAAGAAGCATAGAAGATATCGGTGTTGAATGAGTGAGAGTGCACTAATACTTGATGAAGCATTGAAGTATGACTGGAAAAAGTAGGTAGCGGCTGCCATCTAGAAATGACTTTAGTGTATTGTTTAGGGTATCTCTTTATTACTCTATTTAGGTAAATGGGCACCTGTATGGGCCGATGGCTCATTGGAATATTGAATAAACTAAAAAGTAATTGGGCCAAAATTTTACAAAGGTGTGCCACTACTCATTATAATCAGTAATTTAGCAAATGAAAAAGAGTTATTTTTAACATGCATATAATATAAAAGATTATATTAGAAAACATAGTTAGTCTACTTGTATAAAATTTTAAAATATAATATATATATATATATAAATGTTTATATATGACACCATCCGGTTCTTAAATCCGGTCCGACCGGTCTAACCGGTCCGACCAGTGAACCAGTAGAGCGTCCGATTCGATGTCCGGTCCGGTTCTGAAAACATTGATAATAACTTAACAATGACCACGGATTCTCCGATGAAAAAGGGGGAGAATTAACCTAGGCGGGTTGTCAATCCAATAGCGATATCCAATGTTAAGGTCGGCTTGTACAATGTTAATGATTTCACTAAGTACAAATGTATTCTATATGTAATGTCTAAGCATAAAGCACGTTTGTAAGCAAATGCACATAGTACTAGAATTGTATTGTAAAAATGTGAACTTGTATTTGTAATTTGTATAAGTGTACATGTAACACCCCAAAAATGAATAAAAGCAAAAAGGGGATAGGAAATACTCACATTCACTAAGTTTGCTAAGCGGTGAGTGAAAGCAAGGTGAATCCCGAAGGCTCAACCTAAAGTTATGGTATAAAGTAAGTGTTTATACTTAAAAGAGTATAGGGTTCCTAATCTAAAGCATCTAGGATGTTAAGTCTAGATTTTGGGGGTTTTAAGTTTGGTAACGAAAATGTAACGCGTTGAGTCGAATAAATAGTTTATATGTGTCGCGAGATAGAAAACCTATGAAAAACTTCACGTACATAACTTAGGTTAATATTACAAAATTATTTACCAAGTTATATGGCATAAGTAACGATATTGAAAATAAGTTGGATAATCTTAAACTATAATTATTTATATTTGTTTTATTAAATATAAACATTTATATTGATCGAAAAATGAGATGATAAAATAAGAAGTAACTTGAGTTCATAAAGATGATATTTTCTAAGTTTATAAAATAATAAAATTTAACTCAGAAAATATTTGTAATTTATATAAAAGTATTAATTTAATTTGTATTATCAAAGATGACATAAAGTTGGAATAAAATGTAAAATGGTTTCAAAAATAGAGTTTTCTATGAAAACTTCATATTCTGACCCTAAAGGTCTCAAAATAATTTTTATAAAAGTTTTGGTGAATAAAATCTATTTAATATAAATTTCCTTGTTTCAAAACTAGTTTAATGGACAAAAATGAGTTAAAATATAAAAATGGTTTTATAAATGTAATCTCCTTTGAAGACTTATTCCTCTGACTTAAAAAGTATTGGAATAATTTTTATAGAACTTTTCTTGATAAAAATCTATTTATTATAGATTTTATATGTTTAGAAACTAGTTTATTAACCAAAAATAGAATATTGTATGAAAACATTTTAAAATAGAGTAAAACTGATGTGGAAATGTTTATAACATGTTAAAGTATATCTCCACCAATTTTTATAAGGAAATGAATTAAATACGAATTTATATGAATTAAATATGATTAATAACACATAAATTCGAAATAAATACAAAACACTTTCACAAAATAAAAGTTACTATAAAAACTTAGTCTACTGCCTTGAAAGATCTCAAAATAAGTTTTATAGAATTTTCTTGATAAAAATCTATTTAACATGAATATTATTTGTTTAAAACTAATTTAACAAAAGAAATCAGGATAACCTATGAAATCGTACCAAAACAGAAGAAAAATGACATGATAATTATTCTAACATAATAAGATGCATTCCTGTAAATTTTCATGTTAAAATACGGTATATATGAATTTATATGGACTAAACATGATTAAAGCATATTAAAAATGATAAAAAATACTAAACGGTTTTGAAAAATTCTGGAACTATTTCTAAAACTCCTAGTTAGTCATATGAACAAGTCTACAAAGTTTCATAATTTTTAGATCAGTAACAAGCGAGTTATGCATTTTTAAAGTTCTACAAATTTTTAAATATAAAATCCCCAAAATTCCTAGAACACCCTAACCTTAGAATTTGCAATAGGAACCCTTAGAGACTATGTTTGATACAAAAAATAGAGGGCTTTTAAACTACTGATATAAATGAAAGATTATGCAAAAGTAATTGGAAAAACTCACGATTTTGCTAGCTCAAATTGAAGAAAGAAAACCGAAATAAAACCCAAAGAATAAGCTTCCAATTCGTCAAGATTGCGAGATGATAATTGGGGATTCTTGTGCAGAAATGATAGACCATATGAGAGGAATGTGTGTGTGGATTTAATTGAGCTCTAACAACCTATATATACGAATTTGAAAATGGGTTTTGGGAAAGTCTTTAATAACGATTTTGACTGGTCAATTAGCCATTAAAAATGCATTAATGGGTCAAATCCTTTGAGAAGGAAAGTGCAGGGATCACAGGCGCAATAAGTTCGGGTCTTAATTGAAACGGGCGTGTCAATTCAAACGTGGAAGCATTAGTTGACTTTTGTTTGACTTTGGATCTTTGACTGGTTAATTAAGGAAGATTTAATACTAAATGGTTCAGGATATTATCACCAAAAGACATTGTGGCACAGTTGGTTTGTGTGATTTTGTTAAGTCTTTAGACCGAAGTGGACGCAGGTTCGAGTCCCGATCCACACAAACATTTTTTTTACGTATACTATATTAATATATATTCATATAATGACTATAGAAGGTTAAAAAAACGCTACGAAATATATTTTTTTAAACACTCAAAACGTCGTGAATCCAACGACTTCTTTAAATAATCATTAGTTTAAGGTGTTTAAAGTATATTTTGTTTAAAACAAACACATTTTTTTTATTAATTAAAAATTTGGGAAAAAAATACGCGATGTTACAATTTAGTTTTGTAGGATATGAATGTAACACATCATCTTTGGACAGAAGTGAGACATTCACATTAATTAGGCAAAACTAATTCATTATGCTTTGTTAGACTTAGATAACTAGGTTAAGGTAGCACATCACCTTTGGGCAGAAGTGGGACCTTTTTAGTGTTATCAAAGTAAAGCAATGCGTTTATTTATTTAGGTTTTGAAAAACATATTAAGTAAGGTTTTACAAAACTAATAAACTAATTAAGGGTTTCCGAATTAGTAGGTTCATGTTTTCGGGAAAATGAGGTTTCCGAAAAAATTATGAATTCTCGGAAAACAGTTAGTTCCCGAAAACACCAAGGAGGTTCTCGAAAAAATAGTTAGTTCTCGACCTTGTTCCTAGTTCTCGGAAAAGTTACTAGTTCTCGGGTGGCCTTAGGTTATCGGATATTAGTTAGGTTCTCGGTTAACATGTTAGTTCTCGAATTCTTAAGAGTTCTCGTATTCAGTAATGGTTTTCGGAATCAGTAATAGTTCTCGGATTTAGGTTTAGGTTCTTGAATTTTAGGTTTTCGAAAATAGAAAACCGAGAACTGTTGGTTCAAGAACTTGAATCCGGAAACCTGTATGAGAACAATCTTTCGAAAGAGTTAATCCGAGAACAATTCGACCGAGAACTATGATACCCAAAGTGCTATAATTTAGGGATTTGAGAAAATCTGTTTCAGTTAATTTTGGGATTTTAGTAAATCTCCAAAATATTTCAAAAAATATTAACATTTAATTTCAAACTTGGAGATTAAGTTACTCCCCAAATTTTAGGAAACAGATTTTAATCCAGGTTTTAACCAACTTATAGCAATTTTTTTTTTATTTACAAAATTAAATCAACACATTTTGATATTTCGATTTAGTCAAAACTCGCCGCTGTCATTAATAAAATCACTTTTTTTTTCGTGATTTGTAATTCTATCAATTAAATCATGACTTTGTAAAACCACAAAATTCGTGAGTTTCACGATGTAATTATTAAATCACATAACCGTCGCCTCCGTTATTTTAATATGAAAACAACTATTATTATTAAATCAAAATAGTGAATCGCCGCTGCCGTTATGAATAAATCAAAGTTTGTCAAAAACTAATGTTTTGATAAAACAAAACAATGATTAACCAAACTGTTCGACAATTTTTCAATTAATTTTTGTTCGTGAGTTTCGTAAATCATCACAGAAAGATTATTTGATTTGCAAATCATTATTTAATATTGCAAATCGAATTAGAATTGATGTAATCAACATATGCTCTGATACCACATATTGATCATGTGATACCCCGCATTTTCAGGTTAACACTTTTTACTGAACTCTAGTTAACTTGCATATTCACAGTGATTAAATACTTAACTAGGGTTAGTTAAGTAGGCTTAACATATGTTAGATGTTATTAACATATGTTATAAGTAGGAAAAACCTTGTTCTGTCACACACACGAGTCCTGCATCCCGAAAGTTGGTGATTAATCTGGCAAGCATAATAATAAGCACAATAGAATTCTGATGGACGTAGTGTTACATGTTTGTGTGGAGTACATGCTTATGTGAATTATCGCTTGACTAACAATTAATATGTAAACCATGCAAGTTACGTGAACCTTATGATTGATATGTTATGAAATAATAAAAACAATAGTTTTTATGCAATTTAGGGTGATTAATATCATCGGGCCCGGTATTGGACTAGAACATGACTAACGGGTCCAGTTAATGAACTAAAAGGGGCCCTAATACCCAATTGCTTGGGGAACAAGCCAAGCCCTCTTATAATTAGGAAAAAAAAAAACTCTACCCCTTCCTCCCTTGTTGCGCCGTGAACCCACCCCCATCCCCTTCCCTTTGATTTTCAACAAACATCAATCCTACTCATTCCTTCAAGCTAGTTGTGGTGCAATCTTTAGGCTTTGAGGACTCTTGCTTTGAAAGGTATAATCTTTACATATATTATGATGGTTATTAATAATTAAAAAGTTTAAAAATCATAAGGCATGCTTACATATAAATCGCATAACACATGTTAGTAGGAGTTCTTGAATGTTCATTGTGTATTGATGATGATGATGGTTGTTAGTAATCATAATTAGGGTTTTTACATGATTATATATGTGTTTAATCAGAATAATATGAGTTATGCATGTATTAGAGATTTTTATGTATGATTAGGGTTTGCGAATAACTTGGGGAGCAAGTTTCAGTTTCTGGCAGATTCATTAGGGTGTTTTGTAGGGGCTATATCTTGATGTTAAATTGGTTGTTTTGATCGATTCTTTGCATGAATGGATTGTACATGGTCTCAGCTTTTTAGAATGGGCAAAATCATCTGATTTGGATGTCGTTTGATATGTTTTTGAAATTTTATTTGATTAAAGGTCATATCAGAATTTCGGAGTTATAAATTGAGTCAACTTTAAACGGGTATAACTCAAGTTTTACAAACAATTAAGTTATGAAATTTTGACATGAGGTCAATATTGGAAAATTTTGGCTTTTCCAAGTGAATTCACCTCGTTTGGGTGAATACACAATTTTTTGGAATTTTTCTACTAAACTGACCTGTTGTGGAAAGTTTCTGGACATAGCTGTGTTTTATGAATTTTAATAATTTTTGTGTTTGGTTTTAGGACAAAAAAAAAATATGGGTTATTGAATAAATCCTAAAGAATATTCATTAAAAATTTGGGAGTTTAATTCATTGATTTGGTATTTTAAATAAATTAGTTTTCATGGCGCACAATCTGTCCTAAAAACGCAGATTGTGTATTATGTGTTTATGTGACTATTTGGAGTCGTATGTGATATGTATTTGACATGAACTTATATGAATACTTATAGGAGATGTGTATAAGGTATAAAACTGACAATAATCATTATGATCACCAACGGGATACGTAGGACTTACTTGTGCATGTAGAGTCACTAGGCGTCATTACACGATTTGAAACTTTAGAAGTTTCGGACAATCAAGTTACATGATGTGTTGGTATGCACATATACTCACCTAGTGACACTTGTAATTGGGAATCGGTAGCTCGTTACTGTTTGAGGGATTTGGATCATTCGCGTGCAAACTAAGGTGAGTTTCACTATTCTTTTCTCAAAAGCATGCGTCTCGGGTTTGAGACAACTTACAAAACGTTTTCTAGTCCGGTTTTGGGGCTACTTTTATATCTCGGGTTTTGAGATGTTTTGACTCCTTGTGTGGGTCGGGTTTTGACTCCTTGTGTGGGTCGGATTTACGATTCCTTGTGTGGATCGGGTTTTTGATCAGTTTAAAACTTATTGGTCCTTTGTGAACTAAACACTCTATCATTTGGAAAGTCCTTGCATATTATTGGGTTAATCGTTGGAGGCGAGCGGGGTATTAGTTGATAGCTCTATTAGGTTGTGCAGCAACCTCATGTCTGAGGTGCTTGAGGCACGGGCATGAACTTCTGACCACATTTGAGAACTGGTGTTGATAGATGTAACACCCCAACCGATGGCGGAAACATCGAGGTGTCATGCAAGAATGAGTATACAGCAGCACATGGTAACCAAATTTTAATTGAAATTAATTTAAAGTGCAAATATCCAAAAATGGAAATACATAATGTGTTTTAAGTGGAAATCTAATACATCACAAAAACCAAACAAGCATAGACTTCAAATTGTCTTCTCATGAAAAATACTCTAGCCTTCATGCATCATTATTTCCTGTTGAGTTGTAAAAATTGGGGGGGGGGGGGTCAACTAGAAGTTGGTGAGAATACATAAGCCATGTCAAGCAAATAGTTTAAGTATAAAAGTTTAGCAATTCATATGTCTATCGTAAGTTTAAGTCTACATGAATAAGCATAATATGTTGAATCGACATAATCAAACCTCCGACTAGTTTAGGTCCATCCCGTCATCCACGGTTCACTTTAATAATATGTTGGAACGATAACAATCACCCACGCTACCTATGTAGGAGGTACACGTATCCGGGTGGGATTGTCAATCCAATAGATCTATTATTGAGTATCGCCGGCTTGGCCATAGCTAATGATTATGTAATGTTGAAACTCGTTGAAACTGTTGTTGTTGTCTAATTCATGAGGCATTAAAGTTTACAACTAGACATGCATGTAGAATTGCTTAAGTATAATGTTGCAAGTATGAAGAATTGCATAAACATGGTTATGTAAACTCACCTTAGTATAGTATTAAGTCTTGAGAAATAGTATGAGTGTAGCCCAAAAGATTGCCAAGTATTACCCTATGTATAAGGTAACAAATAAGTCTAAGTCTATCTAGTCTACAAGTATATTCTAGGGTTTCGATTTAGGGATAAACATTTGTTGGATTAATAATTAAAATGTTTTAATAAATAAGAGAAATTTGATAATTAAATAAATGGAAGTCTTTTTATAAAATTTGAATTTAAGATGGTCATATTAATGTGTTTAAAGTATAAAAATAATTTTTATAAAATTATTTTCTTAAGAACAGAATATTAAATCTATTTATTTCAAATTGTCAAAATTTAACTTTAATATTTAAAAATACTAAAATTAAATATTTATTAGATTAAAAATTATATTTCTGTTCCAAATAATCATAAATAATTTATATAAAATTTTGGTGCAAAATATTGAAAAATGAATTTATTATGATTTAATTATGATTAAAACTAACAAAAATTGATTAAAAATATAAAATAAATGATTTTTCAGAAATAAAAATCATATCAGAAAAGTTTATTGTTATAAAAATTCAGAATAATTTTTGTGGAAATTTATAAGATTGTTTTGATATTTTTATAGAATTTTATAAATTAAATAGAATAAACTTGATTTATTTATTATATATATTAAATAAATAAATTTCTGAAAACTAAAAATTGTATGTTAAATTTTTTTATCAGATTAATACAAAATAATTTTTGTAGAATTTTTAAAAGTGTTTTAGTATTTTAAAATGATTTTATAAAATATAAGTAATATATATATATAAAGTTGATTGTTTTTAAACAAAACGAAAAAAAGAAAAGAAACTGATGCGGCTGCCATGGTTCGAACCCGCGTGGCCGGTTCAGAAAGCACCAAGCACAACCACTTGGTCCAGACCAGTGGTTGTGTTTGGTTTCAGTTTGTTATAATTATATCATATACGTGAAAACAGTTTTCTTCCCCAAATGAAACACACGAACCCTAGATTCAGCAATTGAATGATTTACACAACATTAACCCAATTAACCTTAGGGTTAATGTTGTGTATATGCCGAACATCAAAACCCACCAAAAATTACAGACTTACAATTACGTTTTGTGTACGATTGCTCAGTCAACGCTCAAAGTCAAAATGCGATCAAAATACCAAGAACAGAGGATTAATAAGAAGAATTGGGGGTTGAGAAAGATTGATTGGCGAGTTGTGATCGTCCAGGAGTGTCCAATTTATAGGGTAATGGTCTGGATCGATGAATTGGAAGGTTTGACCTTGATATTATTGCGTGACGTGTACACGAGCACAAATGGAATAATTTAAACGACAATTGATTGTGTGTTGACTCGTAGATGACCGGAATTCACGAAATCATTCCTATTCAGGATCAATTACGCGTCAAAGATGTTAATTATGGTAGCTTGGCTATCACAGTTGACTTCTCTAGTCAACTGTGAAGAAGCCAATATCGGGTTAAAAGAATTATAAGCAGGGATTGAAACACGTTGATAGTGTAGATCAGATGGTTAAGGCTTTGTGTATTTATGGCCGGCTTGGGCGCGGGTTCGAGTCCCGGCCCAAGCAAATTATTTTTTGATGATTATCTAGTATATATATGTGTATTATGTATACATATTATAGTATTAGGGTTCCAAAAATGCCACAATAATAAATAAACGCGAACAATAAAAATAGAACTTGACGTTTTTTATTAATGATGACATGTAACGTACAAGTATAAATGCGAAATGTTACAATAGACACCAGTTATTGAGGCAAACTATTACATTACTGAAGGTGTCCCAATAATTCTGTTTAGTTACACTGAGTGGGTTAGCTACCCCTGACACGCTTAAACTGATAACTCTTGAACATTTTGGTCTGGAGGACCTACGCTTTTACTTGGTTACGTGGTTTTGGAAACCAGCGCGTTTACATACTCAATTACTTTACTTTGTGAACTCACCATCTTTATGTTGACACACGATTTACATGCTTTTGCAGGTAGTTAGCTTCCGGTGCCAGGATTAGAAAGCACTGTACACTTCACTGCATTTGGGGTCTTGGGCATACACATAAAATGCACATTATGCTTTTACATTTTCTTTCATATGGTTTTAATTTGGGCGCGTTGTTTTGCGCATGGCTTTTAAAAAGGGTTTAAATTTGGTTTACGCTTCCGCAGCTTAACTAAACTTGGTTTTCGAAAACGAACTAAATGGTTTGGGCATTTAGAGTTCGTTCATGTGACTTATGGCTATGGGATCCTGGTTTGTCATGCGCCTCGCGGTATATACTCCGCAGTGGAAATTTGAGGGTGTGACAGATCAATTATTTAAACATAATAAATAAACATAATAATAAATCAAATATACCCGTTAGTCCAGTAAAGGATGATTAGGAAGACGATGCCATGACAGGATGATTACGTTGATCGGGTTCCCGTTTACGGTGTACAGTTAGGATGGCTTAAGGAGATCAGAGATCTCAATTATATAGAGAGGAGAGGAGGATGGTTTTGTGTGTGTAGGTAAAGGTGTTCAGTAGCCTCTAATCTCTCCTAGTTACCTCTATTTATACACCCAAGGGGAAACCCTATTTTATGGTTAAGTAAGGGTAATTACGTCCATCACATAAAGACCAGTTAAACCAATAGGGGTATTTAGGTCATTGATCATTTATTCGATAAATGATTATAAGGGCCACATAATATAATATATAAATATATTCTTACAAGAGAGAGAAAGAAAAATAACAATCTAAGAATGAATGGAAAACTCTCTCTCAAACAAGTAAATAAGGTATTTATACTACCTATGGAATGTTCCACAAAGAAACACAATCAGAAAGTATCTCAGCCATTGGATCCAAGTCACACGGATCAAACACAAATGAATGGCTGAGATGATGTCGTCTATTATACATCACGACAGCTGGGCTTCATACTTGGGCCCCCTTAGCTAGACTGGACTTAGCACACTGAACTTGGACTTGGACTCTCTTATATTGCTCCATTAGTCCATCATTTAGCGTTAACATGAAATATAAACTAAAAATGTATAAGTAATTAAGACGTTAAAATTGTAAAGTAAAATTATAACCATAATACTTTACCATTTTAACATAAAGACGTTAAGTCCATTTCTTTATTTAGAACATCAAGTGTTTGAACCTAAGTTTAAATTTAATGCTTTTTTTTTGTTTATTTGAAATAATATGTGATTTATTTTTATTCTAGGGTGAAAGAGTTATTAATCGAAACACATCATGAGTCATAATTTGTAAATGTCTAAGTCTTGTGTTTTATACAAAGGCATATTCGAACATATAATGTATTGATTTTGTGCAACATTGGTTGTTTCAAGCGCACAACTGCAACATGAGTAAAAGAAATCATAAGGTCATGATGTATGTATGTTTGCTTTCGATTCTTTCGATCACTTGCTTGGGTGTTGGCTTGCTGAAGAGCACCAAAACAAATTGATTTTGATCACACCGATGTATTCTACAGGTTATGTCTAGACGAACATACTTTTGTTAAGACGCTTTTATATGTTTTATCATACATCATGACCAATGCATCAGTTTGTGGATTATTTTAAGAGAAAAGTAGGTCAAACAAATATATTCTTGAAGCATAAATAGAAGCAATCTACACCGCGTATAAGCCACGTGACACGATAATTACGATAGAAATGTTACGGGTTAGAACTAATTTACATGAGATAACACTAGCTAAAATTTTGGTAATCTATATATGTCTAATTCAATGTTTATATGAGTATATGGGTAATGGGTTATGCCATTAAAACATAAATTTACAAATTGTAAAAAAAGGCTTTTATAAGATTTAGTTTCTCTATTTAAAAGGGGCTGGTGGCATAACTTTTATCTGTTTGCTTTCTATCTTGATGTATTAATTATCATTTTTTATGAAAAAAAATGAATTTTTTTAAAAGTTTGACAAAGATGATATGGTTTGAGCACTCCTAAGTTAGCTACATTCAAGGCCGGCTCAACTATTTTGGTGGCCTAAAGCGAAGTTCAAATCCGGGGCTTTTTTAGGAAGAAAAAAAAACTTGTTGGTTGTTGCACACTTGCACTCCCAGTCCAACAATGGCAACATGAAGAATTTGGTGGCAGTATATATGTTCAATATTTCTTGTACAACTCAGTTTAATGTTTAGAAACAAAAATTGTGGCCCTATAGATTTGGAGCCCAAAGCCCTAGCCTCATTTGGCTTGGGCTTGAGTCGGCCCTGCCCCATTAAAACTACTAGTAAGAATGCCCGTGCGTTGCGGCGGGTGCATCTGTTTTGCCCCTTGTGCATTGTGTTTGTTGGTTATTCGTTATGTTAAAGTAGAAAACAACGATGTATAAAATATATGTTATCAAAAACTGAAACTCATAAGTATATCTTCTGAATATTTTAAATGGGTACATCACAATAGGCTGTACTATTCCCTACAACACCCTTAGATTGGCCCACGTCCTTCGGTGGGACCCTTTTATGTATCTAGAAGGCAGATAAGTATGGCATCGTAGAGTGGTACTTAGCGTAGTGAAGTGGCGTTGTATCTCTTAATGACCATAAGATTGTAGTGGAAGTGATGTAATTACTAAAATGCAGTTTGTAGTGTGCAACATATTTCTTTTATTTTAGGGCACCCGCGAGATGCAGCGGAGTCAATGATTTACATAGATACTCTCGTTTTATGTTAGTTTGACAAGCGTCGTAACAAATATATTGGACCAAACAAATTAGTAATCAATATAGTTAAAACTACCAAATCGACTGATAAGAACTTGTCTTCTTTTGGATATGTAAACAATTGGTGACTTCGTGAGATCAAAAACTTAAATTCTATTCCTAGAAGCTTATAGTAGCGGAGAAAACAAAAAAAAAACCATCGAGGAAGATGATGACGTTGCTCATTAAGTATCTCTACCATATTTGCTTGTATAAAAGTCAAGCCTACATATATCGCTCACTTTAATGGGTTGAAACGTGTCATGGGTTGGGTGTGTTGGCAAACTTCAAGCCTACATATTCATTTGTGTGCAGAAGTGTCACATCATACCATCCTGCAACCACATAAATTTAAAAAGAAGATATAAATACATAATATATATGATGTAATTTATTTACTATAAACATTGAAAGATATGTAAGTTATGTATGTGAAAAGTCACCACATTATTTATGTACTAAATACATGATAACTATTTATAAGACTATAACATTGATACAAACATAATAAAGACATGGAGGTTATGAATATAAAGAGTCACCACATTATTGTTAATTTCCTCATCAATTTTATAATTAGGTTTAAATTAATTTCTTCAACAATTTAATATTTAGGTAGAAAGACAATTTTACGCTCTATATGACTTCAATAAGCATTGTACTATAAGCAATAAATGTTGTATTTACTTAAATTTTGCGGGTATCCTTCAATGATGCTTTATAATATATAGTATAGAAGATAAAGATTCGGATTGATTCATTAGTGTGAGCGTGAATTTATGGCGTTTTGATTTCTTATTTCTTAACACAAATAACATAAGTAACTAACACATATATAAGTTTTTGTTTTCTTTTTATGCTAGTGTTTAATTTATTTTATTAATTAGAATTATAACTTAAACAATATACAATTACCGAAAGCAAAATAATATTGTGAACCACACTTCATACAACGTTTAACAAGAACATTAAATAGATAAACAAATACCTTAAAAGTCTTAGAACAAATATAGTTTACGTATAAAATTATATTTGAGCATGCATATATAGATTTATAGAGTTAACTATTTCATGGCGTTCAAGGAGACCATGTTGATTGAAATTGAGGAATGTCTCCATACCCTTCTCCAACCATCCTCTCCATCATCTGTCCTTCATGTCCATTTGTTCCCTGCAACATCAGGTTTTATCCCATACAGTAAGTGGAAGTAATATTTATAATATATTAGAAACGTATTAGCAAATCTGGAATGTTATATTTATAATTTTGTCCATTGTATTTAGTTAACAATATATATGATTCAAGATAAACAACTTCTTAACAAAGATAGTTAAGAAAGCCACATGTCACCTTCATAGGGGCCATATCATCCAATTCAGTAGAATTGAGGTCAATATGTCATATAACATCCTGGAATCTGAAAGCTTCATGAAGAGAAACTAAAAATGCATAAAGAAGAGAAAAACTGTACTAATTAATTTTGAAAAATATTTTCTCATCAATAATTTTGAATATTGTTTGTTTATTGTTTTAATTGTTAGCTGCACAATTAAATTACCTCAATTTGATTCTGCAACGATCCAACATAGTTGATTATTACATCCAACATCAATGGCATTCCCATTGTATATAGCAAATAACTAAATTTAGATGGAGCAAAAAATGATATATTATGAAGATAAATTTTTTTAATTGTCAAAGAAAATATGAACAAGTAGAAAAAAAAATGTATATATGTATATAAAGATTAACTCATATCTTTATACCTTGTAGCATCCGGGAACCATATTTTGCAAGCGCGTTTTAACTTCTCATTGATTTTTTTTCTCTTCTCATCTAACGACACATAAATTTTTTGGAGAAAACAATGTTTCAAAACATGAAATTAGCTCTAAGATTTTGTTTGGGGTTATGAAAAGACTATTAGCATTCAAGAAATTGATTATAATGAAGTATATATAATAATATAGATGGGGGTTGAAAGGTCTCACATTTAAGATGCATCATAAGTTAAGTTGTATTTTGTGTTTTAAAAGTTAGACATAAGGGCATAATTGGGATAAGATTTTAGGATGTGAGGTATTGTATTATGTTAAATTTACTAATCTACCCTCCTAAGTGTCTTAATTATCACAACTATGCCAATAATACCCTTAATTTTTTTGCTTAAATATGTTGTACATGTTGCTTCTTAAGTTGTACGGAGGTGAAAATGACTATGTTGTACATCACTCCTCCTTTATAATGTATATATATAAGTAGGAATGCCCGCGCGTTGCGGCGGGTGCATCTGTTTTGCCCCTCGTGCATCGTGTTTGTTGGTTATTCGTTATGATGAAGTAGAAAACAACGATGTATAAAATATACGTTACTAAAAACTGAAACTTATAAGTATATCTTCTGAAAATTTTAAATGGGTACATAACAATAGGCCGTACTATTCCTTGCAACACCCTTAAATTGGCCCACGTCCTTTGGTGGGACCCTTTTATGTATCTCGAAAGTAGATAAGTATGTCATCGTAGAGCGGTGCTTAGCGTAGTAAAGTGACGTTGTATCTCTTAATGACCATAAGATTGTAGTGGAAGTGATGTAATTACTAAAATGCAGTTTGTAGTGTCCAGCATATTTCTATTATTTTAGGGCACCCGCGAGATGCAACGGAGTCAATGATTTGCATAGATACTCTCGTTTTATGTTAGTTTGACAAACGCCGTAACAAATATAATTGACCAAACAAATTAGTAATCAATATAGTTAAAACTACCAAATCGATTGATAAGAACTTGTCTTCTTTTGGATATGTAAACAATTGGTGACTTCGTGAGATTAGAAACTTAAACTCTATTCCTAGAAGCTTATAGTAGCAGAGAAAACAAAAAACCATCGAGGAAGATGATGACGTTGCTCATGAAGTATTTATACCATATTTGCTTGTATAGACGTCAAGCCTACATATATCGCTCACTTTAATGGGTTGAAACGTGTCATGGGTTGGGTGTGTTGGCAAACTTCAAGGCTACATATTCATTTGTGTGCAAAAGTGTCACATCATACCATTCTGCAACCACATAAATTTAAAAAGAATATATAAATACATAATATATGATGTAATTTATTTATTATAAACATTGAAAGATATGTAAGTTATGTATGTGACACCAAATATATGACCACTATTTATAAGACTATAACATTGATACAAACATAATAAAGACATGGAGGTTATGAATGTAAAGAGTCACCAGTGTTAATTTCCTCATCAATTTTATAATTATGTTTAAATTAATTTCTTCAACAATTTAATATTTAAGTAAAAGACAATTTTACCCACTATTTATAAGACTATTACATTGATACAAACATAATAAAGGTTGTATTTACTTAAATTTTGCAGGTATCCTTCACTGATGCTTTATAATATAGTATAGAAGATAAAAATTCGGGTTGATTCATTAGCGTGAGCATGAATTTATAGCTTTTTGATTTCTTATTTCATAACACAAATAACATAAGTAATTAACACATAGTTAATTTTTTGTTTTCTCTTTATGCTAGTGTTTATTTTATTTTATTAATTAGAATTAGAACTAAAACAATATACAATTGCCGAAAGCAAAATAATATTGCGTACCACACTACATACAACGTTTAACAAGAACATTAAATAGATCAACAAATACCTTAAAAGTCTTAGAACAAATATAGTTTACGTATAGATCGAGTTAACTATTTCATGGCGTTCAAGGAGACCATGTTGATTGAAATTGAGGAAAGTCTCCATACCCTTCTCCAACCATCCTCTCCATCATCTATCCTTCATGTCCATTTGTTCCATGCAACATTAGTTTTTATCCCATGCAGTAAGTGGAAGTAATATTTATAATATTTTAGAAACATATTAGCAAATCTAGAATGTTATATTTATAATTTTGTCCGTTTTATTTAGTTAACAATATATATGATTCAAGATACACAACTTCTTAACAAGGATAGTTGGGAAAGCCATATGTCCCCTTCATAGGGGCCATATCATCTAATTCAGTAGAGTTAAGGTCAATAGGTCATAGAACATGCTTGCTTCTGAAAAGATTCATGGAGAGAAACTAAAAATGCACAAAGAAGAGAAAAAACTGCACTATGTAATTTTGAAAAATATTTTCTTATCAATAATTCATAATATTGTTTGTTTTTTGTTTTAATTGTTAGTTGCACAATTAAATTACCTCAATTTGATTCTGCAACGATCCAACATAGTTGATTATTACATCCAACATCACTGGCATTCCCATTGTCTATAGAAAATAACTAAATTTATATGGAGCAAAACAATGATATATTATAAAGATAAATTTTTGTAATTGTCAAAGAACATATGAACAAGTAGAAAAAAATGTATATATGTATATAAAGATTAACTCATATCTTTATACCTTGTAGCATCCGGGAACCATATCTTACAAGCGTCTTAACTCCTCATTGATTTTTTTTCTCTTCTCATCTAATGAAGACATAGTTTTTTTTGGACAAAACAATGTTTCAAAACATGAAATTAGCTCTAAGATTTTGTTTGGGGTTATGAAAAGACTATTAGCATTCAAGAAATTGATTATAATGAAGTATATATAATAATATAGAGGGAGGGTTGAAAGGTCTCACATTTAAGATGCATCATAGGTTAGGTTGTATTTTGTGTTTTAAAAGTTGGACATAAGGGCATAATTGGGATAAGATTTTAGGATGTGAGGTATTGGATTATGTTAAATTTACTAATCTACCCTCCTAAGTGTCTTAATAGTCACAAGTATGCCAATAATACCCTTAATTTTTTTGCTTAAACATGTTGTACATCTTGTTTGTTAAGTTGTACGGAAATGAAAATGACTATCTTAGCCATCACTCCTCCTTAATAAGATAATATAAATAATCACCTTTGAAATACCAACACAATTATAGGTCACATTAAAAACTTATAACCAACCAAACCAAAACATCTTAAAAAAATGAAATCACATATATGATGGTGAGAACCAAATCAAAACCCCTAAAGATACAGTAAAATAAAAAAGAACTTGGTAATCCGATTTAGTTCAATAAGAAAAGTTTCATCAATCTGTCCTAACAAAACATACCTCTTACTACACGATACAAAACCAAAAAAAATGTAACACAGGAATAAAATTTCTGCATTCACCACGTATCATTATATTAAAAAAAAAGTTATAAACTTCATAATTCCTTAGGTTTGAATGTTTGATATCAATGTTCGATACCCAAGCAACCAAGCTCACCAACCAAACAAAATAGTAGTAGTTGCCATTATTACTCGTATTAAATAATTTTTTGAAAAAAAATTAAGTGTAAAAATTTACCTTATCCACTCCTTCCCACCCTTTGCTTGGCTTGTAAGACGAAGAATATGCTTCTTTATATAATTTTTTTTATTTTTTTTTTAAATAAGAGTACATCCTTTTTAAAAGTAACGTACAACTATTCACAACGTGTATTGGTGCACTTTTATTCCACCACACACGAGGACATTATCGTCATTTCGTACACTTTCAAATGCTCACATTCTTTCTCAAAAGGCGGCCTGATAAAATTCCAAAAAGTATCATGCTTTAACGGACCAAAATTTCATAATAAAAAGGCAATAAACATTTAAAATAATTAAATTTATATATAATATATATTCATCACTTAAAAAAATTATATGAAACTTGATGTCCTCTCAAAACTAATACTTCTTTTTTTTTTAACTTATTATAGTCAGTTCATATCAAAATTAGTCTATTATTCACTAAAAACATACAAAGTTATATTCCGCTTAATATGAATTTGAATTTTACATAATAATTGAAAGTTAAAACTGTCATTGATCAAATTTATACCTGATTATATCACGTGTTACAAAACATACGAATTTAGAGATTTTTTTACGTTTCTCTTAGTTTATCGATTCATATTTATAATAATAACCGATACAACATAATAGATAAACGTAATTTGATGTAACAAAAAGGGTGGCAGCGCAACTTGTTGCCCGTCTACCCTCTATTTTGATTTAACTTGACAAGTTTAAGAAATAAATATATAATTTAATTTAAAAAAAAAACATAATTCAATTTCAATTATATAACTCAGAAACTTATGTGATTTAATAATGGCTAATAGATTTTTTTTAACGCTCAATTTATTCTATAACTAAGAAAATTACATCAAGATAGCGGGCAGACGGGCAACAAGCTACGTCCCCACCTCTTTCTGAATAGCAAATCCTAATCTAATAGATTATATTATAATTTAAGTTATTGAAATCTAATTTGCTATCTATATTAAACAAACATTTTTTAATAATTATTTAATTGAGCTATTTTCATAAAAAAGAAAAAAAACAAGGGCAAAAAGGTAAATTCACATAGTCGCATTGCTGTACAATCGAATAAAATTTAAGAAAGAACGTGAGTGATCCCTGGTAACCCACCACTGGTGGCTACTTGTCTCACACATTTTATTTTAGAGAGAGAGAAAAAAAACATTTTTATTTTAGAGAGAGAAATAAATTTAAATAAATAAAAAGTTAGTTTTGTATTATAGACGTTACCGGACTCCAACTCCTTTTATCCACCGGAATTTGGGATTATTTTCACGTCCGGTTAGGGTTCTGTTACAGTCTTTATTCACTCACTCTTGGGATCAGTAACATAATATTCAAAAAGTTTATATTTTTATGAATCTTTATCACATTTAAATTGTGGGTCTGAGAGTTTGTGAAGATTGATGATGTTTACGCCTCAGAAAGTGTTGTCGGGTTGGCTGTCGGGTAGAGATGAGAGAAACGGGTCTGGGTCTGGAAATTCAAACCCTAATAATAATAATAATAATAATAATAATAATAATAATAATAATAATAATAATAATAAGGGTTTTGATGGTGGGATTATGGATCAGGATTTTGTGGTTGATAAGATTAATAAGCTTGAGAAGGAGGTTAGTTGTTATTAATATGTGTATCTTGTTGTTTTGGTATTATTTTATTTAATTTAATAATCTTGAATTGTTGATTATATAGTGTTTATTCATTATTGTGTTGTTTTGTTTCTTAATTAGTTAAAAGCATGGAAATTTAGTCAATTAGGATTTTGTTTGGAGAGAGTGTAAGCATAATTACATAAATAAGTGATCTTTTCCTTTTTTTTTTTTTTTTTTTTTGTTGATAAAAGGGTATATCTGGGGTGTGTTTACTAGTAAAAATTTAAAAACTTTATATGTATTTAGTGAATTTAGATGTCATGAATGGGTTGCCTTTAGCAGCATGGTGTATGGTTAGGTAATCTTGACAGGTTAGATTCGGGTTATGGATCTGGGTTGGAGATGTTTGCGATATGGGTCGGTGGGTCAATAAATGGGTCTTAGTAATGGAATAGCTATCAGATTTATTGATGCATATAGTGACAGTAGTGTGTCTAGGTCATGAGTCTTCACTATTTATGTAAGAATGTCTTCATATACTAAAACAACGGCACTGTTTTGGAGTCCGCACGCTGGTACTTAAAATAGTTGTTAATTGGGGACTTACTGTATACTGTGTTGTTCTAATAAAGAGCATCATTCTTACGTTTTAGATCAGTATTCAGTACGACTTTTTTTAAACTCCGAACTTCTTATAAATGATTTAGACAAACATAGGGAGAAACTGTTGCATATGTTTGCAAATAGTCGATTTATACTTCTCATTTTATTTGTCACTGTTATTTCTTTAATCTGTTCGTTTAGTATTTTTAGCGGACTGATTGATAATCAAGCTCATCTCGGTCTTATGCAGCTCTATGAATACCAATACAACATGGGCCTTCTTCTCATTGAGAAAAAAGAATGGATCTCTAAAAACGAACAATTTGAACAAGCATTAACTGAAACCAAGGAGCTCCTTCAACGAGAACAGACGGCTCATCTTATTGCAATGTCGGAAGTAGAGAAACGAGAAGAGAAGTTGAGAAAAGCGTTAGGAGTTGAAAAACAATGTGTCCATGAGGTAACATCGTAACTAGCTTTATTATTATGTTATAACTCGACCTAAAACCATGACGCTTAATAGCAAGTTTGCAATAATTAATGATTGGTTACTGCAGTTAGAGAAGGCTTTGCGTGAAATGCGGTCAGAACACGCAGAAATAAAATTCAATGCTGATTCAAAGTTAGAAGAAGCACAGGCTCTGTCTACTAGCATAGAAGGGAGATCATTAGAAGTAGAGGCAAAGTTACGTGCCGCTGAGGCTAAGCTTGCTGAGATCAGCAGGAAGTCATCAGAGCTTCAAAGAAAAGCAGCGGAGATCGATGCAAAAGAAAGTTCACTCATGAGAGAACGCATGTCATTTAATAACGAGTATGCTTCACTTTTTTGTAACTTTATTCTTTCACAATATTACTTTTGAATCTTATATGCAATGTTGCAGAAGGCGCTAGGCGGGCAGTGAGGTCCAGCCTAGGGACTAGTGGCGAAATTAGGCGTTTTGGTATTTTTATAATTATACGTATTATATATATATACACACACAAATTTAGGTGTTTTTTGAAAAAATATTAAGATAAATATACATAATACTTAGATATACTTAGAAATTAAAAAAATAAAATAAAAAAACCACCGCCTAGGCCCGGCTAATGGCCAAAACGCCCAGATCTCCCTTAGTCACCGCCTAGGGGCTTATTCCTATATTAGTCACCGCCTAGGCCGATTTTTACAACACTGCTTATATGGTTTCGTGTATTGTTAGGAGAGATGCACATGACCGCAGTTTATCTCACCAAAGGGATGATTTAAGAGAATGGGAGAAAAAATTACAAGATGGAGAAGAGAAGCTGGCTGAGCTTCGTAGAGTGATTAACCAAAGAGAAGAGCTGGCAAACGATAACGACAAAATCTTTCAACAGAAAAAACTTGATCTTGAAGAAGAACAAAAGAAGATTGATATGGGTAATTCGGCTTTAAAAGCTAAAGAAGATGAAATCAGCACTAGGTTAAAAAATCTAGCTTTAAAGGAAAAGGTAAATCTTTTAGGTTTTCGCTGACCGCTGATCAATATCTTGAAAGTTGTGTATTTACTTCAATTTATATAAACATCTGCAGGAAGCTGGGGCTATGAGAAAGGGCTTAGACGTAAAAGAGAAGGAATTACACGGGCTAGAGGAGAAGCTGAATGCGAGAGAAAAAGTAAGTATTTGATATAAATATTAATTGAAGTTTGCGGAAGTTTTTATTTTTATAGATTTGATTAATTTCGTCTCGTTGCAGGTAGAGATTCAAAAACTTACGGATGAACACAAGGCCGTCCTGGATGCAAAGACGCGTGACTTTGAGTTAGAAATGGAAGAAAAGAGAAAGTCGTTAGACAATGATTTCAAAATCAAGGTTGTTGAAGTGGAGAAAAAGGAAGCCGAAGTCAATCATTTGGAAGGAAAAATTGCGAAACGAGAACAAGCTCTTGAGAAGAAACTTGAGAAAATTAACGTGAAAGAGAAGGACGTTGACTCAAAGTTGAAAGATTTGAAGGAGAAGGAGAAGGCGTTTAAAGTTGAGGAGAAGAAGTTAGAGAAAGAAAGGAAAGAATTAAGCGGCGAAATGGAGAATTTGTCGAGTCTCAAGGCCGAGCTTGAGAAATTAAGTGGTGAAATTGAAGAACAAAGATCGAAAGTAAACGAAGAACGGGAAAGACTTGAAGTAACGGAAGAGGAACATGCTGAATTTGTCCGTTTACAGGAGGAATTAAAGCAAGAGAGAGAGAAAACACGACAAGAAAGGGAATTGCTTCTGTCGGAAAGGGAGAATCTGAAAAACGAGAAGGAAAAATTTGAAGTAGAGTGGGAAGAACTTGACGAGAAACGAGCTGAGATAAAAAAGGAATTAGAATCGATTGCTTTACAGACGGAAAAGATGGAGAAAGCGAACCGATTAGAAGAGGAGAGGTTGAAAAATCTGAAGTCGGAAACACAAAGTTATGTAGAGAGAGAGATGGAATCTCTTAAAGTGGATAAAGAATCATTTGCGGCGTACATGGAACACGAGAAGTCAGTGTTATCAGAAAAATATAACAGTAAAGAATCCCAACTGCTTCGTGATTTCGAAGTGAAAAAAGAAGAACTGGAAGCCGGTTTACGGAACAAAGAAACGGAATTTGAGAACCGTATGCATGAACGGGAAAAATCATTCGAAGAAGAGAGAGAACGAGAGTTGGCAAATGTGAAATATTTGAGAGATGTTGCAAGTAGAGAAATGCAAGAAGCGAAATTAGAAAGGGCGCAGCTAGAAAAGGAGAAACACGATGTATTTGCAAACCAGAAGCATCTAGAAAGTCAACAGCTGGAAATGAAAAACGATATCGATGCTCTTGTTGGGCTTAGCAAGAAGTTAAAAGACCAACGCGAACAATTCTTAAAAGAAAGGGAACGGTTTGTTGCGTTTGTTGAGAAACAAAAGGGGTGTAAGGAATGCGGAGAAAGAGTTTCCGAGTTTGTTCTATCTGATCTTCAATCGTTAGCAGAAATTAAGAATGCTGATGATTTCGCTTTACCGAAATTAGCAGATGGTTATTTGAAAGAATCTGCTCAGGCTAATTCCGAGAATAAACCGAATGTCGGGACTTCTATGGGTAATTCAGGATCTCCCGGTTCTGGTAGCCGAACCTTAAACTGGCTGAAAAAATGTACGTTTATATTCTCGGCAAAGAAGAATGAGGATAAAGCTGGTGAAACAGAGATCGAAGCACAAGAGAAGCTTGTAGATGTTGGAGAAATACCTGAATTTATCCTGAGCTCTGAGGATGAGCCGGAAGTGTCGGCTAGAGTTGTACCGGATTCTTATGATGTCCAACGAGACGTGGGCCAATCAGCTGATAACGGTCCTAAAAACATCAACGGCCAAGCATGTGAGATTGAGGAAGTTGCTCAGCAGCCTGATGCGAATGAAGGTCAAAGTAAGCCAACCAAGAGGCAGAGACCCAGGGCTACTCGAGCACGGTCCAAGGCGACTAGTGTTAATAATGGCGTTGCAGAAAACTCCGTTAACACAAATGAAGTTAGCCAGGGAGTTTCAAAAGGTGGAAGCCGCAAGCGTGCAAATGAACAGGAGCCTGAGTACAGCGAACAATCTGATAGCGTCACAAATGGGGTCCGCAGGACCAGGAGACGGAAAGTTGTTGAGGCTCCTAAAGTAGCACGGTACAACCTACGTACGAGGTAAGTAAATAACTCCGCTTGTTTTTTCCTTACTCGCTTTAATATTTATCAAACCAAGTTTTAACATATATTACCGTTAATCAGGGGAGGAGCCACGTCTAATCAAAGTAAAGAGGAAGGAACCGATTCAAAGGTCCAGCCTGGAGCTTCAACAAGTACTGCTAACGGAGGCTCGCAAGCGAATGTATGCAACTTGATTTGATTTCATTCTTATCTTTCTGAAGAAATATTACATTCTAATATTAAATAGTTGGTTTCGTTGTAGCAGAAGAAAGTTGCAGACGAGGAGAACGAGGTTGCAAACAAGCTTCCAGAAGATATGGCCCTGAGTGAAGAAGTCACCGGGACACCGCAGCAGGTTAGAGAAAATCACAACGATGATCATGAGATTCAAACTCCTGTGCCCCAAGAAGAGGAAGAAGACGACGGTGATGGTGATTCTGAAGACGAGTCTGATGAGGAGACCGAGCATCCTGGCGAAGTATCCATAGGAAGAAAGCTATGGACTTTCATCTCCACATGAAAAGAAAAAAGTGTTTTATATGAATTTCATATGCATGCATAGAGTCCAAGCAACTCTTTCCTTTTTGGTGTCAAGAGTTGTTTGTCATGTTTCTAGAGTCGGTTGCGATTATTTGTGTTTATGTAGTCATGGTAAGTAGTAGCTAGTTGAGTTCACTAGGAGTCTTGGTATGGATCATCATCATCATCATCCTTAGATTGTTTTGCAAAGAGAATGCTGCCACATAAAATTTATGTAAACATTCACATGCTTGCTTTTCATTTTCTTATTTTGTTACCAGACTTAGACTTGGATTGTTCATTCCGTTTGTGTCTTGTTTTTTATTTATAATGTCAACGGTCGCTGCAGAACCAATATGTTGCGAAAGTAATCGAATTTGTATTTATACTTGTTGCTTTGAATATTATACACACAAGACTGTTTGTTAATGTAAGTGTGCATGTTCTCTGCTTTTACTATGCTTCGGATATTCACTTTACGTCATTTGCTATTCAACATTACAATCGCTGTATAAGACACGATTATACCTGTTAACTAAAAAGTACACTGTGAAATTTTACCTTATTAAAAATAAATACAGTTTTACCTTAAAACATATAAGCGTGTTAAAAACATGCGATATAAAGCAGTGGCGAAGCTTGGTTTCGGAATCGGCGGGGGCCGAACTCAATTTTTTTCGATTGGTAATGGAAAATCGGCGGGGGCCGGACTCAACATGTACTCAATTTACCTATGAAAATCACAAATTTCCACTACTGCGCCAAAAAACAGGGGGGGGGGGGGGGGGGGGCAGGGCCACCCCTGGCCCCAACAATACTTCGCCCTTGATATATAAAACTTGTGTTGTCCGCGTCATCAGTGACTTATTAAACCTGTTAAGAAGACACGATTTACCAGCCCTAGTTATCATATAGTCCATATGACCCACAATCACCTTCTCATACGGCCCACAGTAAAATATGGTACAACCGCGCCATATAACCAACAAATACCATTCCAGGTTTGGTTAAATTAATAAGAATTGGATTAAACCATTGCATGTGGTTTACAAAAATGGATTAAAAAATAATGTATATCCTACATGGATCCTTCCTTATTCTCCTCTGTTCCTCTTCAAAGCATGCTATTATTATTATTGCCTGAACCACCATTTTTGTATTGCAGAGATAGGACTCTTTAAAAATGGTGCATAGTTATGAACGAGAGGCCTAACCGTTATCCCGATTTTATCCCACACATTATGATGGTACCCCGCGGTAGCAGGTGCATGAAACATCAGCTTCAATAGCTGCGCATAAAGAATCGCAAAACAGAAATTAATAACTGGAAAATAATCGAATCGAAAACTAACAAATGAGCTTATTGCATAATATTATTTAATTTTTTCGCCGTGTGATAAGTTAATAAGTAAAGAACCAGAAGGATCAACCAACCTGCCAGTACATGAACGTTTGTATAATGTTACGCTGCGACCTATATATGCAACCAAAGGTTTCATAAAATAAGTTGACGAGATTTCGTTAACTAATATAACAAGAACATGTAATGGCTGGGAAGAAACTGAGTATAGATACTTACGATAAAAGAGAAATAATCAAAAGGAATCCGATTCCAATCTCGGCTTGTGAAGACAGTATGCCAAGCGTTGACGGGTTTGATTCTACCCAAACACAAAGGTTTTCCAAGTACTTCCTGTTTAAAAAGATATAATTTAGTCACAAAATAATCAAATATATTCAAATCAATAACCATGATAATATAAACGGCGGGGCGAGGGGTTACCTGTATAGGGATGATTGGCTGAAATTACGTCTAACGAATTTTGCTGAATGTTTAACGGCTGGGCATAAGATAGGAAGCAAAGCAACTGCCAAATGATATAAAATCAGCGAATATGAGGCGTGAACGATTTAGAATCTTTGAGCATGATAAACGAAAGCAAGTGGTGGTACTAACATCTAAGTTGAAGGTTTGACGAGACAAACGTGAGGCAATAAATGAAGTGGATAAAATCCTTTGTTACGATTACCGACTGAAACCACACTTGCACTGCCTGCAAATTCCATGCCCTTGGTTTCTGCAAACGATTGTTAGTACCACATTATGAAGCGACACGAATTTAAAAATATAAGTTAAATGAAATGAAAGCATACCCCGTGTACAGAGTAGATGGAGTATATCGAAGAACATAGAGTGCCCATAAATGACAGCCGATATGCTCGATTAGAAAGGCTTCTAGGTATGAGAGGCAAAATAGCAAGCACAGTCACAATGAATACCTGCAGGTTAAACATCCTTAGCATTTGAAGTACCAAAGTTAATAGTTTTGCTTGGTTATAAAAAGCGCAAGATGCTCTGAGGCATTTAGGTCGGAAGCCGAGGTGAGAGCAAGAGCCTCACGTACGCGAGGCATTTCTCTCTCTCATCTCTTTTACATATTAGCCCTTTGGTTGTTTCTACATTTCTCTCTCTCATGTCCTACATACCCTAATTTTTGACCCAAAAATGCACGAGGCGCCACCTCAAGGCCCTGAGGCGTTTTCCAGATCCCTGCGATTTCGCCGCGCCTCAACAGCGCTTTCAAAACCAAGACAGTACTCATTTATCTTAAAATATAAGCAAATATGATTCTGAAATGTTTGTGTGGTAGAATATGCATACACAGGCATTGACAGAAAACTGTATCGTCTGTCGATCCCAGGACAACGGAGCTAAATTTCGAGTCGATGATGCTCGTGATGCTCTTGTAGCAGAGCCTACAAAGTTGAATTATATAAGCATTAATCAAAAACCATTAAAGAACTTTTAACAACAAAATCATGCACTATACAAACAAATAGCCTAATGAGCAGATAATCATATACCCGCATCTTGATTCCGCCTACGTTCAGTTGTGGACGATGATGACAGCGGCGTTGATGACCTGGCCGATTGAGAGGCAGTTTGTGTAACAGTCATTGGTTCCACAACAAAATCAGGATCCTAACAAACAAAAATACATATCCAACTCGAATCACGAAACACGCATAAAAACTGAAAAAGACCACATAAATTCATATACGCTGCAGAAACATCAAGCATCCAACAACCAAAAATGCAGCTTTTACATGTATAACATTCACAGTAAATAGAGCAGTAACAATTCGTCATCAATAACATCATACTCAGTAAATCCCTGCAATAGCAAAGCTAAGGTAGGGTCTGAGGATGGTAAGATGCATACAGCCTTACTCTATGGGAATAGAGAGACTGCTTCAGCGAGACTGGCGGCTCGATAGTAGTTTTGCATCAAGCCTTGGACATACGGCTAGGGGTGTAAACGAACCGAACGTTCATGAACTGTTCGTGAACTTGTTCGGCGGGAGGTTCGTTTATGTTCGTTAAACGAACAAACACAAACAACAAAAGGGTTCATTTAGTTAAATGAACGAACATGAACAAACGTTGTGTTCGTTCATTTATGTTTTATTAATTACATAAGAAGTTATATTTATAAAAAATATAAATTGGGGTTTAGCTACTTGTATAAATATAACCAATTAATAATTGGGTTTTTTAGTAATACAAAATCGTTTACATTTATTATGTTCGTGAACGCTTGTTTATGAACTGTTCGTTTAGGTTTTAAACGAACGGACATAAACAAATACGAACATGGCAAATTTCTTAATGAACGAACACAAACACGACAATGAGTTTGATCATGTGTTCGTGTTTGTTCTCGGTTAAAGTCAAATGAACAAACATGAACATGCCTTTGTTCGTTTCGTTTACAGGCCTACATACGGCACATAACACTCTAACAATCGGGACAAAGGCCAATTGGTGCAACATGTACCCCAGTCTTTCAGCTATCAACGCCACCAGATGATGCATGATTAACCATCCGCAACTTTTAATGTTAATTTCACAAAATTAGTAAAACAACATTAAAACTAGTGCATTGGAACGCGGCTTAAACATGTAAAACATCATATATTATAGGTTCAGGAATACAAACTAATGTCTCTACATGAATAATAATAATAATAATATAAAAGACAAAAAGGGTTAATAAGGATGATGATGATAATGGTAACTAACAATGTAACGGTGGTAGAATTTGTGTTTGTAGTGAGTGATGACATCTGATCTAGAAGACATGTGAGGAGGCATGAGAACATTGGACCAGTAATCCGACCAACGAGGATCTTTATCATACTCATACGCTGCTGCTGATCTCTTCTTTATCTTCTGTGCATCTTCTTCTGTACCCATTTTCTATATTTTTATTAATTTCTGGGTTTTAGATCATCTTATTATTATTATTATTAACAGTTTATTTTTGTTTTGAGGTTGGGTTGGTTTGGTTTGGTGGGCTGATGGGTTTCTAGTGGGTTGGTTAGAGCCTAGAGGTGCATAAATCGGGTTTTTTTAATACCCAAGTTTGGGTGTGAAACTGGATTTGGGTAAGAATGGGTATTGGAAGTTGGGTTATCGAGAGAAATCGGGTAGGGTATGGGTATTAAGAAGAAATATCATACTATATGCATCCTTATAGGGTATGATCGAATTCGGCTATTGAAACCAGATATTAATACTGAATTTTAATAAATGAGTTTTTATTATTATTATTATTATTATTATTATTATTATTATTTTACACAAAGATAAATTTGTTTAAAAATCAAATTTGGTTTTGTACTTTGTGAAAATAAATAAAATAAATCAAGATAACATAAATTCATCAAGTACAAATTATTTTCTTTATAACGTGTGTATTTAAAAAAACTTACATACAAAATTTGTAAAAGCAAATATAAAAATATACTTTAAAAATTCAGGTATTAAAAAAACAGTATTGAGTATAGGGTATAGTTGGGTTAGGGTATAGGGCATAACCGGTTATGCATATTTTCAAGTATAAATCGGTACGATTTTGGGTATGTGTATTGAGCTCAAAATGTATATCCTATCCATACCCTACGGGTAGGGTCGGGTTCTGTTAAGGGCATAAAAATAGTCGGTTTTGGGTTTTTTTGTCGACTCCGCTTCCGGTTACAAGTTTTTTGTGCACCTCTAGGTAGAATTGATGAGCCCTAACTTGAACTTAAAAATTAACATCATTTACCCAAATATGATCTAAAACAGCTAGGATATGAATCTTACCTGACACGTAGGTTTGGGCTTAGTATAAACGGATTTGGGCTAGTTTTGGGTTGAAATTCCAAACTTGTATAGCTAAAACACTTATGTTCGTGCCATGATGACGAGTTGACCCACTTAATACAATTAGTTTTTATTTTGTTTTTAAAATGTTTTATATGTCATAATTAAAATTCTTTTGGCATTCTATATCAAAATCTAAATTATAAGAGAAATTTACATAAGATTTAATAACTCAAATGCAATTGTTTTATATACATTTGTATTTCCTTTCTTTTTTTTTATAAAATGTAATTTTAAAGTATTAATATGTGAAAAAATAAATAGAATTCAGGTTAAACGGCCGTGCCTGTGTCAACCAACAAATTTTTGTGTTGTACTTTGTTGAGGTTCACTTGTCTAACACAACTTTCAGGTTCTAGTTCACGTCATATTTCTGGGTTCATTAACAATGTCAAAGACATCAACCCTAACTTGGACACACTTCATATTGTGTAACCGACACACAATGCGTTTAACCAATTTGTCATACAAGTGGGAGTGTTGTAACTTTTAAACAAGTTTGACCTTATTAAACATAGTTTTTATATTTATAATATACAATGGTTGTTTAATTCAGTTTATGTATAGATATCATATGATCAAGACACCCAAATGAAAGAATTGTAACAAAAGAATCTTACATTGTTAGAACACTGAGCAAAATTTACATGGAAAACTATGAACAAGATTTCCCAAAAAGAATGATCAAGATGGCGACCACCGACCTTATAAAAAATCACAAAAAAAACCTCAGAAAATGACACGTGTCCTACGACGTACTATCTAGCGCGTATCATATTTATATCAGCAAGGGCATAAAAAATAATGTGGTTAGTAAAACATGTTCCATGTTTCTTCAACTCCTCCAACTGGACTGAGAATTATTAAAAAAGTCAGAACTGTAGTCTTGACTGCCAAATGCCATCCTTTGAAACAATCTAATTTGTGCAGACTGTTCTCTCGAGTCGATTATTTCACTCTGGCCAGGTCTCAACCCGTTTGATAAATCTGTCGTACACTCAACGATGGAGTCTAGCGCCCTCACAACCTGCACCAACCGTGTCAGTTTTTAGTTATTTTGGGCTTGATTAACTACAATGAAATGATAGTGCAATGATCATTACCTGACTCATTCGTGGTCGTTTGGGGGCTAAATGGCGTATGCAGGCTGCAGCTGCTTCAATCATCCGGATCATTTCTACCTGCACGTAGTTCTTTCCCAGCCTCGGATCTACCAATTCGTCAAAATCCTCGGTTTCAAGTGCACGATTGATCAGAGGTCGGGCCTAAAAGTATATTATGAATAAGTATAATGATTTAAGTGTTAAAAAAAATCTTCTGTAAATTTGAGGAGTTTATAATAAACCTACCCATCCAACCAGGCTTTCGTCGCCCAGGGGTTGAGATGCATCCACAGGTTTACGACCAGTGATGAGCTCTAAGAGCACTACCCCGAATGAGAAAACATCTGACTTTTCGGTCAACTTCCCACTCGAAGCATACTCTGGAGCCAAATATCTGAGTGGATCACAAAAAGTTGTTTTTGTCATATGTATAAAATAATCAGATAAACGGATAACATCCACACACATGGTTGTAAATAAGAATGAATGATCATTTGACAAGCCGCCTACTGTAGTTTATACTTCTCAAACCTAATAGTCTTGGCGTTTTTTGGGAACTTTTTGAATTCTTTGGATGGAGTTATTTATAATTATTTGAATGTGGTGAAGCCCAACTGAGAGGTGATTCGGACAATCCTATTTAGTCAAGCCAATGCTGAAGCCCATAAGAACGGACCTTGGAGGAGCTGCAACAAGGCTCAGGCAGATGCAAGCTCGTATGAGCCAACCAAGGCTCTAGCTTTAGGCAGCCAACCCAAGCCCAAGATTTGCTTAGTAAGCAAAAAAGCAAAGCTCAAGCCCAACCATAGTCGTTAAAAGCCATAGCCTCTTGCGCCTAGGCCCATTTTTTAGGCAAGGTGATGCATTTGCGCTTTGAGTCGAGGAAATTGCGCTTTAAATTCTCCAGGTGATAGTTTAGGCGCAGATTCCAGCTAGATTCCCGAATTCCGAAGAGTTTCCAGCCAACTTCGTTAAATTATGGCTAGATTCCAGCCAGATTTCTACTTTTATCTAAGGAAAACTACTTCTATACACTAATACATCAATATTTTAAACTTTTGATACTAACTAGATAACAAATAGTATTATTTTATATATTTTTACTTTATTTTCTTTGTTCATTTTTTTATCTCAGGCCCACGCTTTTTTTGCGCCTCGCGCCTAGGCCCCAGGCGAGGCCTATATGCCTTGAGTGCGCCTAGCGCACTTGATAACTATGAGCCCAACTACTTTTACACGATCCAAGCAGGCTTAAGCATAGCTCACCTCATATCCATAGACCCTTGAAAGCCAAATTCCAAGTATCTTAAGTTCTTAACCAAAAAAAGCACGAGCCAATTCAAAAAAAAAAAAAAAAAAACACAACGAAACATTATTGCAAAAGATGGTATTTTTCTAAGTTAGAAAAGTAACTTACCCAAAGGTTCCCATGACACGAGTTGTGACATGTGTATTTGAATCCATTGTTATCTTTGCAAGCCCAAAATCCGCCACCTGCCGGTTAGAATAATATCACTTTTAAACCCAAGTACATTTATTCAGTTGGTTAATCACTCATCTTATGGAACAAAAAGCCAAACTTAAGCCTTAAGGGTACTAAATACAACTGAATGAACTGATACATAATGGTTAAGACTTAAAAGTGTAAGATACCTGGGCATCGAAGTTGTCATCCAATAGAATGTTTGATGACTTAATGTCCCTGTGAATGATCCGTGGATGACCTGATACGCGATAAAAACATAAAAAAAAATTACATAAAAGAAAAGGAAACGATAAAGGTGACAATCTGAACTTACAATCTTCATGCAAGTAAGCCAAACCACGAGCTGCACCAGCGGCAACTCTAATTCGAGTTGCCCAGTCCATAACCGGCCTGCCTTCACCTGCAAAGAGATTACAATTATAGTAAAGGTTAGACAACACAATACACATTAACACAAATGGAGTACAAGATATCGAAACGCACCATGAAGATGGTAATGAAGGGTATTATTTGGGACATATTGATAAACAAGTAATCTTTGATGGTCAGATATACAATAACCAACAAGAGATACTAAATGGCGATGATGAACTCGACCGATAATCTCAACTTCAGCTCTGAACTCACGTTCGCCTTGTCCACCGCCAATTTTCAGTTGTTTAACAGCGACATCTCTCCCGTCTGCTAATAACCCCTTGTAAACACACCCAAACCCACCTTCACCTAAAAGATTGCTTCCTGAAAACCCGTCCGTAGCTTCGGCTAACTCTTCATATGTGAACCATGCCCTCGAGTTTCCTACACCGCCATGGTCTGGTGAGTACACAGAGTTACTTAATGACGGGTTCCCGACTAATGGATGAGTTGATGGTTGGGACCTCAGAAATTGTGAGTCTGTAGACATATACAAGTTATGGAATTTAAACAACTATCCGTAATTAACAGCATGCTAAACATAAAAATGTGGTTGTGTAGATTACCTGATTTTTGAGAGGAGGCAGATGGTGAAGGCATAATGTAGTTGACATAAGGGTGGAAATTTCGCTTTTTTTGTCTTCGTTTAAACCATACGGCCATCAGGAGGAGAGAGAGTGTGACAAACGCAACAGCAAGACTGATCGCCACCACACCTCCTGTATTTGATCCGTTGGGGGAGCCGCCAGACGTATCATTTTGTCTACCGGTTGAGCTGGTATTGGTTGTTCGTGAAGTTGGCAATTGTACATCAGGAATTCCGGGGGTGGATGAGTTCGGGAAGGTTGGTAAAGGAGGTGGGGATGTTGAAACTGGTGGGGTGATGGAGGCGTTTGAAGGGGAAGCGGATGTGGATGGAGGGGGCGTCAGGTTTTGATTTGGTGGACGGTTTTCGGGTGGAGGGGGAGAGGTGGAGACTGGTGGTGATGAAATGGTCTCAGGAGGTGGTGGAGAACGAGAACGTGGTTGAGGAGGTGGTGGAGATGGTGTGGAAGGCATAGGGTCAGGTGGAGTTGGAGACGGTGGAGAGGCGGCTGTGTTTGGTGGGGGAGTGGCAGTGATAGGAGGCGGTGATGGTGATGGTGGAGTGGTTGCAGGTGATGCTGGTGGTGGTGCTGTAGGTGGTGATATGTCCGGTGGTGGTGGTGATATGTCCGGTGGTGGTGGTGATGCATCCGGTGGAGGCGGTGATGCATCTGACAACGGCGGTGGACTGGCAACAGGTAGTGGAGACAACTGAAGTGGCGGAGCTAAAGTCGCAGGGGGCGGTGGAGTTACCGTACCCTGATCAGGCTGCGACGAAGGGGGGATACGCGTAGAATTCGAAGAAACAGGAGGAACTAACGACGGTGCAGAACCAGGCGAAGGCGATGTTGAAGTCATCTAAACAAGATTCAATCTATCCTATGATTCCTATCGGCAAAATGCTAAATTTCACTCAACTTCTCATCAAAATGTACAAGAAAAAACCTACCAATTCATAAATTTCAACAAACCCTAGAATGAATATTATGATCCCAATTCAATAACCTAAATTCCCAACATATCTAAAAAAATTCAAGATCTCAACATAAACACAACAAAAAAAATCCCTAAATTCAAGATTTAGAACCTAACCAAAAGTCCAAACTAAAATGTAACAAAAACCCAATAAAAAAAATAAAAACTTTGAGAATAATATTAAGACAAAGTGGAAAAGAAGGCAAACCAATAATAGTAAAGCAAAGAAAGTGTTGGTTGATGTTGGGTTAGAGAAAGGTAATGTGGGTGAGACTTTGAACAGGTCTTGAGGGTGATCGTAGAAGGGAAGTCAAAAGAAACATGATGAGACGCATATTAGATTAAAGGTCTGTCATGTCATGTCATGTGGTTGTTTGATTGCAGCCACGATATGTGTTATGCGACCGAATGAAGACAGACAGACAAGGATAACATTTTCTAATTATTATTTTTTTCCACACGTTAGATATTTAATTCTCTGTTCTTGTATATAAAGTTAGATTTGTTTTTTTCAACAAAAAACTAACTTTTTCGTAAAAAAAACATATTCAAAAAGGACGGCAGCGTAGCTTGTTGTCCGCCTAACTGCTATCTCTATGTAATTTGTTTCGTGGATACGAAAGGAACACACAATTAGCTTTGGAAAATTTTTTTTACTATGGTTTGTGTATTTCGACGCGTTTGTCAAACTAATAATCATAATATACAGATCGCAAATAAAAAGTTAACTCAAATTTAAATGAGAAATGTCATTAAAATACGAATATAAGGAGTTTGTCATCCTCTCTCATTTTATGTTTTGTACTTTTGTTATTATACAATGCCAATGTTTTGAAAAGATCTTCAAAATAGAATAATATCGTAATCAAATAAAAAAATTATATAAAAAAACAGAAAAACTTATTTTAATCAGTGAAATTTACACAAATTCATAGTTACAAAAATAATCATTTCTAAAACATACAATTGTTAAAAAAATCATTTATTCAAAACAAGATATGTTTTTTCAACTGAAAAACACAAATTATACCGATAAGTGTACGACCTGTTATAAATGTATTACTCCGTATTTAATAGTGACTATCCACATTTCCAACTTTCATATCACATTTATATTTGTATTAATGTTATAGCCTACATATAGTGGCTCTTATATTTGTACTAGTGGTGATGCCCGCACGATGCAGCGGGTGCGTATGTTTTGTTGTCTCATAGATGTTGTTGGGGGTTGTGATGTTTATATAGTGCTCGTGGGGGATTCGTTGCGGTGACGTGAACTAAGTCGGAAGCAGCAACATAGTAGGAGGGTAGTTTATTAAAATTTAAAACTCATATAAATATAGGGTATGAAAATTTTATAATGGGTATATCACAAATATTACTAAGTAGGAGGGAGTAGTTTAGTAACAATGAATTAGAGATTCGGCTTGGGCTAGTCGCATGCTCTAAAGATCCTTTGGCTTTTGTTGTTTACTGGGAGAGGGCTTCCTGGAGGGTTTGGTGCTAAAAAGAAAGTATATTGTTAGCAACAAACCTATATATGTTGTATGGATACACCGTTGATGTTGAGTTAGTACCTTTATGGCCGATAGTGTAGCTTGTAAGAACGTGTGAAGTCCCGGAACTCTTGTCAACAAAAAGAAGCGATACCACATAGCACAACATAAGAGATATTTTTCGAGACTTCCCGAAAGCGGATTTGGTGCAATTAAAGTCGTTTATTGTTGAGGCAATCGAAGTTAGACAAGAACAACATAAAGAGATATGGTTATGCTAACACATAGCACAACATAAGATACTGGCACATATATAACACAATGTACTAATAAATATTAAAATGTAATCATGCAATATTTGTAGATAGTGTGGAAGCCGCGCGATGCGGGCATCAAGCCACAATTGTACATATGGAACAATAGTATAATCACAAAAGATTATGTTTATTAACATGTATAATTAGAAAAGAGTTGTGGTTGATATTCACTCTAGGTGGCCCCATGATTATAATAACTTAATAGCAGTTGTAGCTAGTAGCTACTATTGAGTATTTACCAAATGATTATGAGTAGTTAGTTACAAAAAATGGTGTTTCTTGACCCAAGTCTTCAAATTTTCACTTCATCTACCTATTGTCTTTGCTTCTTGTTGTAAGAACTGTTTGTATGGCAATTAGCCTCCATGAATTTTTTTTCCTTTTCACTGCCAATGCAAACATGTGAGTAATTAGTAAAAGCCCAAAAATTCAGATCATGACCAAACAAAGTCAGCAAACAAGGAGTTTAATATATGCCAAATATAGTGCACATTTAGAAATAAGGTAAAGATGTAATAAAACCATATAAATGCAACTGTTACATAAATAAAAATTAAAATAAGCATGTAAAGATGTAATCAAACCATATAATAGACCATGAATATGATTCGTTTCCTAAATGACTTGGATCTTTTCTGTTCATTTGTAATATCCTATTAGTTTTCGTGAAGCTATTTTCTATAAAACTATCACTTGAATCTCATTTTACCTACTAGTCATGATGAAAGGAAAAGATGTAACATGAGAACCTTCATATATTTTTTTTCTAGATAACAAGCCCAATGTATTTACGTGCACTCTTTTTCACACCCGATTTTAGTATAAATTGTTGGTAAATATCATGTGCCCGATTGCTATGATAATTATATATTAAATAAATGTTTAAAATATCAGCTTTGGAGGTATCTTTACTAATCAGTTTATATACTTTCAGATTTGATACCTCAGTAATCTTTTTAAATATATAAAATTAGTTGAGACGATATATTAGATGTACTTCATCATACCTTCAGATAAATATAAATCTAACAAGAAGAACCGATTTCGATGATATTACGAGAATGTCCGTCATACTCTTGTTGCTTTTAATTTCTGCAGTAAAACAAAATCAAAGTGAAACAACTATCAAATTAGAAAAAGTTGAGAATGCAAGAAGCAATTGAGTAATATTTAAGATGAAATAACAAGTTGCTTTATATCCATTGGTACAGTAGGAGAAATTGAATTTTACATTGAATCCCATTCAATTGGTGTTGAGGGTGGGGGGAAATTGAAGAGACAAAAAGGCAAACGATAAGTCTCATTCATTGTGTTGCTTTGTAAGAAGTGATGGAAAAAGGGTAGTATTGTAAAATTGTTTTGATATTGTAAAGGATGAGGATAGTGAAATGTCTACATTACCCTCCTAAGTGTCTTAATTGTCACAACTATGCCTATAATACCCTTAAATTTCTTGTTTAAATATGTTGTACATGTTGCTTATTAAGTTGTATGAAAATACAAATTACCATGTTGTACATCACTCCCCCTTAATAAGATAATATAGATTAATGTTATATCTACATATTTTGTATATTAGTTGTTAATAGGCCGTTGTTTTACAACACGTTATCAGCACGAACTGCTTGCACCATCATCTGGTACACCACATACTCTAACTTATCATTATTCTTTATTCTCACATACATGATCCATATTGTAATTCATACAATTATGGGTTGTGTTAGAGATTTGTTTTGTTATTCTCTTTAATCTCCCTAAATAATCCATATTATAACTAATACGATTTTTTGTTAGATGGAGATTTATATTTATTATTTCATCAAAGTATGTTCAATCATGTTTTATATTTCAACATGTATAGTGAATTATATTATAACTGGTCATAACTTCTTTTATCCCCACATATATATATATATATATATATATATATATATATATATATATATATATATTGCTTTCATTGAGATGGTCACTAAAACGTCTACTATTGATTGCAATGTCAATGATCATGAAAGCAAAAGTTCATGTTTACATTTGATTTTACATGCAGTAACATTTATTCGCATCAAGCCAATACTTGGTAACAGTTTCTCCCTATTATAGTTGGTTTTTGGTCAGGAACCAAATATTGCCTATCTAAGATTTTGTTGTGCGACATATATTGAAATTGATTCACCATGACCCACGGAGATGGGACCTTAAAAGGTGATTGGGAATATATGATGATGATTGGGAATATATGATGGTTTATAGAGCCTTCAACAAGAGATTTATTTACATCTCAGTTAATTGATATCCATCTCAATGGATTAACATTCCCAACATCAGGGGGAGATAAAATGCAGTTGGAAATATAAATGAGTTAGAATGAAATATCATTGATCCTCATACTAAACAATGTGAACCAAAAGTTCAAAGGATAATTCATTCACAGAGATTAGCGAATTAGTTACCAGACCCATTATGATGAATAGCTAATCAAGTCACGTATACCAACTGCTAATGCTCCATTTAAGATGAGTGTCCAGGAAGGACAATCGTATATTGGTAATAAGCCTACTGCACGCCTAAAGCGGGGTAGACTAGTCGATTCCAAAGAATAAAAATCCTCGAGAAATTGGAGCAAGTAAGAAAGATGGTCAAGTCGAGGTTATAGTAAAAAGGTCTCCTGAAGAGACATTAGACATGATGGTTCCAGAAGAACCTCAGGTACCTGAAAATAAAGAGATCTCGTTATATAGTATCATGTCTACGAAATGTATGGAATCGAAAATAAAATCGACGTTGTTATAAATTTTATGTAATGTAGCGCTTGAAATGAGGATCAAGATTTAAGATCTGCCTATGAATGAGTACAATGAAATGATTGGCCAAAATGGAAAGACGCAACTATGGCAGACTTGAATTCTCTATGGAAAAGAAAAGTTTTGGACCACTAGTCCATACAACAAAAGTTGTAAAACATATAGACACGAAAAGGTCTTATGTGCGAATAAACATTTGAAAAGAAAATGATATATGATAAAATTAGTGGCACAAGAATTTCGCAAAGACCCGTAATTGATTGTGAGGAGACACATTCTCCAGTGGTGGTTGCAATGACTTTTCAATATTTTATTAGTCTGGTAATGCAAACAGAGAATTGAAATGCGTCTAATAAATATCTTGATTTACTTAACACTGAAAGTTTACATGAAAATACCTGATGAAGGATTTAATGTGTCAAAATCTTGTAACGTAAGTTCTCGGGAACATTATGATCAGAATAAAAAGATTCAATTCGGAATACGTTATGTTTGTTATATGATTGAATTGAATATAAGTGGAACTCCTCATGAGTATCCTAAAGTAACCAAGTGCTTAAAAGGTAATATGAAACATCGTAGGATGTAATTATTGTGCACCAATACACCACATGTAATAAACTGAACCTGGTGATTATGATACTTCAATGTATAAGAATGGTACAATATATATTGGAGAAATAGATGTTATTGATTTTCCAATTGAAGAGTGAATGCACTTGCGTAATTGGGCAAGATGGAAAAGTCCTTGATGGATTGATGATGTCTGTAGCATTGATATCAATAACTTAAGAAGTATTATGTAAAGGTAATATAATATGTATAGGCTAAAATAAGCGGGTTGAGTGTTGTACAACTCATGAGATATCCCGATAAATAAGTTTGATTGTATTATCCAGCTTGTATCAAAAGTTTTCTTTTAAAAGTTCACTCGCAGTTTATAGTGATAATGTTTGAGCATTATCGAGAGACTATGTAGAACTTTTAAAATGGGGATTTTGAAAGTCCTTGACATAGTGCAATTGTTGCTTGACCTACAATTCGAGTATATATGTAATGATATGTTTACCAATCCATCAAAGTATATCTTGAAAAGATGGTGGGACATTTTAAAATGGACATAGCTCATACTTAAAGTGCATTAAAGGTTGTCCAATTACTTGATATGGAAAATTATGCGTTTTATCTCTTACCAATGTAGAGATTTTCACTCTAGAAGTACCATAGTTAAATTTATATATATATATATATATATATATATATATATATATATATATATGTACATTAGTATATGTCTTGCTAGTTGTGCATGATTATTATATCTTTCACATGAACTTATTATCATAATATAGTCTATATCAAGCGAGGAGACACCGGAATGAGTTAAAACAAATACTTCAGGAGGCAACATTAGTTCAACTTAAAGAATTGCATTTACGAGAGCAGGGACTAAGAATGCAAATCATTGACTACAAAGCTTTGAGCAACTTTTTTAGAAGATCGACACCATCATTCAAATGATACATATTAAAATGAGGGGGAGTATTCGACAAGTTGCACTCTTTTTCCCTTTCACTAAGTTTTATCCCATCGGGTTTTCTTAGTAAGGTTTTTAACGAGGCAACACACCTGATCCAAAAGTATAGGTGGGAGTTAATACGCGTTGCACTCTTTTTCCCTTAGCTGAGGTTTTGTCCCATTGGGTTTTTCTGGCAAGGTTTTTAACGAGGAAGCATCACCAAGCGTATACTACATTATTTTGTTTTATCACGTAGATAGTCAAGGGGGAGTGGCTCTTGTATTTGATCTAAGACACATCAATAAGAATGAATCATTCCATTCTCTATCTATACTATATATATACTATATAGTGGGTGCTGGACGGGTAAAGTTGTCATTTCATGTTTATGCATAAGGGTAAAATTGTAAGTTAATTAGAATGACAAGACAAATTTAATACAACTATTAATTTCTATTAATTAATGACAAAAAAAACAAAAAATTAATGAAAATGATTAATAGTTGAAGGTAAAAAAAAGGCAAAAACAAGAAACAAAAAATTAGTTTGTATAATATTACACCATTCACAATTTTAAACCCATATATTTTGTATGTCTTATCCACAATAAATTAACCGCAAACAACTCACATGTTCATTATATAATTTTTGGAGTTAGCCTGTGGAGATTAACAAATAACTTGCAAGAATGCACTTTACCCATCATGCTTTCAGGTAACAGCGTAATGTTCTTTTTTAATCAATTAGAGGATAAATTTGATCCAGTTATAAGTTGGTTTGAATCTCTATAATATAACAGGTAAAAGTAATTAGTGGAATATGGATGTTTAGCGCGACTGTTTTCGGGTTATTCAGGTTATTTAAATTACAATTTGATTTATATTTGAATTCGAATCGAGCTAAATAAACAAAATTATATATATGTACTTTTTATAAAAGAAATTCAAGTTATATATAATTCAATTTGAAATTTCAGGTCGAATCAGGTCGAAAATCATTAATTTGACCAAATGCAACATCCAAACATTGTACAGAACCGCCGCAACGCGCGGGCTCCTGCTAGTTCTCTCTAATTCATGTTCTTATATCTACATATTTTGTATATTAGTTGTTAATAGGCCGTTGTTTTACAACCAATTTTTAAATCTTACATATAATATTCCATTATTACATATCTGTTAGTTGATTTGGAACGGCTCTCTTTCATTCAAACCACAGGCCAAAAACCTCCTACTAGCACAAGGCCAAGCAAGACACCAAATTACAAATAAAAGCCTTTCCATCTGTTGGATTAGCAGTAGAACTAAATTTGTTGCTCTACTGCTAATCCAACAGAAACTAACAGACTTAATTTCACTTAAGATGTTCTCCACCTTGACAGGGATGTTTGAAAAAAGAAACTTGTTCCAAATACTCCAAATACTCCAACAAGCCACACTACAATAGTCGCCACATAACAAGCCGTAAACAGGTGGTCCACAGATTCCGCCGCTGAAAGAAATGTTCCCGAGCATAAGCATAAGGTTTAGTACCCCTTCCCCAATTCTAGACCTCCAATCCAATCCCACTTAAATCTGATTTGGGCGTTAATAGATAGATACGCAGCGACCTTCCTTTCTTCTTCTCCTTAAAAAACAGATTAGGAAACACACTCTTCAGCGGTAACCCAAGCATCTAACCAAAACCGAATCCTAGTCCCATCCCATCCCCTACCTCTCCTTTAATATTCCCAACTAAGTCTACATTGGACAAAGCCAGATTGTTTTCAATCTAGTATTGGTACCCCATATCTGTTTGTTAGTTGATGTTAGATGACATATCAAGCAACATTGGGTCATCACTTTCTTAGCTTAAAAGCTCAACATTTAAAACCCTCACAACTATTCATGTTTTTTAATCTCAAAACATTTATTACCACAAATTTCAAATCTGCATAACAAATAACAGACTGTAACAACTTTTAGTGACAATATTGACCAAACCAACAATGTCCACTAGTCTTCTTGTCTTCACCATCACCATCACCATCACCTCTACTAAATATCCACCACAACAAATTACTCAATGAATTCCCATCATCATAACCACTTAACCCCCTAATCTTTTCAAGTGCAACCTCTCTATCATAAACCCCTTCCAATGCATACACAAACCCTTTCCACCCTTCTCCAACACCCTCTCTTCCCAATGCAGGCAAAGTCCAGTTCACAAGCTGCCTCGCGAACCCGATATCCGAAAACAACACTTCCGTTATCGGTAACAACGGCAGCACTTGTATCCCCAGCCTGCATTCCTTCCACTCAGGTGGAGCAAACCATAGCCCACTGTCTCTTTTGTTAGCCCAAAGCACTCCCACAACGCGGTTTTCACGTGTGAAATCCGCAGGGTAGATTGTGTCGCTTTCTTTAACATGCCACCATGTTTGAGCGGCGTGAATCTCCATCGACGTGAGAAGTGATCCAAGTGCGACTAAATGTGCGTCTCCGTATGCTAGGCCCATTAATGCGGCTGAGTAATATGCGTTTACTGCTTCGCTTGTGCTTTCTTGATTTCTTCCGTCGGCGAATTCGGTTAATCCTGATGCCCATGAATGTAGCTTCCATGGATCAAAGCATCTTAACCGCGTGTACGTTGAGTTTGGACCTTTTCCTAGTGTCATGAAATCTGCCATTAATGAGTATGCTTGAGGTCTATACTTTATTCCCCAAACTGGATCTATCTTGGCAAGAACCGCGATTCCATATAGAAAGTAACCGATGTGGAAATGGTGGTCGTTGTATACTCCGAAACCAAAATCTGCACCTGTAGTAGGGGTTAGCATGAAACCGAAATAACCGATCAGTAACTGAAACAACCAACATAGCCAAACTTAACAAAAAAATTGACAGTCTGGTTTTTTCATACTTTCATGTTTTTTTTAAACCGATTTTCGGGCTAAGCTTCGGTTATATTTATACACATCCTATAAAATCCATGAGTATAACCCAACCCAACCCAACCCAACCCAGCCAAACCAACCCGAACATATCATAAAAAACCGGAACGGTTTAAAAAAACCCAAAAACCGAATATCTATCCGATCTTGGTTCAATTTGAGCCTAAGTCTAAACCTATCAATTATCATGAAAACCGTTCTGTAAAAACCAAAACAGAACGGTTTTCAAAAACCAAAAAACCGAATTTTCCATTTTTACTTCTAAGCTTCAGTTTGAGCCCAAATACGAACCTATCATAAAATTTAAAAAAAAAAAAACAGTTTTCGAAAACTAAAAAAAAAAAAACCAAAATCTCGGTTTTTAGTTAAGTTTGGGCCCAAATCCAAACCCATCACAAAAACCAAAACCAAACGGTTTTCAAAAACCGAAAACATAATTTCCAGCTTTTTAATTATTAAGCCCAAAACCGAGCCATACAGACCCATACCTGAATCCGTAGCCCCTTGTTTAGTAACAAGCCCACCCCAAACTCTCTCGTACAAAAACCCATTCCTACCAAATGTCCCATCCAACCAAGGCTCAATAGTCTCCTTCAAATACTTCCTAACTTTTGGGATCACCTCAACACACCCAACCTCTTCGGCGATCAACGCGAATCGCGCGGCTCGGGCCACCAATTTCCCGAAAAAATACGAAGAACTCGTCTCTATCGAACTCGAATCCAACCCATCAACCTCCTTAACCAATGCCTTTACAATCTCACCACACCCTTCACTCCTAACCCCATTAATAGAATGCCACGTAATCGAAACCGGGTCGGGTCTTAATACCCATGAATCACCCACCACACCAATAAGCTCCCCATCCATACCATTGTATTTAACATCATCAAGAACCTTGATCATACATTTATCTATTAGTTTAATATGTAAAGGGTTTGCTAGCATTAATAAATCACCCCAACCCTTCTTTTCCCATTTGTATTCTACACAGAATGGTGTGGTAAACTCGACCCGACCCGAAATTGGGTAGCAGGAACTGAATTGGTCAAGAATTGGTTCAAGACCCGGACCCGGACCCGAATTTGGTAAGATGGTGATCCGGATTGTGCCCGAGAAGTCTAAAGATTGGATCTTGGAAAGGTTATGGGTGAGATTAATGGGTGAAGATGAGTATAGTATCCATGTTTGGTTATTATTTAAACGGATCTTGAACCGGGTTTTGGTCGGGTTCGGGTTAAGATCAAGGATGGCATGGACGGTTGAGATTGAAAGTTGGAGGGGTTGGGTGATTTGGAGGGTGATGTATGGGGAGCCTCTGACAAGGAAGAATCTTAGGTTGGGTTGGATGTCTAGAGTTAGGCTGAGGTCATCAAATGAGGAGATGACGTGTGAATGGGTCGGGTTTAGGGAAGTGGATAGGGTGAGATCCGGGATAAAGATTTGGTAAGTGAAAGAGGGGTTGGAAAATAGGGAGGGGTAGGAAATGGATAGGGAAGAGAGAGAGGATTTGATGAGGTAGGGGTGGATGTATTCGGGTTGATCGCCATTTTTTAGGGAGAGGTTTTGGAAAAAGGAGTTGGTGGGGAGAGGGGAGGAGAGGAGGGTTGGGGAGAAGAAGGGGGCGGGGGAAGGGACGACGGTTGAGGTGGTCTTAGGGAAGGTGAATGAGTGGTGGTTCATGGTGGTGGTGGTTTGGATGGTGGTATGATAGGTTGTTGGGTTTTATAGGGTGTTTTGTGATGTGTATTTGTTAAAGGTTTGAATGTATGATAATGAGTTAATGACTAATGAAGATGTTGATTTGTTTCCTTGAACTTTCCTCAACATGAGGCTGCTAAGTTTCCTGTTATTGTTATGATGTAGAAAGAGAATATTAAAGTGTATTTTATCCATTTATTTGAAAAAAAAAAACTAAAGTGAATCCCTGCATTTAAGAAAAACTAGAGAAACATCATATATTTTTATTGAATAAGGAATGAGATATGGGATGTTTTAAAAAGTGGTAGATAAATTTATGGAATAATATTTTTTGGTTAAATTATACGAATAATGATAAAAAAAAAAAAAAATAGATGTGAATTCTGTGAGATCTCCATAGTCTCAATCTGGTATATTTCGTAAACTAGATTCTATGGTTGTGTCAAATCTGATAATCAAATGAATTGAAGTTATAAGCTTTTGTCTTTGATTTTTAATGAATCGCGTGAAGAGGTTGATCGGGTTGTTGTCATGAAGATATCGACTAATGAAGGGGAGATGAAGAAAACATAAATGAGATTCTGGAGGTAAAAGGTGTCAATCGTGCCGGGTTGCAGATTGGCGGGTTAAAATGTGCAACTCGAACCCGACCCATATTATTATTCGTGTTAAATATTTCAATCCTAACCCGACCCAGATAAAATCCGGGTTATCCCGAAAAGGACTTGTTTAACCCATATTTTTAAACGAGTCATACATGTTCATGAGTTATAAGCGAGTTGTTGGGTCATAAGCGGGTTATCAATAAAATGTTTAATTGTGAGTATATAAGTGTGACAAATAAATAATATAGTATGCAAAAAATATCACAATTATAACTAACTATGAAAATAGAAATGAAAAAAGAAAAACAAAATTATAATAGATTTTTTTTTCTAAATACTTCAATGGGTTAACAGGTCAACCCATTTTATATATGTGTCAACCCGAACCCGACCCATTTTTAATACGGGTCATGTTACTTAACCCAAATCTATTTTTTTGTGTCGGGTTCAGATCGGTTTTCGGGTCGTGTCAATAATTGCCACCCCTAATTAGAAGGTTTCTACCTTTTTAAAGGATAAAATGGTGGAGGGGAAATGAGGGATGATCCAGCCATTGGCTTGGGTTCGAGTCCTGATCCCGACCGGTTTTACCGATTATTTCACTGTCGTGCTTTCGGGCGGGTGAGTGGTCGGGTTTTCCTGAGAATTGGTGGCCCGGGTACTCTCGAATACCTGATTCGCCAAAAGGGTGTCCGAGAGTGCTCGGAATTGATTCGTTGGCCGTTAAAAAAAAAAAAAAATATTAACATTTATTTACAAATAGTCAAAGAAAAGATATATGATAATAAATAGCTTGTGACGTCTTGGTTTAATTTTTGACGCTTGGACGTTTTGCTTGAAATTTGAAACACGTATATTGCGTACGACCCCACTGGCCCACTCACGACTAGGTGCACCCACGACACTAAATGAAAAACCGTCCACGTTATTATATATCTATATAAAGCAATTTTTTATTAACTTTTAAATTTTAATAGGTATAAGTTTAAATGCTGCCAAAGGTATTATAGCCTAGCGGCATCTTGGTGGTGAGATAAGACTTAGGAACCATAAGGTCTTGGGTTCGAATCTCACAAAGGGGGTTTTCTCATAATTATTATGAGTTTTCTCCTAAATTGGTGACTTGGTGGTGGAATATGATCGCGTGGTAACATTGGTGGCATGATGATACTCCAGTGTTCCGTGAGTGATTCCAATTTGTTGGTCGTTCAAAAAAATAAGTCTAAATGCTTATGATACAACACATAACACATAAAATAACCATTTTTTAAAGGTAAATATGTCTTTTAAACACCATATTTAATTAAAAGAAAGTCAAGAGTCATGAGTTGTTTATTAAACCACATGACATTCAATTTTATAATTACTTTAAACATATTAAGAGGGTGTTTGAGATTGCGTTTTGAATCTGATTTTTAGATTATTGCATTTTGAAAACGCAAATAATCAGTTTTTAGTGTTTGGATTGCGTTTTGAAAACGCAGATAATCAGTTTTTTTGGCTACCAAAACGCAATAATCCATAAGCAGCTCCACCCCTGCTTTTCCAAAACGTATGATCTGTTTTAAATAATCAATCCCAAACACCCCCTAAATAGAAAACACATAAAAAACAACTAATGATGTTATATGTTTTGTTATAACCTTTTATATAGAGTTGGGTACTTTAAGAAACTTAGAGTTTTATTAACTTGATCATACTATATAGAAATCAAGAAATCAATAGTGAAAGTTGTGTTTTTAATCATGAGGTAACGATTTGAATTCTGAAATTATTACGTTATATTCATACACACAAACATGCCTAATTTGATCTACACTATATGATCATTGGATTCAATAACCGAATGAGAAAACTTCTGTTTATAATGAATTTCAAACAAAGGTGTTCAAAAATATTCATGTAATAGTGGTTAGGTTCATAGTAGTTATGTTAGGTTTGTATGTGCTCTACAAAAGAGTTTCGGTTACACCCGCTGCATCGCGCGGGCCAACCCACTAGTTTACTTTTATGTAACTCACAATAAAAACAAATAAATATTGGATTCATATAATCCTAACTATTAATTATTGGTGGCTGTTAGTCTCACCTTTAACAATCACTGTTGGTGGTTCCAACTTCTAACTCATTTTTGCTAATCCAGTTAGGTTTCGATGACATAGTCTGCTTATGAGACAAAAAAGTCAAAGTTCTGATGACGTGCCCTGCTTATGTGGAAAAAGAAGTCAAACTGTTGACGACTGTTTATACAACAGTCACGTAGTAAAATTAACTGAGTTAACGTTTAGTTAGTGTGGGACCGTGGAGGGAAAATATGTTAAAATGTGTGATTATTAGAAGGTGTTTGGGATTGAGTTTCAAAACAACTTATTGACTTATTGGCTTTTCCAAGAAGCCAATAAGTCAATAAGTTGTTTGTGTAACCAAAAGCACTTTCTGGTTTGACTTTTGGCTTTTAATGGTGGAAAAACTGTTTTTGAGAGGTTAGAAATCCTGGCCTTTGACTTTTGCAAAAAAAAAAAAAAAAAAAAAATACAAATCTACCACCAATACAACCAATATTCACAATAAATTAAGCGAAACACTTAAAAAAAACAATCTATTTACTTTTTTACGTTTCTCATCCCAAAAACTAATCCAAACATTTTTTTTAAACTCCTTTTTCAAAGTGTTATAAGTCAATAAGCAATTCTGACCAAAAGCACTTTTGCATTTCCAAAATCAATCCCAAACACCCTCTTAGCAGGGATTTTTGAAGGTGGGACTGTTAGCGACCCATAAATGATTGTTGAGATTATTTAAATGCAATATTAAAAAAATAAGATTTTATCGTTATTGGTAAACGGGTTCGGTTCATGTGAAATCACTCCTAGTTGAGAGAATTCGAGAACTCATATAGACCAATCAAAAGATGCCAAGTATGCAAGTGTTCTTCAAAGCTCTAAGGGCATGTAAGTAATTTTAACATTGGCACATTTACTTTTTCTGTCAAATACAAATGCCCTTAAGACCATGTGTAATGGAAGGCAAATTGGGGCGTTTTGAAGCAAATAACGCCCACATCCAAATTGTACACCGCCCCCTCCATACAATTTGGGGCGTTTTCTTGCCCACCCAACTTTTTTTCACGGCGTTTTTTTTTATTTGATGGACCAATGATATGCAAGCCCCAATTATTAGATTCTCCATGAAATTTTTCACCTTACCATTACACCCCCATCCTAATTTGAATCCCTTAATGGTCTCACATGCCACGTGTCAATTAATGCTCCGTACTCCATGAAAATTTCTCCTTCCATTACACATGGTCTAACTCATCCTTATAAGAATTTTACCTTCGGCTGGCCTGGGTCCGCCCTTGTATACTAAAGGGATAATGTATGTTTGGATGTGCATAATCATATTCACTTCCTATTATTATATGATTAGATGCACATGTATGAATCAAACGTCCAGTATATTAACTTGTGTAAAATGTTGGATCAAACGTCCAAATGGATAAAAAAATATTGTTGACTACATACAAAATAAATTGGATCAAACGTCTTGATGGATCAAAAATTATTGTTGACTATATAAAAATACAACGGATAAAAAATTATTGTCTACTACGTAAAAATACAACGGATCAAACGTAGAAAGGTTGGATCAAAAATATTTTCGACTACATACATGAAAATGTTGGGTTAAACGCTTTAACGAATCAAAAAATAAAAACTCACTATTTAACGCATATATTTATCGTATGTCATTAACAATTTAACACATAATCACTTTTATAAAAATTATTGTAACATATTCTTCATAATAAAAATATTGTAACTAATAATATATTAAAAAAATACATAATTGATCTTAGTGGAATAAAAAAAATAAAAAAATTAATCTTAATAGAGTAAAATAAGTAAAGAAATTGTACTTTAAACTTTTTGAATTAATGATTGTAGGCCATGTTGTATATTTCCACCGAGGTTAGTTCCTGTACAAACCATATTTATCCTAAAAACTGTGAGAACAAATCATGACTCTTAAATAATTGAATCTATGGCTAAGATTGATTACACCTCATCAATCACAATTAGTATGTTTGACTAATTACATTTAAGGGTATTTTCGGTATTTACATGTGTCTATTAAATGAAACTACCATCCAAATCCCTTAAAAATCGCAAAATCAATTAACTCCGTCAACATTTACTTCGATTAAATGTATGGAACAATTATTTTAATTACCCTTAATAGCACATAAAAATAGTGCTATTTTGAATAGAGAAAGTATACGGTACAAAGTACCTTAAAATACAAAGTGTAAGAAGTAACCACAGTACGCCACGTGTGGTTGACGGTTACAAACCAAAAATCTCGTTAGTAAACATCAAGGGTATTATAGGCATTTACATCTCCTTCAATTACGTTATATTTTTTCACAGATATGTAAATCCCTGTTTTTCGTAAATCAAATTTCAAATTATTAGTAACTGATTACAATTTTTTCTCCACGATTATATTGATACAATCGTTGTGCGATCCTTTTTATTGAAAATTTAAAATTCCATTGAAGAGTTAATCGATATGATTTGCAACTTACTCTGTTTTTTTCTTTTCACCAATTTTTCTAACTGAGTCCCGTTTATTGTAATCATTATATGTTTTTATTAACGCAGGCTTAAACATATAGCCAGATATTTCAATTGATCTTGATCCAGTTGCACAGGATGATAATAGTGTAGTTCAAGATATTGATAACTTTAATGCTCTGTTTTTTAACAATTAAAATAAACGTGCATTTAGTTTATATATGAATACGTTTATGTATTTTAATGCATGCGTTTTATGTTTTAATGCACTGGTGATCATTTTCAATAACATGCTTTTTATGTATTTTAATGCATGCGTTTTATGTTTAATGCATGCGTTTTATGTTTTTAATGCATGCGTTTATGTATCAAGGTAAAACGTTTTTTTCTCTGTCAACGCCTGATTCACTGGTGATTATTTTCAATAACATGCGTTTATGTATTTTAATGCATGCGTTTTATGTTTTAATGCATGCGTTTTATGTTTTTAATGCATGCGTTTTATGTTTTTAATGCATGCGTTTATGTTTTTACAATGGCAGTTGAATACTATCAATTTTATAACATGCGTTTTAGTGTATTATAAGTGTGTTTTATCAACATTGCATTTGATTATAATACTCACAGATATAAAGGTGCGTTTTGGTATATTATACATGCGTTTAACAACATCACAATCTGAAATCATTACAATCAAAGACATACACACTTCTTCTTTCATAAACACGCATCTAAATTTTGTTTTTATCACATTCATAACTGTATTCTGTATAATCGAAGACTTGTCATTATTCTTTTTGCTTCTTCGTTCTTTTGAATAGATGCTCTGTTTTTTTTTTTTTTTTACAGAGTATCTTCTTTATGGAGAAGAGGTTTATGATTTTCCACGATTATATAAAATCATAAAAACAATCAATTAATGACATAATTTGGGCGGCTTAATTATAAAAAAATCAAATTCGTTTATGTGTAATTTGTCATAATTGCCCTTAATCGTTAACCGCCTTCTTAAAACACGTTGGATAATTACGATCGTGCCATCTTGTTTCTAAACTTAATTAATGGCTGTAATTGCTTCTTACACTTTGTATTTTAAGAATGCTTTGTACGTTAGCTTCTCTCTTTTGAATAATAGCACAAACAAAAAATGTTCAAAATTTTGAAAAATACCACACACTAAAACAACGAATACATAAAAGTTGTGCTACTTTAAACAATAGAAGATAAAAAAACAAAGTTATTTTGATCTTAGCCCTAAAAATGCTATTTTGAATTGATAAACATCCAAAAAACAGCACATGCAAAAAATGTTTATGCTACTTTGAATAATAGCACATAAACCTAAAGTAACACATTATTATTTTTCAATTAAAAAAATAAACACCCTCTACATGTTCTTGTTTATGCTCGGTAATCACAATCAACAGTCCATCTCTTTCGTTGATTCCGTAAACACCATCAACAGTCCATCTGATTCTGAAAGCGGACCAAGTTTGCGATGAAGATGAACAAACAACAAGAATCACAGATTCTTTTTTTTTTTATGTTTTTCATTGATAAACAAACCCAAAACATCATTTTTCTTCTTGTGATTGTAACCGTACAACTTCTTCATGAATCAGAGGAGTCGATGGCCTCTTAAGAAGACGTCGGAGGCATCAATGGCTTTTTCTAATCCAAAAAAAAAAAAAACAGATGATGTCGGTGGCTTCTTCAGATCTCATGACATTCTCTTTAGTGTGTTGCAGATCTCACGACTTCATCTTTTGTATTTTCGCTGATTTGTTCTTCAACAATGGTTACAAAGAAAGTAAATATGTAGATAAATGGTAAACGGATAGCATGAATGAATTTAGGAATCATAAAACAAACTATAACCTGCAATGACTATTTTACCCTCGTGTCTACTAAACAATCAAATCCACATGGCACAATAATAAAGGTTCTCACAGTTTTTACAAAATACAATAGTTTGTATATGATCCTACTCCTATTTCCACCTTCCCTTAGATTAAAGGTCTGTCATGTAATGTCATGTCATATGATTGTTTGATTGCAGCCACGATTATGTGTTATGCGACCGAATGAAGACAGAGACAGGGATAACATTTTCTAACATTTTTTCCACACGTTAGTTGTTTAATTCTCTGTTTTTGTTTTTAAAGCAAAACGAGTGACTTGATGTGTATGAAGTCAGTATATTTTTTTTACGACAAACTAACTTATTCTTAAATCCTTGACTTGCTTGTGGGCCGGCCACTCTCGCATCAGTGTGGGCCTGGTTAAGACAACATAGCCTGACCATTGTAGAGTGGCTAGGGGATCCCCTTCTGAAGGGTTGTGATGATCTCTGCCACAACATAGAAAAATCACCTTCCAAAAAAATACATTAATATATGTTACTATGGTTTGTGTTTACAGAGAAATTAATCAATTATATAAAAATCATTCCAAGTGTAAATGTTATTATTAAAAAGAAGGGAATTTTGATTTAAACTTAAAATTAGTGAAACCTTATTTAATAGGAGTAATGGATTTAAATAATCTCAACTTTTAACTATTGACCAATAACAGTCCCAACTATGAAAATAACCACTAGTGGTCCTAACTTTCAGACATTTTGCTCTTAATGGACCCCCCCCCCCCCCCCCCGTTAACTCACACTAATGTCGTTAGCTGAAACTCACAATTCAAGGCAATTATTCACGGGATTTGAAAGAGGGAATCGAGACGATGATATTTGTATGTTCAACTAGGGGTGAGAAAATGTCAGTTCGGTTCGGTTTTTACATATAACCGAAACCGATAACCGAAGTTCGGTTTTTAGAAAAATCATAACTGTAACAAATCGGTTACGTCAGTTCGGTTAATTTGGTTAATATGTCGGTTATCGGTTCGGTTTCGGTTATGTTCGGTTTCGGTTATGTTCGGTTAATATCCAAACATAAAACTTGTGCAAACTTGTAAACTTAAAATAGTTAGTATAGTGTTTGGATCTTTTTCAAGAATACAAATATATATGAAAATGCAAGTAAAATACATGAAATACCGAGGAAACAAATAAAAAAATGTTTCAACTGTGTGGATATACTTGAAAAATACATGAGTTATATAAAAGATATATTTCAACTACATAGATGTATATGAAAGATACCGGAAATACATGAAAATATGTCCAAATACATGGATATATGTATGGAAAATTACTTAAGTATATAACTATCGGTTCGGTTTCGGTTATTTCGGTTACGGGAGAAGGGAAAACCAAAACCGTAACCAAATGGTTCGGTTTTGGCCATATGTTAACCGTAACCGATCGGTTAATTCGGTTTCGGTTATTTTCGGTTCGGTTATTTTCGGTTCGATTATCGGTTCAGTTTCGGTTATTTTTGGTTATCGGTTTTCATATGCTCACCCCCATGTTCAATTGCAGAAATAAGCATGGTTCATCGGTTGTAGGTTGATGTTCTCCTCGGATGGGATGACCGAAACTGACGATTAAACCATCGAACCATGCTCATTTTTGCAATTGAACATACCGATATCATCGTCTCAATTCCCTCATTCAAACCCGGTGAAAAATCGCCTAGAATTGTGAGTTTCCGCTAACGGCGTTAGTGTGAGTTAACGGGGGGGGGGGGGGGTCCATTGAGAGCAAAATGTTTGAAAGTTGGGACTGCTGGTGGTTATTTTCGTAGTTGGAACTGTTATTGGCCAATAGTCCATATTTGAGATTATTTAGATCCATTACTCCTATTTAATATAACAACTATGTTCATTTATAAAATTTATTTTTATACTTATTAGTTATATATTTTACTAGATTATATCCCGGGAACATCCCAGGGTTAAGAAATCTAATATGACATATCTATTTAAATATGAAATAGAATGTTGCGCTTTACAGTTACATGCAGGAAAGCTTCGGGTAGCACCTAACCTAAAACAATTAACAATGTATCTCCAATGTTAACGCCTAACCTTAAACAATGTATAACTCTAATATTAATACCTAACCTAAAACAATGTACAACTCCAATGCTAACATTTGTTGAAAATAGAATTCATATTTACTGATTTGAACATAATTAAAGACTTGCCTATACATGATTAATGAATTACCTGAACACTTTGTGGTTTTTTTTTTTTTTTTGTATAAACAAAACCCCACAAAAAAAATAGTCATTTTTTTTCTCCGTTTTTTATATACCACTATGGTACTCGTTAGAAAGATAATAAAACACTGTTAATTTGGTGTAATTTTTTTTCTTTAAAAAATATCGTATATAAAATATATTAACGTTTAAAAATTATGGGAGGAAACATGAGAGATAAAAATCCAATTTTTTTTTTAATTTTTTTTCTTAAAATCAATTAATGTCACATGGTACACTCAAGGGGGAGAATGATCTCTTTGAATGCCACGTAGAATTTATTGCTTTCAATTATATAACGAGAAGGGTTAGAAGGATACAAAAAACACATTGAATCACGAAATATAACAAAATGGGTCAATAAATATAACACAATGCCAATAAATATAACACAATGCTAAGGGAAAATGATACAATGAATTACATAAATGACACAATGACGAAAATAAAGAAAAGACACAGTGTAATATGAAAGACACAATGATATAACACAAATTCTAAAAACTACAAGTTAAAAATCCAAAAAATCAAAAACCTAAAAACTAAGATCATATGTTTCGATGAAATATACAGTGACAGAAAAATAGGAAGTCGTAAAAATGGTACTAAACGGAGTCCAATTGAACTCATTCAAGCGGTATTGAAACCGTCTCATCGAACTCTACGATCTTAGTTTTTAGGTTTTTAATTTTTTGGATTTTTAGCTTGTAGTTTTTAGAATTTGTTTTATATCATTGTCATGTATTGATAATGATTTTTTAATGTTGTGGTTTGAATGTTTGATGCCAATTTTATGTACGTATTGATTAAATGAATTATTTGTTTTAACTTTTTGTTTACTTTGTTATGTCCCGCTTACGAATTTCGTGAAAATAACGTTAAAAGCGACAGACGTTTAATCATGCAACATGTGGTGGCGTTGATAGCTAAAAGATAAGGGGGTACATGCACCAATCGGCATATGTCCTGATTGTTTAGTGTTATGTGTCTTATGTCCAATGCTTAACGCAAAACTACTATCGAGTCAGATGTCTCATTGGAAGCAGTCACTATATTACTATGGGGTAAAGGTAAGGTTGTCTACATCTTACCCTTCCCAAACTCTAACTTAACTTTGTTATTGGTGAGATTTACTGAGTATGATGATAATGACAAGTTTCGTTTACTCCATGCACAAACCAAAGTTAGATATCATGTTATATTTTGCTTCATGTTATCTTTTAAAGTATTAATTAATTATGACAAAGTTATTTCATTTTATTTATATCTTTGGACATGTCATCTTATATTTTATTCACCCGTGAAGTTCACAGGTCTCTAACCTAGTTCTAATAATAAACAAGAAAGATTATACGATTTCAATTAAGAAAATCACATAACACACACAAAAAAAAAAAAAAAAAAACAAAGACTTTTCTTTTACACGTAGGGAACCATCACAAGGATTTGTCAAATGGCTTAGACCATGGGGTGTGGTCTTGGTAAGGGTCTTCAGTGGCTGAGGTGGATGGGGGTGCCGACGGCAAACACCCCCCCCCCCCCCGATTTGATTTCGGCAAAAACGGCACAATCTCACTGCCCTCCCCGTCCCATTTCTCAATGCATATTTAAAATTCTTACCGTTTGAAAATGACCGTTTGGAACCATTTAAAAAAAATTTAAATATTTTACCCCACACCAAACTAAAGAATCAACACTTTTTATACACTTTCTCACCTTTCATAAACTTTTTATATAAATATTCATGGATCCAAGGCGTCCTTTCTTCCCAAACACACCCGTTAACCCCTCAAACCAACCCCCGTTCGGATTTTCTAACACACCCGGTACTCCCGCGTCACAACCACTATCCTTTGGCGCGTTTAACACCTCTATGAATCCATGGCAATTGCAACAACAACAATGTCAAATGCATCAACATCAAATGCAACAACCTCAATGGCAACCAATACCCGAAACATAAACACAACACGAGCACGATTTTGTTTCTTTGGCCTCGCACGATGATCACATACCCGAAACCCAAGTCCCCACCCTACAAAACCAATCGGCCCGAAGAAAAAAAAAACCCGTCAAAAAGGGGAAAAACGGGCCCAAGATGAAGGTCCTAGTACCAAGGCCGATTCCATTCCTTGGACTCCCATTGAGTTGGAGGCGTTAGCACAAACTTAGGTTATCGCTTCTACGGACCCAATACTAGGTAAATTTTATAATTTTTTTAAAAACCTTTCGGATATATATATATATATATATATATATATATATATAGGATTAGGTTCCATTAGGAACCCCCATTTCATGAAAGAACTAAAGAACTCTCTTAAGCCAATAATAGTATGCCATGTGTCCTTATTTTGTTGTTATTAAGAAAGGGTACAATGGTAAATTATAATTAACTATTATTAATCAAAACCTAATTTATTATTATTATAATACATGTCAGAACACATCTCTCTCTCTCTCTTTTAATACTTTATTTTCTATCTCTCTCATTTCAAAACTCAAAACTCACTGAACATCTGTCTCTTCTCTCTCTCTAATTCATATATTCAGAGATCTATAATAATAATAATAACAACAACAACAACAACGAACATGGGGACGAAGAAGGTGATGGTGGTAGGTGACGCAGGAAGCCGGAGAGGAAGACGGCACCGGCGCCGGTGACTTCACCATGGATCAAATCTAGATATGAAGGCAACGGCGGTGGTGAGAAGGCAGAAGACGAAGACGAAGGCGACGGTGGTGGTTAGTGTTTATGGGTTCGATGGTGACGGTGGCTGTGGTGGGTTCGATGGTGGCTTGTGGTGGGTTCGATGGTGGCTTGTGGTAGGTTCGATAGTGGTCTGATGATGGTGTTCAGGTATTATTATTATTATTATTATTATTATTATTATTATTATTATTATTATTAGGGTGATTATTATTATTTTTATTAATATTATTATTATTTTTGTTGTAAGGAAACAGTGGTGTTACAAATCTGCTCGAAAACAAGATGAGGTGGATGATGGTGGGTTGTATGAGATGGAGGTGTAAATGAAGGAGGTGGCATCTATATGGTGGTGACAGTGGTGAAGGAGGGGGTGATTTTGTGGGTTACAAAATAAAGATTACAGGATAGATGGGTGAATCCACTAAAGATATGTAGGCACAGACAAAACACAAGTTTGTGGACAAGGTATGATGTTTTTTGCTTTGGATTTGTGATTTTTGTTTGTTTACATTGGTGTAAGGTTGTTAGTAGGAATATTTGTACACCAAATTTACCGTATTATTTTTTTTGGAATGTGAATGAAATTTATCAATCGGTGTATTGACCATTCCTCCCTTTTTGAGGTAATTTTGCAATTTTTCATTACATTGGTGTAAAAAATAATTTCTTTTTATTCTAGTTTTTTTTTTCATTAATGTTAATGGGGGTTTTACAAAATGTAAACTGTGTAATCTACAAATGTAAAATTGTGTGGAAACTGTGTGTTTACACTTATGTAAACTGGCGCAAATGATGTTGCTAACGGGGGTTTTACACTGGCGTAAAAGAAAATGGGTTTGTTTTTGTTGTAAAATAAATGAGTTAAAAATAACTGTTTACACTAAACAGAAAAATAGAATAAAGTTTTTGTTGTAAACGATGTTGCTAATGGGGTTTTACACTAGGGTAAAAGAAAATTGTTTGTTTTTGTTGTAAAATAACTGATCGCTAACGGATTGGTAACATAGGAAACATAATGGTGTGTTTACACTAAAGAGAAAAATAGAAGAAAGTTGTAGAACATGATTTTGTTTATACTAATGTAAACTTTTTGTGTACAATATGTTTTGACTTACAATATGTTTTTCTCCTTTTTGTGGTTGATAGGTGACCAAGAAGATTTTTTCGGTTCAAGTTTGATGTTTTACGATGGAGATCAAGAAAAACGAAGAACGACTAGTTGCTTACATGTATGTATAGTGGTTTTTGTGGTTTTACATTGATGTAAAGTTCTACTTTTTTATGCTATCATTCGATTCTTGCATCTTTTATAGATTCACAAAGTGTAAACCTTTTGTTTTACACTGATGTAAAAGGTGTAAACAATGTTTGTTGATGGTATGTTGTAAAAGAAATAAAAAAAATAATAATAATGCAGATTGTTTAGTTTGGGAGAGAGATCGAAAAATTCAATTTTTGGGATATGGGAATGGGAGGTGGTGGGGTCAAGTGGGAAGGAAAACGGATGAGAGAAAGTGGTGTTGCTTTTACCATAATACCCCTCCATGATTATTATATTATTATCTTCATTCAATAAAGTAACAAGTGGTGCAAGATGACAAAAAAATGATGTGGCACAATATTATCCATTAGATCATCTAAGATCAATGGCTATTAATGGTTCCCGGTGTTCTTTCACGAAATGTATGTTCTCATTTTACCCTTTCCCTATATATATATATATATATAGGTTAGGAGTTGGGTAGAAAGTGGCATTTGTCTAAGAAGTGTAAGAAGCCTCATATAAATGACATGTGGCATTGCTAATAATAATAGAAAGGGGTAAATTAGTAATTGACAAAGTAGAATAATTTTCATAAAAAATATTATAATTACAAATTATCATCTAATTATGACATTGAGATCAGTTATCAAATCCTATTTTCTTGCTAGGAAATTACATTTTCAAATCACAACATATCATCTTCGTATCTTCATCATATCACTGACGATTTTCTCTTTTATTTATATATATCCTTTCCTATTTCTTTCCCATTCAAAGGATTACGCGTTGTTTTTTTATCAAAAAAGAATTCTATATATCGAATTCCATTATGAATGTCAACACAACTTTTGAATATAAAACACTATATCATGAACTAACAGACATTAAAACACACTAAGATAAAACTTATTAAGATAAAACACAATATCTTCAACTATTAGCCATTCAAAATACACTAACATTTAACTTATGATATAAAACACTACACCATGAACTAACCATAGAAACATACGAACATACAACTTATGAATATAAAACACCAATTCATACACTAACAACCATTAAAAAATGATAAAACACTAACAGTTTTGATAAAACACTATGTAAAGAAATAAATACCGGTAAAACACTCTGCCAAGAAATAAACACTCATAAAACACTCTGCCAAGAAATAAACACACGTAAAACACTCTGCCAAGAAATAAACACTAATAAAACACAACAACATCGAGATTACACACCCCTTCACATCAACGCCTTCACTAGATTGCTCTTTTTATTTGTTAACACATCTTCAATCGGATCTGTTGTTTTAGACTTCATCTTCTTACCTATAATTGCATAAAAACACCACAAATATGTTTAGGGAATATTGTTTAAATGATGAGGAAAAAGGGTTTTAAATCTTACGTTTGTATTTTGCACCAAAGTGTATATAAATCCATGATTTTTGTGGATTATTGTTTCCTATAGCAGAGAGTTTTCAAAAGTGGAAATGTGCATGAATGATGGAGTGGTTTCAACGATTTTTGTTTTTGGTCCCTTTTAAAACACAAGTACATTTACTAGAATACCCCTACATGTTTTAATTTACTACTAATTATAAAACACTAATTACAAAAATGCCACTCATTTAATCTACACCATTAAAAATCTAATCCAAGGGTTGAAAACACTTCCTAGACTTCTTAGGAAAACACTACTTTCTACAAGAACCCCACCCTATATATATATATATATATATATATATATTTTAAAATTTTGGTTTTGTATTTTTTTTAGTATTATTGTTAACTAACTTTTTCTTAATATAATTGTAGCTACAAATCGGAAAAAAGAAGGTTTTTGGAACCAAGTTGTTAAGGAATTTTTCAAGTTGTTACAACGTGAAGAATATCGTCGGGTTCACTCCGTTAGTGTAACATCGCAAAATTTTCAGATTTTAATACGTATATTATTATTTTATTTTATTTTTTTCATCATTCAAAGGGTGCCTAAGTTTCATTTTCCGACCACACAACTTATATATATATATATATGTATATATATATATAAATATAATAATATTAATAATAATAATAATAATAATAATAGTAGTAGTAGTCATAATAATAATAACACACACACACACCCTTAAAACAAACCCAATATCCTTTCCTTCTTTCCTAAGCCCAAACCCAACCACCCTTCTCCTTTCCTTTATAATCTTCGGATTGGGCCCTGCTGAGCCCAAGGGGGGCGGCCCAACCAGCAGCCCATATCAACATAAACTTACATCTGTTAAAAAAAAATATATATATATATATATATATATAAACTCTGATCCCTGGACTCGAACCGGGGTCAGAGGTGCAATCCCCACACGCCACCACCACTTGATCTACACTTCACATTTGTTTTAATACTAACTTTACTTATATTTAAGCAAAGCCCCCTTCTCTTCTTTTTCCTTCCTTCTTCGTGATCAACAGCAGCAGCATTGACAAAAAAAAAAATTCCATCTTTGATCTTGCATAATTATAGTAAGTTATAAATCAATTAACTACTGGTTGACTTGTTTGCCTATACATTGTCGCGTCCATTACACGTCAATTACGATTAATTGATCCAATTCACGCGTCAAACATTAACATCAAGGTCAACCATTCCAATAATACGAACCAGACATTATACTATAAATTGAACCTCTGTGAACCTTCTCAACTCGCCATTATCTCTTTCTCAATCCCCAATTATTCTCAATTATCCTCTGTTCGTGTTATACAAATCGCGATTTGACTATGTCGTTGACTGTCCAATTATACCCGAAACATAATTGTAAGTTTGTTATTTTTTTTTGTGGGATTTGTTATTCGGCATGTGCACGACATTAACCCCATGATTGATTGGGTTAATGTCGTGTGTATTGATCAATTGATAAATCTAGGGCTCGAAATTGTATAATTTGGGGAAGAACAAGTCTGTGTTATTTGGTATTTATTTTAAACTAACAGCAACCAAACACAACCACTGGCTTGGACCAGGTGGTTGTGTCTGGTGCCCACAAGCAAGACCACGCGGGTTCGATACCCAGCTGTGGCGTTTTATTTTCTTTTTTTTTTGTTGATTTTATTATAAACAAACAAATATATATATATTACATTTAAACTTATAAATTCATTTTTAAATATCAAAACCCTTTTATAAATTCTAAAAAAATTATTTATAACAAATCTGATGTCAAAGCTTTATCTACAATTTTTATTTTTCTGAAATTCATTTATTTAATATTTATAATAATTAAATCAATTTTACACTATTATATTTATAAAAATCCATTAAAATATCAAAACGATCTTATAAATTTCCACAAAAATTATCCTAAGTTTTTATAACATTAAACTTTTCAGAAATGATTTTTATTTCTGAAAAATCATTTATTTAGTATTTTTAATCAATTTTTGTTAGATTTAATCATAATTAAATCATAATAAATTCAATTTTTATTATTTTTGCACCAAAATTTTATACAATTTATTTTTAAATATTTAGAACAGAAATATGATTTTTAAAATAATAATTCTTTGATTTTAGTATTTTTGAATATTAAAGTTAAGATTTGACAATTTGTAATAAATAGATTTAATGATCTATTTTAAAGAAAATAATTTTATAAAAAATATTTTTATACTTTAAACACATTATTGTGATCATCTTAAATTTAATTTTCATAAAAAGATTTTTGGTTATTTATTTACTAAATTTCTCTCAATTGGCGAATATTTTTAATATTAATCAAACGAGCAATTATCCCCAATTCGAAGCCCTAGAAACTTATACATTTGTAGATTTGATAGACTTAGACATATTTATTACTTTATTATAGAGTGATACTTGATACTTTTGGGCAACACAATTATCCAAATTTCTCAACAGATATAACATTTTACCAAGGTGAGTTTTACATAGCCCCTTTTCTATTTATCACTATTTTTGGGGTGAAACATGTTACAACATCATTTATGCAATTCAATCATCAATGTGTCTATGTGTTTTCTATGTTGCATTATGTCTTGAGCATGATTAGAGTAAGCACCACTCTAGCATAATCATTAACTCCGTACAAGCCGACGGTATACATTGATAGATCTATTGGACTGACAATCCCACCCGGATACGTGCCTCCTACAAAGGTAGCGTGGGTGTTTGTTATCGTATAACATATTCAAGTGGACCATGAGCGTATGGTATGTATCATATTATAACAGTCACCAGGGTTGGTTATGCACTCGATTTATTTCTAGTATGTTCTCACATATGGACTAGATTGACATGACACATGAATTGCACAACATTTTTTTATTCAATTATTAAAAACCTATGTAATTCTCACCAACTTTTGTTGACCCAAAACATTTTCAACTTAACATGTTTCAGGTTCTATTTGCTTGAAGATTTGAATTGATGCTTGAAGATATGTGTATAGTTGTATTCAATTTGATGTACAAATTCTAGAACAATTGTATGTAATTCATTTAAATTATTTAATGGAATTTATTATTCACCATGAGCTACTGAACAATCATCAATACGTGACATCCCGATGTTTCCGCCATCGGTTGGGGTGTTACAGTTAGTACCAAGTGTCGGGACTTGATGGGAAAATGCCAACTTTTTGCGGGTTTTTATCAAAGAGCTTGGAATAATCGTACGTTGGGACAAAGTGATGAGAATGTGTTGAAGTTGGCTATTGAAACATACACCGAAAAGCACGGGGCGTTTGGGTACATGAAACCGTATGAGATTTTGGTGAAGTGTGAAAAGTTCAAACCAGTGCCTAATGAGGTGGAACAAGCGAAGAGGTCTAAAACGAGAGCATCGGGGAGTTATAGTGGTGGTGGGTCGGATGCTCGTTGCACTATCAATATAAATGACGACCCGGAGTTTGAAGACGAGGCTCCACCAAGTGAGAGGCCGATTGGTAGGGACCGCGCCAAGAAAGCGGCGACAGGCTCAAAAGGCAAGGGTGTTGATACCGGCCACGCATCGAAAGATAAGGCGGTGGAAAAACTTGAAGAGTTGCTAAAAAACTTTAGCGAATTTAAACAAGAGCAAACGGAGAGGTACTTGGAAAGAAAGAAGGAGAAAGAAGAAGCGGCGGCGAGGGATTTGGCGAGGCTAGAGATGGAAAGGAAGGAGAAAGAAGACGCCGCGGCGAGAGACTTGGCGAGGTTAGAGTTGGAAAGGGAACGCCTCAAAATGGAAATGTCGAGACAGGAAACAACCGAATTCGCCTTGATGAGAGAACCTCTCGATAGCCTTGATGAAACGGAACGTGCGGTGGCGGCGAAAATAAAAGACAAAATCGCCAAAAAATGGGTTGGAGGAGCGTTTGAAAGAGCGTTTAATTGATAGTTGTTTTTTTATTTCCGGTTTTTTTAATGTATTTTCGGTTTTTTTTTTAATTTTCTATGTAATTTATTTTTATGTTTAATGAAAAAATATTTTAATGAAATCTAATGTATAAAATAAATAAAAGAAGGAAATTAATAAAAAAAAGGAAAGAGGGAACCATTTCCCCTACAAGGATGAGGGGAAGGGGGAAATTACGTGACGTTGATGTGGACGAGGGGGAGGATAACCACAACCCATAGCCTTAACTCCTAGTCAATGAGTATCACGGTTAGCACTTATAATTGTCAGCGGTTGTTCAGTTACATCAATAGAAACTTTATCTAACAATAATTCCATCAACAGTAATTAAATTACAGTTGGTCATCTAGATTGCCACTAATGCACAAGTTATTATTATTTTTTTTAACGGCCAACAATTTGGAATCACTCACACAACACTGGAGTATCATCGTGCCACCAATGTTGTCACGCGATCATATTCCACCACCATGTCACCAATTCAGGAGGAAACTCATAATTATGAGAAAACCCCCTTTGTGAGATTCGAACCCGGGATCTTATGGCCCCTAAGTCTTATCTCACCATCAAGATGCCACTAGGCTATAATGCCTTGGGCGATGCACAAGTTATTGACCACCAATTACCAATGCTTGTAGTTGTTGCTAATTATAGTAACTTATTAGGTATTACTTATGATTTTCTACCACTAAGTTGCTATTGATCAACTTCCATTGATAATCAACATGGAAACCTTTTGTTAAATATGTGTTCCACACCAGGGCCGGCCCTGAGCATGGGCCGGGTGGTCACCGGCTCAGGGCCCAACTCACAAATGGGCCCAACCTTTTTTTTAAATACACACACACACACACACACATATATATATATAGGTTTAGGATCCTGTACAAAGTAGATTTTTCGTGAGAAGTACTAAGAATTGACATGTAGACATCATGTTTTGGATTTAGGAATGATGTTTTAGGTTGTTTTAACTTGAAAAACACCAAACAAAACAATCTAAAACACAATACAATGTATTATAGCCATTAAATTTAAAAAACAGCTAAAACACACTACTTAACGCTTAAAACACACTGCTAATGTTCTTAGTATGGTGTTTTAAGTTTAAGCCTAAAATTCATTGTTTTCGGTTTTTAATTGTTATGTTTGGTGTTTTTATAGGAAAAATAATCCAAAACATCACGACTAAGTTCAAAAAATGATGCCTAATTATCAATTTTTAATACTTCTCACACTTCTCACAAAAAAACACTTTGTACACGATCTTGACCCTATATATATATATATATATATATATATATATATATATATATATATATATAGGAAAAAGATCAAATATGAACCAAGAGCCTAGTTAGGAATTTAGGAACCAATCTGAGCCAGTCATCTTTGATCTTGATCTAGGGGTAGTTATATAATTAGACAATTAAATATTATATTTTAATTTAATTAAAAGTTTTATATATGGCAGTTAATTATCTTCCTGCAATTAATATGTAAGTTTTTTTTTGACTTTTCTTAAATCTCTCAACCTATTATCATCTCTAATCCCAAATAAAAAAAAAACACGTTCGATTGAATTCGATTGAATCGAAATAACTTCCAGTCGAATTGAGAAGATTTAAATTGATTGAATTGAAAAAACTTTCGATTTAAAAGAATCTAAAATCGGCCAACGATTCAGATTTCCAAGTTATGGATAATAATTCTATACATGAAAACATTGAATCACAATCTCATGTGATAGAAGATCATGAAACACAATCACAAGCTTTGTTTCTAAATAGTGTTGAAAATCAAGGGATTTATGTATTGTTTTTATTTTTTTTAATTGTTTTTCGTGCGAGAATCACGTTTTTTTGTGATTTCTATTTGGATTAGCCTTATAGTGTGGTTTATTATTGATTTGTAAAATAGTTGTTTTGTTATAAGTTTTTTTTATCATAATGTATATCTGTGTTGATGATGTTGAATGAAAAGAAAAAAAATGATATACATCAATGTATAACTGATGTACACCGTTATATATATGTGTTTGATGATGATGATGAATGAACAAAAAAAAACTGATATACACCAACGTACACTTCAAAAACGAATATACACCAATGTATATCTGTGTACATCAATGTATATCTGTGTTGATGATGAATGAAAAAACGAATATACACCAATGTATATCTGTGTTGATGATGATAAATGAAAAAACCAATATACACCAATGTATATCTGTGTTGATGATGTTGAATGATGATGAATGAAAAAACGAATATACACCAATTTATATCTTGTGTTGGTGATGATAATGAATGAAAAAATGAATATACACAAATGTACACTGTTGTATATATACCGAGATATAATTTTAATAGTATATATAATAAATACGTTTGGGTATACCATAAACACTAATTTGCTGTTTTCAAATATACATGAGTTTTTTATTAATCTATATACCTAATAAACAAAAGTCCATGAGGACACTTGGCACTCCCACATTCATCCTCAATTGTGGAGCCAATCATATTGTGCCAAGTGTCTCATTGTGAGAATTTATAAAATTTTTCTTTTTTCTAAAAATCAAAAATCATTTATTTCTTTTGTTCAAAATTGGTCAAGAGTTTTATTGACTTTCCTAAATCACGATTATCATTATGACCATTCCTAAAACACAATCAAATCCTTTAAATGAGTTTAGGTTACAGCTTCATCTCTGCCTCCTCTATACGAATTCGCATTATGCATCTGACTTAGTGATTTGTTTATTTATTTATTTTTGTGCAGGAGAAGTATGGTCCAAAGGGCCTAGCTAAAACGTCAAATGGAACGCCTGGAAAACCAAACAGTTCCGCAAAGCCTAAACCAGAGGTTGACATAAATGTTGGATTGTCGGAACGTCCTCCATGGTTTTGCAGGTTTGCTCATGAAGTCTACAGACATAAAATTAGGGCAACATAGAAACCATCCTACATGTATATTATCATCTATAGCAACAAATGGCATGTCTTTTTTTTCTTAATATTTCATAAATTCATACATGACATGTTATTTGTCGTCTTAGGGATATCACATGCCAACTGATTTGAAATTTAATATATATTATGAATATATTGTTTAACTTTTTCTATCAACGATTCATATTTTTTTCTTTAAACATATAAGTGTGTATCTTATTAACGAATTTTGTAGGTTCTAATGTTAGAAGAGAAGATAGATGAATAAACATTGCATCTTGGCCATATTTTAGTTGATAATTTTAATTTTTTTTTTCTGATTTGTTTTTGTTTTTTTATCAACAAATTTGTTTTTTTATCAACATATTTTTTGGTTGTTTAGACTGCTCGGGTTTTGATTAAAGATCATTCGGTGTTTGATTAGGCGGCTTTTAATACACGAGTTTTTTCATCTCGATATACAGGATGGGCAATTATTAGCTTCAATCCCAGAGACGGTTCACCTCACGGTAAGAGTTTCTAATCTTCTTTATTTAGTTGTTCATCAATATTTCCCATGCTCATGTTATGAATTACATTCAATTTACCTCTAAAACGATTATTAGGTTCAGTTATAGATAATAAAAATGTATTGTTTTTGGATTTATGCGTAAATTTATAAAGAAAAAAATGGTTTGGAAAACGAAGTCTTCAATTTGGGTCGTTTTTAAAAGGTGTTGTTAAAACGGCGTTAGTGGCAATTTGTTAAATGTGTCATATTCCAAGGCTGTTTTTTATGTTCATGCTTTGTATGATAGAGATATTGATAAATTGAAGATATGTCACGTTTTCACGTTTTAGTCTCTTTACTTCTTTTTTTTTTAAAAAAAAGCAAAAAAATGAGAATGAGAAAGGAAACTGACGTAAATTAGGAACTCATTAAATTTCCTTATTACATTCAAATTACTCACTTCCTAAATTTAGTGTAATTTATATTGGTAATAAATTACATTTTGAATTTTGAATTTCAAAATTCAAATTAAAATTAAAAATATTTAAATTCGAATTATACAAAATTTCAAATTTTGAGTTTTGGTTAATAATGGTAAAAATTACACATACTAATTATCCTTTTAATTACACATTTAATAAGATTCAAAGTTTCTACATAAGTAGTGTCAACTCTCCAATTAATACATTAATTGATCCTATTAATTGTGTTATATTATTCTAATATTAGTTTAGCTTATATTGGTAATTAGTTAAATATCGAATTTTGAATTTCAAATTTCAATTTTCAAATTCCAAATTAAAGTTCGTTATAGGTGAATTGGGGTCAACGCCATAGGTGAATTGGGGCAAGTTATTAAACACTTTGACCGAAACATTAATGAATGATTTTCGATTTTTAAAAAATTATTTTTTTTATAAAAACATTAATGACTATTTTTTGAATTTTAAAAATAGAATAGTCATTAAATGTTTTTTATTTTAAAAAAATTAAAAATCTGGATTATAGTGTTTAGGAAAGTTATTAAACACTTTGACCGAAACATTAATGAATGATTTTCGATTTTAAAAAATATTTATTTTTATAAAAACATTAATGACTCTTTTTTGACTTTTAAAAATAGAATAGTCATTAAATGTTTTTTATTTTAAAAAAAGTAAAAATTTGGATTATAGTGTTTAGGAAAGTTATTAAACACGTTGACCGAAACATTAATGAATGATTTTCGATTTTTAAAAAATAAATTCTTTTATAAAAACATGACTCTTTTTTGAATTTTAAAAATAGAATAGTCATTAAATGTTTTTTTATTTTAAAAAAAATTAAAAATCTGGATTATAGTGTTTAGGAAAGTTATTAAACACTTTGACCGAAACATTAATGAATAATTTTCGATTATTAAAAAATAAAAAATTTTATAAAAACATTAATGACTCTTTTTTGAATTTAAAAATAGAATAGTCATTAAATGTTTTTTATTTTAAAAAAAATTAAAAATCTGGATTATAGTGTTTAGGAAAGTTATTAAACACTTTGACCGAAACATTAATGAATAATTTTCGATTATTAAAAAATAAAAAATTTTATAAAAACATTAATGACTCTTTTTTGAATTTTAAAAATAGAATAGTCATTAAATGTTTTTTATTTTAAGAAAATTAAAAATATGGATTACAGTGTTTAGGATAGTTATTAAACACGTTGACCCAAACATTAATGAATGATTTCGATTTTTAAAAAATAAATTTTTTTATAAAAACATTAATAACTCTTTTTTGAATTTTAAAAATAGAATAGTTATTAAATGTTTTTTATTTTAAAAAAACAAAAAATGTGGATTATATTGTTTAGGAAAGTTATTAAACACGTTGACCTTAACATTAATGAATGATTTTCGATTTTTAAAAAATAAATTCTTTTATAAAAACATGACTCTTTTTTGAATTTTAAAAATAGAATAGTCATTAAATGTTTTTTATTTAAAAAAAAAAATTAAAAATCTGGATTATAGTGTTTAGGAAAGTTATTAAACACTTTGACCGAAACATTAATGAATAATTTTCGTTGATGTAAAATAAAAAATTTTATAAAAACATTAATGACTCTTTTTTGAATTTTAAAAATAGAATAGTCATTAAATTTTTTTTATTTTAAGAAAATTAAAAATCTAGATTACAGTGTTTAGGAAAGTTATTAAACACGTTGACCCAAACATTAATGAATGATTTCGATTTTTAAAAAATAAAAAACATTTATAAAAACATTAATGACTTTTTTTTGAATTTTAAAAATAGAATAGTTATTAAATGTTTTTATTTAAAAAAAATTAAAAATTATGGATTATAGTGTTTAGGAAAGTTATTAAACACCCGGCTGTGGAGTAGTCCGGGAAGCAAAAGGTGGAAGAAGATTTACACAATGTGGGGTTAGCAACGATTTCGCAAATATGGAGCGCGAGAAATTTAAAGACTTTTGAGGACAGGTTTGTCTCTGATAATACTATTTGCGGGCGTCATCCTATCGGTGTTTTTCTACATGTAAGTAATGTTATATACGTAATTACCTCTCGCTGAAGTTCATTGATTATTTATTTGAAAACTGAATGTCCATTTGGTATTTGACTTTTGACTTATATGTGGATTTTTGAGGTATCACAGCTAATTCTATGATTTTGATCGCTTAAAGCTCATATAATCGCTTTTAAAACGCACATCCAAACACACTGTTTTTTGTATTGTTAGTTTACTTGATCTTAGTACTTAAATATTTGTAGGCAACACTCTGAAATGAGTAAGCATATCGATGTTGATGCAAAGTTAAGGAAGTTCTAAGTTGCTTACTCAGAGACCTTGAACGGTAGCTTTTTTATCAAATGCAAGCATATGGGTTATGTGAATTAGTTGATTAGTTAAAAGAGGGTTATAAAATGTTGTTTTAGTGGTGTAGGTTCATGTTTGTTTACTTATAAATTGGTCGATTTGGGTAATGTTCAACTTTTCCAATGGGTCAAATAGGGTAAAAGTCGCCAACAGTGTGTTTATGGTGTTTTGATTAGATTGATGTTCCTTTATCTAATACATAGGCCATAGGTGAATTGGGGCAATCTTCCCTTTTCTTAACGGGTCGATTTGGGTAATGTTTGCCTTTTCAAAGGTGTCAAATAGAATAAAATATGCTCGAAGCTTTTTTAGCGGGTCGATATGGGTAATGCTCATCTTCTCAGACGTGTCAAATTAAATTGTGAAATTTAGGTGGTAGTTAGTTTCTTATTTTCATTTTTATTACTTTCTTATTGTTGAATATGCCATAAGTCTATTTTTAACACATACCATTTAAGTCGCCTTATTCAGGTTGGATTGTATTTAAGAAACCCTGTATTCTCACATGGCCAGCTTTATGTCGCATTGTCAAGAGTTAAAAGCAGGGCAGGCGTGAAGTTACTTATACTTGATGCTGGTGGGAAACTGATGCCTAAAACAAAAAATGTGGTTTATAAGGAAATTTTCAGCGATATTTGAATAAATGTGTATTCGTTGCTTTTAAATTTTAATAAAATGTTTCTACTTTATTTTTCTTATACGTTATACTACTCCAAATAATCGTACGTTGTTGAACTGCGTGTCAACGCGGGCAAATATCTAGTTACATAATAAATGATATTGAACAAAAGACATTAATACCCCTTTATTAAAATAACAATTAATTAAAGTTTTACTTATTTACAATCATGTCATTGAAGATGGATGGCTCAGATTGGTTCCTATAGTTCCTACTTAAGGGTTGGTTCATATTTGAACCCTACCATATATATATATATATATATATATATATATATATATATATATATGTTGCTACAACAAATATGTGTTCGGAGAGGGTCTGAACGTTCCAAGGTCGTCAAGCTTCTGACCTCGTCTGCTGCTTAAAGGGTTGGACCAGCAGCATGAAAGAACTCGTCAGAAAGGGTAAAAGGGTTAAAGGGTTTCGGTTCACCAAACGCAAGTCGTGGTGTCCCTCTACGTTGTAAACGTAGATGGGAGGTTCAAGAGTTTTGATATTTTAGTTGTTATGATTCTGATTTGGGATCAACCCAAAATCAGAATGTTGTTATTATTGGTTAACTTAAGAAAAGATAAAGAATAAGAGTATGATGTTGAAGAAAAGAACTCTTGATCCCAAGTTACAACTAGGGACCAACCACGTAAGCCTGATGAAGGCTGAGACTTGCGAGTAACAGAGCGTGATTCCGCATGTAGTGGCTGTTGGAGCCGGCTTGGATGTGGAATCAGCATGGTTGTAGATTGTTAAGAATGCATATCAGCAGCTCGAAGGCTTCAAGGCTTCAGCCTGCTGCTGCTGAAAGTCTTATTAAAGAGAATAACTCTAGAGAGAGTTTTAGAGAGAGAGAGAGAGAGAGAGAGAGAGAGGTCTTATACTCAGACCAATCCGAGTTGTATGGCATGCTTTGCCCCTCTATTTATAGAGTGGGGATGGGTAAAACCCTAATGGGCTTCCTTGTTGGGCTTGGGCTTGACCCACTCTTACATTTAATGATTTTGGTTTCTTGGGCTATTGGGCTTGACCCAATTGAGTACCCTACAACATCAATATATATATTAAATTCTATATTTAGGATATATATTTATGTATTATATATTCAGTTTTTTTTACTTCAATCCTCTTTACAAAATTTTGGGCCTACTCCGCACCTTCCAACTTTTTGCTAAGTGTATGCTTCAAAACTTGTAACATGTATCAATGTATGATGTAATTTTGCTTTTATCTCAAATAAAGCTAACTTTTAAGTCACCTAATCCTTTATGCCACTTATTTGGCCACCTCATACGTTGAAAAAAAAAAAAAAACACAATTAAACAAAGAATGACTAAAGAGTATTTTATTAGTAGACTAATATAATCCAAATGGTCACTATATTTTATAAGCTATATAAAACAACCTTCATTTGTTTACGACGTCATAAATTATATCTTATAGGTGACTAGTTTTTATCCCGAGAGCGTCCCGGGTTGAAAAATCTAATATAATATAATAAAATATATTATTATTATTTTAAACAAATCTCTACCATAAGTTATGATATTCAAATATAAAAAAAAAAACGAATCTCTGCGTCGGGGTATAAATCTAGTGCCATTACAAATGAATTCGTAAGTTTGTAATTGATCATTCTAAAAGAACTAACATGAAATAAAAAAAAAGTTAATTATTGAAATATCGAGCGCATTAGTCTAAGGGTTATGTGATGCGTTAAAAAATTCATGGGTACATGATCGGGTATATAGTTCGGGTATTTGGGTATGTTGTTTCGGGTAATCGGGTCGGGTATCACCTAATCCCAGACCCGACCCAAACCCACAATTTTTTTTAAACTAATCCCAAACCCGACACAATACCTGTCGGGTTACAAAAAATAGTCATTTTTTTCTCCGTTTTTTATATAACACTATGGTACTCGTTGGAAAGATAATAAAACGCTCGTTAATTTGGTGTAATTTTTTTCTTTAAAAAATCTCGTATATAAAAGATATTAACGTTTAAAAGTTATGTGATGAAACATGAGAGAGAAAATAATAAAGGTTAAATATTTAGATTTAGTAGATTAGGTATTTAATAGATTAGGTTAAATCATATTTATTCCTTTTTTTTAATTGGTTTACACTTGCCACATCACATCCTATGTGGCATCTCTCAAAGGAGAGATTGCATAAGAGTATGACATGTATGATTAATCCTTTTGCAATATATATATACTAGCTTATACCCCGGGAGCGTCCCGGGTTGAGAAATCTAAGTAAAGTGAATAAAATTAGAAGTATCTAAACTATAAAAATAACATTTATGTATCAACTTACATTAGATACTTTAAAAAAATATACCAAAAGATCCATTTCACCTTACAACATCAACACCTAAAACAGAATATTAAGATCCCAAGCACTTCAAGGGGACAAAGATTGTTTAGCACCAATACATTCAGTCAAAGGTCTTTAACTGCATACAATAAGATTTGAGCTATTTCAGAATATGGTAGAAAAAGAAAACATAGCAATTACCTGTTGGAGAGCGTCCCGGGTTGAAATATCTAATATGACATAATAAAATATCTAATATGACAACATAATTAATGACTTGCCAATATATGATTAATTATTATTATTATTATTATTATTATTATTATTATTATTATTATTATTATTATTATTATTATTATTATTATAAACAAATCTCTGCCATAAGTTATCATATTCTAATATAAAAAAAGGGTAATTGGGTCGGGTATCACCTAATCCCAGGCCCGACCCAAACCCACAATTTTTTTTTAAACTAATATATCCCGGGAGCGTCCCGGGTTGAGAAATCTAATTTGAAATATCAATTTTACACCTGAAATGGACTGATGCGTTTTACAGTTACATGCAGGAATGCTTCGGGTAGCATTTAACCTAAAACAATTAACAATGTATCTTCAATGTTAGTGCATAACCTTAAACACTGTATAACTCTAATATTAAAACCTAACCTAAAATAATATACAACTCCAATGCTAACACATGTTGTAAATAAAAATCATATTTACTGGTTTGAACATAACTAATGACTTGCCTATACATGATTAATGAATAACCTGAACACTTTGTGTTTTTTCCTGTATAAACATAACCACACAAAAAAATAGTCGTTTTTTTCTCCGTTTTTATATAACACTATGGTACCCGTTGGAAAGATAATAAAACGCTCGTTAATTTGGTGTAATTTTTTTCTTTAAAAAATCTCGTATATAAAAGATATTAACGTTTAAAAGTTATGGGAGAAAACATTAGAGATAAAAATCTAATTTTGTTTTTAAATTTTAAATTATTATTTTCCTAAAATAAAGCCTTTGCCACATGGGATGACACATGGCACACTCAATGAAGAGAATACCCTCTTTGAATGCCATGTCATTAAAATGGCTTTGGTTTATTATATATATATATATATATATATATATATATATATATATATATATATATATATATATAGATTTGACGGACTAACCAAATTACAACCACTTATAGGATCAAACATGGTTTGCGAATTCTGTCACGACCCGAAATACAATACTAAATAATCTGGCTTTGAGTTGTTATATCTTCCCGTTTAATGAATGATCGTGGTAAGGTTGACATGTTTAGTTAAACGGGTATGTCTGTGTTTCTTGTTTAATTAAACGAGTTGACCCGCTAACCCATTTAACAACCCACTAATCCAATTAATAAATGTACAACTAAATTACTACATGTCAACCCATATGACGCATTTAGATAATTATGCTAAATATGTTGTGTTGAGATTTCACGGTATCATGTAGATTTGATGTTGGCTCAAATAAAAATATTGATTGTGTGTAGAATGAACAATAATTGACACCCTTAATCTAACACACACGCGAGCTTTTGGGTACAAGTTCAATATCATTAGTGGGACGTGTAGTGTTGGAATTGATCGCAATTATGAGGAGTGGATGATACTCATGCATTTGGCAAATGAATTTAAATGCGTGAAGATGGGCAAGTGGTCATTGTTCAAGTATTTTTCTATTACAACTACAGAAAACAAGAAAGATTTGTTATCAGGGCTGACGTAATACGAGTATTTTGAAGTTAGGGCTCTAAGCCCTCAATCCAACAGAGCACTCAAATTTTAAAAGATTTTTTTTTTTTTATGCATTTATAATCAAAGTCCACTTATGCAAATTCTACTTGGCTGCCGTTCAACTCTTTTTTGGGGGTCAAATCTCGTGACCATTCTCTAAAGTTTTGCTAATCCTTCTAAGGTTTTCTTATTTAAACCTTTTGTTGAAACTTTCTCTAATAAGAAGCCAAAAACAAATTAATCATTACTCTATCCAGCTTATAATTATCAATTAGAAATGCAATAAACAAAGTTTGGTCCATAGTTACTATCAATTTTTTGTTCTTACTTCTAAATTCATTCTTTTAGTTATTTATATAGATTAAGATAAGATGTAGACATCAACCATGACACACAAGTAGCATTAGGATAACCAAACGTATCACAAGTATCATGTTTCTTCAAAGGGAATACAACACATATTCGAACCATATCGGAGGGTTTTTTTTTTTTTTTTTTTTTTCTTTTGAATGAAAAATTGTTATATCTCTTACACAAATAATTTTAAATTACACCAATATACTATTGTACCAATAATTATTTTATTTGATTGGATTTCTTCCACCATCCATCGGAGTCTCGGGCTCGGACCCTTCGATAGATCCGGCCCATTTCTTGTGTTCAGCACTAAGTTAGCCCATATAAACAACACACGTCGGTCACACAAACTGCACAGCTGTTTTAGTTGGGCTGACCAGATAAGTCAGGCTTCGTTTGGGCTTTAATTAGTGACACCAGCGGCCAGCCTCACACAAATGTTGGCCCATTTCCCCGAGTACATACACATAAACATTTAAAAAAAAAAAAAAAAAACCAGTTCGGGAACCAAAACCGGTAAAACCGCCCCAACCCGTAATCGGCAAACCGACACTAAAATCGGACAAACAAACCAGAACCAAGACCGAAACATGGACAAGAACCGGAATCGAACCAAAACCGGTACCGCTAAAAACTTATTGGAATCAGGAAAAAAAACAAAACTTTAAGGAAACAAAAAGATTTTGGTCATAAACACAAATAAAATTATATGTTCTTGTTTGAAAAAAAAAATCTAAAAGTTAAATTTTATGTAGTTTATATGATTTAAAAAAAAAAACAGAATCGAACCGAACCGGATAAGAAAACCAATTTGTGGCCAAATTGGGACGGAACCGAACCGGTTTTAAACCGAAACCGGCCAAAGACAAACTGGTTTGTGAAAACACCGTTATGTTCACGTCCTATACACACCTAGAGCGAGGTGCATATTTTCCTTTTCCCTGTTTTTGGTGAAAGCGGTTCGGGTTTGGAACCAATTGTTTAATTGGAAAAAGACAGGTTTGATTCGGTTTTAACCAGTTTCAATGGAAGCATTCTCAAACAGGCGGTTATCTCTGAAACTGCGTCCGCTTCTGAGCTTGGTTTCGATACAGGTTTGGAACCAGCTTATATGATGGATAACGCAGTAGCGCTTTATATCAGTTTTTAGCGCTGAAAGAAAGTAACCTCATAATCGTGTCAATCCTGGAGCAACTCTCAATCTAACTAGCAACATCATCAGCACAAATCATGGATTGAATTCGATTTTTGTGAAACCGTACACGGTTGGGTTCCTATGGCTGCTGCTGTTTGCTATGCAATATGCAGTCAACTGCTGGAAACATATAGAGATGGAGACCGAAATAATGTTATGTATTAGTCACAACATCAACTTTAGAGATCCGAAAAGTGACAAATGTAAACAAAATCAAGATTTAGTTCAGATTCTAAATTCCAAAACAAGGGAAAGTTTATCTGCGACCAGGATGGTTACCATCTGCTGGCGGTTGCTGCACCTGTGCTCCCTGAAAACCGCCACTAGCATGAGTGGTTGCTGCCACAGAACCATAATTAGTATTGGTTGCTTGCTGCATAGCCTGCCCTTGTGTCCCAGCAGGGCCTGATGGTGACTCAAAGCTGGTTCCTCTGTGCGCCTCATAGCCTGGCCCACCGAACTGCGGTCCTCTTGCAGGTCCACCAGGCCCCCTTTGTCTATCGTACCCAGTTCCACCAGGTCCTCTGTACAAATCGTAACCAGGTCCTTTATGAGAGTCGTAAGTAGGTGGGTTGGGGCCTCTTTGTGGATCATAGGCAGGCGCACCAGGTCCCCTTTGTGGATCGTAAGCAGGTGCACCAGGTCCCCTTTGTGGATCGTAAGCCGGTGCACCAGGTCCTCTTTGTGGATCATAAGCCGGTGCAGCAGGTCCCCGTTGTGGATCATAAGCTGGTGCACCATGGGCCCTTTGTGGGTCATAGGCTGGTGCACCGGGTCCTTTATAACCTGGAACAGCAGGTCCAGGTCCTCTGTAAACATCATAACCAGCCCTCGGAGCAGCAGGTCCGGATTGTGCTACAACAGCAGTATTCCCATCAGCAGCCGCACCACCTCCAGGGAGTGGGGCCCGCCCCTGCAACGTAATATGATGTCAAAATATATAATGAACTAAACGGAAACATCAAGTTATACACGTTTCATATGGAAATAGTAACATCAGGTTCATGGTTTAAAAAAACGGGTGAGGCGTACGCCTCGAGGCAAAACTCTATGAAAACGAGTCTGAGGCGCGCCTCATGGGGTTCAGATTGTACATACGCCTCTAAGGGCTGAGGCGCTAAGAAAATGTGTGCCTCAGGTGCGCCTTGGGTGGTCTAGGGTATTTCTTATGTTTTTTTTTTTTGGTGTTTTAGACTTTTTGGGTCAATTATTTTATTTTTGATGTGTGTTTTTGATGTTTTAGAGTTTTCTAGGTCAAATATTTTGTTTTTTATAGAGGCATAATTTTTATATTTATTTTTTGACTGCGCCTCAAGCTTACGCCTTGGTTCGCCTCGAGGCTTACGCCTCATGAGGCGAAGGGAAAACGCCTTGAGGCTCGTTTCCGTTCTTTTAAACTTTGATCAAGTTCAACAATTAAAAAGCCAAACCAAAAAAAAAAAAAACAGAGTTGTTCTAACCTGCGGAACATAGGGATCCTCGTAAGTGTTCTGTCCAACAGGATAATGACCAGAAGCTTCTTTGTCATTGTGCCCAGCGAAGCCAGCGTAAGGCCCAGCTGCTGCTGTATGAAGCGAGAAAAAAAATAACAACAATACAAGCAAAGAAAAATAATAATAATAATAACAACAATAGCAACAACAATAATAATAGTACTAACAAAAAATAATAATAGGATGATAAACAATAATAACAATAATGATAGCAACAACAACCACCAAACAATAACAATATTAAAAGTAAGATTACAAGTAACGTACCCGTCCTTCTATCAATTTCAGCCTGTTTCTTCAATTCTGCCCGAAGCTTTTCCACCTCACTAGCCATGGTCATATAGTTCTTTTCCATCACTTGAAGGGATTCAAGATGCTCATTATACAACTTCTTCTCATATTCAAAAGTTTGCCTGAAAAGACCACATAATAAAACTTCAATGATATTTTTATAAAATCTAAAAATATTGCCGGAGGGATTAAGGAGCATGATGCCATAACATCCAAAATAGCACCCTTAAATTAATACCTTTAAAGACAAACAGTTTCAGAAATCATCATCATCGTACTCAGTTAATCCCACCAGTAGCAAAAGCTAAGGTAGGGTCTGAGAGGGGTAAGATGTAGACAGCCTTACCTCTACCTCGTGGGAATAGAGGGGCTGCTTCCAGTGAGACCCCCGGCTCGATAGTGGTTTTGTATAAAACCTTGGACATAAGGCACATAACACTTAGCAATCGGGACAGACCTGATTGGTGCATGTACCCCTTGTCTTTTCGCTATCAACGCCACTACATGATGCATGATTAACCGTCTGCCATTTTTAACGTTATTTTCACGAAATTGGTAAAATAACGTTAAAAATTAGTGCAACTTTACTTTTGCCCCCAGAGGGCCACACATATATACATTATATGCGCATAGCCGTAAACAGTTTCACAAATGTTATCTAAAATGATATCCTCATTTCTCAACATCTATATCTACGATAAAACCTCTTTACATATTACATAACATGTTTCACAGAGAGCACATTAGCCAAGCATTATTATACTGAATACTACTATATCGAACATTAACATCTTTAAGCAGAAATATTACCTACAATGCTGATATTCCTGTCTAAGGCCCTCAAGTTCTGACATCAAAGCAGGGACCTGCTGCAACTCCATGTGAGCCCTTTGATTATCTTCCGTCAATTGGTGCACTCTCGAAACAAGTTCCTCCCTAGCTGCAAGCAAGCTTTGTGCATCCGCTCTTGCCTTATTCAGTTCCATCTTAAGGGGCTCTGCACCTTGAAGATCTGCTTCCATCTTCCCAATTTTATCTATAAGTCCCCTTATTTGTTGCTCTCTCTCTGATTTTACCGCTCCTACATGATTATGCAACATCTGCAGCTCATGTTGTATGGCTGCAAGATCCTGCCTCAAGGTTCCGTGAGTAGCAGCAAACCTCCGGTTTTCCGTTGCAAGTTTCTGCATCTCAACATGCTGTGCAGCAAGCTTCTGTTCCATTATTTCTGGATGTGGCGGCGGCATATCGTAGGGAGGAAAACCACCGTGATGAGGATGCATTTCATGAGGAATTGGATCATGATGTCCCATGCCAGGGCCAGGAAGAGGACGCCTTAAATGATGAGGTGGTGGAAGCCTACCTTTACTTCCCATTGTTATTAATAACTTACCCTGAAACTGGGTCAACGTCATAATCAGTATATCTCCAACAACTATCTGCACTTCAAAGTTACCTTATAACTAAATACTATTTAAATTAAGCTTTATCTTATTTAGGGGAGGGTTATCTTGAGAACGCTAAATATCGCGAGAACCTTGAGAACAAATGAGAAAACCAATCAAAATCAATCTTTTTCAATAAAAACCTAATTGTAATTAAAATATATCATTAAAAAATGAATTTTCTTTTCAAATAATTCATCTTTTCTTGCAAAAACACTCTAAAATTTACTTTTTACACATGTGTACACATGTGTAAATGAAACAGTTTACACATGTATAAACAGTAAATTTACACATGTATAAACAGTAAATTTACACATGTGTAAAAATAATTTATTTTTCGTATACGTTTAAATTTTTAGGCGTAAATTGTGTTTTTGAGATTGTATTTTAATAATAAAGACAAGTGTAAAAAGAAATTTTGAATAGTGTTCTCGCGGTTCGCACGGAATATATGTGTTCTCAAATTAACTTTCCCCATCTTATTTAAATACTTAAGTATATAATTACTAAATATTTACATAATAATAATAATATCCGAATATAATAAGTGTTTAAGGCCGGTCGGATTATCTTTACGTACACAGTTGCAGGCAAGTGTTCTTTTCATGGATTCAATAAATCAATTTAAAAACTAAAACTTATACAAACTACAGCACACCTGCAAACTGAAGCTTACTAGTTACTACTAGAGTAAAGCTTCCAAAAAGATAAATAGCCATAATAACAATTGTAAAAGACAAAGACAGGCGGTTTTAATCACGTGAAATTTATTTTCATCATAAGAATGCACTAAAGAGGACTATAAAAACCTTCTAAAGATGTACGGTTGCGTATATTATCAATAAAGGACCTGGCTTTATATAGCCTACAATGATCTAAAGATGCAACAGAATAAAACAAACGATCACCTACAAGTGCGGAGTCAACCAAAGAAGAAAGCAAAACTAATATGGCTTCCTCACACACGATCCGTTAAATAATCCAAAATACTATCCGTTAACCTGTTAGACACCGAACCGTGATCCACTTACCCGTAAACAAAACCCGATTAACCCAACTGTATCAAGGGCGAATCCAGCTTCAGGTGGTTTCTACGTTTTTACCTCCCGAACACCGCCTATCTACTGCAAGCTGCGTTTTACCTGATCCCATTCGTTAAAAAGGTATCGGTGTGTCCTATGCACTTTTCTGGTAACGGGTTCTCATGGTTAAAAGCATTTAGCCCCTAACTTAGTTTTGTAACTAGTTTTATACCCGTCCGACAATTTCAATGTAAGAAAATGAATATTAAAGGAAATTGTGTACCCAAAAAGCTTAATGGGTAAACTAGAAATTAATAAACATACAGCAACAATTACACACACACACACACACACAATTTATTCCACCTGATTATATAATGAAGAATATGAGGTGATACTTATAACTGATCTACTACATGATCAAGAACACAACTTTAGTCAGTAAGAAGATGACGTAATTGAGATACAAAGAGCATTGAAAGGAATTTGTAAACCCTAAAATGGGATAAAAGTTATACCTACGCAGACGACGATTGTAAATTCAAGCCCTAATTTTTTTTATCCCAATCTTGATATTGTGAAACTCAAATTTGGTCGCAGGAGCAATTGCAAAGGTTATATATTTATTTAGGTTCAATTTGGTTTTAAGATGCTAAACTTTATTATGTTAACTAGCTGATTACCCCGGGAGGGTCCCGGGGTTGAAAAATCTAATTTTATGTGATAACCTATTGCAAATGGCTCAAGTTAACTAACCACAAAATCTCTCAATCATTGCATGTTCATAGTATTCTAATCAGTAATAACTCATATTCCCTAATCTAAAACCTAATCAGTAATCATCTAAAGAATCACTTATGTAAGCTGCAAGCCTGCAACTATTCAAAAACTCATCACATCTCTCTAATTTCTCACATTTTGATTGCTCTAATTATTCCTAACCTAATTAACTAAACAAACACTTAAGTTGGAAGTTGTAACTATTGCATCTCATTATGCCACGTGGCATAATCAAGAGATGGTTGAGGCCACCATTGAACGCCACGTCAGCAACTATCAAATCTTCCCAGGAGCGTCCCGGGGTTAAAAAATATAACCATTCTAATAATACTAATACTAATAGTAATAATTATTACTCTTGTAATTAAATAAATAAAAAAATAATCTTGCTATAAGGTGACACCATGTGTTACAGTGTTGCGCGAATCTTTCTCCTAGCTTCTCTTGATGAAGTATACGTAGTAAAATTCCAATAATAACATGGCAATTGGGTTGATTTTCAACATCGTAGATAAGAACCTGGTTTAAAAGAAAAAACATGATTAATGAATAACATGAACACTTTGTGTGTTTTTTCCTGTATGAACGAAACCCCACAAAAAAATAGTCGATTTTTTCTCCGTTTTTTATATAGCACTATGGTACTCGTTGGACAGATAATAAAACGCACGTTAATTTGGTGTAATTTTTTTCTTTAAAAAATCTCATATATAAAAAATATAAACGTTTAAAAATTATGGGAGGAAACATGAGAGAAAAAATTTTAAATTTATTTTTTCCTAAAATAACTCAGTTTAATTAAAAAAAGGAAATAATTCAAAAACACTAAAATCTTTCAATTATGATGCCACGTGGCAGTTTAATGGAGAGGTTGAAGGCACCATTGCACGCCACGTCAGCAATGTTCAATTCTTTTATATATATTAATAGATAGATGTTATTGCTCAACAAATATTATACTTTTTTATTGAATAAATATAAATCTAAATATGCACTAACAAAAAAAGTTAAATCTATATCTATCTATCTATACATCTATATCTATACATATAATAAACCAAAGCCATTTTGATGACATGTCATAATATTATGCAATCTCTCTTTTGAGAGATGCCACATAGGATGTGATGTGGCAACTCTAGGCCAATTAAAAAAAAGGAATAAATATGGTTTAAATATTATTTAATATAATCTATTAAATACCTAATCTACTAAATTTAAATATTAAAACTTTATTATTTTTTCTCTCATGTTTCCTCTCATAACTTTTAAACTTCAAAATCTTTCATATTCGAGATTTTTTAAAGAAAAAAAGTACACCAAATTAACGAGCGTTTTATTATCTTTCCAACGAGTACCATAGTGCTATATAAAAAACGGAGAAAAAAAACGACTATTTTTTGTAACCCGACAGGCATTGTGTCAGATTTGGAATTAGTTTTAAAAAAATTGTGGGTTTGGGTCGGGCCTGGGATTAGGTGATACTCAACCCAATTACCTTTTTTTATATTAGAATATGATAACTTATGGCAGAGATTTGTTTAAAATAATAATAATAATAATAATATTAATAATAATAATAATATTTATTAATCATATATTGGCAAGTCATTAATTATGTTGTCATATTAGATATTTTATTATGTCATATTAGATATTTCAACCCGGGACGCTCTCCAACAGGTAATTGCTATATAGATGTCATTTTTATAGTTTAGATACTTCTAATTTTATTCACTTTACTTAGATTTCTTAACCCGGGACGCTCCCGGGGTATAAGCTAGTCTATACATATAATAAAACAAAGCCATTTTAATGACATGGCATTCAAAGAGGCATTCTCTTCTTTGAGTGTGCCATGTGTCATCCCATGTGGCATTGAGATATTTTAGGAAAAAAATTTAAAAATAAAATCGGATTTTTCTCTCTTATCTCTTATGTTTCCTCCCATAATTTTTAAACGTTAATATCTTTTATATACGAGATTTTTTAAATAAAAAAATTACGCCAAATTAACGAGCGTTTTATTATCTTTCCAACGAGTACCATAGTGTTATATAAAAAACGGAGAAAAAAAACGACTATTTTTTTGTAAGGTTCTGTTCATACAGGGAAAAAAACACAAAGTGTTCAAGTATATCATTAATCATGTATAGGCAAGTCAATAATTATGTTTCGGTAAATATGAATTCTATTTTCAACATGCGTTAGCATTGGAGTTATACATTGTTTTAGGTTAGATATTAATATTAGAGTTATACATTGTTTAAGGTTAGGCGTTAACATTGGAGATATATTTTTAATTGTTTTAGGTTAGGTGTTACCCGAACCTTTCCTGCATCTAACTATAAAGCGCATCATTCTATTTTATATGTAAGATTAATATGTCATATTAGATTTCTCAACCCCGGGAGGTTCCCGGGGTATAATCTAGTCTAGTACATTATAATAAAACAAAATAAATTTGTCCACATGGCATGCTTCTAAGGCCACTAGCATTGCAAATTCCCTCCTAAAATTTTTAACACCATTAATATTAATTAATTGAATATTTATCTACTAGCTTATACCCCGGGAGCGTACCGGGTTGAGAAATCTAAGTAAAGTGAATAAAATTAGAAGTATCTAAACTATAAAAAATGGCATCTATGTATCAACTTACATTAGATACTTTTAAAAAAAATATACCAAAAGATCCATTTCACCTTACAACATCAACACCTAAAACAGAATATTAAGATCCCAAACACTTCAAGGGGACAAAGATTGTTTAGCACCAATACATTCACTCAAAGGTCTTTAACTGCATACAATAAGATTTGAGCTATTTTAGAATATGGTAGAAAAAGAAAACATAGCAATTACCTTGTGGAGAGCGTCCCGGGTTGAAATATCTAATATGACATAATAAAATATCTAATATGACAACATAATTAATGACTTGCCAATATATGATTAATGAATATTATTATTATTATTATTATTATTTTAAACAAATCTCTGCCATAAGTTATCATATTCTAATATAAAAAAAGGGTAATGGTATCACCTAATCCCATGCCCGACCCAAACCCACAATTTTTTTTAAACTAATATATCCCGGGAGCGTCCCGGGTTGAGAAATCTAATTTGAAATATCAATTTTACACCTGAAATAGACTGAAGCGTTTTACAGTTACATGCAGGAAAGTTTCGGGTAGCACTTAACCTAAAACAATTAACAATGTATCTTCAATGTTAGTGCATAACCTTAAACACTATATAACTCTAATATTAAAACCTAACCTAAAACAATGTACAACTCCAATGCTAACACATGTTATAAATAAAAATCATATTTACTGGTTTGAACATAACTAATGACTTGCCTATACATGATTAATGAATAACCTGAACACTTTGTGTTTTTTTCCTGTATGAACAAAACCACACACAAAAATAGACGTTTTTTTCTCCGTTTTTTATATAGCACTATGGTACCCGTTGGAAAGATAATAAAACGCTCGTTAATTTGGTGTAATTTTTTTCTTTAAAGAATCTCGTATATAAAAGATATTAACGTTTAAAAGTTATGGGAGAAAACATTAGAGATAAAAATCTAATTTTGTTTTTTAAATTTCAAAGTATTATTTTCCTAAAATAAAGTCCTTGCCACATGGGATGACACATGGCACACTTAATGAAGAGAATACCCTTTTTGAGTGCCATGTCATTAAAATGGCTTTGATTTATTATAAGTATAGATTAATAATTACCATAAATAAGTACAATTATTTACTTTCTATCCTCAAACCTACTTCTATTTATTTATGAAAAAACTGATATGTATTTTTTTATCTCATTGTCACCATCAAATTATTGTTCATTTTAGTGTTATTTTTTTGTTATTGATAACTCGATCTTCGCATCATTTGTTTTGATAGTTGATCTGCATTTTGAAATTGAAACATTATATTAAGAAGAATTTTAAATACTTTTATATTCTTGAGTTTGTGTATAACCAATAAAGTAGAATCTTAAAAGAGTGAATTATTAGAGGATGAGTTACATGGTAGTTATGTGTTTAGTGAATCAGAAAGTGAAAGGAAGCAAAACAGTTAACCAAAGATGTTACAACTAAAAACAAACTTACAAGTGAGAAATAGACCATGGTAAATTGGTTTTAAGAAGTGGGTTAAATCACAAACCAAAATGGGTTAGGGCTTTTTTGTTCATCATTAGTATAATGCTCATTTCATTATTATAATGTTTGTTATGATTTGAATTGTTGGCTTGGTATTGATTCATGATTGATTGTTTTCGTTTCACTTTTAGTTTCTTCATGAACGGGTCTAATAGGTCATCATGTTTAGGCAAAGGGTTGCTAGGGTTGTATTGAAGCAATGGTTTTTTGTTATCTATTTAACTTGGGTATGAGTAAAACAGATCTCGAAATTCATATATTTCCGATCTAATCAAGGAGTTGTTCTCAGTGGAACTAAGAATGTTTCTTTTATTGATTGAACCAGGGATGAGGCGATCTGTGACAGGGTTCTTTGAACGATTGAACCAGGGATGAGTCGATCAGCCCTTAAAGTTCATATTTCCATTTTACTCTTCATTTATGTGGCATTCAAGCTCGTAATAGAAACCATCTATTAATGGGGGGTGGGGGTAGGGGGTTCGATGTACTGAACTCTTTTTTTAACAATTGTATTAGTGTGTGAGAAACAAAGAGTTATCTGGTAGTTAGGGGTGTGCTCGGTCCAGTTCGATTCGGTTTTTTGGTAAAACCATAACTGTAACCAACGTGTTTGGTTTTTTGTTTTTTGAAAACAGTCCGGTTTTAATTTTTTGGTTTTAGTAACGGTTCAGTTCGGTTTTTGGTCTTTTCGGTTATTGAAACATAATTTCATAAAAATAAAAAATAGAACTTATAATCCAAGGTTTAAGAATCTTTCTTATATGTTTATTTTTATATTAATATACTTAACCTTTTAAATTAATATTGTTCACATAAATCGAACATTCTAAATGATTTCCATACATAAACCGAACATTCTAAACAATTTCAAGATCTGTAAATCGAACAGTCTAAACGAATTCTATGTTTTTCCTAAGTTTTTATTAAGACATTTCTTTTCTAATACTTTGAAAAGTTATTATTTTTAAGAATAAAACTAATAATTCCTAAATCAATGTATAAGGTATATTAAAAAATGAATTTTTTGGGTTATTCGGTTCGGTTTGATTTTTTTCGGTTTTTTTTTTGGGTTCGGTTTTCCTGTTTTTTTGCGGTTCGGTTATTTTTCGTTTCGGTTAAATCAGTTTTTTTTTGGGTTCGGTTCGGTTTTATTTGTTTTCTGCTCACCCCTACCGGTAATCTATTAACATTCCAACGGAATGTTATGAAATACATCACTAAATTGTTCCGTAAGTTATTAACATGTACTAAAACGTGTCTTCATTTGTACTTGATTATTTCAAACTATGAGATCCTTTTATAGGAACTTTAAATTTTAATGGTTTAATTTGATTTACGCACACAATTGTAAGAGATAGCTTGATTTTATTGATGCTAACAAGTGAGAAGGATGTTAGATTATAGAAAGAAATGGAGATGAAATAATACAAAGATCACACAATATTAAATATTCCTCTCATTCTTGAAGCCACGGAGACGAAAAAACTTAGAGGTTATTGGGTATGTATTGTATACAGTTCGTATATCTGTTTACTTGTATCGAACCATATATATTAAAATACTATGTAAGGACCAAATAATGCAAAAGGTTAGAATAGAACACTAAATTTTGTGTACAATGAAATATTTGGACGTCATATAAACAATTAGTGTAATTTTTTCAATGAATACTTAGTACATATAGTTATTTCATTTTATGTATATATTCTCTCACTTTTCATTTTATCTTTTGTTTGACCCGTGAACATATAAATAAACATCGGTTTCAAGAGAAGTTATACTCACCTGACATTCTCAATGGCCTTAAAATATCTGGATTACACAATCACAAGTTAACATTAAAAGTTAGGGTGCCAGTAATGCTACTACAAAACATTGACTGGCAGAATGGATTGTGTAATGGCACTAGGTTTCAAGTCAAATCACTTGGTAAGCGTGTCATAAAAGACGAAATAATATCTGAAAGTAATATTGGGACTCGAAAGTTTATTCCTAGAATCAATATGACACCTTCTGATAACAACATTCCTTTCAAGTTCCAGATAAGACAATTTCCATTGTCTGTTTGTTTCACGATGACAATTAACAAAAGCCAAGGACAGTCGCTAGCAAGAGTTGGCTTGTACTTGAAAGAACTGGTTTTTAGTCATGACCAGTTGTATGTTGCACTATCAAGAGTAAAATGCAAGGATGGAGTGAAACCATTAATTTTAGATAAAGAGGGAAAACCTACAAATAAAACAACAAATGTGGTGAACAAGGGAATCTTTAGAGAGTTATAATTTTTCTTATATGTTTTGAAATTAGCAATTTCAATTTTACATATTTAATGCAACATTTTTTTTTCCATTTAGAAAAATTCTTACAATTTAGTGTTTATATATTATAGATTGCTCACATACTATTTACATCTTCTCATTGACACATTTAATGTTATCCAACCCGTGTAACACACGGGTACTTAAACTAGTCTATCTATACATATAATAAACCAAAGCCATTTTAATGACATGACATTCAAAGAGGCATTCTCTTCTTTGAGTGTGTCATGTGTCATCCCATGTGGCATTGAGATATTTTAGGAAAAAAATAATTTAAAAACAAATTGGATTTTTCACCCTCATGTTTTCTCCCATAATTTTTAAACGTTAATATCTTTAATATACGAGATTTTTTAAAGAAAAAAATTACACCAAATTAACGAGCGTTTTATTATCTTTCCAATGAGTACCATAGTGCTATATAAAAAACGGAGAAAATTTTTTATGGGGTTTTGTTCATACAGGAAAAAAAACACAAAGTGTTCAGGTAAATCATTAATTATGTATAGACAAGTCACTAATTATGTTTAAATCAGTAAATATGATTTTTTTTTTCTACCAGAGCCGAATAGGTTAATAAAGTTATACGTTGTTTTAAGTTAGGTATCAATATTAATATGTTAGAGTTGTACATTTGTTTAGTCTTTAGGATAGGTGTTAATATTAGAGTTACATTAAAGTTCTACATTCTTTTAGGTTAGGTGTTAGCATTGGAGTTGTACATTGTTAATTTGTTTTATGTTAGATATTAATATTAGAGTTACACATCAATCTATTTCATATGTAAAATTGATGTATCATATTAAATTTCTCAACCCGGGACGCTCCCGGGGTATAATCTAGTATTTATATAAAAATAATAAAACACAAACGTAATCAATAGTTAAAATAAAATTTACAAGTCAGAAAAAAAACCATATAATTCAAATACCATTTATTTTATTTTTTATTTTTTATCAAAAGCATGTCTTTCATTTCACTAAACGCAAACCAAGTTACATTTGGATAACGGGTAAACGGGCAACAAGCTATGCGGATACCCCCTTCTGAATCGCAAAACCTATCCTGCTAAATACAAACACTTGGTTCTTAGGGCTATGCGAGTCACTGTGGACCACCTTCTGCACTCATTCCAAGAACGCACTGCCTCAAGGGCTAGGGATCCAAACGTGTCAAAGGCAAACGACAAGAACACGTGTTGATTCTCCAAAACAGGCTGCTTCGTGCTTAGCCACCTTATCTTCCGCCCTCAAAACTGCATGCCCCGGTACAAAGCCACTGTCTCGCAAACCCATCAAGGGGGATACCCCAGTAAGGTCGACACATGCATGCTTGCCTCTCACCCAGCCAAACACAAGAATATCCGCAGGATGCAAGGTAGATCTCCCCTCTCGCGGATCAGTCAAAAAATTAACTGGTGCTTCTTTTTGGATGAGACCCCAGCACGGCGAAGCACATCCTATAAAACATCTCTGACCAAATCATGGCGGTACTTGAACCCCGGCAGATCCTTGCAGTGCAGTGCATGCTCGCCAGAACTATCCAGACAAGTTTTTTTTTTGCAAATAAGGCATGGTTCATCCGGGGGGAAAAGAGTTATCATGAGCCGGGTATTTGAGAACAACCCTATATTCGATCGCCGACATCCGCTGCCCAAGCCCTTCAATGGGCACGACAGTCAAAAAGTCTTGAGCATGGGCCCCTTGAAGACACGCAAGCACTGCCTTTTGTCTGGGGTCATATCAAACTACTCCTCCATAGTCTTTATGTGTTTACCATAAAGAGCACTCGCCAAGGTTTGTTGAGGTTTATCGGGGGCGGTCTCCTTATCGGTGTAACCACTTAGATTAAGGTCCGAAAGAGTTGTTTTATACTACCAGGTGCGAGGGTGTAGTCAGAGTCCACCCCACCACACTAGCAGTTCGTAGGATGTAGTCCTGAAATCCCCACGACTGGGCCCTAGACGCTACAAAAGAATAAGTTGACACATCCTTTGCCGAATAAAGCCCTAAGCCCCCATGTCGCATAGGCAAGGATGCTAACCTCCACTGTAGGTCCCCAAAATGCACCCATCCACAGACAACAATGTTTTCAATTGTCATCCGCGGGCCTGCATCAAAGATGGACACAACCCTTTCGACGTGTTCTGGCTGGCATGTTCGAAACCCGAACACTAATTTAGCAACCCCCATGCACGAGCGCAGTAAGATAGCTCACTTTGGGGGTCCCTCAATTTCGGTAGGTGTCCCATGAGTTCAACCGCCCGCAAGGCTCTTTTTGACACCAAAGGGCATATATAACATGCATCCTGGCTAACCGCTCCCCCCTCCTAATCGAGTCTAACAATCTCATTAAGGAATAAGCCGGTGTTGTTTTCGAGCCATTGCTCGACAGCCAAAAAATCTAAGATTTCCGCACATTAAGCATTTGCCCTAAAGGCGGCCCTTCAGAACGAATAATATCCAATGCCCTCGCTACCTCCTCTGTTTGAAATGTTAGATAATGGGTTTCGTTTCAGGTCACCTGAAAAGAAAAAAAAAAAGAAACCAATTCAAGATAAGTTGAATTACTAAATTAAATTAGGGTTAAAGTTTAAATTATTTTTTTACATTGATTAATTAAAGTTGTAACAACTTACCAATTAAAGTGTCACCTTTCAATGGATGCTTATATCACTTAGACGTATCCTGTTTATATTTGAGGCAAAAAAAAGTAAATAATCAAATTGGGAAATCAAAAATGTGATGAACGATGAATATATTAAAAAAAATATAATTCAAGACAATAATCTAATCCGATGCTAAGTCAACTATCAAAAACAACTTGCCGTAAAAATCAAAATGACATTTGAGTTATTAAACAAAGTGCAAGTGAGCTCATTTTACTACATATGACGTCAGAAAAGAAGGTTTATTTTAGGAAGAAGTAGTGTTGTAAAAATCGGGATTAATTGGTGACTAATCGATAGTCGGTAGGTTACTGAGTAATTTTTTCGTTAATCAGTCCATTAATCGGTAGTCGGCCTAGTCGGGATTAGTCGGCCCTAGTCGGCCAGCAAAAAACAGACAATTCTAGCAAGATCTTGGCAAAAAACTGTAATTCCGGCCAACTTCCGGATAAATTTTGGCCAAAACTTATAAAATTCCGGCAAGTTTTTAATCAAACGATGTATATTCTTGCGATTAGTCCTGTATATTTAACAAAAACGGGTCGATGAGGGGTTAAAACATGTCTATTTAAAATAGTTGCCTATCAAAATGTGTGTGTGTGTGTGTGTGTATATATATATATATATATATATAAACCTGAAAATTACATATAAAACCCCAATCCGATTAACCGCTAGTCCCCACTCCACCGGCCGACTAGCGCCTAGCGAGTCCTACAACACTGGGAAGAAGTGAGTGTGATATCTAATTCGATTGAAAGTTCTTATGTTTTTATCGTATTATAAAAGCATTTTTGTTTTTTTTTAAACAAAAAATACCAATAAACAATTTTTTTTTTTTTTTGGGGGGGGGGGGGGGGGGGGGGGGATTAGTGAAGGGTTATCTAAGTGACATGCATCACTAAATGGTTTTGTTTATTAGCATTTATAGATTATAAATATACACTTACTTTCGGTTATGGCTCTCAAAAATGCTTTTTTGATTTCCGTTCGGCTCCAATTGTTCTTTAATTTATTTTATATGCGCACAAATACAAATTATATTTATATTTAGCCAACTGTAGACATTTATATTTATAAATCCTAACCCAATCAATCAATAAAAAACTTTACAGTAAATCTAAAAGTAAAATCCATAGTCGTTAAGTGACAGTTTCTAGCAACAAACAACCTGCTTAACGTCTCATTGTCCTCCGTTCTCACCCTAAGTTGATCGTCTCCCGCTCCCAAACTGTCCACAACGCCAAGAGGTGCTCGTCCTCCCTGCCCAATGCCAAAACAACTTGCCCGCCCTTCCAACGAATGCACTACAATGGGTGATGCAACCATGGCCCACCTCCTCTTCTCACAATCCCAATACCTCTCATCTACGTGGAATGCGAGAGCTTCAGTCTCTTTCATCCAACTCATCATCCATGGAGGCAATGAAGGGGTCAGAGGGTGCTACAACATTGCATTGGAGACAATCATCATTGTTCTCTACATTCTACTCATCGTCTCACCGGCCAAAACATACTCATTCATGAAAAAGATTATGCAATGAAATGTGACTGCTTTTTAAGGCCTTTAACCACTGCATTATATATATAATATGTGAACAGAGATCATCATTTTTTTTCTGTGGTGGGATCTCAAGATCATATAAGAATCAAAGTGGCCATGTTGTATTAATCCAAACATTTTGGTATCATTGAGCTGAAAATCATACCACCCAAGTTATGTTGATATTTAAGCCCCATGATACATGTTTCAAAGCCACAAATCAGAATTCTAGGGATCTTTCATCTTTGTATAGAGATTTAAGACTATAACTACTCAGCAACATAACATTTTACAGGCTACCTATATGCATGCATGGATCAATGAAATCAAAACTGACATAATTAAACAAATTAAGAAGAAAAGTTTTCAGAAAAGATTACCCAGACTTCGCGCAGTCTTTTCGTTCTATCAAAATCGTTTTTTCTTACAAACAGTTCTTATTTCCAGCACATAACTTCTGAAAGGCAGAATGTAACCACAACCCTTGGCTCCCAACCGGTCATATCAGGATCAATCCTAACCAGTGCCACGCCTTTTTACCATCTCTAAGTTCGTCGCGATAAAAAACAAATACACAGCCATTATTTCAAGATCATTGTATTAATGTCTTCTTAAGGATCATCCAAACCTTAGCAGGTTCATAATTCAAGTTGAATAAACTTCTTTATAATTCCCATCATCTCACTACCGGGAAACCGCCCAAGAGAACCTTGTGCCGCTGCTATTTCATTCAACTTCCAAACAGAATCACCGGAAAATGCTTGACCCGGTTGGCTTGATTCCTCTCTTGCTGCACACATAAGCTGACAAGTCATCACCGGCTTCAACGGTTGGAAGAGGAAACGGTGTCGAGAGAAGTTTGTGAAACTACCGATTCACCAACTGCACCCACATAGTCTTTCAACCGACATAATGTAAACGGGACAGGTTCAAAGCTGTGGTCCCCATATTCAACCGGAGTAGAGTGGTCCCCAGTGACGCATAGGTAAAACTGGAATTGACCCGTTGACTCTGCCTCCCAAAGAAGCCGGGCAAGCTGCCCGATAGCTTTGTCAACAGCTTCCAATCCTTTGACTTTAAAAACCGTCGCTTTATCATGACCCGCATCGTCTATTGCCTGCAGTGTACAAAATCAAGAATTCAATAACTTTCATTCGGGCAAAATACCAATGCGCTTGACCAAAAGAAAACGCTAGCACCTTTATATGTAGAAAACCAAAATCATAGCCATCGAAAACACCAGGTTTGTGCTCATCTTCTCCCGGTACAAAAACATTAGGGCAAGTCCGCAATGGAGCCGATAACGCCTTTGCAATTGCAGTTGCTTTAGATGTCAATAAGGTTCTATAGTCTCCTGTGGCTCCAGGAGCTTCTAGAATATCAATCCCAAGAGATAAACCAAGGCCAGCGATGATCTTTGTGGGGGCCACCATGCATGGTCGTAGCCCATGGTTCGTCTGAAATGTAGGAACCTGCAAAAATTACAAAGTTGTTGTTCATGGTAATTTGTTTGATGTGGGATTTTGTTAAGCTTATAAACTGTACCTCAATTCTAATACCGCAGCCTCGTAAAAGAACAATATTGGCAATGTTTTTTCCTTCGGTGGCACGTTTTTGGTTGAGAGGATGAGCAACCAAAATTTTCGAAATTTCTTTGGATAATTCATTGACCACTGCTGCAGTGTGTTTGGCTTCTTCTGTATCGTCAAGAGGCTTTACTTCTAAAAGCAAACGGTTATCCTTTAGTGGGTCGGTTCCCGATATATTTCCACTTAGTTTAGGTCCTTTTACGACAACGCCACATCTATGTTCAGTCGCATACCTGGAAAAAAAATCCAAAAAAAATTAGTTAATGAGAGATTCCAAGTTTCAAAAACTTTTATGTCGAACAAGCGATTATTATCATTAAGAAACTGATCTTAACACATGACATACCTGACTCTGACTTCATACTCGGGAAAAGATGGCAGCTTCATTTTATCAAGTGCTGCACATAAGATGGGCCCTTCTTCTTCAAAGTGTCGATCGGCCCTTCTGCTGGTGACCACTCCCGTTTTCTCATCTAGAGTTGCAAAGTTTGACTGATGGATTGTCAACACAACGAATATTAGATTAATAAGCTACAAAAGTTGTTGGATTTATATTTATATGCACACAAGTTAAAGTGTATAACAGCGCTAACGCCCTAATCATGAAATTGAATATTTGATCAAATCATTATTTATTTTATAAAACATATTAACAATAAGGACGAAAGTCCGGCTTACATACTTTAAAAGCAATGTCTCCAGGAGCCATGGCCAATCCAGCACCCATAGATTCAAACGCGCCTCGACCACGGTAATAAACTCGCGGGTCATAACCCATCAAAGAAAGATGAGCAGTATCACTACCGCAGCCCAACCCCACTTCAACCGGGTCCATAAGACCATTAACTCCAGCAGAAGCAATCGCGTCTAAATTCGGCACTTTGGCAGCTTCCAAAGGAGTCTTGTATCCAAATCTTGGAATAGAAACATCTCCCAACCCATCAATCAACACAAATGCAACCCGTTTACGCAGCGTATCTGAATTAACCATTCTTTTTTTTCACACCCCTTTTAAGGATCTGACAGATTGAGGCTTCCTTTATCAAGATCATAACATAATCATAATCATAACAAACCAGTGTTGGAAAAATCGGGACTAGTCGGTGATTAGTCGCTAGTCGGTCGGCAACTGATTAATTTTTTGTTAATCAGTCGGCCAAAAATCGGCAAAAAAAATAAGGAAATCATCAGAAAAAATAGGGAAAATCAGTAAAAAATCAAAAGAAAATCGGCGATCCAATCAGATTCCAGCCAAACCTGTCTATTTAAAATTATATATAAAAACTAGTAACCAGACCCGCGCGCGTTGCAGCGCTGGTACATTGCGAACATAGAAGCGTTATGTGATGCATTAAATATTAGAAAACACGTTTTTAACGTATCCAATTTAACTTAATAGCATTGCGGTTGGATGACTTCAACTATGCTAAAAACATATCCAAACATGTTGAAATAAAAGAATTAGTAACATGAGGTTTTGGAATTGAGAAACATACCAAAACAGCTTAAAAACATAGTTAGCCGAATACATATAAATTCAACTCTAAATCAAAACGTCAATATGAATCAAAAGACAGTTAGTCAAAATTTGATACCTTTTAATCTCCAAAAGGAAGCGTCTCCGTCCGAAGTAGATGCATCTATTTTATTCTCATTAAGCAATGCGAACGCAACCTATATAAGAATTATGCAAGCTTGTGAAAAATGCACATAGACAACTAACAATGAAAGTCAAAGTCAGTAAATAAGATGCATAACAACACGATCATGATAAAATTAAACAAAACAGTGGATGACGCAAGAATACCCAAACTGTAAACTTAGAGTTAACTGCAACTCAATAGCATCAGCCAACAATCCCAACATCTAATCATAATGACAAACAATTTAAGTAGCCTGCAATTAATAAATAATAATAATAATAATAATAATAATGTTAAACACTGCAAGGAAAAAAAGATAGTAAATAACAAAAAGCATTATGTTATGAATTATAAAAGCTGCATCTTTTATTGCATACCAAGAACAGTATGCCTACAACAAAAAAAAAATTGAATACCTCTATGAGGCATTGAAGTGAAGCACCAAAGTCAAACAAAGAAATAAACACCAAAATTACCAATGCTAAAGGCAAAAAAAAAAAAAACATACATACATAGTCATGAACGTGAAATTGAAAGAAATAAAATCTCACCGATAAAACATAAAATAAGGACAGAAAAACCATCAGCGAACACCATTTTAAACCAAAAACCCCTAATTTTAGATGGCTAAGCCAAGGAAAACCAATAAACGGAAAAGAAACAATTTTAAATCCATAAGGCAAGAATTCAAACAACAACGAATCACAGAAGCGAATAAGGGCTTGAAATCTTGTTGTGGCTGTTCGTTCGACTAAGAACCAACGAAAACCCTAATGTACCTTGAGCTAACGATGGTGAGAACCGGAAACAGAACGGGAAAGATGAAGTGTCAGGGCGGACTACTTTTGTCCGTTGAATCGTTACAATCCTTAAAACTCGGGAGCGAACATGGCCAGAGAGATCGGTGGGGATGGAAACAGAGAAAATAGTGTTTGTTTGTGTGTCTTCTTCTAACGTAGTTGAAGAAAGAAGGCCACAAGTTGGAGGAGCAAAAAAAAAAAAAGGATTAAACTTGTAGGTTAGATCTGTCAAAATGCAAAAAGGGAAGGGTCGGTGGTGTAAAGCCACCAACATTATTTATTAAGATATATATAATGTGTGCGTGTGTATAAAACTGAAAACTATATATAAAAATCTCAATCAGATTAATCCCAATTAATCTTGATTAATCTTGAATATATCGCTAGTAGGTACCCCACCGACAGACTAGCGCCTAGCGAGTTCTACAAGACTGTAACAAAGTCAAGTCTCAAAGTAACAATCTTCACTTCATATGAATTTGATACAAATAATATCATTTTGTTATATTTATTAATCCATAATCAAGCTATATATTAACATGAAAAAACTCAAATGCATACTCTTAAACAAGGGTTAATCATCCATCATTAATCATCTGATCAAACATATAAAGACAAATTGGAAAGTAAACTAATTAAAAAAGATATATCAGGATAAAAAATCTTGAAAAAAGTTATATATTTGCATCACTTGTGGGTTGAATATAAAGCAAGAATTAATAACATAAACACGATTTGAAACAAAGACCCTGACCTGATTCAGTAGAGGGTTTTGATTTAGAGGAAATTTGGGGAACAGTGTATTGAAAAAGATTGCGTCTTTATAAATCTTTGGGTATTTATTTGTTCAATTGTTTGAAGACAACTGAAGAAGAATCTGACTCCTGATGTATCAGAATAAAATAAGAATAAAAAAGTTATAACATGTAAGAAAACGAGCGGAGTAGCTTGCAAGCTATTTCAGCTTGTCTTGGTAAAAAAACTTGAAATGCCCTGAGCCTGAATCATTTAAGTTAGTTTACTAAACGAGTCTGAGCCTATTATTTATATTATTTTTATTTAATATATTAAATAATAGATAGTAAACGAGCCGAGACCAAGCTTAAGAAATTTCTAACGAGTCAAGCTGAGCTCGAGCTTTGAAAACAAAACTCCAAACAAGCCAGGCTCGAGCTTTCATAAGTTTTTTAAGCTCAAGCTCGAGCTCGGCTCGTTTGCACCCCTACTTAATTTAATCATGTTCGATCTGTTATAAGGCCTGCTTGGACAGGTACGGGGAGCATGTGGTTCACTGCAAGGAGCTACCTGGTTTCAAATATCGAAATGATTGGGTTCGGGACGTTATGTGAGACATTTTAAGAAGAGTTGTGTTAGGACATTAAGGATTGAGGAAACCACTTTTGCAAACCTTAGTCTAATTCATACTTCTACAAATATTCTAAGTATAGAACTACTGAAGAAAGAAGACTAAAGTACTGAAGAAGGATTCAACAAGTACTGAAGAAGAAAGATCAGAAGTTCTGAAGTCTAACCAGACAAGTTCACTGAAGAACTACTGAAGACAAACTACTCATCAGTAGTTTGTCATTCATCAGCACTTGTAATAGAATCTTTCCACCGCTTTATGTTTCAGTAGTTTATTTGTTTATTATTACTTTATCTTTTTGTGCAAGTTCCAAGAATGCAACTTGTTACAGACTTACTTTTTGGCAAGGTTCATGTATTTGTAAGTCTATAAATAGATGGGTTCATCCCTCTGTTTTAGACATTGATTTTAATTGAAACTGAAATCCTTCAAAGCTTATTATTGTTATTTCCATTTCATTTACTGAGATTCTGTTTGAGTATTTATTATCATTCACATTCAATACTTAGATTCTCATTAAACTTGTCTTTAGTTTTCAAACATCCAGGGGGAGTAATAATTCCTGTTGATATTGTAACTTTACTTACCTATTTCGCTGTGCAAATCTGATTTAACTTGCTAAACACATAAGTGTTCACTAGCAAGCAAAACATCAAGAGCATTACTGATCCAACAAGTTGGAATCTCAACCAAGAAAGAGGCCCATGTGAACTTCCTTTCAAACCCCACAGAAGGTAGATCCACCATGCGACCAGCAGATCTACTTGTTTTGGGTGGGCTGGAAAGAAAAACGCTTGTGTTGACCTAACAGGGGTGTCTCCTCTAGTTGGTTTGAGGGATAAGGGGTTTGTGGCAGGGCATGCAGTACGAAGGGCAGAGACGAAGAAAGTTGACAAGCATGCTAAAGCATGTGAGGAGAACCAACACGTTTTCATTCCCTGACTTTTGATATCTTTAGCTCCCTGGCACCGAAAGCTACCTGTTTATTGACCAGGATCCAACGAGTTATTCACACCAATGTCTCGAATGCAGGTGGGCAGGGTTTCGTTTTTAGCATATTAGGGTTTTTCATACAGAAATGGATGACGGCGCAGCTTATTACACGACAACCTGCTATTTTCATGTAATTTCACTTTAATGAAATTTTAAAAATGGCATAATTAAAAAAAAAATGTTTGGATTGGTGTTTGGGGGATGCGACAAGGAACATTAACAATGGGTTATGACCATTTAAAAATCATACAAGGAAGATTGGTTTAGAATATATGGGGGTAAAAGTGTAATTATCGTTTTGAAATTTAATTAAAAATGTGATATTTATAAGGTTAAAGAAATTATTAGTATTGTTTCTAAATTCTCATCGGTCATCTCCTAACGGTCCAACCTCCAAACCCGCATCCGAGTCCCCCAACCCACATTGCGAACCCGCCTGACTTAGGGTTGTTTCCCTTTGAACTCGGTGGTGATCACAATTCACAAGCATGCGAGTTATCCACCCCGTCCACCTTTATACGTATAGACAAATAATGGTCTGAATAACAATTATCTTATTGCCCTTGTTACGTCTTGAATTTCAATTAATAGGTAATGTTTTCTACACATTTTTTTTCACTCACTTGTAAATTGTAATGCACTTTGAGGCACTAGTTAATAACGATCCTTCAAAATGCATTATAACAGTTCCTTAAGATTACAAATTTTGTGACACCGTTGTAATGCATTTTGATGCACATGATTATAACATTGCATCACAATATCATATGGAAGTTTCAATGGATCAAAGTACTTGGGGTAATTAACATATGGATAGCTTTAATAAAAGTTTATTAACCAAAACACAGAGTTTTGAATTTTGATGCACCAAAAGAAAATTTCTGAGTTAACTAACACAATGCCAACTTTTGTAAGTTGACTAACACTTCAAAATTTACAAAAGTTGACCAACATATGCCCATGTTTATATCGATCCATCACAACGTATTATAAAGGTGCGTCAAATGGTGTTTTGTTCATCGTTGTGTTTCATTTTGATGCATTGTTGTAGTATAGTTTGATGCACCACTAAAAATCCATCAAACTATTAACAAAGTTATTTGCTAAAACTTCTTATGTTATGTGTCAAACTTGAAAGTTACCCCTCGTAAAATATTCATAGCAGTATATAGTGAAACTCTAATAATATGCGTATGAAGGGATATGGTCCCAAATACTGGCGCGGATATGGACCCTACCCCACAAAATAGCTCAGAGTTATAAGACGTCCGCGGAGTAATCCATGAGCACTAAACATAAAGGCAGGAAGATGAGGATCGCGGAGGGTCTCTTGCGCAGGCACAGTTATCTGTGCAGGTAGCTTCGCGTGTCAACGTGGAAGTTCGCCACAGACCAATCACAAGACGACGAGTGGCAGGGCAGCCCCTCTGCTCCCACCATGTTGTGCACGTCACTGTGCAGCTTTACGTTAGGTGTCACATTAGACGCCTTATAGAATATCAGGCTGCCACTATTAGAAAAACATCAACATGCAACCACTCCTGTTGCACCACGTGGATGGGTGTTCAAAAAATCCGAAATCCGAAAAAATTCGAAATCCGATCCGATATCCGAACCGAAAAAACCGATCCGAATTCTTATTCGGATATTCGGATGGATCCGATCCGAATCCGAATTACTTATTCGGATTTCGGATCGGATTCGGATTTCACAATTAAATTATTAAGGTTATTCGGATTATTCGGATAACCGAATAACCCAAATAAGCTTCAATTGAGTTTTAGTAAGGGAATGACCAATTGTTTGAAACTTAGTTCAACCCATGAGGCATGACGCCAATACTAAACCATAATTCTTCAACGTCGTCCATCCATAAAGACTAGTTAGTGTCACGTTTCGTGATGCTTGATTTTATGTTTAATACTACGTTTTAAAGTTTGATTTTGTGTTTAAATTTACGTTTTGAAGACTATATTTTGAAGTTTGAACTTTGTATTTGTGTTTAAGACTAATCTCTATTTTCGCTTTTGTATATTTATTGAATTCAAATTAATAAAATGTTAGGAACCATAAATTAGGTAAAATAAAAAAAAATTGAAAAATTGTTGTTTGGTTTAATTTGGATTATTCGGATATCCGTTCGGATTATTCGGATTTATCCGAATCCGATCCGAATTGAATTCGGATCGGATGGGTATAGATCCAATTCGGATCGGATCGGATTCGGATAGGCTCCTAAAATTTCAAAATCCGAATAATCCGATCCGAATAATCCGAATAACCCGTTATCCGATCCGATGAATACCCCTGGATGTATGGCAGGGTGGTACACTATTTTTCTCTCTTCAGCATTAATTGCACTCAGTCTTATCTTAACTACTTGGTCCGATCCTAACTGATTGGGCTGAAAGGAGGCAGACCCATCGTCGTGGTTATGGATTAGTGATGTGTGGCCCACACATGCACTGTATAAAAGAGGTTTCCCCTTCTTGTATAGGCATGCATTATTGCCCTTAGCAAGCCAACACCACTTTTGTGTCTGTACATTGAAATCTTATCGATTACCTAGCAGTCGCCTCCTTTCGTACGGCCTATTTTATCCATTCTTTTCAGGTTTCGGTTCGAGCCACGAGTGTGTATAAAAGATTATACCCTACAGCAACCACGAGTTCAACACAATATCCACCTTGATTGAGGTAGGTATAACTTGTTTTTTCTTTAGCGTACAAATGTCATCCATATACAATTTTTTTATTAAAACAAAATCAAATGTCTCAACTTTCTCAAGCATAATGTTTCTAAAATTCACTTCAAACCCCTGATCTTACTCATAATCTCTATATACATAAAAACCCAAATTGTGGTTATGCTACACACAATGCAACATTAAAAAAAAAATCGTCGTAGGAGGAAGGGCGCCATCCAAAACGCTCTTAAGGAAAAGATAGCACGTCGTGAACGAGGCCATTTAATGCTCTTAAGTACAAGTACATCCAATTCGTCTTAGGGGGAGGGTTGCCACCTGAAATGGCCACATGACCTATTTTCTCCACGGGAACATTGTCTCCAATGCCCTGGGTGGCCACAGGTTGTAGGCCACGAGATGAAGGAGATCAAGGTAATGTTTGACCATATGATTTTTTTTATTTATGTTTTATTTGACCAATGGCAAGTAAAGATACCTAGTGAGTGGGAGACTGACGTTTGGCTGGTTGTGCTGCGGTGTGGTGGAAGATGACGATCGGTCGAAGAATGGTAAGTGATGGTGTGCGATGGATTAGAGTAGTAGGTGTTGGTGGTCAACATTAGTCGTTTATTTGATCAACAGGTGGGTTTTTTTTTTCAAATTTGATTTGTGTTTTTGCAAGTTCGATTTGGGGTGAAATTAAGAAGATGATGGAGGTGGGAAGAAGATGGGTTTTGAACGTTAATAAGCCCGTAATTTTCTGGGCTATGCTAGATGTTGCTTTGTCTTGTTCGGCCAACTTTTTTATTTGGGCTACCTTATCCTTGACATGAGTATGGTCTCTAGATACCTTCCATAAACTGATAAACATTATACGAGTTTAAATGAAAACGGTTAAATAAATACAAACTATTATAAAATATACAAGTTATTTTGTAAGTCTCGTAATAGAAAACATAATAGTAGAGAAAACCAGGGGCAAAGCATTAAAGGGGCGGGGAGGGGCGGCCGACCCCCCCCCCCCCTCCCTCCCCGAATTTTCGCTCAGAAGTTTCGAGTATATAGTTTTTGTATGGAATTTTTTTGGTATATACGGTTTCGACCCCCCGTTTAAAAAAATAGTTATATAAACCAAAACTTTAACCCAAAACAAAGTAAATGTAAAGCTCAAATCCTAAAGTACTAAGCACAACAACTACATGAGCGGGATAGTAGATTCAATGAGCAAGCGATTGGGCTGTTATCTCTTAGCTACTCGAGCTTGGCTGGGTAAAAATCTCGAAACGAGCCGAGCCTTATCGAGCCCGAGCTTGAGTTTAAAACAAAGCTCGTTTACTAATCGAGCCCAAGCTCAGCCTAGCATGTGAAGTTGGCCAGGCTCGTCAAACCTTAGTGTAATATTAGGTTTGTTAATATTTACCCACTCATTTAAGCTTGTTTACTAAACGAGCCCGAGCCGAACTTCATTTATCGAGCTCTCATAAGTCTTTTGAGCTCGATCGAGCTCGGGCTTAGCTCGGCTCGTTTGCACCCCAATCCATAATTGAATAATTCAAAAATCTTAAAGGTCGACGGGATGAACTGTAATTCTTCATCCAGGTATCAACCCTTTGTCTCATTTTTAATGTTTTAGTGTCTTTGTTCAATTCTTTGTTAAAGAATGCTTAAAACTTTTATATTTATTGTATTTAATGTTTGACTCGACTCGACCCAACCCGAATCGAATCACCGACACGAATATATCACCCGAACTATAGCTACAGAAAAAAATAGGTCTTGTCCCGTGACCGCTGACTTCCGACCACCCGGGCCAAATTCTCAAGCTTCGCCACTGGAGAAAACAGAACAATCTCATATCTCACTCATTGAAGCAATGAAGGTGGTGTAAGGTTGGCAGATGTAGGGGTGAGTTCACAGCTCCGTACTGGTACCAAACATATCAATATCAAAAGAATTGATTATGAAAATCGTCAAGATTAGGTTTGGTATTGAAAATGATCAGTACGGTACAATATGATATCTGAAATGAAAAGTTAGTAAAATACCGCTTAAAAGTAAGTATCGAATTAGTAACGAAAATGATTTGGTAGGGAAATTCGGTACCGGTACTAGTTTGGTTTTAGAAATTGGTATCATTTGATTATCCGTGTTAGAGGTGGTCTTGACTTGGTGGTTAAAGATGTTCCAATTAATGGTTTGATACCGTTTGCTCATCCTACTAAAGAAAACTGAAAAAAAAAAAAAAATTAAAAGAAAAATATGAAAAATATATTCTAATTAATAAATTGTATTCGTTGCATCTAAAAAAAAATTAAAAGAAAAATATGAAAAATATAAACCAACCCTAACCCGACCTAACCCGTCGCCGCCGTCCGCCTTCACTGAACCCAAACCCACAACCACCATCGTCCACCTCCTCAATCGGACCCCACCGCTGCTGCCACCTTCTTCCACCTTCAACCCTGTCCAAACCCGACACCACCTCAACAACCACCACCCATCACAACCCTAATCACCACCGCCTACTTCCGACCACCTCCATAAACCGATCCCCTGTTTCTTCTTAAAAAAAAAAAAACCACTGCTGCTTTCTGCAACCCTCCTACCAACGGTCATTTTTCAAAACAATATCAACCCATTCGACCCCTCCTTTTTGTTTCTTTCCCATTCGACCACTTTTCTAGCTCTCTACATTCGCCCAAACCCACCCCTTGTTTCTCCCTCCGACCTTTTTCCTTTTCATTCGACCCTTATATCTCATTCGACCTTTTTTTAAAATTCCGTTCGACATGTTCTAAATTCCATTCGACCCCTTTCTCATTCAATCCCTTTGTTCTCCTTTGGCCTCCCTTTGTTTGGTGATCTGTTGTAAATGTGAAAGTAGTGTGATACAAAAAGTCCTTTAAAAAACAAAAAAAGTGTGATACAAAAAGTAATGATTATTTAAATACCAATATCCTATATTAGTTCTCCACCTACATTTTTATACTATTTTTTTTAATTCATTTTGGTGATTAAATCCTTTTAATAATAATAATAATAATAATAATAATAATAATAATAATAATAATAATGGAGTAAGGAGTTATGTGGGGTTTCGCTTAGAGGGTGGGCAACCTGTGATTGCTACCCTCACCGTCTAGTAAAGGGTTTTTGCTCACTGGTTCTTTTGCCCCTCCAACTCATCTCGAGTTTGGCTGTTAACATTCGCACATGGCCCCTGCCAGGAAGGCCCGGAATGTCAAGTCAGGAGGTTCTGCGCAGGGCTCTAATAGTGGTTTAAGGGCCTGCCCCTTTAAACATTTTCACGACTGTAAAGATGGTAAACCGGGGTCTGACGGATTTTTCCGCCTTCTTGAACACATGCAAAGCACCCACCTCAAGACAGAAAACCGAATTCCCTATAACCATGGCTCTGATACCAATCTGTAACACCCCAACCGATGGCGGAAACATCGGGATGTCACGTAATGATGATTGTTCAGTAGCTCATGGTGAATAATAAATTCCATTAAATGATTTAAATGAATTACATACAATTGTTCTAGAATTTGTACATCAAATTGAATAAAACTATACACATATCTTCAAGCATCAATTCAAATCTTCAAGCAAATAGAACCTGAAACATGTTAAGTTGAAAATGTTTTGGGTCAACAAAAGTTGGTGAGAATTACATAGGTTTTTGATAATAGAATAAAAATGTTGTGCAATTCATGTGTCATGTTAATCTAGCCCATATGTGAGAACATACTAGAAATAAATCGAGTGCATAATCAACCCTGATGACTGTTATAATATGATACATACCATACGCTCATGGTCCACTTGAATATGTTATACGATAACAAACACCCATGCTACCTTTGTAGGAGGCACGTATCCGGGTGGGATTGTCAGTCCAATAGATCTATCAATGTATACCGCCGGCTTGTACGGAGTTAATGATTATGCAAGAATGGTGCTTACTCTAATCATGCTCAAGACATAATGCGACATAGAAAACACATAGACACATTGATGATTGAATTGCATAAATGATGTTGTAACATGTTTCACCCCAAAAATGGTGATAAATAGAAAAGGGGCTATGTAAAACTCACCTTGGTAAAATGTTATATCTGTTGGAAAATTTGGATAATTGTGTTGCCCAAATGTATCAAGTATCACCCTATAATGAGGTAATAAATATGTCTAAGTCTATCAAGTCTATAAATGTATAAGTTTCTAGGGCTTCGAATTGGGGATAATTGCTCGTTTGATTAATATTAAAAATATTCGCCAATTGAGAGAAATTTAGTAAATAGGTAACCAAAAGTCTTTTGAAATTTAAATTTAGAATGCTCACAATAATGTGTTTAAAGTATAAAAATAATTTTTATAAAATTATTTCCTTTAAAATAGATTTTTAAATCTATTTATTACAAATTGCCAAAGTTTAACTTTAATTTTCAAAAATACAAAAATTAAAGAATTATTATATTAAAAATCATATTTCTGTTCTAAATATTTAAAAATAAATTGTATAAAATTTTGGTGCAAAAATAATGAAAATTGAATTTATTATGATTTAATTATGATTAAATCTCACAAAAATTGATTAAAAATATTAAATGAATGATTTTTCTGAAATAAAAATCATTTCAGAAAAGTTTATTGTTATGAAAACTTAGAATAATTTTTGTGGAAATTAATAAGATCGTTTTGATATTTTTATAGATTTTTATAAATAAAATGGAATAAACTTGATTTATTTATTATATATATTAAATAAATAAATTTCAGAAAAATAAAAATTGTAAGTTGAACTTTTACATGAGATTTGATAAATATAATTTTTTTAGAATTTATAAAAAGGTATTAATATTTATAAATGAATTTACAAGATTTTAAAGATAATATATAAGTATAATTGGTTTGTTAAAAAAATGAAAAAGAAGTGGAAAAGGGCGCCCATGCCGGGACTCGAACCCGGGTGCCCTTGGTTATAAGCATTGATCACAAGCACTTGGCCTAGGCCTGTGGTTGTGATTTAACCCTGTTTAGATAAAATAAATATACTATATTAAATCAGTTTTATCCCCAAATCAAGATTACAAGCCCTAGCTTTCCCAATCAAATGATTTACCCAATGTTAATCTAATTAATCTTAGGGTAAATACTGAGCAAGTGCCGATTAACAAAACCCACAAACAAAATTAGACTTACAATTACGTTTCGAGCTCGATTGAACAGTCAACCAAAAAGTCAAACACGACGAAATTTAGCATGAACAGAGGTTATATGAAGAAATTGAGAGTTGAGAGAGATTGAGTGGCGAGTTGTGAAGGTGTAGAAGGTATCAATTTATAGTGAGGCCTACGAATTAGTCGTTTTAGAAAGTTTGACCCGTTATCAACCTTACACGCATCATATAACTTGGATTGGAAAGTTTCTAAATCGTGATTTGCGTGGTAATTACGCGTGTTGACTGTCATGATGAATTAACGAAATAATTATGCATTCTTACCATATTTACATAATTAATAGCTACATCAAAGGTTTGTAAAAAAAATAAATAAATAAATTCAGCTGCTGCTGCTGTTGGTCGCGTAGAAGGAAGGAAAAAGGAAGGAATAAAGTGTGCTTAAATACAATTAAAGTTGATATAAAATCAACAAAAGTGTGTGGCTCAAGTGGTGGAGTGCGTGTGTGTGTCTCTGATAGGTCTCCGGTTCGATTCCCATCTGAAGCAACCCCCCCCCCTTTTTTTATAGTGAAGGAAGGGTAAGGGTGGTTGGTCCGGGTTCCAGTGGGCCGGGGATTGGGCCAGTGTTTGTGGGCTGGGTACAGGGATGAGAGGTTGGGTCTGGTGTGGGGAAACCGGTTTTTAAATAAGGTGAGTTTTTGTTTTAAAAAAAATTTTCCAACGTTTATTATTATTATTATTATTATTATTATTAAACTTTTATATATATATATACATATATAAGTTGTGTGGTCGGAAAATATAACTTAGGCACGTTATGAAAATAATACACGTATTAGAATTTGAAAATTTGGCGATGTTACATCTTCCCTCTTAGATAGCGTGGGGGAGGTTGTGGTACCTAGGGGAGAAGTCAGAAGGGAAGAGGACAATGAAAGGGAACCTAATATAAAGCAATGTCTTCGAAAAGTCAGGGATGGGCATTTCACGGCGGCGGTTAAGGTTTTGTGCTCCAGTGGGGTTGCCCCTCTATGTGAATCGACCATGAAAGCCCTCATTGATAAACACCCGGTGGTGCCGCCTCCATCCTTTCCTTCTAACCCTATCGCCCAACCCGCTCTATCTGTAGATGGGGATTGTGTGCTCAGATGTATCCGATCTTTCCCTAAAGGGACGTCTTGCGGTAGGGACGGGATACGGGCCCAACACCTGTTGGATGCTATTGGTGGCGAAGGCTCGGTGACTTCCTCGGGTTTGCTCGCAGCCATTACTGAAGTCGTCAACTTATGGCTTGGGGGAGCCTGCCCTAAGACTCTTGCCGAGTTTGTTGCCTTGGCCCCCCTCACCCCCTTATTGAAGCCCGATAATGGAATTCGGCCTATTGCTGTGGGGGGCATTTGGCGAAGGTTGGTTTCTAAGGTGGCAATGAAGAAGGTTGGGAAAGACATTGCCCAGTACCCGGGGGACTTTCAATTTGGAGTAGGGGTACCAAATGGGGCAGAGGCAGTGCTTCACAGTGCCAACAGGTTCCTCAACTCTTTTCATGCGGATGGGTCCTTGGCTCTGCTTACAGTAGACTTCTCCAATGCCTTCAACATGGTTGACCGCACAGCCTTTCTCCGAGAGGTTCACCAGCGGTGCCCGTCTATCTATCCGTGGGTCCAGTTCCTTTATGCCCAGCCTGCTAGGCTGTATGTGGGTAATGATTGTATTGGGGCTACCACCGAAGTGCAGCAAGGAGATCCGTTGGGGCCCCTTCTCTTTGCTCTTGCCTTACACCCCCTTATCATGCGGGTTCAGGAACAGTGTAACCTCCCGTTTCATGCTTGGTATTTGGATGATGGGACGATTATAGGCAACGCAACTGAGGTTGCTAAGGCTTTAGATATTATCAACGTGCATGGACCATCTCTGGGGCTTTATCTCAATATTAAGAAAACAGAGGTCTTTTGGCCGTGTTAGGACAAAGAGGATTGGTGAAACCACTTTTGTAAACCTTAGTCTAATTCACTTCTGTCATTTTGGCTAAGTATAGAAGTACTGAAGAGAAGACAAGAAACTGCTGATTAGAAGATATGAGAAGTGCTGAAGTTGCAGAAGTTCTGAAGTCCAAACCAGACAAGTTCACTTCAGAAGTACTGAAGACAAAACTACTCTTCAGTAGTTGTCCTTCATCAGCACTTAGCAATAGATATTTCCCACCGCCTTTTTGCATCAGTAGTTTGTTGTTTAATATTACTTTTAGCTGTATTTGTTTCTTTCAATGTTGCAACTTGTGCAACTTGTCACTGTAGTTTCTGTACTTGCTTTTTAGGCAAGATACATGCATGTAATCGTCTATAAATAGGAGGCTTCAACCTTCTATTTTAGACATTGATTTTTAACAGAAAAATCCTTCAAACACTCTCATTGTTATATTCCATTTCTGTATTTATTGTGAATCTCTCTAAGTATCTAATTCTCATTTACAACTTAGATTCATAATAAATACTTTGTCATTTATTAGTTTCAAACATCAAGGGGGAGTTATAACTCTGCCTTTGTATAAAAAGTGTTGCTTTAACTTATAACATTCCGCTGTGCTTATAATCTGATTTACAAGGACTTGCTAAACACTTAAGTGTCAAGATAGCAAGTTCTTACCTAGCAAAAAGAGCAAACTGATCCAACAGGCCGTCGTGTGACGGGCTGAAAGTTCAGGATGGGCTTTTCCCGAGAGGGATTGGTAGACCAGAGAAGGGGGTTAAGCTCCTTGGTGGGGCTGTTAGCCGAGATCATATCTTTATTGGGGAGTTGGCAGGGCGGCGGGCTACGGTTGCGATTGACCTTATGAAACTCCTGCCCCGCCTTAGGGATCCCCAAAGTGAACTCCTGCTGCTCAGGTCATGCATGGGGGTCGCTAAGTTACTTTTTGGGTTGCGAACTTGTCAACCCCACTTGATGGTTGATGTCGTATCCCTTTTCGACGATGGCCTCCGGGAGGCTATTGAAGATATAGTTGTGGGTGGTGGCCCCTTCTTCGGGGACCTCCAGTGGCGCTTGGCATCCTTACCGATGCGTTTAGGCGGTTTGGGCCTTCTTTCAGCTCGAGATGTTGGGGTTTATGCCTTTGTGGCGTCTAGAGCTCAGTCTTGGGAACTTCAAGATCATATCCTTTGAAACAGTGGGGTCATCGGGCTGGACCCGGACTATCAACAAGCACTCGAACGCTTTAATGTCTATTTCCCGGACTTTGATATTGGCGGTTTTTCTAATAAGGACACCGCCCCCTCAAAGCCACAAAAAACTTTGGCGAATGCTTTGTTTAGCAAAACTGCTCAGAGCCTGGGAGAAGTTTTTGAGTTATCCTCCCGCCAGAAGGCGGTGATTGAATGCCTAAAAGGTCCTCATGCTCAAGATTTTTTGACCGTTATCCCGATTGAGGGTTTGGGTCAATGCATGTCTGCAGTGGAGTACAGGGCTATACTCAAGTACCGGTTGATGATCCCTATGTATCCAGAAGATGAAACATGCCCCATCTGCCGTAAAGCTTGCATGGATAAATATGGGGAGCACGCAATTCATTGCAAAGAGCTCCCTGGGTTCAAATACCGGCATGACTGGGTGAGGGACGTTTTGTGGGACATCTTGAGAAGAGCTGTGATTTCTGCCAAAAAGGAGGCCCCTGTAAATTTTCTCACCGACCCTGCGGAAGGTAGATCCACCCTGCAACCAGCAGATCTGCTTGTCTTTGGTTGGGAGAGGGGGAAACATGCTTGCGTAGACCTCACAGGGGTATCTCCTTTGGTTGGGTTAAGGGAAACAGGGTTTGTAGCTGGGCAAGCATCGAGAAAGGCGGAATCGAAGAAAGTAGATAAGAATGCTAAAGCTTGTGCAGAGAACCAACATGTCTTTATCCCTTTGGCCTTTGATACCTTTGGCTCCCTAGCGCCAGAAGCTATTCGTTTCTTGACCAGGGTGCAACGGGTCGTCCAAAATAATAGTTCATCTCCAGGGGGCAATGATTTGTCTTTAGTAGACTAGGGTTCGCAATTCAGAAAGGGGTGGCGGCGCAGCTTGTTGCCCGTCTACCTTCTATTGTGATGTAAATTTCGTATTTTGTTTTAATGAAATTTTAGATTTTTAATGAAAAAAAATTTAAGATGAGTCGTCGTCGCGAAAATTATAGCTTTTTCTTATAATAATCTTAAATCTATAATTCACTGATAAATGTTGTATATATAAAGAATCAAAGTCATCAATTTCATATTATCAATATCATCATGGTGAAGGAGCTGCGTTTGGAATTGATACTATTTTATTCACTTATTTGACGACCACAAAGAAAATAATACTATTTTTTTAAAGAGAACTTTCAATTAGGCACATTATTTATTGTGTTCTGATTGTTGTTAAAGCATTTACAATACCTAACATTAACACTTAACAAATAATAAAACTATAACCAACATTTCACAATGATTACTAAAAACAAACTTGATTCTTCTTGCCGATAACAATAGTTTTCTATTTTTTTATTGTGTTTTGGTCTATTTGAGAGGGTTCTATAGACATAAACAAGTGATACCATAGGATTAATGCAGTTATAGTTCTTAAAGTAACAACCAAAGTTATAAATTTTTAAAAAACATAAACCAAACCAACGAAACTGCTATTCTATAATACTTGCTAAAAAGTAAGAAGCTAAACTTGTTTAAGATTTCATTACGATTAATTTTTGTCAAACATAGATTGACAAGAACACGCCACTGTACAAAGATAGCAGAAGAAATAAAAGAAGAATCGTTCAACTGGATCCAACATAGATTGAAGTTGACGGGAGTAACATGAGGAAGTTTAATAATTTTCATTACACTAGTAAAAGTCAAGTTACATCTGGATATATTATTGTCTTGTTTTTGATATAATATGGGCCCTCATGGCATTTTGTTATGGTAGCCTGATGCCTGATGACAGATGATAAAAGTTTGTCTCCTTGTCATTTTTTTTGTCAAACGATAAGGTCTAATTAACATTAATATGAATAAACTAATAAATTACTACCTACCGTAGAGTGGTATGGAGGCCTAATGATAGGTGACTTGAGGTCTAATGTTCACAAGTTTGAGCCTTGAAGATATCAGGTTTACCGCCTATTCACTCTCGTACATTCGGGGGATGGGTGGTTGAGTTTTCCTTGGATTGAAGGACCTGGAGGACCGTGCCCCGTAAGTATCCTAAATTCGTCATAAAAGGATTCCTACGAGAGGCCGTGATGACTTTGTTGGTTAAAAAAATAAACTAAGGGCTTAAGGGGCACTCCTAGAATATGAATTTTGTTTCACTAATTTTAACCGATTATATACTGCCACATCATTTCACTGATTTACTTCATTGATTCACTTTTTTGAAGGCAGCACTCCATTGATTCACTTCACTGAAATGTTTATATTTTATTATTTTTTTAAGGAACGGTAATTAAACAAATTATCAAACATTATTTAAAACAGTAAAATAAATAGTAGAAACACCTAAAATATTATAAAGCGTCATCTCATAGCTCTCCAAACCTCGACCCTCGGGTAGTTATCATCGTATAGGTTTCGGTATTCGTTACGGGCTTCTTCAATCCATTCATCTTCGTTTAAAGCCGGATTGTGGTGCACCCAATTAACGACTAATTGTTGAAATACTGCGCACTTCGCCTTTAAAGATAAAAACTTTCCATGTATCGCGTCCGTTGAACGATTGTTTTCACCCGTTTTGTAACACCCCAACCGATGGCGGAAACATCGAGGTGTCACGTAGTGACGATTGTTCAATAGCTCATGGACTAAAGTGAAAATTTGAATACATTGATTAAATAATTTATTACATTGAAAAGAAATACAACGGTTCTAAATGGCAACTAAACTGAAATACTATAAGTCAAAATCTAAATATAAATCCGAAAGCTTAAAGAGTGCATCTCAAAATAACCTGAAACATGTACGAAAACGATTTGGTCAATACAAAATGTATTGGTGAGCATACCCTGTTTAAATAAATATAGTAGAAAAGTGTTTAGCAATTCATGTGCGGTACCATTTGCAATTATGTAATAAGTAATATCCGTTCAAAACCAAACCTGAGAATAATGACTAACACATGACTAACCAACTGAATAATGAATTAACAAGACAATGACCAAGATTCTCTCAACAGAGTCTCAAGGGGGTATACCATAGTACTATTCATTGAAAAGCTAGGCCGCCCAGCGGTTAATGATTTTGACAAGTCATAGACACACCAATTAACATAAAGCAAACACACATGAGAATTGCATTAAGTATAAGAAATTGAAACTTGATTAATATATAGGTACATGAGTCACCCCAAAGTAGTAAAACAGTAAAAAGGGGAAAGATATACTCACAGTTTGCGAAAGCGATCAAAATCCACTTAAGCGGTCGTGAGCTAGGTAATGGGAATTCCGAGAAATTCAACCTATAATGTATAATAATACTAATAAGGAAAATGTCTAAAAAGTCTAAGGTATCTAGGGTCTAAGGCATTAGGGTTTGCTAAGTCAATTTGGAGAAGTAGAGTTTTTATGATAAGTCACGTTAATGTGACAGTTGTATATCACAAATAATATATGAAAGGTTGTAAATGTGATTTAAATAATATAATTATTACCAATTGAGTATTTAGTTAAAAATATGTTTGAATAATTAAGACAAAATAATTTAGTTAGTTACTTTAACTAAATTAAAATACAATAATCATAAATATATATAAATAAATAATTTTGAGTTACATAGTGATTCAACAAAAGATAATAAAGACATTAAACCATTTGAGTATTTCTATTTTATAAGAAAAATATTTATAAAATGAATGTTTAAATTGTATAAATAAATAAATGTTTTATTATGTCTAATTAAACGTAAATAAGACTAATAATACCATACATGATCCAAAAATACTAGTTTTATAGAAAATGGATGATTTCTGATGTAAACAAATTAGAATAATTTTCCCATAATTTATATAAACTTATTTATATTTAAAACTGATTTAACGAGATTAAATTATGTTTAAATGATAAAAAAATAAGAAAGTCAATAAAATTACATGTTTTCTGAACCAATAATTGTTATATTAGTTCATGATGATGAGAAATAATTTAGCAAAAAGTTTGAGATTAAAATCATTAAAAATGAATGTTTAATCAATTATATATGATTAAAACAATTTAATTCAATAAAAATATAAAAATAAAACATTTTTCAGAAACTAAAAGTGGAATAATTTTCTATGAGGTGTCAAGAAGCTACTCCTAAATTTTCATAATTTTTGAAGCCAAAATGAATTTATTATGAATATTATAAAAATAGTGTATTTGTATATTAATATTTAAATAATAATATTAGAATCTAAAAAAAAATGGAAAAGAGACAAGGTTGGTGGGAATCGAACCTGCCCACTCTTGTTGCACAAACACACAACCAACCACTCCACTACAAGCCAATATGTTGATTAAATTAGATTTCAAAAATATTTAACAAAATAACTTATACCATCATCTTCTTCCCCAAAATCTAAACCCTAACCCTAGATTCCATTCATCCTCTATTCAACTAAATTAACAGTCAATTTTAGAGGGTTTTTGTTCGGAATCAATAGATAAACAAAATGGCATGGAGAATATTCACTCACATAAACGATTTAGAAGCGAGCAGGATGAAGAAATAATCGGACTCCATGTCCGAATACAGACAAATCTGAACGCGATTTTTGATGTCTTTCAGATGGGTTTGAGTCGGGTAGAGGTATGGAACGATTTGAGGTTATTTATATATAAGTTATAGTTGAAACGGTAACTCTTGATTGTTTAGCCGGATATCGCGCAACGGTTACACGAAAGACCACTCATAATATGTTTTAATTGCTATGCTTTGTGCGTTATAAACATTTCATCAGTTACGAATGATGAGGGATAATGATTAAAGCGATAATGTTGAGTTTAAAGGTGGATTAGTGTTTTTTTTAGATTGCCGGAATTTGATTCCGGTGGCCGGAAAAATGGCCGGAAAACCGTGGCTAAGAAGAAGAAACAAATCAGCTTTAAAAGTTTTGACGTTTGGCAAAAATGGTCCCTCTGTTAGTTTGGTTAACTTATAACATCAATTGGTTAAGTTTTCTTCACAAAAAGGTAACTTGGTTAACTCACTTAACTTAAAAACTTTTAAAACTTTATAACATTTGAAATTTTTATAGAATCCATCCCAAATAACGTTTCAACGTATGCTTTTGCTTAAAACTTATACCCGATCCATGATGAATATAAATGATAAAATTTTGGTTTACTCTAAAATAAATTTTGAAAATAACGAAACTAATAGGGACTATAATGGAATTATTTGAAGGGCTATTATTGTCAGTTTGACGAAAGGCGAAGGTGACGGATGTCACACGTTTATTCCTTGAATCTTGTGGCAATCGCTTTCCAAAAACTTTGCCTTTGCTGGTGTCCTTGATCTTGAACATAAAGATAGCTATTCACCAAGGCGAGTTCATCCTCCAAGGTCCAGATTGATGCTCGCACATGGTTTAGTGGGGGCGGGATTGGATTAGGATTTGGATTTGCCATTTGTGATCAACTTGAATCTGGACAGTTGATTTTTTTGATTAACGGTTTAGTAGGGGATGGATTGGATTTGGATTTACCATTTATATTAGATTAACAGTCAAAAAATTGTTACCGTTTTAATTAAATTCATTCAAACGGTCAAAAAACAATAAAATAATACTAAAAAACGACCGTTGCAATTATTATCAATGGTTACCAGCCCGTTAACTAGAAGCAGCAAACGGTTCACGGGACCACTAGCAGCACGGGTGACAACGGTGTTACTGTGCTGATAGTAGGGTACCCGTACCCAATTCTGATAGCGCACCGTCCGCTCTAATAAATAAAAGAAATAATCTTGACACCTTTTAATATAGTAAGATTTAACACCAATTAAATATTCCATAATTGATAGTGAGGAGTGTTTTTGTCTTTCACTCTTTCTACATGTGCATACTACACATATCATATTCTAACTAGGGGTAGTTAATTTCGATTAATGTTAGGGATAATGAACGGTCATCTAGAGGAAGGGGAGATACCGCCGGAAAATTCAGGGGGACACAAGGAAACCGTAACATTCTTCCTCTCGAATCTGCCTGAAGGGCTGTCGTCGGAAGAGTTAAGGGGCGAGTGTGTTCGGTTTGGGATGCTATCGGATGCTTACGTTGCATGGAAGAAGGACAAATTTGGGAAGATCTTCGCGTTCGTTAGATTCAAGAATGTGAGAAACATCGATAAAATGGTCAAAGCTCTTTGCTCTTTGAGCTTATATGGTAGAAAGGTGTTTGCTAGGGTTGCAAGATTCAGTAAAGAAGATAGTAGGAGTAGAAGTGCTGGTTCGTATGGGACGAATAGGAGCGGTCCGGGTCAGAATAACAATGCAGGAAAACCGGTGAACTTTCCTACTAACAAAGAAGCTTTTAACTCGTTTTGGCCGTCCTTAGCGGGTAACAAAGGTAATACACAGAACCGTGAAGATCATTGGATTCAGTTCGATGATAAAGCGGCGGAAATTCCCGAGTCATGGATTGGCAAATCGGTTGTTGGGGTGGCTAAGAACTATTATCGTCTTTGTAATCTAGCTGAAGGACTCACGGAAGTTAAAGGATTTAGGATGGAAGTCCGTTACTTGGGGGGATTAAGTGTTCTATTGTCCTTCTCTTCTCCGGAAAGGGCAGTGGAATTTATCGGTCTTCAAGACGTATGGGGGGAATGGTTAGCATCCGCATGTGAATGGCAAGGGCAAATTATCGAGTACGAGAGATTAACGTGGATCAAAATTACCGGTTTACCGTTGATATTAAGGTCTGAAGAAAACATGGAAAAGATAGCAACAAAGTACGGGAAGATTGTTAGACAGGTGGAGAATGGAATGGCGGATACGGACTTGTCTGGTTCATACATTGGTGTCTCTACTAAAAGTGGGAAAAGAATTGAAGAAGAAATCCGAATCAAATGGAGAAACGAAGTGTTCGTGTGCTGGGTTGCGGAAGGCTCCGGCCGATGGGTACCTGAATTTGTGGGTTCTGAAGTTAAAATAGTGGGGGAAGATACTAATCCAGTGACACACAACAGTTCGATCAATGTTGAGGATCTTGTGACCGAAGCCCCGGTTGATGTGGAAATGGTTACTAATGAGGTGGCGGTTGAAGACGGGTCTACGACGTCCAATATTATTGCCAGTAACAACGAAGCTCCGGCGAAGGATCCCGTGATTGGTACGGTGGAGGCAGTTTGCGAGGCAGGTGGAAGTCAAACGGTTACGGAAGAAGCTCAGCAGTCAATGTTTAATGTGGCTTCAAATACTAATGGGATTGTATTAAATAATTCTATACACGTGCATGGAAAAGAGGCGAAAAGTTGTTTTGGTGGGATCAAGGGAATGTCAGAACTGCAAGGCGGTAAAGCAAGTGATCATGTGGGGCCAAAGTTAAACTCTAACAAGGAAGGTGTTTCACTACAAGATGGGCCGGCCCAATTCCATCCGGGAATTAAAAACCACCAGTGGGCCAATGAAGTGAATAAAGCGGGAAACAAACCCAAGAGGAAAAGGGGAGTTGGCCCAGCAGTTAAGTCGTTCAAAACAATAGGTCGCACAAGATGCCTGATACCAGACCTAAACAGGAAGGTAAAATTGGGAGAAGAGGCTTCACCTGGCTCCAGAGGCGAAAAGAAGAAGCGTAGGAGACGCAGAAAGAGTATTGAGGCCCCGAGTAGTCACGAGACGGAGGGTAATTTTCGGTTTACAAAGGGAGGGGGTGGTCTTGACGACGATTTTGAATCTGATTGGTTCGAAGACAAAGATGAAGAGGAGGTAATTCTTGAGCAGCACCGAGAAATTATTAATGACGTCGACAAAGCACTTATGAAAGCTGTCGAGGTTGAAGCTACAATGGGAGTGGGTAACTCGGCAGGGTTGAATCTGGTGGGTTTTGAATCGGTGGTAGGAGACACGGTGGAAGAAGAAATGGTGCAGAAGGAATCAAAATGAATTTCTTATCCTACAATATTAAGGGTGCTGGGGGTGGGGTTAAACCGGCTAAGGTTAGAGCTATCATTAAGTCGTTTAATCTATCTTTCGTGGGTTTACAAGAAACACAGATGGCGTCTATTTCGGATGGAATGGTAAACAGGTACTGGGACAGTTCGAATCATCAAGCTGCAGTGGTACAAGCGAATGGAAGATCTGGTGGTATCATATCTCTATGGAATTCTTCAACTTTTATAGCCCAGGTAATAAAATCCTCTCAGAACTACATTTTAGTGGGTGGTAATATTAGAGGGTTAGAGGAGCAAATATATGTTATGAATGTATATGCGCCGTCCTATCCGATTCAGCGAAGATTATTATGGGATGAGATTAGAGGTTTAAAAGAGGAATACACGGGTAAATGGGTTATACTTGGGGATTTTAACGAAGTTCGTAATGAAGTAGAGAGGTTGAATTCGGTTTTTGTGTCTGCAAATGCATTAGTTTTTAATACGTTTATTGCGGATACCGGGCTTATGGAGTATAATATGGGAGGGAGGAGATTTACGTATATGTCTTCGGATGGCCGGAAGTTAAGTAAACTAGATAGGATGCTGGTGAATGTTGAGTTTATGAATAAATGGCCTAGTGCGAAACTGGTTGCACTTGATAGAGATGTGTCGGATCACTCGCCTTTGGTTCTATCATGTGTGGAATCAAACACGGGACCTTGCCCTTTTAGATTCTTCAACTCGTGGATTGGGAAAAACGGTTTAGATGAAGCTGTTGTAAATGGGCTGAATTGTGAGTGTGATGCTACAAGAAGTGACTTGGTACTTAGTCAAAAATTGAAAGCTACAATAAAAAACATAAAAGGGTGGAAAGCTGAATTTTTCGAGGCGGAGTCAGCCATGGTGAAGGCTGCAAAAGGAAGCGGCGTGGGAATGTGGTAGTGAAAAATTCCCCGGTCCAGATGGCTTTTCCTTTGGTTTTGTAAAGAAATATTGGGATAATATTGAAGGATACATGGGTGATATTATGAATGAATTCTATATTCACGGTTCGCTGCATCAGTCATGTAACTCTTCTTATGTGGCGTTGATTCCAAAATGTCAAGATCCGATGACATGGTCGGATTTCAGACCAATTTCATTAATAGGCGTTATCGGCAAGATCATTTCTAAGGTGTTGGTGTCGAGGCTGAAAAAAGTCCTTGGAAGTGTAATATCACCAGAGCAGACACCTTTTATAAAGGGGAGGAACATCTTTGACGGTCCTCTGGTAGTTAATGAAGTCATCTCGTGGGCAAAGAAAACGAAGACTAGCATGCTCCTGTTTAAAGCCGATTTTGAAAAGGCCTACGATAGTGTATCTTGGAAATTTCTGATCAATTCTATGCATCATATGGGGTTTCCTACGCGGTGGAAAAATTGGGTGATGGGTTTGTTGTTCACCGGGAAAGCAGCAGTATTACTCAATGGTTCACCATCGAAGGAGTTCCAGCTCAAAAGGGGTCTTAGACAAGGCGACCCCTTATCCCCCTTTTTATTCACTATCGTCATGGAAGCCTTACATGTTATGGTATCAAATGCAGTCTCGGGCGGTGTTTTTTCTGGTATCAAGCTGCCGAACGAGGGTCCTAACCTTTCCCATCTTTTTTATGCTGATGATGCTCTATTCTTAGGGTCATGGTCGGAAAATAACATCTCCAATCTTAATCGGATCTTAAGGGGGTTCTCTATCGCATCTGGATTGAAGGTAAACATACATAAAAGTTGCTTGTATGGCATTAATGTTCGGGATGAGGAGGTAGCGTATATGGCCAGGTTACTAAATTGCAAAAAAGATTCATTGCCTTTTATCTATCTCGGTCTCCCGGTGGGTGAGAACATGAGAAGAATAAAGAGTTGGAAGTTGGTGATTGACAGGTTTAATGCAAAATTAACTTCGTGGAAGGCCCGTTCTTTGTCCTTTGCTGGTAGGTTAGTGTTGGTTAAAGCCGTTTTGGGATCGCTACCAAATTACTACTTGTCTTTGTTTAAAGCGCCACGCGGAGTCATCAAGGTGTTGGAAGGCATTAGAAGAAAGTTCCTATGGGGTGGAAATTCAAATTCTTACAAAATAAGATGGGTCGCCTGGGAAAGAATTCTCAAATCAAAACGGGGAGGGGGCCTTGGGGTGGCGAGCATTGAAGATTTAAACTTGGGTCTTCTTGTGAAGTGGTGGTGGCGCTTCAAGAGTTCGCAAAATCAACTGTGGTGTAACGTAATTAAAGCAATCCATGGAAGTAACAACATGTACAGTTTCGTACCCTTTAAGAAGTCAATTCCGGGTACGTGGGCTGCAATCGGCGATCTGAACAAGTGCTTCATTAAAAGAGGTTTTGATCTTCCTGCCATGTTTAAGTGTATAGTTGGGAACGGGAATACAGCAGGCTTTTGGGATGAAATATGGTGTGGCTCAAGCACCTTGAAGGATGATTATCCATTGTTGTTTGATCTGTGCAAGCGGAAACGTATTTCGGTGGCAGAATGTTACTCGGAACCGGACGGTGACCTTAATAATAATAATAATAATAATAATAATAATAATAATAATAATAATAATAATAATAGCTATATTGATAATAGTAGTATTAACTCTAGTACTGATAACAGTTCCTTTAATGATAATAGCAATCTGTATGTTGACATTCCTTATAATGATAATAATATTATACCTACTGTACACATTCATAGTAATAATACTAGGTGGAATTTGGGCTGGAAAAGAAGGATGAGGTCTGTGGAGGAGATAGCACAGCTGGAGGAATTAACCAATCGGATAAACTCTATCAGACTCACTTCGAAGGGCGACGAATGGTGTTGGCGATCGGGTGATGCAGCGCTTAAATTTTCTGTGAAGGCTGTTCGAAATACGCTTTGGGGTGATGATCAATCGGTTCTGCAGGATGTTAACTTCTGGTGGAGCAGGATTGCAACATCGAAGATTAATTGTTTCGTTTGGAGGGCGGTGGAAGATAAAATCCCTACTGCCGAAGCTCTGGCATTCCGAGGTATTCACGCATCCGACGGATTATGCAATAGATGTGGGGTTGAATTGGAGACGGCCAATCATATTTTTGTTGAATGTTTGTGGGCGAGGGCGGCGTGGAGATGTATAAATGAATGGGTCAATTTGGATGTAGTGGGTGAAAGCGATTCTTTGTTGCAGATAATCAAAAGGTGCAGGAATCTCAATTGTGAGAAAAAAAAGATGGAAGCAATCTATGCGATAGTCCTTTTGGTCGCCTGGAAGCTTTGGTTAGCCCGAAACGAGAAAATTTTTAACAAGGTGGATGTAGGTACACAAAAATTGGTAGACGAGATCAAGACGGAATCTTATTGGTGGATGGTGAAGAGGGCGAAAGCAAATGAAATGGCTATAGATAGATGGTTTGCGTTTACGTCTCTTGATTACGGTTAGCTTGACGGTTTAGTATTCTGTATTTGGGTGTAACCCCAGGTAGTCGCTTGCTAAATGGGCTTGGGGTGGTTACTTCTTAGGTAGTTTGATTATGGTGTTTTATTTCATTTGTAATCTTTGGACTGTTTGTTGGGTGAATATATAAGTTTCGTTTGTTTGGTCAAAAAAAAAAAAAAAAAGATAGTAAGGAAAGTGTATCCATTAATGCGATTTCATTTTTATTTTATCAAACCTTTAATAATTCCCAATACAATACAATAATTACAAATCTAAATAAAACCAATAAAAAAGCAAGCTGTGATTGACAACGACATTTTTTTAATTTCCTAATTTGTCTTTGTACCGACGAACAAAAACACAAATATTTACTTTACCCCCTAAACTATACAAAAACAACAAAACATCCCCTTTTTAGGGGCATAAATTGTCAATACTCATAACTTAAAGTACCAAATTGTAAGTTTTGTCAGAACCCTCAACGGTAAACTCTAGTTCATTGGTTATATATCATTATGCGAAGTGTCAAAGTACTCTCAACGCTCCTCTGTTTTAAAGGTTATTAATCATTAGAAAAACAGAGTGATCAGTTGATTTGATAAAATCATTTTTTTTTGTGAAATCTTTGTTGTGGGTGTTTCTGATTTGACTTCAGGTGTGTTCTTTTTTTTTTATATATAAATTTTATAGGAATTTGAAGTTAAATTAGTTGTTGGATTGTGGATTTAATGTGTTTTTTGAAGTGGGTTTGTTGTCTTGTTTGTAAAAGATGAATTTTTTTATGTTTTTTTGGTTAAAGTTGTTTCATTTATGGTTATTAAAGATTAAATTGGGTTAATTTTGATGAAATCTTGATTTTGGGAATTAGGGTTTTTGATTTAATGTGTTTTTTTGAAGTGGTTTGTTGTCTTGTTTGTAAAAGATGAGATTTTTTTTATGTTTTTTTGTTAAAGTTGTTTCATTTATGCTTATTAAAGATCATATTATGTTAATTTTGATGGAATGTTGATTTTGAGGATTAGGGTTTTTGATTTTATGTGTTTTTTGAAGTGGGTTTGTTGTCTTGTGTGTAAAAGATGAGATTTTTTATGTTATTTTGTTTAAAGATGTTTCATTTATGGTTATTAAAGATTAATTTGGGTTAATTGGATGGAATCTTGATTTTGGGAATTAGGGTTTTTGATTTCTGGACATGATTTAGTGAATTTGTTGCAAATGTATTGTCTGTGTGTAGTTTTCTTGGATTTTAGGGTTTTAAATTGCTTAATCATATGTCTAGTCATATGTAAACAAAAAAAGAAAGCTGGAAGTCAAAACAAACTAAAGGAAGCAAATTGGTTAATAAAGTTTATATTTTTAACTAACATATGTAGAGTTGAACAATGTTGGTGATCAAATTTGGTACTTTTAAGGACTTTTGTTTGATGTTTTATCTTTTGGATATGGTTGAAAGCTAGGTTTATTTCCTTGTGATGCATACTAACATTGAAATGATTTGTCATCTTAACAGGTTACTCGGTTTCATTGACGATTTACTCTTGTAATCGCTTTTCGCTTGCTTTTCGAGGCTTGTTTCTTCTTTTTGTGGTTGATGGTATGTTCAAGACCAAGCCAACATCTTTCTTTCTTTTTATGCACATCAAGTTTGTACTTATTTAAGCAATACCAAGATTGAAACATTTCCACAAATGAATCCTTTTTTTTTGTTCAAGCTTACGCCTTTCATGTGCTGTTTTCGGAAAACGCTTGTAAACCTTTGTAATTATGCTACATTTGTAAGTTTAATTATTTGACTAATATAATTGTACACAAGAGTAACATTTACTATGTAACCGATGCAGGCTACCAACGAGAACCTCCCTCCAAATGTAATCAAACAACTTGCTAGGGAATTGAAGAATCTTGATGAAACACCACCAGAAGGAATTAAAGTAGGAGTTAATGATGATGATTTTTCAACGATATATGCGGATATCGAAGGCCCAGGTACTTAATATATATTACAAACATATATATAGTCTAGACATAATTCATTAGTTCTGAGTGATTATCATGGATGTGCAGCTGGCACTCCATATGAAAATGGCGTTTTTCGGATGAAATTGATCCTGTCTCGCGATTTCCCCCACTCACCTCCTAAAGGTTTGTCAAATCTTTGTTGTTTTCTAGTTCCAAGGATTTATTTATGTGTATGTCAAATATGAAACCTTTATTTTATTCATGACTTGCTCTTTTGATGACATTATCTTCTCTGTTCTTCTATACAGGTTATTTTTTGACCAAGATTTTCCACCCAAACATTGCCGCAAATGGTGAAATATGTGTCAACACATTGAAAAGGGATTGGAACCCTAGTCTCGGCTTACGTCATGTTCTAATTGTAAGTTTCAAGAACTTTATTTTCCGGTTTCAAATTAAAAAGTATTGTGAAAGTGTGGTCAGTCAATGTGTCCTTTGTTGCATTTGCAGGTAGTCAGATGCTTGTTGATTGAACCATTTCCGGAATCTGCATTGAACGAGCAGGCCGGCAAAATGCTGCTTGAGAACTATGAAGAGTATGCTAGGCATGCTAGGTTAGTTGCTCAAACTTCCACATTGTGTAAAACGGGTCAATTTGCGTGCTAAACCGCTTATTTATTATTATTATTTTTTTTTTTTAATTTTGTATTTTCAACTAATTTTAAGAAATATTGATCCAATACCGGTTTCATGACATTTGACCGCAGGCTATACACCGGAATTCATGCTCTGAAGCCAAAACCTAAGTTCAAGTCAGGAGCTATATCTGAACCAGCAGCTACTCTTAAAGTTGAGCAGACAAACACTTCAGTTTGTATTGTTGACACGAAAACCGCCGTCTCTGGAGCAGTGGTGCCTTTGGCTCCTTCACTGAACACAATGAAAGGGGCAAGCAGCGGTCAAGAAACACCAACCACTGCCCTAAACTCAGTGGTTGAGATTGGAGTTAGCAGCGGATCTGCTGCAGCACCACCTGCGGCGGCAACGAGTAAGAAGGAAAGCGGGTTGGTGAAAGCTGCTCAGGATAAAAAGAAGATTGATGCTAGAAAGAAAAGCTTGAAAAGACTGTGATGTTCGTATTTTCTTCATGTATGGTTAAATTTGTTGAATGCAGGTTTGAGTTTTAGTGACTTGATGAATGGTACATCTCTTGAGGTCTTGCTAATGTAATTTCCATTTGGTTTCAATACATAAAAAGCCAAATTTCTTTCTACGGAGGCGTGTTGGTTCTCTTCGCAGACTTTAGTATGCTTTTAATTGAAATTTATACATGAAGCATTATTTGTTTGTTGATACAAATGGATCTATACCTTCTTTTGTGACATATTTTACAAATCTCAAAACATTTGTCCAAACATTGACCACGGATGAGAGGATAACTTCACAGTTGCTTCGGAAATTCATAGTTGCCAATATCAAGATTAAACCGTAGCAAGTCCATTTTCAGATACACTGATCGAATTTGCTACTATTTATTGATGAACATGTAACTAAGCAAACATACACTTTAGGACGAGTTTGCGACTGCGTAAATTGGGGGGATTAAACCGGTTAAATGTAAATGTGAATATGGTGATACCAGAATATATGGCATAATTTGTGGCTTTAGAATATAATCAATCAACTTGTAGCTTTTTATCCAACAATATCATTCATTCATAATCATAAATTTGTGTATTTTACAACTGTTTTCTGTTTTGTTAGAATTTACACTTTACACCCTCCAAGTTTCGATAAGTAACAAGTCAGCAAATACATGATTGTGTTGTAAACTTTAAAGATAAGTTGAGAAGCAATGTTTAGATATCTGGGACCACAACTAGATAGTGAGCCTGAAAGAAACATGTGACTATCAATCAATCACTCTGTTTCATTTAATTTAACTTTTCCAATGAAAATATTCTTTCATACATACAGTGTAGTTGACATTGAAATTCATACAGTTTTTTTTTTTTTTTTTTTTTTTTTTTTTTTTTAACAAAATGAGTATATTTGGTTTGTAAATTTATTACGGTGGGTTTCATGACGGGGTAGTGGTGTGCTAAGGGTGTGACAATGGTCCAGTAATGTCGGTGGTGGTGACTACGAATCGGCCATTGGTGGCTGCGGCGGCATTGGTAGATTCTAATGGTCAATCTTTTAACTTTGATGATTTAACCACAATTGTATAGTTAAAAAAAATGAAATGATCAATATTGATAGTTTTAATCCATTTACTTAGAACCAATTTACCTATAAAGCCAGGCCAGGTTATCCTTGAATCTCCACAAGCAGACAAATATATATATATATATATATATATATATATATATATATATATATATATATATATATATATATATATATTTTGGAGAATATAATCAGATGTGTTATAAAACCAGGATGAAATGAAGAATGTTTCAAGGAACTTTAACTGCCTAGGTAACTGAATCCGAATCCCATGGCTCCACCACCGTACTGCGCGGGTGCTTGCGCAGACGAATATGGTGGTTTAGTTTCCTTAGTGTCACCAGCTAGCGTCATCATAGATCTTTTTCGTCGCTCTCTCGACAGCTTGAAGAACGTCATCACTTGTCACAAAATCACCATCTGAAAACACATCCAACCACATAAAGTTAAGCTGTTGCTTATAATATTATCTTTTGTTAAGCTAAGAAGAAACAAACCTCTACGAGCGGCAAGGCAAGTAGTACTGCTTCGTGAGCTATGTATGTTTTCAAGATCAGCCTCGGGGTAAGTGAAGCAACAAGGCTACAAATCGCTTCTTTGTATTCCTTCCTTCATCGGCTAGGCACATCTCTCATATATAATGCAAAAATCTTTCGCCTACCTTCTTCATTTGGTTCACCAACGAGTACTTTCCTGGAAAAGCCACCCGGTCTCATTAAAGCTGAATCTAGTGTCTCGGGCCGGTTAGTAGCACCTATAACCACCACACTTACATCCTTCTCAAACTCGGTCAAAATAACAAAATAAATCCTCCTATTTAAATCATTAAATTGAATCCCAAAATGTACCTGGTTTAAAGTTTGGTCACGTTCACAATTTAAAGTTCTTCCACGTTGGCCACCAACAGTATCAATGAAAATAATAGACGGTGAATGTTTTCTTTTCTCGCCTCTCGGAAAACACGAGCAGCTCCTGTACCTCTACCAATTCACTAGCATAAATGGAAAAAAACGACACTCCAACTTCTCCAGCCACAGCACGCGCCGGCCGGCAATGTTTTTCCTGTTCCTGGTGGTTTTGCCCCGAGTCTCATGTATTTACTGTCTTCATTAATGCACGACACAATCTACAAAAGTTTAAAGACACCATTATTAACATTTAATACCACTCTCACAAACAACTTTTTTTTATTAGACATGATATATGCCCCCAAAGTGTTGGAAGTTAATCTAAAACGAAGTTGAAGGGTCAAAGTGAAACTTTATTTAGCTAGTTTTAATTAACTAGTTGAATTATCTAGTAAGGTTATGTTTTGAATTACCTAGTAGGTTTTAATGTTTAGAGATAATTATGTAAGTTAGTATTAGATTATGATTAGGACAAGTATTTGAGTAGGATTCATATGGTTATGTTAGTATACATAGATGATTAGGGCCTATGTAATTGGCGTGTCAAGAATTATAATAAAAGAAATAGTCGATCTTGGTTGAGACCAAAGTTTGTATTCTTGGGCCTGATCGCCAACACAAAGAATAAGCTACAATTATGTTGTAGTAGTCATAGTCAATATTGTGTATTTATTGTAATAATTGTATTGCCTAGATTAGTGGTTAGTCTCTTGTATATAATGACTTGTATATTCTCAATGAAATAGTCACTAATGTTACAGCATACAAGAATCACATAATTGAAGTCCAAGCATTCAACTTCCCAACTCCAAAGTTAATTAAATTATTCATCTTTATTAAAACAAGCAACTGATCATCAACACCACTCACACTAGTTCTTGAATTGAAAAACTAACTCAGCCATATACAGATCACCTAATTTTACTAGATCAGAGCTAAACAAGCACCACTGGCGCATTATCCACACACCATTGACATGTCATACAGGTCGTACGACAGGGCGAAAATGGCCATATGAGTTGTATAAGGGCCAAATCATACCGCTCGTATAACATGTTTGACTGACAAACAAATAACTGACGTGACCTCTGACAAAAGTCATAGGGTATGTTACGAGTAAAGGACTGAAAGTGAAGAAATGTAATATACAGGGACTGAAGATGACAAGTCTGAATAGTTATAATGGTCGTTATTGTTAGTTGTAGTTTAGGCGCGAACTTGTGTAATAACAGTAGTATAAATACCGAGTATTACATCAATAATAATCAGCTATGTTTGATTGAATTCTTCTTCTGTTTTCTCTTTCTTTCTTCATGGCTAACAATTTGGTATCAGAGCCGAGATCCTCTCTACCTGTAACTGAATAACTACCTCAACCGTTTTTCAACCACCACCCAATCCACCATTAACGACCAACTAATAAACCTTCATAATAATAATAATAATAATAGTATTACATACAATAACTACATCATTCTCATAATAATAATAATACTTCACTTACAAATCTATAACCATTAACTAATTTTTCTAAAAGAATTTCATTATGACAACCACTAGAAACCAAACCGTTGAACAAAAGATTCAAGAACACGATAATACCTTGAACAGATTGGAATCAGCAGCAGGCAAGAATCTAACTGAGATAGAAGGTTTGAAAACTTTTGCAATGCAGAATGCTGAGAATTTAGCTGCAATGAAAACACAATTAGTAAAACAAATGAATGAATTAATGAAAGCTTTTCAGAATCAAAGCATGAACAGTAACCGGTCTAATAATAATAATAATAATCATAATGATAATAATAATATGGTTCAAGACAACATGCAATCTGTTGGAATGAATCATAACACCCATAACATGCATAATGATAATAATAATAATATAGTTCATAACAGTTCTCAAATGACTGGAATGAATTATAATCCTTAAAACAACCGGTTAACTAAAATTGAGTTTCCTAAATTTGATGCTATAAATGTGGAAGGATGGCTTTGCAAGGTAGAACATTTTTTTTTTACAATTGATCAGACTCCTGAATCTTTAAAAGTTAGGCATGCTATTGTACACATGTATGATGTGGCCTTGTTGTGGCATCAATCCTTTGTACAATCAAGAGGGGGAAACATTGGTAATGCTAGTTGGCCAGAATATAAGAATGCCGTTGTTGCAAGATTTGGATTGTTATTGAATCAAGATGCAATGGGTGCTTTGGCATCTATTAGACAGACTGGTTCATTAGACAAACTGAATCAAGAATTTGATATGGCACTAACAAGAGTGACCATATGTGATGAATATGCTGTCAGTTTGTACCTAAGAGCTTTGAAACCTGAAATTGGGTACCAAGTAAGAATGTTGAGGCCTAAAGATCTCCCTGAAGCATACTTGCTAGCAAGAATGCAAGATGAAGCCTTACAAGCCATTCAGTCTAAACCATCAAGAACCACCTATTCTACTTATAATAATAATAAGGCCTTTTCAGGGGCTAACACCAATAAAATCTCACTATTACCAAGTCCTAAACCTATTAGTGCCGAGAAATGGACCTTGACCATAAAGAAATTGAAGAAAAAAGGGCTAAGGGTGAATGTTTTGGATGTATAGAAAAGTACACCCAAGGACATGTGTGTAAAAATAAACAGTTGTTCTCCATTGAGTTATGTGGAGAAGAACAAGAAGATGATGAGTTAGACATGACAGAGTTTATGACACAGAACTTGCAAGAAATGGAGCCTAAGATCTCACTCAATGCTATGATGGGTGTGCCCTCCTATTCCACTATGAGGGTACAAGGGTCAATTGGCACAAGAACATTACACATGCTCAATGATTCAGGTTCTACTCATAATTTTTTAAATGATGTCCTAGCCAAGAAAATGATGTGTCCAATAGAAGTAATTCCTGAAGTGTCTGTCACTGTGGCTGATGGTAATAAATTGAAGTGTACCCAAATGTGTAGAGACTTTCAGTGGTCAATGCAGGGAATTTGGTTTAAGGCTGATGTTATATTGGTACCACTCACCAATTATGACATGGTGCTTGGAGTTTAGTGGCTGCAGACACTGGACGACATTGTATGGAATTTCAAGAAGCTAACAATGAAGTTCAAGATTAATGAGAGATGGGTGGAATTGAAAGGGCTAGAAAATAATAAGGTATCTTTGTGCTCTGCTGAAAAAAATGGAAGAGTTGTTGAGTACTTCAGGAGAAGTTGTGTCAGCCCGGATGTGCATGAAACCAAAGTTAGTGGTTCATGTGAAACTAATCCTGCTTTGCAAAAGCTACTACAAGAGTTTGATGATGTATTTGTTGTGTCAAATGGTTTACCACCAAAGAGGAGTTGTGATCATAGGATCACACTCAAAGATGAGAATGTTACAATTAATCAAAGGGCTTACAGATATCCTGCAGGCCAAAAGGATGTCTTAGAGAAATTAACTAAAGAGTTGTTGGATTCAGGAGTGGTAAGGCCAAGCAGGAGTGCTTTTGCATCTCCAGTAGTATTGGTTAAAAAGAAGGATGGATCCTGGAGGTTTTGTGTAGATTACAGGAAGTTAAATGATGCCACCGTCAAGGACAGGTTTCCAATACCACTTATAGAAGAGTTGTTGGAAGAATTAGGAGGAGCCACAGTGTTTTCTAAGCTAGACTTAAGGGCAGGGTACCATCAGGTCAGAATGGCAGATGGAGATGTACATAAAACAGCCTTTAGGACACACCAAGGTTTGTTTGAGTTTGTAGTTATGCCCTTTGGGCTAACTAATGCTCCTGCTACTTTTCAAGCCATAATGAACTCTACTTTTAAAGACATCATGAGGAAGACTACACTAGTTTTCTTTGATGACATTCTAGTATATAGCCTTACTATGCAGCAACATATTCAGGATCTCAAACAGGTACTCTTATTACTAAGACAACATTCCTTATATGCAAAGCAATCAAAGTGTTCATTTGGGGGCAATCATGTTGAATATTTGGGGCATATAATTTCTAGGGCAGGGGTACAAACAGATCCTAACAAAATTAAAGCAGTCAAGGAATGGCCTATTCCTGTGACTCGGAAACAATTAAGAGGCTTTCTAGGTCTGGCTGGGTATTATAGAAGATTTATACGGGGTTTTGGTTCAATTGCTAAGCCTATGACATAACTTTTAAAGAAAGACTCCTTTGTTTGGAATGCATTAGCTGAACAATCTTTTAATCAGCTAAAAGAGGCATTAACAACAGCTCCTATGCTTGCTTTGCCCAATTTTAACAAAGAATTTGTTGTAGAGTCTGATGCTTCTGCAAAAGGCTTAGGGGCAGTATTAATGCAGGATGGTCATCCATTGGCCTTCATCAGCAAAGCTCTTTCAATCAGACAACAGTCCATGTCTGTATATGAAAAGGAGCTTCTGGCCATTCTTATGGCAGTCAAGCAATGGCATTATTACTTGATTAGTAAGAAGTTTGTGATCAAAACTGATCACAAGAGCTTGAAATTTCTTCTTACTCAGAAAATTACAACTCCCTTACAACAAACTTGGTTGGCTAAGTTGATGGGATATACCTATGAGATAGTGTATAAACAGGGAGCAGATAACATAGCAGCTGATGGGTTATCCAGGGTGTCTGGATTGGCTCTATTTGAGATAGGAATCAGTTCAGTTAGTCGTATACTTCTGAACAGGATTAAGGCATCTTGGTCAAGTGATCCTTACTTACAATCCATTATTAATAGAATTCAGCAAGAGGAATCTATTAATAATGTGACTTGGGATGGTACTTTGCTAAAAAGAAAGGGCAAGCTGTTTGTAGGAGATGACAGTTCCTTAAAGAAAGACATCCTACACATTTTTCACAACTCACCTTCTGGGGGCCATTCTGGATTTGTTCCTACCTTACAAAGACTGAGAAATTTTTGTTATTGGAAGGGTTGCTACAAGGAAGTGTTTTCTTATGTTCAAGATTGCCATGATTGTCAACAAGCCAAGTATGAGCCTGTAGCTAGCCCTGGCTTATTACAACCACTTCCTATACCTGCTCATGTCTTCACTGATATTTCTATGGACTTCATTTCATGCCTTCCTAAGGTACAAGGCAAAGACACTTTTCTAGTGGTGGTAGATAGGCTTACTAAGTATGCTCACTTCATGCCTCTCTCCCACCCTTATACTGCACCCCAGGTTGCTCAATTGTTCTTAGATACAGTTTTCAAGCTACATGGTTGCCCTGTCAACATAGTATCTGACATTGATCCTTTATTCATGAGTTCATTTGGAAGGAATTTATGAGATTGCAGGGTGTACAATTGTGTTATTCCACTACATACCATCCCTAGAGTGATGGTCAGACAGAAGTCCTAAATAGGTGTTTGGAATCCTATTTGAGATGCATGTGTATGCATTCTCCTAATCAGTGGGTTAAGTGGCTGAGCTTAGCTGAATGGTGGTACAATACCACATTTCATTCAGCAATCAAAACAACACCTTTTGAAGCCCTTTATGGGTTTCCACCTCCTATCCATATTCCATTTATACCCAATGATACTCATGTGGCAACAGTTGAGGAGCTTCATAGGGACAGGGAAGTGATGATAGTTAAACTGAAAGAATCCCTAAACCAATCAAGGAATCGAATGCAACAGTATGCAGATAAGAGCAGAAGTGAAAGAACATTTGAAGTATGGGATTGGGTATACCTAAAGCTAAGGCCTTTTGTTCACTATGAGAACTCAAAAATATTCAAAGATTAAGTACTTTGGACCATTTTTGATTATAGCTAAAGTGGGAGCAGTTGCTTATCGATTGGACTTACCTGATGAGGCACAGATTCACAATGTTTTCCATGTTTCTTTGCTGAAACGAGGTCATGGGAATCACACTCCTACAGTTTCTCTTCCAATTGGTCCCGAATTTGTTTTGCAGCCTAGGGAAATAATTGATCGAAGGTTAGTAAAAAGGGGGCAACGATTAGCTCAGCAATTTCTAATTCATTGGCAAGACTTACCTGTTTCGGAAGCAACATGGGAATTTGCAGAGGATGTTAAACTGAGGTTTCCTTCATTCTTTTCTTGAGGACAAGAAAAATGTTTAAGGGGGAGCATATGTTACGAGTAAAGGACTGAAAGTGAAGAAATGTAATATACAGGGACTGAAGATGACAAGTCTGAATAGTTATAATGGTCGTTATTGTTAGTTGTAGTTTAGGCGGGAACTTGTGTAATAAAATTAGTATAAATACCGAGTATTACATCAATAATAATCAGCTATGTTTGATTGAATTCTTCTTCTGTTTTCTCTTTCTTTCTTCATGGCTAACAGTCCGTGTGACCTTTTTCGCTCTATCATACCGCCCATATGATAGAAGTGACTGACATGACCAATCACAAAGTCAAAAAGCTCTGTATTACCACTTTTTGCCACGTGACCTGTATAATCACTAACAAAGTCATATGACCCGTTTGACCTTTTTCGCTCTTTCATACTGCCCATATGATAGAAGTGAGTGACACGACCAATCACCAAACCGTTTTTTGCCGTGTCACAAGACCATATAATCACGCCACTTGGTGTATCATGTATCATACATGATGTATGTATAGCATCACACCCATTTTACTATAATCTGACACAAGTCCTGTTCTACCTGCGGAAAGTCCAAATGCAGCACAAATATTTTGATGAAGAACATATTATTATTAAAATTAACTACCAACATTTTCATCAGTTTGCGCCTTATCATCCCTAAATAACAATGAACTAATTCCTGATAAACCAAACCAATTCTTTTTGCCACCAAAACCTATATGTTCCTGGACGCAAAAATCCATACAAAAACAATCCAACAGTAAGAACTAAGAACATAAGATTAAGAAACACAACAAATGAAAACAAAATTAGAAACTAATGTTTGTAAATTATTATTATTTTTTTAAATTATTGTATGTTATCTTTCCAGTGAAGTTATGTTATCTTTCCATTGAAATTAATGGATCGGTGTTTAGACTACTATTTTGAGATCGAGCTAGGATCGAAAGTAAAACCCCACCCAAGAGCTTGAGCCCGGTTTTTTTTTTATTTTTTTATAAATGGTTCATATATTTGTGGAGTTTTTACTTTTACATACAATTGTTTATTAAAGGAGGTCTCTCTCGAAACAGCCTCTCTATCCGTAAGGACAGGGGTAAGGTTTGTCTACATCTCACACTTACCAGACCCTACTTTTAGCTTTACTAATTGTGGGATTTACTGGGTAAGATTGTTGTTGTATACAATTGTTTATGTTTAATATATAAAAAAGACCCACTGAATTAATGTAATCATAGTTTTATAAAGGTCTAATCTTTTTCCTAGACATATGTTATATTATGCATAGGTAATATTTCAACACAAAATTTACACACGTGTAGGTTGTTTAATTTAAGAAAATTAATTCATATATATATATATATATATATATATATATATATATATATATATATATATATATATATATAGAGGGGAAAGGGAAAAGGGAAACCCTCTAAAACGAAAAAACTCCCGGAAACCTAACTAGTGGTTCTCATTAATCCACATCACCATGCTTTCTTTTGGAGGGAAAGGGTATATTAGTCTTTTGCATTTGGTTGGATTATCTATGTTATGACACCTGATTGTACCAAAAAGTCTAGATCATTATTATTTACTTTCCCCATATATCTTCCCCCCCTCTTTTCACTCTCAATAATATACACCAACACCAATGTCTTCTTCTGGGCCGTCTTCTTCCTCTCATTAACTTCACTGAAACCTCAATAACTTCACTTAAAGTTCTTCCTGCCTCATTAACTCTTTCATGCGATGGAATCAAATCCTCAAATCAATCCGCATTCAATGATCGTGGATTCTGTCAACAACCATGCACCGTCTGATTTTGTATCAGAAACAGAGCATGATAGTGGTTGAAGGGATAGGGAGCCTAATCTGAAAGGCATCCCTATCCCCACTAACAAACCGGCGCCACGTCATGGCGCAGGAGCATACTCGCGCGAGGACAGCCAATCAACATCCTCGCGCGACCGGCACAGGTGATAAGCAACAACTGACACCTGATACGCGCGTGCCATCACACGCGGAAGATTCCCTTGGCACGTCAAAGAAGGTACAAGGGATGACAAAAGGAAGATTCATAAGGATCTGTGTCAGAGCACACACCAACAGAAGAAGGACATGTGGCAGATAGTACAAAAGGGAAACGGCTGCACTGTACACGCTGTCGTGAACAGTGACCAGCAGGCACTACTTCCTCCACTGTCAGGCGTCAAATCAGCCAGCAGAGATTGCCTGGACACTGTAGCAAGTACGACGCCACTGTGCACCACCAGAAGGAAGACACGTGTCCAACTACAACAACGACCACACTGTAGGCTGGCGTCATCAACAGTGCCTCGTCCTTTCCCGCCATTTCCAGAAAGGCCATGGGCTTGGGCCCTGGTTGGGCCCAGGCCAATGATGACACTCGTGGGCCTCTCCATGCGGTCCACTACTAAGTCTATAAATAGCATCAGATACAACTCATGTATTCATTCACAAATACAACCATCACACTGTACTCATTACTTGTAATTCTCTCTTGTTAGTAATAACATTCCGGTAACCTTACAGTGGACGTAGGTCATTAACGACCGAACCACTTAAATCTCTTGTTCATTTCACACACCACACGTATCGCATTCATCTCAACAAACTCTCGGGTTGTCATAACGGTTTGGGTAAAGGATTAAACCTGTAGTCACATAAGTATTAACCCCCCGGAGATTAGTCTTAATCTCCGGTATACTTATTGTTTCTTCATTGGCGCCATCCAACGGTTAGAACAGCTATCTTAACCCATCTTTTAACCCACCCATGGCTGAACCCAACCCTAATACATCCGGCATGCACCAAACAGGAGACGAAGACCTCCGACAGCCGGATAACCAAACCACACCCAACACTGTCGTCAAGCAGACGACGTCTAGGCTCGACGGGTCAGCCGTTGAAATCCGTGACGTCGAATCCGACGACGACAGTCAAGGGCTCTCCGAAGAGGATCCGGATCGTTGGCTCCTCCGTCAAAACGCCAAGAGTGCTGCAATCTACCAACGCAAGCTGTTGAAGCAAGCGAAAAAGAAGGGTAAGACACTTGCCTTCGATACTCCGTCGAAGGCAAGGTACAAGAAGAAGGATACGGCTAACCACGGTGAGGGTCGTAGCGGGGAGCTCGGCGGAAACGTCAGAGCTCGGGGCTACGCCAAATCACGTGGAGAGCCAGACGGTTACGAATCGTCAGGTAGCGACTCCGATTACAGGGGGAAGAAACACACTCACACGTCGCGAGACAGTGAGATAGACGATGACTTGGTAAAGCCGTTCCGACCAAAAGCTTTTGCGGAAAAGTCCAAATTCGTCGCTCGCATAGCGGCTGCAAAAGTACCAAGAAAGGCCAAACTCCCAAGCAGCATCGGTAGATACGATGGCCTGCGTGACCCAGATGACCATGTGCACGACTTTGAATGCGCAGGTGTATCCGTGGATTGGCCTGTTCAAGTGTGGTGTCACCTCTTCGCTCAAACCCTCACGGGTGCCGCCAGGGTATGGTTTGACAGCCTCCCAGCGGGAAGCGTAAAGGATTTCGACGACCTCACAGAAAAGTTCGGTAGCCACTTTTCGCACTTACGTAAGCATAAGAAAGACAAGGCGGACATCCTGTTATGCCGACGATATGACAGGGAAACGATCGAAGATTACATAGTCCGGTTTAACAAAGAAGCACTGCAAATCGGATGCGGGGAGGAGCTTACACGGGCCGCGTTCATTCACAGCGTGCGCAGTCCAGACCTCATGAAATGCCTCACCGGCAAAGATGGCATCCCAGAGTCCTGGGATGAGCTCATACGCTCAGCCAAAATATATGCCTCCTCCGAAAAATCCTTCAACCAACACCACGGTTTCCAGCCACAACACCATAATAATAATAGTAATGCTAGACACAAAAACAAATCCGTCTGGAACCGCATCACAGGCACCACCGACGAGGGAAAATATTCTCCGGCCGGTGATGCCCGACAGATCATCAGCTCCAAGCAAACGCGGGACCAGCGCGGACACTCAAAGAAAAACCATGACTGGACCCCGTTAACAAAAACACCATCTCAAGTTCTGAAAACCGAGCAGGTCACCCTGAAAGAGCCCAATCCTCTGGGAAAGCGCCGAAATGTAGACCGTAGCAAGTTCTGTGAGTACCATAACGACTACGGTCACCTCACGGACAATTGCTACAGTCTAAAAATGGAGATAGAGGCAGCGCTAAAATCGGGCCAGCTCGGCCACTTGGTCAAAAATGTTCACCGAGCCGGCAAAGGGCAAGGCAACGAAGAAACCCAAGGTGAAGGGTCACGGAAGAAGATCCGGGACCTAAACACTCACGCTGCAACTCTAATCCCCCGCCACCAATGCAACATGACATGGCGGAGCAAGAACACCCAACATGGGAAGCGCACCCGGGTACAGCCACTAGATGACTCATGGAAGGAGGCCGACATCCTCATGCCAAGGGTCAGAGGGGGTGCCTCCTGCACAGCTCCATTGGTGATTACCGCCGTCTTCGGACACTACCGCACACGGTATATGTTTTTGGATGGCGGCAGCAGCACAGATATCATGTACGACCAATGTTTCCAACAGCTTGATGAGGAAGACAAAGCAAAGCTCATTCCGGTCAATGAGCCAATCTCTGGTTTCATCCATGAAACCATCATGCCCCGCGGCATGCTCTCTTTGCCTGTAACATGGACGGATGGTACACACGAGCGCACAGAAATATGCGACTTCATGGTCCTACCAGCCACATCAAATCATGACATACTCCTAGGAAGAGAAGGCATTGCCCACTTCAACGCCAACGCCTCCACGGCGCATGCAATGGTTGGTTTTCCCACCAAAACAGGCGTTGCCTTCATCCGGGGGAACAAAGATTGCCATGTCGCGGAGACAGCCAAACCACCAAAGATGGTCAAGACAGATGCCCGCACAGAGCCGGAAAAATGGGCGCTCAACCCCAAATTTCCGGAGCAAACGGTAACCATTGGCCATGTAATCTCCGAATCCATACGGAACCATTTGAAGCAACTTCTGATCAGCAATATAGACATTTTTGCATGGCAACCGGCAGATATGGTGGGTGTTCCGCGGGACATAGCGGAACACAAGCTTAATGTCTACCGTTCCGCAGAGCCAATTGTACAGAAGAAGAGGAGTATGGGCCCGGAGAAAACAAAGGCCATGAACGAACAAGTCACCGAGCTGCTCAATGCGGGCATCCTCCGCCCCATCAGATATCAAACTTGGGTGGCCAATCCCGTCATGGTCGCCAAAGCGAATGGAGGATGGCGCATGTGCGTAGATTACAAAGACATCAACAAAGCATGCCCAAAAGATTGTTATCCCCTACCAGAGATCGATTTGAAGGTGGACTCCCTCGCCCCTTACAGATTCAAGTGTTTCCTGGACGCTTACAAAGGATATCACCAGATACAGATGGCGAAAGAGGATGAAGACAAAACAGCGTTCCGCACAGACACGGGTATCTTCTGTTACACAAAGATGCCCTTCGGCCTGAAAAACGCGGGCGCCACATACCAACGCCTGATGGATACAGCGTTCGTGAAAGAAATCGGCGTACGGCTGGAGGTGTACGTCGATGATTTAGTGATCAAAAGCAGGGAGGAAACCGACATGCTACAAGACATCCAGCAAACATTTCATCAGCTACGAAAGGTACGCATGAAGCTAAACCCAAGCAAGTGCTCGTTTGGAATGGAAGAAGGGAAATTTCTGGGAGTTATCGTCACGCGGGACGGGTTCCGCGCCAACCCAGACAAGGTACAAGCAATCGAGCGGATGCCATCTCCCGCCTCCGTCAAAGAGGTGCAGACATTGATGGGCCGCCTGGTCGCCCTAAACCGGTTCCTATCCAACTATGCTTCAAAGTCATTTCCTTTTGTCGACACCTTGAAAAATTGTCTGAAGAAAAGTAACTTCCGCTGGACAACCGAAGCGGAGTCGGCTTTTCAACAAATGAAGCAGTGTTTGATGAACCTTCCTACACTAACAGCCCCGCTCCCTAAAGAGCCACTCACGCTCTATCTTTCAGTCACGGAGCGGGCAATCGGCGCAGTTCTGATGGTCGATCGCAAAGGCGTGCAAACGCCTATCTATTACATCAGCCGCACGCTGTTAGATGCGGAGACTCGGTACACCATAATGGAAAAACTGGTCTTAGCTTTAATTCACGCCTCCCGAAGATTGCGCAGATACTTCCAAGGTCACCCGATAAACGTCCTCACGGACTATCGGATCAACGACATCTTGGCCAAACCAGAATTGTCAGGAAGACTGGCGAAGTGGGCTATTGAGCTCGGAGAGCACGCAATCAGCTATAAGCCCCGACCCGCAATCAAAGGACAAGTATTGGCAGATTTCGCAACTGAGATCCCAGCCGACAAAGTTCAAGAGTGCCGAGAAGAAGAATCACCTGCGCCAGTGCACGACCCATCGCAAAAGTGGTCCTTATACACCGATGGGGCCTCCAACGGAGACGGCGCTGGCGCCGGCTTGCGCCTCATCAGCCCAGACAAGCATGAGTTCACATACGCCATCCGCCTCGAGTTCAAAAGCACAAACAACGAAGCGGAATACGAAGCGTTGCTGGCAGGCCTCCGCATAGCGGAAAAAATGGGGGCCAGGCACGTAGAGGCGCATGTAGACTCTTTGTTGGTAGCACGGCAGATCAACGGGGTATACGATGCAAAAGACGAAACCATGGCTCTATACCTGGAACAAGCTAAGAAACTCATGCGCAAGTTCGACACATGCACAGTCGAACACATCCGGCGCAGCGAGAACAAACCCGCTGACGCACTCAGCAAAATGGCATCCACGGTTTTTGAGCACATGGCAAAAGAGGTCCGCGTCGAAGTACGAGACAAACCATCGGTCCCTATGCGCCAGGTCAACGTTACTCAAACAGGCAACGGGTCCTGGATGACACCGATCAAAGCCTTTTTATCATCGGGAGTTCTGCCCGATGACAAACTCGAAGCACGGAAGATAAAAACCAAGGCCCTGCAATATCAACTGACCGATGACATCCTGTACCGCCGCTCTTACTTGGGGCCACTCTTGCGCTGTGTTGACCCGACCGAAGCCTCCTTCCTCCTCAAAGATATACATGAGGGAACATGCGGGCTACACGCAGGCCCAAGAATGGTAGTGGCAAAGCTGATGAATGCAGGATATTACTGGCCTGGCATGCACGTCGACGCAGTCACCGAGATACGCAAATGTGACAGCTGCCAGCGCCACGCTCCAAACACCTTGCGCCCAAAGAATAATCTCGTACCAGTCACCGTGGCTTGGCCCTTCCAAAAATGGGCTATTGATCTAGTCGGACCATTCCCGGCGGCACCGGGCAATGTCAGATACTTGGTCGTCGCTATCGACTACTTCACTAAGTGGGTCGAAGCGAAACCTCTTGCAAAGATCGATGACGCACATGTCAAGAAGTTCATCTGGGAGTTCATTATCTGTCGGTTTGGATTGCCGATGCAACTGGTCAGCGACAATGGAACACAATTCGAAGACCAGGCCCTCCAACAATGGCTGGCTCAAATGGGAGTCACGCAAATCTTCACATCCGTTGCGCACCCGCAAGGCAACGGTCAGGTAGAAAGAGCCAACCGCACAATCGTTGAAGGCATCAAGACAAGACTCGGAACCAGGCGAACAGGGTGGGTAGACGAGTTGCCACACATCTTATGGGCCTACCGTACCCTCACGAAAACAAGCAATGGCGAAACCCCGTTCAGCCTAACATACGGCTCCGAGGCGGTAATCCCTGCAGAAATAGCTTGCCCCATGGCAAGGGTACTGATGGCAAACACAACCGACAATGATAAAGAACTCCGCATGAACCTCGATCTGTTAGAAGAACGCCGCAACCTCGCGGCAATAAAAGAAGCAAGTTACAAGACCCAACTCGAGCAATATTACAACAAACATGTAAAAGAGCAAGCCTTCAAGATTGGGGACTACGTCTTCCGCAACAATGAAGCTTCCAACGCCGAAAAGCCTGGGAAGCTCGCCCCAACTTGGGAAGGCCCTTACAAAATTCAAGAAGTGCTCGGGAAAGGTGCCTACGCATTGGAAAGGCTCGATGGCACCCCTATTCCAAGATCATGGAACGCCGCTCAGTTACGGCGTTGTTATTTGTAATCAAAATGGCTACACATGCCATATCATTAATGAAAATGTTTCCTATATCTGTGTTTCTACTTGTACTTTCCGCGCCAAGGTCTTCAAGACTTGGGCAAAATCACGTCGGACACGCTAGCAAGGCATGCCTTCAAGACGCGCCACGTGCGCGTCGGGCGCCTACTCAAGCAGCGTAGTCTTCAAGACGGATTTACTCGCCGGACCCACAACACCGCAACATGCGCCTCAACTCTTGTCTTCTAGAGTCATTGCAACTCGGACAGAGTAGCGCGCCACATAAACACGGTAAACAGGTCTTCAAGGCGAGGCGATCACGCGCCTAAGTCGGACTCAATGGCACAAGTCGCCTCCGCTACAATCTTCAAGGCGAGAAAGTGTTTGACACTTAGACGTCGGATTGTCTAGCCGAGCGCGCGCTCTAACTCTTACTTACACATCGGGTGACGACTTGGTTAAATAAGTAAATTAGAGACGAGACAACACGATATAACAAAAAAAAGTTTCATTAACAAAGGGAATTAAAAACCCTTCTATATTTACAAGGAAAAGAAAAATTACAAGTATTTAAAAGCCTAATCACTGGTCAGCTGCGCCGGAAGGCCCCTCGCCAGAAGCTTTCGCCAGCGCATCAGACGTTTCAATGAAATATTTAAGGGCCGCAGGTGGATCCGCGTTCTTGTTGCAGTCCGCAAGCACTTGGAGGATGGGGAACTCTATCTTCTCGAACTTTTGGAGTTCCGCCTCATATTCATCCTTCAGTGGCTTGCCATAATGTTCCGCGTCCACAATGCGCCCATTATTTTGCGCATGCAAGAAACCGTCTTCATAGCCCTCGCCATAACCATAGGCTTGGGCACTGGCAGCAATGGCGGCAATCTGGTCTCCGAGCAAAGGCTCCTGCCAGAATCTCTTGAAAACCTGCGCATAGAAACAAAGTTAGCATATGAAAAAGACAAGTCTCAAAAGCAAAGAAAGCGCGAAGACTTACCCCAGCCATCCCGTCTGTCATCAGCCAGTTGATGGAGTCTTGCATCTGAGACTGGGCGGTGACAGCTTCATCCAGCAATAACTTGGCCGCCTCACCTTCCTTCACGGCAGCAAGGCGAGCCTGGTCACAAGAATCCAGGTCTCGCTCCAGGTCCTCCTTCGCACTAAGGACCTGGGCCCTCTCCCGCTCCAGCGAAGAGACGCGTTCAGTAGCCGCAACAAGAGCCCCGTCCTTAGACTCGAGCTCCTTGCGCATCTCTACATACTTCGCCGTCCTCTCCGTGAGGGCCCTGCTCTTCTCCTCAAGGCTCTTCACCGCCGTCCGCCGCTCCTCATGCGCCACTGACAAAAGCTCCTTCAGATCGGAGATGTCAGTGTTGGCCTTCTTCCAAGATTCTGACCAACGGCGCCTTTCAGCAACCGCGTCTTCTTCAAGTTTGGCAACCTTAGCCTCCGCGTCATGAGCACGGCGGCGGTATTTGGCAATCTCGGCTTTGAAGGCAGCCTCTTTTTCAGCAAGACTGGCCTTCTCCGCCTCCACCTGCTCCATGTCTCGCCACAACGCCGAGTCACGGCGCCGTAACGAGTCCATCATGGATAGTTGAGTCGCCTGGTTAACGCACAAGGCGGCTATCAGGTCTTCACGACTCAACATATCCTGGTGAGTGCGCTCATAGGGAGGCACCACCTCGCTGACAAACTCCTCGGCAGCCAAGGAGTTGGAAAACAATGTGTTTTCCCTTATCGCCCAGCGAGGGCGCCAGATGGCGTCACCACCAGACCAGCAAGAGCCGTCATAGACTCCTGCTGACCCCCCAACCCTGGAAGCCTCGCGCCGATCCCGGCGCGAGCCGCTCCCACCAGCTCCAGAGGCACCCTGCTGGAGCAAAGCCCTCTCAAAGGCATCCCCTCCATCGGGAGCCATTTCCTGGTTCTCAACCTCGGCACGCTCCCTTGCAGCGCGCTCTTCAGCCAACTTGGCTTTTTCCTCCAAGAACTTCTGCTCTTGGAGGCGGAGACGGTCCGCCTCAGCCTTCTTGTCTGCCTCAGCTTTTCTTGCGGCTTCATCGGCAGCAGCCTTCCTTTCCGCCTCAGCCCGGCGGCGGGCTTCAACGGCTGCCGCTTGCTTGGCAGCAGCGGCCTTCTCAGCCTCAGCCTTTTGCAAGGCTTCATCGGCCCGCGCTTGCTCCTGTGCAAGCTCCTGCTCCTTCCATAAAGCATCCTCCTCCCTTCCACCCGCTTCGGCGGAAGAAGACAAGGGTGCAGTGGGCACGATCTTCGGCGCCACTACAAATCGACAAGAAATTGTTAATAATACAGTTAATGGAAATAGAAAGAAGAGAGAGGAGGAAAAAAGAACTTACCAGGAGTCTTCTTCCTCAGCAACTTCTGGAAGAGCGGTTGGCGCGCAGGGGCGGCACCAATGCCCATGCTGAAAACGGGCCCGCCACCGCTACCACTCCCAACAGGACCCTTGGAAACATTAACTGGGTCCGGACCAGGTACTGATCCCTCACCACCTCCAGCGCCAGGCGCGACTGGAGTCTCCTTCACCGGCCCAGCGGTCCGCGACCTCTTCCTCTTCTCCAGCTGAGAAGATTCCGCTTCTTCGTCATCCTCAGAAGGAGGGCCATCCTTCCTCCGGCGGCACCCTTTTACAGCTTCTCCTGCTGAAACGGAAGAACCCGAGTCAGAAAGGGTAATCATGGCTCGGTACCTATGCCTCCGCGGAGCGTGCTTCCAACGACCACGCCTCGCGGACGAGCCTACCGGCGGAGTCTCCCCTACAGTATCATCCCCGAAAATACTATCAAATAAAGGGCTGGGAGGCTCACCGGTTGTGTAATAAGGTTTGGGCGCAGCAGTCAAATCCGGGTAGTAGAACCGGTCAGCAAGCGCGTCCAAACAAGAAGTTTGACCCTCCGCCAAAGGCCTCCACTTGATACCTTTCTCCTGACGGGCGGCATAAAACTCAAATTTACTTACACCTGCAATATTAACAAACAATAAGGAAACGAGCACAGGAAACACTAATAATGATAATAATAATGACATTATGCTTACCCTCCTGCGCAATATATGGCTCTTTACCCGCCCGGACGCCATTTCGACTCATCCCCAGAAGAAAGAAAATACCCTCCGTCAGGTTCTGGAACTCCAATTTAGTGGCATTGGCGGTAAGGGCAAGGAACCACTCCTGCTTCTTGAAATCCTTGGGCACAGGAATGTCCGCCACCCGCTGCCCATCCCCTATCACCTTCCAGGGGAGACTAATGGGGATCACACCCCTCTTCACGAAGAAAAACTTCTCCTTAGCCCAATGTAAGGACTTAGGAGTATGGGTGGCCATGGGCGGCACCTTGGGACGCGGCTTGAAGGAGAACCACATCTCATCCCGCGCCATAAAGTAGAAAACATTGAACCGTTCGACAGTGGGTTCAATGTCTAGGGCGCGACAAGAAGCTTCGAAATGAACTAACCGCAGCATCCCAAAAGCGGTTAGTTGTGTAGGACCAACACCATAAGCCACCATGGTGTCGATCTGAAACCGAGTACACGGCAGGCGGAACCCACACTTAGCAAAGTGGGCCTCGTACAACGCCAATTGGCCGGTACCGGCCGAGAGGACAGTGCTGGTCGGAGTTGGAAGGGTAGGCTCCCACTCCGGCAAGATCCCATACATAACAAGAAACCGGTTGAAGGCTTCTTGACTCCAAACACAGCAAGTGTTGGACATCAGTTTCCTCTCTTTGATTTTTCCACCTTCAACGGTGGTCTCCTGCACCACCTCCTCCGGCTGCTCCCCCACAACCTCCTCAGAAACACTAGCACTCTCTGACATGATAATGAAAAATCTGGAAAACTCACCGGAAAGTTTGAAGATCAAACGAAATCTTCAACGAAAGTGGGAAATAAGAAGTTAACCGACCAGAAAACAACACAAAGATGAAAAGAAGACACCAAGGCAGAAGAAATATGAAGTTTCAAGTAAATCTTCAAGATCAAGATCTTCAAAGATTAGCCGGAAACTTCAAACGGAAATTGGCTGGAGAATGAAGAGAGAAAAGAAAAATGGAAGAAGATTAGAGAGCATAACCGTTCAAATGAGCCACAACAGGCCTTATATACTCATCGCATTTATGGCAAGGGGACCCACCGGGGGAGTGTAAACCGTCACAACTTTTCAAATTCCGTTCACAAGATGATGACACGTGTCCGCAATAAAAACGAGTGGCCTGGATGGAAGTGTATGACAGTTGTACACTACACAGGCGCTGGATGATCGACACGTGAGCACGTGCCCTTCGACACGTGGCACAACCTCAACCATGCAGAAAAAATGTCAGACGCGTGAAACCCCACGCTCCTGACACAGACGAGATATTGAAAATTGCAACCGCGATGGGACATGTATCAGTCTGTACAACCAGACAGTCGCTGACACATCAGCAACCACTAAACTTCCCTCAGAAGTAATGGATCATTCGAATTCCAGGCGCATTTATTCCAATTTATGAGAGACAAATTCAATACTAATGATTTGGAATTTATCATAACTCCAGACCCGCATTAAATTACTCCAGCAGCAATAAATTCCTCAGCGGAAAGTTGACGTAAACTTTCAAAAGACGTTCCCCGCCCAACCACTGCAACGTTGGGACGGAGAACGCCACCCTCAGCGGAAAGTTGACGTAAACTTTCAAAAGACGTTCCCCGCCCAACCACTGCAACGTTGGGACGGAGAACGCCACCCTCAGCGGAAAGTTGACGTAAAATTTCAAAAGACGTTCCCCGCCCAACCACTGCAACATTGGGGCGGAGAACGTCCTTCACGGCGCAAATTTGACGAAAAACGGAGAAATACGTTTCCCGCCTATGTTTTCTCAAATCAAGGTAACACCCCCAAAAGCTAGAACACAAGCAGATGAGCTTTCATCCGCGACTTCTACACTTCGAGTCTAGCACTCCACCTCCTCATCAGCGAGCAGGAGAAGCCCTAGACTAGGGGGACTTGAAGGGATAGGGAGCCTAATCTGAAAGGCATCCCTATCCCCACTAACAAACCGGCGCCACGTCATGGCGCAGGAGCATACTCGCGCGAGGACAGCCAATCAACATCCTCGCGCGACCGGCACAGGTGATAAGCAACAACTGACACCTGATACGCGCGTGCCATCACACGCGGAAGATTCCCTTGGCACGTCAAAGAAGGTACAAGGGATGACAAAAGGAAGATTCATAAGGATCTGTGTCAGAGCACACACCAACAGAAGAAGGACATGTGGCAGATAGTACAAAAGGGAAACGGCTGCACTGTACACGCTGTCGTGAACAGTGACCAGCAGGCACTACTTCCTCCACTGTCAGGCGTCAAATCAGCCAGCAGAGATTGCCTGGACACTGTAGCAAGTACGACGCCACTGTGCACCACCAGAAGGAAGACACGTGTCCAACTACAACAACGACCACACTGTAGGCTGGCGTCATCAACAGTGCCTCGTCCTTTCCCGCCATTTCCAGAAAGGCCATGGGCTTGGGCCCTGGTTGGGCCCAGGCCAATGATGACACTCGTGGGCCTCTCCATGCGGTCCACTACTAAGTCTATAAATAGCATCAGATACAACTCATGTATTCATTCACAAATACAACCATCACACTGTACTCATTACTTGTAATTCTCTCTTGTTAGTAATAACATTCCGGTAACCTTACAGTGGACGTAGGTCATTAACGACCGAACCACTTAAATCTCTTGTTCATTTCACACACCACACGTATCGCATTCATCTCAACAAACTCTCGGGTTGTCATAACGGTTTGGGTAAAGGATTAAACCTGTAGTCACATAAGTATTAACCCCCCGGAGATTAGTCTTAATCTCCGGTATACTTATTGTTTCTTCAGTGGTGATTCTGGATCTCAAGGTTTGTACATTATTTTTTTAACGCCGATGATATAGTATTGCTTAGTATGTTATAGTACTGTTACAGTTCTTGAAATCGTCTGCTCATGATCATAGGGTTTTATATATTTTAGAAAGTAGCATTTTTTTTTGTTCATGTTTATAGTGTTGTCATAGTTATAGTGAGGTAGTTATAGTTGTCTCAAAGTTTCCAATATTTTTTCTTAACAGGGTTACATAGTGTTAGGATGTTTTTTACTGGGTTTTCTAGTACCATCATCTAAGTTATTTTTTTGTTTTAGTGTGGTTTGTAATGTTTTATATTTTTTTGTTGTTTACAAGCCTTAATGCTGGTTCCTCATCTGGGTCTTCATCTTTGTTGAGGAATGTTGATGGAGGGGAGCCTGTTGATGGAAATCAAATAGGAGCAAATGAAGAGATATATGCAGGTGTTGAGTTTGGTAAGCAACTTTTGCCAAACATAGACTTTACTACTAGTGGTTGTGGTGGTGATAGTAGTGTGTGGTGATAGCTATTTTTGGCCAAAGCAGAAATTTTTTAAATTATGGACAGAATCTACATTATATATGTTACACGTGTTACATAGAAGCTGTTTTTTGTAGCAAATTTTTTATCTGAATATATATTTTTTATAGCTTTTTTTGTGTCTTATATATTTTAGGTACAACATGCTTAAAAAAATGTAGACTTATAACGTATGTAACACATACTTTCATAAACTATAGTAATCTATCATGATCAACCATAAGGGGACCATAAATATAGAAATCTAAGATGTTTTTTACTTAACAGGTGAAAATGAAGACATTGAGCCGTACAATGTTATTGCAACCCCGAACGGCACCCAATTCTGGATCCCCAATGTGAGCCCCCAGTATTTGCCTGCTATTGGTCAGACTTTCCCGACGTTTGAGGCTGCAATGTCCATGTATAAAGAATATGCACAGCAGGCCGGTTTTTCAGTTAAGAAGGGACAAACCAAGGTTTGGATGGGGGAACCGACACATAAGTACATGCGTTGTTGCAAATATGGTAAACCTCAGGTTAACAAAACCTTTGACACTTTAGATGAATCTTCTGTTAAACCCCGTAAAACTTCGTTCAGCCTTTCGAACTGCCAAGCCCATGTGTTAGTGTCAATCACTTGTGGGGGTTCGTTGTTTAAAGTCATTCATTTCAATGATGTTCATAACCATCAGCTATGGGATAAAGATAACATTGACCTTAGTAAGATTTCTCGTAAACTTTCTTTCTCAACCAAACAGTTCATTCATAACATGTCTCTAAATCGAGTTGGACCTGTGAAAGCTCATCGGTACTTAGTGTCTCTCAAAGGTGGTCACCATAATGTGCATGGAACTGCTTCTGATTTCAAGAACTTTAGTAAGGAGCTTCGAATTTTTATTGGCGAGAGGGACTCGTCTTTATTCCTTGACCGCTTGCGTGATCGGCTTGAAAATTTGCCAGACTTTTTTTATGACTTTGTGGTGCGCGATGGTAAACTGCATTCTGTTTTTTGGGCGGATGAAATTTCAAAATTGAATTATAAGGCCTTCGGTGATGTTGTGGCGTTTGATGCAACATACAACACAAACAAGTAAGTTACTTTAACGTGCGTTACAGGTTTTATGTGTTGCATTTTTTACTGCTTAACATACGTAAATAACATGCATCTGTTCATATAATGTGCAGGTACAACATGATATTTGTCCCTTTCACTGGTGTGGACCACCACAAGCAGTGTGTGACCTTTGGTGTAGGATTGATAATTAATGAAACCATAGATTCCTACGTTTGGTTGCTTGAATGTTTTTTAAAAGCTCATGGTTCACAGCCCAGGCTAGTGTTGACTGACCAAGACCCGTCGATGATGCAGGCTGTACCACAAGTGTTCAGTGAGGCTCGCCACAGGCTATGTATGTGGCATATAATGAAAAAACTACCCAACAAGGTAATGTTATGTAGGCACGCATGTTCTGTATTATGTTATGGTATAGTTAGATCCTCACGCACATGTTAAAGATGTCTTACCTTTATTTATGCTTCTGCACCTAGGTTGCTGCTGATGTTTTAGCCAACACTGAATTTCGGTCCTGCATTCACAAATTGGTGTGGAACATTTACATAAAACCTTCAACATTTGAATCTCGATGGAATGCGCTGCTAGAGACATTTGGTCTTGAGGAAAACCAGTGGTTGAGCGATATGTTTGCAATCAAGGAACTGTGGGTGCTGGCGTACTTCAGGGAGATTCCAATGTCATGCTTGATGAAAACAACATCCAGAAGTGAGAGTTCCAACAACGCATTCAAAGTCAATTCCACTGGTGCCCACACACTTGTTCAGTTCATGTTATGTTTTGAATCCTGTCTCGATAGCCAACGTTACCGTCAGCGTGTTGCCGAGTACAAAACCTCATCGACGGTTTTTTATGGGTCTACGGACTTAGCCATTGAGCAGCATGCGTTTAGTCTGTACACCAATAATGTGTTCCAGGAAGTTAAGAAGGAGATTGTGAAGGGGAAGTTTTCGTGCTACATATCGAATGTTGATGAACAGGACAACATGCCTACCGTCTTTTCAGTCACCCAACTCGACAAGCGTCGTGATGTTACCAATGTTTACCAGGTACCCATTTTTTCAACTTCTTGTTTTTAGTTTTTTCTGTTAAAAACTACTAATATTATTGTTATAAATGTTTAAAAAAATTCTGTTACCTCTGTAACAAGTTAGTTGTACCACACCATATCAGGGTATTCGACTTTTAATATGGTCACCATTGTTATGTTTTTCTGCCCTAATTATAAATATTATTGTTAGCCATAATAAAACCTCATGCTACATGTGTAACAAGTTACTATGTTTTAACACTTGTCATGTACCCATTTTTTCAACTTCCTGTCTTTTAGGTTTTTCTGTTTAAACTACTAATATTATTGTTATAAATTCTTAAAAAAATGCTGCTACATGTGTAACAAGTTACTTGTACCACACCAATCAGGGGTATTCGACTTTGTACTGTAGCCCCTGTGATTTAGGGTGAATATTATTGCTAGACATAATAAACCCTCCTGCTACATGTGTAACAAGTTAATTGTACCAAACACCATATATGGTATTTGACTTTTTTGTACTTCTGGTTATTTAGGTTTTCTCTGTCAAAACTCCCTGAAGTTTCTTATAACTGCTAGAAATTTTGCTACATGTGTAACAAGTTACTTGTGCCAAAACACTTTGTCAGTGTACAGTATGTGCATGACTTTGGATTATACAGCAGTTATAATTTAGTAGTTTTAATACTTGTTGCATTCCATAGGTCTTACCATTTCTACAATGATGCAGGTGCGGTTTGATAGCATTGATTCAACGGCTGAATGCTAATGCCTAGGTTTTATGCGTCTTGGCTACCTTTGCCACCATGTCTTTGCAGTTTACATGATTAAGAAAGTTGACCGCATCCCGCAGCAATATGTGGTCGACAGGTGGTTACGTGATATTCTACCCAAGAAAGTGTTCTCCATTTCTGGCCGTTATGGTGTTGACACTCATCCAGGTTCTCTGTTGAGGAATGAGGTACTTGAACTTGTAACTGAATGTGTTGATGTTGCCAGAACAGATGAAACCGCGCTGGCAGACTTGGTTGAGCAGCTCAAATCTATCAAACTGCACTTGTTATCCAGGGAACCGATTTCTGTTATTCCGGATCAACCGTCTCCATCGGATGTGGAAGAAATTATTGGCCAATCGGCTGATACTGGAATTGTGGTTGCCAATCCTGATATGGCACGCAACAAGGGTTGTGGGAAAACTCGAAGAATCTCTGGAGCTGGTGAGAAGGCCAACCCAAAGCGTCCGAAAATGCCTAAGGCCCCACGCTTATGCAACAACTGCCACCAATATGTCACGGATCATGATGCAAGGAATTGTGAGAAGGTTGCTGCGATGAAAAGGGCCAAGGAGGAGGCGGCACAATCCCGGAAAGCCTAAAACAAGTTGATGGCAATTGATGGGGCAGCATTACTAATCTCTGCTTTTTGAACCATGTTGGACACTGGTAACAGTTAGAAGCACATGCAGTCCCTTGTTGTTACGTGTGTAACATGGTTGCCACATTTTCATGTGTTTGTTGTTCCCCAGCTACTTCTATGTTTTTTTTGGTACAACTAGTTTTATGTATGATGTTCACCCACTAGACATGCTATTTTGTGTTTTGTAATATATAATGTGGTGTGTTTTACTTGTTATGTTCTGTCTTTTACATTATTGATAACAGGGGCCCCATTGGTAACATACGCAACAAAAAAGTAGCTGCGGCAATCTGATTATTATATTACATCCCCTATATTACATATCATTTTTTTGTGGGCCCATGGACAGGACACATGGGTATGTGTTGTAGATTTGGTACGGAAGATAACCTACCAAAATCTAATAAAATATGCACTTGAAAAAGTAACAATTGAAGAGAATAAAATATGAATTTAACACTACCTATCACCCAACAACTTTATGACATGTTGATTTGACATAAAGCAAAGTCTACCACTATACCATTAAACACAAATTAAATTATCACCAACCACCCATCCTTGAACTTAGTTTTTATACCCCATTTTGGTTAAATAGACTAAAGTTCCATCCCATAATAATAGTGTTCCTAACTTACCAAAAGAAACACTTTCTGCAAATGGAAAGCCCTTCAAACCCTCATGCAGCCAAGCGCCAGAAGACAAAAAGCGAAGAGAAGGTCACTTCAAAAGTAACTGATTTTTGGGCGTTACTGGAGCGTACCGAACACCAAGCCATTCATGGTTGGAAGAATGTTACTGATACCAACGAGAGCACACTACCGAACAAAGGCGTCGACACCACAATGATGGAAGATGGTTATAGTACACAGGCGACATCGGGCGATGCACAGATGGAAGTTGATGGAGGGGTGTCAGTTGGCACTGCGTACTCGGTAACCAAAGAGGATGTACCAATATCGGTCGTTGAATTTCCAGGTGTTGAGTATGATCACGAGTATTGCGGTTGTCCATTGTGTCCAAATTCACCAAATACCCTCGCTAGGTGGGCAAGCTATAACCCTTGGGAAGACGAGGACAACGAACTGTCTGAGCTGAGCTTGGAAGCGCAGTATGGATCATTCTCGCCATAATGGCTGCAACTTATGATGGTTATCCTTTTGTTTTTTAACTTCTTTTGCGGGGTAGTCGTACTTTTTTGGTGTGTTGTTGTCTACGTACGTTCCTCATTAAGGACTGTCTATGTAGTTTCTTATTATCATGGGTTTGTTTAAGAGCAGTAGGGTATGTCACACTCTGACCGTGTAGCTATCTTTTATGTATGTAACACATTTGTTAAGTAGTAAAATAACATATTAACCCTCTCTTATGTAGTATCCTAGAACCCACTATCAACAACACTCATATTACCTTACTACCTTACCTTTTTAAACGATATTAACATATGTAACACTCTTACATAACATCTGCTAAAAACACTTTAACATATGAAACATAATAGTATTATAAGCGACGCAGTTAGGCGTTCAACAGGTGACCATACTAGTTAAGTTATGTTACAGAACCCAGCAGTATGTTAGGTGTATTATCACCCAAAAAACAGTTTAAAACACTACACAATTGTCATACACAGTTGAACAACCCCCCCTTCACGAACGTTCCTCCTTACTTCAAATGTGCCCTAGCTTCCACCTCACCCTTCTTTGTGTTAACCGGTGAACGCAAAATATGTGCTGTGTACTTGGACCGTAGCTTGTTGATCTCCCCTTCTTTAGTGCGCCAATGCTTACTGAAATTGCATTCAAACGGTACATGAAGCCCCATGAATCTCTCCATGTGTCTCATTAGGAAGACGCCACAATCTGTGGCATTACCAGCCGTTCCCCACTCTACATCCAACCTATGTATCTCTGCCCCTCCGATCTTTCCCGCCTTCGGATGGTTGATGCTTTTAAGGAACTCCACAAACATGTGCTTCTGCAATAATCGTGGAACATGAAACCCAAAAATAATACGTCAGCGAAAAAAACATTTGTTTTAAATCACCAATGTTTTATTATTTACGCTTTTCAACTGTGATTAAAGCAACTTACATATTTGTGTACAGTATCCTTTTTGTGAAAGTCAGCATGATCCTTGCACGTTCGCCTCCCTCGCTTTTTGTCATTATCAATCAGCATTATGGCAATATTCTTCAGCTCAAAGACCAATAAGTAGTAGTGGGCCCTTTCAAGGATCGGGAAAAAGACGATATCATATCGTTTGAAGTCACGGTTGGTCTCATAGGCCGGCACTGCAGCAGACATCGCGCCTGAAAACCTTGAATTTCGTCGGGTTGGATCACACTTGGTATCATTAAGCATCCATGGAACCTATTTTTTTTGTTAGCAAAATAAAAAAAAAGCCTTAATAGCAGTTTCATAACATACGTAAACCGATGTTGGCTTTTTAAATAACTTACCACCGCGGTTGTGCTTACAAACAAACGAAGAGGTGCCCCGTCCGATTTCAACCTCTCCTCGTAGTTTAATACATCCACCCAACAGTCAACTATCACATCCATCACCTGCTTCCTCGGCTTCAAAGTTTTGATCATGCTACGTGTGGCTTCCACGTCACATAAACTTTTAAATAACACCTCACTGTATATATAAACCAAGATAAATTTAGGAAGCAGTCTTATAAGTTAAAAAAAAGTCATGGTCTTACTTGGCAAGCGCATTATCTATCTCATCATCTGGTATGTCTACATTTTCCACCTGTTCTCCATGCTCTAGACTTCAAAAAGCAGAAACCAAAATGCCACATGTTACACATGTTACACCAGTTCAACAAGGTAAATTAGTACATAAATTGTTCATCTTACTTACCGATTCCTTATGGCTACCCTCCTTCTTTCCTCAGAACCACACAACATATTCAACGGATCCTCGTCCCTGTAAACAAAGATCCACACAGCATCATCATCCTTTGTGACCCCCTCTCCCAAATTTACCCCCCTTATGTGAAAAGGTGACTTATGAACGTAGGTCATGTAAAGACCCGAAGTGTTACGGGTCTCTTAAACGGGTCGGATCGTACCCGACCACCCGATTATTTATTTAAATATTCCAGTTCGAATCTCGCGACTAACCGTTTTAATTGATTTTATAAATAATAATTATTGGATTTTTATTATCTCGGTAAAACGCTCCTTATCTTATATTAAAACGTTTCTTATTTTATTGTTATACCTGTTACCAAACACCCGCGTCTCAGTTATTATCCTCGTAGCCAAACACCCCTTGTTATAATTATCCTCTATAAACCTTGTTTGTCCCTTTCTTTGTCTGCGTACAACTTACAATTCACACACACATGTGTGTGTACTAGAGCAGAGAGCAACCACAACCACCACCTCCCTTCCCGGCCGCCGGAAACCGCCGCGCCGCCGCCGGTCATCTTCTTCCTCCTCTCCGGCAATCAACCCGCCTCCTCTCCTCTGTTTCAATAAACTACCCAGCTATGAACTGTGCTCTCTCTGTTCCTGTTCTGAACACGAACCCGGATCCACCAATATCAAGCCATAACCATCCCTTTCATCCCTCTGTTTCAGTTAACCGGTTAAATATAACCCATCAGCCAACCCGATAATAATCCTAACCCAAGATAACCTGATAAAACCCCTCGCTTCATCTGTTCCGGTGGTTTGTTCCTCTGTTTCTGTTCCGAATCATACCCGTAAACCATCTTATAACCACCCTGTTCGTCTCCCTCTGTTCTGTCCCGAACCAATAATTATCATCAAACTCAACCCGGTAATCCTTTGTGTCTGTTCTGAACCAAACCCAGTACCTAACCCGTTAATCCATCTTAGTCTGCCGCTGTCACTGGTTAACGAGCCGGACAGTCACCAGTGATGGTGACTGTCATCAGGTCTTAACCATCTGTTCTGCTCACTGTTACTGTTATCGGACCCTTATAATCAGACACGAACCATAGTTATTGATGAAGGTGTGTTCGTGGGTTATAATCAGGCAGATTGAGGCCTTCGGTTGATTCCCGTTATAGTCTGGTTTGTGTTATGTTCTCTGTCGGGCCTCCGGCTAGTTTCCGATCAGTCTCCGGTACGGTCCGGTTGACCTCCGGTCTCATACCAACGATTATCCGAGAGATCCATCTTAATCTGATACGATTCAGATTACATACCCGAAAGGTATAATCTTTAACAGTTATTATATATATGTTGGTATTAATCGTTGATACCCGATTATAATACTGTTTCTGTGATTATTGCGAGGTACCGTTAATCCAATCGGAGAGTTAAATCGATACCGAGTCGACTCGGTGACTCGGTCAACACCCGGAATAGAACCCGGTCCATTGACTAGACGAGGATTATTAGAATTATACGATTATATATATAATACGAATAACGTACGGACTTGATAATAATAATAAGAGAATAATAATCATATATAGAATATATACGTTTATATATATAAGATTCGATATATAGAACGATATACTAGACTCGGGTTAATGATAATATGATCAGCCGAACCAGCATCCGGGTAAGTACGTGTCTAGAGTCCTATAGGTTCGTGTGCCAAGCTGTAATGGCCAGCTTTATTAGCTACGAGTGCTATGCTGTAATAGCCAGCTAGATTCTAGGATGTCCGTGTCGTGTCAATAATAAACCCCGAGTTTAGGACTATCTAATATATACCGAACTCTATATATACATAAATTGTATATGTGATATATATTCTAAATAATACAATCTAACGAGTCCCACGCGTAAAACGTATCGATATATATATTTGACATATAATTGTAATAAAAGAAACTATAGAAGACTATACGCAAACCTGTGAGTATCGTGAACTCCCCTCTTTTATTATTTTATTAAACGTTTTAGGGGAAACACATGTCATTTATTAGAAAATATAGAAATGCTTTACATAATAGAATTAATAAAGGAAATATAATAGAAAAGGGGATAATAGAAACGACTAGGACAGTACTGACCGGTATCTCGCCATTTCCTTTATTGTCCAACTAGAGGATAATAACCAGTCTTACCCGAGTAGAGGGTAGGAATAATTAAGATTTACCACAAACCGAGTGGTACCATCGATAGGAATGGCAACTAATAGAATATAATAGATTGACATATAATCGGTACAATTTAATCGAATTGGTGAATATATTTCCCCCTCCAGAATTAGAATAGTAAAGCATGTTTTATAGAAATGAATTACAAATAAACGAACTGGCCATTCGCTTTGTAAAATACACGACCTCACCAACTTTATGTTGACAGAAACTATTTTTGGCATGTGTTCAGGTAACCCAACAGATATGATGACGTGGATCCTGGAAGAGTCAAGACTGTCAATATCCTGAAGTCCGCTGCGTAACCCCGATAACCCGACCCAACGACCCGGCCACGTCAGGCTGGGTCGTTACAGGTTGGTATCAGAGCGGCGCTTATGGACAGTCTTGAAATATTTATTAATCCAGGATCTACCAGAAATGTCTTTTAAAAGAAATTTTGATTAGAAATATGTATAAGATAAAAGAATAATAGACGATAAAATTTTGGGTACCTAAATGCCAAATCATTATAAAGTTGGTGAGAACTATAACAGTATATTAGAAATCGGAACAAATCCACTACAGGATATTACTAGAATGATTATGTGGGGTAAATTGACAATTCTGTACACAATTGTGAATTTACATACACATTTAATTTCTGGGAAATCTTACAGGATATTAAGGCCATATGAAATACAAAAGAATATAAAATAGAAATCACGACATTAAAAGAAATAAGACAGAAATACAGAACAGAAACCAGATATATATATATATATATATATATATATTAAAAGAAACCAGAAAATAAATCGAGATATAAATAAGAAAAGAATAAAGTTATAAAAAGTATATATAGAAAAATAAATAGATTATAAAACATAAATCATCCATTGTTAATTCAAGAAACTTCCGATAAGTTATTGAATTATTCCAGTCCCAGTGACTATTTATATCAGATCGTTAACCTCACGGTTATTCCAATATTATAAATAGAATACAAATATTATGCTCCTACTTGAACATTCCTATGATTGAGTCTCCAGAAATATTATTTTTATTCCGAAAATTCCGAAATTTTATCAAATATGCTAGAGACATATTAATATTGTGTTTCTAAAGAATTCCCTCTAATCTTTTTAATCGAAAATCAGAAATATCCCCACGGTAATAACAATTGTTTTTATAAATTCCTTCAGAATATTTCAGTAAATTACTAAATTTATTCCTAGATATTTCTGTTCGATAAATCAATCTATATTGGCGATTCTATTCATTAACCAGTATTATTATAATTGATCCTCCCTAAAAGTTTTTATTTCAAAATACGAAAATTCTATAAAACCTCGGTCGTATCATTTTGATTCGAGCATATTTTACTCTATATTCTATATTCAGTACCATTTCGTAAAAGATCTTTAATTGAATTTTTATCCGTATATATATGTCAAGAGTATTTTCGGTACAATTCTATATCTATATTCGATTATATAACTTCCTTGATCTTTTATTTTGATATAAACAATAAGTATTTACCACGTTCTATAAATATCTCTTTGGATATATATAGAGAAACTTCAGCCAGATGATATCTTCGATCTTTTCCCCCGAGAATTAAGATAATATTTGGAATAGAAATATTATTATTTCGAAATTCTCGTGACAAAAATAATTTGGAATCTATCTAAAGAAACCAAATTCTTACTCACTCGATTATGTGACAATATAAGTACCGTCTTAATCCTGTGACTTGAGCAAGTCAAAGATTAAAAGATTGGATGACTATATTGGACATCTTTTAGCGCAAATAAATTCATGAACGATTGACAGTCTATTTCGTTAGACTCGAATCAACATGGTTCATTCCGAAATAATATAATTTAAAGAGAAAATAAAGAAGAAAATATCAGAATAATATGTGAAGGACACATACCTATTGTGATTAAAATAAATAAGTACTGGAATGTTAGGTGAGGTGGAATAGTAATTATGATCGCGACATAATTATGAATGCCACAGGCACAGTAACATTCGAGTAGGAGTTTATCGAGATCACAGTATGTTTGTATCATAAACATATTAAGAGAAATAATAAGAAATAATAATAAGAAGAAATATATATTCGAATCATCAGCGTATCATATGTGGAGAATGCGACCACAGAACTGGCAATCTAGTTGGAATTTCTTCGTGAAATACGACTAAGAATATGTTCGCAAAATAAAAACCATCGATTGGTTAAATTCTACGAATTATAGAAATCAATATATTGATTTCTGATTGCCAACCAAAGATAGTTGTATGTCCTCTGTGCAATCTCCGGGGCAAATGATATCTGGACCCTTACAGAAGGTATATCCAGACATTTGTCACCAAGTCACAGAATTCTTTATAAGGATATATGATGCTATGAACAAATCTTTGTAGTCACTTCGTATAAAGACTCGTGCGAGTTATAATGAAATCAAATTGGTAAAATGGTAAAGTGTTACCAAGTTGAAAGTCAAGAAGTGATGGAGGAATTGTTAAATCTTTAAAATATAATAGATATAAATTTGTATGGATTCAGAAACCAGAAATGGTAGAATCCAACAAATTATTAAAAGAAATAATTTATCGAATATATATATTGAAATATGATCAATACCAAGCGGAATCGCGTAGAGATTCGCAAGGTATAATCGAAGTGAAAATGAAAAATGAATAGAATTGTGCTCATTTTTCCAGTGAAACTCTCCGGCCAAGGCATGTCGAAATTCATGTTCCAAGTTAAAGGCTGTGAGAAATAATTTAAGATATCGCTGTTCTGGCAAGAACTATCTACACGAATATCCAGATGAAATAAGCTTTGCTTATAATAAGTTGGATAAAGAATCTATGATAGATTGCCTATATATAAGTTTATTGGAAAGTGTTTTCAGACACTGAAAGTATAAACTTTAATCGAGTACATAAATAAGAAAGAATTATTCCAAGCAAATATATAGTGATGGAATTTATAGTGTGTGCTATAAATGAGTATCAGTATTTGCTTGGAAATAAAAGAATATAAATAGATAAATAAAAGAATATAAATCGACTAATAAAAAGAATTATAATCTACAAAGACATCCGATATGTCTGAATAAAAGAAAGGCATAGGAAATGCCAGATATTAAGAGAAGGCATTTGAAGTGCCAAATATTGTTAGAAGGCATTCGATATGCCAAGAAATATAATAATTAGATAAGAATATAGGTCGTAAGGAAACGACTAGAATTTTATAAAAGAATATTTTATAAAAAGAAATTAGAAAATATTTTACCGAGAGTGTAACGAATTCCGAAATAATGATATCAAGAAGGAATATCTGCAGGAATACTTAACGCAATAAGTACTCATGCATTAAACCGGAATGATAATCATGATTTTGAGAAAGAATAATCGATGCATTGCCATCAGAATCCTAAGTCAAAGAATCGTAACGACGACTGTTACCAGTAGATTCTGAGACTATAAAGATAAAGTTACATATAATTGACTGTAGAATTGTGAAAGACTTTATTCACAATAATACAATGAGAAAAGTCAAATGATATGTAATGAGATACAATGCAGTTAATCATCAATGAAATAGTCAGTAAGACTATTATCAAGGATTTAAGAGAAATCTTAATAATCTATTTCAGAAAATCAAGATGATAAAAAGGAACTGTTGAAACAGTATAATTCAACAAGTTCAATTAGTCTTTTCCGGCACCTTTAGACTCCGGATAAGATACATCTAATGATTTAAAGAAATCATTTATACTCTTTAAGAATCGAATTTACAATGATGACAGATTCTAAAGTTCGAATATAAGAGGTAGTAACTCGGATCCCATTCAAGTCATGATAATGAAGGGACTTTCGTATCTATCTCTTAAGAACCAACTAGAATCCATCATTGTAAATGAATCCAATGATGAATAAATCGTATCGATTTGAGACTTTAGCGATGGTTGCTGGAAGATTGTAAATCTTTCAGAAGAAAAACGATTAGAATCTCAAAGTATGTTTGAATCGTCTTTATATAAGAATAATATTCATTCTGTTTCTCATTCTAATGAGAAATAAGATATAAAGAATATTCATAGTATAAAGAAAAATATCAATCTATACGGAAAACCTTTAATAGTCATACCAAGAAATACAGACAGTCCATGTATCTGTATTAACATGACTATAGCAAGAAAGGTTAAAACGTAGATGTGAATTGATATAAAAATCGATTTCCTCGCAAACTACGAGTACTGATTATGACTCGTGACGAGTGTTCAAGTTTGCATTATAACATCCTTATCGATCAAGGGTGTAAAATACAAGATCACTCAAATTTCGGGGACGAAATTTCCTAAGGGGGGCGAATGTAACGACCCGAAGTGTTACGGGTCTCTTAAACGGGTCGGATCGTACCCGACCACCCGATTATTTATTTAAATATTCCAGTTCGAATCTCGCGACTAACCGTTTTAATTGATTTTATAAATAATAATTATTGGATTTTTATTATCTCGGTAAAACGCTCCTTATCTTATATTAAAACGTTTCTTATTTTATTGTTATACCTGTTACCAAACACCCGCGTCTCAGTTATTATCCTCGTAGCCAAACACCCCTTGTTATAATTATCCTCTATAAACCTTGTTTGTCCCTTTCTTTGTCTGCGTACAACTTACAATTCACACACACATGTGTGTGTACTAGAGCAGAGAGCAACCACAACCACCACCTCCCTTCCCGGCCGCCGGAAACCGCCGCGCCGCCGCCGGTCATCTTCTTCCTCCTCTCCGGCAATCAACCCGCCTCCTCTCCTCTGTTTCAATAAACTACCCAGCTATGAACTGTGCTCTCTCTGTTCCTGTTCTGAACACGAACCCGGATCCACCAATATCAAGCCATAACCACCCCTTTCATCCCTCTGTTTCAGTTAACCGGTTAAATATAACCCATCAGCCAACCCGATAATAATCCTAACCCAAGATAACCTGATAAAACCCCTCGCTTCATCTGTTCCGGTGGTTTGTTCCTCTGTTTCTGTTCCGAATCATACTCGTAAACCATCTTATAACCACCCTGTTCGTCTCCCTATGTTCTGTCCCGAACCAATAATTATCATCAAACTCAACCCGGTAATCCTTTGTGTCTGTTCTGAACCAAACCCAGTACCTAGCCCGTTAATCCATCTTAGTCTGCCGCTGTCACTGGTTAACGAGCCGGACAGTCACCCGTGATGGTGACTGTCATCAGGTCTTAACCATCTGTTCTGCTCACTGTTACTGTTATCGGACCCTTATAATCAGACCCGAACCATAGTTATTGATGAAGGTGTGTTCGTGGGTTATAATCAGGCAGATTGAGGCCTTCGGTTGATTCCCGTTATAGTCTGGTTTGTGTTATGTTCTCTGTCGGTCCTCCGGCTAGTTTCCGATCAGTCTCCGGTACGGTCCGGTTGACCTCCGGTCTCATACCAACGATTATCCGAGAGATCCATCTTAATCTGATACGATTCAGATTACATACCCGAAAGGTATAATCTTTAATAGTTATTATATATATGTTGGTATTAATCGTTGATACCCGATTATAATACTGTTTCTGTGATTATTGCGAGGTACCGTTAATCCAATCGGAGAGTTAAATCGATACCGAGTCGACTCGGTGACTCGGTCAACACCCGGAATAGAACCCGGTCCATTGACTAGACGAGGATTATTAGAATTATACGATTATATATATATAATACGAATAACGTACGGACTTGATAATAATAATAAGAGAATAATAATCATATATAGAATATATACGTTTATATATATAAGATTCGATATATAGAACGATATACTAGACTCGGGTTAATGATAATATGATCAGCCGAACCAGCATCCGGGTAAGTACGTGTCTAGAGTCCTATAGGTTCGTGTGCCAAGCTGTAATGGCCAGCTTTATTAGCTACGAGTGCTAAGCTGTAATAGCCAACTAGATTCTAGGATGTCCGTGTCGTGTCAATAATAAACCCCGAGTTTAGGACTATCTAATATATACCGAACTCTATATATACATAAATTGTATATGTGATATATATCCTAAATAATACAATCTAACGAGTCCCACGCGTAAAACGTATCGATATATATATTTGACATATAATTGTAATAAAAGAAACTATAGAAGACTATACACAAACCTGTGAGTATCGTGAACTCCCCTCTTTTATTATTTTATTAAACGTTTTAGGGGAAACACATGTCATTTATTAGAAAATATAGAAATGCTTTACATAATAGAATTAATAAAGGAAATATAATAGAAAAGGGGATAATAGAAACGACTAGGACAGTACTGACCGGTATCTCGCCATTTCCTTTATTGTCCAACTAGAGGATTGTTGGGTCTGCTGACCTGGAGAAGAACAGATGATTGGAAAGCCAAAATATGCTATCTATTTGATCCTTGAATAAACAGTCCTTACAACTTGCTTCTCCCAAAAGACTGCTGACCCTAACTACTGTTCTATCCAAACAACTGCTCAACAACTGCTGATACAAAGAACTGCTAAGGAAACAACTGATGAAGAACAACTGCTGACCAAAGGTCTGATGAAGAGCAACAGCTGATACAAGTACTGAAGACTAAAGCACTGCTGGAACCAACAGCACTTAGGCTCCAGCAGTGGATACAAGACCATCAGAGTTTATCTTTAACAGCTGTTTACTATCAGTGCTTTCAATGTAACAGTAGTTTGTATAGCAGATGTTTAAGTTTGTTATTCTGTTAGAGGTCACTGTCTTAGGTGACGTCAGCCTAGGTCATCAGTGGTTTGAGTCAGTCTATAAATAGAACAGTGCATGTACTGTTCTATTGCATCACACACAAAACATTCTCTCTGACAAACAACTGTGTGATCAGGCTGAGGGGGAGTAACTTGTACGATTGTAATCTTTGAATTAATGAAAGCATTCGATCGAAAAACATTTACTCTCTTGTTTTGATTTACAGTTTATTATTCCGCTGCACTTTCATTCTATTTTCATTCAATTATTATCATCATTTAGTTAAACAATCAAAACAAACAAACTCAGATCCTAACAATTGGTATCAGAGCTTGGTCAATTAAATTCGATCTAACAAATCAATTTAATAATCAGCTCACAATTATTGATATCGTTTGTCAGTTTGATTGAAAACAGAGTAATAGTTTAATTTCGATTCAACCGTTGTTAAACAGACTTTGTTTTTTGAAAAATCAGAGAATGGCTTCTATCAATCACGATCCACATAACACTGGCACGAACAACAAGCCACCGATGCTTGTCAGATCTGAATACAATATCTGGCAACGTCGGATGAGCCATGTTCTAGCTCAACAAAACACTGGGTGTTGGAAGTCGGTTATCTTCGGACCACATGTTCCGACTGTGCCGAGTACTGAAGATCCCAAAGTGTTTGAGCCAAAGAAACTTGAAAACTACTCCGACCAGGATTTTCAGAAAATTGAGCTAGATGCTAAGGCCTTCAGTATTGTGGCCATGGCTCTACCCAATGATATATATGCTGGGTTGTTACACTGTAACAGTGCAAAGGAGTTGTGGGATGCACTGAAAGAGCAGTTTGGTGGTACAGAGGAGGTTATTGAAAACAACCGTGAAATACTTAACCAACAATATGAAACATTCAGTCATGTCAAAGGAGAGTCATTAACTCAACAGTTTGAGAGATTTAACTGCTTAATTAGTGAACTAAAATTGGTTGGTCTTACTTACCCTCATTCAACTTTGAACCATAGGTTTGTAAGATCATTACCAGACAAATGGGACACTATTGCTATTGTTATGAGAAACTCAATAGGATTTAAAGACCTATCACTGACCCAGCTTCATGGTAAGCTCTTGACCTATGAAAGAGAGCTTAACCAGAAAAAGAAGCTCCAGGACTCTGGAAAAGTGTCTGATGACTATGTGTTTGGGAATACAGCACTTTTGGGTCATGATGAGGTGCCTGGAAACACAAAGGATCAGAGTTATGATCATTTCATTGACATAACTTCAGGTTTTAACTCAGGTTTTAACTCTGATTCTTATCCACCAAACTATGCTTTCACAGCAAGTGGTGGTGATATACAGGCATCTGACAACATATCCTTTGAGTATGATGACCTGAAATACTTTGACCCTGATGATTTGGAAGAAATGGACATTATGCACCAATTGGCCCTTCTCAGTGTAAGAACTAATAATTTTTACAAGAAAACTGGGAGAAGGTTTCCAGGGTTGACTGGCAGATCTAAGGTGGGGTTGGATAAATCAAAGATCAAGTGTTATAAATGTCATAGGTTTGGTCATTTTGCTAGGGAATGTAGGGGTCAACATGGTACACCTATGATAACCTATCCAAATCAAAGACCACAGACCAACACTTATCAGAATTCCTATAATACCCCTGGACCAAATGTGCAAAACACTGCTCATTTTGCACAGTCCTCAAACACTGTTCCTGTCTAGTATGTCCAAACCACTGTTCCTCAGATCCATTATGTGCAAACACCTGTTGCTCAACCACCTGTACAAACGACTGCTGCTCCATCCTCTGCTCCTGCAGAGACCAGTCAACAGAGCTTCTTTACACAAGGCTTTGTTGATTGGAGCAGTCTACCTGATGAGCTAACAGATGAGAATTTTGCACTAGTTGCCAAAGCTGAAAATGAACCAGAAAACTTTTGTTTCATGGCTATGGTTGATGAGATTGAATCTGAGGAAGTGGTAACTGAATCTGATGTTGTGACTGATGATATTGTTAGTGAAGTTGTTGCAGGTGAAAAACCTGAAGAAGAGGTTGTGAATCTCTCAGATCCCTGGGGTGCATCTGATGAATGTGAGTGCAAGTGTGATTGTGCATTGATGGCTGCTGCTAAGGTATCTCCTCAAATTCTTAAAGAATTGTGTTCTGACAAATGTGTAATAGCATTTGCTAACATCAAAGAGGTGAATGAAAACCTTAGAAAGAAAATTTTGGATGATGAAGTTAAATTTGAAAAACTCACAAAAGATTTGAAAACAAGTTTAACTGCAAAAGAATCTGAAATTAGCAGTCTAAAACATGAAGCAACTATTACCAAAGACCAGCTCCAAACTATGATAACAAAATATCAAAGTTGTAAAAGTGAGCTTGAGTCCACCCAAGTTGAATGTAAAAAATGGGTGGAATCATGTAGAGGTTTTGAGATGCTACTCAACAAACAAACCAAAAGTCATGTGAAGTTTGGCTTTGGTTTTGCAACCACTGCTCCAGCTTTTGAAAACACTGACACAAAGAGTCAAAAGTCTGTTGAGATAGTACCAACAAACCTGCAGGGTCAAGAGATTAAAATCACTGAACCAAATGGTAAGAAAATTGTTCTTGAAAAACCAGAAGGTTCCTCATCTTTTGCTGAACTTGAAAAGTATGAATTTAAACCTACTTGGTCTGATGAGTGTGATACTCTTGAGAATTATAAACCTGTTGATTTTAAAACTCCTGAGGGAAAAACAGCTCCTCAGGCAAGGGTCATTCCCTTGGCAAAAGTCATTCCCCTGAAAGATTCTCCAGCAGATGCTCAAACATCTGCTGAAAAGAAGTCTGAAAAGGGGAAGAAGAAAGAAAAGACTGTTAACTTGTTTTGTGATTTCTGTGAAAAGAAGAATCATGTCACCAAAAACTGTTTTCTTCTAAAAGCATATGACATCAACAAAGGAACAAGTGAATGTGATTCAAAAGCCACATGCTCAATATGTGGGAAAAAGAATCATAAGACTAAAGAGTGCTTGTATCTCAAAAATTTTGATGTAAAAATACAAGAATACAAAGCAAAAACTCTTGCAAACCCTGTGGTTAGTACTCCAAAAGGAAAGCCCAAACAGACCTTCACACCTGTCCAAACATCTGTTACAAAAAGGCTTGAAACATCTGCTTCTAGAGATGTCCAAGTAACAGATGCTCCACCCACAAGCAAATACCCAAGAGGTTATGGTCAACCTCCATGTCACAGTCTGCCACATGTTTATGAGGAGCCAAAAAGACCCTCTAAACCAAGAGTGAACAGAAATCCATATGGGTATTATCATCTGTCAGGAAGTGATCAAACAACTGCTGCCCCAAGTGCTGACATACAAGCACTGGCAAATGGTCAGCTGCAGTTGTTGACCTTAATTCAAAAATTGGTCCAAACCACTGATCACCTTCCAAAACTTGAGTCTGAAAGGTCTGAGGATCCATCCAAAGCCAATTTGGCTTTGGACACTCACCAAAACTAATCATTTACTGATGTGCAGGGAGCTTCTGCTTGTTTAGATAGTCTTTGGTATGTAGATAGTGGAGGTTCCAGGCACATGACAGGATGTAGAGCCCTACTTCTGGACTTCTTGGCTCATGGAGGGGGTGATATATCCTTTGGTAATGATTCTAAAGGTAAGGTGTTGGGTTCAGGGACTGTACAGGCAGGAAAACTCAAGTTTGAAAATGTCAATCTTATTGATAATCTCAAGTTTAATCTTCTGAGTGTTTCACAAATGAGTGACAAAGGTTATGGCTCATTTTTCACAAAGAAAACTTGTAAGATTATTGGGCCAGAAGTGGTGAAAAAGATTGATACCATTATTGCTGAGAGCAAAGCACAGCTTGTTGCTCATAGAAGTGGCAATGTGTATGTTGTTGATATGTTAAAGGACAATCCTATGGCAAATGTCTGTCTGTTTTCTGCTGCCTCCACTAAGGAGACAGAATTGTGGCATAGGAGACTGGGTCATACCAACCTTAATACTATCAACACACTCTCAAAACAAAGCCTTGTCAGAGGTCTACCATCAAAAGAATTTAAATGTGATGAGCATTGTGTTTCTTGCTTAAAAGGGAAACAACATAAAAGCTCTTACAAATCCATTGATGAGTCCAAAACTAGTCAGTGCTTACAACTGTTGCATATGGACTTGTTTGGCCCTGTTAAAATCATGAGTCTAAGAAGAAAAAGATTTTGTCTTGTCATAGTTGATGATTTTTCTAGGTTTACATGGACTTACTTTTTACACTCTAAAGATGAGACTGCAGGTATATTGAAGGACTTTGTCACCAAGGTTGAAAAGCAGTATGACTTGCCAGTAAAAGTCTTCAGGAGTGACAATGGAACAGAGTTTAAAAATAAGGAGTTAGATGACTTCTGTGTGTCAAAAGGGATTGTGAGGCAGTTCAGCATCCCAAGAACACCAGAACAAAATGGGGTAGTTGAGAGGAAAAATAGAACTCTTATAGAAGCTGCAAGAACCATGCTAGCAGATTCTGGTTTGCCACTGTCCTTTTGGGCAAAAGCTATAAACACTGCTTGCTATGTTCAAAACAGAGTTTTGATCAACCCCAGACATCAAAAAACTGCTTATGAAATTTTGTTCAAAATCAAACCATTAATCTCATTCTTCAAAATCTTTGGCTGCCCATGTTTCATTTTAAATCTTAAAGATTCCATTTCAAAATTTGCAGCCAAAGTAGACTGTGGTTATTTTCTGGGATATTCTTCTACTGCTAAGGCCTACAAAGTGTTTAACACAAGGACTAAAACAATAGAAGAAACCTTGAATGTTAAGTTCAATGAACTTTCATCTCTGAAAATCCCTGCAAACCCTGCTGAATTATTTGATTTAGATAAATTCAAATTTGAAGATATCACTGTTAAAACTAACAATGCAGGTATTCCACAGTCTCCACAGCAAGATTACAGAACAGATGTTGTGATTCCCAGTCACTACAAAGTCTATTCTGCTTCAGAGAAAACAGCTGTTCAAAACAATTGTCAAAACTCTGCCACAGCTGTGTCAACCACTGTTGGCCAGTCCTATCCTCAAACCTCTGCTTCACCCCTCACTACCACTGACCTATCATCTGTTGACAAAAGTCAATCATCTGTTGACAAAAGTCAGTCAAGTTTCACACCCCTTGGACCCATTCCTCCATTACCATTCCAAACATCTGTTGGCACTACAGAAGTACCAACAGATGTTACACCAACAGAGTCACCAAACCTCTGTCCATCACCTCAAAATGCCATTGTTCCATATCAAGGAGATCTTATTTACTTAAGAGCTCATCCACCAGACCAGATCATTGGCAACATCAGAGAGGGTGTGCTCACAAGAAGCCAATCTTCAAATATCTGTCTTTTTGCAGGTTTCTTATCCCTCACACAACCTGTCAAGTACCAAGAGGCACTGAAAGACAACAGTTGGGTAGAAGCCATGCAAGAAGAACTCCTTCAGTTCAAAAGACAACAAGTATGGGAGCTTGTACCACTTCCTAAGGATGTTTGTCCTATAGGAACAAAGTGGGTCTTCAAAAACAAGACTGATGAAAGGGGTATTGTTGTCAAGAATAAAGCCAGGCTTGTGGTTCAAGGCTTTAGACAAGAAGAAGGAATAGATTATGATGAGACCTTTGCTCCTGTAGCTAGACTAGAGGCCATCAGACTCTTTCTAGCCTTTGCTGTCAACCACAATATAAAGGTGTATCAGATGGACATCAAATGTGCCTTCCTTTATGGCAAAATTCAGGAGGAGGTCTATGTATGTCAGCCACCTGGTTTTGAAGACACATTCCATCCTGACTATGTCTACAAGCTCAACAAAGCTTTGTATGGACTCAAACAAGCACCAAGGGCCTGGTATGAAACTCTTTCCACATTTCTCTTATCCATTGGCTTCACAAGAGGTAAAATTGACAAAACTTTATTTCTTAAATGGAAAGGGAAACACTTAATGATTGTTCAAATATATGTGGATGACATCATCTTTGGATCCACATGTAACCAAATGTGTGAAGAGTTCAGAAAACTCATGACAGCAGAGTTTGAGATGAGTGCCATGGGTGAGCTTCAGTGTTTCCTTGGTCTTCAAGTGAAACAACTGCAAAATGGCACATTCATTCACCAAAACAAATATGTAAAAAATTTATTAACCAGATTTGAGATGAATGATTGTAAGCCATGTAGCACACCCATGAGTACAGTCAAGCTGCTCACTATTGATGACAAGGATGAACTGGTTGATCAAACACATTATAGATGTATGATTGGGTCTTTATTGTACCTAACTGCATCTAGGCCAGACATTATGTTTGCTACCTGTGTCTGTGCCAGATCCCAGGCTTCACCCAGAAAGTCAAACCTTATTGCTGTGAAAAGGATATTCAGATACCTCAAAGGTGCTCCCACACTTGGTATCTGGTATCCTGCTAATGGAAACATTGAGCTTTCAGGTTTTTCAGATAGTGACTTTGCTGGCTGTCACACCACAAGAAAATCCACTTCAGGAGGGTGCCAATTTCTAGGGAATGCCTTAGTTTCATGGCAAAGCAAAAAGCAGGCAGCTGTTTCAACTTCAACAGCTGAAGCTGAATACATTGCTGCTGCAAGCTGTACAGCCCAACTGATGTGGCTTCAAAATCAATTACTGGATTTTGGGATAACTGCACTTAGGACTCCACTCATGTTGGACAGCCAAGCTGCTGAAAATATCATCAAGAATCCAGTCTCTCATTCCACTACCAAGCACATTGACATAAGACATCATTTTGTCAGGGACAGCTATGAAAAAGGTTTGATTTCTTTACACCATGTTCCAACAGAGGATCAGTTGGCAGATGTGTTAACAAAAGCTTTAGACACATCTACCTTTACAAATCTGATTTCCAGAATTGGCATGTTAAACATGGATTAACCAAATAAATTTTTAAATTGTTCAGAAATTAAATATTTTCTTAAAATTGCTGTTTGGTTGAAAAATCTGTTTATAACATCTGATCAGATAAAACAACCACTGTTTCATTCATTTCCACTGTTGGTTGAAAAGTCTGTTTCCAAACATCTGATCAGATAAAACAACTGTTAGTTGAAAAATCTGTTTCAGAACATCTGTTCAGATAAAACAACTGTCCACATATATATATATATATATATATATATATACTATATTAAAAAAAAAAAAAACACCCAACGGTTGGATCCATCAGCTGTTTGTATCAGTTGTTTACCAAAACAGCTGTTCTCCACCAGATGTTACATCCATCAGATGATTGCCACGTCTGCTCATATAAGCAGATGTTTGGCCACATCAGCGGTTTCATTGAGCCTATAAAAACCCTGTTTTACCACAACAGATGTTACACTGTCTCATTGTATTCAAAATACTGTAAACCGCCTTCTTCACTCTCAAACCCTTCATCAATCTTCAATCATTTTCACCTTCGAAATCCATTACAATGGATCTTCAAGCCAAAGCTACACACAATTGTCTCCCCTATCTGATTAAAACAGATGACAACACTCCATTTCATTCCACCATCGACATTTTCCTTAATTCCAAATACTTACCCATCCTAACCGCCAACGCCCCCATTTATCTGGATACACTCCAAGAATTTTGGTTGAATGCTGAGTTTCTATTACAAGATAAAAAGCCTACATCCATTATTTCCAAAATTGGAGAAACCAGTATCGTCATTACCCCTGATATCATATCCACAACCTTCACACTGAATGACCTGGCAGGTAAGGATTCCTTCACTAAAACAGAGCTTCACACTGAGTTCCAAGAAAGAGGGTATGATGGTCAGATGACTGGATCAACTCTTTTCAAAAAGTTTTTCCCTCCAGTCATGAAATTTTTCTTCCATACTCTTCTTCTTTGTGTCTCTGCTAAGTCCACATCCTTTAATGAAATTCCATTAAGGATGCAATATCTGGGATATGCTATGTTGTCAAACTCTGACTTCAATCTTTCCCAGGGTTTGTTCATGGACTTGGTATCAAATGTGAAAGCAGTCAAGTCTGGGTCAAACAATGCTTTTCTTATTTACCCACGAATTCTTAGTGTAATTTTACAAAAATTATTACCTGAAAAAGTTTTCAAAAAGGGTGCTGCTATGCAAATGAAAAGCTTAACTGATGAAACTTTCACAAGAATGCTGGGTGGAAGCACCCAAGAAAAAGTGTCAAAAGTGTCAAAAGTTTCTAAAACACAAACAAAGAGGACAAAGGCAACAACTGTTGTCAAAACCTCTGTTGTTGAGCCCACTGCTCCTGGTGATCATGGCACTACATCCAGTGCTGTGAAACCCACACCAGCCACTTCCAAAAAGAAACATTCATCCACAAAAACCACCACTCAACCACAAATGAGGCTTCTGGATGTTGAGGTACCAGAAGAAACCTCTGTTGCACAACAAAAGCAACCTGAAACCACTGTTGTTACTTCCTCACAACAGTTGGACATACCTCCACCTGACCAACCTCCTCATGAATCCTCTCAAAAGGATCATGTTGTAAGCCAAGGGGACACACATCCTGATGCATATGAGTCACTTGACCATATGTTCACAAGCCCCTCTCCCAGGGCTAATTCTCTTCTTACTCCACCACTCACACCATCACATGTCCCACAAACAATGCAACCTCTGTTTGAAGCTATTGAAAAATCTCAGGAAGATCCCAGTTCCTCTCTTCCACCTGTCACTGAGAGTATACTCCAACAAGTGACTGGTCCTGAGAATACTCAATCTGCTATCCCCCAAACAGAAGAGGAGGTTACACCACCTGGGTTCAATGAAACTCTAGGTGAGTTTTCAAGTGGAGCAGCCACTACTGATGTAGAGACCACTGTCTCACATCAGGACAGTGATTTCATAGCTAAGACTCCCTTGAAGGCAACAACTGTTGAAGCCACTATAGTGTCTCCAAAAACAGTTGGAAGTCCCCAGTACCAAGACAAAGGGGCATCTGATTCACCTATAAGGCCTGAATCAGATAAAACTACCACTGGTAGGGACTCAGATGATCCTATTAATTTAGGAGATGAGTCAAAATACCAAGAATTGACGGCCAGAGTTTCTGTTATTGAAACATCTGTTGCTGACATCAAATCTGATGTCAAGCTTCTCCTAAGCTCAATTGCAGATCTCTCCAAGAGTCAACCATCCACCACTGATATAGCCAATGAGTTATGGAAATCAGTTTCCCCTATCATCATAGCTCATAGAAAATTGGCTGATCAGACACATGAAACCTACATGGCTGAGATCAGAAATATGGTTGATGCAAGGTACAAAGATACCCATGCTGACATCAAAGCCATCAAGGACCATCTGCTGAAGACTACTGGCTCTGCCCCTACCACCATCCTCAGGGATGAAACTGATGATGTTTTCACGGCTGATGATGCCAAAAAGGGGGAGAGTGGCAGAGATAGGCTACCAAAATTAGATCCTTTTGGTTGCCCACCTTCTCAAAAAGGTCAAGCCAAGTCTGCCAAGAAACCAGAGTCTACCAAATCAGCTCCACAACAACAACATCAAGCACCACCACCACAAACCACTGAAAAGAATAAGGCAGTAGATGACTCTGCAAACATAGAAGCTGAAAAGGCTGCTCAGTCCAAACAACAAAGGGCTGACACCTTGGAAGTAAAAGCAGAGTCATTGATTGAACTCAAGAAGAAACAACAAAGGGAAACTGAAGATGTGGGATCCTCTAAAAGGATGAAAAGACCTGCCAAGCATGTTAGAAAACCACCATCTAAGTTACAAACCTCTGTTGATAAAACCACTGCTGCTGAAACCACTGCCACCCAAAACACTGAAACCACTGCCACCCAAACCACTGAAACCACTATACCCAAACCAACACACACTCCTGAACAAACAACCACCAAACCTACATCACCAACCAAAACCCCAACATCTGCTGGTTCTTCTAAAAGGCCAACAGATGTTAATCCAACCACTGCTACCAAATCACCTTCACCAAAAATCATGTACACAAGGAAGAGAAAATCAACCTTTGTTGTGCATGATGAAAACATACACACATCACCAACCACCATTTCAATAGCCCAATCCACTCCTCCCATCACAGCCATTCCACTCACATCATTCTCACCACATACATCCAAATTCAAAACCCATAGACCACCACCAACCATTACACCATTGGTTGTTCAGTATCCCCTTGAACTTGATCTACTCAAGGGGGAATTACAATCCTTCTACAATACTGAACAGCCATCTGAAAGATCCTTCCCATCTCTCCCAAATTTCCCTGTTCCTCTCAACATTGATACCTATCTAAAATACAAGGGTGAACAGGTGGATGCCATCATCAGGGAGAAATGCAAAGGGAAGGATGACAGGACTGCTCAGGGCATCCATTCAGCAGAGCTTAGCAAACTCAGAAGGATTGAAGACTTTGCTAAGACCCTGAGCAATTCCATGTCCACCATGCCTCTCAGTGTAGATTTGGAGAAGGAGGTAAGGGAATCCCTTCTTGAACAGATAATGGCAACCAAGCCTTACAAAGCAAACAAAAAGCAGTTCAATGGCTGGACTACTCATGCTTTGAGGGAAGAACTGATCAGAATTGAAGAAATGGCCAAAAATCCCAAAGCTAAAGTCTCCATTCCCAATTTTGGCAAAGGCAGAGACCCAGTCAGAGCCTTGAAGTTCAAAAGAATGAGGCAGGAGATTGTAGCTGCCAATTATGGGGAGATGAGGTCTGTTTCCAGATGGTCAGAGCTAAGATTGGTTGAAACCTATAAAAGTCTGGAAGAGAATAGAAAGAAGGATCCCAGCCTTCCAAGAAAACCAATCTACAATGATGAGCCAATGATGAAGAGACCCCAACAGACTTTTAATCTAGACAGCTTACTTGAAACCTCTGATCTCACAGCTGCTGCAAGTAGACAGTTCAAAAAGCAGAAGGAGATGTCAGAGGAAGACCAAAGAAAGTTTGCTGACACATTTATCAAGGAAGGGCTCTTCAATCAAATCCATTATTTCTCTGATCCCACAACAGAGAAACTCAGAGAACTCATAGGAAGACCACCTTCACCCAACTCATCAAGAATAAAGGTTCATCTCAGCAAATCCACTGACTCAAAAATTCTAAAGTGGAAGGTCAACAAAGACAACCACGAATTGACACTGCTCAGGTCAGATGGAAAGGTTCAGAAGATCAGTATGGATGATGCTTACAGCCTTTGTGCAGAAGATCACCAAGCATTGCTAAATCTGGATCTGGAAAGAGATGAAGAAGACCTATTTGCTTTGAACTTTGAATTACAATTCAAAGGTCAAATCAGAGAAAGTCTGATGTGAAATAAAGATCAATGAATAAAGCTGAGTTTTGGCATCATCTGTTCTAGGGGGAGATTGTTGGGTCTGCTGACCTGGAGAAGAACAGATGATTGGAAAGCCAAAATATGCTATCTATTTGATCCTTGAATAAACATTCCTTACAACTTGCTTCTCCCAAAAGACTGCTGACCCTAACTACTGTTCTATCCAAACAACTGCTCAACAACTGCTGATACAAAGAACTGCTAAGGAAACAACTGATGAAGAACAACTGCTGACCAAAGGTCTGATGAAGAGCAACAGCTGATACAAGTACTGAAGACTAAAGCACTGCTGGAACCAACAGCACTTAGGCTCCAGCAGTGGATACAAGACCATCAGAGTTTATCTTTAACAGCTGTTTACTATCAGTGCTTTCAATGTAACAGTAGTTTGTATAGCAGATGTTTAAGTTTGTTATTCTGTTAGAGGTCACTGTCTTAGGTGACGTCAGCCTAGGTCATCAGTGGTTTGAGTCAGTCTATAAATAGAACAGTGCATGTACTGTTCTATTGCATCACACACAAAACATTCTCTCTGACAAACAACTGTGTGATCAGGCTGAGGGGGAGTAACTTGTACGATTGTAATCTTTGAATTAATGAAAGCATTCGATCGAAAAACATTTACTCTCTTGTTTTGATTTACAGTTTATTATTCCGCTGCACTTTCATTCTATTTTCATTCAATTATTATCATCATTTAGTTAAACAATCAAAACAAACAAACTCAGATCCTAACAAGGATAATAACCAGTCTTACCCGAGTAGAGGGTAGGAATAATTAAGATTTACCACAAACAGAGTGGTACCATCGATAGGAATGGCAACTAATAGAATATAATAGATTGACATATAATCGGTACAATTTAATCGAATTGGTATAATAGAATATATTTCCCCCTCCAGAATTAGAATAGTAAAGCATGTTTTATAGAAATGAATTACAAATAAACGAACTGGCCATTCGCTTTGTAAAATACACGACCTCACCAACTTTATGTTGACAGAAACTATTTTTGGCATGTGTTCAGGTAACCCAACAGATATGATGACGTGGATCCTGGAAGAGTCAAGACTGTCAATATCCTGAAGTCCGCTGCGTAACCCCGATAACCCGACCCAACGACCCGGCCACGTCAGGCTGGGTCGTTACAGGTCACATTCCTTTCACGTAGGGGGTTTCGCTTGGTTGCATCCATCTTTGCAATCATTGCTTGACGCATCGCCAAGGTCATGTTGTCGTCATCTACCTGCATATTACCACCAGGGCCATACTCATTGTAAACCTGAGTCTGTGCGTCATATGAACTCACGGGTTGCACCAACGGATACACCGTTGATGCGACAATATCCTTATAAACTGTCTTTTCATTTGGAGCCACACCGCCACCATCTGTAACGTACGTCACAACTTTTGTTAGCTGAGTGATCTGTTCTAGCAGTTCAACATTGGTAACATATAGAGTTGATACCTGATTCACCTGGTTGGTCCTTCAAACCACATTCCATTTTTTGAGACATTGTGACAGATCCTGTAAGATAAGCATTAAAAACAGTTTAAAACACAGAGCATTTATCTAACACTTCTGTATATTTTATTTTTAAGAACTGAATTCACACCTGACTCCCCCTGATCTGTTGGTTCTGGCTGTGTTAGGCCAAAGCTAAAAGTTGGCGCATCGTTGCTATCTGGTGTCAACATACATGGAAATATCCAGGACATTCCTGCGAATGTATTACCCAAAATAATTTGTGGACCTTTTTGTGGATTATAAACATATTTCATTTTTCTTTTATTTGCGTACATGCTTGTGTATCTTCCCCCGCTTCAGCAACCTGCTTGCCCCTATCACTAGATTCTGCCCTATCCGGCTGTACTTCTGTAGGACATTTTCGCACGAGCCCACTTATAACACATTCATATCAGCAATGCATGTACTTATAAAATTTACAATATCATACCCGACTCTTTGTTGCTGGTTGTGGTCACCTCTGCTTCGCTGGTGGAAATTTTCTCACCGCCTTAAATACAACGTTAAAAATACGTGCTTAGTATGTTGTTTGTTTACCAGCTTTTACTAGTGGATATATATGGTTTTATAATAATACCTGTTTTGTCCTCTTGCATTTGTTCATCTGTTTTTGTGTCTCCCACCTTCACACTTGATTCATCCTTGGTGTCTTCGGCAGTATCTTCATGCCCTGGAGTGCCGCCTAAAAATAATGTAACATACGTCACCAGATAACAATCATCAGACAGTTGTATACATTAGCAATTTTATAATAGTCCACGGGCAAACCTATTGGTTCACTTTGTGTTGCTGCCCATGGTTGTGTGCTCACAAACTCGTGTTAAATCTCATTGGTTGGCGCATCCGGTTCTGAAACAACAATATTATCCCGTCCTTAAAGTTAATTAACATTTCACACGTAGTCAATTTTCAGTATTTGGATTTTACGATTTTACATGTGTATAAAAAAGAATTCATTTTTTACCTAATTCTTCGTTTTGTGTTACAGCCAATGGTTGTGTTGATGTGTGTAAATGTATATATATAAAAATAACACAAGCTTTAATTAAAACGACTCACCTAAAAACTACACACGCACGGCAAGTGTACCGGTCGCAAAGCAGTAAACAGATAAGACCGAGTATCGAACCCAAAGACGCGAATGCAACTCTAGATCATAACCTCTACCGAATACTAGCCTAAATAAATATATACTTAAATTGGGGGTTAAACTAATAATTAAAAACTTAGAAGAAACTAAATATAAATAAAACAACCTCGACTGCTTATGGGAACTAGGAGCTAGGAGAAATCGGATAGGGAGAAGGCTGGTAACCTGGGTAGAATCCCTAGACTCTGGATATAAATGCTGACCTATGTAATCCGGTTGGAGACCCTGTTCTCATCTAATAAACCTCCTGTCAAGGATAGCTGACTAGACTCAAGGCGGGACAAGTGTTGAGATGCTAAAATGAAAGTGGATCGCCCCAGCGAAACCAAATCCCACAGTAATCCTTTAATCAACCACTCTTGGATCGAAAACTCCCAAACTGTGAAGCAGACTTAACTAATACGAATGAAATCCTAGGAAAACTCTAAACACGAATAAGTAACCGGCCTCGCCCCAGCGATAACCAAACTACCAAACAATGCCTAGTTAGTCAACCTAGCAATCCCGAATTATATTCCTAACCTTCGGGAAGGGATTGCACACCTTAGCTAATTGATTTTAAAAACCTGTTAAACTTGCGCTATTCCTAACTGCAAGAACTAGCTCGACAACAAAAGTTAATCAAACTAGAATGATTTCTAGATCTAGGGGATATTCCTATGTGCCTAGAACATCAAAACCAACAAACAAGTAATCAAATCAAAAAGCGCCAGCACACAAATATTCAAAATCAAACATAAAAATTAAATCATGTAACCCAACACATCCAAAACGGAAAACATAAGTCTTTACTTAAAAACCAAACTCTAGTTCATCATCCCAAGCCACCAACAAAAGGTTTAGCTTATAATCTATATAAACATCACAAAATAAATAAAAATAGTTTTAACCATGTCTATAAAAATAATAAACGAAAACTAAACCTAACCCAAGGCTCGTTGGCTATTGATCTTTAACGTGCCTGTGGCCTTTTCTCCTTCCGGGCCCTTTCGCTCGTCACCGTAGCTTGGTGCCTTTGCTGTGCGACTCCAATAATTCCAATTGTGAATGAATGATCCTCTTGAGTCCTCTGGTCGCCGCTTCCTTAATATCCCTGTATACTAATGGAGCCCTCCTCAAATAATTGTTTTGGCCTTTGGGCCGTAAAACCCACAATTCCACTTTTTCGTTTCTTCTCTTTTTTTTTTATTATTATATTATCATTATTTACTATTATTATATATAGCATTCTAGCTCCGTGCTTTTAACTCGGGTGTTCTTAGCTCGACCAAAGTTTCTCGTTTACGCTCCAACGTCCATGAACACGTGCTATCTAGTGTTCGTGTCTCGATTAAAATTCTTTCGTTTTGAGCCAATTTCCCACGAACACCTATAAAATAATAAAATAAATAAATACCTAATAAAAATGACACAAAACAAATAAAAACTTGACCAAATAATATACAAAATACATAGGAAAATAGATGTGTTTTACAACACATCAAACATCCCCACACTTGACTCTTTTTCGTCCCTGAAAAAGACTGCGATGGAATCATAATTAGAATTCTTGGTTTCAAAAACTTTTAGGTTCATTAATTAAGATCTAATTACGCATCAACCAAAACTGTCGGTATTGTTGTCCACCTAAACCCAACCACTAGCTAATCAGGCCCCAATCATGTAAAGCAATTAAGTTCATATTATTACAATCAATCTATGGGTCTCACACTCAAGATATCCAGCTTCACCTAATCCCACCTCAAGCTTTCGAAGCAAAGGTTAAACCATATAGATTTACCAACCACTGCAAACTAAACTCCCTAATGTATTAGAAATTAAATTTATGATGGATGATGGATGATGTTTATGAGCTTAGACACATTTTTTTTTTCATACCTAACCAAGAGGTTGTCTCAATCAGAGTCACCATCCCCAAGAGCGACAGCATGAGCTTCGGTATTTTTTTTTTTCAACTTGACCTTGAGGGAGTTTCGATCAGAGGCTTCAGTTTTTTTTTTTTTTTTTTTATCTAGCTCAATTGATGGACATGTGGATTTTTTTTTTTTTGGCGCCACTTTTCACCGGATTTATTCTCATAAAAAGGATCAAGTGTGCCATTTAATTAATAATACATATGGGCTTTTAACCTACAGTGGTACCTTTAATTACTATCAGCGGTTTCAGTTCTACCGTTTCTCCTAAGATGAGAACCCACAAGATTTCATGATTTATTAAGGTATATTAAGAACAATCCTAGGACCTTCCAAAGCTAGTTGGGCCTACCGACACATCTTAAGCAAACACGCTTTCAATCTATTTATATTCTCATATATATAATATTTTGAAAACCAAAAATCCCAATTTTACTATCATTTTCCATATAAAATGCACAAAAAATCAGGGACATTTTCTTTCTTTCTTTTTTTTTTTTTTTTGAATTAAAGACTAAAACTATACTAAAACGCAGTTCCCATCCCCACACTTAAAATTGCACATTGTCCTCAATGTGTAGCGACAAGGAACTAAAAAATAAAGTAGAATGAAAGAAAATACATAACAAGTAAAGTGGAACAGACTCCCCTGGTAATATTGTGGTGTAATCCTTGCAACGCGTGTCCTGAGTTGTCCCATCCAAGTTCAAAGCAACCGTATAGCATTTCATTCGCGGCTGCATCAATAACCTGCAAAACAAACACTAAAAAGACAAAAAGTAAAACAGAAAAAACACAACTGTGTTGGGATGACTGTTTACAAAAATGATTTTTGAAGGGTCGCCTCGCCCGAATGGAGATTGAGTACGGACGAGAAGATCCCACTATGAAAAGAATGCAGACCATCCCCACACTTGAACTCAAACAAAGACACAAACTAAAATTAATAAACACAATACCTACAAACTCTACAACTTGGAAAAACCAAAGTATTAATCAGGTGGCTTATATTTAATCCAACCCATGTCCAACCCGTTCAATTCTTTTCGTTCACCATTGTTCATCAAAAAACAATTGGTGAAATTATAAAGACGTTTGAAAAATTCAAACGGGTTGGGCCACATATCCCTAGACTTACCTGGACCAAACCTGATATGTGGATGTGGCATGTGATTCTGGTCCATGTAACTGCGAGCCTTCTCCCGTGGTGGTGGCCATGGTGGTGGCAATGTAATATCCAATGCCTGCACGGGCGGGCTGTGGTGTTCTTCTTCCACCACAACTTCTTTCTCATCTTTCTTGTTTGGTGGCTCCTGAATTTCCACAGTCAGGTATCCTCTCAATAATGCCTCTAAGATATCGAGGTCACCTACTGGGTCAAAATCTTTCTCCACTTCTGGAGCTGACAAGTCAACCAACTCGTCACCAAACTCTGCTTCCCAATCAGCTGCTTCTTCAAGCAGGTCAGCGGTGTCTTCCTCTTCCACCACTTCTTCCTCAAACAGCCAGCCTGTGGATTCTGAAAAATCCATATCTTCCTCAGCCTCCCCTATCTTCTCCATCATGGCTTTCCTGTGCGCGTCCCACTCTATCCTTTCTATCTCCTCATCATCACTCCAGACATCTACCTCCCAAGGATATGCTGCTGAACTAGAGATCTGGCAAGGTTGCTCATCCTGTTGAACCGGAGGTGGGACTAAGGCGTCCATTATGGTCTCTGGCTCTAACCCCGAATCCTGCAAAATATCATCCTCACAAGACAAGTGTAAAGAATCATATGGGTTAGTTAAATCATGCACAGAATCAGATGAGTAAGGACAAACAGTTTCAGCAACGGGCCTAATGCAATGAGGTAATGTAAATGTTACCATCTCGTCTGGGTCATCATTTGTGAAATAAACCTGCTGAACTGGAGGTGGGACTTCCACGTCCATTATGGTCTTCAGTTCATCCACCTGAGCCTCTAGCCTTTTAAGTGCCGCATCTTGTTCCCTCAAATAGCCGGTGCGCTTGGATAGCAAAGAATCCACATCCTCGAGCATGAGCTGTTGTTTAGCAAGTAAGGCGGCAAGGTCGGGTCTAGTGTGAGACGAGACATCCCGATAATCGGGACGTGGATACAAATGTTGGCTAGGTGGATACTCTGACGAGCTACCACCATGCCTTTCCTCATACATCTCATCTTGTAGACGATCAAGCCGACTTTTTATTCTATCTAGTGACTCAGATGTTGCAGGGTTAAACCACCTGTTTGCCTGTGGGTATGAAGGCTGGTGTGAATGATATGGCTGCGGCTGCAAATACTCGTTAGCATAATAATCCGTGGAATACCCCGATGAATATGAATGAGGGCATCTTATGGTAAAATGGGGTCCTCCGCAGATCTCGCACATGATAAAAAAATTATATATTAAGAATAAAAAAAAATAATAAGAAAAAAGAAAAAAAAATTATTCACAAAATAGTAGACTAGAAACGGATCGGATAATTCTCAAGAGTGCTAATTGCGTCCCCGGCAACGGCGCCAAAAACTTGATGTGTGTAAATGTATATATATAAAAATAACACAAGCTTTAATTAAAACGACTCACCTAAAAACTACACACGCACGGCAAGTGTACCGGTCACAAAGCAGTAAACAGATAAGACCGAGTATCGAACCCAAAGACGCGAATGCAACTCTAGATCATAACCTCTACCGAATACTAGCCTAAATAAATATATACTTAAATTGGGGGTTAAACTAATAATTAAAAACTTAGAAGAAACTAAATATAAATAAAACAACCTCGACTGCTTATGGGAACTAGGAGCTAGGAGAAATCGGATAGGGAGAAGGCTGGTAACCTGGGTAGAATCCCTAGACTCTGGCTATAAATGCTGACTTATGTAATCCGGTTAGAGACCCTGTTCTCATCTAATAAACCTCCTGTCAAGGATAGCTGACTAGACTCAAGGCGGGACAAGTGTTGAGATGCTAAAATGAAAGTGGATCGCCCCAGCGAAACCAAATCCCACAGTAATCCTTTAATCAACCACTCTTGGATCGAAAACTCCCAAACTGTGAAGCAGACTTAACTAATACGAATGAAATCCTAGGAAAACTCTAAACACGAATAAGTAACCGGCCTCGCCCCAGCGATAACCAAACTACCAAACAATGCCTAGTTAGTCAACCTAGCAATCCCGAATTATATTCCTAACCTTCGGGAAGGGATTGCACACCTTAGCTAATTGATTTTAAAAACCTGTTAAACTTGCGTTATTCCTAACTGCAAGAACTAGCTCGACAACAAAAGTTAATCAAACTAGAATGATTTCTAGATCTAGGGGATATTCCTATGTGCCTAGAACATCAAAACCAACAAACAAGTAATCAAATCAAAAAGCGCCAGCACACAAATATTCAAAATCAAACATAAAAATTAAATCATGTAACCCAACACATCCAAAACGGAAAACATAAGTCTTTACTTAAAAACCAAACTCTAGTTCATCATCCCAAGCCACCAACAAAAGGTTTAGCTTATAATCTTTATAAACATCACAAAATAAATAAAAATAGTTTTAACCATGTCTATAAAAATAATAAACGAAAACTAAACCTAACCCAAGGCTCGTTGGCTATTGATCTTTAACGTGCCTGTGGCCTTTTCTCCTTCCGTGCCCTTTCGCTCGTCACCGTAGCTTGGTGCCTTTGCTGTGCGACTCCAATAATTCCAATTGTGAATGAATGATCCTCTTGAGTCCTCTGGTCGCCGCTTCCTTAATATCCCTGTATACTAATGGAGCCCTCCTCAAATAATTGTTTTGGCCTTTGGGCCGTAAAACCCACAATTCCACTTTTTCGTTTCTTCTCTTTTTTTTTATTATTATATTATCATTATTTACTATTATTATATATAGCATTCTAGCTCCGTGCTTTTAACTCGGGTGTTCTTAGCTCGACCAAAGTTTCTCGTTTACGCTCCAACGTCCATGAACACGTGCTATCTAGTGTTCGTGTCTCGATTAAAATTCTTTCGTTTTGAGCCAATTTCCCACGAACACCTATAAAATAATAAAATAAATAAATACCTAATAAAAATGACACAAAACAAATAAAAACTTGACCAAATAATATACAAAATACATAGGAAAATAGATGTGTTTTACAACACATCATGTGTGCTCACCAATTCCTCTTCATTGCAATTGGGTACCACATCATCTAACACATTCTCAACAACTTGTCTGCTGGCATCGACATCTGGAACAGATCATAACATTACAATTTAAACAAATACCCCCCACCCGCTGACCTATGTGAATACTATGCGTATGTAACCGAACCTACCCTAGCTACTCTGCTTACCTTCTTGTTGTAGTTCCCCTGATTGTCCTGCTACATGCTGTTCATTTTTCCCGTCTTCACTAACCTCAGAAAATTTGCTGGTTAAATTCCTGGCCAGATCTTCATTTCCTGTTAACATATGTTAAATACATAAACAGTCAAACACAATGTTTCCTAATGATTGGAATGTGCATAGTGTTAAATACATAAACAGTGAAACACAATGTTCCTAATGATTGGAACAGTCAAACACACCTGTTTTTGAACCATCATTTTTTTGCTTTGCACTGTCATGCAGATTCTTCTTGTATTGGCTTAGAATTGGACTTTCCAATGCCCCCGCCTCATCCGACGTGCCATCAACGGTTTTCTTTTTTGATCGTGTAATTGGGGACTTGTTCAGCGGCGAATCACCCAAACTCAAACCATCATCCTCGTCTACTTGTTTTTTGTTGCTTTGTTTAGCCTTATCTGCTGATTTCAGATATAGATGTTCAATGGGTTTATAGTTTACAAAATTGGGTATTGGGCATAAACATCAAACTTACATGTACCAATGGTGCTACATTTACTTATGGCTGCTAAAACAGAGGAGATTTCTCCATCAGCATTTACACGCGCAACAGCTTCGACCTCATTCGCCTTCCCCATGTCTTTAATGAACGCATCATACCTAGACTTGACAGCAACAACTTCTTTTCTACCTGGATACTCCTCATCTAATTTGCAGATGGCCGATTCAACCCTCTTTCTCGTTCTAATCAAAACATCTACCAGATCCCCGACACTTGCTACCCTTTCCTGTTTTTTTATATTTGTTAGCATACCATATATATGTAATACGGGGAATACATGAACTGTTTTGTTTGTAATACACAACATGTTACAAATCTCGATGCTTGGTTCATCTATTCCAACCTTCACACCCTCGTATGAAGTTAACGGTTTCACAGTACCCCTTCCGAAACCCCCTCCTTTTATTTCAATCCTTTCTCGGTCTCTTAACCTTTGGAATGTCCAGAAACTCATAGGGACCACTGAAGAATCAATATCAATACCTTTGCATTTAAAACTATCGACGTATAAAAGCTGCAAAATAGATGTCGTATACATGATTAGTAACAAGAAAAGAAATACTGTCAGTAGTATCTATGTCACTATGTAACATACGTAAAAAATTAACTTACTGTCAAAAAGGTTAGTGGGCCTGTAAAAGGTGGATCCAAACTGTCTCGTCTCCAACCAATTTTACAACTCCTTAGGACCTCCACTACTAACTCACACCAGTCCAGTCCGGCAAAATCCAAGTCATCCGTCAGATAGTCTAGTATGTTGTCCTTCAAACTGCCTTGTTTGTGGCAATCAACCATGATAGTATAGAAGCACATTATAAAATCCATACGGAAATTAAAGTCATCCTCACCATTGGACTCTTTCTCAATCATATCAACCATTTGTTTTGCAGATATAAATCTGCTCGGCGGGTACCTCTTTTTCCATTTAGATATCCCTTCATCATGTTCGTCCCTACTCTCTAGCGCATTGAAAGACACCCCTCCAATCGGAATACCGAGTATCTTGTGCACGACCTCAGCATCAATGGCAAGAGTTGCAGACGGCAAGGTCAACTCCAAACTATCCGGGTCGAAGTTATCCACAACATAATGCCCTAACTTCGCTGGTAACCCATCCATTTTTAGACTGAGCAGGCGGCCAAACCCCATTTCCTTCACCGCCAGCCGTTGTTCGTCGCTTAGTATTTTTATGCACCTTGTAAACTGTGTTGGTGATGATCTAGTACGTATTCCCAGCCACTCGTTCAACTTTGACCTTTTGCGCTGCTTACGAGGCTCAAGTCCATCGTTCCATGATTTCTCTGCCCTCTTACGTTTATTTGCCTTCTTTGGTTTGACATTTTTGGGCCTTGGTATTTCAGATGAAATCTGTAACGCTCGTGCTTTTGATCGGGTCATCCTAACCGGTGAGCTCGAGGACACATCATAGACAGGCATGGCTTGTTTACCTGTTACACATGTAACCATTTTAGGTCCTAACTTTTTAGTAACAATAGCAGTGTAAATATCAATTTATTATCTAGTGTCAACCCACCTTTCTTTGCTTTTGTTTGAACTGCTCCACATGCTACATTCTTGTCTGCTTTTACAAAACATAAAAATCAGGATATATGGCTGAACGACATCACATAAAACTGATTTACATACGTAACCGGAAAAGAATCGAAAACACATTTAATCACATACCTTTATTTTTTGCTGCTTGTCGAAGACGTCGGTTACAAAAAAAGGACGGCTTCTCTGCTGGACACAAAACACAACAATTAGCCAATTAAAGCATAGTAATCTACATAACATGGTTTTAAAATCTATTTTTAATACTGACGTGCCTTCACGCTTGACTCATCATCATCACTTTTTCCTGCCCCGGAAAACTCCGCATCACTATCATCAGACGTTTCAATGGATGTTTGTCCTCCCTCCTCATCATCTGTAGGTTTCCCCGTAGATGGCCCTGGATCATCATTCTAACAATATTTGACGACTCTTTTACACCGTCTCTTTAAATTGACAAGCGGTGTGTCCGAATCATAATCTAACAACACAACATTTATAAAGAAAATATCATCATTAATACATTAATACAAGATTAATACAACTACAAATAGAACCAGGGCATACTATAATTACATTCTATCATTTATAAAGCAAAATATCCTCATTCATTAATATCCATAATATATGTAACACCTACCTAATTGACGTTTTACTTCTTCATGGTCAGTAGTTGATTTTCTAGTGTGTTTACCACGCCTTTTTGATGTTGAATCCTCAGACAAAATGAGAAGTTTTCTTTTCCTCCTGTTTCAAACAAAGTATATAGGTATTCAGGCCATATCAACTTTTCAACATGAGTATGTCACATTCACAAGATACCCTAATAAACAATTTTGAGAACCCTTAATTCAGGCCATATCAACTATTCCAAATTCAAAAACTTCGATACTCAATAATTTATTGCACCAGACTCGAGAACCCCCAAAACTTTTTTACAGTAAATAGTAATGGTAATCAAAAACATTAAACACATACCTTTTTGAACTTTTCTTCGAACCTAACCGTCAAGCAAACGAAGATAGGCTCCCCATGAATGATCTCATCCTTTCGTTGATGGGTAATCACTAATTGTTTTTCTTGGTTTCTTCAAATAATGTTGTTTTCTGATGAAGAACCACTGTGGATGCACGGTTAGAGAGAACAGGGTTAGAGGGGATTTTTGAATTTGGGAGGTTTGTATGAGCAATAAGAGAGAGGGAGAACTTATTGATAGAGAGAGGGAATGATTTGACGTTGTCTGCAAAGCATGCAGTAACCAACAGGCAAGCAATGGTCAATTACTCTAATATCCTTCTTAATGCCCTCTCTCCTCCTTTAATGTACTTTATTGGATTATAATATGGAGAATAAATCTAGACCATCCATCAAGTTTAATCAATGGCTATAAATGGTTTTACAAGGTTTCTTCATTTTAGGTGGGTTTTTATTTTAACCACCCCCTATATATATATATATATATATATATATATATATATATATATATATATTCCATATAAATGAAGAAGCATTACATTTCAACAAGTGAACACCCGGATTGGCACCAAATAAAATATATGATAATGAGAAGTAGGGGTGTAAACGAGTTGAGCCGAGCCCGAGCTTGACTAGGCTCGAGCTCGTCATGCTCTTTTGAGGCTTGAGCTTGGGTTCGGGCTTGTTAAGACTCAATTCGTTCGAGCTTTTTACCGAGTCGATCCCGAGTAGCTCTCAAACCGCTACGTGTCATTTACACGCCTAATGAGAAGGTGATAATATTTGCATCCAACCTTGATCCTTGGGTGGCCATTAATTACGAACAAGTGCATGCAGAATTAAATTTGGGATAAAAAGTTAGTTAAATTAAATGTACATTTTTTTTTGGAACGACAGTTAAATGTATATAAATACCCATTTAATATTTGCAACCAAAGTGGTTATTCACGTTCGCCTTGTCCCTTTAATATATCAATGCAAAAAGTCCTCTTTCCTAAATAATGTAAACTTTTTAAGTTGCAATGAAACCAATAAAAATGACATATACCTTTTTGCTACAAAGTTGTGTGTGTGTATATATATCCACACAGACATTTCCAATGGTCTTTCAGTTAAACTAAAAAACTCCAACATGACAAATACCTACAACACCACCAATCTTGTCACCACCACCACCATACTACGGTGGAGCTCTCCGGTGGTGTACATATGCGGCGGTCTGACTGTGGTGTTATGTGTAATAGCGTGTGCATTGATGTCTTTAACATGCTCATACAACAAACCATATACTTCTTCTAACTCACCAGCCAACATCAGAGATGAAGTGAAGCCATCTTTACCAAATTTGTGGCCAGAAACTGAGGCGAAGATCGCGGTAGTCATGCCCGGAGACGCTACCCCCTCCTGCCTTGCTAAGCTTGTTCCATCAGACAATTTATATAATCTCCAACAAGTTTGAGGTGGATTTTATTCAGAGTTATTTACTATGTAAATGATAAGTACAGTTTAAATGCATAAATCAGGATTATCATATCTCTCACTCCATCTTATTCATCACACAACAACAATATTAAAAAAAAAAAAAAAAAAAAAAAAATCTATGCACTTTAAAGCATTTCACTTCACAATGTACTTGCTATATGTTGTTCTGTATTATCATCAACTTTTATTTATTTTTGTAACTAATTTAGTTATTGTAAATCACTGTTTTGGTTTTTAGTATCGGATAAATTTATATAATAAATTAATTTAAATATTACATGAGTGCTAGCCCACTTGGTAGATGCACAGGATTCTTAGAGGGGAGGTCTTAGGTTCAAACCTGAGCAATGGTGTATAATTTAGAATTACGGGTGTAAAAACCTCACTCGTATTATTTAAAGCTACGTTAAAAGAAGAAAGAACAACTTACATTTTAAAGCAGAAGAATACGTCATTAATAGTTTGATACTCCTCCAAATTAAGATGATCTTTAATAAGACGCCATTGAAGGTTTGCTCTACAAATCTTGATAAACCTCATCCTTTTAGGTTAATCACTCTAAATACGAAAAAATATATATATATATAAAGTAGAGTTATATAATAAAGCATAGTTAAACTATAGTGGGTGTTTAGTTGGTTACCTCGCTCCCAAAACCGTAGATCTGAAACAGGCGGGTGGTGGGAGGTGTTGTTACAGTCAACAAATACACGACATAAAAGAAAGAAGATAGGTTTGGCCTTTGGTTGGGTTGATAGTTAAAAAGGAACTACTACAGTATATAGTTACCTCACGAAGCTGGGAAAAGACTACAGTAGATGATGCTGAAAAGTCTCCATTGATTAATTGACAAGATTATGAGGATAGTGAAGTCAACTCAACTCAGAAGGTCATATGGCAGCTGCAATAAATAGAGTGGAAAATGACAAGTCTGAGCAAATATGAACCTTTCAAAACATTGGAGGCTGGTGGTAGAGGCATTTAGGAATAAACTCACACTTTGGAAATTGGAAGGCGAAATCCCTATCCTTTGGGGGTCGGGTGACACTTATTAAATCGGTGTTAAATGCTTTACCCACATATTACTTCTCATTATTTAAAGCTCCTAAAAAAATTATTGATGAACTTGATAAACTTAGACGTGTGTTCTTTTGGGGTGGCTCCGAGGAAAAGGCGAATATGAATTGGGTTGCGTGGCAAAAGGTTTGTGCCCCGATTGATTGTGGTGGTCTAGGCTTCGGTTCTCTCCTTGATGCGAATTCATCCATGTTAGCGAAATGGTGGTGGAGGTTCAAATTGGACTCTACCGCCCTTTGGAGGAAACTAGTTTGGTCTATCCATAGCTCGAATAGGGATTGGAATCCAATCCCGGCTAAACTTTCATTATCCGGTTCGTGAAAAAATATTCATTCTTCTATGCAGGTCATTAAAGGGTGCGGAGTGGATGTGGGTTGGGCCATAAAAGGGGTTGTGGGTAACGGGTTGGGCATCTCTTTTTGGCTGGATAGTTGGGCGTTGGATATTCCACTGTTTGTGGCGTTTCCTGCGCTTTTCAGCCTTGAGAGTAACAAGTTTGCAGCTGTCAAGGATCGTGTTCTACCATTGGGAAACGGGTGGGGTTGGGTCTTGAAGCGGCTGCCTTCGTCTGTAGCTGAACTTTCTGATCTGCAGCTGCTTCTGTCATCTGTCGCTGTTCCGAGGCTGTTTGCTGCTTCGGATAGGTGGATTTGGAGGGCTGGGGATGTATGCGAATTCACAGTGGGTGGTCTCAAAAAGGTCTTACACTCTCACAGGTTCGAGCAAGCTCCGTTCGTCATGGATTGGTGTTCTTGGGTACCGAAGAAGGCGACGATACTGGTGTGGCGTGCTGAGCTCGACAGGCTTCCGACCAGGTCTGCTCTATTAAGGCGGAACATAAACATCGGCTCGATCATTTGTTTTTAGCCTGCAACTTTGTGCAGACCCTTTGGCAGCATGTTTTTATATGGTGCAGCATGGGTTCTGTTCTTTTATTTCATATAAAGGACATCTTATCAATTCACAAGCAAGTGGGTGATTCAAAGAATAAAAGGAAGGCCATCCAAGCAATATGTTTAGCGACGATGTGGTGTATTTGGAAACATAGAAATGAAGCGATTTTTAACCAAAAGCAAGTTAATCTCTCTAAGGTTTTTGGCGACATCAAAGCTCAAGCTTGTTTTGGATTAAAGCCCGGGCGAAACAACACTCCCTTGTATGGAATATTTGGTGTAACTTCAACATCTCTAGTATCGGGTGGTAGTTTTATTGTTGCATATGTATGTTGGTGACTCATGTTTGTAAGGTGTATTGCTAGTCTCCCGCTAGCTTGGTGAAATAATATTTCGTTGATCGTTAAAAAAAAGAGAGTGGAAAATGACAACCCAATCCATGATCTTGGGAACATGCGGATTCATGGCACCCCGATTCCAAGAAAACAAAAGTCTGGACTATTTCAAAAATAACTTTCTATCTTTCACAACCCGATCAAGGCGGGCCCGGTCAAAATACAGATTGTTACCGAACATAACGCAATGTAAGCAAACAGTGGAAGCAATGCAAATAAGTATGCTTTTATATAAATAATAATAGTTTACATTTCTATATAATATACGCCTCCTAGTATAAATACTCTAGGTAATTTCTAAGGTTCCCGCTCGTTTTCTAATCCGTCCGTCGGGGGAAACTCCGAGTCGTAGCTGCTCCATCCTTCTAACTCGAACAGGTATCTGAACACATGCTTAAAATAGGTTTTGGGTCACAATAATGTTGGTGAGTCCGTGCGTTAGTTTAAATGGTTTTCAATAAGTTATAAAAGCAAGTTCGTAAAGTTTACACGGTTCAACACATGGTGATGTACAAGCGACACCTCAAACCTAACACAGAATCTATCTACTGCCATTATAGATTCTCCTGGCAAAATACATGTCACAACGGCCCGCAGGCCTCAGTGGAGGGTTTTCCGGGCTTTCGGATCCACTGTGTGTGTGGGTTTCCCCAAGTAGCGCTACTCACATATTAAGTGGCCCAAATCCCCTGGGTTAATGAGTGTCGGTATGGTATTCGGCAGCTACTATCTTGTCACATCAAACAGTTTATAAAAAGGAAGCATGCATTCACCCTAAAACAGTAAAACACGAAAAGAGGGGATGGTTCACCGAACCCACCTGAAAGTAATGCACATGAATGGTTTATAATAATTGAAGCATCCAACATCTCGTACGGTATTCTTCCTGGTTACGCGTGGGGACGAGCTCGAGCATATGGTTTCTATATATCTTTGTATCCGAAGTCTCATGTGCCAATTCAATTCTTATACTCTAAGTCCCGAATGTCGCATCTTACTTTTATGGTCCAAGGGTTACGACTAATATCCGTTTTAATATATAAGTCAATAGGTAAAGTATCCTAACATGTGATGGTATCCATAGTTATGTCCGAATCTTAACCGTCGAGTCCATAATCTAACGTCTCACGTCTACTTCTAGTCGAGTCCATGCTCTAAGTATCGCATATTCTAATCCATGTCCAATGTTACTAATTAATGTTTGTATTAATCTTATGAGTTGATAATATTTAATATAGTTTAGTATACGGTATATATTTATATCTAACCTCCATTTAATACGCGTTCGCCTAACCAAGTCTATTTATCAACTCGTCAGGTCCCACACGCTTTGTATATACAATACGATGTTTAATAAAGGTATGGTAAATCACACGGTCAACGGGCCATTTTGGTGATTTTCCCTATATTGAACGTAGGCAGACTTGGAAGATAACACGTGTAAAGCATGTTTGACATTTTTTTTATCAAGCAACTTACTCCCTCCGTCCCTATTTAAATGTCGTGGGTTCAAAAACACACATTTTAAGAAATCTTTTGTTTGTATGTGGTAAAATGATAATAATATCCTCAAAAGTGGTGATTGTGTTTTGTCTTTTATGGGCAAAACTGGAAATTGCATTTCTATTTTTGGAAATGGATATTTATTTCGGACAACCAAAAATGGAAAGATGGACATTTAAATAGGGACGGAGGGAGTATAAAAAAAACAAAAAAAACGCCGGAGATAGGAATCAAACCGGCGAAACACACCACACAAAACACCACCCAACCAACTGCACTACAAGTTTCGTTTGTTACAAATACCAAACACATTGATATATATATATATATATATATATATATATATATATAGGGAAATTATAAACAAGAAACCCATTTGAGTTAAAGAAACTTTAAAAACTCAACTAAAGGTTCACATTCCTCCACGTCACTTTATATGCTTTTTGATGCAGGGGTGTTTTGGGCACAATGGTTATTTATCTCTCCTTCCCACTGACACACACATTAATAAACTACACATCTCTCATCTCTTTTGGCATTTTCTCTTTCTCATTCTCATTTCTCTCTCATCAAGAAATTGTGTTGATACATCAGTAATTTGTCTTGATACATCTTCTTCTTTCTTATTAGATTTGGGGGTTATACTTTTCAAAATGGAACAAAGAAAGTTGCACGAAGATGGATAAAGATTAACCTGAGACTAAGAGAGAAGAAGAAGAAGTCTCCAACCATGGCTCCGGCTAGTCTGAACCAAACGACGAAAAAAAGGACGGTGAGCTTGTTGTTCCATCGTCTTCTCCGGCTAGACTCGGCGGTAAGAGATCTTGATTTTCACTCCCTCTTCATCGTCTTCTCCGTTTACTACATGTAATAATCCAAGTTTTTGTTAAGTTGATCTTATTTCCTATTAAGGTTTCATGGTTTATGATATATATAATAAAGGCTCTATTTCTTTCTGAGTATTATGTTTGTTAGTTGCAAGTGAAAAGAAAACTAATAGTTGAATCCATGGGTTTTTCGATGATCCAACAAAAAAATATGATTTTCTTTTAGTTTCTAATTTAATATATTAAAAGATTACAAATTTTCATGTTTTGTTCACATAATGCTTACTCATCTGATCCATAGTATAGATGAGGTTTACTTTTTTATATATATATATTTTTCTTTTTTTATATATATTGTTTTTCATAATAAAGTATGTTGTTAAATTATTTCATATTTGTGCGTAGTTCATATATTTTTTTTAATTTAAAGTGGTTTTTTTGTTTGTTGTTATTAGATATGTAATCTGGCTTTGGATATGGTGCAAATGGGGTTTTTAGACGAAGACAGAGAAGAACATGAGATGTTTTTGGATGTGTTTTAATTTTTTATTTTAATCTTGTTACAATTTATAAACCATCACTTATAATTGTTATTTTTATTGAACAAAGCGGGTTTATTCTTTTGTAACTTGTCTTGCTATAATGTAACCTTGTTTATTTATCATATATGTATTTTTTTATGAAAGATGATGTTTTTGTTCATTGTATGTAACCCGTATTGTTACAATGTGAAAACTATTAACATTGTAAAAATTATGTAACATTTTCTTGTTACAAATATGTAATGGTCATAGTTATAATTATATAAGTCCTAGTTATATTTATAAAATTTTATAGTTAGACATGTAACATTATTTGTTAAAAATGTAAAGAAGGTCTGAATCAGTTGAATAAGTAACACAAATTACTATAATAAAATATAAAAATTCCTACTTTGTTACGGCTAGATATGTAACATAAGTTTGTTAAAGTTATATAAGTACATTAAGTTTCTACAATTACATAATATATATTTCTAGTTACAGTTAAACATGTTATAAGTAAATAAATTGTTTAACTTGTTACAGTTATATAAGTAACGTAAGTTGTTATAGGTTTTTTTAGGTGTTACAATTAAATGTTCATAAGTGGAAAACCTTCTAGCATTCAAGTTGTAAAAAGAAATGTTTAAATGTAATAATATATGAGTGACAAAAAGTAGGTATTGAAGCTATTTACATATTTTAAAAATCTAAAAAACGTATGTACCAATGACTTTCCAACAAAAAGTGTTGAAGATTTTGTGTAAACTTCAAATGGTATTCTCTCTCCACTCTCTTTCTAAAGTAGAATGACAAAAGGTTGACATGACCAGCTCTTTTCATGTCAGGAAAGATGCATGTCTTAAAACTGTGTTGACAATTTTGCCCTTTCAGTACCTTTTAACCTTCTTTTAATTTTGTAAAAAATAAAAAAAAACTGACAACAAATCTGGACCTTTGATCTTGCTCATTGAATGGTTAAGATGGAGTTTCTAAAGTTTCTTTAACTCATAAGGTTTTTCAATTTATCCTCCCCCTATATATATATATATATATATATATATATATATATATATATAGGGTCAGGATCCTGTACAAAGTGTTTTTTTATGAGAAGTGTGAGAAGGATTAAAAATTGATACTTATGCATCATTTTTTGAACTTAGTCGTGATGTTTTGAATTATTTTGCCTATAAAAACACCAAACATAACAATTAAAACCCGAAAACAATGTATTTTAGGCTTAAAACTTAAAACACCATGCTAAGAACATTAGCAGTGTGTTTTAAGCGTTAAGTAGTGTGTTTTAGCTGTTTTTTAAATTTAATGACTATAATACATTGTATTGTGTTTTAGATTGTTGTGTTTGGTGTTTTTCAAGTTAAAACAACCTAAAAATCATTCCTAAATCCAAAACATGATGTCTACATGTCAATTCTTAGTGCTTCTCACACTTCTCACAAAATATGTCCTTTGTACAGGATCCTAAACCTATATATATATACTAGCTGATTACCCCGGGAAGGTCCCGGGGTTGAAAAATTTAATATGATTTCATAAAAAATGATAAAAGAAGAAAACCCAAATCACGAAAAGAGTAAATAACTTAAACATAATCAATCTTAGTTAAAAAACATTTATTTAAAAAGTTAAAAAAATAAAAAACATAAACCATATTAAACATAATGCAGTATTAAAAGGATAACCTTCAACATATAATCATCTTCACGTAATTTAAAATATGTTACAATTTGACTTTGACTTATATAGATGTAAAATTCATGATAAGAGTTGAACAATATAACCATTCTAATAATACTAATACTAATACTAATAATTATTACTCTTGTAATTAAATAAAAAAAAATAACATTGCTATAAGGTGACACCATGTGTTGCAGTGTTGCGCGATTCTTTCTCCTAGTTTCTCTTGATGAAGTATACCTATCCATCTTTAGAAGAGTAAAATTCCAATGATAGCATGGCGATTGGCTGAATTTCAATATCGTAGATAAGAACCTGATTTAAAAGAAAAAACATGTTTAATGAATAATCTGAACACTTTGTGTTTTTTTTCTGTATGAACATAACCCCACAAAAAATAGTCGTTTTTTTCTCCGTTTTTTATATAGCACTATGGTACTCGTTGGAAAGATAATAAAACGCTCGTTAATTTGGTGTAATTTTTTTATTTAAAAAAATCTCGAATATAAAAGATATTAACGTTTAAAAATTATGGGAAGAACATAAGAGAGAAAAATTTAAATTTGTTTTTAAATTCTTTTTTCTTAAAATAACTCAATTTAATTTTAGTAATTGAGAATTGAGAGATAGAGAGATAAATTTAGAGTTTTATGTTTATCTTTTTTTTTTAATTAAAAAAGGAAATAATTCAAAAACACTAAAATCTTTCAATTATGATGCCACGTAGCGGTTTCATGGAGAGGTTGAAGGCACTATTGCACGCCACGTCAGCAATGTTCAATTCTTTTATATATATTAATAGATATATCAGCTTTTCAAAACGATAGAATTACTATTCATGAACATCCACAAATTAACATATAGGATAATGTTTTGAGAGTAACCGGTAATATAACCGGTGGGCAGAGCCGGCCCAACTATTTAGGGGCCCAAAGCGAGGTGGAAATATGGGGCCTTTTTTCAATTTTTGGGTCCGTAATAATGTTTTGTGTTTGATAGTAATTTTTTTTAAGATGAAACTTGTATAATATATTACAAGAGAATTTGTTACGATGTTTAAATGTTTTCTTAGTAAATATTTTTTATGTCATACATATAGGAATAGTTTTTGTTTATAATAAATGTTCATTTCTATTACATCGATTTAGAGCATTCACGGTAGAGCCTCTATATTAGTGTGAGAGGGGTCTCTATATTATATAAAGTGGGTATACATGGTTGTGAGTAGAGGAGAGATAAAATATATAGAGGGGACACTGTTCATCAGTAAATTTGGAGGATACACTGTTCATCCTCTATAATTTTTTAATATTCTTAAAAGTGGTTGTGAGTAGATGAGAGAGAAAAGGTAATGATAAAAGTATAGAATAAATATTATTAAATAGAAAGAAGTAAGAAAATGTAGTGTTTTTAGAGTAATTATAGAAAAAATATAAAGATTTTACTGTTAATGCTCTTAAATAATGCTTTTGTAAATTTCGACTAAAGACTTTTAGTTTATTAATGTTTATAGTTAACTAGGAAAAACATTTTGTTATTAAATAAAATTAAACATTCCCATCTAGCTTAAAACTAACAAAGGTGGATAAATATTTGTTTTCAAACTATATATTAGAAAAACGTAATCAGACATTATCTAACTAAATTTATGAGTAACTAACAAAGGTGGATAAATATTTGTGAGATTCGAACATAACACTGCAAAAACAATTTGCGTGAAATTGATAACCACCAAACTACAAATACCATTTGTGCTAGTAACAATTGCGGTAACTTTATATATTTTTTACCCATATATTTTCTTTTTTTTTTTTTCTCTAAAATTAGGCCCCTATTTTTTGGGCCCTAATCACTTGCCTAGCCCAATTACCTTAACGGGCAGGCCCTGCGGTGGGCAATGCGTCTCGTGTCCATTGCAAACATTGAATAGATTAGTCCAAATGTTATGTGAAGCGTTAATCATATGAAGATGTGTTTTACAACGTATTCGATTTAACTCAATGTAACATATATAAGCATCATGGTTGGATCAAAACATAGAGTAAATTGAATTTATACCGTATTATTATAACGGTTATATGTGACCCAACTCATATATAGAAAATGTAAAAAAAAAACCTAAAACATTTATAAAAGAAAAACTGACATCTATAATTAAAAAGGATTAGTTAGAGCTTCTTGAAAAGAAAGACAAAGAAATCACAAAATTAGACAATACGGAGTGGAGGGGGAAGAGGGGCGTGATGCGCCATGTGGCACTTGTGGGGACCGCGTTTGAAGGGTGAAAATTGTGGGGAGTGGAAAGAGGGGGTAATATTATATTGTGTTAAAGTTTAAAAAAAATTTTCAGCCAATCATAAGCACAAAGGCCCGCCCCACGCCAGTGGAACCCCCCCCCCCCCCCCCCCCCTCACGCCATCATGGAATGGTGTAGCAAGCTTGAAGAGGTCCACCCCACCCCCGATGGACTTACAAAAGAAAAACATTGGGCAAACACCAACCAATTTAGTTTTTAATATAGATATATAACATGATATTAATTTTATTCGTCGAGTGTTATGGCGGGGTCGAAAAATAGAGTATGGTTAATGACAAAAGAAAACACATTGAATAAACATGAGTATTTTGCAAAGTGAAATGACCAAAGTCACGAGAGGTGTAAACACCAACCACTTTGATTTTTAGTATAGATATATAATATAATATTAATTTTATGAGTCGAGTGTTGTGGCGTGGTCGGAAAATAGAGTAACTTTGATTGTATGGTTCGGAACAAAAGTTATGTCGAAACGTAGACCAACTGGAAGCGTACACAAAATAAGCACGAAAACATATTATATTTGACTTGACTCATTACCAAAAAAAAGTTACGTCAGAACGTAGACCAACCTGAATGTTTATCGACACGTGTATAGAAACACATGTAAAATTAGTTTCTTTTAAGTAAAGAAATGATAAGAGCAAACTCAAAACTTTAAAAACTCGAGAGTCTATATGATATTTACAAAGTTTTTAAACACAATGACAAATTAGTTTTTTTTAAAAAAGAAAATTAATGAATTGAAGTTATTGAAGAAAAATTAACCTAGTTAAACCCGTATATTATGTATGGTAGATGGGTAAAGTTGGAATGTTTGAGCGTCACTCGAAATATTGTTAGATACTTTAATGTAATTGCATTGAGTTGTTGACCAAAGTATCTCATGATAAACATCAAAGCAGGTTATAAGAGCGTGGAGTGCACACTTGATTGAGTTTATTATGGGGTTCCAAGGGGACCACCTCCACTTGGCGAGGGTCCTGGCCCGTAGGCAGCGCCCCTGGTAGGGTCAAAGAGACAGCCCTGGCTAAGGTCGAGCTGTCAATCCAATTTGGACAATTTGCATGTATTAAAGCTGATTTATTAAAAGTGCATTAGAAAATTTATTTTCTAAAAATTACATTACATTTTCTGATAGCATTTTTGGTTCTAAATTAGAAGCAAGTTTAAAATTAAAGGTCAGATCTCTAGTTTGAAAAATCACACACACATACATACTTGATTCTTGTAGATCAAAGTCTCAAGTTTTTTTATGGTTGAACCATTATAGTTAACCATCGAATAATTTCAATCTGAAAGTGTTCCCACGACTCTATTTGTTGATTACATAAATTCCTCAACAACAGAAAAAAAAAAAAAAAAACAATAGGGCTCCAAAAACTTGGAGCCAGCTATGGTGAGATCATGCATTCAGACAAAGTGTAATAAGCTATTAGATATAATAACATTGTAGCATGGGTGAGTAACTTAGGAGGGTCACTAGATTTTTTTTTTTTTTCTTAACAAAGGTTTTAAAAACTCTTGCAAGTTCAATGAGAGAAAAATGACACCAGATACACAATAATGTTATTGTATAAAGTTGATATTTTATGATCCAGCTCTGTAAATCAGTAAAGATTAGTTTTATTGTCTCAGTCATTAGTGACCATCACATCTCCTTTCTAACTTTCCATTACATTATATGATAATGATATGATCAAAATTATAATAATACGACACGAAGCAAGACAACAAAATACCGAAAATTATGGTCCAACATAGACAAAACAAGATTTATTAAGGTTCGAAATTGAAATATGGACCAGAACAGGCTAGTTTTTGGTCTGTTTGGCAAGTTTGAACCACTCGGTGTGGAAGGAACCAGGGACATCGGTCCTCTCATATGTATGCGCACCAAAGTAGTCTCGTTGAGCTTGAACCAAATTAGCAGGCAACCTCTCTCTCCTATAAGTGTCGAAATAAGCAAGGCTGGAAGACATACCAGGTGTGCTGATGCCTGAATTAATAGCCAAGCACACAACTCTTCTCCATGCAGACTGACGCTCGATCATTTCTTTAGCGAACTCAGGGTCCACCAAAAGGTTAGCCAGATCTGGGTTCCTGTCATAAGCCTGCTTGATGCGGTCCAGGAATATGGCTCGAATGATGCACCCGCCTTTCCAGATTCTAGCCAACTCACCAAGCTTTAAATTCCATCCCTTTTCATTGCTCTTGGCACGGATCAGGTTCATGCCTTGTGCGTAACTGCATATTTTGGCTGCGTATAGAGCTTGCCTTACATCGTGGATTAGCTTTTCTTTGTCCACGTTTTCATCTGCAGCTAAGATGTCACCAAACCCGCCTGATTTGAATACCTTTGCAGCTTCTACACGTTCGTCCTTTAAACCGCTGAGAAAACGCGAGTCTAAAGATGCTGCAATGGTGGGAGCGGCAATTGACAGGTCAGCGGCTTGTTGGACCGTCCACTTACCAGTACCTTTCATGCCGGTTTTATCTAAAACTTTGTCAACCAAATAACCGTCTCCCTTGTCATCCTTGATACCAAATATGTCAGCAGTGATTTCAATTAAAAAGCTTTGAAGCTCTCCTTTGTTCCATTCGGAAAATACATCATGTAATTCCTCATTTGAGAGTTTGCCAACGGATTTAAGTACATCATACGCTTCCGAAATTAGTTGCATGTCACCATATTCGATTCCGTTATGAACCATCTTGACGAAGTTGCCTGAACCACCTTCACCGATGTATGTCACACATGGGCCACTGTCTGGTACTTGAGCGGCAACCTTGAGGACAATGTCTTCAATGTACTTGTAAGCCTCAATGGACCCACCGGGCATCATAGATGGTCCGTTTCTTGCACCTTCTTCGCCACCAGAAACACCCATCCCGAGATACAGAAGACCTAGTTCAGCCATGGCTTTTTCTCTCCTTTCAGTGTTTTCATACCACTCGTTACCACCATCAATGATGCAATCACCTTTCTCCATGTATTGAGATAATGTTTTGATTGTTTGGTCAACAGGTGCCCCAGCTTTGACAAGCATGATAATCATCCGCGGTTTCTGGATTGAGTTAACAAATGACTCGGGATCATGGAAGCCAAAAACCGGGAGATTTCCTTCCTTTTGTGCTCGCTCAACAGTTTCATCAACTTTTGAGGTGCTACGGTTGTAAACGGAAATGGGGAACCCTTTTTCAGCAATGTTGAGGGCCAGGTTTTGGCCCATAACAGCAAGACCAGCAAGCCCGATTCTTGTTAGCTTCGGTTGATCAGCCATGTCTATTCTGTAAAACAAATTTCAATTTCGATAATGTAATGGATAGACAATAACATAATAAAGATGAAGAGAAGTGATGTATAAGAAGATATGGAACAATCATACCTATTGCATTATCATTACATATCCATGATAATTGTTTGAGTATATCAATTTATGAAACTATTGCATTATGAAACAATTCACAAAAATGTTAAACTGTTGGCAATATGGTATTGCAAAAACTATTGCTACTTGCATGGCTTAAAAAAAGGGTGAGGCACTGAGAAAAAAGTCTCTGAGGCAGCGCCTCATGAGGTTATTTTGTACGTGCGCCTCAAATGGCCGAGGCGCTAAGAAAACTTGCGCCTCGGGTGCACCTCAGGGGCTGTGTGTGTTTTTATATGTGATTTTGATGTTTTAGACTTTCTATGTCAATTATTTTATTTTTTATGTGTGTTTTTGATGTTTTAGACTTTCTTTGTCAATTATTTTGTTTTTTATACGATATATAATATTTAATATTTATTTTTTAATCCCGCCTCGGGCTTACGCCTCGGTTCGCCTCGAGGCTTACGCCTCGTGAGGCAAAGGGAAAACGCCTCGAGGCTTGATTCCGTTCTTTTAAACTTTGGCTACTTGTGAGACAAAGGTCTACTTATTTGACCCATCTGCTTTGCAGTAACACCCCATCTTCTAAAACTAACAAGTCAAATAAACAAACTTCCATTAATCTACACCACAATGATCCACCCAGTATTATTACCAAATGATTTTTCGCAACGAAAATTGCTGTCCAGTTTATCAATATTAAGTTTCTTGTGATGTAAAATATGTTGAAATAGATCCAAAGATAGCAAGCTTTACCAATAGTCATTTGATAGAAGTCATTGTGGTACATAAAAAACTCAAAGATATTCTAAACCAGGACATATGATATAAAGATAAAAATAGCAGCAATGATATATCATCATGCAAAATTTCAGAAACCCTTGTTTTGTAAGGCTAATAAAACTATTAGCACTAAACACACATTGAAATTTGATTCAACTAACTTTCCCATTGTAGTTGAAATAGTATATCTTTATAGCTACAAATGCAAGGGTTTGAATTTCTAAGTTTTAACACAACACAAAAAAATGCGGGTTTGGATTTAGGCTAAACGGTTTAGATCAGTTTTGGTTTGATCACCCACAAACACATTTAGCTAAAAGGATTAGGTTCGGGTCGACCCGTTTGATTTTATACGTATTAATAAAAAGTGTTTTGTGTCATAAGTCAAACTGTAATTCTTTGTATTCTTTTTGTTGTAAACTGCCAATTTTAGAGTATTAAAAAAAAAAAAAAAAATGGCTTAACCAGGTCGTGCGTGTCATCCCGCAAAAATTTGTGTCGTTCTGAGATCTATGTGTGTGACATGATTTTTGGGTTTGTGTCTTGTTCAGGTGTGTTTCATTCAATTTTGTGAGTCCGTGTCAGGTAGGTTTACCCGCCAGGTGCCAACCAACAAACACGGCCCACTTACACCCCTAGCTAAAAGTATTTCATACTGCTATCTGCAAGACATCTTCAGTACCAAACATGGTTTAAAAAAACTGGTGAGGCGTGCCTCAAGACGAAACTCTAAGAAAACGAGTATGAGGGGCGCCTCACGAGGTTTAGATCTCCATAAACAAATACAAGAATGTCTCTGTTCCACCAGAAAAAAAAAAAAAACTTTTCGGTTGTAAGGTCGAATCTTGGATGAGATTATTCACCAACTTCATATCTATAGCAAACAGAAGTTACAGAACATAAAAACTAAATGATGTATGTTCAATGCACAACATAACCTAATTAACTTTGCATCCAAACACTACATATGTTTCATTAATCTCTGTAACCTCTAATCTAAACAGTCTAGTTGATCAACTAATCCTAAACTTACCTTTCAAAAAAAACTAATCCTAAACTTTTTTTTTAAATATTGTTTATTTCATTCCACAATAAAAAGGCAAATTTACAGCAGGACGGCAGGCAAACGGGCAACAAGTTGCGCACACAACCACACGATATAAGCCTAAACCTAATGTTCAATCCTAAATACCCCATGCAGCTACACGATATAATCCGATCTCCTATTCGAATCAATTCACCACTCATATACTATCAAAAGAGCCTAATAATCAACAACTAATATAGCTCATAACAATCATTCAATCCACAGATGCATAAGATGATCAAATATCAATACATATATATATATAATAATGCATATATACATATCCAACAACAATAATTGATTCAATTGCTTTTGATTAAAAGAGAAAATGATAATAATACCTTAAGATTGAAAGATCTGAAATGAAATAATAATATTATTAAGAAGATATGAATTTATTTAAATAATAAAGGGGGTCAATTTGTAACCTACTTCTGGTTGGTTGTGGTGGTGGTTGGTGAGTTCTTTGATCTATGACTTTGTTACAGTTTAAGCCCTTGTATTTTTAATTTGTTTCTAAATTAATCCTTTTACGTATTGGACTTTTAAAAAAAAATGCAATGTATAATTGTAATTTTAAGTTTTTAACAAATATGTTATGGTGTTATTTAACGAGCGAGTTGAGCCACCGGTGTGAATTGAGTTCGAGCTCGTTCGGTTTGTAATTTTCAGTTTGAGTTGAAAATTTGGCTTGTGTTCTGCTTGCCTTGTTTATATTGAATTTTGATAAGTTATGTATGTATTTTTTTTATACGGGTCTTAGAAAACACCATACTGTGTGTAAAAAAAATTAAGGATTAAAGTCATTCGAGCAACCAGTTTGATAGTTTATACGAGCCAAATCAACTTGAGTTTATTACAAAGATTTTTTTTATTGATCTAACTACAAGTGAGTTATAAGCCACGACTTAGTTGGAGAACCTTGAGTGTAGATCGATAACTACTCGGAGTTTTGTAATAGCAATGGTTTCATTTTAATATTTATATACACGATAGAAAACGAAAATATGAACATATTATTTACGACACTATCAACAAATCACCCAAATGTATATTTCTATGTATGTTTTGGATGTAATGTGACATCATCAATCCTAAGAGGAAGTGACATCATCAAGGATGTTCCATGTTCCATGACACTATAATGCCTAGAATGGAAGAAGGTGCTCCAATCGATTATTTTAGAGTATGTTTGGCTCTCCTTATTTCCACCTCCTTATAACTTTTTACAAAAAGTCATAAGGAGTTTTGAAAAGTTAGTCTCTACTTACTTTTCAAAAACTCATTTTTCATGTTATAAAATCTCATAAGTAGAAGTCATAAGTCATCTTTCCCAAACACTTTTTTAACTTATCAATTTTTTGAAAAAGTAATAAGTTATAGGGAGGTGGAAATAAGAAGAGCCAAACATGCTCTTAGTCTCTTGTTTGCGCTATTTAATTAGCGTGCTCATTACATTTTTATATTCAACGATAAAAAGCCGCTTGTTCGTGACGTAGTGAAGGAAGTTAAGTCCCTTGGATTTCTGTGGCTCAAGAATCGGATTAAGACTGTTAGTCTAGATGAGTTAAGTTGGAATCGTTTTGGTTTCTTGTAATTTGTGCTAGTCTTTAGTTCCCCTCTGTTTCGTTGTTGTTTGTTGTTCTTCTATAATAGATAGCACTAATTATAGAATGATTGTAAATGTTTTAAATGTAATTATTGTCATTAATATCTTCTAAAAATAGGAAAGTAGGTTGTATCTTTATATAATCATCATTGATCAATAAATCAATAATAGAGATTATCTTAAAAATTATATTCTCACAGGATATCACCCTTGATCCTCTAAACCCTTTTCTTGCTTCCTTGCCAATCGCCGCCACTGTTTTTTTTTCTGCCTCCCTCAAACCGTCGGCAACTCCTTTTCTTTCCTGATCAATGGCCGACTCAAAACTTCACCCTGCCGTCACGATAACCAACATCAAAGCCTATATCCTCGTTATTCTTGACAATGAAGCATCGGACTACAACCTGTGGTCCGAGTTGTTTCACATTCATTGTACTGCCTATCTCGTTTCCGATCACCTTGCTCCCCGTCCGCCACCACCTGCCGCCACCACAAACACCGAAAAACCTACCCCTCCTCCTGCGGCTGCTGATTCCTGGGAACGATTGGACGCCATAGTCCTTCAATGGATATATGGCACAATCACCCCGGGACTTCTTAAAACTGTTATTACTAAAGGAACCACCGCCTATGATGCATGGAAGGCCATTGAATCCCTTTTTTCAAGACAACAAGGCCACTCGTGCCTTGTATCTCAAACAAAAATTCTCCAACACCCGTTTGGAAAATTATTCTTCCATGACTGCCTACCAGGAACTCAAAGTGCTCGCTGACCAACTCGCGGGTGTCGACGCTCCTGTTGATGAACAAGATCTTGTTCTTCAAGCCATTGCTGGCTTAACTGAGCAGTATGAAACTGTGGGTACCATTTTACACAACATCAAACCGCTTCCTTCATTCTTTGAGGTTCGATCTCAGCTATGCATGAACGCATCCACCAAAGCGAATCAAACCAGCCACGCCGCTACACAAGCGGCTACAGCCCTTCACGTCCAAAGCCGCACCACACCTTCTACCAACCCAAACACCAACTTGTCCCCTTCTGACCCCACTCGGACCCGTAACCAAGGCCGACCAAAAGGTCAGGGCCATCGTCGTCCCACATCTACTTCCCAGCCTCGAAACCATACCAACTCCTTTACCCCCCAAACTCCTCATCCTTACATTGTTTTCCCCACTAATTGGGCCCAACACCAATGGTCAACACTCCTTAACCAAGCCCACTCCCAAAACAGTTCATCCCCATCGGCCCAATACCCTCCTCCTTGCCCATACCCCTCTAACCCGCGGCCTAATTCTGGACAGGGCATTCTTGGGTCTGGCCCGGCCCAAGCTCACATGGTGCAATACTCTCCCACTCCCACGGACATTGCTCAGGCCCTCTACACTCTCTCACTGAACCAGCCTACAGACCCGGTGGGATACATGGACACGGGTGCATCCGGACACATGGAGCAACCAGGTAATTTCTCCCCGTCTGTTTTTAATTCTTGGACTAATAAACAAATTATAGTTGGAAATGGCACGACCATCCCGGTTGTTGGACAAGGCAACAAAACCTTACCCTCGCCCTTTCCACCCTTCAAACTTAATAATATTCTTTATGCCCCAAACCTAATTAAAAACCTTATATCCGTTCGTCGTCTCACAACGGATAACTTACTATCCATAGAATTTGACCCTTTTGGTTTTCTTGTGAAGGATCTCAAGACCAAGGCTCCTATCCTACGATGCAATAGCTCGGGAGACATCTACCCTTTGACAACCAACTTTATCAAGTCACCCAAGTCACCAGTGGCCTTCACCGCTACCTCTCAAGACCGTTGGCATCAACGCCTTCGGCACCCGGGCAACAATTTATTGCATTTGTTAAAGTCTTGTTCCTTTATCAATTTTAATAAACCAACTTATAAACTTTGTCAGTCATGTGTGTTTGGCAAAAGCGTTAAGCTTCCATTTTATGATTCAGTTAATAAAACTCGTTTGCCGTTTGATATTATCCATAGTGATCTTTGGACATCACCGGTGCTTAGCACCGGCGGACACCGATATTATATTTTGTTTATTGATGACCATACTGATTTTCTATGGACCTACCCTCTAACCAACAAGTCCCATGTCTACTCCACATTCACCAAATTCCACAACCTTGTTCACACCCAATTTGAAAGAAAAATAAAACAATTCCAATGTGATAATGGAACCGAATACACCAATAATCTATTTAAACAATTTTGTCACTCAAATGGCATGCATTTTCGCTTCTCCTGCCCTCACACTTCCCCACAAAATGGCAAAGCGGAACGCACTATCCGCACCATAAACAATATGATCCGCACCCTTCTTGCGCAAGCTTCTCTGCCACCATCCTACTGGCACCTTGCGCTCGAAACCGCCACGTACCTCCTTAACATTCTTCCCAAAAAGAACCATAACTTCCTCACCCCCACCACCCTCCATTCACAAATTGGCCAACCGGTCCAAACCTTGTGTTTTCCTCGGATACCCCCCGAACCATCGCGGTTATAAATGTTATGACTTAAACTCCAAACAAACATTTATCTCCCGACACGTTCACTTCGAGGAATCCATTTTTCCCTATGCCATTCAACATACCACCGTCCCCTCCACATATAATTTCCTGTTTCACAATGTCTCGCCTTTACTTTGGCCTCATGTCCAAACTCCCACATCGACCACCACTGCTCCCGGCCCAGACAACACCCTCCACCCGACCAGCCCACTACAAACAGGCCCAAACACCTCCGGCCCCATTCCCACCTCCCCACCATCTCCACTCGGTAACTTTCACCCTCCGACCCAACAAAGCCCAACGTCACCTGAATCCCCTTTCACCCAAGCCCAATCGACCCCCGGCACCTCCCACTTCTGTTGTTGTAACACCCCAACCGATGGCGGAATCATCGAGGTGCCACGTAGTGACGATTGTTCAAAAGCTCATGGTACTAAAATGTAAATATTATTGAATAATCAAAATTGTCTTACATGGAAAATGGAAATTACATTGTCTAAATGAAATGTAAATATTGAAATAACTGAATTAAAATAAAGCACTAAATGTTCCTTGCTAAAGCACTAGATCAAACTACACCTGAAACATGTACAAAATAGATTTGGTCAACATTTGAAATGTTGGTGAGCATTCCTAGATTTGATATATATAGTAGGTTAAAAAGTTATACAATTCAAGTGCAAGCTACAGTGCAAATATGTAAACCATGTATCAAACAAATGAGCGAAATCAACCCTGTGACTGTATAATGTACTGTATGAACTGTAGTGTACTTATCCAACAAGTGGATAATAACTTAACAATGGCCACGGATTCTCCGATGAAAAAGGGGGAGAATCAACCTAGGCGGGTTGTCAATCCAAATAGCGCTATCCAATGTTAAGGTCGGCTTGTACCATGTTAATGATTTCACTAAGTACAAATGTATTCCACATGTATTGTCTAAGCATAAAGCACGTTGTAAGCAAATGCACATAGTACTAGAATTGTATTTTGAAAATGTAAACTTGTATTTGTAATTTGTAATAATGTACATGTAACACCCCAAAAATGAATAAAAGTAAAAAGGGGATAGGAAATACTCACTGTTCACGTAATAACTTGAAATTGGACTTGGACAACGAAATATGAATTGAGATTACTCCCAAATGATTAACCTAATGTAATTGATAATGTGTGAGTGAAATAACTCTAGGATACATGTATTTCTAGGGCTTCGAATTGGGGATAAACGTTTATTTGTTTTAATAATTAAAATGTCTAATAATTAAGAGAAATTTGGTAAATAAATAAACAAAGTCTTTGAGTAAACTTTAAATCAAATATGGTCACAATATAAAGTTTTAAGTATGAAAATAATTTTTATAAAATTATTTTCTTGAAAATAGAATATTTAATCTAATTATTTCGAATTGTCAAAATATGACTTTAATATCTAAAAATATTAAAATCAAAGAATTTGTGCATTAAAAATTGTATTTCAGTTCTAAATGAATAGAAATAATTTATGTAAAATTTTGGTACAAAAATATTGAAAAATGAATTTATTATGAATTATTTATGATTAAAACTAACAAAAATTGATTAAAAATATTAAATAAATGATTTTTCTGAAATAAAAATCATTTCTGAAAAGATTAATGTTATAAAAACTCAGGATAATTTTTGTGGAAATTAAGAAAATCGTTTTGATATTTTTATAGATTTTAATAAATATAAATGAATAAACTTGTATTATTAATAATATATATTAAATAAATTATTTTTGAAAAACTAAAAATTGGGTAATGAACTTTCTCATCAGATCAACATAATATATTTTTTGTAGAATTTATAAAAGGGTTTTGGTATTTTAAAATGATTTTTAAAAGAATAAGGATTATAATTATAAAGGTTAAAAATGAAAAAAAAAGGTTGCTTGTTGTGGGGTTCGAACCTGGGTACAAACCCGGTTCACTGATTTGCACACACACTTCCCACCAACTGGTCTGGATCAGTTATTTGTTTATGATTCAAACTATTTAAACTTTAAACGTTTCTGCGAGTAGTCATCTTCCCCATTTTGATTAAGATGAACCCTAGTTATTCAATTAAACGAATTACCAAGCAATAATCCCAGGAATCATGGGGTTATTGCTTGGGTATAACCGATGAACAAAATCAAGGGATAAAATGATACCTTCGGGTCAGAAACAAAGATGAAAGCTCGGTCAACGAAAAAGTCAACAGAGCATGAATTCACAATAGGGACGAACTGAGATGTTAATTGGATGTGTGTATGTGTTCTTCGGCACAATTAGCATGGAAAGGAATGTTCAATTTATAGTGTTAAGCTCGTATGAACGAATTGGAAAGTTTTGACCCATTCATTAAACATCACGCGTGATTATGGTTTAAATTGGAGAGATTGGCTAATTAAACGCGATAAGGTGCACAATGGTTGACGCGAATTTAAATTTTTGGTCAAAGGAAGCATTAAGTGGTGATTATTGGACAAAAAAAGAAGTCTCCTTTGTGTTGCTTGGCCGCTGCGATTGAACAGAAAAGGAGAAGGAAGAACAGCAGTTAGAAGGTGTTATATATAATAAAGGTTGGTGTTAAAACAAGAATGAGGCTTGGCTCAAGTGGTTAAGTGTGGTGTGGTGTTTGGTGGTTGGCCCCGGTTCGATTCCTGGGGTAGACAAAAACCCCCTTTTTTTACACAGATAAGGAATGAGGAGAGGAGAGGGCTTGGGCCTGGGCTTCGCTGATGGGCTGGGCCGGGTAGCAGGCTAGGGAAGAGAAGAGAAGGTGGGTGTTGGTGTGTGTTGGGCTTAGGTTTGGTAATGGGTTTAATTATAGTTGATAATGGGTTTCAAGTGTTAGAAAAAAAAAACGTATGATTATTATTATTATTATTATCATTATTATTATTATTTTTATTATTATTATTATTATTATTATTGTAAAAAAAAAAAAAATATATGTATATATATATATATATATATATATATAATGGAAAAAAAAAATGACGGATGTCACAGCATCCCCTACTTTTAGAAACTTCGTCCCGAAGTTATTAGAAACATAGGGTTATGGATGCTTGGGTAAAATTTAAGATAACTGTGGTTTGGAGAATCAGAGTTAAGGTACGACGTGAATTTATAGGTAACAAAGTAAACTGTTTCAAATGATTTGGATGGTAGGTTTGATAGGTGTGGGTTTAGGATTTGGATTAGGTTTGTCTCGAATAATAAGGAAAATAGGGATCTAGTAACTCAATAAGTTTCAAGTTTTAGGAATCCTATGATAAATGTACGAGTTGACTGACTACAGTAACACTAAATGAACTACCAAGTAAGCATAGCTTGTTCCTGGTCCGACTTCCAGTCACACTTTCAATGCATCATTAGTGTTTGTATACAGGGTGTACCGCAGCTAACCCACCACACTTTTGATACCTCGAAAACGTACTGGACGCCTACCAAAAACTCTAATAGAATTTCACACTACTCTAATGTACCTGTAAATTCATGATTACGTTCCGGACCGGAATCATCAATTTACCTTACATTAGGGTTTTGTGTCCTTCTATGACCCCACCGATTGTTGAGCAGGTTCGATAGCCTCCACCAGTCGTGGAGTAGGTTGTAGGGCCTCTCCCGACTGTTTGAAAGGCATAGTGACCTCTACCAATCGTTGAGTATGTTCGATAGCCTCCACCAGTCGTGGAGCAGGTTGTAGGGCCTCTCCCGACTGTTGAAAAAGGCATGATGACCTCTATTAAGTGCAACAATTATTATTTACATAGATTGCAAATTGATAGCATGTTTATGCAAGCAAGTTTGTAAGTACTACAACCATTAAGTGTAAGTGTTATCATGAATAATTAAATGTTTACGAGTATCATGAATAATTAATGAATAGTCAAGTTAAAGGAAAAATCAAGTTTCATATAATAAGCAATGATGTTTTCTTAGAAGAGCTCTGTAAGATCAAGTATCAAGTCTAAACGTTTCAAATAAGTGTAAGTGTACGATTAAAATAAACGTAACCAATATGATAGATTACCAATTTGTGTTCGTACATAATAGTATGCAAGGAAATCTCTAGATGTTATATGCCTATGAGTGCAACAAAATTGGGTACAAAAATGAAAATAGAATCAAGAAAATGAAAACACGAGTATCATGAATAATTTAAATATCCAGTGAATAGTCAAATTAACAATGATGTTTTGGGAAAATCCTGTAGAATCAAGTGTCAGGTTTTTAGTAGTAACTAGTTCATGTGTGAGAAGGTGAAGGATATGAATTTAGTTCTTGAGAGGATGATGAAAAATCTTGAAGGAGAATCAAGGTTGTGAGAGATGGTGAATGTGAAGATAGTTGATAAAGAGTTTATTTTATAGTATAGTAGTGTAAATTTTGGGGTTTGGATCAAAGGTTATAATCAAGTGTATAAGAAAACATGATTGTGGTGTATGCCAAATATTGTAAAAATTTGAACAAGTTGAAAATGAGTGAGTGTTGATGTAAAATCTAGAGACTAGATATTATTCCAAAAAAAATAAATATTTTCAAAATTTGGTTTTGTACATAAGGCAAAAGTTGTTAAATAGTACAAGCTAAGTAGGCTTTGTAATAGTTTAAAACATTATATAGAAAATTGTTTGTTACGTCAATAAATAATCAATTGAATTTAAGTTCGAGGAAAATATGTACTTTGTAAAGTTGCTAGGTAATACAACTAGTTTTAGAAATCTTTAGTTTGTGCTAAAGTATGAGGTTATAGTTTTTAAAATAAATAACATGTGGAGAAAAGAAATAATATGATTTGGGTAGGGTGTTGAATATTTAAAAAGTGGCTAAGAGGGTAAGGTGAAGTGTGATTGTGAAATCCGTAGATGGTTATGAAAGTATAATCTTGTAAGCAATATATGAAAATCGTAAAATACAAAATACTGTATATGAACCGAGAGAGTATTATTGAAAAAGTTTGCATAAAATGCTTGGAGTGCCCTTGTCTAGCTATAAAGCCCAACAAGGACGTTGACTTTTCAAAGGAATTGAACCCAATGGTGATCAAAGAAGACGTGCTTTAGCCTATAAGTGGACACTCACTCCAGGAATCCCCAGGTAAGCATAACAGGTCCGTAAATGGATTTATGCGCTATGCTTGCCTATGCCAGAAAACCCAGTGTACAGGCGTCCACCCTTCCAGATTGCACGTGTCCTTATCACACTCATTAAAGTTCAACAACTTTGAAGGAACAAAAGTAAGAGTAGGCATTATGCCTAAGAGTGTCTTCATGAAAGGTACTGTCCCTGTTCCATAATGATGTAGACTTTCTACTCCTCGTAGGACACCATCTCTATGCATCAGGATGAAAGATGAGGAGAAAGGAGAGAGAGAAGGAGGGAAAGATAGAGGAAGGAAAGTAGAGGGAAATAAGGTAATTCAGAAAATATTATGCATGAAAGTTCGGTTATAGTCTAGGCCATTTTATTTAATAACCTAGTTCCCTATAACCATGGCTCTGATACCAATCTGTAACACCCCAACCGATGGCGGAATCATCGAGGTGCCACGTAGTGACGATTGTTCAAAAGCTCATGGTACTAAAATGTAAATATTATTGAATAATCAAAATTGTCTTACATGGAAAATGGAAATTACATTGTCTAAATGAAATGTAAATATTGAAATAACTGAATTAAAATAAAGCACTAAATGTTCCTTGCTAAAGCACTAGATCAAACTGCACCTGAAACATGTACAAAATAGATTTGGTCAACATTTGAAATGTTGGTGAGCATTCCTAGATTTGATATATATAGTAGGTTAAAAAGTTATACAATTCAAGTGCAAGCTACAGTGCAAATATGTAAACCATGTATCAAACAAATGAGCGAAATCAACCCTGTGACTGTATAATGTACTGTATGAACTGTAGTGTACTTATCCAACAAGTGGATAATAACTTAACAATGGCCACGGATTCTCCGATGAAAAAGGGGGAGAATCAACCTAGGCGGGTTGTCAATCCAAATAGCGCTATCCAATGTTAAGGTCGGCTTGTACCATGTTAATGATTTCACTAAGTACAAATGTATTCCACATGTATTGTCTAAGCATAAAGCACGTTGTAAGCAAATGCACATAGTACTAGAATTGTATTTTGAAAATGTAAACTTGTATTTGTAATTTGTAATAATGTACATGTAACACCCCAAAAATGAATAAAAGTAAAAAGGGGATAGGAAATACTCACTGTTCACGTAATAACTTGAAATTGGACTTGGACAACGAAATATGAATTGAGATTACTCCCAAATGATTAACCTAATGTAATTGATAATGTGTGAGTGAAATAACTCTAGGATACATGTATTTCTAGGGCTTCGAATTGGGGATAAACGTTTATTTGTTTTAATAATTAAAATGTCTAATAATTAAGAGAAATTTGGTAAATAAATAAACAAAGTCTTTGAGTAAACTTTAAATCAAATATGGTCACAATATAAAGTTTTAAGTATGAAAATAATTTTTATAAAATTATTTTCTTGAAAATAGAATATTTAATCTAATTATTTCGAATTGTCAAAATATGACTTTAATATCTAAAAATATTAAAATCAAAGAATTTGTGCATTAAAAATTGTATTTCAGTTTTAAATGAATAGAAATAATTTATGTAAAATTTTGGTACAAAAATATTGAAAAATGAATTTATTATGAATTATTTATGATTAAAACTAACAAAAATTGATTAAAAATATTAAATAAATGATTTTTCTGAAATAAAAATCATTTCTGAAAAGATTAATGTTATAAAAACTCAGGATAATTTTTGTGGAAATTAAGAAAATCGTTTTGATATTTTTATAGATTTTAATAAATATAAATGAATAAACTTGTATTATTAATAATATATATTAAATAAATTATTTTTGAAAAACTAAAAATTGGGTAATGAACTTTCTCATCAGATCAACATAATATATTTTTTGTAGAATTTATAAAAGGGTTTTGGTATTTTAAAATGATTTTTAAAAGAATAAGGATTATAATTATAAAGGTTAAAAATGAAAAAAAAAGGTTGCTTGTTGTGGGGTTCGAACCTGGGTACAAACCCGGTTCACTGATTTGCACACACACTTCCCACCAACTGGTCTGGATCAGTTATTTGTTTATGATTCAAACTATTTAAACTTTAAACGTTTCTGCGAGTAGTCATCTTCCCCATTTTGATTAAGATGAACCCTAGTTATTCAATTAAACGAATTACCAAGCAATAATCCCAGGAATCATGGGGTTATTGCTTGGGTATAACCGATGAACAAAATCAAGGGATAAAATGATACCTTCGGGTCAGAAACAAAGATGAAAGCTCGGTCAACGAAAAAGTCAACAGAGCATGAATTCACAATAGGGACGAACTGAGATGTTAATTGGATGTGTGTATGTGTTCTTCGGCACAATTAGCATGGAAAGGAATGTTCAATTTATAGTGTTAAGCTCGTATGAACGAATTGGAAAGTTTTGACCCATTCATTAAACATCACGCGTGATTATGGTTTAAATTGGAGAGATTGGCTAATTAAACGCGATAAGGTGCACAATGGTTGACGCGAATTTAAATTTTTGGTCAAAGGAAGCATTAAGTGGTGATTATTGGACAAAAAAAGAAGTCTCCTTTGTGTTGCTTGGCCGCTGCGATTGAACAGAAAAGGAGAAGGAAGAACAGCAGTTAGAAGGTGTTATATATAATAAAGGTTGGTTTTAAAACAAGAATGAGGCTTGGCTCAAGTGGTTAAGTGTGGTGTGGTGTTTGGTGGTTGGCCCCGGTTCGATTCCTGGGGTAGACAAAAACCCCCTTTTTTTACACAGATAAGGAATGAGGAGAGGAGAGGGCTTGGGCCTGGGCTTCGCTGATGGGCTGGGCCGGGTAGCAGGCTAGGGAAGAGAAGAGAAGGTGGGTGTTGGTGTGTGTTGGGCTTAGGTTTGGTAATGGGTTTAATTATAGTTGATAATGGGTTTCAAGTGTTAGAAAAAAAAAAACGTATGATTATTATTATTATTATTATCATTATTATTATTATTTTTATTATTATTATTATTATTATTATTGTAAAAAAAAAAATATATGTATATATATATATATAATGGAAAAAAAAAATGACGGATGTCACAGCATCCCCTACTTTTAGAAACTTCGTCCCGAAGTTATTAGAAACATAGGGTTATGGATGCTTGGGTAAAATTTAAGATAACTGTGGTTTGGAGAATCAGAGTTAAGGTACGACGTGAATTTATAGGTAACAAAGTAAACTGTTTCAAATGATTTGGATGGTAGGTTTGATAGGTGTGGGTTTAGGATTTGGATTAGGTTTGTCTCGAATAATAAGGAAAATAGGGATCTAGTAACTCAATAAGTTTCAAGTTTTAGGAATCCTATGATAAATGTACGAGTTGACTGACTACAGTAACACTAAATGAACTACCAAGTAAGCATAGCTTGTTCCTGGTCCGACTTCCAGTCACACTTTCAATGCATCATTAGTGTTTGTATACAGGGTGTACCGCAGCTAACCCACCACACTTTTGATACCTCGAAAACGTACTGGACGCCTACCAAAAACTCTAATAGAATTTCACACTACTCTAATGTACCTGTAAATTCATGATTACGTTCCGGACCGGAATCATCAATTTACCTTACATTAGGGTTTTGTGTCCTTCTATGACCCCACCGATTGTTGAGCAGGTTCGATAGCCTCCACCAGTCGTGGAGTAGGTTGTAGGGCCTCTCCCGACTGTTTGAAAGGCATAGTGACCTCTACCAATCGTTGAGTATGTTCGATAGCCTCCACCAGTCGTGGAGCAGGTTGTAGGGCCTCTCCCGACTGTTGAAAAAGGCATGATGACCTCTATTAAGTGCAACAATTATTATTTACATAGATTGCAAATTGATAGCATGTTTATGCAAGCAAGTTTGTAAGTACTACAACCATTAAGTGTAAGTGTTATCATGAATAATTAAATGTTTACGAGTATCATGAATAATTAATGAATAGTCAAGTTAAAGGAAAAATCAAGTTTCATATAATAAGCAATGATGTTTTCTTAGAAGAGCTCTGTAAGATCAAGTATCAAGTCTAAACGTTTCAAATAAGTGTAAGTGTACGATTAAAATAAACGTAACCAATATGATAGATTACCAATTTGTGTTCGTACATAATAGTATGCAAGGAAATCTCTAGATGTTATATGCCTATGAGTGCAACAAAATTGGGTACAAAAATGAAAATAGAATCAAGAAAATGAAAACACGAGTATCATGAATAATTTAAATATCCAGTGAATAGTCAAATTAACAATGATGTTTTGGGAAAATCCTGTAGAATCAAGTGTCAGGTTTTTAGTAGTAACTAGTTCATGTGTGAGAAGGTGAAGGATATGAATTTAGTTCTTGAGAGGATGATGAAAAATCTTGAAGCAGAATCAAGGTTGTGAGAGATGGTGAATGTGAAGATAGTTGATAAAGAGTTTATTTTATAGTATAGTAGTGTAAATTTTGGGGTTTGGATCAAAGGTTATAATCAAGTGTATAAGAAAACATGATTGTGGTGTATGCCAAATATTGTAAAAATTTGAACAAGTTGAAAATGAGTGAGTGTTGATGTAAAATCTAGAGACTAGATATTATTCCAAAAAAAATAAATATTTTCAAAATTTGGTTTTGTACATAAGGCAAAAGTTGTTAAATAGTACAAGCTAAGTAGGCTTTGTAATAGTTTAAAACATTATATAGAAAATTGTTTGTTACGTCAATAAATAATCAATTGAATTTAAGTTCGAGGAAAATATGTACTTTGTAAAGTTGCTAGGTAATACAACTAGTTTTAGAAATCTTTAGTTTGTGCTAAAGTATGAGGTTATAGTTTTTAAAATAAATAACATGTGGAGAAAAGAAATAATATGATTTGGGTAGGGTGTTGAATATTTAAAAAGTGGCTAAGAGGGTAAGGTGAAGTGTGATTGTGAAATCCGTAGATGGTTATGAAAGTATAATCTTGTAAGCAATATATGAAAATCGTAAAATACAAAATACTGTATATGAACCGAGAGAGTATTATTGAAAAAGTTTGCATAAAATGCTTGGAGTGCCCTTGTCTAGCTATAAAGCCCAACAAGGACGTTGACTTTTCAAAGGAATTGAACCCAATGGTGATCAAAGAAGACGTGCTTTAGCCTATAAGTGGACACTCACTCCAGGAATCCCCAGGTAAGCATAACAGGTCCGTAAATGGATTTATGCGCTATGCTTGCCTATGCCAGAAAACCCAGTGTACAGGCGTCCACCCTTCCAGATTGCACGTGTCCTTATCACACTCATTAAAGTTCAACAACTTTGAAGGAACAAAAGTAAGAGTAGGCATTATGCCTAAGAGTGTCTTCATGAAAGGTACTGTCCCTGTTCCATAATGATGTAGACTTTCTACTCCTCGTAGGACACCATCTCTATGCATCAGGATGAAAGATGAGGAGAAAGGAGAGAGAGAAGGAGGGAAAGATAGAGGAAGGAAAGTAGAGGGAAATAAGGTAATTCAGAAAATATTATGCATGAAAGTTCGGTTATAGTCTAGGCCATTTTATTTAATAACCTAGTTCCCTATAACCATGGCTCTGATACCAATCTGTAACACCCCAACCGATGGCGGAATCATCGAGGTGCCACGTAGTGACGATTGTTCAAAAGCTCATGGTACTAAAATGTAAATATTATTGAATAATCAAAATTGTCTTACATGGAAAATGGAAATTACATTGTCTAAATGAAATGTAAATATTGAAATAACTGAATTAAAATAAAGCACTAAATGTTCCTTGCTAAAGCACTAGATCAAACTGCACCTGAAACATGTACAAAATAGATTTGGTCAACATTTGAAATGTTGGTGAGCATTCCTAGATTTGATATATATAGTAGGTTAAAAAGTTATACAATTCAAGTGCAAGCTACAGTGCAAATATGTAAACCATGTATCAAACAAATGAGCGAAATCAACCCTGTGACTGTATAATGTACTGTATGAACTGTAGTGTACTTATCCAACAAGTGGATAATAACTTAACAATGGCCACGGATTCTCCGATGAAAAAGGGGGAGAATCAACCTAGGCGGGTTGTCAATCCAAATAGCGCTATCCAATGTTAAGGTCGGCTTGTACCATGTTAATGATTTCACTAAGTACAAATGTATTCCACATGTATTGTCTAAGCATAAAGCACGTTGTAAGCAAATGCACATAGTACTAGAATTGTATTTTGAAAATGTAAACTTGTATTTGTAATTTGTAATAATGTACATGTAACACCCCAAAAATGAATAAAAGTAAAAAGGGGATAGGAAATACTCACTGTTCACGTAATAACTTGAAATTGGACTTGGACAACGAAATATGAATTGAGATTACTCCCAAATGATTAACCTAATGTAATTGATAATGTGTGAGTGAAATAACTCTAGGATACATGTATTTCTAGGGCTTCGAATTGGGGATAAACGTTTATTTGTTTTAATAATTAAAATGTCTAATAATTAAGAGAAATTTGGTAAATAAATAAACAAAGTCTTTGAGTAAACTTTAAATCAAATATGGTCACAATATAAAGTTTTAAGTATGAAAATAATTTTTATAAAATTATTTTCTTGAAAATAGAATATTTAATCTAATTATTTCGAATTGTCAAAATATGACTTTAATATCTAAAAATATTAAAATCAAAGAATTTGTGCATTAAAAATTGTATTTCAGTTTTAAATGAATAGAAATAATTTATGTAAAATTTTGGTACAAAAATATTGAAAAATGAATTTATTATGAATTATTTATGATTAAAACTAACAAAAATTGATTAAAAATATTAAATAAATGATTTTTCTGAAATAAAAATCATTTCTGAAAAGATTAATGTTATAAAAACTCAGGATAATTTTTGTGGAAATTAAGAAAATCGTTTTGATATTTTTATAGATTTTAATAAATATAAATGAATAAACTTGTATTATTAATAATATATATTAAATAAATTATTTTTGAAAAACTAAAAATTGGGTAATGAACTTTCTCATCAGATCAACATAATATATTTTTTGTAGAATTTATAAAAGGGTTTTGGTATTTTAAAATGATTTTTAAAAGAATAAGGATTATAATTATAAAGGTTAAAAATGAAAAAAAAAGGTTGCTTGTTGTGGGGTTCGAACCTGGGTACAAACCCGGTTCACTGATTTGCACACACACTTCCCACCAACTGGTCTGGATCAGTTATTTGTTTATGATTCAAACTATTTAAACTTTAAACGTTTCTGCGAGTAGTCATCTTCCCCATTTTGATTAAGATGAACCCTAGTTATTCAATTAAACGAATTACCAAGCAATAATCCCAGGAATCATGGGGTTATTGCTTGGGTATAACCGATGAACAAAATCAAGGGATAAAATGATACCTTCGGGTCAGAAACAAAGATGAAAGCTCGGTCAACGAAAAAGTCAACAGAGCATGAATTCACAATAGGGACGAACTGAGATGTTAATTGGATGTGTGTATGTGTTCTTCGGCACAATTAGCATGGAAAGGAATGTTCAATTTATAGTGTTAAGCTCGTATGAACGAATTGGAAAGTTTTGACCCATTCATTAAACATCACGCGTGATTATGGTTTAAATTGGAGAGATTGGCTAATTAAACGCGATAAGGTGCACAATGGTTGACGCGAATTTAAATTTTTGGTCAAAGGAAGCATTAAGTGGTGATTATTGGACAAAAAAAGAAGTCTCCTTTGTGTTGCTTGGCCGCTGCGATTGAACAGAAAAGGAGAAGGAAGAACAGCAGTTAGAAGGTGTTATATATAATAAAGGTTGGTTTTAAAACAAGAATGAGGCTTGGCTCAAGTGGTTAAGTGTGGTGTGGTGTTTGGTGGTTGGCCCCGGTTCGATTCCTGGGGTAGACAAAAACCCCCTTTTTTTACACAGATAAGGAATGAGGAGAGGAGAGGGCTTGGGCCTGGGCTTCGCTGATGGGCTGGGCCGGGTAGCAGGCTAGGGAAGAGAAGAGAAGGTGGGTGTTGGTGTGTGTTGGGCTTAGGTTTGGTAATGGGTTTAATTATAGTTGATAATGGGTTTCAAGTGTTAGAAAAAAAAAACGTATGATTATTATTATTATTATTATCATTATTATTATTATTTTTATTATTATTATTATTATTATTATTGTAAAAAAAAAAAAAATATATGTATATATATATATATAATGGAAAAAAAAAATGACGGATGTCACAGTTGTGGACCAGACCACAGGCCCAAATCCAACCGCAAACACAACTGCCCCCACCGCACCCACACCACCTCCTCAGACCCAACCCAATGCCCGTACCATGCGTACTCGTGCCATGGATGGCATTTCAAAACCCAAGATCCCCTTCAACCTTCACACCACTACCATTGCACCCATACCCAAATCCCCACAGGTTGCCTTGTCTAGCCCCGAGTGGTATGCCGCCATGACTAACGAATTTAGTGCTTTAATTAAAAATGAGACCTGGGAGTTAGTACCTCGCTCCCAGGATATGAACATTATTAGATGCATGTGGCTTTTTAAACATAAATTTTAGTCTGACGGTTCTCTTGAACGTTATAAGGCCAGGCTTGTGTGTGACGGTCGTAGTCAATAGGTTGGTATCGATTGTGGTGAAACCTTCAGTCCGGTGGTTAAACCTACCACTATCCGGACTGTTCTTACATTGGCTATTTCTCAGGGTTGGGCCATCCACCAGTTGGATGTAACAAATGCATTCTTACATGGTCATCTGCAGGAAACAGTGTACATGCATCAGCCTATGGGGTTTCATCACAGGGACTACCCGGATCATGTTTGTCGCCTAAATAAATCTCTTTATGGCCTCAAACAAGCCCCCCGTGCTTGGTACCAACGATTCACTGATTTTGTTTTGTTACAGGGCTTCACTCAGTGCAAATCTGACAACTCTTTATTTATTTATCATCATGGTCGCGATGTCGCCTACCTTCTTCTCTATGTTGATGATATTATTCTAGCTACTTCTTCTGACGCTCTTCGTCAGAAACTCATGACTATTCTTGCAGGTGAATTCGCCATGAAAGATTTGGGGCCACTTACTTACTTTCTTGGCATTTCTGTTCAACGCACAGGCAATTCTTTATTTCTCTCTCAGCAGGCATATGCCAAGGATATTATTCATCGTGCAGGGATGGACTCCTGCAAACAAGCAGCAACTCCGGTTGACACACAGAATAAACTTGGCAGTCAACCTGACTCCTTATTTGATGACCCGACCACTTTTCGTAGTCTTGCAGGAGCATTGCAATATCTCACCTTCACCCGACTTGACATCACATATGCTGTCCAGCAGGTGTGTATGCATATGCATGCTCCGTGCACGACTCACTGGAATGCCTTGAAGCGCATCATATGGTACCTTCAAGGAACCACCAATTTTGGACTTCATCTTCACGTCTCGTCTGAACTCTCTCTCCGGGCTTACACAGACGCCGACTGGGCCGTCTGCCCTGATACAAGGCGGTCTACCTCAGGATACTGCGTCTATCTAGGTGACAACCTGGTCTCGTGGTCTTCCAAGCGCCAATCCACTATTTCTCGCTCTAGCGCCAAAGCTGAATACCGCGGAGTTGCTAATGTAGTTGCTGAGATATGTTGGCTTTGAAATCTTTTACTAGAGCTTCATCGGCCGCTCTCCAAAGCTTCTCTTGTTTACTGCGACAACATCGGTGCTATCTACTTATCAAATAATCCGGTACAACATCAACGGACTAAACACATCGAGCTAGATATACACTTTGTTCGTGAGCATGTTCAAAAAGGCCTAGTTCGCAACTTGCATGTCCCTTCTCGTTTTCAGGTTGCTGACATATTCACCAAAGGCCTTCCCAGGGTTCTCTTCTATGATTTTCGCTCCAGTCTAAGCATCCGATCTACTCCCGCTTTGACTGCGGGGGTGTAATAGATAACGCTAATTATAGAATGATTTTAAATGTTTAAAATGTAATTATTGTCATTGACATCTCTCAAAAATAGAAGAGTAGGTTGTATCTTTATATAGTCATCATTGATCAATAATAGAGATTATCTTAAAAATTATATTCTCACATTCTAGTAGCTTGCTAGCTGGTTCGTTCTATTGAAGTAACGCCTTTCAAGAAAAAAAATAATATTACATGGTGATAATAACATGTAATGATGGTACATTTATATGTTTGTCGTTTGAATAATTAAATCTATCCAAACATCATTTGTTTGCATTTACATCACATCCAAATTATCAAAATGCATTATTGGTTAGGTTTCGTTTTGACATCTATCCGTCCTTGTCCTCTAATACATGTGGTGTATACACAGGCCATGTTAATCAAGAAAAGCCATGAAACCTACTATTTATTAAACCATACATTTCCTGACTTATAACTATCGCCAACCAATATATTATTAAATTAGTCGGGTTAACGTTAATTTAGTATTGAACCGCTAACGAAAAACGTGTCAAAAGTTTGCAGTGTCACTAAACATTTCCTTAGTTATAACTGTTGTCGACCAATATATGAAAGTTTGAGCTATTGATATATATTGGAATACTTTCTAGTTTCCAATCATCATAAATGCTTACATATGTATAGTGCTCTTTTTTTTTTAAGTTTATGAGCTATTGATTCATTTTATACAGAAAAAAAAAATTGAAATAATTTTACTTGTTTTATAAAATTTTCATTTATTAAGATTTGTGTGATTATCTAAAAGTTGTTTAGTAATCACAATTATTCCTATCATAATACTTCATTTAACTTCAATAATTTTACAGGTAGACCTTGTAGTAAACTTTGTTAATCGTCTATTGTTCTTTTATCTAGTATGTGATCTTGTGTATTATGAACTTTTTTTTTTCATTCTATTAAAAAAATGTCTATATTGTTAACTATGATTCTTCATGTTATTAACTTGAATGAGACTCATGATATTTATTTTAAGCCACTAACCATCTCAACAACTACATAAGAATATCCTAAAGTTTTTAGGTCACCTAAATTTGGAATTATCGTAAAAAAAAACATCTGATGACCCAAAAAAATGAATTTAATGAGACAGAAGTGTAGTGAAGAGTGGGTGAAAATTGACAGTATGAAAAGTAAAGGGGGCTGAAGTGTATGAATATATAATTTATGAGATTCGCATGTTTGTTTGGTGTCCCGGAAAAACGGATCCGAATATCCGATCATGTGTGAAATAATGAGCTAAAACTTACTCCCTCCGTCCCAATTTAAAGGTCAAGTTATTCTACAAAGTGTAACAAAAATGAGAAATGTAAGAAAAATATAAAAAACACAATAGATCATGAAATATGACCCAATGAGCCACAAAATATAACACAGTGTCAAAAAATATAATACAATGCTGAAGAAAAAAGACACAATGAATTGAAAAAATGACACAATGAAGAAAAAGACATAATGGTATATAAAAAACACAATGATATAACGCATATTCTAAAAACTACAAGCTAAAACCCCCAAAAAACGAAGACCTAAAAACTAACGTCGTAGGGTTCGATAATACGGTTCTAATGCCGCTTGAATGAGTTCAATCGAAGTCCGTTTGATACCCTTCCTACGACTTTCTATTTTTCTTTCACTGTGTATTTGATCCTAACCCCCTAATTTAAATGTCCTGGGTTTAAAAACACACATTTTAAGAAATCTTTTGTTTGTATGTGGTAAAATGACAATAATATCCTCAAAAGTGGTGATTGTATTTTGTCTTTTATGGGCAAAACTGGAAATTGCATTTCTATTTTTTGAAATGGACATTTAATTTGTGACAAAAAAAAAAGGAAAGAAGGACATTTAAATTGGGACGGGAGGAGTATATATTTAGAGCATTCACAACCCGAGAACCAAATTATGTGAGGGGTTCCCTCAAATAATATGGGGTGGGTGTGAGTGGTTGTGAGTGGAGGAGAGAGAAAATATTTAGAGAAACTACTGTTCACTCATATATATGAAAAGCCACTGTTCACCCCTATATATATTTTAATATTTTTCTAATTGGTTGTGAGCGAGGAGAGATAAAATATAATGATAAAAGTATGAAAAAATATTATTATTTTAATTATGAGAGAAAAGATTTAGGGGTTAAGTAGTGATTTTTAGTGTAATTTGATAGAGGAGATTTGATGGAAGGGATGTGAATGCTCTAAGAGGGGTATTGGATTATAATAATCCAAACTTTTACCCATTAGACAACAATAATCTGTACTTCAAAAATTCCTAACAACGACCCAAACTTTCAACGTATTGGCCGACAATGAACATTTGTTAACTGAGAACTAACTCAGTTAGTGGATGATGATGTAGATGCTGATGTGACATGCTCACGATAACGTGGATGATGATGTGGCATGCCACGTCAGCGTCCATGTCAGCATCCACTAACTGAATTTGTTTTCACGGTCAGATTTTGACTTTTTATTGGTCGGTTTAGGAATTTTCATACCATACTGAACGTTTTTGAGTAAAAGTTTATACTTGCTTCATATCGGAAAAACTGAATCCAACCGTACGCTTGAGCTATGTAAGTATGTAACTTTTATATGTTTGGACTTGACCCACAAGAGTTTTTGAACAAACATAGTTAAATACTAGTGGGTTTCCCCGCGCGTTGCAGCGGGATCCACAAATGGGTTGTAATACAACATTATGATACTTAGATTTTTTGCCGCAAGTTACGCAAAAAGAATAAAAATGTGCACACTATGTTTAACAAGTATTCGTAGAAAAAAAAATGTGCACCGTCACTTACAACTGATTGCAGTTCACCACAAAAACCATATACTCATTATTGAACAAATTTTAATAAACCAAATGTATGTTACTGTAACAAACCAATATGAAAAAATTAGATTTCCAACCATAGTTACGTTGAGGAGGGTTTAAGAAGAAGAAAAGAGTACAATTGAAATATTTGCATGCAAGAAAGTCAAACATGGTTGCAATAGCATACGGTTTTTTGTGCATTATATAACACTTGCTACATAGTTACTATAGCTTCATAATCGTTGGTATCATTTATTCAGAAAAGTTAATTACTCTTGTTTTAAATATTGTAGAAGAAACTCCAAGTCTTTTCAACTGAACCAAGGAACGATTCAATAGGTTTATTTGCATATTCGATATAGATATGGGAACCGATAAGTATGATTTTACTATATGTAATAACATTAACACGGTTTAGTTCCATAAATTATTGTAAGCAATAATGATGCATCGAATTTTTTTTAAGAAAATAGAAAAATAAAGAGGGAACAAGTATAAAGATAAAGATAAAGTAATATATAATTTTTTTCAGCAATTCTCATGATGAACGACACTGTATATTTATATAAACATATGCAATTTTAAAGAAAGAAAGAAATGTAAAATTAATATTTGTTGAATATAATTATTTGAAGGTTGTGGTCATACCACATCACATAAGAATTTCAACGGATTTTGCGAGCAAATATAGAAACTTACTTATTTAGAAAATAAACCTTATTTATCTCTACTACATGGTACAAGTATGTTAATGCATTGAAGGGTAATTTGAGGAAGATTTATATAACATTTGAGGGTTAAAGCACATGGCTATTCACATCTCATCTTAAGTTTACCAAGTTGATCATATTTGCCCATTGCTCACTCTTTAATGTAGTAGAGATAGAGATTAAACAGCTAAACTATGATAATTACTACCGTACATTCATGTAGTCTAATTAATACGTGTCCACAAGTTAAGGACAAAGAATGACCTATAAAAAAAGTATATAGATTGGTAATGAGTTTGTGAAGTTATCAACCGTCTAAATCATCTTTTGAAATAATTTACACATGAAGATCTTCATGCGCAACCTAACCTCTAACAAAGTGAAAATCAACTTTCATGTCTAGTGAATGAGCATGGAAAACATTATTAGCTGGTCCACCTTGACTCACACAATATAGCATAGAATTGAGGTGCACCGACACCTAGTTCGCGTAGAATAGTGGCGAAGCTTGACCCGAAGGTTCGGGGGGTCGGAAGTCACTAGTTTCGGGGGGTCGAAACCCTATATTTTCAAAATTTTCTATACGAATACTATATAATCGGAACTTCTGTGCGAAAATTCGGGGGAAACGGCCGCCCCCGCCCGCCCCAACAAAGATGCGCCACTGGCGGAGAAGGAACGAGAAAATGTGTGTTGGTTATGTTGAAAGTTAATCCAAAAACACGTATGAGTTGAAAGTTGAAAGGCCAAAGTGAAAGATTGATTTGAATTAATTAATTATTTAATCAGCAGAGTTAATGATGAATGATTAGTATAGATTATACGGGTCTAGGTTATTGTTTTTGTTTGTCCATTTTTCCTTGTAAGTTCGTTTGGTTAAATAGAAATTGTCGCGTGTTTGTCCCCCAAAATATTTTTTGTGTTTGATCTGATTATTTAGACCAACATGTTATAAGCGGTCCGGTCCATGAGATTAGCTTAGAACCCAAATATATAATAACCCCGGACCAAAAACCGTTTGAACAACCAAACCAACTAGATCATGATCTAAGATGGTTGTTGGCGGATACAGCTATTGAGTTCACGTTGGAAAACTGGGTTATATTATTCAGTCGCATAAACGAGGTAAGTTGAACTCGAGAGTCATCAGATCATGGCAAGAGTCAGGAAAACCTCACCAGGTCTAGACTCTCCTGTTGGAGGGATTCAAATCCTATTAAGGGGAACTGTGGACAAACGACTTGAGGCGCTTCATACTGGTTAGTACTCACTATGTGAAGCAAGCGCACAAGGCGAAAAACGTTACCAAATTTTTGTGTTATTATACAACTGAAGCTAAAATTGAAAAGTGAATTGTTTGATAACAAGCTCGTGATGCGCAAATTTTGAAGAAAAAGAACATTTTATGAAAAACTGTTTTATACCAAGGATAACCTCGCGTTACACAGATTATAAAATCATCTCCCTCCTTCCTACCTATACAACAACAGCCTATGCAACAAAATTTCTAGCAACATGCTATGACAACCTGCGCCTCAAGCAACAAAATTTGCAAATCGCATTAGATTTGTCGATTTCAGATGTGCTTAAAGATGGTACCTGAGCCCTTTTAACAAGATAGAACTTCATCTTATCTGGTTTGCAAAAAAGAACAAAATCTCCAACCAGACAAGGTAATCTGGAACATTAACAATTGTCTTTGACCCATATTACTAAACCTGATGACCCGTGATATTGCACTTAACAAACCTGAGTTTGATAAACAAGTACCCCGATTAGTGGAACGATGAGAATGAGGAGTACTAACAGAATGTGTTTTGTCTTTAGCTGTCGTGCATCAATGTCTCTTGCAGCCTCAGTATAGTCAGTTACAGTCTCCTTGCACTCCTCTACCTAAATATTAAACGTTTACTGCATTTAAATAACGAACGAACGAACAAAAGTTACTGACAGAAAGCGATAAATAAGCTACCTCGAAATTGGTTGATACGGCTTCTTTGTTTTCTGTAGTTAAGTCGGTAATATTACTGCCAACTTTATCACCATCGGCAACTTCTACAGCAGGGTCTTTATCAGCTTTCTTTAAGCAATTTACCAAGATATTGTTTTCTTGTTTTAACGAAGATATCTGCATGCATACAGAACCAATAACATACACTGAATTATTTTTTTTTTACAGGTTTATATTTTTCAATAATATATCTATTGTATTTTAACAAAAACCTGCTTCTGGAGACGCTCTCTTTCAAGTTTCATCTGCATAACCAGATCGGCGATAAATTTGCTACAAAGATTTATATCCTTAGCAGACGCGGTCTTTGTCTCCTCCATTTGATGCAATGATGTTTCCAAGCTTTTAACTTTTCCCTTAACAAACTTTAGTTCTTTCTTGAGGTCAGCATTTGCCTCTGACAAGAGAATACACCTGTCCTCCACACTATCAGTCTGAATTTCAGCTTGCGTAACTTTTTTCTTCAGGTCATCAATTACATTACCCATGTCTTTAGTTGTAGAAAGAAACATCCTTTTTTCCTCCTCGCTAGCTTCACAACATGCTTCTGCATGTTGTAGCTTAACTCTAACGTCGCCCACCTCCTTTTCAAGTAAAGCCACTTTTTCACTGGCATCGTTGAGTTCCCGACACTTGTCTTCATAATTCACAGCCATGTTCTCTGCTTCAATAGTTTGTTGTCTCAAGTCTCTAATCGTTTTTTCCATTTCCGCAACTCTTTTTGAAGATTCTTTTTCTTCTGTAACGCGTTCTTGAAGTTTGAGTAAATCGTTTTTCAATTCCGCTTCTCGCTGAATTGAACCTTTGAGATTGAACTGTAACATCCTGATTTTACTTATTAATTCTTTGGAAGTTTCCATTAACATTTCAGATGCATGATCTGTTTCATAGAACATTTCTAAAGTCGTTTCCGCTTCCTCTTCAGCAATAACGACTTCTTGTTCTAACAACCTTAGCCTCATCGTCAAAGTTTCTTCAACTTGAGTCAAGTCACTCGCCCTGTGCTCCAAATCTATTTCCCTCTCCAAACATTTCTCAAGCATCCTCAAAACATGTCTTTGATGTTCCACAGTTTTCATCTTCATTTTCTCAAGTTCTTTAACATCATCGCTGTTTAACGCCTCTATATAGTCCTTGTCTCCGGAAATTCTTAACAAGTTTTTCTCAAAGTTAGCAGAGCGTATTTTTATTTCTAAAACCTGCTCCAGTGATTGCTCCAATGATTTTTCAGAATCATGCAACATTTCTTCCATCCCAGTTACCGGTTCTCTTGAAGATAAAAACTCCCTTACATTATCTTTCTCTTTCTGAAGATCGGATATGTGTGTCTCTAGTATTCTCGTCTCTGAATACAAAAAACCAGATAAAAGGTCATACTCTACTGTCTTGATAACTAAATCGGGATCCATGTCAGATACAAAGTCACTTTCCTTAGTTTCCACATGCATCGAGAGTAAGTTCAAGTTGGTCAGCTTCTCACAAATACGCGCTATATCCAGTTCAAATCTTGTTATAACCTCTACAGTACTTTCAGAGTCTCGAGAGGTCTTTACGGATAGGCTACTTTTATTCATAATATCTGATTCTGACCCACCAGAATGATGAGATACTAGAGGGGAAGACGCATTATAACCGGTGGCAGCATCCATCTTAAGTATTAACGGTCTAGCAGCAAGTTTAACCAAGAACCTGAAGAAGAAGAAAAAAGAGGAGATCTTCTTACCACAAATAAATAACACAATAACGCTTGGACTTTGCATCCAATACAATTGTTACACCAATGAATATGGGAGAGAAAAAATTGTGGGTCAGTCACACTAAAAGTAATTAAAAAACACACTACATGTTTTTAAGAGTTTTGAGCCAAAAAAATCAAAAGAGTGCCGAGCAGGCAGAGGCAGATTAGGGTTTGCCATACAAAAAGGGGTGGCGGCGCAGCTTGTTGTCCGCCTACCTGCTATTTTGATGTAATGTTCACGTTCTTCATGTTATGTACTTACATCTTCTAGAAAAAAATAATGGGTTTTAACTTTTAACTACTACATTTCATTAGTCATTTTCTTGTATTTATACGACTAAAAAATGCTTATACTAAATTATGCTCTCTACAACAACAACCATGTCCAATACATCCCACAAAGAGCAAAGCTATTTGTAGAGTCTAGGGAGGGTGAGATTAGGGGTGTCATTCGTGTCAGGTTGCGGGTTGACGTGTTGGAATGGGTAACACGAACTCGACCCATATAATATTCTTCGTGTCATAAATTGCAACCCTAACCCTAACCCGCACACACATAAATTCAGGCCAACCCGAACACACGACGCGTTTAACCCGTTTTTCTAAATGAGTCATACATGTTGACGAGTTATAAGCGGGTGGTTGGGTTGTAAGCGGGTTATTGATAACATGTTTAACGGTGAGTATTACTATGACAAGAAAATAATATGGTGTGCCAGCACTAATATTATTATGACTAACCATGTAAATGGAAAACAAAAAAAAACAAAACAAAATATAAAGTTTTTTTTATCTAAATACTTAAACGGGTTAACGGGTCAACCCTTTTTATACAGGTCACCCCAAACCCGACACGTTTTTTAAACGCATCGTGTCAGTCGACCCAAACCTGCTTTTCTCCATGTCGGGGTCAGGTTGGGTTTCGGGTCGTGTCAAGAATTGCTGCCCCTGGGCGAGATGCATCATATTTTGTAATTTGATGCATAATATTTTGTAACTCAGGAGAACTCATCCCAAAAGACTAGTCTGATGGGAGAGAGAGCCCACTTGGGTTATAAACCCCGCATTGGTTGCCCGTACAACCATACCTTGCAATGGGTTCCGTCCATAACAATGTGCCAACTTTTCAAGAAAATACAAACCAATGTTAGATCTCAAAATTAATAAGTATCCAAACCTGAAACAACTAAAGGATAACTTACAAACACAAACAAAAGAATGCACATCTCACCCTATATTTCAAAACCCTAAATTAATAATAAGTACTGAACCATCAAACCAGCCCTAAATTTAATAATATCTGATACAACACACCGAATTAAGAAGAAACTTTAAATAAAAACTATAATTAGTTAGGAATTTACATACCCGATTTAGAGATTTAACCGATTATTGAAGAACAATCACTTTCGCTTTATGATATGCAGCTCGATTGATTCACTCTGTTATAATTCACTGTCAGTGATCCAATATTATTTTATTATTATATTATAAAACTTTTAGCAGTATTTACAGGAAATGCCCTAAGCTTTTATTTAAATACATAACGGTCCCTCTCGGGACTGTACCGGTACTGAAAGCACAAATCCCAAAAATCATCAAAATGGGTACCGGTAATGAAATAACTCGATATGGTACGGTATTCAAAGGTAAAAAGTGCGTAAAATACCGTACCGAAACAAAAGTACCGATCCACCTCCCAAAAATCATCAAAATGGGTACCGGTAATGAAATGGCTTCATACGGTACGGTATTCAAAGGTAAAAAGTGCATAAAATACCGTACCGTACCGAACCAAAAGTACCGATCCACCAAAAATGTTACGTGTCAAACTAGAAAAGGGGCTATAGTGTAATTATTTGATAGTATAAGGGTATCATTTGTCAGTTGAGTTGTATACATAAAAAAACTTGTAGGGGACAATGAACCGATTGATGAATTGAGATTACTTGTTCTTGTATTTGTGTTCTTCTTCTCTTTATCGATATTTTGCTTGATTACCAATTGTGTTCGTATCAGAAAAGCGCAAAAATGGGTACCAAAATTCGTTCGGTAGAGTACGGTTCGGTATTGGTATTCCTAAGATCAAATACGAGGAGGGCGGAGGGTGGGATGAGAAAAGTCTTACCTTTACCCTAGGGATAGAGATGTTGCTTCCATACCCCCACTCTAGGACAAACATAATATAATAAATATATAAATAGACAGCTAGCACTTAAAAGTAGCATAGAAGAATCTAACAATATATAGAGTTATAGACATAAATGCATGAAGGCAGACACAACCAATGACGGCTCTTGAACGAAAAACCTTGAGGGGCTCAATTCATAAAAAGAAATTTTCGGTAAAATTTACGCTACAAAGCGAAAAGGCCGGGGGTTGGTGCTTCGTTTGGCCCGTAAGAAGATCCGCTAGTGGACATAACTCAAAAGTCTCCCTAAAGTGTAGAAAATCCTACACCTCTAATAACAAAGCAAAGACACGGATGTACCATCTCCTAAAATTCATCATATCTCAAGATTATTCAAAGTTAACAAATTCATACAACATTGTTGTTTATTTGAATATGACAAACATAGATGGATCACATGTTCTTGCTTTACAAGGCAAAGTAGCTACTGATCTTGAAAAATCTGCCTAAGTTTCAATAAACTGTGAAGGTTTTGAACTTTGATCATTGCATTCATATATACATGGCTTGAAAGTTGAAGCTAAGATTTTCAATGAAATCTCGGAATCGCATAATAATCATCGGCCACACTCGCCCCGTATGGCACGCCCACCATCATCACCACTATCGACTCAAGGTTATCGAAACTGTTTGTCCGAGATTTGTTGCTTTTTAGCTTAGTTTTAGCATCCCTAAGCTTTTTCTCAAGCATGACCACCTTCTCAGATGAACTTTTAAGCTCATTACTAGTCTGCGTTAGCCTCTTCGCTTTAGCTTCAGCATTCTCAGCCCTTTGTTCCGCCTCAGCAATTCGTTTTTTCAAATCTTTAATCATCTTATCCGTCGTCTCAGCAGTTTTTTGAATTTCAGAGGCCGGTTTTGTAAGACGAGGTTGTAAAATCTTGATCTTACCCATCAAGTCTTCTGAAATTCCCATTAGTATCTCGGATGAGTGATCCGCTTCATACAACTTTTCCAAGGTGACTGCAGTTTCTTCTTCTGCTAAAATAACTTCTTGCTCTGTAGCATGCAGCCTCATTGTCAAAGCTTCTTCGATTTGAGTTGACTCGGACACCCTCTTCTCGAACTCTATTTCTCGTTCCAATGATTTCTCAAGCATCCTTAAGATATGTCTCTGATGTTCCACAGTATGCAAGTTCATCTTTTCTTTCAGTTCAGGAAGCTCATTGTTGCATGTGGCCTCAGAATCATTGTCTGTACCTAAAAACATATTAGTTCTAAAAAGCAAGCCAACCGCCCAGGGCCAGACCTAGCTTGAAGCTAGGTGCCGCGTCCGTTGCTACTCAACTTCGCGCGCGTAGTGGAAAATTTGTTTTTTTTTTTTTTTACGATATTTGGAAAATGTTACTACTAAAATAAAAAACGTTACTATTGAAATTAATTTCTAGATCCGCCACTGCAACCGCCGACCCCCCCCCCCCCCCCCTAAAAAACATCTAGGCACATAAAGATAAAGAATGTAAAATGAAGATCTTACGAGTTTCTCCACCATAAAATCTTGAAACGTTCTTCTCAAACATAGCAGCCCGCGTTTTCAATTCTAAAACCTGATCCATAGAATGCTGCAATGATTTTTCTGAATCGCGCAACTTATCTTCCTGTTCCATGGAAGCATCTCCCAAAATTTTGCTTGAAGATATAAACTCCTGCATATTACTTTTGTCTGACAGAAACTCGGATATATGAGTTTCCAACACTCGTACCTCAGAATTCAGAAAACCGGACAAAAAATCAAACTCGAGTGCTTTGACTTCCAGGTCATTCATATTTGTCTTCGTATCTGATACAAAGGCCTCGAATCCACCCTCTATGGTTTCCATATGCATCAGGAGTAAGTTCAAGTTGGCTAACTTCTCGCAAATGCATGCCATATCCAGCTCGAATCTCGTAACAACCTCTCCAACACTTTCTAGCTCTTGAAATGTATCTGCAACAGAAGAAGTCCTTCTCGACATGGTTCTATAGAACTCAGATTCTGGTCTGCATGAATAGACCGATCCAGCAGCTGAAGACGGCTCATAACCAAAGTGCATATCCATTTTCAGTTGTATGAGATCAACTCAAACCTGAAAATATAAACTTGTAAATTTTCACCCACTGAAAAAACACTCAAAAGCGTGTATCAACTTTAAAAAACGCAATAAGAGGGTGTTTGGGATTGAGTTTCAAAACAACTTATTGACTTATTGGCTTTTTCAAGAAGCCAATAAGTCAATAAGTTGTTTGTGTAACCCAAAAGCACTTTATGTTTTGACTTTTAGCTTTTGGCTTTTAAGGATGGAAAAACTGTTTTTGAAAAGTTATAAATCCTGGCTTTTGGCTTTTGACTTTTGGAAAAAAAATTACAAATTTACCACCCATACAACCAATATTCACAATAAGTTAAGCAAAACACTTAAAAAAACAACAATTTATTGACTTTTTGACGTTTCTCATCCGAAAAGCTAATCCAAACACTTTTTTTTAAAACTCCTTTTCAAAAAGTCATAAGCCAATAAGCACTTTTGACCAAAAGCACTTTTGCATTTCCAAACTCAATCCCAAACACCCTCTAAACTGATAAGTTATTTATGAAGAAACAAACGCTGTTACATATATCTGATACAATATCAAATTATTATGTTGCCTGTCGGGCCGATTTCATATATCGTCTGACCCGAGATCCTAACTTTAAGAAATGTTTGGTTACTTGTCCTACAACTTGTTTTCAAACTAGGTCTTTCAATATAGATTTTGAGTACGATCGTGAACTTCTAAGAATCCGTACCAAATAAATAAGCAACTAGTTGCGCTACATGTCACAATTCTATGAGCCCAAGATTCTTTTTTCCGCTATACTTATTTCACCCCTTTGTATTGTCTTTCGTCGCTTAAAAAAGTTAATCATACGTGATACGTTATCTCAAATTATCGTTTTATAATTCCTAAATCTTCATTGCGTACTATATAATATTTCCTTTATTCAACCTGATACATTTTCTTTTTTAACCTAGTTTAACGATAAATATTAACGATAAATAACCAAATAACGGTGTCACATTTTTGCAATAACACCTTTATCAATTATGAAATTAGGCCAAACTAATTGTTACAGCCTACAAATTAACAAAAATCATCAGGCACCTTCATAAACATACAACAGCAATCAAAATTAAAATATAGAGCGATACGGACAAAATTTAAATCAGAGTTTCGACATTTTGTGATCTAAATGATCGATTGTGTTATAAATTAAGTAACATAACATATAGAATGAAGATCTTATGTAACAAAAACATACCTAAATCGGAAATTTATTGAAAATTACTGAATTATGGAATGAGAGATTGATTTTTTTTTTTTTTGGTTGAATGAATCTGTTGGTGTTTTAACAGCCAAAGGCGCGGGACCGTTTCCTTTTCAATATTTACGGAAATGACCTTTGGTTTTCTAAAACTTTTGCTTACACACTCTTTTTTATTATTTTCTTAACGGTTTAAATTACACAAAATATGTGTTAGACGAGGTTCGAACCCTTGACCTCAATGATACCAACACCTTAACTTTGATGCATAAATACTCCTTAGACTAAACCCAATGCAACGCATTTGAGGTGCATTTGTGACATGGATGATGAGTTAGAATAGAGAGAGAATTTAGAAATTCTTGGCTAAGGCCATGTGTAGTGGAGGGTCTTTATGCAAGACTTCATATAAAAAGAGTGTAGTGGTAGGGCTTTATGGGGGGTTTTATGATACGGTGAGTTTTTTTATAAAAATAATGATTTTTTTATGGTTTGATTGGGTGTAGAAGAATGTGGGTGTATTAAATGAAGAAAGAGAAAAAAAGGAAAGAGAGTTATTAGCGAGATGATATAGCTAAAATTTTTATAAAAAATATTTTTTTAACGGCAAACCACTTTATATTTATGTATAAAGAGTCAGTAAGAGGCTGAAAAACAAACAAAACACAACACGAACAAAACCCCAAACACTAAAGACAGCCCAAAACATCAAAATTTAGCCAGCTGACCTAGGAAGGGCTAGGAATCTTAGCCCTATTACAGACCCAGACAAAACTATCTTCCTTGATGAGCTCCACCAATCTTCTCGAGGGAATGATTTAAACGAGACTTCAAAAACCATAGCGTTCCTTGCAAGCCATAGCCTCCAAACGGAGGGGGTAAAACCCTTCAAGCATTTGGTAGAGTAATGGAAGCAGCTTTTTTACTTTATTTTTTTTCACTAGATTTTTATTTTTATTATTCATTGTTATAATATTTTATTACTACAATTTCTTTTGAGCATATTTTAGTTTTCGCTTATGACTTTTAACTACGATGTTCTATAAAATTCTTAATATGTTATTACGGCATGCTTATTTATATCAACATCTAGATATAAATTTTAGTAAAGGTCGAATTATGAAGAGTAGTGTACAAGTGATTGAAGCACACACGTACATGTCATCAAAACTACATCACTGTTTAGTTTAGTTTTCTTTTATATAAATTGCCGTTGTTTACCTTTTTTGTTATTTCAGCAAATATAAATATTACATTTTATAAAATTTTGAATATACCGTTGTGATGTGCTTATTATTATCTGCAATTCGATAAAAGATTAATTAAAAAAGGTCATGTATATTTTTTTTGTCTTTACCAGTAACGAACCGAACTAATACCGTATGAAGCAACATCGGTACTAGTGTTGTATTTATTTTTATGGTTTTGTTAACGTGGCGGTACAAATTTGTTGCAAACGAATTGTATTTGAAATAAAGTACTTTTCGTGATATCCTAAGTTATAGCAAATCGGTACCATGTCTTGAAGGACCCCCAATTTTTATTTAGTGATTTTCATGTTTGAATCAACGTCCACACTAACAAACATCTCAAGTGAGTACGATCTATCTTTACTTTTTTAGGTATTTCTTATTTTTTTAAGTATTTAATTGGGACACCTAAAATTTATACTAGAATGCTCACCCCTTTTTTTTATTTAAGTAGAGGCCAATGGTTTAGTTGAATTTTGATACCAAAAGGTGTCAATGTTTTTTTTTTTTTTTTTTTTTTTTTTAACGGCAAATTTTTACTCCTTGTAGGATTTGAACCCATGATCTCCCCCTTAGGTGTTCCTAGAAGCTTTGCTTCTACCATTGAACCACCAACCCCAATGGCCAAAAGGTGTCAATGTTAAGTTACAGTTTCACTCACTAACTATAAATAATACACGTCTCTATCCTATTAAATTTTTCTTTAATAACTTTTTTCGGTAACTTAAATTTTTTTTTGAATACACATTTGTGGTTAAGTTTTTTTTCTTGACGCTCCTATATAAATTCTTGGGCTTTAGTTCCCATCTCAACAAGGGGTTTGAGTTGGGGGGTTTGAGTTGGGCCTAAAATATAAAGTTGGTTTATCTCAAATCTTAATGGCTAGTTCAATCTACAAGTTCATGAGTTTGATTTGTAATAGAACTAGTTTTTTACCGTGTCGCGCGCTGCATCGACAATTTAGCGTTTACGGTTGCATTACATGTGTTACGATAATGACATTAACTACGGCAAAGCAGCCCTTACGTGTTGGCAAGTTGTTCATCTGTTTCCTACTTTGTTACACACACTAAGATAATATTAGTGTTCGACTTTGTTACCCGCTTGAAAAATATTATAATAGTATTTATAAAACGTACATTGCTAGCAGTGATGCAACACTTTTTATGTTGAGGACATTTGTCTCTTTTAATCGGAACACATGGTTATAATTATTTTTCACCGCACATTGTGGCGGATACATGATTTTCGTTGCTGTTCGTAAACAACCGAAGAATACATTTACAACCCGTATGGGCCTAATCTGACTAAAAGTTGTCGCGTAATCAAATCGGTTGGTGACCCCGTGTTCAGTGGGAATAGGGCCGTTTAAAAAATGCACCCAACAATACCCATGATTTGTTTTTTTAAACATAAATTCTTCACATTATGAGTCAATTTATCATTTATTAATTTGGATGCTTATGACCACATCGATATATTATATGCACATAGGCACATGTTATTTTCCATTAAACTCATTATCTTCATGTTACCACAGAAGCAAAACCACCCTCAGTCTACAATCTACGATACCACCCACCTCTTTCTCTCTAAAACCCAACAACAGTCAACACCACCACCGCCACCGCTCCTCCCTCTCTCTCTCTATCTCTCTAAAAAACCGTGGCCGACACCATCATCACTCTCTAAAAACACCGTCCCCATCCATGGGTTTTAGGTAAGGGACGGGTTTGTTAATAACTTGATGACTCGAGATCGGCCTTCAATCTAAGAGATCTAGCCGGAAACAGGGCATGCAGGACGAATCAAACTAATGTCGCCGGCCGCCGGCCCCGCCGCCGACGCCGACACACGACGGGTTACGGTGGAGGACCAGTCACCACCGTTGATGGGTTTCCTTCTCAGCACGGTGGATTTCGGCGTTCAAACAATGATTTTCGATGGGTTGCGACGGAGGACACATGCCTCGTTTGTGGCGGCTTCCCGATTCGGCCAAAATTCAAAAGCTTTGCCTGAAACCGTCACCACTGTTGAACCTTCTGCCTCTGATTCGAGGTTGTTGTGCAGAAGTTAGAGAGATAGAAATAATTAAATGACGAACACAGCCGCAACAGCAGAAGAAAATTACAAAATTTGCCACCCGAACTGTAGCTGTGACACCCGGCAAATTCTGGTTAACAACGTTGTCTAGATGAAAGTCTACCTTAGCGAGTCACGCGTATATTGTACTTAACTGGGTTAGTTAAGTCGGGTTATGGTTCGGGAACTATCGGTTTAGTCTAGAAGATCATTGGATGTTGGTCTAGAGATTCATTAGATGTCGGTCCTTAACCAAGTGTACAAACTGTGACGATTTGTAGGATCGTCAGGGCATACGGAACATACAAGTCTCGAGTCCCGGGAATTGGGGAACGAGTGTGAATATGTGTATTTACATGTGTTATGTGTTTACAATCATTATGTGACTTGTCGGTATGTGAATATGTGTTAACATATGTTAAAACGGGGTTTAACGCGCAAAACACACGGAACAGGCCCCTATAGGCGATTAGGATAGCCCAATTGCCTATAGGAGGGACGAGTGGGGGACCTTAGGGGTGAGTAGGGACTAATTGCATGACTGTTCATGCGATTAGGCCCCAATTGCATGGACTTACATGCGATTAGGCTCCCTAATCGCGTGTAAAGGCTGCATAATCGCTAGTTACGTGCTGGACGACTAAAAACGACTATAAATACCATACTTGACCTCATAAACTTCATTATACAAACCCTAGTCGTCCCATAACCTGCCCCAACACACACACAACCTCTGGAACGCGATTTTTGATCAAAACACAAGGTTTCAAGCTTAATCCATCATTCTTTCACAAATCTAAGGTTTGGCTTCCATCCATGAATCTTTATAAACGTTTTTAATCAATCCCTAATGGTCCAGACCTGTTCTAAAACGGAAAAGCTTTCTGAAAATCATTAATAAGTGTTGATTAATCGGATTTTAACTAGTATACATGTGTTATGTGTGTTTATGATTAGAAAGCTAGGGTTTTTAGGATTCTAGATGAATGAGTGACATGTTATTATGTTAGATCAGAAGAATAATGATATTATGATGATAAAAATCTGAGTAACTGATTATTAGGGTGATAGTTACGCATGTTAGTGTGATGTTGCATGCTATGTGAATGGTGTTTGGAATACGTGATTGCATGCAGGGCTGATAATACGAGGCAAAACGAAGGATTTTGGTTTAAACATGTTTAGAATAGTTGTTGGAATGATATTGGATGGTTACACACGTTCTGGGTCTGATTTGGAGCGTTAAACGCGCGAAAAACCGGAACAGCAAGGTTACAGGCGATTAACAACCCTAATCGCCTATGTTAGAGGCGATTAGGAGGCCAATCGCCCATCTTTCATGCGATTAGGCCCCAATCGCTAGTTTTTACATACAATCAGCCCTAAATGCTAGTTTTTACATTGCGATTAGCCTTCCTAAATGCCAGTTGACCAACCTAAATGCTAGTTGACTTTTCCTAATCGCGTGTACTGCTGCTGTAAGTATAAATTAGCATTCCGAGACCCGATTTGACATGTAGGAACATGCTAGGAACCCCGTAACATATCTAATAACTGGTAACATATGTTTGATGTAATTCGGTGATACGTGAACTATGTGCTAAAACTTGTTGTGCGTTAACGTATGTTAAGTGTGATTGCATGATTGCATGTTTGAGAGCGTAAACATAACACGGGGAGTCTCGGGTCAACAATGGGATGTCGAGTCTTGTACTTTGGGTCAGTTAAACAGTCACGGTGTTTTCAAACGAACTTGGTTATGGTCTGGACATTTAGGGACTAATTAACCTGCGGGTTATTAGTCTAAGTACTTGTAACTGTCATATGTTAGGTCGCCGCTTTACGGGACTAGCATAGCAGCTGAGTTTACTCGGGTTAAGGAGTAACGCAACTTAAGGTGAGTTTACGGCCCCTCTTTTAAACTGGTTTCATACTTTCGGGGGAGAAAACATGTGTTAAAACGATTATTTGGTAACTACTGTCATACTATGGGTTTCTATTGTGTACTACACGATCTTTGGAAGTCCCGGGGGGAACCATGAATGTGCGGGTTTGCACAACGGGGAAATGTGAATAGCGCTATTGGGAGTGACCAACCCCGCTCGTCGGCTTGGAGGGCCGGGCGAGTGCATATTGTCTCAAACAGGAACAACTGGTTTACTTTTCGGGCACAACATCTGGTATGCGTGTTAGTAATGGTTTTCCAATCGTGGTAGTAACAAAACATACGCCTAGCTAACGTACACTGGTTTTCGATTTGTTATAGTATGGACAGGTGGACTTGGTACTTGAATTACAAAACCTGTAAACTCACCAGCATTTTTGTGCTGACGTAAACTTTTACATGTTTTCTCAGGTCGCTAAGGTAACACTACTGGACTAGGGCGCACGCGTCTGCACGGCGTCTAGTTAGAGTCGCATGGTTTTCATATGTTGAACATTTGGTTACTTTGAGCTACTGTTTTGAATAAGCTTCCGCTGTAAACGGGGATTTTAAACTATGTTTTGAAATTGCATTATATTCATTTAGACTTGTTTATTGTGATCGTTCGTTTGGATCCTGGTTTGTCATGCGCCTCGCGGTAAAACTCCGCAAGTGGATTTTGAGGGTGTGACAGATTGGTATCAGAGCCAATGGTTATAGTGAACTAGGACTGCATGTAGAGTCTAGTCTATAGCCGAGTTGCACACACTAGACGATCACATGGTACTAAACATTAAGGTGGTTTACGTATGGTCTTGTCGGGGTGTCTCTAAATCATTTGGTCTTTCTACGTTACATCATCCGTTCTAACCTAGGTCGGGTTACTTGCTTTCTAGGCAGTGTAGTATATTGGAGTGAATCGTGTGCTCTTGAGATTTGTCCAAGGCTCGGACTTCTCCCTTTCGTACTCCAATAGAAATACTTGCCATAAACTACCGTAGTATTACGGTGTATAGCTAAGAGTCTATGTTCGGTGATTCGAACTTTGAACTAGGAGAACACTTGGAGGACCATGTAGAGCGGTTTATCATTTTGGGTGCACACAAAATCATAAACCGAAATGCATGGAAGCCCTGATGAGCTCTGGGTTTGAAGGGATAGTCCTGGATTGGATCTAGCTTTGATCTTGTGAACATTAGTGGTTATCTTTATCTGCGAAACTAAATTTTCTCGTTCTTTCTGCCAGAATCATGTCTGGAGTACGAGGAGGACGTGGAGGTGGTCGCAATGGTGGACGTGGTGGTGGACGCGGTGGTGCTGGTGGTCGTGGAGGTATTAACCTATCGCAGGCTGATCTGAACAACTTGCTCCAAGCTGCCTTCCAGTTAGGGCACAATGGTGCTGGTAAGTTGATTTATCCATTTTCTTTGCCTCAAAAGTGAACCTTGTTCACATTCTTCGTGGTTTCTCATGCGTTTCATTTCAGGTGGCCCTGTTAACCCACCCCCACCCATGTGTACCTACAAGATGTTTCGGGACTGTAAGCCCCAGGAATTCTCTGGCACTGAGGGTGCGGTGAGCTTGCTTAGGTGGCTGGAGAAAGTGGAGTCAGTGTTTCTGATGTGTAACTGTCTCCCAGAAGATCGGGTTAAGTATGCTGCTGCGTTATTCCAGGATGTTGCATTGACTTGGTGGAATAACATCACCCAGAATATGGGTATTGGGGAGGCGTATGCTATGCCTTGGGAGAATTTTGTGCAGCTGCTGAAGCGTGAATACTGTCCGAGGGAAGAGGTGCAGAAGCTAGAGCACGAGGTGTGGAACCTCAAGATGTCTGGGTCTGAAATTGAGAAGTATACTGTGAGGCGTAACGAATTGGCAGTGCTGTGTCCTGATCTGCATGTGCCAGAGTACAGGAGGATTGAACATTATATCTCGGGGTTAGTACCGGAAATTGCAGGGTTAGTGGCTGCGGGAAATCATCCTACGTATGCAGAGGTGGTCCGATCGGCTCATAGGATGACCAATTTGAAGGTGAATGAGGGTATTTTGCCTGGTAAGGGTTCGACTGTTAAGGCTCCAGAGAATAACAAGCGCAAGTGGGAAAATGACGGGAAGGGACCTGGGCCAGCACAGCAGAATAAGAGGTTCGACAATGGGGGTTCTTCTTCTTCTTCGGGTAACAAACAGGGTGGTTATGCGGGGAAACTGCCCAAATGTAACAAGTGTGGACGTCACCATCAAGGGAACTGCGACAGTAACCGTTGTCATCGCTGCCAGCGAACAGGGCATTATGCTAAAGATTTTCGGGTTACACTTCCATCGACCCAGGCTCCGACTACTAACTCAGCTTCGACTACTCAAGGGACTACGGGAAGACAAGGATGTTACAATTGTGGTGAGACCGGGCATTACAAGAAGGATTGCCCAAAACTGAAGCAGGGTGGAAACAACGGAAATGGGAACAACGGGGGCGGTGGCAGGAATGCACGCGCCTTCGTCATTGAAGCCGCTGAGGCTAGACAGGACCCCGACACAGTTATCGGTACGTTCCTTCTCAATAATCGTTCTGTTAGTGTGTTATTTGATTCTGGTGCCGACAAGAGTTTTGTATCCACGGAAGTTAGTCGACTGCTAGATGTAGTACCCGTACCATTAGAGACTACGTATATTATTGAGCTGGCTGACGGTAAAAAGATTGAAGCTACTAGTGTCCTTCGGGAGTGTCAATTAGAGTTGTCGGGTTTATCGTTCCCCATCGACCTTATGCCGGTACCATTGGGTAGTTTTGACGTTGTGGTAGGAATGGATTGGTTGTCTTTGTATCGCGCGGAGATTGTCTGTTACGATAAGGTTATTCGGATTCCTCTCCCTGATGGAGAATTCCTTTCTGTGTACGGTATCAAGGGTGGCGTTTCGCTAAACATCATCTCTAGCATGAAAGCCCTTAAGTGTCTTCGAAAGGGTTATCCAGCCGTTTTGGCACTTTTATCTGTTTCCTCTGGTGATGAGAAAAAGATCGACGATATTCCAGTGGTACGCGACTTTCCTGATGTTTTTCCCGATGATTTATCTGGCCTTCCTCCCCATCGTCAAGTCGAGTTCGGTATTGATCTTGTACCAGGGGCTGCTCCTATTGCTCGGGCCCCCTACCGTCTTGCACCTCCCGAGATGCAGGAATTGTCTAGTCAGTTACAGGAACTCTTGGACAAGGGTTTCATCAGGCCAAGTTCTTCCCCTTGGGGAGCCCCGATTCTTTTTGTTAAGAAGAAGGATGGAAGTTTCCGATTGTGTGTAGACTACCGAGAACTGAACAAATTGACCGTCAAGAACCGTTATCCTCTTCCACGTATTGATGATCTATTCGACCAGCTCCAGGGTTCTAGTTATTATTCCAAGATTGACTTGAGATCCGGTTATCACCAGTTGCGGGTAAGGGAAGCTGACGTTGCAAAGACTGCCTTTCGTACACGTTATGGCCATTTCGAATTCTTGGTCATGCCTTTCGGTCTCACGAACGCACCGGCGGTTTTCATGGACTTGATGAACCGCGTTTGCAAACCATATCTGGACAAATTCGTCATTGTGTTTATTGATGACATTCTGATCTACTCTAAGAGCGAGACCGAACACGAGGAACATCTGCGGTTAGTTTTGGAACTCTTGCGACGGGAACAACTTTACGCCAAGTTCTCAAAGTGTGACTTTTGGTTACGCGAAGTTCAGTTCCTAGGACATGTGGTTAATGAACTAGGAATTCATGTCGATCCAGCTAAGATCGAAGCGATCAAGGACTGGGGAGCACCAAAGACGCCAACTGAGGTGCGACAATTCCTAGGCCTTGCGGGCTACTATCGTCGTTTCATTCAGGGTTTCTCGAAGATCGCTCAACCCTTGACCACTCTCACGCAGAAGGATAGAAAATTCGACTGGGGTGAACCACAAGAGTCAGCATTTGAGGAACTAAAGTCTAAACTTTGTTCTGCTCCTATTTTGTCTTTACCTGAAGGCCCTGATGATTTTGTTGTTTACTGTGATGCTTCTATTCATGGTCTCGGTTGCGTGTTGATGCAACGCGAGAAGGTGATTGCGTATGCCTCTCGTCAACTCAAGGTGCACGAGAAGAACTACACCACCCATGACTTGGAGTTGGGTGCCGTGGTATTCGCGTTGAAAATATGGAGACATTACTTGTACGGTACCAAATGCACCATCTACACCGATCACAAGAGTCTCCAACATATTTTCGACCAACAACACTTGAACATACGGCAGCGTCGTTGGATTGAACTTCTGAACGACTATGATTGTGCCATTAAGTACCATCCTGGCAAGGCGAATGTTGTAGCAGACGCCTTGAGCAGGAAGGAATCGACTAAACCTCGTCGCGTTCGGGCGTTGCAGCTCACCATTCATTCATCTCTACCTGATCAACTCCGTTCTGCTCAGTTGGAAGCTTTGAAGGAGGAAAACCTTAAAGCTGAAACTATGCACGGTGCCGACAAGCACCTCGAGCGAAGGCCTGATGGCCTGCACTACTTCGCAGAACGCATATGGGTTCCTTTATTTGGGGGACTACGGGAGCTTGTCCTTGATGAGGCTCATAAGTCCCGGTATTCTATTCATCCTGGTTCGGATAAGATGTACCAAGATCTGAAGGTGCTTTACTGGTGGCCAAACATGAAGTCGGATATAGCCTCATACGTGAGCAAATGCTTGACCTGTGCTAAGGTCAAGGTGGAATACCAAAAACCGTCGGGTCTCTTACAACAACCTGAAATTCCGGAATGGAAATGGGAACGGATTACCATGGATTTTGTCACACAACTTCCTAAATCACCAAGCGGGAACGACAAGATATGGGTGATTGTCGATCGGTTGACGAAATCAGCCCATTTTCTTGCTATTAAGGAGACCGACACCATGGATCGTTTGGCTCGTCTTTATTTGAAGGAAGTTGTTTCTAGGCACGGGGTGCCAGTTTCGATTATCTCGGATCGTGATTCCCATTTTACTTCTCACTTCTGGAAGTCTTTGCACAAGGCTTTGGGTACCCAACTAGACATGAGTACGGCTTATCATCCACAGACTGACGGTCAGAGTGAGCGTACGATTCAGACTTTGGAAGACATGCTGCGGGCATGTGTAAACGATTTTGGCAAGGGTTGGGAAGCTCATCTACCGTTAGTAGAATTCTCGTACAATAACAGTTATCACACGAGCATCAAGGCGGCTCCGTTCGAGGCACTGTACGGACGGAAATGCCGTTCTCCTCTTTGTTGGGCTGAAGTGGGTGAGAGTCAACTCACTGGGCCTGAACTAGTGTACGAAACTTCGGAAAAGATCGTACAGATTCGTAACCGGTTGGCAGCGGCACGGGATCGGCAAAAGAGTTATGCTGATCAGCGTCGCAAACCATTGGAATTCCAAGTTAATGACAAAGTACTTCTAAAAGTCTCACCGTGGAAGGGCGTCATACGCTTTGGGAAGCGTGGCAAACTCAACCCACGGTATGTCGGACCATTTACGATCCTGGAACGGATTGGACCGGTGGCATACCGTCTTGATTTACCGACGGAGCTCGGTAACGTACATAACGTCTTCCACGTGTCAAACTTGAAGAAGTGTCTGGCTGACGAGTCTCTCATCGTTCCACTGGAAGAGATCAAGGTTGATGATCGTCTTCGGATTGTGGAAGAACCTGTGGAGATTCTGGATTACAAGATTCGTAGCCTACGTCACAGCAAGATTCGTATCGTTAAGGTTCGGTGGAACTCGAACCGGGACCAGAGTATACGTGGGAACGGGAGGATCAGATGAAGTCTAAATATCCTCATCTCTTTCCTAAGGAAGCGTTCAAGTCGAGATATGTCTCTTCTGCAGCTGAATGAATCTTGGGGCGAGATTCCTTTTAACGTGGGGATGATGTGACAACTCGGGTAAATCTCTCTTTTGGTTTCTATCTTTTGTCTGTTCCCTTCGTTATTTCTTTTGTTCTTTTGGTACTTGTGCAATTTTCGGGACGAAAATTCTTTTAACGTGGGGATGATGTGACACCCGGCAAATTCTGGTTAACAACGTTGTCTAGATGAAAGTCTACCTTAGCGAGTCACGCGTATATTGTACTTAACTGGGTTAGTTAAGTCGGGTTATGGTTCGGGAACTATCGGTTTAGTCTAGAAGATCATTGGATGTTGGTCTAGAGGTTCATTAGATGTCGGTCCATAACCAAGTTTACAAACGGTGACGATTTGTAGGATCGTCAGGGCATACGGAACATACAAGTCTCGAGTCCCGGGAATTGGTGAACGAGTGTGAATATGTGTATTTACATGTGTTATGTGTTTACAATCATTATGTGACTTGTCGGTATGTGAATATGTGTTAACATATGTTAAAACGGGGTTTAACGCGCAAAACACACGGAACAGGCCCCTATAGGCGATTAGGATAGCCCAATCGCCTATAGGAGGGGAGAGTGGGGGACCTTAGGGGCGAGTAGGGACTAATTGCATGACTGTTCATGCGATTAGGCCCCAATTGCATGGACTTACATGCGATTAGGCTCCCTAATCGCGTGTAAAGGCTGCATAATCGCTAGTTACGTGCTGGACGACTAAAAACGACTATAAATACCATACTTGACCTCATAAACTTCATTATACAAACCCTAGTCGTCCCATAACCTGCCCCAACACACACACAACCTCTGGAACGCGATTTTTGATCAAAACACAAGGTTTCAAGCTTAATCCATCATTCTTTCACAAATCTAAGGTTTGGCTTCCATCCATGAATCTTTATAAACGTTTTTAATCAATCCCTAATGGTCCAGACCTGTTCTAAAACGGAAAAGCTTTCTGAAAATCATTAATAAGTGTTGATTAATCGGATTTTAACTAGTATACATGTGTTATGTGTGTTTATGATTAGAAAGCTAGGGTTTTTGTAACACCCCAACCGATGGCGGAAACATCGGGATGTCACGTATTGATGATTGTTCAGTAGCTCATGGTGAATAATAAATTTCATTGAATAATTTAAGTAAGTTACATACAATTGCTCTAAGATTTTGTACATCAAATTGAATAAAACTATACACATATCTTCAAGCATCAATTCAAATCTTCAAGCAAATAGAACCTGAAACATGTTAATTTGAAAATATTTTGGGTCAACAAAAGTTGGTGAGAATTACATAGGTTTTTGATAATTGAATAAAAATGATGTGCAATTCATGTGTCATGTCAATCTAGTCCATATGTGAGAACATACTAGAAATAAATCGAGTGCATAATCAACCCTGATGACTGTTATAAAATGATACATACCATACGCTCATGGTCCAATATGTTATACGATAACAAACACCCACGCTACCTTTGTAGGAGGCACGTATCCGGGTGGGATTGTCAGTCCAATAGATCTATCAATGTATACCGCCGGCTGATCAATGTTAATGATTATGCTAGAATGGTGCTTATTCTAATCATGCTCAAGACATAATGCAACATAGAAAACACATAGACACATTGATGATTGAATTGCAATGATGATGTTATAAACATGTTTCACCCCAAAAATGGTGATAAATAGAAAAGGGGCTATGTAAAACTCACCTTAGCAAAATGTTATGTCTCGTAAAAAAAAATAGAATAATGTGTTGTGAATGTATGCGAGGCGAATCCCAAAGACTCAACAATGTAGCTAGTCCAAATTGAAGAAAACGAAAAAGAAAGAATATCAAGCTTCCAATTCGCCAATTACAAGAGCTTATAATCAAAGCTTCAATTTGTAGAAGTAATAGACTATAGAAGAAAGGTATGAGGGAAAGTTTAATCGGATTGAAACAATCGATTTAGAGGTGCAAAGTATAATGGGTCATAGGTGGGTTTTTATACTAGTTTTGGAGTCAATTAGCCATTAAAATTGGTCAACACCATAAAGTAAGGTTTTATGATGAATTGACTATTTGACTAAGACTTTGACTAGGACTTTGACTATTTGACTCAAGGCTTTATTTAAAAAAAAAATCTTGTATGTGAAAAAAAAAAGAATTTAGAATCATATTATTATTATTATTATTTATATACATTTATGTATGTATATAAGTTGTGAGTTAGGATAAATAAAGACTTAGGCACATTTGTATAATATTAATGATAAAGGTGTAATAAAGTATATATATATATATAAGGGCGTTTTATGTATTAAAATTTTGGGGAAAATTTTGCGATGTTACAGTCTCCCCTACTTTTAGGAAATTCGTCCCGAAGTTTATTGAAAACACAGGGTTGAAGGTGATTGGGTAGAAATTAGGACAAGGGTGGTTTGGGAAGTTTCGAGTTAAGGCATGACATAAATTTATAGGTAACAGAATAATTTGGGTAAGGGTTTTGATATGTGTGAGTTTTAAGGGTTGGATTAGGTTCATCTGAAATAGCAAGGAGAATTAGAATCTTAAGTTTTAGGACTCCTAAAAGAAATGCATGAGTTGATTGACTATAGAAAGACTAAATGAACTACCAGGTAACTAGAGTTTATAATTGGTTATTTACTGAAAACCTTGATAGAATTTCACACTACCTTAACGTACATGTAAATTCATGATTACGTTCCGGACCGCAATCACCAATTTACCTTACATTAAAGTTTTGCGTCCTTCTATATCTCTACCGATTGTTGAGCAGGTCCGATAGCCTCCACCAGTCGTGGAGTAGGTTGTAGGGCCTCTCCCGACTGTTGAAAAGGCATAATGACCTCTACCAATCGTTGAGTAGGTTCGATAGCCTCCACCAGTCGTGGAGCAGGTTGTAGGGCCTCTCTCGACTGTTGAAAAGGCATGATGAACTCTATTAAGTGCAGCATTTATTATACACATAGGTTGCAAATTGATAACATGTTTATGCAAGCAAGTATAACAAGCACAATATATGAGTTGTAGTTGTATAGATTTATATAATTAGTTCACATTCAAACAATCATGCACCATGTAACAACTCTCAGACAAATATTTTATTACTTGAATCAAATAGCGTCAATACATAGAATAAAAGCAACCAATAGTCAAATGGTGAGACTTACGGTTAGGTAGCTGGAGGATCTTGATCTCTGTTTAGTTTAGGGCATCGGTTACGGAAGTGATTTGGGTAATGAATGTTCAATAAGATATGGGTTGAATGAAGGGCAATGGGGTAATATAAGGAATGTAATCATTTATTCATTTAATTAAAACGAATAAACGAAAACGTTGACTTATCAAAGATTCTAAATTCTAATAACATATGAAGACATGCTTTAGCCTATAAGTGAACACTCATCCCGAGAATTCCCAGGTAGGCATCCGGGTCCCTCGTCTGATTGGGATATATGCGCAATGCCAGCCTAGACAGAAGACTCAGAATACAGGCGTTCACCCTTCCAGATTGCACGTGTTCGTTATTAAAATCTAGAACTTCGACGAGATCTCAAGGTGGTTCAGGCTAAACCTGAGGATTTTGTCCTATTAGTCTAAGAGTAGATCCAATGGTGGAGAGCAACCTTCTTGTATGGATGAAAGTAGGGATAAGAAGTAGGAGGGAGATAGAGAATGGCAAGTAAAAGAAGCAAATACTGGTTATAATCCTATGGTTATAGACTAGATTATTTTTCTAATAACCTAATTCCCTATAACCATGGCTCTGATACCAATCTGTAACACCCCAACCGATGGCGGAAACATCGGGATGTCACGTATTGATGATTGTTCAGTAGCTCATGGTGAATAATAAATTTCATTGAATAATTTAAGTAAGTTACATACAATTGCTCTAAGATTTTGTACATCAAATTGAATAAAACTATACACATATCTTCAAGCATCAATTCAAATCTTCAAGCAAATAGAACCTGAAACATGTTAATTTGAAAATATTTTGGGTCAACAAAAGTTGGTGAGAATTACATAGGTTTTTGATAATTGAATAAAAATGATGTGCAATTCATGTGTCATGTCAATCTAGTCCATATGTGAGAACATACTAGAAATAAATCGAGTGCATAATCAACCCTGATGACTGTTATAAAATGATACATACCATACGCTCATGGTCCAATATGTTATACGATAACAAACACCCACGCTACCTTTGTAGGAGGCACGTATCCGGGTGGGATTGTCAGTCCAATAGATCTATCAATGTATACCGCCGGCTGATCAATGTTAATGATTATGCTAGAATGGTGCTTATTCTAATCATGCTCAAGACATAATGCAACATAGAAAACACATAGACACATTGATGATTGAATTGCAATGATGATGTTATAAACATGTTTCACCCCAAAAATGGTGATAAATAGAAAAGGGGCTATGTAAAACTCACCTTAGCAAAATGTTATGTCTTGTAAAAAAAAATAGAATAATGTGTTGTGAATGTATGCGAGGCGAATCCCAAAGACTCAACAATGTAGCTAGTCCAAATTGAAGAAAACGAAAAAGAAAGAATATCAAGCTTCCAATTCGCCAATTACAAGAGCTTATAATCAAAGCTTCAATTTGTAGAAGTAATAGACTATAGAAGAAAGGTATGAGGGAAAGTTTAATCGGATTGAAACAATCGATTTAGAGGTGCAAAGTATAATGGGTCATAGGTGGGTTTTTATACTAGTTTTGGAGTCAATTAGCCATTAAAATTGGTCAACACCATAAAGTAAGGTTTTATGATGAATTGACTATTTGACTAAGACTTTGACTAGGACTTTGACTATTTGACTCAAGGCTTTATTTAAAAAAAAAAATCTTGTATGTGAAAAAAAAAAGAATTTAGAATCATATTATTATTATTATTATTATTTATATACATTTATGTATGTATATAAGTTGTGAGTTAGGATAAATAAAGACTTAGGCACATTTGTATAATATTAATGATAAAGGTGTAATAAAGTATATATATATATATAAGGGCGTTTTATGTATTAAAATTTTGGGGAAAATTTTGCGATGTTACAGTTTTTATGATTCTAGATGAATGAGTGACATGTTATTATGTTAGATCAGAAGAATAATGATATTATGATGATAAAAATCTGAGTAAATGATTATTAGGGTGATAGTTACGCATGTTAGTGTGATGTTGCATGCTATGTGAATGGTGTTTGGAATACGTGATTGCATGCAGGGCTGATAATACGAGGCAAAACGAAGGATTTTGGTTTAAACATGTTTAGAATAGTTGTTGGAATGATATTGGATGGTTACACACGTTCTGGGTCTGATTTGGAGCGTTAAACTCGTGAAAAACCGGAACAGCAAGGTTACAGGCGATTAGCAACCCTAATCGCCTATGTTAGAGGCGATTAGGAGGCCAATCGCCCATCTTTCATGCGATTAGGCCCCAATCGCTAGTTTTTACATACAATCAGCCCTAAATGCTAGTTTTTACATTGCGATTAGCCTTCCTAAATGCCAGTTGACCAACCTAAATGCTAGTTGACTTTTCCTAATCGCGTGTACTGCTGCTGTAAGTATAAATTAGCATTCCGAGACCCGATTTGACATGTAGGAACATGCTAGGAACCCCGTAACATATCTAATAACTGGTAACATATGTTTGATGTAATTCGGTGATACGTGAACTATGTGCTATAACTTGTTGTGCGTTAACGTATGTTAAGTGTGATTGCATGATTGCATGTTTGAGAGCGTAAACATAACACGGGGAGTCTCGGGTCAACAATGGGATGTCGAGTCTTGTACTTTGGGTCAGTTAAACAGTCACGGTGTTTTCAAACGAACTTGTTATGGTCTGGACATTTAGGGACTAATTAACCTGCGGGTTATTAGTCTAAGTACTTGTAACTGTCATATGTTAGGTCGCCGCTTTACGGGACTAGCATAGCAGCTGAGTTTACTCGGGTTAAGGAGTAACGCAACTTAAGGTGAGTTTACGGCCCCTCTTTTAAACTGGTTTCATACTTTCGGGGGAGAAAACATGTGTTAAAACGATTATTTGGTAACTACTGTCATACTATGGGTTTCTATTGTGTACTACACGATCTTTGGAAGTCCCGGGGGGAACCATGAATGTGCGGGTTTGCACAACGGGGAAATGTGAATAGCGCTATTGGGAGTGACCAACCCCGCTCGTCGGCTTGGAGGGCCGGGCGAGTGCATATTGTCTCAAACAGGAACAACAGGAACAACTGGTTTACTTTTCGGGCACAACATCTGGTATGCGTGTTAGTAATGGTTTTCCAATCGTGGTAGTAACAAAACATACGCCTAGCTAGCGTACATTGGTTTTCGATTTGTTATAGTATGGACAGGTGGACTTGGTACTTGAATTACAAAACCTGTAAACTCACCAGCATTTTTGTGCTGACGTAAACTTTTACATGTTTTCTCAGGTCGCTAAGGTAGCACTACTGGACTAGGGCGCACGCGTCTGCACGGCGTCTAGTTAGAGTCGCATGGTTTTCATATGTTGAACATTTGGTTACTTTGAGATACTGTTTTGAATAAGCTTCCGCTGTAAACGGGGATTTTAAACTATGTTTTGAAATTGCATTATATTCATTTAGACTTGTTTATTGTGATCGTTGGTTTGGATCCTGGTTTGTCATGCGCCTCGCGGTAAAACTCCGCAAGTGGATTTTGAGGGTGTGACAGTAGCAGATGCGATGCTTAGCTACAGTAATGACCCCTCAGAGCCGACTCTTCAAATTGTATCTTTATATAATTACTAAGCTTAGTTATTTAGGTTAACTATATATATATATAGGGGGAGGATTAAATAAAAACCCACTCAAATTGAAGAAACTCGGTAAACTATGACTTCCCGTACTTTTTATCATCTGAAAAAATTAGGGTATGTAATATACATATTTTTAAGAGTTTTGAGCCAAAAAAAAACAAAAAAGCGCCGAGTGGATATTTTTAAAAAAAATAAATAATTTTTTGTGTTACATATGTAACATGTTTGTTTTTGTGTAACATACGTAACACAAAAAAACTTATTAATTTTTTTTAAAAATATCCACTCGGCGCTTTTTTGATTTTTTTGGCTCAAAACTCTTAAAATCATGTATATTACATACCCTAATTTTTTCAGATGATAAAAAGCTCGGGAAATTAGAGTTTACCGAGTTTCTTCGTTTTAGAGGGTTTTTTGTGGATACTTACCCTATATATATATAGGTAAATGATTTCACTAAGTACAAATGTATTCTACATGTAATGTCTAAGCATAAAGCACGTTTGTAAGCAAATGCACATAGTACTAGAATTGTATTGTAAAAATGTGAACTTGTATTTGTAATTTGTATAAATGTACATGTAACACCCCAAAAATGTATAAAAGCAAAAATGGGATAGGAAATACTCACAGTTCGCGTAATAACTTGAAATTCTACCGAACAACGTGATGTGAATTAGGATTATCCCAAAGGATTAACTTAAAGAATTAGATAATTTGTAAGGGAATGAACTTAGAGTCTAAGTTATCTAGGATAAGTAGTTCTAGGGTTCCTAATTTGGGGATAAGTAATTGTTTTATTAATTAGGTAATTTGTTAATAAATAAAGAAATTTGGTAAATAATTAAATAAAAGACTTTTGTAGGTTTTTGATTAAGGATGGTCATGTTATAAGGTTTTAAGTATGAAAATAATTTTTATAAAATTATTTTCTCAAAAATTGAATATTAAGTATATTTATTTCTATTTGTCAAAGATATAATTTTAATATCTAAAAATATTAAAATTAAAGAAATTTCAAATTTAAATTTATATTTCTATTCCAAATGACAAAAATAATTTATGTAAAATTTTGGTATAAAAATATTGAAAAATGTATTTATTATGATTTATTTATGACTTAAAATAACAAAAATCAATTGAAAATATGAAACGAATGATTTTTCTGAAATAAAATTTATTTCTGAAATGCTTATAGATCTACAAGTTTAAAATAATTTTTGTGGATATTTATAAAATCGTTTAGATATTTTTATAGAATTTTAAAATTATAAATGAATAAACTTGCAATATTAATAATATATATTAAATAAATTATTTTTGGAAATCTAAAAATGGTATGGTAAACTTTATCATGAGATTTACCTAAAATATTTTTTATAGAATTTTTTAGACACTTATAGTATTTAAAAACTATTTTTAAAAGAATATCTAAAATATAAGTATAAAAAAACTAAAAAAAATTTATGTTTGTGCCAGGACTCGAACCCGAGTCTGGCCCGGTTTGGGTGTTTATAATCACAAGTCCAGACCATCTAGTCTAGACCCTGAGAACAATGATATTTGGTTTTACGAAATTATATAGTGTGTTTGAGATTTAACATAAATTCCTTTTAATAAAAAAAAAAAAAAACGTGAACCCTGGGAATTGAACCAGAGTTCTTCTGTTCACAGACAAATGAACCAGCCATCTGATCTATTGATCTGTATGTGTTATTTTTGAAAAAAAAAAAAGAAATTTATAAGCTTCTTATCTGATATCATCTTCCCCAAAAATAACATGAACCCTAGAATTTTCAGTCAGTTACAATTAACAACCAATAGCCCCTGAAATGTTGGGGCTATTGCTCGTATGTTTGCGACTAACATAACCCACAAATAGAATTGAACTTACAATGTGTTAATGACCACGAACGAAGCGGTCAACGAAAACGTCAAACCAAGCAAGAAATCGCAGATTTGGAGTTTTTGGATAATTCGAGTATAGGGGTTTGTTTATCGGTGCTTTTAGCTCGTGTGGGAGGTATCTATTTATACTAATCGTTTGTCCTTGTAAGTTTGGTAATTTTGACCCGTCTTGAATAGTAAACGCGTGATTATCCATATAATTGGAAGGTTATAATGATTAATTGGCGTGGAAAACAAGCAGGGTAGGTCGGTCTAAACATTCCATAACTGAATTGCAATCATAAACACGGATTGGTGTGTATTTGGAATGATATTGCTCGCATTTGACTTTCCAAAGTCAACTGGGCATGAATATGGAAGGTTTATATTTAAAATCGTTGGACTATTATCACGAATGCCTTGGTGGCTTAGTTGGTGATGTTGTTGTCCTCTCTGGAAGCTGGCCCGAGTTCGAATCCGGGCAGCTGCAAACTTTTTTTTTTATTATCAGCAGCGAAGGAAGGATTAGGAAGTTTGGGCCGGATTTGTTGTTTGGGCTCAGTGGGTTGGGCTCAGCTTATGTTGGGTTATGGGTGGATGTGTTAATGGGTTAGAATAGATGGTTTGTTTAGTATAATGTTTAAAACTAACATTATTATTATTATTATTATTATTATTATCATTTATTATTATTATTATTATTATTATTATTATTAAAAAAAAGAATTTCTCGGTTACGACAACGATTCGAGTAAATAGTTAATAATCGCAAGAAACAAGTTCGCAACTTTTATTATTGAATCGAAGCTTCGAATTACAAGGATTATAAATGTAAATACATGAAACGGGCGGGACTAAAGTCGGACAAAAGATAAAATGAAAGGTGACGGATGTCACAGTATGTAATATACATGATTTTAAGCATTTTGAGCCAAAAAAATCAAAAAAACGCCGAGCACTTTTTTGAAAAAAAATAAATAAGTTTTCGGGTAAGACATTGTTAACACATGTTAATTTCGCTTAACATGTGTTACCCGAAAATTTATTTTAAAAAAAAAAGTGCTCGGTGCTTTTTTGATTTTTTTGGCTCAAAATGCTTAAAATCATGTATATTACATGCCCTAAAATTTTCAGGCCCTAAAAAGCCCGGGAAGTCAGAGTTTCCAGAGTTTTCACTATAACAAGGGTTTTCTCTGGATCCCTACCCTATATATATATATATATATATATATATATATACACACACACACACACACACACACACACACATCGAATAATCAGTATTTAGTTATTTTTCTGATTAACCATATGTGAGAGTAATTCACAGTTTTCGTTATTTCTATTCTGTTGATTTTTTTGGAAGGTAAATATCATTAGAAAACAACACGAGATGTCCTCAAAACATGGACACCCGGCCAAACAAACGAGGTTACATCGAGTTTAATGGGTATTTACACCAATCCTTCCAATCTAAACTATTGACATTAGTTCTATTTTTAAACCAAAAATATGAAGTCATTTTAATGCTTTCGAAGACTTCTGGAGCACTCCGCCTTTTACCTTGAAAAATCTGATCATTGCGTTCATTCCAAACGGTCCACAAAGTAGTGAAAATAATATCTCGCAAGATGCATTTAGCTTGTTTAGAAACCGGCTGACATCCTGCAATCTTCATCAAATCGCTGACATAAAAAACAATCGAAGGAGGCAAACGGCACCACGTCTCTACACGGTTCCAAATCTCGGCTGCAAAAAGCATCCTGTAAAGATGTGAGTGGACGTTTCTGTATCCAAATCGCACAACCCACATGTAGCACTTTGAATGTCAACCCCACGCTTGAGCAACTCTGCCTTAGTTGGTAATCGGTTAAGAAGCGCTCTCCACACCCATAACCTTACACTTTAAAGGAGTCCAGCCTTTCCATTTCGTTTGCGAGTCTTGGGTCAGGCTAGGACAGTGAGAAATCAAGTGTCTGGCGCTGCTGACTGAGAACGCACCAGAGCCGCTTCGTTTCCACTTCCATTTATCAGAACCACCATTCCATTTAAAGTCATAAAGATCACTCAACAGGCCGAAAAGATCAGCAGTCTCCAAAGCCGATGAAGGTGCTGTCCTCCAGTCCCAATTCAGCGATTTATAACCATCAATAACATGCAGCCGATCTGAAACAACAGCCCATTTGTTTTTCTCGAGTCTGAATAAATGAGGATAAGTGAACCGAAGGGGTTCGTCTCGGAGCCAAGAATCCATCCAGAAACTAATACTCGACTCATCCCCCACGATAGCTTCAACATAACTCCCAAGAGTGTGACCGGACCAGATTCTTTTATCACCTATCTTGACAATTTGCCTCCAACACCCACTGGCCGAAGCCGTACAAGGAAGTAACGACCAATTTCTACTTAAACCATGACACTCGATAATCACTTTTTTCCATAAACAATTACCTCCGGTCTTGAATCGTCAAGCCCATTTAAGAAGAAGCGCATTGTTCACATCTTCCAGTTTAGAGATACCAAGGCCACCCTCCTTTTTAGGTTTCGTAATAATATCCCAAGCAATCCAGTTTATCTTCTTATCATCACTACAACCCGCCCATAAGAAATGTCTCATAATTTTCTCCATACTCTCTAAAACCGCCTTTGGAGCTTTATAGAGCGAAAGATAATATATAGGAAGATTCTCCAAAACAGATTTAATAAGAATCACCCGACCACTAATAGACAAATTCTTAGCTTTCCAACCACTTAGACGATTCTGGATAGTGTTCAAAACCATATCCCAATTACTGATTCGGGTCATTTTTACGCCCACTTTGATCCCTAGGTAAACGAAAGGGAAAACCTCTCTCGTACAACCCAAAACTTCTAACATACTATCAATCTCTCCATCTTGCATACCAATCCCGAATAAGTTCGACTTGTGAATGTTGATACGTAGGCCCGAGCATAAATAAAAAATACGAAGTACACGAGCCGTGTTTTGAATATTCTCTCGGGACCATTCGCCCAAAATAAGGGCGTCGTCCGCAAAGAACAAGTGATTAATATCCGTATTTTCAACCGGGAAATTAATACCTTTGATCATACCCAAAACATTAGCTTTATTCAACAACCAAGAGAGACACTCCATAACAATAAGAAATAAGAAAGGCGAGATTGGATCACCTTGGCGAAGACCTTTTTCACTCTTGAATTGGAATGTAGGAGACCCATTAACTAGCACTGAAGCGCACGTCAACTCAAGAATACCTTTAATCCATTTACACCATATCTCGGGGAAACCCATTTGAGATAGAACGGATAAAAGAAAACACCAATTGACGTTGTCATATGCTTTTTCAAAATCGATTTTCAACAGAAACGCCTTTTTTCTTCTTTCTTTTAAGCCACTCCATGACTTCATTTACCACGAGAGGACCATCTAGAACAGAGCGATCAGATAAAAAAGCTGATTGAGTCTCCGAAATTAATTAACCCAACACCTTTTTAAGGCGGTTAGCAAGGATTTTTGAAACAACCTTGCTAATCACCCCAATTAAGGTAATGGGCCTATAATCTTTGAGCCCAGCCGGCGTTTTAACCTTAGGGATAAAGGTTATAAACGCCGAACCACAACCCGGATTAATAAAACCCGTCTCATGAAACTCCAACATTATCTGAAAAAAATCATCTTCTAAAACATCCCAAAAACGTTTAATGAAGCGAAAATTAAAACCGTCGGGACCTGGGCTTTGTTTGAACCACAATTGAAAACCGCATATTTGATTTCTTGCTTAGAAAACATCGTGGTAAGAGTCGAACCATTCTGTTCATTGAGACGATTCAAACCCTCACAATGTAAAGTCGGCCGAGAAGGGACAAGCTCCTTAAAATGAGCTCTAAAGAACCGTAGGACTTCCTTTTTCAATAACGTCGGCTTAGACACCCAATCACCTCCAATATCCAACCCCGGAATCGTATTCGTAGCTTTGCGACCGTTAACAATGCTATGGAAAAAACTTGTATTCTCGTCACCTAGAGATGCCCATTTCATGCGAGATTTTTGCCGAATGTCCCGGTGTCGAAATAAATCAATCTCTAGAAGACTTTTTTTACATTTCGCCCAAACCCATAATTTCGCTTTATTCAAATCTTTTTGTTCCATAAGACACTCCATATCTTCTTTCTCCTTATTGAGCCGCTCGACATCTTCATTTTCTTTGTTTCTGATATCATTAATCCATACCCTCAACTTCGCACGGAGCAAACCCAATTTTTTGGTAAGCTTCAAATCGGCCGGCCCAATATTAGCACCCCCCGATAACACAGACAAGATCAGCTCTTCACAACTCTGCCGATCCAACCAGGAATCGAACCACCAGAAAGGTATGGGCCCAAAATTTTTATCAATCACAGACAAGCATAAGGGGGAATGGTCCGAGTACTCTCGTTTCAAAGCTCGAACACAAGCGGTTGGCCACTTATTAAAGAAGCCATCACAAACGAAGAACCTGTCAATCCTACTCAACTTACAAACTCCCCTTCTATTAACCAAGTAAGTGTACTTCATACCCTTAAGATTATACTCGTGAAGACCTGTGCTTTCCAGAAAATCATTAAACTCCCTATCACAAACTGGATCAAAACAGGAATTTTTTCTTTCATTTTGTTCTCTGACTGCATTAAAATCACTAAACACAATCCACCAATCTTGACCCGCATTCAACACCTGGGTGATTTTTGCCCACAGATCTCTTTTACCCCCGTTTGTTTGTGGTGCATAAACATTAATAACATTCAAACGAGTCACCCCATCCGTTAACAACCCATAAACAAACAGAAAATTAGCATCTTTTATAACCATATCCTTCGTTAACATTTTCGGATCCCAAATGCTTAAAAGACCCCCTGAATTCCCAATAGAATCAACAGTCTCAAAATCGAACCCCAAACCTCCCCAAAAACTTGAAACCAAACCATAATTGACGTTACAAGACATAGTCTCTTGTATACCTATGAACGAAATACCCATCTCAGATTTTAACCTTCTAATCCAACTCGCTTTTGATCCAGAACCCAAACCCCTAACATTTATCGACAAACAATTCATTTGTTACCTTTTTGTACTCCTTCATCGACAATAGAGTCCAAAATTAGGCTGTCTTGTTGCTCCAAATTAACACCAAGCTTGGTCCCCAACGTCTTTGTAGCTTCAATCTCCTTTCGTTGCAAAAACAACGCATGAGCTGCATCATTGTTCTCCGGTTCAACTGTAATCGGAGCTGCGTAAATGTTCTCAGCTTCTGTTGGTTTGCTATTAAGGTCGAAAGAATTGTCTTGGGTTTCATCATCGCTATCCTCATCTGAAAGTGTTTCACTATCTGAAATCCCTAGGAGCCCATTGAGCCCAAACATGTCATTATTTTTATTTTTGGGCTTCTTCACAACTCTTTGACTTTCATTACTACTTGTGTAAGTGATGCTGGGTCGGCCCAATTCAGATTTTTTACACTTCTTTCTTTTGACCACTTTAATGTTGCACTCCTTGTTAGAATCTTCCATAATTGGTTTTTCAAAATCAAATTCGACAGCAGGCACAAACTTCGAAAAATCCTCCTCATCATTAGGACTTGAATGGCAATTAATGCCTCCATTAAAGTTGTTTTCATTATTTTCCAAAAAAGCGTTATCTTCGTTACAGTCAACATCTCCACCGGTTAAGGTTACCAGAATGTGTTCCGGCGTATCTTCCACCATATCGTTCTCAATCGGATCTTCGACATTATGTTCGCCACTCGTTGCATGATCTTCCACAGACTGATCAACATTCTTTTCTTGGTTTGCATTCGCCATAACATGATAAAAATTCGGCATCCAGTCACCCATTTCTTCGTGAATCCATACTCTAAATTTCCGATTTTTCCATTCAGGACTATTTCTTTCGACAGTTTAATTCCATCACCGACCAAAATACCGACGTAAGCGAACAATAAATCGATATCTGACTCTAGTTTAGAAGCTTTAGAAACAACTTTACCAAACATACCACCAACTAAATTGAGCACCTCATTTGTGAACAAATTAAGAGGGATACCTTTCACCTTAATCCAAGCCAACCTCTCATAACTAAGAGATTGACCTTTCCACATACAAACAGAGGAGAATTTGGCACTTTTTTTTTTTTTTTTTTTTTTTTTTTTTTTTTTTGCAGCCTCTAGAACACGTAAAGCCAAACCCGGATTATCGAAAGATATTAATAAATCAAGCCCCCCAAGATACTGAACATTACCGAAACCTGGGCAAATATCATGCAGAAACAAATAAACACTCCTCATTGCTTCCACATCAACCATGCGTCCAACAATAGCATGATCATGCAAACCAGAAAAACCGATTACATGATCATCAATTTTAACAGTTTTACCGACGAGCATATTCTTGAACGACATCTCCCCCGACTCAAACTTGGATCCCTGATTAACCGTGTCGTCTTTGAAATTAGAATAAGTGTGCTTCTTCACAGGTGGATCTACTCTAGGCATGTTAACTTCCCCATCTTCTAAGACAAAACGAGCGACATTAAACCACAACTTGTTGTTCCCCATACGAATGTTTCTCAGGTTCCGAAGTAGATCCATATTGTCTTTTACATCCAGCATGGATAGAAATCCAAACCGGTTTCCCCCTTTATCTCTTTTCCTCGCAATGTATAAATAAAAAATATGTCCAAACTCACGAACATGACTCACAAGATCAGACCCACTACATCCCTCTGGCAAGTTTGTGACAAAAATCTTCGTAATACGACGTTGGATGGCCTCTGGGATAGGTTTCCGGCGGTGCTCCATTCAAGGGAAAAAAAATTATAGTGCTAAGCTTAATTCTATTATGTTGATATCGACCAAAACTTGATATTATCCTTTTATTAAAAACATATTTGTATTTCAAAATAAAGTGTTTCTAATTTTTATTGTAAGCTATAGCTAACCGTACATGTGCCATGAGGAACCAAACCGAATTCAACCAGACAATGTTGAAGTCATAGTTGTATACAAAATAAAGTGGTTTTTAGTATCGTAAGTCATAGCAAGTATTAGTATTGTACCATATCAGGGCCATAACGAACCAAATCGATTCTAACTAAACAACATCATTACTCCGATTTCAACTGAACAACATCCGCGATTTAAGTATATTTTTTTTATATATATTACTCCCCAATATTCCCTATTTTGTTTCAAAATTATATGCATCACTAGCTGGCTCTAGCCTCTAGGGACAAAAACAAATAAACAATTGTTTCCAAAAAATAGAGAACTGGGCCTAGGGTTTCTTTCATCAACAAACTCCATAACCAGATGACCTTCAACTCAAACCTTATAACTTTCACCATCAAAGGTAACATCATCCTATTGTTGTTAACATGTCAGCTGTCAGCCAGTCACCGTTCCTTTTATTTTCTGTTCAATTCCATGTGCTTATCTGTTTAGCAATAAGATCCCATTATTCATCTGCAAATCTAGGTCTTTCCCTGTTAAGTTCTTAGATCTTTGCATAGAAAAGATTCCACCTTTGATAATCTTTGCATAAAAAGATTCCACCTTTGATAATCTTTGTATAAAAAGATTCCATCTTTGATAATCTTGGACCAAGTTGTAGTATCTTAGTTTGATTTTTATGTGAAAAGATGGTTGTAGGGATAGGTGATGGTGAGGGGGGTTCTCATGAACAGGAGGAGGGGAGGCAATTGGGTTATTTTGGTTCGAGTAGGTCGAGAACTACGAGCCCGATTGGAAGGGGGATAGGGTTTAGGAACGTTAGCCCGTCGAGGCAGAAGGTGGTTAAGACGAAACCGAGAGGTTTGGATGAGGAAATGGTGGCTACATTTGTTAAGGCTCCACACTCTGATGTTGTTCATATGGAGGATAGTATATGGGCTATGTTACCGGAGGATTTGTTGAATGAGATTTTAGCTAGGGTTCCGCCTTTTATGATATTTCGGCTACGGTCTGTTTGTAAGAGGTGGAATTTGATCTTGCAGGATAATGGGTTTCTTAAGTTTCATTCGCAAGTTCCGTCTCATGGGCCTTGTCTTTTGACGTTTTGGAAGAATTCGCAGATGCCACAGTGCTCAGTTTTTAGCTTGCCGTTGAAACAATGGTATAAGATTCCGTTTATGTTTTTACCTCAATGGGCGTTTTGGCTGGTTGGGTCATCGGGAGGACTTGTTTGCTTGTCGGGTCTTGACGGGTTAACTTTCAGAACGTTGATCTGTAATCCCCTCACGCAAAGTTGGAGAACATTACCGAGTATGCATTATAACCAGCAGAGACAGTTGATTATGGTTGTTGATAGAAAGAACCGGTCTTTTAAGGTCATTGCAGCGAGTGATATCTATGGTGACAAAACACTGCCAACTGAGGTATATGATTCGAAGCTTGACAGTTGGTCACTTCACCAGACGATGCCAGCTGTTAATCTTTGCTCATCAAAGATGGCATTGTGCGACTCGAGACTGTACATGGAAACGATATCACCTCTTGGTTTGGTGATGTATCAGTTGGATGCAGGGTACTGGGAACATATACCTGCAAAGTTCCCAAGATCTTTGTTGGACGGGTATTTGGTAGCGGGGACCCAAAAGCGTTTGTTTTTGGTTGGACGAATCGGCCTTTATAGTAATCTTCAAAGTATGAGGATTTGGGAATTAGATCATGCAAAAGTGCTTTGGATCGAAATAAGTAGGATGCCACCAAGGTACTTCAGAGCTCTCTTGAGGCTATCGGCTGAGAGATTCGAGTGTTGTGGACAAGATAATTTAATATGTTTTACATCTTGGAATCAAGGGAAAGGTCTGATCTTTGATGTTGATAAAAAGGCATGGTCTTGGATTGCTGGTTGCGCTCTACAGACGTATAACAGCCAGGTCTGTTTCTATGAGCCACGGTTTGACGCTTCTATATACTAAGTTGGTGGTTTTGGTCACTTTAATCCAACTTGAAGGTTATGAGTTTATGGCTCCAACATGGTCATAGACATCGCTACCTGCCCATGGGTCTGGTCCATCTATCCAAGAGTCGATCCCAAAAGAAGCGCATTTAAGCACTTTGAGATCAGTTCTTTGAGGGCAGGATAGGGCTGCAAATTTTCAGAAACTTTCCATTAAAAAGTTGTTGTATACTTCTTGAAATTGGTTAATAATAATACAGTTTATGTTTGGGTTCTTATAAATTTTCATCTATGGCAAGTTTTGAGGTAAAAAAACATGGTCTTTTTTCATGTGTTGAGAATGAATGTAGGCATTAGTTGTATAAAAGTTTAGTCGACGGCACAGGTGCAAGCGCACCAGACTCCAAAGTGGTGCGGGTTTAAGTCTCATACAGTGGGTAATAACTAATAAGTGGACGTTAGGACGTGTTTGTATTCGCTATTCAAAAAATATATATTATATAATTTTAAATTTTAAACAATTCATATAGATTTTAAAATTGGATGACAACAGCTTTGACATCAAAAGTCAAACTGTGTTTACAAACTAGTAGAACAGTCTAACCAACACCAATGTGTTCCAACTGTACAAGATTACAAACAACTAAAGTTAGGCTACAGCTAGAGGATCTCGTAACTTCTATCGATCACCGCCCTCCATTTCTTCTTGATCTTCCATTTGAGTCTCTTCTTTGCTGCTCATCACCTCTCCACCACCTCTGCCGCCGCCACTTGCAGTATTTCTGTTACTAGAACCACCACTTTGCCGAAAAAATAAACTAAACGGCCCAGAATCATCATCCTCGTCAAGGTCGTCTTCATTTTCTCTGTCTCCAGTACGAGAAATTACATCTTTACCCATCCAAGCAGGACACGACGGTGCAGCTTTAAGAGGAGCTGGCAGTTGGGTAGTAGATGCGCGAGATGATGCATCGTTCGGCTTGAATCTCAGGCAAGCACATTCAGGAACTGGAAAAGAGAGAAAAGATAACGACTTTGATACTTTCAATTCTTCGGTTAATCCATCAACCAAGCTTTTTCGCAGGTGACTTCTCACTGATTTGATCCAGGTCTGGTTAAATTCGTATAAATGGTCGCTGATCTCTTCCATATGTTTCGCAATCTCTTTCCTGTACGAATCAAAGCAAGATGTAAGCAGTTATAGCATTGTCAAATGAAGCTGTTTTAAAATATTAAATAATTCTTAATTACCTATCAATCATAAATGATTTAGCGGTAGCAGACTGATACAGCCTATGACCCATCACCAAACTCGCGAAACTAGGCCTACCTTTACCATCGCGATCAAAACCAGGAACAAACACATCGGCTTCAACACACACCATGTAATCGATTGCTTCCCAAAGCAGTTTATGAGCATTCGTCCTCAACTCAATCACGGTACTCTCAGGCTCATTATCACTCTCAGCCACCCAACCCCACCACCCTTCAATGTTATACGACTTCGGCCTGGCGGGAGGTGGCGGCAGTGGCCGTGGGCGTTGTCCTGACGTTTTCCATGTGTCTTTTTTTGTTTCTTTCTCCGCAGAAGGTGGGGTTTTCGGGTATTTGTCAACAAGGTTGGCTTCACGCCCGTAGATCTTGTTCAATTCCCAAGGTGTTGTAAGGGATGTCCTATCGACAACGTTTTCAAACATTGCATGAAATGGGATCAGTTTCTTTTGACCACCAAACACTTCTCCTCCTGATATGTATATTATTGTGTCCCAAGAATACCCGTATGCACGAAGGATGATACCAATCTAGAAACGAAAACGTCACTTGTATGTCAAAGAAAGTCAACATTTTTTACTTCTGAAGTCAAACAAGTATATCGCTCTAAAACAATTACCTCTTCTGGCATAAGTGGACAGGAACCATTTAAACGTTGCGCATTTGAATCAACAGTAAGATTGCCCTTGACAATTCCGCGTTTAAGCATCCATAACCGTCTGTGCTGAATAAGTTCAGTATGCACATCCTTCATACACACAACAATGAATCACAAAGTGTAAATTATTTGAGAAAGGTAAAAATCAAATTTGTAATTATCGTGTAGTACCTGGAAGAGCTCAGCACAACCATAATATGCTAAAGCATCTCTTGTCATCCCTGGGTCATATGCTATAAATGGCCTTCCTGGAGCCCTTAATCTAAAGTCCATAAAATAAGAATGATTTAAATCCGCGAATAATAAATATTTAGGCCAACAAAGGCTTATTGCCTTATTTCTTGGTTGTCCAATACTTGGGGGGTTGTGGGGGGGTTGGCAGTTGGCATTGACACGAAATGCGCAAGTTTGCGTTTTAGTCTAAACGGGTTCGGGGGTCAGTTTCAGGTCGAATCCGCCAACACATAAAGCTAAACAAATTGGGTTTGGGATGACCTATTTAAACGTTTACTTTTTTTATTTTATTGAATTATGTTTTTGTATTGTAACTTAAACTAATCGAGTGTCTTACGCCAAAATCTGAAAAATTAAAAAGAGAAATGGACATCAACTTTTATAATTTTTTTTAGATACATTTGTATTTTTCTATTGCAAATTTGTAAATTTAGAGTATTAACATGCACAAAAAACGAAAAAGCAGGTTAAATGGGTTGTATTCGTGCCAACCCACAAACACTACCCGTTTACCATCCCTATGTAACAGTACAAACCATAATTATTAGTAATTAACAACTGACCTATGTAAAATCTTGGTTCCCAGTTCTTGGACCTCTTGTCGAAAGCTTAAAGCATGAAATGCAACACGACATCGCAGCCGTTGATATTCCTCAAGATCTGGAGGAAGTATTGCCTTTGGAATACATAAAAAATGTGAACATTGAATTCAACCTCAAAGATATGCTCGGAAAGCAACAAGTTCATCACCTTTTTTTGTAAATGTGAAAAAAATTTATACACAAAAGTACACTAATGCTATTACCTGCAAGCATCCACCATCAGAAACAACAAGCTCAACCACCGAGTGCCGTTTCAAAACCGGGAGAACGTGATGTACATAATAATATGGAGACTGCGAGTTGCCCACTTTAAATGAAGGGATTTCTTTCTTTCTTCTTGCTCCTTTGAGGCTTTTGGGAAGCGTTTTTACTACTGTGATATCATTTGCTAATGCTGCCATGAACTGATCCTCGTTGTAAAGATAAGCAAAACTCTTGAACTGAGCACTGAAGAAACATACAAAACCCGATTTTCAATATTTACGAGCATGCGCTTTTGAAAATATTAATCAGTGAAAGTGTATAATGGACCTGATTCCCTTGCTGCTTGTGGTTGACTGAATTTCGGGAACCACGAGTGTAGCATTGAGGAGCCGAGCAATAACAACAGCATCACATATCTACAAAAGGGTAGCCTTTTATGATCAATTACACAAAAAGATGTACGTCGTGTCCGGTTTTGATGGTTTTAAAATATATACTCACCGAACTCCTAATGTCATGAAAGCCCCCTCGTATCCGTACAAAAATGAATCTATCCGACTCTGAAGCTGGTACTGATAAAGAAACAGAATAATAATAAGTATCACATATTTTAAGCCCAGAACGCCTCCTTGAATTAAAAAGAGGCGAATTTGGCCCAAAAGGCTCATACTTGTTCAATTGCATTTGTCAATGATACGGAGCAGATCCAAAAAATGACAGACGCTGAGCTGCATACTTGGACCAACTGAATAGAGGCAAATGGGCTAGAAAAGGGCATAACCTATGCCATGTGTGGAGTTACATGGACCACAAGTAACTGACAGAAGTGTCTCATTCGAACTCAACGATTTTTCCGCAATTTTCACAATTCTAAATTGTTTTCATTTCCATGGTAAAAACATGTGAATCTTTTATTGCGTTTATTTCGGCAGCCAACTTAATTCCTAGACAGTCAATTCAGTTTTACAAAATTTGATTCGACCCGCATTATTTACCCTGCAAAAGAGGGCTTGATGTAATGGTTTAACATTTTAACCGCTTAAACATTGTCTTAACACTCTCGAAACCATTGCAAACAAAGCATATATAATCTGCAACCTAAGATCATCCTTACATTCTTAACCACTGATAACAAATTACAAGCTATAGAACGGTGATTTGGTTTTCAGATCAAATGTCTAAAACTGGAACCAAAACGCATGTAATCCTTAAAACATTTGTCACACCATACAGAATTCTACAAGTTCAGACATGAAATAAACAAACCTGCATAGTTTTGTCTAGGTTTAGCATGAGGCTGCAAAGATTCAAGCCGCCTAACCGGCCCCCATAGTCTTCTATGCAATTTACTCTGCATAACAATCAAATCACAAAATTAACAACATTCCCTCTTCAATCATCAAAATCCCATGTTAGAAAAGCAAACATTGACTTCAAAATAAATAAATAAATAAAAAATCCTATCTTTATTTTAAAATCAGTAAACCCTAGAAACAAGATTCAACAAAAATGCAAACATTGACTTCAACAACTAATTAAAATCCAATATTTTTACTCTAAAACAGTAAAAAACCCTATGAACAAGATTCATCAAAAATGCAAAATTCACAATCACACATACAAAAAATGCAAACAATGATTTCAACAAACACTAAAAATCCCATCTTCTACTCAAAACCAAAAAATCCTATGAACAAGATTCATCAAAAATGCAAACATTGACTTCCACAAACACTAAAAATCCCATATTTTTACTCAAAAACAGTAACCAATATGAACAAGATTCACCAAAGATGCAAAATTCACAACAAGAAATGCAAACATTGACTTCAACAAACACAAAAAATCCCACCTTCCTTTTTTTTTATTATTATTATTATTACACCAAATTAATCTAAAAATCCCATCTTTTTACTAAAAAAACATTAACCCATATGACCAAGATTCACCAAAAATGCAAAATTCACAACAAAGACACAAAACATGACCAAAAAAAGAGATCTTAGAAGTGGGTTATAAGCAAGATTACATTGGAAGAAAGATCCATATTCTGAAAGATAGGTCTCCAAGAGAAAATGGTGATGGCTTGATACTCTGTGAGTGAGTCATCTGTGTATGAATATCTTGCAAGAAGAAAGTGAGTGAAAAGAGACAAAGCAGAGAGTACAAGTCCAACTAAGCCTACCCACTTAAGTCTAGACTTGATTACCATCTTTCCTCCTGTATCCCCTTTCATTTAGAACAAAGATTGATAGATAGAGACACCCTTTTACTCTCTTTCTCTTTCTCTCTCACACACAAACACTGTCTCTCTCTCTCTCTCTCTAGAATTATGAACAAGGTGGAAGAGTTGAGGGTTTGTGTTAAAAGTATATTATTATGAGTTGGATGGTGTCAGTAAGACATGCTTGGTTTCTTGACAGAGATCATATGTATATCATACTCTTAGATGGTGGCGCGTGAATCTTGGTTCTTGTTCTTTAAAAAAAATTAATAATAATAATAATAATAATAATAATAATAATAATAATAATAATAATAATACGAAAGTACGAGATTGAAAACTAAATAATAATAATAACTAGGATTCTATTACCCCGCGCTTTGCCGCGGTAGCTCCTGTTGCGTTGAGGATTTGGTGGACGTTAAAGATCACGCGTTGCTGTGAAGCTCCTGTTGCGTGGAGGGTTTCGTGGACATAAAAGATAATATTAAGTGACTGTTATTCTCGCGTGGGCTTCAAAAAAATACTCGCGGCTAAAAGCTAAAAGTTTGTTGGTCAAAGTTTGAAATCCTAAAAGCGAAAAATTTGGCCAAAGTGCAATGCAAGTTTAAAAAAGTTGGATGGTCAAAGTTTGAAATCTTAAAAGTAAAATTTTGGTGATCAAAGTTTGTTGGTCACATTAGAAGAAAATAAAGTTAAGCTAAAAGTTAGTGGCCAAAATTTTAAATCTAAAAGCTAAAAGTTTGGTGGTCAAATTAGAAAAAAATAAAGTTAACCTAAAAATTAGGCAGGTGTCAAACAACAAAAACAGGAGGGTATATGTCCGAAGTTACCTTGGTAAATTGTCAATTAAAAAAGGGCATTTTTGTAAATAAAAGGGGCACTGTTCAAGTGTTCCATCTTTATATGATACATATAATAATAATAATAATAATTAGGTATTAGTTGCCCGCGCTTCGTCGCGGATGCGACTGTTGTGCGAAACGCGGCTGGAGCTCCTGCTACGTTGAGTGTTTGGCGGACGTTAAAGATTGCGCGTCGCTGTGGGAGCTCCTGTTGCGTGGAGGGTTTCGTGGACATAAAAGATAATATTAAGTGACTGTGATTCTCGCGTGGGCTTCAAAAAATACTCGCGACTAAAAGCTAAAAGTTTGGTGGTCAAAGTTTGAAATCCTAAACGCTAAAATTTTGGCCAAAGTGCAATGCAAGTTTAAAAAAGTTGAGTGGTCAAAGTTTGAAATCCCAAAAGCTAAAAGTTTGGTGGTTAAATTGGAAGAAAATAAAGTTAAGCTAAAAGTTAGTGGCCAAAGTTTTAAATCCTAAAAGCTAAAAGTTTGTTGGTCTAAGTTCGGTGGTCAAATTAGAAGAAAATAAAGTTAACCTAAAAGTTATTGGAAGAAATAAAGTTAACCTAAAAAAGTTGAGTAGTCAAAGTTTGAAATCTTAAAAGCTAAAAGTTTGGTGGTCAAAGTTTGAAATCCCAAAAGCTAAAAGTTTGGTGATCAAATTGGAAGAAAATAAAGTTAATCTAAAAGTTAGTGGCTAAAGTTTTAAATCCTAAAAACTAAAAGTTTGTTAGACTAAGTTTGGTGGTCAAATTTGAAGAAAATAAAGTTAACTTAAAAGTTAGTGACAAAAATAAAGTTAACCTAAAAGTTAGTGGTTTATATATATATATATATAGGGTAGGGATCCTAAGAGAACCAACCCCTATTTGAGAACTGAGAGAACCATTCTGAGCCACACATTTCATATAAAGGCAAAAAAAAAAAAATTTTTTTTTTTTTTTTGCTTTAATCGCACATTTTTATGCAAGGAAAAATTTTTTTTTATTTTTTTTGAATTTTTTTTTCATTTATACATATGTGTATATGACAATTATACATATGTGTATATAGCAATTATACATATGTGTATATAGCATTTTTCAGCTATACATATGTGTATATGACAATTATACATATGTGTATATAGCATTATACATATGTGTATAATGCAATTATACACATGTGTATACTGAAAAAAAAATACAAAAAAAATAAAAAAAAAAATTTTCCTTACATATAAAGCAGCGATTTTTGCAAAAAAAAAAAAAAAAAAAAAAAAAAAAAAAAAAAAAAAAAAATTTTGCCTTAGAGAAATGTGTGGCCCAGAATGGTTATCTAGTTCTCAATTTGGGAAAAAGTTCTCATTTGAACCAAATCTTATATATATATATATATATATATATATATATATATATATATATATTAAAACAAAGACACTATTGAAGTGTCTTTGTATTAATAATAATAATAATAACTAGACCAAATTAAGGTTAGTGTTCGCGTGGGCTTCGCAAAAATAATGGCGACCCATTAAGTTTTAGACCAGCTTATGTATATATAATTGGGTTGCCTCTTGTTCACTTTAATTAAAACCCACAAAGTTTTTCAATATAAATAATCGATATGGCGGCTGTAGTCTGGCACATGGGTGGCCTGTGGCTAATTATAGTCAGGCAAATGGTTGGCGTATTATAGTGAGACAGATTTGTCGTAGGTTCGAATCCTACTTGAGGAGATTTGAAAGTCACCGTCAACACGTCGGTCCGGGATACTCCTTTGTTCCTTAGCCCTGGGGCTATTTACAACTATCCAAATTGCACAACGACGTAGTTATCAGGGGCACGCTCTACCGCTGAGTTAATAGCCCGTCGAGCGAGGAGAAAACTTCTTATACGGTCGTTGTTTTAATAGTATATAATAATAATAATAATAATAATAAAAAGTTCTATTATGTATTTTTTTATAAAGTTACATTATGTGTCCCTATATTGAGGTTGGGTTTATAGGTTTGGTCCCTTTTGTTAATAGTGTTGCTACTTGCTAGGCTTTTATTTTTTATTTTTTCCAACAAGAGGCCGAATTTCATAGTACTAAACCTCGTTTTTAATGCTTCGTAGTAGAAGCGGTCCCAAAGTTTGCACATGGGAGAATGAGGCAAGCGAAATGGATGTGTGAATAAAGCCAAGAGTGAAAGGGAGATCGATGAAGTTGAAGTATTTGTTTTATGGTTTCTTTAGCCTTATGATTGTCTTGATTCTTTGCCCGATGTTATTGTTCGCTATCAGGGGAATGAGCCAAGCGAAATGGGGTTAGCAACGAATGGTTCTAAAGCTTAGGAAATTAATGTGTTAAATAAAGTTGAAAATAAAATGAGTGAAAGAGAGAGCCATGAAGTTGAGATATTTGGTGCATGGTTTCTTTAGCCTTACGATTTGTCATACAAAGCGATAGACCTACTAAGGTGGGTACAGAGTCACGTGAATCCAATTAAATGTTTGAGCGTATATAGAGATTTATCTCCGGTTCTATGAAATTTGAGCATTAAAAAGCAGTGACTCTATTGGAATAAATTCCGAAATTCGCCTTGGTCATACTACTTTGCCCAATATTACGGTTAGCTAAATTTGACGAATTTATCTGAGCAATTATTGGTTTCGAGTTTCCGACCCTCAAGTTTGAGTTATCATGTTGTTGAATTCTATAAATTCGGTTTCAAATGTGTTGCTGAATGCTGTTCAAAACAAATGTGTTGCTGAATTTTATAAACATCGTTGAAATTCAAAATACTAGATAATGGCCACTTTAATTAGGCGGATGGGTGTGAAGACGCCCCATGCTCACGTCCCACACTTTTTGCCCCCATCCCCGTCCCAACACCGCCCCCACCCCCCGTCTTCGTCCCTTCCGTCCCCGTAGAGACGCCCGGATGGGCCAATCACAAACCAAGTTAATAAATGGACCAATGAGAGGTCCATGTCTCACCCTCTCATGTTTCAAACACCACCCCCCCAATGTCTCATTTTTTAATATTTGCCCCAGTATCAAATTTTTCTACGTGACACTCCATATCTCTGTCTCCGTATTGGGAAAAACTAAAGTCACTAAATTCATGAGCAAACCTCACAGTATGAACAATCGTGATACATGTTATCTTGAGGTGGTGCACGTGCACCCCTGAAACAAGCCAATGTAGTGTTAACTAAAAGCTATTTTCTAATAAATCCAACAAGGCCCCTCTTTATTAATAAGTCACTACTCACAAAGCACCTCTTATTAGATGACGAGCCCATTATTAGGTCCCATATTTTTTAATCACAAGTCCATGATTATTTCACTAGGGTTATGTTGAATTCACAAAGCGGCAAAATAATACTATGATTCACATTTAGCAATCCACAAATAAGCCTTTAAAATTCAAAAGGGGTTCGAAATTCAATCGATTTCTTAAACAAAGTGTATAGGAAATATCTAATTCATCTTCGACCAGGTTAGTAATTAAAATTGTTGATGTTCCATTTTAAAAATTTTTGTTTTCTTTTGTGGTGTTTTATAACTACAGTTTTGGAATTTGAGTTAAATCATTGGTGTTTTAACCGACGCATTTTGACCGACCCGTTTTAACCAACGTGTTTTGACTGTCTCTCTTAATCAACATGTTTTATACACCTCCTGATAAAAAAATCCTGAATCCGCCACTGATCGTGCATCAATGATAGTTAAAGGTTAAAAACTGAAAATCATAGGTTTTTTTAATAACCAAGGATAGGTCCGTAATTCACTCTTGTATAATAAAGTTGATTTGGTGCACCATAAAGTCTTAGAGCATTCACAATAAGAGTATTCATAGTAGACACTCTATAAGACTATCTTCATTGGTGACCAAAAGTTTGGTTGTTTACCAATAAAGCAAAAGAAGACAAAGAAAAATTCATTTAAAAAATTAAAAAAGATATTAATTTTGACAACCAAGGTTGGTGGAGCAACCATGGTTGCAACCAAATTAAACCCCCCACCAACCTATTTTCGTAAATAACTTAAAATATTTAAGTTAAAAAATAAAACTAAAAACATTGTATTTCTTAACTTTTTTTTTTGTGAACATCCTGATATAAATTTTATTAAAAACTGAGTATGTTCAAAAAAAATATTTTTAGGTTGGGTTGGGTTGTGAATGGATGTTAAATTATGAGTAGGTTTAGGTTGTGTAGGTGAAAGAAAGAGATAATATTTTTTTAATAAAAAGGTTGGGTTGTAATGGTTGCTAATGGGGATAGTCTAATAGTGTGAGGGGACCTTTATATTATAGGATTTTTTACATATTTCCCCCTGCTAAGCCTCTTAATTACATATTTACCCAACCCTAAAAATCAATTACATATTTCCTCCTGGGAGGGGGGAATATGTAATTAACTTGCTACTTGTGTATGCCTTAGGAGGGGGAAATATGTAATTGACTTTTTAAGTTGGGTAAATATGTAATAAATGATCTTAGCAGGGGAAAATATGTAAATGACCCTATATTATATAGAGTGGGTATAAGTGGTTGTGAGTAGAGGAGAAAGAAAATATATAGAGGAGACACTGTTCATCAGTAAATTTAGAGGAGACACTGTTCACCCTCCATAATTTTTTAATGTTTTTAAAAGTGGTTGTGAGTAGAGGAGAAAGAAAAGGTAATGATAAAAGTATAGAATAAGTATTATTAAATAGAAAAGGAGAGAGAAAGGTAGTGATTTTTAGTGTAATTATAGAGATGTAGATGAAGTATTTAGTGTGGATGCTCTAAATACTCCATATGGAACCTTACAAGGTTTCCCAAACAACACGACGAATGATACTTTACCAAAATGGTGCTAAAGAAACAAATCAATAGAATTGGACACTCAGTCATGTCAACAAAAGAAGCTCAACTTCATACGAACGAAGCTTATAGACATGCTCTATATATCAAGCTTTGAGCGAAGGAAGCTCATATCAATCTTTGAACGAAAGAAGCTTACAAGCATAAGTCATACGTCAAGTTTCGCATCAAAGAAGCTCGCTAGCAAGGTCACACACTCAACGTCTTATGAACAAGGCTCCTGAATAAAAATTAAAAGCGAACGTTCGTAAATAAAGAAATTTGCTATCTAACCTTGTTTGCTTCTGTCTACTTGATTCCATCGCTTGTATCATAAGAAGGAATTTATCACAAAACCTTGATGGCACAAAAAATTAGGCTAGTGATGGATTTCATCCATAAGCTTAAAGGAGGAAGTCCATGAGCTTTTCAGCTATCAAGCCAAGCCACTTTGCTTAAAGGATGAAATCTATATGCTTTAGTCAACAAAAATAATAACTTTGCTTAAAGCCTTCAAAGCTTAGGAGACGTACAAGCTTTTTATCAAGTCAGGTCATATAAAGTCAACCTTCAAGGCAACGTGCTTCACCTTCATGTGCAAGAAGCCTTCCTTCGTACACATTCAACTTTCCTTGTGTCATATGAAGCTCATTTGCTATCTTGCTTAGAAATCGACCATTCGGTCAATATAATAATCCACTATACATCGGATTAACTTCCCGACATTTGTTCAAAAACGTGACTTGCTAAAAACCTCTGTAAGTGCACCTAGCTACAATCATTTAGTGATACTTAGCTACTTTGTTGATGCTTACAAGCATTTAAACTGCCATAGTCATTTGATAAATGAACCATCTTCTAAAGGCTTGTGCCCAAAATAAAGATATTTCCAAAAAATACTTTGCAAAATTATGGGAATATCGTCCAAAGGAGCATACATGTGGGATATAGATGGTTTTAATCACACAACTCGAGATAACTTCGCTAATACAACAAAGAAGCTTAGAAAATTAAGCTCAAAAGGCGAAAACTTAAAAGGTCAATGGCCGATATGCTGAAGCTAATACAAGCTAACAAGGAAAGAAGCAAGTAATGGAGAAATATCCAGCTCCATAGCTTCCATCCAAATAAGGGCTTAGCAAGCTGCAAAGCTTATCAGCTTAAATCCTGATAAGCTTTGAAGCTCATCAGCTGCTTCCACCAAACTAAGGGCTTACCAGCTTCAATGCCAATAAGCTTTCAAGATCATCAACTTAAACAAGTTTCAAATTTTATCGGTTTAAACCCTAACACATTCCAAAACTCATTATGCTAAGGTTCGTTTGTTGATATTTATCCTACTTACACGAAGGTATCTACAAATGAACACTCACTAAAACAACAAAGGTTGGAAGAAAGCGCAAAGATAATGAATAGTTTGAGTCTTGTATAATGTACATGCATATATACATTAAACTAGACTGGGGGGCTGATGATGTAGGGTACTCAATTGGGCCAAGCCCAATAGCCCAAGAAGCCAAAATCATTAAATATAATATTGGGTCAAGCCCAAGCCCAACAAGGAAGCCCATTAGGGTTTAACCCATCCCCCCTCTATAAATAGAGGGGCAAACCACACAAACAACTCAGATTGGTCTGAGTACAAGATCTCTCTCACTCTCTCTTTCTCTCTCTAAAACTCTCTCTAGAGTTATTCTTTCTAATAAGACTTTCAGCAGCAGCAGGCTGAAGCCTTGAAGCCTTCGAGCTGCTGATATGCATTCTTAACAATCTACAACCATGCTGATTCCACAACCATGCTGGCTCCAACAGCCACCCCATGTCGAATCACGCTATGTTACTCGCAGGTCTCAGCCCTCATCAGGCTTACATGGATGGTCCTTAGTTGTAACTTGGGATCAAGAGTTCCTCTCTTCGAGATCATACTCTTATGTTTTATCTTTTCTTAAGTTAACTCATAATAATAACATTCTGACTTTGGGTTAACCCCAAATCAGAATCATAACAACTAAAATATCAAAACTCTTGAACCTCCCATCTACGTTTACAACATAGAGGGACACCACGACCTGCGTTTAGTGAACCGAAACCCTTTAACCCTTTTACCCCTTCCGATGAGTTCTTCCATGCTGTTGGTCCAACCCTTTAAGCAGCAGACGAGGTCAGAGGCTTGACGACCTTGGAACGTTCAGACCCTCTCCGGACACATATTTGTTGTAGCAACAGATGGTTTCCAAGTGTTGATGAGAATAAATTAGATGTGGTACAAATACAATTACAGATTCAATCGATGTTAGACAAGTTATCAAGCATGGAGAGTAATCAAAATGTGATTGTTAATGGTGGACAACAAGAACAACCCTAACCAACAATAACAGCCTTAAACCACTACCTAAAATTTTTTTTTTTTTTTTTTTTGTAGATTGAAATTTTTTTCTGTCAACATTTATAACGTGTGTTTAATTAATTACTTGTACACAATGTTTGGATGGTTACACAATGTTTGGCCTATTATAAGGTTTGTTTATAGATTTGACCCCTTTTCTTAAATATTGTTAAATCAAGTTCAGTAAGTAATGTTAAACATGAAAATAATAACTTTCGTGTTCTTATAAGTGGTTATATTGTTTTCCAACAAGAGGCCAAATTTCATAGACTAAACCTTGTTTTTAATGTTTCGTAGGACAAGCGGTCCCAAACTCTACAAATGGGTGAATAAGCCAAGCAATATGGGATTAACAATGAACGGTCCTAAAGTTTGTAAATTAATATGTCAAATAAAGCTAAGAATAACCTAAGTGACAGAGAGGCCAAATTTCATAGACTAAACCTTGTTTTTAAAGTTTGTAAATTAATTCTTCTACCTTCAAGATTGGTTTTTCACCTTAATAGCTGAGGAATAGTCACTTGTCACACGTCTCTCTTCCTGAAGATGAATGGTCACCTTGAGGAGGGGGAAATCCCACCGGAAAATTCAGGAGATAATAACGAAACCATAACCTTCTTTCTATCGAATCTTCCAGAGGGTCTTTCGTCAGAAGAACTAAGGGGGGAATGTACACGTTACGGGCAGTTGACTGATGCATATGTCGCAAAGAAAAAGGATAAGTTTGGGATGTTTTTTGCTTTCGTAAGATTCAAAAGGATCGGGAACATTGATAAGATGGTGAAAGCTCTTAACACAATGAATTTATATGGGAGGAAGATATATGCAAGGGTGGCAAGATTTAGTAAAGAGGATAGCAGAAATAGAAATGATGCTACGTCTGGGAAAGCTCAGTTTCATAAGATGCCAGCCGTTCAACCGATCAGAATTCCAACAAACGTGGAGACAAATAAATCGTTTTGGCCACCTTTAGCCGGAAGAAAGGAAGAACGTACTAGGAAGGCGGATGGGTGGATCGAGTTTGATGACAAAGCTACTGCAATCCCGGAATCGTGGATCGGCAAATCAGTGGTTGGGGTGGCTAGAAACTACTTCCGGCTGTGTAACCTTATGGATGGGCTCAACGAAATCAAAGGTGTGAGAATGGAAATCCGATACTTGGGTGGTCTAAATGTTCCGTTGTCTTTCTCCTCCCCGGAGAAGGCAGCGGAATTCATCGGCCTATCTGAAGCATAAGGGAGTAGTTGGCTTCGGCATGTGAATGTCAAGGCCAAATCATTGAATTTGAACGATTAACATGGCTTAAGATTACCGGCCTGCAGTTAATCTTGGGGTCTGAAGAAAACTTGGAAAGAATAGCAGCTAAGTATGGGGTCATTATGAGACATGTTGAGAATGGTATGGCGGATACCGATTTGTCAGGAGCGTATGTTGGTGTATCAGTCAAGGGTGGTAAACGTATTGAAGAGGAAATACAGGTGAGATGGAGAAACGAAGAATTCCTCTGCTGGATCGCTGAAGGATCTGGTAGATGGGTTCCGAAGTACGTGGGATCTGAAGTGAAAGTTATTGGTCAGGATGATGTTCCGATGGTTGATAGTGATGTGGTGGTGTCGGAAGCTAATGAAGTTCCAGTGGTCCAGGAGGAAGTTCCGATGGTGGAAAGTATTCCGAAGGATACAGAGGTGGTGGTCAACGATGTCGGGAGAATTCAATCGGACACTGTGGTGGAAGGGCAACAGTCCCCGAAAGTTGTCTCGCCGCCGCCATTAAATTTGGGTAACCCAAACGATGTTGTGCATGTGCATGGGAACTCAAAGGGTCAGGTACATGGGGGGCCAGGAAGGTTCTAATCAGACATTCAATAGTATGGGAGGTGAGGTGGGACCAAATTTGAATGGGGCAAATATTATTAATCAGTTTGGGCCAGCCTAAGTTGTTCCAAGTATTGTGAAGATGTGGGCCGATGCTTTCAACAAAGGTGGGAGTAACACTAAAAGAAAAAGAGCTTTGGGCCCTGGGATTAAAATTAGAAAACCTAGGAACCGATTTAGAGAGAAAATTCCATATTTGAACAAAAAGACCTATGTTTGTGAAGATGGTTCACGTGGGTCTAGAGGTGAAAAAAAGAAAAGAAGGAGACATAGAAGAAGCAGTGGGATCTTGGCTCCTATTGAGGTGGAGGAAAGGGCACAAACCTCAAACGTAAACGGAGGTCTTGATGATGGGTTTGAATCGGAGTGGGTGGAAGACACAGTGGAAGACGAGGTTATAGAAAAGGAGGATCAAATTATCATTGATGAAGTGGACAAAGCTCTAATGAATGCCATCGAGGTCAGTGCAACGATGGGGGTGGGTATATCGGCTGGTCTGAATCTTGAAGGATTCGAACAGGTGGTTGAGAAGTCGGTTGAAGACGAACTGGTTGTAACACCCCAACCGATGGCGGAAACATCGGGGTGCCACGTATTGATGATTGTTCAGTAGCTCATGGTGAATAATAAGTTTCATAAATGATTTAAATAACTTACATGCAAATGTTCTAGAATTTGTACATCAAATGGATTGAAACTATACACATATCTTCAAGCATCAATACAAATCTCCAAGCAAATAGAACCTGAAACATGTTAAGTTGAAAATGTTTTGGGTCAACAAAAGTTGGTGAGAGTTACATAGGTTTTTGATAATCGAATGAAATTGTTGTGCAATTCATGTGTCATGTCAATCTAGTCCATATGTGAGAACATACTAGAAATAAATCGAGTGCATAATCAACCCTGATGACTGTTATAAAATGATACATACCATACGCTCATGGTCCAATAATGTTATACGATAACAAACACCCACGTAACCTTTGTAGGAGGCACGTATCCGGGTGGGATTGTCAGTCCAATAGATCTATCAATGTATACCGCCGGCTGATCAATGTTAATGATTATGCTAGAATGGTGCTTACTCTAATCATGCTCAAGACATAATGCAACATAGAAAACACATAGACACATTGATGATTGAATTGCAATGATGATGTTATAAACATGTTTCACCCCAAAAATGGTGATAAATAGAAAAGGGGCTATGTAAAACTCACCTTGGTAAAATGTTATCTCTTGAAAATAGTGTGTTGCCCAAATGAGTCAAGTATCACCCTATAATAAGGTAAATAATATGTCTAAGTCTATCTAGTCTAGAAATGTATACGTTCTAGGGCCTTGAATTGGGGATAATTGTTCGTTTGATTAATATTAAAAATATTCGCCAATTGAGAGAAATTTAGTAAATAAATAACAAAAAATCTTTTTATGAAATTTAAACTTAAGATGGTTACAAGAATGTGTTTAAAGAATAAAAATAATTTTTATAAAATTATTTTCCTTTAAAATAGATTATTAAATCTATTTATCACCAATTGTCAAAATTTAACTTTAATATTCAAAAATACTAAAATTAAAGGAATATTGTTTTAAAAATCATTTTTCTGTTCTAAATAATTAAAAATAATTTGTATAAAATTTTGGTGCAAAAATGATGAAAATTGGATTTATTATGATTTAATTATGATTAAATCTAACAAAAATTGATTAAAAATATTAAATAAATGATTTTTCAGAAATAAAAATCATTTCTGAAAAACTTAATGTTATAAAAACTTAAAATAATTTTTGTGGAAATTAACGAGATCGTTTTGATATTTTAAGGGAATTTTATAAATATAATAGAATAAAATTGATTTAATTATTTTATATATTAAATAAATTAATTTTTGAAAACTAAAAATTGTAGATGAAACTTTTACTTCAGATTAATACAAAACATTTTTTGTAGAATTTTTAAAAGAGTCAAAATATTTTAAAATTAATTTTTTTACAACACTAATGAAATATATTTAGCATAAAAAGTCAAAAAAAGAAATGTCCAAGGCAGGACTCGAACCTGGGCCTTTGGGCCGGTTCAGTCCTTTAAGAAAGGAAGCCAACCATCTGATCTGAGGATCAGTTTGGTGACTGATGTTGATTTGTTTTAAATTTAAGCAATGTCTGTAACGTATCACCATCCCCAAATTGAATTAACAAAGAACCCTAGCTTAATCAATCGGACAGATTACACAATGATAACCCAATTAACCTTAGGGTTATCATTGTGTATATCCCGAAGATCAAAACCCAACAAAAACATTGTCACTTACAAAGCTTAATCGTCACGAATGCACGGTCAAACTGGAGGTCAAAATACACGATCGTATATAAATAACAGAGTGTTAGGTGAAGAATTGAGGATTGAGAGAGGTGAATTGGCGAGTTAGAAGTGCTCGCAGAGCATCAATTTATAGTGAAGTCGTTTGGAATGATGATTTGGTAAGTTTGACCATGCCTAAAAGTTCAAACGCGTAATTACGCTTGATTTATAGTAATTGTGGTTGAAATTGCGTGTATATAGACGCTAATGAGTTGTCAAGTTCAAAACCATGAATAATTATAGTAAATCGTTTAATAATATTGATCAAATTGCAAAGTCAAAGGTTTCCATGTCTGTTGCTGTTGCTGCACGTGAAGAAGGAAAGGAAAAGAGAAAAAAAGTTGGATATTAATATAAAGTGAAACTGATTTAAATCAATATATGTGTGTGGAGCAGATGGTGTAAACTTGTGTGTGTGTGTGTGGTTACTCGGGTTCGATACCCGGCACATCACCCCCTTTTTTTTGTTAAATGAGGAAGGGAAGGGTGTTGGGCCAAGGCTTGTGGGCCGGGTGTCTGGTGGGCCGAGGATTGGGCCTCGGCTGGGCTTGGGTAACAGGGACGAGGACATAGGTTCAATTGTTGTTTAGCCTTGTTTTATATATATATTTTTTTTTAAACAAAACTGAATAATAATTATTATTATTATTATTATTATTATTAATATAAATCTATATATATATATATATATAAGTTGTGAATGAGGAAAAGTAAAGACGTTGCCACCTTTGTATAAAATAAAAATATAAAGGCGTTTATAAAAAAAATGTTTGGGGAAAATTTTGCGATGTTACAGTCTCCCCTACTTTTGAAAACTTCGTCCCGAAGTTTATTGAAAACACAGGGTTGAAGGGAATTGGATAAAATTTAGGACAAGTGTGACTTGAAGAATTTTATGTTAGGGCATGACAACGAATAGAGTAACCTGTCTCGGATTATGCGTGAGTTGAGTTATTAAATGAACTACTAGATATCTAATGTTTACATTTGGTTAACTACCGAAAATTTTGATAGAATTCCACACCACCTTAACGTACCTGTAAATTCACGATTACGTTCCGGACCGTAACCACTAATTTACCTTACATTAAGGTTTTGCGTCCTTCTATGACTCTCCGATTGTTGAGCAGGTCTGATAGTCTCCACCAGTCGTTGAGCAGGTGGTAGGGCCTCTCCCGACTGTTGGGAAGACATGATGACCTCTACCAACCGTTAAGTAGGTGTTTGGTAGTCAATTAATTGTAGTACAAGTAAGTAAGTATGATCATAGATATAGCAATCAATTCATATTTAGACAAGCATGCACACAGATGTTATGATATTACTTGAATCAAAAGCGTCATTACATAGAACTAAAAGCAAACAACATTTAAATGGTGGGACTTGCTGTTAGGCATCGGTTACGGAAGTGATTTGGGTAATGAATGTTCAATAAGATATGGGTTGAATGAAGGACAATGAGGTAATATAAGGAATGTAATCATTTATTCATTTAATTAAAACGAATAAACGAAAACGTTGACTTATCAAAGATTCCAAATTCTAATAACATATGAAGACATGCTTTAGCCTATAAGTGAACACTCATCCCGAGAATTCCCAGGTAGGCATCCGGGTCCCTCGTCTGATTGGGATATATGCGCAATGCCAGCCTAGACAGAAGACTCAGAATACAGGCGTTCACCCTTCCAGATTGCACGTGTTCGTTATTAAAATCTAGAACTTCGACGAGATCTCAAGATGGTTCAGGTTAAACCTGAGGATTTTGCCTTATCAGTCTAAGAGTAGATCCAGTGATGGAGAGTAACTTTCTTGTAGGGATGATAGTAGGGATAAGAAGTAGGAGATAGAGAATAGCAAGCAAAAGAAGCAAGTACTTGTTAAATCCTATGGTTATAGACTAGATTATTTTTCTAATAACCTAATTCCCTATAACCATGGCTCTGATACCAATCTGTAACACCCCAACCGATGGCGGAAACATCGGGGTGCCACGTATTGATGATTGTTCAGTAGCTCATGGTGAATAATAAGTTTCATAAATGATTTAAATAACTTACATGCAAATGTTCTAGAATTTGTACATCAAATGGATTGAAACTATACACATATCTTCAAGCATCAATACAAATCTCCAAGCAAATAGAACCTGAAACATGTTAAGTTGAAAATGTTTTGGGTCAACAAAAGTTGGTGAGAGTTACATAGGTTTTTGATAATCGAATGAAATTGTTGTGCAATTCATGTGTCATGTCAATCTAGTCCATATGTGAGAACATACTAGAAATAAATCGAGTGCATAATCAACCCTGATGACTGTTATAAAATGATACATACCATACGCTCATGGTCCAATAATGTTATACGATAACAAACACCCACGTAACCTTTGTAGGAGGCACGTATCCGGGTGGGATTGTCAGTCCAATAGATCTATCAATGTATACCGCCGGCTGATCAATGTTAATGATTATGCTAGAATGGTGCTTACTCTAATCATGCTCAAGACATAATGCAACATAGAAAACACATAGACACATTGATGATTGAATTGCAATGATGATGTTATAAACATGTTTCACCCCAAAAATGGTGATAAATAGAAAAGGGGCTATGTAAAACTCACCTTGGTAAAATGTTATCTCTTGAAAATAGTGTGTTGCCCAAATGAGTCAAGTATCACCCTATAATAAGGTAAATAATATGTCTAAGTCTATCTAGTCTAGAAATGTATACGTTCTAGGGCCTTGAATTGGGGATAATTGTTCGTTTGATTAATATTAAAAATATTCGCCAATTGAGAGAAATTTAGTAAATAAATAACAAAAAATCTTTTTATGAAATTTAAACTTAAGATGGTTACAAGAATGTGTTTAAAGAATAAAAATAATTTTTATAAAATTATTTTCCTTTAAAATAGATTATTAAATCTATTTATCACCAATTGTCAAAATTTAACTTTAATATTCAAAAATACTAAAATTAAAGGAATATTGTTTTAAAAATCATTTTTCTGTTCTAAATAATTAAAAATAATTTGTATAAAATTTTGGTGCAAAAATGATGAAAATTGGATTTATTATGATTTAATTATGATTAAATCTAACAAAAATTGATTAAAAATATTAAATAAATGATTTTTCAGAAATAAAAATCATTTCTGAAAAACTTAATGTTATAAAAACTTAAAATAATTTTTGTGGAAATTAACGAGATCGTTTTGATATTTTAAGGGAATTTTATAAATATAATAGAATAAAATTGATTTAATTATTTTATATATTAAATAAATTAATTTTTGAAAACTAAAAATTGTAGATGAAACTTTTACTTCAGATTAATACAAAACATTTTTTGTAGAATTTTTAAAAGAGTCAAAATATTTTAAAATTAATTTTTTTACAACACTAATGAAATATATTTAGCATAAAAAGTCAAAAAAAGAAATGTCCAAGGCAGGACTCGAACCTGGGCCTTTGGGCCGGTTCAGTCCTTTAAGAAAGGAAGCCAACCATCTGATCTGAGGATCAGTTTGGTGACTGATGTTGATTTGTTTTAAATTTAAGCAATGTCTGTAACGTATCACCATCCCCAAATTGAATTAACAAAGAACCCTAGCTTAATCAATCGGACAGATTACACAATGATAACCCAATTAACCTTAGGGTTATCATTGTGTATATCCCGAAGATCAAAACCCAACAAAAACATTGTCACTTACAAAGCTTAATCGTCACGAATGCACGGTCAAACTGGAGGTCAAAATACACGATCGTATATAAATAACAGAGTGTTAGGTGAAGAATTGAGGATTGAGAGAGGTGAATTGGCGAGTTAGAAGTGCTCGCAGAGCATCAATTTATAGTGAAGTCGTTTGGAATGATGATTTGGTAAGTTTGACCATGCCTAAAAGTTCAAACGCGTAATTACGCTTGATTTATAGTAATTGTGGTTGAAATTGCGTGTATATAGACGCTAATGAGTTGTCAAGTTCAAAACCATGAATAATTATAGTAAATCGTTTAATAATATTGATCAAATTGCAAAGTCAAAGGTTTCCATGTCTGTTGCTGTTGCTGCACGTGAAGAAGGAAAGGAAAAGAGAAAAAAAGTTGGATATTAATATAAAGTGAAACTGATTTAAATCAATATATGTGTGTGGAGCAGATGGTGTAAACTTGTGTGTGTGTGTGTGGTTACTCGGGTTCGATACCCGGCACATCACCCCCTTTTTTTTGTTAAATGAGGAAGGGAAGGGTGTTGGGCCAAGGCTTGTGGGCCGGGTGTCTGGTGGGCCGAGGATTGGGCCTCGGCTGGGCTTGGGTAACAGGGACGAGGACATAGGTTCAATTGTTGTTTAGCCTTGTTTTATATATATATTTTTTTTTAAACAAAACTGAATAATAATTATTATTATTATTATTATTATTATTAATATAAATCTATATATATATATATATAAGTTGTGAATGAGGAAAAGTAAAGACGTTGCCACCTTTGTATAAAATAAAAATATAAAGGCGTTTATAAAAAAAATGTTTGGGGAAAATTTTGCGATGTTACACTGGTGCTGAAGGAGTTAAAATGAATTTCTTATCTTTTAATATTAAGGGTGCTGGGGGTGCGGAGAAATCGGTGAAAGTTAGAGAAATTATTAAATCGTTTAATTTATCTTTTGTTGGGTTGCAAGAAACACAGATGGCGTCGATGTCAGAAGGTCAGGTGAATTTTTTTTGGGATAACACGAATCACCAAGTTGCGGTGGTTGATGCGAATGGCAGATCCAGTGGTCTTATTTCCATTTGGAACTCGACAATCTTCTTGGCCCAGGTAATTAAAACTACTCAGAATTTTATTCTAGTTGGTGGTAGTTTTAGAGGTGTGGATGGGAATATTTTTGTTATGAACGTTTATGCACCGTCTAATCCGGTTCAAAGGAGATCGTTATGGGAGGAAATTAGATGTACTAAGGAGAGACACAGGGGTATATGGGTAATACTTGGGGATTTTAACGAAGTACGTAGTGAAGAAGAAAGAATGAACTCCATCTTTGTGACTGCAAATGCACTTGCTTTTAATACGTTTATTGCAGACGTGGGACTAATGGAGTACAATATGGGGGGGGGGGGGGGATTTACATATATGTCTTCGGATGGCTGAAAGTTGAGTAAACTTGATAGGATATTCGTTAATGTTGAGTTCATGAATAAGCGGCCTAGTGCGAAATTGATTGCCTTAAATAGAGATGTGTCGGACCATTCGCCTATAGATTTTTTAATTCCTGGATTGGGGAAGACGGACTGAATGAGGCGGTTGTTAAAGGCCTCGAATATGCAGTTGAGGCAAGAAGAAGCGATGTTTTTTTTTTCTCAAAAACTGAAAGCAACCAAAAGATGTATTAAGGGGTGGAAATCAAAATTTTTTGAGGTGGAATAGGCAACGGTTACAATGGCCAAAGAAACTCTTAACAGGTTGGATGGCATAGCGGAGTCAAGATTTCTCACGGAAGAAGAAAGGGTGGAATGGAAAAAAATGAAGATGGTCATCAAACAGAAGGAATGGGATAAACTAAAAGATTTAAACTAAAGATCAAAGTTTCAGTGGACGATAAACGGTGATGAAAATTTGAGCTTATTTCATGGGGTGATTAATAGTAGAGTAGTGAGGAACAAAGTAGACGGGTTATTGATCGATGGGGTTTGGGTTTCTGATTTGAAGATCATTAAAGAAAAGACGGTGGAAGCATTTAAAAAGAAGTTCGATGAACCAATGGAGAATAGGCCTAAAATGTCGGGGTTAGGTATATATGAAAAACTTGTTTTTTAAAAAAAATTGGGCATGTAATTGTAATATACACATTTTAAGCGTTTTTAGCAAAAAAAAAAAAAAAAAAAAAAAAAAAAAAACGAAAGGTGTTGAAAGATTATTTTTTTTAATATGTAACAGTTATGGTGTTTAGTGTTACCCGCCTGTTACGTAGTTGTTTTGTTATTTTTTTAAAACTTCATTTGGCACTTTTTTTTTTATTTTAGTTTTCGCTAAAAACGCTTGAAAATATGTATATTATGTTTTATAAAATTTCCCATTTTTTTACATAAGGTTCTCATGGATTTTCACAATTAAAGTGAGTTTTGAAAATAACCATTTCATATATAGTAGGTATATATCTAAATTGTATAAATTGTAAACTTGTATTATTATATTTACATAAATAATATACTTGTATAGTCTATTATCTCTATAATAAACAAACAACTAGGTGAGGACACATGACACCTAGATAGTTTATCTAGGTTTGGTTTGGCTCCAATTTTCGGGTAAAATATTTGTTTATACGGGTATGTTGGTGTAACACCCCAGATCTCGTAAATGTGCTTACTATTAAAATATAAGTAATTTGGTGCTTAGCGAATTAATTTAGATAAAACACGTTAGTTGACCCGTAATCCGTAAATAATCTTGAAGCCCCGTTAATTACAAACACATGTGGGAACCTTGCAAGAAATTAACTTAAATAGAAACATTTGTAATAAAAACTATGGAGGGTTGAATATTACAATCAGGAAAAGATGAAATCTGGTGGGGGTAAAATGAAAAGTGCACACACATACACACACTCTCACACACCTTATCGTTCTTAACACCACCCAAAACACACACTTAAGGAGTTCCAAAACAAATCTGCTCAAAATCAAAGATCCTTGCTAATGCATGCAGGAGTTCTTGCTAAATTATTGTTCTAAACATCCTAAGGTAACTCTAGAACCCTTTTGATTCATCCAGTTTCATAGATTATGGAAGGGGATGATTTAAGGGATTTTTATAAAAACATGATTGCTTGTTATCTAAAGGTTTCTATGTGTTAGTAGACATTAGAGAAGCTATAAAAATGTGATAAATGGTTATATGTTTGTTGATTCATATAAATTGTGAATGCGTGATTATGTGTAAGTAGTGGGTTTTATCCCAAATGATGAATTTCACATGTAGATGAGAAATTGTTGCAGTAGAACATGTTAATTGGCCATAATAAGGATCAATTAGATGTTGGAACTCATAATGAATTCTAACTATGCAAAGGGCGTGGGTTAGTAAACTTGGAATGTGTGGATTCAATGATAAAACAACTATGCATATAAGGTGTTTGACAAAATGCTTGAATGAAAGAAATTAGCATAAGAACTTGTGGAATTATGTAATTGAAATCTGTGTCAAATTCAATCAATGTAGAACCATGTGATAGATGCACAATGAATGAGTAACTAAGCATCCATATATGTGAAACATGAAATATGTGTGAAAGTGGAAAGCTCGGGAAGCAAAGGCGACGCTAGTTTGAAGTTAAAAGGCCCAGAATAAGGTAAGTTGTTCTATAACTTTAAGTCATGTAAATGTATAGTATAGTGATACAATTGTGTGAACTTGATGGGGTAATCCATGAGATGGTTGGGAGACGATCATTAATGGTCGAACCTTATTGGAGTGTTGACCGGGCATATAAATTCTAGAGAAATGACTCAAGAGGTCATGGACATGGTGATATCGCCACAACGGTAACAAGCGAAGGGTTCAGCTAGATAATAACCTTCCATTTTGTAGTCAAAACCCTAGTCCCCATAATTCTTCCTTAACCCTCCTTCTTTATCTACCTATACTCCATACACATACACACACCATCACCTATAAACTTCAACCCCTACATCTCCTTTCTCCCTCAAAGAAGCAGCGGCAGCCACTGAACCACCGCCACCCAAGCCGCCACCGTACACCACCCTTTCTTTTCTCTGCACCCCACCCTTCACCCACAAGAATCACCACTCGAGTTCCTCCCTTTTCCAAATAACAACAGCAGCAGCAGAACGCAGGTCCCTCTCTCCAGCTCTCTCCCTCGTCTCCCTCTGTTCCCCTCCTCTCTGCAGCAGAGCCGGCCGGCCACCTCCTTGGTGGCGACGGCGGCGTGGTGGTCCAGGCACCGCATCGAGCAGAAACAAAGGCAGCGGCGGGACTTTAAGAGGGTGTAGCGGGTGGTGGTTCAAGGGCTCGGATGGTTGTGGTTGTTTCAGATTGGTAGGTGGCCAAGTTGTTAGTCAAGCTCGGTTTGGTTGATAAGCGGCTCTGTCAAGAATGGCCAAGTCTGGTTCCAGTCGTGGTCTCGAGCTCATGGTTTCGTTTCGGGTCAGATCTTGGGTTGGATCCGATTTGTAAAGCTTGGATGTTCGGGTCGATTTCTGATCAAAGAGTCTGTCTCGGGTCAGATATGCTCGGGTTTACCTTGTGGTTATGGATGTGGTTTGAATCTTGTTTCGAGTCAGATTTCGATCAGTTTCGTTTTGTTGTCGGGTCTTGGTTCGGGTCAGATCTGGATAGTCAGCTGGTCAACACGCAGTCAAAGGTGGTCAACTGTGGTCAACCGGGTCAACCTCAGTCAACTTCGATTTCTGGTCAAAGCTGGTCAGCGCGGGTTACGAGGCGTGTACGCAAGGATTCACAAGCTTATTCACGGAAGGTATAACGCGCCGTGTCTTAGTTACTATTCTTATTTTCGTTTACATCGTACATGTATATATGTATGTATTTAAAAGTGTAAACGAACCGAACCATAACAAAAGTTATTTTTATTACTAGAATTATCAAGGCGTTAAACCATATATATATATATATATATTACTTAACAAATGAATAGTTTCTCGTTCTTTATAGTCTTTAATAAATTGAACCTTTTGTCGCGCTTAAAGACTTAGTTAAATTGTATTGTGTTTTGAGAATTCGGACGATTGATTTTTGGGAAAATATAGACAACTTGCGTTGTCTGGTTTTATGCAAAAACAGAGGAAACTCTGCCCAAATTTTTACAAAATATAAGAAACATATCGAGCATTCAAATCTATAAATAACGTCATGTTTTACAAATAGACACTATCCCAACTCTACTTGTCATGATAGAGATATGTGTACATAAAAATATATTTATTAATATGTATATATATAAACCTAATAGTATAAATATTACCAGTCTTCGAAAATAAACTAAAACGCTAGTCGAGTTACACTAATAATGTTTCGTTAACAAAAAGTGTTGTTTTAACAATAATTTCTAGATGCGAGCTCATATAACATATTACGATAAGCATTTTCACTAACTATTTACGCACGTATACATTCGAACAACTAAACCAAGTACAATCGGTTCGTTAAGTCATACACACTTTAAGACGCGCATTCGTTCAATGCGAGTCTAGGTAGTTGAATAAACTATCTATACAATCGATTAATGAAACAAGCTTATTTGCATTAGAATTTAAGACATCATTTATTTGTATTAGGATACAAGAGTTCAATTAATCCAAGTTCAGACTTGTTGCTACTTGCTAGCACTTACACAGTGAATTTCAGGTGAGTTTACGTAACCATGTTTATGCAATTCTTCATACTTGCAACATTATACTTAAGCAATTCTACATGCATGTCTAGTTGTAAACTTTAATGCCTCATGATTTAGACAACAACAACAACAGTTTCAACGAGTTTCAACATTACATAATCATTAGCTATGGCCAAGCCGGCGATACTCAATAATAGATCTATTGGATTGACAATCCCACCCGAATACGTGTACCTCCTACATAGGTAGCGTGGGTGATTGTTATCGTTCCAACATATTAAGGTGAACCGTGGATGACGGGATGGACCTAAACTAGTCGGAGGTTTGATTATGTCGATTCAACATATCATGTTTATTCATGTAGACTTAGACTTACGATAGACATATGAATTGCTAAACTTTTATACTTAAACTATTTGCTTAACATGGATTATGTATTCTCACCAACTTCTATTTGACCCCCCCCCCCATTTTTCCAAACTCAACAGGAAATACTGATGCTTGAAGTCTAGAGCTAGCATGAGGAGATATTTGAAGCTTTGTTTGATTATTTGCTGTAGATTTTAATGTAATTCAATATTGTAATGAATTAAAGGATTATATAAACTTGTGTACTACTATGAGCTACTGAACAATCATACTTACGTGGCACCTCGATGTTTCCGCCATCGGTTGGGGTGTTACAAATTGGATCATGAAAGTAACGTTCTAAGGCTGGTTTCAGCAGGTTACAGTCGTAACCTATGACCAAAATCGACAAAAAGGAGCAGCAAGTTACAGTTGTAACCTACGGCTGGCCAAACCAAACGAGCAGCTCGTAGGCTACTGCCAGGCCAAACGAGCAACACATCATAGCCGTAGCTTACAGCTGGCTGACCGTAAGCTACGGCATGCCTGGAGCCCTGGGTTTTGTCGCGTTTTGTTCGAACTTTTGATACGATTAACAAGAACTAATGGGTTTATTATTCGTGTATGATCCTAGGTATAATCAAGGTGACTACCGATGAAGATCAAGCCAGATTTTGAAGAACCAATGTCGTATCTCATCGCTTCCGCAAAGTCGAGATCGCCCAAGGGAGTTATCTTTTGAAATCAAACGATGTTTTAAACTTATGAATTATGTTTTTAACTATCTTTGATGTCATAGTTAATTATGTAATTCTCCCAAGGTGGTAAATCCTTGTTAAACACTAAACTTAATTTCAAACTATGTAATTATGGTTGTGAAGTTGTTTATCTATGTAGTTAGTCCTAAATTGGGGTAAACGTTATTAACACGGGGTAAGGTGTAGGGGGTAGGGTCTTACAGTTGGGGGCAAGGTAAGATTGTGAGTTCAAACCATTGCAAATGCAAGATAAGATGCTATAAAAAATTGCAGTAAAAAAAGTTAACTGTAACGACAGGTCCTCATACAACATTTGGATGTGTTGTTAATAACCCATAACCTCTTGGTCTAGTGATATGGTGCTCTTGCAAATGCAAGGTAAGGTGCCATAAAAAAACTGTCGTTATAAAAAAGAAGAAAAAAACTGTAGGAAGCCGACATCATGATTTGCTATTATGACCAAACTTTGCTCCATATTGCCATTTTAGGATTTCAAACTTTGACAACCCAACTTTTTTAAACTTGCATTGCACTTTGGCCACTAACTTTCACAGTAGACTTTTTTTTTTTGAACGGCAAACGAATCAAATCCCGAACACTCTCGGGCACCCTTTACGGCCAATTCAGGCACTCGAGAGTGCCTGGGCCAACTGCTACCTGTTCCCGGGGAAAACCCGACCATTCACCCACCCGTAGGCACGACAGTGAAATAATCTTTATTGGCTAAATTTGACAACCCAACTTTTTTAAACTTGCATTGCACTTTGGCCACTAACTTTCACAGTAGACTTTCTTTATTGGCTAAATTTGGCGGCATCAATTTTTTATTGGCCCTTTTTGGCGGCATCCAGTGGCACATCACGATTTAATATTATGACCAAACTTTGCTCCATATTTACGCTTTAGCCATTTTAGGATTTCAAACTTTGATCACCCAACTTTTTTAAACTTACATTACACTTTGGTCACTAACTTTCTTACTAACTTATGTACTTTATTTTCTTCCAATTTGACCACCAAACTTTTAGCTTTTAGGATTTAAAAATTTGACTACCAAACTTTTAGCTTTTAGGATTTCAAACTTTAACCACCCAAAGGATTTGAATCATTGACCACCAAACTTTTAGCTTTTACACGCGGGTATTTTTTTTGAAGCCCACGTGAGGTCACTTAATATTATCTTTTATGTCCGCGAAACCCTCCACGTAACAGGAACTCCCACAGTGATGCACGATCTTTAATGTTCACCAAACCACAAGTAAGCAAGCATAACATTAGCCTCATATCCCAAGAACATCATCCAAATCCTCTTTTTCAAAATTCAGTGCGTTTTAGTTCAGCCATGCGGTTTATCCTCTCTATATAATTATCATTAATGTAAAGGATTAGCATACATATAAACCAATATAAAAGGATACTAAAATCCCTGCAACGGCTGTCTCATTATTAATGGTTGGGATAGAGGATTCATCTGGTTGATCAGACGTTTTACTCTTTCTATAAATTCCAGGCTTTTTAAGCAATGCGGCTTTAATTGTATCCTTTAATTTGTTATCTCCGTTTTTCACATCTTTTGAAATTTTCATAGCTGATACATTATTACCAAATGATCAGACGTTTTACTCTAGCATTTCCATTTTTTTCTTCCAAAACTTGAAACACTAAACATCACGAAACATACAACAAAAGTTTTCATAGATAAGAAAAAATTCTCTATAGTTTTGCATTCAACCGCAATCGACGCCTCGATGGTACAACTTTGTATCACATTTATAGAAGATGCATACAATATGCAACCATGATTTTCCGAAAGATGTACACAAATTGACCTTAACTTGCAGTGTTTTGTATACCAGGTTCATAACTGACCTTCACGGTCACTGGCATTATGAAAATAACCCATTGAACCACATCGCTTGATGCCCAATTGTTTTTGGTTGATGGTGCATCTGTGAGAGGAGGAGTAAACACTGGTCACTGATTCAAGCCTAAGCATCATATTCTTGAATGGCGGTTGCAAGCTTGTCCTTGAAAATGTATTTAAGAAAGCTATTTATCATATTTTTCCCTAATTGTATGAAAATCTCCTAAGGCTATCATTAATTTTCCCTAATTGTATATGTACCTTGATTACTGCATTATCTTTGTATGGGGATGGACTAAAAAAAGTTATATGAAGTTTATATACAAGATAAGTAATCAACAACCTCATCTTAACTTCTGCACACCAAAGCAAAAATCCACACCAACCTGTATGAAATGAAAAATAAGAAAATCAAAATCACAACAAAAAAAATATACAGGGATTAATGGCAGAACAGAACAAAAAAATTGGAACATGATAATACCAAAATGTAGTTGAAAATGTTTGCATTTGAGTTCCATTGCCTAGGGCTTAAATACCATATGCTTAAGAGAAAAATATCATGTGAATAAGGATTCTCAATTTATCAATATTATGCCTAAAATTATAAAATGGGTAATTTCTATTAAACAAATTTTGATGTTGAGTATATTTTTTTATTCCGTATCATTTTTTGTAGATGGATATATTTATTTGCAGGGCATGTTAGCATTGTATCATAATTTTGTTCATATTAAAAGTCAACAAATTCTTATATAGTATGGCAAAAGCAACATCGATGATTAATTACGACATTAGAAAACATCTTTCCGGTCCCTTATAATTCAGATTTGCATATAATTAGTTCAAAAACACAAATTATGATTTAGGTAAATCTATAGGGTTCACCAAATAATTAGTTCAAAAACACAAATTCAAACACCCTCTTATTCCCTTTAAATCCTAGCTATTTGCAGTGCATGATAGCATTGTATCATAATTATTTTGCATATAATATAATTGTTTAAATTTAAATAAAGAAGAAGAAGAAGAAACAAACCCTAGTTTTGCAGAAGACTGAAATCGTTCTTTTTTTTCACGTGAATCCATAAATGGAGATCGATCGAAAGCGAAGGATTTAAACAATCACTAAAGCACCAAATCCATATCCAAATTAAACCAACCAAAGACTAAAAAGTTTCCTGGGATTTGTAGTACTTTTTTGCCAAATTAGCCAAAACAACCACCGCAAATAAACAACTATCATAGGGAAATAATGATTACCTTAACCGCTAAGCAAGAAACCAAGAAGCGGGTGATCAATCTACAATCAGAAATTAGGTCACCGCATGACAAAGAGGAGGAACGAAGGAGTGGGATTGGTACTGATTAGGGAATGGTCTTTAAAGAATATAATGCATGGGTAACTAAAGATGGTTGATTTTTTCATTAATGATTGACGATGCTTCATTTTCACCGGAGATTTATGGGCGTCTGGGTAATTGAAGATGGTTGATTAGTGAAGATTGTTTGGAATGTCTTGCATTAGTCATTTATACAATTGTAATCAAATGTTGCACATAGGGGCATAAAGGGAAGGATTTGGCAAAAAGATAGTTGTATACCTTGTGACCTTTTGTATGCCATCTTAAAATTGACATGAAGTGACTATTTTAGCCATCTCTCCTCCTTTATAATGTAAGTAGAGATAATTAACTCTTAAATTATATAACTATATGTTTTATTAATCTATATAATGAAATATAATATCATTTAACACTTTACATGATAAAGACCATTAACAAAGTCCACGTCTATAATTATCGTCCAATGATAATTATCCAATCACCGTTAATGTCGAATAACGAGTATTCAATCATTAAACGCAATTATTATTATCCTATAATGATTATTCTATCATTCAATGCTTTAAACTATCTATTTTTTTTTTCAACGGCCAACAAAAATTTATACAAATAGCTAGCAAGAGGCTAGCAAGGGAAATCCGGGATACAAAGTCTGAAGAAATATTCCAAAAAATACAACATTCAACCGTGACAAAACAAATAAAATCCGAAACTATCCCATTTTAATCGTATCAAACCTCCCCCAAGATTCCCAAGATATATTCGCCATCCTAGCCCGATTTGTAACCCACAAATAGCTCATGACCTTGATCTCCTCAATAAGTTTCTGAACCGAGACTTGTTTATTATTGAAGATGTAATCATTTCTAGCTTTCCATATACTCCAAAAGGTCATCAAGACAACCGCATAAAACACTTTCCTCACACGAGCCCCAGTCTTGGTGGTCAAATGGTAATAGAGCAAATATCACGCATGGAAAGCAAAGATCGACGAGACATGACACGAGGAAAAAAGTATTTGCCAAACTTCCATGAACGCCGGGAACCCCGTAAAAAGGTGATCAATCGTCTCGATGTTAGTCTCACAAATTCTACATGCCTGCGTCTCCAACTGAATGTTCTGCTTTGCTATTGCTTCTGCTGTTACCTTGTGTATTTTTTTCAAAAAAAAAAAAAAAGTTGGTTTTTACATGGGTTTTCTAAGTTTTCTCAACGAAATGGGTTTTTCAATTTATCCTTCCCCTACACACACACACACACACACACACACACACACATATAGGGTATGTATCCTAAGAGAACCAACCCCTATTTGAGAACTGAGAGAACTATTCTGGACCACATAATTTTTTTTTTTGCTTTAATCGCACATTTTTATGCAAGATTTTTTTTCAATTTTACATATGTGTATATAGCAATTATACATATGTGTATATATCATTTTCAGTTATACATATGTGTATAATGCAATTATACACATGTGTATATTGAAAAAAAAAAAATTTTCCTTCATAAAAAGCAGCGATTAAAGCAATTTTTTTTGCCTTAGAGAAATGTGTGATCCAGAATGGTTCTCTCAATTCTCAATTTGACCAAAGGTTCTCATTTGAACCATATCCTATATATATATGCTCAACCTAGAGCTGGTTTATTAGAAAAAAACACCAATCCAATTTTGGGGTGAACTCATTTTGACCTGTCTTAATGAGTTATCACAAATAGCTTATGTATGACTTAGACCGGTTTACATATGTATTTATACTTTAACAGGGAAAGAAGCAAATAAATTTGAGATAAAGTATTGGGTACAAAGTTTTCTTAACATATAAAGGGTATCAAAGATTTAGAGCCTTTGATTTAAAAAATCAATGGATGAGATTTAGAGACAAAATTGAAATCAAATTCATGCATGAAAATTTGAATGTGAAAGTAAGAAATGGTAAAATAGGTATAGTCTACAATTGTTAACTTTTGTCAAGTCCCATCCCTAATTTTTAAAAGGACATAACTTTTTCATACTACAATATTTTTTAATAAAAAACACATCGTAAAAACAAGCATTTTATCATCTTTCATTTGCATATCTTATTGATCTGGTTTCAAAATTATTTTTAGCTGGATGTATAACGTGCATGATTATTAGGTATAACATGCATGATTATCGGCTATAACGTGCGTCATTATGATGTTTACTATGCATGATTATGGCGATAGACAAAACTACACTTCTAGCTAGTGCCATGTGTCGCCATGTGAGTCATTCTTATCATTTGTATGTTAAGAATCCTTTGTGCATTATCCTTTCTATTCTATGTATAAATGAAATGCAAATATATATTTTTAGACAAAAGATCAAATACAAATAAAATAACCGTACAAAACGTACGAACTGAAAGAAACAAGACACGACGACATTATTGTAAATAACAACTTTCATCTCCACTTTCACTTTCTCAGACATATTTATCCCACTTTCTCTCTCTATAAATACAAGCCTTTTCTTCATAGAGAAACAAGAAACATGGAATAAGATATAAGAAATAACACGGTCTACCTTATCTCAGTCACCAACGACTACATCAATCGTTTCCCCAATTGCAACACCACCATCTCCCATGTCGTTACTGTGCCATCAACCGCTATGACGGAATATCGGATTGCATCTCTGTCGGTTCCTCCTACCGTCAACACTCCTACCGGACCTCCGACGGTTTTCCAAATTCTATTGCGTCTTCTCCTCCTGGGTCTCCGACTGGCTCGCCTAATGGTGTTGGGTTGAACGAGGGGTTTAGTTTGGTTCTGGCTTTTGTTGCTGCTGTTTTAGCTTGTTTGTAGTGAGATATGTGGTTATTTCAGAGATTTGTTGGGATTTTTGTGATGATATTCGTTGGTTTTGTTTTGTGAATTTTTGAGATTCTATTCAACTTTTATAGTTGTTGATGTTGGTTATATAATTACTCTAGAGTAATTTTGTAATCACTCTAGACTAATTCTGATACAACTTTATAATTACTCTACTGCATATAACTAGCATAACTAGTGTAATTACTATTGAATAACTAGAGTAATTAAAATTATAACTAATGAAATAGTTGTTGAAGAGTAATTATAAATTGTAGTAGGGTAATTATCTTATGTAGTTGCATTATTGGCATGATTATAGTAGTTGAGTTATTATGTTAACCAGGTGTATAATTTTGTTGGTATAGCTAATAGAGTAATCCTTTTAATAAAAAAATAAATAAATAACTAGTAGAGTAATTATCAACTGTCGATATGCATACCTTAAAAAAAAAAACTGTTGATATGCATGGTGCATGCTAAAATTCTTGATGCTTCCATTTACTTTACTTTAAAACAAACTAAGATCACAATGTACATTTCCAAATAACTTTGAAATAAACTAACATCACTGTGTACAAAAGCTAAACAAATCTATTATAAATAGTTAAACCTTGTTAAACATACGCGGTATGTTTCATAGACCACACATATTATAATTGTTCAAAAAACCAAAACAATGTATCTGGTTCACAAACAAGACAACCCAAACTACAATTATCCTTCTTTTAGACTAACATTTTGAACTCTATTCTCTTTCAACTTCATCATATTTAGCATCAACTTTGATCCCTTTTTTTGACTAGCATCATCACCATCAAATTTGTGCCCTTCATTTATGTTTGCACCACCATGATCCTTAACATTTGGACTATAATTTTGAACATTCTCCATTTCCTCTTAATTTGTAGCACCACCTTCAACATTGTCAAAACATATTATTTTTAGTTCCAGAGTATAATTCTATAACAATAGAGTAATTCCATACCTGTGTGTTCACCATCTTAAATTCTTTTTGTAGCACCATGATTAAATATACTCAACATTTGAACTATCATTTTAAACATTGTCATTTCTATTTCATTTGTGCCATCACCTTCAACATTGTCAAAATATATTATTTCTAGTTCTAGAGTAATTATAAATAACATAAATTACATACCTTCTTTTGCCACATCTTCAATTCTTTTTGTAATGTTTTCACCACCACTTTCGTCAAACATTTTGACTACCATTTTTAACACAATCATCTCCTTATCATTTGTAGCACCACTTTCTCATTTGTAGCACCACTTTCAACATTGTCCAAACATTTTATTTTTGGTCTAGAGTAATTATCTATAACACTAGAGTAATTATTCTATTACCAAGTTCACAAATTACTTAGGGCCTGCTTGGTAGCCTCTTAATGAGGCTCTGAACCATTCAGCTCTGAATGGTTCAGCATTCAGACTGTTTGTTTCAACCTAAAAAAAAGGCTCTGAATGGAATGATTAAGAGCTAAATCATTCAGACTTGGTGCATAGCTGAACCATTCAGCACTTAATCATCCAGAGTCTCTTAACCATTCAGACCTCTTAATGATTTAACATTTAATCAACCAAATAGCCCTTTACATACAAATGCGATACCAAGTTCACAAATTACTCTGTAAAACTATGCCATACCAAATTTCACAAATTACTCTACATACAAATGTTATACCAAGTTTCACAAAAATTACTCTACATCGAACAACTTCAGAAACCTACAGACCTGAAACCTTGTTCTTCATAAAAAAAAATAAACATCATATCCTCTGTTTTAGACATTTATCGAACAACTTCAAAAGCCTTCTCAAAAGCATTATTATAATCAACATTCAACAACTTGAAACCAAAGCTTCAACTTAAAATCCAAGCTTTAATATTATAAAATCGACCCATAGCATGATAACTGAACAAAAATCGTATAAAAATCGCATATTACCTCCAGTTTCCAGTTTTTCGATGATATTGAACTTCATCTTGCTTGACCGCCTTCAATTGTGTTGTTAGTTTGGGGTTTTTGTTAGGTTTTTTTAGAATATTTTAATTTAACCTATTTCTTTCATTCCAAGACAAAACAAGTTACATTTAGACGGTGGGTAAACGGGCAACAAGCTGCGCCGCTATCCCCTTTAGATGGTGACTCTATATTTTAATTTAACCTATTTTTGGATGTGTTGGGGGCAAACATGCTTGTGTTGACCTGAAAGGGGTTTCCCCTTGGTAGTTTTGCGAGACAACGGCTTTGTACCGGGGCATGCAATTTTGAGGGTAGAAGCTAAGAAGGTCGCTAAGCACGAAACAGTCTGTTTAGAGAATTAACATATGTTCCTGCCGTTTGCTTTTGACACATTTGGATCTTTGGCACCTGAGGCAGTACGTTTTCTAAAACGAGTGCAGAACGTGGTCCACAGTGACTCGCAGAGCCCTAAGAACCAATGGTTTGTGTTTAGCAGGATAGGCTTTGCGATTAAAAATGGAATAGCGACGTAGCTTGTTTTTTAGAATGAATTTGAGATTTCTGTTTGGTGCCATAAGTTTTTGTAAAAAATAGAAAATGCCACCACCCTTTTTGTTTGATTCGTACGCTTGGATAAATATATTTTTCCGTGAACTTAACTCTATATTTTAAAATGCATAGTAAAACACGGAATTAAGGAGCAAATGCGGGTCAAAGCTGCTAGTTGACCGTGGTTGTCATGTGGTGGCGCGTGGTTGTTACCGAAACAAAATTATGTCATTTTAGTGTTAACATTTAGATTAACATTTTAAATCACGTGGTTTTCAAATAAATAATTGAAAGAATTTCTAAAATCAACAAAAATACAAAGATGTTAATTTAAGGCTCCGTATATTTGTACACCCATACTTTTATTTGCACATTCTTTGTCTTTATATGTCATATATGACTCTATACGTCACGTATAGGATCATACACGACATATGAAGGTTTGACAGTGAGAATTTTTGTGGTTGTATCACTCACGTGTAGGCCTATACGTCGTGTATGAGGTCTGACAAGACTCATGACTAATGAACGTTAATGACACGTGAGAGTTTGTGTACTCACCTATACATCGTGTATACATGTAAGTGTTCAAATAATTTTGAGGGTTACCATTACCATGACCCTAATTTAAACAACGAAACCAAAATATGTATCAACCGATTATGTGAATTATTAACAAAAAGCTAAAAAATAAAAACGTAATAAAGAAAATCATAAAATTGCACATTGAGGAACTACATAGGAAAGAACCATAATTGAAGTGGGTCACGTGATTGGCTTTTTTTTCACGTGTGATGTGATATATCCAAAATAAATATTATCAATAGAGTTTTCTAGAGGTCCAACACTGGTAGCCTAGTTGGTTGAGTGCCTAAAATTTTCTATGGGAGACTTGGGTTCAATTCCCACTAGCTACATTTGGAGGACATTGGTGGATGATAAATGAGGGATGACCCGGCCATTGGCTTGGGTTCGAGTCCTGATCCCGACCGGTTTTACCGACTATTTCACCGTCGTGCCTTCGGGCGGGTGAGTGGTCGGGTTTTCCCGGGAATTGGTGGCAATTGGTGGCCCGGGTACTCTTGAGTACCTGATTCGCCAAAAGGGTGTCTGAGAATGCTCGGAATTGATTCGTTGGCCGTTCAAAAAAAAAAAAAATAGAGTTTCTAGAGTTATATAATTAGTAAATTTTTTAATGGGGTCGGGGGCACTATACGGGTAGAGCTTCTAGGCTACGGTTGTCGCACGACAACATCGCCGTTACCTAGGGGTGTACCAAAAGCTCGTGGCTCGAGGCTCGCTCGAAACTCGCTCGAAAAAAGCTCGAAAAAGCTCGCTCGAAAAGGCTCGTTTTGTTTTCGAGCCGAGCCGAGCCGGCTCGTTTTGTAATCGAGCTGAGCTCGAGCCAGGGGTGCTCAGCTCGTGGCTCGGCTCGTGACTCGGCTCGATGGCTCGACTCAGGCTTGTGTATGTGTAATTAATATATAGATGAAAGTAATATATTTTGGCACCAAACGCAATTCTAAAATTCAAAATTTGAAAGCCCCGCTCATACTACCTATCTACCTCACATCTTCTTAATCCAATAAACCCTAACTTAGAAAAATAAAAAATATACATGCATATGTGTAATTTTATTTTATTTTTGTTTTGTTTTTTATTTTATAAATATTTATAAAAAAATAATAAAAAATAACGAGCTGGCTCGAGCCAGCTCGAGCTCGGCTCGAACATTCACGAGCCGAGCTCGAGCTCGGCTTTTCAGCTCGACCAAAAAAACGAGCCGAGCTGACTCATTTAAGTTCGAGCTTGAGCTTAGCCTGGCTCGACTCGACTCGGGTCGTGTACAACCTTACCGTCACCCTTAGGTAAAGGTCAAGAACTTTACAACTTGACATTAAGTAACCAAGTTGCAATGGTTTCAAACTTTGAAAGTTGATTGTTCTGACCATTGTATCAAGCTGCAACGTTCAAACATTTTTATTTGATTTTTACCATTTCACCTATAAAACCAATCATTCTCATCCCATTTTCACCTCTAAACCCACTGAGCTAGACTGTGACCCAACCTTCAACATCCAATCTTAACCTCTAGACACACCGATTCATCTGATTTAGTAATGGTACGTTGGATCGAGGAAGAGGAGGAGATCGCCTTGGTCATCGCTTATATCAAAGTCAAAGATTCACCGACACCGTCACGACCATCCTTATGGCCTTTTGTACTAGCTCAATTCAAATAGCTGGTGGGTGGATCCAACCGCATGGTTGCTTCACTACACAGGAAGTTGGACGACCTTCGTAAGAAATGTGAGCGATTCCAGGCTCACTATCGAAGAACCTTACAGAAAGAGGGTGCTAATAAGCCCAAGGACGTTGCAATTGCGGTCACCCAAATGGAACACCAGAGTCTGTACAACGGGAAATTTTCCCACATTTTTCGTGGCAAATATTAAGGTGACACTTAGATTAGTTTATATTTTGTAGTTTAATTGTGTTTTTTTTTTTTTTCTAGTTTAATTGTGTCATTTTTAGGCTAAGTGTTTTTTTTTTCTAGTTTAATGTTTTTGTTTTATTAATATAAATGTATTTTTATAGAAGTTTATTTGTTTTATCTAAAGTAAAATGAAAAAAAAGTTCTAGACAAAGTACCCTAGAGTGCTGCCAGTGTTTTGGTGGTTCTAATGTACTTTGGGTCCATTTTGGCGTGGAAGAGCGATTAGTCAGGGCTAGGGTAAGTAACCTTGAGTGCCCATTCCCCCATGAGGTTCACTATTTGGTTTTATGTTGGAAGTGTTCATAACCGAAATCGTTTAAAACCAAATAGAATCATGTATTCGATTTTCTGGTTGTCTTAACCGATAAGCGGTATTAGGTTTCAAAAAACTCAATTTTGTTTAATCCCATGCATGTATGGTATGTGGCTTATCTCAAATGGACACTTGCAGAGGCGAAGCTTGGTTCTCGAATCGGGGGAGGAGGGGGGGGTGGACTCTGTTGCTACAACAAATAACTGCCTAACGTTGGTTCTGAGTCACAGGAAGGGTTCAGGGGTTCAAGGGTTCCGATCTGCCTAACGCAGGTCGTGGTGTCCTTCTACGTTGCAAACGTAGAAGGAGGTTCAAGATAATTTTTTAATGTTGCTAATGCTTTTAACTTCTGGTTTGAGATGTACTCGAAACCAGAAAAAGGCTATGCTCAAGATCCAAGTGAAGAGAAATATTCTCTCCACGTGTGAGGACCAAAGGAATAAGAAGTTTAGAGTGAGAGTGATGTGAGATGGTGTGATCAAATCTTGTGAAGACAAGTCTGATTTATAGAGGGATGGACTCTCTATTAGAGGAAAGCATATTATCTTGGACCTTGTTGCAACAAAAGGACAATCCACTAATAGCCGGCGATGGCTATTGACCTGCGGTCTGTTCAGTGCTGTTACTCCATCAGCAGCTGGTTGTGTTGCACGATGAAAAGGTGATGGGACAAGTCATCTTTTTGACTTAGGATACCCCTGCCTTTTGAACCGTTGAAGCTTTCAACCCTTTAAGCATAGTTCTGTATATTGTTTATTATTTTTGCTTTGGACTACCCACGTCATCAGCCCCCCAAGTCAGGAGGTTTGGTGGCGTAGCTTGAAAGCTTCTGACTGTTTGCTTAGTCTTGTTTTTGCTTGAAGGGTTCAATGCTTTGCTGTGTTTTGGGCGGTTATTACTTAGCAGCTTTAATTGTGATTAGACTGCTGATGTGACATGTGGCAGTGGCACAGCTGTCTTTTTACTGCATGTCATAATTGCGGTTTCTTTTGAATTAAATAACCGTTTGTTTTTTCTTTTTTAAACCCTTTGAATTTACTTCTTTTCACTTTACTCTTTCTTTCTTCAATATTTCCTCTCCATCTGATTTAGGGTTTCATTCCTCCGATCAAAGCAGGTTCGTTTTCTCCTTTTGTTTTTGTTTTCCGATCATCCTTTGAAGCACTATGGGCGCTAAAAAGGACATGGCCATCACTGTTTCCTCCCTTTCTCAAAAGGAGGTTGAGGCGTTTTGTGATGAATGGGGCATAGCTTTATCGTTTAATCCCGTTGCTCCGGGTAAGAAACTTGCCGTATCTGACTGTCCGTCTGGGTCTGTTGCTTTGTATTGTCGGCATTTTGAGTTCTCAAACCTTCGTTATCCATTCTCCATGTTTTTATTGAACATCCTTGAGTATTATAGGGTTTCTCTTGGTCAGATTCATCCTCATGGCGTTGGCCGTGTTATGCATTTTGAATGCCTGTGTAGAGCGTTAGGGTATGATCCTACTCTATTGATGTTCAGGCGATTCTTTCGTCTTGCTAAAAATGGTGACTGGTTCACCTTTGAGGGATCGTCAGTAGAAACTAACTTGCTTTCTTCCCATGTCACAACCGTCGGTCAATGGAAAACTAGGTTCTTTTGGGTTTCTGACTCTATTTTTCCTTATAAACCTGTGTGGAGACATCCTGATGCCATTCTTAATGAAGGGGAGCCTTCAGAATCTGAGTTAGATCATAGCTTTTTAACAGATCTTAGAGTATGTCCTTCAAGGCTTCGTCCATTTGGTGAGCCTTTCTTAGTGTTGTGTGGTATTAGCACCTGTTGGGACAAACCGGGTAGAGATCCTGTAGTGATGAAGGGTGATCGGGGTATGAGCTTTTTGCTTTTTGTTGATTACTTCCTTTTTGTCTTCCTTGCTTATATGTTCTGTTTTCTTTTACTGTAGTTATGTCGGCTCTTGACTTCATTAAGCAAGATGATGCTTCAGGGGTTGTTTTCAAAGATGCTGAAGCGGCAGAGGGTGAGGATGCCTTGACAAAGTATGAGAAGGGAAGGTATGATGGGACTAACTATGCTGCTGTCCCCAATGTCAAAGGTTTTACTAAGACTAGTTCGTCAAAGGCTTCAACTAGGAGGTCTAGCAGGCGTTTGCTGAAGGCTGCTAAGCCTGCTGATGCATCTGAAGCATTGACGGTTAGTGATGACATTGAAGAGGTAGATGAGGAGAAAGATCAGACCATGGATGACACTGTTGCTGATGTGATTGGGGAGAAGGGCAAGGGTAATAAAGCTAAGGTTACCATGGTGAAGGGTAATGAGGGTTCAACAAGCTTTGATGAGGAAGGGTTGTATGTCCCGGGTTGGAATGTGAAACCCAGTGATAGCTTTAAGTCTTCAGCTGTTTGTGAGGAGGTATTGGCACATTTTGCTACCCCTGGTGCCAAGGCTTGCTTGGAGGGGTTGGATGATGATGCCCTTTTGACGAAAATGATGGTTGGTACTTGTAATTTGGCTGCTATGCTACCGGAGTGGATTAGCAGGTTTAGGAAGAAGATGGGTGAGTATAGTGAGTTTGCTAAAAAGAAAAGGGAGATGAAACAATCTATTGCAGCCCTGAAGAAGGATGCCAAAGAGTATACTCAGAAGGAGGTTACTCTGATTGCTTTGATTGATGAGTTGAAGAGAGGGCATGAGGCTGAAACTGCCAAGCATGAGGCTGCTCGACTTCAGGTTGAATCGGATCGGTTATCTTTGGAAGCAGAGAAGAAAGCATTTGAAAATGAGAAGAAAGGGTTAGAAGGTTCCCTTGCTGCTGCCCTGGATGACAACAAGTGGCTGATATCCGGACTCAACCCGAACTCAATTTACCTACGAAAATCGCAAATTTTTATTACCGAGCCAAAAAACGAGGGGGGGGGGGGGGAGGATGTTGATGTCGTTGGAGCTGACTACACCAAAGAGTGCATGCAACACTATAAACCTTGCGAGGCCACCACTTCAAGCATAATTTACGGATACTCGTGACCGCCTCTCATGTGTTGACCTCGTCATGCAGTTGAGCAATTTCTCCAAGTACAAAAGTTGCATGAGACGATCATGTGCGACTTCATGATCTCTAAGTACATAAACTCTTGATCTTGCAATAACTTCAACTTCATGACACAACAATGCTTGAACAGTTCTTGTAAGAAATTGAAAGTTATGAACATTCATAACAAAAGCTGAATTGTTCGAACTTGATGGTTCTTGAAAGAAGTTCATAGAATAAAACATGGTGTTGGTCCTAGAAGTATCAACCTCACTTTGAATCAAATGGCAATGAAATTTCAACAAGATATATAATCAATGTGCGGAATAAGAAATCAGACTTTCAGAGACAATAGAGCATACAAGTTTTTAAGAAGTTTTGAGTTTTATATAGTGACCACCTTTTGACAAAGATCACGTTTATACTTTACAAAAGAATGACTCAAAAGAATTCTTATGGCTGTTGTGAACATGGTGTGGAGTATGTGTAAAAAATATATCAGTTGAGAGCAGATGTTTGCTTTTGTATATCACACACTATCACATTCACCCTTGGCAATCTTCTCATTCACATGATGTCTTCTATTTATAGAGAAGTATTGATCCCAAGTTGATGAATAAATAATTGTTTATTTATCAACTTGTTGTTTTGTAGGTTGATAAGGGATAGAGAGTCTTCGTATAATAGATCAGGATAAGGTGCATGTATTTTAACTTTTCCACTTGTCAAGATTCCAAATTTCTTCCAGAAATCTGAGATCCAAATCTTGGATTTGGTCAAGAAGTCAATATCAGAGTTTGTGTCCCAGAAATCTGGTTCCTTTGTCTCAGATTTCATTCTTCTTTCTCAGATTTCATCAGAAAGGAGTTGTGTTTGTCTTTCATTGGAATCTTCCAAGGATGTTGTTCACTTTAGTCTTGATTCCTAGCTTTAGTTTTCTTCAACACTTCACGTTTTCTTATTTTGGTTCTAACACATGGGTTAAAATTTGAGAGAGAATTATTTGAGTATGTACATTGGATTCTAGTTTCTAACGGTTATAAGTTCATTTGGTGTCGGGACGTACCTGGGCTGAAGCTACTAACTATGATAACTTTTAAGCGGTATTGAGGCCTTGATGGGGCGTGTCAGTGTTTCCACCGATACTGATCACTTATGTCTCGCCTCCCAAGCTCATATTGATAGAGAGTTTGCTCTTGTGACCCTCGACTTTAAAACCAGTTTAAAGTTTAACCAGAACACATATTATTGTGTGAAGTCTTACAAATTACTCACCTTAGTTCGTACAATTAAATACTTGATTACCTCTTCAATAGTTCAAACACCTTATTTATCGGTTTTAAACAACTCCACTTTTTTTTTTTTTTTTTTTTTTTTTTTTTTTTTTTTGAAAAGTATAAAAAAAAACACCTTAGTTTTTTTTTTGTTTTTTTTTTAACAACTCCATTAAACTCCACTTAGTTTAATGTTCTTGAAAATCAAATCTATCTTTTGTAAGGATGAGTAATTCGTTACCGGTATAAAAAATACCGATACCGAACCATACTGTAATGATTGAATTTCTGTACCAACTTTTGGCGTTTTTGGGATCTGTATTTTTGGTTTGATACGATAATTTAGTGACTTTTTACCTTCGAATACCGTATTGATCACTTTTGGTACCGGTACCTATTTTTAACGATTTTTAGGATCGGTACTGTACGGTACCAAGCTCATCCATGATCTCATGGTTGTCTCTCTAAGATTGTTTAATGATATGTTTACTACTGTTACATAACTTCCCTCATTTCTATCGAACAATATATACATGAACATAACAACACATAAGTAAACTTTTAAACTATACATGAACATAACGACACATATAAATATAAACTTTTGTGATGTTACAACTCTCCTTCAAAATCATTTCAATCAACATCCACGAAAAAAAAAAAAAAAAAAAAACCCTTTATGCAATGATCTTCTATTTCTAACAACATTCCAGAAATCTCTCATTATCCATTGCACATTAGTGTTCATTTTTTTTTGACATTAGTGTTATTTCGCGTGCTAATGTTACTCAGTTTGAGTCGTTTGACATATAGAAATCACGGTGTGGCGCTTGTTTACAACAGAGACACCTTTTTTAATTGACGCGAGTGTGTATGGGGTATGGCACATCAACTAGTAAACGCATTGAAACGGATGTGTTCAAAAGACCCATATCGACTTGAGATGACTGATGCCCTTCATTGGAAATAAATCTTGAAAAACCTTATAATATCCTGATTTATCTTTGCAAATAATGTTTGCAGTATAGCAAAAGGCGAGCAAGAAAGATCGTACGGCTAGAAATCACATTATTATACCCTAAAACCAACCTTGAATACATAGTTTTCATATTTGCTATAATCAAAGAAGTTCTTTGTCATATGCTGCAAGAAGTTGCTTCACATGATTATGCCACGCTGCGACATTTTTATCATCCACAGTTATCCAATCAACAAGCGTTGATGCAGGTTGTTCCCACCATTCATCAAGCTGCATTAAAATAACATCAGCTATGAGTTTCAAGCGAAAAGAGTATATTATACAACATATGTTCTGCAAGTGGAATTATGTCGCTTACCAAACCATCGATATATTTGCTATCATTCAACGATTTCTCAGCACTTGCAATGCTTTTCTTGAGGTCAGGCAACCACTGGTTCATAATTATATCTTCTTGTTCAGATGCCAGATCTAAACAGGAACTCGTCCTCCTAAAAGGTAAAATTTTGAGATGGTCAAAGTCAGAGTCAAAAGTCAACTATAAGTCGGTTTATTTTTGTAACTACCTCTGTTAAGTGGTAGTTAGTTTGTTTGTAGCCAAAGTTCAAAAGAACGGAAACGAGCCTCGAGGCGGAATAAAAAATATATAAAAATTTTATATCTTATAAAAAATAAAGTAATTGACCTAAAAAAAGTCTTAACACATAAAAATTGAAACAATTAACCCCAAAAGTCTAAAACATAAAAAAAAACACACATCAAAAACACCCTAAAACACCTGAGGCACAGCTGAGGCGCACATTTTCTTAGCGCCTCAGCGGTTCAGCCCTTAGAGGCGTTTGTATAAACAGAACCCCATGAGGCGCGTCTCAGACTCGTTTTTTTAGCTTTTCGCCTTGAGGCGCGCCACGAGGCGCACACCTCAAACGTTTTTTAAAATCATGTTTGTAGCAGTTATGTTTTTGGTCTACTGTCATGTGAAATATACAAAATACAAGAAATATTCACTCCATTGTTCTTAAATCTTTTAACAATGTATAAAAAAGTCAAAATTTCATAAAAAAAACTGCGATAAAATGGCAAAATGCTATATGAGTGTGTATCTTACGTTTTATTTTCTTTTTGAGAACGATAGGCATGATCTAATAACGAATGACCGCTTTCAACAAGATCCCTTCTTGTATGGACTAAATTTATAGCCTTTGATAACTCCTCCAAAATACTAGCTTCAGAGCCACGTGACTTCAGACAAAATTCCATTGATTCCAACACTGATGCTAAGCTAGCTTCTGAACCTACCGAGTGATTGTTATTTTCAAACAGGATCTAATAATATATCAACAAAATAATGAAAAAGATCACATCGAGCATACCTGCAGGATACTGAAGGGCAGAAGCAACACGACATATAGAAGGAATTGCAGATAGATCTCCTAAACCAGCTCGAGATGTCAGTAGGCTGGCATTCTTTTCTACAGCAGCAACTGCTTCAGGTCCGGTGCAACCATTGGGATTAACCGACTCTAATAGTGCCTGTTGAAGTCAACAGTTAAATAACACAAGACTTGTTTAAACAGTATTTAAAAATGATGTGTTCATGTTAAAAGCAGAGTGAGTTAGGGACCTGCGGAGTTGATGGAAGCATGTAAAGTCTGTTATCAGGACAGCACGAAAAAGCCGATAATTCTTTATCAATGAGATCTTTTGTTCCGTTTGCAATGTTGGCGACACATGTACACGCCGGAATGATGGTATTTGATGCATGCTCCCTTGCAGATAAGGGTATTTGACTCCAAAATGAAGCAGTATCCTACAATTCCAAAATGGATGAACGGTGAAGATTTTAGATGACTAATAACTGCATAATACTAATAATGATTTCTTCTAACGTTGATTGCTTTTATAAGAGCATCGTAGATGGACTCAAGCTCCGATCTTCGAGCATCAAATTCTTGAATTTTCTTCCACTTTTTATTTAAAGCATCTTCAGCTTCTTTCCTCTCCAAACGCATAATATTCAAACGTTCAACTTCACAAGTCAATGTGGTCAAACTTGCTTTTAATCCTGCAGCCTCTCTCTCCATGGCCCAAACCTCCAGCTGAACCAAAACATAAACGAGTTAATAACACAAATTCATGTGATATAGCAAGCATTTAACTTGTATACCTCCAACTGTCTAAGACTGCTAGTGTTTCGTGCGAAAAATGCAGCAGCCACGCTGCTCCCGGATAGACGCTTTAAAAGATTTTGGCACGCACTTCTAGCCTCCGCAGCTTTATTGAGCTGATCCTCAGTAGCCACAAATTGCTTAACATGTGCTTTCTGTTAGCACGAAGGTAGACGAGACAGAATTATATAAAAGGCACATAAAAATATAAACTAAAGCGAAGTGCGCGTATTTTGTGAAGGCTATAAAGTAGAGAGAACGATGCCTGTATTTCTAATCGTTGATACTGAAGACCGTTATTACCATTACCATTACCATAGAGTTGAAGTGGTAATGATGAGCCTAAATCAGGAGAAGCGTCAATCAATCTATTATTCTCATACTTGTACCTGGATGAATATTAGAAATTTAGCATACATCATAATATCACCCCTCTTGTAAATGAAGATAAACTGAAATCATCATATTACCGCAACAATTCTGCATCGGCTCGAGCGTCAAATTTCTCTATTTCTTTAGCAACTACAAATTTCAACCTTTGAGTGTAAGCCGTTACAGCCATAAGTAACTGAGGAGGAGATTTCAGACAATCAAGAATCACATCTTGAACTTCCTCAGGTATATCTCCATCAAAATCAATGCCAAGTTGGGAAGCTTCTAATTGCGGGTTCGAATGGATACCATTTCCTTCGTATGCAGGAAAAGATTCGCAGATCTTTTCAGTTGTTTGTTCTGCAAGTAACTCACACGCCTTTTGGATATCCCTTTCCCTGTTTGTCTCAAGAACTTCCTCACTTGCAGGTTTTAAGCTTTTTATAGCCGAATTAACCGCACCTTTCTCATCGTCCACATGGAAACCGGCCATTGCTGCAACTGAAGAATCAGCATCCGCTCGCTCAGAATTCTTTACTTGATTAACATAGGCACAAAGATGCTTATGATATTGTGTAAATATTCTAGCTGCCACATCACATTGTGCATCATAAGCTTCCAACATCACCTGCTTGTGCCTACACTAAGGACAAGTATTATACTCCACATTAAGATGCATAAAAACATCCATTTAGTAACATATAACAAACAAACAAACGTATCTAGTAAAATCCCACTCATATTAGAGCTATTGGTAGGTTCTGGGTATGATGGGATGAGGGCAATCCTTACCTCTAGCCCAGTGATAGAGCGGCTGCTCCCACTGATACCCCCCCCCCCCCCCCGCTCCCTCCAAAAACTTTTTATCGACATGTAAAGTATAGTAATCCAAATAACATAAAAATGCAGGTAAGTGAATCAAAGCAACAACCATACAAAAGTACTAATAACGATAGTAGCAAACTACCGCCAGCACAACATAACGTAACATAACATAACATAACATAACATAACATAACATATATAGTATAGCAATCCATGTGGTAACATATATAAAGATTATAAACAACATACATGATACATCAAAGTACCAATTTCATCATCTAAATGCATTACCATACAACACAACACAACACACCTATAATTCCCTCGTTCATCAATCATCCGCTTACGGTCACCCTCTTCACGTGAAACCTCTACCATCACCGCCTTCAACTCCTTCCGTTTACGTCTCACAATACACCTCAACCTCTTCACCTCCTTCTCAGCCAATTCCCTCTCCTTCAAACCATTCTCCCTATCATTATTCTCCAACACATTCAATTTCCCTTTCTCCCTCCCCCCTCGGCCCACTCTCCGGTCCCCGCCACCTTTACCACCATCCACACCACCAGCATTGCCTTCATATCCATGCACAAGGATGTTTCGTCGAATATTGTCAACCGTTTTAACCGATTTAATTCTTTTTATTAAAAATTCAAACACAGGAATCATGTTTCCTCTACAGATCCTATGAATTGAGTCTGGTGATGGCATTGATGCAGTTAATCTATTACTGTATGGGCCTATGGGTCTGTAATTCATTTCGTTTATTAACCAATCTATTATGGCTTCTGGTTGTGATCCAGAGCTCTGCATGTTTTTTTTGGGACAAAGTATTAGGGTTTGGAATGATCAATTGAGTGATTTGTTACTGAATTGACGTGATTTATGACGATGTAGATCAAATTAAAACGAGAATTGAAAACGGTATTTAAATAAAATGGGTCGGGTTGAAACCGGTTTAGGTGACGAGTGAGGAAACCGGTATACAAACTGATAGTTTGGGTCGGGTTGAAACCGGTTTGCAATATTTTTTTTTTGTCCATCTCAACCTTATATCAACAAAGAGACCTATTTCATTTGTTTGATTTTAGATTAATGTGGAGTATGGATGAGATTGGTATGGTACATGTACTTTGACTGGGATGATACTGAATTTGAATAAAAATGGGTACTGAATACCGTACTGTATATAGTTGGTACGGGTGTGGGTATATGTATTGGGATTTTGGTATGGTACCAGCTTTGGTACCACATTGTTTTTATTTTTTATTTTTTTGAGCACTTGTACGATTACCAAATATATAAATCGGTACGGGTACCAATAAAGCACATATACAAAATAGGTACTATACCAATACGATACGGGTACAAAATAGGTAAAATTAATACAAGTACCATAAATTACATAGTATGAAATAAAACACAATATCAAATTCATTATATATAAAATTCGGTAACAGTACCACTTTTTACCCGTAACAATACCAAATTCAATAAAACTTGGTACTGATACATGTATTGAATAATAAAATTTGATACCGGTACAGATACGGATACAATACAGATACAGGTACACGCATGGATATTTATGAAAAAAAAAATCTCTTCTTTGATGTGGAGAAAAATTTCATAAACCACTGTTTGGGCCTCAACACCTGTTGGGCCGCTGTATGCTGCTGAGTGCTGTGAGGGTTCAGCCTTCAAGAGAAAGCCCATTTTTTTTTGGTTAATATGTTACTTGTGTCCCTAAGTCAAAGTTTCAGTTATTAACTGAAAAACCAAATGCAAACCAACCCAACAGCTAGATCGATCTTTAAATGAAATTGAACAATTTTTGAAACCCCAACCGAAGCTTTTTCTTTTGCTTGAGGCTCAAAGCTGCCCGTGCATACCTCTACTACCAATTGTTGTATAATAGGGGTGTAAATGACACGTAGCGGCTCGAGAGCTACTCGGGATCGGCTCGATAAAAAGCCCGAACGAGCCGAGCCTTAACGAGACCGAGCTCGAGCCCGAGCCTGAAATATGGCTCGTTTAGTTATCGAGCCCGAGCCCAGAATACAAAGCTCGATTGGGCTCGCGAGCCTAAACGAACCCAAACATAATTATAAGTTATTTATATATCTCTTATAATTTATAGCCCACATCTCCAAAGCCCAAGTCCTTATTTCATAGGCCCATTTAATAACACTCGCGAGCCGAGCTTTTGCGATCTCGAGCCGAGCTTTGGGCTCGTTTAAGATTGTTCTCAAATCACCTCGAGCCAAGCCGAGCCGAGCTCGAGCTTTTGATTTTGCTAGCGAGCCGAGCTCGAGCTCAAGATTGTAGGCTCGAACCGAGCCGAGCTCAAGCTTCATAAAACCATAACAAGCCGAGCTCGAGCCTAGTCAGGCTCAGGCTTGGCTCGGCTCGTTTACACCCCTAGACTTGTATATATGCAACGGTTCACGAAGTTATAGTTAATCCATTGATAAAAATTGACATATCTTTGTTTTGGGAGGAAAAGGCACACAAGTGTCGTGCTTACAGGGGTGTAAAAAAAACTCGAGCCAATAAAAAAACTCGGGCCAATATCTGAAAGCCGAGATATCCGAGGTCGTATTCAAGTTGACCGGTTTAATAAAATGAGTCATGTTAGCTGAACCAAAACCTATATTTTTTTTTCCTCATATCATGTTTGGTTCATGTTAGGAATTGCCACATCCGGATTAAAGAATGACCTAAAAGAAAGTATTATATATCCGTAAAATTATAGCTTTCTAAAATTAAACACATAGAAACTTCATAATATCATATGAAATAACCTGTGTAAAATTATAGATTCCTAAAATTAAACACCTAGAAACTTCGAATTTTTTTGCAGTAATAGGTAAAAATCAAGATGTAAGAGTGTTTTTAGATGTTGCATGAAAAAAATTGTGAAAGCAGGTAGTTCGCCGGTTTGATAAGCGAACTTCAATTCTAGATTTTGAAGATCATTGGTCAATTCAGCAATCTTCAATATAGTTCGCCGATCCATTTAACAATCTTCATTGATCGCCATTCCATGTAGCAATCCTCTTGAAGATCGCTGATCAATAATGCGACCTTTAATGAAGGTCGCTGACCGAGTCCACAATCTTTTATTAAATCGCTGATCAAGTCCCTAACCTATTTGAATTCATATTACTAACTCGTGAATATATATATAGTATAAGGTTATATTGGAAACCCTTGTTATATGGTAAACTCTGGAAACTCTAACTTCCCGACTTTTTTTTTATATGAAAATTTTAGGGTATGTAATATACATGATTTTAAGCATTTTGGGCCAAAAAAATGGAAAAAGCGCCGAGCCATTTTTTTAAAAAAAATAAAAAACCGTCTTCGGGTAACAAATGGTTAACACGTGTTAGTTTCGCTTAACATGTGTTAGTCAAAACTTTATTTTTTTTAAAGAAAAAACTACTCGGCGCTTTTTTGATTTTTTTGGCTTAAAATGCTTAAAATCATGTATATTACATGCCCTATTTTTTTCAAAAATAAAAAAATTTGGGAAGTCAGAGTTTCTAGAGTTTAACATATATATATATATATATATATATATATATATATATACACACACATATGGCCTGAATGCAAGATGGAAATCATATATGGCATACAAAAAATTCACAAACTTCCTACAATCCTTTTACAATGCAAAACATAGGCAACCCAAATACATATATGTCAACGGCCGTACACATCAAAAAAAAAAAAAAAAAAAAAAAAAAATAGTTCTTCATGCATGCAACCTTCTTAAACATATATATCCTTTTCCATGCAACACATATTATTTTCCATACACAGCAAAAAAATCGGTCTACACAAGGTGTTATTGTACTATGTGGTATATGAAGAAGAAAAAAAATGACGGCGTTTGACAACTGTGAAAAACGTTGTTGGATTGATGTTACATCTGCATGGAATTACTTGGATCGATGCTACATCTGCACGTGGTATAACACGTGTATATGTTACATCGGTACAAGTAATTTCAAGTATATTAATGCTGGAGGACCCTAAAGTTGTAGAAATGTCCATCCAGTCTCTTCTTGCATCCCCAACTGGACTGTTTCCCGAGCAGCAACAGTGGCGGTGGCATGCAGGGAGGATGGGTTGCAGAGGTGAAATTCCCAACTCCTTTTTCTTTCCCGCCATCGATAGTGGATGCTGGGCTGTAGGCGGTGGCTTGCCAAAAAAACTTCTTTTTTTCTGGCAGTATGCATGATCCTGCAACATCAGTATCAATTAGAATATTGCATGTCGGCTTTCTATTCTTTTTGGATCGATGTTACATGTGCTACTCACACTCGCGGGTCGTCTTCTATTTTCTTTTTTCAACGGCGTCGTCAGCGGCCGTTGGAGATGACCTTTATTGTCTGTGGTGTGACCAGTGGCAACTAAGGAAGACACTTCTTCATTTACACAGGTGCCAACGTCTTTTTCGACCACCCTTATAAAGTTGGAGCTGGTATTCTCGGCAAAAGCACACTTTTATGCTCATTGGATCAATGTTATATTTGCATGGAGAGTTACTTATATTGGAGAGGTGGTGCTTTCACCTGGAGAGAGTGCATGTTTTATTACAGTTGATGGTAGTGTAAACACTATATAATTTCGGATGCTGTCATTTGTATAGATTGTCAATTTAGATATACGTTGTTATCGATATATTTATTTGTAATGGGTGGGACTTTTATGTGTAGATTGTCAACTCGGATATACGTTGTTACCGATAACTTCATTTGTAATGGGTGGTATTTTTACAATTGATAAAGTTTTATTTGTTGCAAAAAATAGTTGGTAAGATTGCTTTTTTTTTTTTTTTTTTAACGTTTTGTCGCTTATCTAATCATGTCATCTAGATATTTTTTGGACCAGATTTTTCGTGGGCGTTGATATATCACTTTAGAACCACATGTTGAAGGTCCCGGCGACCACCGAGTGTGTTGATAAAGAGGCCCCAAAAGGCCCCGAGGCTATTTTCAAGACTTAGACTAAAAAACTAAAAATAAAAAATAACAAACGAGTAAAAGTTGCAAAATTGTCGTTAGAAGCACTTTTTAAGCCTTTTTAACGTTTTGTCACGTATTGAATCATGTCATATAGATATGCGAAGGACCAGATTTTTCGTCGGCGTTGATATATCTCCCGAGGACCACGCGTTGACGGTCCCGATGACCGTGTCGACCGGCCAAGTGAGTTGATAAAGAGGTCAAAAAGGCCCCCTAGGCCATTCAGAACACATAAAAATACGTATAACAACAACAACAATAATACTTATAATAATAGTAAAGTAATACTACGATAATAAGATTGGCAGTACGAATCCAAAAGACAACATAACATAAAATGAACACATCGCTGATACCATTACATAGATAGTAAAAAAAGAGAAGAAAATACGGTTACGGTAAACTAAATATGCATAAAAGGAAGACAATGATGATACGACTGACAGAACCCTGTAGAATCATTCACTGATTTCACTGACGCATTGCATTTCAACACGTCTTCTTGTTATGGCCGGTCTCTCCACCTCTGCTACATGTACGAGTCCTCTATTGATCGTCATAGTTCACATACATCTCATTGCGTATTCTTCTCGAACGTACTCTGCCTCGATGTGTTGTAATCATCGACGGGTCCCCTTGAATTCTCCACTCCGTCTGAGGCCATTCAGACTTATGTCCTAAAATGTATAAATGACCGTTGTACTGTGATGCGTTTGGTTTTAGTATTAAAAAGATGTCGTTTTCCCCGGTGCCAAAAACTTTGATTTAACAATCCCAAAACAGTGGTTTGGAGGAAAAGACTGATTTTACTAAACCTCAATTACAAAGTTTTAAATTTATAAAGTAAACAATATTTACTTCGGAAACTAAAACCGACACATAGGCAGAGAACCTGACGTGCATAGTATATTTTCGGTGGTAAGTATTGAGTATCGTATTCCAAGGTTCACACTTTCCCCTACTCAACACTTCATCAATTGACCGATCGGGTTTTAAAAAGAAAATAAAATGGAGGGGTTCTTTAAAAAGAGTTTTGAAAAGGTTTGGTTTTATAAAAGATAAGGTGGGATAAAATAGTAGATAGATATGCACATCTCGGGACCCTTCGCCTAAGTATTTAAGTTTACTATTATAATTAATAATTTATTATAGTTAATTGTGTGGAACACGAGAGTGATCTTGAAGTGCCGACTCCTTGATAGAGAAGCGAAGGCGACTACTAAGTAGAATGCTAAACCTCTCCAGCGTGCGTCCACCTGGGGTACTTCGCTAGGGCCTCACGTATAGCGGGCTCCTTGAATCGTGGTCAAGTCTTCGGGTCTTCTAAATTATCATCTTCTTAAATTGGAGGCTTCACTCCGGGTAGGGACATCGTACACCTCACCTTAGTTCTAGCGTTCCGTACCGAAGAGTCTCTTTATCCTGGCAACCGCGTATCCCCATTGCTTAACGGTCAAAGCCGAAAGATCTCTATTAGGGTTGTCACAGGAAGATGGTTTCTCCATTGGTTAACGGCGTTGTACTAACGAGAACTAGATAAAGAACCTTTATTTTATTTATCATAGGGACACTTTACAGGCCTGATAAAGTTGGTGAAAGATGACTTAATTACCCAACCCATAACCTCCCGAGCTGAATGAAGTCCTTAACAAAGGCGGCCCCTAATCCTACAGGTGCATGATACAAAAGAGATCACTGGTGCGCCCATAGGTGAACCATCCTTAGCCAAGAAAATCACTCAACCATCTGGTATGAACCAGAAATGTGTCACTCAGATCTGGTCCACTTTAGAAGCCATTGCTTAGAACCCGGTTTGGATATCAGAAGCCCGAAGGATCTGTCTCACTACCGGTTTCCTCGCCTTGGATCTAGCTCGGGACTACCAGAAGCTGATTATACCATTGATTAATTAAGTTAAAGTTGTTATTAAGTTATTCATCATTCAAACCTGTCACCAAGATAAACAAATAAAGATTAGAAGAAGATAACACAACAAATAACTAAAAATAAACTACTATTAATAATAATAAAGTCTACGAATCGAAGCGGGTTCGTAAATACAAGAAAGATACAACCATAGAATGATCAACACAAGGATCATGGCTACTCATAGACAAGCTCTCCATCTCCAAGTGATATGTATTCTCTCATGATCCTCACGACCCTCGATGTTTTATTGCATAACTACTCTACGATCCTCTTTTTGGCTAAGCTAATCAAGGTAGGTCGAAGCCTAACCATTGAGGGATGTTAGGAGGACCAGAAGGCCTCCCAAGGGACCCCAAGATCTCTTGAAGAAGCTTGGTAGTCGGCCCATGAGAGCATAAGAAAGGATGAAAAAATGGTGGGGTTGGCTTGCTATTTATAGACCTCCAGGGGCTGCACGGTCGTGCCAACTTGTGTTGAGGGCGTGCACGCTGTCTCACGTACGTTCTGTTGCTGCATGGCAGACTCTGTTTGTCCTTCTTGTCCCTTGCACGGCCGTGCCATGGTAGTGGGCACGGGCGTGCACATGTTGTTGGTCTTGATTTCTTGCTCTCCAAGTTTGCTGCGTTGTTCTCTCGCGTACTGGACCTTCGTGCAAGTGTGCATGGGCGTGCTTGGGGGCTGATTTTACAGTTGTTTAAGTCCCGTGATTGTCTTCAAATCATCTAGTGAACCGACTGATAGTTTCGTATCTTCAGGAATCTCCTGTTTTTGTCTGTTTTTGCCCGGAAATCCTTTATTTCCCCTTTGGAGCTCCATTTTCCTGCAAAATACAAATAGGAACAATTTAAGTGCCAAATATTAACAATGTTACCCAAATTGTACCCTATTATGAGACTGTTTATGCCTGTTTTATATGATAACTTTTTGAGTTATCACAATACCCCACACTTAGACCATTGCTTGTCCTCAAGCAATCAAACACAAGTGCACCTAAAACAGATAGTAATTAACAAACTATCAATCCATTTATTCAATTATTTACGAGAAAAATAAAATCACATGACACGCCTACTTAACCCGTACGATTATGCTCGAACCTATACCTGCTCACAATGTTCACTCAACACTCGGGTTTATCATTTTAGTGAGTTTTGGGGGTGAACACTCAAGTCCGCACCGAAGTCGACTAGGGTCATAGGCATGTATGCATATCAAGTCCTCGTCTCCAAATCGAATAATTAAGAAAAATCAAGAGGACTTTTATTCGGGTCCTTCATCATGTCTATCTCATTTATGATAGTGTAGTCAACGTTGCTTCATTTTCTGACTTTCCTCTTGGCCCGGTATCGAATAGCACCCTCATAAATTAGCAGAGTGTATTCGCTTTGTGAGTGGATCGAGTTGTTGCTGCATGCTCCTTCATGGGACCAATGGCCACATTTTCTGCATTTGTCATATATCTTGGCCCGTCTTTTTGCAGCGCTCTTTGATTGTCCACAAAAGGGTGGATTCTGTTCCATCTTCCTCCATAATTTTCTTTCTTCTGCCGTCTTCTCGAAAATTATTTGTAACATGTCACGGGGCAGACGTGGCTCAGCGAAGTAGAAACATCCTAGCAAGTGTTCGTTAAGCGGGTGCATCTTGAGAAAGCGAGGGGGAAGCAAGAGAGAAACGAGAGATCACAGAGAGAAAGTAGAGAGAAAGCAAAGAGCAGGAGAGAGAGAGAGAGAGAGAGAGAGAGAGAGAGAGAGAGAGAGAGAGAGAGAGAGAGAGAGAGCAGAGTTCCAGTTCTTTAAGGTCTCACCAGTCAAAGGCCAAATTTTTATCTTTGAAGAACTTTTCTTTTTGGGCTCTCTTTCTGGCGGGTCTCTCTATTTATTGGGCTCTCGATTTATTTGGGCTCTCAAACTACCATTATTATTATTATTTTTTTAGAAGATCTCCCTCTTGGCCCCGTCTTGTGTTGTTCCCTCCTTTGTCAACGGTGTCGCCTTTTCTTCAAGCTTGCGGTGTTGCGCCCTTGGTGGTAACAAATTCTTGAAGCTGCCGTGGTGATGTGTGATCGGGACTCATTTATTGGGTGAAAGAAACGAAAGGCTAAGGCTCAAGGGTTTTCTAAGGGGAAAGGATATTATTTTGGGGGTGAAACCTAATTGCCTCTATCACTTTAATCCAATTATTAATTTTAAAACAAAGATATGTGTAAATACACAAGTTCTAACCGAGTCGGACTAAGGTCAGATATCTCTCATGCCAAATAAAACAAGAAATGATATAGATGTAAGTGTGGTGCTCGATAAAAAGGCTCAAAAACTCTCACACGGATAGTAGGGTAGGATAAGGTACTAGTTTTAAGCATAAATTTCGGGGTGTTTTTCTACGTGCCATGCAACCTTTTTTCTTCTCTATTTTATTTTAAAATGGACTTACGGGTTTAATTAACATCATCTACTTCGACCGTCTTAAATGTGAACTGTTCGGCATAAATGCCTAATAGGTATCACTCGGACAAGCCTAACAGACTATACAAATCTGTCAAAGGTGACCGTGAATGACGCTACGGGTATCAAGCTGCTAAGAGGATATCGGATAACGTACGACCAATGACAAGTGACCCGCGAGATAAAATAAAATAAGCAACAAAAATGGTTCCACCCCACACTTAAAATTTTGGTATAAATTTTAAGTGCAGAAATGGATAAAAAGGCAAGAGAAACTAACACTCCCCTAATAACGACGAATCCTCTCGCGTGTGAGCGAAACCTGCATACTCCACATAGAGACGTCGAAATGGCGGATCCAAAATATCAAGCTTTCCCCGACCTATCCTAAAATAACTAGAAAAAGAAAAATAAAAGTAACAAAGATAAATACAAACTAAGTCCTAGGATAGATACTAGTGCCGAGGCACTAGCGGGTGGAACAAGTCCGGGCATGCACCAAGGATGCAAAATGTGTCAACATACAACCATTATCCATCAACAACCACAAATAAAAGAAAAATAAAAAGAAAAGAAAAATAGTGTTTTAAGTCATCAAACCATCAGTCTGCGCCTAGAATCACCGAATAACCTGGCGGAGAACGTCAATCTGAGCGGTAGTGGTGTGCATGCGAGCTGGAGTAGGTGCACGAAGTCATAAGCATATCAAGCCCATCCAAAATGTTACGGAACAGACCCCTCCGTGGCTGACTCTGTTGACCCTGCATAGAATCAGGCAGTGGCCTGGCTGCAGCTGTAGCTGATGACTCTGCATCCTCTACATCTTCTGTCTCGTCGTACTCATGGCCCTCATACCACAACCTTTGCTTATTATCTATCAACCTCAAATCCTGATCAACCAATCTGCAACCCCAATGTCCCTCATATCCGAAGTGTCAAGGGGACTGATCCTTCCTACCACCGTCAACTCATCTAAATTATGTGGGTGAAGTACCTCCAGACTGGTGGATAGGAGCGTGATATAAGGTCCTTCGAAAATGTGGGCGGAAGAAGTGGGGCCCCAGCATTTAGTGAAGAGTTCGGCTACCGCATGAGCAAGGTTACAGGTCGGTTTCTTATAATGCTGAAAAGATAGAAAACCTCCCGCTCATATACCCTGTCCGCACGATCTGTGCGACACCCTAAACTGTTGGCCACAATCAAATGTAACCATCTATGTAGAGGGTCCGGAAAACTAGATCTCTTACGCCTCCTCGGGGTGTAGGGGGCTTCAGAGATTTGTCTCTAGAAATCTTTCGGCCGAACATTGTTGGGCCAGTCGAACAAGCTCTCAGTGAATAGTGGTGACTGAATCTCCCCTTGTTGATACAAACCAAGTCTAATCCCGAATCCTGCCAATGTCATAACATACCAACACCTTCCCAACCTAAACTGCATACACTGCCTCGTGATCCTTTCTTCTGATGTAGTTGGCGGTTCGTAGGTGAAAGAAGCTAAGAACTCAAGAGTTGGCTCTCGATAAGTACACTCAGATATCTGGAAGAAGTGGTGCCAGTGGGATGATAGCATGTTGTAGAATCGAGGATCCAATCCCACAGACCTCACAGAGTCATAATCCACAGGACGATAGTCCCCAATCTGCTTAAGCTGGATGATAAGCAGTCGCCTGTAAGCTTCCAGTTTTTCATTCTCCTGGTTAAAGTATAACCAGGGATGAGTGTCCTCTGGAATGGCGTCTTCTGCTTCCGTCAATCGGTGTGGTGGCAGTTCTAGTGTAGCAGATCTCCTTGACATTTCTTAAAAAACACAACAGAATCGGTTCAGCTTTAAGACTTAAGATTTTCTGCAGAAAATAATCAGTCTGGGTCCAGTGGCTGCACGCCCGTGCTCAGGTAAGGAGCACGGCCATGCGGCTCAGTTACAAAGTTTTAAATTTATAAAATAAACAATATTTACTTCAGAAACTAAAACCGACACATAGGCAGAGAACCTGATGTGCATAGTATAGTTTCAGTGGTAAGTATTGAGTATCGTATTCCAATGTTCACACTTCCCCTACTCAACACTTCATCAATTGACCGATCGGGTTTTAAAAAGAAAATAAAACGAAGGGGTTATTTAAACAGAGTTTTGAAAAGGTTTGGTTTTATTAAAGATAAGGTGGGATAAAATAGTAGATAGATATGCACATCTCGGGACCCTTCGCCTAAGTAGTTAACTTTACTATTATAATTAATAATTTATTATAGTTAATTGTGTGGAAGATGAGAGTGATCTTGAAGTGCCGACTCCTTGATAGAGAAGCGAAGGCGACTACTAAGTAGAATACTAAACCTCTCCAGCGTGCGTCCGCGTGGGGTACTTCGCCAGGGCCTCGCGTATAGCGGGCTCCTCGAACCGCGGTCAAGTCTTCGGGTCTTCTAAATTATCATCTTCTTAAATTGGAGGCTTCACTCCGGGTAGGGACATCGTACACCTCACCTTAGTTCTCGCATTCCGTACTGAAGAGTCTCTTTATCCTGGCAACCACGTATTCCCATTGGTTAACGGTCAACGCCGAAAGATCTCTCTTACGGTTGTCACAGGAAGGCGGTATCTCCATTGATTAACGGCGTTGTAATAAGACTATGTTGTGGCCCGCGAGCAGCCTGCCGCGAGCCACAATGTAAAAGAGAGATTTAAATCCAAGGACACAATTTTTACTACTTAGATTCCTAAAAATTACTAAAAGAGTTTTTAAATTGCTTGAAGAAAAGTAAAAGAGAGATTTAAATCGTAAGAGAGATCAATATCAAAACAAAGGTGTTGCTTCGGGAATTGATGTTTCTTGGTATGAAATAATAGTAAACCCTTGTTTAAGTGGTCAGTGTTTAAAAACTAGGCACAGCCACACTAGACTCTAAACGATTTATGTTCTTAATGTTATTATGAGGGTCTCCCGTCCTAGTGAGCTTACCTCTCAACGATGAAAAATATAACGACCAAGATCGTGTTAACCCAACCCCAAAAGACACATTTTACATAGTTACGATATTGACATTCATCTACTAGTTTCTTTTGTGAATAACTTGCCGGCGGCCGGATCATGGCCGCACAACCTACCACATGACATGGCAGAGGCAACGCAGCCTCCCGCGTACGCTCATCCCCTAGTTGAATTAGTTAATTATTCAAAAAGTGATTGGCATATTATTAATTGTGCGGCATTATAATAATAGAAGTAAATATAGACCGTTTACTTCTAACACGAGTTCACCAATTCTGATTTACGCCAAAGCTAACACATAGACCATGTAGCTAAGTCGCACTATCAAGTCTTGGCTTATCACTAGGACCAAATATAAAGATGTACCGACCCTAAGTGAAGTTTCGATAGTTGAGGATTGAACCAAAAAGTGTGAATATTTCTATTCACAAATGGGCTAATCTTTTCACGTGGAGTTAGGTTAGCTTACAAGGGCGCGGGTTTTTACACACCATGGGTACACTCATAAGTCCCTCAACTTCCTACCACAACAGTCACAAGACCAAATACTAAGTTTATTAATTAAATAGTTCATCAAACAAAGAAGTAGTAGAAAAATTGCTAAGAACACAAAACACCACTTTAAACAAAAATAAAATATTTAATTCATATCAAGTTCCATCATCACCCTAGCAACACCAAGAGAAATATAGCCTAGCATGGTTGATACAACAAGCTCACAAGGTTGGTTTTGAGTACAAAACATGGTGATGGTTGTTTGGAGATTTATGTGTCTTTCTCGAATGTGGTGTTTATGGAGTGATCCCAAGCTCCAAAGAACACCTACAAGTCCCAAAGATAGAAGAAACTTCATGCATGTAGAAGGTAGAGAATTTGATGGGTTAAGGGATGCCAAAGTGAGGAGTGGAGGTCTCTATTTTTAGGCCTTCCAGCAGGAGCACGCCCATGCTCAAGGGCGTGGTATGGCCGTGCTTGACACTTGGTACTGTTGCAAAGTCCTTGCGTGCAGGTGCTGTCGGGACAGTTGGTGAGCACGCCCGTGCTTATGTATGAGCACGCCTGTGCTTGCCTTTTTGGGCAACTGTCTTGTCAGTTTGGTCGGTTTTGGAACATTCTGGACTCATGTTGACTTGAGCACGGTTGTGCCAGATGTGGGCATGCCCGTGCTTGCCAGTGCAAGCTGACTTTTGCTTCCTGCTGACTTGAAAATGTTGACTTGTTGACCCGGGACATGGCACGGACAGAGCGCGACCGTGTTGCATCTGAAACAACTCTCTAAGTCTTCAATTCCTTGCCTTTTCTGCCGTTTTTCTCCTCTTTTCATTCCTTGACCTTAAAACTTGCAATTATCAACAAAGAAATATAAATCATGATAAAACTGAGATAAGAGCATGATTTTGGGTGGAAAAAGGGTGAAGATATCTATATAAAACGTGTGTAATTCTCGGCACATCACATGGCATAAATGTTGACGTTGGGTGGATGCGTTACCGACTACAGAATGCGTCCCAAAATACTGAAAAACCCAATTTTGCTCACAGATTGCACTATTATTAATTGAGAGTGAAAGATGAGAAATACATGACCATAAACATAAACAACCTAGACTTTAAATAGGCAGGATACTTCCTGATATGCAGGAAATCTCTTATGACTCTCAACCACCTAAGACTTGGCACAACAACGGGCATTATTCAAATTAAAAAAAATAACGTACAGATGGTCATGTGACATGCTTGCATGAATTAGAATCACTTTTTAACACCCTCCCTTGATTGTAATTCCTTCATTCCCATCTTGTCTCTGAAAAACTCAAACTTAACACGCGCTAAAGCCTTAGTAAAACAGTCTGCAACTTGCTCAACAGTTCCACAGTATTCAAGAACAATATCCTTTTGTGCCACTTTATCTCTAATGAAATGATGCTTGAGTTCTATATGCTTTGAACGACCATCTACCATATGATTCTTTGACAAATCTATTACTGAACTATTATCACACTAAATGACTGTTGCATTGTCTTGTGTTAAACCAAGATCAGACAATATCCTCCTCAGCCATATCCCTTGACAGGCTGTACCATTTGCAGCAATATACCCGACCTCTGTGCTAGAAAGGGCAACTGTATGTTGTTTCTTGGATGACCATGCAATTACACCACTTCCCAAAGAGAACATATTAGCTGAGACACTCCTTCTATCATCAATACAACTAGCCCAATCACTGTCACTTTATCCACACAACTTAATATCCATATTCCTTTCATACCATATGCCATACTGAGTTGTTCATGAAATGTACCTTAGAATCCTTCTTGCAGCTCCAAAATGCAACTTAGAGGGCCTCTGCATAAACCTGGACATTACATTAACAGAGTATGAAATGTCAGGCCTAGTGTTTGTTAGATACATTAGTCCCCTAATTAAGCTTCTATACACACTTTCATCAGTCTTTGCAGCTCCATCTTCCACTTGAAACTTCTCATTCATGTTCATATAGGTGTCTTCAGCCTTACATCCAAGCATACCAAACTTCTTTAACAAATCAAGAGCATATTTAGTTTGACAGACCAATATGCCCTTGGTTGTTTGATGAACTTCCTATCCTAAGAAGTATTTAAGCTATCCAAGATCAGACATCTCAAATTCCTTCATCATACCTTGCTTGAATTCACAAGTTAATTGCATGTTTGAACTAGCATATATTATATCATCCATATATAAGCACACAAAGATCACATCACATGTCTTAACATTCTTGACATAAAGGGTAGGCTCACTATAACTTCTATCAAAATCTTTATTAAGCAAATATGAATCAATCCTGGCATACCATGCCCTTGGTGCTTGCTTGAGCCCATACAAGGCTTTAACCAACTTATGCACCTTTGTGTTCTTCACCCTGCACTTCATATCCTTCAGGCCGATGTACACATATTTCTTCCTCCAAGTTTCCATTTAAAAATGCTGATTTCACATCTAGTTGATAGATGATCCATCCCAACTGTGCAGCAGCTGCAATAACAGTTCAAATAGTTTCAAATTTAGCCACTGGGGAGAATGCCTCTTGAAAATAAATGCCCTTCTTTTGAGAGTATCCCTTGGCCACCAATCTTGCCTTATATTTCACCATCTCACCATTTGCACCAATATTTGTTTTGTACAATCATTTCAGACCTACAACACTTCTGTCTTTGGGTGGATCCACCAACTGCCATGTCTTCTTCTTCTTTATAATTGCCTTATTTTCCTCGTCCATTGCTTGCTTCCATTTGTCACAAATAACAACATCTTCAAAACATAGAGGGTCTGAGATATTTAATGCAAATTAACAGGCATTGAAGTCTTCCATTGGGACAGTTTCAGCATACACATCACTCAACTGCCTGACCTTAGTTGGGACATCATGATCAGTTGATGATGAATTGCTTTGTGAGGACCCTCCCTAGCCTTGGACTGGTGTGATAACATCTTCATGCTGAGAAGTCAAACCTTGCACACTAGAACTGCTAGATGTGTCAAGATTAGTAGCATGATTATTATCATTACCTGTGATGTCAAATAAGATATCAATTAAATCAATCTCCCAAAGATGCTTATTTTCAGAATTCTTTTCTTTACTCCGGTCCCATTCAGCATCTTCATCTACTTCTGCATGTCTTCTTGTGAAAATTTGTTTGGTGACATGATTATACAACCTGTAATTACTTGGTGATGAATAACCAATCATGATACATTTTTGAGAGGTAGAATGTATGAACTTCTTCCTGAGTTGAGAAGGAGTCAGTCCATACACTATGCTACCAAACACTCTCAAGTCCTTCAATTCTGGAACTTATCCTGGCCACATATGGATAGGGGTTTTATTTTCATTTGGTTTAGTGGGAGCCATATTAGAGATATAGACAGCAGTGGAGACTGCTTCTGCCCAAAAATATGCTGGCATGTGTATGGCTTGTAGCATACATTAGGCCATTTCAACAATTATTCTATTCTTTCTTTCACATACTCTATTATGTTCAGGAGTGAATGGGGCAGTTAGTTGCCTCTTAATGCCATGTTGTTCAAAGTACACATTGAATTCATTGGACAAGTATTCTCCTCCTATATCTAACCTTAAGATCTTAGTAAATTGACCACTTTGTTTATCTAACAAGGCCTTAAATATTTTAAACTTAGAGAATACTTCTGATTTCCGTTCCATAAAATATACCCAACTCATTCTTGTATAATCATTAATAAATAAAAGGAAATACTTACTTCTTCCCAAACTTGGAACAGGCATGGGACCACATACATCTGAGTGCACCACCTCAAGAGGTTTTGTTGCTCTTCTGTTACTGGCATGAAATGGCATCTTGTGCAGCTTCCCCAACACACATCATTCACATACACATATCTCCTTCATTGCAGGAAGACTCTGTACCATCTGTTTTCTATATAATTGTTGCAAATCTTGTGTATTTAGATGCCCATACCTGTGATGCCATAGTCTTTTCTCTTCATGAACCTTGGGCTTGTTAGCTTTCACCTTGGATGCATCAAGAGGAAACATGTTGTTTGGGGCTAAATGAATCTTCATGAGTTCCGAGCCTGACTTCTTGTGTACAATAGAGCATGCACAGTCATCAAACAATAGTGCATATCCTTTTCTCATTAACTGTCCCACACTTAACAGCTTGTATTCTAACTCAGGAGCATAATATACATCTTCCAATAATGCCATACTTCCATCATTCATCTTATCTTTCACATTCCCTCTTCATTCTACCTTTATCTGCTTCTTATTTCCCATTTTGACAGAGAGTTTAAAAGCTGTAGTCAGGGTAGTGAATATAGATTTTACTCCTGTCATATGGTTTGAACTCCCAGAAACAACAAACTATACATCTATAGAAGGATGTTCATTTGTTTCAAAATTCATTAAGGCATGATGTGTCACACATGCCATGAACAAATGAGGAACATCATCCTGCCCTTTTTCCTCCTTATCTTGATTAGCAGCAATATTCACTTGTTGATCATCATTATACCAACATTCACATTTAACATGTCCATACCTGTTACAGTTGTAACATTGTAGCCCTCTACTTCTATCAAAGGATCGACCTCTGCCTCTTCCTCTTGCATTTCCTCTTCCACGACCCCTACCATTCACATCATTACTTGATCTTGTATTTGGCTGAAACACTTGGAGGGCCTGCTCATCATTCTTTTCATTGTTCTTCCATCCTGGATCATCGGATCTACAGTTTAGTCCCTCCTCCTGAGACTGCAATATTCCCATGAGTTTTTCCGAGCTCAATCTTGTGAGATCATGAGCCACCTTTATTGAGGGTACCATGTGATACCCCGCAATTTCAGGTTCTCACTTTAACTAAACTCTAGTTACGTTCCTTGCATTATACTTAACTAGGGTTAGCTAGATAGGACACACGTTGTACAGTTATAGGTTAATAACTGCATGAAGTGGTAATTCGGGGAATTACCATACTGTACACATGATTAGGGAACCTCGGACGTTGGTGAATAATGAACTTATGTGTCTCTGTGATATTTGACGAACTTATGTGAAAACCATACGTGATTATGTGAACCTAAACCGAATACGTTAATAAAAATCATTAAAGGTGGACCACTAGGTTGATTAGGGTCTTAACACATGGGGTTGCACTTGTTACGGTCCGAAATAACGAAAGCGTCAAAGGAAAACACGTTAGGAGACGAAACGGGCCACCCGCGCGCGCCGAGGGCCTGTGAGCGGGCGCTCACAGAGTCCGAGCGGGCGCTCGAAGAAGCCTGACGAGTCTTAACCGACTTACACACCTATTTAAGCATCCTTAACCCCCATGCAACCCCTAAACTCAACCCTAATCGCCCCCTTACTGCCCCACACGAAATATTAACCCTAAAGCTCCTGCTAAGGCTCAAGATCATCAATTGGGAAGCTCCAAAGGCGCACGGTTGATCGAATCGAAGGGCCAAGGGTATAATCTTTGATTCCTTGCACTTTTATCTTGTGTTTTTGTTATAAAAATCATGTAACAAAGTTTGTCCAGGTCTGAAAGTTTTTAATAATCATTAAAACATGAAGCTTTTGAAGATTAAACGGATTAAACATGATAATAAACGATTAGTAACATCATAGGATACTTGTTGCGCAAGTTATTGATGTTTTGGTCTTTAAAGTTGTGATCTTTGCATGTTTAGTAGTAGAATCTGATCATAATAAGTATTAGGGATGTTTGGTAATGATGATTGATGTTTGTTGATTGTTTTTATGCACACGGTAGTCGATTAAAGTATGATTTAGCCGAAACTAAAATCTGGACAGAATGACTAGACGAACTTGTAGGGGCTGTAACACGACCTTAACATAAGGATTTTGGTATTTTCTTTGCATGATTGAGTCACACTAGGTCTTAGCTTTTCATAATGTGTAAAATCAAGTATTTTGGACATCGGTTGAGTCGTTTTTGGAATTTTCATTGAAAATAGGTCAGGTCAGAATTTCGGGTATCAAACTGAGTCAACTTTGAAACATCATAACTCAAGTTTTATTAAGAGTTGGGTTGTGAAATTTTTACCGAAGGTTAATATTGGAGTAATATGATTTTTCCAAGTGGATTCATCCCGTTTGGATGAATACACAATTTTTGGGAAATTATCTACCTAACTAACCTGTTAGGAAGGTTTTCTGAACGTATCCGTATTAGACGAATTTTAATTATTTTTGTGTTTGGAGTTAAGACAACAAAAAAATAGGTATTGTTAAGTGAATCCCAAAGAAAATTCAGTAAAAATTTGGGAGACTAACTCACTGGTTTACTATTTTAAATAAATTGGTTTTGATGGCGCACAATCTGTCCTGAAAACACAGATTGTGTATTATGTGCTTTTGTGATGAATTGAGGTCTTAGGTTGTATGAGATTGATGTGTAACTGAACGTATACTTGTATGAGACACATATTGAACGTGAAGACTAATTTTAACCAACACATTCACCAACGAGTCCGTAGGGTTTACTATTGCATGTAGAATCACTAGGTGTCACCTACACACTTTTGAACGTTTAAACGCCTTGGACAAACGAGTTATATGGTGTAATGGTATTACACATATACTTACTTAGAGATGTATGTAATAGGGAGTCGGTAGCACACCCTACTTTGGGATTTGGATTTACTTGCTTGCATACTAAGGTGAGTTTCACTACTCTTTTTCTCAAAAGCATGCGTCTCGGGAAGACAACTTACTTACTGTACTAGTCCAGGTTTGGGACTACTATTTTTATCTCGGGTTTTTGGATGGGTTGATTCCTGGGAGGAATCGGACCTTGCTAGTTTCACACTCTGTGTCCTTGATGAACTAAACTACACTCTATCACGGAAGTCCTTCACAATTTACCGAATGAGTTTCCGGGTGGCAAGCGGGTTACTAGTTGATAGCGCTATTAGGTTTGACAAACCTCACACCGTGCTGGGAGCCGGGCGTGAACTACGACCTTAGATTTTATCATTGTTGATAGGCAATGATGGGAGGCAAAAACCAGCTCGCGGGGCGAGTGCATCGTTCAAATAGCAATTCGGTATATCCTTGTTTAGTTATCATGAATGGGTTAGCTACCCTTGGCATACGCTGAACTAGTGATACTTGGTTCTTGGTTTTGGTTGTTGATTACTACTTTTGGGTTTGGGAAAACCTAACTACTGCTTCTTGGTTTGGGAAACCTACACTTTTACTTACCTTACTTATTGAACTCACCAACTTTATGTTGACACACGATAGCATGCTTTTGCAGGTCTCTAGGTTCGGAGCACCATAGGACATGCATCATTGTGTCATGGGTTGTGAACATTATTTAACTTATACTTTACTTTGCATTCAACGGTTTTATTTTGGGCGCATTGTTTTGCGCATGAACTTAAATGGTTATGTTTGAGTTACGCTTCCGCAACTAACTGAACTTTTTGGTAAACACTAAACGTGATTTTCAATAACGAACTAAATGGTTTGGGCATTTAGAGCCGTTCTTATGACTTATGGCTATGGGATCCTGGTATGTCACGCGCCTCGCGGTATAAACCCCGCAGTGGAAATTTGAGGGTGTGACATACCACTTAGTCAAACATAGAGGTGAGACTATGTAGTATTTTTTCTACTATTTTTGGTCTGTGATCTCCTCACCATAGGACCTCTGTTGTCCCACAATACTCATCACCTTGGAAAGGTAATCACCCACAACCTCTCCATCTTTCATTCCCAGGTTCTCAAAGTCTCGCCTTAAACCCTGTAATTTCACAGCTTGCACCAGTGAATCCTCCTGGAATTCCATCTTTAGTATATCCCAGGCCTCATGTGCAGTACTTGCTGATGCTATACGAGAAAACAATTGATCATGCACTCTTTGTTGTATTGCTGCCCTAGCCCGTGGATCATTCTTATTCTCCAGCCTGACTTTTGCCACATCATCTTCATAATCTGCCATTCCCAGATCTACAATGTCCCATAGTTTTCTTGATCTGATAATGGTCCTCATACGAACACTCCAGGGCTCGTAACCTTCACCTTTGAACAATGGAATAGGGTTAACAGGGTTGTGAAAAGTGGTAGATGATTCAGCCATGAAAACTGTGCTCTGATACCACGTGTTGGCAAGAGCTTAATAAACAAACAACAAAGAATAAACAAGAACAATTGAATATAGTCGGCACAGATTGCACAATTATTAATTGAGAGTGAAAGACGAGAAATACATGACCATAAACATAAACAACCTAGACTTTAAATAGGCAGGATACTTCCTGACATGCAGGAGATCCCTTATGACTCTCAACCACCTAAGACTTGGCACAACAACGACCATTATTCAAATTCAAAAACTAACGTACACATCGTCATGTGACATGCATGCATGAATTAGAATCACTTTTTGACAACATGAGTTATTGGAATATTAGTAAAACATACTTTCCCATAATCTACTAACACACTTAATTAAACACACATTATTAATAAAAGTTAATTCCATTATGTGCTGAACAATCAGACTGGTTCCGCATCTGAGTTGTACTCTTCATGAGCTTGTTGTTTTGAAACAACCGGAGTTGCATTAATTCATCATAAACCGTTTCAGAATCCTCTAAGTACTCTTTAGTGTGGGGGGGGGGGGTGTGGTGGCTCACCCGTGTGAGGGCGATAATTACATTGTTCCATGGTAGGTGGATGTGGTTGTGGAGTTGTCGAACGATATAGGAAGAGATGTTGCAAACGGGAGTGTTGAAAGGTAGGGTTTGGTTGTTCGTCATTGATGTTTAAAATACGATGAAACTGTTCGTTGATTTCATTTATCACACCCGAACTGGATCTCTCTACTACGGGTGGGTCAGCCGAGCATACGAATCCACAACCACGGGGTTTCCTGTTACAATAGTAGTATCGACGACCTGGATTTCTTGATGTTCTTGATATACGAACTATTGTTGGAGAACCACATCTGTAATACACCATTTTATTGGACTCGATCGAGATGAAAATGAAGAGACGGAGATGTGGTAGGGTAAGAATGGAAGCTGGTCTATACACCTTATTGAATGCATCACGTGAAGAAAGCAAACAAATTAACAAAGTTGCATGGTCATGTGAAAAAAAAACAAAAAACTGAAGATTGCCAAATGGATTAACGAACTAGGGGGAAGATGGCAGAATGGACCAGCGACCTTGTAGAAGATCGCTCAATGCATTAGCGATCTATGAAGTTTGTTAAATGGATCGGCGAACTATATTGAAGATTGCTGAATGGACCAACGATCTTCAAAATAGAATTGAAGTTCGCTGATCAAACCGACGAACTACCTACTTTTACAAATTTTTTCATGCAACACCTAAAAACACTCTTCCATCTTGATTTTTACCTATTATTGCAAAAAAAATTCAGAAACATCATAATTTCATATGAATTACCCTGTGTAAAATTATAGATTCCTATAATTAAACACCTAGAAACTTCATAATTTCATATGATTTACCCCTAATACATTACACTTTAACCTCCTATACATTCCACACAAACCAACACCTAAGGCTAAGTAGTAAGCTAAGAATTAGAGATGAACCGGAGAATGTTCGTGTTTTTACTAACTTTTAGCAGTCTAAGCTCCCTAATAGGACAGCTTAAAGGAATATGAACCGTGCTCTTCTCATTGATATTCTCTCAATATATAATACAAGGGTATAAAATAAATATGGATACAAGATAATTACAATTAATCACAAACAATCATGCCTATAATTACGGTTGCTATTACATCCCCACAGTCGAAGTGGGAGGTGACCGTATGCTGAGACTGGAACGAAAGTCTTCAAACAGAACCCTTGATAAGCATTTAGTGAAAATGTCTGCAATCTGGTATCTGGATGGCACATGAAGTATGCGAACATTACCTCGCTGAACCTGTTCGCAAACAAAGTGGATATCCAACTCAATGTGTTTTGTCCTTTGATGCTGGACCGGATTGCCAGATAGATAAATGGTGCTGACGTTATCACAATAAACCATAGTCGCGCGCGTAAGGGGCAGAGAGAGAGATCGAGAAGTAGGTTCGGAAGCCAACAAATTTCTGCAACGACATTGGCCACCCCGCGATATTCGGCCTCGGCACTAGAGCGTGAAACGGTTGCCTGGCGTTTGGAGGACGAGGAAATTAGATTATCACCAAAGTAGACACAGTATCCACTTGTAGAATGCCGAGAGTCAGGGAATCCAGCCCAATCAGCATCAGTATAAGCCACTAATGAGGTAGTGCTAGATGTGCCTAGAGTGAGACCAAAAGAGGAAGTGCCCTTGACGTATCGTATGATCCTCTTCAGAGCATTCCAGTGATCCATACATGGAGCGTGCATGTGCATGCAAATTTGCTGCACCACATATGTAATGTCTGGTCTAGTGAAAGTGAGATACCGGAGAGCCCCGACCAAACTGCGGTACAGAGTAGGATCATGAAATGGTTCACTGGATGTGGCACTGAGCTTAGCATTTGTGTCGACCGGGGTGGCAACGGAGTTGCAAGACTGCATCATATCCCTGCACAAGCAATAATATATGTGGCATATGACTGCTGAGATAAGAACATGGTGTTGACATTCCTAGAAACAAAGATACCCAAAAAATAATTGAGAGGACGAAGGTCTTTCATGGCAAACTCAGTTTCAAGGCCGGCCAGAAGATGGTGTCGAAGAGTATCAGAGGAGGTGACAAGTAGAATATCATCTACATATAAGAGTAAGTAAGTTGTGTCATGCCCCTGGTTGTAGGTTGAAAAAGATGCATAACATCTGTTGTGACGAAACCCCATGGTGAGAACATATAATGTGAAATGTTGGTACCATGCCGGAGGTGCCTGTTTCAACCCATAAAGAGATTTGCGCAAGAGGCAAACATGATCGGAAATTTTTTTATCACGAAACCCCATAGGTTGATGCATGTAGACAGTTTCGTTTAAGTTCCCATGTAAAAATGCATTCATCACATCGAGTTGATGAACTGCCCAACCCTTAGATAAAGCAAGTGACAGGACAGTTCGAATGGACGCTGGCTTGACCACTGGGCTGAACTTCTCACCCTAATCGATACCCACCTGTTGTGACCTACCATCACATAACAATCTAGCTTTATAGCATTCCAAAGTACCGTTAGACTTGTATTTATGTTTAAATAGCCACATACTTCGGACAATATTCATGTCAGGCAAACGAGCTACTAACTCCCACGTACCGTTTCTAATTAATGCATTATACTCAGTAGTCATGGCAGAGTACCATCCTGGGTCTCGCAAGGCATCGGTCGGGTTTTTAGGGATGGGTTGGATTGATGGGTGTTGTGAAGTGGCAGTTAAGTTAAACGGTTGTTTGGGTTTAAATATGCCACTCATGGAACGTGTGTGTATGGTACGGGTAGGTTGGTTGGTGGATGGGGCGGCCGAGTGTGTGGGTGGTTCGGTTTGAACCGGTGGGTTGGTGTGGATAGCTTTAGGTGAGGCGTGGTGATGTTGGGCCAATTGGGCCGATTGGTGTAGGATGTGGTGTAGTGTGGTGGTCAGGTGCTGGGCCGGTTTTGAGTTATGTGAGGGCATAGGTGTTGAGGGAATGGTGCAGTTAGGAAGTCATAGACTGGGGCTGGGCCGATGTTCTGTTGGAAAGGGAAGGTCGTCTCGTCAAAGGAGACATGACGAGAGATAAGATTTTGCCTTCTGGAGAGGTCTAGACAATGGTAGCCTCGATGAGTAGGCGGGTAACCAAGAAACACACATAGTTGGGAGCGGTGTTTAAGATTATGAATGGTGGCTGGTAGATGGGATGAGCGGGTAGCAAAGGCACCCAAACACACAGAGGTGGTCATAAGTGGGTGTGGTTTGGTATAGGATTTCGGTGGGGGGTTTTGTTTTGGGTATGTGTAGAGGGTAGGATGTTTAGTAAATAGGTGACGGTTTCAAGTGCAAAGTGCCAGAAGTGGGTGGGAAGGTGAGCATGGGCTAGTAAGGTCCGAACCATGTTATTAATTGTGTGAATTTTTCGCTCGGCCTTACCGTTTTGGGATGATGTGTAGGGAGAGGAGAAGCGGTATAAGATGCCAATGGTGGTGAAAAAGTTTTGAAAGGTTGAATTGACATATTTGGGGCCATTGTCACATTAAAAAGTTTTAATGGTGGATTCAAATTGGGTTTTAATTATGGAGGCAAAGTGAGAAAAGGAGGAGAAGACGTGTGATTTATTTGTGATTGGATAAGTCCACATAAAATTTGTGAAATCATCTATAAATAACACGTAATATTTATGGCCTGGGGAGCTGATGATTGGAGATGTCCAAACATCGTTATGAACAATATCAAAGGGTTTAAGAGTCATATTATTAGATGCAAAAAATGGCAAACGTACACTTTTGCCAAAAATACAAGACCGGCATACATTATTCTTAAATTTATCAAAAGAAATGGAACTAGAAGTTTTTAATTTATTCAAAGAGGGCCGTCCTGGATGACCAAGACGGTGATGCCAGAGTTGTGAAGAAATAGCAGCAAAAGTAGTGGCTTGAGTGGAAGATGACCTGAGCATGAGAGGGTAGTGATCACCGCTGCTGTTGCATCGAAAAAGCGGTGTCTTTGTCTTGAGATCCTTCACAAGAAAACCAAAAGGGTCAAATTCCACAGAAACAGAATTGTCCGTAGTAAATCTACGGACTGAAATAAGGTTTTAACAAGTTTGGGAGAATAAAGGGCATTTTTAAGTATAAAGGGCGGGAATGGTTTGGGTAGGTATTTTGTGCCTTGGCCAAGAACTGGTATGGTGTCGCCATTACCTACAATAATATTATGAGAAATGCAAGAATTAGAAAAGGTATGAAAATCACCTTGCTCGTGAGACATGGTGGATGAACCGCCCGTGTCCATGTACTTAGTCAGGTCCGGTTGTTGCAAGGACATGGTGTAGAGGGCCTGTTTAATGTCGGTGGAACTGTAGGTGGTGTGGGCATGATGTGGGCGAGGGCCTAGAAGGCCGGGTTGCTGTTGTTGGTTCGAAGGAGTATTGGGCCGGTTTGTGGAAGGATAGGGGCACGGTGGGGCAGGCTAATACATGGGCTGTGAGGGTGGGCCGTATGGTGTTTGATGGGCTATGGGATTGAATGTTGCATTGGGCTAATAGGGGGTCCAGGGTTAGTAAGATTGTGGTGGATAATATGGATTTGAAGAGGAACGACCTCGGCCAAAACTGCCTCGGCCATGTCCCCTGCGACTAGATCTGCCTCGGCCACGGGTGGTGTCAGATGGGTTACGAGAGTAGTCGGTGGTGGGTTGGCGATTAGTTTGGGCGGTCAAGGCTGTGGAAGCGGATGTGGAGGATAATAAGGCTTGTTCGGTTTTACGGGTTTCTACCTGAATGAGTTGGGACCGAGCATTGTAGAAAGATAGTAGGGGTTTTTGTTGGGTGAGGATGGTCGCAATGCCCTCGTATTGCTCGTTTAAGCCGGCAATGAGTTAGAGGACCAAACGATCATTATCGACCGGGGCATCAACGTTTGCAAGTTGATCGGCTAGGGTTTTAAGGGCTTGACAATAGGCATAAATAATAGGGAAACGATCTAAACGAGTGTTTGAAATTTTTTGCATGAGATAGATGGCTCGAGAAGCCTTATTATCATGAATTATATAGGTTCTCGATAGCCTCCCATGCTTCATGGGCGGTGAAGGTTTTATCTATGATAGTGTGAAGTAGGTCATTTGAAATCATGCTATAGATCCATTGTAAGACAATGACGTCCAAGCGATTCCATTCGGAGGTAGCAGAGGAGGATTTGGTGGCAGAGGGTTTGGGTTTAGGTTTCAGGTGATGATCGACAAGGTATGCACGATAATGAATGGTGAAAAGGGTTTCCTAAGAGGAGTACTGACTGGATTCGATCTCAAGGATAAAGGGGTATGAAGTTTTTAATATTTGAGACGGTAGTGGCGGGGTGGATTTCCGATTTGATGGTTATGGGGGATGGGGGATGGGTTGGGAGTGGATTGTTTGTCAACCATGGAGAACCGAAGGTGGGAGGCTGTTGAACAAAGGGACAGGGAAGGAAGAAAGGTGACGGCGAGGTAGGGTTAGGAGAGAAGTACCCAGACTCTTGATACCATAAAGGAATATGAACCGTGTTCTTCTCATTGATATTCTCTCAATATATAATACAAGGGTATAAAGTAAATATGGATACAAGATAATTACAATTAATCACAAACAATCATGCATATAGTTACGGTTGCTATTACAACCGATTAAGTCTTCCATTCGCCGGGCAGATACAGTTTAATTACTTTATATGAGTTTTTACCATTCACCTCATAATATATGTACTATATATCAGTTAAAATCCAAGTTTTATTCCGAATCTCAGTTAAATATAGAATTGTCATTATGTAAAAAAAATGTCATCAAGCATATACTACGATGGCGCGCAAACAGTTTCTGAAGTTTAAAATGGTTCTTGCGTAGTTTGTTATCTCCATTTATATAATACTAATTAGCAAGTGCTTTGTGCATCTGCTGGTTGTACTGTATGCTTTAAGGCTTTTATATGCTTTGGTGGGTTGTGCTTTATGCATGTTTTGTTGTCCTCATCTTTCCTGCCTTCTCCCTCCCTATGATAACACACACCCCCCTCTAGCTGTCATCCCTCAACCAAAGTGAACAAACACCTTCTTTGAAAGATCTTGACCAAAACCGAGTCGAACGACTGTGGTTCTTATATGGTTTTCGTTTGACTTTGTTTTCTCTTTTTGGGTGTTCATTGAAAAATCTTGACCACCCTCTCTCTATCTAATCTCTCTCTGTTTGAAATCTCTCTCTACGGTCCACGACTTTGATCTATTTACTGAACCGACTTCCACCGCTGCTGCACGGCTTTAAAACTACCAACAAACTCGCCACCATAGCTCATACAACCTGCTCGAAGCTCCACCCACTCTTGGCTTCAGAGAAGAGCTCTTTCTTGCGGTAAAGAACTATGTAAATCTGAACCCACTCCTAAGTAATTGTCTTTCTTGGTTCCTTCGTATTTGGTATTGGGGTTTTGAAAGTAGTTGGTGGCAGAAGCTTTATTTGGGCGTCTGATTCCCAAATTATTGTTTTAATTTTGTAATAGTTATCATGTGTAGATGCTTCCCAAACGTTTTTTTTAAGGATTTTTTATGCAATATTGTTTACTTTTAGTTCATGGCTTTCACTTTGTTTTAATAGGCATTTCAAGTTTTCAACAATGTTGTTTGTCCACACAGATATTCCGAATATGTTTCTTGACGCCGTTTGCTCGACCAAAGATTTAAACTATGTCGCTGCGGGACAAGTCGGCAAGTCGCTAGGATGAAAATAAACACCATCAATAACGCCCGTAAGTTTCATTATTGTTGACTTCATATGACGCAGTTTTATAGCGGTGGTTTGTTGCAGGATATTGATGTGGGAAGATGGATTTTGAGGAGGAAGAATGAGTTGAACAACTGCCAACGCATTGCGCTGCCAAAACAGGTGTCGGTTTTCTTTTTAATAAGTTTTTTTTGTGGTATTTGTTGTATGATTTTGATTACGTTAGTTTTTGTGATTAATGTTAGTTTTCATGATTAATATTCGATCACATGTTGGATCTTACACCTCTCACTATATAGTTTAAACCAAATAATCTCTACATATGGTATCAATTATCAACATGAGTAGTTTTGAAATAATTATATAGATTTTCTACTCTCGACATTTGCAGTTGCTAAAACATCATTGTTGTCTTTCAGCCTATGTTTCAGGTTGCTTCACTTAAAGTTGCGCGCAATAAACAAACATGTTTCTTAAAAGGATATGGGTTTGTGCAGTGGCGAAGCTTGATTTTTAAGATGATGAGAGACAAACGTTCAAACAATGGTTTGGATCCTTCAATATTTGTACCAGATTTAGCTGCAAATGTAACTTATACATTACTACATGAAGGTTTTGCTACCGGTATCAATCTCAACTGTCGTAATACTTATATGTCAATTGTCTATGGCTCTTTTTTTTTATTGCCTAGCTGCCATATTTCGGGCAAGGCGTGGACTCCTCCTTTTGGTATTAATAATAAATAAAAAAAAATAATGAAGTCTGTGTAATTATAAATAAAAAGACATTTGCCGTATCGCCCCCGCCGCAACACGCGGGGACGTCATCTAGTTAATATCAAATGCAAACTCTATTTCCCCTAAAAGGTTTAGTAAGGATTATGGATCTTTTATCAAATCCATTTTAGACCTCTAGTATTCCTATTATCATGCATAACTTAATTTGGAAATACATATAAAATCGGAATTTGATATCAATCATGCATGCTTAAAAATGCATTAGCACCCCATATATGCATTCGTATCAACTTAACAATACAAGTCTTTTACTGATATTATACAATCATTTAGGTCATAATAGATGCATATTCCGAGTGTTTAAACATAGAGAATATTACTAGAGCCCATAAGGTTTTATATATTTATGTAGCCGCAATTAAACATCATAATTATACAGTATAAACACACTCGACACATGGAGATCAATTGCCTTTTGTAGATCTTAATATTATCTTATTGGTTAATGTGGCTGATCATCCATAGTGGCATCATGCTGGTTGATACAACATGAGTTTGAGCTAATTCCTCCTCTCTCATGGCTGCTCCCATGAATATTTGTCCACTGTAAAAACTCAAAATCAATTACAAACTACTTCCAATCTGCCCAAAATATGAACCCGGACAACACATGAACCAAAAACATGACACAAACCGAAAATCTTTTGGACATATGAATCAAAACAAGAGTATTCAAGGGTTGACTCGAACATGAACTGTTTAATTAACTAGGTATTTTGCATACTAATACTTAATATCACCATTTAATTACAAACCAAGGTTATAAATGTACTATATTGAACAATTACAGTTTAGTTATAATAAAAGCTTTTCCATTTGGCATAAAAAAATACAATTAAAAAACATACATATTCGTGGGGGTTAAACGGGAGAACCGACCAGGTGACACAAACACGACCCATTTAGTTAAAGGTCTCCAACCCCGAACACATTTATACTAAAACTAAACATGTGAATTTCTTGTTAGGTTTGTGTACACCTCTACTTAACTAAACATGTGTGTGTGTGTATATATATATATATATATATATATATATATATAGAGAGAGAGAGAGAGAGAGAGAGAGAGAACCTGGTGGTTGCAAAAGAAGGAACTGAATATGGCTGAGGCAACTGCTGCAGCATTGAATCTTGTTGCTCATAGTTTTTCTCATTCTCTTTCAACTGTGCACAGTTCAAACAGTTATGAAAATAAATTATCCACTGTTTTACATGACCGGACAGTGGGATTACGAACCGGGTGCCTAGTCTGTGTAGTTATGGCTCTTTGAACCGTTTTCAGTCGAATCAACCGGTTACCGGTGAGACAGGTGAACCGGTCTAGACCATTTTCTAACTTCTTTTTTCTTCAAAAGTCTCATTTACCAATTCATTTAGTATTTCTTGCTCCATATTCTATTTAGTTAGGTTTTTAAAAATTGCTACATAATAGCATCCACAATGGTTGGTTCGGTTGAGGTCCATAATTCCAAATTCCAGTCAATCATTGTAGGAGATGATGTGGCGTTAGTATGGTCACCACACATACACATATTATTATTTTATTTTATTTTATTTATTTATTTATATTTTTGTAAAATTGAAATGTGAGGTGGATTTTTGAAATGGTTTATTATTACAGGTGAACCATTGTGAATGCTCTAAAAGAACGTATAGTACCCTCATATTTTGTTATAAGTGTGTGTGTATATATATAAATTGTATTATTTTTAAAAATACTTATGTCGTAAATAAGGTCCAACAACTGGACCTATAAGATGGGCGGTTTGGTGTTTGGTCTGATTCTAAAAACATTAAAATCATTTAATTAATTTATAGACTCTTAGGATTTTATAAACATTTTCATAGGAACTTTAAAGAAATCGTTGACCGATTCTATTAATAGAAGTACCTTCTTAGAGAGTGAGTTGTTTTTGTCTCGCAACTCTTTTTCCTGTCATCATCATCAAACATGGTGCCTTTTATCATATAAATTTCAAGTATTTATTAAATCTAAACCTTTGGCTAGATAATATATGTTACCTTTTTATGAAGCTCAGAGATCGACTCGTTCATGACTTGATTCTGAAAAAAAAAGCATAGCGTTTTATCGAAATTATTTCTTACCACAATTTTAATTTAATTAGTTTTCGTTTATGATTATCCTTATTGTATGCTTGTATATAATTGATTAATAATAATTAATAATATATTACACCTGCTTATAGAGTTTCTATAATTCTGTAATAACTAAATGATCGTTTATACATACAAGAAATAATAATACAAGTTAATGCTGTAGTTACCTTCTTTGTTCGTATTCGCTTAAGAGCTGTTTCAAGTTGTTGCTCCACATTCTGAAGCTCTCTTAGGTTTAACTGCTCTAGATCTTCCCCAACGTAGTGCCTACACTTGTTTAAGCAGCCATAAGAGTTACAATAATCACCTAAATTCTAAATAAATTGTGTGATATAATACTATTGCAGAAACTCTACCTTATGTTTCTTTCAAGAACTTCAAGCTTTGCCTTGAGCTTTGAGGATTCAAGAGTCCAGCTTACCTGTGAACATATTTTCGAATGTGAACAATAATTCAGATCGTAAGCTAGCTTGCGCCCTACATATGTAAGAAAATATGTAATTTTATATTCTTTAGCTTATTTGGCTCGCGAATAATATTTGAAAAGTAGTTTGGATGAGCAATCCTAAACATCTTTGCAATAAACATTTTATGATTTAATAATCAGTCCCAAACACCCTCTTATACGAATACCTTTCATACGTTGATAAAAGTTGTATTACACTTCACAATGTATAAAAAAAATGTTACAATAGAAGTGATGTTTATAGTGTGTATATATACCTGTGTTTCTGTTTCAGGAGCAATAAGCATTTGCTCTGCATACGAATACCTTTCATACCTTTCAAGAATAGTGTCCATACTGCATGTTTCAACAAAACAATGGTGAGAATATATATTTAAACTAATTTTAAGACACAATTTGTAACTAGAAGACTTCCTTAACCATGATGAAAAATTTTAAGCAAAAATTACATACAATGTAACATAGAGAAAATTAATAGGGCCAATCGTAACACCCTAGAAAAATCCCATATCGGCCATGATCAGAAGAGATTTTTCGTTTATAAAGAATGCACCGCCTCTTAAAACTACCAACACATTTAGGCCACATTAGATGTGGAGCAGATGAAATCTTCACAATTAGGCGTGCACATGTGATGATAGTACTAGGATGGGTGTTGGGCCAACCAAAAACAAATCTGAGTTCCTGGATGGGCAACCTATCGGATGCAAAACAGACAATATTGACGATACATAGGCCATATGTTACCTACAAGGTCCATGTAGTGTGGTTATCTTTAAGATTAATCTTATTGGGTAATGAAGTGGCAATTCATGCACATAGGGTCAAAATTAGTAAAATTTAGGGTCTGAATTTATATGTATGAAGTTATTATGGGTATGTTGGCAAAAGAGTTTTTATGAGCTTCAGGCTTTTAAAAAAAAACTCATACTTAATAAAAGCCTTGTTTGGTTGAAGTAGCTAAAAACTTTTAGGTTAGGAGAAATATATATATATATATTGAAAACCTACTAGTACTAGTGTTTAAGAAAAAACACTCATACTAGCTACAAGTTTTTAATGAGTAAATGACACAATACCCATACTATCATAAAAAAACATGCATATAAGCTTTTAGTTAATGCCCGTTTTGGTCATTTTACACATTTTATTAAAAGCCTCAGATACTCTGTCAAACATCAAAATATATTTAAAAAACTACAGCTACCAACTTTCAGTTACAGCTACCAGATACCAGCTAGTTTTGCCAAACATACCCTATGAATGGTTTGCTTTATGATGAAGAAGGTAAAATAAAGCTTCTTTGTGTTGAAAGTAATGGATGGTACATTACAATTATAACAATTTTAGTATTTCAAAGGTTACTTGTTTGTAATTGTTGCTTTAATATGTTGCATAAGGATTTGTTACAGGTTTCATCATAAGGGTCTAGCCGGGTCAAGTTGAGAATGGTCGTGACTAGCTTGGATGGGTCAAGTCAAGAGTCTGCTGTGGATCAAACAACATTGAAGAGTTATGGGCTAAATTGGAACAGATAACCAGGAAGCAGGAAGCCCAGTCCAGGAAGAGTTTTGTGTCATAAGCTCAGTCCACATTTGGAGGCCCAGTTCGTGACTGGATTGCCATGTTGGCAATCCGTGTGAGAAAACACAAGTCATTTGTCATCGTTGATCTTTCTAATTGATAACCAGGAAGCAGGAAGCCCAGTCCAGGAAGAGTTTTGTGTCATAAGCTCAGTCCACATTTGGAGGCCCAGTTCGTGACTGGATTGCCATGTTGGCAATCCGTGTGAGAAAACACAAGTCATTTGTCATCGTTGATCTTTCTAATTGTGTTTCTTTCTTGGCCGTTGGATCACCTCGAGACTTTCCAGCTCTCTTTGTATAAATACCAGCTTCTCTCTCATCAGGAATACTTTTCGATCATTTTTATTATTTCACTCTCAAATATCTCTGTAATCTCTTTGTCTTCTGAGTTTAGATTTAGGGTTTATAAGTCTGAACATCTTGTTCTGACTTAGATTTTGTATTGTAAATCCTTCGTCCTAGCTCTTGGTAGTGAGATCTGTACGATCTAAGAGTCTGGTGAGATTAGAGTGTTTTTATGATCGTTTGTTCTTTGTATCTTTTGATAGAAATTTCATTTTTTGTTTAAGAATAAATTTGAGAAGTTCTTGATATCATGTTATTTTGACACTTTGGTTGTACATAGAACAACACGTCGTGTACATAAAGCTATTGCCTCATGCCTCACTCTTCGACTTTTGGGATCAAAATGCCTCATAGCATCTCGTGCTTTTTAAAACCAAGCACAAACATATTCAAGACCATTAAACTATATTTTTCTGAATGGCAAAATGATAATAAAACTATGTGATGATAGAAAGAAATTTAGATGTAAAGAACTTAATCTAATATAATTACAAGTTTACAACTAAAAAGATGCTAATCTCTGCGTTTAATGTGAACTTGCGAAAATAAAATAATACAAATTGAACTTATTAACGTGTGGAAATAGTTCAATTAGCTTGAAGTGATAGGATATTACAAAAATATATTAAACATGGATGCTTATTAATATGAAGAGATACTTATACAGAGACTCAGAAACGTCACTTCTTGAAAGGGTGAAGATAAGAAATTTTGGAATCAAATACATCCTAAAATACAATGTGCACAGAGTTCAGACTGCAGACGACAGGATGAGCATTTTGACCATGTTTAGTTTCCTTACTCTAATAGCACAACTATCTATTTTTGCATATATTCATAAACATTTTCCATGAATTAAACTATAAGGTTATTATGAGTATGTTTGGCACAAAACTTCTTATAGTTTTTTAGATTTATCTGTTTATAAAAATTACGCTTGTGTTAAAAAGAAGTTTTGCTTGGATGATATACCTACATTAATTTTTAGAATAAAAAAAAAAAAAAAACTAGGTTTAATTAAGTTTAGAGCTTTTGAGATCAATCATACACTTTCAAAATAAAAAAAAAAATAAAAAAAAATCAAATGTCTTAAAGATTTAATTATCTGTAAGATATGTTGTTATTATTATTATTTTTTTCAAGTAAATATTGTATTTTAAAAAGCGCGACTTGCTCGGAGATAATAAGGTATCTAGAGTTGAGGCTAGAAAGAAAGGTGCATACATCATGTAGATGCACAAGCTTTCACAATTTTTTTTTTTTTTTTTTTTTTGAACGGCAAGTGGTGCACCCGGTGGAGCTCCGGCTAACACCCTTGGCCAGCCTGTACTGATTACCCATTTCACCTGGATTGGGGATCTCCCCAGGTAAAACCCCCACATGTGGTAACTATGGTTCCAACAAGAATTGAACCCTCAACATCTACATGACCTCCATTCTAGCTCCCCCAATTTTCACCAATTAAGCTAGGCTTCATCGGCCTTTCACAAAATATTATAAACATTACTTATGCATCATGGTGTTTGCACTTAAATGTTTAAGTATCAAATTAGTTCTATTTATTATGTGTGAATAAGTGGTATCCCTTCCCATTAGGTCAATGTTTTGACTTACACAATGAACACTGACGTAGATTTAGAAAAAAAAAAAAAAAAAAAAAATAGATTCTTGTTAAAAAGAACTATAAGGTTGGCAAATGAATTCCACTTGAACCCGAAAAGCATCGAAGCATGAAACATTAGAGACGAGCGTTCAAGTATGGTATTAGGTCATGATACTCGTGTAGGTTACCCGAAACATGTACACTCATTTCACTACTCAAAAACAATTTATTTTTATTTTTGTTTTCTTTTACCTTCAGCTAATAGATTAATCTCCTAATCCAATAACTTTTTAGTTTTTAAATTTATAATTTTCTTATTAAAAATATAAAAACTAACATGGTAAGAAATATATGATAGCTAGAATCCCAATGGATAATAATAACTCAGATGTCCCAATGGATAATACTTAGCAAACTAATAGGTATACCCGATACTTAACGGGTAATAATAACTCAGATGTCCCACATGTTTAAAGACGCCATTTTAAATTTAAGTATAACATTAAAGATTAACCAATACATGTCCAAAACCTGTCCTATAATCATCCATGATTATTTAAAAGTAGTCTAAACAACAAAGTGAGCGTTTACAATCCAAACATAACCCTCATCACTAACGTGACTGGTTGTGGTTGGCTCTAGTTTAATTGTTATTATTTTTTTAAAGGTGGAGGATAAAAACGCCCGTGTTTTTTGCCTTGCCGCAGACATGGTCAGTGGCGAAGCTTGGTTTCGGAATCAGCGGGGGCCGAACTCAATTTTTTTCGATTGGTAGTGGAAAATCGGCGGGGGCCGGACTCAACCCGGACTCAATTTACCTATGAAAATCGCAAATTTCCATTAATGCGCAAAAAAACAGGGGGGGGCCAGGGCCACCCCTGGCCTCGACAATACTTCGCCCCTGGACATGGTAGATAGGTGGCTCTCCACGCCTCCTTCACTCCCTACCACCGTATAGTCTTATGTTAAATCTAGGACTACGTATTTTTTTTCTAGATATTAGTTATATAAAACATATAGCAGTAACTATATAATATTTATTTAATCAATACATATACATTAAATTAGTAAAATGTTAAATACATAGAAAAAGCATTTCTTGTATGCTCAAGGAGTCAAGTACATAACAGTTTTCAACAGTTGAGTTGTTTTAGTTCTCACCAATCAAATCAATCTGCTTTTCAACAACCTAGTCACTTAACTCCATATAGCCATTGTCTTTAGTTTATGTACTTTCTAGTGAAACAAAAAATCATAACAAATGTGAGGAATCTTACTTAAACATGTTAGAGCCATCTATGGTCTAGCAAAACAAACGTCCAGGGACGGATTTATAGCCTATTCGGCTTGTTTTCGGAAACTCATTTGGTTTGTAATTTTTAGTGTATTTTTTGTTTCCAACTTTGTTTTTTTTAATTAAAACTAACAAATCCCTAATCAACTCTTGACCTTTCCTTCTCCTTCAAAACAAACAACACAGACACACGTAGCTTCTCAATCCTCCTCCTTTCAAACAAAAAAACACAGCCCCCTCCTCCTCAGATCTCTCCGCCGCTAGTCGCTACCCTCCTCCTCCTCAGACCTCCGCCGCCGGCCGCTCCTCCTTGGCTTCGGACCTCTGCAGCTCTGCTGCCTTCGGACCTCTGCTGCTCTGCAGCTCTGCTGACCGCCGCCGGCTCCTCTCCTTGGCTTGGCTTTGTAAGTTTATTGATTTAATGATGTTAATCATGTTATATTGTTATTGGGCGATAGTTTATTAATGTTATTAGGGATTAATTAGGTGATAGAAATTTGATGTTTCTGTAGTCAAGTACTCAAGTTTATTATTGTTATTAGGCGATAGTTTATTAAGTTTATTGAAACATTTTTACATAAATGAATCTTCAATTGTTTGTATCTTTATTGATGTAAATCATGTTATTAGGCGATTAATTATTGATGTTACAGAAACAATCTTATCAGTTTGTTGATGAAATGAATCTTCAATAATATGGCGTATTAACACTTATTGTTCTGTATATCGCCATGTTTATAGGTACTATGCAGACAAATATTTAAAGTTTTTTTCAAAGACAACCATCGTCAAACATTGAATCATCATCTTCAACTAGTAAACCCTTGAAAATAGATTTGGATAATCTTCCATGGGATCCCGTCGAAAGGAAACCAATTGCATCTTATCACCCTAGTCAAAAAGATGAGATTAGGCGAGCTTATCTACTAAGAGGTCCATGTCAACCTAAAGGTACAAAAGAAGATTTTCCACGAACACTTATTGGTAATGGTCATAAGTTGAGACGTTTTAATTCGAAATGGTACACAGGAAGACATGAAAATTGGTTGGAATATAGTGTTAAAACGGATCGAGTGTTTTGCTTGTATTGTTACTTGTTCAAGGAAAGTGGACAAAATGATGCATTTGCAAATGAAGGGGTACAATACACCATGCGTGTAATCGCCCGCCATCACGTGAAGAACTAACTATACCAAACATATGTTCTATTTAATCACTTTTGTGCTTAATTAATAACCCAATTTTGACATTTTCCAGCAACAAAATGTAACTACTTTGGCAGTTAAGTATTACCAATTGTGTTTAATTGTTTTTCTAAGATCCATACGAATTAACACCTGAACAGTTTTCGCCAACCAAAAACAGTGCATTTTCACCATAAAAAACCGCGTTGCTTCATTGTTTGTATTGTAATTAAGAAAGATTTCGATCTTATAGAGTTGATATAACATATATAACAATCATTGGTGTTTTGTTCTCGAATTCTTACTGAAAATGAATATACAGATTGTCCCAAACTGAAGTTTGTAATGTCCATTAAAATATGTTAAGAGAATATTAGTGTTCATTAAACATAATGTCAAGTTTTGGTCCTTAGTCATTGAGTCTCTACCCTGCTTTAGTTTCTTTATCTAACGCTCTATGGGTCAAATATATATCATGGGTAATTGATACTTCTAATTTACTATAATGATTTGAACATCATCATCATACTCAGTTAATCCAACCTATAGCAAAGCTAAGGTAAGGTCTGAGGAGGGTAAGATATAGACAGCCTTACCTCTACCCCTAAGAATGGAGAGGCTGCTTCCAGTAAGATCCCCGGCTCGATGTGGTTTGGTATCAAGCCTTGGACATAAGGCACAAAACAATTAGCAATCGAGACAAACCTAATCAGTGCATGTACCCCTTTGTCTTTTGGCTATTAACGCCACCACGTGATGCATGATTTTAACATGTTTATATCAAAAAGAAGTAAGAAATTGGTAATATAAGTACTAACAAGACATATTTGATTCATTGTAAATTTGTAAAATCATTATGGATCAAGATGTTGTCATTTTAATTAAACAAAGACAATATGCTTACAATCTTAAAGCAAAAACTATCTTTGAATCTCTTTTAGGTGAGTGACTCAATGCCGAACCATGTTTAATATAAATATATATAACAAAAACCATTGTGCACAATGTGCCTAAAAATGAGCTGGAGAAATGGTATCTTCATTTTCTGTGGGTATTTGCAAGAGAACTAACTTCAATTTGGGATAGAATATTCTTTAGGAAATTATTAACATTTTGCTTGTTAAATTTGATGCTAGCTTTTTTTTAACAACCATCTAACCTAGTTCTAATTTTACACCATTGTCCACCGCGAAACTTAAATCCTTGATCCTCGAACACGTTTTTACACACCTTCGTATCACAAGACCAAAGGCCTTTTGGTGCTATCATTGGCTAAACCATTTTGTAAGATTACTAATACTTAAAATGATATTTTACTGGACGAATTTTCTTTGTAAGTATTCAGACACAAAGTGTTTTCTTCATGTACACATGTATATCAAGATCATAAAATGAACTAAATTTGACTAAAAACTAGATCTAGCAAATGTGTAAATTAAAAGATAAAACTTGATTTGTTGATATCTAAACAGTATTCTAAACAGTATTCTAGAGCTGGAATAAATTTAGTTTTTTGAATCATGTCCTCCTAAGACACAACCTTTGTGAGTACTAGGTTGTCTTCTATGCTCATGTACGGACAAGTTAAAGCTGATGTTTTCTGGTTGAAGAAAATTCAGTAGAATAGTGTTTTAAGGCTGTTATAGGTTGCAATTAAGTAGATCACACTGCTCAAGAAAACTCTCAAGTTCCAAAACATCACAGCTACCTAATTTAACTTTAAGATTTTCAATAACATTTTTAACAATATTGAACAAATAAAACAGTACACTACCCCTAATTTTATAGATTTTCAATGAGATTTTTTTAACAATATTAAACAAATAAAACAATACACTAACCATAATTTTATAGATTTTCATTAACATTTTTTAACAATATTAAACAAATAAAACAGTACACTAACCATAATTTTATAGATTTTCAATAACATTTTTTTAACAATATTAAACAAATAAAACAATACACTAACCATAATTTTATAGATTTTCAATAACATTTTTTAACAATATTAAACAAATAAAGCAATACACTAACCATAATTTTATAGATTTTCATTAACATTTTTTAACAATATTAAACAAATAAAACAGTACACTACCCATAATTTTATTTTAGCTATATCTATCCAAAGGTTTCATAGTAGACCATACATATAGTAATCTACATATACTATTATAATATGTATAAACACACACACATATATGTATATAAAATTGGATGCATGCATAAAGGAGATTGGATGAACAAAATATAACGAACTTCCGTCAGAATTAAAAAAAAAAAAAAAAAACAAACAAACAAAAGAACAATCACTAAAAATCAAGAGAGTTGTGTTTATGAACTTAACCCCCAAAAATCTTGGAGTTAGGCTGTTAGGGTTCAAATATAATTTGTACATTAAGTTTAGATTGAACTCAAAAGTAATAAAAAAAAAGTAAAATTAAGAAACAAGAACTTGGAATCTTGATTCTTGAACATATAATATTATGTTAAATAATGTTTATTAACTTCAACCCCATTTCAAGCCAAAAAAACCCTGATCTTGATGTGGGTTTGCATGTTTTAACATAATAATTTACACAACAAAAATAAAAATAAAATAAAAAAATAAGAAGGAGAAGAAGAAAATATGAGCCAAGAAAGATCACCTGGAGTGAGTTGAGTACTCAAAGAGTTTGCCTTTAGAGGAAAAAATGATGAGAGCAACCTCAGCATCACACAACACAGAGATCTCATGAGCTTTTTTGAGGAAACCAGTTCTTCGTTTGGAGAAGGTTACTTGTCTGCTAATTTTGTTCTCGATCCGCTTCAATTGAACTCTGCCTCTCCCCATCTGTTTAGAGTTTTTTTTTTTTTGTTTTTTTTTTTTTCCTACAGAAAACCCTAAAGAACAAAGTTTTAAAGTCAAAAAAAGAAGGAAAAGAAAGAGAGAAGAAGAGGATCTAAGAAGAAAACGAGAAACACACAGGAGAATGCCTTTTTTTCTGTAGCTATGTTTCTATTTTGGTGTATGCATTATGTAATTATCTTACACATTATAACCTGTTTCATTGCCATATATAAACACCACAAAAGTATTATATTATTCTATACTTAGATCTTTTAGTACACTCAAATATATTAATTAAAGATCCTAAGTTCTACTCTATATATTTTTTTAAATAAAAAGTATTGATACTTAAATGTTGGATATGCTTGGGAGTTGGGTTGGGACTTGGGAATAGGTTTGTAAACCGAATGAAGACAAATAAAGGCATGTTCATGTTTGTTTAATTTTGAATTAAAGAAATGCTTATAAGGGGGGGCATTACCCGAATTATTTTTTCACTTCATTGATTTCAACCAATCATACACTACAAATCAATTCACTGATTTACTTCACTAAAACTTTTTTTTAAAAAACAACACTTTGCTGATTCACTTCACAAAAATAATTTTTATAAATTAAACAAAACCATTTTGCAAAACATAGAACTCCCACCGTTCATCATCTTCAAACTCTCATTTTACAAAACACAGACCTCACACTTCATTGTCCTCATTATCATCATCATCCCACCTTCAATTCCTGCTCCACAAAAACCCTACCAACTTTCCCGTTCATTCCTCACTCACCCCATCACTATTATTATTATTATTATTATTATTATTATTATTATTATTATTATTATTATTATTACTACTATTATTATTATTATTATTATTATTATTATTATTCAAATCTTCGATTCAGCTGTGGAGTGACGATTTGTTTTTTATGTAGTGGTAGTCAACGGTGGTCAACTGAGAAATAGAGAGAGAAACTCCCGTGAAGGATCCCATTAACTAGAACCGGGATTTGGTTCACGGATCCACTACCAGCACTGGTGACAGCAGTGTTAGCATGTTAGTAGAGGGGCACCCGTGACCAAATCTAGTAGCGCCCCGTCCACCTAAGTTAATGAATTTTTTTGTTCCTTTCTTTCAACAAAACAAGTTATGTGTATTCCTTTACAGTTTACACGTTCATTCTGAAAAGGAATTTAGGATTAAGGAGCTTTGAGCAGGCCGATTAAATAAATGTTTATGGGAATATTTTTTAAATTATAATGTTTGTAATGTTATTTTTAAGGTGTACTATAAGTCAATAAAAAGGGTGGACGAGGAAAGAGAAATTGAGGTAGTTGCATAATTCAGATGTGTTGTCAAGTTCGCATTGGGTGGGTTTCTTATCACTGTCTTGTTTTGGGCACAGGTTTTGGGGTCATTTAATTTTGATAAATTAAGAAAACAAAACTAAATAGATCCTATTTCCATATACTTGCATGATACGGATTTTGTTTTTACTTTATCTAACAGTATTATTAAAAATGTTTTAAAATCTTCAAATCAGGCCTATCTTAAAAAGTAAAATTGTAGGTTTATATAGTATAAAATTGATACGTGAAAATATAATAAATATACATAAAAAATTGACTAGGGCTGGCATATTGTGTCAGACACACGATCTATTAAGACACGAACACGATAAGATGTTAATGCATGATGTCTTTAAGCTAGTATATATGTTGTTTGGACGAGTTTCGGGGTGTTTGGAGATGTTTATACACATTTTTAGGGTATTTGCCTATTTGGATCTGTCAGGCGATTAGACAACCTAAACTGGCGATTAGAAGACCAATCGCATGTTATTACATGCGATTGAGTGTGTAATCGTGTGTATGTATAGGCGATTAGGCCCAATCGCCTATATTGCATGTGGTATAGCCATCCAATCGCCAATACTGGTCTGTACGAATACAAGGGGTATAAATAGGCCTAATTATTGCCCTAATCATCAGTTATTGCCACACACACTCTCCAAACACCCTCCCCTGGTCTGAAATGTCTGGTTTGATCATTGTAAACACTCGTCCTCAGTTTTAATGATAAATCTTTAATCTTTTGACCCATTTGTGTGTGTTAATTACTCGTATATCATTGTTTCTTGGTTGTTTTTGTTATTAGAACATATTTAGAGGATTCCGCACTCTGAATATTACCCTCGTGATTGTCGGTTGACCCGTTCGTCGATCCTACAAGTGGTATCAGAGCCGAGGCTCTTATCACGAGCGTTTTGATAACAAAAACGAGTGAAAACAGGTGGGTTTTTGTGTGAAAGTTGTGATTTTTATATCAAAAACCTGTTTTAATCGCCTAAAACCATCTGAAAGTGAAAATTTGACTAAGTATCAGACTTTTAACGAACTTAAACATATGGCAAACCCGTGGGGACATCTAAATCAACTAAGGCAACAATATAATCAACAAATGAACATTCAAACAAACGACCCACGAACCCTTGGCAAATCTTAGCCGAGCGCAACGTGCAACGGATGCAACAAGCACAAATGCAAGCGAATGTTGCTGGAACCAATCTGTGGGCGCTAGCGGCTCAACAGCAGGCAATGAATACGAATCCGTGGGCACTCGCAGCTGCTGCAAATCAACAGACAAATCATCTGTCATCCGTTCTCTTAAGTGACTTAGAGACTGGTAGTTCGAATAGGGCACCGAAACTGCAATACATGTCCGACTACCATGGATGGAAGGGCAGATTTCAGACATACGTTGAGGGTATCGATGGTCTCGTATGGTCAGCAATTGAGACAGGGTACAACAGGCCTATGGTTGAGAATTCAAATACTCCGATCTCACTGGAAGGTATGAAAGAGGATCAGAGGAAGAAGTACAACTACGATAAGAAGGCGATGGCAGCGTTGAAACAAGCTTTTCCCAAAGACATACTCCATCAGTTTGCTCAGTGCACTACGTCACAGATGCTTTGGTTAGCGCTTGCTGAACGGAATGAGGGAAATCTGAAGACTCGAAAGGTCAAAATGGATCAACTAAAGAAGGAGTTCGAGAACTTCAATGCTATTGGGAACAAATCGCTGAGAGATATGACTGCAAGATACTACCACTTGATGTCCGAAATGTACCAGTACGGGTCGTGTACACATTTGCAGACCTTGTGGAAAGATTTGGAGAGGCGCTACCTCCTCACTAGCATCAGTGGCTGGACATCCTGAAGCCGAACAATGCATATCAGACACTCTCCATCAATGAGTTCATAACCGAGCTGGAGAACAAGGAGATAGAAGAGATCAGGAGGGCAAACAAGGCGCTCATTCCACAGAATCCCAGTATCTACTACGGGAACCCTCATCAGGACGCCAGTGTGGGTGGATCCAAACCACAGACTGCTTTTGTGGTTAACCCGGATCTAGTTTATGCCTTTGACAACTATGGTCCCCCAACTAATGTTCCTCCTCCAGTCTATCCCTTCGTACAAGGAAACCAGTATCCTTTAAATTATAATACTAACCAATTTGGTGTTAACCCTTTTTCTCATCTTGTAGCACTAGCTCAGGCAACTTCAAACTTTGGTGGACCTTCTTCATCAGGGTTTGGTGGTGTCCCATCTATAGGTTATGGTGGATATGGAGGTGCGTCGACTTCAAGTCATGGTGGCTATCGGACCAATCCATTCACAGAGCAGCTTAACACAACAGGTTTTGAGAAGGTGACAGTAGAGTTAGCCCAAGAACACATGGCTCTACTGTCAACCCTGGTCAACTCCTAAAGTGGATTGGTTGCAAGATAGATCGGGAATCCTCATCTCACATAAGAGGATTACGCACAGATCGATAAAGATGACATGGATCTGATAGACATCCAGTGGCACTTAGCAAGTGTGGTGAGAAGGGCAAAGGAGTACATGGACAGGACAGGGAGGAGAGATGTTCTGATAAACGACAACACTAAGTTTGGGTTTGATAAAACTAAGGTCACGTGCTACAACTGTGGCACCAAAGGGCACTTTGCAAGAGAATGTGACCGACCGAAGCAACAAGGGCATCAGAATCCCTTCAACAACAACAGAGGCAATCAGAATCAGAGGCTGCAAGCTTAGACACAACCTAACCTAAATACTGAGCGAGCTCTTGTCCCAGTAAACAACCAGAACTAGAACCAGAGGCCACCTGCAAACAACAATCAAGGACAAGCCCTGGTAATTCAAGCTGATGAAGGTTTCAACTGGAACCATCTAATCACTGGAGAAGAAGCTCCCCAGGGTGGTGCAGCATGTTTTGCCCAACAAACTTCTGATGCACTAGTTGAAGTTGAAGAATGCTAAAGTCAGTCTAGCGTTATTATTCCTGAATCTGAAGCGTCCGACTGTGACTCTGAGTGTGATTCTGATATGGGGGAAGATTTGGAAGATTTGTTAGCTGAAGCAGACGCGTTGATCAGCAAAAGATCATTTCCTGTGGATGCTGACTGTACAAAGAACAACTTTGGCGAATTCTTTGGAGCTAAGAAGACTGCAGCTCATTATGCTTTGATGGCTATTACAGAATCGTCAAACAAGGTAAGTTCTTCCTCCAATTCTAAAGTAGAGTGTGTAGAATGTGGCAAGCTGAAGTACAGAATTGATGTCCTAACAGACAAGATTATGAACTTCAAAGCTGACTTAAGTCAATGCCAACAGAGCAATGATGTTTTGAGAGCTAATGAAAAGGCACTCAAAATCACCATTGAAACTCTAAAGAAAGATACTCCTGAGTGTGATCAACTAAAACTCAGAATCAAAGAACTGACTGAAGAGAATCTGAATCTTAAAGCTGATGTAGGTCCTTTACAAAGGTCAATTGATTCTTTAAGGCAAAAGGAGAAAAGTTTTCTTAGTACGGTTGAAAACTATAAAAAAATGTTTCTGAATTGTCGAAAACTCTAGCAAACAAACAAATTGCTATAAATAATTACATAAATGAGGTAGAAGACATGAAGAAACACTTGGCCATTGTAAACTATGACTATGAGAAGATCAAGAAGAAGCTTGAAAGTTACCTAAACTGCAAGTATGTTCTTGATCACATCATTGAACACTCAGAGAAAGAAAGTAATTCCACCAGTCCTAACTATTCTCAGTGTCCACCTTCGGTGAGATTCGAAAATCACAATTTTGATGTCTTGCCGAAGGAGGAGCTAGTGGACGTGGCAGCTGCAGCAGCAAAAGCTGCAGAGGCGGCCAAAGCAACTGAAGCAGCTAAACCTGCTGAAGTTACTAAGGCTGCAACGCTTACTGAAGCTGATGATATCAGTCGGATGATGAGCTAGATGAGCCTCCTAGGTATGCACCGGTCAATGTTCAAAATGTACCTCTTGAAAACCATATCATTACTACTGAAACCTTGAGTGAACTTGAACCGAAAGTGCAAACCGAGGATGGCAGAAGGATTAAGGTGTTTTATAAACTTAAAGGGTCTGAAAAGGTATATGCTGATGAGGAAGTCCCTCTCAGATGTATCACCCCTGGTCTAATTGCTAAAATCTGGCAAGAATCTGTCATTACCATTGAAAAGGAAACCTGGAATAAGAAGAAGGGTAAGGGTATGGGTAGGGGTAGAAAGGACAAGGGTAATCATTCAAATGAATACAACAAGAAAAATAAAAAGAAAAACACTGTTAATCCTCAAAGTCATGCTCAGAAGAAAAGTCCGAAGAAGCATGTCACTGAATTTGTTAGATCTACTGGAAATGAGATTAACGACGATCCTCATGTCGATGTGCAAAGAAAATGCCTTGAGGATCTGAAACACAAAAACTCATTTGCCAGTACATCTAATAGAAAGAACAAAAAGGAGGACAAGTCCGAATCTCCACGATTTAAAGAATATAGATCCTGTTATAAATGCAGGGAACGTGGGCATTTAGTTGATGTGTGCCCTGAATTTAGACGAGAAAGGATCAAAGTGGATGATGCTCCCCGTTCTAGCAAAACTAAACAACCTGTTACCCCTAAACTTTCTGAAAAACAAAAGGGGAAGCAGATTGTTTATAACAACCGAAACAAAATTTCTCTGAACCAAAAGCAAGTTGATGGCAGGGGTCCATAGTTGAGGGGGAGCACTGTTCCCACAAAGGTTCAAGCAGCGCCTAAGCCACCAGCATAGGCTGCAGCTAAACCACAGGGCAACCCTAAAACTGCTCCACGTAAAGTTAAATCTGAAGTGGATCCAAAATCTGTCCCTCCTAAGGAATCTAAGTCTGGATCTTCTAGCCCCAAAGCAAAGAAGAAGCCCAAGCCAAAGAAACCGGAACAAGGTTTGGAAACCCAAGTCACTCACCAAAATCGGAGAATCATCTGCTAGTGATAACACTGCCGGACCATCGGGAACAACACCAACTCCAAACGGAAGGTGGGTTGATTTTCCGACTTTAGATGAAGATGGTAGACCCAAGACCGTGAAGGCTTAGGTCCCCCTTAACCACTGAACTTTTAAATGTTTGTGCAGGGAGTTCCACAGGGCCTGATCAGCAGCCTATAGAATGTTGATAGTGGAGCTTCTGGGCACATGACAAGCGACCTATCCCTGCTATTTGACATAAAGAATATCAACGGGGGGTATGTTGCTTTTGCTGGTAATAAAGGGGGTTATATCACGAAAGAAGGCAGTATGAGTAACGGAAGAGTAAGCTTTGAGAAGATAAGCTTTGTAAAACAAATAGACCACAACTTGCTGAGCGTCTCGCAGATATGTGATAAAAAGTTCACTGTGTTCTTTGATGACAATGCTTGCTTCATTCTGAAACCTGGATTCAAGATACCAAAAGAGTGGGTTATGATCTCGGCTCCCAGGGTCAACAACCCATACGTCCTGGATATGAGCCAAGCCATGACAACAGAAGGTCAAGTCACTTGTTTTCTATCGAAAGTGATAGAAAAATAATCAATCATGTGGAACAGACGTATGGGGCACATCCATCTGAGAAAAATGAACCACCTGGTTCAGAATCAACTAGTGGAAGGTGTTTCTGTTAAAAATTTTCATCTAAATGACGTATGTGTCTCCTGCAAGAAAGGGAAGCGGAAAAATAAGTCTCACAAACCTAAGAAGACAAATTAAGTTAGTCTACCTCTCGAACGTATGCACATGGACCTTTTTGGCCCAGTCAATCGGAAGAGCAAGAACGAGGACTTATACTGCTTGGTAGTTACGGATGACTATTCAAGATTTTCTTGGGTCGTGTGTATGAAGAACAAGAGTGAAACTTTTGAATACTTGAAGAATCTGTTCACAAAATTGGAAAATCTATATCAGCTAAAGATCCACAGGATTAGAAGCGATAACGGGACAGAATTCAAGAATCATGCTATGGAGTCGTTATGTGTAGAAAAGGGTATTCATCATGAATTTACAGCACCGTACACTCCTCAGCAAAATGGGGTTGCAGAAAGAAAGAATCGGACTCTTATTGAGACAGCCAGAACAATGCTCGCAGATTCGAACTTGCCTGTGATCTTTTGGAACGAGGCAGTTCACTGCGCGTGTTATACTCTAAATAGGGTACTAACGGTAAAGAAGCTTGGCAAGACCTCTTACGAGCTTCTGAACCGTAGGAAACCGAACTTAGAGTTTCTGGAACCTTTCGGAGCTCCATACACCATGATACATCCCGATGGGAAGTTTGGTGCAAAGGCAGAAGAAGGTTTCTTTGTTGGCTACAGCACTCCGAATAAAAGAGTGTACAACAAAAGAACCAATTGCGTTGAAGAGTGGCTTAATGTCGATGTTCAACGCTATACTGCCAATGCACCTGGTGTTGGACCTGATTGGTTGTTCGACTATAAGAGTTTATTTGATTCTTTCAACGTGGATAATTTGGTAGATGATGCTGTTGCGCAAATGTATTACGAGTGTGAAAACGCAGCTAGCTCACCGCTAATGCGTCCGATCATCGTCAATGCACCTGCGCCAGCAATATCTAATTCCTCTGCATCCACGGGTCCCCCTGGTAAAACCGCAACAGCAGAAGTTGAGGAAGTTTTTCAGGAAGCGTCAGCAGAGGTTCTAGAATCTTCATCTTCAGAAGACGATTTTGCAGAGTCTCATGAAACACTTACTGAAGAACAAGCTGGAAATGGTGAATCTACCACTACAGCTCTAGCTATTCCGATAGGAAACAATCAAGCTAGTCCTTCTTCTTCAGCAGCTCCAGGGATAGGTCTTAGGATCGATCTCTCAGGTTTTAATATGCAACCCGCTGCTCCCTCCAGTTCAAGCGCCGCAGAGACAAATTTATCTCAAGGATTGGAAAACCTCAATTTGTATTCGGATGATCCAGTGCCGGCACATCCGGAATCTCGGATTCACGACACTCATCCAATGCAAAATGTGATTGGTGATCCGGCTAGCAGAGTTATGACTCGCAGTCAGCTCAGAAATGTTGGTCCAAGTGACAATACAGGTACCTTAGCACTCTATTCGGAGATCAGGAAAGAAGGTCATCAGAACGACTGGTCCTTCGCTACTATGTGTCTCAAACAGAACAAAGAACAGTGCAAGAGGCATTGAGAGAAGAACCATGGATTGAAGCAATGCAAGCAGAGCTTCAACAGTTCCAAAAGCTAGGAGTGTGGGACTTAGTTGACTTACCTCCAGGCTCAAAGAAGATTGGAACAAAGTGGGTCTATAAGTGTAAACGGGATGACCGCGGGATAATTATCAGAAACAAGGCTCGATTAGTTGTCCTCGGCTTCCATCAAATCGAAGGAATAGATTACAACGAAGTATACGCTCCAGTTGCGCGCCTTGAAGCTATCCGGATGTTCTTAGCATACGCTTCGTACAAACGGTTTAAGGTGTATCAAATGGACGTGAAAAGTGCTTTTCTGTATGATATCGTGAAGGAAGAGGTGTATGTTGCTCAGCCACCGGGTTTTGAGGATCTGCTTCATCGCGAAAAAGTTTACAAATTGAACAAAGCGTTGTACGGACTCCATCAAGCTCCGCGTGAATGGTATCAAATGCTTAGCAACTATCTTATATCCAACGGGTTCAAACGTGGACTCGTGGATTGCACCTTATTCACCAAGGAAAAGGGTGGTGACCGTCTTCTGGTACATGTTTATGTGGATGATATTATTTTTGGGTCTATTAATGATGAAATGTGCAGGGAATTTGTAAAGCTTATGTAGGACAAATTCGAGATGAGCTCGATGGGGGAGATGCAATTCTTCCTGGGTCTACAAGTAGAACAACAAGAGTCGAGGATCTTCATCCACCAGACCAAATACGTTGCTGACATCTTGAGCCGGTTCCAGATGGAAGAATCTACTTCAGTAGGCACCCTAATTCAGACCAATCACGGGATTGGACCTGACGAGAAAGGACAAGCCATTGATCCTTTTCTTTATCAAGCGATGATTGGCTCATTAATGTACCTCACTGCATCAAGACCTGACATAATGTTCGCGACATGTCTACTTTCAAGATACCAGTCAAGGCCGAAACAGTCCCACCTGGTAGCTGTGAAGAGGATCTTACGTTATCTAAAGGGTTGTCCGACCAAAGGTCTATGGTACCCTAATGACGATAAGTTTGACCTCATCGCTTTTAGTGATGCTGACTATGGCGGTTGCAAGAAAGACGTAAAATCCACATCGGCTGGATGCTAGTTTTTGGGACCAAGACTAGTCTCGTGGCAGTGCAAGAAGCAAGCCTCGGTAGCCTTATCCAACTGTGAGTCGGAATATGTAGCGGCATCTAGCTGCTGCTCCCAGGTTCTTTGGATACAGCAACAAATGAGAGACTACAGTTTGAAATTTCTTAATACTCCCATTCACTGTGACAATGAGTCCGCTATAGCTCTTGCTAAAGACTCAGTTAACCATTCCAAGGCGAAACATATCTTGGTTAAGTATCATTTCATACGCGACTGCTATGAAAAGAAACTTATCAATATGGTCAAAATCCACACGGATTACCAACGTGTCGATTTATTCACCAAAGCTTTTGACGGTCCTCGTTTTGAGTACCTGTTAATCTTAAACGGCATTAAAGTAAAGCAGGATTAGATCCTCATCGGTAATCGATTTTGTAAATATATTTTCTTAAAAAAAATCAAGAAAATTCCAAAAATATTGTCTTTTCGCAAATTTTTAGATTTTTTGGAGGAGAAAATTCAGAAAAATACAAAAACATCAGAAAATGCAAAAATTCAAAAAAAAAAAAAAAAGAGAAAATCCCAAAAATAAAAAAAAATTGAAAAAAATTGAAAAAAATTGAAAAAAATTGAAAAATTGCAAAAATAAGTTTCTTTGGTGAAATAGGGAAGATGATATTAACCCATCAGTTGGACTGTCTGGACTCTTATCATCTTAAAAATATTGGAACTGATAAGTAGCCACTACAATGATGTGTCGGTAGGCTCAAAATCATTTCCAAGTTTGGCACGGTGATATAAACCTAAATCAACTAAAACAGGTGTGGATCAACGTGCGTTGGCATATGGTTTTGGTACCAAAATCTCGTTTGATAGCATGCCGAGGTTTCATGGTCTTTAAGAGGTTGGTACATCCGCGGTGAACTGGACGTCTCTTAGAATAAAAAGGAGTGGCACATGTGTCGTACGTTGGGTTCGGAGCCTACAACTGAGACACCTCTATGTCGTTTCCTGAAAAAAAAACACAAAAAAAAAAAAATAGAATAAATTCTGATAAGGAGACGTCCGGGAATCCTAAATGAGCAAAAAGATTCATAAATGCCAAAACCCTATTCTCAAAGAGAATTCGCTCAAAGGTATCAACTCATATACCTAAAGCATCGTACCGTGAAAAATCAAAAATACGGTATTTGACTTGAACCCTGGTCTGGATCTCACTGGTCTCTCTGTTGCAGCGTTCTTGCAAACCTGATCACCACTGAGTCCATTCCTTGTAAAATACGGATGACAACAGCTTACTCACCAGTTACGAGGAAGCTTTGTGCATGACTTGATACGGGAATGTGTTACATGGCGGGGAACACCTTGTTCATCAGTCTTAATATTACCTTAACGTATCTAAAGTGCCTAGCGATAAAACATGATTTTGAGTTTAGGTGGACAACAATATTGGCAGTTGTTGTAGGATGCGTATTGGTAATTTAAACTAAAACTGAATATATAAGGGTTCTAGTATGGTCCGTACACTGATATGATTCCCTAACTGATGAAACTCACAAAAATATGATAGTATATAGTTAGTTGATTTCTCGTTTTTGTTTTGTTTCTACTTAGTTTTATCTATTTAATCATTCTTGATTGCTGATGATGGAATCCTAATCCATTGTAATCTTACTTCTTCAAAAATAAAACGCCGAAAATCAACTAGTTGAAAATTGTGTTTTTGCCGGGTCAAAACCATACTTTCTCTTACGTACATGGGTGAAAAGTGAAAATATTTCAAAGTCCGAGTCAACTTCTGAGTCGTCTGTGAAAACGGGGTGAAAAACGCATGTTTTGAACCTTAACGGGTCAAAAATGTGAGTTTTGGTGCTGCAGGGGCAATTTGGTAATTTGTGGGAAGAACATATGCATTTGGTGTTATAATCGCCTATGACTTCAAGCGATTACCTTAATCGTGTGATAAGCCTAGCGATTAGAGTTAAATCGCCTGATCATGTCCTACTCGTGTGATGTCTTCATGCGATTAGCCATATATCCTAGTCATCTTATATGAATAGTGGTAAGGGTGATTAGGCATGGTACTTGCTTGTTGATATAAGCGATTACGATACAATTGCGTGTTTGGTCAAGCGATTACAAGCCTACTCGCTTGTAATCCCATGCGATTTGCACTAGGTATAAAAGGCAACACTTAGGCAGTTTATCTTCATTTTTTTCAAAACCTCTCCTCTGTTCATCATTTCCCTCTAATTTGCTTATCCCAAAACCTTTGTGCCCGTGATTTTTGATCTTAGATAATTGCTCTACATCATCAAGGTAATCTAAGCTCGAATTTTCAGATCATGATATCATGAATTAAGTGTCCAAATCAGTGATTTTAGTGCCGAACCCTAGGTTTCTTTCTCATGATCTTTGGACACTAAAACATTTGTGTTGATGATAAATGCTTGTTGGGGTTTGTTCATCGGCCCTATTAGAATCTTGTGGCTGCAAAATGTTGAACTATAACCTTGTAAATTGAAAAGCCCCAATTTTAAATTACCTAAGAACCCTAATTTATAAACCGAGTTAATACACCTTCAATCAGACGTGTTTGATGAAAGATACTAGAGGGGTTTTGTTAATCGGTTCTTGTAGGGTCTAAAACACAAGATGTCCAATCCAAAATGACTCATTTCAAAAAATTAACAATGATGGTGGAGGCGAGTACTGTTCATGCGAGTAGGTTCCTACTCACGTGAACAGTGGGATGATTAGAGTGTCTCATATGTTGTAATCGGATGAATAGTAGTGTGATTAGGCTACTTGTATATTCAAATCGTGCTTAAATTCATGCGATTAGGGCCATTCATGTCCGCCATAGGCGATTACAAGTCTGTAATCGCCTGGTGCAGCTTTTTCACCATATTTTGTCAAAACTTGTCCGTTTTTGTCCGTTTTATACGTGTTTGACCTGTTTGTGATACTTATGACTTGTCTCTATGTTCAGGATCATTAATTGGAAAACTTCTCCTAAGCACAACTGTTGTGCCTTCCTTGGACCAGTTACGAAGGAAAAGTGCAAAACGTTTAAAGGCGTCATTGATTTCTTGAAGCGTTCAACAACAGTAGCAGCAACAGCTTCCACAACCACATCATCAGGTGCAGCTATGCCTACAAGTGTCACCATGTCGATGCCTGCTTCAGTAATCTTCACTGAGCCAGTCTCAGTTACTGGAGCAGCGACAAGTTCGCAGATCATTTCTAATCCTATTGGTGACCTGATAAAGAAAATGCGACAAGAAGTTCGACCTCCGGCTTCTAAGTCAACCGATCCGCCCTCTTCTTCCTCAGCACCGGCCTCTAATGAACATCTTCAACGCTAGATTAGTGAGCTAACTGCTATAGTTGCTGCTCAATCGCGTGATATTGCTGAGTTAAGGGGTAAAAATGCTAATGTTGAAGAAAATGAAAGGGCTATGCTAGAGTTGATCGGTGAAACCATCCAGTCGAATAAAGAGTTGCAAGCTTCAAATAGAATGCTTCTAGTGTCAAACCAGCAGCTTACAGAATCTCATCAAAGCACTGTAGCTAGACTTGCCAGTGTCGAATCACAGTACAGCCAGCTTGGTGCTCAGTACAAGGAACTGTAGATCACAAATGTGAACAATGAACAACGGATCACGAAGTACAGAGCACGAAACAAGAAGCTGAAGGCTAAGGTGAAACAAATATTTGTAGACCTTCCAAGACTCAAGGGTGCTACAAGTTCGAAAGATGATACTGATTCGGAAAATTCTGATGATGAAGAAGATGACGAAGATGATAGCGATGATGATAGTGATGATGATGATGGAGGAAAGCATGATAAAGATGGTGGTGGTGATCCTGGAGCCACAGGTGGTGGCGGATCATCATCCGGGTCTGGAGAGAGGCGACAAATGAAAGGACGGGATACACAAGGCAAGGATCCCGAAGCAGGTTCTTCTGCTAAGGGGGAGCCTTTCAAAGATCAGATTCAAAAGATGCGGGATTCACTAAAGCAAGCAATGGTTGCTGTAAAAATAGTCGAGCCTCTAAAAAGCTATTTTGCTTATGATGATGATGGCAACTTGTATGTACCTCCTGAGTCCTCTGAGTATGATTTAGAAGAAGGTGAAATACCTCCTGAGGTTACACCTGATGATTTAGAAAAAGATTTTTGGCGTAGCACCCGGAGAATCTTCCGGTGCAAGTCATACTCCTCCAGAACTGAATCCAGACAACCATGAGGTAGAGATGGAAGATGGAACCCAAGTGCCTTCACCGGAATATGTTGTTGATGATTCTGGTACCGGGATTCCAAATATTTCTGAGGAGATGCTTAATGAGGCTGAAGAAAAGCTCAAGAGTGATCCTACTCCTACTCCTGTTCCGGATAAAGTGAAGGAAAGACGTGACAAGATAAGGCAGAAGTATCCGAAATGGTTTCCATCTGGAGGTGAATCTGAGAAGAAGAAAGATCCGGTACATGCTTCTATCTTCAAGAAGCATTTATTGAAGATGTTGGGAAATGTAATCAGCTGGGCCTACATCAAGCATGCTAGGATGTTGGGAGTGAAATGATAGGACGGTGTGCTTTACTTTCAGCCATACACGAAGGTCCTCAGCCTGCCTTTCTGGCACGTTCGTGACTTAGTTAGATTGCATTATCCATTGTATCATGAGTCTGTTGGTGATCTTCGAGGCTTCTTCAATATTCTGAAAAGAGAAAGTGCTGGAGAATGGGATAAATTAAGACCTCAGTATCCTAAATCCATCAAGACAGACATGCTCCATCCCGTCATTAAAAGCCTTATCTGGAAGCACAAAGTTAATCCACCAGAAAACGTTTCGAAGATACCATTGGTCCCGGTTGAACAAGACTTCTCTTCAAAGTTCTACTACTGGCATTATGATGCAGCTACAATAGAAGCAGTGATAGTCTTGAGCAACTCACCTAACCCTTGCAGGAAAATCAGAATATGGGACCCGATGTGGCTTATAAACCTCTCAGCAAAAGATGTGGAGACATTGTTCCAGTATCCCATTCAGCACTTGAAAGCCGAAGCTGATCAAGCCTTGAAGTTTCAAAGGGTGATTCGCTTTTGCCACGCCAACAAAGTTCATGCTGGATGCGACTGGTCGAGACTTACAAGGATCCGGACGATGTCTAACTGATGTGAAGACTGAAGATTGCTGCTAGTTATTTATGTTTATTTCTGTTTTCGAGTCTGTAAAGTTGTTTTTGCTATGTTATAAACTTTGTCCTTTGTAGTCTCTGTACGTATACTAGCCTGGTCCAAGGGGGAGTCTGTTAGTGCATGATGTCCCTAGGCTAGTATATATGTTGTTTGGACGTGTTTCGGGGTGTTTGGAGATGTTTATACACATTTTTAGGGTATTTGGGTCTGTCAGGCGATTAGACAACCTAAACTGGAGATTAGAAGACCAATCGCATGTTATTACATGCGATTGAGTGTGTAATCGTGTGTATGTATAGGCGATTAGGCCCAATCGCCTATACTGCATGTGGTATAGCCATCCAGTCGCCAATACTTGTCTGTACGAGTACAAGGGGTATAAATAGGCCCAATCATTGCCCTAATCATCAGTTTTTGCCACACACACTCTCCAAACACCCTCCCTTGGTCTGAAAGGTTTGGTTTGATCATTGTAAACACTCGTGCTCTGTTTTAATGATAAATCTTTAATCTTTTGACCCATTTGTGTGTGTTAATTACTCGTATATCATTGTTTCTTGGTTGTTTTTGTTAATAGAACATATTTAGAGGATTCCGCACTCTGAATATATCCCTCGTGATTGTCGGTTGACCCGTTCGTCGATCCTACATAAGACACATGTTAGTGCACCCTTTGGCTATGTTTGAAGAAGGTTATGAATCAATGTTTGCCCTCTTTTCATTGATCTCATCATAATATATACAACTCTCTAAACTTGGGGAGAAAAAAATGACAAAAAATAACTACAAGATAATCTACCTAAAATACATTAGGAATATTCTAGATTTATAGTCGATTACACCCCCGCAGTCGAAACGGGAGGTTCCGTATGTTGAGACTGGAACGAAAATCGTCAAACAACACTCTTGAGAGGTCTTTGGTGAATATGCCCGCAATTTGAAATCTTGTCTGAGTATGTAGAATTTGAATTGTTCCTCTCTGTACATCCTCCTGAACAAAGTGAATATCCAACTCAATATGTTTAGTACGTTGATGTTGTACCGGGTTACCAGAAAAATAAATAGCACTGATATTATCACAATGAACAAGAGTAGCAGATTTGACCGGCCGACGCAGTTCAAGTAGAAGATTCCGGATCCAACAAACTTCAGCAACAACGTTGGCAACGGCTCGATATTCCGCCTCAACGCTCGAGCGGGATATAGTAGATTGACGCTTGGAGGACCAAGACAGTAGATTCGACCCTATATACACGCAATAACCCGAAGTAGACCGATGCGTGTTAGGACAACCTGCCCAATCTGCATCTGTGTATGCGGTAAAGATATATCCGAAGAGGTTGAAAGCGTAAACCCATAATCAGCCGTGCCCTTGACATACCAAATGATGCGTTTCAATGCATTCCAATGGCCAGTCTTTGGGTCATGCATATGCATACAAATTTGTTGAACTGCATAGCTTATGTCTGGTCTGGTGAACGTGAGGTACTGGAGAGCACCTGCAAGGCTTCTGTATAGAGTTGGATTGTCAAATGGCGGACTAGATGTGGCACTAAGCGTTGGTTTTGTATCAAACGGTGTTGCAAATGGATTGCATAGATCCATACCAGTGCGCGAGATGATATCCAAGGCATAAGATTGTTGTGATAAGAATATGTCGCCAGTAGAACGAGAAACTTGGATACCTAAGAAGTAGGTGAGAGGTCCAAGATCTTTCATAGTAAATTCAGCCACGAGGCTACGAATAAATCGCACACGTAGGGAATCTGTGGAGGATGTGAGAATGATGTCATCAACATAGATGATGAGGTAAGCAATGTCACCCCCGTGGTGAAAAGTAAATAGAGAATTATCACACTTGCTCTGAATAAAGCTAAAAGAGAGCACAAAATTGGTGAATCTTTGGTAGAAAGCACGAGGAGCTTGTTTGAGGCCATATAGAGATTTCCTAAGACGGCATACATGATCAGGATAATCTTTGTGGCGAAAACCCATAGGTTGGTACATGTAAACCATCTCCGATAAGTTACGATGCAAGAAGGCATTCGTGACGTCCAGCTGATGAATTGACCATAACTGTGAAAGGGCTAAGGTTAAAACAGTACGTATTGTGGCGGGTTAAACCACAGGATTGAAAGTATTTCCACTGTCAATACCGACCTCTTGATTTCTACCACAACATACCAACCAAGCCTTATAACGTTCCAACGTGCCATCAAACCTGTATTTGTGGCGAAAAAGCCACATACTACGAATCACATGCATATATTCCTATCTCAGGACAAGTTCCCAAGTCTTGTTTTTAATTAAAACATTAAACTCGTTAGCCATGGCATCGTACCACTCTGGTTTGGATAGGGCCTCATGTGGTGTTTTGGGGATTAGAATAATGGTAGAGGTGGAAAGGTTAAATATTTGTTTTGGTTTGGTGATGCCTGATATATCTCGGGTTCGCATTGTTCGGGTGGGTGGGGGTGGTGGTACGGGTATGAAACTTGGTAATGGGACAGGTGGGGACGGTTGTGGGTAAATAGGGGAACCGGGTGATGATGGTGTAGTCTGAGGTGGAAAGGCGGCTGGTGAGGAAGTAAAACATGAGTCACCCCAAAAGTGTAAAACATAAAAAAGGGGAAAGATATACTCACAGTCTGCGAAAGCGATCAAAATCCAACTTAAGCGGTCGTGAGCTAAGTAATGGGAATTCCAAGGAATTCAACCTATAATGTATAAGAATACTAATAAGGGAAGTGACTTAAAAAGTCAAAGACATCTACGGTTCTAAGGCATTAGGGTTTGCTAAGACGATTTGGAGAATTAGAGTTTTCATAATAAGTGGTATTAATAATAAGTGCGTATAACCAAAATTATATGTTTAAATATGTTTAAGTTCTATGAACATGATTAAGTAATACAAATATTTCAAATTGAATATTCAGCTAAAAATATGTTTCAAATAATTAAGTCAAATTAATTTAATTAATTATTTTAACTAAAATTGTAAATAAATACAATAATTATAAGTATTTGAATAATAATTATGAGTTACAAAGAAATGATTCAAACAAATGAAGATTATGACTTTTAAACATAGAAACATTTCTGTTTTATAGAAATATATTCATAAAACAAATTCTATAATCTATATTAAAGTAAATAATTTATTATATCTAATTAAATATAAATGCACTAAAAATACTTGATATGATCCAAAATTTATATTTTTATGAAAAATTATTGTTTTCTGATGTAAAATAGTAAAAATATTTTTTCCATAACTTATCTCAATTTATTTGCATTTAAAATAGATTTAATGAATTTAAATAGTGTTTTAATGATTAAAAATAGTAAAAGCAGCAAAAATAACAATTTTCTATGAAAATAAATTTTTATTTCAGTATAAAATACTTAGAAATAATTTTCCAGAAATTTTGAGATCAAAATCATTAAAAACGAATTTTAATCAATTAATTGTGATTAAAAAAATTAAATCAAGAAAAATATGAAAATAATGTATTTTTCAGAAAATAAAAATATCATAATTTTGTTTCGGGTGTCAAGATGTTACACATAAATTTTCATAATTTTTAGAGCAAAATTGAATTTATGATGAATATTATAAGATTAATATATTTATATAATTAATATATAAATAATAAAAAAACAAAATCTGGAAAACAAATAGAAAAGGGGCGCGGGTGGTGAGGATCGAACCCGACCCTCTTTTTGTTTCTCTAACAACCATACAACCACTACTCCATAACAACCTTTATTGATGTTTAGGAAACTAAATAGATTTATATAATACATCAAAGTCATCATCTTCTTCCCCAAATATCAAACCCTAACCCTAGAAACTCTAACACTTACAATTCGTCAATTATAGAACCCGAATTGATAGGGCTTTCAAAGAGGGGTATTAAATAAATGAAATGGCATTAAATATTTGGACTTACAAGCTCGTTTATAAAGCAAAAATGAAGGAATAAGAACCGAGACCTATGGCCGAAATACATGAGCTTTCTGGCACGATTTACAGACGGTTTATAGTGCTTTTAGAATGTGAATAGGTGCAGAAATAGATTTCGTATTAAGAATTTAATAGCTCTTCGATTAAAAACGGTCCTTTGACGAATTTTAAAGTTTCCGATCGATTACACAAAGAGGCCGATTAAAACTCATTAAAACACGAGTTTAAGATCGATTTTATGCTAGATATTTAAATTTTATAGAGGGGAAATGTATGCCAATGATTAAAACAAGTTAGAAATAATTAAAACGTGGGTTTACTTGTGGCCGGAATCTCACTGGATTCCGGCAAGTCACCTGGCCGGAAAAAACGTGTGCACAGGGAGGGAAAGGAGAGTTTTTAAAACTTTCATTCTTTGGCAGAAATGGTCCCTTCTTGACTAACTTGGTTATTATTATAACATCTTAGTTAGGTTTTCCTTTGTAAAACTTTAACTTTGTTAAACTAAGTTAACTAAAATGTTTTTAAATCTTATAAATCTTAAACATTTTATAAATTTCACTAAATAACTAATATTTTTTTTATAAATGTCAAAATATATCATAATTAAATCATGTATTCATATACACGTTCGGTTTAAAATGTAAATATTTCCAAATAATAATTGAAAGAACTCAAGTTTAATTAGATTTAAAAACATAGGGAATACATGGACTGGATTTGATAACTTGCTAAAAGATAAGGGTGATGGTTATCACAACTAATGAGAAGTAGACATAGAATCTTTATTTTATTTATCTTTAGTGACACTTTAATATTCATAGGCCTGATAAATATAATGTTGGTCTGATGATTGGTGACAACCCAACCTTTAACCCCCCGAACTGAATGAAATCCTTGGTAAAGGTGACACATGTGACATCTGCTACCCTCATCTTTACCGAGTTGTAAATTGTAGTCCTTCGTGCATTCAAAGGTTCCTATTTCAGACCTTACTATCTTTATCGTTTTTTTATTTAATTTTTTTTTGTTTGAGTTTTGTGATCGTAAATTGCAAATAATAAACCTAAACCTTATCATTTATTAAATTAAATAAGAAGGAGTTAGAGAATTAAATGGATTCAAGTTCTCTTTTACTACAAATAACTAATTCAACATTAAAAAGTTATTAGACAAAACTTATGGGTTTTCAAAGAGATTTCTAAATTCAAATACATTGGTAAATAATTAAAATAGAAGTTTCATACTAAGAAATTAAACATAATACTTTATTTTACTTTATTGCACATTAATTTTTTTTAATACAATTATTGAGTAGTAACCAACAACATTTTATGGTCATCAAAGTCTCATTACATTCTAAACATATATAGTTCACCATAAAACTAAATAGTTCTTGATCATTCTTGAACCAAGTTAGATGAAAACACTTGTAGTTCCTTTAATCTTCAAATTTTGGGCATCCCCTAACACTACCCTATTCACCGCACATATAACCACAATTCTTCATTCTTTCAAGTTATTTGATCAAGAACTCAAGTTATCAAGTGTGGTGTTATCCTGAATCTTATCATTTTGTGTTTTGGTATGTGACTCCATTTATATATACACACTTTTATTTTATTATTATTATTTTTTAATTCTCAATAGAATAGAATTCATGTCAAGAAACTTTAAGGCATGTTCATGGTGAAAATGGATTCTAGATATTTACAAAATAATAAGCTTTTACACAATATGCATAATCCTTTCACCATTATTTTCATGACAAAAAGTGTCCATTCATATTAACTATTCAAAATGGATTCTTGATATTTTATTAATTCTCATCAAATCAAATACACATAAAAGATATGTTATGTATAAAAATCTTTAACATAGATTCCAAGGAACCAACATCAAAACAGTGGAATAATTTCCTATTTCAAGGTGTCACATGAAATAATGATATGTATCTTTACAAATCAATATTTATTTATGTTTGTAGACTAGAAAAGTCTATTAGTAAATCATACATCATGCATATAATATATATATATATATACACTAATAGGTATATCATCATTGGTAGAGTAACATATACTTATTGGTCCCAAATTATTAACCGACCTACAATTATTTGTGTTAAAACTCAATGTAATTTTTTATGAAAATAATTAACCAACTTTGAATTCTATAAATGTGACTTGAATTCTAGAAACTGTAACTCATAAATGTTAATGACACATTAAACCTTTGGTATATTTAGATTAATTTATCACACATAAACATTTAGCTACAATATTTATTAATCTACATCGTATGGTAATGTTTAATTATAAGACTATGACTTATAAAGGTAATATTAATCGTCAAACGTAAACACTGAGTGGCAGTTATTCAAGACTTACAAATAATGACAATCTATAATATGAGAACATATATAATATATGAGAAAAACTTAGTATTATTTTTGTCGGGTGATAATTGAACACAACTAACATGAAACGTCTAAACATCACCAATTCCTATGCAATGACAAACAAATTATGATTCAAAACAAATAGATGAGACATGACTAGAACTTGACATGACTTCTAAACTATAACAGAAATTAGCAAGTCTCCATCGACTTTCCCTAAAACTAGTTCTTGACTCTAGTATTACTTGATTTAACTTGTAGTTTCTATTTGTGCCGTTTGACGTACTTACCTCGGACAAACACTCAAATCACCTACATCAAGGTGAGTATACTTATCCCCTTTTTGGTTTTCTTACACTTTTGGGGTGAAACATGTACACCTATGAATCTTACACTTACACATATTCATAAACGTTTTTACATACAATTCATACACGTGTTATGATTTGATTCTTGTGCTTTATGCTTAAACATAATCGTAGTATACTTGCAATCATTACAAAATTATCAACTTAGCTAGCCGACTTTAACAATGGATAGTGCTATTTGGATTGACAACCCGCCTAGTGGAAAGTACCTATGTGTGTGGGAAGTCCTAGGTCATTATTAATGCTTTAATCTTTGTCACATAAGAGGTTTGATTTTTGACCCGTATTGTGTACTTAAGTGTTTTCCATATTTGCCTTAAATGACTCATGACACATGAATTGTAAATCATTTTCTTTCAACTTATATTATACGTATACAAACTGAATATGCTCACCAACATTATTTATGTTGACAAAATAATTTCATACATGTTTCAGGTTGATTGTTGAGTTATATCATGTAGGACATGTGGACTTAGTAAAGACTTAATCAAGACAACATGTGGAATAGTATTTGTACTTTATGATATCTGTAATTGTAACTTGAAGCATTGAATAAAATATTTACACTTTTGTACCATGAGCTTTTGAACAATCGTCACTACGTGACACCTCGATGTTTCCGCCATCGGTTGGGGTGTTACAGCACATAATCCTAAAAGCGTGCAATCCGAAGATTACCGGTGCACCCGTAGGGAAACCGTCTTTTTCCAAGAACATCATTCAATCATCTGGTAAGTACCAGAAATGTGTCACTCAGATCTGGTCCACTTCAGAAGCCATTGCTTACTATCCGGTTTGGATATCAGAAGCCCGGATGATCTGTCTCACTACCAGTTTCCTCGCCTTGGATCTAGCTCGGGGCCACCAGAAGCTAATTATACCTCTAGTTATTTAATTAAATTAAAGTATTTTATAGGTTTTTTAAGTTAATCATCATTAGAAACCTGTCACAAGATAAATAAATAAAGATTAGGAGAAGATAGCACAACAAATAACTAAAAAAATACTACTAATAATAATAATAAAAGCCTACATATCGAAATGGGTTCATGATAATAGAAAGATACAACCATATCGAATGATCAACCCAAGAACATGGTTGCTCATAGACAAGTTCTCCGTCTTTAAGTGCTTGCATCTAACAACTTCATGACCCTCGATGTTTTATTGCATATGAACTACTCTACGATCCCGTTCTTGGCCAACTTGATCAAGGTAGGACGAGGCCTAACCTTGGTGGGATGTTAGGAGGGCCATATATAAGGCCTCCCAAAGGACCCCAAGATCTCTGGAAGAAGCTTGGTAGTCGGCCCCAAGAGAGCACAAGAAGGAATGAACAAATGGTGAGGGGTAGCTTGCTATTTATAGGCAAACCAGCCTGAGCATGGGCATGCCAAGTGTTGAAGAACGGGCGTGCTCATCAGTAATTTGTCTGATTTTGTCGGTTTAAGCCTTGGGAACATGTTTCAAAGAGCACGGGCGTGCCAAGTGATGTGGCACGGGTGTGCAAGTGTCTTTAATACGTTTTCTTGTTTTCCAAGTTTGTTGCGTTGTCTTCTAGCGTGCAGGGCTTCCGTGCAAGTGTGCGTGGGCGTGCTGGGTCACTCCCAGACTGGTTTTATCACTGTTTAAGTCCCGAGATTGTCTTCAAACATACAGTGAACATGCTGCAAGTCTCGTATCTTCAGGAATCTCCAGTTTTTGCTTGTGTTTGCCCGGAAATCCTTTGGTTCCGTTTGGAGCTCCAGTTTCCTGAGAAATACAAATAGGAACGAATTAAGTATCAAATATCCATAATATAAGCATGATTGTATCCTATTATGAGACTGTTTATGCATGTTTTATATGTTAAAATCATGACACATCACCCACTTCCATAAGTTGTTCCAGATCCTATGTTTAAGTGCTTATTGTTACACCCCACCTCCTTCCAGTTCCACCACTTATTGCCCAACTCCACCACAAACCAGCACGCACCTATATTCATCCAAACACATCCAATTCCCCGTAAACTGCATATGTTTCATCCAATACCATGATGGCACAACCCTCAACTAACAATTTTGGGAATGTGACCCTAGAAGTTGCAAAGGAGCATGTTGCACTTGTTTCAGCCTTTGTAACCTCATACAATGAACTGGTGGTGCGAAACATTGGGAATGTCAACTTAACCAAATAAGACTATGATCAAGTTGATAAGGATGAAATGGAACTAATGGATATTCAGTGGCATTTTGCCAATGTTGTTAGGAGAGCTAAAAACTTCATGGAGCGGACAGGTTGTACTGATTGGCAAATGACCAAGGATACCAAATAAGGTTTCAATAAGTAGAAGGTCACATGCTTCAACTATGGAGTATGGGGACACTTTAAGAAAGAATATGACAAACTGATTCAGCAAGGAAACCAGTGTCCTTTCCAAGGCAATAGAAATCAAAGGCAACAAAATCCTTTCCATCAAAGACCTAAACATATGTTTTGATTTGCAGGTGAAGACGATGAATAAAGTGAGGCATACCAAATACATTGTAACTATGAGTGGAGCGATATATAACTTATATCCTTTGGAGAAAATTGCAAATAAGATCAATGTGATTTCACTTCATTTACAATTTCGAGAGTATATGTAAAAGATTGTTACTAAATCACTGTAGTTTTTTAAATTGATTATTTTCGGAATAAATCTAGCCTATGTAGGTTCCCTTTTATGTCTACTTCTGATAGTGATTCCGTACCTTTCATTTGAATTTCTTATATTTCTGTTATAAAAATATCAAAAATATAAAAAGATTTTCCATTTCTACTTTATTTTTGAAGGACTGATGTAGGGTGTGCATTAAATGTATTGTGTTATCTTCTTTTCCAAACCTTCGGAGTCAGAAGAACAACTAAGTGGACTTTAAAATTCAAATGGTCAACTTAACGGATTTATTCTAAAACTAACAATTTTTCAAAATCCGAGGTCAGTAGTATAAGTCAGATGTTGGTTCATGTAAGTACAAGGTGTGAAAGATCGGATCTTAGTACGACTGTTGGTTCCAGTTGTGCGTGAGCCTCTGATAATCTGTGAATGAAACGACCCACTTAGTCAACGGTTGACTAACTGTACGTTTCAAGGGGAGAATGTGTCGAAGGATGATCAATCCTCACATTTTTTGTTTTCAAGGGTAAATTGGTCCTTTATGAACGTTTAAAATCAATTCCCGAACTTAAAACCAATCCAAGTGTGTTAAAATGAATTTTTGAGAGTTCAGAGCAAAATGGTAAATTTCCAAAATTTCTTAAAGCTCATACGCCTAGGTTCTATTGGTACACGTATGAAACCATATGTGTACACAGTATCACGTATGAACATAGGCGTATGTGATCTCATATAGGTGCCATTTTGGAATATGTTGAAAAGTTGAGGGGTTAATTTGTCATACGTGTGAAATTTTTACATTATCAATGCTCATACGCGTATGAAGTTAATATGGGTAGGTTAGGATGCGTATGGGAGTGATTATATATACAACAGTTCAATCCATTTTCTTCACAACTCCCATATGCTTTCCATAAAAAACCCAAAACAGTATTGTAGAACTCGCTAGGAACTAGTCGGTCGGTGGAGTAATGACTAGGGATTAATTAGGATTAATCGGATTGGATTTATATATATAATTTTCCAAATTTATACATATATAATGTTAATTTTATAACTTAGATGTATAAATTTAGAAGTTTAGGGGCCAAATATAAACTAGTGAATACGGAGGGGGTTAAATATTAAAATACATAAACTTAAATCGACTTTGGTTCTAAATCAGGGATTATCATTCAGTTTTGAGGTAAGAACTTGTTTTATTTGCTCATGCTTGGCTCATTTACAAATCGAACCGAGCTAAGTGGCTTGTTTACAACCGAGCTGAAAACCGAGCAAGCATTTTCCGAGCGCGAATTTTTTCGAGCATGCAACAAGCGGAGAGTAATTTGGACAACCATGCATAAAATTGGGACGTTTCCTTCAATATTTTCGTTGTTGGGGTGACACCTAAGGTCAAGTTGTCCGATGTTGACATTAATATTAAGGTTTGAGTGTTCGAAGATGAGGCTTAGGTTGAGGCCGGTGATGTGATAAGCATACGGCAGAGAATAATTATCGCATTGGGGTGATATCAAGCGATGGTTAGTGACGAACGACTAATAACATAAAAAAAATCAAGACTGTCATTTAACGACTTAGGGTTTTACTATTAAACTTGGCTTTATTTTTTTATTGGTTAAGCGGGCTACTTATATTTTATTTGCAAATATTGGACCAAATGTTATGCATAAAGCTATAAATATTACCGAAATTTATGTGTATATATATGTATAATAAATAAATAATAATTCATTCAAGCTAAGCCAAGCCGAGCCGAGCGGACATTTGCTCGTGCTTGGCTTGTTTACGAACCGAACCGAGCCGAGCAATTGACTTATTTAAAACTGAGCTGAGAATTGAGCGAGCATCTTTCAAGCATTTTTCGAGCGAGCGGCAAGCGAGTCACAAGCGACGAGTGATTTGAATAGCCCTACTTATTCTCCAGCGGACGGTGTAAGTAATTTTTTTTTTTTTTAACAACGATTTTTTTTTTATACCAATCTATCTTTGACGGAGTTCGAACCCTTAACCTCAATGTGAGTAACACCTTAAGTTCAATCCAAGTCGTAAGTAATACTTTCTACATTGATGTCATTACTTTATTGGGGTTTGTATACACATTTTAACATCCTTTTTTTGCAACAAAAAAGTTTAAATTTTTTTCAGAATTTTAGAAACTCCCACCAATGATCCGGCAATTTGCATAGAAGATAGGAACCCCAAGGTAGGAACAAGCATATGTTTAGACTTTAGCCCCGTATATTCGTTTTCCAAATCAAGTAACAAGTAATTAAAAATATGCTGCGATGGTATATGATATATTGCATGCTTAAAGGCTATATAGGGATTAAAAAAACCAAATATGCCACAACTTATTTCAACCTATATTGGTGGCCAACTTGGGTGTTATAGTCATACTTAGAATCATATGCTCCATTAAGATTTTTCCATAATTTTCAATATAATAAACTCTTAAAATTCCATATGAGAATCAACTATTAGTTTTTCAATCCACAATAAGTATAAAGCTTATTATATAATATAAAAGAGTTAAATGCTAATTTAGTCCCTGAAGTTTGTCAAAAATTATCACTTTCATTCAAATCTTTTTTTTGTTAATTTAGTCCCTATGGTTTTATTTTTTTGTCATTTTAGTCCATGTGGACTAATAAAATTGGGATGAAAGTGATAATTTTTGACAAAACTCAGAGACTAAAATGACAAAAAAATGAAACCACAAGGACTAAATTGACCAAAAAAAAGATTTGGATGAAAGTGGTAATTTTTGACAAACTTTAGGGACTAATTTGGCAATTAACTCTAATGTAAAATCACAAAGATAAGGTTACTTTGAACCTGAGAATGTTGGGATATCTGTATATTATAGCCTAAGCTAAAGTAATTCTAAGGAATAACATTCGAAAACCCGTACGATTTTAAGGGAACCAAAATCATTGACAATGCCACACACATATATAGTCTATAGATATAGATAGAATATATAATAAAAGGATGAGATGCATACTAACATTATTATGTACAATTACCAAGTGCCTAATTACCGCTATAATCATTTTATAAGTGTGCGCTTTAATTATTCATGTGAAGTCACTTTTAGGAGTTAGAGAAAGGATAATTTACAAATGATCCTTAACATACAAAGGATAGGAAGGACTTAGAGCGCGACACGTGACACTAGCTAAAAGGGTATTTTTGTCGCCGCCATAATCACGCACGTTATGAAAAAACCACATAATTACACGCGTCATGCACTATAATTACGCATATTAAACATCATAATGGCACACGTTATAAACTCAACAATTAAAACCATAGCAATAGGGTATGCAAATTAAAAATGATAAAATGCTTGTTTTATTAGATCAAAAGCCCAAAAATAAAAACAAACATTTTATCCTTTTTAATTTGCATACTCCATTGCAATGGTTTAAAAAAATTGTTGGGTTTATAATGTGCGTAATTAACAAATATAACATGCGTAATCATCAGGTATCACGTGCGTCATTATGATGTTTAACATGCGTAATCATATTGCTTTATCAGAACGTGCATGATCATGACAACAAACAAAAATACCCTTTTAGTTAATGCCACATGTCGCGCTGTGAGTCCTTCCTATCATTCGTATGTTAAGGATCTGTTGTACATTATCATTTCTTACTTTCTCTAGGAGATAAACTACAAGAAACCATGATTTTTTATTATTATTATTATTATTATTATTATTATTATTGTAATATATGCTTCAATAATCCTAAAAATAAAAGTTCACTCATCGGATGATGAACAACGAACTAGTGGACTTAGGGGCGTGCAACGGTTCATAACCAGACCGAACTGAACCGACCCGAACCAGAACCGTTTAATGATAAATATAAGAACCGGACCGTATAAAAACCTACACTACTAGAAAAAGGGCCTTCCTTGACATTTTTTTTATGACATACCTCATTTTATGACATGCAAAAGTGCATGTCATAAAAAAAATGTCATCTTTGATAAAAAATGACAATTTCTTGACGTTTTTTTATGCATGTCAATAATTTTCGTCATAAATAAAAAAAACTTGACAGTTTTGAAATTAGCTTGTCATGATTTTCTGTCACCAAAATCTAAATTCCCTCCTCCACTGTTGTGTGCCTTTTCATAAACCCTTCTTTTCATAACAGCTCCCAAAAGTCTCATCTCTCTCTCTCTCTCATTCACCCTCTGACCATCTCACCACCACCACCACCACCCCCACTCTCTCATTCTTCACAAAACCCCTTTCTGAGCCGGCTTGATTATAAATTAAGCCGAGCCTGAGCTTGCCCTAGCTCGACTTAGATTGGCTCGTGAACAGCCCTAAATCCATCTATAAAACCGCAAATCAGGGTTTTTGACAAGGGCTTCTCTCTCCCTTCGCTACCGACCGACCGACCAACCAATGGCCGAAGAACAAAGCGACGTCGTACAGACACCAGCAGACGATCAATCAATGGATCTCGAAACCGTCGGAAAACAAGGGAGAGAGGAAGACGTGACGACAGAACATGGAAACGTAGCTAAAAAGCTCAAGAAGGTTGATGATAAGTCCGTCGAAGAAGAGAGGGTGGAGAAACTACTAACGAAGAGTGGTCCTGTTTCTGTTGGGTATAAGGAGTTTTATGAGTCTGTGGAGATGTTTGATTACTTTTTTAAACTGCTTCATTACTGGCCTCCTAACTTGAATCTTAATAAGGTATCTTCGTTAATCCTTCATTTTAATTTTAATTTTAATTTTAATTATCCAACACCACATGATACTAGCAAGAAATTGAGTCATGTTTGTATTAACCGGTGTGCTGACTCGATTAGCTCGTTTACTTGTTTTAAAGGGTATGTGATAACTTTGTGTATAACCATTGTCTAATCCTAATTAATCAGATTCACCTGTATGAGATGGAAATTGATCATTTAGGTAATAATTTACAAAAAATATAAATTATTTAAAAGAGGCATCATGTGGACATGGATATCGCCATTGTCTCTGTTGTTGGTTAAAAATCGCCACGAGGGAAATTTTGGTCTCAGAAATTGAAAATGCTGGTTAACCTAGGGGTGTGAATATCCAACATTACATGAATGATGAATCAAATATGAAAGTTGTGGGTTTGGTTTTAGGCTAAATGGATCGGCACTGGTTCAATGTGGGCGTCACAAATTTTACATGTTCGGGTTTACTCTAAAGGGGTTGGGTTCAGTTTGGGGTTGAATTGTAGAACATAGTTAGCTAAATGGTTAACGCTATGGGTTTTCCGGTTGACCTGTTTAAGCATTTTTTTATTCTAAAATTTGACTTGTGTAATAACATAAATATTTGAGGCATCTTTATTTAAAATTATAAGTTGAAAAGATAATTTGGAATAATTTAAACATCGTTACTTGAAAAAACAAAGGTAATCCGTAAATCTCGAATTTTAAGGTATGAATATGCACACAAAACGGGTTCCGTGTTCATGTTGTGTTTGACCTCTAAACGGGTCCCTGCCTTGGTTCAACCGGTTAGAAAGTGACTATGGCCTAAAAGGAGAAACGACTGACAAGCTGTTAGGGATAGGGACTTGCAAATGGTGAGAATCTACTCTTTAACTGTGTTCTTGGTTCCCTAAAGAAGGTTTTACGTTGTGCTCGGTGGCACAGGCCGTCCTTTATGATAAAGGTTTTGCTCATCGACTCATTATTTATGTTTTTAACAGGTGGTGGTCTCAACAATTAATGAAGATGAAGTTTTGGTACTAAAGAGTTATCTCCTGATGATGGGTTTTGTGGAACAGATATGGCTTCGACTTTTGCTGGTGTTACTGCAATTGGATCATTGGCTTCTTCAAGTAATAGGGTGATGGATAAGACAACTAAAGGTATGTTTGTAAATCTTAACTCGGTCGAATTCATTTAGGTTTTATTTTTGTTTCTGAAGTTGTTTGTATTAGGTTGTGGCAGCTAGTGCAAATCCTGTCCTTATTACCAGAGGTATTGAGAAGACAACTAAAGCTTTGGTGGCTGAGCTGAAGTTGATCTCAAAAGAGGTAATTCACATATTTCTAAATGTATGAATTTATCCACTAAGTGTCTTATTGGATAAATTAAACATATATAGATTGACTAAATCTTTGTATTTATAAGTGGGGCAAAATATTGTTAATGTAACACAAGGAGGTTGGTTGTCTTTCCATTTGGCGACCTATAAGCCCACAACTAGCTTTGCCATGCAGGTGGTCCACCTATCAATGAGAGGTTGGAAGTGATTGTCTAAACAACTAAACCACCGGCGACCATTCAATATATAATCATGTCATCTCAACAAGACTTATGTACCTTCTGGAATTCTTTTGAAAATATTAAAACGGGTCGCCGGCCAGTCGATTCTGCGACATGTCGTTGTTGTCAACTAAAAAAATAGTCAAGTCTGAAAAATATTAAGTGCCCATGTGATTGTGTCAAGTCAAAAGAGGTAATTCACGTTTAATTGTGATAGGTATTGATATATATTTCTTTTACAATTGCAGGAACTGTTATTCGAGATGAGGTGGGGATCACCTTAGACAAGGCTGACAGTTCCGTCTTGGGTAATGCTGCCAAAGTGGTTCTCTCCAAGGATTATACCATAATAGTTGGTGATGGGAGCACTCAAGAAGCGGTGATCGGCCGTATGGCAGTCGGTATCACTATTAGAGTAGATAACTATTGGTAAAGGAGTGCTTTGTGTCTTTTAACTTTCTATAATATTTGAAATTTAATATTTGTTTTGTGGCAATATTTTTTTTATAATGAATTGTGTTTAGGCAGACACTTGGAGGCAGGCATGATGTGCTGTTTTGGAATGTTCGCTGATGTTGCAGCCGCTCTGCAGGAAAGCTCTAAGTCTTTTTACCTTTCTTTCTTAGACTGCCTTTCATCTTTAGGCTCTTTGTTCTCTCCATGGCTTTTTTCCCATATCTTTGTCTGGGTAGTTTTGGTTGAACAAAAGACATGTTGGGATGATCTTTACATAGTCCCTTCCAATTAGGTTATCGATTTGTCAGTATCTCTTATGGAAGGAATTTTTAGTCTAAGATGGTAGGAACCCCATGTCTAGTGTTCCCGAGGCTTTATTCATCTTGATGTCTCATTTATTGGTTTCTTTTGAGTTGAAGCATCAACCTCTATGTCAGGTTTGGTAATGGTATAAATAAAGTATAATGTTTAATTTCAAGAGCTTCTTTCATGTGTCATATTAGCAGCCTGCTGTAACAATTTGATAAATGACCTAGGAGTTGATCAATGTACCATTGATAAGATACAGTCATATGTATGTGCGCCGTAGCAAGGAGGAGTCGAAATACTGGGTAATGTAAGTTATGGAAAAATAAACGTAGCGATGCGTTATGATTTATGTAAAATAATTGGCCGGCCTCGATTAATGTATTAATTTTATTGCTGTCTCAGGTTGGGGGAGGAGCGGATCATTACGGGGATGAAGACATGGATGCCGTTCGCGAAGAATGGTGAGGCTATGCCGCAACATTTATTTTCAAATGATTCAAACTTGTTTGTTTGAATGCAATGTAATGTTGATACAATATTTTTGTAAACGTTAAACGTCTCGGATTAGTTTGTAATTTAATAAATATGGCCGGATTATATAATGAAATGATGTTTTTGTTGTTAGTTTGCTAATTATTTTGCATATAATAAAATGGCTATAAATCCAGGAGGGTAAATATGTAATTTTAAAGGATTTTTTTTAGATTAATAAATTATGACACGCAAAAAAACGTCATAAAATACTGTCATAAATTTCTGTCATAATATGTGTCGAAAAAATGTCAATAAAAACTGTCATAAAAATGTGTGTCATAAAAAAGTGTCATAACGTGTGTCAATAAATGCTGTCATAAATGTATGTCATAAACAGATGACACGTAGAAATATGTCATATTAAATTTATGACACCGCCATCCTTGACGTTTTTTTTCTTGTCATCAGACCCTTTTCTTGACACGCAATGCGTGTCAAGAAAGGCCTTTTTTCTAGTAGTGCTATCGGTTTGGTTCGGAACTGAGTTAAACTGTTCTTGCCGGAACCGATTGTCAATTTAATCCTAAAATTAACAATTAAATCAAAGGCAACTTTAGTAAACTAAAGTGTGATGTCCTAGTCATATTACGGACCTATGATACACGTTTAGAAGTGCACGATACCAACTGCATACATGCAATGATTGTAATTTTGACACTATGAGTAATATGGGTCATGCATTCATAATATCACATGTTATACTACATCATTGTGCGATACACAGTATAAGCCAACCTGTGCACCTTATAAATGAATTTGTAAGCGTTGATTATCATTTTAAGCTATTTTCATTTCCTTTATTGTACTCTATATGTTTTTATTGAAATTGCATAATTCAAATGCATGGAACTTCTATCTCAACAAGTTTGTTAGATATTATATAGTTAACATGACTCGAACAATATTCTTTATAGTGATTAAAGTTGGGAATTTAAAATGTGGATAGTCAGTCTACAAACTACTTGGAAAAGCCCACTAAATTAATAGGGTTTTAAATATAATATTTAAAGTTTTAACCTAACCCGGTTCTAACAGTTCTATAAACAGAATCGCGGTTCTAAACCGAACCAAACCGGGAACCATTTTCACCAAATTTTAAGAAAACCGGAACCGGACCCTAAATACAAGAATACGGTTCGGATGTAGCGGTTCTGTTTCGGTTCCTCGATTCTAAAGGTTCCGAACCGTGAATTGCTCAGCGGACGATCCCTCTACTAAACTTAATACATCTTTTAATTGTTACGAAGTTTTATTTTAATATTTTTATTTTTTTCTAAAATAGTTTGGTACTTGTTTTGCAGTCGAGTTTTATTTTAAAACTAGATTATACCCCGGGAGTGTTCCGAGTTGAGAAATTTAATATGATACATCAATTTTACATATGAAATAGACTGATGTATAACTCTAATATTAATATCTAACCTAAAACAAATTAACAATATACAACTCCAATGCTAACACCTAACCTAAAAGAATGTAGAACTTTAATGTAACTCTAATATTAATACCTATCCTGAAGACTAAACAAATGTACAACTCTAACATACTAATATTGATACCTAACTTAAAACAACCTATAACTCTATTAACCTATTCGGCTCTGGTTGAAAAAAAATTTCATATTTACTGATTTGAACATAATTAGTGACTTGCCTATACATGATTAATGATTTACCTGAACACTATGTGTTTTTTTTCCTGTATGAACAAAACCCCACAAAAAAATTTCTCTGTTTTTTATATAGCACTATGGTACTCGTTGGAAAGATAATAAAACGCTCGTTAATTTGGTGTAATTTTTTTCTTTAAAAAATCTCGTATATTAAAAATATTAACGTTTAAAAATTATAGGAGGAAACATGAGGGTTAAAAATTCAATTTTGTTTTTAAATTATTTTTTCTTAAAATATCTCAATGCCACATAGGATGACACATGACACACTCAAGGTAGAGAATGTCTCTTTGAGTGCCATGTCATTAAAATGGCTTTGGTTTATTATATGTATATATATATATATATATATATATATATATATATATATATATATATATATATATATATATATATATAGATATAGATAGAATATAGATTATAATCTTCGACCAAATCTTAATTTTATATTACTTGTGCCCGGTTTTGCAACCTGGTTCTATTATAATTCTAAAATATAACCTGTGACCGAATCAATATGAGTGGCGACTATTGTGAATTGTGACCATTCCTTTCGGCTTGGTCGCTTCTTTTATGACATTTTTATCAGCCACAAATTGTGGTCGCGTTTATTATTATTATTATTACTATCTTTGCCTAATGTAACTTTGAAATTAAACTAAACCTTAAGGTGATGCAAAATTGATTTATAAAAATACGTATTCAAAATTCAACAAATAATCCATTCGGTTATTTGGTTAGTGATGATAGAAAAAAGGTAAAAAAAAAAAAAAAGGAACAAGAATGACAATGGTTGCTTCCTAATCCTATATGCAATGGATGCTGATTCAATGTCAACTTACACACGTTACACGTCCTATGTCTCTTGAGGAACGAGGGAGATGACATACCTTTTGACATCTCTCATTTTCACTGTTTTGATAATTCAAATTTGATTAAATATGTTTATTAACATTAGTTCAGATTGCTGTCATTCACTAATACCTTCAATTTCATAATTTAGTTAATAATTAATGTAAAAACACTAATTAAACCATGTGTAAAGACAAGTTAAGAGAAAAACAATAAAATATATATTTAGAGGAATGTTCTTGTACAAATGGTTCTTATCCTATAAATAGGCATTAACATGAGAAGTGACAGAGAGATTTTTTTTAAATGTTTTTTCCCATAGCTTGTTAAGCATGTATTTTAACACTGAGATTAAAAAATAAAATAAAAAAATTAGTACCATTTCTCTATTAACATAATTACACAACTACACTAGTGTAAACTATTATAATTACTCTAATAACGTAATACGCTAAAAAATAGAAAACATGTATAAGCAAATGGGAAACAAATTTTCAAAAAAAAAAAAAATTAATAAATAAAAAAATTTCCCATTCACTTCTCATGTTTAGCATGTTAAGTTTACTTGTTTTTATTCTTACATTAAGCTTTTTCTCATTTGATGCCCGTATTTTAAAATTTCACAAAATATCCCAAATAGCATATTTCAATGAACTTATTCCTTCTTTTGATATTTTCGTAAAAATGTTGTCTACTTTACAATGAAAGATGAGGTACTAATATAGTATATAATTATCATTCATTAGCAATTTTATAAGAAGTGCTAATATTGTTTGCGTATACAACCATATACTTACGCATGATATAAAGTTGATTTAATAGTATCTCTATCACTTTGTTATAAGAAGTGTTAATCTACTAATAACTTACGCATGATATAAAGTTGATTTAAAGTATCTCTATCACTTTGTTATGTTGATAGAAAATGAAAAGTTTGAGCACCTTAAATGCAATACCAAATGAATGGATGCTTAAGACAGGAAGAATGATGTTTAAGGTAGACCAACCAACTATCTATGCCAATGTGGGGCTAGCCCACTTGATAGAGGCATATGTCTCTTAGATGGGAGGTCCAAAATTCAATTCTTGGTAAGGGTGTTGTAATTTAGAATTATTGGTGTAATATATAAGAGATGTAACGTTTGCCGTTCAAAAAAAAAAAAAAAAAAAAAAAAAAAAAAAAAAAACTATGCCAATTGCCACACTAACGTTTTATAACAAAATCATTAAAAGCAAATGTTTAAGCTACAATAGCTCAAGACTCACTATTAATTGTTTTTACTCTAGTATTTAAGTTACAATTGCATCACTTATGTTTGTTTTCGATGTTGGAGTTATGATAACTCAAACACCATCTCATCAAGAGTTCTCTCTTGAGTTTTTTTGGCCCAACTAGCCCACAGGTTAACCTTTTACAACAATAAAATTCAAAGATCAAGGCCATTCATGTATTTTGTAACATGCATGATATAGTTCTCTAACTCAGAACTATTCTTCTCGTACTGTACACATACTTGTAGTCTTCATCACAACTCACAAGCCCCTCTTGTGTATCTACAACTTCCCCTTTCATCTTCTCTAATATCTTGTGATTGAGATACATGACGAATAGTTATATTGTAAAGCTTATTTCATGGGATCCTATTGATGCTATTTTCATAAATGTAAAATTTTGGAGATTGAACCCACCACCTCCAAGTTATATATTAAAAATCAGTAGGGGCTAAACTTCTATTTTAGTGACGATTATAAATCATTCTTACTTGATTCTATATTAACATCTCTGAAAGCTCACCAAATCGATAGTCTCTATGCAACAAAATTTTATGTTTCGTTCTTGACTCTTGTGTTGCTTAACTTGGTTGCCTACTTAGAGTGTTTTAGTTATACTAGTGGGAAACCTGTGCATTGCGGCGGGGCAATTAAACCGAACAAAAAATAGACGAAAAAACGTGAATCACGCACATGCATGTCGGCGAGTTAACTTGCCATATTAAAAAAAGTTAAAAATCATCATAGAAAAAGCTAAGTAAGTCGAAACCGTAACAAATCCACATAAAAAAGGAAATAAAAAACTAAAGAACTTTAATGACTTGTTCGCCTATGCTTAGATTACTTTTACATTATCACACACAATTTTAGTTTAAACAAAGCTTACATTGAAACGTATATAAAAATAAAACAAAGGAACTTCTCCTTTCTCTTTCTTCTAAACATAGGATAATATTATCAAAAACAATAAATTTGACCTATTTCGTATAAAAGGATTAAAGAAAAAAAATGTAAAAGCACATTGTTTAATAAATAATAAAACTCTACGTTTTTTAGTAGGGTAAACTCTATTTAGCTCTCAATATGCCAAATTATTCATGTAGTAGATATTGCCTAAAAGACTCAAATACCTAAAACATAAAGTACTTAAATTGTATATAAAATATTATAATAAAACATGTAGCATTATGAAATTTCTTGGTCTAGTGGTATGGTGTCCCCCTTACAAATGTGAGGTTATGGGTTCAAATCCTTGCAAGTGCAAGGTTAGGTGGAAATAAGATGATATAAAATTTGCCGTTCAAAAAAAATTAGAGAAATAAATGGCATGACTTATCAAATACATAACTCTTGACTTCATTTGGATTAACTATGATGCTTTTAATGACAACTTTGCCCCTAAAATGTAGTTATTATGCACATTGTATGTTGTATCGTAAGCAAATTAACTTGTACCTCTTAAATTTTAAGAAGTCTTTGTAAAATGCTTTATAATATAGTATAGATATAGATAGATTAGTTATATATGTTTATAATTTTCTCAATCGTTATATGGGTTGTAGGATTTTTAGCTAAAATGATATGGCTCAGAGTTAATGTTCTTGAGATATGGGTTGGTAAATATCTATTTTTTATATTTTATTATAATTTAAAATAACTTTCATATGTTTATCTTGGAAATGATGTAAAGTTTGCTAGTAACTAAATGTATACGACTGTCTGTTGTGGTGGGCGAGCGAGCAGCCGCGAGCGGTCAAACCAGCCATGTGGGTCGCATACTGCACAACACCTACACGTGAACGACGGCGTGAGCGTGCAGGGGCGACCCTGCTCGCGTCTGCTAGCGAGAAAGATGTGTGTTTCTATATATTTTTTCTATTTTTTTTAGGGTTTTAGGGTTTGTTGCAGGTTTGTGTTTGTTGGAGGTGAAGAAGAAGATGGCTTTTTTTATGAGATGAATGCAGGGTTTTTTTTTTCCGGTGAGATCTAGAGAAGAAGAAGAAGAAGCTGCTGTAGTGAAGGAAGGAGAAGAAGATGCACGATAGTATTCTTTTTATATTGTTTATATTCTTTTTTTTTTAAATAAAACTTATTTCTTTTTTATTTTATATTATTTTTTACTCTTTTTACTCTATTATATATTTTTTTTGTTTTATATTATGTTTTACTTGTTCTTTAGGACCTATTATTTTTTATAAATTTTTAATTTAATATAATATAATGTTTTTTATATTAAAAAATATAAAGTCATCGCTCACCTCTAGCCCCAACAGCATCAGGTGAGCGACCAACAGCTTTATCAAGCTGCCAACTAGACGCTGACATGGCGCAATATGAGAGGATAGAGCCATGGCTCACCTCTAGCCATAACGGACAGTCTAAGGGAAGATATGACCATGGTTGTAAGCGCATGTGTAGTGGAGGGGCGTTATGGGTAATAAAATATTATAAAGTAATAGAAAGGGCTTTATGGGGCGTTATGGAAAAAGAGGGTATAGTGGGAAGGAGCATTATGAGGCTTTATAAATAATTAGGTAATCGTTGATTAATTATTGTTTTCTTATTTAAATAACAATAATAATAATAATAATAATAATAATAATAATAATAATAATAATAATAATAATAATAATAATATTAAAAGAAAGTTATTATATTAAAAACTAATAATAAAAAAAAATAATATGAAATAGGTACAATACAATATATAGATCAGATAAAAGAAGCGTAGGGACTGTTTTTGTAATTCATAAAGTTACCCCTTGCTTTATCCTCTTTTCCTCTAACTTCATCTTCTTCTTCATCGCTGCTAGGGTTTTTTTTACATAGAAGGTTCATTAGCCTTTTTTTTTTATTCAAGTGAATTAGATATTTGAATGATTATGGTCCCAACGGTTATATCATCAAAACCAATGCCAAAACACCTGTTGTCTTCATAACCCTCACCCGCATAACGCCTCCATAGCGCCGGAGGGGGCGGTGTTCCCTGACGCTATGGGGGCCAAAACGCCCATATAGCGCTTCCACTACGCATACTCTAAAATTAATCTCACTTGGCCTTTGATTAATTTTCGGTTAACCGCTGAGGTTAACTGAGTAAACACCAATTAGTCGCTAGTCGGTGGCTGTCTAGCGATTCGAGCCAAATTATGGTCAAAATCTATATGTTCTGGTGATATAATCTTATATACTTAAAAATATGAGTCGAAGAATGGGTTAAAATATGTCTACTTAAAAAAAAACTATGCATAAAATGTGTGTGTATATATATAAAACTAAAAATTACGTATAAAATCCCAATTCGATTAATCACTACTAATCTCAATTAATCGTTAGTTGGTACCTCACCATCCGACTAGCGATTCCTACAATACTGGATATGACACTAGATGAATATTAGCTTAGATGAGGTTAACAAATCCACCTTATGCTTGTTCTTGGCCTCCCAAAAAAGTTAGTTCTTCATCTTTTGTTAAAATCGATATATTATACCATGTACAAAATTCTCTCTAGTTAATAGAGTAACTTTTTCCATATTACAATGTGAAAAGAATCATCACAATCTATCTCATGTTTAGGGAAGTGACTAGTGACCACCTTTTGTTAGTGCATGATATCCCTAGGCTAGTATATATGTTGATTGGACGTGTTTCGGGGTGTTTGGAGGTGTTTATAAGCGTTTTTGGGATGTTTGAGTCTTCCAGGCGATTAGCCATGGAAAGCTGGCGATTACAACTCTACTCGCATGTTCATACATGCGAGTAGGCATCTAATCGTGTGACATTACACGCGATTAGGCCCAATTGCCTGTTATACATGTTGGATAGCTGTCTAATCGCCTGACCTGGTCTGTACGTGTACATGAGGTATAAATAGGCCCAATCATTGCCCTAATCATTAGTTCTTGCCACACACACTCTCCAAACACCCTCCCCTGGTCTGAAAGGTCTAGTTTGATCATTGTAAACACTCGAGCTCTGTTTAATGATAAAATCTTTAATCTTTTGACCCATTTGTGTGTGTTAATTACTCACATATGATTGTTTCTTGGTTGTTTTTGTTATTAGAACATATTTAGAGGATTCCACACTATGAATATAACCCCCATAATTGTCGGTTGACCCGTTCGTCGATCCTACAAGTGGTATCAGAGCCGAGGCTTTTATCACGAGCGTTTTGATAACAAGAACGAGTGAAAACAGGTAGGTTTTTGTGTGGAAGTTGTGATTTTTATTCAAAAACCTGTTTGAACTTTGAAACTTTGAGTTTTTCATAAAAAATCCATATTTTCATAATCTTAGTGTGTTTTTATGGATGAAAACGTGTGTTTTTTATTAGGTTTTGTTCTAAAACTATTTTGGAAACTTTTCTAATCATTTAGGGATTAAACACATCGTTTTGGATAAGATTTTGAGGCAAAAATGGTAGTTTTTGAGCAAAAGTGAACTTGCAGATCAGATCAGGCGATTAGGACCTCCAATCACGTGAATAGTACTGGTGATTAGCCCAATTGCGTGAATAGTTCTGGTGATTAGCCCAATCGCGTGAATAGTACATGTGATTGGCTGCTAATCACGTGGTGTGACCCAATTGCCCCTAAAACCCTAATCGCTCTACTGTTCACTAGCAATTACACCAATCACGTGTAAAAACTAGTTATTAGCCGTCTAATCGCCTATAATATAGTATAGATATAGATAGATTAGTTATATATGTTTATAATTTTCTCAATCGTTATATGGGTTGTAGGATTTTTAGCTAAAATGATATGGCTCAGAGTTAATGTTCTTGAGATATGGGTTGGTGAATATCTATTTTTTATATTTTATTATAATTTAAAATAACTTTCATATGTTTATCTTGGAAATGATGTAAAGTTTGCTAGTAACTAAATGTATACGACTGTCTGTTGTGGTGGGCGAGCGAGTAGCCGCGAGCGGTCAAACCAGCCATGTGGGTCGCATACTGCACAACACCTACACGTGAACGACGGCGCGAGCGTGCAGGGGCGACCCTGCTCGCGTCTGCTAGCGAGAAAGATGTGTGTTTCTATATATTTTTTCTATTTTTTTAGGGTTTTAGGGTTTGTTGCAGGTTTGTGTTTGTTGGAGGTGAAGAAGAAGATGGCTTTTTTATGAGATGAATGCAGGGTTTTTTTTTTTTTTTTCCGGTGAGATCTAGAGAAGAAGAAGAAGAAGAAGCTGCTGTAGTGAAGGAAGGAGAAGAAGATGCACGATAGTATTCTTTTTATATTGTTTATATTCTTTTTTTTAAATAAAACTTATTTCTTTTTTATTTTATATTATTTTTTACTCTTTTTACTCTATTATATTTTTTTTGTTTTATATTATGTTTTACTTGTTCTTTAGGACCTATTATTTTTTATAAATTTTTAATTTAATATAATATAATGTTTTTTATATTAAAAAATATAAAGTCATCGCTCACCTCTAGCCCCAACAGCATCAGCTGAGCGACCAACAGCTTTATCAAGCTGCCAACTAGACGCTGACATGGCGCAATATGAGAGGATAGAGCCATGGCTCACCTCTAGCCATAACGGACAGTCTAAGGGAAGATATGACCATGGTTGTAAGCGCATGTGTAGTGGAGGGGCGTTATGGGTAATAAAATATTATAAAGTAATAGAAAGGGCTTTATGGGGCGTTATGGAAAAAGAGGGTATAGTGGGAAGGAGCATTATGAGGCTTTATAAATAATTAGGTAATCGTTGATTAATTATTGTTTTCTTATTTAAATAACAATAATAATAATAATAATAAAAATATTAAAAGAAAGTTATTATATTAAAAACTAATAATAAAAAAAATAATATGAAATAGGTACAATACAATTGAAGAAACAAATAGCCTAACCTCCTTGTAAGGATGATAGTCTAGATGCAACCACAAGACTGATCCTTCACTAGCACTTCCTGGATTAGAGTAACCTGCAATAAAGATTAAGTGGGTAGGGAGACGACTACACAAGGTAGTAGTTTATAACAAAAACGGGGGTGAATGGGGATACTATCAAGTTTGATAGCTCTTAGGGTTAGCCAAAAGTGTCCTCTCTATTAGGGAGATGATCCCTTATATAGAGGTGGACGTATGCCACCATTACCCAAAACCCTAATCGTAATGGGCCAGGCCCGATTAGGGTTGTCTCCACTACCCAAGGATTATATTAGTAAAGTGGTTAATGAATAGCTATAAATAAGGAAACATGGAACAATTACCGCCTTTACAGTTGGCATTTGCGGATATCACTCCGTAATTGTAGGAAAGTAGTTAATGCTTTAAATGACGGAGGAACCTCTTTTGTGCGCGAGAAGCTATTCCGCGGGGCTGAATTCCGGGTTTGGGTATGCTCTGCGCAGTTATGAGCACCAAATCCCATCAAGTCCCCCCAGTCCAGCGTGTACCCTTTTTTCGAGTGTATGAGGGAAGAGGGTGGATGGTGGACTTAAAGTGGTGGCCCCTGGATGATAGCTCAACCTTCCTTGGTGGTGAAAACATGGTAATCGGTGGAGTGTTATTGCAGAATAATAAAGACTCGGAGTGTCTGTCATGCGGAGTGCGGAGAACGGTACTTGAATTTGACGTTAAATCTCCGTGGTCGTGTCACGTGCCACTTTAGTGAAGGACAGCTGTCAGGTAGTGAGCAAAGGATGGTGGGTAGCGTCTGTCACAAGCTATGCTTGTGTCAGTGAGCATCCCATCGGTTATGGCAGACAGCTGCCTCAGGCGCGTGGTTAGCGCGTGGTGCGCGCGTGTGCCGCCTAATTAGCTGTTCACAGCCACGTGTCGTGTGGAAAACCGTTTCCACTTACCCAGGCTGACGTCATTGGCAGTTATAGCCCACATTATAAAAAGATTTCAAAAATTTTCAAACTTCACCGTTCTCACACCTTTCATTGCAAACCTTCCAACTTCCCTTTTCTCTCTCGCTCTGATTAACCGTTGCTTTTACTCAATCATCAAAAAATGTCTCAAGAAACATCTGGTGCTGCTGATCTGACAAAGACGACTGAGAAAACAGAGAAGGGTATTACCACAACCGTTGTCAAGTGGGATGCCTCTTCTTTTTCCACATTCCTCGATCACTATGGGATTGAGGCTGATTGGGAGCCTGAACTACCTGCTGCTGGTAAGACGGCGTTGGACGCTTCTCCTGGTAAAATCACTCTATATGAAGCGTTCTTTACCCGATGTTGCTTTCGTCTTCCCATTACAAAGTTCCTGGTGAGCACCTTTATGAAATATGGGGTGCATCCTACCCAAATGACTCCGTTTGGGCTGTCTAGACTCGTGCATTTTGAAGCAACCTGTCGGTCTCTTGACCTAGAGCCGACCTTTGATATGTTGAATGTTTTTTACGTTCTTGAAGAGGCCCGCGGTGGGCCCGGGTGGTACAGTGTATCTCCCCGGAGGAATCGGACTCAGATTGTCTCAGAGAGTCCCAAATCGATGTATGATTGGAAGGAAAAATTTTTCTACATTCACCGAGGGGTGATTCCTGCTGCCTTGCAGTGGATGAGCGTTGGGGTGAAGGAAAGGATTGCGGAGTTCCCGCCCATGAAAGATTACAAAAACCAACCTTGGTATGATACCCTGTGTGCGCATTCCACTCCACTGTCTATGGAGAAGTGCCCAGAGGGCGTGCTTGTGATGCTAGGGCTCAGCCGTTTGGGGAATCCGGAGGGTCATGAGCCCACCGCGGCTGATGCCAGTAAGTACATGTGTATTTCTTCTTCATTGTATCTCTTCTTTTATTTTTGTGCTTTCTCTTTATGTCATTATCCTTGCAGGAATGACAAAGTTTGATCTTTTTGATGCCCGAGGGGCCGCTAAGCTGAAGTATACTGCTTTGCCCCAAGGAACTCCCACAGTGATTGAGCGGATGGCTCGCAATTTTTTGATGCCACAACTCAAGAATGCCCCGTAGCATTACATGCGTACAGGTTATATCCTATACTACCTCTCTATATTCAATATATTGTTTCTTGTGTTACTGCGGAGAATTCTTGCGCCGAAAAAGGGTGCGTCGCGTTCCGCGTATTGCAGACTCTGATCCCGCGTGCCCTTTGTTTCAGGCGCAGGGATTTGCCCAGCGAAGAAGACCGGGGTTGACTCGGGTGAAACTTCCCCGGGTCGTAAGAAGATGTCATGTACAGGTAAATCATGTCATATGTTAGCGTAGTATTTATGACGCTTGAACCCTGTTTTATGCCTGTCCGTAGGTGCTGGTCCTAAACGTCAGCGGAAAGAATCTCAGAAAGGGAAGAAGGCGGCCTCCAGCTCTACTGTTTCTAGAGATGATGACGAGGCAACGGAATCAGACGATGACGCCAAGCGTCAGCGTACACGCGGACCTACACCCGTTGATGATTCCGTTGAGATATCAAACGAGCTATATCAGAAGCGTCTCGAAGATCTTGCCCAGAAGCAGGTTCAAATCCCAAGGCCATCTACGGAGGCCGTGAAGGCCACTTCTTCCAATGTGGTTGAGGATTTGACCCTCAACAAAGAGACGAATGTCATGCCTGCTGGCCCAAAAATGATTGTGAAGCCTCCGCCTAAACGGCAACCTGTGTTAGTCAAATCTGTCAAGCAGATCCCTGGTAAGTTTCTGTGCCAGATCTTGTGTTCAACTTCTGAATATGGAACACAAAGTGATTATTTTCTCCTTGGTATTTTCAGGTAAAAGTTCTGCTCCGCAAGGGGCACTTAAGAAACCCATTTCAAATGTGGAGAAAGTGAGTGTGCCTGTCCCGGAAGATGTTCAAGGCTCAAATCCATCTGAGTTGGAGACCCGGATACCTTCTCAAGTGGAAGGGGTCATGATGTCTCCGAAAGCAAGTAAAGACACTGGTAAAAGCCCTTTGGTTGAGTCGTCCATTGTGAATGTTGATCCAACAATCGTGGAGGCGGATGCCTCTCGCGGAGAAAAAGGTAGTCAGCCGGATCCACCCTCTGAAACGGATAAGTATGCTTCCACGGGTGTTCATGCGGATAAGGTATCTGCGGAAGGTGTGCTGACCTCCTCGACTCCGAAGGGGAATATAACCAAGACTGCTCGGGGGTCCGGAAAAGCGAGTGGAAGCGGAGGAAGGGTAGCTCCTCGTGATTTTGACCCGAACAAACCTTATCAGCCCCGGTGGGATATAAGGCAGACGACCCGCTTTACCAATCCGTTGAGTGCGGAGGAGTTTATCTCCTATGCTGTTCCGCCCAGCGAACGTGACTATCAAGATGGTATTGACCGCCGCTCATTGTTTTCTGACATGAGCTTGAATCTAGCTTTATGCTTTAGTAACTTTGGGTCGATGATGCGGCGAGAGGAGGAATTCCAGCGTTCTTGGCAAGGTCTCAGGAGTGCAGAAGAAGCACAAAGGAAAAGGGAGGAGGAATTCCAACGATTCCGTGCAGATTCTCGTTCTGAAGTTGAGCAATTGAGGGGTCAACTTCGGTCTGCTGAGGGTGAGATTCAAAAGATGAAGACTGAGAAAGTTGAAGCTGCCAAGGGGTGGAAGGAGTCTTGTGAGCGCACCAACTTAGACCTAGAGCGTGGTCGGAAAACTATTGAGAAGTTGAAGAATTAGATGGCCCGCGTGGTTCGCGAGGCAGAAGAGGATGCCAAACAAGCTGAACTGTCTGACACGGTCATTAAGTTGAAAGAGCAACATGAGAACTTAGTGACTGCCACCACGCGGGTTTCAGAGTTAGAAGCACAAGTGAAGAGTCTTGATGAGGAAAAGGCACAACTGGGTGAAGCAAATGCCTTATTGGATTCCTCTCGTGTTCAGCTGGAAGTAAGCCTCCAACAAACGCAAAATGAGCTCCGTAATGCTGCGCAAACCTCGTAGGATGCTCGGGAGCGTTTAACTTGGATGATGCAGCACGGTCTTCAAGGGGTTCGATTTCCCTTAATCTCTGTTTGAGTATTTACATGTTGTTATACATTGTATTGCCTTATCTTGTTCATGTTTGATCCATAGGTTTTTAAACGCATATGGAACGAGCCGAAGTTTGGCGATGCGGTGGCGAAGATCGGTGCGGCGTCCATGCGGAGTGGCTTACAGGAAGGGTTTGTGGAGGGCTATCATCACCATGCGGCTGGCTTAGCCCTTGAAGATGGAGAGCATTTTGGGAAACCGTATGAAGATGAAGCCGTTGCTGCGCAGCAGGAGTTCGAGACCCTCACCTTTGATGTCTTCGACGTGGTTGACCATTGCTTGAAGACGAAGGATCCAATAGGTCAGCTACGCGAGTACTTTGAAGAATCTGATCGTCTTGGCGCAGAGCTCGAAGAGAACGAGCGGAGAGAAGAAGAAGCGCGGAAAGACGCTGCACAAGGAGGAGGAGAATCGTCCGCCGCTGGTGCGAGGTCTGGCGCGCAGAACGAAGGGGCGGAAGATGACACTTATATAGATCTCATAGACTATGATTGATTTTCTTTGTAATTTGTCATCCTCCTTTTCCTTGTGACTCTTGTAACTGAACAATTGCATGCTTCCTTATGCTTTATTTTTTCAAGTCCAGTTAATTAATTTTGTGTTTAACATAACTGTTGAACTGCCATGATGATTGGATGACGTCAGCCTTGGAAAAGGGGTGCCACTTGTCCTACTGATGTCATCTGACAGTTTTGGCGGCGCTGCAGCTGATTGATGTGACGGTTGGCGTCCATACTTGAGTATTAACCATTAATGGTAATTAATGGCCTTCCTTGTCTTTTCTATAAAAGGTTAACCATGGATTAACATTTTCCCATAACTCTTGATTTTTCTATCCATTGCTTCCATGGCCTCTCCCTTGAGAATCACCAAAGCTGAAGTTGAAGCATTGCAAGGGATGTTGTCATTATCTGATCATCCCCCTGTGATCAAGGTACCTCCAACTCCCATGCATCAATTAGCCACTTATTGTGGTTACCTTTTATTGACTGAAGATCAAGTGGACCAACCAGTAAAGCGTGGCTCGCTTGGTGCTCCTGTGAAGATGAAGCGGCTGGGTGAGCTCCAGGATCTTCCCAAGATTCCCAAGTTAAGGCTTCGTCGAACTTCCACCGGTTGGCAGCATGCCACTTGATGTCTTTTTTCCTCTTGATGTTTTTTGCTAAATAGCCCTAGGTGCATGTATTGTGTTGGCTGAATCACCTCTTTTGTTTGTTTCTTTTGGATCTGGTGATGGTATGTAAGTACGCCAATGTTTTGTTTAATGAAATGTGTTTTTTGACCGTAGTTGTCATTGCATGTAAACCAAAGTTAAAGAAAATAAAATAAACTAAAAGTTCTTTTATTGAAATCGAAATGGTCATAGCCACTGTTTATTACAAACTCGATAAAATACTTCATAAGTAACACATGCGCAGCTGGGCTGCGTTTCATGTGCGTGGGACTGGGGTGCCATCCAAACGCTCCAGGGCATAAGCACCCTTCCCCAATACTTCTTGAACTTTGTATGGCCCTTCCCAGTTTGGTGCCAACTTGCCTGGCTTTTCCGCGTTAGATGCCTCGTTGTTGCGGAAGACGTAATCTCCCGCGCGGAAAGCCTCTGCCTTCACCTTTGCATTGTAGTATCTTTCAAGCTGTCTTTTGTAGTTGGCTTCTCTGACGACGGCCATGTCTCTGCGCTCATCTAGTAGGTCTAGGTTGAGCTTTAACTCCGTATCGTTAACCTGATGGCTTGCCAGTAAGATTCTTGGAGACGCACAATACATTTCCGCAGGGATGACAGCCTCTGTTCCGTACGTAAGGCTAAACGGGGTTTCTCCATTACTTGTCTTGGATAACGTGCGGTGAGCCCATTAAACATGAGGGAGCTCGTCAACCCAACCAGTGCGCTTCGTTCCAAGTCTAGTCTTGATACCCTCTACCACGCTTCTGTTCGCGCGTTCGACCTGCCCATTACCTTGCGGATGTGCTACCGAGGTGAATATCTGCTTAACATTCATGGAGGTTAACCATTCTTGTAAGTGTTGGTCTGCGAATTGCGTGCCGTTATCACTTACAATTTCCATGGGTAAACCGAAACGACATATGATAAATTCCCAAATGAATTTCTTGATGCTCTTTCCATCAATGGAGGCCAAAGGCTTGGCTTCCACCCATTTGGTGAAGTAATCAATTGCGACCACCGGATACTTTACGTTTCCTGGAGCTGTGGGAAATGGGCCTACGAGGTCGAGGGCCCACTTTTGAAATGGCCATGCCGCGGTCACAGGTATCAGATTGTTCTTGGGGCGCATCGTTCCTGGAGCATGACGTTGACAAGACTTGCATTTGCGCAGTTCCGCCACAGCGTCCATATGCATTCCGGGCCAATAATAACCCGTGTTCATTAGCTTTGCTACCACCATCCTAGGGCCAGCGTGCAGCCCGCACGACCCCTCATGTATGTCTTTGATAAGGTAAGTAGCCTCTGCGGAGTCAACACAACGTAGCAATGGCCCTAAGTAAGAGCGCCGGTACAATATACCATCAATGACTTGGTAATGCAGTGCCTTGTTTTGGAGCTTTCGAGCTTCTGCCTTGTTGTCTGGGAGTGTCCCGTTTATGAGAGAAGCCCGAATAGGAGTTATCCAAGATGTTTTTCCAATTTGGATAACGTTAACCTGTTTTTGAGGCACGGATGGATTATCCAGGACTTCCACTCGCACATCTTTTGCTAGATGATCAAAAACCGTGGATGCCATCTTGCTTAACGCGTCTGCTAGCTTGTTTTGACTCCGCTTGATGTGGTGAACCTTGCAGTATGCGAAGTCGCGCATGAGGGCTTTGGCTTGCTCCAAATATAGAATCATGGATGCTTCACGTGCTTCGTAAGAACCGTCGATATGATTAGCGACGAGCTGGGAGTCGACGTGGGCGTCTAAGTGTTGCACACCCATCTTTTTCACAATGCGCATTCCCGCGAGCAATGCCTCATATTCCGCTTCGTTGTTTGCTGTTGGGAAATTGAGGCGGATTGCGTACGTGAAATCCTTCCCTTCTGGTGTAACTAAGCGCAAGCCTGCTCCAGCGCCATCATCATTGCATGCCCCATCGGTGTATAGTTCCCATTTCTCCGCTGGTTCCGAATTGGGAGTTGTGATATGTGCCTGTTGGCACTCAGTGATGCTTTCGGAAGGGACTTCCGCAGCAAAGTCTGCGAGGATCTGCCCTTTGAAGGATGTTCTTGACTTATACTCGATCGTGTGTTCTCCCAGCTCGATGGCCCACTTATCTAATCGTCCCGACAACTCTGGCTTGCGTAGGATGTCATTTATGCGAAAGTCTGTCAGGACAATAATGGGGTGTCCTTGGAAGTATCTCCGCAACCTCCTTGACGCGTGCACCAATGCTAACACTAGCTTTTCCATCATTGAGTATCGAGTCTCTGGGTCGAGCAGAGTTCTGCTGACGTAATATACTGGGGTTTGGACGCCCTTTCGATCAACGAAGAGAACAGCACCGATTGCCTTTTCCGTTACGGATAAATATAGTGTCAATGGCTCTTTCGGGAGTGGAGCTGTGAGAGTAGGCAAGTGACTCAAACATTCTTTCATTTCTTTAAATGCGGCCTCGGCCTCGTTTGTCCACTTAAAGTTGGATTTCTTGAGGCAGCTTTTCAGTGTGCTTACGAAAGGGAATGACTTGGACGCATAGTTTGAGAGGAAGCGGTTTAGAGCCACTAAGCGTCCCATGAGTGTCTGGACTTCCCGGATAGAAGATGGAGACGGCATACGCTCGATTGCTTGTACTTTGTCTGGGTTCGCGCGGAAACCATCTTTGGTTACAATCACTCCCAAGAACTTGCCCTCCTCCATTCCGAAAGAACACTTGCTCGGATTGAGCTTCATTCGCACTGCGCGGAGCTGATCAAAGGTCTTCTGGATGTCCAACAACATTTGGTCCTCCTCCGTGCTTTTTATGACCAAATCATCCACATAAACTTCGAGATTGACCCCTATTTGTTTGTTGAACACATTGTCCATTAAACGTTGATACGTCGCTCCCGCGTTCTTCAATCCAAATGGCATTTTGGTATAGCAATAAGTTCCTGTATCTGTGCGGAAAGACGTTTTGTCCTCGTCCTCCTTAGCCATCTGGATTTGATGATACCCTTTATACGCGTCAAGAAAACACTTGAACCTGAATGGTGCCAGGGAGTCCACCTTTAAGTCAATCTCATGGAGCGGGTAGCAGTCTTTTGGACATGCCTTGTTTATGTCTTTGTAGTCCACACACATCCGCCAGCCTCCATTTGACTTTCCGACCATGACTGGGTTAGCGACCCAGGTTTGGTACCTTGTCTTCCGCAGGATGCCTGCAGCTAATAGCTCTGCCACTTGCTCATTCATGGCCTTTGTTTTCTCTGGCCCCAAACTGCGCTTCTTCTGGACGACTGGTTCAACGGACTTGTAGACGTTAAGCCTGTGCTCTGCTATGTGTCGCGGAACGCCAACCATGTCCGCGGGTTGAAATGCAAAGACGTCCATATTTTTAATTAGCAGTTGCTTCAAGTGCGCACGTATGGTGTCAGAGATTACTGGGCCTATGACAACCGTCTGATCTGGGAATTTAGGGTTAATGACCCATTTTTCCGGATCAGTACGGTCTGCTGGCTTCATTATCTTGGGAGGTTTGCATGTGTCTGTTGCGTGGCAATTTTTGTTTCCGCGTATGAAAGCCACCCCTCCCCGCGTCGGAAAACCGACCATCTGGTGTGGTGTGGACGCATTGCAATTGAACTTAGCCAATCCTTCTCTCCTTATGAGAACGTCATGCGATGAAGTCACTGGAAACACCATGAAATCACATGTCTCTGTGCGGGAGAGTTGTCCGTCTGTCCACGTGACAGGAAGTGTGAGTATACCCAACGGAATAATCACCTCATGGATGAATCCGGATATTGGCTCTGTGGTTGGAACGAGCTTCTCCTTGTCTTCGGCATCTAACTGATCGAAACACTGCCGGTACATGATGTCGGTGCTGCTACCATTATCGAGGAACATATATCTTGTTCGATAATGTCCGATGACTCCCGTGATGATCAATGGCGTTGTGGAAGATGCTCCTCCTTTAACGCGTGGCATGACGACAGGTGCCTCTTTCCAGGAATCATCATGCGCGGTCGAGTAAGATCTTTTCTTCTGACTCCTGTTATGAGTCATGTAGCAGTTATGGCGACCCGAGCGCTGTACGTAATGCGCGTTGAGGTTCTTTATCTTCTTGTTACTAGCATCCGCATCTCCTTGCGGGTCTCTGGGCTTTTTCCTCACATTCTTTACTAAATGTGAGAGTTGGCCTGACTTGATCGCCTTCTCAATCTCCATCTTTAGACTATAACAATTGTCCGTCAGATGGCCATAGTCTTCGTGGTACTCGCAATACTTTGACGTGTCCACGTTTTTCCGATCTTGACTTAGTTCCCTGGGCTTAGGAAACTGGACTTGTTCGGTTTTCAGTACCTCGGAGGGTGTCTTTGACAGTGGGGTCCAGTCGTAATTCTTCTTACTTTGTGACTTTGAATCTCGCGGGTGTTTGCTGTTGAGATAGTGCCGCGCATCTTGTCCTGAGGAGTATTTCCCCTCCTCTGTAGCTCCCGAGATTCTGGACCACACGGATTGCTTTCCCTTTCCTTTGTCATGCATGTGGGTACTATTGTGATGAATGTTTTTCGATCGCGTGAACGAGCGTTCCGACGATGCGTAAACCTTTGCCGCTTCGATGAGTTCGTCCCATGCTTCGGGTACACCTTCCTTCCCAGTCAAGCATCTCATGAGATCATCGTTTCGCACTCCATGAATGAATGCGGCCCTGGTAAGTTCTTCACCACAACCCAATTGTAGAGCTTCCTTATTATATCGGACAATATAATCTTCCAGGCTCTCATTATCTTTCCGGGAGCATAACAGAATCTGAGCCTTGTCTTTCTTGTGCTTCCTCAGGTGGGAGAAGTGATTCTTGAATTTCTTTATCAGATCATCAAAACCGACAAGACTTCCGACCGGTAAACTTTCATACCATACTCTCGCCGCGCCTGTTAAGGTTTGAACAAACAGATGGCACCAAGCTTGAACCGGCCATGGTTTAGAACTGCCTGCGCAGTCGAATGTGTGTAAATGATCATCCGGATCACGCAAACCATCATATTTTCCGATCGTGTTCGGCAGCTTACATTCAACTGGCATAGGTGCCAGCGCAATTCTTGCACAGAATTTGGATCTTTCCGCAAATGATTTCGGACGATATGGCTTGTGCAGATCATCGTCTGGGTTAGGCTGGTTGCTAGCCACAGACTTATTACGCGGCTTCCAAGTTGGATCGGAATTGATCTCATTCTCAGATTCATAACCATCAGGTTCCCCAGTCAGGTTGACGTGGTCCTGAACGTGAGTAATCTTACCACGTTCTCCACCACGTACCGCCTGGCGGGGCTTAGCCGTATGACGAAAAGCAAGTTGTTCTTCGTTTTGAGAGTTATCTTCAGCGTCCAAATTCAAGGTTTTTCTTGCTTCCAATCTGGCCTTTGCTATCAGTCTCTTCTGGTACTCTGCTATAGTCTTAGCATTTTGTTGAGCCAACCATTCTTCCAGATCTTCGACAGGCTCTTCTGTCGTTTTCTTTTGCGCTGCTAACGCCGACTTTCTTGGTGCAAACATTGGAAAGTTTGTGGTTGCCTGTCTCTGATTCACGTTCTTAGTCACCGTCGTTGGTGCTACTGTGTCTTGATTCGCTTGGACTCCATCATCAACATTGATGGGGTCGGCACGTTGTTCGGTTCTAGAATCCATTTTCACTAGTTTGAAAGATTGGTAGACCGTAAGTGATGGCGCCAATGAAGAAACAAATAGCCTAACCTCCTTGTAAGGATGATAGTCTAGATGCAACCACAAGACTGATCCTTCACTAGCACTTCCTGGATTAGAGTAACCTGCAATAAAGATTAAGTGGGTAGGGAGACGACTACACAAGGTAGTAGTTTATAACAAAAACGGGGGTGAATGGGGATACTATCAAGTTTGATAGCTCTTAGGGTTAGCCAAAAGTGTCCTCTCTATTAGGGAGATGATCCCTTATATAGAGGTGGACGTATGCCACCATTACCCAAAACCCTAATCGTAATGGGCCAGGCCCGATTAGGGTTGTCTCCACTACCCAAGGATTATATTAGTAAAGTGGTTGATGAATAGCTATAAATAAGGAAACATGGAACAATTACCGCCTTTACAGTTGGCATTTGCGGATATCACTCCGTAATTGTAGGAAAGTAGTTAATGCTTTAAATGACGGAGGAACCTCTTTTGTGCGCGAGAAGCTATTCCGCGGGGCTGAATTCCGGGTTTGGGTATGCTCTGCGCAGTTATGAGCACCCAATCCCATCAACAATATATAGATCAGATAAAGAAAGCGTAGGGACTGTTTTTGTAATTCATAAAGTTACCCCTTGCTTTATCCTTATTTCCTCTAACTTCATCTTCTTCTTCATCGCTGCTAGGGTTTTTTTTTACATAGAAGGTTCATTAGCCTTTTTTTTTATTCAAGTGAATTAGATATTTGAATGATTATGGTCCCAACGGTTATATCATCAAAACCAATGCCAAAACACCTGTTGTCTCCATAACCCTCACCCGCATAACGCCTCCATAGCGCCGGAGGGGGCAGTGTTCCCTGACGCTATGGGGGCCAAAACGCCCATATAGCGCTTCCACTACGCATACTCTAAAATTAATCTCACTTGGCCTTTGATTAATTTTCGGTTAAACGCTGAGGTTAACTGAGTAAACACCAATTAGTCGCTAGTCGGTGGCTGTCTAGCGATTCGAGCCAAATTATGGTCAAAATCTATATGTTCTGGTGATATAATCTTATATACTTAAAAATATGAGTCGAAGAATGGGTTAAAATATGTCTACTTAAAAAAAAACTATGCATAAAATGTGTGTGTATATATATAAAACTGAAAATTACGTATAAAATCCCAATTCAATTAATCACTACTAATCTCAATTAATCATTAGTTGGTACCTCACCATCCGACTAGCGATTCCTACAATACTGGATATGACACTAGATGAATATTAGCTTAGATGAGGTTAACAAATCCACCTTATGCTTGTTCTTGGCCTCCCAAAAAAGTTAGTTCTTCATCTTCTGTTAAAATCGATATATTATACCATGTACAAAATTCTCTCTAGTTAATAGAGTAACTTTTTCCATATTACAATGTCAAAAGAATCATCACAATCTATCTCATGTTTAGGGAAGTGACTAGTGACCACCTTTTGTTAGTGCATGATGTCCCTAGGCTAGTATATATGTTGATTGGACGTGTTTCGGGGTGTTTGGAGGTGTTTATAAGCGTTTTTGGGATGTTTGAGTCTTCCAGGCAATTAGCCATGGAAAGCTGGCGATTACAACTCTACTCGCATGTTCATACATGCGAGTAGGCATCTAATCGTGTGACATTACACGCGATTAGGCCCAATTGCCTGTTATACATGTTGGATAGCTGTCTAATCGCCTGACCTGGTCTGTACGTGTACAGGAGGTATAAATAGGCCCAATCATTGCCCTGATCATTAGTTCTTGCCACACACACTCTCCAAACACCCTCCCCTGGTCTGAAAGGTCTGGTTTGATCATTGTAAACACTCGAGCTCTGTTTAATGATAAAATCTTTAATCTTTTGACCCATTTGTGTGTGTTAATTACTCACATATGATTGTTTCTTGGTTGTTTTTGTTATTAGAACATATTTAGAGGATTCCACACTATGAATATAACCCCCGGAATTGTCGGTTGACCCGTTCGTCGATCCTACAAGTGGTATCAGAGCCGAGGCTTTTATCACGAGCGTTTTGATAACAAATACGAGTGAAAACAGGTAGGTTTTTGTGTGGAAGTTGTGATTTTTATTCAAAAACCTGTTTGAACATTGAAACTTTGAGTTTTTCATAAAAAAATCCATATTTTCATAATCTTAGTGTGTTTTTATGGATGAAAACGTGTGTTTTTTATTAGGTTCTGTTCTAAAACTATTTTGGAAACTTTTCTAATCATTTAGGGATTAAACACATCGTTTTGGATAAGATTTTGAGGCAAAAATGGTAGTTTTTGAGCAAAAGTGAACTTGCAGATCAGATCAGGCGATTAGGACCTCCAATCACGTGAATAGTACTGGTGATTAGCCCAATTGCGTGAATAGTTCTGGTGATTAGCCAAATCGCGTGAATAGTACATGTGATTGGCTGCTAATCACGTGGTGTGACCCAATTGCCCCTAAAACCCTAATCGCTCTACTGTTCACTAGCAATTACACCAATCACGTGTAAAAACTAGTGATTAGCCGTCTAATCGCCTATAATATGGTATAGATATAGATAGATTAGTTATATATGTTTATAATTTTCTCAATCGTTATATGGGTTGTAGGATTTTTAGCTAAAATGATATGGCTCAGAGTTAATGTTCTTGAGATATGGGTTGGTGAATATCTATTTTTTATATTTTATTATAATTTAAAATAACTTTCATATGTTTATCTTGGAAATGATGTAAAGTTTGCTAGTAACTAAATGTATACGACTGTCTGTTGTGGTGGGCGAGCGAGCAGCCGCGAGCGGTCAAACCAGCCATGTGGGTCGCATACTGCACAACACTTACACGTGAACGACGGCGCGAGCGTGCAGGGGCGACCCTGCTCGTGTCTGCTAGCGAGAAAGATGTGTGTTTCTATATATTTTTTCTATTTTTTTTAGGGTTTTAGGGTTTGTTGCAGGTTTGTGTTTGTTGGAGGTGAAGAAGAAGATGGCTTTTTTATGAGATGAATGCAGGGTTTTTTTTTCCGGTGAGATCTAGAGAAGAAGAAGAAGAAGAAGCTGCTGTAGTGAAGGAAGGAGAAGAAGATGCACGATAGTATTCTTTTTATATTGTTTATATTCTTTTTTTTAAATAAAACTTATTTCTTTTTTATTTTATATTATTTTTTACTCTTTTTACTCTATTATATTTTTTTTGTTTTATATTATGTTTTACTTGTTCTTTAGGACCTATTATTTTTTATAAATTTTTAATTTAATATAATATAATGTTTTTTATATTAAAAAATATAAAGTCATCGCTCACCTCTAGCCCCAACAGCATCAGGTGAGCGACCAACAGCTTTATCAAGCTGCCAACTAGACGCTGACATGGCGCAATATGAGAGGATAGAGCCATGGCTCACCTCTAGCCATAACGGACAGTCTAAGGGAAGATATGACCATGGTTGTAAGCGCATGTGTAGTGGAGGGGCGTTATGGGTAATAAAATATTATAAAGTAATAGAAAGGGCTATATGGGGCGTTATGGAAAAAGAGGGTATATTGGGAAGGAGCATTATGAGGCTTTATAAATAATTAGGTAATCGTTGATTAATTATTGTTTTCTTATTTAAATAACAATAATAATAATAATAATAATAATAATAAAAATATTAAAAGAAAGTTAATATATTAAAAACTAATAATAAAAATAAATAATATGAAATAGGTACAATACAATATATAGATCAGATAAAGAAAGCGTAGGGACTGTTTTTGTAATTCATAAAGTTACCCCTTGCTTTATCCTCTTTTCCTCTAACTTCATCTTCTTCTTCATCGCTGCTAGGGTTTTTTTTACATAGAAGGTTCATTAGCCTTTTTTTTATTCATGTGAATTAGATATTTGAATGATTATGGTCCCAACGGTTATATCATCAAAACCAATGCCAAAACACCTGTTGTCTCCATAACCCTCACCCGCATAACGCCTCCATAGCGCCGGAGGGGGCGGTGTTCCCTGACGCTATGGGGGCCAAAACGCCCATATAGCGCTTCCACTACGCATACTCTAAAATTAATCTCAATTGGCCTTTTTATTAATTTTCGGTTAACCGCTGAGGTTAACTGAGTAAACACCAATTAGTCGCTAGTCGGTGGCTGTCTAGCGATTCGAGCCAAATTATGGTCAAAATCTATATGTTCTGGTGATATAATCTTATATACTTAAAAATATGAGTCGAAGAATGGGTTAAAATATGTCTACTTAAAAAAAAACTATGCATAAAATGTGTGTGTATATATATAAAACTGAAAATTACGTATAAAATCCCAATTCGATTAATCACTACTAATCTCAATTAATCGTTAGTTGGTACCTCACCATCCGACTAGTGATTCCTACAATACTGGATATGACACTAGATGAATATTAGCTTAGATGAGGTTAACAAATCCACCTTATGCTTGTTCTTGGCCTCCCAAAAAAGTTAGTTCTTCATCTTCTGTTAAAATCGATATATTATACCATGTACAAAATTCTCTCTAGTTAATAGAGTAACTTTTTCCATATTACAATGTGAAAAGAATCATCACAATCTATCTCATGTTTAGGGAAGTGACTAGTGACCACCTTTTGTTAGTGCATGATGTCCCTAGGCTAGTATATATGTTGATTGGACGTGTTTCGGGGTGTTTGGAGGTGTTTATAAGCGTTTTTGGGATGTTTGAGTCTTCCAGGCGATTAGCCATGGAAAGCTGGCGATTACAACTCTACTCGCATGTTCATACATGCGAGTAGGCATCTAATCGTGTGACATTACACGCGATTAGGCCCAATTGCCTGTTATACATGTTGGATAGCTGTCTAATCGCCTGACCTGGTCTGTACGTGTATAGGAGGTATAAATAGGCCCAATCATTGCCCTAATCATTAGTTCTTGCCACACACACTCTCCAAACACCCTCCCCTGGTCTGAAAGGTCTGGTTTGATCATTGTAAACACTCGAGCTCTGTTTAATGATAAAATCTTTAATCTTTTGACCCATTTGTGTGTGTTAATTACTCATATATGATTGTTTCTTGGTTGTTTTTGTTATTAAAACATATTTAGAGGATTCCACACTATGAATATAACCCCCGTAAATGTCGGTTCACCCGTTCGTCGATCCTACAAGTGGTATCAGAGCCGAGGCTTTTATCACGAGCGTTTTGATAACAAAAACGAGTAAAAACAGGTAGGTTTTTGTGTGGAAGTTGTGATTTTTATTCAAAAACCTGTTTGAACTTTGAAACTTTGAGTTTTTCATAAAAAAATCCATATTTTCATAATCTTAGTGTGTTTTTATGGATGAAAACGTGTGTTTTTTATTAGGTTTTGTTCTAAAACTATTTTGGAAACTTTTCTAAGTATTTAGGGATTAAACACATCGTTTTGGATAAGATTTTGAGGCAAAAATGGTAGTTTTTGAGCAAAAGTGAACTTGCAGATCAGATCAGGCGATTAGGACCTCCAATCACGTGAATAGTACTGGTGATTAGCCCAATTGCGTGAATAGTTCTGGTGATTAGCCCAATCGCGTGAATAGTACATGTGATTGGCTGCTAATCACGTGGTGTGACCCAATCGCCCCTAAAACCCTAATCGCTCTACTGTTCACTAGCAATTACACCAATCACGTGTAAAAACTAGTGATTAGCCGTCTAATCGCCTATAATCACACAATTACAATTCCCAATCGCTAATAACCTGCTGAAAGTGAAAATTTGACTAAGTATCGGACTTTTAACGAACAAAAACATATGGCGAACCCGTGGGGACATTTAAATCAACCAAGGCAACAATTTAACCAACAAATGAACAATCAAAGACGTACCCATGAACCCTTGGCAATTCTCAGTCGAGCGCAATGCGCAACGGATGCGACAAGCGCAAACGCAAGCGAATGTTGCCGGAACCAATCTGTGGGCGCTAGCGGCTCAACAGCAGGCAATGAATACGAATCTGTGGGCACTCGCAGCTGTTGCAAGTCAACAGACAAATCATCTGTCATCCGTTCTCTTAAGTGACTTAGAGACTGGTAGTTCGAATAGGGCACCGAAACTGCAATACATGTTCGACTATCACGGATGGAAGGGTAGATTTCAGACATATGTTGAGGGCATCGATGGTCTCGTATGGTCAACAATTGAGACAGGGTACATCAGGCCGATGGTTGAGAATTCAAATACTCCGATCTCACTGGAAGATATGACTGAAGATCAAAGGAAGAAGTACAACTACGAAAAGTAGGCGATGGCAGCGTTGAAGTAGGCACTTCCCAAAGATATACTCCATCAATTCACACAGTGCACGACTTCGCAGATACTTTGGTTAGCGCTTGCTGAACAAAACGAGGGAAATCTGAAGACTCGAAAGGTCAAAATGGATCAACTCAAGAAGGAGTTCGAGAACTTCAATGCTATTGGGAACGAATCGCTGAGAGACATGACTGCAAGATACTACCACTTGATGTCCAAAATGTATCAGTATGGGGTCGTGTACACATCTGCAGACATTGTGGAAAGATTTGCAGAGGCGCTACCTCCTCATTGGCATCAGTGGCTGGACATCCTAAAATCAAACAATGCATATCAGACACTCTCCATCAATTAGTTCATAACCGAGCTGGAGAACAAGGAGATAGAAGAGACCAGGAGGGAAAACAAGGCGCTCATTCCTCAAAATCCCAGTATCTACTACGGTAATCCTCATCAGGACGCCAGTGTGGGTGGATCCAAACCACAGACTGCTTTTGTGGTTAATCCTGATCCAGTTTATGCCTTTGACAACCATGGTCCCCCAACTGATGTTCCTACTCCAGTCTATCCCTTCGGACAAGGAAACCAGTATCTTTGAATTATAATACTAACCAATTTGGTGTAAATTCTTTTTCTCATCTTGCAGCACCAGCTCAGGCAACTTCAAACTTTGGTGGACCTTCTTCATCAGGGTTTGGTCGTGTCCCATCTACAAGTTATGGTGGATATGGAGGTGCGTCGACTTCAAGTCTTGGTGGCTATCAGACCAATCCAGTCACAGAGTAGCTTAACACATCAGGTTTTGAGAAGGTGACGGTAGAGTTAGCCCAAGAACACATGGCTTTACTATTAACCTTGGTCAACTCCTACAGTGGATTGGTTGCAGGACAGATCGGGAATCCTCATCTCACACAAGAGGATTACGCGCAGATCGATAAAGATGACATGGATCTGATAGACATCCAGTGGCACTTCGCAAGTGTAGTGAGAAGGACAAAGGAGTATATGGACAGGACATGGAGGAGAGATGTTCTGATTAACAACAACACTAAGTTTGGGTTTGATAAAACTAAGGTCACGTGCTACAACTGTGACACCAAAGGGCATTTTGCAAGAGAATGTGACCGACCAAAGCAACAAGGGCATCAGAATCCCTTCAACAACAACAGAGGCAATCAGAATCAGAGGCAGCAAGCTTAGACACAACCTAACCCAAATACTAAGCGAGCTCTTGTCCCAGTAAACAACCAGAACTAGAACCAGAGGCCACCTGCAAACAACAATCAAGGACAAGCCCTGGTAATTCAAGCTGATGAAGGTTTCAACTGGAACCATCTAATCACTGGAGAAGAAGTTCCCCAGGGTGGTGCAGCATGTTTTGCCCAACAAACTTCTGATGCACTAGTTGAAGTTGAAGAATGCTAAAGTCAGTCTAGCGTTATTATTCCTGAAGCTGAAGCGTCCGACTGTGACTCTGAGTGTGATTCTGATATGGGGGAAGATTTGGAAGATTTGTTAGCTGAAGCAGACGCGTTGATCAGCAAAAGATCATTTCCTGTGGATGCTGACTGTACAAAGAACAACTTTGGCGAATTCTTTGGAGCTAAGAAGACTGCAGCTCATTATGCTTTGATGGCTATTACAGAATCGTCAAACAAGGTAAGTTCTTCCTCCAATTCTAAAGTAGAGTGTGTAGAATGTGGCAAGCTGAAGTACAGAATTGATGTCCTAACAGACTAGATTATGAACTTCAAAGCTGACTTAAGTCAATGCCAACAGAGCAATGATGTTTTGAGAGCTAATGAAAAGGCACTCAAAATCACCATTGAAACTCTAAAGAAAGATACTCCTGAGTGTGATCAACTAAAACTCAGAATCAAAGAACTGACTGAAGAGAATCTGAATCTTAAAGCTGATGTAGGTCCTTTACAAAGGTCAATTGATTCTTTAAGGCAAAAGGAGAAAAGTTTTCTTAGTACGATTGAAAACTATAAAAAAAATGTTTCTGAATTGTCAAAAACTCTAGCAAACAAACAAATTGCTATAAATAATTACATAAATGAGGTAGAAGACATGAAGAAACACTTGGCCATTGTAAACTATGACTATGAGAAGATCAAGAAGAAGCTTGAAAGTTACCTAAACTGCAAGTATGTTCTTGATCACATCATTGAACACTCAGAGAAAGAAAGTAATTCCACCAGTCCTAACTATTCTCAGTGCCACCTCCGGTGAGATTCGAAAATCACAAGTTTGATGTCTTACCGAAGGAGGAGCTTGTGGACGTGGAAGCAGCAGCAGCAAAAGCTGTAGAGGCGTCCAAAGCAACTGAAGCAGCTAAACCTGCTGAAGTTACTAAGGCTGCAACACCTGCTGAAGCTATCTAACTTGGTGAGAAAGCTGATGATATCAGTGTTTATGACACAGACTCATCGGATGATGAGCTTGATGAGCCTCCAAGGTATGCACCGGTCAAGGTTCAAAATGTTCCTCTTGAAAACCATATCATTACTACTGAAACCTTGAGTGAACTTGAACCGAAAGTGCAAACCAAGGATGGCAGAAGGATTAAGGTGTTTTATAAACTTAAGAGGTCTGTAAAGGTATATGCTGATGAGGAAGTTCCTCTCAGATGTATCGCCCCTAGTCTAATTGCTAAAATCTGGCAAGAATCTGTCATCACCATTGAAATGGAAACCTGGAATAAAAAAAGGGGTAAGGGTAAGGGTAAGGGTAGAAAGGACCAGGGTAATCAGTCAAATGAATACAACAAGAAAAATCAAAAGAAAAACACTGTTAATCCTCAAAGTCATGCTCAAAAGAAAATTCCGAAGAAGCATGTCACTGAATTTATTAGATCTACTGGAAATGAGATTAACCACGATCCTCATGTCGATGTGCAAAGAAAATGCCTTGAGGATCTGAAACACAAAAACTCATTTGCCAGTGCATCTAATAGAAAGAACAAAAAGGAGAACAAGTCCGAATCTCCACGATTTGAAGAATATAGATCTGATGGATGGGTATTGGAATGTGATATATATGTGTTTAATGTCTAATTTTATGCATATTTGAGTGTTTATATGTGAGGAATTAGATAACTATGGGAAATGATGTTTTGCAGGTTAAATACGAAGATGGGATGTGTTTTAGAGAATTCATGTGGATAAGAAATAAAGATATTAAAGTATGAGGTGATAGATAATTGAATTACGAAGACGTGGGCGTAAACGGCGAAGAAAACGGAGCTAAAACGAAGAAGTTACGAAGAAAAAAGTTTTTGGAACAAGCTGTCAGCAGTAGGCTACAGTTCCAGAGTAGCCTACGATTCGGGGATTACGGGAACAAGTATAAAGTGCCGAAAATTAGGTTTTTGAAGGGTTCTTCTCCTCTATTTGATTAGGGACGATTCTAAAGGACTATTGGGGTGATTTTGGGCATTCTTTCACCATTCCACACCTTCTAATCACCTTCCAATCATCAATCATGCAATTCTACATCAAGATTGAAGCTAAAATCATGAAGATGCAAGGCTAATCCTCTCGCGGTTTCTCCGGGTGAAAGATTTGGGTATTTTGTAAGAATTTTTCTGTTTTGAACTATGTTTTAGGATCAGATTGTGTGAACATGTCTAAGTGTTTTTGAATCTGGTTGTATGTTCGACTGATTTGAACAGTTTGACTGATTTTCACAGTTGCAATTCGTTATCGTTTCTTGGTTTTCTTGCACTAGGAATAATTTAACCTTGTGATTTGTGTTATGATGTTGAATTGGGTTGAACAACTCAAACAGGATCATGTCTATGTGATTGCCTAGATAGGCTAATTCAGATTGTCTTTACAATTACCGAATCAGAAACCCGGAGTGACCGTTTTTCCATATTATTGTCTTTTATAAAACTCTATTATCACTTCGTTTTGCAGCACCGCAGCACTTTTACATTAAACTTCATAAAATTACTTTAGTTAATTTTAATTTAATTAGTAGTCAGTAAATTAGCACTTTCCACAAACTCCTTGAGGTTCGACAACCCTACTTCCTATACTGCAGTCAGTTGTAGCTAAGGAGAAGTTTTTTATTAAGTTTTTGATTGGCACTTCGACACGCGATCAAAATGGATCCTGTCATAAATGCGGGGAACGTGGGCATTTAGTTGCTGCGTGCCCTGAATTTAGACGAGAAAGGATCTGTAACACCCCAACCGATGGCGGAAACATCGAGGTGTCACGTAAGAATGAGTATATAGTAGCACATGGTAATCAAATTTTAATTGAAATAAATTTAAATTGCAAATATCCAAAAATAGAAATACATAAAGAGTTTTAATGTGGAAATCTAATACATCACAAAAGATCAAGCAAGCATAGACTTCAAATTATCTTCATGGAAATACTCTAGTCTTCATACATCATTATTTCCTGTTGAGTTGTAAAAATGGGGGGGGGGGGGGGTCAACTAGAAGTTGATGAGAATACATAATCCATGTTAAGCAAATAGTTTAAGTATAAAAGTTTAGCAATTCATATGTCTATCGTAAGTTTAAGTCTACATGAATAGCATAATATGTTGAATCGACATAATCAAACCTCCGACTAGTTTAGGTCCATCCCGTCATCTACGGTTCACCTTAGTAATATGTTGGAACGATAACAATCACCCACGCTACCCATGTAGGAGGTACGCGTATCCGTGTGGGGTTGTCAATCCAATAGATCTATTATTGAGTATCGCCGGCTTGGCCATAGCTAATGATTATGTAATGTTGAAATTCGTTGAAACTCGTTGAAACTGTTGTTGACTAATTCATGAGGCAATAAAGTTTACAACTAGACATGCATGTTGAATTGCTTAAATAAAATGTTGCAAGTATAAAGCATCGCATAAACATGGTTACGTAAACTCACCTTAGTATAGTATTAGGTATTGAGGAATAGTATGAGTGTAGCCCAATAGATTGCCAAGTATTACCCTATGTATAAGGCAACAAATAAGTCTAAGTCTATCTAGTCTACAAGTATATTTTAGGGTCTCGATTTGGGGATATCCAATTGTTGAATTTATAATAAAATGTTTAAATAAATAAAGGGAAATTTGATAATTAAATAAACGAAAGTCTTTTTATAAAGTTTGAATTTAGGATGTTCACAATAATGTGTTTGAAGTATAAAAATAATTTTTATAAAATAATTTTCTTTAAAATAGATTATTAAATCTATTTATTACAAATTGCCAAAATTTAACTTTAATATTTAAAAATACTAAAATTAAAGAATTATTATTTTAAAATTTATATTTCTATTCTAAATATTCAGAAATAAATTGTATAAAATTTTGGTGCAAAAATATTAAAAATTGAATTTATTATGATTTAATTATGATTAAAACTAACAAAAAATGATTAAAAATATAAAATAAATGATTTTTCAGAATTAAAAATCATTTCAGTAAAGTTTATCATTGTACAAACTCAGGATAATTTTTGTGGAAATTTATAAAATTGTTTTGATATTTTAATGGAATTTTATAAATATAATAGAATAAAATTGATTTAATTATTATATATATTAAATAAATTAATTTCAGAAAACTAAAAATTGTAGGTGGAACATTTATATCAGATTAGTTAAAAATAATTTTTTTAGAATTTATAAAAGGGTTTTAATAATTAAAAACGAATTTATAAGATTAAATGTATAATATATATATAATTGATTTGATTGTTTTAAAAAATGAAAATAAGGAAAAAGGGGTGCCACAGCCGGGACTCGAACCCGGGTGGCTTGGGTAATTAGCATCAGTCACAACCACTTGGTCCAGACCAGTGGTTGTGATTATTTCTGTTTTAATTAAAATAAATACACTATGCTGAAACGAGTTTATCCCCAAATCAACATCACGAACCCTAGCTTTATCAATTCTCTGATTCACACATCAATAGCCCAATTAATCTTAGGGCTATTGATGTGTGGATGCCGATGAACAAATCCCACTAAAATAATTGCACTTACAAAGCTGTTTCGAGTTCGAATGATCGGTCAAACCAAAAAGTCAGGAATGCGATCGTGGAGAACAAACAGAGTATAATTAAGAAGATTGGAGGTTAAGAGAGATGTATTGGCGAGTTGTGAAGGCTCGAGAACGATCAATTTATAGTGTTAAGCACTGGATCGATGAAATGGTAAGGGTTGACCAAGCATTCAATGATATACGCGTATAAGGTTAATTGTGCATCAATTGATTAATAATTAACGTGTTGCTTAGTCATGATAGGCCGGTAATCAAGTAAGGATGCCAAGAATAGATAATCACGAGTTATTGTTGGTGATTTTGGCAACTCACGTTCCACAGTTGACTTTTCAAGTCAACTGTGAAGGTTTCCTACCAAGAATATAATTATAATCCATCAGCTTTGAACAGATGTGAAGTGCCAGCCCAGCTGGTTTGTGTGTGAGTGTGTTGTTTGGGCCGGTCTTGGGCGCGGGTTCGATTCCCGGCTCAAGCATTTTATTTTTTTGTTAAATATCCAACACATAACCATATATATATATATAATATATATATAGTATTAGGGTTTCAAAAATGCGACAAAAATAATTAATGCGAATATTAACGATAGAACTTGACGTTTTATTTAATAATGGTGATGTAACGTACAAGTATAAATACGAAATGTTACAGGATCAAAGTGGATGATGCTCCTAGTTCTAGCAAAACTAAACAACCAGTTTCCCCTAAACTTTCTGAAAAGCAAAAGGGAAAGCAGAATTTTTATGACAACCGAAACAAAATTGTTATGAACCAAAAGCTAGTTGTTGGCAAGGGTTCACACCCTCAAATTTCCACTGCGGGATTTATACCGCGAGGCGCATGACATACCAGGATCCATAGCCATAAGTCATATGAACGAACTCTAAATGCCCAAACCATTTAGTTCGTTTTCAAAAATCAAAATTAGTTAAGCTGCGGGAGCGTAAACCAAATTTAAACCTTTTTATAACCATGCGCAAAACAACGCGCCCAAGATAAAACCATATGGAAGAAAACATAAAAGCATAATATGTAATTTAGTTGTATGCCCAAGACCCCAAATGCAGTGAAGTGTGCAGTGCTTTCTAATCCTGGAACCGAAAGCTAACTACCTGCAAAAGCATGTATATCGTGGGTCAACAAACAATGTTGGTGAGTTCACTAAGTAAAGAAATGGATAAGTAAATGCGCTAGTTTCCAAAACCACGTAACCAAGTAAAAGCGTAGGTCCACCAAACCAAAATGTTCAAGAGTTATCAGTTTAAGCGTGTCAGGGGTAGCTAACCCACTCATTGCAACTAAACAGAATTATTGGGACACCTTCAGTAACATAATAATTTGCCTCAATAATTGGTGTCTATCAACACCAGTTCTCAAATGTGGTCAGAAGTTTATGCCCGTGCCTCAAGCACCTCAGGCATGAGGTTGCTGCACAACCTAATAGCGCTATCAACTAATACCCCGTTCGCCTCTAGCGATTAACCCAATAATATGCAAGAACTTTCCAAATGATAGAGTGTTTAGTTCATAGTCACAGAATTCACTAGAAATGCCACGATTTTCGAATTGGTACGTTTCGTACCATTCGGAATACGAAGCCGGTTGGTTCACTACACAATTCGCGTTTTTAAGGGTATAGTTCGGTGATCCAATTCGTCAGCCAATTCGGTTTGAAACTCCATCACCGATGACATCATTTCACTGTTTTCGAGTCTGGATAAAAAGAAACAAGAGAAAAAGAAAGAAAGAAAGTGATACCAGATCTTGTGTAAGGCTTGTGTTCTTGTTAGTGAAGTTGAGTGCTTCTGAATCAGAAGAACCATGGAGAAGAAGAACCAAAGTGATGGCGGCTGTTAGATAGTGCTTAGGTTTTCCTATGTTTAGAATTTAAACACTTTAATCCCACAAGCTTTTAGTACTTTACATTTAGACCTTGCAAATTATAATTTTAAATTATTTGTGTATTTAAAGTTTAAACATTTAACCACACTATTTTTATTAGTTTATATTTGGTCCCTATACTTATAAATTTATACATAAAAAGTATAAAATTAATTATATATATATAATATATAAATTATAAATAGCTACGTACCGGACTCTATAGTACACCGTACCAGTTCGTACCGAAATGGACCTACCCCCTCCATACCGAATTCGTGTCATCTGGCGAATCGCGAACCCGAACCGCGTACCCGTACCGGAGCGAACCGCGAATTATGTGACTATGGTTTAGTTCACAAAGGACCAATAAGTTTTATACTGATCAAACACCCGATCCACACAAGGAATCGTAAACCCGACCCACACAAGGAATCAAAACCCGACCCACACAAGGAGTCAAAACCTGAGTAGTCCCAAACTGGACTAGAAAATGTTTACCAAAGTTGTCTCAAACCCTAGACGCATGCTTTTGAGAAAAAGTAGTGAAAATCACCTTAGTATGCAAGCAAATAAATCCAAACTCCAAAGTAGGGTGTGCTACCTAGGGCTGTTCAAATCGCTCGCCGCTCGTGGATCGCTCGTCGCTCGTTCGGAAAATGCTTGAAAAATGCTCGCTCGATCTTCCGCTCGGTTGTATATGAGATTGGCTCGGTTCGGTTTGTAAATGAGCAAAGCATGAGCAAAGGTACGCTCGGCTCGATTCGGCTCGAATAAAAATTTTATTTATTTAATAATAAATATACACACAATTTACAGATAAATTTATGGCTTTATATAAGATTCTATTGGATTTGACTCAGTATATGCAAACAAAAATTAATACTAGATTTAATAGTAAAACAATAAGCCGTGAGGTGACAGTCTTGACTTCTTTATGTTATTAGTCGTCAATCGCTAATTGTCGCTTGATACCACACCTACGTCACAATGCAACAACTGTTCTCTGACGTATGCTCATCACCTCATCAGCCTCAATCTAAGCCTCATCCTTGGACATTTCGACCTTAGTTGTCACCCGACAATGAAAACATCGAAGGAAACATCCCAATTTTATGATCGTCCATATTATTCTACGCTCGATTCTCGCTCGGCGCTCGCTCGGAAAATTTGTGCTCGAAGAATGCTCGTTCGGTTTTTGGCTCGATTGTAAACGACTCCCTAGTACATGTGTCACTAAGTAAGTATATGTGTAATACCATTACACCATATAACCCGTTTGTCCAAGCAGTTTAAATGTTCAAAAGCGTGTAGGTGACACCTAGTGATTCTACATGCATAAGTAAACCCTACGGACCCGTTGGTGAATATGCTGGTTACAATCAGTTTTACACTCCATATGCGTCTAATACAAGTGCCCCATTCAATTACATATCAAATACATACCACCTAGGACTTCAATTAGTCACGTAAACACATAATACACAATCTGCGTTTTTAGGACAGATTGTGCGTCACCAAAACTAATTTATTTAAAATACTAAATCAGTGAGTTAAACTCCCAAATTTTTACTGAATATTATTTGGGATTCATTTAACAACCCATATTTTTGTTTTGTCTCAAAACCAAACACAAAAATTATTAAAAATTCGTTCAACACAGCTATGTTCAGAAAACTTTCACAACAGGTCAGTTTAGTAGGAAAATTCTCAAAAATTGTGTATTCATCTAAACAGGATGAATCCACTTGGAAAACCCAATTTATTCCAGTGTTAATCGTCTGTAAAAAATTCATAACTTAATTCTTTATAAAACTCGAGTTATGACGGTTTAAAGTCGACTCAGTTTGTTAACCCGAAATTCTGATATGACCTATTTTCAAAGAAAATTTCAAAAACGACTCAAAAAACGTCCAAATCACTCGATTTTACCCATTATTAAAAGATAAGACCAGGTATGATTTAACCATGCAAAGAAAACATCAAAACCATCATGTTAAAGCCACATTCTGTCCAGATTTTAATCATGTAAAAACCCTTATTTAAACGACTCACGTGTGCGTATAATCAATCAACAATCATCAACAATCATTACAAAACATTCCTAAGACCTATTAAGATTATAATCTATCATAATACATGCAAAAATCATAACCCTAACGATCAAAACATCAACAACTTGTGCAACAAGTAATCTATTATATCTCTAATCGCCTATCATCATGTTTAACCCCCTTAGTTCTTCAAAAGCTTCAAGTTTTAATATTATAAAAAGGTCACAGACCTGGAAAAACTTAGTTATAGGGTTTTCATAACATAATAATAAGATTAAAGCATAATAGATTAAGGATTATACCACAAGCTCTTCGAAACAACCAACCGAATGCTCTTGAAGCTTCCCGATCGATGTTCTTGCGCCTTAGCAGGTGGTTTGGGGTTAATATTTCATAGGTAGGGCCGTAGGGGCAATTAGGGTTTGAGTTTAGGTGATACAAGAGGCTTAGGGTTGCTTAAATAGGTGTTTAAGTCGGTTTTGGTGGCGTTAGGCACCCCGCGAACGGCCTGCTTGGTCCCTGTGAAGGCGGGCCGCTCACAGGGCCTTGGCCCGCGTGGGTGGCCCGTTTCGTCACCCGACGTGTTTTCCTTCGACATTTTTGCTATTTCGGACCGTAATAAGTGTAACCCCATGTGTTAAGACCCCAATCATCCTAATGGTACACCTTTAACGATTTTCATTAACGTATTTGGTTTAAGTTCAGATAATCTCACATATGGTTTGCACATAGTTTCACCGAGTATCACAGAAGCACGTAATCGCAATCAATCCAAATCAGTTTACTCACAATTATTTTAATTCATTATTCACCAATGTCCGAGGTTCACTAATCATGTATACAGTCTGGTAATTCCTCGAATTACTACCTTATGCAGTTATTAAATTATAACTGTGTAACGTGTGTCCTATCTAGCTAACCCTAGTTAAGTAGAATGCATAGAATGTAACCGGAGTTTAGTTAAAATGAGAACCTGAAATTGTTGGATCTTGGGGGAAACTTTTCTGGCGATTTTTGGGGCTTTTGAAGTGCTGCACAGGGGTGGAACGAGCTCGGGAATCCATCCGATCCATCCTTCAATCATCCAATCCATCTCTTAGCATTTTATATGGTTTGATCCTTTAAACATTTGTGTTTCAAATCTGATTTTGGATTGCTATTTTGATGTTGTTATAGTTATTCGTACGCCTACGGGCAAGAACAATAGTATTTAGTACGTTAAACAATCATTCGTGTAGTTAATCATGTCTTGTATAAATTTGGCGTTTTTCACGTTTAGATCTTGATGATCATAGCGCAACCTTTTTTCATTGTTGTTGGATTTGTAGTTGTATTTGAATGACTTTGGCGAATGTCGAATGTGTTAGGCGAATAAATGTTGAAAAACCGTCCGTTTAATCGTCCGGTAGTAGACTAGTTAACTTGTTAAATAGTTTATGCCATGAAACTGTAACCGGGTATTGGTTTGGTTAAAGTCAGTCAAATAACGGTTAAAAATGCTTACCGGCACGTAAAAGGGTTTTAAAAGCCTAATGGTGCCGTTACTAGTCTTTGACACGGTTAATGATTTTTGGTAGTTATTTTGGTAAAAATAGCGATCTTAGTAGATCTGGGTTCAAAGTTGGTAAAATGGAATAGGTTGTGAAATGCTCTACTTTATGCTAGTTTAGGTGGCTGTGTTGTGTATTCGGTATTGCTTTCCTGAATTAGTGAGGTTAGAAAACTCTTAACAGATGACTAAGTTATCTTTAGAAGATCTGCGTGAGATCATATCAGCTGCTCGCTAATAAACGACTTGAAGTGGTTAACGTGTGTATTCGTGTTAGCTTTCTGTATAGTTGTCATGTTAGGATGCCCGAAAGGGACACTAACTGTCGAAAAATGGGAATGTTAATCACACGCCTTTATTTCATATGATTTATAGATGACATGCTAGGGTTGATATATATTATAGTTTATATAGTTATATTTTGTATTTGGAGTCTTACATTTGTTATTTAGATATTTTAGAATTAATCTAGTTATAAACAAACTCAAACTATCTTTTTCTACTAGTGAATTGAGGATAGAGTTTTAGTACCATTGCTCCGCGCGCGTCCATGGATCGATATCTGGTTCTTATCTACACATTACTACATATATGACGGGGTACACTTGCCCTATTGTGTGTGTTTTAATATTAAGGTCTAAACCATTTTTATAAATATTAAAGCAAAACGTGTGTTATTTCATTGTAAAATTATGTATATATTCGCACACGTCATGTTTTTGGCGCCGTTGCCGGGGACGCGACGAGCTTTAGGAATGAACCGAGTCAACTTTTTACCGGTGTACATGCTTGTGAATACTTGTTTATACTTCGTTGATTCGTTATTTCATTCATTTATTTGCATATATGATTATTTGAATTTTTATTTAATTTAACTGTCTGTAGATATTTTGGATTGATTTTAGATTGGTTTATAGGTTTGGATATAGACTCGTTCATTTATCTGCTTATAGGATTGTTTGATTTGATTTTTCGTTCATTAGGATGTTGATAGATTTAATTTATTGAATATTGGATTAATTGGTTTGTCTATAAATTTGATTTGTTCGTTATTTGATTAATTAGATTTATTTGTTCGCATTTGGACTAGTTATTAATTTCATTTTTTTAATAGTTTTAGGCTTAGTCTGTTTATTTCTGTTCATTCTATTGATTCTATTAGTTTTTATTTGATTTTCTTGAATATATAGCTTTCCGTTATTTTCGCATGAATTTATTGATTCTTTATTTCATTTATTTATTTTTTTGTCTTTTATCGCCTTTTTGGGTTTGTCATATATTCGCCCGTTGCAACTGTGTCATTCTTACATGCAGGTTGATGTCCGCGAACCCCGGGTCTTCTGGTGATCTTTCTGACGAGGAGCGAAGGCGCCTGAGGAGAAGTTGAGAGGATTAGACTTCATAAGTTGCGTCTTGTTTCTGATATTCTTATTTCTGCTCCTATAGTTGAGGTCCCAATCGACAAGGCGAGGCACAATCTGGCTGACGACGAGGAGTCGGAAGCCCACAGTGACATTATCATGGCAGACGACGACATTCTGCTGAATGATAGTGGTCCTCCAGGAAGAGATGGACTGGCACCGAGTATTGTCCGGCCGGCAATTTTGGCTGACCATTTTGAGATCAAATCCAGTATCGTGAATATGATACAAAACTCGGTGCAATTCGGTGGATTGGAGCATGAGGATCCAGGCCGACATATTGCTGCATTCTTAGAGGTTTTAGCCACCTTTAAGATGACGGGCATCTCCGATGATGCTATCCGTCTGAGACTCTTCCCATTCTCACTGCGGGACAAAGCTCGGACTTGGCTTCTGTCACAACCCGCAGGGTCGATCACGACCTGGGCAGAGTCATCCCAACAATTCATGCAGCAATACTTTCCTCCTGAAAAGACACAGAAATTGAGAAATCGCATCATGACATTTCGTCAAGATGACGAGGAATCATTGTACACAACGTGGGAGAGATTTAAAGACCTGCTCTTGAGTGTCCCGCACCATGATATCTCAAAAAGACATCTGGTGCAAATGTTCTATCAAGGGCTCGAGTATGACTCTCAGGAACGCCTTGATGTATATGCTGGGGGAGATATCGGAACAAAGTCCCCCAATGAAGCATGGGCCATTATTGAAAAGGCGTCCCAAAAGTCTAAGTCGCGAAAGAGTGACCGATCAAGGTCTTCATCTGCCCGATCTGGTGTACATGCCGTGGATAACTACACGGCCATTTCTGCACAGATAGAGGCGCTGGGTACGAGATTTGACAGATCTCAACAAAGTATAGCCCAGGCCCAAAGTCTGTGTGAGCAGTGTGGGGTGTCTCACGAGCCTGGCTCGTGTGCTCAGGGGGTTATGTATACTGGCCACGAGGATGTGGCTTACATGAGTAATCAGTCGAGACCCCAAAATAACCCCTACAGTAATACTTACAATCCGGGTTGGAGAAACCACCCAAACTTAAGGTGGAGATCTGGTACTTCGAACCAGAACCCTCTCGGATTTCAGCAGAGAGCCACCGCACCGCACCGCACCGCACCAATCTCACCAGTCCCAACAGTCCCAACAACAACAGCCTTACCAATCTCATGGCCAATCCTACCAATCCAGACCGAACTAGTACCAGAACCAGGGCGCCGGGGGCAGTTCCCAGCAGCACGCCCAGAGCGGTACGTCTAGGTTGGAGGAAATGATGTCTCAACTCCTCACCAACACCACAAATTCCAATCAAATTGCTGAGCAGCGCTACCTGCAACACGAGGAGCGTTTCTCCAATTATGAGGGAGAGATGAGGGGCCAAAAGGCGTCCATGCAGGCCATTGAAAACCAGGTAGGCCAGATGGCAAAGATGATGTCTGAGAGACAGCAGGGCAATATCCCGGGCAACACTGAGCCTAATCTGAGGGGGCATGTAAATGCCATTACGACGAGGAGTGGTAAAACCACGGGACATGACACATCAGGCTCACCACCGATCACTGAGACGGTCCAGACTGAGTCTTCGGACGAGGTGCACACTAGGCGAGTCCCAGCAAGTACAGCACAGCTGCCAAAGCCAGTCACTGACTACACTCCTCCTGTTCCATACCCTGGCAGACTTAGGAAACAAAAAGACGAGGCCCAATACGGGAAATTTCTCGAGCTGTTCAAACAGCTACATATAAACATCCCGTTTGTGGAGGCCTTGGCCCAGATGCCTAAGTATGCCAAATTCCTGAAGGATATCCTCACTAATAAGCAAAAACTTGAGGACCTGTCCTGTGTACTCTTGAACGAGAACTGCTCTACGATTCTGCAGAATAGACTGCCCATGAAGATGGAAGATCCAGGTAGTTTCACCATCCCTTGTCTGATAGGGAACATGTCTGTCAGTAATGCACTGGCAGACTTGGGTGCGAGCATTAACCTTATGCCTTATAAGGTTTTTGAGAAGATGGATCTAGGTGAGCCTTCACCCACCAGGATGAGTATTTGTCTTGCTGATCGTTCGATCAAATATCCTCGGGGATTTGTTGAGAATATGCTTGTCAAAATTGACAAATTTGTATTCCCGGTGGATTTTGTCATCCTTGATATGGATGAGGACTCTAAAGTGCCTCTGATCCTCGGACGTCCTTTTCTTAACACGGCTAGGACGATTGTTGACATGGCTGCGGGCCAAATCACACTCCGGGTGAATAATGAGCATGTGACTTTTGATGTTCAGAGGTCGATGCGTCATCCCGAGAGTCAGGATGACACAATATACTATGTGTTCCCATGAATCCACTATATACTCACGAGGAATAGTGACACGCACGTCATACATCACTCGCTCGTACAGGGCGTAAATGTACTAAAGTAAGAATAAAATTCCATATGAGTAACCCAGTCTCGTCTGAGTTTCAACGAGGGTAAGAAAGGTTAAATAACAAGGAACAGAAACTAATTGTCTCCTTGCTCAGTGAAAAAGAATAAGTCTCGGTATTTGGCTTTCTTCGAATATGATTCGGTTTAATGGTACCACGTCATGCGCATCGTGCAACTTCCTGTGTACGTGCGTCACAACGCTCGCAAGGGCTTTCACTCCTATATTTTTATCATTTCCTCATCCATGAGGTTTGTTAGGATACTAATCCCAGTAATGCGCCACATGGTGTAACCCTGGGTCCCCTACCAGTGACGTGTTCAGAATCAGGTTTAGAACTAGAAGATATCATATCTCCTGAAATCATGTATTGTAGATATATGTAGCTAAAAGCTAGTTGTGCACTTAAGCCGTGAGTGTACTAATACTTATGCTATGTGGATTATAGACTAGACTCAACATGCAGTCCTAGTTCTCTATAACCAATGGCTCTGATACCAATCTGTCACACCCTCAAATTTCCACTGCGGGATTTATACCGCGAGGCGCATGACATACCAGGATCCCATAGCCATAAGCCATATGAACGAACTCTAAATGCCCAAACCATTTAGTTCGTTTTCAAAAATCAAGTTTAGTTAAGCTGTGGAAGCGTAAACCAAATTTATACCTTTTTAAAACCATGCGCAAAACAAAGCGCCCAAGATAAAACCATATGGAAGAAAACATAAAAGCATAATATGTAATTTATGTGTATGCCCAAGACCCCAAATGCAGTGAAGTGTGCAGTGCTTTCTAATCCTGGCACCGGAAGCTAACTACCTGCAAAAGCATGTATATCGTGGGTCAACAAACAATGTTGGTGAGTTCAATAAGTAAAGAAATGAGTAAGTAAATGCGTTGGTTTCCAAAACCACGTAACTAAGTAAAAGCGTAGGTCCTCCACACCAAAATGTTCAAGTGTTATCAGTTTAAGCGTGTCAGGGGTAGCTAACCCACTCATTGCAACTAAACAGAATTATTGGGACACCTTTAGTAACATAATAATTTACCTCAATTATTGGTGTCTATCAACACCAGTTCTCAAATGTTGTCAGAAGTTCATGCCCATGCCTCAAGCACCTCAGGCATAAGGTTGCTGCACAACCTAATAGCACTATCAACTAATACCCCGTTCGCCTCCAGCGATTAACCCAATAATATGCAAGGACTTTCCAAATGATAGAGTGTTTAGTTCACAAAGGACCAATAAGTTTTAAACTGATCAAACACCCGATCCACACAAGGAATCGTAAACCCGACCCACACAAGGAGTCAAAACCTGAGTAATCCCAAACTGGACTAGAAAACGTTTACCAAAGTTGTCTCATACCCGAGACGCATGCTTTGAGAAAAATTAGTGAAACTCACCTTAGTATGCAAGAAAATAAATCCAAACTCCAAAGTAGGGTGTGCTACCGACTCCCTAGTACATGTGTCACTAGGTAAGTATATGTGTAATACCATTACACCATATAACCCGTTTGTCCAAGACGTTTAAATGTTCAAAAGCGTGTAGGTGACACCTAGTGATTCAACATGCATAAGTAAACCCTACGGACCCGTTGGTGAATATGCTGGTTACAATTATTTTTACACTCCATATGCGTCTAATACAAGTGCCCATTCTATTACATATCAAATACATACCAACTAGGACTTCAATTAGTCACGTAAACACATAATACACAATCTGCGTTTTTAGGACAGGTTGTGCATCACCAAAACTAATTTATTTAAAATACTAAATCAGTGAGTTAAACTCCCAAATTTTACTGAATATTCTTTGGGATTTATTTAACAAGCCATATTTTTGTTTTGTCTCAAAACTAAACACAAAAATTATTAAAATTCGTTCAACTAAGCTATGTTCAGAAAACTTTCACAACAGGTCAGTTTAGTAGGAAAATTTCCAAAAATTGTGTGTTCATCGAAACGGGATGAATCCACTTGGAAAACCCAATTTATTCCAATGTTAATATTCTGTAAAAATTTCATAACTTAATTATTTATAAAACTCGAGTTATGACGGTTTAAAGTCGACTCAGTTTGTTAACCCTAAATTCTGATATGACCTATTTTCAAAGAAAATTCGAAAAACGACTCAAACGATGTCCAAATCACTTGATTTTACTCATTATGAAAAGATAAGACCAGGTATGATTTAACCATGCAAAGAAAACATCAAAACCATCATGTTAAAGCCACATTCTGTCCAGATTTTAATCATGCAAAAACCCTTATTTAAACGACTCACGTGTGCGTATAATCAATCAACAATCATCAAAAATCATTACAAAACATTCCTAAGACCTATTAAGATCAGAATCTATCATAATACATGCAAAAATCATAACCCTAACGATCAAAACATCAACAACTTGTGCAACAAGTAATCTATTATATCACTAATCGCCTATCATCATGTTTAACCCGTTAATTCTTCAAAAGCTTTGGTTTTAATATTTATAAAAAGGTCTTAGGCCTGGACACACTTAGTTATAGGGTTTTCATAACATAATAATAAGATTAAATCATAATAGATTAAGGATTATACCACAAGCTCTTCGAAACAACCAACCGAATGCACTTGAAGCTTCCCGATCGATGTTCTTGCGCCTTAGCAGGTTGTTTGGGATTAATATTTCATAGGTAGGGCAGTAGGGGCGATTAGGGTTTGAGTTTAGGTGATACAAGAGGCTTAGGGTTGCTTAAAAAGGTGTTTAAGTCGGTTTGGTGGCGTCAGGCACCTGCGAGCGGCCCGCTCGGTCCCTGTGGCCTTGGCCCGCGTGGGTGGCCCGTTTCATCATGTCACACCCTCAAATTCCACGTGCGGGGTTTTACCGCGAGGCGCGTGACACACCAGGATCTCAGTCAACGATCACAATAAACATACAACAAACATGCATTCATATATATTTTTAAAACCAAAATATCATGCTTTGAGCCGTAAACCAGCAGCGGAAGCATTTCTTGTTTACAACCAAAAGACATATCATTGTTTACAAAACATTGTTTAATATGCTTCAAAATATTAGACGCTGTGCATGACTTCGTGCACCTATCCCATTGACTGCTACCTTAGCGACCTGAGAAAACATGCCAAAAATGTCAACATATAATGCTGGTGAGTTCACAGGTTTTCTTTTATAAAAGTGTTGTTATAAGTTCGGTAAGATCATATCCGTTACTACTATGTTATGAGAACGTTAGCTAGACGTTAAGTGTTACTACTACTGCGGTTGGGAATCCATTACTAAATCGGTATAAGTGTTGAAGCCAGCCCAGACGGACGGGATTACCGATGCCTCGGTAACCCCCAAAGTATTAGAGACAATATGCACCCTCCCGGCTCCCAGCCGTCGGGTGGGGTTTGTAAGGCCCAATAGATCTATCCACATTTCCCTCGTTGTGCATCCCCGCACATTCATGGTTTCTCCCTGGGACATTCCATAAAAGCCGCATAGTACATGAAGTAACCATAGTATAACATGATCTTTAATGAGTAATTTAAATAAGTAGCATGTTTCTCCCCCGAAAGAAAAACGATAAAAGTGGGGCTGTAACACTCACCTTGGATTGCGTTACTTGAAAATAGTTAAGTAATTATGCTATGATAGCCCCAAATAGCGGCGACCTATCATAAGATGTGTATAAGTATCCGGACTAACAACCCGCAGGTTAACTAGTCCCCGAATGTCCATACCATAACCATAAACGTTTGAAAACACCTTTGACTGTTAAACCGACCGTACCAGACAAGACCCGACATCCCATTGGTGACCCGACATCCCACGTGTTAGGTAAATACAAGACATCATGCATCATATGCAATTAAACATTTAATACGCGCAATAGTTCACCTAGTTTAGCATAATGTCCAATTAACGCATAAACAGGTCCGAACACGTGTTACTAAGTCATTGGGTGTATCCCGGGGTTCCTATCATGTTCCTAGGTGTCAAATCATGTTCCGGGATGTCAAAATGCGTTTACGACAGCAGTACACGCGATTAGGAAACTTTCATGCGATTAGGAAAAAGTCAACTAGTGAGTAGGAAGGGTATATAGGCGAGTAGGGGCCTATTCGCATGATGTATCAGGCGAGTAGGCTGTACTCGCATGATGTATCAGGCGAGTAGGCTGTACTCGCCTGATACTTCAGGCGAGTAGGTTCCTATTCGCCCCAAGCTCAGCTGTTGCGCGTTTTCACGCGTTAAACCCTCCAAATCAGATCCGAAACATGTAAAAACACCCAATATCAAAACTAAACTACTAGCCAACCCTTTCCAAGCAAAAAACCCCAATTTATCCCTGCTCTAACGGGCTCGGTGCGATTATTTCTAAAAATGGCAAAATACTAGGTTTCATTAACTATGAAATCTTTCCCTAAGTAGTAAAGATCAGATTACACCTCCTACAACTTGCAATCCATCATCCCTATGTTATAGCATCATCCTAGCATGATTTCTAACCATAAACAAGCAATGAATCATATCATAACATCCTAATTCTTCAAGAATCACCCAAATGGGTCAAAATACATACTTTCCTCTAAACACTATAACAAGAGCTTAAACTCATAGATAATCATCCTAACAACACCTACACATCAGAAGTACATCAAATTCATGGAAACATGTTATAATCACCAAAAATCATCATATGCATCAATACTTCACATATAGCAAGTATTATGGTGTAGACTTGTTTTAGAACTCATTTCCAAGGTTTTTAAAGACTCATTATTATCAAAATAAGGTCTGGACTTTTGGGGAACCAAGACAATAACATTATAAAGGTGTAGGATGAAGAACACACCTTGGATTTTATCAAAGAAAGGTGTATAAGCTTGGAGATGGTGAGTTTTGAGGCAAAACAAGTTCCAGAGGTGTTTCAAGGTGTGCGGGAGGTTTAGGATCAGTTAGGGTTGCACAAATGGTGTTTGGGGAGTCAAGGGTTGTATTTATAGGTGTTTTGACTCGTGCACATCAATATACGCGAGTAGGAGAGCAGTTCAGGCGAGTAGGGCTCCTACTCGCCTATATACTGGCGAGTAGGGCCCTATTCGCCATCAGGCATCCCCTACTCGCCTAAGTAAGTGGCGATTAGGAGCTCCCCAGGCTCCTAATCGCCTGTAAGGTCCTGGAACGGGTTTTTGGCGCGTTAAACACTATTTTAACACATATAAACACGTATTCACATACCGACAAGTCACATAATGATTACAAACACATAATGCGCAATAACTAACACGTTCACATCCGTTCACCAATTCCCGGGACTCGAGACTTGTGTGTGTGCGTTAAACCCGGCGATTCCACGAATCACCAATCCTTGTACACATGGTTATGGACCGACTCCCGATGATCCCGCAAATTATCGTAACGACTCCCGATGATTCCCAGAATCATCGCAACGACTCGACTGACCCCGTTAAATACGTAATATGCATGACTCGCTAAGGTAGACTTACTAGTTTAGTCAATTTTACTAACCTGAGTTTGCCGGGTGTCACACATCACCCGACGTGTTTTCCTTTGACGTTTTCGCTATTTCGGACCGTAATAAGTGTAACCCCATGTGTTAAGACCCCAATCATCCTAATGGTACACCTTTAATGATTTTTATTAACGTATTCGGTTTAAGTTCACATAATCACATATGGTTTGCACATAGTTTCACCGAGTATCACAGAAGCACGTAACCGCAATCAATCCAAATCAGTTAACTCACAATTATTATACTTCATTATTCACCAATGTCCGAGGTTCACTAATCATGTATACAGTCTGGTAATTCCTCGAATTACCACCTTTTGCAGTTATTAACTTATAATTGTGTAACGTGTGTCCTATCTAGCCAACCCTAGTTAAGTAGAATGCATAGAATGTAACCAGAGTTTAGTTAAAGTGAGAACCTGTAATTGCGGGGTATCACACCATAGTTGAGGGGGAGCACTGTTCCCACAAAGGTTCAAGCTGCGCCTAAGCCACTAGCAAAGGCTGCAGCTAAACCACAGGGCAACCCTAAAACTGCTCCACAGGGCCTTATCAGCAGCCTATGGATTGTTGATGGTGGAGCTTCTGGGCCCATGACAGGCGACTTATCCTTGCTTTTTGACATAAAGAATATCAACGGGGGGTATGTTGCTTTTACTGGTAATAAAGGGGGTTATATTACGAAAGAAGGCGGTATGAGTAATGGGATAGTAAGCTTTGAGAAGATAAGCTTTGTAAAACAAATAGACCACAACTTGCTGAGTGTCTCGCAGATATGTGATAAAAAGTTCACTGTGTTCTTTGATGACAATGCTTGCTTTATTCCGAAACCTGGATTCAAGATACCAAAAGAGTGGGTTATGATCTTAGCTCCCAGGGTCAATAACTTATACGTCCTGGATATGAGCCGAGCCATGACAACAGAAGGTCAAGTCACTTGTTTTCTATCGAATGCGACAGAAAAGGAATCGATCATGTGGCACAGGCGTATGGGGCACATCCACCTGAGAAAAATGAATCACCTGGTTCAAAATCAACTGGTGGAAGGTGTTTCTGTTAAAAAATTTCATCTAAACGACGTCTGTGTCTCGTGCAAGAAAGGGAAGCAGAAAAGGAAGTCTCACAAACCTAAGAAGTCAAATTCAGTTAGTCTACCTCTCAAATATCTACACATGGACTTTTTTGGCCCAGTCAATCAGAAAAGCAAGAACGGTGACTTATACTGCTTGGTAGTTACGGATGACTATTCAAGGTTTTCTTGGGTCGTGTGTATGAGGCAAAAGAGTGAAACTTTTGAATACTTGAAGAATTTGTTCACAAAATTGGAAAATCTATATCAGCTAAAGATCCGCAGGATTAGAAGCGATAACAGGACAGAATTCAAGAATCATGCTATGGAGTCGCTGTGTGCAGAAAAGGGCATTCATCACGAATTTACAGCACCGTACACTCCTCAGCAAAATAGGGTTACAGAAAGAAAGAACTAGACTCTTATTGAGGCAGCCAGAACAATGCTCGCAGACTCGAATTTGCCTGTGATCTATTGGAATGAGGCAGTTCACTACGCGTGTTATACTCTAAATAGGGTACTAACGATAAAGAAGCTTGGCAAGACTTCTTACGAGCTTTTGAACTGGAGGAAACCGAACTTAGAGTTTCTGGAACCTTTCGGAGCTCCATGCACCATGATACATCCCGATGGTGAATCAACCAATACAGCTCCAGTTATTTCGACAGTGAATAATCAAGCTGGTCCTTCTTCTTCAGCAGCTCCAGGGATAGGTCTTTGGATCGATCTCTCAGGTTTTAATATGCAACCCGCTGCTCCCTCCAGTTCAAGCGCCGCAGAGACAAATTTATCTCAAAGATTGGAAATCTCAATCTACATTCGGATGATCCAGTGCCGGCACATCCGGAATCTCGAATTCACGACACTCATCCGATGCAGAATATGATTGGTGATCCGGCTAGCAGAGTCATGACTCGCAGTCAGCTCAGAAATGCTAGCCCAAGTGACAATACAGGTACCTTAGCACTCTACTCGGAGATCAGGAAAGCAGGTCATCAGAACGACTGGTCCTTCGCTCTCTATGTGTCTCAAACAGAACCAAGAACGGTGCAAGAGGCATTGAGAGAAGAACCATGGATTGAAGCAATGCAAGCAGAGCTTTAGTAGTTCCAAAAGCTAGGAGTGTGGGACTTAGTTGACTTACCTCCAGGCTCAAAGAAGATTGGAACAAAGTGGGTCTATAAGTGTAAACAGGATGACCACGGGGTAATTATTAGAAACAAGGCTCGATTAGTTGTCCTCGGCTTCCGTCAAATCGAAGGAATAGATTACAACGAAGCATACGCTCCTGTTGCGCGCCTTGAAGCTATCCGGGTGTTCTTAGCTTACGCTTCGTACAAACGATTCAAGGTGTATCAAATGGACGTGAAAAGTGCTTTTCTGTATGGTATCGTGAAGGAAGTGGTGTATGTTGCTCAGCCACTGGGTTTTGAGGATCCGCTTCATCGCGAAAAATTCTATAAATTGAACAAAGCATTGTACGGACTCCATCAAGCTCTGCGTGAATGGTATCAAATGCTTAGCAACTATCTTGTATCCAACGAGTTCAAACGTGGACTTGTGGATTGCACCTTATTCACCAAGGTAAAGGGTGGTGACCGTCTTCTGGTACAGGTTTATGTTGATGATATTATTTTTGGGTCTACTAATGATGAAATGTGCAGGGAATTTGAAAAGCTTATGCCGGACAAATTCGAGATGAGCTCGATGGGGGAGATGCAATTCTTCCTGGGTCTACAAGTAGAACAACAAGAGTCGGGGATCTTCATCCACCAGAAAAAATACGTTGCTGACATCTTGAGCCGGTTCCAGATGGAAGACTCTACTTCAGTAGGCACCCCAATTCAGACCAATCACGGGATTGGTCCTGACGAGAAAGCCATTGATCCTTTTCTTTATCGAGCGATGATTGGCTCATTAATGTACCTCACTGCATCAAGACCTGACATAATGTTCGCGACATGTCTACTTTCAAGATACCAGTCAAAGCCGAAATAGTCCCACCTGGTTGCTGTGAAGAGGATCTTACGTTATCTAAAGGGTTGCCCGACCAAAGGTCTATGGTACCCTAATGACGATAAGTTTGACCTCATCGCTTTTAGTGATGCTGACTATGGCGGTTGCAAGAAAGACTTAAAATCCACATCGGCTGGATGTCAGTATTTGGGACCAAGACTAGTCTCGTGGCAGTGCAAGAAGCAAGCCTCGGTAGCCTTATCCACTTGTGAGTCGGAATGTAGCGGCATCTAGCTGCTGCTCCCAGGTTCTTTGGATACAACAACAAATGAGAGACTATGGTTTGAAATTTCTTAATAATCCCATTCACTGTGACAATGAGTCCGCTATAGCTCTTGCTAAAGACTCAGTTAACCATTCCAAGGCGAAACATATCTTGTTAAGTATCATTTTATACGCGACTGCTATGAAAAAAACTTATCGATATGGTCAAAATCCACACGGATTACCAACGTGCCAATTTATTCACTAAAGCTTTTGACGATCCTCGTTTTGAGTACCTGTTAATCTTAAATGACATTAAAGTAAAGCAGGATTAGATCCTCATCGATAATCGTTTTTGTAAATAATTTTCTTCAAAAATCAGAAAAATCAAAAAATATTGTCTTTTCGCAAATTTTTAGATTTTTAGGGGGAGAAAATTCAGAAAAATACAAAAACATCAGAAAATGCAAAAATTAAAAAAAAGAGAAAATCCAAAAATAAAAAAAAGTGAAAAATTGCAAAAATGAGTTTCTTTGGTGAAATAGGGAAGATGATATCAACTCATCAGTTGGACTGTCTGAACTCTTATCATCTTAAAAATATTGGAACTGATAAGTAGCCTCTACAATGATGTGTCGGTAGGCTCAAAATAATTTCCAAGTTCGGCACAGTGATATAAACCTAAATCAACTGAAACAGGTGTGGATCAACGTGTGTTGGCATATGGTCTTGGTATCGAAATCTCGTTTGATAGCATGCCAAAATCCGAGGTTTCATGGTCTTTAAGAGGTTGGTACATCCGGGGTGAACTGGACGTCTCTCAGAATAAAAAGGAGTGGCACATGTGTCGTACGTTGGGTTCGGAGCCTACAACTGAGACACCTCTATGTCGTTTCCTGAAAAAAAAAAACACAATAAAAAAAAAAAATAGAATAAAGTCTGATATGGAGACGTCCCGGAATCCTAAAAGAGCAAAAAGATTCATAAATGCCAGAACCCTATTCTCAAAGAGAATTCGCTCAAAGGTATCAAATCATATACCTAAAGCATCATACCGTGAAAAATCAAAAATATGGTATTTGACTTGAACCCTGGTCTGGATATCACTGTTCTTTCTGTTGCAGCGTTCTTGCAGACCTGATCACCATTGAGTCCATTCCTTGTAAAATACGGATGGCAAAAGCTTACTCACCGGTTACGAGGAAGCTTTGTGCATGTCTTGATACGGGAATGTGTCGCGTGCCGGGGAACACCTTGTACATCAGTCCTAATATTACCTTAACGTATCTAAAGTGCCTAGCGATAAAACTTGATTTTGAGTTTAAGTGGACAACAATATCCACAGTTTTTTTAGGATGCTTATTGGTAATTTAAACTAAAACTGAATATATAAGGGTCCTTAGTATGGTCCGTACACTGATATGATTCCCTAACTGATGAAACTCGCAAAAATATAATAGTGTACAGTTAGTTGATCTCCTATTTTTGCTTTATTTCAGTTTAGTTTTGTATGTGCTATATGGATCGTATAATCAACAAAGAATGATCAAACAAGTTTGTTTTAGGTGCGGAATCCCTAAAACAATCACAAAATGATAATCAAACTATTCAAAACACGTAAATCATCATTTCAAAGCTTTTTCATTAATTATAAACTCAATTACACGTTTACAGATTGAAACAAACAGGGTAAGAACGTGAATTAAGCTAAATAATATCCTAGAGAGAGAATCAGAAAGTGGAGGGAATAAAATGACTCAAAGTTGCATTCAAAAAATCAGCTTGACTATTTATAGACTACACATTCGCCCAAACAGTTCGTGCGAATGTGCAGATTCGACCAAATCACCCGGTCGAACCAAGCCATACATAAAAACTATTCTACGTTCATCCAAAAACCACTCCTTCGCACCTTTTGATTCTCCTTCGACCAAACAAAACTGTTCCTTCGCACCATTCACATCTCCTTCGCACCTTCGACATTTATCAAAACAAGTTTATTGAACAATCCGAAGCACTAGTCGCACAACTGCATCTACAAACTCCCCCTCGACTATTGCTTGGATTGCCGTCGACGTTCTTCGTCCATTCTGATGTTCATCAACTTGATATGTCACTGAATCTTCTGTTCTCTGGTCAATACCGGTTCATGAAATTGCTTCGGCTTCGTCTTTTTCACTTCAGGCACCTTCTGTTTCTCTACAAACTTTCCGAGCTTCTTGTCATAGTCACAACCAGCGTTTATATCATACGCAAAGCACAGAAATACCACACGTTGGTATTTTCCTGCTTGTTCAGCATCCTTCACTTCAGAATAGATCGGATTATAAAACAACATTATTATATCCTCATGTGAACAGTTGATCAACCACATGGGATCAAAAATGTGTATCTTCTTGAAGTTCTTTTCTCCGTCTTTCAGCACAATCAAAGCCTCTACTATCTTCCAATCATAATACCACCAAATGAAATCTTTAGCGAAGTGTTGTGGAATCGGCAACAAAGGAATCTTTTTCAACACTCGCGGTGGCTTATACTTTAACGTCACTTTGGGCATTCCAGTAATCATATCAATATCCTTTTTATGAACAATTCGTTTCGGATATTGTGGTTCAAATAAATCCCACTTGGTTCGGCTTTCTCTCGTCATCTTCTCAGCAAAGTATGTAATCTGACTATTTGACGCTCCCGTTAAACGGTGACGACAAAATATCACCAATAGCCCAATAAGGAAGAGTCTTCAAATGATGAAACTTATCAAAATATAAGATCCCCTTCTCCCACTTCACTGCTATGCATCTCAGTTGCTTAATAAACTTCCAGGCCAATGCACGACCTTTGAAAATCCCACTGTGAAGTTTGTAAAAGCTACCTTGTACCTCAGCTTTCGGACGGTTATTCTCTTTCTCTTTAAATTTCCTCAAAAACTCCTTCAAACTATCAGATTGCTCGAACCGTGGTTTATCATGCCCTTTGAATATCTCATCTTCAAACACTTTACTCTTCTCCTTAGCCAGTTTCTCGGTCTGGTTTAGTATTTCATCAGAAAATCCAGGAAATCCACAATCTTGATTATTCTTGAAGTATTGTGGATATTCCTCACTTGTTATATCTTCCATCTCAACTTCTTCAAAAGCAGGAACGTCACGGTCATCAGAATGATTCCCGGCTTCCTTTTCAAGTATCTTTGGAATGTAATTATCAGCAAGTAACTCTTCCAAAGTCTTTCCCACCTGTTTAGCTAAACCTTCAAGTATTTCCTTAGAAACCGCCGCAGAAACCTCTCCATCTTCTAGATCTGGATCATCAAACTCCAACTCAAACAGTTTATTGCTAGACTCGAATATTTCTGGAAACCTGCTTGTCATGTCAATCGTCCAGACTCGATTTGTAAGCATCTGGCGATACATGTTCTTGTCTTCTTCAGATAACGACTGCAGTTTTTCATTCCAGAAAATATCATCATCAACATTTTCACCTGGAGTCTTAGAGCTTGACTCTCCACCTTTACTTGAATCACGCTTTTCATACGTATACTTCTCAGCGTTGTCATCATCATCATCGTCATCACTATCAAAAGCAGAGCTGTTTCCATCACTTGATCCACCATCTGAACCTCCATCATCTCCATCATCTTTCTTCTTTTTCTTTTGAGGATCGTTACCAGCATCTTCATCAAGATCTTCATCCTCTTCATCGTCAGATGGTTCAAAATCTACCTGCTCTTCTTCTCGTTCTTTATCTTCTTCACCAGCTTGAAGTAGAGGAGCTCGAGAGTACAAGTCTTTTATCAAATCATCCATGTGCTTGTTACTCTTTTTCAGCTGTTTGTTCTCCTCTTTCAAGACTATTATTCTTCTGGTGTTTCGTTGCTCGTGCTTCAGCAATTTCTTATTCTCTTTCTTTAACTTCTTGATTGTTTTCTTCAATTCTTCACTATTATCATGGGATGTGACTACAACTTCCAACATCTTTCGATCATTCGACTTCAATTGCTCGATCTCTGTTTGCTGTTTGTTGATAATGCTCATCATTTCAGATAGCCTTTGATTCACGGCATTCATAACATCACTATCAACTGAGACCTTCTTCTTAACATGCACTTTAGCAACTTCAGGCAGTTTGCCTTTCCTCATCTTCTTGAACACATTATCTAATGCTTCATTGAACTGATCAACAGGTAATTCATCTCCCTGTTGTGTACTCGAAGTAGTTGCAGTCTTTTGTTTCTTTGATACTGGTGTAGTAACCGGTAACTTGGAACTAGAAGCTGGTGGTAGTTTCTTACCAGCAATGAGCGACTCAATCTCTCTTAATCTCTTCTGACTTGGTTTCTCTTGTTTCTTATCCTGAGGCTTCTTCTTTGACTTTGCAGCCTGTACAGGTGAACCAGGAAAATCTTCATCTAAATTCAGAATCACTTCATCATCATCAATAGGAATTGGACTCTTATTTCCTTGAACTTCAACAGTCTGACTAACAGACTCACCAGCCACAGTGGCCTTGGGCGTGGTGGTCTTTAGTGTTTCAGTTTCCGAGTCCCAATGTTCATCTTCTTGCGTCTCCTCAGAATCAATTGACGCTTCATCCACAATATGCAAACCTTTCTTTGCCATCGTCTTGTTTCGTCTTGGTGTACTCTTCTTCTTTTCAGGTTCAGGCACAACTTTTAACCTTATCCCTTTCTCCTTACTCTTTCCACTCTTAGCACCGACATTAACAACCTGTCTCTTGCGCTTCGCCTCTGGATCAACAGGATGTAATGGGTCATCTGGATCTGAATCACTATTCGCATGCCTTACAAGCCCTTCACCTGGATCTGTATAGTCAATCCTTGCTTGATGTCCAAATAAACGCCTTACTGGTGGACGTTCATTGACAGACAATCCTTTGTACGCTTTCATTCTAGCAAGTGTATTGATCGACATATGTTCTTGAACAACAATATGCTTAGGATCCCTCTTCAAGTCTTTATACTTGTTATCAAATACCATCTGGAGGAAACGAGGATATAGCAAAAACTTTAGATTCCTCGTGCCATTCACTGGCTCTAACAAGTGTTCCATCAGCATTCCTGAAACATTGAACGGTTTGTTCAATACCAAGGCTACCATCATAGAGCTAATACTCTTGCGCATCAAGTCATATCCTCCAGCGGCTGATCCGAAGACGTGTATCAAAACATGTGCCAAATATTTGAATTGAGGGCACAGTTTTCCCTTGTGCAATGAACCATCAGTGATCGGTCCATTGTACTTCATTCTCAGGAAGCACTTTCTTTGTTCCATGAAACTCAGCTCCTTAGGATCCGTCTTCTCGTCTTGTAGATTCAATGCTTCTCTTAAATCCTGCTCACATACAATAATCCTCTGTCCTTGGATCTTGCTAATCAAGCATGACTCGCAATTCCAGAAATCTAGCTTTGCTCCTGTCTAGAATTCTTGCATCATATCTCTGTAAATAATAGTAGGTGTAGCAATCGCGTCTATCACCCTACTCCTCTTCAAGAATTCAATGATCTCGACAAACTCAGTGTGCTTTTTAACTTCTCCAAGATACGCACAGCAATTATGCGCATTCTCAAAGGTTAAAAGCTCTTCAGAAGCTTTCTTAGCAGGTTGTGAGGATGATCCAGCTTGCTCAGTAGTCTTCTCCTGCTCGGACATGATTTAATCTGCAAAACAAAAACAAAGAAACATGTTAAAAATCGACAAAATTTCAAACCTTGAAAATTTGGAAAATATCATTCTCATTCGCCCAAACGGGGGTGCGAATGTGAAAAACATGGTGCGAATGTGAAAATTTAATGGTACGAATGTAAGAATTATGATAAAAAGTTTCATTCGCCCACATTTTGTTCATTCGACCAGTTTATCATCTTTAATCATCTCCTTCGCCCATTCGAAAGGTGCGAAGGAGTCTGTTCATATTTTTGAATTTTCAATTCTGAATTTTATGGTTTCTGATCATGTTCTTTTGATTTGTATTGCTAGTAACAATGCCGATTAATCTTTTTAAAACAACAGTTTTATCAATTAATCATTATATCAGTGTTTTCAACTAAAACTAGGGTTCAAACTAAAGCTGATGATCAATTGATCAATCTGTTGATTTTGAATCCTTGATTTATGGTTTTTCTCCCCCTAAAACACAAATATAATGAATCCTTAATATCAATTGTAACAATGAACTTGTTAATATCAGGTTTTAAGAATTAGGGCTCGAAACAGATAATTAGTGATTAAGCCTTAAATCTTTGATGTTAACCTGTAAGATTGAATGGAAAATGATCAGTGAAGAGTAACGAACACAATGATGTAGCACAAATCAACAGGGCAACAAGGTGAGGTTAGAGAGAAAATTTTGAAAATTTTTTGTAAAGGTTCGAATGAGATTGAAGATGTATATATATAGGCACATTCCTTCGACCGTTCTGACTGGTCGAATGAGAAACTTTTGTCTCCTTCGACCCTAGTGAAAGGTTCGAATGAGCCAAAAGGGTTCGAATGTAACACATGTTCAAGAACACTCTCCTTTGCCCGTTTTAAACATACGAAGGAACATGAAAAATCCCACATTCGACCAACCGAATGGGCGAATGAGAACTGGGATTTTTGATAAATTTTTCAAATCTCAAAAACGAGTCTCGTTCCAATTATTTTTCAACTTTTAAGCATCCATCACTCATCTTATCACATTTAAAAGATTACAAAGCTCAATTGGTGTAACAAGGTTTAGAAAATCGACATCAACCACCATCAGTTATCAAAAATAAGATGGAAATGTAAAATCTTTTTGGATTTTCTAAAATTTATGCTAAAACACACCTAAAATCTTTTTGAGTTTTGTAATTTTTGACGAGAAAATAAAATGCAGAAAAAATAAAAAACAGTAAATGTTTTGCGAATTCCGGTAAAGGGATCATATCAGTTATTGAGAAATCTGATCACACCGTTGATCTTTTGAATTATTATCATTAAAGACAATGTGTGATATGGCAACTGCTGATATTGTGATCCACATAAACTCACATGCAGACTTTTGTGCAGTGCTTTAAACTGATACTGATATTTATAGTATAAACATAATTGTCTGTGGTTCCCACGCACACGACATACTCCCATATCAAGAAGTAAAAGTACAAAGACTCATTGTAAAGCGTGATTATGCGTTCGTCGTCTGTAATTTACAAGGAATAATGCACAGAGGTATACAGGTCAGCAAATTAATGCAGCAAAGTAACATATGCACTGTACCAGGTTGAGGACTGATATTAATCATGATTTGCATCAGTGATTAATACGATGTAATAGATAATCTTTGATCATCATATAACATGGAAAGTTCCTCAATTCAGTAACTTTAGGATTTGGCATAAAGCTCTTTTATAAAGACACCCTATCTGATCTAGGTCCGTAATGACTTACAGCAGAAGATCAGAGAGGCTATCCCCAGACAACTAATAACATAACTACCCTAAACCTCCGAGTTTTGTACAAATACCCTATCAAACGAAATTACGGTACTAAGACCATATGCCCATGAGGAGTTCATCCACACAACAATTCGTTTGATATGTATGTATCAGGCACGCAGTAATAGGTCTACGAAGCCTATCAGCACATCGCACAGACTCAGACACACGCCCTATATAGCAGTACATTACTTAGAATGTGTCAGATCCCCACTGATGTACTATCATTTCCCTTTATACTCCAGGAAATCATTTTTGATTTTTCTGATTTTTATAAATTTTCGAATTTACTGTTCCCAAGGATAAGCTGGAGCATTTCAAATATATGATTGCCCAGATATCGTTTGTTCACAGAAATCTGACGGCATTAATCTAAGGGAAGAAGATATAGCAGTCAGCAAAGAAATTTTCTAATTTTTATGGATTTTGAAATTTTTTTTTCAATGTTTTTGGATTTTCAAAATTTTTCTAAAAAGAAGTAAAAATTTAAACTAAAAGGTGATAGACTGAGGTGGTGATCAGTCTTGTTTTTCTTTAATACCATTAGCTTTTAAAAGATAATCAAATCTGGATTTGTCAAAAGCTTTGGTAAAAAGATCTGCGCGTTGGTAATCAGTGTGGATTTTGACCATATCGATCAACTCTTTAGCATAACAATCACGGATAAAATGATATTTAATCCGGATATGTTTAGCTTTTGAGTGATTTACTAAGTCTTTTGTTAATGCGATTGTGGCTTCATTATCACAGTAAATAGGGGTTTTAAGAAATTGCAAACCGTAATCCACAATCTGTTGTTGGATCCAAAGAACATGTGAGCAGCAGCTCGATGCTGAAACGTATTCTGCTTTACATGTGGATAGTGCAACTGCGGTTTGTTTCTTGCATTGCCAGGTCACGAGCCTGCTCCCCATAAACTGACATCCAGCCGTTGTGGATTTGCTGTCTTTGTCACAGCCGCCCCAATCTGCATCACTAAAAGCGATTAGGTCAAAATTATCATCATGAGGGTACCAAAGTCCTTTCGAGGGACAACCCTTCGGATATCTAAGGATACGCTTGACAGCTGCAAGATGACTCTGTTTCGGCTTCGACTGATATCGTGCACAAAGACATGTTGCAAACATTATATCCGGTCTAGACGCGGTGAGATACATCAGAGATCCGACGATTGCTCTGTATGTAAATGGATCAGTTAGCTCCCCCTTAGCGTCAACTCCAATCCCGTGATTAGGTTGTATCGGAGTATCCATCGGCTTCGAATCATCCATCTGGAATCGGCTCAAGACTTCAGAAACGTATTTCGTCTAGTGAATAAAGATCCCCGTTGGTCTTTGCTCCACCTGCAAGCCTAGGAAAAACTGCATTTCTCCCATTGCGCTCATTTCGAACTTTTCCTGCATAACTTTTTCAAATTCCCTGCACAGAAGTTCGTTAGTTGACCCGAAAATAATATCATCAACATAAATTTGCACAAGAAGCAAGTCATCTCCTGCTCGTTTCGTGAACAGTGTCAAGTCTACCAATCCGCGTTTGAATCCTTTCGAGAGAAGATACGTGCTCAGCTCCTCATACCATTGTCTCGGAGCCTGGTGCAACCCGTAGAGAGCTTTGTTTAAGACATAGACCTTATCCCGTTGAATAGGGTCCTCAAAGCCTGGCGGTTGACCTACGTAAACTTCCTCTTTGACCACATCGTAAAGAAATGCGCTCTTCACATCCATCTGATACACCTTGAATTTCTTCCAGGATGCAAATGCCAGAAACATTCGGATAGCTTCCAAGCGTGCAACAGGTGCATAGATTTCATTGTAGTCGATTCCCTCAACTTGATGAAAACCTTGAACAACCAAACGAGCTTTGTTTTTCACTATAACTCCTCTATCATCCTTTTTGCACCTAAACACCCATTTGGTTCTGATTTTCTTTCTTCCCGGGGGCAAATCTGTCAGCGTCCATACTCCGAGTTTCTGAAATTGTAACAACTCTTCTTGCATTGCTTCCACCCAGGCATCATCCAAAAGAGCTTCCTTGTACGTCCGCGGTTCGACCTGCGAAACATAACAAGCGAAAGACCAGTCAATTTGAAAACCAGATTTCTGTATTTTGGCATATAAAGCAAGATTGCCAATATTCTCTGGTGCTTGAGCATTTCTTAATTGCCCTCTTGTCATAACGCTGCTACCAGGATCACCAATAACCTGTTCAAGCGGGTGTATCCGATGTATCCGAGATTCCGGATAATCAGGTACTTGTACTCCCGTTTGAGTCATCAAATTCTCTGTAGAAACCAGATCATTACCCACATTCGATGTTGAAGCATCAGTTGTAGTTGGGTTCACTGGTGGTGTCACTGTAGCATTGTCCAGAATAGCTTCACTTGTAGCATCATCGTCTTCATCTTCTGAATCTGATGAATTAAGAGTTGTTGAAGCTTCTTGGAACACTTCTTCTTCCATCACAGGAGCAGTAGTATCATTAGAAGCTGCTTGAGGATTTACAGTGATCGGACGCACTAACGGTGAAGTCACTGCGTTTTCGACCTCGTAATATAAGCGGAGTACAGCTTCTTCAACCATGCTATCTAGATTGAATGATTCAAAGAAGTCTTTGTAATCAAACATCCAATCTGGACCTCCACCCTGTACATTTTGAGTATATCTTTGTACTTCGACATTAGCCCACTCCTCGACTTTTCTAGTTCTTTTGTTGAATACCCGTTTTAGTGGGGTTGCATATCCAACAAAATAACCTTCTTCAGCCTTTGGTGCGAACTTCTCCAAAGGATTAAGCATTGTACACGGGGCACCAAATGGTTCTAGATACTCTAGATTCGGCATTCGTCGGTTCAACAGCTCATAAGAAGTTTTGCCAAACTTCTTCACTGTTAAAACACGGTTTAAAGTGTAACATGCTGCATAAATTGCTTCGTTCCAGATAATGACCGGAAGATTTGAGTCCGCAAGCATTGTTCTCGCTGTTTCGATTAGAGTCCTGTTCTTTCTTTCTGCGACACCGTTCTGCTGGGGTGTATACGGAGCGCTGTATTCATGATGAATTCCCTTGTTTTCACAAAGATCCTCCATCTGAGTGTTTTTGAACTCCGTCCCATTATCACTCCGGATTCGTTTGATCTTTAGACCATAGATATTCTCCAGACGTGTAAACAGAACTTTCAGGTTGGCAAACGTGTCGCTTTTCTGATGTAAGCACATAACCCATGAGAATCTTGAATAATCGTCAGTCACCACAAGACAGTACAATTCCCCGGCATGACTTTTACGCTTGACTGGACCGAATAAATCCATGTGCAAACGCTCAAGCGGTAGTTCAATGGAATTGACTTTCTTTGGTCTATGGGCCTGTTTGTGCTGCTTTCCCTTTTTACAACTAACACACTTGTCATTCAAATGGAAATGTTTCACATTAACTCCCATGACAAGTTCATTCTTCACTAACTGGTTCATCTTTCTCAAATGAATGTGTCCCATTCTCCTGTGCCACATTATAGATTCTTATTCTGTAGCCTTAGAGAGGAAACACGTGACTTGGCCATGGGTGGTCATAGCTTTGGACATATCGAGAATATACAAATTGTTTACTCTCGATGCCTTTAGCATCACCCACTCTTTTGGAAGTTCAAAACCCGGTTTCAAGATATAGCAAGATTTGTCGTCAAAATAAACAGAAAATTGCTTATCACAGATTTGGCTAACACTGAGCAGATTGTAATCTATCTGTTTCACATACGATATCCGTTCAAATGTCACGACCCCATTGCTAACACTACCCTCCATCGTAATGTAGCCTCCTTTATTTCCTGCAAACGGTACGTAACCTCCATTTATATTCTTGATATAAGTGAGTAGCGTGAGATCCCCTGTCATGTGACCAGAAGTTCCACTGTCAACAATCCATAGGCTGCTAACAGGGCCAGCTGAAGCTCCCTGCACATATCAAGTAAAACAATTAGATCTTTCGGGGGACCCAAGCCTGTTTGGTCTTGGGTCTTTGAACTGGTTGTTTCAAAGATTCTTTAGATTCACAAACATCTTGGGTTTTCTCAACCCCTTTCTTCTCACACTCAACTTTCTTTTTCTCAGTTTTCACATTCTGTGAAGTTGAGGCACCCTCAGACTCCTTTGATGACCAAGATTGTTCAGACCTTTTCAAGATCCGGATCTAAGATTTTGAGGTCTCAGCCGGTTTCTTTACTTCGTCTTTAAATGCAACCTTCTTGGTTACCTTCTCTGATTTAACAGAGACAGGTCCAACTGCTGGTTTGACATTAGGTTTACTAGGAACCTTTTTGTTTTCAGCAGTTGTGTTCATCACAGGTTTCTTTACCGGTTTCTCAGTGGCTATCCGGTTGCGTTTGTCATAAGTCATCGGACGGTTTTCCCTCTTGTTGTAAAAATTGTTTTGATTATAATAAGGTGCTGGCTGAGGGAAAAATCGTCTTTGTGGATAACTGTAATTGTCAACCGGATAATCATGTCGTTGCCTCATCTCCACCTCGTGCCTCTTGTGTCGTACATACGGGCAGGTGGCAAGTAAATGTCCCATTTCCCCGCACTTAAAACACGCACGGTATTCTTCATAGTTCTCTTTGATATGCGACTTGGAAAAACTTGCAATGGGATATTGATCAACCATGCATTGTTTTCTCAAACTCTCAGGAGCTGGTTCCTTCGAGTAAGTCGGTTCAATGAAACTATTTGATTTATCAACTGGCAAAACGAATTGTGTGACATTGACCTTTGCGTCTTTAGAATTATCCGAATAAATTTTCTCTAAAATGGCTGGAGGAATGTCATTGGTTCGTTCATGTTTTGGGAACCAAATTGTACTTTCCTGCCAAATCTTTTCAATTTTGGAATAATTCACAAATTTCATCGGATATTCATCATCAGACAAAATCTTATCGGAGCCTTGCATCCGATAGAAAACTTTTACAGGTTTGTCACATGATTCGTTGCTCATTTCATTTGGTTTCTCACTTTTAGTTTCAGTTTTCTTTTCAACAGTTTTAACCACATTTTTCTCAATTTTCTTTACCTCTTTCTTTTCAACATTTTTACCAACAAACTGTTCAGCTTTCTTAACAACATTCTTTCTATGAGCATTTGCCATGGGATGAACGATCTGAGATGGTGAGACTGGTTCAGTAGTGATTATATGATTTTCATCAGGGATATCACTTTCATTCTCAACAACCGTCTCAGACTGTTCATCTTCTTCATCAGAATCATCTGCAGCGACCACACCCTCATTGTTTCCCAATACAGGTATCACATCAGAATACGGGTCTCCGACACTGGAAGTGTTGGACTCGTTATCTGATGTGGAGTCAGATTTGACTATACTCTCCGGTGCTATTGCATGTAAATTATGATTTTCGAACAACACCGGAGATGGAACAGCTTTGTAATTTGCACTGCTCGACTGTGAAGGTTCTTCGATGATGTGGTCAAATACATACGCAATGTGCTTATAATTCTCTAATTTTTAATTCACTTTTTTAGCGAAGCACTTGATGGTTGCCATTTCTAACTTGGTGTTTTCCATTTCATTAATATAGTTATTAATGGCAAGTTGTTTTATAGACAAAGTCTTTTTGAGTTCAGAAATATCCTTTTTCTAACCATCAAGTACTTTGTTGAAATCTTTTGATTCTTTTTGATAAATTTGACAGTTTATTTTGGCACTCTCAAGTTGTACCTTGAGAAGCTTATTTTCTTCTGTCAATTTATCAAAATCAGCACATTTAACACACACTTTAGATTGAGATTCAGAACTTACCGGTTTAGGTGGTTCTGTCATTGCCATCAGCGCAAAGTGTGCTTCCTTCCCTACAAAGAATTTTGAGTAGTCAATCTTGGTGCAGGCATCATCCACCATGCACGACTTGCGGGTCATTAGGAAATCAGCTTCAACTAGCAACTGATCAATGTCATCGTCTAGTGAATTCACACTAGCTTCCGAGTCAGAATCACTCTCCATATCCGAATAAGCTGAATCATATTGCTCTCCAACATCTGTGACAGAATCAAGAATCATTCCAGACTTCTTGTCTTCACTCTCAGCATTCACATCCTCATTCAACTCCTCTATTTTCAACTCCGACACTTTCTCTATCACAACCTCCTCTTCAATCTCCTCATGCTCATCCAAACTCATCTTTTGTGCCACACAAGCCACATTTCCAGCAGTAATCTCCTCCACTCCCAATTGCATACCCGTCCAATCAAAACCTTCATCTTTTTGAATCACTAGTGCTTGGTTTTGATTTTCAGTTTGGTTTTGGGTGTTAGGTGTAGAGATAGGAACAATGGTTCGGTTTGGATTCTGTTGTGGTTGGTTTTGAGATGTGGGTTGTCTAGTATTGGTGTTTTGTTGTGTGTTTTGACGGTTCTAGTAGTTGTTTTGAGGTTGAAAGCTAGAGATGTTGGGACTGTTGTATGATACCTGATTCTGGTTTTGGTTTTGTCTGTTTTGGTAGGTTGAATTGAACGGGTTTCGATTACCTTGCTGACCCGGCTGTGTACACTCTCTCTTAAAATGACCCTTCTCACCACAATTGAAGCATGTAACCTTGGCTTTATTGAAGCCGTAAGTGGTGTTTGGAGAAGTCGAAAGGTCAGTTCTTCCAGTTTTCTGGAAAAAATCAGTGGCTCTTCTCATTATGCTTGCAAATGCCCACTGTATGTCCATAAGCTCCATCTCCTCTTTATCGATTTGTGCGTAGTCCTCATTGGTGAGATTGTTGTTTCCAATCTGACTAGCAACTAAACCGTTGTATGATGCAACCATAGCAGATACTAATGCAACATGTTGTTGAGCAATCTCAACAGTCACATTGTTAAGATTAGAAGTCTCTAACACAATCGGGCTTTGATTTGATTGTGTTTGAGTGATCTGCATTTGGTTCATGTGAGGATTATATGGTTGTTGTTGAGGTTGACTTGCTGTGTAACAGGCAGCTTGTTGTAAAGGTGAAAAAGGTGGAATGAAATTTGGTGTTTGATAAGATTGTGGTGTGTATGATGAAGTTTGGGCAAGATAGTTTATTGGTGCTTTTGTGGGTTCAACAACATTGGATACACATGCAATATGAGGTGCAACATTTGAAGTAGAGCTTGAAGTAGAAAGAGAAGTAGATGTACCACTCACATACAGATCTGGATTCTGTGGGATCTGTGCTCTCTTGGCTTTCCTCTTCTCCTCCATTTCTTTGTTCTCCAGTTTTTGTATGAACTCGTTGATAGTCCAATACTGGTATGCATCTTTTTCCTTCAACACTTCAATGTGTTGGTTCCAGTATGGTGGTAAAGCATCAGCAAATTTATCCACCAGTTTTGACATCGGTATGCTGATCTCATAGCTTGAAAGTTCTGTGAGCAAATGGCAATACCGTGGAACCAATTCTTTTAGAGTTTCATTGCCCATGTAACTAAAGTTCTCGAACTCTTTCCGAAGCTCTTCCATTCTCAGCTTCCTTGTCTTCTCATTACCATCATGTCTGTTTCTTAGCATATCCCACAATTGTTTTGAAGTTGTACACGATCCGAACTGATGCAGTAAGTCAGTGTTGATCGCCTGAGATAACTGAGAAAACGCCTTCTTCTCGATCGCAAACTTCTTTTTCTCATCATCAGCCAAATTCTCCAACGGTATTGGTTCTCCAGTGTTCTCCAGAATAGGAGCAACATAACCCTTCAATATCATCGGCCATGCCTCAGCTCCCTCTACTCCTTGTCCCTCCACATGTATCTTGAACTTTGTCTTCCATGTGTTGTATTCCATCATATCCATGAGCTTTGGTGGACGATTGCCACTACCTGATGATAGATCATGAATGAGTGTAGATATGGCATTGGTCGTCTGCAAATGAACGGCAGCTGCTGCTACTCCCCAATAGTTGTCAATTGGTTGCTGTAACGGTTGCACAACTTGCTGAGGAGCAGAACTAGTCATAGCCATGTAATTGATTGGCTGGGATGGTGGACTAGTCTTCTGGGCTGCAACTGACCATGGATCTCTTGTTGTCTGCTGCTGTGTTGCTTGATTAGGTCTTGGCGTTGTTGGGAAGTTCCACATCTTAACCTGTAAATGTTCAAACACGAAAAGATTAGAAAAGTTCTAAAACAGAATACTCTTTCGCACTAACGGACGGGCGAATGAGAAAAATCCTTCTCCTTCGACCGTTTTGAATGGTACGAATGTGGACTGATATCACACAAACTCTTTCGACCGTTTGCTTCTCTCGTTCGACCGTTTTCCCTCTCCTTCGACCGTTCGATCAGTCGAATGTAACACAGACGGGCGAATGAACACAAATAAGCAATGAAAGTCTACGTTCGACCACAAATACAACACCTTCGACCACAAACTCTCTCTTTCGACCAAAGAAATCACACTTTCGACCGTTCTCTCTAGGTTCGACCCCTAGTAATTCAAAAACGGTTATTCTTTGAAAATCAGTTAATTTTGATCATGTTTATCAAATGTTGATGGATTTTGATGATCCAAATCAGGTTTTGAATCAGAATTGATTTGGAACAAGTTTATCAAAGAGAATTATCCATTTTAACCATGAAAACAAGTTGTAATCAATCAAAAACTCATCATATCAGTTTGTTCAATGAAAACAGAAACTTTTTGACCAAAATTGGGTTCAAATCAACTGAGAAACTATCAATTTGTGGTTGTTTGATCCAGAATGGCTCTGATACCACTTTGTATGTGCTATATGGATCGTATAATCAACAAAGAATGATCAAACAAGTTTGTTTTAGGTGCGGAATCCCTAAAGCAATCACAAAATGATAATCAAACAGATCAAAACACGTAAATCATCATTTCAAAGCTTTTTCATTAATTATAAACTCAATTACACGTTTACAGATTGAAACAAACAGGGTAAGAATGTGAATTAAGCTAAATAATATCCTAGAGAGAGAATCAGAAAGTGGAGGGAATAAAATGACTCAAAGTTGCATTCAAAAAATCAGCTTGACTATTTATAGACTGCACATTCGCCCAAACAGTTCGTGCGAATGTGCAGGTTCAACCAAATCACCCGGTCGAACCAAGCCATACATAAAAACTATTCTACGTTCGTCCAAAAACCACTCCTTCGCACCTTTTGATTCTCCTTCGACCAAACAAAACTGTTCCTTCGCACCATTCACATCTCCTTCGCACCTTCGACATTTATCAAAACAAGTTTATTGAACAATCCGAAGCACTAGTTGTACAACTGCATCTACAAGTTTTATCTGTTTAATCATTCTTGATTGCCGATGATGGAATCCTAATCCATTGTAATCTTACTTCTTCAAAAATAAAACGCCGTAAATCAACTAGTTGAAAATTGTGTTTTTGCTAGGTCAAAACCGTACTTTCTCTTAAGTACAGGGCTGGAAAATGAACATTTTTAAAAGATCTGAGTCAACATTTGAGTCGTCTGTGAAAACAGGGTGGAAAACGCATGTTTTGAACCTTAACGGGTCAAAATTGTAAGATTTGGTGCTACAGGGGCAATTTGGTAATTTGTGTGAATCCAATATGCATTTAGTGCCCTATTCGCTTGTAACTTTAGACGATTAGCCTAATCGTGTGACATTATGAGCATTTACACTTGCAATCGCTTATTTTGTCTTATTCGTGTGTTATATACAAGCGATTAGAACATTATATCATTTACTACATGATTAAACAGCTTAGGCGATTAGAGAACTTGTAATCGTGCATCATTGTGGCGAGTGGTGTACTCGCGTGTCTCATTTAAACGAATACTACCCTACTCGCTAGTGAACTCAGGCGATTAGGGTCTCCACTACACGTGATTACAACCGGCTATATAAAGGGCACTTAGAAAATTATCATCTCATTTTTTTCAAACGTCTTAGTCTGCTCATCCGTTTCCCTCTAATCCAACAGTAACAAAACCTTGTGCCTTGATTTTTTGATCCTAGATAACTGTCCTTCATCATCAAGGTAACAAACCCTCACATTTATAGATAATAATATCACCTCATCAGAGGTTAAATCTACTTGTTTTTAAACGAAACCCTAGCTTTATTTCTTGTGATCATTGGACACTATAACGGTGATGTTAATGAGAAATGTTGATGGGGGTTTCTTGATCGGCCTCCTTAGGATCAGTAGGTACAAAAAATTTAATAAAAAACATCCTGATTTGAAAAACCCCAATTTTGAACCTATAAACCCTAATTTTTAAAATCATTCAGTTAACACTTGACTCTGAACTGTTAGTGAAATACTTGTTAGGGGTTATGTTAATTGGTTGTGTTAGGCTTCAATGTGACAAACATCGGACCCGAGCAACACATTTCAAGATCTTGACAATGATGGTGAACAAGAGTACTGTTCATGTGATTAGGTTCCTAATCGCATGAACAATGAGGCGATCAAACACAATTGATATATAATCGCATGAACAGTAGCACGAGTATGCTCACTCGTGTACTGTTCACAAGCGATTGGTGTCTAATCGCATATAATCATGCTCACTCGTGTATAATCATTGGCAATTACAAGTATGTAATTGCCTGTTGCAGTTTTTTCACCATTTTTCGTCAAAATTTGGTATGTTTTGTCGATTTTTAACCTTTTTGTTGTACTTATGACTTGCCTCTATGTTCAGGATCATGAATCGGGAAACTTCTCCTAAGCACAACTGTTGTGCCTTCCTCGGCCTAATCACGAAGGAAAAATGCAAAGTGTTTAAAGGCGTTATTGATTTCCTAAAGCGTTCAAGAATCAGTTATGTAATATCTAAGCAACATGCGGCGTATAAAGACATTTTGCAAGAGTCTTACAAGAACGCTAAAGTCGACTACAAGGCGGTGCCGATTGTGATAACGAGTATGATTCAAGGCAAAGAGGCGATCATAAATGAAGAGACAATACGAGAAGAGTTGCAGTTTCAGGATGCAGCTAATGATCTGATTGTGTTTGACGCCATTCTGATTCGGGGCGGGTTCTTAAGAATGAAGTATTTGGGAAATGTCAAAAAACAGAAGATGCTACAGAAAGGTTCGTTACCGCCCGAACTCAAGTACCTCACTCACGTGGTCCTGAAATGCATTGGTCCAAGGAAAGGGACGTTTGATGCTATTAGAGACACTTTGGCTTCAGGAATAGTTGCTTTGACGCTGAATAAGCCATTCAATTTTTCTGGATTAATCTTGCATCATCTGAAGGAGATAATTTTGCAAAAGGCGATGAAGACCTCATTTATTGTCTATCCTCGCTTTCTGCAAATGATAATTGATCGCCAAATTCCAGACTTGTTGAAATATCCTTCGGAGTTTATCTGGATTGAGGACATAGACGAGACTAAAATGAGCAGAATGAGAGGTTACAAAAACAGAAAGAAGTCTGAGTATCCACCAAACAGGCGTCTATACGGGCACATTAGCAGAGATGACTATGAATCACCACCGGGCAATAGGTGGAGACACGACGATAGTGATTCAGAAGATTACACACGAATTCACAAACTGGTATTCAAAGAGGGGGATAACATAAGGAGGAAGACAGCTGAATTAGGCGAAAACGCTCCAGGCAGGACTACTGATACTGCTGCCGCTCATGATAATGCATTTGAACCAGACGTTCTAGATTCTACTGAACCTTCCGGTAGAGCAATAGAACAAGAATCTTCACAATCTGCTAGAGGAAAAGCGCCAATTGATGAAGATACCCCGGTTAACATAACAGATGAAGAAGATGACTCAGATGATACAGAGATTGATTCCCCAGGTACGATTGCTAGAAAAGAAGCAGAGAGAAAGAGAAAGTTGGTTGAGGAGAAAGCTCTTGCTGAGGATCCTACGTTTACTGTGGATCCAAATGATGACATTACTGATATAGACGCAAAGCTCGACACTTCTCCTCCATCTAAAAGACAAAAGACTATGGAAAAGAAAGATAAGGTTCGGGGAAATAAGAGAATGTCGCACAAACCACAAACGGAGAAAACTTCAAGGAAAACAAGACGATTTGATCTTCCTGAAGCTTTTGGGGTTCTTGACACTCAGTCTTCCCCGACAGCAGCAACGACAACAACAACAGCAGCAACAACAACAACAGCAGCAACAGCTTCCACTACCACATCATCAGGTACATCTATGCCTGCAAGTGTCACCATGTCGATGACTGCTTCAATAATCTTCATTGAGCTAGTCTTAGTTACTGGAGCAGCGACAAGTTCACAGATTATTTCTAATCCTATTGGTGACCTGATAAAGAAAATGTGAGAAGAAGTTCGACCTCCGCCTTCTAAGTCAACCGATCCGCCCTCCTTTTCCTCAACACCGGCCTCTAATGAACATCTTCAACGCTAGATTAGTGAGCTAACTGCTATAGTTGCTGCTCAAGGGCGTGATATTGCTAAGTTAAGGGGTAAAAATGCTAACGTTGAAGAAAATGAAAGGGTTATGCTGGAACTGATCGGTGAAACTATCCAGTCGAACAAAAAGCTGCAAGCTTCAAACAGAATGCTTCTTGAGTCTAATCAAAGCACTGCAGCTAGACTGGCGAGTGTCGAATCCCAGTGCAGCCAGCTTGGTGCTCAGTAAAAGGAACTGCAGATCACAAATGTGAACAATAAACAACGGATCACTAAGTACAGAGCACGAAACAAGAAGTTGAAGGCTAAGGTGAAACAGATATTTGTAGACCTTCCAAGACTCAAAGGTGCTACAAGTTCGAAAGATGATACTGATTCGGATGACTCGGATGATGAAGAAGATGATGAGGATGATAGTGATGATGGTGATGATGATGGAGGAAAGGATGGTAAAGATGGTGGTGGTGATCCTGGAGCCACAGGTGGTGGCTGATCATGAACCGGGTCTGGAGAGAGGCGTCAAAAGAAAGGAGAGGATACACAAGGCAAGGATCCCGAAGCAGGTTCTTCTGCTAAGGGGGAGCTTCTCAAAGACCAGATTCAAAAGATGCGGGATTCACTAAAGCAAGCAATGGTTGCTGTAGAGATAGTCGAGCCTCTAAACAGCTATTTTTCTTATGATGATGATGGCAACTTATACGTATCTCCAGAGTCCTCTGATTATGATTTATAAGAAGGTGAAATACCTCATGAGGTTACACCTGATGAGTTAGAAAAGATCTTTGGCTTAGCACCCAGAGAATCTTCCGGTGCAAGTCACATTTCTCCAGAACTGAATCCAGACAACCATGAGGTAGAGATGGAAGATGGAACCAGAGTGCCTTCTCTAGAATATGTTGTTGATGATTCTGGCACCGGGATACCAAATATTTATGAGGAGATGCTTCATGAGGCTGAAGAAAAGATCAAGAGTGATCCTACTCCTGTTCCTGATAAAGTGAAAGAAAGACATGCTAAGATCAGGCAGAAGTATGCCAAATGGTTTCCATCTGGAGGTGAGTCTGAGAAGAAGAAAGATCCGGTACAGGCATCTATTTTCAAGAAGCGTTTGTTGAAGATGTCGAGAAATGTAATCAGCTGGACCTACATCAAGCATGCTAGGATGTTGGGAGTCAAATGGCAGGACGGTTTGCATTACTTTCAGCCGTACAAGAAGGTTCTCAGCCTACCTTTCTGGCATGTTCGTGACTTAGTTAGATTACATTATCCATTGTATCATGAGTCTATCAGTGATCTTAGAGGCTGCTTCAATATTCTGAAAAGAGAAAGTGCTGGAGAATGGGAAACGCTCAGACCACAGTATCCTAAATCCTTCAAGACAGACAAGCTCTATCCCGTCACTAAAAGTCCTATCTGGAAGCACAAAGTCAAGCCACCAGAAAGCGTTTCGAAGATACCATTGGTCCCGGATGAACAAGACATCTCTTCAAAGTTTTACTACTGGCATTATGATGAAGCTACAACAGAAGCAGTGATAGTCTTGAGAAACTCACCAAACCCTTGCAGGAAAATCAGAATATGGGACCCGATGTGGCTTATTAACCTCTCAGCAAAAGATGTGGAGACGTTGTTCCTGTATCCCATTCAGCACTTGAAAGCCGAAGCTGATCAAGCCGTGAAGTTTCAGAGGGTGATTCGCTTTTGCCACGCCAACAAAGTTCATGCTGGATGCGACTGGTCGAGAATTACAAGGATCAGGACGATGTCTAAGTGATGAGAAAACTGAAGATTGCTGCTAGTCATTTATGTTTTGTTTCTGTTTACGAGTCTATAAAGTTGTTTTTGCTGTGTTATAAACTTTGTCTTTTGAAGTCTCTGTACGTATACTAGCCTGGTCCAAGGGGGAGTCTGTTAGTGCATGATGTCCCTAGGCTAGTATATATGTTGATTGGACGTGTTTTGGGGTGTTTGGAGGTGTTTATAAGCGTTTTTGGGATGTTTGAGTCTTACAGGCGATTAGCCATGGAAAGCTGGTGATTACAACTCTACTCGCATGTTCATACATGCGAGTAGGCATCTAATCATGTGACATTACAGGCAATTAAGCCCAATCGCCTGTTATACATGTTGGATAGCTGTCTAATCGCCTAACCTGGTCTGTACGTGTACTGGAGGTATAAATAGGCCCAATCATTGCCCTAATCATTAGTTCTTGCCACACACACTCTCCAAACACCCTCCCCTGGTCTGAAAGGTCTGGTTTGATCATTGTAAACACTCGAGCTCTGTTTACTGATAAAGACTTTAATCTTTTGACCCATGTGTTTGTGTTAATTACTCGCATATCATTGTTTCTTGGTTGTTTTTGTTATTAGAACATATTTAGAGGATTCCGCACTCTGAATATAACCCTCGTGATTATCGTTTTACCCATTCGTCGATCCTACACCTTTGATCTTGGTCAACCTCTCTTGGTTCTTGAACTTTTTCGTTAATCTTACAGAATAATGAGACATGTGATCAGAAGATTACTGGAGAATACAATTAGTGTTCCCAAGTTTTTCAAAAAATTAAGAGTGCAAATGGGTGTACGTATCGAAATTGTATGAAATAAATTTTCAAACACATTAAGTAACAGGAGGTCGATCGATACATCATCGATGATCAATTTATTTCAGGCAACCATCAATTTGTGCCATATTTTTCAAATGGGTGGTGCCAAATTAACATGTTAAGTAGAAGACTTCCTTTTTAAGAAGAATCTTCTAGAAACACTTAAGGAAAGGTCATGGGTTCAAGTTCCACAAGGAGTGAAATTTGCCGTTCAAAAAAAAAAGTAGAAGACTTCCTTTTTAAGAAGAATCTTTCAACACTTTTGACTTGTCTTCCGTTTTTTGAAAATTAAATTATTTTCCAAACGTTTACTTTTTTTTTTTTTTTCTTTTTTGTGAACATTCAAACGGATCTTTGTTCAAACGTTTACTTGCTTTATAAAAGTATCAGAAGTTGTTATGTAATCTTTGTTTTACAATTCGGCATTTAAATTTTGTTTTTATAAAACCGTGTTTAAAAGTTGTGATACCATCTTTTGGTGATCTTTTATCATGTCTCTTATTATATATATGAGAAAGTTAATTTGAGAACAATATATTTCAAAACAAGTGTCATTTCATAAAAAAGAAACTTTCATTAAAAGAGCAGGCAGACGGGCAACAATCTGCGCCACCGCCTCTTTTTGTATGGCGAAACCTATTCTACTGAAAATAAATCTATTGGACCCTGGTAAAAAAACAGGCCGCTTCCGGTGTCAAAGACCTAAAAGGTATCAAGAGCCACACGGGGACGAAGGCGTGTTGGTTCTCTTCGCAGGCTTTGTTAAACTTTTAATTTTTTCCGGTTTCTATTTCATTACTCTTAAGCATGACTTTGTTAAAAAGCTTAAACAATTCAAGTTGACAATCCAAATTTGTCCAGGCATGCCTCAATCAATGTTGGACCTAGCTTCCCAGTGGAGCTTATGCTCCTGGATTGTTTAAATTTGTTAACCCAAACTTGTTATCAAGATATGATTGATCCTTGCATCGGCTATGCATCTTCTGATGGTAGAATTATCTATTATTTTTTTATTATTTTTGTATGGCTTTAAGGTATTTGTGATCGCAAGGTTATTTTGCGAATATATACTTATTTGTAGGTGTATATCATAAAAACGATAATTATAATAGTTTGTATTAAGTAGTAACAATTAGATTATATCCCGCGAGTTTTCTATATGATATACAAATTATGTTACGATATAGAATAAAATTAATGTACTAAAATATGAGGAAACAACAATTTTAATCATGTGAATAAAAAAAATATATTAAATAGATAATTTATGTTTGGATGATAACCAGAGCCAGAAGCAACTATTGCAGAGCGGGATTTTAAGCTAGTGCTCTTTAAGGTGTAGTTTTTTTAGAAACAACTTATTTTAACATATTATGCTATATATTAAAACAAAACTCGCATTAGTGTAAATAACTCATTAAAAGTTGTGTATCATATGGGTTATAACATTTTGTTGTTGTTTTATTTATTATTAGGTTAGAAAATTTAATATTTTATAAAGTAGAATCAATAAAATATTAAATGGTTTTTAATAAGTGAAAATATTAAAAGTATTAGCTAAGAAAAAAATATTAAATAAATAAGAGATAAACATGAAATTATGATATTTAATATTATTTCATATGAGAAAGAAGTTAGATAATCTTAAGATTTTTATTTATTATATAGTATAGAAATAATAAAGATAGTGATAAAGATTAAAATTATAAATTAATAAATATTGGTTTAATTTGGGTTATTCTTTAGTGTGAACAAAACCCATTAATTTTTTTTTGGTTTTTTATAGCACTATGATACACGTTGGAAAGATAATAAATGTTTGTTAATTTGTTGTATATAAAAATATTAACATTTAAAAATTGCGAGGGGAAACATGCAAGAGAACAAGATTTTTAAGGGGAAATAAATGGGAGTAAGGTCTCACATAGTGTCATGTGTCACTCAAAGAGTGTGATGACCTAACCTAATGCCATGTATCATACCATACTTTCGTTTATTATATAAATAGATTATCTTCTAAAAAAGTGTTACAGTCAAGTGTTTTATATTTTGTCTAGGTTGTCAATCCTAATATGTTTTGTGTAAGCCTATAAATAAACCGAAAAACACAAACATGAATATATAATCAAACATATTTTTTTATTCGTGTTTGTTTATTAAGAAAATGGGTATGTTCATGTTCGTTTATGTTTGTACTAGGTGAAATCCCGTGTGAAAAAACGGGAAGACTAAATTCAACTAAAGTTGGAAATCCATTCATTGGTGGTTGTGTTTGTGCCTTTGCTAACCACTGATGAATGAAATAGCTGATTGGTAATCATTGATGAATCGGTAACCACTGATGAATGAAACAGCTCATGATTATCCTCTGATGACAGTAGTGGTAATCACTCATAAGTTTGTTTCAGAGCAGACCCATTGAACAGAGCAGGCTCATTAGTGCTAAAACGCTTGTTTTTTTTTTTTTCATTTTTTGTATACCACTATGGTACTCGTTGGAAAGATAATAAAACGCTCGTTAATTTGGTGTAATTTTTTTCAACAAAATGTCGTTTAAAAAAGTTATTAACGTTTAAAAATCACGGAGGAAAGTGCATGTGCCAAGCACATGAGATAGAAAAAATAATTTAATAGTAGATGGAGTATCCATAACCCGTTTAATTGACCCGATAAATGAGCGGGAAAAACTTAAAGAAAGCTCCCATATGATGCCATGTGTCCCTCATTAGCTTTCATTTATATATTATAAAAGATATTTAAACTTAAATGAACAGTTCACGAATATACACGAACAAACTTAATCAAACATGAAAAAACAAAAATAAACATAAGTGAACAAACATAAACGAGCACAAATAAACATAATTGATCAAACAAACATATATAGTTGAGCATATAGTAGTTTTTTTTATATAAATTAGTAACTAATTACGATAAGTCTGATTGGAAAACCCAATTTTATTACTAGAAAGGCTAATTACCAATTAGTTATAATCGTATAAGTAACTAGAAAGTTCGTTTTCTGTTTAAATTTATATAAATATAACTATAACTAGATAGGTATTTATTAAAAATTTAAACAAGCACAAAGGAATAAACATAAACGAACATAAACGAACGTTTATGGACAAAACTTGTGTTGAAATTTCTTCGTTTAATTAAATGAACATTTTTTTGTGTTTGTTCGTTTATTAAATAAACGAACATAAACAAACTTACTGTCGAACAAATTCACGAACAGTTTATGAACGTTTGGTTCGTTTACAAGCGTAGTTTTGTGGGTGTGTAAGATTTGTTCGACCTACGGATTGTAGAAGTCATTTTTTTTTATCAATGAATATTGCTGAAAAAAAAATATCTATTTAAAGGATTAGTATATGGTAGTTATCAATTTAGCTTTTGGGGCGTTACATGACATCACGTACTAAATCATTTAAAACCTACATAGACATAGATATATAAAAGCTTACCCTTCGAGTTTATACTTTTCATAAGTTTATAAAAAGATAAACCTAATTTTATAAACATGCAAGTGTTGCTAAATAGATTAGGGACCTTCTCCTGGTCCCCTATACTCAGAAAAAATATTAAATTTTTATCTGTCTTAAAAACATGCACGTAGTGCCTTCTTTTTAAGTCAGTTTTCTCGAAACGGTTGTTTAACACATTTGATTGAGCATGCTTCTTACAGAATATAAACTTTTCTGGCATTACATAATAAGCTAAATAATGAAAGATTAACACTTTTCATTATTCAATTTGAATTGTCTCTTGTTTTTTCTTTCTATATTTATATCTTTTTGGTTTAAAATGACTTTTTTTTTGGATATGCATATATGGTCCCCTACTAAAAGCCTTGTTCTTGGATTATTAAGTATGTAAATTATAATTATTTAAGTATAATAATACATTTTAAAAAGTAGTTTCTTATGTACGAGTTATGGTCCCCGAATTACGACATATTAAACTAAAGTAGCACTAATTGTGTGATTATAAGGGTATAAACTAAAGTACATTGTACCACAACTAATATCAAATGCGAAACCATATAAAATAGTTTTAATAGATCGATACATAAATATTTTTTACTAGATTATACCCCGGGAGTATCCCGGGGTTGAAAAATCTAATATGACACGTTAATTTTGCATATGAAATAGACTGATGCGCTTTACAGTTACATGCAAGAAAGTTTCATGTAGCACCTAACTTAAAACAATTAACAATGTATCTCCAGTGTTAACGCCTAACCTTAAACAAAATATAATTCTAATGTTAACATCTAGTCTAAAACAATGTATAACTCTAATATTAATACCTAACTTACAACAATGTACAACTCCAATGCTAGCACCTAACCAAAAACAATGTATAACTCCAATGTAACTCTAATATTAACACCAATCCTAAAGGCTAAAAAAATGTACAACTCTAACATACTAATATTGATACCTAACCTAAAACAATGTATAACTCTTGTAACCTATTCTGCTCTGGTTGAAAATGGAATTCATATTTACTGGTTTGAACATAATTAGTGATTTGCCTATACATGATTAATGAATAATTAAACACATGTTTTTTTCGTGTATGAACAAAACCCCACAAAAAATAATTGTTTTTTTCTTCGTTTTTTTATATAACACTATGGTACTCGTTGGAAAGATAATAAAACACTCGTTAATTTGGTGTATTTTTAAAAAAAAAATCTCGTAGACAAAAGATATTAACGTTTAAAAATTATGGGAGGAAACATGAAAGGGGAAAATCCAATTTTGTTTTTAAACTTTTTCCCCTAAAATCACTTAATACCACATGGCATGTCGCATGGCACACTCAAGGAGGATGTTGGCGTCTTTGAGTGTCATGTAGGATTTTTAGCTTTAGAATATATACACAGTTAGTATGTCAAATATGACAGCAAAACTATATTACTTCTTTGCCCGTAAGAAACGAAAACATAACCTGAGCCGGTCGAAATTGCCACATCTACATAAACATTGAACCAAAGATAAGAAGAGACTTACCGCAACTTCTTGATAATCGATTCGAAAATCTTTTAGGTAACCTAATCCATTGCTATCTCTGATTCCTATAAGGCGGTAGTCTTGAAGCTGTGACTTTTGTTTTTAGAAATGTGTGGCTTTAACATGTTATGCCCTTGATGAAAATAGAATACTTAGTTTGAACATGATTAGTGACTTGCCTAGACATGATTAATGAATTACTTGAACAAATTGTGTTTTTTTCCTGTATGAACAAAAACCGACAAAAAAGATCGATTCTTTTTTTCCAATTTTTGTATAGCACTATGGTACACGTTGGGAAGATAATAAAACGTTCGTTAATTTGGTGTAAATTTTTTTTTAAAAAAAATTCTCATATATAAAAGTTATTAACGTTAAAAAATTGTGTGGGAAACCTAAGAGAGAATGCTATCTTTTAGGGTTTTAATTGTTTTTTTAAAGCACATAATGACATGACGTCCTACATGGCACTCTCAAGGGGGAGAATGACCATATTAGTGCTATTTAGAATTTAGCTTTTTGGAATATATGTATGTATATATATATATATATATATATATATATATATGTATATGTATATAGGGTTAGGATACTTTGAAAACCCTTATGAGTTGTGAGAACCATAGGAACTCATCTAGGCCATTGATCTTCCTCATCCAATGGTTCTTATGATGCCACATGGGTATTTGTCTTTTTCCACACACTTGGTATTTTATTTAATAAAGATAATCTCTCTCTCTCTCTCTCTCTCTCTATATATATATATATATGTATTGCAAAGGGATTAATCCTACATGTCATACTCTTATGCAATCTCTCCTTTAAGAGATGACACATAGGATGTGATGTGGTAACTTTAAACCAATTAAAAAAAAGAAATAAATATGATTTAACTAATCTATTATAATCTTTAACCTAATCTATTAAATACCTAATCTACTAAATCTAAATATTAAACCTTTATTATTTTATATCTTGTGTTTCCTCCATAACTTTTAAACGTTAATATCTTTTATATACGAGATTTTTTAAAGAAAAAATTACACCGAATTAATGAGCATTTTATTATCTTTTCAACGAGTACCATAGTGCTATAAAAAAATCGGAGAAAAAAATGACTATTTTTTTGTAACCAGACAGGTATTGTGTAGGGTTTGGGATTAGCTTAAAAAAATTGTGGGTTTGGGTCGGGTCTGGGATTAGGTGATACCCGACCCGATTACCCGAAACAACATACCCAAATACCCAAACTACATATCAGATCATATACCCATGAATTTTTTAACGCATCACATAACCCTTAGACTAATGCGTTCGATATTTCAATAATTAACTTTTTTTTTCTTTTTTCATGTTAGTTCTTTTTAGAATGATCGATTACAAACTTCCGAATTCATTTGTAATGGCACTAGATTTATACCCCGGCGCAGAGATTCACTTTTTTTTATATTTAAATATGATAACTTATGGCAGAGATTTGTTTAAAATAATAATAATAATAATAATAATAATAATAATAATAATAATAATAATAATAATATATTTTATTATGTTATATTAGATATTTCAACCCGTGACGCTCCCGGGATAAAAACTAGTATTAAAATAGTCTTGAGGGGTATTATGGTAATCTTATAAACCCACTCTCTCCCCTCCTTTTTCCCATCACATCACCATTACCCATCCCTCATATGTTTTTTAAACATTATTTTATTTTTTTATTCAACCTAAGAAATCTAACTTTACAAAAATAAAAAAAACTATGCACCCCACGTTCAGAAATGATGTATGGGTAAAAATTACATACACCAGTGTAAACCCTCCAAGAAATTTATAATTACATCAGTGTAAAAATCACAAATTACATCGATTATATAAAAAATTACAAATTACAACAGGGCAAGCATAATTACATCAGTGTAAAAACAGTTTACATCAGTGTGAAAAAAAATCAAACTTGCGCCAAAAATCATCATGTAGGCAACCAGTTGTTCTTCATTTCCTTGATCTTGATGGCCAATTTACATCAGTGTATAAAAAACCTAAAAACCTTTGAAAAAATTGTATAAAAATTACAATTACATAGGGGCAAACATTTTACATAAATATGATTTTAATCATGTCAAAAAGAAAATTTGGAGTTGGCCTTGTTTTTATTAGACATATCACACTAACAATAGTCACTACATCAAATTTACATTATAATATCTCCATAAAACCAATATCTATCCTATAACAATATCTTATAACAATAACATAGCCATAATATTTGCACAACTCACATAAACCACCACTCTCGAACAAGCCATAAACCTGATCCGATCCGTACTAAAACATCTCATATTTGTGTAGATATTACTCAAGAACAATCTTTACCGACATTTGTATACATTCCCACATCGCGTATATATCTACAAGATAATATAGTTGTACCTTATGCTTGTTTTTACCATTTATTTGAAATCCATGAAAGCTAGGTTTGAGCTGACCCGCGTTATTTGAATTAGGCGTTTGCGTTTTTGTGGCAACCTCTCTTCATTGTCCAACCTAACAAATTTAATAAAACCATGAAACCAAAACCCTGTTTTTACGTTGGTGTAAACTAGTAAAAAATAAGCACTAAATCACACATGTGTAACAAACTTACATCGGTGTAAAAAAAATACACACATTTTTAATAGACTATTGGTGGTTTTTTTATAGAAAAAAAACAAATAGTTGTGTAATGTGGTGGTTTTATAATAATAATAATAATAATAATAATAATAATAATAATAATAATAATAATAATAATAATAATAATAATAATAATAATAATAATAATAATAAGTGTGTAATGTGGTAGATTTACACTAATGTGAAACGAGAGGATAAAACCATGACCTACTTATAATTTTGACACATACTGAACTTCAAACTTTAATTGATCTTAAATATGTGACCCCCCCGGCATACCACACACCAACCGAAACCTTTACAGAGTTTACACCAATGTAAAACCCACTGTATAACAGACCATTTTGGGGTCAATTTTATAGATCATATGTAGTGAAACAGGCTTTCAAAAGTTACTTCGAATGTGCTTCTATCATTTAAATTTGTAAAAAGGTTGTAGGATCTCCGTTTTATTCCGAATAGAAGTTCACAATAACTTTCATGTATACTGAACTGCACTACAACTTCAACAAGATCAGAGTCATCTTGATGATATGTATTTTTCAAATATCAGAACTAGGTCTTGATATTCCTAATAATAATAATAATAATAATAATAATAATAATAATAATAATAATAATAATAATAATAATAATAATAATAATAATACCTGTAAAAACCCATCGGACGCCATCGACCACCACAGCCACCAACGACCACCACAGCCACCAACAACCACCAGCGACCACCATCGAAAACCAATCGCCCACCTGAACAAACCACCCCCTTAATCAGATCCATCTTCATCAACCCCCCCCCCCCCCAATTGAATCAAACGTCCCCAGCCAAACGAAACCACCTGAAATCATATCCATCTTCATCGAACCACCCCCAAGCAAAATCATCACCGGACCAGCGTCACAGTCGACCACCTTGCACCATCGTCGTCTTCCTGTTTTTCAGATGAGAGAGAAAGAAGAGAGAGAGAGAGAGAGAGAGAGAGAGAGAGAGAGAGAGAAATGTTTGTGTGTATGAGAGAGAGGGGGGACGAGAGAGAGAGTAGAAGAGAGAGAGAGTGTGTGTGTGTTTTGAATCTTATTATAGAGAGAGAGAGAGAGAGGGAGAGAGAGAGAGAGTGTGAGTGTGTGTGTTAATCTATTAATATTATTATTATTATATTATTATTATTATTATTATTATTATTATTTAATTATAGTAATCATTATATGTGCAAAATTACCAAAAAAAAACCCATACTTAATTGTGTGTAAAAGACTTTATTGACCCTAATTAAAAAAATACAAAAAATATAAAGGTGGGTGATGTGTCACTTGGTAAATGGTCTAGATGAGTTCTCAAGTTCTCGCAACTCACACGAGTTCTCAAAAAATCCGAATCCTATGTATGTATGTGTGTGTGTGTGTATATATATATATATATATATATATATATATATATATATATAAAGGATGGTTCAATAGAAAACTCATTTTATTGAGAGAACTCGATAACTAGATAATAACCATTGATCTCACAAGATCAATGGTTGTGATCAAAGGAGATTGCTAACTTAAAAAATATAGGGTTTTAAACAAGGGAGGGTAAAATTGGAAATTAAAAAAATGCACAAATCATTTCCTCTCATTCCTGGAAAATCCTCCCTCATCAATATCATTCATACAACATTCTAGGGTTTCAATAAACCTGATTTCCTTCTACAAATCCACCACGAAAATGAATAAACTCATCATGGATCAACATCAGGTACGAATCTGTAGTCGTAAACAGTTATAATCTGATACAAATCGTCACCTATTTGGTGTATTACAAACATACCGCATCTTAATACACATGTTGCATCAATCGTTGAGTGTTTTGTATAAATAACAAAATTTCGAGTAACATTACATGTTTTATTCTTTAGATGTATGTGAGATGTGGATAATGTTGATGCTAAATGAGATTATGTTTCTGTGTGATAGATTTAACTGTATTTCATGTAACACCCCAACCGATGGCGGAAACATCGGGGTGCCACGTATTGATGATTGTTTTCAGTAGCACATGGTATAATATAAATTTTAATTAATTTATTCAAACATAATATCCAAAATGTGAAATAAAGTCTAAGAATTCAAATACATAACATCCAAATAATAACTTCAAAAACTTCAAATAAACTTCAAGCTAAATCCTCATGCTAACTCAAGCCTCAGCTTCGTTGTTACCTGAAACATGTTAATTTTGAAAGTATTTTGGGTCAACATAAGTTGGTGAGAATTACATAGGTTTTTGATGATAAATGAATAAAATGTTATGCAATTCATGTGTCGTGTTAATCTAGCCCATATGTGAGAAACATATTAGAAATAAATCGAGTGCATAATCAACCCTGCTGACTGTTATAAATAATACATACCATACACTTATGGTCCCAATGAATAATGTTATGCGATAACAAACACCCACGTAACCTTTGTAGGAGGCACGTATCCGGGTGGGATTGTCAGTCCAATAGATCTATCAATGTATACCGTCGGCTGATCAATGTTAATGATTATGCTAGAATGTGCTTACTCTAATCATGTTCAAGACAATATGCAACATAGAAAACACACAAACACATTGATGATTGAATTGCAATGAAAAGTGTTATAACATGTTTCACCCCAAAAGTGGTGATAAAAGGGGCTATGTAAACTCACCTTAGCAAATGTTAACTTGTTTGAAAGATATGATGATTATGTTGCCCAAGTGATACCAAATATTACCCTATAATGAGGTAATACATAATAAGTCTAAGTCTATATAAACTAATATGTGTATCCTAGGGTTTTGATTTGGGGATAATAAATTGTTAAATTTAATTTAAAAGTGTTAATTAAATAAAGAAAATTGGATAATAAATGAAAAATAGTCTTTTTATAAAGTTTGAATTTTGAATGAGTACAATAAAGTGTTTGAAGCAATAAAATAATTTTTATAAAATTATTTCATTTTAAATAGATTTTTAAATCTATTTATTTGTAAATAGTTAATTATTAACTTTAATATTCAAAAATACTAAAATTAAAGAAATCTTATTTTAAAAATCATATTCCTGTTCTAAATGATTAAAAATAATCTGTGTAAAATTTTGGTGTAAAAATGATGAAAATTGGATTTATTATGAATTAAATATGATTAAATCTTGCAAAAATTGATTAAAAATACTAAATAAATGATTTTACTGAATTAAAAATTATTTCAGTAAAGTTTAACTTTATAAAAAGTTAGGATAATTTTTGTGGAATTTAATAAAACTGTTTTGATATAATAATGGATTTTTATAAATATAATAGTATAAAAATGATTTAATTATTATAATTATTAAATAAAAGAATTTCTGAAAAATAAAAGTTGTAAATAAATCTTTTATATCAGATTAACTAATAGTAATTTTTTTAGAATTTATAAAAGAGTTTAGGTATTTAAAAAGAATTTTAAAAGATTTAAAGGAATTAATATATATATAATTAATTAATGTTTTGTTCAAAAAGAAAAGAAAAGGAAACATAAAAACCGGTTAGAGCCGGACTCGAACCCGGATGACCTTGATACAAGGCCAGAGTCTCAACCACCTGGCCTAGGCCGGTGGTTGTGATGACTACTGGTTTTAATTAATTAAATACGATATGCAGAATCAATATTATCCCCAATTCGTAACGAAGAACCCTAGATTATTCAATTGATTGATTCAGGCAACAATAGCCCGATTAATGTTAGGGCTATTGTTGCTTGAATGCCGATGAACTAAACCCAACAAAACAATTGTACTCACAGTGTGAGAATGATGATGATGATCGGGTCAACTGGAAAAGTCAAACCACGAACAGAGAGATCAAATCAGAGAGAATTAGTGAGATGTAGAGATTGAGAGAGAGGTATGAGCGATTGTACAAGGTCCAGAAGGCCTCTATTTATACTAATAGATTAGGGTTTGGGTTAATTGGTTCGTTGACTTTCCTTGTACTAATACGCGGCCAAAAAGACGATTAGGGCAACAATTGCCGTGTAATGGTTGTGCAAATTGGTTGGATTGGGCCGGTAATAGCACGAGGTTACCAAAATTATAACAAATACGCGTTAATTCCATGAATTGGGCAACAAGGAATCCCACAGTTGACTTTTCTAGTCAACTGTGAGGATTTCTAATACGCGTATAAGATAATTATGAGTCCGGGTTATAACAAGAAACGGGCTCAGCCCAGTTGGTTTGTGCATGTGTGTTAGTTTGGGCCGGTTCTTGGCGCGGGTTCGAACCCCGGCCAAGGCAACATTTTTTTTTGTATAATTTTAATACCACACATTTATATATAATAATATATATATCATTAGGGTTCCAAAATAACGACAAAAATAATAAATGCGACGATAATAATAATAGCGAGGGTAAATATGAAACTTGACGTTTTTATTAATTGTCATGTGTAACGTACAAGTATTTATTGCGTAATGTTACAGTCTCCCCTACTTTTAGGAACTTCGTCCCGAAGTTGGAGTTGGAGAGTCTGGTGGAAAAAGATGCGGATACTTCGACTTCATCTGGTCTTTACGCTCCCAAGTGAACTCTGGGCCTCGTTTAGATTCCCAACGAACCTTAACGATCGGAATACGACTGCGCTTGAGTTTCTTGACTCCAGTGTCAACAATCTCGACGGGTTTCTCGATAATGTGCATGCTTTCATCGATTTGCACATCCTCAAGAGGAACATGAAGGTTCTCATCTGCTAAGCATTTCTTGAGATTCGAAACATGGAAGGTCGGATGAACATTGCTTAGCTCGGGTGGAAGCTCAAGTCTGTAAGCCACTTTCCCAACTCTGTCAAGAATCTTGAAGGGGCCTACGTATCGAGGAGCTAGTTTTCCCTTTCTACCGAAACGAATAACTCCTTTCCAAGGGGATACCTTAAGTAGCACAAGGTCCCCAACTTGAAATTCCAAGGGTTTACGACGTTTATCAGCATAACTCTTTTGGCGACTTCGAGCCTTGAGAAGATTATCCTGAATAAGCTGGATTTTGTCTGTGGTTTCCTGGATTAGTTCGGGTCCAGTAATACGAGCTTCACCAACCTCGGTCCAACAGACAGGAGAACGACATTTCCGACCATAGAGTGCCTCAAAAGGAGCCATGTTAATGCTGGCGTGATAACTGTTGTTATATGAAAACTCAACCAAAGGAAGATGAGAATCCCATGCGCCACCAAAATCGATGACACACGCCCTGAGCATGTCCTCAAGTGTCTGGATGGTTCGTTCAGTCTGACCATCCGTTTGAGGGTGATAAGCAGTGCTCAGGTTCAACTTAGTACCCAAAGCTTTTTGTAGAGATTCCCAAAAGTGAGAGGTGAAACGACCATCGCGATCCGAAATAATGTCCAAAGGTATACCGTGACGACATACGATTTCACTTACGTACATCCTTGCCAACCTTTCCACAGAATACTTCTCACGAATAGGTAGAAAGTGAGCTGACTTGGTCAAACGATCGACGATTACCCAAATACTGTCAAAACCTTTGGGTGTGCGAGGGAGTTTGGTGATGAAATCCATAGCTATGCTCTCCCATTTCCAGACAGGAATCTCTGGTTGTTCAAGCATACCAGATGGTCGTTGATGTTCAGCCTTAACCTTGGAACAAGTGAGACATTTTGCAACGAAAAGAGCAATGTCTTTCTTCATACCAGGCCACCAATAAGAATAACGAAGATCTTGGTACATCTTGTCAGCTCCAGGATGAATAGAATAACGAGACTTATGAGCCTCGTTCATGAGAAAAGTACGAAGATCATCACGGTCGGGAATCCACAGTCGATTAAGAAAATAAAGGAGACCATCGGGTTTGGTTTCAAGTTGAGTCTCAGCACCGCAAGACATTTCATCGTACATGTTACCTTGGGTGACTGAGGTGTGTTGAGCCTGGAGAATGCGATCTTGAAGATCAGTACGAACTCTAGCACATTGGAGTTTGACACGCTCTTTACGACTAAGTGCGTCAGCCACAACATTCGCCTTGCCAGGATGGTAGCGAATTTCGCAATCATAGTCGTTAAGTAATTCAACCCAACGTCGTTGCCTCATGTTAAGATTCTTTTGATCGAAGACATGTTGGAGACTTTTGTGGTCCGTGAACACCACACATTTGGTCCCATACAGATAATGTCTCCAAATCTTGAGTGCAAAGACAACAGCGCCCAATTCCAGATCATGGGTGGTATAATTTTTCTCGTGAATCTTGAGTTGTCGAGACGCATAAGCAATAACCTTTCCTCGTTGCATGAGAACACAACCGAGACCTTGGTTCGATGCATCACAGTAGACCACGAAATCATCATTACCATCAGGCAGAGATAAGACAGGAGCTTCACAGAGTTTTAGCTTAAGAGTTTCAAACGCTTCCTCTTGCTTAGGTCCCCACTCATAGGGTTTACCCTTGTGAGTTAAGGTAGTGAGAGGAACAGCGATCTTGGAGAAATTGGCGATGAATCGACGATAATAACCAGCCAACCCAAGAAAAGAACGGACTTCCGTTGGAGTGGTAGGAACACTCCAATTCTTCACAGCTTCGATTTTCGCAGGATCAACATGAATTCCGTTCATATCAATGACATGTCCCAAAAATTGAACTTCCTTAAGCCAAAATTCACATTTGGAGAACTTGGCGTACAGTTGTTCTTTCTTTAGGAGACTTAAGATAGAGTGAAGATGTTGCTCGTGATCGGATTTTGATTTAGAGTAAATCAAAATATCATCAATGAAAACGATCACGAATTTGTCGAGATAGGGTCTACAAACCCGATTCATCAGATCCATAAATACTGCGGGAGCATTGGTCAAACCGAAAGGCATAACCATGAATTCATAGTGACCGTAGCGAGTGCGAAAAGCTGTCTTGGGAATATCTTCATCGTGGACTCTAAGCTGATGATAACCAGAACGAAGATCAATCTTCGAGAAGTGGGTTGCTCCTTGAAGTTGATCGAAGAGATCGTCAATCCTAGGAAGTGGATAACGATTCTTGATGGTGAGTTTGTTGAGTTCACGGTAGTCAATACACATCCGAAGAGAACCATCCTTCTTTTTAACGAATAAGACAGGGGCTCCCCATGGAGAAGAACTAGGGCGAATGAACCCTTTATCAGAAAGTTCCTGTAATTGGCTAGCAAGTTCTTGCATCTCAGAGGGTGCAAGGCGATAAGGAGCTTTAGCAATGGGATTAGCACCAGGAACAAGATCAATACGAAACTCCACTTGTCGAGCAGGAGGCAAACCAGGTAAGTCCTCTGGAAAGACTTCAGGATAGTCACGAATAATAGGAATGTCTTGGATACTCTTGCCTTTGTCCTTCTTCTCTATCACGTTAGCTAAGAAGGCTGTATACCCCTTTCGTAAGTACTTTTGGGCAGTAGTACAAGACATAAGCTTAAGCTCACCACAGGGTTTCTCACCATAGATCTTCAAAATCTCACCAGATTCGAGAGGAATGCGTATGACTTTCTCGAAGCACAGAATTTCGGCACGATGAGTTGACAACCAGTCCATGCCTACTATAACATCAAAACTACCAAGATGCATGGGAATAAGATCGATAGGGAAGGTATGATCATCGAGATTCAACAAGCAGTTACGAATAATAGAACCGATCGAAATAGACTTCCCGTTAGCTACCTCTACCACAAAAGGGTCTTCTAGATTAGTGTGGGGTAAGTTAAGTAAAGGTTCAAACTTCAGTGACACGAATGACTTATCAGCTCCTGAATCAAATAATATGGATGCATAGTGATTATTAATGAGAAACGTACCATTCACCACTTCATTGTTGTCACGAGCCTGATTAGCGTTGAGATTGTAGGCGCGACCTCGAGCACCTTGGTTCTGGTTGCGGTTCTGGTTTTGGTTTTGGTTCTGGTTTTGGTTACGGTTACGGTTAGGGCAGTTGTTGATGTAGTGATTAGGGTTACCACACTCGTAGCATTGACCACGAGTAGGCCTGTTGTTTTGTTGGTTTTGGTTGGGAGCTGGGTTGTTGTTGTTGTCTTGGGCAGCAGGAGATCGACAGACGTTCACCAGGTGACCATACCTTTGACACTTAGTACAGAATCGACATGGCACCTGTGTGGGATGGTGATATTTGCAGGTGTTGCACAGAGGGTGAGGTCCGGTGTATGGTTTCTTGGCTGGGTTTTGGGCAGCAGGTGGAGTAGCAGCAACCATATAGTTTCTAGCCTTGCGCTTCTTGTTGCTTGAGGTCTCAGGCTTGACTTCAATAGCAGGCTGTGGAGTATCTTTGGCAACAGTCTTCTTAGAGCCCTTGCGAACCAGAGTACCATTCTTCACATGATTATCAGTAAGAGTGGCCGCTAGACGTTTGGCCTCTTCCAGAGTTGCAGGATTTCTACCCCAAACAGTGTCCTGGATTTGCATGGGCAGACCACCGATGTACTTCTCGATGGCTACCGGCAGAGGAGTAACCTTGTGTGGCAACAGTAAGCTAAGCTCATGAAAGCGGGTGTTGTAGGCAAGATTTTCCCCACTATCTTGAGCCAAGGTGTGAAACTCATCCTCAAGCTTTTTGACTTCATTGCGAGGACAGAACTCCTCCTTCATGATCTCTTTGACCTGGTCCCAAGTCATAGCAAGAGCAACTTCGGCCCCACGAGTACGCTTTTCTTCATTCCACCACGTGAGTGCTCGTTTATGGAGAACACTCATGGCGTAACGAACCTTGAAATTATTGGGGCACTCACTGTTGATGAAGGTATTTTCAATACCCTCAAACCATTGGAGAAGTCCAGTAGCTCCTTCTTCACCGCTGAACTTTGGAGGGTTACAAGAGTTGAAATGCTTGAGGGTGCAAGCTTGGGGTCCATTTCCATTACCATTGCCATTGCCATTCCCGTTCCCGTTGTTGTGACCATTCCCATTCAATTGGATGACCTGGGCAAGTAAGTTGGGAACCAGAGTTGCGATTTGCTGCGCCATTTGTTGAGAAATGATCGCAGCCAGTTGAGCATCGACCCCATTGTTGTTGTGGTTAGGAGCTTGGTCATGGTTGTGGTTATGGTTATCACTACCTTCTGCGGGGTTCTCACCATTGCTGTTGCGAGTGCTGCGACGAGGAGGCATGATCTGTAATAGACACAATGAAATGAATGAGAGTTCATATAAGGAATGTAATCATTTATTCATTAATTAAAACGAATAAACGAAAACGTTGACTTATCAAAGATTCTAAATTCTAATAACATATGAAGACATGCTTTAGCCTATAAGTGAACACTCATCCCGAGAATTCCCAGGTAGGCATCCGGGTCCCTCGTCTGATTGGGATATATGCGCAATGCCAGCCTAGACAGAAGACTCAGAATACAGGCGTTCACCCTTCCAGATTGCACGTGTTCGTTATTAAAATCTAGAACTTCGACGAGATCTCAAGGGGGTTCAGGTTAGACCTGAGGATTTTGTCCTATTAATCTAATGGTGGATCAGGATTGCAGCAGACAATTAAGAGTAGTCACATGTAGGTTTAGGGTTATATGGTATAGGATAAGGATAGGATTAGGGAAGCAATTAGGGTTACAAGTAGGAGAAGCAAGTACTGTTTTAGTCCCTAAGGTTATAGTCTAGATTATTTCTAATAACCTAATTCCCTATAACCAAGGCTCTGATACCAATCTGTAACACCCCAACCGATGGCGGAAACATCGGGGTGCCACGTATTGATGATTGTTTTCAGTAGCACATGGTATAATATAAATTTTAATTAATTTATTCAAACATAATATCCAAAATGTGAAATAAAGTCTAAGAATTCAAATACATAACATCCAAATAATAACTTCAAAAACTTCAAATAAACTTCAAGCTAAATCCTCATGCTAACTCAAGCCTCAGCTTCGTTGTTACCTGAAACATGTTAATTTTGAAAGTATTTTGGGTCAACATAAGTTGGTGAGAATTACATAGGTTTTTGATGATAAATGAATAAAATGTTATGCAATTCATGTGTCGTGTTAATCTAGCCCATATGTGAGAAACATATTAGAAATAAATCGAGTGCATAATCAACCCTGCTGACTGTTATAAATAATACATACCATACACTTATGGTCCCAATGAATAATGTTATGCGATAACAAACACCCACGTAACCTTTGTAGGAGGCACGTATCCGGGTGGGATTGTCAGTCCAATAGATCTATCAATGTATACCGTCGGCTGATCAATGTTAATGATTATGCTAGAATGTGCTTACTCTAATCATGTTCAAGACAATATGCAACATAGAAAACACACAAACACATTGATGATTGAATTGCAATGAAAAGTGTTATAACATGTTTCACCCCAAAAGTGGTGATAAAAGGGGCTATGTAAACTCACCTTAGCAAATGTTAACTTGTTTGAAAGATATGATGATTATGTTGCCCAAGTGATACCAAATATTACCCTATAATGAGGTAATACATAATAAGTCTAAGTCTATATAAACTAATATGTGTATCCTAGGGTTTTGATTTGGGGATAATAAATTGTTAAATTTAATTTAAAAGTGTTAATTAAATAAAGAAAATTGGATAATAAATGAAAAATAGTCTTTTTATAAAGTTTGAATTTTGAATGAGTACAATAAAGTGTTTGAAGCAATAAAATAATTTTTATAAAATTATTTCATTTTAAATAGATTTTTAAATCTATTTATTTGTAAATAGTTAATTATTAACTTTAATATTCAAAAATACTAAAATTAAAGAAATCTTATTTTAAAAATCATATTCCTGTTCTAAATGATTAAAAATAATCTGTGTAAAATTTTGGTGTAAAAATGATGAAAATTGGATTTATTATGAATTAAATATGATTAAATCTTGCAAAAATTGATTAAAAATACTAAATAAATGATTTTACTGAATTAAAAATTATTTCAGTAAAGTTTAACTTTATAAAAAGTTAGGATAATTTTTGTGGAATTTAATAAAACTGTTTTGATATAATAATGGATTTTTATAAATATAATAGTATAAAAATGATTTAATTATTATAATTATTAAATAAAAGAATTTCTGAAAAATAAAAGTTGTAAATAAATCTTTTATATCAGATTAACTAATAGTAATTTTTTTAGAATTTATAAAAGAGTTTAGGTATTTAAAAAGAATTTTAAAAGATTTAAAGGAATTAATATATATATAATTAATTAATGTTTTGTTCAAAAAGAAAAGAAAAGGAAACATAAAAACCGGTCAGAGCCGGACTCGAACCCGGATGACCTTGATACAAGGCCAGAGTCTCAACCACCTGGCCTAGGCCGGTGGTTGTGATGACTACTGGTTTTAATTAATTAAATACGATATGCAGAATCAATATTATCCCCAATTCGTAACGAAGAACCCTAGATTATTCAATTGATTGATTCAGGCAACAATAGCCCGATTAATGTTAGGGCTATTGTTGCTTGAATGCCGATGAACTAAACCCAACAAAACAATTGTACTCACAGTGTGAGAATGATGATGATGATCGGGTCAACTGGAAAAGTCAAACCACGAACAGAGAGATCAAATCAGAGAGAATTAGTGAGATGTAGAGATTGAGAGAGAGGTATGAGCGATTGTACAAGGTCCAGAAGGCCTCTATTTATACTAATAGATTAGGGTTTGGGTTAATTGGTTCGTTGACTTTCCTTGTACTAATACGCGGCCAAAAAGACGATTAGGGCAACAATTGCCGTGTAATGGTTGTGCAAATTGGTTGGATTGGGCCGGTAATAGCACGAGGTTACCAAAATTATAACAAATACGCGTTAATTCCATGAATTGGGCAACAAGGAATCCCACAGTTGACTTTTCTAGTCAACTGTGAGGATTTCTAATACGCGTATAAGATAATTATGAGTCCGGGTTATAACAAGAAACGGGCTCAGCCCAGTTGGTTTGTGCATGTGTGTTAGTTTGGGCCGGTTCTTGGCGCGGGTTCGAACCCCGGCCAAGGCAACATTTTTTTTTGTATAATTTTAATACCACACATTTATATATAATAATATATATATCATTAGGGTTCCAAAATAACGACAAAAATAATAAATGCGACGATAATAATAATAGCGAGGGTAAATATGAAACTTGACGTTTTTATTAATTGTCATGTGTAACGTACAAGTATTTATTGCGTAATGTTACATTTCACATGTGTACTATGACTGCTCTAGCTAGTGTTATCCGTGAATTGGCTTGTATGCAATGTATTGCACACGTATGATAATCGTGAATATATTACACATGTGTGTTAACATGGTTGGTGATAGTTAGTAATTAAACGAGGTTAAGCTTTGTTTGTTATGTGTTGCGCATGCGTGATAGATGTAACTGTAGTTCACATGTGTAATATGATTGTTTCAGCTAATGTTAACTGTGAACAGGCTTTGTGTGCAATGTATTGCACATGTGTGATAATTATGCCATGTATTACACATGTGTGATAATATTATTAGTGATAGTGTTAAGTTAGATTGATGCACTTGTCATATGTTGCACATATGAGATACATGGAATTATATTTCATATGTGTGGTAGTCTTGTTTTAGTTGATGTTTAATGTGAATAGGCTTTGTATACAGTGTACTACACTTGTGTTATAAATGTGTGTGATAATTTAATTTGTGATAGGTTAATGTTAAAATGATATGATGTTTTGTTTGTCATGTGCTACCATATGTTATTGATGTAACTGTATTTCAAATGTGTAATGCGACTTTTATATCGAATGTTAAATGTACTGCAGGGAATGAGTAGTGGGTTTGTGGGTTTGGCTGAGACTCCATTGTATGGAGGATATGATGAGTTGATACCAGGTCTATTGAGATCGATTAACGGCCATGACTATCAAGCTAGGATAAGGAAATCTCATATTAGGCGGCATGAAGAACAAGCTAGGATTATGGAATTGAAGAACAAAAGATTGAATTTGTTTAGTTGGGTTCTTTTCATCATGTGTTTGTTTTACAATGAATTCCGTATGTACTAAGTTTGGATGTATAATAAATGGATATGTGTTTTGAATTTATGCATGTACCAAGTTTGACGGCTAAACGAATGGCATGTTAATATTAGTTTGGTTGTTTAAACTCGAGTGGCATTTTTGGCTGCCTTATAATGGCCCATTTTCACGGCATAATGGCACATTTTGGCACCTTCTTGGTTGCAATTTTTATGCATTTTGACATATTTTTGTTGCAGTTTTTTGGCGCGGCTTTTGACCCATTTCGGCATATTTTTCTGAAGTTTTTTGCTGCAATTTATGACCCATTTCGGCTGTAGTTTATGACACAGTTTTGCTGCAGTTTTTTAACACATGTCGGCACATTCTTGGTTGCAGATTTTAATACATTTCGACACTTTTTGTGGTAGTAGTTTTTAACACATACCAAAACAAACAACATTACATAAGTGATAAATGCCATAACATAAAATCGTCTTGTTAATTACATACCAAAAAGCCAAGTTCTTAACCTAATATCATAAAATCATGTTCATAACAAACATAACCCAAAAGACATGTTCATAACATACATCATCCAAAAGACATGTTCATAACATACATCATCCAAAAGACATGTTCATAACATATTGTTTTTTATTAACTCTATTCTATTGTGATTCACCCTTGCAAGTTCTCCTATTGTGACCTATATGACCGCACTTGTCACATGTTACAACATCATCTGAATCCAATACTTAAGTACCCAATAGGTGGTTCCACCAGGAGTTATATAGACGCAACCGGATACACGACCTGCACTTAAAAAAAATATTTGTATTATTATTATTAGTGAACATGTGCACAAATTATAAAACATGTAGTGTAAAAATTACAGTAAATGCAAAATGAATGAAGTGCACATGTGTAATACTTAAATTTTGAACACATACCTCTATGTTGTGTAAAAAATGCAGTAGAAAGAACTGAATGTACTGCACATGTGCAATACGTAAATTTAAAAACATGTACATATTTTGTAAAAAAATACAGCAAACACAATTGGAATATAGTTTACATGTGCAATACGTAAGTTTTAAAAAAAACACATACGTCCAGGTTGCGTAAAACATTCAGTAAACACAAACTGAATTTAGTGCACATGTGCAGTACGAAAATTGTGTGACAATAGTATTTGTGATAGTTAGTGCTAAGTTAGGGAGAGAACTTGAGAACTATATAGACGTGACTGTATACACAGCCTACATTTAAAAACAATGTATGTATCATTATTATTATTACACATGTGAAGTGCACATGCGCAGTACATATTTTGTTAACAAATATATATGTTTTAAAGAATAAAGTATTAACAATACGGTTGTATTACACATGTGAAGTGCGTAAAAAAACCACAAACTTATATGTTATATAGAACAACCAGTAAACACGTAGCAAATGTAGTGCACATGTGCAGTACGTAAAAATTGAATCAGGTACCTCTATGTTCAATGCCAGACAGATGTGTATCATTTGAATCGGATTTTGTACACGAAGAAGAATCAAGGTTTGATGTAGATTCTGCAATATCATCTATCAATATAGGTTGCTTTCCTCGATTATCTTCAATACGTGATGAATAATCAGCGTTTATTGCATATTTGTTTGAATTAGATGAAGAATTTTGACATAATTAATGACAGTAACAAAAAAATCATACGTGAGATTAAAAAAAAGAACCTTATGTCGTCATTGTTACCAATTAAATCGATTGAACGAGTGCTTCAGTTTTGAGAATTTTCGAGCATGTACCTTCAATTCGTATATGTTTGAACACGTATTAGGTTTTGAATTGATATGAAACATGTTATAATCTGGTAAGAGCTTGTTGATAGATGTGATTGGAGTAAGAGATCTAGGGTTAAAGTTGGGGAAGATATTTAGGGTTCTATAATTTTCTAAAGTTGGGGAAGATGAAGTTAATACAACTTGACAAAATACCCTTATACTTGAGGAGTTCTCGAGTTCTCTCCCTAACTATGAGTTCTCTATTAAACCTTCCCATATATATATATATATATAGGTAGATGTTCTTGTACAAAGTCAAGATTTTGTGAGAAGGATAAGAAGGCTCCAGGACGCGACACATGGCAATCTTTAATATTAATTCGATGGGTATTATTGTAAATTAAACTCTTATCAATTTAATGAAAGGGTAATGCATTTATAATTATTGAGAGATTGTAGGGATTTGATCACACAACCTATCCGAGTAACCTGTGATGTTAAAACACCCAAAAAAACACAAGTCACCTATGTGTTTTATATTCAACAAACCCCCATGTATTTTTTTATATAAAAAACCCTTTGTGTTTTATATTCAACAAACCCCCATAATTTTTTTTTATAAAGAAACCCTTTGTGTTTTATATTCACCTATGTGTTTTATATTCAATAAACACCCAAAGCAGAAGTCACCTGTGTGTTTTATATTAAACAAAACATCCAAACGAAATTCGTATGTTAATATGAAAGGTGTTTTATATTAAAAAAACACCCTAAAGGTGTTTTAACATAAATCACTATATTAGTGACACTCCTTAAAAAAACATCCCAAATAATTTTCGTTTTCTCTAAGATGAACTATATTAGTGACAACCTTTGGACTTACATTTGTATGTTAATCTGAATTGTTGATCTTTGAGATTGTTTATTTCCGAAAAATAGAGAGTTTTGTTTGTAAAATGGCATGAAATTAGGCGATACTTTGACCATTGCTTTTAATGGCTCATTTAAAATTGATATGTATTTTACCATTATACCCCTAAAGAATCTAGTTATTTATTATAATTATTACACTAATTACAAGATTGCAATCCAATTAATCTATACCCTACATTACTCTCATCTAATGGTCATAATTCCTTCTTAGCCTTCTCACAAAACAATTCCTTTGTATAGGATCATTACCCTATATATATAAATATGCTAAGTAAAGAGGAAAAACCCATTTAGATGAAAAAAAAAACCCCAAATAAACCCATCCAATGATCCACAATGATCCACATCACCCACATCCAAATAATATTTTTATAAGGCAAAGGATATTTTTTTCACACCCCGACAGCGCATAGCGGAATGCAAGTCATGAAGTAACGGAAGTTGTTACCGTAAAGTTTAGCAAATCACTTATGAGTACGTATGGACATCTTGCAACCACCCTCTAGCCCAACACATTTGAGTTTTCGGTTTAAGAAAGTTTTAAAAACATGTCATAGCCAAGATGGAGCGAAAGTACATAATTAGTGTTTTACAATTTATTAAAGATAAAACATAGATTTCATAATTTAAGGTCCCAACATCATGTCCATTTGTAGTGCCTGCTAAACCCACTCTCTCTAAATCCCTACACATCAGTACATGAAAACATGCTTAAAAACATCAACAAAAGTTGGCGGGTTCACAGGTTTTAAAGTAGTAATTAAACTTTCAATTTTAACGAAAGCGTGTGATAAGTATTACTAAAAGAGAACCAAGTAGACTAGCTAGGTCCAACATGTATGACGTATCCAAAGGCTCCTAATTAAACCATGACTTTGTTCCCGGGGTGACCTCTCCAAGAGGGACTTTTTGAAGGTTACGTTCTTTTCGCAAAAGACAACGTTTAACTAGTCAGGAAAAAGTGGGCGTCAACCCAATAGATCTACAACATAAACTACGGCTCTAACCAAGAGCTAATGATTAAGAAGTGCAGGGAAAGTGTGTCAACCCGAGGGGACACTGGTGTCACGTATAACGTACCCTCTGATACACCGACCTAAGGCCATCAAGCGTTGTACAATTCTTGTCTAACTCATCATACAAGCATGTTAATCCTCCGATTTGTAAAACGTTCAAAAACATTTAAAAGAAAAGGGGTCGTGAAAGTCACCTCAAAGCAGCAAATCACAACTCTTCCAATCCAAGTCATACTCTTTTGCCCAACTATGCCCTAAGTCTTTATAGGGCCGTTTAGCAATCAATCTAAATCTAAGCAAGTATTTCACCAAACTTTCTCAACCTAGTTTATCAAAAGATTCATATTCTTATTACCCCTTTACCCGTTAGACCCAATGGTGAGTTTGACGGTTGGTTAAGTTTTAGATTTCGCATGCATATACAACAATAAACCACCCATTCCTTAGTTCCTTTCTTATGCATCCATTCATAGCTCATTTCATGCTAAACACCCCACAATTTGTCACAATCAAACCATCATCAATTATTATTAAATCCTCGTCATGTAACACAATCAAACACATTCGAGCAATTTTCATCTCAAGCAAACTTCCAATGCCTCGCGTTAACTTATCAATATCCTGCAAGATCAATTTAGTCCTTAGAATACACATACAAACTACGAAACATGTCTAATTTGCTGTTCAAAATTATCCACAAAATGTAACTATTATATGGCTCAAAACTCACGTTTTGGCGACTTTCGCGACATAGTTTTACACTGTAAACATTTGTTGTTAAGGTAAACATATTATGTACCTTAAATAATGACTTTTATACTCATTATGGCTCCAATCAAGTTGTTTTACATCAAACCTGGATTTAGGTATCCTAAATGCGTACAAATTGTCGAAAACATAAATGTTTGCGCGTCTTTCGCAAATTTACCTAGGGTTTTAACTTAGGTCATTCATATTCACTTTATCACGCTTTGTTTTGCATCAAAATAAATTACAAAAACCTGCTCTAAATCAGTTTTAGAATAATCGCTTCACAAGCTCGTATTTTGGTGTTTTAAGCCGAAAACACGTTTTGATCGTACATGCAAGGCCTCCCAAGCATGTAGATCTTAATAAAACTTATTTTGCACTATATCAAGCTTATGAAAACTCTTAAAACTTTATCTCAATCAGATCTGAAAATAAGTGCAATATCACACAAAACTCAACATAAATCATTACATACACATAAACCACCAATCAAACAAGCTACTTTTTACTAAACTCATCCTTATACCATTTATTTAAATCATTAAGAACATCAAATCTTTGTTTTAATTCGGATTCAAAGTCTCTTAGAAAACCCTCTTGCATGTTATAAAAATCAAAAGATCTAAGCATATCTAACTATCTATTGAACAAAACAATCTATTCCACACACACACACACACACATATACGACTCAGATACACACATATTTACACCACCATTTTCCATTTATCTCATCCCCATTGTTTGTTTTATCAAAACCCTTTCAAAATCTTTGATTATTTGGTGAAAACTTAAGCAAAACAGAAAATAATAAGAATCTTTAGTAAAAATTTTGTTCAAGAAACTTACCTCAAAAGCTCTAGAAAACAAGGGTTTCTTGCTTTAAAATCCTTGGATTCTTGAAAGATTTTGCTTCTATATCACCCAAAGCACTTCAAAGCTAAAGAATCCATAGTTGTTTTTGTGAAAGATTCAACAAAAAGGAACTAGGAAGATGATAATGAAGGGTTTCGGTTATAGTGGAGAGAAGAAAGGAAATTGGGAGAGTTTTTCTAAGTGTGTGTATTGAGAGGTGTAAGGAGTGAAGGAGTGAAGAAGTATGTGTGTTGGGAAATGTATTTATATTGGGAGTATGTAGTGATATTATTATTATTAATAATTATCATGAAATAAACTTAATTATAATATAAAAGGGGTGGATGGCGACCGGTTTGGTTTGGGGGGGGGGGGGAGAGTTGGGTATTATATATATATTTTTTTATAAAATCCTACAACATAATACACCCCTCTCACAATCTATAAAAACCCAATATACCAAATAATTAAGGTTTTTACCCATTTGGCCACTCATAATATTTCCCAATTAAAAACATCCGTTTTAGCTAATTTAGTTATATTAGAGGTTTTCCTACCGTACCGGGTCTTAGTTTCGCGTTTCAACTCTAAGCCGCGCAACTACCAGACTTAGACGATTTAAAAACCACTAATTATAACCACCACTAGTTCTAATTATATTTCCATTCCTAAAATATTATTTCATGCATGGTCTCTGATATTATGTTAGTGGCCATTACACTGTACGCATAATATCTGGATTTTACCGGTTGTCATAGTCTCCCCTCGTTTAAGAAATTTCGTCTTCGAAATTTTTCGCCTAATACTGCTAGCTTTGCTTTAGAAACAACTTGTTGGGGATACCTGTGCTCTATTGCTCTATCTACATCCCAAGTTAATATTGATTCCCGCTCGGAATTTCATTCATCCTTGAGTAACTTAATACCATTCTTCCTCAACTTCCGGACCTTCCAGGCCATACTTCTACAGGTTTCTTACCATAATGAAATTTACTCTCATACTTGACTTTTCCTTGAGACATTACAAATATCTCATTAGACAAACCTTTCGTCATCTCATCGTCATAAAACATATCATGAATTCCAGATATTCTGATTTTTCTTGCTCACTAAATTTGTATTGCCTTTCCATGGCATACCTCTGATATAGCTTGCTTCCCACCTTGGAAATTCTTAGACTTCCGTTTGTTTTTACAAAATTCTTCCATCTAAGGCCAGTCACGCATATCTATTCTCATTCCAAGGCTCTTTGCCTATGATGTTCTAGACTATTACTGGTCTAATCAAATGTTTACCATTCAATTCCACCCACGATGTGGCGAATGGCCTTCTAACGCTACAAGACTTCAAACGGTACCGCGTTGATACTGGAGTGATAACTATTATTGAGGAAGAGCCCCTCTATCAAAAGATAAGTGCCTCAATTCCCTTCAAAATCAATTGCATCAACACACACAGCCTCTGAATGCTTAACTAGATAGTCTTTTGAGCATAAGAATGATCCCTTCCAACTGAAACTTTACCATTCTTATCCATACTATCTGATAGTATTGTCCGTGCCTCCTATGAATCAAATTCCATTGTTAAAAGGCCTATCCTTGCACTTTCATTCTAAATGCAATCCATGGAACACCTCCTGTTGAACTTTTCAATAGCAACTAGTAGATCTAAGGTCAATTTCGGAGTAAGACTAGACCTCTATAGCCGATCAAAAAATCATTACTCTTAGGTGAAGGGTATCGATACTTATTAATAAGTTTGTTCAACCTCCCGAAATTAATATACATCCTAAGAGAATAAAGCTTTTCGAAAATATCGGTACTCCTCTTTCGAATTTATGGAAAAGTATATCCTGTCTCTACTAAACTTCTACCTGGTTCTTCTTGTTAATAACTTGTAACTTTCATGTACTTCTTAGAACGTAATTTTCTAAAGGCATTAGCAACTAAGTGACTCCATGTACAAGCTCCATTCAAAATTCCAACTGCTTCAAAAGCAATTAACCGGGTAATTCCTTTGGACTCATATCGGGCCATTCTTCATTTCTATCCTAATGACACTAGTCGTAACACTGCGTAATCCTTTCCGTAGGAATTCACGTATCCTTTATATACTTACTAATTTCAATAATGTCCTTTGCGAACAGCCTAAATTCTGTAATTAATTTCGAGCACAATTCACTTTCCAATTTGCTTCACAATACTCGGATAATCAATCCAAATTTTATCAAAGAAATGAACTCCTAGGTTCCATGGTGAAAGTCTATACTAATCTCTTAGCCTACCTGTTACGCAATCATCATTTCTAATTACCTCATTAATTTCCACTTATATACCACAAACTAGTTCTATAGAAAGTCTATCACAGATCAAATCCTTTCAAATCAAAATTCATAACAATTCTGGTCTCTATTAAAATAGTTGTAGGTTAATTATTAACAAAGAACGTACCAGTCATCATCACAGGACCTTGGGAAACTGTACCCATGCTTTCCTCCATTACACCTGTCCTTACATTCATCCCACGAAGCCTCGGGCATTCCTTCTTGAAATGTCCCACCATGCCACAATGAAAGCAACCTTGGTTAGTTCGACTCTTGTCACTCTTAGTTGGGATGTGCGCTTTGCATCTTTGGCCGCATGCCTGATTCGACCACATCCTTTACAAAGTCTAATAACCTTCCACTTTCCTGCCTTGTAGATCCTGTTTCTTTTTCTCCTATACAACCTATGTAGATCTTCAATCCTCTTTCTCTTCTTATTCAACCTCCGCGATTTTGGTTCCATACTTCTTTCAACCCCCTTAGTCGGTTTTTCCCTAGCTTTACCCTTATGAACCAGCATCCCCATTCTGACTGCACCGTCAGTTATGGAATCTGCCAAAGACATAGCACTCTGCAGGGTGGTTGGTCTTAAAGACATTACCCTTCCCCTGATTTGAGGTGCTAAATCCCTCGTGTAGTGCTCAACAACAGCAATTTCCGATGTAAACAATCCAAGGACCAAACTAGCCAACTCACTGAATCTTGTTAAGTAAGCCTTCACATTTGTTCCTACCATAGTAAGTGCCCACAACTCGGCTTCAATCTTTCGCATATCACTATGGGAACAATATTCCTTCAGTATCATTTCCTTCAGTTCATCCCACGAAATACCATATGCCACACTACTTCCTAGTATATCAACTTGCATATTCCACCACGCAGCAACATCATCTCAAAGAAAACTAACAGCATACCTAATATCTTGAGAAGTGGAACAGTTACTGGTCGTCATGACTGTCTCTATTTCCTTGATCCATTTGATAACTCCCAATGGACCTTCAGCTCCTGAAAAAGTACTGGGGTGATAAGACAGAGACGTCCTATGACAACCATCACCGATGTCTTTTAGTAAGTTGTCAATTTTAGCCCTTCGTCTATTTTGAAGCTTCACCTCTAGTCCTCTTCAATTATTATTTTATTTTTATTTAAAATGGTGTAGGTATACATTTTGTATACACACGTGTTGATATATATAACGTACCATAATCGTATGATCATGTTATCTTAAAAAGGTACTATTTATTTATTTATTTATTTTAGTTTAAACGAAACATATATAATTTAGTTTAAAAGTTTTAAAGTTAGTTTAGCTTAACTTGGTTAAGTTTTTATAAATAAAACTAACTAATTATAAAGGAATTTTAACCAAACTCACTACACGGACCAGTTTTGCCAAAGAATGAAAGTTTCAAAAATCTGATTTGCCTCCTTTCCTCATCTCGTTTCCGACCAGACAAGGTCGCCGCCGACGACTCTCCGGCGAGCACCATTTCGTGCTTTTGTAACGTTTTGACTCAATTAAATGTTTCCTATTCGTTTCTAGACTCGATTGACACAAATTCCCTTAATAATATCGATCATTTACACTCTATTATTGGATCTTTAATTCGGATTTTTAAGCATAACTGCCGGAATAACAAAACCCATTTAAACACTTGTTTCAATCGACCTATATATAAATTGATCTTGCCATTTTGTTTCTACATCATTAATCGACTCAAACCACATAAAAACCACACCATACGCCACCAGAAAACTAGCCAATTCGTGGGTTTATGTTCGGCACCTTCTTCTTCATTTTGACACATAAAATCATATTGTAAGCTTATGTTTTTGAAGCCTTCGTATTTTGGGATCAAAACCCCTCTATTACAGATCACTTATATAACCGTATTGGGGTTAATTGAATTTGGGTTAGGGTTAGGGTTTAGGTTTGTATTTGAGGAAGAAGATAATGTTAGTTATATTTGATAAATTGATTTTATTTCATTAATATCAACAAACTAGTTAAGTGGTAAAGTGGTTGTGTTGGTATTTATCAATAGAACAGACCCGGGGTCGAATCCTACAACCTGTGGGTCTGTTCCATATTTTTTTTGTTAAATCTTATTTTTTTTGTTTTGTTTTTATCTATTTAAATAACATATATATAAAACTTATAATATTCATAATAAATCCATTTTTGATCCAAATATTATAAAAATTTAGGTGTAGCAACTTGACACCCTAAAGAAAATTATCACATTTTTATTTTCTGGAAAATAATATTTTTCTTGATTTAATTTTTTTAATAATAATTAATTGATTAAAAATTCGTTTTTAATAATTTTAATCTCAAACTTTTTGGGAAATTATTTCTAATCATCATGAACTGAAATAAAAATTATTCTTCTAGAAAACAATTATGTTTGAAAGTCTTAATCCTCATTTGTTTGGATCATTGGGTAACTTATAATTATTTGTTCAAATATTTATGATTATTGTATTTATTTACAATAATTTAGTTAAAGTAATTAACTAAATTATTTTGTCTTAATTATTCAAAACATATTTTTATCTGAATATTCATTTTGAAATATTTAGACTATCGTATCATATTCATAGAGTTTAACCATATATGTGACACCCGGCATATTCAGGGTAATACTTTTCATACTTTACATACATACGTTTCATACTCTACATACATACGTTTCATACTTTGCATACATACAAGTCCACCTCAACGAAAACATTAAAAACAACTACTTAATATCATACTTGACCGGGTCGGTTGAGTCGTGTCGATGATTCGGGATTCATCGGGAGTCGTTACAATGGTCCGAGAGATCATTGGGTGTCGGTCCATAACCATGTGTACAAGGATCGGCGATTTGTAGAATCGCCGGGTTTATTGCACACACGCAAGTCTTGAGTCCCAGGAATTGGTGATCGGGTGGGAACGTGTTAGTTATCGTGCATTACATACTTATAATCATTATGCAACTTGTCGGTATGTGAAAACGTGTTTATATATGTTAAAATAGGGTTTAACGCGCCAAAAACCCGGACATAGATGCTATAGGCGATTAGGCCACATGGGGAAGCCTAATCGCCAGTAGAAATAGCGAATAGGAAGATGTTATGGGCGAATATAGGGCTATTCGCTAGTAGTACTAGCGAGGTCCTCGTACTCACCTAAACTGCAGGTGACGACTAAAAACGCCTATAAATACCACCCTTATGTTTCAAAACATCATTTGTGAAACCCTAATACACCCCAAAGCCACCCCACAACTTATCCAACCTCTGCAACACATTTTTGAGCAAGAAACCACATTTTCAAGCCTTACACCTCATAATCTCTCCATTTCAAGGTTTGTTCTTCATCCCAAACCTTTATAATGATATTGTTTTGATCCCTAAATGTCCAGACCTGATTTATAAACATTTGTGTCTTTGAAAACTCATTAAAATCAGTTTCAAAACAAACCTAAACATCTATACTTGTTATATGTGATGTATTAGTGCAAGATAGGATTTTTATCGTTTAAACATGATTGTTCTTGTGTTATTATTATGTTTCTGATCTAAATAAGCTAATATGATGATAACCTAGGAGATTGAAGGTTCATAGATGTGTAATATTGATATTAGGCGTTTTGACCCGTTTGAGTGATTATGGTGGATTGATGATGATATGTTGTGTTTTGTTGATTGTTTGATGTTAGGGTTTACCCTAGGATGATGCTAGAACAGTAGGATAATGTCGGATAACGTCATTATGTGATGAAATCTGAGTATTTGTTATTTAGGGTAAGTTTTACATGTTGATGCGATGCTTACATGCAAGTTATGCTATTTTGGGAAACCGCATGCATTCGGGATGGCTAGGGTGATGATAAATTAGGGGTTTTGGCTTGAAATAGTTGGGTTAATGTTTTGGGTTGGGTATTGGGTGTTTACACATGTTTCAGATCTGATTTGAAGGGTTAAACGCGCAAAAAGGACGGAACAGATCAGAACTAGCGAATAGGAGTTCTAATCGCCATTATTATAGGCGATTAGCTCCTAATCGCCTGAACTATAGGCGAGTAGGAGCTCTACTCGCCACTTTACTAGCGATTACAGCTCTATTCCCCACTTTACTAGTGATTACAACTCTATTCCCCACTTTACTAGTGATTACGACCCTATTCCCCATTTTACTAGTGATTACAATTCTATTCACCACTTTACTAGTGATTACAATTCTATTCACTAGTTTGACTCTCCTAATCACTAGTTGACTTTTCCTAATCACATGTTTGCTTCCTAATCGCGTGTACAGCTGCTATATGTATATTTTAACATCCCGAAACACGGATTGACGCCTAGGAACATGTTAGGAACCCCGTGACATGTCCAATGACTTGGTAACATGTGTTCGGACTTAGTTATACGTTAATTGACTGATATGTTAGATTAGGTGAACTCTTGCGCGCATTAAGTGTTTAATTGCATATGTTGCATGATATCTTGCTTTCGGCTAACACGTGGGATGTCGGGTCACCAATGGGATGTCGGGTCTTGTCTGGTGTGGTCGGTTAAACATTTAAACATCATTTCATATGTACACGGTTATGGTCTGGACTGTTAGGGACTAATCAACCTACGGGTTGTTAGTCTAACACCTTATACACTCGTTATGATAGGTCACCGGTATTTGGTGCCGTCTATTGAGCAGGTTTACTTGTCTTAGTGTGGGAAGCAGCATCAGGTGAGTTTCACGGCCCCACTTTACGTTTTTACATTTCGGGGGAGACACATGCTTATACATATTTTATAAATTATCATGTTATAGTAGTGTTAAATTCATTTATGCTATACGATACGTAAAGTCCCGGGGAAACCATGAATATGCTGGATAGCATAACGGGGGAAATGTGGATAGATCTATTGGGACTGAAAGACCCCACCCATCGGCTGGGAGCCGGGTGGGTGCATATTTTCTCGGTCATAACGCTACCGGGGAATGGTAGTGCATAATCGTTTCGGGCAAAATCATATATCATTGTCTGTAATGGTTTCCGGTCGTAGTAGTATTACTCATGCGTCTAGCTAACGCTATCATTTCTAACATAGTGATAACATGATGGCTTTTATTACTTAAACGTTTAACATAAAACCTGTGAACTCACCGGCATTATTTGCTAACGTTTTTAGCATGTTTGTCTCAGGTCGTTGAGGTAGCAGCTTATCATAGGCGCACGGAGTCTCACGGCGTCTAGGATTCATATGCATCTTACTTTGCTTTTCAGACTTATGTACTTTTGTATTTTGGGTTTGTAATAAAGTTTACGCTTCCGTCGCGATGGATTATTTATGAAAACTTGTTGGTTTGTTTGTGTCATTTTTATGTATCATATAGTGTCGTTTATTGTGACCGTTGACTTGGATCCTGGTTTGTCACGCGCCTCGTGGTAAAACCCTGCACGTGGAATTTGAGGGTGTGACAGATTGGTATCAGAGCCAATGGTTATAGTGAACTAGGACTGCATGTTGAGTCAAGTCTATAGCCGAGTCGCACACACTAGACGGTCACATTCATATAAGTCATGTCATATGGGGGATTTGCCGAGGTGTTAGTATTACATTCGTTATTATCATTTATGCTTACATCATCTATCTATTATTCTTATTTCTTATTCTATCCTTCATCTTCGTACTGAAGACGAAGAGGCTTACTATCCTTGCACGATGGTGGCGTACATTGGAGTGGCTTCGGCACCCTTCGGAGATTTGTCCAAGATTCGGACATCTCCCCTTTCTATACTCCAATGGACACACTTGCTCGCACACATCATCGCGCACTTGTACTTGTTGTTCTACATCTTGGGTGTTGTATCACCTAGGAGTTCTTATCTATTCTAGGATGTGGGTGCCTTGTGGTTTGAAAGTCAAGCTAGGAGCATGCCTCGGGGACTATGTAGAGCGACTTATCATTTCGGGTGCACACGAAATAATAAGTTGAAATGCATGGAAATCCTGGTGGACTTTATGTTTGATCTGATGATCATGATGGAATCCAATTCTCTGGTTGACCTTGTTACTTATGATTTCTTGTTATCTACTCTGGAATCTGATGTCTTGTCTTTGACCTTGACAGAAGATGGCAGGACGTCGTGGTGGTCGCGTTGGTGGCCGGAATGGCGGTGGACGTAATGGGGGTCGTGGTAACATCAACATGACCCAGGAGCAGCTGAATAATCTGATCCAGGAGCACGTGGCAGCTGCTATTGCTGCGCAGCAGGCCACCCAGCAGGGCCATGGTGGTAATTTAATTACCCCTACCCTTATTCCTTATTTTTTGTCGTGTGATGTTCGTTTTCTGACCCGTGTTGCTTGTTGTAACAGGGGGTGCTTTTCATCCTCCACCTCCTCCAGTCCACTGTACTTACAAGATGTTCCAGGACTATAAGCCCCATAACTTCAGTGGGACTGAGGGAGCTGTGGGACTACCTCGTTGGTTAGAGAAGGTCGAGTCTGCTTTCTCCATGTGTAACTGCCCAGAGGAGTATCATGTGAAGTATGCTTCAGGGACATTCGAGGGACGTGCCTTGACTTGGTGGAAATCGACGGTGCAGACTATTGGTTTACTGGAGGCCCATGCGTTGCCATGGACCGAGTTTGTGTTTGATTTGAAGAGGGGGTATTGCCCCAGGGATGAGATCAAGAGTTTGGAGCATGAGTTGTGGAATCATCAGATTGTGGGATCTGAGGTCGAGGAGTATACCACTTGTTATCATGAGTTGGCACTTTTGTGCCCGGATTCTGTGACTCCTGAGTATAAGGTTATTGAGTTCTACATTAGTGGGTTGGTGCCTGAGGTTCGCGGGTTGGTGACCGCGAATGATGCTACTACACTTCGGGATACCATTCGGTTGGCTCATAGGCTGACTAAGCAGAAGGTTCAGGAGGGTGTTTTGCCTCCTAAGGGTACGGTGGTGAAGACCGCTAATGGCAACAAGAGGAAATGGGAGAGCGCGGGTAAGGGTACAGTTCAGCCTCAGCAGCAGCAGCCGAGGAAATTGGAAGCTACGGGTGCATCTTTTGAGCAAAGGCAGAGTGCGTATACTGGGAGGCTGCCCAGGAGTGATCGTTGTGGGTACCATAATCTTGGGGATTGTAATTATTGTACCCGTTGTAAGAGGAACGGGCATCAGGCCCAGAGCTGTAGGGTGAATCATTAGGCTCAGCAACAGGTGGTTGCCCCTACTACTGCTACTACTACCACTGCTGCACCCAGGGGAAATCAGGGATGTTATCACTGTGGCGACACTAGGGACTTCAGGCGGGACTGTCCTAAAGTGAAGCAAGGCGAGGGTGGCGGTCGAACTACTCCGGCTCGTGCTTTTGTCATCGGTGCTAGGGAGAACCAGGAGGATCCTGATACTGTTACCGGTGAGTATTCTTTTCTTGATTCTCGTTATACTTGTATTCATTCTCATTCACATTGCTTGGCGATTTGTATTCATTGTGTGCATTCAGTTTTATATTTGATCATCGTTTTTCATTCATCGGTCTGATGTGGGTCCTTTAGAGATGCTACTTGGACGGTACCGGTGTATCATTTATACCGATCACAGTAGTCTCTGGTAGGCCTTCGATCAGGAGGATTCATTGTTTTGTATTCACTTTGGGGAGGGCGGTTCCCCGGCATAGAGTATCTGTTGCTATCAATCTTTGTTTGCTGTTATCCTTTCGTTTAAATTCTGGGAAACGTTACTTGGGTTAGGTCGACACTCATCACTGTCAGAGAATGAATCTCGAGGAGAGATTCCTTTCAACAGGGGGATGATGTGACGACCGGGAAATTTTTTTTCTTTTTATCGCTTCGTTCTCTTCGACTTCGGGAAATTTTCTGGACGAAATTCTTTCAACTGGGGGATGATGTGACACCCGACATATTCAGCATAATACTTTTCATACTTTACATACATACGTTTCATACTCTACATACATACGTTTCATACTTTGCATACATACGAGTCTACCTCAATGAAAACATTAAAAACAACTACTTAATATCATACTTGACCGGGTCGGTTGAGTCGTGTCGATGATTCGGGAATCATCGGTAGTCGTTACAATGGTCCGAGAGATCATTGGGTGTCGGCCCATAACCATGTGAACAAGGATCGGTGATTTGTAGAATCGCCGGGTTTATTGCACACACGCAAGTCTTGAGTCCCGGGAATTGGTGATCGGGTGGGAACATGTTAGTTATCGTGCATTCCATACTTATAATCATTATGCAACTTGTCGGTATGTGAAAACGTGTTTATATATGTTAAAATAGGGTTTAACGCGCCAAAAACACGCACATAGCTGCTATAGGCGATTAGGCCACATGGGGAAGCCTAATCGCCAGTAGAAATAGCGAATAGGAAGATGTTATGGGCGAATATAGGGCTATTCGCTAGTAGTACTAGCGAGTAGAGCCCTAATTGCCTTCAAGGTCCTCGTACTCGCCTAAACTGCAGGTGACGACTAAAAACGCCTATAAATACCACCCTTATGTTTCAAAACATCATTTGTGAAACCCTAATACACCCCAAAGCCACCCCACACCTTATCCAACCTCTGCAACACATTTTTGAGCAAGAAACCACATTTTCAAGCCTTACACCTAGTAATCTCACCATTTCAAGGTTTGTTCTTCATCCCAAACCTTTATAATGATATTGTTTTGATCCCTAAATGTCCAGACCTGATTTATAAACATTTGTGTCTTTTAAAACTCATTAAAATCAGTTTCAAAACAAACCTAAACATCTATACTTGTTATATGTGATGTATTAGTGCAAGATAGGATTTTTATCGTTTAAACATGATTATTCTTGTGTTATTATTATGTTTCTGATCTAAATAAGCTAATATGATGCTAACCTAGGAGTTTGAAGGTTCATAGATGTGTAATATTGATATTAGGCGTTTTGACCCGTTTGAGTGATTATGGTAGATTGATGATGATATGTTGTGTTTCGTTGATTGTTTGAGGTTAGGGTTTACCCTAGGATGATGCTAGAACAGTAGGATAATGTCGGATAACGTCATTATGTGATGAAATCTGAGTATTTGCTATGTAGGGTAAGTTTTACATGTTGATGCGATGCTTACATGCAAGTTATGCTATTTTGGGAAACCGCATGCATAAGGCACGGCTAGGGTGATGATAAATTAGTGGTTTTTGCTTGAAATAGTTGGGTTAATGTTTTGGGTTGGGTATTGGGTGTTTACACATGTTTCAGATCTGATTTGGAGGGTTAAACGCGCAAAAAGGACGGAACAGATAAGAACTAGCGAATAGGAGTTCTAATCGCCATTATTATAGGCGATTAGCTCCTAATCGCATGAACTATAGGCGAATAGGAGCTCTACTCGCCACTTTACTAGCGATTACAGCTCTATTCCCCACTTTACTAGCGATTACAGCTCTATTCCCCACTTTACTAGCGATTACAACTCTATTCCCCACTTTACTAGTGATTACAACCCTATTCCCCATTTTACTAGTGATTACAATTCTATTCACCACTTTACTAGTGATTACAATTCTATTCACAAGTTTGGCTCTCCTAATCACTAGTTGACTTTTCCGAACCACATGTTTGCTTCCTAATCGCGTGTACAGCTGCTATATGTATATTTTAACATCCCGAAACACGGATTGACGCCTAGGAACATGGTAGGAACCCCGTGACATGTCCAATGACTTGGTAACACGTGTTCGGACTTAGTTATACGTTAATTGACTGATATGTTAGATTAGGTGAACTCTTGCGTGCATTAAGTGTTTCATTGCATATGTTGCATGATATCTTGCTTTCGGCTAACACGTGGGATGTCGGGTCACCAATGGGATGTCGGGTCTTGTCTGGTGTGGTCGGTTAAACGTTTAAACATCATTTCATATGTACACGGTTATGGTCTGGACTGTTAGGGACTAATCAACCTACGGGTTGTTAGTCTAACACCTTATACGCTCGTCATGATAGGTCACCGGTATTTGGTGCCGTCTATTGAGCAGGTTTACTTGTCTTAGTGTGGGAAGCAGCATCAGGTGAGTTTCACGGTCCCACTTTACGTTTTTACATTTCATGGGAGACACATGCTTATACATATTTCATAAATTATCATGTTATACAAGTGTTAAATTCATTTGTGCTATACGATACGTAAAGTCCCGGGGAAACCATGAATATGCTGGATAGCATAACAGGGGAAATGTGGATAGATCAATTGGGACTGACAGACCCCACCCGTCGGCTGGGAGCCGGGCGGGTGCATATTGTCTCGGTCATAACGCTACCGGGGAATGGTAGTGCATAATCGTTTCGGGCAAAATCATATATCATTGTCTGTAATGGTTTCCGATCGTAGTAGTATTACTCATGCGTCTAGCTTACGCTATCATTTCTAACATAGTGATAACATGATGGCTTTTATTACAACTGCATATCGTACTAATACCCATAGTACGATATGCAGTTGTACATGGTCATTAGTAAAACCCTTTTCTCTTAGTTGGCCTTTAGTGAGACTTTATGGGTAATAGACCTATAGTTATTGGATCCATAAGCATATCATGAATGCATTCGATACAAAATTCCGATTTCGTCTATTTGTTCTTAACATAAGCGAACAACAATTTCTTATCGATCTCTAATGCAGCTCCTCTGAAACTGTTACTGTTTAAGAAATTAGGGCAGCTGACTTTATCACAGTAAGTCTTCAACTTAGTATTTATATAGAGTTAATAAGTTATGAGTCAACTGATAAATTTAGCAACAACATTTAATGACCATTATGTTGTGATCAGCAACACATTATGTCATGATGACTTAGGTTGTTGTTAACAGTTCCTTATGACTCCTCCATAAGATAGTTATGTCTGCTAACATTATGATATACCCCGAAATTGACATCACTTTAGGTTCTCACTTCTTCTTTATATTATAGTCTCTTGTTTCTTAAAGATATTGTAATGTTCCATTAGATGCTTTTCATCAATCTAGACAAGTCTAGTATCAAGAAATACGAACAATATCATAAACAAGCATAGACTTAAATTTACATAAGTCTTCTAATTAATGAAACATAAGGTGATAATCTCAAATTATCTTATTATCCTCTAAAAGAGAGCAATGTTGTATGTTACATACTTAAGGACCCGCTTAGAGTAAAATTTATGGGATGAAACTAATATCCCGTTGGGTCTATCTCGGTATATTTTGATTCCTATCACGTAAGAGGAATCCCCGATGTTTATCATGTCAAAATTATGCATGAACAATGCTTTGACTTAGGTAACATATACTTGTCAAGAGAAACATCATCTATGTAAGGATAAGTTTTCATTAGTTGCTCCCACTCATCTTGAGGTAGGTTCTTTAATCCACTTAGTTCTTGATGAAGAGTAATTTCATTATGATTCAAACACATTTTATGCTTGCATCAACCCATACATGGATCTTATTGACTTACAAACTAAGCGTTCTTAACCTTCAGTTTAAAACTTTCAGGTTGCTTAATGAACATGTAGGTCATTGTTATGGAAAGTTGTCTTAATGTCCATCTAATGTGGCTCTTAGTCATTATGATCTACTAAGACGGTAATGATCCTCAAAGAAATCTTTTGTAATACAGATAAGAAGATTCTTTGATAATCTAATCCCTCATTGAGTATAATCTTTTATAATCAATCTTATCTAACAACGTTCCCATTCGGATTTGGTTTAATTATGAATACCTTTAGGTTATTCAACCAAATCCCAAACGATATTCTAATTTATGGAATTAAATTTTGCTAATAATAGCTTTATTCCATTTAGAAGATTGATTGATACTAATGATTTAATTAGAAGAGGTAGGATCGGTAATCTTTCCAAACATCCATTTTGTATTAGTCAGGTAGGTTACATAATCATCAAAGTTAGTGGGCTTTTAGACCCAGATGACCTCCTGAGTTGAACATTGAGTTTATTATGATACAAACTTAACTTTGGTCAAGTGTTTTTATTTTCAGGTATATAAGAAGCAACATTAGTTTCTAAGTGTGTAAGAGTTGGCGCAGTAAGGTGTACAAGAGGAATAATCGAAGTTAAATTCGGAGTTAAACTTAATGAGTCTTGAATTTTAATGAGTCTCTCCCCCGCATCTTGTACTTCCGAAAAGCCATAATAAGGACTTGTACTGCTCCCACTTACCTTAGAGATCTTAATGAATTCAGCATGCTTAAGATCTAACATTTGGAAGATCCATAGATTTTAATAAAGAAAACAACCTAATGATGCTTATTGTCGTTTCTCTTAATGAGGATTACTTTAATAAGAAATCTAAGTTCGCCCATATTTAGGCATCCACAAAACTTTGTTAGGAGTACGTTAAATGCTAAGGAGACAAGTTGTGATAGAGTGTTGTCTAGTGCAAGAGGTGTAATTTGAGGATAGATCAAATTTTCGTTCCCCCCACCTCTGTAACTTTTGCAAGTCATAAGTAGGACATCTACTGCTCCTACTAATCATTTAGGTCACTTAGCATCTCCATATAATATGTTTTAATGATGCGTGTGAACGAGAATATTTCATATATTTTATATTTGATTTCCCTTATCGTCCAGATTTCTTAAGAAATTTTAAGGACATACTTAAAGGGAATCTTATTAAGTATATATGAATTGATTTCTTTAATACTTTTGGTCTGTAGGAAACTGAATAGATACAATTAGATATTTATCTAAGCTCCACTAATGTTAATTAGTTATGACTTATGATGGAAACCCATTTATTCCTTTCGCCATTTAATGTTTAGGGCGTTTAACGCATGCTTTAAAGTCATTGAGAATGAGATTTGATAGCTAAGCATCCTTTAGTGACATGGTCATAATTTCTAATGAAATTTTGGTCTTAGTGGATGAATTACATGGGTCTCATTTTCCTTTGTTAAATTCTCATTTTCATGATAACAAAGTTGTGAAAACGTTATTGGATCATCTTGTTTTATTTCATAAGGTTTCTATTCAGATAATGACAATAAACAATATAAGAGTTTAACTTAATAGTGTAACACCCCAACCGATGGCGGAAACATCGGGATGTCACGTATTGATGATTGTTCAGTAGCTCATGGTAAATAATAAATTTCATTATATGATTTAGACAAATTACATACAATTGTTCTACAAGAATTCGTACATCAAATTGAATAAAACTATGCACACATCTTCAAGCATTAATTCAAATCTTCAAGCAAGTAGAACCTGAAACATGTTAAGTTGAAAATATTTTGGGTCAACAAAAGTTGGTGAGAATTACATAGGTTTTGATAATCGAATAAAATTGTTGTGCAATTCATGTGTCATGGCAATCTAGTGCATATGTGAAAACATACTAGAAGTAAATCGAGTGCATAATCAACCCTTGTGACTGTTGTATTGTGGTACATCCCATACGCTCATGGTTCACTCGTTTATATTGCAGTAACAAACACCCATGCTACCTTTGTAGGAGGCACGTATCCGGGTGGGATTGTCAGTCCAATAGATCTATCAATGTATACCGTCGGCTGATAAATGTTTATGCTAGAATTGTGCTTACTCTAGTCATGTTCAAGACATAATGCAACATAGATAAACACATAGACACATTGATGATTGAATTGCATAAATAATGTTGTAACATGTTTCACCCTAAAAAATGGTGATAAATAGAAAAAGGGCTATGTAAAACTCACCTTAGCAAAATGCTATATCTGTTGAAAAATTGAATAGTGGTGTTGCCCAAATGTGTCAAGTATCACCCTATAATAAGGTAATAAATATGTCTAAGTCTATCTAGTCTACAAATGTATAAGTTCTAAGGCTTCGAATTTGGGGATAAATGCTCATTTGATTAATATTAAAAATGTTTGATAATTGAGAGAATAAATAAACAAAATCTTTTTATAAGATTTGAATTTAAGATGGTCATAATAATGTGTTTAAAGTATAAAAATAATTTTTATAAAATTATTTTCTTTAAAATAGATTATTTAATCTATTTATTACAAATTGTCAAAATTTAACTTTAATATTTAAAAATACTAAAATTAAAGAATTATCAGTTTAAAATTATATTTCTGTTCTAAATATTCAGAAATAATTTGTATAAAATTTTGGTGCAAAAATATTAAAAATTGAATTTATTATGATTTAATTATGATTAAAACTAACAAAAATTGATTAAAAATATTAAATAAATGATTTTTCAGAATTAAAAATCATTTCAAAAATTTTATCATTATATAAACTCAGAATAATTTTTGTGGAAATTTATCAAATTGTTTTGATATTTTAATGGAATTTTATAAATATAATAGAATAAAATTGATTTAATTATTATATATATTAAATAAATAAATTTTTGAAAACTAAAAATTGTGAATGAAACTTTTTCATCAGATTTACTTAAAATAATTTTTGTAGAATTAATAAAAGAGTTTTAATAATTTAAAACGAATTTATAAAATTATAAGTATTATATATAATTATTTGGATTTGTTTGCAAAAAAAAAAAAGAAATGAAGCAAAAAGAATGTGCCACAGCCGGGACTCGAACCCGCATGGCTTGGTTTGTGGGCACCAGACACAACCACTTGGTCCAGACTAGTGGTTGTGTTAGTTCCTGTTTTATTTAAAATAAATATAATACGCAAAATCGTGATTATCCCCAAATAAACCTACGAGCCCTAATTTTTCCAATCGTTCAATTCACACATCAGTAACCCAATTAACCTTAGGGCTATTGATGTGTGGATGCCGAAGATCAAAACCCATCAAAAACATTACACTTACAATGCTGTATCGTGCACGATTGGACAGTCAACTCTCAAAGTCAAATCGTGAACAAAATTCCAAGAACAGGGATTAATTGAGAGAAATTAGAGATTGAGAAAGAGTGAATGGCGAGTTGTGAAGGTCCAGGAATGATCAATTTATAGTGTAAAGGTCTAGGTGTTCGAATTGGCAAGTGTTGACTATGTAATGAATGTGGGACGCGTATTTGATCGATATAGTATCAATTGGTTGTCAATTATCGTGTGTCTGAGTCATAATAGGCCGATAATTGTGTCATGATGCCAATTATAGATCAATCACAAGTTATGTTTGATGATTTGGTAAGTCCCGTCTTCACAGTTGACTTTCTAAGTCAACTGTGAGAGTTTTGAAGCTAGTGATATAATTAAAATGGTCCGGGTTTGAAACAGATATGATAGCTAGATCAGTTGGTTAAGTTGTTGTGTGTATGATGAACCGGCTGAGGACTCGGGTTCGAACCCCGGCCTCAGCAAATAATTTTTAACAATTATTTTTAATATATATTGATATATATATATATATATATATATATATATATTATGAATATTTAGGGTTTCAAAATGCCACAAAAATAAATAAGTGCAAACAATATTAATAAAACTTGTCGTTTTTATCCAGAATATACGTAACGTACTATTATTAACGCGAAATGTTACAGTCTCCCCTACTTTTAGGAACTTTGTCCCGAAGTTAAAAGAGAAAATACCAGGTTTACAATAGGTCAACTACCGGAAACCTTGATAAAATTTCACACTACCTAAACGTACCTGTAAATTCATGATTACGTTCCGGACCGTAATTACCAATTTACCTTACATTAGGGTTTTGCGTCCTTTTATGACTTTACCGATTGTTGAGCAGGTTCGATAGTCTCCACCAGTCGTTGAGCAGGTGGTAGGGCCTCTCCCGACTGTTGGAAAGACATGATGACCTCTACCAATCGTTAAGTAGGTTGTTTGGTAGTCAACTAATTGTTGTACAAGTAAGCAAGTATGATTATAGATAAAGCAATTAGTTCACATTCAAACAAGCATGCACTCAGATGTTATGATAATACTTGAATTTATTACTTGAATCAAAAAGTGTCAATACATAGAATTAAAAAGTAGACTTTATTCAAATGGTGGGGTTTGCTGTTAAGTAGCTGGAGGGTCTCTAGCGGGGTTATTTGGAGCATCAAGAGCGTTTGTAGCAGGGATTCGACAAGCATCCGCAAGATGCCCATACCTTTGACAATTGGTGCACTGTCGGCAGGGAACTTGGGTTGGGTGGTAATACTGGCAGGTATCACACTTAGGTTTGTTCCCATTGTATCGTTTCTTGTTGGGTGGAACAGTGGTTTCTATTGAAAAATTCCTGACCTTGCACTTCCAGTTGGTTGAGGCCTCAGTTTTGATATCAATGGCAGGTTGGGGAGTATCCTTTGCAACAGTTTTCTTTTCCCCTTTCCAAGTCAGGATTCCCGCATTCACATGGTTATTTGTTAGGGTGGCAGCCAAACGCTTTGCTTCCTCCAAAGTAGCAGGGTTCGTTCCCCACACCGTGTCTTGAATCTGCATCGGTAAGCCACCAATGTATTTTTCGATTGCAATGGGCAAGGGGGTGACCTTGTGGGGTAGCAGTAGGCTAAGTTCGTGAAAACGAGTATTGTAAGCAAGGTTTTCTCCACTATCTTGAGCAAGATCATGAAACTCATCTTCCAGCTTCTTGATTTCATTACGAGGGCAGAACTCTGCCTTCATAATGTCTTTAGCTTGATCCCAAGTTAAGGCCAGTGCAGCTTCAGCTCCACGGGTGCGCTTTTCCTCATTCCACCATGTGAGTGCTCGTTTGTGAAGAACACTCATGGCATAACGGACTTTAAAATTGTCGGGACACTCACTGTTAATGAAGGTATTTTCAATACCCTCAAACCATTGTAGGAGTCCTGTAGCTCCTTCTTCTCCACTGAACTTTGGGGGATTACAAGAATTAAAGTGCTTGAGAGTGCAGGCTGGAAGACCATTCCCATTCCCGTTGTGGTTTCCATTTCTATTCCCGTTGCCGTTGCCGTTGCCGTTCCCGTTCAACTGGATGACTTGAGCTAGTAAGTTGGGATCCAGAGTTGCGATTTGCTGCGCCATTTGTTGAGAAATGATTGCAGCCAGTTGAGCATCGACACTATTGTTGTTGTTGTTGTTGTGGTTAGTGTCGTGGTTATGGTTGTGATTGCTACTTCTTTCATCATGATTGTCACCACTGTTAAGACGAGCGCTGCGACGTGGAGGCATGATCTGTAAGAGACACAGTGAAATGAATGAGGTTATATAAGGAATGTAATCATTTATTCATTAAAACGAATAAACGAAAACGTTGACTTATCAAAGATTCTAGATTTTAATAACATATGAAGACATGCTTTAGCCTATAAGTGAACACTCATCCCGAGAATTCCCAGGTAGGCATCTGGGTCCCTCGTCTGATTGGGATATATGCGCACTGCTAGCCTAGACAGAAGACTCAGAATACAGGCGTTCACCCTTACAGATTGCACGTGTTCGTTATTAAAATCTAGAACTTCGACGAGATCTCAAGGTGGTTCAGGTTAGACCTGAGGATTTTGTCTTATTAGTCTGAGTGTAGATCCAGTGATGAAGAGCATCTTTCTTGTAAGGATGAAAGTAAGGATAAGAAGTAGGAGGGAGATAGAGAATAGCAAGTAAAAGAAGCAAGTACTGGTTAAATCCTATGGTTATAGACTAGATTATTTTTCTAATAACCTAATTCCCTATAACCATGGCTCTGATACCAATCTGTAACACCCCAACCGATGGCGGAAACATCGGGATGTCACGTATTGATGATTGTTCAGTAGCTCATGGTAAATAATAAATTTCATTATATGATTTAGATAAATTACATACAATTGTTCTACAAGAATTCGTACATCAAATTGAATAAAACTATGCACACATCTTCAAGCATTAATTCAAATCTTCAAGCAAGTAGAACCTGAAACATGTTAAGTTGAAAATATTTTGGGTCAACAAAAGTTGGTGAGAATTACATAGGTTTTGATAATCGAATAAAATTGTTGTGCAATTCATGTGTCATGGCAATCTAGTCCATATGTGAAAACATACTAGAAGTAAATCGAGTGCATAATCAACCCTTGTGACTGTTGTATTGTGGTACATCCCATACGCTCATGGTTCACTCGTTTATATTGCAGTAACAAACACCCATGCTACCTTTGTAGGAGGCACGTATCCGGGTGGGATTGTCAGTCCAATAGATCTATCAATGTATACCGTCGGCTGATAAATGTTTATGCTAGAATTGTGCTTACTCTAGTCATGTTCAAGACATAATGCAACATAGATAAACACATAGACACATTGATGATTGAATTGCATAAATAATGTTGTAACATGTTTCACCCCAAAAAATGGTGATAAAGAGAAAAGGGGCTATGTAAAACTCACCTTAGCAAAATGTTATATCTGTTGAAAAATTGAATAGTGGTGTTGCCCAAATGTGTCAAGTATCACCCTATAATAAGGTAATAAATATGTCTAAGTCTATCTAGTCTACAAATGTATAAGTTCTAGGGCTTCGAATTTGGGGATAAATGCTCATTTGATTAATATTAAAAATGTTTGATAATTGAGAGAATAAATAAACAAAATCTTTTTATAAGATTTGAATTTAAGATGGTCACAATAATGTGTTTAAAGTATAAAAATAATTTTTATAAAATTATTTTCTTTAAAATAGATTATTTAATCTATTTATTACAAATTGTCAAAATTTAACTTTAATATTTAACAATACTAAAATTAAAGAATTATCAGTTTAAAAATTATATTTCTGTTCTAAATATTCAGAAATAATTTGTATAAAATTTTGGTGCAAAAATATTAAAAATTGAATTTATTATGATTTAATTATGATTAAAACTAACAAAAATTGATTAAAAATATTAAATAAATGATTTTTCAGAATTAAAAATCATTTCAAAAATTTTATCATTATATAAACTCAGAATAATTTTTGTGGAAATTTATAAAATTGTTTTGATATTTTAATGGAATTTTATAAATATAATAGAATAAAATTGATTTAATTATTATATATATTAAATAAATAAATTTTTGAAAACTAAAAATTGTGAATGAAACTTTTTCGTCAGATTTACTTAAAATAATTTTTGTAGAATTAATAAAAGAGTTTTAATAATTTAAAACGAATTTATAAAATTATAAGTATTATATATAATTATTTGGATTTGTTTGCAAAAAAAAAAAAAAGAAATGAAGCAAAAAGAATGTGCCACAGCCGGGACTCGAACCCGCGTGGCTTGGTTTGTGGGCACCAGACACAACCACTTGGTCCAGACCAGTGGTTGTGTTAGTTCCTGTTTTATTTAAAATAAATATAATACGCAAAATCGTGATTATCCCCAAATAAACCTACGAGCCCTAATTTTTCCAATCGTTCAATTCACACAACAATAACCCAATTAACCTTAGGGCTATTGATGTGTGGATGCCGAAGATCAAAACCCATCAAAAACATTACACTTACAATGCTGTATCGTGCACGATTGGACAGTCAACTCTCGAAGTCAAATCGTGAACAAAATTCCAAGAACAGGGATTAATTGAGAGAAATTAGAGATTGAGAAAGAGTGAATGGCGAGTTGTGAAGGTCCAGGAATGATCAATTTATAGTGTAAAGGTCTAGGTGTTCGAATTGGCAAGTGTTGACTATGTAATGAATGTGGGACGCGTATTTGATCGATATAGTATCAATTGGTTGTCAATTATCGTGTGTCTGAGTCATAATAGGCCGATAATTGTGTCATGATGCCAATTATAGATCAATCACAAGTTATGTTTGATGATTTGGTAAGTCCCGTCTTCACAGTTGACTTTCTAAGTCAACTGTGAGAGTTTTGAAGCTAGTGATATAATTAAAATGGTCCGGGTTTGAAACAGATATGATAGCTAGATCAGTTGGTTAAGTTGTTGTGTGTATGATGAACCGGCTGAGGACTCGGGTTCGAACCCCGGCCTCAGCAAATAATTTTTAACAATTATTTTTAATATATATTTGATATATTTATATATATATATATATATTATATTATGAATATTTAGTGTTTCAAAATGCCACAAAAATAAATAAGTGCAAACAATATTAATAAAACTTGTCGTTTTTATCCAGATTATACGTAACGTACTATTATTAACGCGAAATGTTACAAAGAGTGGCTTTGGTTTGGTCGTTAGAACCTTGTAACTATCAAAAAAATTGTAGCTTTTAGTATTGATACTAAATTATGAGTTATCTCAAGAATATCGTAAGGTATCATAAAGCTTCAACACTAAGATCAGTTATTAATGGTTAATAGACCCTTAATTTAGCCACCAACTCTCATCTTAAGTATTTGTTAAATTATAGTAAGGAAACGTATAAAACTAGACTCAGCCATCATGTGTTAATTGGAATTCATTAGCATTTGTGGAGTTATATATCCTTAATTAGGCACTGCATATCTTAGCCAGCCATTCTCCTTTCTTATGGGTAATCTTTTTGCTTATGCCTATGCTTAATGACATAGTTTTGCTTAGTAAGACTTTCCCTTTGGAGAGAGTTATAGTTGAAAGTAGTACTTGTATCTTGTTTCCAGACCTTATAATTATCATCTCTATGGTAATTATTCTTCCTCTTTTAGGTTTAATGGTAGTAAGGTGAATAACATCAAGTTTTCTAGTTTAATGCGTTCTTTTTCCTGTATGTAATATGCTATCAACCCACTCATTTTACTTTGATATTTCTAAGTGTTATTAGTTGATTCATAATGCATCTAATCGTACTGATGGAAAAGTTATTATACACTAGAAATTTATTGATTTTCATGTGTAACCCTTAGCTTTATGGGTCATGTTATTCAATATTAAGATGTATTCACAGATCCCATTTAACCATAGAGTTAGACTTATTTATTTCATGCTTCTTAAGAATTCGTTATATTGTTTCATTCCATAGATAATACATTAGTCTTAGGAATTTCAGAATCATTAATAGCTCACCTGATAGGAATCATCAAAAGGAGTTCTTAATTACCATAAGAGACATTTTTATTCCACTTATTATGCTCATGTGTTATTCTTATCAGATAGAGCGTAGGAATGTCATGTCTTAAGAGGTAACATAATAAGAACAAAATTTAAGAAAACTCTTCTTAGTTTTGATAATTAGATTGGATTACTTAGTTGAGATAGTAATTTATAGAAGACTGTGAGATTAGTTTCGAGTTATGGGTATTGATGTAAGGCAGACTTAGATTATGATCATTATATTAACGAAGGATCATTAATCATGAGGATCAATTTTGTAATGAAGACGTCATAATATCATAACACCAACATAAGCTACTTAAATAACATGCTCTAGCTTTGGCTATACGCTGTTCATTTAAGTATTAAATTGCCGATAGTGAATGTAGCCCATCACCTTTGGGCAGAAGTGAGACATTCAAAGTTCTAATGCAATATGCTCAGTTCACCAACATAATTTGTTACACATCACCTTTGGGCAGAACTGAAACCTTATGGCACTTATGTGAACGAGCTACAATGCTTAACGAGATCTTTATAACCACCTAATGTGACACATCACCTTTGGGCAGAAGTGACACCTCAAATGTTATTGCAAGTTAAGCAAGGTTTAAGTAATGTTTTGATAAAACTGATACGATATGTTTTGTCAAAACCTTTAAAAAATTAAATGAGATATCTCAGGAGAAAATAATGGGTTTCGAAAAATAATGTTTTACGAATATCATGAGGTTCTCAAAACTTTAGAATGTTCTAAAAAATAATGGTTCTTGAAATATTTAAGTGTTCTCGGAATAATTATTCGTAAGATACCTGAGAACAAGTTAGATTCGTGAACCTGATTTGAACCTAAACTGAGAACTAATTTATTCAGTAAAACCTGATGACCCGGAAATGACCTTTTAAGTTCGAAAACCCTCTCATGGGTTCGAAAACACACTAATGCTCGGAAACAACCCTCTAGTCGGAAACGGTTATAAGGGTCAGACACTTAGATTCGGAAACCGTTTTATGAGGTCGAACACAGTTATAAGGGTCGGACACTCCAATGTTTCTTTGTGAACAAGTTTCTTGACGAGCTATTTTTGGAACCAAATTTATCTCTAATTTTATTAAGATTCTTTTAACTCGGAAACAAGTTATGGGTTAGGAAACCCTTATTTGTTTATTAATCCAGAAATCTTATCATTAAATTTTAAAATTTGATTAGTAAAACTATGGATTATCATTAAAGTTGTTTCCTTATTTTAAAGGATAATCATAAAGTTGTTACATCCCTTATTTTAGGAAACAACAAATCAATCCTAAAACTAACCAAAACATAAGGAATTTTCGGTTTCTCTAATGAAGTTCTTGAAGAACATCAACCAAAAAAATTAGCTTAAACATCAAAAACATAATATATTATCTAGAATCGAAATCTGATAACATTAAAACTTATTACAGGTTTCAAAAAAATAATCATAAACCATGAACTCGGTTAAAATAGAAAATTATTAACCAAGAATTTTTAATTATTAACCGAAAATTATAGGAGCCCATAAACACTATTATCAGGTTTTAACATAATTTTTTTCCGATTTTAGTTCCAGATCTTAATGGAAAACAATCAAAACTGATTGAGCAACATTGCTCTGATACCACATGTTGATCAGTTTTGATTGTATGTAATGAAAAACATAATAATAATACTAATACCTAATAGATCCATGAGACCTTCTACTGATGTCGCAAGAGACTTGAGGTTGATATGCTTGTTAGTGGATTCGGGTTCCCTTTAGGGTATGCAGTTCTGATGGTTTATGTGTTCTTAAGTTATGAACACATTGAGAGAGAGAGAGAGAGAGAGAGAGAGAGAGAGAGAGAGAGAGAGAGAGAGATAGGGGACTGCTAATGGTGTTATGTTGTTATGATTGTGTGTCAACCCTAATCTCATAATAACCTCTCTATTTATACATACCCAGGGGACACCCTAATAAGGCCCATCTAATGATAGTCCGCCCATCAAAGACTTATCTGTTATTGGGCTTAGGATAATATTAATAATTGATCATCATAATATAAATGATTATAATTGCTATCGATAAATATACAAACGTTACGTATATTTATTCCAACATTGGATTCATTGTATTTCAGTTTAGATTGTTAGTTTGAATCATTGTATCTTGTATCTCTTTTCAATGTAATAAATTACTTAATCAATGTATCAATATTTACACTTTAGTACCATGAGCTATTGAACAATCGTCACTATGTGACACCTCGATGTTTCCGCCATCGGTTAGGTGATGAGCCGGTCGTCACGGTTCATACAAAACCTAATTAACCTAGGTAGATAGGATAAGTAGGGTATCAATCCAAGGAGCGTGTGGTTAGTGGATATTGTTTAGTTGATTAAATGTATTACTTAGGAAGATTTCTAGAGAACTTACAAGGTTTGAACTAGGATCATTTAAGAATTTGATTGAAAGGGTTTTGTTGAAAACTTGAATTGAAATAATAGGAATGAAAAATAAGGTAGTTTGCAAATACTTTAATAAAAAGGATCACACCTAGGGTTCCACAATTGAACTCTAAGGTTTCACAAATGGGTCAAACAAATGTAGTGCAATTGGTGTTAACGGGGTGATTGTTCAATAGGCATAGGTGTCAAGTTTCATCAACATCAAAGATGGACTAAACTACACTTCATTACCTAGAACATACAACCCTATGTTTGATTAGAGAAAGAAAACATGTTCATGACACTAGAAATTGGCACAAGATCAATTAACTAAAATGATTTCAACATAAGATTAATCGCAATCTAATACAATTAATTCAAACACACAATCACACAATTAAAAGTTTAAAGAAATACCCAAATGTTAAACTTTAAAACTTCAATTGTTTACTTCCTAGGTATGATACAAAAGATTTAGCCTAACATGGCCATGATGTTCTTCATTAATTTGTGTTCTTGAATCTTCAACATTTCTTCTTCAAAAGGTAATGGAAAGAATGGATATAGTAATGATAAAGAAGATGACCCCCTATGATGAACCCCATCTCAAGTATATCAAGTCCCTCCAAAAATCTCTAATCAAAAACTCATCAAAGCAATTAAAAATTGCATTAAATTCTGTGTTGACCAAGTCTTATCATATGGCACCGTCAGAGACGACAAGACTGCCGTCAGGTACAGCGATGACGTCAGAGACAGTATGTTTGCCGTTAGAGACGGCCAGAACCTTCATTGTACTTTTCATGGCCTTTTTTCTCCCAATGCTTCTCAACTTCAATCTTTTGCTCTAACATTGTGTAAACTTCACTCAATAAGCGCTTTTAACCTGAAACATCAAATCAAATCAAAGTTCTATATTCTGTTTCAAATAATCATGTAAAAGCACCATTTTAGATTCGATAGAGGCGGGATTTTCAACCACCCATCACATCCCTACACATATCTTTTGCTTGTCCTCAAGCAAATTCAATTCACACTTTCACATTCATCAAACATGAGGTAGCTTACCATCCTTAAACATTGCAAGTTAAGGTCCTAAGTCATACCCAACTCATTCTATCCACACGCTTTAGAACGTCATGATATACTTAGGATTTTTATGTTCAAACCAAGTGTTTCCCCAAAATTAGATCTCCTTCAATAGTCAATTTTCCAGCACACACATCCCTCACAATTTTCTCTCAACTCGGTTTAAATTGACTAGTATTAATGTACTAGTATATATGTATGTGAACACTCTTAGCCAAATGTGACCCATGTTAGCATAAGTTTGCATCTCAATCACCCTCCACCAAATTGCACAAAGTCATTACACAAGTCAAAAGGTCTTTTCAAAGGGTTGTAACGAGGGTTGGTGAAAGGTATGGAATGGGAATTTGAAAGTGACTAAGGTAACGAAAGTTTGATTTTTTATTACTTTACTCTCAACCTATGTACAATCTAATCTAATAACTACAAGGCGATATTGTGTCATTTATTTTCTCAAAGACAATACATGCTTTTCATGTTTCTCTTCTTTTCATAACTTTTTCATTTTTTTTTTTGCACATAAGATTTTTTCAATAACAAACAAACTAGCTCAACTATAAGGCAATGATGCACCTTTTTATTCAATGACTAACTTGAGCATCTTTTTTTTACGGCAACATTGCTAACTATTTACAATACAAGAACATCCTAAAATTGAACTTTCATTACTCGGGTTTTAAAAACAAAAAGGTTTAATGGGTCAAATGGGTTAATTCAGGTGTTTCAAAAGAAAGGTTTAGGCTCAAGATTGTTTAACTAAGGGAGGTTGTTTTTGGTTCAAGGATATAAAAGTGGTGTAAATATAAAAAGGCCAAACCTAATGCCTTAATCATTCTTGTGCATAAAATTAGCCAATGATCTCAAGCGTATCAAAAGATGCAAATTCTACCACATATGATCACATAGGCGCACTCAAATCCAAATGAACATAACATGCAAAGAAATGTAATAGTATGTGAAATGTAGCATGTTATGGTGGCTCAATTATTCACAATTGGAATTAGGTAGGGTATGTAACATATGTGTGGATCATCAACTTCATCAAGAGACTTACTTCCAAGTAAACACTCATACTTCTTTTTATAAAATTATAATCAAACATCTATCACGTGGGCTTTCTTGAGTTTAACCATGACAAAGGACCAAAATGGTTCACATATCCCTTGTAAGTTCCTGTTAATCGTGTTCTTTAAAATGCAATTTTGAGGACATTTTCGAAAAATTTTGAAAAATTTTAGCCATTTTCTCCCCCATCCCCACACTTTGAGGCTAACATTGTCCTAAATGTGTTGAATTTAAATGAAGGATTTCAGTTTTCAAAATTTTCCCTCCCCACACTTAAGTTCAACATTGTCCTCAATGTGAAGAAGGATTCGTTATGTTTTATGGGAATGTGATGACACCACAACCATAGATGTCCCCCCCCTTCCCCCCCCCCCCCAATGTAATCGAAATAGCAAACAAATTTACTAATTTCATACTACAAAGTAGACAAAGGAATCTGATGCACCTAGTCATTCTTGTTCTTTGAATATTCAATCTTCTTAATAATGCATCTTTCCTTTTCATCTTCCTCGGCTTATTCTTCCATTGTTAAACGCCTCTTTCTTAGGTTTGATGGGCTTTCTACCAAATTGAACTTAGATTTCTTCATTTGATACATCATGGATGTTGAGAACACAACTACATGATTGAAGAAATGATAATAATCGACCACGAACAGAAAAAACCCCGAAAATTCAAAAAAAATTGGTGACCAAGAGGTCCAAAATTCTTGAAATTCGTGCATAATCTTGTAAAAACAACCCAGGATTTGGATTCCTCTCGAAAAATTACACAAGATAGACCCCAAAATCGCTTGATTTGGTTAAGTTTTGAGCAATCTATGGTTGTGAGAAGTTAGGGTTCTTGAAGAGGATGGTTGTGAAGAAGATGGTAGGTTAAGGTTTTATGTTTTAAGGAGATTGATTCTTTTGTGCAGGAAAAAAAATTAGGAGTGTTTGGATGAGTTTTGGATTGGAGGGTGTTTGGTTATGGAATGAAGGTTGTAAAACAAAAAAGAAAAAGCCGGCCGTCTGCCATCCCGTCTGCCGCGGGTTTGGCCGTCCAGGGGAGTGCCGCCGTCGCTGATAGCTGGGCCGCTGTCTCTGACGGCAACTATTTTAAAAAGGGGCGTTTGGCAGCCGTCTGCCGCCCATTGTGGTGTTTGGATATGCAGCGCCGTCGCTGACGGCTGGGCCGCCGTCTCCAATGGTGGCTGGCTTTGTTTGGGTCGTCTGGTTGGCCGTCTGCCGCCAGATTGGGCGTCTGAGCTGTGTCGGCCGTCGCTGACGGCTGGACTGCCGTCTCTGACGGCGGCTGCTGTGCAATTTTTTTTTTTTGGTTGCCTCCCGAAAGCGCTAAGTTTTATGGGTCTTCAGCCGAACCACACTTGCTTTGTCTCTTATGGTGGTTTAAGTGAGCATTTTCCCACTGAGTTTCCAACATATGCTCGGTAGTTCACTTTCTGTTCCCCAATCTGTTCCTACTCCTTCCACTTGTTCATCAAATATATGCATGAAAGATTTCTCCCACATTTTCCTATCGAGTTTCCAACATACACCCGGTAGTCTACATGCCAAATCCACAATCGATTATCAATTATTGGCATGAGAATTTGGTGATTTTTGTTGCGAAGCCATTTTACAATAAATTGCCCAATATCCTCCCAACTCACCTTCATCGTCTTCATCTTTGAACCTTCATCCTCCACTTTGTTGGGTGCTATAATCAACACGGGGTGAGATTCATGAGGAACTTTCACCTCAGCCACCAGATCTTCATGAGATTCTAAGTCTTCAGTTGGGTTTAACCATTTAGAAAGACTTGCAGTATCTTCATCTATATGAGCATAAACCACAACACTACTAGCCAACTCATCATGCTCAAGTTTATGTTGGGCGATTTCCTTAGCTAGTTGGCGAACCTGCATTACCAAAACTTCATGAGCTTTGTCTCTCACTTCATTTCCCTGCTTCGTCTCTTTTATCAAATCTATGATAGCATCAAACTTGGAATCTCGTGAGTTTTGAAGTACTTCATATGCCAGTTGAGGATATTCATTGTGGTTCATATTGTATTCTTCTTGGTAACTTGAAAATGGCTCCTCTTTGGATTCATAACCTTCATAGCCCCAATTTGAATTATAATTGTGGTTGGCTTTTGGTTGGTAATTTTCTTAACGTGGCTTTGCCCTATAACCAGCCCTCAATTTTTCTTTCCAATACTTTGGATTACTCCAAAATACTGGGCAATCTTCACTTATGTGAATTTCCCCGCAACAAAAACAAGAATGATCTTCCGGTGGTGGAGGCGGTTTAGAGTGTGGATGGAATAATGTGTATTATACGGGTCATTGGTTGGGATATTGGTTGTTATTGGAGTTTTGAGGTGGGTTGTGATAATGGCCATGTTGTTGTGGGTTTTGTCGGTTTCGGTTTACCCGCTTAAATATTGGATTACTATAGCTCAATGCGGGTTGGTTTTCATAGTGACCATTTTGGTTTTGGTTTACCCGCTCAAATATTGGATTGCTATAGCTTAATACGGGTTGGTTTCGGTAAAGATTTCGACTATTAGGGTATCAGTTGTTATTGAGCTTTTGAGGTGGGTTGTAATAGTGGCCATGTTGTTGTGAGTATTTTTGGTTTCGGTTTTGATGTGGATATGGAGGAGTGTTGGCATAATTTCGGTTATTGGAAGTTGGTGGAAGAGGTGGTTGCCGGTTATTACCTCCTCGAAAGCTTGTTTGGGCTTTTCGTGTTGGTGGCCTTAGATGATTGTAGATGTCGTGTTTCTTGTATTCTTGATCTCTTTTGTGGAACACTAAACAATCTTGCAACAAATGCTCCTGGCTCCCACAACATTCACATGGATCGTCATCTACCCAATTCATAATGATCATGTCTTGCTAATTTCTAATTCTCTGAATTGTATACAAGTGGTGAGCTTCTCCCCGAATGTCGGGTACATATGCATTATCTGTCACCTGCACACTCAACAAACCACACGTAACAACGAACAAAAAGAAATAACAAAGACAAAAATTAAACAGTTAATCACAATGATCAACTAAAAACTAAACACTAACCGCACTAGCTCCCCGGCAACGGCGCCATTTGATGAGCCAGTCGTCACAGTTCATACAAAACCTAATTAACCTAGGTAGATAGAATAAGTAGGGTATCAATCCAAGGAGCGTGTGGTTAGTGGCTATTGTTTAGTTGATTAAACGTGTTACTTATGAAGATTGCTAGAGAACTTACAAGGTTTGTACTAGGATCATTTAAGAATTTGATTCAAAGGGTTTTAATGAAAACTTGAATTGAAATTATAGGAATGAAAAATAAGGTAGTTTGCAAATACTTTAATAAAAAGGATCACACATAGAGTTCCACAATTGAAGTCTAAGGTTTCACAAATGGGTCAAACAAATGTAGTGCAATTGGTGTTAACGGGGTGATTGTTTAATAGGCTTAGGTGTCAAGTTTCATCAACATCAAAGATGGACTAAATTACACTTCATTACCTAGAACATACAACCCTATGTTTGCATTAGCGCAAGAAAACATGTTCATGACACTAGAAATTGGCACAAGATCAATTAACTAAAATGAATTCAACATAAGATTAATTGCAATCTAATATAATTAATTCAAACACACAATCACACAATTAAAAGTTTAAAGAAATACCCAAATGTTAATCCTTAAAACTTCAATTGTTTACTTCCTAGGTATGATACAAAAAATTTAGCCTAACATGGCCATGATGTTCTTCATTAATTTGTGTTCTTGAATCTTCAACATTTCTTTTTCAAAAGGTAACGGAAAGAGTGGATGTAGTAATGATGAAGAAGATGACCCCCTATGATGAACCCCATCTCAAGTATATCAATGTCACACCCCAACCGATGGCGGAAACATCGAGGTGAGACTTGTGATAGATTGTTCAAAGACTTCATAACACTAGATTGTGACAATAGATTAAAATAGATTTCATTCGTATCTAAGATTCAACAAGTATACAATTTGTTCATGAGAAAAAAACATTAACTTAAACATAAATAAAAGAGTAAACTGCCATTTTCGTCCTTGAGGTTTGGCACTTTTTGCCAGTTTCATCCAAAATTTTTTTTTTCTCAACTGGCTCCACTAGTTTTCAAATTCTTGCTGGTTTCGTCCAAGTGCCTAACCCCGTTAGTCAATCTCAGTTAACTGAGGGGCAGTTTTGTCATTTTATTGTAGCCAAACACCTTTTATTCCTGTTATTAAACTTATCACCAAACACCCCTCTAGCTAGTTCCTACACCCGCATCCAAACATCCCCTAATCTGTCCCTCCTTTATCAACCAAACATCATCTCCCAGATCTAAACAACCATCAATAACCCAACCATTGATCAATTTCCCTAAAACTTTCTTTAACCATCAAAACCCCACCTTTATAAAAACCCAACCCATCCATCTCTGCCCTTTAATTCTACACACATCATATTGTTGATTTAAAGTCGGATAGCTCCAAGAAAGAAGATGATTCTGTATCTGCAAGTACCGAAGTGAGGAAAGAAGCCGTATCTGTGTCACAAAAGGTGCAGAAGAGAGAGAGACAGACGGAGGAGGAAGACGAAGGAGGAAGACGAAGACGACGGTGGTCGGCGGTGGACGTAAGGAGACAGACGGAGGAGGAAGACGAAGACGACGGAGGAGGAAGACGAAGAGAGAGAGACAGACGAAGACTGCTAGCAAGCTTATTCAAGCTAGGAAAGGCAAAGTGAAAGCTTTAGTTGGTGCTTTTGAAATGCTCTCTGCGAATGATTTTAAAGCCGGATGAAAAAAATTGGCTTCGCTTATTTCTTTTTTGAACTCGATGGAGTTACATACATGATGATCTTGCTATCTCTACATTAGTAAAGATCCGATCGTTGCCAAGATTCTAATGTTGTTTATAAACTAATCTTCAATTTCTGTTAAAGAGAGAGAGAGAGGAAAAAGAGAGAGGGGCTAGGAGAGAGATTAAAACATCTGTTATTATTATTATTATTATTATTATTATTATAATACAGATAATATTTGAATTGACAACTTTACCCCTCAGTTAACTGAGATTGATTAACGGAGTTAGGCACTTGGACGAAACCAGCAAGAATTTGAAAACTAGTGGAGCCAGTTGAGAAAAAAAAAAATTTTGGATGAAACTGGCAAAAAGTGCCAAACCTCAAGGACGAAAATGGCAGTTTACTCTAAATAAAATAAAGATTGTTTCGTTTGTTTCTAAGGCCGAATCCTAAGTGATATTTCTTGTATCGTCTCATCAAGCTTTTCCTGCAACATGTATAAAATATCCGTCAACACATAAAGTATTGGTGAGCATACTAGTTTTGGTTTACATACATAGTATTTTAGAATGGTTTACTCAAATCTCATACTATAGCATTGCACATACATATCATACAAAAGTCATAACTCAAACCCGCGAATACCACATCGTATAACTAACATATTCATGCTAGGCCGTTTAAATCATAACAATGACCCATAAAGGGGGCGGTGTGCTAGTCCTATAGCGCTATACATGTTAAGTGGGCTAATAATAGTTAATGATTTATGTCTAAGTATCTAAGAATCATAAGCATGGCAAGTAGCATATAAGTATGTTTAATAGATTGAGCATGTGTGTTTATGAAAGCATTAGTGTGTTTTGCATATGATACATGTTTACACCCCAAAAGTGATAAAGAGTAAAAGGGGACAAGTATGAACTCACCTAAAGTACATGAAAGAATAGCAAACAAGTCTGAAGCTGGATTCGTTGAATCTCTTGTATCCTATTACAAGTAAAGGATGTCTTAAATTCTAATGCAAATGAACTTATTTCGTTTCTTGGTTTTAAAGATAGCTTATTCAACTACCTAGACTCGTATAGAACTAATACGTGTCTTAAAGTGTGTGTAACTTAACGAACCGATGGTAACATGGTTTGGTTTATTGAAAATATGCGTATGTGTAAAGTTATTTAAAATATATACTTTAATATATTATTTTCTAGGTCGCGTCTTGAAGTAATTTTTTAAGACGCAGTTTGTATTAAGAAAATAATATTGGTATAACTTGACTCGAATGTTAACTTGTTTTGTAGGTTGGATAGTGTATATATTAGGTCTACATATATAAGTATATATATTTCTAGTATGATAAGGTAAGGTTTACTAATAAAATTTACTTGTAATACGTAGCTTTAATTGTACAAAATAATAGATTTGACCATCCGATATGTTTCTTATATTTTATAAAAATTTGGGCAGAGTCTCCTCTGTTTTAGTATAAAACCGGCAACGCAAGTCGTCTATTTTTACCTCAAAACTCAATGGTATTTCACAATACGCAACATTATTTAACTACGCTTTTAAACACGGCGATTGGTATAACTTGCTAAAACTATAATAAATATAAACTACACCGTTTGATAAGTATTATGTATAAATGTATAGTTTGGCGTTTGTCTATTATTACAACAATAAGTATAACTATAAGTAAGTACAATAAGTATAATTATAAGTTAGTCATTTCTTCGATTGTTCGAACTATTACAAAAAGAGCCGACCGAAAAACACGAGAGTACGATATACCTTCCCGACATAGACATGCACGCGAGACGAGCCTCCTGCTACGCGTCTTGATTTCTAAGTTGACCGTGACTGTTGACTAAGTTGACCCGAGCTGAACTTGGCCAAATCTGACCCGTTAGCTTGCGTCTCGACGACTCGATTCACTCGAACACCTTGACTCGAAAAGAAGACGAACCATGACCAACACCGAACAAACCATTCCTGCTCCGTAACAACCAGACCTGGTATCAATGAGCAGACGTAACCCATACGTTACCCAAATCAGTTCATGACTGGTTACACTGTTACAGTCGTCATCTCCATGAGTATCACCTGTCATGGCTCTACAACCAAACCGGAAACATCATCGAGACATCATGGTTGGTCCCCTGTACCCGTGACCAGAAACAGGGCCGAACCACATGGCCATCCCCAAAACGACTCGGGAACAAACACTACACCCGACCCGATACACAAATAACCAAGACCCAAATGATTTAATTGATAAACCCGAAAATAAAACCAAGAATCAAGACTCAAACCTGGAATTGTTTCTGGGACCAGACCACCACTCCATCTGCACAGCGCCCCACCACCATCGATTGTGGTGGTCGGCCGGTACTGATAATGTAGGGTAACGATGGTAAGTGGGTTGTTTATGGTGGTTTGGTGGTGCATAGGTAGATGCGTCGGTGTATGTGTGCTTGTGTGTGGGGGAGGGCAGGAAAGGAAGAAGGAGAGGGTAAGGGGGTGTGGGTGTTGTTTGTTGTTGCTGACCGGTGGTTCCTTCAGACCCCAAGTCCGGTGGTCGGATTAAAGAGAAGGAGAGAGGGAGGAGGAGGTAGGCGGTTCAGGTGGTGGTTGTGTTGTTGTAGCTGCTGCTCTTCAGGAAGAAAGAAAGGGGTTTGTGGGCTAGGGTTTTCTGTTTGTGAGAAATGAAGGAGAAGATGGAGATAAAGTGATTAAATAGTTAGGGTTTTAGTGTGTGGGTTATGTAACACCCCAACCGATGGTGGAAACATCAGGGTGCCACGTAGTGACGATTGCTCAATAGCACATGGTGACTAATAAATGTTTCAATAGAATATTTAAAATATTTACATACAAATCAAAGAAGTTCAAACAACAAAAACATGTTTAATTTGATCGAATCTAAGGCTTCAGCTCCTATGTGATCCATAAGCAAATGCTAAAATTTCTAAGCAACTGGATACCTGAAACATGTTAAGTTTGGAAAATGGAGGGGGTCAACTATAAATAGTTGGTGAGAATACATATGTTTTAAATAAAATAGTGATAAGAATTCATGTAGCAATTACTGTGGCAATAACTAAATAAAGATATTACGTGAACATGATCTACTGGTAGCTCAAGTCATTGTTTTGTACAATCAACCCTTGTGTCGACAGAGACCTAACTCGCAAGTTAGTTAAATTGTTACTATTTCGATCATCCCTGAATTTATGCGGGGGATGGGCTTGTCAGACCTATAGCGCTATAATCTACACAGGCGGCTTGATCAAAGTTAATGAATGTACTGAGGCGGACTATATATACCACAACCAGTTCACAAGTATATAAGTTTATAATATGATGCGAAATAGTAATTGCACAAGTTTCAAACATGTTTCCCCCAAAAACATTAAAAACAGTAAAAAGTGGGGATATGTAAACTCACCATAGCAATCAAATAAGTATCCACAATGCAACGGACATCGAGCAATATGATTCACAAGGAATCAACCTAGATGATACAAACAAAGTCTAAGTAACGAGTATCTTAAAAGTCTAAGATTTCCAGGTCGATCGATTAAGGTTTCCTAGTTTTATGGAAATAGATTTAAATAAAGTCTTTAAATAATTAAAGTAAAGTTTAGTTAAATATAAATAACAATATTTAAAATATTGTTATTTTTACATAAACTAAAAGCACAACTCATGAAAGTATGAAAAAGTACGTTCTATAATTATTTCCTATTTATTATGAATAAAGCAATTTATTTTATATAAAGGATTTGAATAAAATAATAGGATAAAATATATATAATTTTTTTCTCAAAAAAAAAAATTATATCTTTAATTCATTAGATTAGAAATAACTTTAGAAAAATTTTGGCTTTTGAATCATCAAAAACGGAGTTTTTATGACTTATTTATGAATAAACAAGGTTAATATTATTATAATTTATTAAATGACAAATAATTTATATAAAACAGTTTAGTTTCAAAAAGAAAATATTCTGATTGAATTGTTTATCAAAGGTCTCGAACTCAAGACCTTTGGTTTGAAAAGCCACGCACCAACCATCTGGTCTACCAGATCAGTTGCTCATTAATCTGGTCATAAGGTTTTTAAACATAACACATAGTGGACTCTATTTAATAAAAAAATACACTCGGTTCTGAAAGGGTTCGAACCTAGGTTGTTTACTTGCAATGGGAAGATAAAACCAGCTGGTCTAAGAGACCAGTTGGTTGTTGCATTAGATCTGTATATTTAAAAATCAATATTGTTGCTATCATCATCCCCAAAACCTATAAACCCTAACTATAAACACACTCGATTGACGTTATTTCAAATCTGTATTGGTCGAAAGAAGATATGGGTTTTGTTAATAGATCTTATTCGACTATATATATCGATTTAATTGAAAGGAAGTCTACAGATTAGGCTTGATTAGGACGCGATATAACGAACAGAGGACAAGGGTCAATCTGAATCGAATTGAAGGATGAATCCAGCAATTGTTGTGGGGTTATTAAAGGCGATGAGGATCTGTTGTGTGCTATGGGTTAAATTTTTCGATTGGCGAACGATTAATGCAGATTTATGTATAGGCTATATATAGGTACGAATGAGTTTTGGATAATCATAATAATTAACCGACTTAAACATACAGATAATGCACAATAAGAACTAGATAAGGTAGCTTTATGGTATAGATCTAGATTATAGGATGAATTTTGCCAAATCTTCTCTAGTTTACTTGATTTTGAGATTGTTTAAATGGGTTTTCTTATATTTTTTTTTTATAAAAGAACTCGTAATTATCACTTATATTAAAATTAAATAAATAAATATATCTAGAAAAAAATGTTTCAATAACTTTTAAAAGAAAAAAAAATTAATAAATGAAATAATTAGGAAAATAATTGATGTTACAGTCTCCCCTACTTTTGGGAATTTCGTCCCGAAATTATAGAAGGGACTACTGAAAAATTTGAGTAAATAGTTCGTATGGTTAATTTTTATAGAAAACAAGGGACTTGACGGTTCTAGAGGATCAAGGTGACAAGATATATTCATAAGTTGTAACAGATGATATGAATTGGATTATATGGTATACGGATTCAAGTTTAAAGATGCCACAATCAAAGAGTTTTAGATGGAACAATTATGTTGATCGAATCTAGATAATAGAATGACTTACAAACAAGGGTTAGTCCTGAGTTAAATCCCTAGTCTCATTTTCGTTTCACCATTAGCGGTTATATATAGGGTGTACCGCAGTTCACCCACCACGCCTTTGGTGTTTCGAAAGCGTACTAAACATCTCCCCAGTTAAACTAAATAGAATTTCACACCACCTTAATGTACCTGTAAATTCATGATTACGTTTCGGACCGCAATCATCAATTTACCTTACATTAGGGTTTTATGTCCTTCTATGACCCTAAACTACAACAATATATCAAAGCAAAAATAAGTTTCAAAAGAATGATGTGTCTATGTGGTTGTGAAGACAAACACATTGGGTCACAATGGTTTGTTATCACAATGATGAGACTAATGTGGCTGTGAAAACCAACTCGTTGGGTTACAACAAGTCACTTAACACAGAAATGAAATTATGTAATAATGAAAACAAACATGCTTTCTTACAACGGCTTGCAAGCATATGAAAAGTTTAAGTATGAGCTACAACCCAAACGGGGAGCCCTTTAAGTAAGATGTTTGCACATAGTATACAAAAATGAGTCTAACTGAAGAGCAGGCAAGAAAAACCTCTATCAGCCGTGGAGTAGGAACCTCTACCGATTGTTAAGCACGTACGATGGCCTATACCAGTCATTGAGCAAGTTATTAGAACCTCTACCGACTATTGAGTAGGCATGATGACCTCTACCAATCGTTGAGCAGGTTATTAGGTAATCCACCAATTGTTGAGCAGGTAATTCATCCTCTACCAGTTATTGAGTGGATAAATGTAGCAAATGTAATAAGTTTTTTTTGTAGTTCAACACGTACGTTGCAAATTGATAATACACACATAGAAGCAAATCTGTAAATGCGACAAGTATCAAGTATTGAATGTGACTTGTAATTGAGTTGCCCTAGACAAGGTTAATGATCCTAGGTGTGGTTTCATTAGTTGATGATTATAGCAAACAGTTCATATAAGCTACCCATGTTTTCAAATATAACGAATGATCAAATGTGCAAATAGATTAGGTAATCAAATTCTCATGTATCAAGAAGAATCAAGTTTCACGCAACAAACAAGCATTGTAGGATTAAGAATCAGGGATCGAGTTTTCAATAGTTTGGTTATCATGGAAATTAGATCCATGTTAAAAAAAGGCGAAGAATATGTGCCTAATCATTGAGAGAATGATGAAAACCATTAGTATAATCAAGGTTGTAAAGGATGGTGAATGTATAAATAGTTGATGAATGGTTTAGTTTATAGGTCAAGAAAATGAATAAAGTAGTCATTTTTGTGATAAAGTAGGGATGTGGATAATGGACTGTGTGATCTGAAGAGGGTTTCGTTCTTTGTTTAAAGTTGATTTTTAAATGCAGTTTTTGTTTTCAAAATTTAACTGAGCATCTGCTATGGGAACCTCTATAATTTGGTTGGAAAACATTTTGGTTAATATCTTTGAGTAAGTATGTCAATTTAAAACATCAAATTCATTTGAAAAGGGGTAGGTTAGTAAAACTGGGTGAGATCTTTGTTAAAATAATGGTTGTTTGCAGAACTGGTGAAGATTTCAATGAAAACAGTAATTGCTGATTTTGAAATCAAGGTATATACGATACAAAGATTAGGGTAGGAATAATAGCAGTTAAATCAATAGCTTTTCAAAACAATAGGTTAAAACATTTGCAGTTTAAGTTTTCAAACAAGATGGCACAAGAAGTAATAAGGTTGTAATGTATAGTTAAATGTTTATGTAACAGGGAGATTCGTGAGGTTTGGGGCAAGGATAGAAATCATAAAACACATGTGATGTAAGAGATCCTTGCAAAAAGGAGCAGGTTTGTGATAGACACAAGGATCATGAAACTCAGGTTGGGTGATATCAACAAGCAGAGGAATGGATTTTGTAACTCAGGAATCAACACAAAGTATTAAGTTAAGATGAAACTTCGTAAAATAATATGGGGCTCAATCCTTTGAAGGAATTGAAAATCAAGGAAGTAGGCACCAAGCCTAGGAATAAAGTCTTCAGCAGATTCCTCTTCGGGATGATGCATTGTAGCTCCACCGTGGATGATGTTGAAGATTCTTAGTATGAGGAAAGAGAGTCAAAGGACGGAGAGAAGAAAGAAAGGAAACACAAAATGAACAAAAAAATTCACATAAACAAATAGTAGTTAAGAAAAAGGTCACTCATGTTGGACTCTTAAGGTTATAGTCTAGGCCATTATTCTAATAACCTAATTCCCTATAACCATGGCTCTGATACCATTATGTAACACCCCAACCGATGGCGGAAACATCAGGGTGCCACGTAGTGACGATTGCTCAATAGCACATGGTGACTAATAAATGTTTCAATAGATTATTTAAAATATTTACATACAAATTAAAGAAGTTCAAACAACAATAACATGTTTAATTTGATCGAATCTAAGGCTTCAGCTCCTATGTGATCCATAAGCAAATGCTAAAATTTCCAAGCAACTAGATACCTGAAAAATGTTAAGTTTGGAAAATGGAGGGGGTCAACTATAAATAGTTGGTGAGAATACTTATGTTTTAAATAAAATAGTGATAGGAATTCATGTAGCAATTACTGTGGCAATAACTAAATAAAGATATTACGTGAACATGATCTACTGGTAGCTTAAGTCATTGTTTTGTACAATCAACCCTTGTGTCGACTGAGACCTAACTCGCAAGTTAGTTAAATTGTTACTATTTCGATCATCCCTGAATTTATGCGAGGGATGAGCTTGTCAGACCTATAGCGCTATAATCTACACAGGCGGTTTGATCAAAGTTAATGAATGTACTGAGGTGGACTATATATACCACAACCAGTTCACAAGTATATAAGTTTATAATATGATGCAAAATAGTAATTGCACTAGTTTCAAACATGTTTCATTCCAAAAACATTAAAAACAGTAAAAAGTGGAGATATGTAAACTCACCTTAGCAATCAAATAAGTATCCACAACGCAACAGACATCGAGCAATATGATTCACAAGGAATCAACCTAGATGATTCACAAGTAACGAGTATCTTAAAAGTCTAAGATTTCCAGGTCGATCGATTAGGGTTTCCTAGTTTTAGGGAAATAGATTTAAATAAAGTCTTTAAATAATTAAAGTAAATTTAGTTAAATATAAATAACAATATTTAAAATATTGTTATTTTTACATAAACTAAAAGTACAACTCATGAAAGTATGAAAAAGTACGTTCTATAATTATTTCCTATTTATTATGAATAAAGCAATTTATTTTATATAAAGGATTTGAATAAAATAATAGGATAAAATATATATAATTTTTTTCTCAAAAAAAAAATTATATCTTTAATTCATTAGATTAGAAATAACTTTAGAAAAATTTTGGCTTTTGAATCACCAAAAACGGAGTTTTTATGACTTATTTATGAATAAACAAGGTTAATATTATTATATATATCATTTACAAACATATGATTGCGCCGGTCTCCTTTTCCTTTTTTAGTTTTGGCCACCAAAGTTTATTTATCTTAGATTTCATTGTTGACTGGAAGCTTCATATCACCCCTCTGCATTTACATCAGCTCTCTTTCTCTATGCTACTTTGGCCGACGATTAAGCCTGCGAAATCAGACCACGTCACCGGTTAGCTCGAAGGTTGTTGTATGCCCAAGACGGTGACGAACCCAAACAACGGAGAGGGTATGCACCGATCGTCATTTGTAAGGCGATTAGAAGTTCTATCTCCGCACGGGCCACCACCATGGTAACGCCCAACGCAACAACCACGATCACCCGTCACCGGTGTTGGCCGGTTCAGGCCGGTTCCGGGAACATGGCATCTTTCCGGCCGACGCGATTGCACTGCGGTCATTCCCGGTAAAAGAAACTCTCCCTCTCTCTGTTTTAATGTCAACCTGCTTCTGTCTCATGATTTTATAGTGTTCTACTCTAATAGATACGATAATATTCGATCTACTCTTCTAGGTATTCAACAATCTTGGAAAATTTGTTAGATTCTTCATAACCAAGGAATTGTTGAATTACCACTTAGTAATGAAATGAATGAATAGCTGCTACATGGGTTTCTTGGAACAACAACCACAGTTTGTTACACAACTTGATTGGTGAAGTTAGTTTAAAATAATTGATAATCGGTTTATGCATTCATTTCTTGAACTTGCATTCAGTAATTGATAATCGGACATGTTCTGTTATACAACCTTTTTTTGGTGAATTTGCTCTGTTATTGTTGTCCTTATGCAATCTGTTTTAACGATATTTTAAGTGATTTTGCCTAAATTCGGAAAAGGGTTCCTGATTTTAGGTTCGCTTTAGGCGTTCGTGACACGGTTGAGTCGGCCCAGTGGAAACGCCTTAAATGCAATTGTTTTTCTTGCATTGTTTCATATGATGACAAGCTAACTCTTACCATTTTTGGCTATTAACATTATTTCCTGCCATCCTTTCTATTCTTTTATGTTTATTGTTGAGTGCTTATCTTTTTCCTTGCCCTGCATTATTGCCTTCATGTACCTAGCATCAGTTGCTACTTGCTATGTGAAACAGATGGAAATCTTTTTTGTTCTGTTCAATTTTAATTGTTGTTGATTATTACAACTCTACGAGTACACATGAACTCACACCAACGGCTGACATCATCACGCTTCCAAAATTCTCATTTGAAGTGTCCATTTTCCAACAATGACGTGGAGGCGTGGAGCAACAAACTACTAACAAATGGTCCAAGGTTCTATGCTGAACATGTTATTCTAGGTGAGGATGTGTTATGCTTATTTCTCGATAATAATATTGTTGCTAGCTATATGCAACCTGTTAATTACCTAGGAAGTGATTTAGATTTTTTTGTAGGTTGTACTTGGCTGCTTTAGATTTAGCCGTTTACTAAGATGTGCTTTAGCTATACTCCACTTTGACAACATGCGTCTATCTTGGTCTAGATATAGAACCTGTGAAATCGATTATGACTAGCTTACCACTCCTTTACTTTTCATTTTTACCAACTCAAGTTGCTACCGTAGTGATACCCTTATGACATTCCGCCTAAACGCGCCAAATTCAAAGAAAAAATGCTGGCACCTTCTGAAAAACAGTTCTTTCCACACATAAGAATTTGCCGCCGCAACGCGCGGCATGAAAATTACTATTTATAATTTATTAAATAAAAAATAATTTATATAAAACAATTTAGTTTTAAAAAAAATATTCTGATTGAACTGTTTATCAAAGGCCTCGAACTCAAGACCTTTGGTTGGAAAAGCCACGCACCAACCATCTGGTCTACCAGATCAGTTGCTCATTAATCTGGTCATAAGGTTTTTAAACATAACACATAGTGGACTCTATTTAATAAAAAAATAAACTCGGTTTTGAAAGGGTTCGAACCTAGGTTGTTTAGTTGCAATGGGAACATAAAACCAGCTGGTCTAAGAGACCATTTGGTTGTTGTATCGGATCTGTATATTTAAAAATCAATACTGTTGCTGTCATCTTCCCCAAAACCTATAAACCCTAACTATAAACACACTTGATTGACGTTATTTCAGATCTGTATTGGTCGAAAGAAGATATGGGTTTTGTTAATAGATCTTATTCGACTATATATATCAATTTAATTGAAAGGAAACTTACAGATTAGGCTTGATTAGGACGCGATATGACGAACAGAGGACAAGGGTCAATCTGGATCGAATTGAAGGATGAATCCAGCAATTGTTGTGGGGTTATTAAAGGCAATGTGGATCTGTTGTGTGCTATGGGTTAAATTTTTTGATTGGCGAACGCTTTATGCAGATTTATGTATAGGCTATATATAGGTACGAATGAGTTTTGGATAATCATAATAATTAACCGACATAAACATACAGATAATGCACAATAAGAACTAGATAAGGTAGCTTTATGGTATAGATCTAGATTATAGGATGAATATTGCCAAATCTTCTCTAGTTTACTTGATTTTGAGATTGTTTAAATGGGTTTTCTTATAAGTTTTTTTTATAAAAGAACTCGTAATTATTACTTATATTAAAATTAAATAAATAGATATATCTAGAAAAAAATGTTTCAATAACTTTTAAAAGTAAAAAAAATTAATACATGAAATAATTAGGAAAATACGTGATGTTACAGGTTAGGTGGAGGTTAGATGGGAGTTATTGCTTAAACGAACTAGTAACCGACTCGGGTCTCGTTTATAGAATTTACCTGTTTAAATGCTAGATAATTATTTCGTGTAACATATAAATGTAAAACAAGTATTTAAACTACGTATTTATTATATATCTATATTTTTTTGTTGCATTTAGAAATTTACAAAGATAAGTGTCGGTTTCCTAATATGTTATTACTTATAACGCGTTATTTGGTGAATTTAGATAATTAAATTTATAAATGAAATAAGAATGTATTTCTTGTTAATGAGATAATATTGTTAACGAATTAACGAATCATTTTATGAATTAAACATTATTATTATATTATTATTCAAGAAACGCTGGGCGTTACAGTCTCCCCTACTTTAGGAAATTTCGTCCCAAAATTTAATCGGAAAGACTGTTAGATACTATTGCGAACACCGGGAAATATAGATATGCAAGGCTTGTTGTTCGTGTCGTGGAGTTTAGATGAGTAGCAAGCTTTTGTGTAAAACATGAAATTGTTTAAATGTGCTTTAATTAACATTCTAGTTATTATGCTTAGACTTAGGGCAAGGCTTATTGTGATTTGGACAGCTTGACTAGGGTTGGTCATTGGTTCGACCCTCAGTCACATCTTCGATACACCATTAGTGTTTATATATAGGGTGTATCGCAGCTAACCCACCACACCTTTGGTATTTCGAATTTGTACTGAACATCTACCAACAAACCTAAATAGAATTTCATCTCACCTTAACGTACCTGTAAATTCATGATTACGTTCCGGACCGCAATCGTCAATTTACCTTACATTAGAGTGTTATGTCTTTCTATGACACTAACTCGAAATAAAACGATGGGTATGGCGTAAATGTGTCCCAACTCTAGGAGCTAGTAATTATATTTGTGAAACAAACACATTGATATGCGACAACTTGATAACGTAATGATGATGTATGTAGGTAGGAAGCAAGTATAAATGAATTAAAACACGAATGTGAATATGAGCACGTATGAATTTAGGTATAGGCTACAACCAAAACTGGTTGTCTGGAAGGCTACATCCTAACGAGGTGTATTCCTATAATTGTTGTAAGTACCCTGAAGTGATGTTCATGCATTTATTGACATAGAAAGGGATCGTTTACTTTTCCCAAGTTTAAAGGAGATTCAACATGAGTACTAGGATGTTTTGAGTTTTAGGTATAAGCGAGTTCAAATTTGTGGATAGAATGTTTTTATGGCGATTTATATGCATTAAGTGAAAAATTAAATTTATAGAATATTACAAGTATTATAGAATATTCATTTTCAATATCAAGGGAAAATCTAGTGTTACGCATAATTAAGTCTTAGGTTTCATGGGTAAACAAGTTTCATGTATGATCAAGTTGCGAATAGCATGGAATAACATCTAATTTCAAGTATCATGTTTCATAGTTTATGAGAAGATGTATATGTATCAAAACATATCAAGTAATGTATTATAAGTATAATTGTATCTTAGAAGGTGTAACTAGTATGCATTCAACTGCTAAGTAGGGATAAGGGTCTCTCCTAGTCGTTGAGTAGAGGTATGTATTAAGGTGAAAGTGTATTCGTAAGAGTATCATGATGCGAATGTTAATGTACAGGTAGACGTAGTTGTGATTGTATCATACAAAGATAAAGGTTTACGGACAATCCGGATGGAAAGTAATGTTTGAGTTTATTGAAAAAAAATGAAATAGTCATTCCCTTGGCAAGGGAAATTAATGAGTAATTATGCTTCGTAGGAGATAGAGGTGTAGAATGTGTTGAAGAATATTAACAATATGTAAGTCAATGATTATAGAAATGGAGGACATATATCGTAAGTGGATGATGGATGGTAAGAAAATTTTTGATATTTGAAAAATGAAGTTTTTGATAAATAATCAATCTTCGTTGAGAATGATGTATATAGAATACAGTTGAATTTAAACCTTGGTTATGGAAAATGAAAATGTTGTTGGTAAGTAGTTTAGGTCGTTAAGCTTGCAAATTTGTAGATATGTGGGTATAGACTAGTTGACATGAAATCAAGTTTATGAAAATGATTGGATTTACAAAAATAAGAATTAATAATTTATAAACGTTTGCTTGCGAAAGAGCCTATGATTCTTATTATAACCCATATATAAGAAGGTCAAGTATCATATGTTCTTGAAAGTTTTAAATTGTAAACAGGTGTGAACTAGTTAAATAAAAGGACTTCATGTTTCATAAAAGAAAATTTCATATTCGCAATTTTTTTTAGCATTATGAAATCACGCATAACGAAAATAATTGTGTACATGTTTCGAACAAGATTGTTTTTAGAAAATACAGAGGAGATTTAGAATGAAAACAAGAAAATATCAGACATAATAATGTTGTACAGTATAGGTAAATATTTTGTTTAAAAATTTTGAGTATGTTGTGAAGAGAATTATATGGTTTAGATAAAATGTGGCATACATAGAATAATTTAAAATAATAATTGGTATTATGCATTTTTGTAAATTAGATACTATCAAATGCTTAAGGGTTTAGGCTAATAATTTGATTATTAATTCCTTTTGAAATTAATTTGGTATAACGTAACTTGAATATGAATAAAATATGAAATACGATAATATGAATGAAAGTATATAAAGTTAAGGTTTTTGATGTATATTTTTTGAAAATTTTATAATAATAATAATTTATAATACTTGAAAATATTTATTTGATATTTTATTTGCACACAATGTCATAAATGCGAAAGTTTCGGTTTGTTTAGAACAAGATAATGTCAGCCCGCGCGTTGCGGTGGGATGTTAATTATAAATCTATTTAGTATCATTCTATGTGATGCGAAAATTCTCAAGTTTATGCTAAACGTTCATTTCATTTTGTTTTATCCCCGGTCTGCAACACCATACTAAAGCATTTTATTTTCAAAAGGCAGAAAGTGTTCGAAAAATGGCCCAGCTATGCGGCATAAACTTGAACCAAACATCACCTTTTGAAAAATGTTATAACCGGCTGAACTTGAGTCGAAATAAGTTAACTGAAGAACACAACCTCCACCAGGGTCTTTAACGTCGTCACCTTGAATACAACCATAATGTTAGATAGCAAAACATATACCGTAACAATACCAAAGAAATCATTTGATTCTTTTGCCTAAAAATCAAAATAAGAATATGATGACAAAGTTCAATAATTACATATAGTTCAAACATTTAGAATATGAAATTATCAATATGACTTTGAGTTAATCCATATGGTTCAATATTCTGAGCATATGTTTTTTTTCTTTTTTTTTTTTTTTTTTTTTTTTTTTTTTTTTTTTTTTTTTTTATCGGAACAACTGTGTGACAACAACCCTTGCGGGGCGCCGTGCCCAAGAATCGACTACTCGACCTCCAGCAGCCCCCGCCTTCTCCCGATGCGCGGAAACCCGAGTCCCACCCACCTGAAGGCACGACAGTGTTATAGAACTCTGAACATATGTAGTTAGATTTAAGAGTTTCGAGTTCCGATAAAAGTTTAGAATTTAGATTAGTAGTATACACAACTTCAAATTAAATATATACTTATATTCTAAATTAAAACACGAAAAAAACAAATTAAAAACAATAAGAATTCATCAAATATCATACCCTAACTTCACATCTATCAAAATAACAAAAAAAACTTCAAAAAACAATAAAACTTAAATACCTTCGGATTACACGTACATGCCAAAATTTCTACAAAACAATTCATACAATCAACATTCCACAAAATAATCAAACACCCACATAAACCCATTAATTAATTGCAACATCTACATCATATATAAATCACACATGACCATATTTCATTTTGTCATTAAATGGGGTGTGTTGATAGAGAAAACTTTGATCAGATGTGTATGATCTCTCTCTTTCACATAAAAATGGCCATCATACATACACTCCATTCTTGAAAAATCACGTTGTATGGAATTATAGTGAAATGAACCTGTGTGTTGTATGATCTCTCTCTTTCACATAGAGTTGGCATTTTGCCCATAGACCAACCAACACAACCTTTCATAGAACCCTATGACCATAAATCCTTTTGAACCATCTAACTTGGCCAACCCTTTATCCAACTGTCGTGTCTCTTGGTACAAACTGTTGCAACTAATTAATGGAACCACAATTGAATTAAATTGCAGCCTAATAAACCGTGAACCAAGTGACATGTTTCAGATTCGTTATTTTCATGCGAATAGAGAGATCAAGTTTCGCTCTGATCTGAATGGCAAATCGTCGATGATGGCAAAGAATGGTCCACCAAACCCGTCGACGTTGGTTCTCCTCACACACAATAACCAATCAGATTTGGTTATAGACAATGGAAAAAATAGTTTTTTCAAACAAATTATAATGGTTGTTTCAAGATTATACATGTCATCCATTTTGACTCCACAAACAAAAAATGTTAATTCCTTATTTGGTTTAAAAACATTTTGGGGATGTTGGAATATAGACCATATTGTTTCTGAAAAATAATGGGTAGTAAAATGTGATCAAAACATATTGGGACTTCAGGATAAATAAAATTATGTTAACCACATCTGGGATAATTTTGACATCACCCAAAATTTTAATTCCCAAGCTTTGGTGATAATACGGTACAAACAGAGAACTATAAACATGATTACAGATTAACATGAGTAAAAAAAATTGTAGTTCCAGATACTAAAAAAAAATGTCGACATACAAATTTTAAACAATTTTTAAACCTACAAACAGGGAATTGACATACAACTAAAGGAAACAAAAGTAATTGACAAAAAGTAAAAAGAACCATAGTATTCAAAAACCGAAACGAACACTTGTAATAGCATTAAAACCTAAAAGGTGAGAGCGAAAACATACCGAAATCGAAAATTCAGATGGAATTGTTAAAAAGTACAGACTGAAATCTGGGAAGAACATGAATGAGTAGTGATTGGAGAAAGAAGAAGAACAAAGGGGAAAGAGGATCGGACATAGTGCGAATAAGAAAACGGTTGATTAATGGTGAAGGAAAGAATGAAGTACATGGCATTTGATGGTTCGAAGACCCATCTCTGGTGCACCGTTTCTACTTTCTATCCACTATTTCCAACCAAACGGTGTACAACGGTTAAAGACGGAAAGAAAATGATTGAGTGGATAAATGGTCATGACGTCACCGGTGAAAGAAGTTAGCGGGTGGGTGGATGTGTTAACGGAAGTTAACGGAACAGTTATGTGGGGTTAAGTTACTTTTTGTAGTATATATATAATATATAATATACCTTTTTGTAGAATCGGTTAACAATCCATGTATGAGATTGGAGAAAACTTTGTAAGTTGTATAATTGAAAATACTTGATAATAAAACGCTTTAATATGACACCAGATTTATTATAAAATATTTGAAGAAAAAAAACTTAATATTTTCAGAAATAGTGATGTTTATCGATACTTTTGAGAAATTCAAAACTAGGATCAAGAAGAAGTGAGAGGGGTTTAAGTAACGCATCTAATAAAATGGACTTGGAGCTGATTGTAGAATGTAAAAGAGATTTACAAGGTTTGGATTGTTCCGAAACGGAACTACGACTAACCAAAATGATTCGAATTTACCATTGAGTTTGGAAACATTTTTGGCCTAATAGGTGGAATACTCTCTTAGAGATTTCGGTTAACGGTATTCACCCTTCCAGTTACTACATGTCCTTTGTCAATCGAAAGTTCGAGACTTTGGAGAGAATAAAAAAATTCAAGGAATGGAACTACTCACCAAGGTAAAGGGAATCACTCCTAGCTTGATGATAAAGTTGCTACGTTAATGTATAGGAATGAAGCACTACGAAGATAAAGGAATTCACTCTTAACTTGGTAGTAGAGCTTCTACAAGATGAGGGAATATGAAACTAGTCATCAGGATGTGGATATCACTCCTAACTCGATGATGTCGTCTTCGAATTGTGGATTGGTACTTATCCATAGAGTGAAGGAAGTTAATCCTAACTCTTTGGTAAGGAAATCACTCATATCTCGATGGTGAGATTTCAAAATTTTAAAAGGAATAAAACGGATTGAAAGTTGTCACCAAAGTAAGGGTTTTACGCCTATTTTAGTGAGTTTCTTTCGTTTGTGAAATACGAGTGTCTTTGTATTGGATTATACTTTGCCTTAGGAAAGGCATGCATCTTTAAGGTTTATGAAATCGATAAGAAGCAAGTAGGAAAATCAAGTATTTCAAGCATGTAAAGAAGTACTCAAATAAAGGTTCCTAACTATAGACTAGGTCAATCATGGAAATTTTCCTAATTCCCTATAGTCATGGATCTGATACCAATTTGTCACACCCCAACCGATGGCGGAAACATCGAGGTGAGACTTGTGATAGATTGTTCAAAGACTTCATAACACTAGATTGTGACAATAGATTAAAATAGATTTCATTCGTATCTAAGATTCAACAAGTATACAATTTGTTCATGAGAAAAATACACTAACTTAAACATAAATAAAATAAAGATTGTTTCGTTTGTTTCTAAGGCCGAATCCTAAGTGATATTTCTTGTATCGTCTCATCAAGCTTTTCCTGCAACATGTATAAAATATCCGTCAACACATAAAGTATTGGTGAGCACACTAGTTTTGGTTTACATACATAGTATTTTAGAATGGTTTACTCAAATCTCATACTATAGCATTGCACATACATATTATACAAAAGACATAACTCAAACCTGCGAGTACCACATCGTATACCTAACATATTCATGTTAGGCCGTTTAAATGTTAACAATGACCCATAAAGGGGGCGGTGTGCTAGTCCTATAGCGCTATACATGTTAAGTGGGATAATAATAGTTAATGATTTATGTCTAAGTATCTAAGAATCATAAGCATGGCAAGTAGCATATAAGTATGTTTAATAGATTGAGCATGTGTGTTTATGAAAGCATTAGTGTGTTTTGCATATGATACATGTTTACACCCCAAAAGTGATAAAGAGTAAAAGGGGACAAGTATGAACTCACCTGAAATACATAATGAAAGAATATCAAACAAGTCTGAAGCTGGATTAGTTGAATCTCTTGTGTCCTATTACAAGTAAAAGATGTCTTAAATTCTAATGCAAATGAGCTTATTTCGTTTCTTTGTTTTAATGATAGTTTATTCAACTACCTAGACTCGTATTAAACTAATACGTGTCTTAAAGTGTGTGCAACTTAACGAACCGATGGTAACTTGGTTTGGTTTATTGAAAATATGCGTATGTGTAAAGTTATTTAAAATATATACTTTAATATATTATTTTTTGGTCGCGTCTTGAAGTAATTGTTTAAGACACAGTTTGTATTAAGAAAATAATATTGGTATAACTTGACTCGAATGTTAACTTGTTTCGTAGGTTGGATAGTGTATATATTAGGTCTACATATATAAGTATATATATTTCTAGTATGATAAGGTAAGTTTTACTAATAAAATTTACTTTTAATACGTAGCTTTAATTGTACAAAATAATAGATTTGACCATCCGATATGTTTCTTATATTTTATAAAAATTTGGGCAGAGTCTCCTCTGTCTTAGTATAAAACCGGCAACGCAAGTCGTCTATTTTTACCTCAAAACTCAATGGTATTTCACAATACGCAACATTATTTAACTAAGCCTTTAAACACGGCGATTGGTATAACTTGCTAAAACTATAATAAATATAAACTACACTGTTTGATAAGTATTATGTATAAATGTATAGTTTGCCGTTTGTCTATTATTTCAACAATAAGTATAATTATAAGTTATTCATTTCTTCGATTGTTCGAACTATTAATAAAATGATTATTGATACATGTCGGCTCGTTACACGCGTATGCTCCGTTAATGTTTTATGTTTAGAATGCACTTATATTTATATATGTAAATGTATTTTTACACGAAAAGAGTCAACCGAAAAACACGAGAGCACGATATACCTTCCTGACATAGACATGCACGCAAGACGAGCCTCCTGCTACGCGTCTCGATTTCTGAGTTGACCGTGACTGTTGACTAAGTTGACCCAAGCTGAACTTGGCCAGATCTGACCCGTTGGCTTACGTCTCGATGACTCGATTCACTCGAACACCTTGACTCGCAAAGAAGACGAACCATGACCAACACCGAACAAACCATTCCTGCTCCGTAACAACCAGACCTGGTATCAACGACAAACATAACCCATACGTTACCCAAATCAGTTCATGACTGGTTACACTATTACAGCCGTCATCTCCGTGAGTATCACCTGCCACGGCTCTAAAACCAAACCGGAAACATCATCGAGACATCATGGTTGGTCCCCTGTACCCGTGACCAGAAACAGGGCCGAACCACATGGCCATCCCCAAAACGACTCGTGAACAAACACTAAACCCAACCCGAGCCACAAACAACCAGGACCCAAATGATTTAATCGATAAACCCAAAAAGAAAACCAAGAATCAAGACTCAAACCTGGACTCGTTTCTGGGACCAGACCTCCACTCCATCTGCACAGCGCCCCACCACCATCGATTGTGGTGGTCGGCCGGTACTGATAATGTAGGGTAACGATGGTAAGTGGGTTGTTTATGGTGGTTTGGTGGTGCATAGGTAGATGCGTTGGTGTATGTGTGCGTGTGTGTGGGGGAGGGCAGGAAAGGAAGAAGGAGAGGGTAAGGGGGTGTGGGTGTTGTTTGTTGTTGCTGCTGACCGGCGGTTCCTTCAGACCCCAAGTCCGGTGGTCGGACTAAAGAGAAGGAGAGAGGGACGAGGAGGAAGGCGGTTCAGGTGGTGGTTGTGTTGTTGTAGCTGCTGCTCTTTAGGAAGAAAGAAAGGGGTTTGGGGGCTAGATTTTGTGTTTTTGAGAAATGAAGGAGAAGATGGAGATAAAATGATTAAATAGTTAGGGTTTTAGTGTGTGGGTTAGGTGGAGGTTAGATGGGAGTTAATGCTTAAGCGAACTAGTAACCGACTTGGGTCTCATTTATAGATTTTACCCGTTTAAATGCTAGATAATTATTTCTTGTAACATATAAATGTAAAACAAGTATTTGAACTACGTATTTATTATATATCTATATTTTTTTTGTCGCATTTTGAAATTTACAAGGATAAGTGTCGGTTTACTAGTATGTTATTACTTATAACGCGTTATTTGGTGAATTTATATAATTAAATTTATAAATGAAATAAGAATGTTTTTCTTGTTAATGAGATAATATCGTTAACGAATTAACGAATCATTTTATGAATAAAACATTATTATTATTATTATATTATTCGAGAAACGTTGGGCGTTAAAATCTAGTCCCTCCAAAAATCTCTAATCAAAAACTCATCAAAGCAATTAAAAATTGCATTAAATTCTGTGTTGACCAAGTCTTGTCATATGGCACCGTCATAGACGGCAAGACTGCCATCAGGTACGGTGATGACGTCAGAGACAGTATGTTTGCCGTCAGAGACGGCTAGAACCTTCATTGTACTTTTCATGGCCTTCTTTCTCCCAATGCTTCTCAACTCCAATCTTTTGCTCTAGCATTGTGTAAACTTCACTCAATAAGCGCTTTTAACCTGAAACGTCAAATCAAATCAAAGTTCTATATTCTGTTTCAAATAAACATGTAAAAGCACCATTTTAGATTTGATAGAGGTGGGGTTTTCAATCACGCATCATTAGGGTGTTACACGTCCTATGATCACAACCCTGCTCAGGCTCTCCTGTGTCGACAGGACACGTAACACTCATTATTTGATATTAGAATCAAAGTAACCATTTCATAAAACATTAGAACTAATCTCAAACGTTCTTACCTAATGAACCTCCAACATGAAAACCTTCTCCTAGTCCAAACTCGATCGTACCTCGACTTTGTGAACTGCTACCGCCTAGTATACCACAACCTAACATGTTATCAACTTTATTTCCACCAAATTTGGTGTTGGCCTCACGCTGAGCAAGGACAATAGTCACTTGTTGAGCTATCATCCTAGCCAACTGCTCTCACGGAATGGGAAGCGAGAAGTCTCCCGCCTCAACATTTGCTTTTGATACGGGTGCCATCATTCCTTTTCTATATACCTAGAAGAAAATATATTTATAAGAAATAAGCTACTTATTTCGGAAACTAACTATGTCGTATTCTAAATATCATTCGAAATGACATTCATATCTACAAAATAATTCCACAAATTATGTACCACTAACGAGTAGCAACCAATGCAAAAGAAAATCAACCACAATCATAACAAACTCAAAGATAATAATCAAAAGCACTTGTCCATAGAAGATCATCCAATCAAATTACATATTGTCTAGTGCGATATAAATAAACAACAAAGAAGACGGGGTAAACAACCGTCACCAAAATAAGTTTGTCCTACAGGACTCATTAAAACATAGGGCCCAACACACCCATAGACAACATCATAACAAAACAACTCATGGGATCATGCCTCCACGAAGAATAGTAGCCATGAACATCAACACCACAGCAGCCAGTGCCGTAGCCGCACTATACCTCTCTTCAGCAAGCATCACGCGCTGCCCCAATCCAACCATATGAGCCGCTATCTCCTCCAATTTGTTGTCCTGCTCAGCAATCTTCTTCTTCGTCTCCAACAAATCTCCCTGTATAACCAACAAATTGGATTCCAGCTTCTCAATCCAGTAGCGCATCTGATTGCGTGCATTGCTATGAATCACTGAATCCTCCTTGAAAGTAGTAATCATACCATACAAAATATCCACCTTATCATCCAAGGGGCCAATATGATCTCCCACTCTCTTTACATGATCTCGGACCCACTCAAACTTATCATTCAACCCATCCGCCCTATGCTCCGATCCATTTATTCGATGCTGTAAGGAATCCGCCCTCATATCTATTTTAACATACTTCCCCTAAAGTGTAATAATCTTGATATCGATACGTGCCCCATGTGCCGCCAAGGTAGCTACGGTGCGCGCTACAGGCTCACCTGTCAGTGTAGGAATACATATAGCTGATGAGGATCCACCCCGCTCATAGGTACGAGGTATTCCCTCTATCTCTGCCCAATCACTCAACTATTGTGGCAACCAAACCCAACGTCTCACCTCTGCCTTGCGCTTCTTCGTTTAAGAGACTGACTGGTCTTCGGTGTCCAATGGCCTCTTGTGCGTTGCCTTGTCCGCAAGGGGTGCTATCTCATCGGGCTTAGTACCAATAACGGGTGCAACTAATGGCTCTACACTAGCGGGTATAACAACCTCATGTTCAACCACTGCTGGTGCCACTACAACCTCGTCGTCTCGCTCTACTAACCAGCCTACTCCAGGCACATCTAGGTCATCTTCCTCCCGAGCTACTGGTATCGCTTTAGGATCGTGCGGTGCTCGTGGTGACTCTTTCTCAGTACTGGAGAAATGGGTGGTCGACGAAGCCATGATTTGTGAAAATCAGTTTCCATACTTAATAAATATATAATCATATAGTATAACACACTTAATCACACAAGGACGTCTAATAGTACACCTTAAAAACATAACTATTCTTACATACTATTTCCAAAGTACTCTATGTGATATATACTAATCGTTTAGGGTGGTACGAATGCTACATATGGCTATGGGCTATCATCCTTTCTTGTACCGACATAACTAAAAATGCAGGGCAATAATAGAGGTAACATGTTAGAAGGGAACGAAATCCTTAAGGAAGCTATGAGGTCATCCTCCTAGTAACATCATCAACCCCTACTAGTCATATAACTATACAAAACCACATATGCATTTAGATTCCTACCACGTACAAGGTACTCTATATGATGCATACTAAGTCCTAGAACAATTTACAGGGTTTAATCACATAACTCTAGGGTCCAATTTTATTGTTTCACACTTTGAGTTACTTTCACATCGCATGGTATTTAATACAAACTGGACGGCTAACTCTACTCCACTTTCTACTCATATGCATAAAATATTTGTAAGATAAGTCAATTTTATACTTCCTTTAACTTTTATGCTACCACTTCGTCAAAAAATCTATAGTAATAGTAGTAATACTAAGAGTTAATTGTTAATTTAGTCCTCGAGGTTTGTCAAAAATTGCCACTTTAATCCAAATCTTTTTTTTGGTCAATTTAGTCCTTGTGGTTTCATTTTTTTGTCATTTTAGTCCCTATGGACTAACAAGATTTGGATGAAAGTTACAATTTTTAACAAACCTCGGGGATTAAAATAAAAAAAATGAAACCACAGGGACTAAATTGACCAAAAAAAAGATTTGGATGAAAGTGGCAATTTTTGAGAAACCTCAAGGACTAAATTGGCAATTAACTCTAATACTAATAATAATAATAATAATAATATATTATTATTATTACTATGTAACTATATCTCCTATGGTTATCTCTTTTTGCCAATAAAACAAGTCTTAAAGCTACATGTCTAAGTCTTATATCTAACCATATCAATTATACATATATATACCGATTATGTATAGCCAAACATCATGCAGCCCCGCCGCAACGCGCAGGTTCCTGCTAGTATATATATAGGGGGAGGATCATTTGAGAAGAATTTCAATTTGAGAAGAAAAAGAAGAAATAACATTAAATACTTTAACTCAATTCACAATAATTATTCAATTAATTACTTTTAAATATTTTATCTTACACACATCAAAACTGTTGGATCAGTTTGCTCTTTTGTTAAAGTAAGAACTTGCTATATTTGACACTTAAGTGTTTAGCAAGCTCTTGTATATCAGATTATAAGCACAGCGGAATGTATAAGTTAAAGCAACACTTTTTATACTTAGGAAGAGTTATTACTCCCCCTTGATGATTGAAACTAATAATGACAAGTATTTATTATGAATCTAAGCAGTAAATGAGAATTAGATACTTAGACAGATTCACAATAAATACTGAAATGGAATAGAACAGTGAAAGTGTTTGAAGGATTTTTCTATTAAAAATCAATGTCTAAAATAGAAGGTTGAAGCCTCCTATTTATAGACGTTTACATACATGTATCTTGCCTAAAAAGCAAGTACAGAAACATCAGAAACAAGTTGCACAAGTTGCAACATTGAAACTAACAAATACAGCTAAAAAGTAATAATAAACAATAAACTACTGATACAAAAGGCGGTGGAAAATATCTGATGCTAAGTTCTGATGAATGACAAACTACTGATGAGTAGTTTGTCTTCAGTACTTCTGAAGTGAACTTGTCTGGTTTGGACTTCAGAACTTCTGATGAAGTTTCTTCTTCAGCACTTCTCATATCTTCTCTTCAGCAGTTTCTTGTCTTCTCTTCAGTACTTCTATACTTAGCCAAAATGACAGAAGTGAATTAGACTAAGGTTTCCAAAAGTGGTTTCACCAATCCTCTTTGTCCTAACAAAAACTTGTCATACACATATCAAAATTCATCATACACACATCGAAATTGTCATACTTTTATCCTACACATATTGAAATTATCATTTGGTTTATCCTACACATGTAGAAATTCATCCTAGACATACCGAAATTTATTCTTCACTATAAATTATCTTAGCTTTAAAGATATATATTTAAAATTGAATTATGATTTCATTTATTTAACTAGTTTATGGGAGTTACAAAAAATTAAAAATTTATTTAACATTAAATACAACTATTAAAATGGAAGATTTCTATTGGTTTAAATTTCTTCTTTTTCTTCTTACAAGAAAACTTATTCTCATTTGAACTCTCTCTCTCTCTCTCTCTCTCTCTCTCTCTCTCTCTCCTTCTCTCTCTCTCTCTCACTCTCTCTCTCTATTAGGTTTATTAAAAACTATAACTATAAAACCTGAAATCACAATGGGCCTAATTTAAAAATTAATATATATAGTTTAAGAAAAAAAATGAGCCTAATTGAAGGTCGGGTCCTGATCTGGTGACCACCCGACCCATGCTCAAGGTCGGCCCCATTCATTTTGTAATAAAAGGATAAAAAAAAAAACAAGTCGCAACATAAAAATAAAATGCTCTTAGGACAGATTAAAAGCAAGAACAATAACGTATAACACACAATAAGATTTCGCAATTTCAGCAGAGCTTTAGCATTAAATATCATTTCAATCGAAAAGTTACAAATAAGTAGGCTGGGGACATATTTATAAATCTGGTCTTATTCAACTCTATAGTACGAGGCGTATAACACTCATTCCCAGTTCTTACAAATCGAATGGGTCCATTCTCCCGGACTCATTTAGCACTGTCTATTACATACGAAATACAGTGCAGACGACTCGTTCGACCTATCACCTAGTTGAAGTCATAGATAAAATGCATTTACAGACTTCCCCTTGGACCTAACTAATGATCTTTAGTCTTCAAAGTCTTTGAAAATCTTCAAAACATCTTCAAGTCTTCAAAGTCAAACATTTGATAGCTTAGACTTCTAATCACATCCATAATTGAACTCATAAGCGAAGAGATTCGGATAAGTCTTCCAAGTCAAACATTTGATAGCTTAGACTTCTAATCACATCCATAATTGTACTCATAAACGAAGAGATTCTGATAATTCGTTGAAACATTAGCGTTTGTTCAATATCAACAACATCAAAATAGACTTCATTGAAGAACAGATTCTCAATGTCGTTCATCCTTAAGTTGACCAACCACATTGGATCCAAGACACTGATCGTTCTCAAGTTCTATCCACCCTAACATAAAACAATGACCGTTTCACCTATACGAAACTCATAGTACCACCACCTTAATTTATCACTGAAATCCTGTTCTATCGGTAACATAGGAATCTTCTTCATTGTTCGAGGAGGTTCATATTTAGGATCAGAAACGGTTTGATCGTTTTGGCTTTAGAGCTGGGGGTCTCACTGGAAGCAGCTTCTTTATCCTTTGGGATGGTGGTAAGGTTTGCATACATCTTACCATCACAGGACCCTGTTAATAGCTTGGCTATGAATAGGATTCTACTGGGTATGGTTGTTGTTGAACGGTTTGGTCATCTTAGGGTAAATCTTGGTTTTGTGGATATAGCGTTCTGGGAACCATGACCTGAAATCTTCTACTTCGTCCCGCTTTCATACTTCACTTGGGTAGCAAACTAGCTTCCAGGCTTAGTTTTATCTTCGTTTATCAGCAGGTGTCAGATTAAGGCTCGCACATCCCAATATGGTAATGTCTTGATGTTGACCACGTGCTTGAAGTACTTAATGCCTTGTTCTCTCTTCATTGTTATGACCTTCAACTCTAGTAAATACTTCCTATTGATTACTTTTATTAGGAATCGGCTAGGGTTCGGGTCAATCCACATAACCTGGATCCATTTCATTGGTATAAAATCTCTATTATTTATATATTTAACAAAATATTAATAACAACTTTATTAATATCTACATTTTGGCAGAAGAATGTTAATAATAAAAACGGATCTACTCCCATTCTAGTGATCCAAATACAAAGTAAACAAACGATAATAATAACCACAACCATAGGGGGTTTAGAATCGCTACCTTAACAAATCTCCAACTTCAAGATCTGATCTCCAACTTCAAGATCCGATCTCCAAATTCAAGATCCGATCTTTCTTGTCACCCAAGCACCCGAATACTCGATCCAATCAAGTAACACCAGTACATGATAGCACATAAAATGAGACACCCAAAAATGAGGATGGTGGCGGCACATGGGATGCCAATGTACACCATACACACAAAACCCATTTGCGTAAAACACAATGAACAACATAAAATACAATGGAAAACATACTAAAATCACATTTGACAAAATTAAATCATGTGTAGACAAAAAAGCATAATAAACATATTTATAACACACATGTGCATATTATAACACAATAGATGAGCAGAAGACACAATGAAGTAAGAAAACTCAGTTAACACGTATTATTTTTTTTTTCAATTTTAATATAACAATGCGGTACTCATACTAAAGATAGAAAAATGCTCGTTAATATGGTATTTTTTTTTACTGAATTACAAGTTTTATCCTTTATGTTTATACTTGATTTCAAAGCATATCCTTTACGCTTAAAATTGATGAGTTTTGTACTTTATGTTTCAAAATATTGCATAGTTTGTCCTTTAGCGCTAACCCAGTTAGATTTTAACGCTAATGTGAGGGTAAATTTGTATTTTTACTCTTTTAGGGACTATTTGTGTGAGTAACTTAAAATTTTGGACAAAGATGAAAACAAGGACACCATTTTCTTATCCCTTCCTTTCTATCTTTAACTACAACCCTATGGGCCACCTACTGCCACTACCAACACCACCCACCACCACCGCCTGTACTGGTTCACCACTATAACACCCCAACCGATGCCGGAAACATCGAGGTATCACGTAGTGACGATTATTCAAAAGTTCATGGTACTAAACTGTAAACATTATTAAAATCATGATTAAGCGTCAAACATCAAAATCAACCCAATACATCATGTCTCAAACAAAACGATACATAAATCTTGTTTATTAAGTCTAAGTCCAAGCCTAATTGACAATCATCAAGCGTTCCCTGAAACATGTACAAAAATAATACGCCAAAAATAATGTTGGTGAGTACACTTTATTTTGTGTACTTATAGTATAAGTATAAAAAGTTTACAATTCAAGTGTCATGAGTCATTCAAGGTAAATATGGAAAACACGTAAGTACACAATACAAACCTCTTATGTTGACAAAGATTAAAGCATTAACAATGACCTAGGACTTCCCACACACATAGGTACTTTCCACTAGGCGGGTTGTCAATACAAATAGCGCTATCCATTGTTAAAGTCGGCTAGCTAAGTTGATGATTTTGTAATGATTGCAAGTATACAATATTTATGTTTAAGCATAAAGCACAAGAATTCAAGCATAATGATTGTATGTAAAAACATTTATGAATATGTGTAAGTGTAAGTTTCATAGGTGTACATGTTTCATCCCAAAAGTGTAAGAAAACGAAAAAGGGATAGGTATACTCACCTTGATGTAGGTGATTTGAGTGTTTGTCTGAGGAAAGTATGTTAAACGGCACAAATAGAAACTATAAGTTAAATCAAGTAATAGTAGAGTCAAGAACTAGTTTTGGGGAAAGTCGATGGAGACTCGCTAATTCCCGTTATAGTTTAGAAGTCATGTCAAGTTCTAGTCCTGTCTCGCCTATTTGTTTTGAATAATTAAGGTTTTAAGTCATAATTTGTTTGTCATCGCATAGGAATTGGTGATGTTTAGACGTTTCATGTTAGTCTTGTTCAATTATCGCCCAACAAAAATAATACTAAGTTTTTCTTATATATTATATATGTTCTCATATTATAGATCGTCGTTATTTGTAAGTCTTGAATAAATGTCACTTAGTGTTTAAGTTTGACGATTAATATTACCTTTATAAGTCATAGTCTTATAATTAAATATTACCATACGATGTAGAATAATAAATATTGTAGCTAAATGTTTACGTATGATCATTGATCTAAATATACCAAAGGTTTAATGTGTCATTAACATTTATGAGTTACAATTTCTAGAATTCAAGTCACATTTATAGAATTCAAAGTTGGTTAATTATTTTCATAAAAAAATTACATTGAGTTTTAACACAAATAAATGTAGGTCCTGGTTAATAATTTGGGACCAGTAAGTATATGTTAATCTACCAATGATGATATCCCTATTAGTATATATATATATATATATATATATATATATATATATATATGCATGATGTATGATTTACTAATTGACTTTTCTAGTCTACAAACATAAATAAATATTGATTTGTAAAGATACATATCATGGTTTCATGTGACACCTTGAAATAGGAAATTATTCCACTGTTTTGATGTTGGTTCCTTGGAATCTATGTTAGAGATTTTTATATATAACATATCTTTTATGTGTGTTTGATTTGATGAGAATTAATAAAATATCAAGAATCCATTTTGAATAGTTAATATGAATGGACACTTTTTGTCATGAAAATAATGGTGAAAGGATTATGCATATTGTGTAAAAGCTTATTATTTTTGTGAACGTCTAGAATCCATTTTCACCATGAACATGCCTTAGAGTTTCTTGACATGAATTCTATGCTATTGAGAATTTAAAAAATAATAATAATAAAATAAAAGTGTTTATAAATAAATGGAGTCACATACCAAAACACAAAATGATAAGATTCAGGATGACACCACACTTGATAACTTGAGTTTTTGATCAAATAACTTGAAAGAATGAAGAATGGTGGTTGTATGTGTAGTGAATAGGGTAGTGTTAGGGGCTGCCCAAAATTTGAAGATTAAACGAAATACAAGTGTTTTTATCTAACTTGGTTCAAGAATGATCAAGAACTATTTAGTATTATGGTGAACTAAATATGTTTAGAATGTAATGAGACTTTGATGGCCATAAAATGTTGTTGGTTACAAAATTGAAAGCTGCGATGGTTTCAAAATTCCAAGCAGAGTTACATGTAGTTGAAGAAGACTTTAAATTAACATTCACTAATTAAATGTCAACATAACTATTAGATAATTAGTATTTTATGGTTATGAATTTTCATATATAAAATTCTACCTCGAACGTTTCGTTAAAATGCGGTTGTGTGATTTTTCATGTTGGATTATTGTCACTTTACGTCCCTAAAGTTATATTTATATTATTGGAAAAATCTCGAATGTTGCAACCACCACCAAATTTATAGTCTGCTTTCTCAAGTAATAAGTGTCTTGTATTTCCTTTTCTTTCTTTTTTCCCTAGTAATAAAGTGTCCACCGAGTTGAATTCTTTGACCAACATAATATAATTGGTTTCTTGTCAAAAAGTTAATTATATAACAACCACCACCACTGCCGAGAAAATAACAGTCTGCACTACCATTTCTTTGACCAAATTTATGGTCTGCTCTTTTCTTGTAACACCCCAACCGATGGCGGAATCATCGAGGTGTCACGTAGTGATGATTGTTCAAAAGCACATGATACTAAAATGTAAATATATTATTGAATAATTTAAATTGTCTTACATGGATGAAATGAGAAAAATACAAAAGTCTGAACAAAACATGAAAATTGAAATAAATTATTAAAAGCAAGTACTAAAATCCAATGCTATGGAACTAACATCAAACTGCACCTGAAACATGTACAAAATAAGTTTTGTCAACATATGAAATGTTGGTGAGCATTCCTAGTTTTAATACATATAGTAAGTTGGAAAATGTTATACAATTCAAGTGCAAAGCTACAATGCAATTATGTAAACTATGTATTATACAAATGAGCGAAATCAATCCTGTGACTGTATAATGTATTAAATGAACGGCGGTGTACTTATCCAATAAATGGATAATAACTTAACAATGACCACGGATTCTCCGATGAAAAAGGGGGAGAATCAACCTAGGCGGGTTGTCAATCCAATAGCGCTATCCAATGTTAAGGTCGGCTTGTACATGGTTAATGATTTCACTAAGTACAAATGTATTCTACATGTAATGTCTAAGCATAAAGCACGTATGTAAGCAAATGCACAATGTACTAGAATTGTATTGTAAAAATGTGAACTTGTATGTGTATTTTGTATAAGTGTACATGTAACACCCCTAAAGTGAATGAAGACAAAAAGGGGATAGGAAATACTCACTTTCGCCAAATGACTAGATGACTAAGCGAGCGTGAAAATGCGAGCAATCCAAAGATTCAACAACGAAACTAGTCCAATTTAGATGAAAAGAAACCGAATAGGAAAAAATATCAAGCTTCCAATTCGCCAATTACAAGAGCTTATAATCAAAGCTTCAAATGTAGAAGAAATATACTCTAGAAGAAAGGTATGAGGGAGGGTTTAATCGAATTGAAACAATCGATTTAAAGGTGCAAAGTGTAATGGGTCATAGGTGGGTTTTTATACTAGTTTTGGATTCAATTAGGCTTTAAAATTGATCAACACAATAAAGTAAGGTTTTAAGATGAATTGACTATTTGACTAGGACTTTGACTGTTTGACTAAGACTTTGACTAGGACATTGACTGGGACTTTGACTGGGACTTTGACTGAGACTGTCTTAGCGGACCGCGATGGCTAAAAAAAATATTTTTTCTAATTTAATCAATTTTAAGTTATAGACTTGTTTCCTTCTGTTTCTAAGTTGTTTTAGGGCCGAAAATTAAGGGCTTTGAGTATCAAGGTTTGAAACATACGTGCTCGGGTGTAGATGTGAGTATAGAACGTGCATACTTTTACTTATAAAAATTATAAGTTTTATTAAATTGTGAATTTTGGTCCTATTAAAATACGAGGGTTAAAAATGAAAATTTTGAAATAGTTGAGGAACCAATTATGCACATTTATGAAAAGTGAAGGGTGCAGGTTGTCACAGTCTCCCCTACTTTAGAAAATTTCGTCCCGAAATTACTTTCAAGTGAATGTTTCCATGAAACAAAAGACATTTGTAAAAAGGCAATTAGATTTTAAGGAATGCATCTGCCATGATTTGACAAAGTTTGAAGTAGTTGTTTAATACCCAAAATAAGAGCTTGAAAATCCTTAAAGTTTGACCCAAGGTTAGAGAATTAAGAGTTTATAATGAGCATGGTTTGGGAAAAGTATGTAACTGGTGAGGGAAGGGCAGTGTTATAGTAGCTTCCCTTACTTTAGAGAAGTTTCTGACTGAACTTTATTAAGGACATGCAACAGGATTTCGACTAACAGAGAGTGTACGAGTATAGAAAGTTTGTGTTTTCTGTGTGGATGGTCCAGAGAAAGACTCTAGGAAGTCGAATTGAAGCTCGTGTAAGAACATTCTTATCGAAAATGCTAGCTATTAGTAAACGATCTAATAAAGAGATAGTAATGGGTAGGTTCTTGGTCAGACTCCTAGTCCGCTCCCGCAGTATCGCTCGTGCTTATATATAGGGTGTACCGCAGCTAACCCACCACACTACTGATACTTTGGACTCGTACTGATTGTCTACCAATAGCCTAAGTAGAATCACACACCACCTCCATGTACCTGTAAACCCATGATTGCGTTCCGGACCGTAATCATCAATTTACCTTACACTAGGGTGCTATGCTTTTCCATAACACTAACATAAGTAATACAAGAAACAATGCGTGCAACCAAAATGTGTTAAGTAGTAGATACTGCTCAAGTATAAGATGCGGTTAGAGGTTCTTCCCCTTTCAGGTTCACCCTTTAACCGTATGAGATTAATGTGTAAGTATAAGACATGATTAGGGGTTCTTCACCTTTCGGGTTCACCCTTAACCGGTAAATTTCTGTTCATATCATTGGGCTCTAAACAACCATATTGATAAACTCTGAGGATTACACCGTTCCCCTCGGGTTAGAGGAATACTCTGAACCGAGTCGTACATGGGAACTGGCTTAGATCTCATACGAGCTATCAATTAGTATGTTCGTTGGTCATGATGATGAACAAAATAATGTAAAGTATAACAAGGTTTTGCTCACAACAACAAAAAAATATGCATACCAAATATGCGTTCATGTAAGTATATAAGTATAACATAAAATTTGGATTGAAAGAATAGCATAATGTAAATCGAGTAAATCGCACAATTTGCAAAAAATGAAAGTAACCGAGTTAAATTAATGCTCAAAACTAGTGTTGTAAGAATAACTACTAATAACTAGTGCGAGAATAGTTGCGAATAACGCGTGAAAATAACTACCAACAAAAGAATAATACAAAAATAATAAGATAATGTATGAACGTAACTATAAATAGAATGGTGTAAAAAATAATAATGAAATTTACTGTAAATGAAGGTGCGCAGAACAGACGTATAGTCTACTGGTATGAGGATAATTTTTTGGAAACTAGAGAATGTTTTAAGTTCAAAACAGGTTCACTGGAAAAGATTTCGTAGGTACACATTTTCATGTGTTTACGAGAAGTCGATTTTGAAAAGTGTTATAAGGTATATTATTAGTTGTAAATTCCTCCCGAAAACATATATTGGATACGTTATATGAAAACATGCAAATTTACATTTGATTTGTAAAATATGCAATGCAAGTTTATAAAATGCAAGATGAAACCATTTCATGAAGTGTGTGTAAATCTAATGTGTTTCGAAAGACCAAGATTTAAAATGATGCGAAGGTTGTGAATGATCCCAGATGCCTTGACGAATTTTGGAAAATAAAATTTTCTGTATTTAAACATTTCTTTAACTTGTGGGTTGAAAAGTCGGAAATTTTTAATTGTTATGAAATGTTGAGAAAATCGAAGCGTTACCCGTTAAGACTGGGTAAACTTGAAACCTTTTAAATTTTCAAACTTTTACGAAATTTATACATTGAAAGATCATTTATTTGGAGGATCGTTAAGGCATCTCTTTGGGCTCATAGCGGGCTATTTGTTTCAAGGCACAAGGTGTGAAAAGTGTGTTCTAATTTGGCGAATAGGCTTTGTGAAAAGATTTATAGAATAAATTGTCAAATTAATCGTTTAGAGAGTTGTGTACTAGTGCGTATCATGTAGGTAGGCATTTATGTATGAGTTTAGTCTGACTAAGAAGTGCTAACTAGTGGTAGTTGGCTATGGCTTAGATTACTGGGTGTGGCTATATTAGTATTAGATGTATCAGAATATATTGTCTTGAAAGTATTGTGGCTGTATAAACGGATACAAAAGTCATAATTTAAGGATATACTGTGACTTCGATCAAGTAAGTTTGTAAACATGAAGATATAAGACAGGTTGAATAATAAGTTTTGGGAAAACATGTTTATTTTTAATTGTATGATAACGCAACATTCCTAAAATCTGGATGTAATCAAAGTTAAACACAGAGTTTAAAACCTAAGTCGTGGGTAAAAATGTTTTAACGCAAAACGAGTAATACCTTATAGTGTAAGAATCATGAGCATAAGTGAAATAGTGCAAGATTTAATGCGATAATATATCGAACAAAAGTTTTAGTAATGATGATAAGGGATTCAAAAGCGAATGATCAATGAATAATAGCATATGAAACATCAAGTGATTAAATGGAATCTTCAAATGATAAACAAACATAAATATCAATAATATAAAACATTGGAATTGTTTCTATAGGAAACTTTGACCAACTCAAGTATTTGAAATTTCCAAGTGACTTGTGGGGGCGTACTTTAGCCTATAAGTGAATGCTCATCCCAAGAGTTCCCAGGTAGGTATACGGGTCACTCGTCTGATTGGGATTTATATTAAATACCAGGCCTAGACAGAAAACTCAGGATACAGGCGCTCACCCTTCCAGATTGCACGTGCCCCATCAATAGTGAATTCCAAAACTTTAGCGAGATTAAAAACGAGATGCAAAAATAGATCCTTGAGATTTGGATTTCACTCCTAACTCAAAGATGTATTTCAAAATTGAAAACGATTGTGGAATGAAACCAATCACTAAGTTAAGGATATCACTCCCAGCTTAGTGGTTAAGTTCCTTTTTGAAAGAAATACTCTTTGAGGTGTGGATGTCACTCCTATCTCAAAGATATATTCCTAAGATAAATAACATATAGAGGAGTGAAACTAATCACCAAGGTATGGATGTCACTCCTAACTTGGTGACATCGTTTCATTTGTGAAATACAAGTATCTTCTTCTTTAAACAACACACCGAAAGAATAACGAGAAAGAATCATAGCGAAAATATCTTGAAAGAAAAAAATAGGATAAAGAGAAATAAACACGAGAGGACTCGTGAATGTAAGCTTGGTTATAGACTAGGCTAAAAGGCATTCTAATAACCTAATTCCCTATAACCATGGCTCTGATACCAATCTGTAACACCCCAACCGATGGCGGAATCATCGAGGTGTCACGTAGTGATGATTGTTCAAAAGCACATGATACTAAAATGTAAATATATTATTGAATAATTTAAATTGTCTTACATGGATGAAATGAGAAAAATACAAAAGTCTGAACAAAACATGAAAATTGAAATAAATTATTAAAAGCAAGTACTAAAATCCAATGCTATGGAACTAACATCAAACTGCACCTGAAACATGTACAAAATAAGTTTTGTCAACATATGAAATGTTGGTGAGCATTCCTAGTTTTAATACATATAGTAAGTTGGAAAATGTTATACAATTCAAGTGCAAAGCTACAATGCAATTATGTAAACTATGTATTATACAAATGAGCGAAATCAATCCTGTGACTGTATAATGTATTAAATGAACGGCGGTGTACTTATCCAATAAATGGATAATAACTTAACAATGACCACGGATTCTCCGATGAAAAAGGGGGAGAATCAACCTAGGCGGGTTGTCAATCCAATAGCGCTATCCAATGTTAAGGTCGGCTTGTACATGGTTAATGATTTCACTAAGTACAAATGTATTCTACATGTAATGTCTAAGCATAAAGCACGTATGTAAGCAAATGCACAATGTACTAGAATTGTATTGTAAAAATGTGAACTTGTATGTGTATTTTGTATAAGTGTACATGTAACACCCCTAAAGTGAATGAAGACAAAAAGGGGATAGGAAATACTCACTTTCGTCAAATGACTAGATGACTAAGCGAGCGTGAAAATGCGAGCAATCCAAAGATTCAACAACGAAACTAGTCCAATTTAGATGAAAAGAAACCGAATAGGAAAAAATATCAAGCTTCAAATGTAGAAGAAATATACTCTAGAAGAAAGGTATGAGGGAGGGTTTAATCGAATTGAAACAATCGATTTAGAGGTGCAAAGTGTAATGGGTCATAGGTGGGTTTTTATACTAGTTTTGGATTCAATTAGGCTTTAAAATTGGTCAACACAATAAAGTAAGGTTTTAAGATGAATTGACTATTTGACTAGGACTTTGACTGTTTGACTAAGACTTTGACTAGGACATTGACTGGGACTTTGACTGGGACTTTGACTGAGACTGTCTTAGCGGACCACGATGGCTAAAAAAAATATTTTTTCTAATTTAATCAATTTTAAGTTATAGACTTGTTTCCTTCTGTTTCTAAGTTGTTTTAGGGCCGAAAATTAAGGGCTTTGAGTATCAAGGTTTGAAACATACGTGCTCGGGTGTAGATGTGAGTATAAAACGTGCATACTTTTACTTATAAAAATTTTAAGTTTTATTAAATTGTGAATTTTGGTCCTATTAAAATACGAGGGTTAAAAATGAAAATTTTGAAATAGTTGAGGAACCAATTATGCACATTTATGAAAAGTGAAGGGTGCAGGTTGTCACATTTCTTTTTTCAATAACAAAATAACAACCACCACTGCCGAGAAATAATAACGACACCTTCATACCATCCGACACCATCCTCAGGCCACCGCCCATATCTGACATCTGCATTGTTCATCACCTCCCACCTACACCCCTTAACCTCCCTTGTCGTCGCCGGTTAACCATCTTGAAAGAAACCCCCTAATACTTTACCTAATCTGCATAATTGAAAGAAATCATACCTCTAATGTGGAGAGCGGGAGAGATATAGAGACATAGATCAAGAATTAGAGAAAGAGAAAGATGGAGCAGAGAGATAGAGAGAGAAAGATGGAACACAGAGATAGATAGATAGATAGATAGATAGATAGATAGATAGATAGATAGATAGATAGATAGATAGATAGATAGATAGATAGATAGATAGATATAGAGAGAGAGAGAGAGAGAAATCGGTAGAGAGAGGAGGACGGTGCTGACGTGGGAGGCGGCCATGGAACAGTGAGTCAGTGACGGTGATAAAAGGGAGGTTAGGGGTGTGTGTGGGAGGTGACGAAAGCGAACTCTGGCCAACATAATAGTAGCCAACATGGCATTTTGGTAGTGGTTATGATTGTGGCGGTTGTGGGTGGTGGGTATCAGTGGTAGCAGACATCAAAGAAAGAGAGAGTGTGTGTGTGTGTGATTTTGAGTTGGTGTTTATTTCTTTTCAACTTTTTTTTTCTTATATAAACATATGTAAGTTAATGTTGGTCCAAAACTCAAAGTTACTTACACAAATAGTCCCTAAGAGGTAAAAGGGCATATTTACCCTCATATTGCCGTTAAAGTCTAACTAAGTTAGGGTTAAAGGACAAACCATGCAATATCTATACTATATTATAATGCACGAGCTAAGGGTAGTTTAAGATACCCAAAAGTTAAGAACTTTATTTTCATAAATAACCTTAAAATGTGGGTAAAATAGTCTTTTAAACACTTTTACACTTTAATACCTCATCATAGTTACACTTTAATCACTTAAACTTTGCTCAACTTTTGATTATTTATATTATAGTTAAACCTCTTTTCCTTGTTTTAAGCAAACTATCATCTAAGATTTTTAAATACTCATATTTTTTTCTTAGGTTAATACTTTTACAAAAAAAAATATACATCATAATAATAAGCATTTTATTATCTTTAATTTGAATATAGTATTGTTAATTTGCTTTAGTTTAAATTTTTTTATGTGCTACGTGATTAACAATATTTAGGAGTGAACAACAACTAAACCGTTCACTGAAGCTAAACAAAAAATAGACAAAACTGAACCAAAATCAATTGAAAACTGAATTAATCAACATCCGATTTAACTTAGAAGTGTCTATGTTCCTCGCTGCATCGCGCGGGCACCCTACTAGTTCTGAAATATAAAGTACATAACTAGTCAATTTTAAACGTAAAGGGCAGTCTTTGAAATCTTGTATAAATGTAAAGGACAAAACTTGTAATTCAGTCTTTTTTTAAAGAATCTCGTATGAAAAGTTATACTTGTTTTAAAATGATAGGTGAAGAAACAATGAGTAATACTTACCTCTAACGAGGTGCGTGGGTGATACACTCGTGATTGCTGCAGGGTATAATCCTTTGCTCACCACTCTTAGCTAGATCCGAACCTGAAACGAATAGGACCGATGGACCGTGTGAAAGGAGGCGACCGCCTAAAAGTCACAATGATTCGTAAGAGCAGACGCAAAAATGGTGTTGGCTCAGTAGGTTGTGAAAATGAATGATTGATCGATCCCGAAAAAAGGATCGGTGAGCTAATTTATATAGGATGCACACCTATGCGTCGTGTTGATATTAATCTGTTTTGAACTATAGGCTAACTGTTTGTTGTTTTTCAGGTGTGACGCAGTTTGAAGAGTTTTTGGCGCACGATAAAGCGCGATTGAAGTGGCAGGTTCCTCCGACGGGTAGGATTACACGAGTTAAGGAAATGTTGGGTAGGTTTTACCTACTCAACTTGAGAATTCGCCGAAGCAATACAACGTCACGGGTGACATTCCTATAAACCTTGACCCTATTTCTTTTGTCGCACCTGGAGAGATCCCGTGCGTTGTAATTTTATTTGATGAAGAGTGAAACTAGTATGCGGACCCAGCTACTGCTCTCCATTTATTTATAGAAGAATCTGACTGTTTGGGTGCAGAGGCAGTCAAGCAACAGAGCAGGAGGAGGCGCAGCGGAGAGAGGTGGAGCAGAAGGCTGCTGCTGATGCTGTCGCGGGTGTTAGGACATCTGGGACAACACATGATGAAGAGCAACCCCTAGACTATAGTGGTTCTGACTAAGGTTGCCTTGTAATTTTCCTTTAATACGTTTGTAATCGTTGGGCCTTCGGCGCCCATTATAAATGAAATATTTTTTCTTTTCTTTCGTTGCGCTGTTATGATTGCGTTGTATCATGTCAATTCGTCGCGTAGGGAAAACCCCCAAGTGTTAACTAAATATTGCAAATTATCGAGTTTTTGCTTAGTCCAGCGCTGGGTTTGAAAGAACCCTGCACCTTGAAGACTGTTTCACAAACGCTAAGTAAGATAACTGATGTAGGAAAGAACATTTCATTTAGCATTAAGTACATAGGCGCGTAAAGCCAAAAATACAGGTGTGTTACATAAAGCAATTTCGTTGTTGTGCAACGTTCCAAGATCGCAGGATGGGTGTGCCGTCCAATTTCTCTAGCGCATAGGCACCCTTCCCTAAAATTTCTTGTATCTTGTATGGCCCTTCCGAGTTAGGAGCCAATTTGCCTTGTTTTTCTGCGTTGGAGGCTTCATTGTTGCGAAAGACGGTATCTCAAGCATTGAATTTGCATAACTTTATGCGTTGGTTGTAATAACGCTCCAGTTGTTTTTTTGTACTTTTCCTCTTTTATTGTGGCGAGTTCACGCCGTTCTTCGAGTAAGTCAAGGTTTAGCTGGAGCTCTATGTCGTTTGTTTCTTTGTCGGGCATAAGGATTCTTGCGGAAGGACATCCAATTTCCGCAGGGGATGACTGCCTCGGAACCGTAAGTGAGGCTGGATGGAGTTTCACCATTGCTCGTTTTTGTAAGGGTGCGATGGGCCCAAACAACATGTGGGACTTCATCAACCCAACCCATGCATTTGGTTCCGAGCCACGCTTTCTTTCCTTCCACAATTCTTCTATTTGCTCTTTCGACTTGGCCTTTGCCTTGTGGGTGCGCGACGGATGTGAAGATCTATTAAACGCCTAGCTACGCCAACCATTCCTGTAGGTGCTGGTCAGCGAACTATGTGCCAGTTGAAATGGTAGGCCGAATCTGCAAATGATGAATTCCCAAATGAATTTTTTGACGTGGGTCCCATCGATCTTTGCTAGGGGCTTTGCCTCAATCCATTTGGTGAAGTAGTCTATGGCCACGATGAGGAACTTAACGTTTCCTGGCACCGTGGGGAATGGCCTGACAACGTCGATAGCCCATTTTTGGAATGGCCATTCCGCGGTAACGGGCACTAGATCGTTTTTGGGGCGCAGGGTATTCGGTGTGTGTCACTAGCAAGATTCGCATTTGTGAAGTTCTGCCACTGCGTCCAGGTGCATGCCCGGCCAATAATATCATGCGTTCATCAGCTTTGCGACTACCATCTGGGGCTCGCGTGCAATCCACAGATGCCTTCATGAATATCTCTGATAAAAAAGGAGGCATCGGTGGACTCTACACAACGGAGTACTGACCCAAGGTAAGATCGGTTGTAGAGTATTCTGTCGGTCAAGTGATAATGTAAAGCTTTGTATTTCAGCTTTCGCGCCTCTGATTTATTCTCAAGCAGGCTTCCGGAAGCTAAGTAGGCTTTGATTGGCGTCATCCTAGACACATTGCCTGTTTGGATGATGTTAACTTCTCATTATGGAATAGAAGGCTTGTAAAATACCTCAACGTGGATCTCCTTTCCCATGTGTTCGAAAACCGTGGATGCCATTTTACTGAGCGCGTCATTGTGGTAGTCACAAAACTTTTTTGTGTCTACGTTTTTCTGCTTTCCAAGGGCTTTGGGCTCCTTGAACGTTATCTGCTCTGTTTTGAGCACTTGGGATGTTGTTTTTGTTAGAGGGGTCTAATCAGTGTTCTTTCTTTTTGGAATGTCCCCGTTGTTCCCGCGTCTGCTTCCTGCTATGCATCTTATGCGCATCATTAGAAGACGAGTATTTGCTCTTGTCTGTCGATCCTGAGATGTGCAACCAAACTAACGGCTTCCATTTGTTTTTATTGTTATTGTAATTTTGTTGGAAGCCGCGCGCTTGTTTGAAAGAGCGCTCAGAGGATGCGAAGATCTTCGCTGCGTTGACTATTTCATCCCAAGATTCTGGGATGCTATCTTTGCCCGTGAGGCATTTCATGAGGTCTTCACTATGAATGCCTTGTATAAAGCCAGCGCGCGTGAGTTCTTATCCGCAACCTATTTGAAGAGCTTCTTTGTTGTAGCGCTCGATATAGTCCTCGATGGATTCATTGTCATTGCGTTAGAACAATAGAACGTGGGCTTTGTCCTTCTTATGCTTTCTCAAGTGAGAGAAATGGTTGAAGAACTTCTTTATAAGATTGCTGAAGTCCGTGATGCTCCCCGCGGGCAGGTTGTCAAACCATACTCTAGCGGCGTTGGTTGGTGTCTGAGCGAATAAGTAGCACCAGACTTGAACCGCCCACAGTATGGTGCTTCCCGCGCATTCAAAGTCATGTAAATGATTCGTTGGGTCGCGTAGGTCATTATACTTGCCGATGCTGTTGGGTAGTTTTGCTTATTTGTTGATGGGAGCTGTGGCGATTCGCGCACAGAACTTGGAGTTTGCTACGAATGATTTTGGCTGTATGGTTTGTGCAGTTCATCATCCGCGTGATGATGAGTCTCGTATGTGGGACGTGCTGGTAACTTGGCTAGCGATAGTCCCAGCCACTGGTGGACTCGTAACCATCTAACTCATCGGTCGACTTGGCGTAGCCCCGATCGCGTGTGTTTGCACCACGACCCCCTCTACGACCCTCAAACTGTTCATTAGTTTTTTCTTACCCCTTTCGGCTTTGTTTGGCCGAAGGGGAGTCAAGGTTTTTCGTTAGTTTTGACATCATTTCCTTGTACTTGGCGGCTGTACGTGCATTTTCTTCAAAAAAAAAAAAAAAAAAAAAAAACCACTCATTCGGGTCGATTTCGTTATCGTTATCGCTATCCGAGTGGTGTAACTCCTGGATGGGTTTTTAGGCCTGTACGGTAGTTTGTTTGGTAATACTTTGAGGAGTTCCCATGTCTCCCTCAAGTGGATGAGGGTCTACACTTGATGAAAACACCGAAAGTTTAGGGCTGGGATTTGCCGGGGTGGGCTAAAAGATGTGTTTTAGAAATAAGTTTCAGCTGTTACGGATGACGCTAATGAAGAAAAAACGAGTAATAGTTACCTCTAACGATGTGCGTGGGGTGATAGACTCGTGGTTGTTGCATGGTATAATCATTTACTCACCATTCTTAGCTAGACCCGAACCTGAAAGAATAGGACCGGTGGTCCGTGTGAAAGGAGGCGACCGCATAGAAGTCACAATGATTCGTAATACCAAACACAAAAATGGTGTTGGCACGGTAGGTTGTGATAGTGAATGATTGATCGATCCCGAACAAAGGAGGGGTGAGCTACTTTATATAGGATGTACACGAGCCAGACATCATTAACCCATAACCACGACAATGGGCTTGAGCCCGGGTTATGTGCTTGCCTCCTTTTGGTCCAATCAGTTAGTATTGGACTAGATAATTAGCATCAAACCAGTGGAGAGAGAGAAAAGGTATATCGCCCTGCCATAAGTCCACGTGGCGCGACTGTATTGGCTGTAGGCGGATCTTTCTCTGACCGCGTAAGTCTGCTTCTTCTGGAAGGCGTCTGACGCGACGTCTGACACAAAGGTGAATAGTGCAGCCAAGTGGGGATAAGGGGCTGCACCTTCCCTGCTGGTGGTCAGAGTTGGTGGGCCAACGCTGACACGCGTCGTCTTGTAATTGGTCTGCGATAAGCCTTCGTAGTGTCATGTGATGGTTTTTTCTTACCTTTTCTAAAAAAAGAGTCCTTTGTATTTAATCCTAACCAAAATCTAAACCACACTTTCCAAATTTCACTTCTAAGCATTATTACAAATCGAAACCTTGACATATTTTGTGGTTATACTTTTATTTTTTGATGGTTAACCAAATATGCAAATCACATATTGTTATGTGGATTACATAACACTCGAAAATGTTTATTAAAGTCCTCATCGTAAGTTTTATATCACTATTTTTGTTCTTTAAACTTGGTTCTAAATTTTATTTAGCTAATGGGCTAGTTTCTGATGGGCCAATAGTTACTAATAAGTAATAACTAACAAATAATTTCTAATCGAAGTATGTCATAAAAGCAACAACATGTGGGAGGCTCTTCCGGTTAATAAATACGCGTCCGGTAGTTGGAAAGCTATTGTTAAAGTGGTGGCTGGAATTAAGGTCAACGATGTGTCGCTTCATAAATGCATTAGAGCTAAAGTGGGGAATGGGGTCTCGGATAGATTTTGGCTTGATGTGTGGTTGGGTGATTGTGCGCTTAGATATAAATGGCCGTTACTATATTGGTCGGAAGAAAGTAAAAGCTGTATGGTTGTGGACAGAATGAAAGTGGTGAGAAACAAACTCATCATTGACGCGGATTAGATTGATAACATACATACGACGGAGGAGTTGATACAGTGTGCAAATATGTGTGAGGCGTTGGCTAGTTATGCTATTTCGAATGGTCAGGACGGTTGGTATTGGTCTGCAAACGGACAAGCAGAATTTTCAGCAAAGGGCACGGTTTCTTTGTTGTTACAGAGGTATGATTTTGGTTCTAATTTTGTTCTTAAGTGGGTCTCTTAGGTGCCGCTGAAGTGTTCAATTATGGCATGGCGAGCTGAAATGAATAGAATTCCCACAAAGGCAGCATTAGTGCAGAGAAACATCTACGTTCAGGATCAGTTATGTTCTTGGTGTCGATTCAGTGACAAGATAGAGATGCATATTTTGGTTGATTGTATCATCGCCTCAAATGTATGGGATCGTATCAGTACTTGGTGTCGGATTCCTCCAATATTTTCATTCGAGATGAAAGATCTTCTGCAGTTCTATAAAACAGTCCCAGGTTGTAAATTGAAGAAGAAGATCGTGCATGAGATCGTGATGGTTACAATGTGGGCAATTTGGAAGGCAAGAAACGATACGGTTTTCAACAGAAATCAGCCTAGCGTGGAACAGATTGTGTCTAATGTGAAATCTTTATCTTTTCTTTGGTTTAAGAATAGAACAAAATGTAATAGGATCGTGTGGAAGGATTGGTGTCGGTTTCCTAGGTATATGTTGTTGTGGCTTGAGCCGTCGGTCCCCGTTTTGAGGACTGGGTTGGCGTTGTGTGAATGAAAGCATTTTTTCAAAAAAAAAAATGTAAACGTACATTCATGATACATAAACACTATGTAAACGAACAAGCATAATAAATGTTTACAAACAAGCCATGTGTTCATTTATGTTCTCTTTAATTAAAGAGTAAATTGCCAAAATGGCCCCTCAGGTTTGGCCCAAAATGCTTGTTTGGTCAGTTATCTTTTTTTTTGTGCCAAAAGCACCCCTCACAGATCGAAAATTGCCAAAATGGCCCATATTTAACAGAGTTTTTAACTGAGTATGGAAAGTCAGTTAAGTCTGAGGGGTAATTTCGTCCTTTCACTCTGTACTTCATCTTCTCCATATAAATGGCCCCTGTGTTCTTCTTCCCCCTCTATTTCATCTTCAACAACTCCACCTTCAACATTATTACTTATTACTCCAATTCAATTAAAGTTTTACTAAACTATAGTAACTAACCCTTCGATTACCATATTCAATCAGAATATCAAAACCAAATCTAGATTCCAAATCAGATATACATCACCAATTATTATAATACACAAACTTAAACTTAAACTTACGTTTACCTAAAACTTTCAACCAGATCTTAAGCACAAGCACAAGGATTATCAACAACAACAACAACCTGTTCATCATCACCACTCCTAAACAAGAGGTAACCAGGTCACCGGAGATGGTGACCGGAGTTGCAGAGTCGTCGGAGACAACAACCTGTTCATCATCACCACTCCTAAACAAGAGGTAACCTTCTCTGTCATCATTCATCATCATAATCCCTAACTCCTCCTCCGCCTCCGGCGGTGCTCTGGCAGCCAAACCCTACAACCACACCACCACCTACCACACTCCACTCGATTATTATCATGGGGAGAGAGAGACGTAGAGATCGAAAAGAGAGAGGGAGAGAGGAAGAGACAGCGACGGTGGCGGCAACGGTTGGGATCTAGGGTTCCTGTTCAGATTTGGGTGGTGTACGGTGGAGATTGTGGTGGTGTTATCAGACGGCGGCGGCGGAGGGTTTGGCTTCTGATTAGGCTTCTGATTTGGCCTCATGGCGGCGGAGGGTATGGGTTCTGATTTGGCTTCTTATTTTTGGATATAAGGTTATCGGGGTGATGGGTATGGGTTCTGATTTGGCTTCATGGCGGCAGTGGTGGTGGCCGGAACTTCGCCGGAGGTGGAGGAGACCACCGGTCTCCTTCTCTCTCTAGTTCACCCTCTCTTTCTCTCTCTACCATGTGTGTCTGATACAGAAGTATGTGTGGGTGTTGTTTTTATAAGACAAAAGGGTGTGGTGGCATCAAGAGGGTTAGTGTTGGAGAAGATGAAGTTCAGATGGGTTAAAAGGGGTTTTAAAACGTTTAGAGATGACGAAAATGCCCCTGATATTTAACTGACTTTCCATCCTCAGTTAGAAACTCAGTTAAATATGGGCCATTTTAGCAATTTTCGATCTGCGAGGGGTGCTTTTGGCACAAAAAAGAGATAACTGACCAAACAAGCATTTTGGGTCAAACCTGAGGGGCCATTTTGGCAATTTACTCTTAATTAAATTAAAAAACAAATGTTACGTATATTTATTTCAACATTCTCCCGCTTAGCCGAGTAATCATTTATTATGAGTGTTACGTAAGTCTGCAGAGATTAATACTCATTTTAGTTCTAAACCCAAAAGGTAGCACAGAAATACAATCGTCAAGTCTTTATTCGAATTAGGACGCCTATTAGTCATACCACACCCAAATTTAAAACTTAACATTAGGATCAATTAACGTTATGCCCTTAGTTGATTTGTTATATTATTTTATTTATGTCATTATGCTAGCTTATCATACTAATAGACAAACAAATCATAATGAGGAAAATTAATCATTAGTCATAAGTCATTCATAGTACGATATGCATTTGTACATGGTTATTAGTAATACCCTTTTCTCTTAGTTGGCCCTTAGTGAGACTTATGGGTAATACACCTTTAGTTATTCGATCCATAAGCATATCATGAATGTATTCGATACAAAATTATGATTTCCTCTATTTGTTCTTAACATAAGCGAACAATAATTTCGTATCGAACTCTAATGCAACTTCTCTCAAACTGTTATTGTTCGAGAAATTAGGGTCGCTGAATTTATCACAGTAAGTCTGCAACTTAGTATTTATATGGAGTTAATAAGTTGTGAGTCATAATAAATTTTCCAACAACATTTAATGACCATTCTGTTGTGATCGGCAACATATTATGTCATGATACCTTAGGTTGTTGTTACAGTTTCTTATGACTCCTCCATAAGATAGTTATGTCTGCTGACGTTATAATATACCCCAAAATTGACACTTGATTTCCTTTGAATATAACAAAGTTAGAGTAAGAGTAGTCAATGACTTTAGGTTCTCACTTCTTTTTTAGATTATAGTCTCTTGTTTCTTAAAGATATTGTAATGTTCCATTAGATGTTTTACAATCAATCTAGACAAGTCTAATGTTAAGCAATACGAACAACATCATAAACAAGCATAGACTTAAATTTACATAATTCTTCTAATTAATGAAGCGTAAGGTAATAATCTCATTTATCCTATTATCCTCTAAAAGAGAGCAATGTTGTATGTTACATACTTAAGGACCCGCTTAGAGTAAAACTTATGGGATGAAACTAATATCCCGTTGGGTCTATCTCGGTATATTTTGATTCCTATCATGTAAGAGGAATCCCCGATATTCATCATGTCAAAATTATGCATAAATAATGCTTTGACTTAGGTAACATATACTTGTCAAAAGAAACGTCATCGATGTGACACCCGGCATGTTTAGGTCAACATTTTATAAACACATAAGTCTACCTTAGCGAAAAACGTTTATTAAACATTCTTGACGGGGTCAGTCGAGTCGGAACATAGTCCGTATTGTCCAGGGTTCAATGATTCGGAGGATCATTGGGTTAATTACACACACACACGTTACAAGTCCCGTTGTTGGTGAATTACATAAACTAATTAAGTGTATGTGTAGACTAGTTGTCGTATGGTGGATTATAAGCTTAGATGTGTCTAAATGAGGTGTAGATAATCATCCGTGCTTAAATATGTTAAACATAGACTAAGGTTGCATGCTCGTATGTTAAGGTGCGTTAAAATGCGTTAAACACGACAAACTGGAAAACTAGGAAAAACATGAGTCCTGGTTCGACCACATCGAGTGGGTGAACATGGAATGTGGAAATGAAAACGTTTCATTCGACCAGAACATGCACATTCGACCCTGTGAAAGGGGCGAATGTGGGTACATTCGCCCATGTAAAAGGGGCGAATGTGGACATAGTATAAATACCACACTTTGTCATTTTCCACCATTTCACAAACCCTAAACGCCTCTAAACACTCTCTAGCAACTTTAAACATTGGGGAAGGAGTTTTTGCCCTTGTTTTCTATAATCTAACCTACAAGCATCTTCTACACAAAGATCTAAGGTGTGTTCTTCATTCTAAATCATTTTTAAAGCATTTCAATTCGTTTTCATTAAACCCCAAGAGTCCAGATCTAATTCAAACATGTTTCATGGATAAAAACCTTCCTAATATCTTTCTAAACAAAACCTATTCATAACCAATGAGTTTTCATACAAATTAACATGTGTTAATGGTGTTTTATGTGGTGTTATGTAGTGTTTGATGATTGATTGTTGTATAGATGTTATAACAATGATCTAGGACTGTTATTGATGATGATTTATGATTGAGATATGTTACAATTGATTATTGATGATGTTTTGTTCATTTTGGGGATTTTGGGTTATATCTAGGGCTTGTTCATGATGATAGTGATAAAGGATATGATTAGGGGTTTCTTGTTCATGATAATCTGAGTATATTAAGTTGATTATTGATTGATTTCAGAAAGTTTCCTAATTGGGTAAAGATTGCATGCGTTTAATGTGCATCTCCATAATTTGCTATTTTGAGTAACTTGTAAAACGAACGGATTTCGGGATAAAATTGGTAGCATTTTGTAGGAATATGTTAATGATAGTTGACTGCTGTGATTGGTGATGTTTTGTGAAGTTTTCGGACCGTTTAGATGTGTTTTGGTGCGTTTTATGAAATTCTGCTGCGAACGGGCGAACGTGGAACAGAACGTGGCTCAAACGGGCGAACGTGGAACAAAACGTGGCTCAAACGGGCGAACGTGGCTCAAACGGGCGAACGTGGCTCAAACGGGTGAACGTGGCTCAGACGGGCGAACGTGGAACAAAACGTCGCTCAAACGGACGAACGTGGAAATGGGAAAAACCACATTCGACAAATCTGATGTCCGGAATGAGATTTTTGATGCAAACTAAGTGTTTTATGCTTGGAACTTATGTGTTAACTTTATGTGCATGACTAATTGATGTAATGGGTCACCAACGGGATGTCGGGTCGGTCTGGGATGTCCGGTTAACATTCAAACACACTTTAAACACATAGAGTCAAGATCTGGACAATCGGCGACTAGTTAGCCTTCGGGTTTGTAGTCATCACACTTATGTAAACTCGGTAATAGGTAGTTAATTGTCGGGAGTATCATACACGGGTTGGATCTCTAGTTATCAAGAAGACGCACTCTAAGGTGAGTTCACGGCCCCTCTTTTATACACTTTTCTCTCGGGGGAGAAGCATGCCACACGTTTTAACAAATACAACGTTTATGTTTTGAAACACAACACTTATGAAACGCAACGATTTTGAATCGCAACGCTATTAGAAACATGGCGCCTTTTTGGAATGTAACTCTTTTAAGAAACGTGACACGTTTGGCACTTGGCATATTTAACATTGGCACTTGACACTTTTAAACATTCGCATTTGGCATATTTAAACATTGGCACTTGACACTTTTAAACATTGACACTTGGCATTTGGCACTTGGCGCTTGGCACTTATTTACTATACGATGAAACCTAAGTCCCTATTGAAACCATGAATGTGCGGGGCACAACGGAGGAAATGTGGATAGATCTATCGGGCGTGACGAACCCCACCCGTCGGCTGGGAGCCGGGCGGGTGCATATTGTCTCTACTTGACACTTGGCACATGGGCAGCAACTCGAGCAACGTTTGTCAGTAATGGTTTTAGCAACACAATCGTAGTAGTAAGGGAACGTTTGTTATTTACTTGGAACTTTTGCACACTTGGCACTTTATGTGGAATTGCTTTACACATGATAACGTTTACGAACTTAAAACCTGTGAACTCACCAGCATTATATGTTGACATCTTTTTGGCATGTTTTCTTAGGTCGCTAAGGTAGCAGCATTGAGTTTAGGCGCACGGAGTCTCACGGCCTCTAGGGATCATATGCATGTTTTGTTAAATATTTCAGACTTTGAGTTTTACTTTTGAGTTGTAATAATATATTTTTCTTCCGCTGTTATAGAACGGTTTTGAAACTCAATGGCAGTTTACGTTGTTTTCATATCATATTGATGTCGTTTATTGTGACCGTTGACTTGGATCCTGGTGTGTCACGCGCCTCGCGGTAAAACCCCGCATGTGGAAATTTGAGGGTGTGACAGCTTGGTATCAGAGCCAATGGTTATAGTGAACTAGGACTGCATGTAGAGTCTAGTCTATAGCCGAGTATCACACACATTAGATGGTCACACATATTTACGAGTCGTGTCTTTTGGTAAACATACTAACCTTGTCGAGGTGTCAGTGTCCTCATCACACAGTATCACATTATCTATCCTTTGTTATTCCTACCTTGGTTCTATCTTCTTCTTCGGGTTTGAAGATGAAGAGGCTTATCGCTTATACTTGGCAGTAGTGTACATTGGGGTGGCTTCAGCACACTTTTGAGATTTTTCCGGGATTTGGATATCTCCCCTCTATGCTCTAATGTACATACTTGCCTACACACACACACACACACTATCATGAACTAGTACTTGTCATAGTACACTCCTGAGTGACTGTTCACTTTGGGATCCTCGTGCGATAACAGTTTCTTTTAGGAATGTGGGTGTCAGGTGATTGGAAGTTCTAGCTAGGAGCACGCCTAGAGGACCATGTAGAGCGATTTGTTATTTCGGGTGCACACGAAATCATAAATCGAAATGCATGAAAATCTTGGTGGACTTCGTGTTCGGACTAATGGTCATGCTGGAACCACGTTCTGAATTCATTTGGTCACTTATAGCCCGATCTGTTAGTAGTTTTGAGTGTCTTGTCTCATGTTTGGCAGAACATGTCTGGTCGCGCTGGTGGACGTGCTGGTGGACGCCGTGGTGGCGGCGGGGGTTGCAATGGCGGTGGACGAGGTGGTGGGAACATCACCATGACTCAGGCAGAGTTGGAGAACATGTTGTAGCAGCAGTTGAACGTTGCGTTGGCTGCTTTCCAGGCTGCTTAGCAGACTTTCAGAAATACTAATCAGGTGCAGTCTGGGTGCACCTACAAGAAGTTCATGGACTGTAAGCCCCATTTCTTCAATGGGACTGAAGGGGCAGTGGGACTACTCCGGTGGTTGGAGAAGATCGAGTCGGTGTTCGCTATGTGTAACTGTCCTGACGCTGATCGTGTCAAGTATGCTTCTGCTACACTGGAGGGACATGCACTGACCTGGTGGAACTCCACCACTGCAAACCTTGGTCTGGGTAAGGCCAATGCTATGCCGTGGTCCGAATTTGTTCAGATGTTAAGGGCAGAGTATTGCCCAAGAGACGAGATTATGAAGTTGGAGCATGAGTTCTGGAATCTGAAGATGGTTGGGTCAGAGATCGAGGAGTTTACTTCCAGGCACAATGAGTTGGTTGTGATGTGCCCCGGTTTGGCTACACCGGATTACCGGAGGATTGAGCACGACGTTGATGGGTTAGTGCCGGAGATTGCTGGGCTTGTTGCCGTTGCTGATCACACTACTATGTTGGCCACTGTTCGGGCAGCTCACAAGCTGACCAACATGAAGGTTGCTGAGGGCATTCTACCTCCGAGGGGTGCTGCTGTGAAAGCCCCTGCGGACAACAAGAGGAAGTGGGAGAGTGCTGGGAAGAGCGTTGGGTCGTCCCAACCACAGGCGAAGAGGCAGGACGTTGTGGGAGCGTCATCTGAGCAGAAGACTGGGGGTTATGTTGGTAAGAGTCCGAAGTGTAACACGTGTGGGTATCATCATGTTGGGGGTTGTGATGAGTTTCGATGTAATCGTTATCAGCAAGTTGGTCACTTGGCTAAGGATTGTAGGGTCAATCTGCAGCCGAAACAGACTCAAGTGGTTGTCCCCGCTCCTGCTCCTCGGGGAAACCATGGGTGTTTTAACTGTGGGGAGACTGGGCACTTCAAGCGGGATTGTCCTATGCTGAACCAAGGGACTGCAGGTGGTGCTAGGAACGAAGGCGGCGGTCGAACTACTCGTGGTCACGTTTACGTCATTGGCGCTAGGGAGAACCAGAAGGATCCTGATACTGTTACTGGTGAGTATTCTTTTCTTGATTCTCGTTATGCTTGTATTCATTCTCATTCACGTTTTTTGGCGATTCGTATTCATTGTGTGCATTCAGTCTGGTATTTGGTCATCGTTTTGCATTCATGGGTCTGATGTGGGTCCTCTAGAGATGCTACTTGGACGGTACCGGTGTGTCACTTATACCGATCACTAGAGTCTCTAGTAGGCCTTCGATCAGGAGGATTCATTATTTTATATTCACTTTGGGGAGGGCGGTTCCCCGGCATAGAGTATCTGTTGATATCATCTCTCGTTCGTTGTTATCATTTCGTTTGTGTTCTGGGAAACGTTACTTGGGTTAGGTTGACACTCATTACTGTCGAAGAGTGAATCTCGGGGTGAGATTCCTTTCAATAGGGGGATGATGTGACGACCGGGAAAAATTTTCTTTTTATCGCTTCGTTCTCTTTGTCTTCGGGAAATTTTCGGGACGAAAATTCTTTCAACAGGGGGATGATGTGACACCGGCATGTTTAGGTCGACATTTTATAAACACATAAGTCTACCTTAGCGAAAAACGTTTATTAAACATTCTTGACGGGGTCAGTCGAGTCGGAACACAGTCCGTATTGTCCAGGGTTCAATGATTCGGAGGATCATTGGGTTAATTACACACACACACACATGTTACGAGTCCCGTTGTTGGTGAATTACATAAACTAATTAAGTGTATGTGTAGACTAGTTGTCGTATGGTGGATTATATGCTTAGATGTGTCTAAATGATGTGTAGATAATCATCCGTGCTTAAATATGTTAAACATAGACTAAGGTTGCATGCTCGTATGTTAAGGTGCGTTAAAATGCGTTAAACACGACAAACTGGAAAACTAGGAAAAACATGAGTCCTGGTTCGACCACATCGAGTGGGTGAACCTGGAAATTAATCTTGGTTCGACCCTTAGCAAAGGGGCGAACCTGGAATGTGGAAATGAAACAGTTTCATTCGACCAGAACATGCACATTCGACCCTGTGAAAGGGGCGAATGTGGGAACATTCGCCTATGTAAAAGGGGCGAATGTGGACATAGTATAAATACCACACTTTGTCATTTTCCTCCATTTCACAAACCCTAAACGCCTCTAAACACTCTCTAGCAACTTTAAACATTGGGGAAGGAGTTTTTGCCCTTGTTTTCTATAATCTAACCTACAAGCATCTTCTACACAAAGATCTAAGGTGTGTTCTTCATTCTAAATCATTTTTAAAGCATTTCAATTCGTTTTCATTAAACCCCAAGAGTCCAGATCTAATTCAAACATGTTTCATGGATAAAAACCTTCCTAATATCTTTCTAAACAAAACCTATTCATAACCAATGAGTTTTCATACAAATTAACATGTGTTAATGGTGTTTTATGTGGTGTTATGTAGTGTTTGATGATTGATTGTTGTATAGATGTTATAACAATGATCTAGGACTGTTATTGATGATGATTTATGATTGAGATATGTTACAATTGATTATTGATGATGTTTTGTTCATTTTGGGGATTTTGGGTTATATCTAGGGCTTGTTCATGATGATAGTGATAAAGGATATGATTAGGGGTTTCTTGTTCATGATAATCTGAGTATATTAAGTTGATTATTGATTGATTTCAGAAAGTTTCCTAATTGGGTAAAGATTGCATGCGTTTAATGTGCATCTCCATAATTTGCTATTTTGAGTAACTTGTAAAACGAACGGATTTCGGGATAAAATTGGTAGGGTTTTGTAGGAATATGTTAATGATAGTTGACTGTTGTGATTGGTGATGTTTTGTGATGTTTTCGGACCGTTTAGATGTGTTTTGGTGCGTTTTATGAAATTCTGCTGCGAACGGGCGAACGTGGAACAAAACGTGGCTCAAACGGGCGAACGTGGCTCAAACGAGCGAATGTGGCTCAGACGGGCGAACGTGGAACAAAACGTGGCTCAAACGGGCGAACGTGGCTCCAACGGGAGAACGTGGAAATGGGAAAAACCACATTCGACCATCTAATGTCCGAAATGAGATTTTTGATGCAAACTAAGTGTTTTATGCTTGAAACTTATGTGTTAACTTTATGTGCATGACTAATTGATGTAATGGGTCACCAACGGGATGTCGGGTCGGTCTGGGATGTCCGGTTAACGTTCAAACACACTTTAAACACATAGAGTCAAGATCTGGACAATCGAGGACTAGTTAGCCTTTGGGTTAGTAGTCATCACACTTATGTAAACTCGTTAATAGGTTGTTAATTGTCGGGAGTATCATACACGGGTTGGATCTCTAGTTATCAAGAAGACGCACTCTAAGGTGAGTTCACGGCCCCTCTTTTATACACTTTTCTCTCGGGGGAGAAGCATGCCACACGTTTTAACAAATACAACGTTTATGTTTTGAAACACAACACTTATGAAACGCAACGCTTTTGAAATGCAACGCTTTTAGAAACATGACGCCTTTTGGGAATGTAACTCTTTTAAGAAACGTGACACGTTTGGCACTTGGCATATTTAACATTGGCACTTGACACTTTTAAACATTGGCATTTGGCATATTTAAACATTGGCACTTGACACTTTTAAACATTGACACTTGGCATTTGGCACTTGGCGCTTGGCACTTATTTACTATACGATGAAACCTAAGTCCCTATTGAAACCATGAATGTGCGGGGCACAACGGGGGAAATGTGGATAGATCTATCGGGCGTGACGAACCCCACCCGACGGCTGGGAGCCGGGCGGGTGCATATTGTCTCTACTAGACACTTGGCACATGGGCAGCAACTCGAGCAACATTTGTCAATAATGGTTTTAGCAACACAATCGTAGTAGTAGGGGAACGTTTGTTATTTACTTGGAACTTTTGCACACTTGGCACTTTATGAGGAATCGCTTTACACATGAAAACGTTTACGAACTTAAAACCTGTGAACTCACCAGCATTATATGTTGACATCTTTTTGGCATGTTTTCTCAGGTCGCTAAGGTAGCAGCATTGAGTTTAGGCGCACGGAGTCTCACGACGTCTAGGGATCATAGGCATGTTTTGTTAAACATTTCAAACTTTGAGTTTTACTTTTGAGTTGTAATAATATATTTTGCTTCCGCTGTGTTAGAATGGTTTTGAAACTCAATGGCAGTTTACGTTGTTTTCATATCATATAGATGTCGTTTATTGTGACCGTTGACTTGGATCCTGGTGTGTCAGGCGCCTCGCGGTAAAACCCCGCATGTGGAAATTTGAGGGTGTGACAATCTATGTAAGGACAAGTTTTCATTACTTGATCCCACTCATCTTGAGGTAGGTTCTTTAATCCACTTAGTTCATGATGAAGAGTAATTTCATTATGACTCCATCACATTTTATGCTTACATCAACCCATACATGGATCTTATTGACTTACAGACTAAGTGTTCTTAACCTTTAGTTTATAACTTTTAGGTTTCTTAATGAACATGTAGGTCATTGTTATGGAAAGTTGTCTTAATGTCCATCTAATGTGGCTCTTAGTCATTATGAGCTACTAGGACGGTAATGATCCTCAAAGAAATCTTTTGTAATACAGATAAGAAGATTCTTTGATAATCTAATCCCTGTTGAGTATATTCTTTTACAATCAATCTTATCTTACAACGTTCCCATTAGGATCTAGTTCAATTATGAATACCTTTAGGTTATTCAACCAAATACCAAACGTTATTCTAATTATGGAATTAAATTTTGCTAATAATAGCTTTATTCCATTCAGAAGATTGATTGATACTAATGATTTAATTAGGAGAGGTAGGATCGGTAATCTTTCGAAACATCGCTTTTGTATTAGTCGGGTGGGTTACATAATCATCAAAGTTAGTGGGCTTTTAGACCCCGAGGACCTCCTGAGTTGAACACTGGGTTTATAATGATACAAACTTAACTTTAGTTAAGTGTTTTTATTTTCAGGTATATAAAGAGCAACGTTAGTTTCTAAGTGTGTAAGAGTTGGTGCAGTAAGGTGTACAAGAGGAATAATCGAAGTTAAATTCGGAGTTAAACTTAACGAGTCTCGAATTTTAATGAGTCTCTTCCCCGCATCTTGTACTTCCGAAAAGTCATAATAAGGACTTTTACTTCTCCCACTTACCTTAGAAATCTTAATAAATTCAGCATGCTTAAGGTCTAACATTTGGAAGATCCATAGATTTTAATAGATAAAACAACCTAATGATGTTTATTGTCGTTTCTCTTGATGAGGATTACTTTAGTAAGAAATCTAAGTTCGCCCATATTTAGGAATCCACAAAACTTTGTTAGGAGTACGTTAAATGCTAAGGAGACAAGTGTGATAGAGTGTTGTCCAGTGCAAGAGGTGTAATTTAAGGATATATTCTTGTAACTTTTGCAAGTCATAAGGAGGACACCTAATGCTCCCACTAATCTTTTAGGTCTCTTAGTATCTCCACATAATAAGTTTTAACGATGCGTGTGAATGAGAATATTTCATATATTTTATACTTGATTTCCCTTATCGTCTAAATTTCACAAGGTATTTTAAGGACATACTTAGAGGGAATCTTATTAAGTATATATGAATTGATTTCTTTAATACTTTGGTCTATAGGAAATGGAATAGATACAATTAGATGTTTATCTAAGCTCCACTAATGTCAATTAGTTATGACTTATGATGGAAACCCATTTATTCCTTTCGCAATTTAATGTTTAGGGCGTTTAACACATGCTTTAAAGTAACTGAAAATGAGATTTGATAGCCAAACATCCTTTAGTGACCTGGTCATGATTTCTCATGAAATTTTGGTCTTAGTAAATGAATTGCATGGGTTTCATTTTCCTTTGTTAAAGTCTCATTTTCATGATAACAAAGTTTTGAAAACATTATTGGATCATCTAGTTTTATTTCATAAGGTTTCTATTCAGATAATGACAACAAACAATATGAGAGTTTAACTTAATAGTGGCTTTTTGATCATTAAAACCTTGTAACTATAAAAAATTGTAGCTTTTAGTATTGATACTAAATTATAAGTAATCTCAAGATTATCTTAGGTATCATAAAGCTTCAACACTAAGATCAGTTATTAATGGTTAATAGACCCTTAATTTTACCACCAACTCTCATCTTAAGTATTTGTTGAATTATGGTAAAGAAACGTATAAAACTAGACTCAACCATCATGTGTTAATTGGAATTCATTAGTATTTATGGAGTTAAATATCTTTAATTAGGCACTACATATCTTAGCCAGTTGTTCTCCTTACTTATGAGTAATCTCATTGCTCATGCATATTCTTAATGGCACAGTTTTGCTTAGTAAGACTTTCCCTTTGGAGAAACTTATAGCTGAAAGTAGTACTTGTATTTTGTTTCCAGACCTTAGAATTAGCCTCTCTATGGTAATTATTCTTCCTCTTTTAGGTTTAATGGTACTAAGGTGAATAACATCAACTTTTCTAGTTTAATGCGTTCATTTTCCTGTACGTAATTTGCTATCAACACACTCATTTTTACTTTGATATTTCTAAGTGTTATAGTTGATTCATAATGCATCTAATTGTACTGGTGGAAAAGTTATTATGCACTAGAAATTTATTGATTTCCATGTGTAACCCCTTAGCTTTATGGGTCATGTTATTCAATATTAAGATGTATTCACAGATCCCATTTAACTATAGAGTTAGACTTATTTATTTCATGCTTCTTACGAATACGCTATATTCTTTCATTTACATAAATAATACATTAGTCTTAGGAATTTCAGAATCTTTAATAGCTCATGTGACACCCGGCATGTTTAGGTCAACATTTTATAAACACATAAAGTCTACCTTAGCGAAAAACGTTTATTAAACATACTTAACGGGGTCAGTAGAGTCGGAACACAGTCCATATTGTTCAGGGTTCAATGATTTGGAGGATCATTGGGTTAATCACACACGCACACGTTACGAGTCCCGTTGTTGGTGAATTACATAAACTAAATTACGTGTTATGCGTAGATTGATTGTTATATGGTGGATTATATGCAAATACGTGTTTAAACGATGTCTAGATGATTATCCATGCTTATATATGCTTAACATAGGTTAAGATTGCATGTTCATGTGTTAGGATGCGTTAAAATGCGTTAAACACGAAAAACTAGAAAGACTAGAAAACATAGGTCCAGGTTCGACCCATAGCGTGGGGGCGAACCTGGGAAATTGTAACACCCCGAAGTGTTACGGGTCTCTTAAACGGGTCGGGTCGGACCCGACCACCTAATTACGTAATAAAATATTCAAGTTCGAATCTTGCGGCCAAACGTTTCAACCGAATATATAGATAATAATTATTGGATTTTTATTATCTTGGTTAAACGTTCCTTATCTGCTAATTAAAACGCCGCCAAACGTTTTTATTTAACTCTTATACTCGTTGCCAAACACCCGAGTCTCGGTAATTATCCCTGTTACCAAACACCCTCTATTTTTAATTCCCTTATAAAACCCCTTTTCTCTCTCTTTCTTGGTCTGCAGAACCCACGAACACACACATATGTGTGTTAAAAGAGAGCAGACAACCGGTCATCACCTCCGGCGTCACCACCACCGCCGGCCGTCGTCGTCGTCCTCTTCCTTCTTCTCCTATCTGATAAGCACCACAACTCTTCACCTCTCTTGTCTAATGAGATCCGATGCCTTATTCTTTCTGTTATAATCAAACCGAGCCTGAACCATCATCTTTGTTTTGTTACGATAATAATCCGGTCACCCATCTTTCTGTGATAAACAAGCCGTGACCTGTTCTTTCTGTTATGATTGTTCGACGAAGTGAAAGGTCACCGGAACAGTCACCGGAACCGGTGACTGTTGTGAATCCTTGTAACCCATCCATCGAGCCATATATCCTTTTACTTCCGATCTGTTACTGACATCGAGTCTCTATAATAATAATCCAACAACCCTTCGGTTACTTTCTGAACTGAACCCGAAGAACCCTCTTTCTGTTCGAACTCCTGTTAGTTTCCGATCGGGATTCCGGTTATGTCCGATGTCACCCGATAATATCTATTTGTTTCTGTTATCGACCCTGAATCGTCCTTCTGTTTCCGGTTATAATCAAAGAACTATCCGGTTACTCTTTAGCCGAACCCTTCTTTCGTTCTTTATTAATTATTCGATTATTGTTATTGACTGATTTGGGTTATGTTGTAACCAGGAGATAAAGTTGAGTAGGTAACGGTTCGGGTCCGATACCCAGTTTAATACTACTCTCTGGTCAACTAACGATTATATCCCGGTAATAAACCGGGGAGTATCCGGTTATTATCTTGGTAAGTTCTAATATATATTGATTTATTGGCTATACAATCTAATAATCGGTTATTAATATAATGATTATGATTGTGCGAGGTACCAATAATCAAGCTGGTGGATATTAGTACGACACCGAGTCAACTCCGTGACTCGGTCAACACCCGGAATAGAACCCCGTCCAATAGCTAGACGAGGATTATTAGAATTATACGAATATATATATATAATACGAATAACGTACGGACTTGATAATAATAATAAGAGAATAATAAACATATATAAAATATATATGTTTATATATATAAAATTCGATATATAAAACGACATACTAGACTCGGGTTAGTTGTGTCTAGAGTTCTTTAGGTTCGCGTGCCAAGCTGTAATGGCCAGCTTTATTTCTTTTTGCCTAGGATGCCCAAACCCCGAGTTTAGGACTATCTAATATATACCAAATTCTATATGTATAAATTGTATATATGATATATATCCTAAGTATTACAATCTAACAAGTCCCACGCGTAAAACGTATCCATATATATATGACATATAATTGTAATAGAAGAGACTATAGAAGATTATAAGCAAACCGGTGAGTATCGTGAACTCCCCACTTTTACTGTTTTATTAAGTGTTTTCGGGGGAATACATGTCACTTATTAAACCTAGAAATGCTTTACATAATAAAAGATTATTAATAGAAATAGAAGAAGTATAATAGAAAAGGGGACATAGAAACAACGAGGACAGTACTGGACGGTATCCGCCATTTCCTTTCTTGCACCGACTAGAGGGCAAGAACCAGTCTTACCCAAGTAGAGGGTAGGAATGTCCAAGTAGAGGACCAACACCATTCTTGTCCAAGTAGAGGACAGGAACAGGTATTTATCACAATCAGAGTGGTACCATCGATAGGAATGGCACGAAATATAATCGATATAATAGAATAGAGATATAATATGATTGATATATAATGGAGTGATATAATAGAAACATAGTTTCCCCTTCAGAAATTATAAACTGTAAAGCATGTTATAAAAAGAATGTTTATAAAAGAATTATTGATAAACGAACTGGCCATTCACTTTATAAAATACACGACCTCACCAACTTTATGTTGACAGAAACTATTTTTGGCATGTGTTCAGGTAACCCAACAGAATGATGACGTGGATCTTAGAAGAATAAAGACTATTATTATCCGAATCCGCTGCGTAGCTCCGATCACCCGATCCAACGACCCGGCCACGTCAGCCAGGGTCGTTACAGAAATGATCTTGGTTCAACCCACAATGTAGGGCGAACCTGGGATGGGAAACCAATTGAAATTCATTCGACCAGTAAAGGTACATTCGACCCTGAACAAGGGGCGAATGTGGGTACATTCGACCTTGTGAAAGGGGCGAATGTGGACTAGTAAGTCATTTTTCACCATTTCACAAACCCTAAACGCCTCTAAACACTCTCTAGCAACTTTAATCATTGTGGAAGGAGTTTTTGCTCTTGTTTTCCATAATCTAACCTACAAACATCTTCTAAACAAAGATCTAAGGTGTGTTCTTCATCCTAAATCCTTTTTAAAGCATTTTGATTCGTTTTCATTAAACCCCAAGAGTCCAGATCTGATTCAAACATGTTTTCATCGATAAAAACCTTCCTAACATCTTTCTAAACAAAACCTATTCATAAACAATGAGTTTTCATACAAATTAACATATGTTAATGGTGTTTTATGTGGTGTTATGTATTGTTTGATGATTAATTGTTGTATAGATGTTATAACAATGATCTAGGACTGTTATTGATGATGATTTATGATTGAGATAGGTTACAATTGATTATTGATGATGTTTTGCTCATTTTGGGGATTTTGGGTTAGATCAAGGGCTTGTTCATAATGATAGTGATAGGGATATGATTGGGGGTTTCTTGTTCATGATAATCTGAGTATATTAAGTTGATTATTGATTGATTTCAGAAAGTTTCCAAATTGGGTAAAGATTGCATGCGTTTGATGTGATATCTCCATAATTTACCATATCGGGTAACTTGTAAAACGGACGGATTTCGGGATAAAATTGGTAGGGTTTTGTAGGAATATGTTAATGATAGTTGATTGTTGTGATTGGTGATGTTTCGTGATATTTTCAGACCGTTTAGATGCGTTTTGGTGCGTTTTATGAAGTTCTGCAACAAAGGGTCGAACGTGGAACTCATTCGACCCTTCGTGGGGTCGAATGTGGCTTAAAGGGTCGAATGGGGCTCAAAAGGGTCGAATGTGGCTCAAATGGGTTGAAGGTGACTCAAATGGGTCGAATGTAGCACCATAGGGTCGAATGTGGGTGTTTGGGGGTCGAATGTGGGTGCCTGGGGTCGAATCTGGGTGCCCGGGGGCGAATTAACACGTGTTAAGGTCGAATTAATATACGTTAAGGTCCAATAAACATATGTTAGGGTCAAATAAACATGTGTTAGGTCAAATGAACTTGTGAATAGGTTGAATGAACATCATGAGGGTTGAACCAAGGGTCCATGGGTCGAACTAGAAGCCCTTGGGGGTGAACCAAACACAGGAAACTCCCGATTCGACTTTAGGACTTCGTATATGCGATTTTTTATGCAAACTAAGTGTTTTATGCTTGAAACTTATGTGTTAACCATATGTGCATGACTAATTGATGTAATGGGTCACCAACGGGATGTCGGGTCTGTCTGGTATGTCCGGTTAACGTTTAAACGCACTATTTAACACACGTAGTCAAGATCTGGACAATCGGGGACTAGTTAACCTTCGGTCTAGTAGTCAATACACTTATTCAAACTCATTGATAGGTTGTCACTAAGTTGGGTCATCATACACGTGTTGGAATTCTAAGTATCTGAAGGCGCACTCTAAGGTGAGTTTCACGGCCCCTCTTTTATACTCTTTTCTCTCGGGGGAGAAACATGCTACACGTTTTAACAATGCAACGATTATGTTTTGAAAACGTAACTCTTATGGAACGTAACACTTTTGGAAACATAACACTTCTAGAAACATGACGCTTTTAGGGAATGTAACTCTTTTGAGAAACGTGACACGTTTGGCACTTGACATATTTAACATTGGCACTTGACACTTTTAAACATTGGCATTTGGCATATTTAAACATTGGCACTTGACACTTTTAAACATTGGCACTTGGCATTTGGCACTTATTTACTATACGATGCAACCCAAAGTCCCTATTGAAACCATGAATGTGCGGGGCACAATGGGGGAAATGTGGATAGATCTATTGGGCGTGACGAACCCCACTCGACGGATGGGAGCCGGGCGGGTGTATATTGTCTCTACTTGACACTTGGCACTTAAACACGGGCAGCACTTTGAGCAACGCTTGTCAGTAATGGTTTCAGAAACACAATCGTAGTAGTAAGGGAACGTTTGTTATTTACTTAAAGGTTTTACACGCTTGGCACTTAAACATGGGCAGCACTTTGAGCAACGCTTGTCAGTAGTGGTTTCAGCAACACAATCGTAGTAGTAAGGGAACGTTTTTTATTTACTTAAAGGTTTTACACACTTGGTACTTTTGAGATGAAACTCTTTATGCTTGAAACGTTTTGTGATCTTAAAACCTCTGAACTCACCAACATTATATGTTGACATCTTTTTAGCATGTTTTCTCATATAGCTAAGGTAGCAGCATTGAGTTTAGGCGCACGGAGTCACACTTGCGTCTAGGATCATGTCTCACGTTTTGGATTGACAAACTTTAAACTTATGTCTCATCGTTATTCAGTTTTGTAAAACTAAATTTGCTTCCGCTGTGTTTTGAATCATAGTCTTTGAAACTATTGCATGGTTTGGTTTACGTAACTTTTCACATATAGTTGTCGTTCGTTGTGACCGTTGGCTTGGATCCTGGTGTGTCACGCGCCTCGCGGTAAAACTCCGCAAGTGGAAATTTAAGGGTGTGACAGCTCACCTGATAGAGATCAATAAAAAGAAGTTCTTAATTACCATAAGAGACATTTTATTCCATTTCTTATGCTCATATGTTATTCTGTAATAATTATCAGATAGAGCTTAGGAATGTCATGTCTTAAGAGGTAACTTGATAAGAACAAAGTTTAAGCAAACTCTTATTAGTTTTGATAATTATAGTGGATTACTTAGTTGAGATAGTAATTTATAGAAGAATGTGAGATTAGGTATTTGTGATCATTATATTAATGAAAGATCATTAATTCTGAGGATCAATTTTGTAATGAAGACGTGATAATATCATCACACCAACATAAGCTACTTAAATAACATGCTCTAGCTTTGGCTATACGCTATTTATTTAAGTATTAAATTGCCGACAGTGAGTGTAACCCATAACCTTTGGGCAGAAGTGAGACATTCAAAGTCCTAATGCAATACGCTCAGTTCACCAACATAATCTGTTACACGTTACCTTTGGGCAGAAGTGAAACCTTATGGAACTTATGTGAACGAGCTACAATGCTTAACGAGATATTTATAACGAACTAATGTGACACGTCACCTTTGGGCAGAAGTGACACCTCAAAATATTATTGCATGTTAAGCAAGGTTTGACATAATGTTTTGATGAAACTTGATACGTTATGTTTCGTCAAAACCTTTAAATTACATAAGATTTCCCGTGAGAAAATAATGGGTTTCGAAAAAAAAATAATGGTTTTACGAATATCATAAGGTACTCGAAACATTAGAAGGTTCTTAGAAATAATGGTTCTCGAAATATTAAGTGTTCTCGGAATAATTTATTTATAAGATACCCGAGAACTAGTTAGATTCGTGAACCTAATTCGAACTCGAATCGAAAACTAATTTATTCGATTAAACCTAAGTGACCGGGAAATGACCTTAAGTTCGGAAACAAGTTAATGGTCGAAAACATCATTATGGGTCGGAAACCCTCTCATGGGTTCGGAAACACACTAATGCTCGGAAACAACCCTCTAGTCGGAAACGGTTATAAGGGTCGGACACTTAGATTCGGAAACAGTGTTATGTGGTCGGATACAGTTATAAGGGTCGGACACTCTAATGTTTGGTCGGACACATACTTGTAGGTCGGACACTCTTTATGGGTCAGACACCCTTTATGGTCAGACACCCTTTATGGTTGGACACAAGTCATGAGGTCGGACACCCTTTATGGTCGGACACAAGCTTATGGATCGGACACTCTTTATGGGTCGGACACTCTTTATGGGTCGGACACCCCTTTATGGTCGGACACTCTTATGAGGTCGGACACTCTTTATGGTCGGACACAAGCCATGAGCCCCGGACACATTTATTCATGGTCGGACACTCCTGTTCCTTTGTGAACAAGTTTCTTGATGAGCTATTTGTGGAACCGATGATATCTCTAATTTTATTAAGATTCTTTTAATCGGTTTCTCTAATGAATTTCTTGAAGAACATCAACCGAAAAGATTAGCTTAAACATCAAAAACATAATATATTATCTGGAATCGAAATCTGATAACATTAAAACTTATTACAGATTTCGAAAAAATAATCATAATCCATGAATTCGTTTAAAATAGAAAAATTATTAACCGAAAATTATAGGAGCCCGTAAACACCATTATCAGGTTTTAACATAATTGTTTTCCCATTTTAATTCCAGATCTTAATAGAAAACAATCAAAACTGATTGAGCAACATTGCTCTGATACCACATGTTGATCAGTTTTGACTATATGTAATGGAAAACATAATAATAATGATACCTGACAGATTGGTGAGACCTGAGACAGATGCTGTAAGCGTATTGGAAGACGACATCCTTGTTAGTATAGTCCGGTTCCCTTTAGGGTATGCAGTTCTGATGGTTTATGTGTTCTTTAGTTATGAACAAATTGAGAGAGATGAGAGTAAAAGGGGACAGCTAATTGATATTATGGTGTTATGTTTGTGTCTCAACCCTAATCTCATAATTAGCTCTCTATATTTATATATACCCTGGGACACCCTAATAAGGCACATCTAATGATAGTCCGCCCATCAAGGATATATCTGATTATTGGGCTTAGGATAATATTAATAATTGATCATCATAGTGTATGGTCAAACATATTCAGCTACATACAAAGGAAACATTGTCCCGTCAATAACCAACTTAGAATGTAAGTATAAAATCAAAAGACCAAAGTTATATCGACTACTCAGCTGGTCCCGATTGAGAATACTTCAGTTATAGACCTTTCATGTATTTAAAATAAAATAAATGATAAATAAAGATGAAGATCCATTGTGCTCAGAAGGAAAACAACCAAACCAATCCCATAATTTTTAAACGTTAATATCTTTAATATACGAGATTTTTTAAAGAAAAAAATTACACCAAATTAACAAGCGTTTTATTATCTTTCCAACGAGTACTATAGTGCTATATAAAAAACGGAGAAATTTTTTTGTGGGGTTTTGTTCATACAGGAAAAAAAACACAAAGTGTTCAGGTAAATCATTAATCATGTATAGACAAGTCACTAATTATGTTTAAATCAGTAAATATGATTTTTTTTTTCAACTAGAGCTGAATAGGTTAATAGAGTTATACGTTGTTTTAAGTTATGTAAGAAAAAAAATAATAATAAAGTAAGTGTACATAAGTGAAATAGAAATAGAGATAAAGAATAAGATATGGATATGGCAGGTTATATAAAACTTAGATGATATAATTTTAAAATAATTAGATTATACCCCAGGGCGTTCTGGGTTGAGAAATTTAATATAATACATCAATTTTACATATGAAATAGACTGATGTATAACTCTAGGGGTGTAAACGAGCCGAGCCGAGCCCGAGCCTGACTGGGCTCGAGCTCGGCTCGTTATGGTTTTATGAAACTCGAGCTCGAGCTCGACTCGGTTCGAGCCTACAATCTTGAGCTCGAGCTCGGCTTGCTAGCAAAATCAAAAGCTCGAGCTCGGCTCGGCTCGTGAGGTGATTTGAGAACAATCTCAAACAAGCTCAAAGCTCGGCTCGAAATCGCAAAAGCTCGGCTCGCGAGTGTTATTAAATGGGCCTATGAAATAAGGACTTGGGCTTTGGAGATGTGGGCTATAAATTATAAGAGATACATAAATAACTTATAATTATGTTTGGGCTCGTTTAGGCTCGCGAGCCCAATCGAGCTTTGTATCTCGGGCTCGAGCTCGGGCTCGATAACTAAACGAGCCATATTTCAGGCTCGGGCTCGAGCTCGGGCTCGTTAAGGCTCGACTCGTTCGGGCTTTTTACCGAGCCGATCCCGGGTAGCTCTCGAGCCGCTATGTGTCATTTACACCCCTATATAACTCTAATATCTAACCTAAAACAAATTAATAATATACAACTCCAATGCTAACACCTAACCTAAAAGAATGTAAAACTTTAATGTAACTCTAATATTAACACCTATCTTAAAGACTAAACAAATATACAACTCTAACATACTAATATTGATATATAACTTAAAACAACGTATAACTCTATTAACCTATTCGGCTCTGGTTGAAAAAAAAATCATATTTACTGATTTAAACATAATTAGTGACTTGTCTATACATGATTAATGATTTACCTGAACACTTTGTGTTTTTTTCCTGTATGAACAAAACCCCACAAAAAAATTTCTCCGTTTTTTATATAGCACTATAGTACTCGTTGGAAAGATAATAAAACGCTCATTAATTTGGTGTAATTTTTTCTTTAAAAAATCTCGTATATTAAAGATATTAACGTTTAAAAATTATGGGAGGAAACATGAGGGTGAAAAGTCCAATTTTGTTTTTAAATTAATTTTTCCCAAAATATCTCAATGTCACATGGGATGACACATGGCACACTCAAAGAAGAGAATGCCTCTTTGAGTGCCATGTCATTAAAATGGCTTTGGTTTATTATATGTATAGATAGATAATGGCTATCGATAAATACACAAATGTTACGTATATTTATTCCAACACATATTTATTCGTTTATTAAAGAATGAACATAAACAAACATCCCTTTAAACGGTTCACAAAAGATTCAATGAAAGTTAGTTCGTATACATACCTGCTCATTAGCTTAAAAATGACATTAGTGATTAATAAAACATGTTAGTTAAGTTTGATTTTGTACTCTATTGTTTTTGCATATAATTAGTGATAATGGTGGAATATGACCGAGAATGAGTTTTATTGGGAAAAAAAAATTACACACTAATTAGTGTTAATTTGATTGGCTACGAAAATTTGGATGAAATGGTAGGGTTGTTATTTTTTTTCGAATGAACCCAAATGAAACCTTGCTGAATTGTTCTGCAATGGTTTTAATAAATATGAATAAATTATGCCTTATATTTTATACCTAGTAATTTGTTGTAGAAATATTAAACTCATGTTGGTTTTGGTGATAGGTGAGTCATTAAAATTGGTTGAATCGGGTAAATCTAAAATGTAATTACATCACCGTTACCAATAGATGACGTCAGCTTTTGGCCTGTTAGTGCCAAGGTGTTATAAAATTTTCCGTTGTGGACGCACGAGCAGCACGATGTGAACGAGGTTTCAGCGCCGATGCTCACCCCTAGCAATAACAGCCGTGACGCGGGCACAAGCGATGGTGGCCGTGTGGGTTAACAGGAGAAAGTGACATTTGGTCGCGTCGGTGCTCACCCCCGGCTACAACGGGGTCAAGTGACCGGGTTGCTTGATAGTCAAGTTGGTGGCTCACGCCCGGTCGCTCGCACGTCCACAACTGACGGCCTAAAAGGCGCTACTTTCAGAGTGGCGAGAACCCGACTTCTGTAATATACAAAAGGTATAGATTTATAAGTAGATTTAAAGGATGTGTGAGTTAGATATTCTAAATAAGGTATAAATGAATCTCAAACATCTTATTAAAAAAAAAAGTGGTTATAAATTACATATGTGCAATTTTTGCTAAGGGAGCTAGGAATGTGCTAATCCAGGTTAATTTAAGAGATTTAAACAATGCTCAGCCAAGTTAGAATTCATCTAAGCTCTATGGCTAAAGCTCAAACTCCATAGGTTAATATTTTTTTTCAAACTTGTCTTCGAGTAACTCAGAAACCGCCTACTGTTTACAATTTTACATCCCTTATTTAGCTTTATGATATTTTGTTCCATGCATACCCAAAGCATGCGAAGAACGAAGTACAATTTCAGTCAACAAATTTCAAATCACCCTGAATTTCTAAAGCATAATTGCTGACATTATGGGTTGTATATTACACTAAAAAATTGTACTTTCTCTGTCCAGAAGCAGTATATGTCACCCATGAAGTTTTTCACGCTTTATTCTTCTTCTATGCTTCTAATCAAGAGACCAAAACATATTAACTTTACCACTTTTTTTTTACCTATTTTTTATTTAAACAGACATAACATAATATTAAAAAATACACCAAATTAAAAGATAATAATTACTATCTTTAATTTGGTGTAATTTTTTTATATTATCATGTGAAAAAATTATGCACATTTAAAAAACGAGATGAAAAAAAAAAGTGGAAAAGGCTATTTAGACATCCGGACTTTTAAAACCCCTAAATTTAGACGTATGTACTCTTGAAGCCCCTAAACCTAGACGCCTAACGTGTCAACTTGTGATTGGCTCCCTAAATTTAGACGTTTCGTTGCATGGTTTCCAGTGAAGCGTCTATTTTTAAACGTCTCAAATGCCTATTTTCGTGAATGGATAAATCTTGAAAAGTCAAACCTCTAGAACAAAAAAGTATGATCATACTCCATGAGATTAAACTTAACATATAGATTGAATTTTTGTAGAGTTTATAATAATAATAGATTCTTACAAGCCTTTTATATAAATCCACAAATCCAGAAAAAAAAATTTATTCAAATTCATAATATCATAATATTATAGATTTATCACCAAAAGTGGAGAAGCTTGACTATGTCAAAGTCAAAGCATCCATCCAGGGACCAATCCACTCAAATTCTGCCCATTTGTTGTAGCTCTTAACTGGCCTGAAGCAACTGTGTTATACCTGTAAACTTAGTCAATTAAGCAAGTTCAAATTTTAGTGCTTGATCACATTTACTTGTGGGTCCCACATTATATAACTACAAGTTTACTACAGCTGTTAAGGATCCAAGCATAGCTAGGTTGGCTCGAGTTTGGCTTGTTTACAAACTGAGTCAGCTCAGCTCAGTTTGTTTATCTTAACGAGCTAAAATGTTGGGCTCGAGCCAACTTGTGGCTCGCCAAGACAACTTTTTTATGTTAAAATTAATAATTTTGTATTTTTACACGCACACATACATTGAGTAAGGTTGTATTGTTATAGAAATGAGTTTTAATATCCTACCAATGGGGTTTAACATGAGAAGTAATTACTAAAATAGTTTATAGTTTCTAGAGTAATTACTATAATAACTATAATTACTCTACTTGAGTAATTATACAAATTTTCTTTCTTTCTTTTTTTTTTTTTTTTCATTTAGAAAAGATGCTTGAATAGATGAAAGAAAGTATCTCTTCTTGACTTCTCATAGGTCAAGCACTCAAGCCCATTTGTTTTTTAATCATTACCCCATATATATAAACCACTATTGAGCTGGGGGTCTCACTGGAAGCAGTCTCTCTATTCCCACGGGGTAGAGGTAAGACTGTCTACATCCTACCCTTCTCAGACCCTACCTTAGCTTTTGCTATTGGTGGGATTAACTGAGTATGATGATGATGATGACCCCATATATATAAACCAAACAATATATTTTTTAACATAAGTAATGCATAATTAATAATTCACGGAATTTATAATTTATAAAATATTAAAATTTAAGTTTTTACTTAAACAAGCTAACACGCATGCCAACCTTACTTTGGCTTAGGCTCGACAAGTTTACAAACCGCGCTGGTTTGGCTAGTTTACACACAAGCCGATTTCAAGCGAGCCTCGAGGTTTTTAAACAACACTAGGTTTACCTGATTTGCAAATTCTGGTTGCAATCCAATGGCTGAGAAAAATCCTGAGATTGAGGATGGGGATGATGATGATGATGATGATGATGATGATGATGATGATGAGGATGTTGCCCGTATGAGCAACCATGTTCAAGTGCATTTGTGAATGCTTGTCCTTCTTGATTTTCTGCATAAATTTCTTCGAGCTGCTAAAACAAGAGATTTTTCATTGATAAATCCTGAATAGATTAAAACAGTACTGAATAGATTAAAACAATAATCTTCAATATTAGTAAAATAACGTTAAAATTAGTGCAATTTCACTTTTGTCTCCTAAGGGCCCACACATATGCACATTATATGCACACCGCAAGCGAGGCGTTCTCTATAACATCTCTGTGTCAGGTGCAATCTAGTTCTCGTCAAATGCGCGATATTCATGTTGTTACCTTATGTTGCAAATCTTTATTCGCTTCGGTCCACATCATTTCCTGTTATTTCATTAACCATCAAATGTAACAACTAATCCAATAGTATATACAATACATAAAGGAGAACTTATAGGTTACCTTATCTTTAAGTTCAGAAAGTCTATCCAACATTGATTGTGTCTGCATTTAAAGCAATCAACAAGAATATTCCTTGGTCTTACTATAATTAGAAAAAAAAAAATATATTCACATAATGTTACCCTTATGGACCGAATTTTCCTCAAAGTAGAGTCTAGTTGTCGCTCAAGCTGCTCAAGTTCCTTAATACTCAATGGGTTAAGATCCTCCCCGAAAATTTGCCTGTTATATTGGTGCAAAACGCGTTAATTATGCCTTGTTAGAGTACCTTTATATCATGAAATTTTAGAAGGCGCAAACGCTTAATAAACTTGCCTTTGGTACTGTTGTAGAGACTCGTATTTCGCCTTGAGTTTCATGTACTCTTTGTAGCTGGTTTGCTGAATAAAGAAAATATTTAAACTTTTTAAATGGTTGAGATAATTTTGATACTTTAGACTATGAAGAAACTAGAAGTTACCTCGGTGTTGGTGGTTGATCCTTCGATTTCCATTGATCCATAAGTGCAGTTATGGTATCTTTCAAGCATCTTGAGCATGCTGAAATAAGTGTTCATAAGTTTAGTTAAGCTTTGTTGATAACAAAGTTGATTCAATGTAGAAGGATAAAATGATTGGTAGTTGTTGATTTATTTGGCTCATTTGAATAATCATCAACCACACTTTTAAAGACGAGATGCGCTCCGATACGTTTTGATCCCAAAACCCGGTACGTGATACGCAATGCTCGATGCGCGTGCATCACTTATTCGAGGCGTTTGTTATTTAAAAAATTACTTACAGATAATATTTTAACTTGTTAAATTTAAACACTAAAAACTTAGAGTTAAAAATAAATAAATATAAAAAATAGCTATAGTACGACAATAAGCCTTGAACTGTTATTTGTACAAGTAATTATGCGAAAAAAGTACAAGTAATCTATGTAAGAACTAACTTAACTTCATCAGCTCATTGTGCAAGTTTATTAAGCACAACTTTTTTTTTGAGCCGAGGGTCTCTTTGGAAGCAGTCACTCTATTCTCAGGGATAGAGATAAGGTTTGTCTACATCCCACCCTCCCCAGACCCAACCAATAGTTTACTATTTATGGGATTCACTGGGTATGGTTGTTGTTGTTGTTATGATCATTGTACAATTTTACTCTATGATCATATCAATTTCAGAAAAATATGCATATTTCAAAACAAAGTCATCAAGATGAGCAAACTTATAAAGTGATGAGCACAAACACAAGATCCAAGGCAGGTTCTTTATTACAAGAAATCTTGATTGATTCCTCTTAATTGTATAAATTGAGGGTCTAGTCTCCTAGCATTGATAAACAAATGTATCTTTTAGTAAGTTGCTAAATACAAGTTCGTTTCTCTTAACCAAAAATCATGCCGAATCTAAGCTTAAACCACTCACCACCATCTAGCGGTCAATTCCATTATCGCTACAGTAACCGGCTAGGGTGACTGTCTGTCCCTCACAAACAGCCTCAGATCATAACACGTGGCAGTCAAAACACTAATCCAACATCTGCGCCCACGCCACCACCTACCTCGAACCCCAGGTCACCTGTAATATTATATTAGGTGACCTGGGCTAATGACTCTTACTGTCTATATATAGTGACGAATTTCCTAATACATAGCATTAGTTTAAACGGGACCTCCCAATCGGGGACTGCTTCCAAAACCTCTCAAGAGCCCTCTACCGACGACCAGAACTCACCAGAGATCAATACTCATCGGAAAAAAAACTCACAAGAGATCATAACCCATCACTGCACCACAAAGAATGCCTATACCACCGCGTCGATTCCTTATCAACGCTAAAAACTACTTCCTCACCTACCCAGACTGCTTGATCGCCAAAGAAAACGCCATCCAACAAATTCTCTGACTACCCACTCCAACAAATAGCAAATTCGTCAGACTTTCAAAGGAAGAACGAATAAACGGAACAATAGTTCTCCGCGCCCTAATTCAATTTGAGAATAAGTACGAGTGCCAAAACCCTAGGTTCTTCGATCTCATATCTCTGACTACACAGACACACATCCGTCCAACCATCCAATCAGCAAAACCACCTCAACTGTTAAAAATTACTTGGACAAGAACGAAGACGCCCTACAGAGGGGAGATTTCCAGCCAGATGGAAGAGCTCCAAGACAAACCAACACAGACCCTGAATCATACACAAAGGTTTTGAATTCTAGAGACAAACAGAAAAGTTGCAGATACTAAGAGAGGAACAGCCACAGGATTACGTACTTCACTACAACAACCTAAAGGCACACCTGGACAGCCGTTACCCATAACCACCTAGGGAACTGCCCCAATTATCTGGCCCTCATACATGGCACAACACGTTCCCTAACCTACAGAGGAATGGCTACAAATGGGCAGACGATGGATCAACCCTTTCCTTCCACAAAGCCACAAACAGATACCACACATGTAGCAACTATCGGAAAAGGAAATCGGAATAAGCATGCGTTTCTGCACGCCAGGCTTCCAACGACCATGTCACCAAACACAGGAAGCGCACAAGGAGACGCAGTGAAACAGAAAGTACAGAAACCCAGTCAAAAAATAAGTAGGCATTCCGGCCATAATACCTTGCAACCTATGGCCAAGAACATCATACTACCACTTCCTGCACAAAGACGGTATCGAGCCACTAAAGGAATGGACATACAAAGACAGCACACTGCTCAAGCCAGAGGAACCACTGTACATCCAAGGGTCTTCGTAAACACAGATTACTCATGGGATTAGCTCCACTAATCCCATTAATTATGCATTAATTGTTGTTAACTAGCCTGATGTAACCAGTTTAGTTGTGTTTTAATTTTATATGTACAACTTTTATTTTATTAATGACAAATTGACAAGAATCAATCTTCATGTCTAGTATTTGCCATACCGATTTCAATATTGAGTTTAAGTTAAGGTTGTGTCTTCTAATGACCAAAGGAGTCTTCAATATTGACTTGACCCATCCAAGCCATATGCATACTAGCATATGACTAAAGTCCAAGACCAAATGGAAGCCATGGGTCAGACCATATGACTAGCACATATTCCGTTGACAAAACTCAAGTGCAAGGCTACAAGCCATCATTTTATATGTCAAGTCGTATGACACCAACAATTAAAAAAAATTAAGGCTTACGAATAAAAATAATAAGGCTTAAGACTACACCATACGAGCTAAAAAATCAGGGTTTTTTTTAAACCTAGAACGCAAAAGCCCTACCTTACTACAACAAGAGGACACCAACCGAGTTAAAAAAAGGTGTTACAAAAGAGAAAATATTTTTTTTTAACACCGAAGCAACAAAATTATTAATTTTATTAATAATAAAAAAGACGTCATATTTTTTAAGTCTAAAAAAATAACCCTTGTGACAACCATATGACAGCGACACATCGTAGGACTTAACCAACCTAACTACAACAAGACAGGATACATAGGCTTTCTAAAATATTTAAAAAATCCGATTGAAAAAAATAAAATAAAATAAATATAATTATTTTTTATAACACATTAAAAATATACACACAATCCACCAACAAATATCATGACACGTGGCAGTCCAAAGACTGAGCCAACGGTTGCGCCCACGCCACCACCTACCTCGAACCCCAGGTCACCTATAATATTATATTAGATGACCTGACTAATGACTCTTACTGCCTATATATAATGACTAATTCCCCAATACATAGCATAGAGTTTAAACAGGTCCTCCTAATCCGGAACTGCTTCCAGAAGCTCTCAAGAGCCCTCTACCAGCGATCAAAACTCACCGGAAATCAATAATCACTAGAAACAAACCTCACCGGAGATCATAACCCGTCACTACACCATGAAGAATGCCTATACCACTGTGTCGATTCCTATTCAATGCTAAAAACTACTTGTACCTAGACTGCTCGATCGCCAAGGAAAACGTCATCCAACAAATTCTCCGGTTACCCACTCCAACGAATATCAAATTCGTCAGAGTTTCAAAGGAAGAACGAAGAGACGGAAAAACAGTCTTTCGAGCCCTAATTCAATTCGAGAATAAGTACAAGTGCCAAAACCATAGGTTCTTTGATCTCATATTGCTGACTACACAGACACACATCCATCCAATCAGAAAAAAACCCACCTTAACTATAAAAATAATATGTATTATTTTAATCTACGAGGCCTAGTCATATGGTTGTTAGGCCTGGTCTAGTTGGGCCTAGCCCTGTCTTCTCTTGTTGTGCCTGGTTCTGTTGGGCCTGGCCGAGTAGCACTTGGTGTTCGTTTGGTTAAAGAGTGCATCTTGTGATGACACGTGTACCGCTATTATGGGCTGACCGAGTTTATTTTTTTAATTTCCCTTTTTAGCGTATTATTTTTTTTTATCTAACAGGCCTTGCGGATATTTTATTGTTTAATAGTCATTATGATTAAAATATGATATAATAGTCCTTTTGACTAAAATATAATATAATAGTCCTTATGAATAATATATAATACAATAAGCCTTATGAATAAAATATAATATAATAAGCCTTATGTTCTGACACGTCTGACACAGGCACGTGTTGGTCACGTGACTGGGTTGTACACAGTGCAGTTTGTTTTGTACACGCCTAAAGCGGTCTTTCTTCTCCGTCTTCTCCGTTGATTGGTCAACAGTAATTAACAAAGGGCTTCTACTCTGTTTAAGGTTAACTCTCCTGTTAATTAGGTATTAGCCTCTTCTTAATCGCAATTAGCCAATAATAATTAATTAGCGTTAATCCACTGTCATAATCTGGGTTTGTCATCTTTGTAGGGTCATTAAGCCTGGTGATTAGGCAGGCTTCGAGGATGGAAATCTATATTAGCTTAGGCCTTTGAAGATCTTAGGGTTACTGAAGAACAGAAAATCCATTCTTATCATTGGCGACGCATATCGTGTGCTTCAAGCTCGATACACAGGCCAACAACGTCTAGTTGACCCAACCCCATACACAGCAAGACAGAAAAATATACCAAAACATTGCGGGACTCCTTTACTTAACTAATCAAAAATTACATCATTGTAAGCAATCATACCTTTCCTTTTCTCAATTCAATTTTTTGCTTCTCCAACATTCTTTCATTTTCATTTGAATCTTAAAGAATGCAACGTTTGAGTTTTAAATAGTCGGTTAATTTAGTTTATCTACTGAGTTTTATGTCAATACAAAATTTTCACAACTTCCCATTTAGTATTTGTTTTAACTGCTTCTTTATTTAAACAAAAAATGGGTTTTGTTGAAGCAACTAGCTAGAAAAAATAGGCATGAAATATACAAACACTGCATAAAAAACTATATATACTTTTAATTATATTTTCTATATTTCCTTTAGTTGCATGCAAACCAAAATATTTTGAGATTTGCAAGGGTTACACTGTTAGAAAACACACTAAAAACATATATTATGACTAAAAACATATATTATTACTTGACTAGTCAAAGTCTTCCTTGTATCATACCTTAAGACTAGCTCTTTGTATTATGCCCATATTAGCTCTCCTTGTCTTGTGCCCAAAATTTAGTTCATTCCTCATTTTATGTATTTCCTCCTTGTTATGTACCAAATATTCATAAGAAAACATACATCTTCCTTGTTCTAAAAAAAAAAAAAGATGTATGTTTTTTTTATTAATGTTTGGTGCTTTCTAAAGGATAAAACAATATTCTATAAATACATGAAGAAAATACATAAAATGAGGAATTAGCTAAACTTTGGGCACAAGACAAGGAGAGCTAATTATGCGCATAATACAAAGAGCTAGTCTTGGGGCATGATGCAAGAAAGACTATTACTTTGACTAGTCAAATGATCATAATCTCCAATAAAACATACATACTTTCACTAATGAAAAAATCACCATCCCTAAAAAGAAAAACCAATGCATTATAGTGTTAGGGATTAGACGAGGGTTGTTTGGTGTGGACTCAGGGAGGAGCTCGGGGGTCAGATGGACAACCCAACCCCCCCCCCCCCCCCCCCCCGGAATTTTCGGTGAACTCGGTGGAATATCATTGTTCTCCACGACTTCTTTTTGGGTTGATTTTTTTGTCCTTTTCCTCCAAAAAAAAATTAATAAAAAATGGAAGGGGGAAGACGGGAGGACCATTTCTCTGGTCTGGAGAAGGGAAGGGGAACATGACGTGACGCTGATGTGGAGTTTTAGGGAGTTGGAGGAGGGTGTCACCCCACCAAACACCCTAAGTAAATAAGTAACCAGTGATAGACAACCTTGTTCAAAATAGTTAGTCATTTGAACTATTATGTGTTTATAGATGGGAAACTTATAATTTTCATGCAATTGTACAAACCGCATGGGAAAATGGTTTTTTTAGTGCTTACTTTGATAAGGAGTCTAAACCTATTATCCCGAGTATAATTTTTGTCTAGAACCCAATGCATTTTTATCCAATATTTCAACATGCTACTATGCTAGAAGTTTATAAAATGGGATCTAGATCTAAAGTTTCATTGTGTCAATTCGGAGAGATGGTGTGATTTTAACATCCGGATGTAATCTTGTAACTTGTTTTGCTTATGTTTCCAACATTTTCCTTGCTTGTTTCTATTCTTGTATAAAAGTTTTGCCATTCAAAAAAAATAAGTTCATAAACTTGCTAGAGGCAACATATAGACAGGATAGCATGCTGGTATTAATGAGGATCCTCTATTTTCGACGGGTTAAAAACTATTCTATCCATCACAAAGTCTTTCCTGAAACGATGACATATGTGCTACCATTATGTTCTAGATTTGGGTCTCCAATTTGTTCTAATTTGCATATATGTTATGAATTGTGATTTACTTATACATATGTACACAAATAAATATATTAACTAGATATCATATTATCCATGAACCATCCAAGTAACAAGCACTATTTTATTCATTTGCTTAGTGGTTAATTAACAAGATCTCAAACCAAATGAGAGCTAGTTACCATACAATCTAAGTTGTAACCATTACATCTTTTAAACATGTGTAAATTTAATCATGGTTCTTAAAACATAAGATCTAACCAAAGGGGCCCGGTTTCTTGGTGCCTAAATCTTTATTACAAACTTACAGTTCCAAAAACAAAATCTTTAGCTAACAATTTTCAAGAAACCTAGAAAGGGTTTTGTACATAATATCAAGTTTAACCTAATTACTGTTTGATCAGTTAAACTTGGACAGAATTAGATCAGAAGAGAAACCTTTTTCCTTGGATCTACTTTCTTCACACATTTATGTTGTAGATTTTTGTAACTTTGTGCTGACATCAGAAGATTTGGATCACAAACTGACAAATCAAAACTCAAAAGCCTAAATCTAACTTACGTGACCAAAACTTTTAGCTCAAAACACACACACTTTGTTAAACCTATCATCAAACCAAACACAACCCATGTCACAAATGTACACAACCAAAAGAAAACACCAACACACACACACACACAGAGGGGGGAGAGAGAGAGAGATCTAGAGAGAGAACGTATACTTGGAAGTGCTACAAAACTCATAGAGTTTGCCACGGTTAGAGAAGATAATAAGAGCAACTTCAGCATCACAAAGAACAGAGAGCTCATAAGCTTTCTTCAAAAGCCCATTTCTTCTTTTAGCAAAGGTCACCTGCCTACTTATTTTGTTCTCTATCCTCTTCAACTCCACTCTTCCTCTCCCCATTATACTTTCACCTCTATTTCAGGCTTAATTTCTTGATCCTTTATCTTTATCTGACCCAAAACATGATACCCATATGAAAATAATCCAAACTTTATATAAAGAAAGTTATCTTTCTTGAAAATCTAAACAATATTTAGGCTTCAAGAGTAATGTTTGAGCAATAAGATGTGGAGTTTGTGACTGTGTGTAATATAACCATCAAAGGTTAAAGCATCATGGTCTTTTAACCTACCTGATCGACATAACTAGACAAGGAAGCATCAAGATATGAGTAGATAACCACTTGCAATTAAGCGCGTGATGTGATATTCAACCATGTAATGAGCGCGTAGATTTCTTTCAGTTGTTACCAAGTTTCGATGTGTATTACAACTGTCGAGTTGTCATTGCTTGGTTTCATCTAAAGTATATATTTTACCCTTCGGTCTTTGTCCGTACATAATAATTTAGGATTTCACAACAGATTTTATTTTATGTGTATTTTGATGTATGGTTTTTTGCCTCTTAAGAGTTTAGAGTTTAGACGACCACCTAGTCTAGCCCTAGGGTAGTGAGAGTGTAACTCTAATGGGTATTGTAATGGCTTGATCACGGGTTAAATACCGCCATTGGTACCTTCATCACGTTCGTGAGGGTAGATTTCGTTGTGGGCATAAATATGGCGATGATCTGCGTTGATGGTTTGACCTTTTACAACAGTATATGATCGTGAGAAAAAAAAAATTAACTACATATATATGGACCACCTTCTAGTTTTTTTTCACACGTTACACCACTCGAAAAATGCAATACAACATCACACTTTAAAAAAATTAATACTAAATGGAGGGTTCAAAAAAAAACCCCTCGAGGTTCAAAGAAAAAAATGTGTGGGCCGAAAGTTTGTGGTAATCTAGGCAAACCATATATTTACAAGACAAAACGATTTCACCTGGACAGCTTCCAAGCAAACTGTTTCCAACCCAACTATTTCCAACCCAATCGTTTAAAACCCACAACCGTCACCAAACTAATATCCATAATTCTTCACCCAACCGAACATGTCAACCAAAATCTCATCCAGTGTTTTCACTATACTTCCCGACCGGATCGACAAACAATCAAGTAACTGTTTCAAGTATCGTGAATCCATCAACCCTAAAACCTACCATACCATGACCTAACAAGTCAAATACATCTCAACTAGGATGAAGAAGAAGAATACCAAGAAGACAAGTTTAAAGAAGATCAAACCCAACTATTTCCAACTCAATCGTTTCAAACCCAACCATTACCAAACTAATATCCATAATTCTTCACCCAACCGAACATATCAACCAAAATCTCATCCAGTGTTTTCAGTTTACTTCCCGACCCGATGGACAAACAATCAAGTAACAGTTTCAAGTATCGCGAATCCATCAATCCTAAAACTACCATACCATGACCTAACAAGTCAAATACATCTCAAGTAGGATGAAGAAGAAGAATACCAAGAAGACACGTTTGAAGAAGAAGAAGTGCAAGAAAACATTGCTTGTGGAAAACAACCAAAACAAGCCTCAAATCAACAAAATTGGTTGGAAGATGATGAGGTAGCCTTATGCAAGGCTTTCTTACATATTTCTAAAGACCGCGGGGTTGGAAATCAACAATCCGAAGATGCATTTTGGCGTTGTTGAGTTATCGAACATTTTGGAAAGCTACTAGGTGAATTTAAGCAAAATATGATACACGCAACTTCCAAGTGGACGACTTTTAACAGAAAAATGAGTCGGTGTAATAGATGTTATATTCAAAACGTAAATTAATAATTTTTACAAAAATAATGAGTTGGTAAAATTTTTATTACAATGTAAGTTATTAATTACTTAATTCTAATTGTCTAGTCTTACAATTGGCCAAGTGGAACAAATTAGTTTATATCATCAAGAATGCCCTAAAAAGACTACATTGTAACCAACAAGACAAGATCTTTCCCTCACTGGAAGTCACGAGATATAGTGAGATCTCATTCGAATTTGGTGTTGGTTCCTGAAGAAGTAAGAACCTGGTTGGGGTGCTCTGAATCTTCTATCTGATACAGAAAAGGGAATTCCTTCCAACTCGTCTCAAAACAGTGGGTATGAAGCCTGTAAAACAGAACACCGTTAGGACTCGCCACAGGATTGGGGGTAACCTTGTGACCACCCTCCGGCGTGAGAATAAGTATCTGCTTTGTTTAAGAGATAATATTTATGTGAGTTGAGTATAGAGATTGTGTATGATCGTCCTTTACCTTTACCCCTCCTTTTATAGTTGTTCTTTTGCCTATCGAGGGGAGACAATCCTTGCATGATTGTTTCCTCGCTGAATTAGCCTTTTGACCAGCTCCTTATTTAATACGTTTGACCTGTGTTGACTGGTCTGACTTTGTAGAGTCGGTGGGCTTTCTATTGTTTGGGCTTATGGTTTTGAGGTTTGGGCCAGGTTCGTCTGGGCCATACCTCGTCATGTCCCCCCAGTCTAGTGATAAGAACATGTGATTGTTACTAGACTTAAAAATAAAAAAGAAAAAAGTTTTGGGTTTGTTTTGTATTCCTGATATATTGGTTAATAGCACGTGATGTAATCATGGCTATAACCGTCACATCAATCCTCTATTTAATAAGTTTTAAGTGTGTAGGGAGTTGACATGTGGCGTTTCTATATATTTGAATTTTAAACTTCCTTCAACTTTACCCAATTGTTATTTCCTTCATCAATTGAACGGTTTATTCCTTTCATTTTTCTCTCGCTCCACTGGTTAATCCTTCCATGGCTCCTAAAGCAAGTTCTTCACGGGTTGCTACAAGTGTATCCGACATTCCTTGCCACTGGCCATCCTTCTCCTCTTTCCTTAGTGATTACCATGTTCCGTTGGAATGGGGGCCTGTGCTTCCTGGTAAGGATGATCGGGCCTTTCCCCTCAAGGAAGGGAAAATCACTTTGTACGGCGAGTTTTTTTACTTTTTCTCACTTTCGTTTGCCGGTTACCAATTTCCTTCTTGCTATCCTGTCATATTATAAGGTACACCCCTCCCAATTGCATCCCCTAGGTTTAATAAAAATTCGTCATTTTGAATTTTGTGCCCTAGGTTTGGGTAGGGCACCCCTTTTGGAGATTTTCCGTGTGTTGTATGTATTGAAATTCAAAGGAGAATACTTTGCTTTTGATCGCCGTCCTGGGTCATTGCCCTGCATTGACAGCTTTCCTCAAAGTGTTCGGGATAAGGATTGGAGGAAGAAATTCTTTTATATTGACGAACGTGTTTTTCCTGTTCCTACTCTGATTAGATTTCCAGAGGCTAAGTCTAAGTTGACTGATGAGTGCCCTCTTCCTTCTGTTTATGAGAAAGATCCGTTATATCTTGCCCTGACAAACAATCCCACAGAATGTACTTTTATTCCGGAGCAGGCTTTAGTTGCTGTTGGTTTGAGCCGGTTATGTGTGGATGAAACTGTGATCCCGGAGTACAAACGTGAAGATCAGGGAGCCTGGCAATACTTTGACGTCCTGGACGAGGAGGTTTCTTCTCAATTGATTGAATATGACCGTCCTCTGGGTCCGGATGAGCTTGATGTTCTTAGCCAGACTATTTCTAATTTTTTTTATCCCGGGTCCAATTGTTTCTGCTTCCGAGCAGATAGTTGGCCGGTCCGTATCCACCGTGGAGACCGTGCCTACAGGTGTTGATGAAAATATCCCTGATCCCCTTGATGCTAATCCCATTAATGTTGCTCCTCCTCAAGGTGAGGGAAATGTTGAGAAGAAGAAAGACAAATCTAAGAAAAGGAAAGCTACGGCGACCTTGGATGCTGAAGCCCTTTTAGCCAGGCGGCAGCAGTTATTGGAGATGAAGCAAAAGGCTCTTGGTAAGCATGTTGTATTTGTTTTTGTTGCCTTTGTATTGCCAGTTCCTTCCTTGAATTCAGTCATTCTATGCAGGTGAGAGGATTTCTGTAGACACCTCTGCTTCTGCTTCCGGAGGTGCTTCTACATCTGAAGTTTCCAAGGTTATTCCTATTGCTGAGAGTAACTCTGAGGAGGTTATTGTTGTTTCCTCGTGTGTTCTAGGTAGCTCTGTTCCAGCATCTGCTGTTGCTGTCACTTCGGTTCCGTTGTCTACGTTGGTCCCAGCTTCAGTGACTCCTGTGGCAACTTCTCTGCCCTCCACTACTGTTCCAGTCTCTATTCCCTTGAAGCCGGTATTTTCTTTTGCAGGTCCATCTATGGCTTCTGGTTTTCCTGCTGGTCACAGTTTTTCCCAGCTCCTTCGGGATGTACAAAAGAACCCTATCCAGTTTCCTGGTGGTTTTAGGACCGATGGTTCGTCGTCTGATGATGCAGGTGGTATCCCAAGCAATGTCTACGTTCCCGGGATTAATTGGCGGCCATCCCTGAAAGATGTCTGTTATGTGCCTAAATGGCATATTGCTGAATCCAGCCGCCTTATCCATCCGGAGGTCATTCGTCATTGGTCTGAGCATGCCTTCCCCCCAGCTGAAAGGTCTTATTTGCAGGGTTTGGATAATGCTCAACTTGCCGAGAACATTCTTGGTGCTGGTGCCAGTTACACTACTGCTTCATATGAAGTCCTTCGCCGGTGGCGGTCAGACCTTGCTCACCTTTTAGAGGCCCGATATAGACAGGGACCGCTTTTGTCTCAGAATGACAGGCTTGCCAAACAATTGTCCGAGGCTGAGGTTCAGTTGGTCTCTCGTCAGGTTGCTGTGGACAAGCTTGAGGCGGATAAAGCTCGTATGGTTACGGGACACATGGAGGAGAAACTGGAAATTCTTCGTGCCAATGAGTCCCATGCTGGTATTATCTCTCATCTTGAGGGACGGGTTGAAGCATTGACCAAAGAGCTTGCTACTGAGAAAGAATTCATTGCTCAGAATCAGGCGGAGATGGAGAGGTGTAAACATTTGTCCACCGAGTTCAGTACTTTCGAGTCCCGGATCAAACGTCTAGAGGAAGAGAGGGATGCTATGGCTGAGAAGCTTAAGGAGTGTCAAAGGCAGCTGAGTTTATCTAATGACCGTGCTGATCAAGCAGAGGATGCCAAGAATCTTGCCATTTCTCTCCAATCTCAGCTGGATCGTTCCCGGGATGATCGTGACTGGTTGATATCCCGGGGTATACCCGCTGCCTGGCGTTTTATCCGGACTAGTCAGACCTACCAAGATCGTATTAACACTTTTTACGAGGTTGCTACGGAATCCGGATATCTTGGCGGGCTCACATATGGGAACGGTCTTGGTCTTGTTGGTCAGAAGGTGCCTCCTCCAAATGAGCAGGAGAAAGAGGTCGGGACCCGGATTGCTGATTCTATGCAGGCACTGAGCAGTGATTCTCTAGAGCCCATATCCCAGCTGAGCAGCCACGTAGGTGATGATGGGATTTCTTCTATTCGTGCTTTGCTCGAGCCTTTTGTCAAAGGTTCGTCTGATGCTGAAGCTTCTTCCCCTAGTCAAGACTGAAGAACTATCTTCCTTCTTTTTTTTTTTTTTTTTTTTTTGTTTGAACATAATTATTTTGTATGTTACATGTGTTATGAATGTGTGGTGTGTGTGTGTGTGCCACCTGTCACAGATATCATTACTTTTTGCTGACAACGAAGTGACGGTTATTAATTACCTTTTGCATGTCATGATTATCTGTCGAATCGAGTCGCCTTTTGCACTATTGCACAGATATTTGTGTCAGTTGCATTAAAAGCGTATCTTTTGATCTTATCAAACCGTTCACCTTTTTTACCATTTTCACTCAAAGAGAAAAATTTGTTTCTTGCTTCTTTTCTTCTTTATGGCATGCCGTTCAGCTTCTGTTACACAGCTATCAAGAGAACTTGATGCTGTCGAAGCTCTTCAGATGTTGTATCAGCAATCTCGTGAGATGGATGCTCGTGTAGCTGCCATTGAGGAGTTTAATATTAGGTATGCTGATTATGTTCCAGCTCGTAGGTATGGGAAGGTATATTCCCGTGGTCCATGGAAGTTATTTTTTGACGTGGATGGTGAGAATGACCAAGCTCCCCTGCCTGTTCATGATCTTGATGTGGCTGGGGAGATCCCTGGAGTTCCTGACCCGGAGGGGGTTGTTCATGTGCCCGAGGCTCCTGTTCCTGCAGGTCCTATCATTTTGGTAGGCGATGACGGTCGTGCTGATGACCATGGAGATCCTCTTATTGAAGACGTTGAAGACTGTCCTGACCATCCAGTTCCTCATCCTTTTCAGGAGGAAGAGTTGCTGTACTCTCCTTGGGAGGTGTTAGCTATCCTGGATGGTAGGCTTTGAAGATTATGTGTGCCTGTGAGGCCATTTTTGTGTTTTAACATGTTTGTAGGGAAGTGGCATGTGGATTTTTGTCCTGCCCCCTATTTTTGTCAATGTCACGCTTATGACTTTTTGAATATCATAGTTGGATGTAAAAAAGAATATGTAACTAATGTATGCCGTAAAAGGCATTTTATTAACACGGTGTTCCGTGATTATGATGGTGTTTACATAGAGTGTGTTTTGTCATAAAACACAAATTTCTTATACATTGTCCGTGTCTGTTTAGACATAACATTTTTTAGTTGTGCCGCGTTCCATGTCCGGGGGATTGGTTCCCCGTCTAACTGCTTCAAAGAATATGCTCCCTTCCAAGCACTTTTGCTATCTGGTACGGACCTTCCCAGTTAGGTCCCAACTTTCCTTGTTTCTCGGACCGGCTTGCCTCGTTATCTCTCATTACTAATTCTCCAACTTTGAATGTTTTTTCCTGCACCCGTTTGTTATAGTACTTTTCCAAGAGCCGCTTGTATCGTGCTTCATTGATGCATGCTGTCTCCCGGCGCTCTTCTAGGATCTCCAAGTTTTGCCGGATCAGTCCCTCGTTAGCCTCTTCACTTCTATTTCTTCTTAGGGAAGAGATCCCGATCTCCGCCGGGATCATTGCTTCTGAACCATACGTTAGGCTAAAAGGTGTTTCCCCATTACTTGTCTTTGGCATTGTTCTATGAGCCCATAACACGTGAGGCAGCTGCTCCACCCAGGACTTTCCTTCCGCGTCCAGTCTCTTCTTTAGACCAACCAGGAGACTCCTGTTTACTCTTTCTACCTGGCCATTTCCTTGTGGGTGTGCAACAGAAGTAAAGACCTGCTGGATGTGTAGTTCTTTACACCACTCTTTGACTGTCTTGTCCGTGAACTGTGTTCCATTATCACTTACAAGGTATAACGGGACACCGAAACGGCATACTATATGCTCCCATAAGAATTTTTTGATGTTTGCAGCCTCGATCTTTGCCAATGGCTTTGCTTCCACCCACTTGGTGAAATAGTCTACCGCAACCACCAAATATTTCAACTTACCTGGGGCCAAAGGGAAAGGCCCCACCAAATCAACCCCCCACTTCTGGAATGGCCAGGCAGCCGTGACTGGGATTAGGTTGTTTTTGGGCCGTATTGTTTGTGGCGCGTACTTCTGGCAACTGATGCATTTTTGTAATTCTTCTACTGCCATGTTGTGCATTCCTGCCCAGAAATATCCTGCATTGGTTATTTTGGCAACCACCGCCCGAGGGCCGGCATGTATGCCACATATCCCTGCGTGGATGTCCTGTATCAGGAACCTTGCCTCGGACGGGGTTACACACCGCAAAGCCGGTCCCAAGTATGATTTTCTGTATAGCACTCCCCCATGCATCTCGTACTGTAAGGCCTTGGTTCGCACCTTCATTGCTTCTCCCTTGTTTTCCGGGAGAATTCCCCGTTCTAAGTACTCTTGGATTGGTGTCATCCACGATGTTTCCTGCATGTGAACAGTATGCACTTCTGCTTCCTGGGTTGCCGGCTGTTGCAAGGTTTCAATGTGGACGTTTTCTTCCGTCCCTGAGGATGCCAGTTTACTGAGGGCGTCTGCAATGTCATTTTTGTGCCGCCTTACATGAGTTAACGTCACTTTTTCAAATTTTGCCATCAACTCTTTTGTCATCCTTAAGTACTTTGCCATGATCTCATCCTTAGCTTCATATGACTCGTTCACTTGGTTGTTTACTAACAATGAATCAACGTGGGCATCCACCTTTCTGGCCCCCATTGTTAATGCTAACCGCATACCGGCCAGGAGTGCTTCGTATTCTGATTGATTGTTCGAGCAATAAAACTCAAATCGCAGTGCGTGTAAGGATCTCGCGCCTTCCGGGTTAACCAACACCAGTCCAGCGCCTGATCCTTTGCTATTAGATGACCCATCAGTGTATAACTGCCATGCTGGGTCGCTATCCTCCGTCGCGGTCGCGCTGCTATCTTTTGGTACCTGCACCTCTTCTCCTTCCGGGATTTCCGCCATGAAATCCGCGATTACCTGCCCCTTAATGGCTGTTCTCTTTTTGAATGATATATCATGGGCCCCTAGTTCAATAGCCCATTTTGCCAGTCTTCCTGAAACCTCGGGCCGGTTTAAAACCTGTGCCAAAGGATAGCCGGTCAGAACCTCGATCTTGTGCCCCTGGAAGTACCGGCGTAGGCGCCGGGATGCATGAACCAGGGCCAGGACCAGTTTTTCCAATGTGGGGTATCTTCCTTCAGGATCCAAGAGAACCCGGCTGATGTAGTACACTGGTGTTTGAATTTTTTCCCGTTCCACCAAAAGGACCGCACTGACCGCGTGGTGTCCGGCTGCTAGGTACATTTTTAATGTTTCGTCAGGCCTCGGGGCTGTGAGGGCTGGTAAGTTGCTGACAAATACCTTCATTTCCTGAAACGCTTTTTCCGCTTCCTCCGTCCATCTGAACTTGTTCTTGCTTAGGCACTCTTTTAGGGTTGATATGAAGGGAAGGGATCTTTCCGCGTGTCTTGCTAGGAATCGGTTAATGGCAGCTAACCTCCCGTTCAACATCTGGGCTTCTTTCAGCGTTTTAGGGGGCAGCATGCTGGTTATAGCCGTGATCTTCTCGGGATTTACCCGGAACCCGTCTTTTGTGACCACCACCCCGAGGAATTTTCCTTCCTCCATCCCAAAAGAGCATTTCCCCGGGTTGAGCTTGATATTGTATTCTCGTAGCGTCTTGAAGGTTTCCTCGATATCAGCCATGATTTTTTCCTCTGTGGAACTTTTGATGACGAGGTCGTCGACATAAACCTCCAGATTGCGACCGATTTGTTTTTCGAACGCTTGATCCATCAGCCTCTGGTATGTGGCCCCTGCATTCTTCAGCCCAAAAGGCATCTTCGTGTAGCAATATATACCGGCGTCAGTGTGGAACGCCGTTTTTTCCTCGTCTTCTCGTGCCATTTTGATTTGGTGGTAACCTTTGTACGCGTCCAAAAAACACTTAAACTTATACGGTGCTACTGCGTCCACCTTGAGGTCTATTTCTGGTAGTGGATATGCGTCCTTCGGACATGCTTTGTTCAGATCTTTATAATCTACGCACATCCTCCACGTCCCATCATGTTTTTTTTACCATAACTGGGTTCGCCACCCAAGTATGGTATCTCATCTTTCTCAGAATTCCTGCCTCTTCTAGCTTTTTCACCTCCTGGACCACTGCCGCTCTTCTTTCAGGAGCCATGCTCCGTCTTTTTTGTGTGACAGGTTTAATGGATGGATAGGTGGACAGCCTATGTTTCGCCCTTGATCTTGCTATTCCTGTCATGTCTGCATGCTTGAAAGCAAATATGTCTATGTTGTTTCTTAGTACCTGTTTGAGCTTTTCACGTGCAGCTGCGGATAGGGTATCCCCTATCGTTACTGTTTGCTCCGGGTATTCTGTGTTCAATACCCACCTTTCCGGTCCGACTAATCCCGTGGGTGCTTGACGGAATGATTTGCGATCTGTTGTTGCACAGGCTTTATCTCCGGATACTGTCACTACCCCCTGAGGAGTTGGAAACGTCATGAAACCTCTGGCCGTAGAAACCAACGCGTCTATTTTCCCCAGGGTATACCGCCCCATGATCACATTGTATTGAGAGTTAGCCGGGATGACTAGGAAAGTTACTAACACGGTCCGTTCCTTCCGTCCGTCCCCTATCGTGACGGGGAACGTTAGTTGCCCCAAAGGTTCGATGCTTTCTCCTGTGAACCCTCGGACAGGTCCTCTGGCAGGCTCAAGCATTCTCTGGTCCTCCGGGCGCATGCGCCGGAAGCATGGTTCATATATAATGTCCTCCGAGCTTCCCGTGTCTACGAGGATTCTTCTCATGCTGTAGTCGTCGACTGCCGCTGAGATAACTAAAGCTTCCATGCTCAACATCCGATAATGAGGTGGGATTGTTATTGTTGCTTCCATCCACGGCTCGATTCTTTCAAACGATCTCTTTCGATCATTCCTTGTTTCAAATCTAACCATGTTTATTTCCCATGGCCTTTTTCCCGCGGCTTTGTCTGTCCCGGCCGAAGACGGGCCCGGCTTGATATCTCTTACTAGGTGGGCTAGCTTTCCTGTCCTGGCGAAATACTCAATCTGCTTCTTCAGCTGAAAACAGTCGTTTGTCTCGTGACCGTTTCCTTTGTAGTAAGCACAATATTTGGATTTGTCCTGGGACGGTGAATCTTTCATCGGGCGGGGGGTATTAAACTTCAGGTCTTCAGACTCCAGTATCTGGAGGGGTGTCTTTGTTAGGTCCGGGTACTCGAATTTAGGCCTAGACGAGCCCTCTCCCTTTCCTGCAAAAGTATCTTGTGACCTTTCAAACCTTCGCCTGTCATCCCTCCGATCCTCCCGTGTGTCATTGCGAGAATATGGGTGCCTTTCCGAGCGTCCTCTGTTTTTGTGGCCCTGGTGTTCCCTGGGAGCTTCCTGGCTCTTCGCTGCCTCTTGCTTTTTTCGTACAGCGTGATTCATGGCTAAGGACTTTTCTTGCTTCACGTAGGCCTTCGCGATAGTCATCATTTCGTCCATGGTCTGCGGATAGCCTGTGGGGCCGTGTAACTTTCGCAAAAGGCCGTCATCATTTACTCCCATGGTGAAAGCCGTGCATGCCAATTCCTCCGTCAGACCGGGGATCTGTAGTCTTTCTTTGTTAAAGCGGATTATGAAATGTTCCATTGATTCATTATCCCTCTGTCGGATGTGCATCACTTCATCCCTGTATTTCGTATGTCTTCTCTGCTGGCTGAATTGTTGGGAGAAACCCTTTACGATCTCCCTCCAATTGGATACCGACCCCGTGGGCAGGCTGTCCCACCAGACCCGGGCTGCCCCAATGAGAGTTTGAACAACCATATGGCACCAAGCTGGCATGGGCCAATCTTTCGATCGTCCAGCCGACTCAAAAATGCTCAGATGATCGTCTGGATCACCTGTCCCGTCGTATTTTCCCACAGTTGACGGCAGCTTCAGGTTTTGATGGAGTGGTGCGTTAGATATCCGGGCAGTAAACTTAGAGTATGTGACCATCGCCGGGGGACGATAGGGGCGAGTAAGATCTTCATCATCCCCTCTTCTTGATGGTCTGGGACCCGTGCGCGAGTCGTGTCTACCCGGCCAGTTTGTGTCATATGAGGCAACGGTTGGGTGAGGGTTGGCGTGTCCTCGTAGGATAGCCTTGTTCCCGCCCCTTCGTAAGACACTCCTCTATCCTGTCTGGAAGTCTGGGTGCCATTCCCTAATCCCAAGGGCATGGATTGTGTTGGCGGGTACATGTAGGGAAAGCCATACGGGTAGGGATTTCCGGCTACTGGAGGGTACATGTATCCGTAAGGGGGTATAGGTAGCTGCGGGAAGTATGGCTGATTTCCGAGAGCTATTGGGGAATACATCGGCATTGAAGCGGGCGCCAGGGACGCGTTCATAGCAGCCGAAAAAAGCGGTAAGGTTGACGCAGCCATCATCCATGAAGTGGTTTCCGGAGCGGAAGAGACCCCCATCATTGCCATGGGCGTCGTGGTTGGTCGCGAGTATGTGTTAGTTGGGATTGGTCCGATGAAAGGTGGCGTGGAGGGGACCGGTGTCACAGAAGGTGTGGGCCGGAACCCGCCTTGCGTCCCCAGGGGGGATGTGAACCCCGGGGGTTGTTCCATCAGAATCTCTTCGTCGACATGTTACGGTGATTGACGGTCCTCTCCCGGCCTTTCCTGAACTCCAGACGTGATTCCGCGCAGAGATGCATTGTTGGTCGTCATTTTTTTTTGTGAGTAGAAAGAATGCCTTTCTGCCTTGTTTCCGTCCCACGGATGGCGCCAATGAAGAAGTAAGAACCTGGTTGGGGTGCTCTGAATCTTCTATCTGATACAGAAAAGGGAATTCCTTCCAACTCGTCTCAAAACAGTGGGTATGAAGCCTGTAAAACAGAACACCGTTAGGACTCGCCACAGGATTGGGGGTAACCCTGTGACCACCCTCCGGCGTGAGAATAAGTATCTGCTTTGTTTAAGAGATAATGTTTATGTGAGTTGAGTATAGAGATTGTGTATGATCGTCCTTTACCTTTACCCCTCCTTTTATAGTTGTTCTTTTGCCTATCGAGGGGAGACAATCCTTGCATGATTGTTTCCTTGCTGAATTAGCCTTTTGACCAGCTCCTTATTTAATACGTTTGACCTGTGTTGACTGGTCTGACTTTGTAGAGTCGGTGGGCTTTCTATTGTTTGGGCTTATGACTTTGAGGTTTGGGCCAGGTTCGTCTGGGCCATACCTCGTCAGTTCCATTGATAGATCTTCATGTCCCAACAAGTAGCCGTTCCAAAAATAAAAAATAAATAACAACCGAGTTAGGACACTACACAACCTCAACAAATGGGTTTTCAACCTACATACCCGAAATTAATTTAAACAAAGATCCCAACAACGACAAAACACCGATGAGGCCGCAACATAGAAAAAGTGTCATGTTGTCATCATGCAAAGGGAAGGAAGAATTGGCGAATGCCGTTTTCAAATACAAGACGACAAAAATGGCGGAAATACTGAATAATAGAGAGCAACGCAAAGTCCTGGCGGGCTTGAAAATAAAATGAGATGAATTACACATTTGTTACTTGACAGAACAACACAAGAACCAAGATTTGAAAGTTGTCTTGCAGTCGCATGAAAATCTAGAAGAAACATGGTTGTCGATTCTACTAGATCACAAATGGTTGAGTCCGGCCCTCACTGATTTGATTTTCCGACCACTATAGATAAAAAAAAGTGATTTCAGCCCCCACCGATTTAAGAACCAAGCTTTGCCACTGCTTTCCAAACCCTCCTATAATGGTGTTTGCGCATGTGACACCCGGCATGTTTAGGTCAACATTTTATAAACACATAAGTCTACCTTAGCGAGAAACGTTTATTAAACATACTTGACGGGGTCAGTCGAGTCGGAACATAAGGGTTCAATGATTTGGAGGATCATTAGGTTAGTCACACACAAACATACACACACACACACACGTTACGAGTCCCGTTGTTGGTGAATTACATAAACTAAATTAAGTGTTATGTGTAGATTGATTCTTATATGGTGGATAAAATGCAAATACGTGTTTAAACGATGTGTAGATGATCATCCGTGCTTATATATGTCAAACATAGATTAAGATTGCATGTTCATGTGTTAGGATGCGTTAAAATGCGTTAAACACGACAAACTGGAAAATCTGGAAAAGGCACTTCCTGGATCGACCATTCGAAGGGTCGAACCTGGCTATCTGTTTTAAAAGAACTACATTGGACCACTTAACTCTACATTCGCTCACATGTAATGGTCGAACCTGGACATAGTATAAATACCACACTTTGTCATTTTTCATCATTTCACAAACCCTAAACGCCTCTAAACACTCTCTAGCAACTTTATTCACTGAGGAAGGAGTTTTTGCTCTTGTTTTCCATAATCTAACCTACAAACATCTTCTAAACAAAGATCTAAGGTGTGTTCTTCATCCTAAATCATTTTTAAAGCATTTTAATTCGTTTTCATTAAACCCCAAGAGTCCAGATCTGATTTAAACATGTTTTCATGGATTAAAACCTTCCTAATATCTTTCTAAACAAAACCTATTCATAAACAATGAGTTTTCATATAAATTAACATGTGTTAATGGTGTTTTATGTGGTGTTATGTATTGTTTGATGATTGATTGCTGTATAGATGATATAACAATGATCTAGGACTGTTATTAATGATGATTTATGATTGAGATAGGTTACAATTGATTATTGATGATGTTTTGCTCATTTTGGGGATTTTGGGTTAGATCTAGCGCTTGTTCATGATGATAGTGATAAGGATATGATTGGGGGTTTCTTGTTCATGATAATCTGAGTATATTAAGTTGATTATTGATTGATTTCAGAAAGTTTCCTAATTGGGTAAAGATTGCATGCGTTTGATGTGACATCTCCATAATTTACTATTTTGGGTAACTTGTAAAACGGACGGATTTCGGGATAAAATTGATAGGATTTTGTAGGAATATGTTAATGATAGTTAACTGCTGTGATTGGTGATGTTTCGTGATGTTTTCGGACCGCTTAGATGCGTTTTGGTGCGTTTTATGAAGTTCTGCAGCAAACGGTCGAACGTGGAACTCATTCGACCCTTCGTGTGGTCGAATGTGGCTCAAAACGGTCGAACGTGGCTCAAAAGGGTCGAACGTGGCTCAAAACGGTCGAACGTGGCTCAAAACGGTCGAACGTGGCTCAAAACGGTCACACGTGGCTCAAAACGGTCGAACGTGGCTCAAATGGGTCGAATGTGGGTGTCTGGGGGTCGAATGTGGGTGCCTGGGGTTGAATCTGGGTATCCGGGGTTAATTAACCCGTGTTAAGGTCGAATAAACATATGTTAGGGTCAAATAAACATATGTTAGGGTCAAATAAACATGTGTTAGGTCAAATGAACTTGTGAATAGGTTGAATGAACATCATGAGGGTTGAACCAAGGGTCCATGGGTCGAACCAGAAACCCTTGGGGGCGAACCAAACACAGGAAACTCCCGATTCGACCTTACGACTTCGTATATGCGATTTTTGATGCAAACTAAGTGTTTTATGCTTGAAACTTATGTGTTAACCTTTTGTGCATGACTAATTGATGTAATAGGTCACCAACGGGATGTTGGTTCTGTCTAGTATGTCCGGTTAACGTTTAAACGCACTTTTTAACACACGTAGTCAAGATCTGGACAATCGGGGACTAGTTAACCTTCGGGTTAGTAGTCAATACACTTATTCGAACTCATTGATAGGTTGTCATTAGTTGGGATTATCATACACGTGTTGGATTTCTAATTATCAGAAGACGCACTCTAAGGTGAGTTTCACGGCCCCTCTTTTATACACTTTTTCTCGGGGGAGAAGCATGCCACACGTTTTAACAAATTCACCTTTTATGTTGTGAAACGCAACGTTTATGAAACGCAACACTTTTTGAAATGCAACGCTTATGAAACGCAACACTTTTGAAATGCAACGCTTATGAACTGCAACACTTTTGAATCGCAACGCTTATGAAACGCAACACTTTTGAAACGCAACGCTTATGAAACGCAACACTTTCGAAACGCAACGCTTATGAAACGCAACGCTTGTTTTAAATTACTATACGACGAAACGCAATGCTAAGTCCCTGGGAAACCATGAATATGCGGGGCACAACGGGGGAAATATGGATAGATCTATTGGGCTTGACGAACCCCACCCGACGGCTGGGAGCCGGGCGGGTGCATATTGTCTCTATTTTCGGCAACTCAAACACGGGTGGCAACACATGCAACGCTTGTCAGTAATGGTTTCGGCAACATAGTCGTAGTAGTAAGGAAATGTTTGTTATGTATTTAAAGGTCTTGCATACTTGGTACTTTTGAGATGAAACTCTTTACGCTTGAAACGCTTTGTGAATTTAAAACCTGTGAACTCACCAGCATTATATGTTGACGTCTTTTTGGCATGTTTTCTCAGGTCGCTAAGGTAGCAGCATTGAGTTTAGGCGCACGGAGTCTCACGGCGTCTAGGAATCATAAGCATGTTTTGTTAAACATTTCAGACTTTGAGTTTTACTTTAAAGTTGTAATAATACATTTTGCTTCTGCTGTGCTAGAATGGTTTTGAAACTCAATGGCAGTTTACGTTGTTTTCATAGCATATAGTGTCATTTATTGTGACCGTTGACTTGGATCCTGGTTTGTCACACGCCTCGCGGTAAAACTTTGCAAGTGGAAATTTGAGGGTGTGACAACGCACTAGGCAGAGTGATGTGTATTAGGAAAGAGCTACATGATTGTCTTCATAACCTCTAGTCAATGTAATTATTCTCTAGTCAATAGTCAATGATCCATATTAATTGTAATTTATTTGTAATATTCTAATTATGTATCATAGGAGAAATTGTCTCCGGTAGCATCTCTTTTGTATTTATAGGTCCATATTCCTTTGTAATACATATTGAGGTTTGACAAGTTGTTATGGTATCAGCCTAACACTCCCTCCCACATTTTCCTTTTTCTTTCCTTTCTATCCATTAATTGACACTCCATCCAAATACTTTTTTTTCTTCTGGCAACCACTAATTGGTTACTGTGCGCCGAGGATAATAATTTGACAACAAAAATCTATATATCTCATTTCCCTTATTTCTTTTCCCTACTGTCCGATTACTACCGCTCCATCCAAATCCCTTTTAAATTTGCAACCTAACCATTCTTTTCTTTTATTTCTTTTTTTTTCCTTCTATCAGATTACTCTATCTCTCAAACAAATACCATGTAACCATTCCTTTACTTCTTTTCTGTCTGATTCCATCTTCTTCTTCATCATGACAACCGACCTTGCTTCCCTTCCTATCCATTCTCTTAGCCATCTCATCACTATTAAACTTAATTCCAAAAACTATCTCACATGGGAGAAGCAATTATCACCGGTCCTTACTTACCTTAACCTGATTCATCATGTTAATGGCACCACATCTCCTCCACCCGAAATCATTACCCTCGATGCTGCTTCTTCCTTCAATCCCGATTACACAAAATGGAAAACTGCTGACCAAAAGGTTATCCTCCTCATCAATTCCACTCTCTCGGAAGAACCATGGCCAAAACCATTAGCTACACCACTGCTCGAACTATTTAGCAAGCATTAGCAAATGCTTATAGCCAATGTTCAATCGAGAGAATTCACAACCTCAAAGACACTCTTCTGGCCCTACAAAAAGGAAACTCGTCTGTAACCGAGTTTGGCCGAAAATTCAAATCCATTGCCGATCAAGTCGCCGCTATTGGTCACCCGGTAAGCGACGAGGACAAGCGTCATTGGTTTCTTTGTGGCCTAGGCGCCGCCTTTGAAAACTTCTCTACTTCTCAACGCACCATTCGTCCCGCTCCATCCTTTCGTGATCTCCTCGCAAATGCCGAAAACCAAGAAATTTTTGTTCAAAAACTTCACGGAACTCAAACATCGGAAGCCGCATTTTATGTCGATTAACCTAAACCACAAAGGTCTTCCTTCTCTCCTGGCCGTGGTCGCTCTAACTTCTCACGAGGTCGTGGCGGAACTTGTTCAAAAAGGGTCCCTCACTGTCAACTATGTCGCAAGGATGGACATTATGCTACTACATGTCTGAACCTTGCCTCCTTTGCAAAAAAAGGCGTCTTCTCTAGATGCTAACCTTGCCCATGCTTTTCATGCCCAATGTGACATAAACTCGGATGTTCCTGATTAGACCGCCGATTCAGGTGCATCCACACACATGCTAAATAATATTAACGAGTTAATTAATCCTAAAATTGAAACCGGTAACACACGCATCACATTCGGTAATGGTAAATCATTACCCATTACACACATAGGAAACACAAGTATCTCTAAATCTATTTCTTTACAAAACGTACTCGTGGTTCCTAATCTTACGAAAAATCTACTATCAATTAGTAGACTCAAAAATAATTCACCTGTTGATGTTTTATTTTCTAACAACTTTTTTCACATTCAGGACCGAAAAACGAAGGAAGTTCTAGATAGAGGCATTTGCGAAAATGGTTTCTACGTTCTCACCCAAAGCCACAAATCTTTCACTGCCGCTCTTTCCGCATCTCATCTTCGTGCATCATACAATAAATGGCATAGCCGTCTAGGACATGTCGCATTTGATACTATCACAACTTTAAATAAACTTGGTCATGTTTTTGTCACATCTTTATTACCCAAACCGGGTTTATGTAATTCTTGTGAAATGTCTAAAGCGAAACATTTTCCTTTTGTTGAAAACAACAAACGTGCTCAACATGTTTCAGATCTAATTCATTGTGATCTTTAGGGACCTGCACCTATTGCCTCTACCCATGGTTATCTATATTATGTTATTTTTATAGATGACTACTCGCGGTTCACGTGGTTTTATCCACTTAAGGCAAAATCTGATTTTTATACCATTCTAACCACCTTTATAAACCTTGTAAAAAATCAATTTTCCACAAATATCAAAGTTTTTCAAAGTGACGGTGGCACCGAATTTATAAACAATCAGGTCCAATCTTATTTTCAATAACTTGGCATTCAACACCGATTATCATGTCCTTACACACCCGAACAAAATGGGCGCGCGGAAAGGAAACATCGCCACATAACCGAAACCGGACTAGCAATGATGTTCAATGCAAATGCTCCACCAAAATCTTGGTTTGATACTTTCACTTCCGCCACCTACATCATCAATCGATTACCAACAAAAATACTTGATAATCAATCACCTTTTGAAGTTCTTTTTCATTAACCACCAAATTACTCCAACTTACGATTTTTTGGTTGTCTTGTCTACCCATATCTTCGTGACTATACCAAACACAAACTACTACCACGTAGTACACCTAGTATCTTCATTGGTTATAGTCCACGTTACAAAGGTTGTCGTTGTCTTGAACCTTTAACCGGCCGAATCTATACAACTAGACATGCCAAATTCGATGAAGACATCCTACCGTTCAAAACCAACACCTCACCATCCAATAACTCTCACCTTCCGTTGACCAACTTTGAGGACTATCTACCCTCACCCACTCAACTGCCTCAAAAAAACTCTCCACCCACATTACCACCTCAACCTTACCAAGACCCGTGCACTCATTGTTCTAATGAGCCCATTTCTGAAACCCACCGATCCCCTCCTGCAAGCCCATTACGTTCACCTACACACTGTACTTCATCCGGCCCATCTACTCCTCCCGACCAACCTAGTACATCCGAACCCAACCCAGCCCAACCACCTGCTTCCAGTCAGCCCACTACCTCTCATCAACCTCTCACCGAACCTCTCATCCAACCTTCTAAACCTACTCAAACCTTTAACAACCATCCTATGACCACCCGAGCCAAAGCCGGTATCTTCAAACCAAAACACCAAGACAACCTAGTCCAATTCTCTAACCATCTACTCCATCACTCACTTCTTTCTTCTCATGCACCCAAAGGAATCAAAACGGCTCTTAAAGATCCTAAATGGGTAAATACCATGAATGATGAACTAAAAGCCTTACATGGCAATCACACTTGGCACCTTGTGCCTTGTCCACCATCCACAAATGTCATTGGCTCAAAATGGATTTATCGTATCAAGTACAAAGCCGATGGCTCCATTGACCGCTACAAAGCTCGTCTCGTAGCACAAGGTTTCAATCAAGTACCGGGTCTAGATTTTTCACACACCTTTAGTCCCGTTGTCAAATCCTCAACCATCCAGGTTGTTCTTAGCCTTGCAACCATTCATCGATGGAACTTACGACAACTTGATGTGAACAATGCCTTCCTCAATGGAAACCTTACAGAAACCGTGTTCATGGAACAACCACCAGGATTTGAAGATCCCAAAAATCCAACTCATGTGTGCAAACTAAATCGTGCTATTTATGGTTTAAAACAAGCACCACGTGCTTGGTTTCAACGATTAAGTTCCTTTCTTCTCAAACTTGGTTTCACTTGTAGTCGAGCAGATCCATCACTATTTGTTTACAAGTGTGATGCAACTCTCATATATCTCCTTGTTTATGTTGATGACATCATTATCATGGGCAACAATGAACAATTCATCAACACATTCACCTCTCATCTCAACAAGGGGTTCAAAATAAAAGATCTCGGCTCCCTAAGCTTCTTACTTGGCTTAGAGGTAACTCACACCAAAAACGGTCTTTTCCTAATGTTAGGATCTGAGTTTGATTGTTTTGATTTGTTTAAGTAAAGATGAGAAGAATGAAGTGAATATAAATGAAAAGTGTAGCGGAATAATAAACTATAATCAAAACAAGAGAGTAAATGTTTTCTAATTGAATGCTTTCATAATATTGAATGATTACAGTCAATTGTACAAGTACTCCCCCTCAGCCTGATCACTCTGTGATTGTTTGTCTGAGAGAATGTTGTGAGTGATAAATAGAACAATACAAGCACTGTTCTATTTATAGACAAAACTAAACCACTGATGATCTAAGCTGATGTCACCTAAGACAGTGACCTCTAACAGAATAACAATATAAAACATCTGCTATATACAAACTATTGTTACATTGTAAAACACTGTAAGGTAAACTACTGTTGAGGAAAACTCTGATGGTCTTGTAACATCTGTTGGAGCCTAAGTGCTGTTGGCTCCAACAGACCTTTAGTCTTCAGCACTTGATCAGCAGTTGTTCATCAGACCTTTAGTCAGCAGTTGTTCTCTATCAGTTGTTATCCAACAGTCCTTTGTAGTAGCAGTTGTCACAGCAGTTGTTTTGGGTAGAACAGTTGTTAGGGTCAACAGTCTTTTAGGAGGAGTATGTTGTAAATGTTGTTTATTAATATGGATCAACTGTTAGTATATTTTGGCTTTTCAATCATCTGTTCATCTCCAGGTCAGCAGACCCAACAATCTCCCCCTAGAACAGATGATGCCAAAACTAGACTTTATTCTTGATCTTTATTCCTCATCAGACTTTCTCTGATTTGACCTTTGAATTGTAACTCAAAGTTCAAAGAGTAGAGGTCTTCTGCATCTCTTTCAAGCTCAAGGTTCAACAATGTTTGGAGGTCATCTGCACACAGGCTATATGCATCATCCATGCTTAGCTTTTGAGCCTCTCTATCTGATATAAGCAAAGTCAATTCATGGGTGTCTTTGTTGACCTTCCATTTTAGAATTTTTGAATCATTGGATTTGCTGAGATGCATTTTTATTCTGGATGAGTTTGGTGAAGGAGGTCTCCCAATGAGTTCTCTTATTTTTTCAGTAGTGGGATCAGAGAAAAAGTGTATTTGATTGTAGAGGCCCTCCTTTATATAAGTATCAGCAAACTTCTTCTGATCTTCTTCAGACATTTCTTTCTTCTTTTTGAATTGTCTTCTTGCAGCAGCAGATAGATCAGAAGTATCAAGTAGGCTATCTAATGTAAAAGCCTATTGAGGTCTCTTCATCAAGGGTTCATCAGGGTAGACAGGTTTTCTAGGCAAGTGGTCTTTCTTCATGTTTTCTTCCAGCTTCTTGTAGGTTTCAACCAACCTCAGCTCTGACCATCTTGCAACAGACTTCATCTCCCCATAGTCTGCAGCCACAATTTCTTGTCTCGTTCTTTTGAATTTCAAGGCTCTGGCTGTATCTCTGCCTTTACTAAAATCAGGGGCAGAGACCTTGGCTGGGGGATTCTTGGCCATGTCCTCAATTCTTATGAGTTCTTCCCTGAGAGCATGAGTGGTCCAGCCTGAAAACTGTTCTTTGTTTGCTTTATAAGGCATGGTTGCTAAGATCTATTCAAGAAGATATTCCCTAACCTCCCTTTCCATGTCACTGCTGAGAGGCATGGTAAACATAGAGTTGCTCAGGGTCTTAGAAAAATCTTCAATCCTTCTCAGTTTGCTAAGCTCTACTGGCTGGATGCCATGAACACTCCTGTCATCTTTCCCTTTGCATTTCTCTTTTATGATGGCATCTGCCTGTTCAGCCTTGAATTTTAGATATTGGTTTATATTTAGGGGAACAGAAAAATGTGGAAGAGATGGGAAAGATCTTTCAAATGGTTGTTCAGTATTGTAGAAGGATTACATTTCCCCCTTGAGTAGATCAAGTTTAAGGGGATACTGAACAGCCAATGGTGTAATGGTTGGTGGTGGTCTATGGGATGTAAATTGTGAGGTGTGTGGTGAGAATGATGAAAGTGGAATGGCAGATATGGGTGTAGATTGTGTGATTGAAGTAGTAGGTGGTGATGTGTGAATGTTTTCATCCTGTACCACAAAGGTAGATTTTCTCTTCCTTTTGTACAAGATTTTTAGTGATGGTGGTGTTGAAGCAGTGGTTGTGTTAACATCTGTTGGCACTTTTGTAGAACCAGCAGATGTTTGGGATTTAGGTGGTGGAGTGGTTGTAGGTGGTATGTTGGTGGTTGTGGTAGTAGGTTTAGTGGTTGGTTTGGTGGTTGTGGTGATAGGCTCAGATGTTATGGTGGTATCAATGGTTTTGGTGGTAGCAGTGGTTTTAGCAGCAAGTTTGGATGGTGGTTTTCTGACATGTTTGCAGGCATTTTCTTCCTACCCACATCTTCAACTTCTTGCTGTTGTTCCTTTTTCAACTGTATCAGAAACTCTGCTTTGACTTCCAAAGTGTCTGCCCTCTTTTGCTTTTCCTCAACAACTTTTTTAGCTTCTTCATTAGCAGAGGTATCAACTTCCTTTGCTTTGCTGATTTTGGCAGTTTCAGTAGCAGCAGAGGTTTGAACATTTGATTGTTGTTGTTGTGGTGCTGTGTGGGTAGACCCTGGTGTGTTGGCAGACTTTGATTTTCCCTTTTGTGAGGGTGGACAACCAAAGGGATCTAGTTTTGGCAATCTATCTCTGCCACTCTCCCCCTTTTTGGCATCATTAGCTGTGAAGTCATCATCATCTTCATCTCTAAGAAATGTGGTAGGGGCAGAGCCAGTGGTCTTCAGCAGATGGTCTTTAATGGCTTGAATGTCAGCATGGGTATCTTTGTACCTAGCATTTACCATATTTCTGATTTCAGCCATGTAAGTTTCATGAGTCTGATCTGCTAGTTTTCTGTGAGCTATGATGATGGGAGGAAACAGACTTCCATAGCTCACTAGCAATATCTTTAGTGGATGGTTAACTCTTGGTAAGGGTAGCCAATGATCCCAATATTGTCTTGATATCTGATTTGATATCAACAACAAAGGTTTCAATGGACTGTACTCTGGCCGTCAATTCTTGGTACATTAACCCATCACCTAAGTTAATAGGATCATCTGGATTCCTACCAGTGGTAGTTGTAACTGGTTCAGTCCTAGGAGGTGAGTCCAAAGAATGAGAACCAGATGCCCCTTTTTCTTGGTTTTGGGGACTTCCAACTGATTTTGGGGACATTATAGTGGCCTCATCAGTTGTTGCCTTCAAGGAAGTCTTAGCTATGTAACCACTGTCCTGTTGTGAGACAATGGTCTCTACATCAGTAGTGGCTGCTTCACTTGAAAACTCACCTAGAGTTTCATTGAACTCTAGGAGTGTAACCTCCTCTTTTGTTTGTGGGATGGCTGATTGATTTTCCTCAGTCCCAGTCACTTGTGGAGGTATACTCTCATTGATGGGTGAAGGAGAGGAACTGAGATTTTCCTGAGTTTTATCAATAGCCTCAAACAAAGGTTGCATGGTTTGAGGGACATGTTTTGGTGAAGGTGGAGGAGTGAAAAGAGAATTAGCCCTGGGAGAGGGGCTTGTGAACATATGACCAAGTGACTCATATGTATCATGATGTGTTTCCCTTTGGCTTACAACATGATCCTTTTGTGAGGATTCATGAGGAGTTTGGTCAGGTTGAGATATATCCAACTGTTGTGAGGAAGTAACAACAGTGGTTTCTTGTTGCTTTTGTGTTGCAACAGGGTTTTCCTCTGGTATCTCATCTTCCAGAAGTCCCCTTTTGGGTTTAGTGGAGGTTTTTATGGATGGACTATTTCTTTTGGAGGTGGCTGGTGTGGGTTTCACAGCACTGGATGTAGTGCCATGATCACCAGGAGCAGTGGGCTCAACAACAGAGGTTTGGACAACAGTTGTTGTCTTAGCCCTCTTTGTTTGTGTTTTGGAAACTTTTGACACTTTTAATACTTTTTCTTGGGTAGTTGAACCCAGCATTCTTGTGAATGTTTCATCAGTTAGACTCTTCATTTGAACATACTCACCCTTTTTAAAATCTTTTTCTTGTAAAACCTTTTGAAGGATTACACTCAAAATTCTTGGGTAAATCAGAAAAGCATTATTAGACCCAGACTTTATGGCTTTCACATTTGATACTAAGTCCATAAACAGTCCCTGGGATAGATTGAAGTCAGAATCTGACAACATAGCATAGCCCAAGTACTAAATCCTCAATGGGATTTCATTAAAGGAAGTGGACTTAGTAGAGACACAAAGAAGGAGGGTATGAAAGAAAATTTTCATGACTGGTGGGAAAAACTTTTTGAAAAGTGTTGACCCAGTCATTTGTGCATCATAACCTCTTTCCTGAAACTCTATGTGAAGCTCTGCTTTAGGGAAAGAGTCTTTACATGACAGGTCATTGAGTGAGAAGGTTGTGGATATTAGTTTAGGGGTAATGGCGATACTTGTCTCTCCATTTTTTTAGATAATGGATGTAGGCTTTTTGTCTTGAAGAAGAAACTCAACATTCAACCAAAATTCTTGGAAGGTATCATGATAAATAGGAGCATCAGCGGTTAGGATTGTCAGGTATTTGGAGTTTAAGATGATGTCGATGGTGGAAAGGAATGGAACGTTTTCATCTGTTTTTACCAGATATGGGAGATAATTGTGGGTGGCTTTCGCTTGAAGATCCATTGTAATGGATTTCGAGTGTGAGAGTGACTGGAATTGGAGTAAGGGTTTGAGGATGAAGAAGGCAGTTTCAGTATTTTGGATGCAATGAGACAGTGTAACGACTGTTGTGGTAAAACAGGGTTTTTATAGGCTCTGGTGAAACCGCTGATGTGGCCAAAACTCTGCTTTTGGGAGCAGACGTGGCAAACATCTGATGGCTTAACATCATCTGGTGGTATACAGCTGTTGCCAAAGGTCTGATGCAAGCAGCTGTTGTTTTACCAAAGTGCTGATGCTAACAGCACTTGATTTTTTTAATTATATAGATAGATATATGTATATTTATATATATATATATATATATATATATAATGAAACAGTTGTTTTATCTAATCAGAGGTTTGAAACAAATTTTTCAACCAAACAGTGGCTGTTTTATCTGATCAAATGTTTGAAATAGATTTTTCAACTTAACAGTGGATAGAGTGGATAAGACAGTGGATATATATGTGTATATATATATATAATGAAACAGTTGTTTTATCTGATCAGAGGTTTGAAACAGATTTTTCAACCAAACAGTGGCTATTTTATCTGATCAGATGTTTGAAACAGATTTTTCAACCAAAATGCTATTTTTAAGGATGGATTTTGATTTTCTGAAACATTTTAATGTTTTTATTTAAAACATTTTTGTTGTTTTAGTCCATGTTTAGCATACCAATTCTAGAAATCAGATTTGTGAAGGTAGATGTGTCTAAAGCTTTTGTCAACACATCAGCCAACTGATCCTCTGTTGGAACATGGTGCAGAGAAATCAAACCTTTTTCATAGCTATCTCTGACAAAATGATGTCAGATGTCTATGTGCTTTGTGGTTGAGTGAGAAACTGGATTCTTGATGATATTTTCAGCAGCTTGACTATCCAACAGAGTGGAGTCTTTAGTGCAGTTATCCCAAAATCCAGCAGTTGATTTTGAAGCCACATGAGTTGGGATGTACAGCTTGCAGCAGCAATGTATTCAGCCTCAGCTGTTGAAGTTGAAACTGGCACCCTCCTGATGTAGACTTCCTTGTGGTGTGGCAGCCAGCAAAATCACTATCTTAATAACCTGAAAGCTTAATGTTTCCATTAGCAAGATACCAGATACCAAGTGTGGGAGCACCTTTTAGGTATCTGAATATCCTATTCACAGCAATAAGGTTTGACTTTCTGGGTGAAGCCTGGGATCTTGCACAAACACAAGTGGCAAACATAATGTCTGGCCTAGAAGCAGTTAAGTACAATAAAGACCCAATCATGCATCTGTAATGTGTCGGGTCAACCAGTTCATCCTTGTCATCAATAGTGAGTAGCTTGACTGTACTCATGGGTGTACTACATGGCTTACAATCATTCATCTCAAATCTAGTTAACAAACTTTTCACATATTTGTTTTGATGAATGAATGTGCCATTTTATAGCTGCTTCACTTGGAGACCAAGGAAGCACTGAAGTTCACCCATAGCGCTCATTTCAAACTCTGCTGTCATGAGTTCCCTAAACTCTTCACACATTTTGTTACATGTGGATCCAAAAATGATGTCATCCACATATATTTGAACAATCATTAAATCTTTCCCTTTCTATTTCAAAAATAAGGTTTTATCAATTTTACCTCTTGTGAAACCAATGGATAAGAGAAAGGTGGAAAGAGTTTCATACCAGGCCCTAGGTGCTTGCTTGAGTCCATACAAAGCTTTGTTAAGCTTGTAGACATGATCAGGATGGAATGTGTCTTCAAAACCAGGTGGTTGACATACATATACCTCCTCCTGAATTTTGCCATATAGGAATGCACATTTGATGTCTATCTGATACACCTTGATGTTGTGGTTGACAGCAAAGGCTAGAAAGAGTCTGATAGCTTCTAACCTTGCTACAGAAGCAAAGATTTCATCATAGTCTATCCCTTCTTCTTGTCTGAAGCCTTGAACCACAAGCCTGGCTTTATTTTTGACAACAATACCCCTTTCATCAGTTTTGTTTTTGAAGACCCACTTTGTTCCAATTGGACAAACATCCTTAGGCAGTGGTACAAGTTCCTATACATGTTGTCTTTTAAACTGAAGGAGCTCTTCCTGCATAGCTTTTACCCAACTGTTGTCTTTTAGTGCCTCTTGGTACTTGACAGGTTGTGTGAGAGATAGAAAGCCTACAAAAAGACAGATATTTGAGGATTGGCTTCTTGTTAGCACACCCTCTCTGATGTTGCCAATGATTTGATCTGGTGGATGAGCTCTTAGGTAGATTAGATCTCCCTGATATGGTATGATGGCATTTATGGTGAAGGACAGAGGTTTGATGACTCTATTGATGTAACATCTTTTTGCATTTCTATAGTGCCAACAGATGTTTGAAATGGAGGTGGGGGAATGGGTCCAAGTGGTGTAAAACTGGACTGACTTTTGTCAACAGAGGTTTGACTTTTGTCAACAGATGATTAAGCAGTGGATGTAATAGGTGAAGCAGTGGTTTGAGGGTAAGGCTGGCCAACAGTGGCTGACTCAGCTGTGACAGAGTTTTGACAGGTGTTTTGGACAGCTGCTTCCTCTGATGCAGAATAGACTTTATAGTGACTTGGGATCACAACATCTGTTCAGTAGTCTTGTTGTGGAGATTGTGGAGTACCTGCATTGTTAGTTTTGACAGTGATATCTTCAAATTTGAATTTATCTAAATCAAACAGCTCAGCAGGATTTGTTGGGATTTTTAGGGATGAAAGTTCATTGAACTTTACATTCAGAGTTTCTTCTATTGTCCTGGTCCTTGTGTTAAACACTTTATAGGCCTTGGCAGTAGAAGAATATCCCAGAAAATATCCACAATCTACTTTGGCTGCAAATTTTGAAATGGAATCTTTAAGATTTAGAATGAAACATGGGCAGCCAAAGATTTTGAAAAATGAGATTAATGGTTTGATTTTGAACAGAATTTCATAAGCAGTCTTTTGATGTCTTGGGTTGATCAAAACTCTGTTTTGAACATAGCAAGCAGTGTCTACAGCCTCTGCCCAGAAGGACAGTGGCAAACCAGAATCTACTAGCATGGTTCTTGCAGCTTCAATAAGAGTTCTATTTTTCCTCTCAACCACCCCATTTTTCTCTGGTGTTCTTGGGATGTTGTACTGACTCACAATCCTTTTTGACACACAGAAGTCATCCAACTCCTTATTTCTAAACTCTGTTCCATTGTCACTTCTAAAGACTTTTACTGGCAAGTCATACTGTTTTTCAACTTTGGTGACAAAGTCCTTCAAGATACCTGCAGTCTCATCCTTAGAGTGTAAAAAGTAAGTCCATGTAAACCTAGAAAAATTATCAACTGTGACAAGACAAAATCTCTTTCTTCTTAGACTCATGATTTTAACTGGGCCAAACAAATCCATGTGCAACAATTGTAGACATTGATTTGTTTTAGACTCATCAATGGATTTGTAAGAGCTTTTATGTTGTTTTCCTTTTAAGCAGGAAAAACAATGCTCATCACATTTGAATTCTTTTGATGGTAAACCTCTGACAAGGCTTTGTTTGGAGAGTGAGTTGATAGTTTGAAGGTTGGTATGACCCAGTCTCCTATGCCACAATTATGTCTCTTTTGTGGAGGCAGCAGAAAACAAGCAGACATTTGCCATAGGATTATCCTTCAACATATCAACTACATACACATTGCCACTCCTATGAGCAGCAAGTTGTGCTTTGCTCTCAGCAATGATGGTGTCAATCTTTTTCACCACTTCTGGCCCAATAATCTTACAAGTTTCTTAGTGAAGAATGAGCCATAACCTTTGTCACTCACTTGTGAAACACTAAGAAGATTAAATTTAAGATTATCAATAAGATTGACATTTTCAAACTTGAGTTTCCCAGCCTGAACAGTCCCTGAACCCAACACCTTACCTTTTGAATCATTACCAAAGGATATATCACCCCCTCCATGAGCTAAGAAGTCCAGAAGAAGGGCTCTACATCCTGTCATGTGCCTGGAGCCTCCACTATCTACATACCAAAGACTATCTAAACAAGCAGAAGCTCCCTGCACAGCAGTAATGAATTAGTTTTGGTGAGTGTCCAAAGCTAAGTTGGCTTTGGATGGGTCCACAGACTTTTCAGCCTCAAGCTTGGAAAGGTGATCAGTGGTTTGAACTAGTTTTTGAATCAAGTTCAACAACTGTTGCTGACCATTTGCCAGTGCTTGAATGTCAACACTTGGGGCAATAGTTGTTTGATCACTTCCAGACAGATGATAGTACCCATAGGAATTTCTGTTCACTCTTGGCTTAGAAGGCCTTTTTGGTTCTTCATAAACATGTGACAGACTATGACATGGTGGTTGTCCATATCCTCTTGGGTACTTGCTTATGGGTGGAGCATTTGTTACTTGGACATCCCGGGGAGCAGATGTTTCAAGACTTTTGGTAACAGATGTTTGGACTGGTGCAAAAGTCTGTTTGGGCTTTCCTTTTGAAGTACTCACCACTTGACTTGCAAGAGTTTTAGCCTTGTACTCTTGTATTTTGACATCAAATTTTTTTAGATACAGACACTCTTTGGTTTTGTGATTCTTTTTACCACATATTGAGCATGTGGCCTTGGAATCACATACACTTGTTCCTTTGTTGATATCATATGCTTTTAGAAGAAAACAGTTTTTAGTAACATGATTCTTCTTTTCACAGAAATCACAGAAATCACAGAACAAGTGGACAGACTTTTCTTTCTTTTTCCCTTTTTCAACCTTCTTCTCAACAGATGTTTGAGCATCTGCTGGAAGGTTTTTCAAGGGAATGACCTTTTCCTGTGGTGCTGTCTTCCCATCAGGAGTTTTGAAATCAACTGGTTTGAAGTTCTCAAGAGTATCACACTCATCACACCAAGTAAGTTTAAATTCATATTTTTCAAGTTCAGTGAATGATGAGGAACCTTCTGGTTTTTCAAGAACAATTTTCTTGCCATTAGGTTCAGTGATTTTAATCTCTTGACCCTTCAAATTAGTTGGTACTACCTCAACTAACTTTTGATCCCTTTTGTCAGTGTTTTCAAAAGCTAAAGCAGTGGTTTCAAAACCAAACCCAAACTTCACATGACTTTTGGTTTGTTTATTGAGTAGCATCTCAAAACCTTTACATGATTCCTCCCATTTCTGACATTCAACTTTGGTGGACTCAAGCTCACTTTTGCAACTATGATATTTAGTTATCATAGTTTGGAGTTGATCTTTGGTTATAGTTGCTTCATGTTTTAAGATGCTTATTTCATATTCTTTTTCAGTCAAATTTGTTTTTAACTCTTTTGAAAGTTTCTCAAATTTAACTTCATCATCTAAAATTTTCCTCCTAAGGTTTTCATTTACCTCTTTAATGTTGGCAAATGCTATTACACATTTGTCAGAACATAAATCTTTAAGGATTTGAGGAGATACCTTAGCAGCAGCCATCAATGCACAATCACACTTGCACTCATAATCATCAGATGCACCCCAGGGATCTGAGAGACTCACAACCTCTTCTTCAGATTTTTCACCTGCAACTACCTCATCAACAATATCATCAGTCATAACAACAGATTCAGTTACCACTTCCTCAGAATCAACCTCTTCTACCATAGCCATGAAACAGAAATTTTTTGGTTCATTTTCAGCTTTGGCAACTAGTGCAAAGTTTTCATCTGTCAACTCATCTGGTAGACTGCTCCAATCAACAAAGCCTTGTGTGAAGAAACTCTGTTGACTGGTCTCTGCAGGAGCAGAGGGTGAAGCAGTAGTCATTGGCACATGTGCCTAAGCAACAGGGGTTTGCACATAATGGATCTGAGGAACAATGGTTTGGACAAACTAGACAGGAACAGTGTTTGAGGATTGTGCAAAATGAGCAGTGTTTTGCACATTTGGTCCAGGGGTATTATAGGAATTTTGATTAGTGTTGGTCTGTGGCCTTTGATTTGGATAGGTAATTATAGGTGTACCATGTTGACTCCTACATTCCCTAGCAAAATGACCAAGTCTATGACATTTATAACACTTTATCTTTGATTTATCCAACCCCACTTTTGACCTGCCAGTAGGGCTGCAAACGAACTGAACTTTCAGCGAACAGTTCATGAACTGTTCGGCAGGAAGTTCTTTGTGTTCGTTCGCTTAATAAATGAACGAACACGAACAAAAAAATCTGTTCGTTTAGTTAAACTAACGAACATGAACAAATGTCACGTTCGTTCGTTTATGTTCGTGAACGTTCGGTAACGTGTTCGTTTATGTTCGTGAACGTTCGGTAATGTGTTCCTTTAAGTTCATTTATGTTCGATTGTTTAATTAGGTTTTAAAATTTTATAATGTACATTCCATAGTTACCTAAAACGGGGTTCGCTCTGGTACGGGTACGTGGTTCGGGTACGCGATTCGTTAGAGTGGACGTATTCGGTACGGAGGGGGGTAGGTTCATTTCGGTACGAAGCGGTACGGTGTACCATGAAACATGGTTCGGTGTACCCAATTTAAAACATAAATACCTATTTATAATTTATATATATATATATATAATGTTAATTTTATACTTTTTTACTATAAATTTATAAGTTAAAATACCAAATGTAAACTAGTAAACATAGAGGGGGTTAAGTGTTTATATACACAAAGTTATTTTACATTTTTAAGTAAAATGTTACAAATTGAGGAACTAAATGTAAACGGGGCTAAATGTTGAAATATACAAAACTTATTTAACCCTAATATGATAAAAGCAGTCGTCACTTGTATTTATTTGTTTTGAATGGTCCTGCTTCTTCTTCCTTCTTCTCTCTTCTCTTTGTGTTCTCTTCCCGGATTCTAGGAAGAAAAATATTGTACCATTTTCGTTTCCATTACTATCCAAACACCTATAAAATCGATCCCTTGAACGTACCACACAAGGATTGGATCGATTGGAGGTCCGATTTCAGTCGCGTACCGGAGGCGATTTGGTACGTAACGATTTCCGATTTGGTACATCACGATCCAGTACGAAAAACGTGGCTATGTGAGCGATTTAGGTAACTATGGTACATTCTTTAATTTTTATTTATTTTACCCAAATAAGTAAATAATTTATGTGAGCTAAGTATATGCTATACAATATCAACAAACCATACTTTTAGTATAATCATTAAATAAATAATTAATAAAGAGTTCAAATTTAAATAACCAATTAATGAAGACTTCAGGTTTAAGATGCGAGCTTTTTTTAGACACTACTTTATTATGTTTACCAATATTACGTTAAGGGTTAAGTATGTTTGTATAACTAGGTTATCTTTTGGGTGGATCTAGTTAATTTCTTAGATATATGAATTAGATATTATTTGGAAGTTAATATATTTCACTTTGTGTTTGTTTCCGTTCGTGAACACTTTGTATTCATGCACACATGTTTGTGTTCATTAAGGTCTGATTGTGTTCGTGAGCGTTCATGAACAAATTTAACAAACGAACACGAACACCAGTGTTTTCTTAACAAACGAACACGAACAGAAGATCTCTTTCGGTAAGTGTTCATGAACTGTTCGTGAACACATAATTTCCTTAACAAACGAACACGAACAAGGCCTTGTTCCTATTCGTTCGGTTCCTTTGCAGCCCTACCTGCCAGTTAACCCTAGAAACCTTCTCCCAGTTTTATTGTAAAAATTGTTAGTTCTTACACTGAGAAGGGCCAATTGGTGCATAATGTCCATTTCTTCCAAATCATCAGGGTCAAAGTATTTTAGGTCATCATACTCAGGGTCAAAGTATTTTAGGTCATCATACTCAGGATCAAAGTATTTTAAGTCATCATACTCAAAGGATATGTTATCAGATGCCTGGATATCACCACCACTTGCTGTAAAAGCATAGTTTGGTGAATAAGAATCAGAGTTAAAACCTGAGTTAAAACCTGAAGTTATGTCAATGAAATGATCATAACTCTGATCCTTACTATTACCAGGCACCTCATCATGACCCAGAAGTGTTGTATTACCAAATACATAGTCATCAGACACTTTTCCAGAGTCCTAGAGCTTCTTTTTCTGGTTAAGCTCTCTCTCATAGGTCAAGAGCTTACCATGAAGCTGGGTCAGTGATAGGTCCTTGAATCCAATTGAGTTTCTCATAACTATAGCAATAGTGTCCCATTTATCTGGTAATGATCTTAAAAACCTATGGTTCAAAGTTGAATGAGGGTAAGTTAGACCAACCAGTTTTAGTTCACTAATGAGACAGTTAAACCTCTCAAATTGTTGAGTTAATGACTCTCCCTTAACGTGACTGAATGTTTCATATTGTTGGTTAAGTATTTCACGGTTGTTTTCAATAACCTCTTCAGTCCCACCAAATTGTTCTTTCAGTGCATCCCATAACTCCTTTGCACTGATACAGTGTAACAGCCCAGCATATATATCATTGGGTAGAGCCATGGCCACAATACTGAAGGCCTTAGCATCTAACTCAATTTCTGAAAATCCTGGTCGGAGTAGTTTTCAAGTTTCTTAGGCTCCTGAACCTTGGGATCTTTGGTACTCGGCACCATCGGAACATGTGGTCCGAAGATAACCGACTTCCAACACCCAGTGTTATGTTGAGCTAGAACATGGCTCATCCGACGTTGCCATATATTGTATTCAGATCTGACAAGCATCGGTGGCTTGTTGTTCGTGCCAATGTTGTGTGGATCGTGATTGATTGAAGCCATTCTCTGATTTTTTTCGAAAACAAAGTCTGTTTAAAAACGGTTGAATCGAAGATAAACTATTACTCTGTTTTCAATCCGACAAACAAACGATATCAAAAATTGTGAGCTGATCTGTTTATATTAAATTGATTGGTTAGATCGAATTTAATTGACCAAGCTCTGATACCAATTGTTAGGATCTGAGTTTGATTGTTTTGATTTGTTTAAGTAAAGATGAGAAGAATGGAGTGAATATAAACGGAAAGTGTAGCAGAATAATAAGCTATAATCAAAACAAGAGAGTAAATGTTTTCTAATTGAATGCTTTCATAATATTGAATGATTACAGTCAAGTGTAAAAGTACTCCCCCTCAGCCTGATCACTCTGTGATTGTTTGTCTGAGAGAATGTTGTGAGTGATAAATAGAACAGTACAAGCACTGTTCTATTTATAGACAAAACTAAACCACTGATGATCTAAGCTGACATCACCTAAGACAGTGACCTCTAACAGAATAACAACATAAAACATCAGCTATATACAAACTACTGTTACATTGTAAAACACTGTAAGGTAAACTACTGTTGAGGAAAACTCTGATGGTCTTGTATCATCTGTTGGAGCCTAAGTGTTGTTGGCTCCAACAGACCTTTAGTCTTCAGCACTTGATCAGCAGTTGTTCATCAGACCTTTAGTCAGCAGTTGTTCTCTATCAGTTGTTATCCAGCAGTCCTTTGTAGCAGCAGTTGTCACAGCAGTTGTTTGGGTAGAACAGTTGTTAGGGTCAACAGTCTTTTGGGAAGAGTATGTTGTAAATGCTGTTTATTAATATGGATCAACTGTTAGTATATTTTGGCTTTTCAATCATCTGTTCTTCTCCAGGTCAGCAGACCCAACACCTAAACCAATCCAAATATGCTTATGACATACTCTCTAAAGCCGGCCTGCTTGATTCCAAACCCGTTGCCACCCCTCTCACACCCAAAGATATTTTCACTTCTATCGGCTCACCCTTCCATAACCCACTCTATACCGATCCCTTATCGGTGCTCTCCAATATCTCACCATCACTCGTCCCGACCTATCCGTTGTTGTCAACCAAGCTAGCCAATACCTTCAAAATCCCACCATCACCCATTTTCAGCTTGTTAAACGTTTACTTCGATATGTCAAAGGGAACATATCCCACGGTTTAACATTTGACAGACCACCTAACACTGTTTTATTAGGTTTTTCTTATGCAGATTGGGCTCGTTGTATTGACACAAGACATTCCATTTATGGATACTGCATTTATTTGGGAGGAAATTTGGGATATTGGAATGCAAAGAAACAACCAACCGTATCAAGATCAAGTTGTAAATCCGAATACAGGGCTATGGCGAATACGGCTTCGGAAATCATTTGGGTAACTCATCTCCTTAGAGAGCTTCATGCCTTACCACCGGGACCACCTACCTTATTTTGTGACAACAAAAGCGCTCTATTTTTAAGTCAAAATCCGATCTTTCATAAACGTGCCAAACATATTGACCTCGACTATCACTTCGTTCGAGAATTAGTTGCTGCTGGTCGTCTCCACACCAAATTCATCTCCACAGACTGACAAGTTGCCGACGTGTTCACAAAAAGTCTTCCAAAACCGCTTTTTGAAAAGTTGCGAATAATGCTTCGGGTTGAACCTCCTCCCGCTCGCATTAACGGGGTGTATTAGGAAAGAGCTACATGATTGCCTTCATAACCTCTAGTCAATGTAATTATTCTCTAGTCAATAGTCAATGATCCCTATTAATTGTAGTTTATTTGTAATATTCTAATTATGTATCATAGGAGAAATTTTCTCCTTATAGGTAGCATCTCCTTTGTATTTATAGGTCCATATTCCTTTGTAATACATATTGAGGTTTGACAAGTTGTTAATGTGGAAGGTGAACTTGGTTGGGTCAAGCCCACGATCAAAAAAATTAACTCAAAGTATTAAGTAGGATATGATGGACTAGTGCTACAAACATACAAACAATGTATACATGAATATATCAACCATATGTAAGTCTTGGTGCAACTTTTTCTTGCTAAAGTTATCCAATTAAACTTTATACGTGATGTTGCATGTAAAATGGAATTGAAGGCCTAACGATGGTTTGATATGACACTTTAAGGAAGAAGGTTTTAAAAAAGCACTAGGTTAGTTAGAAACGATTTGACATCCTCTTAATAGTAACACTAAGAGGCTACCACTTAATTAGTCAACACTAAGTGTATTTGGTTTACTAACGGGACATCTCTGAATCGGTCAGTGTGTCTTTTACCCATTAAGTTTCAAAATGATGTTGAATGAAAATTTTACCCCATTATTTATTCAGTTGTGTTCATAATTACCCTTAGTCAGACGCCCATGCAGCACTTCCTCAACCCACCACCACTTCCTCCACCACCTAGTTAGGCCTCTTACTGGTTCAGAGTTTCTTCCAAATCAGACCTCTGAATGGCTGATGTAAGATCGTGTTCCAAACAAGAAACGATGTATCACGCACGTTTCGGATTAAAGGCTGAATCAATAACCCAATTAGTGGTTATAGATGAGTGTTTATGGAAAGGATAATAATATGGGAGCACACACACAAAAACACACACAAAGGGCTGCAACTTGTATTGAAGGGCAAAAAGTTCTTAAAATAATACAAGTGATGGGGTATATAAAGTACCATGCCATACACATCTTGTCAGTTCATGCGTATAGCACCATACGTGTACATCAGGTACACGTATGAACCTGTTTATATGCGTATCGCATACAAAAATGACTAAAATATCCCTAATCATTATAATGCAACCCGATAACATCTAAAACGCTATACAATCATGCCTACGACTATTATCGACCTATCACTAGCTGGGGACATACACGAAGTGCACTAACAATCTCCCTCTTGGACCTAGCTAGTGATCTGCAGACTTAACCAGTCACTGAGCTGGGGATGTCTTGAAAGGCGTTCACAGACTCCCCCTAAGGTCTAGTTAATGATCTTCAGTCTTCAAGTTTTCATATCTGGCAATCCTCAACGTGGGAACATACGCCGCAGTGCACTAACAATCTCCCCCTGAAGACTTAAATACTTGCTGATTTGAAATTTGGTCGTGGCTTCATGAGATCTCCTCTTTGTCTTCGATCAGATTCGATAAGATGGGAAGAATCAAGAAATCACCACTGTATTGATTCACGATTCTTTGACGAAGACAGAGATCATTATCATTTGCACTTTCATTTCTCGATCTTCATCTTCCTCAGCTTCGGTTGCTGGAGCTCTACCATGATCTTGTGTCTCTGTAGATGGAAAACTGGGTTCTTGTTGTTCTGGCTAGTGTTGTAGTTTAGGTTCGGGTCTTGTTCAATATCAAGCTTTGTCGTTTGAATCATGATAAGCACACTGGTTGTGTTTGATCCTGCAAAAAAAAATTTAATAAAAACTGCACACAAACTACAACTTGTATTAGATACGACAACTGGTCCGAATTCAATCAAATTCTTGAAGTTGATCATTTGATAAACTTTCAAGATTTATCCATTTTGACCACCATTTGGGGAAACAAATCGTTCTCCCCCTGAACATTTGAATCTTTTCAAATTTCACCCTTAACTTTCAAACTTATCAATGTAAACCCTATAATTTAGGAAAGTTGAATTTTGACCCTTGAATTTTGAAAGATTTTATTTTATTAAGTTTCAGCTTTGGACCTGAGATTCCAATTGAAGAATTTAGTATTCCAACAATCTCAGTTTCCTTGATCTCAGATAGATCAGCAACAAGTGGTGTTGTGACAACAAAGTTTGTGAGATATGTCTCCTTTGGTGACTTGGAATAATTGTCACGCAAAGGAGGAGGAACTGCATTGTAACCTACCCCATGCCCAGATTTTTCTGTGATTTGACTATCAATGATATAATCTAGCACATATCTTGAGTTGGAATAACTCTCCAACTTCCTTTTGATGGTTTAATAGTTACACAGTGCTGCTGCTAATGCTTTCTTGGTTTGTTGCAAATCAGTGATGTAGTTGTTAATGGCATCTTGTTTGTTTAAAACTGTTAGTTTAAGCTCACTAACATCTTTCTTTAACAACAAAACTATTTCTTTAAATTCTTTTTCATTCTTCTTTTTCAATGTTGCATTAGCATCAGTGCATGACTTCAAGTCACATTCCAGACTCGTGTTGAGTTCTTTGATTAACTCTAGCTTAGCTTCATATTCTAAACATTTGGCACAGACAAGCTTAGAGGAGTTAGAACTTACCTGACTATGTTGCTCAGACTGATTTTTGGTTGACTAAATTGGAGTGTCAGCATCTCTTTCCTCTATCTTTTCTTCCTTTGAATCATCCCTTCCAGATGTTAAACACTCTACCTCTGTGCTGTTGGTTGACTTGAAACTTCTTTCGTCAGCAGATAATTCACTCTCTTCGCCCAACCCGTCTACATAAGTTGTTGAGTTTGAATCAAAGCTCTGTCTTTCCTCACTTGAGCTTTTATCTGATCCATTGCTTTGTTCCTCTGAACTCTGAGCAGTTTCTGTGGATTTTTCATCATCTCAAACTCTTGTCATCCTTTCACACCCTTTATCAGCATTTTCATCCAATGCTTTGACTAAAACTGCATTTACTGGATCCTTGTTACTGCTTCATGTTTCCCTCCCGCTCATATGGATCCTTTGGACGCTTTGCGACTGACTCGCGAATGTGACGAGTGCCCATGGATCTTTCATGTTGATCCTTTGTTGATGTGTAGTTTGAAAGAATGGATCCCAAGATAAATTGACCTTCGGCTTTATGTCTTCAGCACGGATGATGTCAGTCAAATAGTTCATTTTAGAGGTTTTTTACCCCTAAAATGGTCAAAATTAGGCTAACACTAAAGTTCACACGTATGGCAGATGTTTCACATGTATTAGTGGTTACCCGTATGAAGATTAGGTGTATGACTGATAACGCACATATGAATACTCACGCGTATGAGAGACATGCGTATGAGAACCCAGACGTATGAATATCTAATACGAGTAACATGTAACACGTATGAGCTGATACGTGTAGGAGAGGAACGCGTATGAACTGATACATGTGGCTAGTACAGGCGTATGGCAGCAGAACCACAAGTATGAGTGTTCTTCATGGTGTAATCAAGATTTTTGATGTTTTGGGGAATTTTGATGATCTAATGATTAGGTTTTGTTTAGGAAATGATTCCTAACTAGTTTGCAAAACCCAAATCAATGACAAAACACAAATTATAATAAAAAAAATCATAAGAACATGAAGAATACAAAACTCATGGGTTTTATGAAAAAATTAGATCTGAATCAATCTAACGTTGTTTAACACTTGGAATTGATCTAGTAAGTTTCTAAAACACTTTTGGATGATGATTGAATGATCAAATCTCACACATCATTCCATGATCATGATTTTAGATCAAAAACTCATAATATTTATAAACATGAAAATTTTTCTCAAAAACCTCAGATTTGATCCGTTTTTACTGAAATTTGATTTGGTTTTGTATAAAAACACTTTCTAAATATGAATCCAGAATCAAATCTCAGATCCAAACATCAAACACACATCAAAATCAATGAAAACCATGTTTTAAGCTATAAACAGGTCATTTCAAAATCAGTTTTCTAAAACAATTGCCTTCAAACTTTCAGATCTGACGCAAAACCCCTATAACAACACGTGTGATATGAGCCTCGGCTCTGATACCACTTGTAGGATCGTCTTCCGGACAACAAATGATGTATCACGCGCGTTTCGGATTGAAGGCGGAATCAATAACCCAATTAGTTGTTATAGGTGAGTGTTTATGGAAAGGATAATAATATGAGAGAACACACACAAAGGGCTGCAACTTGTATTGAATGGCAAAAAGTTCTTAAAACAATAAGTCATGGGGTATATAAAGTGCCATGCCATATGCCTCCTGTTAGTTCACGCGTATAGCACCATGTGTGTACATTAGGTACACGTATGAGCCTGTTTATAGGCGTACGACATACAAAATGACTAAAATACCCCTAATCATTATAATGCAACCCGATAACATCTAAAACGCTATACAATCATGCCTACGACTATTATCGACCTATCACTAGCTAGGGACATACACGAAGTGCACTAAACTATTATCGACCTATCACTAGCTGGGGACATACACGAAGTACACTAACAGCTGAGCACTTACTAACGTAGAGGTTGCCAAACAGCCCCTTAGTTTACTATATCAAGTCCAAAATCGGTATGCATGATGTCGTGTTCTCAACTTCTCATTGATTTATGAAAACAATGTATAGAAGTTTGAGGATAGAAAAGCGTTTCAATTGAGGTTTACTTGAGCAGTGCAAGCAATGTAGAGGGAGAAGCCACTAACACAATCTCTATACATACAACCGTGCGTCACTGTAATCTCTGTATACAAGTCTTGAACGATAAAGAATTCTCTACCGTGGCCGTACACATAGCCAATTCATATCGACCAAGTAAACCGCGTGAATACCTATGGCAATATTCCTACACCTTAACATGTTATTTTTTGTGTGTTTGTATGGATCATATTATCTAAAAGTCAGCATTGGAAGTTTTGGATTTCATGAAAAGGAACAAAGATAAAAAGGTAAAAGATCAATAAGTGATGTTACATGACTTCTTTATTCCGGTTCCTTATCATAAAAAAAAGTTGATAATAAATTTGGAGTCCATTCTACCTTGAAATTTGTGTGAATAGTCACTAGCTAGAGATCGACATTTTATATATTCCAGGTATTGTCATTTTCCAATTATTTTATTTAAAGATGTTGTCTACTTTAATTGTGATGGTTAATATACATGAACTTGATCAATTTTGTGATAATTATTTTGATTTGAAAGTTGATATGATTTGGACATGTAAGGCTAGATACATGTTACATTTGAAATAAAAGAAATGAAGGTTGGTGTCTATGATGAATCTTTGGTCTTTTCTTGAGAAAGGTTAACAAAATTAAGTTTCATAATCATTATTGCTTTAGAGATAAGATTTCTATAGGTTTTCATAAGAATAATTGTAAATCAAATTGTTAGCTATTCAAGTATTAAAAAAAAAACAATTCTAGTTTATGCTACGAAAAGGGACAACGTTAGGCCTGTAAATAAACCGAACGAACACGAATACGGGCGTGTTCGTGTTTGTTCATTTAACTTTAACCGAACACAAACACGAACACATAATCGAACACATTTTTGTGTTCATGTTCGTTCATTAAGAAATTGGTTGTGTTCGTGTTCGTTTATGTTCGTTTATTTAAAATCTAAACGAACAGTTCATGAACATAAACGAACACAAATGACTAATATAAATGAACACAAATGAACATAAACAAACAAAAACAAGTTAATAATGATTCATTACAATTCAACCAAGTCTAATACATCACAATGCAACCAAAACCAAATGACGGGGATGAGAAGTACGGCGGCGCTATGGTCTGTTGAGACGGAGATGAGGGAGACGACGGCGCTGTTGAGGCTGGAGGCCGGAGACTGGGCTGTGGAGGTGGTCGAACGGAAGTAGAAAAAGGTAGGGTATAGAGTATGGAGAAGAAGGGAGGTGGGGCTGTGAAGTATGGATATCGTCTGATAAGTGATATTGTTAGAATGTTAGGGTTAGGGTTAAGTTTTTAGAACATATGAATTAAGATACTTAAAAAAGAAAATAAATAATAAAAATAAAGTTAAGTTTAAGTAAACGAACATAAACGAACGAAAATAAACGAACGAACATAAACGAACATAAATGAACGAACATAAACGAACGTTCATGAACATAAATGAAAAATGTGTGTTCATGTTCGTTCATTTAATTAAACGAACATAAACGAACTTCCCGCCGAACAGTTCATGAACGTTCGGTTCGTTTACATGCCTAGACAACGTAACAGCAAAATCATTAGAACATTTGTAATGGTCGCGTGACCCAGCTCGTGTCAAGCTCACTCACGCATAACCCCCCCCCCCCTCGTAATCAGCCTTCGTGAGCCCCTCCACCGTGACCCAGCTCACGCTCATGAGTTTGTCGGGTTCTTTTTTTTTTAATTACAAATATATATATTTATGTGAGTGGGAATTGATGATGAGGTAATGATGGGAGTCATGTGACACCACTACTCTATTTTTACCATGTGAGTGGATCACATGACGTAGCAGCCACATGGCAAGAAAAAAAAGTGTATGTGACTATGGTCACATGGTCTAACCATTACAAATGGTCTTATATGAAAGTGCTTTGTGTTTCAGGCCGAACCTTTTGCGCCATGATTAAACCCAAACTACCATCTTCTTCGGCTTGCCACCATCATCTTCATGTTTTCGGCAACAAGTTCATTAGATTTTCCGGTACATGCTTCATGCCATAAATTACACAAACACCTAACACCATGTTGGAAGTTCCCTATGTTTCTGTCAATGTTGAATACTTACCTCCTTTCGAATGACTTTATCAGCTTTCAAAGTGTGATTTTGAGATTCGGAAACAGTTGATGGAATTTGGAGTGGCAACAACTATTCTGAATCATGTCTCGAATAATGTGAATGCAATGAACTCAATGCACTCCACAAATGTGTGGACTAAAAATGTGTATAAAGATCGACTTACACAATACAAGAAAGTGAAAACGCAAAATAGATAAAAAGTAAATACAATAATGAATACTAGTATTAAGATGTGTTAATATCCCCTCAGGCAAGACGGTGGTGGACCAAGACGGATCATCTTCTGAAAAGCTTCAAACTGTGGTCTAGGGAGACTCTTGATGAAAATCTGAGCCACCTGGAGCTTGGATGGTATAAAACGAGTTAGAGTTCCCTAGAAAAGACAAGTTCTCTAACAAAGTGGCAGTCCAGTTCAAAATGTTTAATCTTCTTATGAGAAATAGGGTTCTGAGTGAGGAATAAAGCACTTCTATTATCACACAGAATGGTGGGACGAGTAGATGGTAAAGCATGTAATTCTTATAATAGGTATGTTATCCAAATGATTTCGGCTTAGCCATAGCCTGATATTTGAATTCACGGGTTGGTGCATGTGTAGAGCAGCCTATAGGGTATTGTGTGAATGGAGGTTCCCAACTAAATTACATGGGAAATTTCATAGGGTTGCGGTTAGACTTGTTTTTTGTTTTTTTTTTTTTTTTTATATGGGACAGATTGTTGGGCTCTTAAGAAGACACGAGCGCCCAAAATGGAGGTAACCAAGATGAGGATGTTGAGGCGAATGTGTTGGAACATAAGACAAGACCGGAATAGAAATGGGGCTTTTAGGTAAAGAATAGGGGTGGCTAGTATGTCGGGTAAGCTAAAGGAAAGAAGATTGCAATGGTTGAGCATGTGAAGAGGAGGCTGATGGCAACACCAGTTAGAGCAGTGGAAACCCTCATAATAAAGAGGCGGGAGTACAGACAGACCTAAATTGACTTAGAATGAGTGGATTAGACAAGATATGTTAGAGTTACACCTTTATGAGAATATGGTCCAAAATATAAGTTTGTGAAGAAGTAATATTAAAGTTAAAGATTCTCAGGTTTAGATGTGTCAAGCTTTGTCTTAAGGATATGAATTTCTTACTATTTTGGGTGTACTCTACACATGACTAGTAGCTTTGTTTCATTTGTTAGTATGTTTCATGGTCGATGATGATTTTTTTTTTTTTTTTCATTTGTTGGTTTGGTTCTTCTATCATGATTTCTTTTGTTATTAGTAGCTTTCGTTTTCTATTTGCTAATTCATTGTGTTTCTATTTGTTATTCCATTGCCTGGTATTTGTTTCGAATAGGTGGTCTCTCAACCTCTAGCTTCTCTAGACTATGTTAATAACTTTGATATTTATGAGATTTATTGGATACAGTTGTTTACTTTTTAAGTTTTGAGAGAAAAGTGATGTGTTAAGTCTATAGGGGTCCTGTAAGACTACTCCTAGTGATGGCGAATCCAATTCAACCTTTCAACAATGACCGTGCAATGACAATGAGAACGGAACGACAGCAACGGTAAACAAACCATGACGACAACAACGTCAACAACGATAAAGTCATTTTTTTCACATACACAACCTATCTCATTCTGAGCTAACGTTTCACACTCATTAACAACCTAGTCTAAACCATTTTTTAATGAATTTTTTTGTTTATTCTATAGACTTTACTATAGATTTTAAACATATATATATTATCCATCTATTATCTAGTAAATTTGTGCTCTTATATTTTTAGTGTTCAGTTTTAGTTCTTCTCATTGGTTTACATAACTACACCGCATCATACCCGACTTCACTTTACATTCTGGGGTAAAAACGGATAATTATTGCAATGATTATATGGGTTTTTTCTTTCTTTCTTTTTTTATGTGGCACACATATATGGCGTAGAATTGGTTACCACGCGGCTTTTTGTTAAGTTGCGACAAAAAAAAATAGTGAAGAAACAAAAGTTCTTACCACTAGTGTGTATGAACTATTCATCTCTGCAAGAAGATCCTTCGTTAAGATGGATGGCTTACTGACGTTGAGTACCTGAGAAACACAATACCCGGTGTGGGGCGACCGCCTCGAATCCAAAGGATTCTACTTAGCAGACACAAAAACGTGGTTAGCCTTAGTGTGTTCTTCAGGGATTTCTGAATGGCCTATTCAAGGAGACGAAGTGTTCCTTAAATAGGTTCCACACGGGCCTCGACATTCACCCTTAACTTACCCAAGGGGCTGAGGCCCAGTTAAGGGTTTGCCTCCACACCGGCCCACAATTAGGCCCAAAAAGAGATAGTATACGACGAGTGTGCAATCATAGAGGATGATCGTACCTTTTCCCGTGACGTGTCGCCGTGTGATTGGTCGCAGGCCTGGGCCAAAACGATCGGCCATTGAGTGTACTGCTGTCCCCTCTGCTGGCCTTCGTTAGTGAAGATCCCTGCTGAGGTGGTCCCGTGTATTCTTATTGGTCAATACGTACGGAGACTGTACTACTTGTCTCCTGCGGGTCTGGTTTTGGACACGTGTAGTTCCCCTGTTAGCCGATCGTGCCGCATGCTCATCGCCACACGTCGTTGGACTCTGGTTGGCTCGTACCATGTTGTACGATCGTATGGGTTATCGCCACGTGTCCGCTTTGGCTTTGTCCTTGAAACCCTGGCGGATGTTGGTCCACCATCCGCGCCTGGTGATTGCAACCCGCACCCGGGTTGTTATGGCGGGATCCATAGGTGATGGGCTTACCCTGCCCATAGTTGATGTTGTAATCACTTTGGACTTGTGGGCCATCTCCCGTGTTTGGGCTTTAGCTTTGGGTAGGGGCCCAAGTCAATTTGGGTCCCTACCCCTTCAAGTCCCCCTAGTCTAGTGACGCTCTTGGTTGCGTGTAGCGAAAGCATGAGCGGTGATGGACTGATTGGGAGAGAAAAGTTGTGGTGTTTTGCGGATTGTAACTTTCGGCGGGTTTTTACGTGTTCCGTCAAGCGGGTCGTCACTCCGCCGTGACTGTTATGTTTGAGATTATGGATGAGATTGCCCTTGAGGGGAATTCAAAAGGTTGTCATCATTGCACTTTGATCTGACAGTTGAAGTGACTGACTCTTTGTCTGCCGCGTCTGTTTTGCCGTCATGTCAGTTATGGGGAAACGACTTTTGGAGTACTCGTGTCAAGTGCGCGTGGGCGACGCGCTGCGCGTGGCAGTATTTTTCGCTGTAGTGGGCCACGTGTCATGTTGGTAATGAGCCTATGTGTGTCAGTGTGGCCCACTGCAGTTAATGTGGGCAGTATATATAACCTTTCATTTCCTCACTTGTTCATTTCTTGCTTTCTGATCACTTAAAAAAAAAAAAAATTCTTCACTTCTTTCTCTCGTGGTAACCGTTTGCCGATTTTTAGTCCAGAAGTTTATCTGAGTTTTCCACTTATTCGAAATGGCCGATGTTGATGTTAGGGGCAAAAAGGAAGCCGTTTGTATGGCCGACGCTCCGATCAAGTGGAGAAGGGATTCGTTTGAGCAGTTTCTCGAATTATATGAGATTCCGGCGAGTTGGGAGCCGACGTTGCCGGCCGACGGAGAGACCGTCCTCCATGCGGGGCCTGGCATGATGGCGTTGTATGCTGCACACTTTCAATTGGCCGGCTTTCGGTTACCGGCGACACGGTTTGTCTGCGACCTGCTCCTTCGGTATGGAGTGTATTTGACTCAGGTGACTCCCCTGGGCATGACCCGAATGGTGCATTTTGAGTTCGTGTGTCGGTCTCAGGGTGTTGAGCCAACCTTTGAGATGTTTAATGCCTTCTATCGGCTTACCCGTGGGGGCCCGCAATGGTTTTCTTTTACCCAGCGGAGCAGGATTAGGCCTGTTGGAAACGAACCACCTCGTAGCATGCATGACTGGAAAACCAAATTCTTCTTTATCCGGCAGGGGGTTGTGCCGGTGCCCTTGCAGTGGCTGGCGGTTTCCGCCAAGTCGAAATTGAAGGATTTCCCGGTCGTCAATTATTCCGATTTCGATTGGTATGAGAGGATTACACAACAGGTGACTCCCATTGAGATGGCGAACGTGAGGCCGGAGGCGTTGCTGATGGCGGGTGTCAGCCGTGTGGGCGGGAGAGCTGACCAGAACCCGCACTATTATGTGGATGGTAAAGGTACGTCCGGCCTACGCTGTTCGTTTTGTCGCATTAGTTTGGCTTTGACCGTTCATTTGACTTTGATGTTTTTGCAGAAACAAGCTGTTTCTACTCAATTGTGGCTGGAGTGGATGGGGAATTCAGATGGGAGCCGCTCCGAGCAGATGAAGAACCCTTGGTGGAACAGACGCTCAAAAACTTTGTAGCCGTCAATGTTAAGGATTTTTCCGGACACACCCTGATTCCAGGTGATGTTCCCATTAATCCTCGCCCTCGAAACGCAGTTTCTGCCGGAGGGGTTAATCTTATGTTTATATCCGAGGATGAGTCTGAGGATGATTCGTACTCGTTATCTCACCGCGGTCGGGCTCATGCAGGTATTAGTCGTGGCGGCAGTTCTTCTCGACAGCCGCCCGCATCTGGTGGGGCCAAAGACAAAGGGGATTATGTGGAGGTGTTTACCACGCCACCTGTATCTAGTCGTCCCGGTGGGGGGTTGGGGAGCGGTGGTCATGGTGTTGGGAAGAGGCTGCGGGATGTGGTGAGCATGATGGATGCGGGCAAGCGGAAAGTGCCCGAAGGAGATGTTTCCGCATCCAACTTGAAAGTTAAGTTGGCTGTGTCCCACAAGCGGCCTCGTTTGGCTTCAAAAATTGTGAAGGAAGTTCGCCCAGGTATAGCCTTGTTCCGCGTTCTGTTCCTATCCCCTTGTGCTCCTTTCCTCATGTCCTGCGTTTTTTGTAGGTGCATCGTTGCTTTTCCCTGGTGGACCGAAGTTATCTGACGTAACTGGTGAGCGACCTATCGGGTCCACTCCGCCTGGTGCCCCGACTGCCGGTGGGGACAGCAAACGGGCGCATGAGACTGAAGTGCGTCCCCAGCCTTCGTCTCAAGGAGATGATCGGTCCGACCCCGGGAGGCAGTCTGAGGAAGTTCGTGAAGCTGAGTTGCAGCAAGCTAAGCTGTTGGCTGAGACAAGGCGAAAGGAGAAGGAAAAAGGGAAAGGTGTTCAAGTTGATGAGGATGTGGATGTCGGATTGCAAGCTAAGTCTCCGAGTGGCGTGGAGCAACCGCACGATCCCGGTTTCACTAGTGGTGCCTTTGAGAGTACGGGTTATGTTGACTTATCGTCAGGTGGCGAATCAGCGGGTGGAAGCGATGGTGGAGGGTCTGTGAAAGAAAATATGCCCGCTAGTGGCAATAATCCCAAAAAAGCTGATACTACAGGGATAGCGTCCAGCGGTCTTAGGCTTGATGTTGCTACTGGGCCAATATACAGGCCTGACTGGTCTGTTCGTGAGGACGGCCGCTTTTTCCAAATAGAGACTTGTGAAGAATGGTTATCGGGTTCTATTCCTCCCGCCGAGCGAGCGTATGCCGCTAAACGGGACCGTCTGGCGCTTCTTCAAGACGGTGCCGCCGGGCTGGCGATGGCTGCAGCTACGCTAAGTGAGGTGCGGCGCGGGTACCAGGAATTGCTTCAGGCTGAGCAGGAATTGGCGGCGCGCAAAGCGGCCTTTAAGAATGTGCTTGACAAGCATAACAAAGATTGCGTGGCCCAGTCTAAAGCTTTATCTGATGCTGTGGCGCAGGCTAAGTCCGCTGAGGAACGTCACGCCAAGTCCTTCCAGGAATGGAAGGCATCTTGTGAAGCGACGAACCAAATTATCGCTAAGGAGCGTGACCGCGCCCGGGGTTTAGAAAGTGAGCTCGATCGCCTTAAAGCTGCGTTAGAAACCAAGGACCTCGAGTTGGAGAAGGAGAGATCCGAAACCGCCAGTGCTCGCGCGGATTTAGCCAAAAAGGAGGACGAGGTGTTGGTTCAATCTTCCCGCGTGTCCGGGCTGGAAAATGACATTATGCTGTTGAAACGTGAGGTTGATGCCCTCCGCGACGAGAAGAAGACCTTTAGCACCGACGTCCAGGACCTTACTGCCTCCCGCGATAGTGCCCAGGATATGTTACGCGTTGCACGAGATAGTCATGAAGAAGCATTGAATGATGTGAACTGGTTGATGACTACTGGTATTCAAGGGGTATGCGTTTCTGCCTTCCCTCCCCTTGTTTTTGACGCGCAGTTGCGTACCTTATCGATTGTTGATTCTCTGTCTTGTAGGTTTTTGCTCGCGTGTGGGAGGAACCGGCGATGGTTCAGGCCGTTGCCCGCTTGTTGGAGAAGTCGAAGCAGTTTGGAGCTGTCCTTGGCATCAGGCAGGGATTCGACTTTTGTCTCAGCGGGCGTGCTTTGGAAGACAACCCTTATCGTGACGTGGACGCAGAGGCGGAATATGATGCGGAGGTTGCGGCATATGATGAGTTAACTTTCCCCGTGATGGATGTGGTCGCTGAATGCGCTAAGTCGGTTGATGGGGTGCGGCTTCTTCGTGCTGCTTTTGAGGAGGCGGAAGAAGAATTGCAAGCGGAGAAGGAAAAGGAGAACCAGGAAGAAGCTGCGCGGGTGGCGGCTGCTCTCCGTGGTGAGGGCCCTTCGACCGCAACACTGGATGCGAGTGCTTCTTCCGCGCCGCCTGCCGACGATGTTGAAGATGATTTCATTGACCGTGTTGACTTTGGGGAGGAATGAATGTTAAACTCTTTTAATTTATTTGAATTCGCGTGTTGAACACTTGTGTTTTGTAATGACGTTTTGCATGCCTTTTGCCCTTTCATTTGTTCATGTCTTTTCAGCTTCTTGTCATGATTGCTTTAGGGATTCTAGGCGTCAGCCGTCAGTCATTAATGATTTCTGACGGTGTGACAGACGGCTGCAGGTGACACTTGTCACTATTGTCGATTGAAGTGACCTCCGGTATTAATGGCGACTCATGATGACCCCTTTAATTGTGTATAAATAGGATTATTTTGTGCTGATTTGCTCATTGATCTCTTCCCTCTTATCTTTTTCTTTCTTCCGGTGTTTCTCACCACAATGGCGAATCTCCGTTCGTGTAAAAAAGCTTCCGGTGATGAGTTGGAAGATAATCTGGTGGTCGAGTGCCTGCTGGCTCTGAGAAGTGGAGTCCCTCCGGGTAACCCACCGAAAGTAATGCCTTGCCCAGACGATCCGGAGAGCCGGTTGAAGATCTTGGCCAATGTCTGCCATCAAGCAGCTGCCGGAGGTGTACCTCCGGCCACCGGCGAGAGTTCCGCCGCTGGGGAGCGGCGTATGAGGGCCTTGGCCGAGGTTTGTGGGCAGCTCCTTGCCACGGAGCGTTCCTCCTCCGTGGGTTCTAGTGATCGGCCGACGGCCATCTTGGCCTGTCCGGCGGTAGTCCGGCCTACCCCTAAGGTCCGGTTCCGTCGCAATGGCGATTCATGGGCCCACCTTATCGTCTTAGATTAGGTGTTGGCGTCACTTGGTCGTTGTTTTTGATGTATGTAATAGTTAGGATAATCGGGCATCTATGTTGTGCTCCTGCGGGGCTAATTTTTTGCTAATGTACTCGGATGCCCGATGTTTTGTTGATGTTTGTTTGGTATGGAATGAACTTAATATTATGGTTGTTTAACTTGTTCACTTTTAACATAGCCCATGTCCCTGTTTGCGTTCTGACCCGCTCAGTTTGTACTGCCTTTCTTTTTGAAGGTGAACTTTGCGAACCCAGGTGGCTATGTTGCATGAAAACGTCAACATGCTTCCTGTTTGCTTGGACCGCGACGAGTTGTCTATGAAGGCGAACTTCGCGGACCAAGGTGGCTATGTTGCGTGAAAACGTCAACATGCCTCTGATCTGCTTAGTCCGCGATGAGTTGCCTATGAAGGCAAACTTCGCGGACCAAGGTGGCTATGTTGCGTGAGAACGTCAACATGCCTCTAATCTGCTTGGTCTGCGATGAGTTGCCGTGAAGGCAAACTTCGCGGACCAAGGTGGCTATGTTGCGTGAAAACGTCAACATGCCTCGAATCTGCTTAGTCCGCGATGAGTTGCCTATGAAGGCAAACTTCGCGGACCAAGGTGGCTATGTTGCGTGAAAACGTCAACATGCCTCGAATCTGCTTAGTCCGCGATGAGTTGCCTATGAAGGCAAACTTCGCGGACCAAGGTGGCTATGTTGCGTGAGAACGTCAACGTGCCTCTAATCTGTTTAGTCCGCGATGAGTTGCCTATGAAGGCAAACTTCACGGACCAAGGTGGCTATGTTGCGTGAAAACGTCAACATGCCTCGAATCTGCTTAGTCCGCGATGAGTTGCCTATGAAGGCAAACTTCGCGGACCAAGGTGGCTGTGTTGCGTGGAAACGTCAACATGCCATTGATCTGCTTAGTCCGCGGTAAGTTGCTTATGAAGGCAAATTTTGCGGACCAAGGTGGCTATGTTGCGTGAGAACGTCAACATGCCTCTTTAGTGCTGGTATTGATGTGAACGTTATGTCGTGGACTGTAAGTTAAAATGCTAACATATATCATTGATAGGGCGTAAAGCCAATTTGGAATGCTACATGACATTGTTGGATCTAAAACTATTATATGTAACAAATACGCAGCTGAGCTGCGTTCCATGACCTTGGGATTGGGGTGCCATCTAAGCGTTCCAACGCGTATGCACCCTTTCCGAGTATCTCTTGGATTCTGTACGGGCCCTCCCAGGTCGGTGCTAATTTTCCAGGTGCTTCGGCCGTCGATGCTTCGTTGAGACGGAACACAAAATCCCCAACATGGAAATGCGTCTTCTTTACCCTGGCGTTGTAATATTGTTCCAATTGTCTTTTATATTTGGCCTCTTTGAGTGCCGCCAACCCTCTTCGTTCCTCTAGAAGGTCCAAGTTGAGGCGTAATTCAGCGTCATTGTCAGTCTTTGAGGCTAGCATGACGCGTGCAGATGGGCACCCTATTTCGGCGGGGATCATGGCCTCAGTGCCGTATGTTAGACTAAAAGGTGTCTCCCCGTTGCTGCTTTTGGTTAGCGTGCGGTGCGCCCATAAGATGTTTGGAATCTCGTCCACCCAACCTGTCCGCTTGGTGTTTAAGCGGGTTTTGATTCCATTGACAATGTTGCGGTTTGCTCGTTCGACCTGTCCGTTGGCTTGCGGGTGAGCCACGGACGTGAAGGTCTGTTCCACCCTCATGCTTGTCAGCCACTCTTGGAGCCCGGAATCCGTGAACTGTAGGCCATTGTCGCTGACGATATTCATTGGCAGGCCGAAGCGACAAATGATAAACTCCCAGATGAAGCGCTTTACCGCACGGGCATCGATGGATACGAGTGGCTTGGCTTCGATCCATTTCGTGAAATAATCAATTGCCACGATGAGGTATCTAACGTTTCCTGGGGCTGTCGGGAATGGTCCCACTATATCGATCGCCCATTTTTGGAACGGCCATGCCGATGTGACTGGCACTAAGTCGTTCTTGGGACGCAATGTGCTTGGAGCGTGACGTTGACAAGCGTAGCATCTGCGGAGTATTTTGACGGCATCCACATGCATGCCAGGCCAATAATATCCCGCATTCATTAGTTTCGCCACTACCATTCTTGGGCCAGCGTGTAGGCCACAGATCCCTTCGTGCACCTCTTTTACCAGGAACATAGCTTTTTCTGTGTCGACACATCTCAGTAGGGGTCCCAAGTACGACCGCCTATATAAGGTGCCATCTATCACTTGATAATGCATGGCCTTGTGCTGTACTTTCCGTGCTTCGAATTTGTCTGTCGGTAGAAAACCGCTTGTGAGGTAGGCGATTATCGGAGTCATCCATGACGACGCGCCCACCTGCACGACGTTTACTTGATGTGCGGATACGGACGGTGCACTTAATACCTCAACTCTGACGTCCTTGGCCATGTGCTCGAAAACGGAGGCTGCCATCTTACTTAGAGCGTCAGCGGGTTTGTTTTCGCTCCTGTTAATGTGGAGGACCCTGCAATGTGCGAACCGCTGTATGAGCTTTTTAGTTTGCTCCAGGTATAGGGCCATCTTGCTATCCCTCGCCTCGTATTGTCCGTTTACTTGCGCAGCCACGAGCATCGAGTCTACATGCGCGTCGAGGAAACGGGCGCCCATTTTGTCCGCGATTCGGAGTCCTGCTAGCAGGGCTTCGTATTCCACTTCATTGTTTGTACTTTCGAAGTTTAGGCGGATTGCATACGTGAATTCGGCGCCGTCTGGGCTAACGAGCCGCAAGCCCGCTCCCGCGCCATCCTCGCTCTTCGCACCATCGGTGTAGAGCGACCACTTGTCGTTTTCGGCCGTTGGTGACGGTGGGTCTTGCTCTATTAGGCACTCTGCTATCTTGTCGGCGGGGACTTCTATCGTGAAGTCCGCCAGAACTTGCCCTTTGATGGCTGGTCGTGGCTTGTAGAAGATTTCGTGTTCTCCTAACTCAATTGCCCACTTTGCTAGTCTTCCAGAGAGTTATGGCTTTTTCAGGACATCACTGATGCGGTAGTCGGTGAGTACGTTTATTGGGTGCCCCTGAAAGTACCGCCGTAAGCGCCGCGAAGCATGTACCAACGCCAATACGAGCTTTTCCATGGTGGAGTAGCGTGTCTCTGCGTCTAACGGTGTTCGGCTTACATAGTAGACGGGCGTCTGTACCCCTTTACGGTCTACCAGTAAGGCTGCGCCTACCGCCTTATCCGCTACCGCTAAGTATAGGGTGAGCGGTTCCTTGGGTCGCGGGGCTGTCAGCGTTGGTAGGTTCATGAGGCACTGTTTCATATCCTGGAACGCGGTTTCTGCTTCGGGTGTCCATCTGAAATTTGTTTTCTTCAAGCAGTTGCGGAGCGTGGTTACGAATGGGAATGACCTTGATGCGTAGTTTGATAGGAAACGGTTCAGGGCTACCAGTCGGCCCATCAAGGTCTGTACCTCTTTGACCGAGGCCGGTGATGGCATGCGCTCTATTGCTTGCACCTTTTCAGGGTTTGCTCGGAAACCCTCTTTTGTGACGATGACCCCCAAGAATTTGCCCTCTTCCATGCCAAAGGAGCATTTGCTTGGATTCAATCTCATGCGGACTTGTCGTAATTGGTCAAAAGTTTTTTGTATATCGATTAGCATTCGATCCTCCTCTGCACTTTTGATCACGAGGTCATCTACATATACCTCCAAGTTCACGCCAATCTGTGTGGCAAATACCGAATCCATGAGACGCTGATATGTTGCTCCCGCATTCTTGAGTCCAAAGGGCATCTTTGTATAACAGAATGTGCCGATGTCTGTTCTGAAGGCAGTTTTATCTTCATCGCCCTTCGCCATCTGAATCTGATGATAGCCTTTGTAGGCGTCAAGAAAGCATTTGAAGCGGAACGGAGCCAGGGAATCGACTTTCAGATCTATCTCAGGTAGTGGATAGCAATCCTTTGGGCAGGCTTTGTTTAAATCCTTGTAATCCACGCACATTCGCCATCCTCCGTTAGCTTTGGCGACCATTACAGGGTTGGCGACCCATGTTTGGTATTTCACTGGACGGAGTATACCGGCGTTCAACAATTCCGTGACCTGTTCATGCATCGCTTTGGTTTTCTCTGGTCCCATGCTTCGCTTCTTTTGTACTACTGGCTCTGATGACTTGTATGTGGCGAGCCGATGTTCTGCTATCTCGCGAGGGACTCCCACCATGTCCGCAGGGGTCCACGCGAAGATGTCTTTGTTCTTGATTAACAGTTGCTTCAGGTGCGTCCGCACTGTACTTGACAGTGCGGGTCCAATCGTTACCGTTTGTTCCGGGAAACTGGGATTGAGTATCCATTTCTCTGGCTCGGTTGGGTTTGGTTTTTTGGCGGATTTAGCTGGCTTTGGGGTCTCTGCTGTGTGGCATTGGCGATTGCCTCGGATAAACGCCACCCCCTTTCGGGTTGGAAAGCCGACTACTTGGTGCGGAGCGGATGCGTTGCTATTGAATTTGGCAAGTCCCTCTCTTCCTATTAGCAGGTCGTGTGCTGAGTTCACTGGGAGTACCATGAATTCGCATTCCTCCGTCCGCGACAAATTACCATCTGACCAAGTAACTGGGAACGTGATGACCCCCCGGGGTAGTATTGACTCATGAATGAATCCCGATATTGGTTCGCTCACTGGTACCAAACGTTTCTTGTCCGCCTCATCGAGCTGGTTAAAACACTAGTCGTACATGATGTCCGCACTGCTTCCCGGGTCGAGAAACATGTATGGCGTGCGATAATGACCGAATACCCCCGTGATGATGAGCGGGGATGTAGATGACGCTCCCCCTTTGGGGATGGGCAGAACGACTGGTTGTTCTTTCCATGCATCTTCGGTCGTCTCTGTCAATTGACGCTTGTTTCGTTTCTGTCCGCTTGTTCGTTTACCGGTCATGTTGCAGCTGTATCTTGGGGGGCGCTCTATGAGATGCGTTTGCAAGTTGCGTATCCGCTTGTTTGGTCCTTCTCCGCGATCGTCGTTCTCACGGCCGCGGCCATTGCGCTGTACGTTTTTTACTAAGTGGCCCAGTTGCCCCGACTTCAAGGCGGATTCAATCTCCATCTTTAAGCTGTAACAATTATCAGTGTTGTGCCCAAAGTCATTGTGATAGTCGCATCGTTTGCTAGTGTCCACATTCCTCCGCTTGCCCAGTGGGCGAGGTTCCTTGAAGTTATGCTGTTCGGTGGCGAGTACTTGGGACGGTGTTTTCGTCAGCGGTGTCCACTTTGTATTCTTCTTAGATCCTCCCCGCCCGTCGCGGGTGTGTTTGTTGTTGATGATCTGGCGGGCGTCTTGTTGCGCGGAGTACTTGCCCTCTTCTGTGGATCCGGTGATGCGGGACCAAACTGATTGTTTCCCCTTATCCCTTCGGCCCCCTTGATTGTTGGGGTACTGGTGGTGACGAGCACGGCGGAAAGATTTCTCGGATGCTGCGTAAATTTTGGCCGCTTTGATAACCTCATCCCAAGATTCTGGGATTCCGTCTTTTCCCGTGAGGCATTTCATGAGGTCGTCATGGTTGACCCCATGAATGAAAGCTGCCCGCGTGAGTTCTTCCCCGCATCCTATTTGCATTGCTTCGCGCGTGTATCGGGTGATGTAATCTTCGAGTGCTTCGTTGTCCCTTCTTGCGCAGAGTAAGATGTGGGCCTTGTCTTTTTGTGCTTCCTCTGGTGTGAGAAATGTAGTGAAAATTTGGACAGCAAGTCGTCGAAGTCTAAGATACTGCCCGCTGGGAGGTTGTCGAACCATACCCTAGCTGCGCCCATTAGCGTTTGGGCGAAGAGGTGACACCACACCTGCATCGGCCAATTCTGACTATGGGCTGCTGTGCGGAAGTCGTGCACGTGGTCGTCCGGGTCACGTATTCCGTCGTATTTTCCGATGCTGTTTGGTAACTTAGCCTTTGCTGGTATCGGTGCTAGCGCGACGCGAGCACAGAATTTTGACTTTTCTGCCAGGTCGTTGGGTCTGTAAGGTTTGACTAGGTCGTCATCCCCCTCAACCTGTGAACTTGATTCGTAGCCGTCTTCCTCCTCAGTGGGAGCGTTGCCCTGGCTGCGGGATCCCTTCCCGCGGCCTCCGCTACGACTCCCCATTGTGTTATCTTTATGAGAACGGCTTGTTGTTTTGTTTTTGTTCGTTGCCCCTTGCACCTTGTTGGTGGTGTCGAAGTTGAGCGTCTTTTGGACCCGTTGTGCTGCTTGCTGCATTACCCGTTTTTGGTAACCTGCCGTGAGCTCTGCCTACTGTTTGAAGAGCCATTCGTCTGGATCTTCCTGTTCTTCGGCCTCATCGTCATCCAAGTCGACGGTAGTCTGAGCTGTGGCTTGACCGACACCGAGCCTCCTTACTGGTCTGTGGGCTGTCTTTGTGACTGTGGCTGGAGGGGTTTCCTCCGATTTCCCTTCGTCATCTTCTTCGATAACCGGGGATTCTTGATTTTTTGTCGAAGTTCCTTCAGTTGCCATTTCCTTAGTCGAAAGATTGTGAAGAGTTTTGCTCTAGCCGATACGGATGGCGCCAATGAAGAAACAAAAGTTCTTACCACTAGTGTGTATGAACTATTCGTCTCTGCAAGAAGATCCTTCGCTAAGATGGATGGCTTACTGACGTTGAGTACCTGAGAAACACAATACCCGGTGTGGGGCGACCGCCTCGAATCCAAAGGATTCTACTTAGCAGACACAAAAACGTGGTTAGCCTTAGTGTGTTCTTCAGGGATTTCTGAATGGCCTATTCAAGGAGACGAAGTGTTCCTTAAATAGGTTCCACACGGGCCTCGACATTCACCCTTAACTTACCCAAGGGGCTGAGGCCCAGTTAAGGGTTTGCCTCCACACCGGCCCACAATTAGGCCCAAAAAGAGATAGTATACGACGAGTGTACAATCATAGAGGATGATCGTACCTTTTCCCGTGACGTGTCGCCGTGTGATTGGTCGCAGGCCTGGGCCAAAACGATCGGCCATTGAGTGTACTGTTGTCCCCTCTGCTGGCCTTCGTTAGTGGAGATCCCTGCTGAGGTGGTCCCGTGTATTCTTATTGGTCAATACGTACGGAGACTGTACTACTTGTCTCCTGCGGGTCTGGTTTTGGACACGTGTAGTTCCCCTGTTAGCCGATCGTGCCGCATGCTCATCGCCACACGTCGTTGGACTCTGGTTGGCTCGTACCATGTTGTACGATCGTATGGGTTATCGCCACGTGTCCGCTTTGGCTTTGTCCTTGAAACCCTGGCGGATGTTGGTCCACCATCCGCGCCTGGTGATTGCAACCCGCACCCGGGTTGTTATGGCGGGATCCATAGGTGATGGGCTTACCCTGCCCATAGTTGATGTTGTAATCACTTTGGACTTGTGGGCCATCTCCCGTGTTTGGGCTTTAGCTTTGGGTAGGGGCCCAAGTCAATTTGGGTCCCTACCCCTTCAAATAGCATGGCTGTCTCCGAGAACACTAATAAAATGTTATAAGGAAACTTTCAATGATGTCATCCATCAATGGATTACATAATTAACAGTAAAGTTTTCTCTTATTCACAACAAGTGCGCCGGAAACATGTGAATAAGAAGGTATCGGTACAATATTTGTGAGAACTGAGAAGGTAACAGTCGAATTAAAGAGCAAAAATATAGGCTATGATAAGGCTATTTGTGAAAAAGTCAACGGTTTTTTCATTGTCGCCGTATATAACATTTTTTGAAAAGGTAAGGGTTTTTTACAATCTTGAGTCTCGACATGATCTTGATGCACCCATACAAATGTTATGCTTTCGAATAAATTGCTAAACATCCCTAAAAAAACTTACTTGTCAAGTTTAGACATGATTTAAATAAGGGGGCAGGTGGCATTTCTCACCATCACTAAACATCACAATCCTTTAGACATGATTTGTGTGATTGTTTTGTGGGTTGAGGTAGTATTATTATGTTCAAACACCACTCATTGCTTAGCAAACGTGATGCAATCCCAGTGGAAGAGTCACATGCCTGTAACACTCAGATAATTGATGTTGAGAAAGCGAATAAATACTTCAATTCGGGTACCCGGCCCATGGGTGTTATTTTTAGTCCGTTTGATTACTTGCATACTTTATTAAAACTAGTATAGTGCACCCGTGCTACCACGGGTTGCATGGGATATGCACCGCTATTCCACCGCGTGTTGCGTGAGAGGAAGAGGCTGCCCTGGGGGCGAAGTGGCTGATGTTAGTGTATTTGCTCAAGAATTAAAGCAATAATAATTGAAGAGTAATAGACGTGGACAGCAAAAAAAGTGAAAGGATATATAAGACAAAAATGGGGCCAATCAAAATGCAAAGCAAAATGAAAAGATGTAGACCAAAGTTGAACTTTTAAAAGGACGGTGGCAAAATTCAGAAAGCAAAAAAGAAGGCTATTGCACCGTCAGTTAAGATTTAATATATATAGACAATTTCATCTTATTCTAGAAGTATGTAAATTGGAGTGTAGGAGAATGAGATAACGATGTTTAAAGTGGTGTGTACAAAGGAAAATATAGATTAATCTGGTACCGTTCCTAAAGAGTAAAGTGTTCCGGGCTTTCCACATACGCCAAACAACCAATTAAACTAAGCTAGCCTTAAGCTTGTTGCGTCGAGCTATAATCAGGAGATTCGACAGGTTAGGGGGCGGAGAGGATAAAAGACCACTCCATGAAAAAAACCAATTCCATATGGTCGTCAAGAAAAATATGTTTATCGGGTTGTCACAACCATTCTTTCTTCTTCCGTCCTTTGATTTATTTTATTTCTTCTCTTTGGGTTTTTTTTTCGTTTAATCTATACTAGTCAATATTGTTATCATTGTAATATAATGTTTATTAATCATGAACTTAACATTATTTATACATTAAAAATAACATTTTGCCAATTTTCTATCATTATGATGTTTTTTGTCAGGGTTACATTGTTAGAAAACAAAATTCTAAGTAGACAAAAAAGAAATGGGCTGCACATCAGATGGGCTCGTAGGCTGCTGAACTAAAGAGGCCGTTGATCTTCTGCATCCAATAACTCATTAACAAAATCTGAAATATTACTCATGCAATAAGATACCTTTGTACTCCTTTTTTTAAGTTCACAAATGAGTTGCTCGCCTTACCGTGCCATATGTATGGCAAACCCATCTTGATCACGAGCCTTAATAAGTTATCTCACTTCGACCGTCAACATCAGAGATTCTTGGTTTGCACTTTGCAGGGGATGTTTTTTATTATGTGTTACGACTTGGCACACAAATGTAACAACCAGCGTTATAACCTAAAGGGTGGTAAACATTAGAGTCGTCAAGTGTTACAATATGAAATGACTAATATTATAATGGGATATGATCTAAATTGGTTGCAACACTTAAGTAGGGTGTTACACATTCTAACCACAAGTCACACCCATGACATTAATAACATAACCTAACATTTTTTTTTTTTTATTAATTCTATCTTCAAGTTAGTACATGTTTAATATTAAATTCATCTTTTGTACAAATTGTTTGATTTTCATTAAGGCAATAATAGGTTGGGCTGTTGTAGATTACTCTTGTAGTTTGTACATCTATGTTTCAAGAAACTGCAACCTATAAAGTATAAACAGAACCAAAATCGATATCGAATTTAACTTATCATTTGCAGGTTTTAAATTATACAACTGTAAACAACACTATAACTTCAACTACTCTACAAGATAATACACATAAAACCACAGTATGACCAACAGGTGAATTCACCCACAGTTTAAAGAAACATTCAAACAAAAACAAAGAAAACAGCCGTACACGCCATCCACAAAGCAAGTAAAGAGAAGCCTAAACGTGAGGCTGCGTTAGGGAGATACGGGTATGCATCAGGTGGTGGCATCACACAGTTATCGCCGTTGAAATAAATTCTTCGAGGAAAAGCCCAACCCTTTTCAAATGTAAAAGTTGATTTATCTTTGCGAAACAGCAACTCTGACTGTACGTTCCCCAACGGTCCAGCTTGGTTCAGGAAATCGTTATAAAACTTAACTCCCCATAGCATAGCAGTATCATCTGTAAACATTTACAAACAAAAAAACAGGTGAGATTTCTTTTCAAATTTCATCGGTTGGAACTTGGAACACGATTGGTAATGAAAGACAACTTACTTATAGAAGAATAGGGAGTCAACGGTTTGTAATTAAAACTGAATATTTGAGTAAGATTGTCAAAGTTGGGATGTTGAACAACTAAGTTCCACTGCGAGTAATTCATCCTGTAGTTGAAATTTGTAATCGTGACCTTCACACGCCAATATTCCTTGTAATTAAGCTTCACATGCCAGTGAACCCGAATTGGACACATATGTTTTGTGCATTGAACCAGAGGTGCAAAACTGTTTTTACCAGGACCATTAACAACCGAAGCCAAATATGGCGAGTTTGCACTGCAAAAACAAGTGGAGAAAAAGAAAAACTGTGATTGCCGTTACATAATTAACACAAGTATTCGGTTTTTAGCCAAACATGTCTAACTTTTTTATTTAAAAACACACACACAAGAACTTACTTTACACAACTTCCTGGGTGAGTAGCGTTATTTTGGCATCCGCATGTGCATGTAGGGCAAGGTACGATGGTCTCGTTGTAAAAAGAAGAGAGAGATACACAACAAGTGGGAGTTTTCTGAGCCAAAAATTGTGAATATGTACATGTAACATTCCATGTCACTGCCAAAACAAGATGTTAGGACATTAGAGTCGTTGATAAATAAAAGGTACGATAGTTGAATAATATACGAGTTTTATTTAAGTATACTTACTCATAGCTTGAGTTACTCTTCTTCCATCTGCAGTAATGAACTTTGTTGGTTTACCGACTATAGCGGGTCCACAGGTATAGCCAGGGCCAGGTGCAAGCAAGGTGAAGTTTTTGGGTGGCTTGACTGTTTTGTTGGTGGTTCCGGCTGCACCAACGCTAACCTGGAATGAGCTGGCATAGTTGTTGGGATCTTGGGCCCATGAGTTGATGACACCGCCCTTGCAGCAATTTGCAATCTGCTGATTGTAAGGGGTTCCGGGTAATAAATCTACAATGGTTGGAGTTTTCTTGCAGCAATGTGGTTGTGCACTTTTGTATTTTGAACAGTCTCCTTGCTCGGTGGCCTGGCTGCCCATCATGGACCATATTACCTCTTTCTTGGCCCAGGTCCAACCTAAGGTCCACCCTGGCGGTGAAATGTGGCGGTATTGCTGGAAGTTGTACATTGTAACAACCGCCTGCAGAAAAAGACGACAAAATGCAGTTTATATGAGTAGATATTAATATTAGTAAACATCAAAGATTAAATCCGAGAAAAAGAATCATGTGAAAACTATACAAATATTTGAGGACTGAGAGAACCACTATCAACCACGAGCTACGTAATTTCTTTTACAATACCAATCTTTTAATTAAAAAAAATGAAAAAATATTGATTGGTTGATAGTGAATCTGTCGATTTTCTCAAACCTTGTGGTTCTCTCTTGAACCGCACCCTCGAATCCTAATATATTATTGGTGATTATGGGACTCTACGCGGGAGTTTGGGATTGCTTATTAGAACTGCTTATCGTTTTTGAAATTAACAGAAAAGAAAACTTCCAAATTTCTGTGACAACGCTCAATAACGAGAATAAGCAAATCCCAAACACCCTCTAAACCGAACTAATCAAATATAACATCATTATTTGACACTTACCACATAACCATCAGGGGTCCAACTAATAATATCCCACTTGATTGTAATGTTTCCATTCGGGTCAAGCGCATCATAGGCTTCTGCAAATTAACAACCAAAAGGGTCAACAGTTGTTCACTTGTTCACTGTTGGAAAACTAAACTTTCGAAACGATTAATAATTCGATAGCTTTCCCTCTATTTAATTATATACTAAAAAAACCAAGTTACATCTAGATAATGGGTAGGCGAGCAACAAGCTGCGCCGCTATATAAGTAATCCATCATTCACCGACAACCAGATCATACAAGCCATGAACACTTAATGCCTAATAATATTAATATAAAGATGTACTAATCTTCTTCTACAAACCAATCTGCATAGCACAGAGTACAGATCACTCAAGATCACACACCATTTTTTTTCCTAAATTAAAGATTTCTCACTAAGCTATTGAACAACAAATCTTGATCAACAAAGATCCAAACTTTATGATATACAAACCTTAAATACTAAATTACTAAAACACCCATCACTCAATTGACCCATTAGAGTACAAAACATGATCAAAGAACATCAAATCAATAAAAATAATCAAACCCCAGAAGCCAAATTGATTAAAAATCCAAACTTTATGATATACAAACCTTAAAAACTAAAGTACTAAAACACCCATCACTCAATTGACCCATTAAAATACAAAACATGATCAAAGAACATCAAATCAATAAAAATAATCAAACCCCAGAAGCCAAATTGATTAAAATGCAAACTTGAAACATCAAGAACTCAAATGGAAACAAGATTCAAACCTGTGCAAGTGAAGCTGAATGAAGAAAGCAAGATTGCAAGAACAATGGTGGAAATTGTAATTCTTGTGAGGGATCTGAAGCAGGAATCCATTGCTTATTGTTAAGATCTAATAGATCTGTGAGTAACTGTAGCCAGCTTTGTTGAGAGTGTGTATGAGAGAGAAACAGAGTAATGCTCTGTTTCATACACAAAGGAGTGATTTGGTGGTTATTAAAAGAAAAGGCCTACTACTCAATTACCCACTCATTTTATTATTATTTATTATTATTATTATTAAAATGTGTGGTAGTTTGGTGTAATTTAAAAAAAAAACATTTTGTGTATCAAGCATTGAGATGTCTTTTTCTTGGAAAAAGGCAAACATAATATTAAAGGCAACTAGGGTTTTTGTTAACCGTCTTTGCGGCGTGACACGTTTGTTGAGCAAAAGTGTTTAGTAGCACTATGTAACGATTTTCCTGCATTTTTTCGTGTAATTGTGGATTGTTTCGTGGATATAAAAGATAATATTAAGTGACTGTTATTGTTGCGTGGGCTTCAAAAAAATACTCGCGGCTAAAAGCAAAAAGTTTGGTGGTTAAAGTTTGAAATTCTAAAATTTAAAAGTTTGGTGGTCAAATTGGAAGAAAAGAAAATACATAAGTTAGTAAGAAATTTACTGGCCAAAGTTGGGTGGTCAAAGTTTGAAATCCTAAAAGCTAAAAGTTTGGTGGTAAAAGTTTGAAATCCTAAAAGCTAAAAGTTTGGCGGTCAAAGTTTGGTGGTTAAATTGGAAGAAAATAAAGTGTATAAGTTAGTAACCAAAGATGGGTGGTCAAAGTTTGAAATCCTAAAAGTTTGATGGTCAAAGTTTGGTGGTCAAATTAGGAGAAAATAAAGTTAAGCTAAAAGTTAATGGCCAAACTTTTAAATCCTAAAAATAGAAGTTTGGTGGTTAAATTAAAAGAAAATAAAGTTAACTTAAAAATTAGTGGCAGAAAATAAAATTAACCTAAAAGTTAGTGGTCAATATATAATTAAAAGGACACTGTTAAAGTGTCCTTCCATTAATGTTTTATTTTTATAAGCTTATAATGTTTAAAAATAATTCATAAGTTATACCGCAATGCTAAATTTAGGAAGAAACTATATGTACATAGGCCTAAAAACAGGTTTTGCCTGGCGATCCAGAAACCAACCCGGTAAAAACTGGGTGGAGTCCAACCTGACCTGACGGTTTGGTATAGGTATAGGATTTTTGTGTTGAGAATCGATTTCAACCTGAACTCATTTGAGCCCAACTTAGACCATGTGTAGTGGAAGGGGGGAAAACTTAAGGCCCATGTTTTTTATTGGTCCATGTGGCAGCTGAGTCAGCATGGGGCTTGAAGTAAAAATGTGGTGTAATGGGGCAAAAAAAATTTGAGCGCTAATTAAAAAAAAGAAAAAAAAATCTGAATGCAACCTATCATCACCACCAACTTTAACCTACCTGCCACATTATATACACGTGGATGAAATTTATTGGAGGGAAATGTTTCATTCTAGCTCTATCTTTATCACGCCCGAACCATTTTTGATGTGACAGCGCCCCCCGTAGCGGTGTGGGGGACACTATCTTCCTCCAAAACGCCCTATTCGCGCTCCACTACAGGGGGTCTTAAAAACCTATGTGACATCCGTCACTTTTCTTATTTATTTTAACATTTCTATGTACGTTGAAACCACAATAAATACGACGTTGCATTTTCATCATTTTCGAACGTTCAAAAAAAATACACTGTGACACATTCGGGTTTATATAATCATACTATATGTTAATAACGATATGAAAATAGCTGAAAAATGGTCTAAAAATAAAAGGCTTGGGCCGGGATTCGAACCCGAGCCCATAGTCGGTTCACCACACCAAGCCACACAAACCAACTGAGCTACACCATCTTTCTGTCCTAAAACCCACGCGTATTATTCATATATTATGTTGAATTCGAATAGTTTGACTAAAAAGTCAACTGCACAGATCGATCCTCATAATCAATCCATCAGACACGTTTTTGAATCCTGAAATGGAATGTTATTGAAGGTCTTGACTGATCCGCGTCAATTACAGAGGCAATCATCATTAAAATCTACCAATTTTATACAATTCACGCGTCATCATCATCAATGTGAGTCAAACCTTACCAAGTCGATAACCTGAGCCTCACACTATAAATTGAACCTCCTAATTCACTTTACACTCGCCGATAATCTTCTCTACACTTTCAATTTCTGCTTCTAATCTGTTTCTCAGGCTTCAATCGAGCGGATTTTGACTTTTGGTTTGACTGAGCTCTTCGTGCGAATTCGTATTTGTAAGTGAATTATTTTTGTTTGGTTATGTTCATCGGCACCCTACAAGCAATAGCCCCAAAGATCCAGAGGCTATTGATCACTAATTATGGTGATTGGATTATTAGGGCTCGATTTAGTGGGTTTGGGGAAGAACACGACTTGCAGACAGTGTATAAAATTTTTCTGAAACAGAAGAACAACAACCAACTGGCCTAGATCAGTTGGTTTACCCACGTTGAGATGGGATCAGAACCGGCCTTCGGCCAAGGTTCGATCCCCACAAAACGGCTCTTATTTTTTCTTCATTTAAACCATTTATCAATTAACACAATTAACCTATATAATTAATTTAAATCCAGTTTAACTCGTTCTCAGGGTGTGGCTCAGTTGGTGGCCACATTTGTGATAAAACTCGAACCGGCCAGAGGCCCGGGTTCGACTCCCATAACCAACAACCATTTTTTTTACCCTTTTATATATATATATATATATATATATATATATATATATATATATATATATATATATATTTAATATATTAACCTTTTAAAATAGTTTTTAAATACTAAAAGTGGCTTATAAATTCTATAAAAATTACTGTATGATCTCCTAATGGTAAAGTTCATCATACAATTTTTAGTCTTTCAAAAATAATTTATTTAATATATATTATAAATATTACAAGTTTATTCATTTATAATTGTAAAATTCAATAAAAATATCTAAACGATTTTATAAGATTCCACAAAAATTATTCTAAACTTGTATAGCAATAAACATTTCAAAAATAATTTTTATTTCAGAAAAACCGTTCATTTTATATTTTTAATTAATTTTTGTTAGTTTTAATCATAAATAAATCATAATAAATTCATTTTTCAATATTTTTGCACCAAAATTTTATATAAATTATTTCTATTTATTTAGAACTGAAATACAATTTTTAATTCAAAAATTCTTTAATTTTAATATTTTTTTTAGATATTAAAGTTATATTTTGACAATTTGAATTAAATAGATTAAATATTCTATTTTCAAGAAAATAATTTTATAAAAATTATTTTCATACTTAAAACTTTATATTGTGACCATCTTTAACTTAAAATTTACAAAAAGACTTTTGTTTGTTTATTTATTAAATTTCTTATATTTAATAAACAATTTGATTATTAATCAAATAAATACTTATCCCCAATTCGAAACCCTAGAAATATATGTATCCTAGAATTATTTCCCTTACACGTTATCAAATTCTTTAGGTTAATCCTTTGGGGTAATCTCAATTCAAATTACGTTGTCCGGTTGAATTTCAAGCTATTACGTGAACAGTGAGTATTTCCTATCCCATTTTTGCTTTAATTCATTTTTGGGGTGTTACATGTACACCTATACAAATTACAAATACAAGTTCACATTTTTACAATACAATTCTAGTACTATGTGCATTTGCCTACAAACGTGCTTTATGCTTAGACATTACATGTAGAATACATTTGTATTTAGTGAAATCATTAACATTGTATAAGCCGACCTTAACATTGGATAACGCTATTGGATTGACAACCCGCCTAGGTTGATTCTCCCCCTTTTTCATCGGAGAATCCGTGGTCATTGTTAAGTTATTATCCATTTATTGGATAAGTACACCGCCGTTCATTTGGTACATTTATACAGTCACAGGATTGATTTCGCTCATTTGTATGATACATAGTTTACATATTTGCACTGTAGTTTGCACTTGAATTGTATACCTTTTTCAACTTACTATATATATTAAAACTAGGAATGCTCACCAACATTTCATATGTTGACCAAACCTATTTTGTACTTGATTCAGGTGCAGTTTGATCTAGTGCTTTAGCATGGGACTTTTAGTGCTTTATTTTAATCAATTATTTCAACATTTATGTTTCATTTAGACTTTGTATTTTCCATTTCCATGTAAGACAATTTGGCTTATTCAATAATATTTACATTTTAGTACCATGTGCTTTTGAACAATCGTCACTACGTGACACCTCGATGATTCCGCCATCGGTTGGGGTGTTACACATTGGTATCAGAGCCATGGTTATAGGGAACTAGGTTATTAGATGAATTGGCCTAGACTATAACCGAATTTCAACTTTTAGGTACAACATTTCCTAATTTATCATTCCCCTCATTTCCCTCTACTTTCCTCCCTCAATCTTTCCCCTTCTTCTCCATTTCTCCTTCATCATGGTGTATAGAGATGGTGTCCTACAAGGAGTGGAAAGACTACATCATCATGGAGCGGGAGCACTACCTTTCATGAAGACACTCTTAGGCATAATGCCTACTCTTATTTTTGCTCCTTCAAAATTGTTGAGCTTTTAATGAGTGTGATAGGGACACGTGCAATCTGGAAAGGGCGGATGCCTGTACACTGGGTTTTCTGGCATAGGCAAGCATAGCGCATAAATTCATTTACAGACCTGTTATGCTTACATGGGGATTCCTGGAGTGAGTGTCCACTTATAAGCTAAAGCATGTCTTCTTTGATCACCATTGGATTCAATTCCTTTGAAAAGTCAACGTTCTTGTTGGGCTTTACAGCTAGACAAGGGCAATCCAAGCATTCTATGCAAAAAAAATTTCAATAATACACTCTTATTTCACATACAATATTTTGTATTCATAATCATTTGTACAATTATGCACTTACAATTTATAATCTCATAATTTTTCATTAACTGCCTTATAGATGTCTGCTCGCCGCATGCTCCGTGATGCTAGCCAACGCACTGTTCGTGCTTCTGGACAATGTTCTGACCGTCGCCTCGCTTCTCTAGTCGCTGAGCAAATTGCTGCAGTGATCCCAAATCTTGTTAGTGAGTTAACCCAGAATAGTAACAGTGCCAACACAGAGGGTGCCACTCAATTTCGATGCACTTTCAAACACTTCAACTCCTGCAACCCCACAAAATTTACTGGTGAGGAGGGTGCTACTGGCCTCCTCCAATGGTTTGAAAGTATGGAGAGTACCTTTGTGAACAGCGAGTGTCCTGATGACCTCCGCGTTCGCTATGCTACCAGTGTCCTTCAAAAGGGAGCGCTAACTTGGTGGAATGGCGAAAAGCGTAATCGGGGCGCTGATGTTGCTTTATCGTTGTCTTGGGCTGAGGTTAAGGAACTCATGATCGCCAAATTCTATCCTAGGAACGAAATCAGGAAACTAGAGGAAGAGTTCCATGGGTTGAAACAAGACAGTGGTGAAAATCTTGCGTACAACACTCGATATCATGAACTCAGCATATTGGTTCCACACATGGTTACCCCGGTCTCTCGAGCAATCGAGAAATATATCGAGGGATTGCCTGACCTAATTCAAGACGTAGTCACTGGAAGCAGACCCACTATGGTGGAAGAAGCCATCCAGCTTGCAGCCTCCTTGACGGACAAGCACGTGAAAAAGGGAAATCTGGTTAGGAAAGGAACCAAGAAACCAGCTGAGAAGACTCCCGCCCCTACTACTGAATCATCAAGAGTTGCTGTATACAATACCGGTTCCAACAGTAGGAAGCGGAAATCCAGAGGTAGAAACTACGCCGTTGTAGCCCCAGTAACCCAGGCTCCAATGGCCCAGGCTCCTCCTGTTAAGAAGGTTTATAATGGAAACTTACCCAAATGTGCTACCTGTCAGTACCATCACCCCTCAAATTTTCCTTGTCGCCACTGTACCACCTGTGGTAGGTACGGTCATGTAGCTACCACATGTCGTTCAGTGCTTAGACCTCAACCAATTAACGCTCAACCAATTAACCCTCAGCCAGCCAATCCTCAACCAGCTCGCCAAAACCCACAACCCATAGCATATGGTCGAGCCCGCTTCAATTGTGGTGATCCAAACCACCTCAGAAATCAGTGTCTAGCACTTGTCCCAGCAAACCGTGCAACAAACCCAGTGGCTCGTGGTAGGGCTTTCAACATCAATGCAGCAGAAGCCCAGGAAACAAATGATGTGGTGAATGGTACGTTTTTACTTGATGGTCATTATGCTTCGATTTTATTTGATACTGGTGCGGATAAAAGTTTTGTGTCATTAGCATTCGAACCTTTACTCTCCCACACTCGCTCTAGATTAGGAGCTCCTTTCACTGTCGAGGTCGCGGATGGTAAACCCATCTCAATCGATTCCATCATCCAGGGTTGTACTCTTAGCCTTAACGAACATGACTTCACCATTGATCTCATACCCATGAAATTGGGAAGCTTTGATGTCATCGTGGGTATGGATTGGCTTTCTAAACACCATGCTGAAGTTGTCTGCTTTGAAAAATTTATCCGGTTTCCTCTCACATCAGGTGACTTTTTACGGGTTTATGGTGAAAAATCGTCCAGTGGTCTTAAACTCATGTCCTGCACCCAAGCACAAAAATATCTACGTAAGAAATACGTAGCCTTCTAGGCCCATGTCGTGGAAAAGAAAGGTAAAGACAAGAGTATCCAAGATGTTCCTGTTGTTCGCGAGTTTCCAGAAGTCTTTCCTAATGACTTACCTGGACTTCCACCAGTGCGTCCTGTTGAATTTCGTATTGACCTTGTACCTGGTGCCACGCCCGTTGCAAAATCTCCATATCGTCTTGCACCTTCCGAGATGCAAGAACTTGCGAGTCAACTTCAAGAGTTGGCAGACAAGGGTTTCATTCGTCCCAGCTCATCACCTTGGGGAGCTCCAGTCTTAAATGTAAAGAAGAAGGATGGTTCTTTCCGAATGTGTATCGATTATCGTGAGCTTAATAAACTCACCATTAAAAACCGGTACCCTTTACCCCGCATTGATGATCTCTTTGACCAACTTCAAGGATCGACATGTTTCTCAAAGATTGACCTTCGTTCTGGATATCACCAACTTCGAGTTCATGAAGACGATATTCCAAAGACAGCTTTTCGTACACGCTGTGGTCATTACGAGTTCATGGTTATGCCTTTTGGACTAACAAATGCACCCGCTGTCTTCATGGATCTCATGAATCGCGTGTGCAAACCCTTCTTGGATAAGTTCGTAATCGTTTTCATTGATGATATTCTCATTTACTCCAAAACCAAATCAGCTCACGAACAACACCTTAGACAAATTTTGAGTCTTTTGAAGAATGAACAACTGTATGCCAAATTCTCCAAGTGCGAATTTTGGCTTAAAGAAGTTCAATTTTTGGGACACATTATCAGTGATAAGGGAATACACGTGGATCCAGCTAAGATTGAGGCCGTTAAAAATTGGATTACACCCAAGTCTCCCACGGAAGTTCGCTCTTTTCTTGGCTTAGCAGGTTATTATCGTCGTTTTATTCTCAACTTCTCCAAGATTGCCTTACCTCTCACTTCTTTGACCCATAAAGATAAACCATATGTATGGGGACCCAGTCAAGAAGAAGCATTCCAGACCTTGAAGCAGAAACTGTGTGATGCTCCAATCCTCACTTTACCTGACGGCAATGAGGATTTCGTGGTTTATTGTGATGCCTCTAACCAAGGTCTTGGTTATGTTCTAATGCAACGAGGCAAGGTTATAGCATATGCATCGCGACAATTGAAAACCCATGAGAAAAATTATACTACCCATGATCTTGAACTCGGAGCGGTCGTTTTCGCACTTAAGATTTGGAGGCACTATTTATATGGTACAAAATGTGTGATTTTCACTGACCACAAGAGTCTTCAACATATTTTCAACCAGAAAGATCTGAATATACGTCAACGACGATGGGTCGAGTTGTTGAATGACTACGACTGCGAGATTCGATACCATCCTGGCAGGGCGAATGTTATAGCCGATGCCCTCAGTTGTAAAGATCATGCCCAGCTTTATTGTGCCCAGGTCCAGTCTGATATCAAACTCCGCATCATTGAAGCCCAACATGTCTCTGTTACTGAATGCAACATGTACGATGAAATGTCGTGTGGAGCCGAAAATCAGTTGGAAACCAAAAATGGTTTACTTTACTTCATGAACCGTCTTTGGATCCCTGATCGTGACAACCTGCGTACCTTCCTCATGGACGAGTCCCATAAGTCTCGTTACTCCATTCACCCTGGTGCAGATAAGATGTATCAAGATCTGCGTACCTTGTATTGGTGGCCCGGTATGAAAAAGGACATAGCTCTATATGTGGCTAAATGCCTTACTTGCTCCAAGGTCAAAGCTGAGCACCAACGTCCATCTGGTTTACTTGTGCAACCAGAAATTCCAGTGTGGAAGTGGGAGAACATTGCTATGGACTTCATTACGAAACTTCCACGCACCACTCGTGGGCATGACAGTATCTGGGTCATCGTCAATCGATTGACCAAATCTGCTCATTTTCTACCCATTCGTGAGACCTACACAGCTGAGAAACTGGCTAAAATCTACATTAGTGAGATTGTCAGCCGTCATGATATTCCTCTGGACATTATTTCCGATCGTGATAGCTGGTTTACTTCTCGCTTTTGGCAGACATTTCAGTCCGCACTTGGTACACAACTGAATCTTAGCACGGCTTATCACCCACAGACGGATGGTCAAACTGAACGAACCATCCAAACATTGGAGGATATGCTTAGAGCGTGCATCATCGACTTTGGTGGCAATTGGGACACGCACTTACCTTTGGTTGAGTTCTCGTATAATAATAGCTACCATTCCAGTATTGACATGGCACCATTTGAGGCACTTTATGGTCGCAAATGTCGTTCCCCTGTGTGTTGGAGCGAGGTTGGCGAAACACAAATCACCGGTCCCGAGCTAATACAGGAAACGACAGACAAAATTCTTCGCATTCGTGAGAATTTGCAAGTTGCTCGAAGCAGACAGAAAAGTTATGCCGATCAAAGGCGCAAGCCTCTAGAATTTCAAGTCGGAGACATGGTACTTCTCAAGGTTTAACCTTGGAAGGGTATATTTCGATTTGGAAAGAAAGGGAAACTTGCACCACGGTTTGTAGGCCCTTTTAAGATCCTTGAGCGAATTGGGAAGGTGGCTTACAAGCTCGATTTACCACCAGAGCTCAGTAATGTCCATCCAACGTTTCACGTTTCTAATCTTAAGAAGTGTTTGGCTGAAGATAACCTCCATGTTCCTTTAGAGGATATCCAGATTGACGAGTCGATGCGCTTCATAGAAAAACCTGTGGAGATTATGGATCGAGATGTCAAGACACTTAAGCGAAGCCGAATTCCAATTGTCAAAGTTCGTTAGGAATCCAAACGAGGCCCAGAGTTTACTTGGGAGCGTGAGGACCAAATGATGTCAAAGTATCCTCATCTTTTTCCAGAGACTACCACTTGAAGGAATTTCGGGACGAAATTTCTAAAAGTAGGGATGCTGTGACATCCGTCACTTTTCTTATTTATTTTAACATTTCTTTGTACGTTGAAACCACAATAAATACGACGTTGCATTTTCATCATTTTCGAACGTTCAAAAAAAATACTCTGTGACACATTCGGGTTTATATAATCATACTATATGTTAATAACGAAATGAAAATAGCTGAAAAATGGTCTAAAAATAAAAGGCTTGGGCCGTGATTCGAACCCGAGCCCATAGCCGGTTCACCACACCAAGCCACACAAACCAACTGAGCTACACCATCTTTCTGTCCTAAAACCCACGCGTATTATTCATATATTATGTTGAATTCGAACAGTTTGACTAAAAAGTCAACCGCACAGATCGATCCTCATAATCAATCCATCAGACGCGTTTTTGAATCCTGCAATGGAATGTTATTGAAGGTCTTGACTGATCCGCGTCAATTACAGAGGCAATCATCATTAAAATCTACCAATTTTATACAATTCACGCGTCATCTTCATCAATGTGAGTCAAACCTTACCAAGTCGATAACCCGAGCCTCACACTATAAATTGAACCTCCTAATTCACTCTACACTCGCCGATAATCTTCTCTACACTTTCAATTTCTGCTTCTAATCTGTTTCTCAGGCTTCAATCGAGCGGGTTTTGACTTTTGGTTTGACTGAGCTCTTCGTGCGAATTCGTATTTGTAAGTGAATTATTTTTGTTGGGTTATGTTCATCGGCACCCTACAAGCAATAGCCCCAAAGATCCAGGGGCTATTGATCACTAATTATGGTGATTGGATTATTAGGGCTCGATTTGGTGGGTTTGGGGAAGAACACGACTTGCAGACAGTGTATAAAATTTTTCTGAAACAGAAGAACAACAACCAACTGGCCTAGATCAGTTGGTTTACCCACGTTGAGATGGGATCAGAACCGGCCTTCGGCCAAGGTTCGATCCCCACAAAACGGCTCTTATTTTTTCTTCATTTAAACCATTTATCAATTAACACAATTAACCTATATAATTAATTTAAATCCAGTTTAACTCGTTCTCAGGGTGTGGCTCAGTTGGTGGCCACACTTGTGATAAAACTCGAACTGGCCAGAGGCCCGGGTTCGACTCCCATAACCAACAACCATTTTTTTTACCCTTTTATATATATATATATTTAATATATTAACCTTTTAAAATAGTGTTTAAATACTAAAAGTGGCTTATAAATTCTATAAAAATTACTGTATGATCTCCTAATGGTAAAGTTCATCATACAATTTTTAGTCTTTCAAAAATAATTTATTTAATATATATTATAAATATTACAAGTTTATTCATTTATAATTGTAAAATTCAATAAAAATATCTAAACAATTTTATAAGATTCCACAAAAATTATTCTAAACTTGTATAGCAATAAACATTTCAAAAATAATTTTTATTTCAGAAAAACCGTTCATTTTATATTTTTAATTAATTTTTGTTAGTTTTAATCATAAATAAATCATAATAAATTCATTTTTCAATATTTTTGCACCAAAATTTTATATAAATAATTTCTATTTATTTAGAACTGAAATACAATTTTTAATTCAAAAATTCTTTAATTTTAATATTTTTTTAGATATTAAAGTTATATTTTGACAATTTTAAATAAATAGACTAAATATTCTATTTTCAAGAAAATAATTTTATAAAAATTATTTTCATACTTAAAACTTTATATTGTGACCATCTTTAACTTAAAATTTACAAAAAGACTTTTGTTTATTTATTTATTAAATTTCTTATATTTAATAAACAATTTGATTATTAATCAAATAAATACTTATCCCCAATTTGAAACCCTAGAAATATATGTATCCCAGAATTATTTCCCTTACACGTTATCAAATTCTTTAGGTTAATCCTTTGGGGTAATCTTAATTCAAATTACGTTGTCCGGTTGAATTTCAAGCTATTACGTGAACAGTGAGTATTTCCTATCCCCTTTTTGCTTTTATTCATTTTTGGGGTGTTACATGTACACTTATACAAATTACAAATACAAGTTCACATTTTTACAATACAATTCTAGTACTATGTGCATTTGTCTACAAACGTGCTTTATGCTTAGACATTACATTAGAATACATTTGTATTTAGTGAAATCATTAACATTGTACAAGCCGACCTTAACATTGGATAGCGCTATTGGATTGACAACCCGCCTAGGTTGATTCTCCCCCTTTTCATCCGAGAATTCGTGGTCATTGTTAAGTTATTATCCATTTATTGGATAAGTACACCGCCGTTCATTTAGTACATTTATACATTTCACTCATTTGTATGATACATAGTTTACATATTTGCACTGTAGCTTGCACTTGAATTGTATACCTTTTTCAACTTACTATATATATTAAAACTAGGAATGCTCACCAACATTTCATATGTTGACCAAACCTATTTTGCACATGTTTCAGGTGCAGTTTGATCTAGTGCTTTAGCATGGGACTTTTAGTGCTTTATTTTAATCAATTATTTCAACATTTATGTTTCATTTAGACTTTGTATTTTTCATTTCCATGTAAGACAATTTGGCTTATTTAATAAAATTTACATTTTAGTACCATGTGCTTTTGAACAATCGTAATTACGTGACACCTCGATGATTCCGCCATCGGTTGGGGTGTTACAACCTGGTTTTTAACCCGATCCAGATTGGTTTGGTTCTGTTGAGGTTCTCAATCGTAAAAGCAATTCTTAACCCGACCAGTTCGGGACAAACAAGTTTGATACCAAAAAAAAATCAGGCCGGTTAATAAACAGGTCTGATTTGGACCCAAGCCTTGTACACCTCTGCAGGCCACTCCACTAAATCAATATCTCTTATTGATTTGACTGGATTTTGACTTTTGTCCCATCAACATATACTAAACTTAGGGCATTTGAAGTCACCTTGGGGTCCCCGGTTTTTCGCATATGATATGTCAGTGCCATGTCAATTCACCACTTTATTCAGATTTTCTCAGAGTACATAATGATATCCCAGATTTTCCCAAAACCAAACTATGCAAGGGGGTGTGTGTGTGTGTTTGAAGAGAAAACACATCAATATTCATCGGTGAGTGCTCACAGATTTCCGGGGTGAAAAACCTTCCCTAGATCCGAAGGGATGGTGTTCCCAGACATGCCACACCTTCCCAATTCTCTTTATTGTCAACTTCGTGTACCTTATCACATACTATACCTGTTAGTGTCCAGATTTTAAAATACTAAATCAATATCAAATGTATTAGGCTATTATAACTTATAAGAACAATTTTTATAGATATTAAATGTTCTTAAAAAAATTTTAAAAATAAAATAAAAATAAGTTCCTGCTAATGCAAAGTAAGTACACTGATTTAACTATTATAAGAACAGTTTTTATAGTGGGGTAACAGTAGAGGGGAGGTCCTAGGTTCACATTTATGCAATAATGTTTTTAGTGTAAAATATAGTGGAGGTAACATTAGTCGTTAAAAAATACAGTTTTTTATATATTAGCTTAACTTTATATTTTTTTTTCAAAAAGTTCAAAATAAAAATTAATTCCTGCTACGTTTTAATTTGTTTAAATGTTACGTGGTCTATAAATTAACAAATTTACAAATTAATATATTAAAATAACTTTTTTTTTTGTTACGGAATTAGATTATGTGTGAAGATTAACCCAAAAGGTAAAATTGGAGAAAACGAGCATGAGAAAAACTACAACCACATGATCGAAAAGGGTACCCAACACATCTTGCCGACAATAACATTGATAGGGAATATATAGTTTTTAATTGCTACCCTAAGTAACTAATTATTTTACTATTCTTGAACATATAATATTCTAATCTATGACGTATAACTTAGTAACAACCAAATAATATCTCGTAACTCGAATGTCCTTAAAAACACACATTTGATATTGATTCATTTGTGAACCAACCTAGCTTGGCTCAACTCAAATCATTCTGTTTTTAAGTTACTGAATATAAAATTGATCTTTAGTATTGGATGCTTTTGGCTAGTCTACTTGTCACCTCCTAAGAACAATAATTGCACATTTTATACCTTAGTTTCAGAGCTATACCCAAAATATTAATCGACATGAACTTGCCAATACTAAGTCTGGAGATGATCAAATAGCTTGTGACTCGAACCGCGCTCGAAAAAAGAAAAGTTGCTTCAAATTAACAATTGTGCCATCTCTATTTGGATCATTTATAAACCGTGTTGAGTTGGGTTCAGCTTGTAGACAATCTAATAACGCCCAATGAAATAGAGTTATTTATAAGACCATATTGGATTTCAAAATACAAACTAATAATAATAATTTGAAAATCTCATTTACGTATTCATCTCTTATCTATCTATACTTCATATTTTATGTATTTTATGCGCTTTTTTTTTTACCGACCAAACCCACTGAGTGACCCCCCAGTGGCAAAGACAGGGGCATAGACTGGCCCGCTCCAGACCCAAAGGTTGATTATCACAGTGCGGAAAACCCCAAGGCTCGAACTTTGAAATTAAATGAGAAAAGAGTTCCGGCTCTTAAAAGAGTCCAATAAACCAATAGGACAATAGATTGCACCGGTCGGTTATTAAAAGACTGTTTTTTTTTTCTTCTAATTTTGAAATTAGTTTAATTTTTAATTTAACTTAATATATTATGAAAATTGAACGGTAAACGGTGTTAGTTTGATTAGTGTCGGTGGATATATAAAACAATAATAATAATAATTTAAAAAGACAGGACATGTCCAGCTAGTAGAACTTTCCTCAACTTTTGGACCCTTTCAACCTTTTTTGTTGCAAGGCTTCAATTGCAAGGACATTTTTGTTCATCGTAATTTGACAGAATAGATAGATGAAAACAAAACAAAACAAAACACTTCATTTAGAAGAAATTAAAAAAAATGAAGATATATGGGTCTTGTGTGGTTAAATTCTCCGGTTTTTAATTTTGTTGAAAATTGATGGAGCTAAGCTAACCATAGCGGTGAAAGTTGACCAATATTCTTTATACGATCGATGGACGCGTCATGGCATAAAGATCTGGTTGCTAGTTAAGTTGGATGATCATTTAGGTATTCATTGTCGGTGATATATAAAACTTATAGAATATGATCATGTCAGTAATGATGAGTGTTGCTACAACAAATAATAGCCTAACGTTAGTTCTGAGTCACAGGAAGGGTTTAAGGGTTCAAGGGTTTCGATCTGCCAAACGCAGGTCGTGGTGTCCTCCTACGTTGCAAAACGTAGAAGGTGGTTCAAGATAATATTGTTTTGTAGTGTTGGAATTCTAGTCAGAGAATTAGTCAATACCAGAATTGTTGAGACTTGAGTGATGTGTGTGTGTGATGGAGATAGACTCCTCACGTGTGTGTGTTGACTAAAGGAATAGAAGATTGAGTCTAAGAGGAATAATCAGGATGGATCAGATGTATGGATTTGATCCTGATTATATAGAGGAGTTGTCTTCTAATTCAGGAAGGCATATTATCTTGGACCATGTTGCAACAAGAGGACATGCCACTTTAGGTTGGTAATGGCTTTGGACCTGCGGTCCGAGCTGTGCAATGTCTACATGACAGTTGCTTTGAGCTGGCCGAGGAAAAGGTGACAAGACAGATCATCTTTTGATCTGTGTTTATTCGTCGTTTAAACCTTTGTAGGTTTCAACGCTTCAAGCATATATTTGTGATGGTTATCAGACTTTTTGCCTTGGGCTACCCACGTCATTAGCCCCCCAAGTCAGGAGTCTTTGTGGCGTAGGTAGATGGCTTCTGACTGTTTGCTATCTTTGTTTTTCGTTGAAAGGTTCGAAGGTTCATAGGTTTTGGGCGGTTACTTTTTCTGGTTTTGAATTATGATTTGACTGACTGATGTGACAGGTGTCAGCCGCTCAGTCTTTGTATTAATTATTTTGCATCATTATGTATAATAACTGTCATTATATTACTTCTTTGCCACAAAATAACTTTACTCTTTTACTTTCTTCTCCAACGATTCCTCTTCATTTTTCTTAGGGTTTCGCTTGCATTCATCAGGTCAGTCTTTCCTTCTTTACTTTTCTTTGCTTTTGATCATCCTTCACAACGCTATGGGTGCTAAGAAGGATATGTCTATCACCTTCTCTTCCCTTACCCAAGAGGAAGTTGAAGCGTTCTGCTTGGAGTGGGACATTGATCTGTCCTTCAAGCCTACCGCTCTTGGTCTTACAGATCCTGTTTCCAGTTGTCCCGATGGTTCGATTGCACTATATTGTCGTCATTTTGAATTTTCCAACGTTCGTCATCCCTTTTCTATTTTCTTGCTCAATATTCTTGAGTATTATAGGGTTTCTTTGGGTCAAATCCATCCTCTGGGGTTGGCCGTGTTTTGCATTTTGAAATTCTTTGTAGGGCTCTTGGTTATGACCCGACCCTTCTTATGTTAGGCGTTTCTTTCGCCTTGCTAAGAATGGTGATTGGTTTACCTTTGAGGGATCCTTAGTTGAAACTAACTTGATTTCTTCTCATGTAACAACCGTTGGTCAGTGGAAGACTAGATTTTTCTGGGTTTCTGAGTCTATTTTTCCCTTCAAGCCTGTGTGGAGGCATCCCGAGGTTGTTCTTAATGAAGCAGAGCCGTTGGAGTCTGCCTTAGATGGGATATTTCTTAAGTCTATTCGGGCATGTCCTTCAAGGCTTCGTCCCTTTGGCGAACCTTTTCTCGTTTTATCCGGTATTAGCACTCGTTGGGACAAACAGGGTAGAGACCCTGTGTTGATGAAGGGTGATCAGGGTATGCTTGTTTTTATCACCGTTTTTACTTGGTTTTTCTTTCATATTATTCATGTTTTCTGTTTTTCTTACTGTTTGTCTTGTAGTCATGTCAGCTTTGGACTTTATTAAGGGTGATGATGCTTCATAAGTTGTGTTCAAGGATGCTGAAGCCGTCGAGGGTGAGGATGTTTTGACTAAGTATGAGAAGGGAAGATATGATGGTGGTAACTATGTCGTTGTTCCCAATGTGAAGAGTTTTTCTAAGCCTGTCTCGACTAGGAGGTCTAATCGTCGTTTATTGAAGGTTGCGAAGTCTGCGGATGCTTCTGAAGCGGTTGATGTTAGTGATGATATAGAGAATTCTGAAGGGGAGAAAGATCAGGAGGTTGAAGGCGTTATTGGTGAAGTTGTTAGTAAGAAGAGTAAGGGTAAGAAGGTGGCTGCAAAAGTTGTGATGATGAAGCACGGTGAAGGTTCCACAAGTGTGGATGGTGAAGGGGTGTATACCCCTGGTTGGAATGTGAAACCCTCTGACACTTTTAAATCATCTTCTGTTTGTGAGGATGTTCTTGCACATCTTGCTACCCCTGGTGCCAAGGCTTGCTTGGAGGGGTTGGATGATGATGCTCTTTTGACTAAAATGATGGTTGGAACTTGTAATTTGGCTGCTATGCTTCCTGAAGGTGTGCGCAGGTTTAGGAAGATGATAGGGGAGTACAGTGATTTTGCCAATAAAATGAGAGAGATGAAGCAAGCTTTGGCTTCTTTGAAGAAGGATGCTTTGGAATGGGCTGAGAAAGAGAAGACCTTTGTTGGTCTGATAGATGAGTTGAAGAAAGGGCATGAAGCTGAGGTTGCTAAACATGAGGCTGCTCGTGTGAATCTTGAGGTTGATAGGTTGGGCCTTGAAGCAGAGAGGAAGGCGTTTGAGCAAGATAAGGTTGGGTTGGAGGCTTCCCTTGCTAGTGCCTTAGATGACAACCAATGGTTGATTAAGGAAGGTTTCCAGCAACTTGTCACGTATCTGCTTCATTCTGTGGAGTTTAATTCTACTCTTGGTGAGGTTTATACCAAACTCCTCATTCATGGCAAACACAGGTTTTGTTGCAGGTTTTAAAGCTCATGAAGCGGGTGAGGTTATGGAGGAGTCTCCGTTGTTTCAGCCCAAGTCCTTGGATGTTTTTAAAGAGACGGTGTTGAAGATGGAGCAGAAATCCTATCAGTATGTTTCCCAGGTGTCCTCTTGTTATGGAAAACCTTTGCAGGTACTGAAACAGATGAAGCCCATTGGTTTGAATGAAGCTGTTTGTGCTCAAGTGCTTGAATCAGTTTCCAAGAAACGGGCTCGTTCTGGTGACAGTGAGGAGACTTTAGATGCTGAAGAGTTACTGCCCAAGGATGCAAGCGTTGAGGCTTTTGAGGCTGGGGTTGTTGGTGATAGGCCTTTGAAAAAGGGAAAGAAAACTAAGAAAACAAAGGTGGCGAAAGTGGTTGGAGAAGATGAAGCCTCGAAGCCTTCGAGGTCTGGTGATGTTGCTTACTTTCTTATCCTTTATTCGTAGCTTTCTTAGCAGTATGTTTGTAAGCAATTAATATGGTGTTTGAATGGTTTGACTTTTGTTGGAGCCTGTTGGACTCCTTTATGGTAGTAAGCTTTGGTAGCCTTGTGAACAATTTGTAGTACTTGGCCTGTTAAGGCCTCTAACATTTTAAGCCCTTGAGGCTATTCTAGGTTTACTTTCTTTGTTGGCTTTTTTGACTATGTTTGTTCTATGGTATTTGTCTTTGTTATGTTTGGGAATGTTTAACCGGTAGCACCTTAAAAGGTAGTCTAGGTAAACAAGTCACCATCTATCCTATACACTACTTAGTGTTTTTTTGTTTTTTCGTAAGTTTGTTCAAAAACTTAAGGAACAATTGGTGTAGGCTGCTCAAACCCGTCTATGAGACATGCAAAGAAAAAACTTTGTAGGTCTCATGGAGTTGGATTGATCTAGGAACTCACCCCTTATATAGGTTCATTCAACCCTTGAACCTATTGAGCGATATGGCCTGGGAGCTCATCCCCTTACATGGCCCTTGCCATGGAGTTTCTTGCAAGGTTCTCAACCTAAAAGTAGGATAGAAAGACAAATTTTCTAAAGAGGATCTACTGATCCTTTCATTGATTTAACAAGCCAATATTACATCATTCAATTAGGAGAGAAACTACATTTCTTGAAAGCCTAGACAAAGAACTTTTTAAGGTTCTTGTCGTTCCAGTGGCGTGGTAGCTTCTTGCCTTCCATGTTGGCAAGTTTATAGGATCCTCCTTTGTGGGATTCCAGGATGGTGTAGGGACCTTCCCATTTTGGTCCTAACTTTCCTTGATTTTCTTTCTTGCTTTCTTCGTTGTTTCTTAAGACCAAATCTCCTGGATTGAAGCATTCGTGCCTTACCTTAGCATTGTAGTAGGACTCCATCTTTTGTTTGTATTGAGCTTCTTGAATTGCTGCTAAGTCCCTTGCTTCTTCTAAGAGATCTAGGTTGAGCAGAGCTTCTTCCTCATTGGTCTTAATGTTAACGTGAAGCGTTCGGGGTGTGGTAACCTCAATCTCGGCCGGGATAACTACTTCAGATCTGAAAGTAAGACTGTATGGCGTTTTCTTGTTGCTTGTTTTCTCGGTGGTTCAGATGGCCCATAAGACGCTTGAGAGCTCATCCAACCATCTTCCTCCTTTTCTGCCGAGTCTTTCCTTGATCCCTTCAACCACACTTCGGTTCATTCGTTCAACCTGGCCATTTGATTGTGGGTATGCCACAGAACTGAAGACTTGAGTTATTCGGTATTCCTTGCACCAAGTGCTGAAGGGTTTCTCTGCAAATTACTTCCCATTATCTGTGACCAGTACTCCGGGTAAGCCATACCGGTAGATGATGCTTTCCCAAACGAAGTCGATGATCTTTTTTCCAAGTATCTTCCCTAAAGGCCTCACTTCTGGCCACTTTGTGAAGTAATCAACAGCAACCAATAAAAATTTGACTCCTCCCTTTGCAGGAGGGAAGGGTCCAACGATATCTATCCCCCATTTGTAAAACGGCCAAGCTGAGTTGACTGGGATCAGGTCATGCTTAGGGCTTTTTGGGTCCGGGGCGTGTATTTGACAGGCTTCACATTTTTTCAGTTGTTCTGATGCATCTCTGTGCATGGAGAGCCAGAAGTAGCCGAGATTCATGAGCTTTGCTACCTCTGACCGTGGACCACAATGAGCTCCACATATACCTTCGTGAACCTCCTTGATTAAGTATCTGCTTTGTTCCGGGCCAACACATCGAAGCAATGGGGCCAAATACCTTTTTTATAGAGTATGTCTTCTTGGATGATGTATTGCTTTGACTTGATCCGGACCCTTTCGGCTTCAACATGATCTTGAGGAAGTTCACCTTTTTTCTGGAATGCTATGTATGGGGTCATCCAATTTGGTTCATTTTCAGTGATTACATCTTGTACTTCAAGCTCAGATATGGAAGGATGTTGGATTACTTCCACCTGCACTTTCTTGGTGAGATGGGCAAAGTTTAATGAGGCGAGCTTGCTGAGAGCATCAGCTTTTTTGTTGTGTGATCTTGGAACTTGCTTGATTTTGCAGGACTGGAAGGTGTTCATGATTTCTTTTGCCTTTTCTCTGTATTTTTTCATGTTTGGTTCTTTGGCTATGTTGCTATCATTTACTTGGTTAGAAACCAGGAGTGAATCAGTGAACACCTGAAGCTTTTGGACGACCATATTTTTTGCAAGCTTCAATCCTGCAATTAGGGCCTCATATTCTGCTTCATTGTTGGTGGCCTGAAATTCCAAGCGAAGAGCGTATGTGAATTCTAACCCCTCAGGATTGATTAAAACAAGACCTGCTCCGGATCCTTCAACGCTGGAAGCTCCGTCAATATAAAGCTTCCAGGCTTCGGGATCGGAGGGTTCGTCTGTTGCTATGTTAACTTCGGTGGTTTCCACCCTTGGGATATCAGCTATAAAATCAGCTAATATTTGTGACTTTATTGCCTTTCTCGGGACATAGGTGATTTTGTGTTCACCTAGTTCAATGGCTCATTTGGCCAGTCGTCTCGAAGTTTCAGGTTTTTCAAGCACACTCTTGATGGGTTGGTCGGTGACCACTTGTATAGGGTGTGCTTGAAAGTACCTTCTGAGTCTTCTAGCTGTTTGTACTAGGGCCAAGGCTAGTTTTTCTAGAGGAGGGTACTTGACCTCTGCTAACTTTAAAATTTTACTGAAGAAGTAGACAGGTACCTGGGCTTTATCTCTTTCAATGGTGAGAACAGCACTAAGGGCTTCTTCAGTAACACAAAGATAGACAGAGATAGTCTCTCCTGCTTCAGGGGCTGCAATGGTTGGGAGGGAAGCCAAATATTGTTTCATTTGGTTGAAGGCTTCCTCTGCCTTTTCTGACCATCTGAAGTTTTTCTTGTCTGTGCACCCATGAAGCGTTTTAAAGCAGCGAGTTTGCCGTTCAAGCTTTCTACTTCTTTCTTCGTTTGTTGGGACTTCATGTTTAGGACGGCTCGAACCTTGCTGGGGTTGGCCTTTATTTTCTGCTTTCCCACGATATGTCCCAGAAATTTTCCTTCTTCGAACTCAAATGAACACTTTACAGGGTTGAGTTTCATGTTGATTTTTCTGAGGTTGCTGAACGTTTCTTGTATGTCTTGAAGCATTTGTTCCTTCGTTTTGCTTTTAATAACTCGATCATCCACGTAAGCTTCCATGTTCTTGTCGATTTGTTCAGCGAATGCTATATTAACCAGCCTTTGGTATGTGGCACCTGCATTCTTTAAGCCAAAAGGCATCTTTTGGTAACAAAAGATGCCCTTGTCAGTGTGAAAGGCTGTTTTCTCTTCATCTTCCACCTTCATCTGTATCTGGTGATAACCTTTATAGGCATCTAGGAATAACTTTAAGGGGAAACCTGTCAATGAGTCAACTTTTAAGTCAACCTCGGGTAAAGGATAACAATCCTTTGGGCAAGCCTTGTTGAGGTCTTTGAAGTCTATGCACATCCTCCATGAATTATCAGGCTTCCTGACCATCACCGGGTTTGCAACCCAGGACTGGTATTTGACTTCACGGAGGATTCCTGCTTCGACTAGCTTGTCAACCGCTTGACATGCAGCCTTGCTTCGTTCGGGGGCAAGGCTCCTTTTCTTTTGTACAACCGGTTTGACATGTGGAGGAATCTTGAGCTCATGTATTGCAATGTTTCGAGGGATGCCAGTCATGTCACTAGGACACCAGGCAAAAATATCAACATTGCTTCGTAGTAACCCTTCAAATTTTGAAAATGTTTCTGTGGGGAGATCTGTGTTGACCCATATTCTTTGTTCTGGGTACATTGGATTGATGCTGAGGCCGAGTTTGTTTCGGTCATTATTATCTTCACTTACCACTAGCAGTGTAGTTGATGCTTGAAGGGTTGCAATCCCATCTTTGGTGGGGATCTTGGCATTCTTCCGGCTGATGGAGATGGTCATGTCAAAAACCACTACTCCAGGTCTGTCGATGATAACATCATAATTGGACGGTAGGTCCAGGACGATAAAGCTTAGAGGTTCGGTTCTTTGCATTTTCCTATCGGAGAAATTTACATCAAGTGTTATTTCTCCCAGGGGCTTGATGGGTATGTCTGCAATACCTTTTATAGAGGCTTCTATGGGTTGGAGCTTGGAGCGTTCTTCAGGACTCAGGAGTTTGAAGTATTTTTCAAACATGATTTCGGTAGCCGCTCCTGTATCTATGTAAGCCTTTTGTGTTTTTATTGAACCAATGGATGCTTCAAGGAGAAGGGGATCACAATGTTTGTCCTCTTTTGTGTGAGGAAAATAGATGCTTTGATGCTCCCAAGCTTCCAACCTCTGACGCTTACTTGGTGTTCCTTGTTCAAACGAGACCATATCAACTTCTTTTTTCTTGTTGTCGGTCATGTTTTCTTTTACACCTTTCACCAAGTGGGCAAGCTCCCCGGATTTAACGGCTTCTTCAATTCTTTTCTTAAGTTGGAAACAGTCGTTGGTGTGGTGTCCCTTTTCTTCATGGAACTCACAATATTCGTTGGAGTTTTCGTTTCTTTTGCTTTTTGGCAAGGGACGGGGAGGCCGAAAGGTGTGCTTGACTTCTTCTGTTGCCAGAATCTCTTAAGGAGTTTTGGTGAGGACTGTGAAGTTGACATTTCTGTCCCTGCTTGGGGGGTTTCTGCTTTCCAGCCTTCGAGACTCAGACCCTCTGGGTCTTCTGTCGTGAATCCCATAGTTACCCCTCTTTCTGCTAGGGCTATTGCTTCTCCAGGTGGAGCTTCTCTTTCTTTGCTCCTTGATGTCTACAGCCTCTTCTCCTCGGATGTGGGCTTCAGCCCTTTCTAGGGCTTCTTCAAGAGTTCGTGGGAGACTCTTGTTAAAGTCTCTTGTGAGGTATTTCGAGTTGATGGCGTTCATGAACCCTGCAACCTTCATTTTTTTCATCTGCACCAACATAGGTGAGGCCTTCCTTCTTGTATCTTTCAATGAAATTTCTCAGGCTTTTGTCATCCTTTTGCTTGATCTGAAAGATAACCGTTGCATCCTTGACACAACGTCTTTGTTGTGAGAAGTTGGCTAGGAATCCCTTTCCTAGGTCATTGAAGGTTTTGATGCTTTCAGCCGGTAACTCATTGAACCATATCCGGGCAGATCCAACCAGAGTCTGCATGAACATGAGGCAACATTCAGGGTCGCCCCATTTTTTGATGCGAGCAGCCCCGGAGAAGATCTGTAGATGGTCTTCTGGGTCATCAGTGCCATCGTAGGTTCTGATGTGAGCAGGCATCTTCAACTTGTTTGGGAACTCATAATCTGCTATCTCTCGAGAAAAGCAGGACAGGCTATTAGGCTTATATGGTTGATGGGTGGTGTGTTCCGCCCTATCGTTATTTCTGTTAACGCTCCCTTGTTGAGCGGCAATAGCTTGACTGATGAGTTGTTGCCAGGGGAAGTGAGCCATCATTTGAGATATCATGTAGGGCATGAGGTTAAAGCCTTGAAGGCTCTCAGTTGCTGCTACGTTGCTTGCTACCATGGGTACACTCATAGAGGCACTACGGGCCATAGGCAGAGTAGCCATGGCCTGAGCCCATGAGGTGGCAGCTGGTGGTGGAACACTGGCAATGGGTGACTGCAGGAATTGGTCCAGGGTGAGTTCATACCCGATGGGTGCACCAGGGGTGGTGGATTGGGTAGTGAACAGAGGAAAAGCGGTAGGACTATGTCTGGTTGCTTGATGGACAGGAAGCCTACTGCTTGGATCTGCCTCATAACTTCGGAAAGCAGTTTGCTGGTTAGGTTGACTAATGAGAGGAAGGGGAGGTCCAGGAGAAAGTGACACTTCCTCCTCGTTGTAATCTAGCCGGATGCGGACCCCTTTCTCTCTTTCCCTCATGACATGCTGGTTTAGGAGAGATCTGAGCTGTAGGAAGTTACTAGAAATTCCTTCCGGGGTCAGATCTACACGTTTGGGACCTTGTATATCATTAGGGAGAGGAGACATCACCCCTGAACGTGTGGGGGTGGGGTTTGGAAGATAGTGAACTCAGGGTGAGTTGCCGGAGTTTGGGTACCAGCGGGGGTACTTCCAGGAGTGGAAAACGACACAAATCTGTTGGGAGAAGCTTGATCTGTGCTTGGTGAGATCTGGTTCACCTCTTCTTGAGACTCAGGGTCAGACATGCTAAGAAGTTGGAACTACAAAACTGATATTTTAAGGAAACAATGGCGTAGCCCCACGCTGGGCGCCAACTTGTTGCTACAACAAATAATAGCCTAACGTTAGTTCTGAGTCATAGGAAGGGTTAAAGGGTTTAAGGGTTTCGATTTACCAAATGCAGGTCGTGGTGTCCTCCTACGTTGCAAAACGTAGAAGGTGGTTCAAGATAATATTGTTTTGTAGTGTTGGAATTCTGGCCTGAGAATTACTCAATACCAGAATTGTTGAGACTTGAGTGATGTGTGCGTGTGATGGAGATAGACTCCTCACGTGTGTGTGTTGACTAAAGGAATAGAAGATTGAGTGTAAGAGGAATAATCAGGATGGATCAGATGTATGGATTTGATCCTGATTATATAGAGGAGTTGTCTTCTAATTCAGGAAGGCATATTATCTTGGACCATGTTGCAACAAGAGGACAAGCCACTTTAGGTTGGTAATGGCTTTGAACCTGCGGTCCGAGCTGTGCAATGTCTACATGACAGTTTCTTTGAGCTGGCCGAGGAAAAGGTGACAAGACAGGTCATCTTTTGATCTGTGCTTATTCGTCGTTTGAACCTTTGTAGGTTTCAACGCTTCAAGCATATATTTGTGATGCTTATCAGACTTTTTGCCTTGGACTACCTACGTCATCAATGAGATGTTAGATAATCTATTATGTGAGAAAATCCCCACTTATTTTTTGGCTCTAAAAATGAGTTCGGGTATTATTATTTTTTAATGGATCTAAATGCGTCACTATATTACATGATTTCGGATCCAATATCATTTGTGAATTGTGATAGGAAAAACGTGACCCGGTCAAACAAAAAGGTTTAAAACCAACAATAAAGAGACACCAAATTCTAGTGTGGAAAAACCTCCAAAAAACCACAGGACTACTAGAGCCGCTTCAAATCTATTATCACCATATAGAGCAATACGAAGTCTTCTCTAGGTAAACTAGAGGCATATACAAATCATCATATACTTGGAACAAATCATTCAAATATAGGGAATCAAATAAATAAAGACTAGTAAGAGGTAGCACCAAAGAAATCATCAATCTCTGAAACCTTTCTTATCTTCAATAAAAACACTCGATCAATAATGGATCTCTAACATTTCTTCTGGTCTCTTGAATTACGAAACAACAATAAGAACCCAAGCATACAATCACTTCTATTTTCTTTGTTAGGCTATAGAGTATGGTCACGTTCCTAGTCACCACCGCTACCCTCCATGTCATCATTAAATCACTCAATCATCCATCACCTTTCACTATGTATGATTACCCTCCATGTCATCATTAAATCACTCCATCATCCATCACCTTTCACTATGTATGATTACCCTCCACCACTATCCTCAATCACCAATCCAACATTCACATTTTCAAACTTTTAGACCGTGGCATACGTCACGATTGTCACACCATGAGAAGGTAAGGGATGATGTTTGCGTGGGCTTACGACCTTCTCAAGCCTCTCACAGGGATGTAGACTCTATTAATTAAAAGGTGTTTATCATTTAAACGGTTAAATGATATTACGGTTTATTATATAGATTAATAAAAACATAAAAGTTGTATAATTAAATAGTTAATTATATAAAAGGTGGAAAATAATTAAAGGTTAATTATGTCTGCTAACTACTTAGAGAGCAAGACAATTTTAGAGATTAGAGTGTAAATATGATTATTATATAATCAACATAAACTCTAATCCCACATTGTCCCTAATCTAGTTCTTTAGTCACCGCTAAGTTTGATTAAGGTATTAATCAAAACACCACAGCACAAATCACCTACGCTACCGCTCCCATGCCCACAGTCAGCCCCACCACACTGATCGACCAACTCCCCTGCCACATGCCAACCCACGTGCCACCCTCGCCTCGCTCTCACGCAGTCGTGAAGCCATACGCTGCCTCGAGTCGCATGTCGCCTCCCCTCGTGTGCATCGTTCTTTGTGCCTCGTGTATTTGTGTAAGATCGGGTATAGACCGGGTGTTCACGTGTTATGAAAGATCGGATCTTGAAGTCGGTGATTGTGCTCATTAGCGAAGCGTTCGTTGATCTGTCATGCGGGTCTTTGGTGTTTCGTCAAGGTAACGAATTTAGAACACCATACGGTTGTGATTATATATTATTTGTTTGTGTTTGTATTCAGATCACTGAATTGGGATTGAGATTCGGTTTCGGTTTTGAGAAATATTTACATATTTTAATAACACGCTTCCGCCTAAATATATATGAATAGTATTGTTATTAATATTAGTAACAATATATATAAATAAAATAATGAATTATTTTTACTAAACCAAATAGACGGGTCCGGGTCGTGGTTTGACCGGAAGTATCGACCGACTCCCAAACAAAGACCACAATCCCCTAACTAACCATACTAATTACTAATATTAATAATTTTTTTAACGGAAAGGAACGACGTGCCAACCATCGTGACACCGGATGTTGTGGCCAAGGTCGTCTACTCAACCGCCGCGAGCCCCCTGGCTCTCCCAGATGCGCAGAAACCCAACCTTCACCCGCCCGAAGGCACGACAATGGAAAAATCGGTAAAACCTCGCCTTCCATCCAAGTCGAACATGCGCCACCCGTATTAGCTCTTCACCTGGATGCCGCAGAAAATAATGAGAATAGTGATAATCAAACCTGGGTCACAAGAAACGCCAAGTATTTCCCAGCCACTCCACCACTACCTTGTTGGCATAATACTATAATACTCTTAACGTGTAGAAACTAGATATTCTCACACTTGCAAAACCATAAGCTCTAATACCACAATGTTGGATTAGAGCTTACACACACTTGTTTAAATGCTTGAACAATTAAGTTTATTCATCACCCCATAAAGTTTACATATCAGGTATGATTACAAAAGGAAATGAAATAGACGGAAAAACATAAACACTGGAATTACAACATTATTCAGATGACTTCCTGCAATTAAATGGCCAGGCTACAACATATGATGAGCTTCTACAAAAACAATTGTAAAAAAAGAAGTTATTCGACTGCAATTAAAATTTTAAAAGCACTCCGATTTTAGACAAATACACAAATTGTATTAAAAAACAAGAACTTACTTTACTCAATTTCCTGGGCGAGTAACGCTGTGTCGACATCCACATATACATGTATTGCAAGGTACAATTGTCCCCTTGTGGGAAGATTTGAGAGATGAACAACACGAGGGAGGTTTCCCCGCCAGACGTTGTGAATATGTGCATATAGTATTCCATGTCACTGTAAATTGAAGAGTTTATGAGCTAAATAGTTCAATAGTTAAGTTTATGAGTTTAGTTAACTATACTTACTCATAGCTTGAGTTACTCTTCTTCCATCTGGAGTGATGAACTTTGTTGGTTTACCAACTACAGAGGGTCCACACGTGTAGCCAGGGCCGGGTGCAAGCAAGGTAAATTTTTGGGGTAGCTTGACCGTTTTGTTGGTGGTTCCGGCCATACCAACACTAAGCTGGAATGAGCTAATAGAGTTGTTGGGATCTAGCCCACGTACGCTCATAACACCTCCTTTACAACAATTTGCAATCTGCTGATTGTAAGGGGTCCCTGGTAACAAATCTACAACGGTTGGAGTTTTCTTGCAGCTATGCGGTATTGCACCTTTAAATTTTGAACAGTCTCCTTGCTCGATAGCTTGACCGCCCATCATGGCCCATATTACCTCTTTCTTAGCCCAGGTCCAACTTAAGGTCCACCCTGGGGGTGAAATGTAACGGTATTTTTGAAAGTTGTATATTGTAACAACCGCCTACCAATAAAATTATGAAAATTCAGTTTATATGAAATTAAGAATAGATATGCTAGGGTCGAAACACCCTTTAAACCTAAAAAAAAACATTAATACTTGACACTTACAACATAACCATCAGGGGTCCAACTAATAACATCCCATTTGATTGTGATGTTTCCATTTGGGTCTTGTGGATCATAGGCTTCTGCTGATACACACACAAAAGAGTCCATAGATGTTTAGTGTTAAAACCCAAAATTTATAAATTAAAAGATGTTTATTCATAAGATGCAAAATGGCAAACTGATCACTAATTACATGAAACAACAAGTTATCTTTTCAATGATAAACTTATAACCTACTCTTATAACTTCCCTCGCATGATTTGAACTCTCTACCTCTTGATAGACGGGAGACGTCTTACTACATACCATATATCCTTTGTGGATAACAAGAAATTATCTAAACTCCTAAACTTGCAAATGGAGTAATTATTAATTCATCAATCATGAAAAAAAAAACTCTAACAATGAACATTAATGACTTCGTCATTTTAAATATACAATTGTGTTTTGGCAGTATTATTTAAATAAAGATTTACTGATCTTAATCTACAAAGCAATTTGCATATATGGTGAAGCTTTTGAAAAAAAATAGTGATGGGCCGAAAATCTCGAAACCCAATCTTTTTTTCTATCGGCGGGGACCAGACTCAATTCATATAGAAATTACCTACGAAAATCGTAAACTTTCGGCACCAAAAAACAGGGAGGGGGCAGTGGCGAAGCTTCCGAAAGTCAAGAGATCAAAATTTACGTAATAACGAATCAAATCGGTGGGGGGCGGACTTAATATATACAAATTTTTCAGATAAAATGGAGAAATTTACACTACTAAGCCAAAAAACAGTGGGTCAGGGCCCCTCGGGACCTTCTTAAGCTCCCCCGGGAGGGGGAGGGAACCCCTGGCCCTCGTAATGCTTCGCCATTGATAGTACCAGTTTATTAAACTAACAAATTAATTTGATCATTGAAATCTTGATCAACAAAACATTAACTAAAATCTATGGAATGAAAATGGCAAGTAGAAATTAAGTTCAAGAATTAAGTTAAATGTAAAGAAGATTAAAACCTGTGCAAGTGAAGCTAAATGAAGAAAGCAAGATAGCAAGAACAATGGAGGAAATTGAAATGCTGGTGAGAGATCTTAAGAAGTAATCCATTGCAGGCAGCTGTTTAGTTGAGCAAGAGTGTGAAAGAGAGGCCTTCTCTATTTAACATAACCACAAAACGTTGATTTGGTCGTTAGTCAAAGAAAAGGTCAACCCAATTACCAACTAGTCCACTACGTACTTATTATATTATATTATATATATATATATATATATAGGGTAAGGATAATGTGGAAACCCACTCTTATAGTGAAAACTCTGGAAACTCTGACTTCCAAATTTTTTTTAATTTTGAAAAAATTAGGGCATGTAATATACATGATTTTAAGCATTTTGGGCCAAAAAAATCAAAAAAGCGCCGAGCACTTTTTTTTTAAAAAAATAAATAAATTTTCGACTAACACATGTTAAGCCAAACTAACACGTGTTACCCATTTTTTACCCGAAAACGGTTTTTATTTTTTTTAAAAAAAACGGCTCGGCGCTTTTTCGATTTTTTTGGCCCAAAATGCTTAAAATCATGTATGTTACATACCCTAAAATTTTCATAGAAAAAAAAAGTCGGGAAGTTAGAGTTTGATAGAGTTTCCAAGGTTTTCACTATAACAAGGGTTTCCAATATAACCTTATACTATATATATATATATATATATATATATATATATATATATATATATATATATCTATAACTATAATAAACCAAAGCCTTTTTTGTGACATGGCACTCAAGGAGGCAATCTCCCCCTTGAGTATGCCATGTGTCATCCTAGGTGGAAGGGGTATATAAGTTATAAAAAAATTAAAAAACAACCATGACTCTCCTTTCTCCTCCAAACCCTATCATCTTTTCACAATAGATCGTCGCCTCCCCTGCCTCCGCCGTCTCCAAGAAACTCGCCTTTGACCTTATTCGTTCCACTCGCCTCACTACCGGCAAAAGTGCGTAGGGGATAAGAGGCCTCCCTGTGATATCATTTTCCGGCTGTTTTCTCAACTCCGGTAACTCCTTTATTATCCCTTCTACTTTCCCTACATTTTTCATTTATTTATTTTATTAGCATCTTTTGTTGTGTTGAAATTTGTATCACCAGCTGCTTTGTACCTTCCAATTGTTATCACATGCTTCAATTATATTGTTAATTGTTTTGTGATGCTGTATTTTAGTTTAATTTGAAGTGTGTTAAATTAGGATATTTTGTTAGGGCTCATTTTTAACTGTAACCATTGATTTTAATATACCTGTTGGCTGCTTTGTTTTATCAGGCTTATGTTTCTGCTGTCTCTTTTTTTTTTAGTGTGTTGGTTTGTTTTACTGTTTTACTCTCCAATATCTTAATATTATGTTTTAGGTGTTGATATTGTAAGGTGAAACAGATCTTTTGGTATTTTCTTTTTAAAAAAGTATCTAATGTGAGTTGTTATATAGATGCCATTTTTTATAGTTTAGATACTTTTAATGTTATTTACTTTACTTAGATTTCTCAACCCGATATATTGAAGATTTATTACGTCATATTAAATTTCTCAACCCGGGAAGCTCCCGGGGTATAAACTAGTATATATATATTGTAAAGGGATTAATCCTACATGTCATACTCTTATGCAATCTCTCCTTTAAGAGATGCCACATAGGATGTGATGTGACAACTTTAAACCAATTAAAAAAAAGAAATAAATATGATTTAACCTAATCTATTATAATCTTTAATCTAATCTATAAAATACCTAATCTACTAAATCTAAATATTAAACCTTTATTATTTAAACTCTCGTGTTTCCTCCCATAACTTTTAAACGTTAATATCTTTTATATACGAGATTTTTTAAAGAAAAAAAATACACCAAATTAACGAGCGTTTTATTATCTTTCCAACGAGTACCATTGTACTATATAAAAATCGGAGAAAAAAAATGACTATTTTTTAACCCGATAGGTATTGTGTCGGGTTTGGGATTAGTTTAAAAAAATTGTGGGTTTGGGTCGGGTCTGGGATTAGGTGATACCCGACCTGATTACCCAAAACAACATACCCAAATACCCGAACTACATACCCGATCATATACCCATGAATTTTTTAACGCATTACATAACCCTTAGACTAATGCGTTCGACATTTCAATAATTAACTTTTTTTTTCTTATTTCATGTTAGTTCTTTTTAGAATGATCGATTACAAACTTCCGAATTCATTTGTAATGGCACTAGATTTATACCCCGGCGCAGAGATTCGTTTTTTTTTTATATTTGAATATGATAACTTATGGCAGAGATTTGTTTAAAATAATAATAATAATAATAATATATTTTATTATGTTATATTATATATTTCAACCCGGGACGCTCCCGGGATAAAAACTAGTTATATATAGGGCTTAGGGTAAGGATCCTAAGAGAACCAACCCCTATTTGAGAACTGAGAGAACCATTCTGGGCCATACATTTCATATAAAGGCAAAAAAAAAAAAAAGTTTTTTTTTTTTTGCTTTAATCGCACATTTTTATGCAAGGAAATTTTTTTTTTATTTTTTTTGAATTTTTTTTTCATTTATACATATGTGTATATAGCATTTTTCAGCTATACATATGTGTATATTTCAGTTATACATATGTGTATATAGCATTATACATATGTGTATAATGCAATTATACACATGTGTATACTGAAAAAAAAATTATTTATTTATTTATTTTTTTTGCCTTAGAGAAATGTGTGGCCCAGAATGGTTCCCTAGTTCTCAATTTGGGGAAAGGTTCTCATTTGAACCAAATCCTATATATAAATTATATATAGGGGGAACGTTAATTTGAGAACACCTATATTTCGTGTGAACCGTGAGAACGGCATCTAAAACCATTCAAAATCAAAATTTCTTTTTACACTTATCTTTATTACTAAAATACAATCTTAAAAACACAATTTACGCGTAAAAATTCAAACGTATACGAAAAATAAAATGTTTTTACACATGTGTAAGTTTACTGTTTATACATGTGTAAACTGTTTCATTTACACATGTGTACAAAGTTAATTTGAAATTGTTTTTGCAAGAAAAGATGAATTATTTGGAAAGAAAATTCATTTATTAATGTTGTATTTTGATTATAATGAGATTTGTATTAAAAAATTTTGATTTTGATTGATTTTTTTACTTGTTCTCACGGTTCTCACAATATTTAGCGTTCTCAAGATAACCCTCCCCTATATATATATATATACTATAAATTGTGGGACACTTCTACTACAGTGTACACATTCTAAGTTGCACCAATTTGTTTACTAACATACTTTGAAATTGATGCCTATCATTGTTGATTTGAAAAAGTAAGCATACAAGCAATAAAAGTTTGACTGAAATGGCAAGTGTCAAGAAAAAAGAAGCAGAGGAAACAAAAAAGCTTATAATAAGGCTACAAATCTATCAGGAAAGAGAGGGTTTAAAAATATGTCCCAACTAAATGTTTAGGTTAGGGGTGTAAACGATATTTAGCGGCTGTGGAGCTACTTGGAACGAGCTCGGTAAAAAGTTCGAAAGAGCCGAGCTACAGGCGGTGTACGTTTGAAAATAACAGGTGCATGTTAGGTCCGCATATTATGTTTCTATTGCTCCACGTATTATGACACCTTCTTGCTAAAAAGTGAAATACAAACAGATTCATATTTTCTACTTTTCAAACTAAGGTTACAAATTAAACAATATAGTCTACACACATAAGGCCACTTACAATCAATTAAAGATCACTTTGACCGGCCCAAATAAAAGTTTGGCTTTCAAGAAAACCTATCAACCCAACCAACAAAATTCGTTACATAGTAATACTTAACATTAACATATATGCACAACAGTCGCGCCCACGGCGAAGCGCGGGCCAACTAAAACCTAGTTAAATTATAAAAATACGTCCGTTTAGTCAAATTTAACCTTTTATTCAATACATTTGTACTTATTCAATACAAGGCCATTTTTAAATATCATTTGATGATCCCTATGTATCAGAAGGATGAAATCTGTCCGATTTACCGTAAGGCCAGCCTGGATGAATACGGGGAACATACGGTTCTTTGCAAGGAGTTACCAGGGTTCAAATATCAGCATGATTGGGTTCGAGACGTTCTGTGGGACATTTCAAGACGGGCTGAGATCTCCGCCAAGAAGGGGGCCTCTGTGAATTTCCTCTCGGATCTCGCAGAAGGGAGATCCACCATGCGTCCAGCAGATCTCATTGTCTTTGGGTGGGCCGGGGGGAAGCATGCTTGTGTTGACATGACAGGTGTATCTCCTCTAGTTGGGTTGAGGGATAGTAAGTTTGTAGCGAATCTGAGTAGGGTAGTTTGTAATCTTTTTAATAATTTTTGTACTTTGTAAATAGTTGGTTTTGAAGTCCCACCTTTAATGAAAGTGGTTTGTTATATCTTGTTTATTCTCGCAATAATTTCTGTTGTACTTATTTAACCAAGTCGTCACCCGGTGTGTAAGTAGAAATTAGCGCCTATGTACAACTTCGCAGTCCGACGTTAAAGTGTTATATACTTTTTCCATGAAGACTGTAATATAACACAACTTGTGTCGTTAGTCCGACATAAGCGTGTTAACGGCCATGTCTTGAAGACTGTTGCGCGACGTATGGGATGATGTGTGGCTGCTAAGTCCGACACGTGTTAAACATGTCTTGAAGACTATGGCGCGACACATGTTCGCATACGCGGTCGTTAAGTCCAACAGGTAAATCATGTCTTGAAGACTGTAGAGTGATGTGTGTGATGGGGCGCGGGTTATAAGTCCGACACGTATTGAATGTGTCTTGAAGACTGTTACGCGACCCTTTTCGTGACACGTGGCTTCGCGGAAAACAAGTAGAATAACATATATAGGAAACAAACTTTCATTGATTGAATAAGTACAATGGCGTTATTAGCCGAAAATACAAAGATTACAAATAACATGCACGTAATTGCGCTGCATTCCAAGATCGTGGGATAGGGGTTCCATCTAATTTTTCTAGTGCGTATGCGCACTTCCCCAAGACTTCTTGGATTTTGTATGGCCCTTCCCAAGTTGGTGAGAGTTTTCCTGGTTTTCGGCGTTGGAAGCCTCGTTGTTGCGGAAAACGTAATCTCCGATCTTGAATGCGCACCTTTTGACGCGCTGATTTTAGTAGCGCTCGAGCTGTGTCTTGTACTTTGCTTCTTTGATAGCTGCGAGATCGCGACTTTCTTCAAGTAAGTCTAGATTTAAGCGGAGCTCTTCTTTATTGTTCCCTTTGTCAGCCATGAGAACTCTTGCGGGAGGGTAGCCTATTTCAGCGGGAATTACGGCTTCGGAACCGTAGGTTAAGCTAAACAGGGTTTCACCGTTGCTTGTTTTAGTTAATGTGCGGTAGGCCCATAGTACGTGCGGTAGTTCGTCTACCCACCCTGTGCGCCAGGTTCCCAACCGTGTTTTTATGCCCTCTACGATGCTTCGGTTTGCTCTTTAAACTTGACCATCGCCTTGCGGGTGCGCGGCTGATGTAAAGATTTGTTGGACGCCCAGCTGCGCCAACCATTCTTGTAGTGCTCGGTCCGCGAATTGCGTGCCATTGTCGCTCACAAGTTGCATTGGAAGTCCGAATCTGAAAACAATGAATTCCCAAATGAATTTCTTGACATGCGCTCCGTCGATTTTGGCGAGGGGTTATGCCTCAACCCATTTGGTGAAGTAATCAATGGCGACGATGAGGAACTTAACATTTCCTGGCGCCGTCGGGAATGGGCCAACCAGATCAATTGCCCATTTTTGGAAAGGCCAAGCAGCTGTGACGGGCACCAGGTCATTCTTTGGGCGCAGGGTGTTTGGCGCGTGGCGCTGGCAGCTGTCGTATTTGCGCAGTTCTTTGACAGCGTCCAAGTGCATTCCTGACCAGTAATACCCTGCGTTCAGTAGCTTGGTGACTACCATCCTTGGGCCCGCGTGCAGACCACAGATTCCTTCATGAATATCTCTTATAAGGAAGGAGGCATCCGCGAAGTCAACACAACAGAGAAACGTCCCTAGGTACAAGCGACAGTAAAGTATACCGCTGGTCAGCTGATTGTGGAGAGCCTTTTGTTGGATCTTCCGAGCCTCTGACTTGTTTTCAGGCAGGGTTCCAGAAGATAGATAGGCTTTGATTGGCGTCATCCAGGACGCGTTGCCCGTTTGGATGACGTTCACTTGGGGCAGCGGGACAGACGGTTGATTGAGCACCGCGACGAGGACCTCTTTGGCCATGTGTTCAAAGACTGATGAAGCCATCTTGCTCAGTGCGCCAGCTGGTTTGTTTTCACTGCGCCTGATGTGTTCAATAGTGCAGGAGTCAAAACCGCGCATGAGTTGTTTGGCTTGTTCCAAGTATAGAGTCATGGTTTCTTCCCACACGTCGTAGGTCCCGTTTATCTGTCTTACGACAAGCAGTGAGTCCACATGTGCTTCCACGTGCCTGGCCCCCATATTTTCCGCAATATGGAGGCCTGCCAGCAGCGCTTCGTATTGCACTTCATTGTTGGTACTTTTGAAGTCCAAGCGGAAAGTGTATATGAACTCGGGGTTATCTAGGCTGATGAGGCGGAGGCCCGCGCCAGAACCGTCATCGTTGGAGGCCCCATCTGTGTAGATGGACCATTTTTGCGATGGGTCTTGGGGCGGCACAGGTGATTGTTTGGCCAAGCATTCTTGGACCTTGTTGGCGGGTGTTTCCGTTGTGAAATCAGCGAGCACTTGCCCCTTGATTGCGGGCCTAGGCTTGTAATAGATGGTGTGTTCTCCCAACTCGATAGCCCATTTAGCAAGGTGGCTCGATAATTCTGGTTTGCATAGGACATCGCTGATCATGTAGTCCTTGAGGACGTTGATGGGATGGCCGTTAAAATACCTTCGCAATCTTCGAGATGCATGGACAAGAGCGAGAACCAGCTTTTCCATGATGGTGTACCTTGTTTACGAGTCCAGGAGGGTGCGGCTAATGTAGTAGATTGGCGTTTGAACCCCTTGCGCTCTACAAGAAGGACCGCACCTACTGCCCGTTCTGAGACGGAGAGGTAGAGTGTGAGCAGCTCCTTTGGTAGGGGCGCTGTCAGAGTTGGGAGGTTCATGAGGCATTGCTTCATCTCCTAGAAAGTTGTTTCCGCCTCCGCTGTCCAACGGAAGTTGATCTTCTTCAAGTAGTTCTTCAAAGTATCCATGAATGGAAAAGACTTTGAAGCATAATTTGATAGGAAGCGGTTGAGGGCCCCCAGGCGTCCCATCAACATTTGAACTTCCTTTATTGATGCGAGGGAAGGCATCCACTCAATCGCTTGTAATTTCTCGGGTTTTGCGTGGAAACCATCCCGCATAACGATGACCCCGAGGAATTTTCCTTCCTCCATGCCGAAGGAGCATTTTCTGGGATTAAGCTTCATGCGCACATTGCTCAGCTGGTTGAATGTCTTTTGTTTGTTCCACAGCATATCTCCATCGTCTTTGCTCTTGATTACAAGGTCATCGACGTATACCTCTACCCGTACGCCGATTTCTTCAACAAAGGCGGTGTCCATGAGGCGCTGATAGGTGGCGCCCACGTTTTTCAGACCGTAAGGCATTTTTGTGTAATAGTATGTACCGGTGTCTGTGCGGAATGCCGTCTTGTCCTCATCCTCTTTTGCCATTTGAATTTGGTGGTACCCCTTATACGCGTCCAAGAAGCACTTGAAGCGATAAGGCACTAAGGAGTCTACCTTTCAATCGATTTTCGGCAGTGGGTAGCAATCTTTGGGACATGCCTTGTTTAGGTCCTTGTAATCAACACATATGTGCCAGCCCCCAGTGGCCGTGGCGACCCAAGTTTGGTACCTGATGGGGCGCAGGATGCTCGCATTGAGCAGCTCGGTGACTTGCTCGTTCATGGCCTTCGTTTTCTCCGGCCCCATGGTCCGCTTCTTCTGGACGATTTGTTCTACCGAACGGTACCCGTTGAGCCTGTGCTCCACTATGTTGCGCGGAACACCAACTATGTCCGCCGGTTGCCATGCGAAAACGTCCATGTTCTTGATAAGCAGCTGTTTGAGATGATTGCGGACGGTGTCGGAGATTACATGGCCAATGACCACCGTTTGTTCCATAAATTTAGGGTTAAGAACCCATTTTTCTGGCTCTGTGCCGGCATCAGTTTTGACCATCTTTGGCTGCTTGGTGCCTTCCGCTGCATGACAGTCTTTGTTTCCCCGAATGAATGCGACACCTGTTCTGGTTGGGAAACCAACTATTCTGTGCGTTGTGAGGGCGTTGGCATTGAAACGCGCGAAGCCCTCGTGGCCCAGTAAGATGTCGTGGTGAGACGTAGCTGGCAAAACCATGAAATCGCAAATTTCCGTGAGCTCATGCTTGCCGTCCGACATCGTGACGGGCATATATATCATGCCACGGGGCATGATGGTTTTGTGGATGAAGTCGGAGATAGGCTCGTAGACTGGTACGATCCGAGCCTTGTCTTCATCATCCAATTGCTGAAAACACTGACCATACATGATGTCAGTGTTGCTTCCGCCGTTCAGGAACATGTACCGCGTACGGTGATGTCCGAAGACGGCTGTGATAACTAGCGGGGCGGTGGCAGAGGCGTCGCCGTGAACTATTGGGAGGAGGGCATCGGCCTCCTTCCACGAGTCATTATTGTGCTGTACCCGAGAGCGTTTCCCATGGTGGGATTTTTTTCCATGCCTAGTTATGTTGCATTGTTGGAATGGGACAAACGTGACCGTATGAGTGCTGTGGTCACGGATTTTCTTGCGCGACCCTTCAGCTTGGTTATCATCGCCGTTTTGCCCACGCGCTGCTCGATGTACATTTTTTACTTGGTGTCCTAGCTGACCAGACTTCAGCGCGGACTTGATCTCCACCTTCAGACTAAAACAATTGTCTGTGAGGTGGCCAAAATCATTGTGGTACTCTCAAAATTTGCTCGTATCCACATTTCTTCGTTCCCGAAGGGGCTTGGGCTCTTTGATGGTTATTTGTTCCGTCTTGAGGACCTGAGACGGAGTCTTTGTTATAGGGGTCCAGTCGTAGTTCTTCTTGGAGTGACCACGCTAGTCCCGCGTTTGCCTATTGCTGATTAGTTGGCGGGCATCGTTGGCGGAGGAATATTTCCCCTCCTCCGTGGAGCCCGAGATGCGGGTCTAGGCTGACTTCGCCTTATTTTTATTTTTATTATTAAGGTGTTGTTTGGGAGTGGCGCATCTGGTGAAAGGATTTTTCAGATGACGCGTATACCTTCGCTGCGCGGATGAGCTTGTCCCAATATTCTGGGACGCCATCTTTGCCAGTGAGGCATTTCATTAAGTCCACACTGCGCACGTTCTGAATGAAGGCGGCGCGTGTAAGTTCTTTGCCACATCCTATCGGGAGAGCCTCTCTGGTGAAGCGAACAATAAAGTCCTTGATGGACTCATGGTCGTGGCTCTAGCATAGCAGTATGTGCGCCTTGTCTTTCTTATGTTTTCGCAGATGCGAAAAAAGGTTACCAAACTTGTTGGTAAGATCGTCAAACTCCGTAACGCTCCCTGCGATGAGTTTATCGAACCAGACTCTGACAGCGCCAGTGAGTGTTTGGGCAAAGAGATGGCACCAAACCTAGACCGGCCAGTTAACCAACATCCCCGCACGCTTAAAGTCATGAATGTGGCCATCTGGGTCACGCAGGCCAACGTACTTGCCCATGCTGCTGGGGAGTTTGGCTTTCTTCGGGATGCTTGCCATAGCTATGCAAGCGACAAATTTGGATTTTTCCGCGAATGACTTTGGTCTGTAAGGCTTGACCAAGTCGTCATCCACGTTTATGTGACTTGTGGAGTGTGAACGGTGCGAGTGGCTTCGTCCACTATAGTCTGAGTCGCTGCTGGACGACTCGTAACCATCTGACTCGTCGTGCGACTTCGCGTAACCCCGAGCCCCGGCGTTTCCGCTGGGCTCCCCGCTACGACCATCGCGTCGGTCAGTGGTTTCTTTGTTCTTAGGACTCTTTTTGGGCGGAGAGTCATAAGTGATGGCCTTGCCTTCTTTTTCACCTGCTTCAGTAGCATCCGTTGATATCTAACGGTGCTTTTGGCGTTTTGGCGGAGGAGCCACTGATTAAGGTGCTCCTCTGAGCTGTCGTCACTGTCTTCCTTAATGTCCATATCACGTACTTCGAAAGCTGGTTTCTGGATACGTGATGTGGTTTGTTTGGTGACAGTGCCTGGTGTGCCGGAGTTCCCGAGGAGTTGGACATCAACGTCCTCGGCTGGGTTGGCAGTAGAAGTGTTTGGGTTGGGTTCAGCCATTGTTCTAGCCGGTACGGATGGCGCCAATGAAGAAACAACGGGTATATCAGTGACTAATACTAATTACCGTGTGGTTAATACTCTTGTTTACTCAGGGACGATCCTTCACCCAAACCAGAGGTTAATGTGTAACCGAGAAAGTAAGATAAAATGTGTGGTGAAAGTACGAACACGAGAATATAAGTGGTTTGGTCGTTAATGACCTACGCCTACTGTAAAGAGCCAAATGTTTATTACTTTGGAGATTAAAAAGTGTTACAATAATTATACTATTCTAGCTCTCGTATGGAAATGGTGATTTTTGGATCCTTCATAAAGGAGATGAAGTCTTCTATTTATAGGAGAAGTCGTGGGCCAAGGAGATGGCCCACGGGAAGCCATGGCTGATCCGGGCATTGGTTGGGCTTATTAGCCCTCGACCCATGAAATTGGCGGGAAAAGGAAGTCCAAGCTTGCTAACGTCATTGGCAGTTGGGGTTGGTCTACCAAAATGACACGTGGTGCCTTTTGGTTGGGCGCCGACGGTATGTTGTTCTGACACAGCATGGTTGACTTACCTGCTGGCGTCTGATGTGATGTCTGGCCGCAGGTAAGCATGCATGTGCGTTACTGTAGACGACAGCATGGTGGAAGCATGGGAGCAGTCATGTCGCTGTTTACGTCAGTGGTTATTGGACCACTTTTGACACGTGTCGCCATCGGACTGGCCCCGTGTCTGTCCATGTGTGAGTGAATCTTCTTCATTCTTGATCTTCCGTACCTCGTACCAAAAGTTGATGTTGGGCGAATATTCTGCGTGTGTTGTTTTGCGCGTAGAATCTCCTGGAGTACTAATGTGAATGAAGTTACATCACACTTGACGTGACTTACTGCGCTGAGCTATTTCCGCGGAGTGGCTTGGCGGGTTGAGAACGCTTGCCTTCGCGGACCGTGTCTCGCGCCATTTTGGAATATTTGGTTGCGCTGGTGTTCTCGACGCTTAGCTTACTGGAAAGTGGGATAGGGATTACCATCTGCACCAGGATTAGGCTTCCTATCCCTTCATGGAATGAAAAATTACTTTTAGTATAAAAAAAATGTTGTAGATTAGAGATGGACATTTTGGTTTTTTTTTCCCAAATCGGATGGGTTTTTGTATAAGTTAAAACCGTTTTTTTTCAAACCGATCCGGTTTTTAGGCTCGAATAGAACCCGTGAATGGCACCGATTAGGAACGGGTCTAGAACTGGTTTCTTTTAAAAAAACGATATAAAAAACTTCTAAAAACCCAGTAAAAAATTGGAAAAAAAACCGGTTTTTTTCTTCCTGCTGCTGCTGTTTAAAAAAATAATAATTGATTTTTAACATTGTTTCATCTTGTTTCAATAATACCAAAATACCAAATAACAAAAAAAAATACGATTTCATTGATTGAAAATAGCAACAATAACGTCAAAACGAAATAGAAAACAACGACAAATATACCGAAATGAAATAGAAAATATAGGCTTAAACCGTGATAGAAAACGAAATAAATCTTCAAAGTGGACGTCTAATCTTCACCCAAACCGGAGTTGTTTATTATCCATTCATTGATTTCGGCTTCATATTCGAACATTGGTTTGGCTAAGTCCGTGTTGACCTTGTCCTCGTACACTTCGCCTTCATATTCAAGTTCTCCCTCAAGTGAGCGTATGTCTTGTACCCTATCAACCGCATCCAAATAATCCTTCAAGAAAATGATCATCTCTACCGAAGGTAAAGCTAGTCACATCCTACGTATCGATATGACCTTGCCACTAATAGAGAAAGCGGATTCCAAAGCTACGTGGAAGCTTGGACGGTTAATAAATCTCGGGCCATGGTGGCTAAGATCGGAAATTGATCTTCCTTACTTTTCCACCAAGCAAACATATCAAAAGCTTTTAATTGTTTGGGAGTCAAAGGTCTTAAATAGTTTTCGGCACCATACATCCCAAGTTCGCCACTAGGAGCGTTGCCTCGTGCACGTTTATTAGAGTCATCCAACAAATCATTGTATAAATCCATGTCCGTATCTTGTACATTTTGAGAAGCTTGTCTCATTTGCACATTAATGGATGATATTTCACCATAATGTTGAAAATAAACATCATACACATCGGTGAGATGTTTGTTAAACCTGTCTTTTAAACCTTGGGAAAAAAATGGGTCTTTTTCCGTGTTCAAGTCCAACTCGTTGGCAATTTTATCAATTGTATTTTCTACCCCGGCTATATTGTAACATGGGTTTAAAGCAGCGTCACAAGTAAAAACCGCCAGTAATTCTGAAAAATATTTTCTAAACTGTTCCTTCATAGCTGGCACCATATCTTTATATGGCCAACCTCCACATTCCATTTCGCTTAATTTTTTGGTCATGTTATATATTTTGTGAAGTGTTATATGTAACACCACAACCGATGGCGGAATCATCGAGGTGTCACGTAGTGACGATTGTTCAAAAGCACATGGTACTAAAATGTAAATATTATTGAATAAACCAATAACTGTCTTACATTGAAATGGAAATACAAAGTCTTAAATGAAATGTAACTGTTGAAATATCTGAATTAAAATAAAGCACTAAATGTCTCTTGTTAAAGCATTAGATCAAACTGCACCTGAAACATGTACAAAATAGATTTGGTCAACATATGAAATGTTGGTGAGCATTCCTAGTTTTGATATATATAGTAGGTTAAAAAGTTATACAATTCAAGTGCAAGCTACAGTGCAATTATGTAAACTATGTATCATACAAATGAGCGAAATCAACCCTGTGACTGTATAATGTACTGTATGAACTGTAGTGTACTTATCCAATAAATGGATAAAAATCTTAACACTGGCCACGGATTCTCCGATGAAAAAGGGGGAGAATCAATCTAGGCGGGTTGTCAATCCAAATAGCGCTATCCAATGTTAAGGTCGGCTTGTACCATGTTAATGATTTCACTAAGTACAAATGTAATCCACATGTATTGTCTAAGCATAAAGCACGTTGTAAGCAATGCACATAGTACTAGAATTGTATTGTAAAAATGTAAACTTGTATTTGAAATTGTAATAGTGTACATGTAACACCCCAAAAATGTATAAAAGCAAAAAGGGGTAGGAAATACTCACAGTTTACGTAATAACTTGAAATTGAACTTGGACAACGAAATATGTGTTGGAAATTATCCCAAAGGATCAACCTAAAGAATTTGATAACGTGTAAGAGAAATAACTCTAGGATACATGTATTTCTAGGGCTTCGAATTGGGGATAAACGTTTATTTGTTTATTAAACAAATTGTTTATTAATTATGAGAAATTTAATAAATAAATAAATAAAAGTCTCTTGGTAAAATTTTAAGTTGAATATAGTCACAACATAAGGTTTTAAGTATGAAAATAATTTTTATAAAATTATTTTCTTGAAAATAGAATATTTAATCTAATTATTTCAAATTATCAAAATATGACTTTAATATCTAAAAATATTAAAATCAAAGAATTTTCTGAATTAAAAATTGTATTTCAGTTCTAGATAGTTAGAAATAATTTATGTAAAATTTTGGTGCAAAAATATTGAAAAATAAATTTATTATGATTTATTTATGATTAAAACTAACAAAAATTAATTAAAAATATAAAATAAATGGTTTTTCTGAAATAAAAATATTTTCTGAAATGTATATTTGTACAAGTTTAGGATAATTTTTGTGGAATTTTATAAAATCGTTTTGATATTTTTATAGAATTTTATGAATAAAATAGAATAAACTTGTAATATTTATTATATATAATAAATAAAAGATTTTTGAAAATTTAAAAATTGAATAATGAACTTTATCATAAGAATAACTAAATATAATTTTTGTAGAATTTATAATATAGATTTAGCATTTTAAAATTAATTTGAAAGATAAAACAATAATATATAAAGAAAGGAAAGTTTAAAAAAAAAATTGTGTATGGTGGGGTTCGAACCTGGCCAAGTGGCCGGTTCGTTCCCTTTGTCTCAGTATGCAACCAGCTGGTCTATACCAGTTATTTGTTTTATTTCGAATTCGTTTAATATATAAACTTGTTTCTAAACGTGTTCTTTCCCAATTCAATATCAAATGAGCCCTAATTCCTAAACACATTCAATTTGTGTTCAATAGCCCCTGAATCTTTGGGGCTATTGTTCACAAAGGGCTGAACAATAAAACCCACAACAAATATTGAACTTACAAGAATGATTTCGTGATAATCGAATGGTCAACTGAAAAGTCAACGCGAGTGTAAAAGCTTCGATTCTGGACGATTTGGTGTTTGATAATGAAAAGTGTTATAGGGGTTAAGCTTATCGCATATATGTGTATGTGTGTGCAGGTTTGATTGAATAATAACCACGTATATATACGAATTCGATCCGGGTTATTTTGGAATGCATTTAATCGAGTTATTAGTCAAGTCAAACGCGTTAATCACGCGTGTCGATGTTTTTAGAAAGAAATGATGATGAACGTGCGTAATAATCGGGGTGGTTTGTTCAAACGCGTGATTATTGGATCAGATTAATGTTTCCTTGTTCCTCCTTTGTTGCAGCGATCGACCAAGGAAGAAGGAGAAGAGAATCAGTGTTTAAAGAGGGTTTAAATATAATTAAGATTGGGATTAATCAGATGTGATGGTGTAGCCCGGTTGGTTGTGGCGTGTGGATGTTGAGCGAGCCATCTCTGGTTCGAATCCGGGCAGCAGCTAAATTTTTTTTTGTTTCTTTTAGCAGAGGAGAAGGCAAGGGGAAGGAGCTTGTGGGCTTGGTCTGTTGATGGGCCGGGTTTTGGAGTTTGTTTATGGGCTCCGAAATAAAAATAAAATGGGCTTGTGTGTTGGGTTGGTTATGGTTTGGGTTATGGATTAGGAATGGTAAGAATAAAATATAAATCTATAATGACTAAAATCTGAATTTTTATTATTATTATTATTATTATTATTATTATTATTATTATTATTATTATTATAAAAAGTGACGGATGTCACATTATAGCACTTGTGGGATAATAAACTACCAACAAAGCAGTGGTTGATGCTTTGAAAACTTGTAGCATATCGCAAACAACTTCAATAACATTCCGATGCGAATGATGGTATGGTGCCGCTTTTCCCCAACTCACCAAAATATCATGATATGCAATTAAACTTTCTTTTTGCAAAACGTGTTTTTCAAACATGCTACAAGTGGAACTCCATCTTGTTGGACAATCCCAATTTGGACCCAAACAAATGACATTCACACGTTTGCAAAATTTGATATATTTAGCTTGCCTTTGATTGTTGCTATATATATCGCATAACATTCTTCGAAAACCCTCTTTTTGTGGTTCAATTAACTTTTGACCGTCTTGAACGGCCAAATTGATTATGTGTGCGACACATCGGCTATGAAAAAAAAACCCCTCCACAAATAGGTTGGTATTTTAATTTTAAATGTGAGATAACTGCGGTATTATTCGATGCGTTATCAAACGATATTGATAAAATCTTGTTTTCTAACTTATATGTTTGAATAACTTTGAATCATTTTGAAAATATTTATACCGGTGTGAGGGTAATCAAACAATCGAAACGCAATAGCTCGTTTGATTATTTGCCAAGAAGACGGTTCAATCCAATGGGTCGTGACACAAATATATGAGTCGGGTGAACCGTGCGGTGCGGACCAAACATCGCTAGTTAAGTTAACATTGGTTTGTAAATTTTCAAAATAATTAATTAATTCGTTTTTTTGCTTGTTTCCATCTTTTTAAACAATCTCGTCTAAGGGTAGCACGACTTACATGTGTGTAACGAGGTTGAAGTGTTCTTTGAATAAGCTTCGTTAAACGTGGGTTGTCGAAATGGTTGAATGGCAAGCTTTGTTGTATCACATAATTTGCCATTCCTTCGCGAACCGCTTCCAAATTGTAAACAAACAACTCGCCTTCTTGTGTGATCGAAGCTCCACCTTGAGAGGTTTTTTTTTGTTCTTTCAAGACTTTGCAATACGGTTTTTCAACGTGGTCTTTCAAAGTCGAGTTAGCGTCGTGTTTAGGAAAGGTTTGACAATACTTGCATCTCGCCTTGTTCGGGCCGCTACTCATAACACACAAATCAAAGTGTTTCCATTGGGGTTTTGTTTCATTGGAACAACCTTAACAACCGTTAGTTGGGATGAAGAAGCACCAACATTAACCGAACCGGTTTGACTTTTAGATTGAGAAGAGGCCATTTTTATGAGATTAAAGAGTGTTTGTGAGAATAGAGAGTGTTTGCTAGCAAGATTAGAAAGTGTTCATGAGTGTTTTTGATGTTGTGTTGAATCCTAAACATGAAGGGGTATTTATACTTGAAGAAACAATGGGTATAACTTATCCGAAAAGTGGATAAGCTTGGTTTGATACCCGTTTTCGCTCAAGGTATAATCCTTCGCTCACACAAATGATGGAACCGAAACCCTAGGAGATGAGAAAGAGCGTAACATGTGTGGTGAGAGTGAGTACACAAGAATATAAATGGTTCGGTCTAGATCGACCTACGTCCACTGAAAAGAGAGACATGTTATTGCTCGGAAATACTACAAAGTGATTACAAGTATTTTCTCTCTATGCTACTGCTTACATGAAGTGAACGATCCTTTGCAAAGGAGAAAAAGTCTCCTTTTTATAGGGAAAAGCATGGACCCGCCGATTTGGCCCAAGAAGGGAGTAATCGATCTGGGCCTTGGTTCAGGCCCAGATGTCTTCGATCAGCCCAGAAAATGGCGGGAAACAAGTGGCAATTAATGCTGATGTTAGAGAAGGTATAACTTGGTCTGCAAAAAATCCACGTGGCGCCGTCTGATTGGGCGTAGACGGCGCTTCGCCCTGACACAGCATGGTTGACTATCTGTTAGCGTCAGACGTGACGTCTGGCAGCAGACATACATGCTTGTACAGTGCTCTGACCAGTACTGTTCACAGCAGTATGGTGGAAGCATGGGAGAAATCAAGTCGCTATTCCCTGTCAGTGGTTGTTGGACCACTCCTGACACGTGTTGATATCTGATTGGCGCAAGATATGCTCAGATATGAGCAAATCTTCTTAATTCTTGATCGTCCGTACCTCGTACCAAAAGCTGATGTTAGTAGAATATTCCGTGTGTATATACACGCACGAAGATTCCCTTTTATTGGTGACGTCATACAGCTGAAGTCATCCCGCGCATGAGCTAGTTACCACGCGCGAGATTGGTTCCGCGGCAGTGTGACGATTTGCATTTAGAGTCTTCTTTCCACGAATTAGATTACCGCGGAGTCTTTGTAGAAGACGTATTTTGTGGGATAGGGACGTTATCCGCGCTGGGATTAGGTACCCTATCCCTTCAATACTATGATTGTGGGTGAAAAACACTCCAAAAAAACAAAAAAAAAAACGGCCATATTTGACCTCAACGGCTATAACGCTGTTTTCTAACAGTCATTTTTTGACAAAACCGATTTTCAAACCTTTTTTTTTTTGTAAGCTTCGACCCCAACCGGTTTTTCATCCAAACCGGTTCCCCACCCTATCCGAAGCTCGAAACACCCAACCGACCCTTAGGTTCGGTTTCAGACTGGGTTGATCAAAAACCGGTTTTTTTTTTTCAAACCAGTTTTTTGGTTTTTATTTCGGGTCGGGTCCAAAAACTGGTTTTTTTTACCATGTCTATTGCAGATACAATTTAACATCTTACCGATTATTGTCTACAAATCATATAGTTTGTTCTGAACTCTGATTATTTTGCCTAAATTTAGTTTAACCTAAAAAAAATTACAAAAGAAGATATATATATTATTTATAACTGAAATGATTGTAATCTTTACTAAGCTTTAGAAGTTTTGCATGCATTATAATTATAGGGAATGGTCAATAGAAAACTCATTTTATTGAGAGAACTCGAGAACTAAATAATAACCATTGATCTCACAAGATCAATGGCTGTGATCAAAGGAGATTGCTAACTTAAAAAATATAGGGTGTTAAACAAGGGAGGGTAAAATTGAAAATTAAAAAAATATACAAATCATTTCCTCTCATTCCTGGAAAATCCCCCCTCTCTCTCTATTGCTCTTATCAATATCATTCATACAACATTCTAGGGTTTCAATAAACCTGATTTCCTTCTACAAATCCACCACGAAAATCAATAAACTCATCATGGATCAACATCAGGTACGAATTTGTAGTTGTAAATAGTTATAATCTATACAAATCGTCACCTATTTGGTGTATTACAAACATACCGCATCTTAATACACATGTTGCATCAATTGTTGAGTGTTTTGTATAAATAACAAAATTTCGAGTAACATTACATGTTTTATTCTTTAGATGTATGTGAGATGTGGTTAATGTTGATGCTAAATGAGATTATATTTCTGTGTGATAGATTTAACTGTATTCCACGTGTGTATTATGACTGCTCTAGCTAATGTTATTCGTGAATTGGCTTGTATGCAATGTATTACACACGTGTGATAATCGTGAATGTATTACACATGTTTGTTAATATGGTTGGTGATAGTTAGTAATTAAACGATGTTAGGCTTTGTTTGTTATGTGTTGCGCATGTGTGATAGATGTAACTGTAGTTCACATGTGTAATATGATTGTTTCAGCTAATGTTAACTGTGAATAGGCTTTGTGTGCAATGTATTGCACATGGGTGATAATTATGCCATGTATTACACATGTGTGATAATATTATTAGTGATAGTTAGTGTTAAGTTAAACTGATGCACTTGTCATATGTTGCACATCTGAGATGTATGGAATTATATTTCATATGTGTGGTAGTCTTGTTTTAGTTGATGTTTAATGTGAATAGCCTTTGTATGCAGTGTACTACACTTGTGTTATAAATGTATAATGTATTACACATGTGTGATAATTTAATTTGTGATAGGTTAATGTTAAAATGATATGATGTTTTGTTTGTCATGTGCTACCATATGTTATTGATGCAACTGTATTTCAAATGTGTAATGCGACTTTTATATCAAATGTTAAATGTACTACAGGGAATGAGTAGTGGGTTTGGCTGAGACTCAATTGTATGGAGGATCTGATGAGGTGATACCAGGTCTATTGAGATCGATTAACAGCCATGACTAACAAGCTAGGATAAGGAAATCTCATATTAGGCGGCATGAAGAACAAGCTAGGATTATGGAATTGAAGAACAAAAGATTGAATTTGTTTAGTTGGGTCATTTTCATCATGTATTTGTTTCGCAATGAATTCCCTATTTACTAAGTTTGGATGTATAATAAATGGATATGTGTTTTGAATTTATGCATGTACCAAGTTTAACAGATGAATGAATGGGATGTTAATATCAGTTTGGTTATTTAAACTTGAGTGGCATTTTTGGCTGCTAATGACCCATTTTCACTGCATAATGACACATTTTGGCACCTTCTTGGCTGCAATTTTTATGCATTGCGACATATTTTTGCTACAGTTTTTTTGGCGCAACTTTTGACCCATTTCGGCATATTTTTTCTGAAGTTTTTTGCTGCAATATATGACCCATTTCGGCTATAGTTTATGACACAGTTTTGCTGTAGTTTTTTAACACATGCCGACACATTCTTGGTTGCAGATTTTAATACATTTTGACACTTTTTTGTTGTAGTAGTTTTTAGCACATACCAAAACAAACAACATTACATAAGTGATAAATGCCATAACATAAAATCGTCTAGTTGATTACATACCAAAAAGCCAAGTTCTTAACCTAATATCATAAAATCATGTTCATAACAAACATAACCCAAAAGATATGTTCATAACATACATCATCCAAAAGACATGTTCATAACATATTCTTTTTTATTAACTCCATTCTATTGTGATTGACCCTTGCAAGTTCTTCTATTGTGGCCTCTATGACCGCACTTGTCACATGTTACAACATCATCCACATCCAATACTTAAGTACCCAATAGGTGGTTCCACCAGGAGTTATATAGACACAACCGAATACACGACCTTCATTAAAAAAACATTTGTATTATTATTATAAGTGAACATGTGCACAAATTATAAAACATGTAGTGTAAAAATTATAGTAAATGCAAAATGAATGTAGTGCACATGTGTAATACTTAAATTTTGAACACATACCTCGATGTTGTGTAAAAAAATGCAGTAGAAACAACTGAATGTACTGCACATGTGCAATACGTAAATTTAAAAACATGTACATATTTTGTAAAAAAAAAATACAGCAAACACAATTGGAATACAGTGCACATGTGCAATACGTACATTTAAAAAAAAAACACATACGTCTAGGTTTCGTAAAACAGTCAGTAAACGCAAACTGAATTTAGTGCACATGTGCAGTACGAAAATTGTGTGACAATAGTATCTGTGATAGTTAGTGTTAAGTTGGGGAGAGAACTTGAGAACTATATAGACGTGACTTGATACGCAACCGGCATTTAAAAACAATGTATGTATCATTATAATCATTACACATGTGAAGTGCACATGCGCAATACATATTTTGTTAACAAATATATATGTTTTAAAGAATAAAGTATTAACAATATGGTTGTATTACACATGTGAAGTGCGTAAAAAAACCACAAACCTATAGGTTGTATAGAACAACCAGTAAACACGTAGCAAATGTAGTGCACATGTGTAGTACGTAAAAATTGAATCAGGTACCTCTATGTTCAATGCCAGACAGATGTATATCATCTGAATCAGATTTTGTACACGAAGAAGAATCAAGGTTTCATGTAGATTTTGCAATATCATCTATCAAAACAGGTTGTTTTCCTCGATTATCTTCAATATGTGATGAATAATCAGCATTTATTGCATATTTGTTTGAATTAGATGAAGAATTTTGACCTAATTAACGACAGCAGCAACAAAATCATACGTGAGATTAAAAAAAAGAACCTTTTGTCATCATTGTTATCAATTAAATCGATTGAATAAGTGCTTCAGTTTTAAGAATTTTTTAGTATGTACCTTCAATTCGTATATGTATGAACACGTATTCGTTTTTGAATCGATGTGAAACATGTTATAATCTGGTAAGAGCTTGTTGATAGATGTGATTGGAGTAAGAGATCTAGGGTTAAAGTTGGGGAAGATGAAGTTAATACAATTTGACAAAAATACCCCTATACTTAATGAGTTCTCGAGTTATCTCTCTAACTATGAGTTCTCTATTAAACATTTCCCTATAATTATATGTATATATTTATTAAAGTTAGAGTTAATAGCCATTTTCATCCCTGAGGTTTGGGCCAGTTTGCCACTCCAGTACAAAAGTTTTTTTTTTTTGCAATTCCTTCCCTGAGGTTTGGATTTTTTTTGCTAAATTCGTCCTTTTCACTAACTCAGTTAAAAAAACTCGTTAAGATCAAGGGTATTTTTGTCTTTTTACTTACAATTTAAAATTTTAATTAAAATCTTACCCCACCCCACCCCACCCCATCTCTCTCTCTCTCTCTCTCCCTCCCCCTCCCCCTCCTCCCTCTCCCTCCCCCTCTCCTCCCTCCCTCTCCTCCCTCCCCCTCCCCCTCCTCCCTCTCCCTCCCCCTCTCCTCCCTCCCTCTCCCTCTCCCCTCCCCCTCTCCCTCCCCCCTCTCTCTCTCTCTCTCCCTCCCTCTCCTCCACCCCTCCCTCCCCCTCCCCCCTCCCCCCCCTCTCCCTCCCCCCTCTCTCTCTCTCTCTCTCTCTCTCTCTCCCTCCCCCTCCCCCACCCCTCCCTCCCCCTCTCCCCCTCCCCCTCCCCCCTCCCCCTCCCCCTCCCCCTCTCTCTCTCTCTCTCTCTCCCTCTCCCTCTCTCTCTCTCCCTCCCTCTCTCTCTCCCTCTCCCTCCCTCCCCTCCCCCCCTCTCCCCCTCCCCCTCCCCCTCTCTCTCTCTCTCTCTCTCTCTCTCTTATATTGGCAAAGTTCATCTGGTACAACTTCACTGTTTTCTTCAAAAAAAATCCATCTTCAGTTCTCCCATCCAGAAAAGGTAAAAAGATTAATCACCAAATTAAATCTTCATCTTTTGCCCTAATATTACATGTATGTTCATCAAATTCCACCTTCTATCAGCAATTTGTAGCAAACTTCCCTGTTTGTCTGCCTACCAAACACCCTTTCAGACGAGAGAGAGAGAGAGAGAGAGAGAGAGAGACTGGCGGAGAGAGAGACAGACGAGGGGAAGAGAGAGAGAGAGGAACCAGAGAAGGGGTTCCGACCACCGTCCTCGGCGGGGTTCCGACCACCGTCCTCTGTTATCTAAACACACACACATTCACAGATCTGCTAAGGAGAGAGAACCAAGAGATCTAAAGAGAGAGAGATAGAGAGAGAGACAGAAAAATGAAGAGGAGGAAGGAAAGACGACGACGGCTGTGGTGGTGACAGGCGGCGGAGGACCAGGTTCCAAGGGGTTATCGGGATTTATTAATATAGATAGGGAGAAGGTTGTGGTGTTTACCGGTGATGGCTTACCGGAGAAAGGAAGCCGGCGGCGGCCGGAGGTGGCTGTCCGGTTGAGCTCTCATCTCACACACACATACTGTGTTTTACTCGTGGGTTTTGTGCAGGAGTACAAGGGAAGAAGAGGGTTATAAAGGAGATAAAATATAAAGGGGGTGTTTTGTAACAGGTATAAGTCTGCATAAATGGTGTTTGGTGCTGATTTTAATAGCAGGATAAAATATAAAGGGGGTATTTTTAAACTTTCATCATTAGGCAAATTCAGTCCCTCAAGGTTAACTGAATTTTAAATGCCAAATTCGTCCCTGACTGGTAAAAAGACAACCCTACCCCTGACACTAACGAGATTTTTTAACTGGGTTAGTGAAAAGGACGAATTTGGCAAAAAAATCCAAACCACAGGTAAGAGATTGCAAAAAAAAAAACTTTTGTACTGGAGTGGCAAACTGGCCCAAACCTCAGGGACGAAAATGGCTATTAACTCTTAAAGTTATTATCTTTAAATGTATCCAAACTTGGAACTTTTTACCGCTTTGTGTAATGAAAGTTCTAAATTCCAATAATTTTTTTGCGTGACACTTGTAACATATACTTAAATGTACAAAACTTAATTACGTGTTATATTAGTTATTACAGTAGTAGTTTTTTTAAAGATAATTTAATTTAAAACATTATAAACGCGCAACAAAACAAATAATCGTCTGTTGCGTTTTTTTAAAAGACAAGCCTATTGAAATCCTGCCCCACGTGCCGTGTCAGTCCAAAATCCATGGGTCAAAAATTAAAATTAAGAGTTTTAAATGTAATGTTTGCCGTTCAAAAAAAAAAGAGTTTTAAAATGTGTTTTTAAATATAACATCAAAATAAAATTTTAATTTAGTGTTACTACTAAAAATATCTAAAAACTTAATTTCTACATCTTTATAATTATAAAAATGAAAAAAAAAAGTTATATAAAAATGCGAAAGTTAAAAAACAAAAATAATAAAACTTCAAATAAAAAGTATAAAATAAAGAAGTAGCTAGAGATTAAAATAAAAGGTAAAATATTTTTAAAAAAATGGTGAATGACTCCAACACTTCAAGTTCAACGATCTCGAACATTTTAGAAGTGAATGTTTGAAATGTGAAAAGAAAGAAGAAGCTAATCGGGCCCGATACAAGGATAATGAACTTGAATTAGGAGTACTATAATTACAGTCCAAATCCAACAAAAATGAATTAAGGGGCGAATGTTAGTATAAATGTCAGATCAATTAGTTTTAGTTAGTAAAATTAGGTTGGTTTGCCGATGATCTTCAGCCCGGCTGGTTTGAGGTAGAGTGAGTTTTCTCTTATGGGTTCCCATTCTGGGGGTAGGTCACAGGTTCGATTCATGCACACCACAAAAAATTGCCCGTGACGGTTTGAGCTTAGGCAAAGAGTGAAGGAGGACACCGGTGTGTGGGTAGGGATTCGAACTTGGGACCGCTAGGTTAGGGTTGTACAAAGATTTCCACTAAACTAAGCCTTTAAAAAAAATTAGGTTGGTAAGTGTAATTATTAGAAGTATTAGGTTTAGCATGTAGTTATGAAATTTATATGAACGGTTGCGTTCGGCCGTTTCACTGTGAACGTCACATTGTGCGAAGGTGTATATATAGGTTGGTTTTTGACAATATGATGAACTCTATGGCAACATAAATAATGTAATAAAGTTACCATTTAAGTTTAAACAACAATATGACTAGCAAGTTTTAAAGATGAATTTAATGTGTAAAATCTTCGACGTTGCTCAAACATTAAAAAAAAGCAAAGAAAACAACCAAACACGACATTAATAAAGCAAGTAAAGAGAATCTTAAATAAGAGCTGGCATTTGGGAGACCCTGAGCATAAGATGGAGGCATCACACAATTACCACCATTAAAATGTAGGGAGTTTCTACAAAACAATTGTAAAAAAAAAAAATGTCATTTGCTTGCAAATTACGAATCTAGCATAACTTATATGTTTTTAGATAACTACACAAATTATTTTACAAAAAATATGAACTTACTTTACACAACTTCTTGGGTCATGAGTAATGTTATTTCGGCATCCACATGTACATGTACCGCAGGGTATAATTGTCTCGTTGAAGAAAGGAACGAGAGATGAACAACAAGCAGGAGGTTCGCTAACAAGAAGTCGTGAATATGTACATGTAACATTCCATGTCACTGAAAAAAAAATGTTGAGTATCACGAATAGATTTATTATTAATGGAAAAATATCCGTTGGTATTTACCATTTATTGTTTAGTGGTATATGAACTTAATTTAAGTACAAATACTTACTGATAGCTTGTGTTACTCTTCTTCCGACTGGAGTAATAAACTTTGTTTGTTTACCAACAACAGCGGGCCCGCAAGAGTAGCCAGGACCGGGTGCAAGTAAGGTGAAGTTTCTAGGGACCTTGACTGTCTTGTTGGTGGTTCCGGATTCACCAACAGTAATTTGGAATGAGCTGATATAATTGTCGGGATCAAGGCCGCGTACGCTGATAACACCTCCTCTACAACAATTTGCAACCTGTTGGTTGTATGGGGCACTTGGTAATAGATCAATAATAGTTGGAGTTTTCTTGCAGGAATGTGGTACTCCTTGTTCTCTTTTATAGGTTGAACAGTTTCCTTGCTCAGTGGCTTGAGCACCAAACATGTACCATATAACTTCTTTGTTGGCCCAGGACCAACCTAAGGTCCACCCAGGGGTTGAGACGTAACGGTATTTTTGAAAGTTGTATATCGTAACTACGGCCTGCACAAATTCATACATTGTTTATTAGTGATTTATATTAACTTTAAGCGTTGTTGGGATTGCTCATAAATTATTAGAACTAAAGATTTAAAGGTAAAGTTGCTAATTAAAATTGTATATACTATGTGAATAAGCAATTTCTAGTCATAAGTAGTATGCTTCGATTAAAAGACTCGAAAAGGTAATGTATATATGTAATATATCCACATATCATCCTTGTATTTTTAAAAAAAAAAACACAAAAAAAGAGACTTTTTTAAACCAAAAATCTAATCGTAAACCGGTCAGTCCAACCTACCGAAACCAACCTTTCCGGTTCGGTTTTGTTTTTAAACCACAGTTAGTGGTTCCGCCTCTTTTTTTCAAAACAGGTCAAACTAGACCGTGAATGCCTAGATGTGCGAGTAATTATAGGTAGACTCGCCTTTGTATTAATTAAAAAATTAGTAAAGTACTAAAGCTTCTACTATTTTTATTAATAGTATTTTATTTTGTAATTTTTTTACGGAAAATTTTACTAATACTACTACCCGAATTATTCTAAAATGCTCTCTTTGCCCATCTTTAACCCCTTCCTCTTCTAAGAAGCGTGTGCCTCTACTAAATGCGCTAACTTCATATTGACCTTTTGTAATTAATTAGTTAAATAGTTTAGTATTAAATCAAATATAATAAAATAAAATAAAACAAATAAGGGGTATTTGTCATTCTAGGCTATCCGATTTATGTTCTCCCGCCTCTCTCACCAACTTATTTACCCATTTTTTTTAATTATGATTATGCATTATGGGTTGGGTTATTCTACAAACGCTACAAAAAATGAGAAGAGTGAGAAGCCACTAGAAAATGACATGTGTCCAAAGAATTAATATGTGGGAGGGGTAATTTTGTCAAAACCATATGCACATGCAAGTCACATGCCATTTCCACCTTCATTTTTAAATGCCCGTAACTTTTTTATACGTCATCCGTTTTTAAAAAAAATTATACCATAAAATTGAGCGTCTTTTTATCTTTAATATGAGTACCATATTGCTATACTTTTGAAAAAAAAATTTCAAAACCCACTTGCGTAAGACACAATGGAATGTAAAACACAATGAACACCAATTAAATATAGGGTATAAAACACAATCAAGAGTCTAGTAAAACACAATGGACGATATACTAAAGATACAATGAATAGAAGACTAAAACACAATGAATACTTTTGAAAATAAAAGTTGAAAACCAGTTGCATAAGACACAATGGATGACATACGAAAGACACAATGAACAAAAGACTAAAATAAAATGAATACTTTTGAAAAAAAAGTTAAAAACCCAATTGTGTAAAACCCAATGGACGACATAATAAAGACACAATGAACATAAGATTAAAACACAATGAATACTTTTGTAAAAAAAGTTGAAAACCCAGTTGCGTAAGACACAATGGAGATAATGTAAAACACAATGAGTACCAATTAAATATGCAATGAACAGTAGGGTATAAAACACAATGAACAGTCTAATAAAACACAATGGACGACATTCTAAAGACACAATGAACAGAAGACTAAAACACAATGAATAATAGACTTAAACACAATGAACAACATAATAAAACACAATGTACACCTAAATACAAAACTCATTTGCGTAAAACACAATTAAAATCATACTAAAAACACAATGGACAAAGTTAAATCATGTGTAGACTAAATAAACATAAATAACATATTTATAAAGCACACATGCATACTATAACACAATGAACGTGCAGAAGACACAACGGAGAAAAAAAACCCATTTAGCACGAATTTTTTTTTTCAATTTTAATGTAGCAATGTGGTACTCATATTAAAGATAAAAAAACGCTCGTTAATATGGTGAATTTTTTTTGAAAAAAAAAATTCGTATGAAAAAGTTATAGACGTTTAAAAATGATGGGGGAATTGACATGTGCATTGCATGTGGAGAGAGAAAGTCAACAAAAGTTGTTTTCCTTTTATGCCCTTTCTCTAATTTATTATTTATTTTTTTCAAACAAACTAATCTCAACCCTTCAAATATATGATCAATGGATCACAATCCTTCTCACCCTTCCTAGAAAAAGTATCTTGTGTATGTGATCCTAACCCTATGCATTATATCATTAATCAAATAAATTTAGTATGAAATTGTTTATGAATTTTATTAATAAACCTTTTTTTACTTAAAAGCTTACATTTAAGTCTTCCAATATCAACAGTTTTAAACTTTTTTATTACGTGCAATACACAGATTTATTTAGGACCTATCTTTTATTTTTTACTTAATAAAGCTTATATTTTACTCTCCAAATATCATCAAATTTAAAATTTTTATTACGTGCAATACACAGGTTTATTGAAGGCATCACTTTTTATTACTAAGCATATAATATTGTATTTATTCAACTCGTATTATTGTGTAATACATGAAATTCTAACCTAGTGTTTAAGATAAAAGAAACACAACTGTAGAAAATCTTCAAGCTAAACTAATACTTATTTCAGTATATTTTAAATATAAATTATTATATTATATGATACTAATAAAGCAAGTAATTTATACTAAAATAATAATTTAATTATTAAATATTAAGGTCAACTATATGACCCAGCATCGATGATTGCAACTTTGCAAGTACAGACACACCATTGAGTTTTTTGTTTACAATTCTAGAGGAATGTATGGACATCTTACCACATAACCATCAGGAGTCCAACTAATAACATCCCACTTGATTGTGATGTTTCCATTTGGGTCTTGTGCAGCTTCTGCAAATTAACAAACAAGTAACTTTAATAAAAAAAGGAGTCATCAATCAATTTACTGATTAGTTACTAATGAAGTTTTAAGAATTATAAAATGATGTGTTTTTTATTTTATATGTTTTACTACTTCTGTTTTTTAAATTAACTTTAAATTAAAAAAAAAAATAGAATACGAGGAAATGAAATAAGAAAAATGGGAAAAAAAACTCCTGCGCTCACCGATAATTGTGAGACATGGCGCAACCAGTTACTTATTTCTTAGGTGTGGACTTGATTTGATCAAAAAGTTAGTTGATCAACAAAGATCAAATCATTCTAATTTGAAAAACCTAAACAAATCTATGGAATTAAGAAAATTAACCCCATAAATCACATTGATTAAAAATGGAAAGTAGAAACTTCAAGAACTCTAATGTGTTTAAACAAGATTCAAACCTGTGCAAGTGAAGCTGAATGAAGAGAACAAGATGGCCAGAAAAATTGTGGAAGTTGAAATTCTGGTGAGAGATCTGAAGCAGTAATCCATTGCTTCTTCTTAGGATTTAGTAAATCAAACAAGAAGGTTTTATATTAAAGTCAAACATGGTAATCGTAAATGGAGTTCATGACCTGTATTACATGCTAATAAAATATGTTTATAGACCGGTGAAATAGAATTATATCACATGCTCAACTTGTTCTTAAACTTCATGTTAATTATTACTCTTATTAGATACGCGAGTACTAATTCGAGAGCCGCATGATTTTAATTAAATGTTTTTACCTTACAGGATCTTAATTGAGTGAGGGCCTTTATCGCCCTGTTCAAGTTTCAATGGTTTTTACTTTTTAGGTTCTGGATGTTCTTTTTTTTTCTTTTTTTTTTTTTTTACGGCCAACGAATTAATTCCGAGCACTTCCGGGCACCCTTTTGGCGAATCAGGTACTCGAGAGTACCCGGGCCACCAATTGCCACCAATTCCCGGGAAAACCCGACCAGGTTCTGGATGTTCTGTTTCAAGTTTTTAGGACTAACTAGTATTTTGCTCACGGCGTGTTGCAACGTCGCGCAATGGGTTGAACTGTGCAGTAACACACGAAGTGTAAAACACAATGCATAAGACATAATACCCTACACATAATTCGTAAAATGCAATGCGTAAAAGATAATTACTAAAAAGTGTAAAACACAATATTTTTAGCTTGATTCAGAACAAAATCTATGTCAAAACGTGGACCAACTGGAAGAGTATATAAAATAAGTACAAAACCGTATTATACTGACACATAAAAATTCACACGTAAAAATATTTACCAAAAGAAAAAAAAAAATCTAAGTCGCAACCTAGACCAACTTGTGTTTATATTGACACATATAAAAATTCGCACGTAAAAACATATATTTTTTTCATGTAAAGGTACAAAAGAGAGTAAACTCAAAATCCTCCAAAAGAAATTTTTTTGTTTAAGTAGAAACATAGACAAACACGAATTTATACTAACACATATATAAAAATTCACACATAAAGAAATAGTTTTTTTTTTTTTTTTTTTCAAGTAAAGGGGAAAATAATAAATGGCAAACTTGGAGGGTTGGATTTGTTGCTGGGAAACCGCGCCGACATTTCCAAACAAGATAGATTAAAAACTTCATTAGCTTAGAATTTGGCAGCTCTAGTTACTTATTTAAAGCCATCACAATAATCATGTTACAAATAATCATCATAGCCTAAGACATTGGCTTAAAATTTCAAGACTCTTGTTGCTAATTTAAAACCCCGCAACCAGGGGTGAATACATTAAATTTTTGTAGGGTGGGCACATTTTGGCTTGACCGGTGACTGATCATTGGACTCAAATGTCATAACTCGAAAACACAAAGGCCGGAATCATGGAGGATTGAATCTCTACTAGCTTATATCTATTAAAAAAGTACCAACTAACGAACATCAAATAAGAATGACTCTAATATTGCATTACATATGACATATTTTCAAACTTTTTGTCTTTTTATTTTTACCCTAATAATATATGTTTTTAGACATACAAAATACTAAATCAAATAATAAAGTAACTTAAACTAATTTAAAAAACTAAATGTTATTTATATCTAATAATTAAATATTTAAACAAAAGAGTAGGGTCAACAAAATAGTTGTGCATAGTACGTTTAAGTAGGATAACTTTCTGAGAGTTCACCACCAACTTTACCTTATAGTTTTTTTATTTATCATTTTTATTTTTTTCTTAACCCATCTTCTCCAACAACATTAACAAGCTCCTTCACCCATCTTCTTCAACAACATTAACAAGCTACTTCTGTCATCGTCTTTTTCGCCGGAAAAAAGTTCCAATGATTTACATCACTCTTATTTGATGTATTTCTTTGCTTCAACAGTCAAGTATTCCATAGGTGAGAGTTTGGGAAGGGTCAAACCGAAATCTCAGTGCTTCTAAGTCTTCTCTTGGTTACCATAATAATAATATTTGGGCTGGACCTAGGGTGGGCACTTGCCCACCGTTCTAATACTCTGACTCCGCCCCTGCCCGCAACAGTCGTGTTACAAACATTCATCATAGCCACATACCCTAAGGTTGCACTCAACCGCAAAACTATACACACCAAATTACAACTATATAATAATTTTACCTGTTTCAATAATTCAAAATGTCCATTAGCTATGATATGATTCAAATGATTCATTTATTTATTTGTTATATTATATATACTATTAAAACAATGACACTTCTACAGTGTCTATTGCTAAAATAAGCCACCATTGCTTACACCTTTAATATGCACTACACCAGCCCACCAATGAAGAAAAAAAATCAGCATCTCATGTCTACTTTTTTGACCGACGTTTTTATACACAAAGTTGACTACACACATCATTGTCAACCATTGGGTCAATATTGGTGGGAGTCATAGAATATCACGTGATTGTCAACTATTGGGTCACTTGGTTGGACGGATACAATATTTGCCCATGTAATTGAAGAAAATTGCTAACGTAATTGAAGATTATTGGCCCACGTAATTAAAGAAAATTGCTACATAGCGGTACGACACTATTACCAATTGGTGAAAATAACTAGCCAAGACATTTCGGTTGCGTCCCCGCAGCGAAGCACGGGTAACTAAAACACTAGTTATGCATTAAATCAATTAGCCTTTCTTTACTATCATGTAAAATCAAAACATATGATGTTTCAAGTTCTAAAATCAAAACATATTTATTGCTTCAAGAAATCATTAAGAGTGTTTAAAAATACACTAAGATGTAGTTTTTATTATTTTATAATTTTTGACTAATTAGGAAAATATATACCCCAAGTCAACAATTTAGAGTTAACCAGGTGGAAGAAGTCAACGTACACGAGCATGCACCTCAAGTCCATGGGCGTGCGCCCAACAGACAAGTCACCAAAGGTTCTAGATCCTACTAAGACTAACAGTTAGTTATGTCACGTTGCCTGCATGGTGTACAACCCAACTACCGAGGACAAGCTCTGCAAGAAAGAGCACACGGTACCAACAGACAGTACCTGGAGGTAGTGCACGGGTGTGCAGGACCTAATTCTCAGCCTATATAAATAGGGGTGCTCACCTCTCATTTTGGGCATCCCTTCTTGCGTCTTCTGCATGAATCCTCTGCCTATTTTGGTTCATAAAAGTGACAATTGGAGCTTGGGATCACCCCATAAACACTTTAATCGTATTAGCCTTGAGAGAAACCATCCACAATCACTCAAAACCCCTTGAATTCTCCATACAACCCTTACCGTGATTTCTACCAAAATCAACCTTATGCTAGGCTAGATTTCTTTGTTGTTGCAAGGATGAAGATGAAACTTGCTATGAAATAACACTTTATTTTTATTTCAAGTGGTGTTTTATGTTCTTGATAATTCTTTCTACCCTTTCTTTGTTTGATGAAATAATTAATATAACAACTTAGTCTTTAATCTTGTGTGTGTACATTGGTAGAGGAAATGAAGTCGATGGGTGTACTCATGATGTGTGAAAACCCATGCACCTATAAGGGCCCATATTTGATGGTCAAGCTCCCTCTATCAAAATTTCACTCAAAATCAGTAGTGTCAATGTATTTGATCTTGGTGTTAAGCTAAGACTTGGTTCGTGACAATCCAAGTCTTGGTGAACCCAGGTTAGGATATAAACAGTCTATGTTTATTCCTATTATTATATTATCACACAATTAATAAATATTAATCACTATTTGCTAAGTTACTTAATTAAAGTAAATGATGAGTGGACTCGAAAGGAGACGATGCCTCATGTCAAGTGGTAATTTGCTAATTGCTACGGCTTCAGTAAGTCATTCACAAATGAAATGGGTAGTTGAATGTAAATATCACAACTTTGGGTGATGCTTTCTCATGGTGAGACGTCGCATCTTTAGGTAATATGTCCCTCACGGTTGAAAAGCGAGGTTACCGGGAAGGGAGACATTCATAACCTTAAAATCATAAATCATCTAAAAATTATGGTGGGAGGCTGGATTTTTAAACACACCACTTAAATATTAATTTACTATTATTTCATCCAAAGTGAATTCTAATCCAAAGCAACACTATTGTTTTGATATTGTTAATTCTCTAAGTATAATTAACTCTCTTACTTTTCTAGCATTTTAGATCACTTGTTAAAAGGCAATTTAATAACTATTTAGTAACCTCAAACATGAACAACACCACTAATCTAGATACTGATAACACAAAAAGGTTTCGTGACGAGAAGCTGCGGGAAGAGATAAGACAAACAAAACTTCAAGTCCTGCAAAAGCAAGCCGAGGCATTGTAGAAACAAAAGGAGATATGGGAAAGAGACTCTCAAATGAAGGAGAAACGCGGAAAGAAGGCGGATTGTTGTTTTTCCTTGAACGACATGATCACTTGACCAGTATGCAATTGGAGTTGCCGATCGAACAGAGAAGGGAGGTAGCGATGCGTTAGGGTTGGAAATGCGACTTTTTTTAGAGTAGTGTTTTAGCAGTAAATCCTGTGTTGCAAAGCGACCATTGCCCAGGATCGAATCCCATAGCACCATACGGGTTTTTCCTTTCAAACCCAAGCAGTTATTTTTTCGGTGGAGCGTGATATTTGAACCTGAGACCAAACCCGGACAGGAACCCTCCAAGGAGGTAAACCTTTCCACCTCAAACCAGCTGGGCTGGAGATCATTGGCAAATGCGACTTTTAACTTTATTGTAGCATTTTTTAATTTAATGTATTTAAAAAATTATGTTGACTTAGTTTTTTAATTAATGTTATCTTTGAGTTTGAGCTTTTATTTTATTCTAACGTGTCTGGTGTGAGCCCATGCACGTACGCGGGTCCATATCTCTTTACACACAATATAATTGGTACATGATTAGGGTATCCCTTAGCTTTGGTGGGTACATAATTGCTAATCTAATCGACATAACCTTAAACTTAATAGACACTCTATTACATGATTTTGACTTTTCAAAGTCATGACTTTTACAATTGACTTTCTAAATTGACTAAAATGATTAAGATTCTTGATTATTTATTAAGCAAGATCGATTAGGATGGAATAAAGATCTGGTTCCATGCACATGATGATTGTGCGGATAACCAAAAATGAGGAATGAAGAACAACAGTTTCACACACTAAAACACGGTGTTCATTCAAAGTAAAATGTTTACATAGAAGGGTATTTTTAACCATCATAACTACCTCTAATGACACCGTTTAATACTATTGGTTGGACCTATTAATTTGACTTAGATAAAAACTTAATAATAACAATAATAAACTTTAGGTTATCTTGATTAATCTTTCCAACAATAACTAATTACTAAAACTAATCTGTAAAAGAAAATCTACAAGCTAAAATATAACTTATTTCAGTATATTTTTAATATAACTTATTATATTATATTAGATGCTGATTTTCGGTATTGTGTATGCAATATTATTTAAGAGAATGGTTTTAGTTAAGAGGGAAGAGAGTTTGGAGGGAATAACTGTAACACCCCAACCGATGGCGGAAACATCGGGATGTCACGTATTGATGATTGTTCAGTAGCTCATGGTGAATAATAAATTTCATTATATGATTTAAATAAATTACATACAATTGTTCTACAAGAATTCGTACATCAAATAATCAAACAAAGCTTCAAATATCTCCTCATGCTAGCTCTAGACTTCAAGCATCAGTATTTCCTGTTGAGTTTGGAAAAATGGGGGGGTCAACTAGAAGTTGGTGAGAATACATAAGCCATGTCAAGCAAATAGTTTTAGTATAAAAGTTTAGCAATTCATATGTCTATCGTAAGTTTAAGTCTACATGAATAAACATGATATGTTGAATCAACATAATCAAACCTTTGACTAGTTTAGGTCCATCCCGTCATCCACGGTTCACCTTAATAATATGTTGGAACGATAACAATCACCCACGCTACCTATGTAGGAGGTACACGTATCCGGGTGGGATTGTCAATCCAATAGATCTATTATTGAGTATCGCCGGCTTGGCCATAGCTAATGATTATGTAATGTTGAAATTCGTTGAAACTGTTGTTGTCTAATTCATGAGGCATTAAAGTTTACAACTAGACATGTATGTAGAATTGCTTAAGTATAATGTTGCAAGTATGAAGAATTGCATAAACATGGTTACGTAAACTCACCTTAGCAAAGTATTAAGTCTCAAGAAATAGAATATGTGTAGCCCCAAAGTTGCTAATTACAAGAGCTTATAATCAAAGCTTCAATTGTAGAAGTAATAGACTATATAAGAAAGGTATGAGAGAAAGTTTAATCGGATTGAAATAATCGATTTAGACGTGCAAAGTATAATGGGTCATAGGTGGTTTTTATACTAGTTTTGGATTCAATTAGCCATTAAAATTGGTCAACACCATAAAGTAAGGTTTTATGATGAATTGACTATTTGACTAAGACTTTGACTGTTTGACTAAGACTTTGACTAGGACTTTGACTATTTGACTCAAGGCTATATTTAAAAAAAAAAAAATCTTGTATGTGAAAAAAAAAGAATTTAGAATCATATTATTATTATTATTATTTATATACATTTATGTATGTATATAAGTTGTGAGTTAGGATAAATAAAGACTTAGGCACATTTGTATAATATTAATGATAAAGGTGTAATAAAAATATATATACATATATATATATATATATATATATATATATATATAAGGGCTTTTTATGTATTAAAATTTTGGGGAAAATTTTGGGATGTTACAATAACAATTGAGATGGAAGTTTAATAGTTGGTTAATAAACACAAACTTTTGACAAATGATAATGTGCACATGTACAACTTATTTATACTTGTGAATCGGTGTGTTATGTATCGACACAACTGTCCACTTACACCATAACTAACTTTAACTAACCTATATGAACCGGTGTGTAACAACATAACCATCCATATCTAATCCTAAACTTAGGACATCTAATTATTAACATATGTACATAAGTTCTTAAATCAAGATTATTATCTAACAATTTCCCCCTAATCTTGATTTAGTAGATCTTCTTCTTGATCTTCATTCTTCACTTGAGGATGAACGAGACCTCTTCTTTGGTGGAAGATCTTGATCATTCCACCCAGCCTTCTTCCTCTTCTGATCAGTGTTGCCTTCTTCTTTCACTTCAACCACTAGCTCTCGGCCTTTGTATCGAACAAACACTTGCCTTAGAGTCCTTGGAATGTCTTCCTTCTTCACTAAACTTGGCAGCCCTCTTCCGTATACCATTGACATGGCAACCACTGCCCAATTGTCATCATCCGTCACTATATTATAACCACCGAACACTTACACTGTTGTGTAAAGATCCAATAAACTTATTGGATAACCGGTTTCGTCTCTTGGCGGAATTGGTGCCTTGATTATTATCTTTAAGAAATCCTTCATAAACCAATCTATGGTCCTTTCGAATTCAAGTTTGAATTTTCTTTTGTATCTCTCAACCATGGTAGTAATATGGATCAAATCCATAAAAACGACACAAGCTTGACAGCTTGTAACTTTGTGCCTTCGGTTGGATACATTATTGGACCTTTCTCCATATATCCCTCGGCTTCATCTTTATTGATGGAGAATTCTTCAAAGTGCTTGAATACGGATGCCCGTTCTCTATCTTCCTTGGAAATTCCCTCCACTTGATCGGTTTCAAACCTGACTTGTTTTCCCTTTCTCTTATGCGCCTCAGATGCACTTTTTGCATTCCTGCAATCTTAATTCTTTTTCTCGAGACACTTAAAGGTGAAATGATCTTCACTATCACAAATTCGACATGTTATTATCTTACTTACTTTATGAATAATCGACCTTCTTATGTGACACACATCACCATCGAATTCAACTTCTAGGCCCTCTTGTGTTAGTTTGCCTATGCTCAACTGTCACACCCCAACCGATGGCGGAATACATCGGGGCGAGACTTGGGATAGATTGTTCAAAGACTTCATGACGCTAGTTATGACAATATAGATTAAAGATAAAATTTCGTTCATAGCATTTCATTGTCTAAAAGTAAACAGAATACAAATTGTCTCATAGAAGGGAAAATACAACATCAAAACATAGAAAAATTAAACTAGTTGCGAGTTTCTAGTCCAATCCTAAGTAGTTTTCTTGTTAATCCTGCATTAAACATTTCCTGCAACATGTATAAAATATCCGTCAACACATAAAGCATTGGTGAGCATACTAGTTTTGAGTCAAAGTACATAGTATATAAAAAGTCTACTCGAATCATCATGTTATAGGCATATGCATGTAGAACCATACAAACGGCAACAACACTAGATAACACAAAAGACTAATACTTAACATGACCCATAAAGGGGGCGGCGTGTCAACCTATAGCGATATACATGTAAGGTGGGTTGTCGGCTAATCGAACATTTGTATGTAAGACTTAGATTTCTAGCATGGCATAGCATATACGCATTTAGATTGAGCATAATAGTTTTAAGAGTATGAAATCGTTTAGGTTTTGATAGTGATACATGTTGAGCCCCAAAGGATAAAGAATAAAAGGGGGACAAGAATGAACTCACCTTTGGGTGCGTTTTGATAGAGTTCCAAAAAGTAAGTCTTGGAAGATTAAGCTTTAGCTCTGATTAACTAGAATTAAGAATAGAGGGTCTTAGGTTCGGGTTTAGGTTATAGGTTCAAGAGAATCATGCAAGCCTTTTAGGCAAACCAAAACACAAATTGCCTTTAAGGCAATCCAGATGGTCATGAGAATAAGTTAGAGCAAGCACAAAATCATCATAGATGATTCGGATGGTATAAGGTTAGGAATGTGAATCTGATTGATATGTTCATGTCATAACCTCTTTGCTTATGGGATAAACGTGGGTTTTGGACACGGGATTTCCCCTTTCTAGTGTGGATTAATCCATGGCACAAGAAGGGTCAAGAGAGTTGGTAAGGTAGGGTGTAACCACAAACCTTTCAAAAGATTATTAATAGGATAATAAGTTAGAAGATTTAAAGTTTATAATAATACATAGTATAACCAAGAGGTTTTGGTAAAGTTTGGTGACTCCTTTGGATGAGCCTTGGCTCTCCTTGGTCAACCAATACCATAGCACAAATCCCTCTAACATTAGATTGTTAGTAAACTTGGCTGGTTTCTTTACAACAAACATCTTAGGACATAAAAACAAATCAGAAGACAAACACCTTTGGGACCTCTTTTAGGTGCTCTACCCTTATCACAATTCTGTGGATAAATATGGGGAAGATCCTAGAGGCTTCTCCAAGGAGTTTTGGATAGAAAAGAGAAGCAAAAACAGAAAAGAAATGGAGGTTTGAGCTTAGGAACTTACTGATGTGTTTTCAGAAAGTTTGCTCAAAACTTTGAAGATTAGAGAGTGTTTTTAGAGAGATTAAGGATGAACAAGAGGTTAAAGGGTGGAGAGGAGTTGTATTTATAGGTGAGGTGGGTTGGTTGGGTGTTTAATGCAGTAATTAGGGTGGTTGGGAGGTGTTTAGGTGAGATAAATGGGTGTACTTACGAGTTGGTTCAAGTGCTGCCAGAAAGGTCCCGTCGCGCTACGTGACGGGAATCCAGTATCTGGTCACGCGACGCGACCAGGTGTTTAGGCCCAAAAAATATTTTTTGGTTGGGCTTGGCCCAACAGACTTGGTTTTGGACGTGTTTTGGGGTTAAAACTTAAGGTTTAAGCCCATTTTGACATGTTTTTGGATTGGGCTTGATTCCTAACTCGTACGGGTTCGTTTATGCTTCAGTTTCATATTAGAGTCTCGTTTTTAAGCGTAAAGTGTAAAGTTTGCGTAAAATAGAATACGTAGAATGATTGAAATAGATTAAAAGTTAAATGCAATTGACAAAATATTCTTCCATTGATCATAAGCTCGGACGTACAAGGGTACAAAATGAAAGATACAAGAGTACAAGGACTAGAATTGAAAATACGAAAAGTACAGATGTTACATCAACACATTTCTTTTGAGTGTGGGTATATAGAAAACATATTTTATCTTATGAATCTGTCCACCACTCGTGATAACCACCAATCCTTTGCCATGAAAATACTCCTTCTTGTAACCACTTGGACATCCTTCTTTGCCAAAAGAGTTACTTAACACAGTGAATTGATATTTGTTCCCACACCCGTATTCTTCCTCGTCAAACTTGCATACCACACGTTGTCCCATCCTTTCTCATCGGTTCCTTTAACCATAAACTCTGAATTGCCAATCTTCTTCGGGCAATTTCTTCTATAATGAAACGGTTCTTTGCATTTACTACAACACATTGTTGTCGGATATTTCGGGACTTCTTTTTATGCCTTCACTTGGCGATAAAATTTGTTTTGGGCCTTCTTTATTTTGCTTTCTTGAATCTTAGATGAAGATCAGATGCTGAACTTTGAAAATTTGATGTTGAGAGGATTATCACAACCCTCATATTCTTCACTTGTTGCCTTCTCTGCCTTCCACTTATGATCCTCACGATCAAACACCACACTAGGGATTAATGGTGCATCCACACATCTGTCTTCTTTCCCCATACATCTAACATCTTCTGATTTTCTTCCAACATCGAATATTCCACAGATCTTGGATCTTGCCTCTGATGCCATGTTGATTTTCGGTATTGTGTATGCAATATTATTTGAGAGAATGGTTTTGGTTAAGAAGGAAGAGAGTCTGGAGGGAATAAGAATTGAGAGGGAAGTTTAAAAGTTGGTTAATGAACACAAACTTTTGACAAATGACTAGTGGGGAACCCCGCGCGTTGCTGCGGAGAGACAATTTGTAGCACGATACATGTTACTGTTAGTTTATCGATCTTCTCATGAAATATTGTGTAGTATTTGATTTTAAAGGCGTGCTAGATCTAGTAAATATATTGTTAATGGATTTTATTTTTAAGATGGTTCTTGGAGTTGTAGAAAATAAATATAAACAAACTATTAATTTAGGTAACAACTACTAAACTTAGTTGAGAATATGACAAAAAATTATGTCATGTTGTCATTACCGGTAAATATCATATTGTCATTACCGGTAATATTGGTTTTATATGTTTTATAAAACTATGAGTAACTTTTAATTAAACAAACAAGTTAAGTGGTTTTAATTTTTAAACAAATATCTATTTAACCAATTTGTGAAAAATGGGTTGTTACCCAAAATTTAACCACCATATATTCTTTGCATTTATAACCAACATGTGTAAATAATATAAATATCGAGTTATGAAAGACACAAAGGTTATGAATGTAAATAGTCACCACATTATTGTTAATATCCTCATCAATTTTATAATTATGTTTAAATTAATTTATTCAACAATTTAATATTTAGGTAGAAAGACAATTTTACTCCCTAAATGACTTCAATAAGCATTGTACTATAAGCAATAAAGGTTGTATTTACTTAAATTTTGCGGGTATCCTTCACTAATGCTTTATACTATAGTATAGATATAGATATAGATATAGAAGATAAAGATTCGGGTTGATTCATTAGCGTGAGCGTGAATTTATGGCTTTTCGATTTCTTATTTCTTAACACAAATAACATAAGTAATTAACACATAGTTAAGTTTTTGTTTTCTCATTAAGATAGTGTTTAATTTATTTTATTAATTAGAATTAGAACTTAAACAATATACAATTGCCGAAAGCAAAATAATATTGTAAACCACACTCCATACAACGTTTAACAAGAACATTAAATAGATCAACAAATACCTTAAAAGTCTTAGAACAAATATAGTTTACGTATAAAGTTAATCTAGTAGCAACCAACATACAAGTTATATAAACATAAGAAAAAGAATCTAGACATCATGTATGGAAAGAAAGAAATAATGAAAGAAGGGAGAACTTTATTCATTGATATGTTTTATATACCAAATGAAAGACTATTATTTATAAGGTTATAAACATTGAAAGATATGTAAGTTATGTATGTGAAGAGTCATCACATTATTTATATACCAAATACATGACCACTATTTATAAGACTATAACATTGATACAAACATAATAAAGACATGGAGGTTATGAATGTAAAGAGTCACCACATTATTGTTAATTTCCTCATCAATTTTATAATTATGTTTAATTAATTTCTTCGACAATTTAATATTTAGGTAGAAAGACAATTTCACCCCCTAAATGACTTCATTGATGCTTTATAATATAGTATAGAAGATAAAGATTCGGGTTGATTCATTAGCTCCAGCGTGAATTTATGGCGATTTCTTATTTCTTAACACAAATAACGTAAGTAATTAACACATAGTTAAGTTCTTGTTTTCTCTTTATGATAGTGTTTAATTTATTTTATTAATTAGAATTAGAACTTAAACAATATACAATTACCGAAAGCACAATAATATTGTGAACCACACTTCATACAACGTTTAACAAGAACATTAAATAGATCAACAAATACCTTAAAAATCTTAGAACAAATATAGTTTAGGTATAAAGTTATATTTGAGCATGCATATATAGATTTATAGAGTTAACTATTTCATGACGTTTAAAGAGACCATGTTGATTGAAATTGAGGAAAGTCTCCATACCCTTCTCCAACCATCATCTCTATCATTTTTCCTTCATGTCCATTTGTTCCCTGCAACTTCAGTTTTCATCCCATGCAGTAAGTGAAAGTAGTATTTATAATATATTAGAAACATATTAGCAAATTTAGAATGTTATATTTATAATTTTGTCCGTTTTATTTAGTTAACAATATATATGATTCAAGATACACAACTTCTTAACAAGGATAGTTAGGAAAGCACTCTGTTACCTTCATAGGGGCCATATCATCCAATTCAGTATAGTTGAGGTCAATAGGTCATAGAACATGCTGGCTTCTGAAAGCTGCATGGAGAGAAACTAAAAATGCATAAAGAAGAGAAAAAACTGTACTAATTAATCTTGAAAAATATTTTCTCATCAATAATTCTGAATATTATTTGTTAATTGTTTCAATTGTTAGTTGCACAATTAAATCACCTCAATTTGATTCTGCAACGATCCAACATAGTTGATAATTACATCCAACATCACTAGCATTCTCATTGTCTATAGCAAATAACTAAATTTAAAGGGAGCAAAACAATGAAATATTATGAAGATAAATTTTTGTAATTGTCAAAGAACATATGGACAATCAGAAAAAATGTATATATGTATATAAAGATTAACTCATATCTTTATACCTTGTAGCATCCGGGAACCATATCTTGCAAGCGTCTTAACTTCTCATTGATTTTTTTCTCTTCTCATCTAATGAAGACATAATTTTTTTGGACAAAACAATTTTTCAAAGCATGAAATTAGATCTAAGATTTTGTTTGAGGTTATGAAAAGACTATTAGCATTCAAGAAATTGATTACAATTAAGTATATATAATAATATAGATGAGGGGTTGAAAGGTCTCACATTTAAGATACATCATAGGTTAGGTTGTATTTTGTGTTTTAAAAGTTGGACATAAGGGCATAATTGGGATAAGATTTTAGGATGTGAGGTATTGGATTATGTTAAATTTACTAATCTATTCTCCTAAGTGTCTTAATTGGCACAACTATGCCAATAATACCCTTAATTTTTTTGCTTAAATATGTTGTACATGTTGTTTGTTAACTTGTACCAATAACAAAATTACAATATGGTACATCACTCTTCCTTAATAAGATAATAAAATATAGATAATGTGCACATGTACAACCTATTTATACTTGTGAATCGGTGTGTTATGTATCGACACAACCGTTCACTTACACCATAACCAACTTTAACTAACCTATATGAACCGGTATGTAACATAACCGTCCATATCTAATCCTAAACTTGGGATATCTAATTATTAACATATGTACGTAATAATATTTACATAAGTTTCTAAATCAAGATTTATCAATTTATCATCTAACATTAGAAAACAAATAGCTTATTAAAATAATAATTTAGTTATTAGTATTTAATTATTTATTAATGTCAAACGTACGTATAACCCAGCATGGATAATTGCAAGTACAATACATCGTTGACATCTTACCACATAACCATCAGGAGTCCAACTAATAGCATCCCACTTGATTGTGATGTTTCCATTTATGTCAAGTGTCTCATAAGCTTCTTCGCGCAAATTAACAAACATAAGATGGAGACACATATATGTCTTGCCTAAATGGCAAACTGATCATGGCAAGAACCAACAAATGAACTGAATTACACAAAACTAATTCATTACAAAAAAAAAAAAAAAAAAAAAAAAAGTAATTAATCAATCATATGTCTTGCCTAAAGCTTGTTATTCGTTACCTACATAGCAATTTGCATAATACCAATTTATTATGCCTTAGAACCATGTGTATTACACGGATTGAATAAGAAAATATTAATTAGTTCATAATTAAGATTCAGGAATTACAAAACAAACAACAACCAAACCAAGTGAATCCCACAAATAGCGGAAGCTATTTGTAGGGTTTTAGGAGAGTGAAATGTTTTTGACAAAACTTAAATCTATCAGTTTGGATAAGGAGGTTGCTTCGACCCCCGACTCGAGACAAACAACAAGCAAACAAACCAGACTAAAAATATAGCTTGTTTCTTGTGAGAGATCTGAAGCAGTAATCCATTGCTTGTTCTTAGGATTTACTAAATCAAATAGCAATTTTTATATTAAAGTCAAACATATATGGTAATCATACTTGGAGTTTATGATCTGTGAAATAGAATTATATCACATGCTCAACTTGTTCTTTTACTTCATGATTTTAATCCAAGTGTTGCAAAGCTTCTAACTCGTTTATAACATGCATGATATATTGATAATGTTAACATAATCTAAATAAGCCAGCCTATATTATTGAGTAATTGTTATAACACGCAGTTTGCAGTCTCCGGATTTACACAATATTAACCAAAGTTTTTCAGGAGTTCTACTAAAGTCACTCAAAGGTTTTAGTTTTCTAAAAACAATCAGAATTAAGTGATCGAGGCTAATGAAGCATACATATGAATATTGGTTACTTATTTAATAATGATGTTTTTTTTCCTTTCAATTTGAGTTAAATTGAATAGTTATAGAAATTGATCATTGTTATTTAATTAGTGGCTTTTTTTTTCTTCACTATTGCCTTCTACTTGAAGTTAAGTGGAAAAAAAAATATCACATGCTAGTAACCAAGATTCATATATGTCTCAGAAGGGATGAGCATCTTTTATCGAGTACTGTCATCGTACTGAACTGATACTGACCAAACAAAATCAGTTGCAGTAAAAGGAGTGACCAAACAAAATCTAGTCGGTTTCAGAATTTTTGAACCAAACAAAATCAGTTGCATCCATAGGAATGGAGCACCCTTTGTTAGCGAATTAAGACAAAGCTAATGGATTGAGCCAGCATTCCAGGAATAGAACCAACGACTTAAACACAAATGGTCATCGAAACTAAATACCACGTACCCTCTACTCTAGGCAAACCATCACTTCCTCCACCCCATTACCACTCAAATATTGCACTGCTTAGAGACTTTATGCTCTAGGTGATAAGTAGTCATAATCATATATGAACAACAATATATCATGAAATTAAGTAGACGAGTGTATTTCTGATTTGTTCTACAACAGTCATCTCAAGTAGATCACACATCATGATTTACGTATAGATGGACCATGTCCTAGAATTATATAAAGGGGCCTATATGTTATTCAATTTATTGGATCTTTGGGCCTATTTCCCTCATTGGACGAAGCCCAGATCAAGTTACTCGAGTTTCATTGATTTTCAGGATAAACAAATATGCAAATCTTTTTAACGAAAGTTCCAATTATTTTACTCGTAATAATTTTACGGAATGTTATTCACATAAAAAATAGGTATGTGTAATTTTTTAACGGTGATATTCCTCTACAGTTGGGTTGTTCACGAGCCGAGCCGATCCGAGCGGAGCTTTGCTCGTGCTTGGCTCGTTTACAAACCGAACCGAGCGGAGCGGCTCGTTTACAATCGAGCCGAAAACCGAACGAGCATTCTTCGAGCGTAACTTTTTCGAGCGAGCGCCGAGTGAGAATTGAGCGGAATGTAATATGGACGATCATAAAATTGCGATGTTTCTTTCGATGTTTTCATTTTCGGGTGACAACTAAGGTCGAAATGTCCAATGATAACACTAATATTGAGATCCTAGTGTCCAAGGATGAGGATTAGATTGAGGTTGTTGAGGTGATGAGCATACGTCAAGAACATTTGTTGCATTGTGACGTAGGTGTATCAAGCGACAATTAGCGATTGACGACTAATAACATAAAGAAGTCAAGACTGTCACCTCGTGACTTATTGTTTTACTATTAAATCTAGTGTTAAATTTTTTATTGAGTTAAGTGGGCTAGTTATATTTTGTTTGCATATAATGAGCAAAATCCAATAGAATGTTATATATATAAAGCCATAAATTATTTGTAAATTGTGTGTATATCTATTATTAAATAAATAAAAATTTATTCGAGCCGAACCGAGCCGAGCGTACCTTTGCTCGTGCTTGGCTCATTTACAAACCGAACCGAGCCGATCGGCTCATATACAACCGAGTGAAAGATCGAGCGAGCATTTTTCGAGCATTTTCCAAACGAGCGGCGAGAGATTTAAACAACCCTCCTCTACAGTCATGTAAAAAATAAAAAATAAAAATAAGAACTATTCACATTCATGACATACTCGCATATGTTGTTGACTATCCACTTTTTCGCATGTATCACCTAACTCTTTAATCACATTAATATGACATTTTCTATGTGTGGTGGTCGCATATCACATTGTGACCTTGTTGGCAAAGGTAACAACATCTAACATGCCACCTAGAACTAAGGGTAACAACATCCAAAATGCATCACAATCCCATATGATATGCACTTCGGCTTCTCGATATTGTAGCTGTAATGTAGCATCCGTTTACCTCAACCATCTATACGCTATGAAAAGATAAACATACAAATTCACCAAAAAAAATATGCTGTTCTTATATATTGAACATTAAAAATTTACAATGCCCCACAAATCATGGTGAAAGGATAGGGAGCCTAATCCTCGTGCGGACGGCATCCCTATCCCACTTTTCAATAATCCAAGCGCTGAGCACGCCAGCGAGGATAAGATTCTAAAATATGGCGCTTGGACATAATCCGCGGAGGCAAACATCCTCAACTTGCCGCCTAAACCAGCGGACCTAGTTCGGCACAAGAAGCCACCTCAAGGGTGAGGTGACTTCATTCACATCAGCACCTCAGGGGAATCTTCGCGCATACTACCACGCGCGGAATATTCGCCCAACCTCAGCTTTTAGTACGAGGTACGGAAGATCAAGAATGAAGAGAAACTAGATACTAAATGGTGTTGAAGAAATAGTGCTATGACCATTGACCATGCTATGACCATTGATCATGCTATGACCATTGACCATTGAAAATTTGCCTTGAAAGTCTTGATTGGGCAAAGATGTTGACTGATCAAATATTTCAACATTCCCCCTCAAGTTGAGTAGTGGGGTTCCCGATACTCAACTTGCCAAGACAATGATTAAAAATTTTCCCATTGACTGCCTTTGTTAGTATATCTGCGAGTTGATCTTCTGAGCGGACAAACGGAAGTTCAATTGTCCTTGTTTCAAGTTTTTCTTTGATGAAATGCCGGTCAACCTCAATATGTTTTGTACGATCATGTTGGACTGGATTCTCTGAAATTTGAATAGCTGCCTTGTTATCACATAAAATTTTACTGGATTGGGTTGGAGGATACCCAATTTCTGTCAAGAGTTTTCGTACCCATAGTATCTCTGCTAGACCGCGTGCTATCCCTCGAAACTCTGCTTCGGTACTTGAAAGGGCCACCACTTTTTGTTTCTTGTTTCTCCAGGTGACGAGATTTCCACCAACGAGGGTAAAATAACCAGATGTTGATCTCCGATTTCCTTTATCTCCTGCCCAGTTTGCATATAGAGACGTTTCAAGATGCCCATTTGTCTTGAACAACACTCCATGACCAGGTGTTCCTTTGAGGTATCTGATAATTCTCCACACGGCTTCCATATGATTAACTTGAGGTTGATGCATGAATTGGCTCACAACTCCCACAGCGTAAGCAATGTCAGGCCGGGTATGTGCGAGATAGATTAGCTTCCCCACTATTCGTTGATATTCTTCTTTGTTGGCTAGTTTGGCATTTTCTTCTATATAGAGCTTTTGGTTCACCATCATAGGAGTATCCACAGGTTTGCAATCAATCATCCCTGTTTCGGCTAGCAAGTCAAGGATGTATTTCTTTTGGCAGATGAAAATTCCTTGTCTTGATCTCAGGACTTCAATTCCAAGTAGGGGTGCAAACGAGCCGAGCTACTCGCGAGCTACTTGAGCTCGGCTCGAAAAAAAGCTCGTAACGAGCCGAGCCTAAGCGAGCTCGAGCCCGAGCCTAAAACACAAGCTCGTTTAGTAAACGAGCCCGAGCTCGAGCTTTGTTTATCGAGCTCGAGCCGGCTCGCAAGCCTTGACGAGCCCACCATTTATATAAATATTATTTAATATATTAATTATATATTTAAATATATTAATTAATTTTTATAAAATTCTGAATAAATAACCAAATTATATTTAAATTAGTATTAATAACTAAAACACGAGCCGAGCCCGAGTCGAGCTCGAGCTTGGAAACCTACATTCGAGCCGAGCTCGAGCTTTAGGAACAATGCTCGAATCGAGCGGAGCTCGAGCTCGAGCTTTTATAACTTAAACGAGCTCGGGCTCGGCTCGGCTCGTTTGCACCCCTAATTCCAAGGAAGTATTTAAGCCTTCCTAGATCCTTCATTTCGAATTCTTTGAACAAGTTTATTTTTAACCTTGTCATCTCTTCTTCATCATTACCTGTGATTATCATATCATCAACATAAATAATTAGGCTTGTTACAAGTCCATTCCTCTGTTTAAGGAACATCGTATGATCCAAGTTACTCTGTTTGAAGCCATATTTCTTCATGGCTAAAGAAAACCTTCCAAACCAAGCGTGTGGAGATTGTTTCAATCCGTATAAGGATTTCTTCAAGCGACATACTTCCCTAGTATTGGGATCTTTCATGAGTCCAGGAGGGACTTCCATATAGACTTCTTCCTTGAGCTCTCCATGTAAGAAGGCATTTTTTACGTCAAATTGAAGAACAGGGCATTCTTTGTTTGCAGCTATGGAGAATAGAACCCTGATTGTGTCGATTTTAGCCACTGGTGAAAAAGTTTCAGAATAATTAATTCCGTATGTTTGAGTGTAGCCTTTTGCCACCAGTCGGGCTTTGTATCTTTCAATAGTTCCATCTGGCTTGTAATTTATGTTGAAGACCCATCGGCATCCTACTGGTTTTTTTCCAGGAGGAAGGGTACATCTTTCCCACGTGTCATTTTTGTTTAGAGCATCCATTTCGACTTCCATTGCTTCTCTCCATTCTTTAGACTCAAGGGCTTGTTCAACTGTAGTTGGAATCTCTTCAGAACATAGAGATGTGGCAAATGCTTTGGCTTCTGTAGATAAATTTCCTTCTGCCACGTTTGCCATTGGATATCGAGAGCTTCGAGCTTCTTTCTCAAGAGAGTACCTTTTTGGAGGAACTCCTCTGTTGGATCTTGAGGGTAGAACATATTTGTCTGGTTCGACCTGTGGTGATTCCTTTTCTAACTCATCCTCAGATAACTCAAGAGTTTCAACATTCTCATGTTCTTCATGTTTAGTAAACGAATCAGATGAATTATCACACTCTTGAGTTTGAGACTTACTTACCTCAGACGCCAGGTTGGGAGGATCATTGTTGGTGGTACTTTCTTCAGGGCTAGTAGATTGTGACAAGTTTTGGGCTTCGTGGTTAACTCCTTCTTCTGAGGGTGACATCCATTGTATCCAACTCAATGTGTCATCGGTTACCTTTTCCCCCTGACCAGTGTGTTGGGTAGTGTAGAAGTATTCGGTTTCGAGAAAGTCACAGTTCATCGTAGTAAACATATGACGCGTGTTGGGGTTGTAACACCGATAACCGTGTTGATTGACCCCGTAGCCAACAAATACACATTTCTCGGCACACGCGTCAAGTTTGGAGCGGTCTTTTTTTGGTAGGTGAACAAAAACAGAGCATCCAAAGACACGAGGTTCAAGGATAAGGTTTGATGGGGGTTTATGAAATTTAGCAAGGGTTTGAAGTGGGGTTTTAAAGTCAAGGGCTCTTGTTGGAAGATGATTCATAAGATAGTTTGCTGTGACAAGAGCCTCGGGCCAGAAAGATTTTAGGACTTGGGATTCGATCATGAGTGCACGAGTTATTTCTAAAAGGAAACGATTTTTCCTTTCAGACACCCCGTTTTTTCGGGAGTATGAGCGCATGATGTCTGATGAAGTATTCCCTTTTCTTGGTGAAACTGTTTCATTAAGGTGTTTACGAATTCCCCCCCCCCCCATTATCAGACCTAAGAATTTGGATATCGCTCTTGAATTGGGTTTTGATCATGGCACAAAACCACGTGAATTTTGAGAAAACTTTAGATTTATTTTTCAATGGATACATCCAAGTCATGCGGGTGCAATCATCAATAAATGTTACAAAATAACGAAAATTTTGCCCCCCCCCCCACAACCTTTGCTGGTAGTAGACTAGTTAACTTCTTAAATAGTTTATGCCATGAAACTGTAACCAGGTATTGGTTTGGTTAAAGTCAGTCGAATAACAGTTAAAAATGCTTACCGGCACGTAAAAGGGTTTTAAAAAGCTTAATGGTGCCGTTACTTGTCTTTGACACGGTTAATGATCTTTGGTAGTTATTTTGGTAAAAATAGCGATCTTAGTAGATCTGGGTTCAAAGTTGGTAAAATGGAATAGGTTGTGAAATGCTCTACTTTATGCTAGTTTAGGTGGCTGTGTTGTGTATTCAGTATTACTTTCCTGAATTAGTGAGGTTAGAAAACTCTTAACAGATGACTAACTTATCTTTAGAAGATCTACGTGAGATCATATCAGCTGCTCGCTAATAAACGACATGAAGTGGTTAACGTGTGTATTCGTGTTAGCTTTCTGTATAGTTGTCATGTTAGGATGCCCGAAAGGGACACTAACTGTCGGATAATGGGAATATTGATCACACACCTTTATTTCATATGATTTATAGATGACATGCTAGGGTTGATATATTATAGTTTATATAGTTATATTTTGTATTTGGAGTCTTACATATGTTATTTATATGTTTTAGAATTAATCTAGTTATAAACAAACTCAAACTATCTTTTTCTACTGGTAAATGGGGGACAGAGTTTTAGTACCATTGCTCCGCGCGCGTCCATGGATCGATATTTGGTTCTTATCTGTACATTATACATATATGACAGGGTACACTTGCCCTATTGTGTGTGTTTTAATATTAAGGTCTAAACCATTTTTATAAATATTAAAGCAAAACGTGTGTTATTTCATCGCTAAATTATGCGTACTAGCAGACACGTCAAGTTTTTGGCGCCGTTGCCGGAGACGCGACGAGCATTAGGAACGAACCGAGTCGACTTTCTACTAGTGTACATGCTTGTGAATACTTGTTTATACTTCGTTGATTCGTTATTTCATTCATTTATTTGCATATATGATTATTTAAATTTTTATTAAATTTATCTGTCTGTAGATATTTTGGATTGGTTTATAGGTTTGCATATAGATTCGTTCATTTATCTGCTTATAGGATTGTTTGATTTGATTTTTCGTTCATTAGGGTGTTGATAGATTTAATTTATTGAATATTGGATTAATTTGTTTGTCTATGAATTTGATTTGTTCTTTATTTGATTAATTAGATTTATTTGTTCGTATTTGGACTAATTATTAATTTCATTCTTTGTATAGTTTTAGGCTTAGTCTGCTTATTTCTGTTCATTCTATTGATTATATTAGTTTTTAATTGATTTTCTCGAGTATATAGCTTTCCGTTATTTTCGCATGAATTTATGGATTCTTTATTTCATTTATTTATTTTTCTGTCTTTTATCACCTTCATAAGTTGCGTCTTGTTTCTGATATTCTTATTTCTGCTCCTATAGTTGAGGTTCCATTCGACGAGGCGAGGCACGATCTGGCTGACGACAAGGGGTCGGAAGCCCATAGTGACATTATCATGGCGGACGACGACATTCCGCTTAATAATAGTGGTCGTCCAGGAGGAGATGGGCTGGCGCCGAGTATTGTCCGGCCGGCTATTTTGGCTGACCATTTCAAGATCAAATCTAGTATCGTGAATATGATACAAAACTCGGTGCAATTCGGTGGACTAGAGCATGAGGATCCAGGCCGACATATTGCTGCATTCTTAGAGGTTTTAGCCACCTTTAAGATGATGGGAATCTCCGATGATGCTATCCGTCTGAGACTCTTCCCATTCTCACTGCGGGACAAAGCCCGGACTTGGCTTCTGTCACAACCCGCAGGGTCGATCACGACTTGGGCAGAGTTATCACAACAATTCATGCAGTAGTACTTTCCTCCTGAAAAGACACAAAAAATGAGGAATCACATCATTACATTTCGTCAGGATGACGAGGAATCACTGTACACCGCATGGGAGAGATTCAAAGACCTACTCTTAAGTGTCCCGCACCACGAGCTTTCCAAAAGACATTTGGTGCACACGTTCTATCAAGGGCTCGGGTATGACTCTCAGGAACGCCTTGATGTATATGTTGGGGGAGACATCGGAACAAAGTCCCCTAATGAAGCATGGGCCATTATTGAGAAGGCGTCCCAGAAGTCTAAATCTCGAAAGAGTGACCGATCAAGGTCTTCGTCTGCCCGATCGGGTGTACATGTCGTGGATAACTACACGGCCATTTCTGCACAGATTGAGGCGCTGGCTACGAGATTTGACAGATCTCAACAAAGTGTAGCGCAGGCCCAATGTCTGTGTGAACAGTGCGGGGTATCTCACGAGCCTGGCTCGTGTGCTCAGGGGGTTATGTATACTGGCCACGAGGATGTGACTTACATGGGTAATCAGTCGAGACCCCAAAATAACCCCTACAGTAATACTTCCAATCCGGGTTAGAGAAACCACCCAAACTTTGGGTGGAGATCTGGTACTTCTAACCAGAACCCTCTTGGATTTCAGCAGAGAGCCGCCGCACCACACCAATTACACCAATCCCAACAGTCCCAACAACAACAGCCTTACCAATCTCATGGCCAATCCTACCAATCTAGACCGAACCAGTACCAAAACCAGGGCGCTGGGGGCAGTTCCCAGTAGCACGCCCAGGGTGGTACGTCTAGGTTGGAGGAAATGATGTCTCAACTCCTCACCAACACCACAAATTTCAATCAGATTGCCGAGCAGCGCTACCAACAGCACGAAGAGCGCTTCTCCAATTATGAGGGTGAGATGAGGGGCCAAAAGGCGTCCATACAGACCATCGAAAATCAGGTAGGCCAGATGGCGAAGATGATGTCTGAGAGACAGCAGGGTGGTCTCCCGGGCAACACTGAGCCAAATCCGAGGGGGCATGTAAATGCCATTATGACGAGGAGTGTTAAAACCATGGGACCTGACACATCGGGCTCACCACCGATCACTGAGACGGTCCAAACTGAGTCTTCAGACGAGGTGCACGCTAGGCGAGTCCCAGCAAGTATAACACAGTTACTGAAGCCAGTCACTGACTACACTCCTCCTGTTCCATATCCTAGTAGGCTTAGGAAACAAAAGGACGAGGCCCAATACAGGAAATTTCTTGAGTTGTTCAAACAACTCCACATAAACATCCCGTTTGTGGAAGCCTTGGCCCAAATTCCTAAGTATGCCAAGTTTCTGAAGGACATCCTCACAAACAAGCAAAAACTTGAGGACCTGTCCTGTGTACTCATGAACGAGAACTGCTCTGCAATTCTACAGAATAGACTGCCCGTGAAGCTGGGAGATCCAGGTAGTTTCACCATCCCTTGTCTGATAGGGAACATGTCTGTCAGTAATGCACTGGCAGACTTGGTGCGAGCATTAACCTTATGCCTTATAAGGTTTTTGAGAAATTGGATCTGGGTGAGCCTTCACACACCAGGATGAGTATTCGTCTTGCTGATCGTTCAATCAAATATCCTCGGGGATTTGTTGAAAATATGCTTGTCAAAATTGACAAATTTGTATTCCTGTTGGATTTTGTCATCCTTGATATGGATGAGGACTCTAAATTGCCTCTGATCCTGGGACGTCCTTTCCTTAACACGGCTAGGACGATTGTTGATGTGGCTGCGGGCCAGATCACTCTCCGGGTGAATGATGAGCATGTGACTTTTGATGTTCAAAGGTCGATGCGTCATCCTGAGAGTCAGGATGACACACTATACTATCTTGATATAGTAGACCACGGCTGCCTTAATTTCTACCCAACCATCCTCAAACCTGTTTTTTTAAATAACTACGGGACGAAGTTTCCAAAAGTAGGGGAGACTGTAACCTCACGAATTTTCCCATTTATTTTGCATTAAAATATTTCCCGATCCATGATATAAAGTCTAATTTATTTCTAAGTAATCTTATCTTTATCCGTGCACTCTATTTTTCTAAGTTCCTTTTATCATTGTACTTAAAAAAAATCTTCAATCATGACATATGTCCTATCCTAATTCTATTTATAAAATCGTCATTTTATAAGACGGTGTTTTTTTATTTTCTAATTCAAACTAATGATTTTTTTTTTATTTCTTAAATAAAGCCTTGAGTCAAATAGTCAAAGTCCAAGTCAAAGTCTTAGTCAAACAGTCAAAGTCCTAGTCAAATAGTCAATTCATCATAAAACCTTACTTTATGGTGTTGACCAATTTTAATGGCTAATTGAATCCAAAACTAGTATAAAAACCCACCTATGAACCATTACACTTGCCACCTCTAAATCGATTGTTTCAATCCGATTAAACTGTCCCTCATACTTTTCTTCTATAGTCTATTACTTCTACAATTGAAGCTTTGATTATAAGCTCTTGTAATTGGCAACTTTGGGGCAACACTTATTCTATTTTCACGAAACATAACATTTTGCTAAGGTGAGTTTTACATAGCCCCTTTTCTATTTATCACCATTTTTGGGGTGAAACATGTTACAACATTCTATATGCAATTCAATCATCAAAGTGTCTATGTGTTCTTCTATGTTGCATTATGTCTTGAACATGACTAGGGTAAGCACAATTCTAGCATAATCATTAACATTGATCAGCCGACGGTATACATTGATAGATCTATTGGACTGACAATCCCACCCGGATACGTGCCTCCTACAAAGGTAGCGTGGGTGTTTGTTATCGCATAACATATTCGAGTGAACCATGAGCGTATGGGATGTACCACATTATAACAGTCACAAGGGTTGATTATGCACTCGATTTACTTCTAGTATGTTTTCACATATGGACTAGAACTGCCATGACACTTGAATTGTACAACATTTTTATTCGATTATCAAAACCTATGTAATTCTCACCAACATTTGTTGACCCAAAAATATTTTCAAAATTAACATGTTTCTGGTAACAATGAAGCTGAGGCTTGAGTTTGCATGAGGATTTATCATGAAGTTATTATTTGAAGTTATTTGAAGTTTTTTTTTTGTTTATTTGATATCATGTATTGAATTCTTAGACATCACTTTATATTGGATATTTATGTTTTGAATAAATTATTTAAAATTCAATTTATACCATGTGCTACTGAAACAATCATCAATACGTGACATCCCGATGTTTCCGCCATCGGTTGGGGTGTTACAGATTGGTATCAGAGCCATGGTTATAGGGAATTAGGTTATTAGAAAAATAATCTAGTCTATAACCATAGGATTTTAACTAGTACTTGCTCCTTTTACTTGCAACCTTACTTGCTTCTATTCTCTATCTCCCTCCTACTTCTTATCCATACTTTAGTCCCTACAAGAAGATTGTTCTCCATCACAAGATCTACTCTTAGACTAATAGGACAAATCCTCAAGTTTAGCCTGAACCACCTTGAAGATCTCGTCGAAGTTCTAGATTTTAATAACGAACACGTGCAATCTGGAAGGGTGAACGCCTGTATTCTGAGTTTTCTGTCTAGGACTGGCATTGCGCATAAATCCCAATCAGACGAGGGACCCGGATGCCTACCTGGGAATTCTCGGGATGAGTGTTCACTTATAGGCTAAAGCATGTCTTCACTATGTTATTAGAATCTAGAAGTTTTGATAAGTCAACGTTTTCGTTTATTCGTTTTAATTAATGAATAAATGATTACACTCACTTTCCTTAAACTAAGCTCTAAAATCTCAAAATTTTACAGCTTAAATCAATCTCATTTCATAACCATCTATGGATTTCACAATCACACTTCACCTTACCATCTTAGCCACTTTTTAAATATTCAACACCCTACCCAAATCATATAATTTCATTTCTCCACATGTTACTTATTTTTAAAAACTATAACCTCATACCATAGCACAAACAAAAGATTTCTAAATCTTGTTGTATTTTCATTACCTAGAATCTTTACAAAGTACATATTTTTGTCAAAAGATGTCCTCGAACTTAAATTCAATTGTTTATTTATTGATGTAACAAATGATTTTCTATATAATGCTTTAAACTATTAAAAATCACCTAATAGAACCTTGATCTTCAAAACCTAATGTCATGTTTGAAATCTCCAACTAACGGGAATATTTTAATCATAGCCCACTTAGCTTGTACTATTTAACAACTTTTGCTTTATGTACAAAACCAATTTTGAAAATAATTTTTTTTTTCAATCCATAGGAATAATATTTAGTCTCCAAATTCTCCATCGACACTCACTCATTTTCAACTTGTTCAAATTTTTACAATATTTGGCATATACTACAATCATGTTTTCTTATACACTTGATTCTAACCTTTGATCCAAACCCCAAAATTTACACTGCTACATAATCTCCTTACTATAAAATAAACTTTTTATCAACTATCTTCACATTCACTATCTCTCACAACCTTGATTCTGCTTCAAGATTTTTCATCATCCTCTCAAGAACTAAATTCATATCTTACACCTTCTCACACATGAGCTAGTTACCCATGATAACCAAACTATTGAAACTTGATTGTATGTTGCATCAAACAGAATCCTTAGTTACACGAGGATTCGACTATCTACCACATTCGAACATTTGAAACTAGAATTCATGGAATATAAACTATTTACTATAGACACACCTAGAGTCATTAACCTTGTCTAGAGCAACTCTATTACAACTCACATGCTATACTTGATACTTGATTGCTTACATGTACATATTATCAATTTGCAATTTATGTGTGTGTGTAAATTGGTACACTTAATCAAACAACTGATAGAGGATGAAGTACTTGCTCAATAGTTAGTAGAGTACCAAATAACCTACTCAACGATTGGTAGAGGTCATCATGCCTGCTCAACAGTCGGTAGAGGCCCTACAACCTGCTCAACGACTGGTAGAGGCTATCGTACCTGCTCAACAATCAGTAGAGGTTCTTACTCACTGACTGGTAGAAGTCTTTTTCCTACTCAGCAGTTGGACTTATTTTTGGATACATTGTATACAATTCAGTCACAAGGTTATTTTGCATTACTTACATGTGTGTTTAGAGTCATAGAAGGACATAAAACCCTAATGTAAGGTAAATTGGTGATTGCGGTCCGGAACGTAATCATGAATTTACAGGTACGTTAAGGTGGTGTGAAATTCTATCAAGGTTTTCGGTAGAGAAACTAATTATAAACTCTAGTTACCTGGTAGTTCATTTAGCCTTTCTATAGTCCATCAACTCATGCATTTCTTTTAGGATTTCTAAAAATTAAGATTCTTATTCACCTTGCGATTCCAAGACACACCTAATCCTACCCTTAAAACTCACAGATAACAAACCTCTTATCCAAATTATTCGAAAGCAGATTATTCTATAAATTCATGTCGTGCCTTAACCCAAAATTTTCAAAACCACGGCTGCCTTAATTTCTACCCAACCATCCTCAAACCTGTGTTTTTAAATAACTTCGGGACGAAGTTTCCAAAAGTAGGGGAGTGATGTGCTAAAAGTAGTTTAATAAAAACAACTAAATTAAACCTAAAACTAGACACCTAGTAATACTCTAGACTCCCTAAAACTAAACTACTGATAGGCAAGTGAACCTATCGACTCTAGTATAGCTAAAGTAAGTCCGGATATCGAACCCACGAGACTCTAATGGAAAACGAAAACTAGACTCGATTACTTATCCTAAATACTGATTAAATTAATTTATTATTTTAAAGGGGGGTTTTACTGAAAAATAAATTGCAATAAAATAAAGGTTAACTAAAATTTACTAAACTGAACTAGAGACACGAACTTAACTAAGTGGATTCAGATGATGACAAGACACTACCTAGACCAGACTCCTAACTATGCCTGATAAGCTTCTATGGTTATGGAACTGATTTGGAACCGGGATCTTAAAATACTAAACATCAAGAATAAACTAGACACCCTCGACCCTTCTCAAGGGGAAACCCTAGAATATTTTTGTGCTGTTAAACTACCGGTTGGAGTACAAACCCTCACAGGTTATCTAACTCTTATGATCGAGTACCCGCTAGACAATCTACCTCACAGCGCGAAAGCCTCACTACACTAGGTGTAAGGGGTAATTATTGAAGCCTAGATCTAACTTGATATGCAAGAGTTGAAAGGGAAACTAGACAGATCTTCTCACAAAGCCTCTAACCTAGCAATTTAACAACCTAGACATACCAACAAGCCCTCACCTCACAGCTATTGAACTTGGAAGAATACCTAAAATCTTCTAACCACCAAATATCACTCCTATGGTAAACTCGCGACTATTGACCAGAAACTAGTTGCTACACAAAGTCTGCAACCTAACTAGCACTCATACATGAAAGACATTCACAAAAGTGCAAGTGGAATGAATAAGTGACAATCAAAAAATAAAAGATACGCACACACACCAGATCTAGAGAAATCAAAATCTTTACTGAATCATAAATCCAAAACACGTTCCAAACACCATAGAAAACACAAATCAAAACATAGTTATTTGTCTTAGTCTAGGTAGATATAAAAGTTTTAGCCACAAATCATCTTGAAAAGAGAAACAAAACCAAATAAAAATTCAGCAATCATTGTCTAGAACAAAGATAATAAAGGAACGAAAAAACCGAATGATTAACACCCGAATACTCGCTCCCTGGCTTAAAACCTTCGCTCCTTGGCTTGTCTCCCTAATAATATTTTTGCTCCTGCTGTGCTCTTGTGCACCTCTCTTTGTTCTACACTGTTCCTTCTCTTCCTCGAAAAATCGATGCCTCCCCTTAATAATAAATATTATGCGATCAACTCCTGCCTCCTCCCTCCGCCGTTCCTAACTTCAAGAAATAATAAAGCCTCCAAATAAAGTTGGGCCTTGGGTTTAGAGCCGTGACAAAGAAAAGTCACGTTTACACTTCTATTTCTTTTCTTTTTTTTTATTTTTCTTTATTAATAATATAAAACATATTATTATTATTAGTTTATTATTTAATATAAATGCTCTTGACTCGGGTGTTCTTAACTTGACCAAATTTGCTCGTTTATGCTACAACGTCCATAAACACCTATCAAAATATAAAATAAAATAGACAAACACTAAAAACAAACACAAAACAAATAAAAATCTATAAATAATCTAAAATAAATAAATAAAATAGACCGGTACAAGCCTAAAACTAATAAAAACACTATCTAAACGACTCGAAAACTATACAAACTTTACACTGGAAATAGATGTATTTTACAATACATCAAATATCCCCACACTTATCTCTTTTTCGTCCCTGAAAAATAATTATGCTATGGAATCACAGTTAGGTTTACATCCAGTTTCAAAACATAGGTTACTTAATTAATAATTTACTAACGTGTTGATTGCGATTGCAGGTATATTGATCCTCTTAAACCCATACCGGTTTCCAAGCCCCTTTTTATTTATGTTAAGTTCATGTTGATTAGTCTATCTAGGGTCTCACTCGAAGGAAGCCACAGTTCCTCCTAATCCCGCCTCAAGCTTATGAAGCTAAAGGAATGACCAATTGACCATTTCCCAACCGTCTTATGTAGAAAACCAAGAGAATTTAAAATCACTTTTTTTTGGCATACTTAACTCAGAGGGTGTGACCAATCCAAGTCGCTATCCCAGTGGCCAGGCACCTTAAGCTTCAGCATTTTTTTTTCATCTCAGCATACTTAACTCAGAGGGTGTGACCAATCCAAGTCGCTATCCCAGTGGCCAGGCACCTTAAGCTTCAGCATTTTTGCTTTGATTTCTATTTTTTTTAAGTGATTAGAAATTCTAACGGTTTTCTACTTATAACAGTGCTTCTTATACTATTTTTTTGCGGTTTCGGTCTCCCCGTTTCTCCTAGATGAGAACCCACAAAATAGCCTAACATAATTAATTTATTACTTTTCAAAGGAAACCTTTCTACCGGCCGAGCCTACCCACATATCCCAAATCAGACACGCTTTCAATCAATTTTAAATTCTTATTATACATACTATTTGAAAACCGGACACCTAACTTTACCTATCATTTTCCATATTTTATATAATGCAAACTTCAAAATCAGGGACTTTTTTTTCCATTTTTTTTTCATTTTTTTTTTTTGGATTTTTAATTTTTTTTTTATTTTTACTTTTTGGAATCAAAACGACCCTATATACAGACTAGACGACAGTTTCCATCCCCACACTTAAACTTTACATTGCCCTCAATGTAGGAATAGAAAACGACTCCAAACAAAAAAAAATTCCGAATACAAAAATAAAAAAGAAAAGGGCATATTAGAAAGGACTTAGCTGGTTTATTAACGCGTAAGCTCCAAAAACTCTAGTCCAATCCAGCTCGATCGTATAGCATTGCATTCGCGATCAGCTCTGACACAATGATAAACTCTCGGGTTTGCCTTGATAAATGTTAAACAGCTCCGGAATCACCCGAATGGAGATTGAGTACGGGCGGTGCAATCCAAACCTGCGCAAAATGAAACAAACAAAACCCGAGCATAATACCGAACCACAAATAAAATAAAAAAAAATAAAAAAAAATTGAAAAACTAAAAATAAAAATAAATTTACAAACTCTACACTTGGGATTGTACCCAAGAACTATCCTCAACACTCCTCAAAACCTACGGGGGATCATTAAGATCCACATCACCCCCGAAACTAACAAACCGGGCTCTCACGTACAAGCTCATCCTGCAACCTCTCGGCCTCTCTAGCTCATCAAACCTCTTCTTACTCGCCTTAAACCCCTGATACATTTGGGATTTGTAGTGAAACTTACATTTTAATGAACTATCCCCACACTTAGGTTTTACCACATCTTCAGACCTAGATCTATCTTCCTCCTGCTTCTCTAATGGCGGTACTCCTAAGGAATCATCAACACAAAAAACATTCTCATACCTCTCACTCAGCTTAGGTCTAGATTTTGAGGCATCAAAGACAACGATTTCATCCCCTGCCCTAAGTGTGATCTTACCGTCAAAGACATCAATCAAGGCCTTCGCGGTACATAAAAAAGGGCGTCCAAAATAAGTGGAACTCTATCGTCGGCTTCCATGTCGAGGACCACAAAATCCACGGGGAACACAAATTTATCTACCTTTACAAGCAAGTTCTCTATGATGCCCCGTGGATATTTAACAGACTTGTCTGCTAACGTCAGTGTCATGCGCGTTGGGGTAAGTTCACCCAAGCCTAGCTTCTCATACAAAGAGTAAGGCATCAAATTGATGCTAGCACCTAGGTCGGCCAACGCGTGGTGCTGAACATCGCTACCAAATAAACACGGGATTGTGAAAATGTCCGGGTCCGTCAATTTCTCCGGTAGCTTATTCAGAACCACCGCAGAACAATCAGCAGTAAGTGGAACAGTCGACAACTCTCCCAATTTATCCTTCCGTGTCAGAAGGTCTTTTAGGAACTTCGCATATTTAGGCATATGCTGGAGAGCCTCGATGAGCGGGAGATTGATCTTAAGTTGCTTAAACATGTCTAGGAAGTGGCCGTATTCCTTACAATACTTTTGATTCCTAATGCGGGCAGGGTAAGGAACATGGGCAGGATCAATCTCAGGACTGGGCCTAACATTCCGTTGCCTAACTACTGGCTTCTCATCCTGAGATTCACTATTCGGTGCTGTACTTACTGGGCCTAGCCTAGATTGCACCCTACTAGGAGCCTCTAACTCTATCTCTTTAATCATTGGTTCGTCCTCCTCCTCAACCGGTGCTCTAGGACTCTCTAATGTCCTACCACTACGTGTGGTGATTGCCTTAACGTGGGCATTCGGGTTTGCCTGAGTACTACCCGAGAACTGACCTTGGGGTCGCTCTTCCAACTGCCTAGCAATTTCACCAACGGTACGCTGAAGATCTAAGAACGCAGAGTGGTGATTTTTCAAGAGCATAGCCTGATTTTTCAACAAGGTGTCATGCTCTGCAAGAGTTTTCTGGGTGTGGGCATCCTTAGCTACTAACTGGGTTAAAAGTTCTTTTATTTCACCCAAACCACCCTCAATACCCGAACCTACCTTATTACCCGAATTTCCTCCCGAATACTGACCCTGCCCCTGGTTATGAGTAGAGTTTGATGAGAAACCAGGGGGATTATCGGAAGATTTCCAGCTGAAGTTTGGATGATTACTCCAACCTGGGTTGTAAGAATTTCCATAAGAGTTATTTGACCCGCGGTTCTAACCGCCTACAAAATCCACTTGCTCCTCCTGGTGAATCATAGGGCATTCAGAAGTAGCATGCCCTCCCCTACACATCTCACACTTCTCAGATTTCAATTTCAACTCCTTCACTTCCTTAGTCAAAGCATCTAGAGCAGCAGCCACGCTAGTGTCCAATGCGACTTGGTGAACACCTCGAGCTGGTGAGGTGGTACTAGGTGCAGGAATGGAATTCCTGAGTAAAGTCCGCTGCTCATGGTCTGTTTGGGCAAAACTTTCAAATAAGTCATTGCATTCGGCCGCAGTTTTCTTACCCATCATGTGGCCGCCTGCAGAAGTATCAAAGCGGTTCTTTGCCTCATAAGTTAGGCCATTGTAGAATTTCTCTACAAGGGCCCAATCAGTCAGACCATGTTGGGAGCACTTGCTAAGCAGGTTTTGAAAACGCTCCCATGCAAGATAATAAGGCTCATCAGGTTCCATCCGGAATGAATGGATCTGATCGCGAAGGCGGGATGCCTTGCTAGGTGGAAAGTACTTATTCAGAAAAGCTTCTTTAAGGGCATCCCAGGTGGTAAAAGTGTCAGTAGGGTGAGAGTCGAGCCAAGTGGCGGCTCGACCACAAAGGGAAAAGGGGAACAAGTGGAGGAATTTAGCATCATCTGTGGCACCCTGTAGCTTAAAGGTAGCTAGGATGCGAGTCAGACGGGCTATGTGGGCCGGGGCATCCTCATCATCGCGGCCGTGGAATTGACAGGTGTTATTAATGGCTGTCATGATGTAGGAGGGTATCTGCCAGGACCCATCATTGTTGATGGCTGGAATGGTAATAGGGGAGTTAACTCCCGTAAAACCCTGGGTGGATTGTTGGTGGACAGTGCGACGCTCAGCCATTTGGGAAAGGTTTAGTGGTGGACTGGGTGGTGGGGAAGACGACCTAGAAGAACAAGAGCTAGAAGAACTTACCTCTTCAAGCTTAACTCCAGCAGCTGACTTGCTCCTCGAACGAGTAACTGGCATAAAACTGCAGAGTGGACAATAAAAGAGGTAAGAGAATAACAGATAGAAGAAACTAAAAAAAAATAGAAAAGACTCGAAATAAAAATAAAAATTAACTGAAATAGAAAAATTAACAAATAGCACAGATATTTCAGATAAGTTCAATCGAAGCTAATTAACGCAATCGCCAAGAGTCCCCGGCAACGGCGCCAAAAACTTGATGTGCTAAAAGTAGTTTAATAAAAATAACTAAATTAAACCTAAAACTAGACACCTAGTAATACTCTAGACTCCCTAAAACTAAACTACTGACAGGCAAATGAACCTATCGACTCTAGTATAGCTAAAGTAAGTCCGGATATCGCACCCACGAGACTCTAATGGAAAACGAAAATTAGACTCGATTACTTATCCTAAATACTGATTAAATTAATTTATTATTTTAAAGGGGGGTTTTACTGAAAAATAAATTGCAATAAAATAATGGTTAACTAAAATTTACTAAACTGAACTAGAGACACGAACTTAACTAAGCTGGATTCAGATGATGACAAGACACTATCTAACTATGCCTGATAAGCTTCTATGGTTATGGAACTGATTTGGAACCGGGATCTTAAAATACTAAACATCAAGAATAAACTAGACACCCTCGACCCTTCTCAAGGGGAAACCCTAGAATATTTTTGTGCTATTAAACTACCGGTTGGAGTACAAACCCTCACAGGTTATCTAACTCTTATGATCGAGTACCCGCTAGACAATCTACCTCACAGCGCGAAAGCCTCACTACACTAGGTGCAAGGGGTAATTATTGAAGCCTAGATCTAACTTGATATGCAAGAGTTGAAAGGGAAACTAGACAGATCTTCTCACAAAGCCTCTAACCTAGCAATTTAACAACCTAGACATACCAACAAGCCCTCACCTCACAGCTATTGAACTTGGAAGAATACCTAAAATCTTCTAACCACCAAATATCACTCCTATGGTAAACTCGCGACTATTGACCATAAACTAGTTGCTACACAAAGTCTGCAACCTAACTAGCACTCATACATGAAAGACATTCACAAAAGTGCAAGTGGAATGAATAAGTGACAATCAAAAAATAAAAGATACGCACACACACCAGATCTAGAGAAATCAAAATCTTTACTGAATCATAAATCCAAAACACGTTCCAAACACCATAGAAAACACAAATCAAAACATAGTTATTTGTCTTAGTCTAGGTAGCTATAAAAGTTTTAGCCACAAATCATCTTGAAAAGAGAAACAAAACCAAATAAAAATTCAGCAATCATTGTCTAGAACAAAGATAATAAAGGAACGAAAAAACCGAATGATTAACACCCGAATACTCGCTCCCTGGCTTAAAACCTTCGCTCCTTGGCTTGTCTCCCTAATAATATTTTTGCTCCTGCTGTGCTCTTGTGCACCTCTCTTTGTTCTACACTGTTCCTTCTCTTCCTCGAAAAATCGATGCCTCCCCTTAATAATAAATATTATGCGATCAACTCCTGCCTCCTCCCTCCGCCGTTCCTAACTTCAAGAAATAATAAACCCTCCAAATAAAGTTGGGCCTTGGGTTTAGAGCCGTGACAAAGAAAAGTCACGTTTACACTTCTATTTCTTTTCTTTTTTTTATTTTTCTTTATTAATAATATAAAACATATTATTATTATTAGTTTATTATTTAATATAAATGCTCTTGACTCGGGTGTTCTTGACTTGACCAAATTTGCTCGTTTATGCTCCAACGTCCATAAACACCTATCAAAATATAAAATAAAATAGACAAACACTAAAAACAAACACAAAACAAATAAAAATCTATAAATAATCTAAAATAAATAAAATAGACCGGTACAAGCCTAAAACTAAAAACACTATCTAAACGACTCGAAAACAATACAAACTTTACACTGGAAATAGATGTATTTTACAATACATCAGGGAGACTGTAACCTCACGAATTTTCCCATTTATTTTGCATTAAAGTATTTCCCGATCCATGATATAAAGTCTAATTTATTTCTAAGTATTCTTATCTTTATCCGTGCACTCTATTTTTCTAAGTTCCTTTTATCATTGTACTTAAAAAAAAAAAAATCTTCAATCATGACATATGTCCTATCCTAATTCTATTTATAAAATCGTCATTTTATAAGACGGTGTTTTTTTATTTTCTAATTCAAACTAATGATTTTTTTTTTATTTCTTAAATAAAGCCTTGAGTCAAATAGTCAAAGTCCTAGTCAAAGTCTTAGTCAAACAGTCAAAGTCCTAGTCAAATAGTCAATTCATCATAAAACCTTACTTTATGGTGTTGACCAATTATAATGGCTAATTGAATCCAAAACTAGTATAAAAACCCTCCTATGAACCATTACACTTGCCACCTCTAAATCGATTGGTTCAATCCGATTAAACTTTCCCTCATACTTTTCTTCTATAGTCTATTACTTCTACAATTGAAGCTTTGATTATAAGCTCTTGTAATTGGCAACTTTGGGGCAACACTTATTCTATTTTCACGAGACATAACATTTTGCTAAGGTGAGTTTAGATAGCCCCTTTTCTATTTATCACCATTTTTGGGGTGAAACATGTTACAACATTCTATATGCAATTCAATCATCAAAGTGTCTATGTGTTCTTCTATGTTGCATTATGTCTTGAACATGACTAGGGTAAGCACAATTCTAGCATAATCATTAACATTGATCAGCCGAAGGTATACATTGATAGATCTATTGGACTGACAATCCCACCCGGATACGTGCCTCCTACAAAGGTAGCGTGGGTGTTTGTTATCGCATAACATATTCGAGTGAACCATGAGCGTATGGGATGTACCACATTATAACAGTCACAAGGGTTGATTATGCACTCGATTTACTTCTAGTATGTTTTCACATATGGACTAGAACTGCCATGACACTTGAATTGTACAACATTTTTATTCGATTATCAAAACCTATGTAATTCTCACCAACATTTGTTGACCCAAAAATATTTTCAAAATTAACATGTTTCAGGTAACAATGAAGCTGAGGCTTGAGTTTGCATGAGGATTTATCATGAAGTTATTATTTGAAGTTATTTGATGTTTTTTTTTTGTTTATTTGATATCATGTATTGAATTCTTAGACATCACTTTATATTGGATATTTATGTTTTGAATAAATTATTTAAAATTCAATTTATACCATGTGCTACTGAAACAATCATCAATACGTGACATCCCGATGTTTCCGCCATCGGTTGGGGTGTTACAGATTGGTATCAGAGCCATGGTTATAGGGAATTAGGTTATTAGAAAAATAATCTAGTCTATAACCATAGGATTTTAACTAGTACTTGCTCCTTTTACTTGCAACCTTACTTGCTTCTATTCTCTATCTCCCTCCTACTTCTTATCCATACTTTAGTCCCTACAAGAAGATTGTTCTCCATCACAAGATCTACTCTTAGACTAATAGGACAAATCCTCAAGTTTAGCCTGAACCACCTTGAAGATCTCGTCGAAGTTCTAGATTTTAATAACGAACACGTGCAATCTGGAAGGGTGAACGCCTGTATTCTGAGTTTTCTGTCTAGGACTGGCATTGCGCATAAATCCCAATCAGACGAGGGACCCGGATGCCTACCTGGGAATTCTCGGGATGAGTGTTCACTTATAGGCTAAAGCATGTCTTCACTATGTTATTAGAATCTAGAAGTTTTGATAAGTCAACGTTTTCGTTTATTCGTTTTAATTAATGAATAAATGATTACACTCACTTTCCTTAAACTAAGCTCTAAAATCTCAAAATTTTACAGCTTAAATCAATCTCATTTCATAACCATCTATGGATTTCACAATCACACTTCACCTTACCATCTTAGCCACTTTTTAAAAATTCAACACCCTACCCAAATCATATAATTTCATTTCTCCACATGTTACTTATTTTTAAAAACTATAACCTCATACCATAGCACAAACAAAAGATTTCTAAATCTTGTTGTATTTTCATTACCTAGAATCTTTACAAAGTACATATTTTTGTCAAAAGATGTCCTCGAACTTAAATTCAATTGTTTATTTATTGATGTAACAAATGATTTTCTATATAATGCTTTAAACTATTAAAAATCACCTAATAGAACCTTGATCTTCAAAACCTAATGTCATGTTTGAAATCTCCAACTAACGGGAATATTTTAATCATAGCCCACTTAGCTTGTACTATTTAACAACTTTTGCTTTATGTACAAAACCAATTTTGAAAATAATTTTTTTTTTCAATCCATAGGAATAATATTTAGTCTCCAAATTCTCCATCGACACTCACTCATTTTCAACTTGTTCAAATTTTTACAATATTTGGCATATACTACAATCATGTTTTCTTATACACTTGATTCTAACCTTTGATCCAAACCCCAAAATTTACACTGCTACATAATCTCCTTACTATAAAATAAACTTTTTATCAACTATCTTCACATTCACTATCTCTCACAACCTTGATTCTGCTTCAAGATTTTTCATCATCCTCTCAAGAACTAAATTCATATCTTACACCTTCTCACACATGAGCTAGTTACCCATGATAACCAAACTATTGAAACTTGATTGTATGTTGCATCAAACAGAATCCTTAGTTACATGAGGATTCGACTATCTACCACATTCGAACATTTGAAACTAGAATTCATGGAATATAAACTATTTACTATAGACACACCTAGAGTCATTAACCTTGTCTAGAGCAACTCTATTACAACTCACATGCTATACTTGATACTTGATTGCTTACATGTACATATTATCAATTTGCAATTTATGTGTGTGTGTAAATTGGTACACTTAATCAAACAACTGATAGAGGATGAAGTACTTGCTCAATAGTTAGTAGAGTACCAAATAACCTACTCAACGATTGGTAGAGGTCATCATGCCTGCTCAACAGTCGGTAGAGGCCCTACAACCTGCTCAACGACTGGTAGAGGCTATCGTACCTGCTCAACAATTAGTAGAGGTTCTTACTCACTGACTGGTAGAAGTCTTTTTCCTGCTCAGCAGTTGGACTTATTTTTGGATACATTGTATACAATTCAGTCACAAGGTTATTTTGCATTACTTACATGTGTGTTTAGAGTCATAGAAGGACACAAAACCCTAATGTAAGGTAAATTGGTGATTGCGGTCCGGAACGTAATCATGAATTTACAGGTACGTTAAGGTGGTGTGAAATTCTATCAAGGTTTTCGGTAGAGAAACTAATTATAAACTCTAGTTACCTGGTAGTTCATTTAGCCTTTCTATAGTCCATCAACTCATGCATTTCTTTTAGGATTTCTAAAAATTAAGATTCTTATTCACCTTGCGATTCCAAGACACACCTAATCCTACCCTTAAAACTCACAGATAACAAACCTCTTATCCAAATTATTCGAAAGCAGATTATTCTATAAATTCATGTCGTGCCTTAACCCAAAATTTTCAAAACCACGGCTGCCTTAATTTCTACCCAACCATCCTCAAACCTGTGTTTTTAAATAACTTCGGGACGAAGTTTTCAAAAGTAGGGGAGTGATGTGCTAAAAGTAGTTTAATAAAAATAACTAAATTAAACCTAAAACTAGACACCTAGTAATACTCTAGACTCCCTAAAACTAAACTACTGACAGGCAAGTGAACCTATCGACTCTAGTATAGCTAAAGTAAGTCCGGATATCGAACCCACGAGACTCTAATGGAAAACGAAAACTAGACTCGATTACTTATCCTAAATACTGATTAAATTAATTTATTATTTTAAAGGGTGGTTTTACTGAAGTTTTTTTTTGTTTATTTGATATCATGTATTGAATTCCTAGACATCACTTTATATTGGATATTTATGTTTTGAATAAATTATTTAAAATTCAATTTATACCATGTGCTACTGAAACAATCATTAATACGTGACATCCCGATGTTTCCGCCATCGGTTGGGGTGTTACAAAGTAGATATCATATCTAGGCTCCCTCCACCCGCCTCTGTCAGAGCGATCCGCAGCTTTTTGGGTCATGCGGGTTTTTACAGGCTATTCATCAAAGACTTTTCAAAAATCGCCCGTCCGATGACCCATCTGTTGGAAAAGGATGCACCGTTTGTGGTTGGTGCAGAATGTGTGAAAGCCTTCGGGCTTTTAAAGTGTTTGCTTGTGGAGGCCCCTATATTGGTAGCACCCTACTGGGAGCTGCCATTTGAGATCATGTGCGACGCGAGTGACTTCGCGATAAGGGCGGTCTTGGGACAGCGGAAGAACAAGCACTTCCACCCGATCTACTACGCTAGTAAGACTCTTCATGATGCTCAGGAGCATTATACCACGACTGAGAAGGAGCTTCTAGCTGTAGTGTTTGCATTCGACAAGTTTAGATCGTATTTAGTGCTGTCGAAGACCACTGTCTATACAGATCATGCAGCGATCAGGTATCTGTTTAGCAAAGAAACCGCGCCTGATTAGATGGATCCTGTTGCTGCAGGAATTTGATATAGAGATTCAGGACAAGAATGGTGCCCTGAATGTTGTTGCTGATCATTTATCCAGACTCGAGCATGATGATGCCGAGAACTCCGCGTGGGATACCATTAATGACAATTTTCCCCACGAGTTCTTGATGAGCGTCGAGTCGGTGGAAGATCTATCGCCATGGTTTGCGGATTTTGCGAACTACCTCGCGTGCGGGATCCTTATCAAAGGATTGTCGCACCAGCAAAAGAAGAAGATCTTCGCGGACCTTAAGCACTACTTCTGGGACGACCCATTTTTGTTTCGGGTCGGGGCGGATCAGCTGATTCGTCGTTGCGTGTTCGGGGTAGAGGCGGCGCAGATATTGTGTCACACCCTCAAAATCCACTTGCGGAGTTTTACCGCGAGGCGCATGACAAACCAGGATCCAAACCAACGATCACAATAAACAAGTCTAAATTAACATATGCAATTTCAAAAACATAGTTTAAATCTCCAGTTACAGCGGAAGCTTATTATTAAACATAATCCAAAAGTAAACCAAATTATTCAATGTTTGAAAACCATGCAATCCTAACTAGACGCCGTGCAGACGCGTGCGCCCTAGTTCCATTGTGCTACCTTAGCGACCTGAGAAAACATGTAAGAGTTTACGTCAGCACAAAAATGCTGGTGAGTTTACAGGTTTTGTAATCAAAGTACCAAGTTCAACCTGTCCATACTATAACAATTTGCAAACCAAAGTACGCTAGCTAGGCTTATGTTTTGTTACATCTACGATTGGAAAACCATTACTAACTCGCAAACCAGATGTTGTGCCCGAATAGTAAACCTGTTCCTGTTTGAGACAATATGCACTCGCCCGGCCCTCTAAGCCGACGAGCGGGGTTGGTCACTCCCAATAGATCTATTCACATTTCCCCGTTGTGCTAACCCGCACATTCATGGTTTCCCCCGGGACTTCCAAAGATCGTATAGTAAACCATAGAAACCCATAGTATTACAGTTGTTACCAAAACATAAGTTTAACACATGTTTTCTCCCCCAAAACGTGAAACCAGTTAAAAGAGGGGCCGTAAACTCACCTTAGGTTGCGTTACTTCGATATACGAATAATATCAGCAAGCTATGCTAGTCCCGTAAAGCGGCGACCTAACATATGACAGTTACAAGTACTTAGACTAATAACCCGTAGGTTAGTTAGTCCCTAGATGTCCAGACCATAACCAAGTTCGTTTGAAAACACTGTGACTGTTAAATTAACCCAAAGTACAAGACTCGACATCCCATTGGTGACCCGAGACTTCCCGTGTTATACTTGCACTCACAAACATACAATCATGCAATACACACTTAACATACGTTAAAGTCCAACAAGTTATAGCACGTAGTTCAAGTATTACGTAAATAAGTCCGAACACATGTTACCAAGTTATTAGATATGTTACGGGGTTCCTAGCATGTTCCTAGGTGTCAAATCGGGTCCCGAAATGCTAAATTACACTTACAGCAGCAGTACAGGCGATTAGGAAAAGTCAACTAGTGATTACGTGGGTCAACAGGCATTTAGGAATGCTAATCGTCTATACTATAGGCGATTAGGGCTATCTCATATGTAATTTCTGAGTTTATAGGCGATTACGTCGTAAAGCATGCAATTCAGGGCTTAACAAGCATTTAGGATCGTAAATGCATGAAGTAAAGGGGAATAGGCTCCTATTCGCCTATACTATAGGCGATTAGGGCTCTCCATCAGGCGAATAGTGTAACATCGCCAAATTTTCAAATTTTAATATTTTCATAACGTGCCTAAGTTTTTATCTTTCCCGACCACACAACTTATATATATATATATATATGTATAATAATAATAATAATAATACATAAAAACAATATTGTGGAAACAACAAAATTAGTAATTGATTTTGTTAGTCTAAGCCCAAACCCAAACCCAAACCACCCTTTCCCTTTCCTTATAAAAACGGATTTGGGCCTGCTGAGCCCAAGGAGCCGGCCCAACCAGCCCAGCCCAACTCCCCTTTTGCTGTTAAGAAAAAAGAAAAGAAAAATGAGGTCCCAGCCGTGAATCGAACCCGGAGACCTTCCATTCACACAACACACGCGTCTACCACTTGAGCCACACACTTTTGTTGGTTTTATATCAACTTTAATTGTATTTAAGCACACCTTAGCCCCTCCTTTTCCCTTTCCTGCTCGCGAACAGCAGCAACAGCTGAATTGAAATATTTTTTTTTACCAATTAATTAGCTCATTTTTTGGAAACAATTGACTTGTTGAACTCGCCTAATAACTAATACTTAATCTCCGCGTAATTACCTATATCAACTCCCAATCCTAAAACAATTCACGCGTATGTGTTAATTTTTGGTCAAAACTTCTAAAATTACGAATTCGTGTGGATTACTATAAATTGGGATCGTCCTCAGCTTCTAATTGTACCGAAAAACACCCACAAACCTTCAATTATCCTCTCAGTTCACCTTATTCGCATAATTGTTTCGGCTTGACTTTTTCCTTGACCGCTCGTTCATCATCATTTACGCGACATAGGTAATGATTCGTACCTTGGTTTTGTTTATCGGCTATAAACAGATAATAGCCCTAACAAATCAGAAGCTATTATCTGTTATTAACAATTATTAGATTTTTAGGGTTTTGCTAAATCTATTTGGGGAAGATGAAGTGCTTTCACGTTTGTTTATAATTAAAACTAAATGAGTTATAACACAAACTGACCATCAGACCAGTTGGTAAAACCCTATGCTTGGGCCGCCCCTGATCAAGGGTTCGAGCCCCAGCAGCTACAACAATATTGTTTTTGATCTATATATATATATATACATTCACTTATATGTTTTTTTAATTAGTTTTAAAATACTAAAACTCATTTATAAATTCTACAAAAATTATTTTATGTTAAACTAGTGAAAAAGTTTAACATACAATTTTTAGTTTTCAAAATTTTATTTATTTAATATATATAATAAATAAATCAAGTTTATTCCATTTTATTTATAAAATTCTATAAAAATATCAAAACGATCTTATTAATTTCCACAAAAATTATCCTGAGTTTTTATAACATTAAGCTTTTCAGAAATGATTTTTAATTCTGAAAAATCATTTATTTAATATTTTTAATCAATTTTTGTTAGTTTTAATCATAATTAAATCATAATAAATTCAATTTTTATCATTTTTGCACCAAAATTTTATACAATTTATTTCAAAACATATAGAATAGAAATATGATTTTTAAAATAATAATTCCTTAATTTTAATATTTTTAAATATTAAAGTTCAATATTGGCAACTTTTAATAAATAGATTTAATAATCTATTTTAAAGAAAATAATTTTATAAAAATTATTTTTATACTTTAACCACATTATTGTGACCATCTTAAATTTAAATTTCATAAAAAGATTTTCGGTTATTTATTTACTAAATTTCTCACAATTGGCGAATATTTTTAATATTAATCAAACGAGCAATTATCCCCAATTCGAAGCCCTAGGAAACTTATACATTTGTAGAATTGATAGACTTAGACATATTTATTACCTCATTTTAGGGTGATACTTGATACATTTGGTCAACACAACTATCCAAATTTCTCAACAGATATAACATTTTACCAAGGTGAGTTTTACATAGCCCCTTTTCTATTTATCACCATTTTTGGGGTGAAACATGTTACAACATCATTTTATGCAATTCAATCATCAATGTGTCTATGTGTTTTCTATGTTGCATTATGTCTTGAGCATGATTAGAGTAAGCACCATTCTAGCATAATCATTAACTCCGTACAAGCCGGCGGTATACATTGATAGATCTATTGGACTGACAATCCCACCCGGATACGTGCCTCCTACAAAAGTAGCGTGGGTGTTTGTTATCGTATAACATATTCAAGTGGACCATGAGCGTATGGTATGTATCATATTATAACAGTCATCAGGGTTGGTTATGCACTCGATTTATTTCTAGTATGTTCTCACATATGGACTAGATTGACATGACACATGAATTGCACATCATTTTTATTCAATTATCAAAAACCTATGTAATTCTCACCAACTTTTGTTGACCCAAAATATTTTCAACTTAACATGTTTCAGGTTCTATTTGCTTGAAGATTTGAATTGATGCTTGAAGATATGTGCATAGTTTTATTCAAATTTGATGTACAAATTCTAGAACAAGTGTATGTAATCCATTTAAATTATTTAATGGAATTTATTATTCACCATGAGCTACTGAACAATCATCAATACGTGACATCCCGATGTTTCCGCCATCGGTTGGGGTGTTACAGATTGGTATCAGAGCCATGGTTATAGGGAATTAGGTTATGAGAAAAATAATCTAGTCTATAACCATAGGATTTAACAAGTACTTGCTTCTTTTGCTTGCTATTCTCTATCTCCTACTTCTTATCTCTACTTTCATCCCTACAAGAAGGTTGCTCTCCATCACTGGATCCACTCTTAGACTAATAAGGCAAAATCCTCAGGTTTAACCTGAACCCCCTTGAGATCTCGTCGAAGTTCTAAATTTTAATAACGAACACGTGCAATCTGGAAGGGTGAACGCCTGTATTCTGAGTCTTCTGTCTAGGCTGGCATTGCGCATATATCCCAATCAGACGAGGGACCCGGATGCCTACCTGGGAATTCTCGGGATGAGTGTTCACTTATTGGCTAAAGCATGTCTTCATATGTTATTAGAATCTGGAATCTTTGATAAGTCAACGTTTTCGTTTATTCGTTTTAATTAATGAATAAATGATTACATTCCTTATATTACCTCATACACTTCATGCCTCATTAAAAACTTCATTGTGTCCCTTACAGATCATGTCTCCACGTCGCAGCACTCTCCTTAACAATGGTGACAATCAAGATAAAGTGAATAGCAACGACCACAACACTAACCACATTAATGGGAGTGATGCCCAACTAGCTGCGATTATTTCCCAACAATTGGCGCAACAAATCACAACTCTGGTTTCTAACTTGTTGACTCAAGACATCCAAATGGATGGGAATGGCATTGGAAATGGCGTCGTAAATCACGAAAGGAATAGGACCTTAGTTCGGAAAGGCAAGAAAACAAGTATTGTGGCCGCATTAACTACCAAGAACCAGAAGCGTAAGACCAGGAATCCTAATGTAAACCTCACTACACAAGCCTCTAGCAAGAAGCCTTATACAAGAAACTTCCCATTGTGTAACATATGCAATCGACATCATCCCATTGTTTCAGCGTGTCGCTTGTGCACCAATTGTGGTAGGTATGGCCATCTGGTTAACACATGTCGCGAGACTCCAAACCCTAATCAACCCACCAACCCTGCTACTTTGGAGGAAGCAAAGCGATTGGCTGCCATCTTAACAGATAACCATTTATGTTTATAAACAGATCTGGACCAGTAGGGATTTAACAAAAACGTTATTAAAGATTGCATGAATGAAAACCACACCTTAGATTAGTAATAGATTGATGTAATAGGCTTGAAATCTTGTGTTTTGATCCAAAATCGTGTTCCAGAGGTTGTGTGTGTGTTGGGACGAGTTGTGGGACGACTAGGGTTGATATAATGAAGTTTATGAGGTCAAGTATTGTATTTATAGGCGTTTCTAGTCGTCCAGCACGTTATAGGCGATTACGCAGCAGCATCAGGCGAATAGGGATCCTATTCGCCCCTAGTATAGGCGAATAGGGCCTATTCGCCCCTCTTGGGACCCTACTCGCCTACCCTATAGGCGAATACAACCCCTATTCGCCTACAGGGTCTAGTTCAGCATGTTTGGTGCGTTAAACTCCGTTTTAACATATGTTAACACATTTTCACATACCGACAAGTCACATAATGATTGTAAACACATAATACTTGCAAACAAACACATTCACACTCGTTCACCAATTCCCGGGACTCGAGACTTGTATATTCCCTGTGCTCTGACGATTCTACGAATCGTCACCCTTTGTACACTTGGTTAAGGACTGACATCTAATGAGCCTTTAGACTAACATCTAATGATCCTCTATACCAAACTAACAGTTCCGAAACCGTAACACGACTCAACTATCCCAGTTAAGTATAATATACGCGTGACTCGCTAAGGTAGACTTTAATCTAGACAGCGTTGTTAACCAGAATTTGTCGGGTGTCACATCATCCCCACGTTAAAAGAATTTTCGTCCCGAAAATTGCACAAGTACCAAAAGGAATAACAAAAGAACAGATAAAAGATAGAAACCAAAAGAGAGATTTACCCGAGTTGTCACATCATCCCCGCGTTAAAAAGGAATCTCGCCCCGAGATTCATTCAGCAGCAGAGGTAACATATCTCGATTCGAACGCTTCCTTAGGAAAGAGATGAGGATACTTAGACTTCATCTGATCCTCCCGTTCCCAAGTGTATTCTGGTCCCCGGTTCGAGTTCCAGCGAACTTTAACAATGCGAATCTTACTATGACGTAGGCTACGAATCTTGTAGTCAAGGATCTCAACAGGTTCCTCCACAATCCGAAGACGATCATCAACATTGATCTCTTCCAGTGGAACAATAAGAGACTCGTCAGCCAGACACTTCTTCAGGTTGGACACATGGAAGACGTTATGTACGTTGCCGAGCTCCGTCGGTAAATCAAGACGATATGCCACCGGCCCAATCCGTTCCAAAATTTGCCGGGTGTCACATATTGCGCGATTGTCACGAGGGGCTTACCGGAGGTCACCATGGAGCGAATTACACTGCTAAAAAAGTGTTAGACTCCGGGTTTTACTGGCCCACACTCTTTCGTGACTCTCAGATATTGGTCGATGCATGTGATTCGTGCCAGAGGGCGACGAACATATCGGCACGCGACCAAATGCCGCAGAACCCCATCCAAGTCTGTGAAGTCTTTGACATTTGGGGCATTGACTTCATGGGACCATTCCCCTCCTCACGGGGCAATCAATATATACTCGTGGCAGTTGATTACGTGTCAAAGTGGGTCGAGGCGCAAGCCTTACCCACAAATGATGCCCGAGTTGTAGTGAGGTTTGTTAGAAGCTTGTTCTCGCGGTTTGGTGCCTCGAAGGCACTAATTACTGACCGTGGTACGCATTTCTGCAATGCGCAGCTTGATCGCGTGTTAGCACGTTATGGTGTCCACCACAGGTTATCCACCCCGTATCATCCATAGACAGGTGGACAGGTGGAGGTCATTAACCGTGGATTGAAGCGAATCCTTGAGCGGTCAGTGAATCAAAACCGCAAGGATTGGGCGGACAAGCTAGATGACGCGTTATGGGCCTTTAGGACTGCCTACAAGACGCCTATTGGGACGACTCCCTTTCGGCTTGTCTATGGCAAAGCGTGTCATCTCCCTGTCGAGTTAGAACATAGGGCATTCTGGGCTCTTAAAACAGCGAATTTGGCTCTTAAGACCGGCGGTGAGACCCGTTTCTTGCAGATCCAGGCAGCAAGCCTATGAGAGCTCGATTCTTTATAAAGAGCGCACGAAGAGATTGCACGACAGTCGCCTAAAACACCAAAAAGATTTTCAGGAAGGCGACTTGGTCCTGCTTTACAACTCGCGCCTGCGTCTCTTTCCAGGAAAGTTCAAATCCCGATGGACAGGACCGTACACCGTTAAGGAAGTATATCCTTACAGAACTGTCTTGATTGAGAATTCAGAGGGTTTGACTTTCAAAGTCAACGGTCATCGCCTTAAAGTCTACATCGACGGACCGGTTGACCAATTCGTGGAGGTAATCGACCTCTACGCCTGACACACTTAATAATTGTGGGGAAGTGAGTCTAGCTAGCGACTCGTTAATAAATATAGCACAGCGTGTATGGGCGCGCCAAATTGTACAAATGTTAACAGCTTAGAGTAGTTGTAGATAAATTGCTTAGTTCTAACTTGTTTGTTTAGTTTGTTTTTAGTTATTTCAGGTTTGATTCGCGCCTTGTGATTGTGTGGAAAGTCGCTTCAAAACCATGGTATTATGCTAGAAAGCGTCTCAAAACAGGTATGTAGTAGTTTGTGTCGAAACAGAGCGAGTGCAGGCATGTTTGGGTGAAAAATGCAGGAAAAATCCACATCAGTAGCTTTGAGCGGCCGCTCCCTGGCACCGAGCGGCCGCTCCAAACGCCCAGAAAAAAAATAAAATTAATTTCAAGCGGCCGTGCGCGGGCCCTGATCAAAATTCTGCAAAGGGTAAAATTGGTATTTCACACAAAACTAAAACATAACTAACCCTACATCATACAACTCGGCCGCTCCATATTAAAACAACCCCAAATCTGCACTTTGCTCTCAAGAACACACACCCACACAAAACCTCTAAATCCCACACCCAAATCTTCAAATCAAGGTATGAATTATCCCTTTTCTTGTAATTTTCTTGTTCTAGTATAATGTAGACTAGATTTATGTAATCTTTTCATGATTTTTAGGGTTATTTCATAATGTTTAACAAACCCTAGAATTGCTTGAATGGATTATATGCTTTGTTAGTATAGATTAGTGGGTGATTATTGTCCAAATCTTTGAGTTTTTGTGTTTTCTTCATAATGTTTAAAACAAATCCAAAAATTTTTAAGATTTGTGTGACTTTGTAACCTTATGTTTAGTATAGTTTAGTATGTTTGTAGATTAATTTCATTATAGGGTGTATGCTAGTGTAGAAGTTAATGTAATTTAGGTTTTTGTTGAATTTTGGGGATCCTTCATAATTGTTCAAAAATCCCCAAATTCATCATGTTTTAGGTTGATTGTTATGGTATTGTTTTCTTAATTTTTGGGGATTCTTCATAATATTTAACAAATCCCCAAATTTTAAGGTTGTTAGTCATTAGATTGTACTTTAGAGTTGTGTTACTCATGAACTTCGGGGCGTTCTTCATAACTAGACAAACGCGCCCCAAATTCGATGATTACTTCATAAATATTTGGGCTTTAAACACTTTGCGCTAAATAACTTAAAGTTAAGATGATTTGCAAAATGATGGCGCGTAGGTGTTAAAATTCCAAATTCGTTTTAAACATTTCATAATTGCGCAAGTTCGGCCATTCAATCGCCTAAGTTGATAATTTTTCAAAAACCAAGTGCTTGAATGGCCGCTTTTTGAGTGCATTTGGCGAAAACACTGAAAACCGGGCAAAAGCCAATGCACGGGAGCGAAAACGGGGCTACAAAACAGGTTTCGGCGCGCGCAGACCCTGTGAGCGGCCGCTCACAGAGACCGAGCGACCGCTTGAACTGTCTGAGATGAATTTTAACTTTTTTATTTCGCGCATTTTGGGTCCGGGTCCTATTCCTTCGATTATAACTGACATATTTTAGCATTTTGATGCAGATGGTGCACCGCTTTCTACAATTCAATCCCGCGGACCCGCGAGAACGCGGGTGCATCGAAACATTCAATGAATTGTGGGAGCGAAGCGGTTCTATCGCCACTCCACGAAGGATATGTTTTGACACCTTGGCTGAGCTGAACCAAGAGGCGAGATTCCGGGAGATGCTGGACGAACACATGGAAAACTTGCTGATGATCGAGGAACCGGTTTTTGAGGAGCTCACCCTCGAGTTCTTCTCCACCTTGCGCTACTACGGCCGCGTAAGTATGACCAACCGGATTTTCAAAAGAATGGTTTGCGCTGGGGATTACAGTTCCGTTTATGTGGGGCATGGCGCAACATTTCAGTCGCAGAGCTAGGTCTCCACCTTGGGATCTATACTGAAGAGGAGATCGAGGATGATAGCTTCAATGAAGCTATGTTCAAGTTCCCGAACGACCACGTAGCTAGAAACGCTTTTTGGGCTGAATTAACAGGGGAACAAAATTATAACCCCCAAAGTGCCAGGGCGACCCAACTCATTGACCCATTGCTACGGGTGTTTCAGAAAGTCCTATGCGGGACCGCGGCTGCTAAAAAAGAAGATTCCACCGGCTGCCCCACACCTGATCTATTATTTCTTTACACTCTAGTAAGTGATGTACCAGTTAACCATGCTGCACTTATTGCATCTTTTCTCAGTACAGCATCAGGTACAAAACCTGGGAGCATGATATATGGTGGGGAGTACGTGACTGCACTGGCAAAGGGAATGGAGATCTTTAAGAATGCACGAAGGGGACTGACCTGGATTCCCGGTGAATCTAAGGTGAACATGGACGTCCTCCGACACATGAGGATAGTCCATGAGTACGAAAGCGGGGCAATCGGGCTAAAGGGTAAAGACCAATCGATCTGGAACCCATTGCCAGCAGTACCCATGCCACCACCCGACCAGCAGCAGCCACACCAGCAGCAGCACCAGCCCGACCAGCAGCAGTTCCAGCAGCTGTACCAGTACCAGCACCCTCAAGCCTTCTATGATGACTTTGCCGCGTTCAGAACAGAAACGCGCGATACTTTATATCAGCATGGCGAGTCCCTACAGCATCAGGGCGCGACCCTCGACTATCTCGTGACTGAGTTTCGCGCTTGTTTCCCGAACCACTTTGGGAATCCCCCACAATGGGGACATCCGGGGGACAAGCGAAAGCGAGGTGGTGATGCGGCGGGATCGTCTGGGACTCACAATGATGATGAGGACTGAGGAGTGGCTGGTAGGCTGGTGCTATTTTGTTTATCTTATTTTTGTTGATACTGTAGCCGGGTGCGAGCACCCAAGACATCTTATTATTTTTCTGTATTCGTACTATTTACTTTTCAGTATTTCCAATTTCAGTAGTATTTGCTTGGTTTGAATAAGTGTTATGATGAATGGATGTATTTGATGTGTTTTTGCTTTTGTCAAGAATGGTGGTAGCGCAGGAATAGGCGAGCACCGATATGGATGCTCCAGGCTATCCACATGTTTTTTGGGTTATCAACAACAGGGGAGTTTTATTCTCCTTTTTTGCACAAATCGTTAGCTATTTCATAAACGTTTTCTATTGTCACATTGGGGACAATGTGAGTTTCAAGTGTGGGGAGGGATTATGTCTTGTTTGTCCTCTTGTATATATATATATATATATATATGTATATATTTACTCTAAAAAAACCATTTAAAAGTACATATATGTATATATTTACTTATAAACATCAAGCCTAACTAATTTTTGATAAAGATAACTCGAGGCGCGACAAACAGATAAGATGCGAGCGTGTTAGATTCGTACACTTGCACCCATTTCCTTCCGGTTACGTGAGCATTTGAGCCTTAAAATAGATTTTCATTTCTTTGGCATGCTTTCGAGTGAGCCGGATGTTTTATGTAATTTAGAACTTGTCATTAGCATACTTATTTAGATCAGATACGTGTAAGATTGTACGAATATGATTGACGCATTTAGGATACCCTTTTGATTTAGCCATTTCTTTTCGTTCTATCTGTTTCCCTGTAACGCCCAGCGTTTCTCGAATAATATAATAATAATAATAATTTTATTCTTAAAACGATGCGTTAATTCGTTAACAATAATATCTCATTAACAAAAAAAAATACATTCTTAATTCAGTAATAAAATTAATTATCTAAATTCGCCAAATAAAGAGTTGTAGGTAATAACACGCTCGTAAACCGACTCTTATCCTTGTAAATTTTAAATGCGACTATATATATATAATTAATATATAGTTCAAATACTTGTTTTAATTAGTCTTACATTTATGTTACGTGAAATAACTATCTAGATGTTAAACGAGTCCAATTCATAAACGAGACCCGAATCGGTGACAAGTTCGTTTAAACATTAACCTTCCACTTAACCTACTCCAATACCCTACCTATTTAAATCTTCTTCTTATTCTTCTTCTTCCTTCATCTCCTACCTATTTTCTTCCTATTCATAACCCTAGCCTCCACCTTACTTCACCTCCATTTTATCTTCTAAACTAAACCAACCTCATCAACATTCAAGTCCAACTCTCCCTTCCCCCTCTAGAGCAGTGGCGGCAGCCACAGACCACCACCATAAATCCGCCGCCACCAACCACCATAAATCCGCCACCACCAACCACCATAAATCCGCCGCCACCAACCACCACCTGAGCCACCACCCCCTCTGACAACACCACATCATTCTTCCTCATTTTCTAGTCCCTTACAGCAGCGGCAGCCGCCATAACGCACTACCCCCCATCATCCATCCTTCTCCTCCCCCTCCATTACTGTCGTCGGCCGGCCACCACCATGATTAGTGGTGGCGGCGCTGGTTGACGGACCCGACAGGGGCCACAAGCAGATTACTGGAGTTGTTTTTTTTTTGTTGGGTTTAATATATGTCGTGGTTTCCAGTCACTTCGGGTTCTCAGATTCGTTTTAAAGGCCTTAGCGGTGATGGTGGTTCCATTTGCAGGTTCTGGCCATGAATAAACAGAGCAACAATGACAGGTCTCGAGCCTTGTCCGTCTTTCTTTTCTGGTCGGATCTAGTCTTTTGTTCTAGGTCAGATTCATGGTGCAACGACAATGAGTCCGTTTGTTTGTTAGCTCGAATCTTGCTTGCTTTCTTTCGGGCCAGATCTGGTTGGTTTGGTTTCGGTCAACAAAAGTCAAACGTACAGATCTGGTCAAACCCGGACAGGTCTGTTAACGCTCAGTTTGAGACTCGTTCATGCCGGTTCGTGAGCTAATTCATAGGAAGGTATAACGCGCACCCGTGTTTTCGGTTTATTATCTTGTGTTTTATTGTTTATAGACAAATATAAATATATATTCTAAATTCGTAACGAACCGAACCGACTTGTTTATGTAAAATACTTATGATAACGAATATATGAGATATTCGAATAGGCGAAGCATATGAATACTTGTACTTATACTTGTATTGTTAACACGATTATTCAAGTCTAATACTAGTCGTTTTTACCATTTCGTCTTCGGACTAATAAATAATAATGTACTCGTATGTGAACGATGTTAATTAAATGTTGAACTACATATATACAAGAATATCGCTTATCAGAATATATAACTCTTATTTATTAATATTTCAATAATTTAAACCATTTGGCATGTATAGATAGGCTTAGTTAAAATGTACCGCGTTTTGTGAAATTGGACAATTGATGTTTTGAGTTAAAATAGACGATTTGTGTTGTCTGGTTTCTTACAAAACAGAGGAAACTCTGCCCAAATTTTTATAAAATATAAGAACCAAATCGGCCTTTCAAGTTTATGATTATGTGTAGACGAAATTATATTTTTACAAATAAATTCTAACTTTCAAATCTTACGTCGTCATAAATAGAAATATTTATATTTATTAATAAGTACATATATATACTATCCAAGATACGAGACGAATTAACATTTGAGTCAAGCTACGTAAATATTATTTCGTTATACAAAATGTGTCTTTACCAATAACTTCAATAACTTATTTATTTCCAATAACTATACATACGCATATATTTTCAAGAAAACCAAACGAAGTTACTATCTGTTCGTTAAGTCATACACACTTTAAGACGTGCATCCATTCAATGCGAGTCTCGGTAGTTGAATAAACTATCTATACAATCAATAAATGAAACAAACTTATTTGCATTAGAATTTAAGGCATCATTTATTTGTAATAGGATATAAGAGTTCAATTTATCCAAGTTCAGATTTGTTGCTACTTGCTAGTACTTGCACAGTGAATTTCAGGTGAGTTTACGTAACCTTGTTTATGCTATTCTTTATACTTGAAACTTTATACTTAAGCAATTCTACATACATGTCTAGTTTAAACTTTAATGCCTCTTGACTTAGACAAATACTATTAGACTTAAACTTAAACTTACATAATCATTAACCTTGATCAAGCCGGCGATATACAATGATAGATCTATTGGATTGACAACCCCACCTAGATTCGTTGACCATCTTGTATGGGGAGCGCGGTTGATTGTTATCGTTCCAAACTTTATAAGGAGAACCGTGAATGCGGGATGGATGATATACGTTAAATTACACATATAAAAGTCCCCGTTTAACTCCCTTTTTCATACGTTTTTGACCTCATACATAGGAATTGGTACCTATTTGGGTATCTTTACGATTTCAGGTCTTAAACGATGTCCCGGAAACACAAGGAAGGAAAAAACGAAGAGTTCGGCGCGAAAACGGGCCATCAGGCCCTTCGAGCGGCCGCTCCAAGGCTTCGCGCGGCCGCGCGCCCCTCCCAGATATTTCTGGGGACCTTCCAGAAGGCCTACGTCACGTCTGCAGCAATTGGTCCACTTGTTGATAAAGCGAGCGGCCGCTCCAAGGCTTCGCGCGGCCGCTCGAACCCTCTGCTCTGCTATAAAATCCCCATTTCAGCTCACTGATCAATATTGGATCTTGAGGGAAGCTTTTCTGGGCGATTTTTGGACGATCCAAGCTGCTGGAAAGCCGTTTAACAAGCTCGGAAGTCCATCCGTTCCATCCTTCATCATCCGATCCATCTCTTTAGCATTCTTATGGTTTGATCCTTGAAGCTTTTTATGATTCAAATCTGATTTTTGTATGCTATTTTGATGTTATTATAGTTATTCGTACGCCTACGGGCAAGAACAATAGTATTTAGTACGTAAAACAATCATTTAGTATGTAATCATGTTTTGTATAAATTTGGCGTTTTTCACGTATTAGATCTTGATGATCATAGCGCAACCTTGTTTCGTTGTTGATGGATTTGTAGCTGTATTTGAATGACTGTAGCGATTGTCGAATGTGTTAGGCGGATACATGTTGAAAAACCGTCCGTTTAATCGTCCGGTAGTAGACTAGTTAACTTGTTAAATAGTTTATGCCATGAAACTGTAACCGGGTATTGGTTTGGTTAAAGTCAGTCGAATAACGGTTAAAAATGCTTACCGGCACGTAAAAGGGTTTAAAAAGCCTAATGGTGCCGTTACTAGTCTTTGACACGGTTAATGATCTTTGGTAGTTATTTTGGTAAAAATGGCGATCTTAGTAGATCTGGGGTCAAAGTTGGTAAAATGGAATAGGTTGTGAAATGCTCTACTTTATGCTAGTTTAGGTGGCTGTGTTGTGTATTCGGTATCGCTTCCCTAAATTAGTGAGGTTAGAATACTCTTAACGGATGACAAACTTATCTTTAGAAGATCTGCGTGAGATCATATCAGCTGCTCGCTAATGAACGACTTGAAGCGGTTAACGTGTGTATTCGTGTTAGCTTTCTGTATAGTTGTCATGTTAGGATGCCCGAAAGGGACACTAACTGTCGGGAAATGGGAATGTTGATCACGCGCCTATATTACTTATTATATTTAGATAACATGCTAGGATTGGCAAAAATATAGTTTATATAGTTATATTTTCTATTTGGAGTCGTAGTTAAGTTATTTACATGTTTTAGAATTAATTTAGTTTTAAACAAAACTCAAACTTATCTTTTCCTACTGGTAAATCGGGGACAAAGTTTTAGTACAATTGCTCCGCGCGCGTCCATGGATCGATACTTGGTTCTTATCTGTACTTACTACATATATGACAGGGTACACTTGCCCTAGTGTGTGTGTTTTAATATGAAGGTCGAAACCATTTTTATAAATATTAAAGCAAAAACGTGTGTTAAAATCCATTGTAAAATATGTATAGTTACGCACACGTCAATGGACCTAAACTTTATAAGGAGAACCGTGAATGCGGGATGGACCTAAACTTTATAAGGAGAACCGTGAATACGGGATGGACCTAAACTTTATAAGGAGAACCGTGAATGAGGGATGGACCTAAACTTTATAAGGAGAACCGTGAATGCGGGATGGACCTAAACTTTATAAGGAGAACCGTGGATGCGAGATGGACCTAAACTTTGTCGGAGGATTGATTATGTGCATACTATACTTATTGTTTATTCATGTAGACTTAAACTTACATTAGACATATGAATTGCTAAACTTTTATTCTTTTAAAACTTAATTGCTTGACTTGGCTATGTATTCTCACCAACTTCTAGTTGACCCCCCCCCCCCCCATTTTTCCAAACTCAACAGGAAATAATGATGCTTGAAGTCTAGAGCTAGCATGAGAAGATATTTGAAGTTTTAAGCTTTGTTGATTATTGGATGTATTAGATTTCATTCAAGACATTTAATGTAATTATTGTAATGAAACAAAGGATCATTTAAACTTATGTATTACCATGAGCTACTGAACAATCATTCATACGTGACACCTCGATGTTTCCGCCATCGGTTGGGGTGTTACAGATTGGTATCAGAGCCATGGTTATAGGGAATTAGGTTATTAGAAAAATAATCTAGTCTATAACCTTAGGACTTTAACCAGTATTTGTTTCAATTACTTGTAGCTCTACGTTATCCTTATCTCTATCCCTATCCTCATCCTTATTCTTAGCCTAACTTGGTCTTGCCTACTCTCTTTCACTTACTTGCTACAATCCTAATGTACTTCTAGATTATTAAGGAAAATTCGTTGGGCTTAGACCTGATCTGCTTTGATAAGCCAACATTTTCGTTTATTCGGGGTTAGATATTTACAATCTTTGTGTTTCATTTTCATTTATACCCCCTCACTCCCGTATAAAATCTAAGTTTTGAATCTCAAAATTTTTACAATTCAAATATATTTTCTTCTTATATAATTCCCTCATTAGCTTAAACTTCATGAATCATTTCTGGGTTTCACAATCCTAATTCATTTTACAAACTTATAATATTACCCATAAGTCTAATTATTTTTAACATCTAACCCAAATCATATGTTTCCCTTTATATCATACATAAATCTATTATCTTTGATGTTTCTGGCCAATTTTATTATAAACCCCCCCCCCCCTACATTTTTATTTATGTGTGTGTGTGTGTGTGTGTGTATATATATATATATATATATGTATATTTTGAAGATACCATCAACCATCAAATTTCATCATATTCAAGATTTTAAAATCCTTGTTCAAACTATCATCTCGTAACCTGTTTATAGGAGATGCTTTAGCACCAACATTAAAGAGTACTAAATTTTGTCAAATATTCATTACCTAGTAATTTCACAAACTATAGCAAATAAATATTTTGTCAAAGAGTCTTTTATTTCCACAAACCTATTTTCTAAATTTCAAATTTTTATTGAACAATTTATTGGCGTAACAAATGATTTACGATAAAAATGTTTTAATCTATTAAGAATGACTTCTTTTATGTATTACTCGAAGCCTATTATACAAAACGTGTGAACAAATCCTTGATTTTTGAAATCCGACATCGTGTTTAAAACCTATGACTCATCGAAATATTTTGATCTAAATCAATTTAGTTGTACTATTTAATGACTTTTGCTTTACATACAAAACTAAATTTTGAAAATAAAATCTTTCCATCCACAGGAATAAAATTTACTCTACAATTTTTCCATTGACACCTACTTATTTTAAACTTGTTCGAACCATTACAAATTTTTGGCAAATACCACAATCATGTTTCCTCATACGCTTGTATCTAACTATTTATTCAAACCCCACGATTATTCTGCATGATCACCTTACTACTTGCGTCTTTTTGAAACCCTATAAATTAAACCCTTTATCAACCATCTACACATTCACCATTTTTCACAACCTTGATGTTACTTTGAGTTTTCATCATCTCTCAAAATCCAAATCCACATCCTTTACCTCCTCCAACATGAACTTGATCTCCACGATAACCACACTATTGAAAACTTAATTGTTCGTTGCATCAAACTTGAATATTAGTTATACATGAGGATTTGATTATCTACCTGAACAATTGATTATTCATGATACATGAAAGCATGGAATATAAACTATTTGCTATAAACACACCTAGAGTCATTTACCTTGTCTAGGGCAACTCTGTTACAACTCGCATGCTATACTCGATACTTGATGCATTTACAAACTTGCTTACATGTATGCATTACCAATTTGCAACTTATGTGATAAACCAAAAACAATTGTTACACTTAATCAAAACAACCGATAGAGGATGAAGTACTTGCTCAACAGTTAGTTGAGTACCAAATAACCTACTCAACGATTGGTAGAGGTCATCATGCCTTTTCAGCAGTCGGGAGAGGCCCTACAACCTGCTCAACGACTGGTGGAGACTATCGAACCTGCTCAACAATCGATAGAGGTTCTTACTCACTGACTGGTAGAAGTCTTTTTCCTGCTCAACAGTTGGACTCATTAATACAAAGGTTCAGCCACAGGATTATTTTTGCATTACTTACATGTGTGTTTAGAGACATAGAAGGACACAAAACTCTAATGTAAGGTAAATTGATGATTGCGGTCCGGAACGTAATCATGAATTTACAGGTACGTTAAGGTGGTGTGAAATTCTATCAAGGTTTTTCGGTAGCTAATCAATTTTAAACGCTAGTTACCTAGTAATTCATTTAGCCTTTCCATAGTCAATCAACTCACACATTTCTTTTAGAATTCCTAAAACTTAAGTTTAGTGTCTTGTTAGATTCTTATTCTCCTTACTATTTCAGACGAACCTAATCCAACCCTTAAAACTCACACATATCAAAACTCTTACCCAAATTATTCGAAACATATTATTCTATTACTTATAAATTCATGTTGAGCCTTAACCCAAATTTTTCAAACCACAGTTGTCCTAATTTCTATCCAATCACCCTCAACCCTATGTTTTTAATAACTTCGGGACGAAGTTTCCTAAAGTATGGGAGACTGTAACGCCCAGCGTTTCTCGAATAATATAATAATAATAATAATTTTATTCTTAAAACGATGCGTTAATTCGTTAACAATAATATCTTATTAACAAAAAAAATACATTCTTAATTCAGTAATAAAATTAATTATCTAAATTCGCCAAATAAAGCGTTGTAGGTAATAACACGCTCGTAAACCGACTCTTATCCTTGTAAATTTTAAACGCGACTATATATATATAATTAATATATAGTTCAAATACTTGTTTTAATTAGTTTTACATTTATGTTACGTGAAATAACTATCTAGATGTTAAACGAGTGCAGTTCATAAACGAGACCCGAATCGGTGACAAGTTCGTTTAAACATTAACCTTCCACTTAACCTACTCCAATACCCTACCTATTTAAATCTTCTTCTTATTCTTCTTCTTCCTTCATCTCCTACCTATCTTCTTCCTATTCATAAACCTAGCCTCCACCTTACTTCCCCTCCATTTTATCTTCTAAACTAAACCAACCTCATCAACATTCAAGTCCAACTCTCCCTTCCCCCTCTAGAGCAGTAGCGGCGGCCACAGACCACCACCATAAATCCGCCGCCACCAACCACCATAAATCCGCCGCCACCAACCACCACCTGAGCCACCACCCCCTCTGACAACACCACATCATTCTTCCTCATTTTCTAGTCCCTTACAGCAGCGGCAGCCGCCATAACGCACTACCCCCCATCATCCATCCTTATCCTCCCCCTCCATTACTGTCGTCGGCCGGCCACCAACATGATTAGTGATGGCGGCGCTGGTTGAAGGACCCGACAGGGGCAACAAGCAGATTATTGGAGTTGTTTTTTTTTTGTTGGGTTTAATATATGTCGTGGCTTCCAGTCACTTAGGGTTCTCAGATTCGTTTTAAAGGCCTTAGCGATGATGGTGGTTCCATTTGCAGGTTCTGGCCGTGAATAAACAGAGCAGTAATGACAGGTCTCGAGCCGTGTCCGTCTTTCTTTTCTGGTCAGATCTAGTCTTTTGTTCTGGGTCAGATTCATGGTGCAACGACAATGAGTCCGTTTCTTTGTTAGCTCGAATCTTGCTTGCTTTCTTTCGGGCCAGATCTGGTTGGTTTGGTTCCGGTCAACAAAAGTCAAACGTACATATATGGTCAAACCCGGACAGGTCTGTTAACGCTTAGTTTGAGACTCGTTCGTGCCGGTTCGTGAGCTAATTCATAGGAAGGTATAACGCGCACCCGTGTTTTCGGTTTATTATCTTGTGTTTTATTGTTTATAGACAAATATAAATATATTTTCTAAATTCGTAACGAACCGAACCGACTTGTTTATGTAAAATACTTATGATAACGAATATATGAGATATTCGAATAGGCGAAGCATATGAATACTTGTACTTATACTTGTATTGTTAACACGATTATTCAAGTCTAATACTAGTCGTTTTTACCATTTCGTCTTCGGACTAATAAATAATAATTTACTCGTATGTGAACGATGTTAATTAAATGTTGAACTACATATATACAAGAATATCGCTTATCAGAATATATAACTCTTATTTATTAATATTTCAATAATTTAAACCATTTGGCATGTATAGATAGGCTTAGTTAAAATGTACCGCGTTTTGTGAAATTGGACAATTGATGTTTTGAGTTAAATTAGACAACTTGTGTTGTCTGGTTTCTTACAAAAACAGAGGAAACTCTGCCCAAATTTTTATAAAATATAAGAACCAAATCGGCCTTTCAAGTTTATGATTATGTGTAGACGAAATTATATTTTTACAAATAAATTCTATCTTTCAAATCTTACGTCGTCATAAATAGAAATATTTATATTTATTAATAGTACATATATATACTATCCAAGATACGAGACGAATTAACATTTGAGTCAAGCTACGTAAATATTATTTCGTTATACAAAATGTGTCTTTACCAATAACTTCAATAACTTATTTATTTCCAATAACTATACATACGCATATATTTTCAAGAAAACCAAACGAAGTTACTATCTGTTCGTTAAGTCATACACACTTTAAGACGCGCATCCATTCAATGCGAGTCTCGGTAGTTGAATAAACTATCTATACAATCAATAAATGAAACAAACTTATTTGCATTAGAATTTAAGGCATCATTTATTTGTAATAGGATACAAGAGTTCAATTTATCCAAGTTCAGATTTGTTGCTACTTGCTAGTACTTGCACAGTGAATTTCAGGTGAGTTTACGTAACCTTGTTTATGCAATTCTTTATACTTGAAACTTTATACTTAAGCAATTCTACATACATGTCTAGTTGTAAACTTTAATGCCTCTTGACTTAGACAAATACTATTAGACTTAAACTTAAACTTACATAATCATTAACCTTGATCAAGCCGGCGATATACAATGATAGATCTATTGGATTGACAACCCCACCTAGATTCGTTGACCATCTTGTATGGGGAGCGCGGGTGATTGTTATCGTTCCAAACTTTATAAGGAGAACCGTGAATGCGGGATGGACCTAAACTTTATAAGGAGAACCGTGAATGCGGGATGGACCTAAACTTTATAAGGAGAACCGTGAATACGGGATGGACCTAAACTTTATAAGGAGAACCGTGAATGCGGGATGGACCTAAACTTTATAAGGATAACCGTGAATGCGGGATGGACCTAAACTTTATAAGGAGAACCGTGGATGCGGGATGGACCTAAACTTTGTCGGAGGATTGATTATGTGCATACTATACTTATTGTTTATTCATGTAGACTTAAACTTACATTAGACATATGAATTGCTAAACTTTTATTCTTTTAAAACTTAATTGCTTGATTCGGCTATGTATTCTCACCAACTTCTAGTTAACCCCCCCCCCCCCATTTTTCCAAACTCAACAGGAAATAATGATGCTTGAAGTCTAGAGCTAGCATGAGAAGATATTTGAAGTTTTAAGCTTTGTTGATTATTGGATGTATTAGATTTCATTCAAGACATTTAATGTAATTATTGTAATGAAACAAAGGATCATTTAAACTTATGTATTACCATGAGCTACTGAACAATCATTCATACGTGACACCTCAATGTTTCCGCCATCGGTTGGGGTGTTACATTCCCGCACCCAAATATTATCCACTAGTTAACCATGTTGAACCTAATCCCGTGTTTTTCTTATTTACCACACCATTTCACCACTAAACCAAATAGCCTTTTTCTTTTAAACCTTTTTGTGTTAAAACTCGGTTTAGGTTATTGTTTAACTAGTTTATGTGTTGTAAATAGTTCGTTTTTGGGTATATCTATTTAGAACCCGTATGTTGATTATATATCAGTTTCAGTTCATTATATATATCATAGATATATATGTTGAAGGGGTAGGGACCCAAATTTACTTGGGCCCCTACCCAAAGCCCAAGCCCAAAGACTGGAACAGGGCCACAAGGCCCAAATGATTACAACAAGGTCAACCATGGGCAAGTTGAGCCCACTACCTACGGGTGCGGACGAACCAACCAGGAAGTGGGTTGCAACCGCTAATCGCGGATGCAACAACAACCTCCGCCATGGCTCATAGGATAAAGTCAGAAGCAGACACGTGGCGATAGCATGTATGATCGTACAACATGGTACGAGCCAATCAGGGTCCAACGACGTTTGGCAAGGAGCATGCTGCACGATCGGCCAGTAGAAGAATCACACGTGTCCAAGATCAAACCCGCAGGAGACAAACAGTACGTCTCCTGTGCATGTCAACCAATAAGAATGCACGGGACCACCTCAACAAGGATCTCCACTAACGAAGGCCTACAGAGGGGACAATAGTATACTCGACGACCAATCATATTCGACCAGACCTGTGGCCAATCACACGATGCCACGTCAAAGAAAATGGTACGATCGTCCTCTATGATTTCTTACCTATGGATGCAAGCCCTTAACTGGGCCTCAGCCCACTGGGTAAGTTAAGGGTGAATGTCGAGGCCCGTGTGGAACCTATGTAAGGAGCACTTCGTCTCCTTGAATAGGTCATTCAGAAATTCCTGAAGAACACACTAGTGCCGACCACGTTTTTGTGTCTGCTAAGTAGAATCCTCTGGATTCGCGGCGGTCGCCCCACATCGGAGATTGTGTTTTTCAGGTCACCACTATCAAGGAGCCATTCGTTCTAGTGAAGGATCTTACTTGTGGAAGCTGGCCTGCCCTATTCATCCTAGAGGTAGACTTTTGTTTCTTCATTGGCGCCATCCATATCGGCTAGAGCAAAACCTTTTTCAATCTTTCAACTAGAAAAATGGCAAACGAGGAAACTTCAAGGAAGAATCAGGAATCACCTGTCATCGAGGATGATGACGAGGAAAAATCGGAGGGGACCCCTCCGGCTACGGTTACAAAGACAGCCCACAAACCAGTGAGAAGGGTCGGTGTCGGTCAAGCTGTAGCTCAAAACACTGTCGACTTGGACGACGACGAGGCCAATGAGGAAGAAGACCCAGATGAGTGGCTCTTCAAACAACAAGCACAGCTCACTGCAGGATACCAAAAACGAGTGATGCAACAAGCACAACAGCGAGTCCAAAAGACGCTCAACTTTGACACCAACCACAAGGTTTCAGGGGCAACAAACAAGAACAAAACAGCAAGCCGTTCTCATAAAGACAACACGGTTGGGAGTCGTAGCGGAGGCCGCGGGAAAGGCTCCCGTAGCCAGGGCAACGCTCCCACTGATAAGGAGGACGTCTATGAATCCAGCTCGCAGGCTGAGGGTGACGATGATCTAGTCAAACCTTACAGGCCGAAGGACCTGGTAGAAAAGTCAAAATTCTGTGCCCGCGTCGCGCTGGCACTGATACCCGCAAAGGCTAAGTTACCAAATAGCATCGGTAAATATGACGGAATACGTGACCCAGACGATCACGTGCATGATTTCCGCACTACAGCCCATAGTCAAAACAGGCCAATGCAGGTATGGTGCCATCTCTTCGCCTAGACACTGATGGGTGCAGCTAGAGTATGGTTCGACAACCTCCCGACGGGTAGTGTCCTAGACTTCGATGATTTGTTGTCCAAATTTTCGCTCCATTTTTCCCATCAGAGGAAACATAAGAAGGACAAGGCCCACATCCTACTTTGCGCTAGGAGAGACAACGAGGCAGTCGAAGACTACATCACCCGATATACGCGGGAGGCAATGCAAATAGGGTGCGGAGAAGAACTCACACGAGCGGCCTTCATCCACGGGGTCAACCACGACGACCTCATGAAATGCCTTACAGGAAAGGACGGAATCCCCGAGTCCTGGGATGACGTAATCAAGGCAGCCAAAATTTATGCGTCGTCTGAGAAATCTTTCCGCCATTCCCACCAACATCAGTACCCCAACAATCATGGAGGCCGCAGAGACAAAGGCAAACAATCAGTTTGGTCACGTATTCCCGGCTCCGCAGAGGAGGGCAAATGCTCCGGACAACAAGATGCCCACCAGATTATCAATAACAAACACGCCCGAGATGGGCGGGGAGGGTCTAAGAAGAACACGTAGTGGACACCGCTGACGAAAACACCGTCACAGGTACTCGCCACCGAGCAGCATAACTTCAAGGAACCCCGCCCACTTGGCAAGCGGAGACATGTAGACACGAGTAAGCGGTGTGATTACCACAATGACTTTGGGCACAACACGGACAACTGTTACAGCTTAAAGATGGAGATTGAATACGCTTTAAAGTCCGGACAGTTGGCGCATCTAGTCAAGAACGTACAGCGCAATGGCCGCGGCCGCGAGAACAACGATCGCGGGGAGCGGCCGAACAAGCGGATACGTAACTTACAAACGCTCCTCATAGAACGCGTTCCCAGGCACAACTGCCACATGACAGGCAAGGGAACCAGCAGACTAAGGCGAAACAAACACCAACTGACAGAAACGAGCGATGACTCATGGAAAGAACAGCCGGTTATTTTGCCCACTGTCAAGAGAGGAGCATCATCCACATCCCCGCTCATTATCACGGGGGTATTCGGTCACTATCGTACTCCGTACATGTTCCTTGACCCAGGAAGCAGTGCGGACATTATGTATGACCAGTGTTTTAACCAGCTCGACGAGGCTGATAAGAAGCGCCTGGTACCAGTAAGCGAACCAATATCAGGTTTCATCCACGAATCGATAATGCCTCGAGGAGTCATCACATTTCTAGTTACTTGGTCGGATGGTAAGCTGTCGCGGACAGAAGAATGCGAGTTTATGGTGCTCCCAGTAACCTCGGCACACGATGTACTAATAGGAAGGGAGGGCCTAGCCAAATTCAACAGCAACGCCTCCACTCCACATCAAATGGTCGGGTTCCCAACTCGCAAGGGGGTGGCGTTCATCCGAGGCAACCGCCAGTGCCACGCAGCGGATGTCCCAAAGCCATCCAAGTCCGCCAAAAAGCCGAGCCAGACCGAGCCGGAAAAATGGGTACTCAATCCCAGCTTCCTAGAACAAACCGTTACGATCGGACCCGCATTATCAAACACAATGCGGACCCACCTGAAGCAACTGCTCATCAAGAACAAGGATGTTTTCGCATGGACACCCGCGGATATGGTCGGGATTCCTCGAGAGATAGCAGAACATAGACTCGCCACATACAAGTCAGTCGAACCAGTGGTGCAAAAGAAGAGAAGCATGGGGCCCGAAAAAACCAAAGCGATGAATAAGCAAGTCACGAAGCTTTTGAACGCCGGCATACTTCGTCCAGTGAAATACCAAACGTGGGTCGCCAACCCTGTAATGGTAGCCAAGGCTAAGGAGGGTGGCGGATGTGTGTAGACTACAAGGACCTGAACAAGGCTTGCCCGAAGGATTGTTACCCATTACCCGAGATAGATCTAAAAGTCGACTCTCTGGCTCCCTTCCGTTTTAAATGTTTTCTTGACGCCTACAAGGGGTATCATCAAATCCAAATGGTGAAAGGCGATGAGGACAAAACCGCATTCAGGACAGACATGGGCACCTTCTGCTATACCAAGATGCCCTTCGGACTTAAAAACGCGGGAGCTACGTACCAACGTCTCATGGACTCAGTCTTCGCCGCACAGATCGGTGTGAATCTGTAGGTATACGTGGATGACCTCGTAATCAAAAGCATAGAAGAGGATCGAATGCTGACCGATATACAGAAAACATTTGAGCAATTGCGACAAGTCCGCATGAAGCTGAACCCTAGCAAGTGTTCCTTCAGCATGGAAGAGGGCAAATTCTTGGGTGTCATAGTGACGAAGGATGGTTTTCGAGCAAACCCTGAAAAGGTGCAGGCGATAGAGCGCATGCCATCGCCGGCCTCAGTCAAAGAAGTACAAACCTTAATGGGTCGTCTTGTAGCCCTGAATCGCTTCTTATCAAATTATGCATCAAAGTCATTCCCGTTCGTAAGCACGCTCCGAAATTGCTTAAAGAAAACAAGCTTCAGATGGACACCCGAAGCGGAAACCGCATTCCAGGACATGAAACAGTTCCTTATGAACCTGCCGACGTTAACCGCTCCGCGCCCCAAGGAACCGCTAACGCTATACTTGGCAGTCGCAGATAAGGCAGTTGGCGCAGCCTTATTGGTAGATCGAAAAGGCATTCAAACACCCATCTACTACGTCAGCCGCACATTGCTAGACGCTGAGACACGCTACTCAACCATGGAGAAACTGGTCTTAGCCTTAGTCCACGCTTCACGACGCCTACGGCGATACTTCCAAGGGCACCCAATAAATGTGCTCACAGATTACCGCATAAGCGACGTTCTGAAAAAGCCGGAACTCTCAGGAAGGTTAGCAAAGTGGGCAATTGAGTTGGGAGAACATGAAATCTTTTACAAGCCAAGACCAGCCATCAAGGGACAAGTTTTAGCGGACTTTACCACAGAAGTCCCTGCCGACAAGGTAGCAGAATGTTTGGTAGAGCAAGATCCACCACCGCCTACGGTCGAGAAAGACAAATGGTTGCTCTACACTGACGGCGCCAAAAGAGATGACGACGCGGGAGCAGGATTGCGGCTTATCAGCCCCGACGGTGCCGAGTTTACATACGCAATCCGCTTGAACTTTGAAAGTACGAACAACGAAGCGGAGTATGAGGCCTTGCTTGCGGGCCTCAGAATTGCGGATAAGATGGGTGCCCGCTTCCTCGAAGCACATGTGGACTCGATGCTTGTCGCCGCACAAGTAAATGGACAATATGAGGCGAGAGATAACAAGATGGCTCTGTACCTTGAACAGACCAAAAAGATCATGCAGCGGTTCGCATATTGCAAAATCCTTCACATCAATAGGAGCGAAAACAAACCCGTTGACGCCTTAAGTAAAATGGCAGCATCTGTCTTTGAGCACATGGCTAAAGATGTCAGGGAAGCACACCATCCGTACCCGCACATCAAGTGAACGTGGTTCAAACGGGCACATCATCGTGGATGACCCCAATAATCGCTTACTTAACGAGCGGCTCCCTACCCACAGACAATTCCGAGGCACGGAAAATCCAACACAAGGCCATGCATTATCAAATGTCAGAAGGTACCCTGTATAGACGATCGTACTTGGGACCCTTATTGAAATGTGTCGACGCGGAGAATGCTATGTTCCTAGTCAAAGAGGTGCACGAAGGAATCTGTGGTTTACACGCAGGACCAAGGATGGTAGTTGCAAAGCTAATGAACGCGGGATATTATTGGCCTGGCATGCATGTTGATGCCGTCAAAATACTCCGCAAGTGCTACGCATGTCAACGCCATGCTCCAAGCACACTGCGCCCCAAGAACGATTTAGTACCAGTAACATCCGCATGGCCGTTCCAAAAATGGGCAATAGACATAGTGGGGCCATTCACCACAGCCCCTAGAAATGTCAGATACCTCATAGTGGCAATCGACTATTTCACAAAATGGGTCGAGGCAAAACCACTAGTATCTATCGATGCCCACGCAGTGAAGCGTTTCATCTGGGAATTCATCATATGTCGTTTCGGCTTACCAATGAGCATCGTCAGTGACAATGGCCTACAATTCACCGATCAAGGGCTCCAAGGGTGGTTAGCGAGCATGGGAGTCGAGCAAACCTTCACCTCTGTTGCTCACCCGCAAGCTAACGGACAAGTTGAGCGAGCAAACCGTAGCATCGTTGATGGAATCAAGGCTCGTCTGAACACCAGGCGGACAGTATGGGTCGACGAGGTACCAAAGTCCTATGGGCACACCGAACGCTAACTAAATCTAGCAATGGTGAGACACCTTTCAGCTTAACATATGGTACCGAGGCTATGATCCCCGCCGAAATCGGGTGCCCATCCGCACGTGTCCTGTTAGCCTAAAAAACAGACAACGATGAAGATCTACGCCTCAACTTGGACCTTCTAAAGGAGCGCAGAGGGTTGGCCGCGCTCAAGGAAGCCAAATACAAGCGGCAGTTGGAGCGTTACTATAACGCTCGGGTCAAAAGGACACATTTTGAAGTAGGCGACTTCGTGTTTCGCCTCAACGAAGCATCGACAGCAGAAGCACCTGGTAAACTCGCACCAACTTGGGAAGGCCCGTACAAAGTCCAAGAAGTGCTCGGAAAGGGCGCATACGCACTAGAACGCTTAGACGGCACTGCAGTCCCAAGATCATGGAACGTGGCCCAGCTGCGTATTTGCTACATGTAGTTGTATAAACTATAATAGTATCATGTAATGACCCAAACCGGCTTTATGCCTTATCAATGACACACATTTTCTGTTTACCTTAAGTTGTATATGTGATGTTAATAACGTCAATGATAGCACTAATCAATAGAGAGACACGTCAGCGTTTTCACGTGACGTCGTCACCTTGGTCCGCGAGGAATGCCTTGACAGGCAACTCATCACGGGCTAAGCAGCTTAGAGGCGCGCCAGCGTTTTCACGCGACGCCGCCAACTTGGTCCGCGAGGAATGCCTTGACAGGCAACTCATCGCGGGCTAAGCAGATAAGAGACGCATCAGCGTTTTCACGCGATGCCGTCACCTTGGTCCGCGAACCAACGCTTCAAAAAGCAAGTAATCGCGGACTAAGCAGATCAGAGACGCATCAGCGTTTTCACGCGATTCCGTCACCTTGGTCCGCGAATCAATGCTTCAAAAAGCAAGTAACCGCGGACTAAGCAGATCAAAGACGCATCAGCGTTTTCACGCGATGCCGTCACCTTGGTCCGCGAACCAATGCTTCAAAAAGCAAGTAACCGCGGACTAAGCAGATCAGAGACGCATCAGCGTTTTCACGCGATGCCGTCACCTTGGTCCGCGAATCAATGCTTCAAAAAGCAAGTAACCGCGGACTAAGCAGATCAGAGACGCATCAGCGTTTTCACGCGATGTCGTCACCTTGGTCCGCGAACCAACGCTTCAAAAAGCAAGTAACCACGGACTAAGCAGAATAGAGACGCATCAGCGTTTTCACGCGATGCCGTCACCTTGGTCCGCGGATCAATGCTTCAAAAAGCAAGTAACCGCGGACTAAGCAGATCAGAGACGCATCAGCATTTTCACGCGATGCCGTCACCTTGGTTCGCGAACCAACGCTTCAAAAAGCAAGTAACCGCGGACTAAGCAGATCAGAGACGCATCAGCGTTTTGACGCGATGCCGTCACTTTGGTCCACGAATCACTGCTTCAAAAAGCAAGTAACCGCGGACTAAGCAGATCAGAGACGCATCAGCGTTTTCACGTGATGTCGTCACCTTGGTCCGCGAATCAATGCTTCAAAAAGCAAGTAACCGCAGACTAAGCAGATCAGAGACGCATCAGCGTCTTCACGCGACGACGTCATCTTGGTCCGCGAACCAATGCTTCAAAAAGCAAGTAACCGCTGACTTAGCTGATCAGAGACGCATCAGCGTTTTCATATAAGCAGATCAAAGACACATATGGACATTGGCTACGTAAACAGTAAACAAAAGATAAAGCCATAACAATAAGTACATTTCATATAAGGAAATATCAACAAAACACCAAGTGTAACACCCCAACCGATGGCGGAAACATCGAGGTGTCACGTAAGAATGAGTATACAGTAGCACATGGTATTCAAGTTTTAATTGAAATTTAATTAAAGTGCAAATATCCAAAATTAAAAATACATAATAAGTCTTGAATGAAATTCTAATACATTAAATAACCAAATAAAGCATAAACTTCAATTTGTCTCCTCATGCTAACTCTCTAGACTTCAAGCATCATTATTTCCTGTTGAGTTGTAAAAATGGGGGGGTCAACTAGAAGTTGGTGAGAATACATAAGCCATGTCAAGCAAATAAGTTTAAGTATAAAAGTTTAGCAATTCATATGTCTATCGTAAGTTTAAGTCTACATGAATAAACATGAAATGTTGAATCGACATAATCAAACCTCCGACTAGTTTAAGTCCATCCTGTCATCCACGGTTCACCTTAATAATATGTTGGAACGATAACAATCACCCACGCTACCTATGTAGGAAGTACACGTATCCGGGTGGGATTGTCAATCCAATAGATCTATTATTGAGTATCGCCGGCTTGGCCATAGCTAATAATTATGTAATGTTGAAACTCGTTGAAACTGTTGTTGTTGTCTAAATCATGAGGCATTAAAGTTTACAACTAGACATGCATGTAGAATTGCTTAAGTATAATGTTGCAAGTATGATGAATTGCATAAACAAGGTTACGTAAACTCACATTGGCTAAGGTGAATTATCCTCTAAGTGTTGTGAATGTATGCGAAGCGAATCCCAAAGACTCAACAACGTAGCTAGTCCAATTTGTAGAAAACGAAAAAGAAATAATATCAAGCTTCCAATTCGCCAATTACAAGAGCTTATAATCAAAGCTTCAATTGTAGAAGTAATAGACTATAGAAGAAAGATATGAGGGAAAGTTTAATCGGATTGAAACAATCGATTTAGAGGTGCAAAGTATAATGGGGCATAGGTGGGTTTTTATACTAGTTTTGGAGTCAATTAGCCATTAAAATTGGTCAACACCATAAAGTAAGGTTTTATGATGAATTGACTATTTGACTAAGACTTTGACTGTTTGACTAAGACTTTGACTAGGACTAAGACTTTGACTATGACTAAGACTTTATTTTGAAATGAATTTATATGTTCCTTGTTTGAGATTATAAATGTAATTGGAAAAATGATTAGCTATAAATAAGAAATAAATAAAAAAAATCATTAGTTTGAATTAGAAAATAAAAACACCGTCTTATAAAATGACGATTTTATAAATAGAATTAGGATAGGACATATGTTATGATTGAAGATTTTTTTTTTTCAAGTACAATGATAAAAGGAACTTAGAAAAATAGAGTGCACGGATAAAAATAAGAATACTTAGAAATAAATTAGACTTTATATCATGGATCGGGAAATACTTTAATGCAAAATAAATGGGAAAATTCGTGAGGTTACAGTCTCCCCTACTTTTGGAAACTTCGTCCCGAAGTTATTTAAAAACACAGGTTTTAGGATGGTTGGGTAGAAATTAAGGCAGCCGTGGTTTTGAAAATTTTGGGTTAAGGCACGACATGAATTTATAGAATAATCTGCTTTCGAATAATTTGGATAAGAGGTTTGTTATCTGTGAGTTTTAAGGGTAGGATTAGGTGTGTCTTGGAATCGCAAGGTGAATAAGAATCTTAATTTTTAGAAATCCTAAAAGAAATGCATGAGTTGATGGACTATAGAAAGGCTAAATGAACTACCAGGTAACTAGAGTTTATAATTAGTTTCTCTACCGAAAACCTTGATAGAATTTCACACCACCTTAACGTACCTGTAAATTCATGATTACGTTCCGGATCGCAATCACCAATTTACCTTACATTAGGGTTTTGTGTCCTTCTATGACTCTAAACACACATGTAAGTAATGCAAAATAACCGTGTGATTAAATTGTATACAATGTATCCAAAAATAAGTCCAACTGTTGAGCAGGAAAAAGACTTCTACCAGTCAGTGAGTAAGAACCTCTACCGATTGTTGAGCAGGTACGATAGCCTCTACCAGTCGTTGAGCAGGTTGTAGGGCCTCTACCGACTGTTGAGCAGGCATGATAACCTCTACCAATCGTTGAGTAGGTTATTTGGTACTCTACTAACTGTTGAGCAAGTACTTCATCCTCTATCAGTTGTTTGATTAAGTGTACCAATTTACACACACACATAAATTGCAAATTGATAATATGTACATGTAAGCAATCAAGTATCAAGTATAGCATGTGAGTTGTAATAGAGTTGCCCTAGACAAGGTTAATGACTCTAGGTGTGTCTATAGTAAATAGTTTATATTCCATGAATTCTAGTTTCAAATGTTCAAATATGGTAGATAGTCGAATCCTCATGTATAACTAAGGATTATGTTTGATGCAACACACAATCAAGTTTCAATAGTTTGGTTATCATGGGTAACTAGCTCATGTTTAAGAAGGTGAAGGATATGAATTTAGTTCTTGGGGAAATGATGAAAAATCTCGAAACAGAATCAAGGTTGCGAGAGATAGTGAATGTGAAGATTGTTGATAAGGAGTTTATTTTATAGTAAGGAGATTATGTAGAAGTGTAACTTGTGGGGTTTGGATTAAAGATTATAATCAAGTGTATAAGAAAACATGATTGTGGTATATGCCAAATATTGTAAAAATTTGAACAAGTTGAAAGTGAGTTAGTGTCGATGGAGAATCTAGAGACTAGATATTATTCCTATGGATTAAAAAAATATATTTTCAAAATTGGTTTTGTACATAAAGTAAAAGTTGTTAAATAGTACAAGCTAAGTAGGCTTTGATTAAAATATTACCGTTAGTTGGAGATTTCAAACATGACATTAGGTTTTGAAGATCAAGGTTCTATTAGTGATTTTTAATAGTTTAAAGCATTATATAGAAAATCGTTTGTTACGTCTATAAATAAAAAAAATTGAATTTAAGTTCGAGGACATCTTTTGACAAAAAAAATATGTACTTTGTAAAGTTACTAGGTAATGAAAATACAACAAGATTTAGAAATCTTTAGTTTGTGCTAAGGTATGAGGTTATAGTTTTTTTTTTTAAAAAAATAAGTAACATGTGGAGAAATGAAATAATATGATTTGGGTAGGGTGTTGAATATTTAAAAAGTGGCTGAGATGGTAAGGTGAAGTGTGATTGTGAAATCCATAGATGGTTATGAAATGAGATTGATTTAAGCTGTAAAATTTTGAGATTTTAGAGCTTAGTTTAAGGAAAGTGAGTGTAATCATTTATTCATTAATTAAAACGAATAAACGAAAACGTTGACTTATCAAAGATTCTAGATTCTAATAACATAATGAAGACATGCTTTAGCCTATAAGTGAACACTCATCCCGAGAATTCCCAGGTAGGCATCCGGGTCCCTCGTCTGATTGGGATATATGCGCAATGCCAGCCTAGACAGAAGACTCACAATACAGGCGTTCACCCTTCCAGATTGCACGTGTTCGTTATCAAAATCTAGAACTTCGACGAGATCTCAAGGTGGTTCAGGCTAAACCTGAGGATTTTGTCCTATTAATCTAATGGTGGATCAGGATTGCAGCAGACGAATAAGAGTGGTCACTTGTAAGGCTTGTATAAGGTATAGGATAGGGATAAGATTAAGGAAGCAATTAGGGTTACAAGTAAGAGAAGCAAGTACTGTTTTAAATCCCTAAGGTTATAGTCTAGATTATTTTCTAATAACCTAATTCCCTATAACCAAGGCTCTGATACCAATCTGTAACACCCCAACCGATGGCAGAAACATCGAGGTGTCACGTAAGAATGAGTATACAGTAGCACATGGTATTCAAGTTTTAATTGAAATTTAATTAAAGTGCAAATATCCAAAATTTAAAATACATAATAAGTCTTGAATGAAATTCTAATACATCAAATAACCAAATAAAGCATAAACTTCAATTTGTCTCCTCATGCTAACTCTCTAGACTTCAAGCATCATTATTTCCAGTTGAGTTGTAAAAATAGGGGGGTCAACTAGAAGTTGGTGAGAATACATAAGCCATGTCAAGCAAATAAGTTTAAGTATAAAAGTTTAGCAATTCATATGTCTATCGTAAGTTTAAGTCTACATGAATAAACATGAAATGTTGAATCGACATAATCAAACCTCCGACTAGTTTAGGTCCATCCCGTCATCCACGGTTCACCTTAATAATATGTTGGAACGATAACAATCACCCACGCTACCTATGTAGGAGGTACACGTATCCGGGTGGGATTGTCAATCCAATAGATCTATTATTGAGTATCGCCGGCTTGGCCATAGCTAATGATTATGTAATGTTGAAACTCGTTGAAACTGTTGTTGTTGTTGTCTAAATCATGAGGCATTAAAGTTTACAACTAGACATGCATGTAGAATTGCTTAAGTATAATGTTGCAAGTATGATGAATTGCATAAACAAGGTTATGTAAACTCACATTGGCTAAGGTGAATTATCCTCTAAGTGTTGTGAATGTATGCGAAGCGAATCCCAAAGACTCAACAACGTAGCTAGTCCAATTTGTAGAAAACAAAAAAGAAAGAATATCAAGCTTCCAATTCGCCAATTACAAGAGCTTATAATCAAAGCTTCAAATGTAGAAGTAATAGACTATAGAAGAAAGATATGAGGGGAAGTTTAATCGGATTGAAACAATCGATTTAGAGGTGCAAAGTATAATGGGGCATAGGTGGGTTTTTATACTAGTTTTGGAGTCAATTAACCATTAAAATTGGTCAACACCATAACGTAAGGTTTTATGATGAATTGACTATTTGACTAAGACTTTGACTGTTTGACTAAGACTTTGACTAGGACTAAGACTTTGACTATGACTAAGACTTTATTTTGAAATGAATTTATATGTTCCTTGTTTGAGATTATAAATGTAATTGGAAAAATGATTAGCTATAAATAAGAAATAAATAAAAAAAATCATTAGTTTGAATTAGAAAATAAAAACATCGTCTTATAAAATGACGATTTTATAAATAGAATTAGGATAGGACATATGTCATGATTGAAGATTTTTTTTTTCAAGTACAATGATAAAAGGAACTTAGAAAAATAGAGTGCACGGATAAAAATAAGAATACTTAGAAATAAATTAGACTTTATATCATGGATCGGGAAATACTTTAATGCAAAATAAATGGGAAAATTCGTGAGGTTACACCAGGCATCCGGGTACATAGGCAAAAAACAAGCCCCGCAGGGGCACAGCACGGATGCCCGAAAATACTATCTATTACATACATCATCAAAAGAAGTAAACAGCGGGCACTAACACCTAATCTAAGACGATAAGATGGGCCCATGAGTCGCCATTGCGCCGGAACCAGACCTTAGGAGTGGGCCGGACCACCGCAGGGCAGGCCAGGATGGCAGGCGGCCGATCACTAGAGCCCACAGATGTTGAACGGTCCGCGGCGATGAGCTGCCCACAGATCTCAACTAAGGCTCTCATGCGCCACTCCCCACCGTCGGAGCTCTCGGCGGTGGCCGGAAGCATAGTTCCGGCAGCCACTTGTGAGCAGACTTCAGCTAACGCCTTCATCTTCTTCTCCGGATCAGCTAAACCAGCCACCACCCTCTGTGGGTTGGCAGGATGAACTCCATCCCCAAGAGCTAACAAGCATTCCACCACCAAGGCTTCTTCAGCCTTGTCATCGGAAAATATTCCACATGGTTGGAGACTAGTCATGATGATAAGAAATAAGGGAGAAGAGGAAAAAAGAATGGAGTGATGGGTTAATCACCACAAGTAACCCCTATTTATAGACGCTTAAAGGGGGTAATGATGAGTTACCATTAATGCACGATGTCATCTCAATCGACAAACAGTGACAAGTGTCACCTGCAGCTGTTTGTCACGCCGTCAAAAGTCATTAATGACTGACGGCTGACGCCTAAGTTCCCTAGGATAATCATGACAAGTAAGGTGAAGAGACATACATAAATGAAAAGGCACAAGGCACACAAAGAGTCATAACAAAACACAAATCTTCAACATACAAGTTCAAGTAAAATAAAAGAGTTCAACACTCATTCCTCCCCGAAATCCACACGGTCAATGAAATCGTCCTCAGGATCGTCAACTGACAGAGCAGAAGAGGTGCCCGCATCTGGTGGAGCGGTCTAGGGTCCTTCACCATGAAGTGCAACCGCCGCCCGCGCGGCCTCTTCTTGAGCTTCCTTCTCTTTCTCCACCTGCAACTCTTCTTCCGCCTCCTCAAAAGCGGCACGAAGAAGCCGCACCCCATTGGACGACTTGGCACATTCCGCGATCACATCCATCACAGGGAAAGATAACTCATCATACGCGGCAACCTCTGCATCATATTCCGCCTCCGCGTCGACGTCGCGATAAGGATTATCCTCCAAGGCACGCCCGCTAAGACAGAAGTCGAACCCCTGTTTAAAGCCAAGGACAGCACCAAACTACTTCAATTTCTCCAACAAGCGGGCAACAGCCTGAACCATCGCCGGTTCCTCCCATACGCGAGAAAAAACCTACAACGCAGAGGATTAAAAAGTGTCAAAAGTTGCAACAACATAACAAAATAAGGAAAGAAAGGCTAGAAACACACACCCCTTGGATCCCAGTGGTCATCAACCAGTTCACATCGTTCAACGCCTCTTCTTGACTCTCCTGGGCAGCACGTAGCATGTCCTCGGCACTATCGCGGGAGGCAGAAAGATCCTGGACGTCAGTGCTAAGAGATTTCTTCTTGTCATGAAGGACATCAATCTCACGCTTCAGCAGAATGATATCATTCTCTAGCCCCGATACCCGCGAAGATTGCACCAATACCTCGTCCTCTTTCTGGGCCAAGTCGGCACGCGCGGCGGCGGTCTCGGATCTTTCCTTATCTAAGTCAAGCTCCTTCGCTTCTAAGGAAGCTTTAAGACGGTCAACCTCACTCTCCAAACCCCGCGCGCGGTCCCGCTCTTTGGCAATAATTTGATTGGTAGCTTCACAAGAGTCTTTCCATTCCTGGAAAGACTTGGCATGACGATCCTCAGCGGACTTCGCCTGTGTCAAAGCATCCAACAAGGCTTTAGACTGGGCTACACAATCCTTGTTGTGCTTGTCGAGCACATTCTTGAATGCCGCTTTGCGCGCCGCTAATTCCTGTTCAGCCTGCATCAATGCCTGGTACCCGCGCCGCACCTCACTCAATGTAGCGGCAGCCATGGCCAAGCCAGCGGCACCATCTTGAAGAAGTGCCAGGCGGTCCCGCTTAGCCGCATACGCCCACTCGGCAGGAGGTATGGAACCTAATAACCATTCCTCGCAGGTATCTATTTGGAAAAAGCGGCCATCTTCGCGCACAGACCAGTCAGGCCTGTAAACTGGCCCGGTAGCGACATCCAGTCTAAGCCCGCTGGAGGCTATCCCCATGGTATCAACTTTTTTAGGATTACCGCTGCTAGAGGGCATGGTTTCTTTCACTGACCCACTGCCATCGCTACCACCCGCCGACCCACCACCAGAGGATAAGTCAACATACCCCGTATTCTCAAACGCACCACTCGAAAAACCAGGTTCGTGCGGATGCTCCACACCACTCGGTGACTTAGACTGCAACCCCATACCCCCATCATCACTACCCTTAACACTTTTCCCTTTCTCCTGCTCCTTTCGCCTTGTTTCCGCCGATAGTTTAGCTTGTTGTAGCTCCGCTTCACGAGCTTCCTCAGCTTTCTTTTCCTCAGCCGTCCGAACATTCCCTTGCGGCGAAAGCTGGTGGCTCGCCTCTGTCTCATCTGGCCGTTCGCCATCCCCACCCTGTGTTGGGGCAATGGGCGGAGTAGGCCCAGCAGACCACGAGCCAGACACCTCGGACAACTTAGGCCCGCCAGGGAAAAGCAAAGACGCACCTACAAGAACAAACACATGAGAAAGGGAATACAAGAGTACAGAGACAGGGTGATAAACGAGGCTATACCTGGATGGACTTCCTTCACAATCTTAGAAGCCAAGCGAGGCCGCTTATGGGATACAACCAACCGAACTTTCAAGTTGGAGGCCGAAGCATCCCTTTCAGGCACTTTCCGCTTGCCAGAATCCATCATGCTAACCACGTCCCGCAGCTTCTTCCCAACACCATCACCACCGTTTCCCGCCTCCCCGCCGGGACGACTCGATATAGGTGGCGTGGTAAACACCTCCACATAATCCCCTTCATCTCTGGCACCGCCAGATACAGGCGGCTGTCGAGAAGAACCGCCGCCGCGGCTAATACCTGCACGAGCCCGACCTCGGTGAGATAACGAGTAAGACTCATCCTCAGACTCGTCATCAGATATAAACATAAGAATAACCCCGCCAGCGGAAACTGCATTTCGAGGACGGGGATTAATGGGAACATCACCTGGAATCAGGGTGTGTCCAGGAAAATCCTTAACGTTAACAGCCACAAAGTTCTTGAGCGTCTGCTCCACTAGAGGCTCCTCATCCGCTCGGAGCGGCTCCCACCTGAACTCGCCATCCACTCTAGCCACAATCGAATAAAAACAGCTTGTTTCTACAAAAACAACACAAGAATAAAACAAAAACGCCGAAAATAAGGTAATGCGGCAGAACAAGCAACAAAACACAGACGTACCTTTACCGTTCACGTAAAAGTGCGGATTCTGGTCAGCCCTCCCACCCACACGGCCGACACCCGCCATCAACAATGCCTCAGGTCTCACATTCGCCATATCGATGGAAGTCACTTGCTCTGTAATTTTCTCATACCAATCGAAGTCGGCATAATTAACAACCGGGAAGTCCTTCAGTTTTGCCTTAGCGGATATAGCCAGCCATTGCAAGGACACTGGCACAACCCCTTGCCGAATAAAGAAGAATTTTGTTTTCCAGTCATGCATACTACGCGGTGGTTCGTTACCAACAGGCCTAATCCTACTACGTTGGGTAAACGAGAACCACTGCGGACCCCCGCGGTTAAGCCGGTAGAATGCGTTGAACATCTCAAAGGTCGGTTCGACACCTTGAGAACGACATACGAATTCGAAGTGAACCATTCGGGTCATGCCCAAGGGAGTCACCTGAGACAAATACATTCCATACCAGAGGAGCAAATCGCAGACGAACCGCGTCGCCGGCAACCGAAAACCGGTCAATTGGAAGTGCGTGGCATACAAAGCCATCCTGTCAGGGCCCGCATCAAGGACAGTTTCTCCGTCAGACGGCAGCGTTGGCTCCTAACTCGCCGGAATCTCGTACAGTTCTAAAAATTGCTCAAACGATTCCCTCTTCCACTTGATCGAAGCATCAGCCATACAAACGGCTTCCTTTTTACCCCTAGCATCAACGTCAGCCATCTTTGATCAGAGAAAAAACAAACAAACTTCTGGAATAGCAACCGGCAGACGGTTATCATGAAAGAAAGAAGGGAGGAATTTTGAGTGAACAAAGAGAAAGAAGATTCCCAAATGGGAGTAGGATGTGCTATTTATAGCGTCCACATTAATTACGGTGGGCCACACGAACACAGCCAGGCCCACCATCTACATGACACGTAGCCCACTAAAGCGAAAATCCTGCCACGCGTCGCGCATTGCCCACACGCGCCTGACACAAGTACTCCAAAAGTCGTCCATCCATAACTGGCATGACGGCAAAACAGACGCGACAGACAAAGAGTCAGTCACTTCAACTGTCAGATCAAGTGTAATGATGATGACCTTTCGAATTTCCCTCCAAGAACAAGCTCGTCTTTAATATCAAACTTAATAGCCACAGTGGGGGACCAACCCGCTTGACGGAACACGTAACAACCCGCCAAAATACACAACCCGTCAAAAAACATAACCCGCCATAAACACTCCAGCTTCTCCTCTCAATCAGTCCATCACCCCTCATGCTTTTGCTACACACAACCAAGAGCGCCACTGGACTAGGGGGACTTGAAGGGGTAGGTACCCAAATTTACTTGGGTCCCTACCCAAAGCCCAAGCCCAAAGACTGGAACAGGGCCACAAGGCCCAAATGATTACAACAAGGTCAACCATGGGCAAGTTGAGCCCACTACCTGCGGGTGCGGACGAACCAACCAGGAAGCGGGTTGCAACCGCTAATCGCGGATGCAACACCAACCTCCGCCATGGCTCATAGGATAAAGTCAGAAGCAGACACGTGGCGATAGCATGTATGATCGTACAACATGGTACGAGCCAATCAGGGTCCAACGACGTGTGGCAAGGAGGATGCTGCACGATCGGCCAGCAGGAGAATCACACGTGTCCAAGATCAAACCCGCAGGAGACAAACAGTACGTCTTCTGTGCATGTCAACCAATAAGAATGCACGGGACCACCTCAACAAGGATCTCCACTAACGAAGGCCTACAGATGGGACAATAGTACACTCGACGGCCAACCATATTCGACCAGACCTGTGGCCAATCACACGATGCCACATCAGAGAAAACGGTACGATCGTCCTCTATGATTTCTTACCTGTCACATATTATATCTTATTGGGCCTAATCCTGGGCCGATGTGGAGGCAAGCCCTTAACTGGGCCTCAGCCCACTGGGTAAGTTAAGGGTGAATGTCGAGGCCCGTGTGGAACCTATTTAAGGAGCACTTCGTCTCCTTAAATAGGTCATTCAGAAATCCCTGAAGAACACACTAGTGTCGACCACGTTTTTGTGTCTGCTAAGTAGAATCCTCTGGATTTGAGGCGGTCGCCCTATATCGGAGATTGTGTTTTGCAGGTCACCACTATCAAGGAGCCATTCGTTCTAGTGAAGGATCTTACTTGTGGAAGCTGGCCTGCCCTATTCATCATAGAGGTAGACTTTTGTTTCTTCATATGTTATAAAAAAATCCAGAAAAATAGAACACCCTAAAATAGGGTGAATTAGCGGTGTTCGAGCAATTTTTAGAGCTTTAAAGTTAAAAGTTATATGTATAGCTCGTTTCAAAAGAAAAATCGCCTATATTAGCATTTGTGTTGTACAGTTGTAGTAGTTGCTATTAGTTAGACATAACCGCCGGGTTTTAGCCGATTTGTCACTTTAAATATCCATTCCGCACCCTTACCTTTGCCTAACATTACAACTCGTATAAGACCTCTTGATTTGTGCTTTTTCACACGTTAGTTGGTGAAGACTAGATCTTTTGACAAGCTTATGATATTGCACGATTCATTGTCTTGGCAATGGAGCGATTTACACTTACACATTACACGTATGTATCATAAATAAAACCGAGTGTGTGTGAACATTGTGAGTCGTGTACGGGTTTGCATGCTTGTAGATCGGAAGTGAGTCGTTGCTATTTAGTTATCTTATCACATGTTTATATATCATTGTTGGCTTAACTATTATCGTTTGTACAGGCTATATTTTGTCAATGTTGCCACTTGGCGAGTTTTTCGTTTATTTTATGATTAAATGTTTGCTTGAGGACAAGCAAAGTTCAAGTGTAGGGAGGTTTGATATACGTTAAATTACACATATAAAAGTCCCCGTTTAACTCCAATTTTCATACGTTTTTGACCTTATACACAGGAATTGGTACTTATTTGGGTATCTTTATGATTTCAGGTCTTAAACGATGTCTCGGAAACACAACAGAAGGAAAAACGAAGATTTCGACGCGCAAACAGGACCTCAGGACCTGTGAGCGGCCGCTCACTCCCTGTGAGCGGCCGCGCGCCCCCCAGATATTTCTGGGGACCTTCTAGAAGGCCTACGTCATCAAAACTGCAACTCGTCCACTTGTTTAAAAAGTGATCTTCTATAAAACAGCCATTTAACTCACTGATCTGTGGTTGGATCCTTGGGGAAAGTTTTCTGGCGATTTTCGGGGCTTTTGAAGTGCTGCACAGGCGTGGAACAAGCTCGGGAATCCATCCGATCCATCTTTCAATCATCCAATCCATCTCTTAGCATTTTATATGGTTTGATCCTTTAAACATTTATGTTTCAAATCTGATTTTGGATTGCTATTTTGATGTTGTTATAGTTATTCGTACGCCTACGGGCAAGAACAATAGTATGTAGTACGTTAAACAATCATTCGTGTAGTTAATCATGTCTTGTATAAATTTGGCGTTTTTCACGTTTAGATCTTGATGATCATAGCGCAACCTTGTTTCATTGTTGTTGGATTTGTAGTTGTATTTGAATGACTTTGGCGAATGTCGAATGTGTTAGGAGGATAAATGTTGAAAAACCGTCCGTTTAATCGTCCGGTAGTAGACTAGTTAACTTGTTAAATAGTTTATGCCATGAAACTGTAACCGGGTATTGGTTTGGTTAAAGTCAGTCGAATAACGGTTAAAAATGCTTACCAGCACGTAAAAGGATTTTAAAAAGCTTAATGGTGCCGTTACTAGTCTTTGACACGGTTAATGATCTTTGGTAGTTATTTTGGTAAAAATAGCGATCTTAGTAGATCTGGGTTCAAAGTTGGTAAAATGGAATAGGTTGTGAAATGCTCTACTTTATGCTAGTTTAGGTGGTTGTGTTATGTATTCGGTATTGCTTTCCTGAATTAGTGAGGTTAGAAAACTCTTAACAGATGACTAACTTATCTTTAGAAGATCCGCGTGAGATCATATCAGATGCTCGCTAATAAACGACTTGAAGTGGTTAACGTGTGTATTCGTGTTAGCTTTCTGTATAGTTGTCATGTTAGGATGCCCGAAAGGGACACTAACTGTCGGATAATGGGAATGTTGATCACACGCCTTTATTTCATATGATTTATAGATGACATGCTAGGGTTGATATATTATAGTTTATATAGTTATATTTTGTATTTGGAGTTTTACATATGTTATTTATATGTTTTAGAATTAATCTAGTTATAAACAAACTCAAACTATCTTTTTCTACTGGTAAATGGGGGACAGAGTTTTAGTACCATTGCTTCGCGCACGTCCATGGATCGATATTTGGTTCTTATCTGTACATTACTACATATATGACAGGGTACACTTGCCTTATTGTGTGTGTTTTAATATTAAGGTCTAAACCATTTTTATAAATATTAAGGCAAAACGTGTGTTATTTCATCGCTAAATTATGTGTACTAGCAGACACGTCAAGCAAGCATTATAGTGCCTTGTCGAGTCACTTCATCCACATAGTATAGCCCTTGTCGCTCAGTACCACGCCCAATGATCTTTCCCGTCCTGATGTCCTGTAAGATACAAAAGGTAAGATGCATTAGCACAATACAATTTAGCTCTTTTGTAACATGACTGATTGATAGCAATTTGTGAGATAAAGATGGAACATAAAGACAATTTGATAGTTTCATGTTTTCTAAGATTTGGATAGTCCCTCCTCCTTTTACTTGAAGTACTTCTCCATTTGCGGTGTGAATTTTGGATTTTTGTGGTTTTGACATCGAGCACATGTCCGATTTTTCATAAGTCATTGTATCGGTGGCACCACAATCAAATATCCATGAGTCTTTTTCTTGGTAATTTTTTGTTGCCATGTTAACTTTCCCAATATTACAAGGTTTTTTTGACTCCTTTATATCTAAGTTAGGAGTATGAGGGGTGTTGTTGGTATTTTCTAAACTTTTTGACTCATTTAATAACTCGAGAATTTGGGGGCTAAAGAATCGAGGGTTTACAAGTGTTTTATTGGGAGTTTTGGGTTTAAAATGGGAGAGCTTAGAAAGAGGAGGGTTTGAGATTGTAACTCCAAACCCTTTACCTGCCATACTTCCTGATTCCTCTTCCATTACCGCCGCGAAGCAGCACTTTCCACCATGACTCCCTTTCTCTGAGCTATCTTGATCTCCAGCTATTTTTTCGCTGTTGTCGTCGCTGCTGGTAGTCTTCGGATTGCCTAAGGCTACAGCAGCTTTACCTCCTTTCCCTTTTTTGTGTCCATCGGCCCACCAGTTTGGATACCCTACGAGTTTGAAACATTGAGCCCATAGAGGGTAGTTTTGGCTTGTGAGGTTAAGGCTAATTTTTAGGTTGTCTGATGGATTTGGTTTTGGGTTCTGGGTTTGAGTTTGAACTCCATTTTTTAGGAGATTGGCTAGTTGGATGGCTAGGTTGTTGTTGTCTTATTCTGACATTGTGTCTGGTAAATGACGAGCAAAGAAAGTTTATGGATCATAAACACTGCTCTGATACCATGTGGAAAATGATAATCAGAGGTGTAAAGAGAAAAAGAGATTGAGAAATTGTTTTGATAATTTCTTGTGTATTACAAAGGTTTATTTATGAATATTTATAGTCTATACAAGAAACTAGATACTAAATGGTGTTGAAGAAATAGTGCTATGACCATTGACCATGCTATGACCATTGACCATTGAAAATTTGCCTTGAAAGTCTTGATTGGTCAAAGATGTTGACTGATCAAATATTTCAACAACACTTATATTTACTTTCTCGGTTACGGTTTTACCTCCAGTGTGGGTAAAGGGTTATTCTTTAGTAAACACGTGTACTTACCCCACGATGGTTGTTATTAATCACCGTGATATTCGTTGTTTCTTCACATGGCAATGTTATGACTCCAGTTGTGTGCCTCAAAGTTCCTTTATGCAAGGTCTAGGTATGCAATACTACAAAATGTTGCATCCATAGAGGGTCCCCGTATATGTAGAAGTCTTATATGCTTCTAGTCCAACCTTTATTTATTATCCACCGGATCCTTGGTGAATTGTGTTGTTGGGATTATGAAAGATGAAGCCACTAAACTCACTAAATGCAATAGGTGGCATTTGCCTCATACGTAGCCTACTCGAGTCTAGCTTCTTAGTCTTTGACATCGAACACTTTGAGTTGTAATCTTCATCCTCCTTTCGAACAAACTCAATTGATTGTTCTATATTCTGAATGTTTTGAGGGTGTTTGGGATTGAGTTTTGAAATGACTTGTTAACTTATTGGCTTTTTGGAAAATTACATCATATCAAATGAGAAACTAGTCAATTCTGTAAGCCAAATATTCGCTTTCCCCTAGGGAAATGGGCGACAGAATACCTACAGAAGAACGGCGGCCGGAAAACAAGACTCAGCAAGCATCTTTTAACCATGAAGACGACGAGACAATCAAATTTTTTATCTCTAATTTACCAGATGGTTGTAGTGGTTCGAACTTAGAACGTTTGGTTAAAGTTTTTGGAGAAATCAAGAAGGTCTACATCACAAGGAAACGAGATAAGGTGGGTAGACGATTTGGTTTCGTGACGCTAAAGATTAATAGGAATAAAGAGGTGGTGGTAGAGGAGATACAAAAACTTTGGATCGGTTCTTACAAGCTTCGAGTCAATGTGGCTAGGTTTACTGAGATAGATGACGGGCGAAAGGTTTCGGAGATCAAGGATAACAGCTTCGTTCCAGAGAAGAAGGAGAAGGCTTCGGTCGTTCCTCCCCTCATAATCGAAAGGCCTTTCCAAGTTGATGTGGGGGGATGCTCTTTTAAAGAAAAATTGACGGGAGTTAAGGAAGACGCAAAAAAAGACGTCGTGGTGGTCATTCCCGACGCCGTTAATGAGTTTTATGGGATGCATGGTAAGGCTTTGGTTGTGGAGGCATTCGATGTTGATAGTCTTAAGAAGATTCCTAAAGTGCTACTGGATTTAGGAAAGACGGATGCTTCCATGCAATATATGGGAGGTTTACATGTTCTTGTTTGTTTCAAAGACGATGAAGAGGCTGAGAATGTTCGGATTCAGCTGCTCTTGAAGACGGACTTGTTCCATGCAGTGGAGGTTTGGAGAGGACAGTCTTTACTGTTCGAAAGGATCGCATGGCTTAAAATTCAAGGCATTCCTTTGAATATCCTATGTAATGATACTGTGAATGCGATTGGGGCTCGGTATGGTAAGGTTATTCATAAAACGAATGTCAAACAAAGAGACGTCGATCTATCGTTTGAATGCGTTGCTGTGTTAGTCGGGGACGGGAGGCGTATCTCGGATGAAGTCACTCTACAATGGCGACGCAGGAAGTTTTGGGTATGGGTTATGGACGAGATCGGTGAATGGATACCGGAATTTTTATGCAAAAAAGATGGTGGAGATTCAAATTCGGCCACTAGTTCGGCTTCCGGCGGGGTGCAGGTGGGCGATGAATCCGGCAAGGATGATGGGGCTGTTTTGGAAAGTCCTTTGATTGCGGATACAGTTATGGAAAACGTCAATAATTTTAATGAGGGGAATAATTGGCAATCATTCTCTAATTATGAAGAGTTGACTAATTTGAAAGTGACTTTCAAACCATTGACTGATGAATTCACGTTTGATAAGGATTTCAATCCTAATTTGGAGGTGGGCCAGGATGTGGTTAAAAAGACTTTATTGGGCCAGAATAAGAAGTTAGGAGGTAAAAATATTAAACAGGCCACGAAAAAGATTGGGCTGCCCAAGATGATGTCTGTGGACTCCAGGCCAAACCCATCAAAAAGAACCAGATTAGATTTTGACCCTCACGGGTCGGATCCCTTTGACCTGGATGTTTTGTTGGGTCTTAACCAATATGCTAATGTTCAACAGACAAAAGTAGGGAAAGGCAAGGATAAACACTCCAGTATCGATAATATGTCTCACGAAGAAGGGCATGGGAAACGGATTGATCTTAACTCACAGCCAACGCATAGTGAAGCATCGGCAGCGACGTCTTATGATAAAGTTACAAGGTATTCGGATTCGGTGTCTGTTTATCAGGAAGTAGAGGTTGAAACAGACGCTACAGTAGCGATGGGGGAGAGGGTGGGGGCTTCTTTACGTGGATATGAAGGATTGGTTCGTAATTCAGTAATTGACGAAGGCTCACAGAAAAGTAATACATGAATTTTCTTTCGATTAATGTGAAAGGGATTGGGGCGGATGGGAAGATAGGGTGGGTGAAAGGTCTTAAATTCAAGAACGATGCATCCTTTTCGGCACTGCAAGAATCGCAGTTGGCTAATTCTGATTCTGTTATTGTGGAACGTATTTGGGGTGGTAAAGGTTTTAATTATGATATTGTGGAAGCTGAGGGTAGGTCGGGTGGGCTTGTTAATATGTGGGATGAAAAAGTGTTTGTGAAGACAGAGACGATTACTAACAGGATTTTTTTGATTTCGATTGGACATCTCGTCTCGGATAACTTGGTCCTAAATATTGTGAATGTTTACGGCCCTCAAAGTGTCGTTCAAAAAAGACATTTGTGGGGTCAACTAAAGGAGGTGATGATGGGCCGTGAGGGGTTATGGATTTTGCTTGGAGACTTTAACGTGGTTCGTTTTCCTGAAGAGCGCAAGAATTCGGGTTTTAATTCGGTTAGTGCGTATGATTTTAATACTTTTATTGATGATATGGGTCTACAGGAATATAAGATGAAGGGGGTAAGTTTACCTATATGGTTGGGTCTGATAAAGGATTCAAGTTTAGCAAGATTGATAGAATTCTGGTTTGCCATAATTTTTTAAACAAGTGGCCTTTAGCGATTTTTCGTGCTCTTCCTCGGGAAAGATCGGACCATTGTCCGTTGTTACTATCTTTGGTGAATTCTAATTTTGGTCCAAAACCATTCCGATGGTTTAATTCTTAGCTTGAAAGGGACGGTGTGAAAAGTTAATTGTTGACATTTTAGATGATGGGCTTTGTCTTGGGGCTCCTGATCACTCTATAGCTGAAAAGTTTAAGAGGGTAAGGAATGCTCTTAAGGCTTGGTGGGATGAAATGGGGGACAAGGAGAAGGCCGAATACATTGAGATGAATGCTGAGGTTAATCGCTTAGAATTAAAAATGGAGGATGTGGAGTTAGAGGAAGGGGAACTTTGGGTATATGAAGAATGTAAAAAAGGGGTCGCTTGGTTTGATCATCTTAGAACTCGGGATATCATTCAGAAATCTCGGGTTAGGTGGGCGGAAAGTGGGGATGAAAATTCTGCTTTTTTCCATTGTGTGGTTAATGGGAGGAAAGCTAAAAACAATATTTCGGGCTTTATGATTGACGGGGCTTGGGTTTCTAAACCATCTTTGGTAAAGAAACATGTTTTTCAATACTTTCGTAGTTTGTTCTCTGCTGATGTTTCAGGTAGGCCGCCATTGGTTTGCGAGAATTTAAAAGTTCTTAATGAAGATTTGAAAGCAGAGCTAGTAGAGGCGTTTTCCAAGGAAGAAATCAAAGCTGCAGTTTTTGGATGTGGTAATGACCGTGCTCCTGAGCCAGACGGGTTTAATTTTTTCTTCTTGAAGAAATTTTGGGCTTTCTTTGAAGACGACTTTGTTAATTTGATGAATCAGTTTTATGAGACGGGATCGATTAATCATGGTTATAGTGCTTCTTTAATTACCTTGGTTCCGAAGACTAAAAACCCGACCGACTTGAAAGAGTATAGGCCGATAACTTTGATTGGGATAATGTCCAAGGTGATCTCTAAAGTGTTGGCGAATCGGATTAAAAAAAGTGAAGAAGTTTATTATTTCTAAGACTCAAAGTGGTTTTCTTTCGGACCGTTTTATTCTTGATGGGCCTCTAATAATTAATGAAGTCATTGCTTGGTTGAAAAAAAGAGGTGATAAAGCTTTTTTGTCAAGATAGATTTTCAAAGGCTTACGATAATGTTGATTGGAGTTTTTTGTTATCTATTATGGGGCAAATGGGTTTTCTGGAGCGATGGTGTAGATGGGTTGATGGCATTTTAAGGTCGGCTCGCTCCTCCGTTCTTGTTAACGGGTCCCCTACCTTCATATTCCAATGCGAGAAATGTTTGAGACAAGGTGACCCTCTATCTCCATTTCTTTTCCTTATAGTTATGGAGGCTTTCACGTGTTTGTTGAATAAAGCTTCGGATATTGGAGACTTTAAGGGCCTTTCGGTAGGCAATGGTGGGCCGATTTTTTCCCATCTCCTTTATGCGGGCGATGCGCTCATTGTTGGGGAGTGGTCTCGTGATAATTTCCATCATATGATTCGCCTACTTCGGATCTTTCACTTATGCTCCGGTTTGAAGATAAATCTACAGAAGTCTAATGTTTTTGGTATTAATTGTTCGGATGAAAAGGTTCAAGTTCTAGCTGTAACACCCCAACCGATGGCGGAAACATCGGGGTGCCACGTATTGATGATTGTTCAGTAGCTCATGGTGAATAATAAATTCCATTAAATAATTTAAATGAATTACATACAATTGTTCTAGAATTTGTACATCAAATTGAATAAAACTATACACATATCTTCAAGCATCAAATCAAATCTTCAAGCAAATAGAACCTGAAACATGTTAAGTTGAAAATATTTTGGGTCAACAAAAGTTGGTGAGAATTACATAGGTTTTTGATAATTGAATAAAAATGATGTGCAATTCATGTGTCATGTCAATCTAGTCCATATGTGAGAACATACTAGAAATAAATCGAGTGCATAACCAACCCTGATGACTGTTATAATATGATACATACCATACGCTCATGGTCCACTTGAATATGTTATACGATAACAAACACCCACGCTACCTTTGTAGGAGGCACGTATCCGGGTGGGATTGTCAATCCAATAGATCTATCAATATTTACCGCCGGCTTGTACGGAGTTAATGATTATGCTAGAATGGTGCTTACTCTAATCATGCTCAAGACATAATGCAACATAGAAAACACATAGACACATTGATGATTGAATTGCATAAAATGATGTTGTAACATGTTTCACCCCAGAAATGGTGATAAATAGAAAAAGGGGCTATGTAAAACTCACCTTGGTAAAATGTTATATCTGTTGAGAAATGTGTTGACCAAATGTATCAAGTATCACCCTAAAATGAGGTAATAAATATGTCTAAGTCTATCAAGTCTACAAATGTATAAGTTCTAGGGCTTCGAATTGGGGATAATTGCTCGTTTGATTAATATTAAAAATATTCGCCAATTGAGAGAAATTTTAGTAAATAAATAACTAAAAATCTTTTTATAAATGTTAAATCTAGGATGGTCACAAGAATGTGTTTAAAGTATAAAAATAATTTTTATAAAATTATTTTCTTTAAAATAGATTATTAAATCTATTTATTACAAATTGTCAAACTTTAACTTTAATATCTTAAAAATACTAAAATTAAAGAATTATCATTTTAAAAATTATATTTCTGTTCTAAATGATCAGAAATAATTTGTACAAAATTTTGGTGCAAAAATAACAAAAATTGGATTTATTATGATTTAATTATGATTAAAACTAACAAAAATTGATTAAAAATATTAAATAAATGATTTTTCTGAAATAAAAATCATTTCAGAAAAGTTTATTGTTATGAAAACTTAGAATAATTTTTGTGGAAATTAATAAGATCGTTTTGATATTTTTATAGATTTTTATAAATAAAATGGAATAAAATTGATTTATTTATTATATATATTAAATAAATAAAATTTTGAAAACTAAAAATTGGGTGTTGAACTTTTTCATCAGATTAACATAATATAATTTTTTTAGAATTTATAAAAGTGTTTTAGTATTTAAAAATGAATTTATGAATTATATGTAATATATATATATAGTTTTGATAAAACAAAAGAAAAAAAAAACAAAAGGTTATGGCTGCAGGGATTGAACCCGCGTCTGCTCTGTATAACACCAACAACACAACCACTTGATCAGGATCAGTGGTTGTGTTGTGTTGCATCTGTTAAAAATAAATATGATTAATGTTCTTAGTGTTCTTCCCCAAATCTAATCAATCGTGCCCTAGCTATTTCAATTGATTGATTCACACAACAATAACCCAATTAATCATAGGGTTATTGTTGTGTGATTGCCGAATAACAAAACCTACATGAAAAACAATACTTACAGATCTGATTTCGTGTTTCTTGTGTGGTCAAACCCAAAAGTCAAACTTCGAGCAATTCCAACTCGTAAATGGGAATTAAACAGAAATTGAGAGTGGGGGTAATGTTTTCGGCGAGTTGTGAGTGTTTTGGGATGCCCAATTTATAGGATTAACACTGAATTGATGAAATGGTAAGGATTGACCATCATTGAATGTCAAAACGCGTCCTTCATATTTTTGGTACTGATTAGTTGATAATTAACGCGTAATTGATGAAGATTAGGCCGAATATCACGAGTCAATGGTCAACCATGGTTAATATGCTTTAATATGGTCAATTGAATGGTCAAAAGAAAAAAAATATATGGATATATTCGCTGGGTCTGCTGTTCAAACAGAGAAGAAGAAAACAGACAAGGTTTAAAAAGATGTTAAATATAATACGAACTGGATTTCTATCAAGATGTGAGCGTGGCTCAGATGGTGGAAACGCGTGTGTGTGTTTGAGATGTCCCCGGTTCGAAACCCGGCTCGCCCCCTTTTTATTCTTTTTTAAACAGAAACGCAGAGGGGGGGGTTTGGGCTTGGTTTGGGCTGGATCAAAGGGGGTGTGGGCTGGAATTTCTGGGTTGGGCCTGCTGGATTGGGTTCAAGAGGGTGTTGGGTTTTATTTGGTTGGACTTGGGCTTTATGAAGTGTAGTGTTTGGGCTTTTGTAAGAAAGAAAAATAACATTCTAATAATAAAAATCTGATTTATAATTATTATTTTTATTTTTATTATTATATATATACATATATATATACATATATATATATATATAAGTTGGTCGGAAAAATAAAACTTAGGCACCTTGTGAATGATAGAAGAGAAATAATATACGTATTAAAATTTGAAAATTTTTGCGATGTTACACTAGCCGAGATGTCTGGGTGTAAGCATGAGTCTTTGCCTTTTGATTACCTCGGTATCAAAGTTGGGGCCAACATGAATCGAATCCGGAATTGGGACACGGTAGTGAATAAATGTAAGGCAAGATTAAAGTTGTGGAAGGCGAGTACTTTATCTATTGGAGGTAGACTTATCCTTATCAAATCGGTATTATCTAGTTTGCCTATCTATTATATGTCTCTCTTTAAAGCTCCTGTTAAAGTTATGGGGGATTTGGAAAGTTTGATGAAGAGGTTATTATGGGGGGGATGAAAACGTTAAGAAAATTCATTGGGTGGCTTGGGATAATATCGCTAGGCCTTTAAAAGATGGGGGGTTGGGAGTCTCTCATATCTCGGATGTTAATTTGTCCCTTCTTACTAAGTGGGTTTGGAGGTATAAAGTGGAAAGTTCAAGTTTATGGCGTAAGATTATCGATAGTTGTCATGGGAGTTCGAAGAATTGGGATACTCTCCCTATTAATAAAGCTGTCTTGGGGGGTTGGAAGGCTATGGTGTCCCGCATAAATAAAGCCGATAGGAGTTCCAATTTGGTCAAGGCCTTGTTTAGAAGTGTTCTTGGAAACGGTAAAGCGATTAGATTTTGGTTTGATAAATGGTGTGGAAATGATTCTTTCAAAGATGCTTTTCCTAATTTGTTTAAAGTGGCTGCTCACAAACAAGCTAAAGTGGCAGAATTGTGGTCCCATATTTGAGATGGTGATGGTATTATATGGAAGAGGAGGTTGCTAAATGCTCTAGAATTAGAGGAGCAAAGGCTGCTCATGGGGCGGCTTATTGGTATCTCTCTTGGTGACTCACAGGACTCGTGGAAATGGGAAGGAAATGCGGATGGGTCTATAAAGTTGCTGACTTTAGGAAAAAGTTGGTAGCGGCTCGTCATCAACAAGGGAGTGTGAAGATGAGGAAATAAACTTGGGTGCCCTTAAAGGTAAAAATTTTTATATGGCGCATGGAGTTGGATCGCATTCCTACTAGGTCTGCTCTTCGCAAGAGACAAGTTAATATCCCTGAAGACGTTTGTCCCCTTTGTGAGTTTGGAGCTAAATCTGTTAGCCACATTTTCACCGGTTGTGGCGTTTCTTATGGGGTGTGGTCAACTATTGGGTCTTGGTGCAAAATTGGTCCTATGTTTGCTTTTGATGTTGCGGATTTATTAAACTTGGATCATGGAAGTAGGATAAAAGACTCTAAGAAGATTGTTCAAGGGATTATTATGATCGCTATGTGGGTGATTTGGAATGCTCGAAATGAGAAGATCTTTAAAGAAAAAGATATTATAGTGGTAGAATTAGTGGCCAAAATAAAAACTTCGCCTTTTCTTTGGCTAAGGGCTAGATCGAAGTTCAAAAATGTAGTTTGGAAGGATTGGTTGTCTTACCCTTTATATATGTTGTAGTTGGTTGGCGTCGGTCCTTGCTTTGAGAGCCGGGTGCTTGTTTTAATGAAGTTCACTTTTCAAAAAAAAAAAAAAAAAAAAAAAAAAAAAAAAAAAAAAAAAAACTTATTGGCTTTTTGAAAAAACCAGTAAGTCAATAAGTCATAAAAAAGGCAGGATTTTATAACTTTTGTAAACGACTTATTCACTTTTTGGCGTTCTCTTTAATAAGCCAATAAGTCATTTCCAAACGCAGTCTATGTTTGAAGGACCCTAATTACCTTAATCTGTTTATTAGCGACTTATGGTGAAACAAACCCTAAATAAATATATGAATTGACATTTGAATTAATATATTACGTATACGGGTTCACGTATTCCCTATGTTTATCAATTACCTATACGAGTTCACGTATTCGGTATTCCCTAAGTAAGACTATCCGTTGTGACTAGAGGTGAGCAATAGCTCTATCCTCTTATATTCAGCCACGTAGGCGGTGACATGGCAGAGTGATAAAGCTGCTGCTTACTCGCCTGATGCTGTTGTGGCTAGAGGTGAGCAACAGCTTTATCCAGTTTTATGCTTTTTATTATTATTTTTTAAACTTTTTTTTTATTTTAAAGTTATATAATATTTATTTTGTAATACAAAATAAATAATAAGCATAAAAAATTCATTAATTAAAAAAAATAAAAAGACATAATTAATAAAAAAACATAAAAAACAAATAACTTTATTATTTTTTTAACAATAATAAAAAATATAAAAAAAGAACAAATTATATTATATTAAATTATTTCACCCACCAAACTTTGACTAAATTTATTTTTGGATTAAAAAAAAAACAGTCTTTCTTTGTCTTCTTCAGTTAAGTTTTCTTCTACAAACCTGCAAAAAATTATTTCATTCAAAAAAGTTTTTATTTTTGGATTACAAACCTGCAACAATTAAAAAAAATTGAAAAATTACAAACCTGCACACATAATTCCCTGCTACCACACGCGAGTGTGGTAGCTTGGGCTCGCTCGCGGGACCTTTCGAGTGGGGTGTTGTGGTATCGGCGATCCAGATGGCTGGCGAGCTCGTTCGCGCAGATCCGGTCGCGCACCACAACGGACGGCCTAATACACAGTGAAAGATGATACTAGACCACCAGTTGCATAGAAATGCATTTAGGAAAAAAAAAAATAAAAAAAAATAATAGAAGTCGACACACCACATACATAGATTTTACTAGGTCCCTTTACAAGTTTTTTTTATAAACAATTATTAGCTAATAATATAATAACTATTCATATCCATGATTGTCAAATGATTTCTTAGTTCCTGCTAGCGACGACTATATAGATACAAATGGCCTGTTTGTACAAATAATAAAGGAAAACGTGACATGCATTATACAAATGGCCCATCACCATCCCTCCTTTCAAAAGAAGCATGTGACCATATTTAAATATTAAGTATTATATTCGATTATGATTAGTCTGCTACATCCATGACCATGCATGCACATGGTGATTGGGTGAGGCACAATTGTTAGCAACACCCAGATGTGTTAATAGTGGTGAAGCTTGAGAATTTAGACTGGGTCAGAAGTATATAACTAAATTTTTTTAAAAAAAACAAGGGTCGAAACCGTATATACTAAAAAAATTCTATATAAATATGGTATAGTCAGAACTTTTAAGCGAAAATTCAGAGAGCCATCGTATTTAGTTTGACTATTTTAATAAAAGGGATTTGGTTAACCGACCCAAAACATATTCTACAAAAGGAGGGGACCCCTGAGTACCCTTATTTACTTACCTCTGTCATTGATTTACTACCCTAAAACATCAATAAAAAAGCAACACAACTCTAAACCATTACCTAGGAATTTTTGTGTGTTTATGTTTTAAACTAAATAAGCATGTTAGTTAAAAAGTGAAACATTAAATTAACATTCTATTCAAATAAAATAAAGTTGAATTCATAAAAACAAAAAAAAAAATGCGAGCACACATAAAAAACGCAAAATCTATTCTGAATCCGACTCTTTGAGGTAGGGTAGATCTAGGGTTTCTAGATGTTCCACAAGATCAATTCAAAGTCGGAAATGCGTATCTTGTTCTTTCAACTTCGCAAGGGCATCAGGGTTGAGCACTGGCTCAACTGGGGTATCCTTTATGTAGACCGATGATATTGCACGTCCGTCGTCCTTCAAGATCATGTTGTGCAATATCATACACATATAGACACTGGTCTTGCACATTTCAGCGGACGTCGCGCGCAAGGGTCGCTATCCTATGCCCAATTTTCCCTTTAGTACGCCGAACGATCGCTCCACGTCCTTTCTTGCCCCCTTTTGCCCCTTAACGAATTTCTTTTCCTTCGGATTGGTCAAGTATCAAAACTCTTTCACAAACGTTGACCAAGTAGGGTAGATCCCATCGGTAAGATAGTATCCATGTTTATATAAGTGCTCATTTAAATGAAATGGACACTTAGACACAGTTCTATTCCGTTGGATGACAAAAATTGGAGATTCTTGAACAATGATATCGTTGAGTGAATTGGGTGGATAAAAAATGCATGCCAAAACCACAAATATTGCGACCCAACAGCTCCTAGTATGATCATAGGGTATTAGTGATCATCTCTCATATATTGTTCCACAATTCCCTAGGACACGCTCGACAAACTAAACGTGTACAGTCAATGCTACCAATCATACTTGGAAAGTGGTGTCTTTCTTCGTGTGCTTTATACAAACATGCAATGTCATGGCTTGTCTATCTCTATAAAAACTCTTCGTTGTATAATTTAATTATGGGATTGCATAAAAATTGTAGAAATTCACAATTTCACATGACGTCCTCCCAGTCATACATAAATACTCATTGTTTCCTCAGGGGACTACCGCTTACAATTTTTAGAAATAGATGTGTCAACATACGAAACCTTTGTCTAAACATATTTTCGTTGTATTTTGGGTTGTCAACAAAATAATCTTACATTAAAACCTTATTTCCTTCTTGCAATCACATGGCACACATCTTCTTTTAGATGTTGATGTGTTTTTTTGTTCGGCTCGCCCAACGATATCTGTGAAAAATTCTAGGTTACTATCGGTTAATTGTAATAAATGATTGACGAGCGGTGAAGTGTATATATTTGCATCTTCAATATCACATATTTTGTAAAAAAGTATAGGATAATTTATTTTTTGATGAAAGTAATTGAAAAAGGTAGTAGTAATTGTGTTGATGAATGGTATGATTAGTTTTTATAGTGATTTTAGAATAATGTCACTATAGCCATTACCCTCAATCCAAGGCACAACCACACACCCGTTAACCCGTGTAGGCTACTCGCGCCTCACTACCCAGAACATCAACGACAGTGTTCCTGTGGGGTAGCTGCGTACCCAAAACCATTGTAACCATTGTTTGAACATGTCCTTTTTTTTAAATATTACACATTACTAACTTATACCTCATACAATAAGACTTGTACCTTCCAAGATATGAGTAGATACAAGCATGCATTAACAATTAACATCGTTTGTACATACAAGCATGCATACACAAGTAACATCATTTGTACTAGATGCAGCAGTAGGTACATGGATTCACATGATGAATGTAATGCACCCTATGATGTGAGTATTTGGCTCTAAAGTATATATAATGAGGCAAAGGTACACCTTGGTATCTTGGGTACAACAAACCATAGTCACCATAAGGATATCATGGGTCCCCATTCAAGATCACCACTAGATAAATGACATGAATGACAAAAACCCACAAAACAAGAAACATCACTCAAAGGAATTGATGTAATAAATATTGAGAATTAAATAAGCATTTTAACTTGAAAAGATGCCATCAAGTACAAGCATTTGTTGCAGCCTGCAGGATAACATTTGCCTTCCATTTCCATTTAATAATAACTTACAAACGGTGGAGTTATGTTAAATTACTAATTCAACCCACCAAGAGAATGAAGAATATTATGCATTATAAAGGGTATTTTGGTCATTTCATAAAAAAGAGATAAGTTTACAAAAGAGCTTTAGAACTTGAAGTTTCCATACATTTTACTACAAACACCTGACAAACATCACATGAAGAAGCCAGACTATAGACCCCCCACCCATTATTTTGTCCACATGGAAGGCCAGTGCACATCTGACCCACTACCCCCCCCCCCCCCCCCCCCTCTCTCTCTCTCTCTCTCTATAATATGTTAAATATTTTCCCTCTCATTCTTAAAATTTAACACAAAAATTAAATTCCCACTAAAAAAACTGAATACTGCCTGCATATATTCCATCATATCCTCTTCTGCAATAAGCAGTCTTTTGTTAAAGAAACAAAAAAAAGCTACAATCTTGGAGCATTTTAGGTTGCACCCAACAAAAGAAAGCATCTTATGATATCAAATCAATAAGCTTTTTATATAATCTTGAAGTCTTGATTAACTGGAATTAAGAGGCAGTGCAGTGGTAGTGCAAATGACAGATAAGGAGGTTGTGCATACCTTAAGAGGTGACAAACAGAAGCAGTTAGGATGCATGAATGGTTTTTTTCAGATCTTTGACCACCGCTACCTTCTTGGTCAACGCCGCCATGGCTGCAACCACAAGAGGCTACCTCCAGGTATGGATCAATCATGAATGTTTTAGTTCAACTTATGATTATTTTGCTCATAGTTGACCATATAAATTATTTTGCTCATAATTTATAGGACGGTTAATTTTAACGTTATTTAACTAGTTTCGTGAAGATTGCATTAATTTTAACGTTACTTTACTAGTTTTGTGAAAATAACCTTAAAAGCGGCGGATGGTTAATCATGCATCATGTGGTGGCGTTGATAGCCGAAAGACAAGGGGTACATGTCACAAGTGCCGAGTGTTATGTGCCTTATGTCCAAGGCTTGATGCAAAGTTACTATCGAGCCGGGGGTCTATAAAATAAAGCATTCTCTCTATTCCTACTGGGTGTAAGGCTGTCTATATTTTACCCTCCTCAGACCTTATCTTAGCTTTGCTATTGGTGGGATATACTGAGTATGATGATAATGATAATTTATAGGACAACATGTTTAATGAATCATGATAATCATATGTAACTGCAGAAAATTCTTGACAGTAATATGTTTAGAAGTGCATATTTCATAGAAATTACTTATGTACTGCATTAGCCTATTTATAAGTTTTTAATAAGTTTAATATGTTTACTAGCAGTATTTGTAGGGTATCATGGTGTACATATATGTAATCATCATATGAAACATTTTGTTTCCATGTTGTAACAATTTGTGAATTGTCTGTATGTAGGTCAAACTAACAATAATGGCGAAACAGAGCTCAGGAATGATAAGGTAAGACAAAGACTTTTAAACTCATTGCAAAATAGCCCTCAAATTACATAAAACCAGTCAATTGGCCATATTTTGTGTTCTTGCATACGGTTATCGGGCTCTTCCAAAGTAGCGGTGCAAATAGCGGTCTAGAATAGGGGAATCGCAATTATCGACGCTATTTGACCGTTGTTTTGGACGCCTTGGTTGATGTGGACTCGGAGGAAGATTTCATGGCTTATGATTAGATCATGTTCAAATTTTGGCACTTTTGATATTACTGATAATCTGGGTTTTAAAAAGCGCGCCTGAGGAGCGCCTAGGCGCAAGGCGCAGCCTAGGGCGCCTCAGGGCTTTGCGCCTATTGTTTTTCCCAAATGCGAGCGCCTCAGGCGCTTTTTTGTCAAATTTCAGGCGCTTTTCTCCCTGAGGTGCGCGCCTCACATAACCTGGGTATTTTTATGCATAAAAATGTTGTACCTTGGTGTTGTTGACTTGTACATATAGGTAAAATCACATACAAACCTTATTTATAGCTATATTTTGGGTAAATGAAGCTAAAAACTCATAGAATATATATGGGATATATAAAAAAATTATATAATTAGTGTGCGCTTTGGGTACAAAAATCCCACGCTTTTTGCGCTTTGCGCGATGCGCTTAGACCTCGTCGCTTTTGTGCGCCTAGCGCTTTTTAAAACCAAGCTGATAATATTATATATGTTTTACACTTTATACATGTATATATGAATGTCTGCATTATACTAAAATTACCGATATATACCGATATTTGATTTTGGATCCCTATAACTGCACAGCTTGCATCTTTATCAAGTATAAAGATTCACATAGAGAAATACTAACCATATCTGATTTTCGGTTGCTTGCAGGAACAATCCCCAAATGTGATCACTAAAGAGAAAAGCAGAGTCTCTATAGAGTTACCAAGAAACTCATGTTCTTCTTCTAGCTCATCTACAGCCATGCCATCATTAGAATGTAACAAAAGACTTCAAACAGAATTATCGCCTTGCCACAGTGTCATCTCCGAACCCTCTTCATCGCCATTTATGCAGAGAAAACAGCCAGATATGTTTATGCAATCACCTGATATCAGAGATGTCGTAAAGGGTTCAATGACCAGAGAACCTCGTGTGGTATCAATTAAAACTGTGTCAAAAGACGAACGAGTAGGCCCCCCAATGAAGCATGTTGATTCGCCAAGGCCACCCCTGCACGAAAAACCTATTCAATATGAGCGAATCGTTAGGAACCTGAGGGAATTAAAGGAGACAACACGGTTCTCGTGTGATGGAAGGGAATCACGGCACCAGATGAAATCCAATATGAAGATTAAAGAGCTTCCGAGGTTGTCACTGGATAGCAGGCAAGGTTATAATATCAGTAATTCCGCTAATGAACCAACAAGTAATAAGCGGCCATCATCAGGTGTTGTGGCTAGATTGATGGGTTTGGACGCTTTAACACCCTCGAATGATGAAAGCAAAACCTTGAAAACAAGCAGCTGTTTAACCGAAGAATCGGTCTTGAACAACTCATCAAGAAACGATGAAGAGCTAAAGCATGATCGTACTTCAATTTCCCCAAGCGTTCACAAAACTCAAAGGGGAGTCAAAGTCAGTCATGTATTTACAAGAATACCCATGGAAACGGCTCCATGGAAGCAACAACGCGGTGGTCGAGGCCCACAGAAGCCACCTTTCAAGAGTAAGGAAGGTCCAACGCGAGCCAAACCGGGTTCAGTGACGATTTATGATGAGATAGAAAAACGGTTGACTGAACGCGAATTCAAAACAGCTGGAAAGGATCTCAGAGCCCTTAAGCAGATTTTAGAAGCAATGCAAAAGACAAAAAAGAGGTTAGAGAACAATGATCATGCTTTGGATGATGGCAGCATTGATGATAGGTTGAGTCAAAAGGTAGACGAACCAGTGTCCCGCATTATATCTCAACAAAAAGTCAAACTTGCAGAAGCTAGACGAGATACAGCTGGTAGGGATCGATTGAAAGATCCAAACGTAAGAGATAGGAAGGCAAACGGTAAGCCACTGTCGACTTCAATCTTTCCAGAATGTGCTGAAACTGTGAGCCCAAAGATGCAGAGATCAAAGAACAGTAGAATTGAGGCATCATCTGACTGGAACAGACCCAAGAAGCACCCCGGCATGCAACGAACTCCTTTGAGCTCAACAAACAGACATCCGAAGGCGAAATCCAAGGATTCACTGCAAAATAGTAGTCATACAAGAAACTTGAGTCAACAAAGTGATACGGTTTCCTTCCGATCAAATGATTCAGAAGTCACGAATGCCGAGTGGGCCCAAGAGGTCAATAATGTGTTTCAACCAAAGGAAAACCGCAGGGTGAGTGAGGGTATTTCAATCTATTTAACAGATACAATGCGCACGCACACACACACAGAGAATATAGGTGAATTTACTTAACGTTCGCTTATCAACATGTGTCTTTTTTCCAGGGTAATATCGGAGAATGGTTGACTAAAGAGAAGTCAACAGCCGACCATGCCAAACATACGACGGAACAACCCAGCCCTGTCTCTGTTCTTGATGCATTCTACACAGAAGACACGCCGTCTCCAGTAAAGAAGAAAGCTAGTGCCTTTAACGGTACATATAAAAATCTACTGAACTACCCGCCTTGTTGCTAATATCATTTATTAACCTTTTCGTCTCTTTATCTTTACAGATGATGAAAAGTTACTATTCGAAGACACGCAACATCAAGCAAGGATGAATAGCTTCCCAAACAGCACAAACCAATATCATCAGCATTCCGAGTTCGATAAGACGAAACTAGAAAAAATAAAGAACATAGTTCATCAGATTGAGCTATTGAACACAACCACTGATGATGCTACTGTCAATCACATGGTAACATCTCCATGTGACTATGAAAATGGAGAGCACGGATATGTAGAAGAGATATTATTAGCCTCGGGATGCTTAAGAGATCTAAATGGTACCACCACAATAGCTCAACTTCACCCAACCGTCGGTTTCATCAACCCTGAGTTGTTCCATGTTTTGGAGAAAACCAAATCATGCGCAGAGCTTACAAACGATGGATGCCGCAAAAAGTTTATGAGATCAAAAGTAAGAAGAAAATTGGTATTTGATACTGTGAATGATGTTCTTGGCCATAAACTAGCCAGCTTCGGTCCTTTAGGACCGCATAAAGGGAAGATTCTAAATGCAGATAAGTTACTGAAAGAATTATGCTCAGGAATCGACGATCTGCAGAATAAACCAGAAATAGGCGAACCTGATGAAGATGACGAAGTGACAGATATCATAAATGCAGATGTGAATAAAAGGTCACAAGATTGGGATGAGTATGATTATCAGGTTCCAGGTCTAGTGTTGGATATCGAACGGTTGATTTTTAAAGACTTGATTAATGAAGTTGTGGATGGTCAAGTAACCGGCCTGCAGGATTGGCCAGTGAGGCCACATTGTAGGCGATTATTCCCCATGTAGAAGCCGACTCTTGTTCGGTTTCTATTTTCTTATCTTTTGTTGGATTTAAAAACATAAGTTTTAGCGAAATCATGTATTTGCAAATCAAATGTGTATTCTACGGATATAAATTATAATACAAAAGAAACTGCATTATGTAAATAAATCCTCTTTGATTCAAAGCATTTTGCCACAATACAGTTATGCTACCATGTCAATCAACACATGAAAGATGTTTGTATAGATATCATAACCGTCTTAAACACATTACTGAAACGACAAACATACCTCTAAAACATGTCAGTTGGAACGATTCCTTGTAATAGACATGCATCGCATATTGACTACTCTGGAACTAACACCTGCCGCTAGAACTCTAAGGTCCAAACTAGTATACGTTAGCGTTCCTAATTTACAACTGCGTCATTTCAGCATGAATCTTCCTAAATCTTCTCGTTGGTCATTACTCGAATCATCAATTGCAAACCACGACATGGATTCCGCCATTTCAGGTTTTCGCAGTAGCTGAATGTTTCTTGCGAGCGCTAAACTTTAACTGCACTGCAGGTCTATTTTCTGCAGCAATCTCTTTGCTACCTTCATGAGTTTCAAGATCACAGCTTCTAAACCCTTGAATCACGGGAGCAAACGTCCACAGCGAAGACACATGTTTAGCCCATAAGCTATGGTTTCGGGACACATCTTCTTCCATAAATCTAGCAGGAAGCGAAACCAAAGAAACCTCCATTTCCCCGTATTCTAAAGCAGACGCAAGAAACGGATTACTCACTTTCTCCTTTCCATTATCACGTCCCGGTTTAACAACAAAAGGTACGCTAAACCGATTGCAAACCAAACTTTGTTCCGATCTCAACAACAATGACACGTCAACCGTCTGATCTTCGTTCTTTTTTTCACTTTGTTCTATACCATCCAAAGCCGAGCTAATATACGTTTTCGGATCAGGAAAACAAGGTAACCAAGGCGGCACATAATCCACAACAGGCGTCTCCGCAGCATTACAGAAACGCAACACCGCCTCCCGCTCTTTAACTACAGGAAAACACGAATACGCAAACGCTGCTACTTCTTCCGACTCACCAACAAACCAACCGCAAAATCTCTTTAACAATACCAGACTCCGAAAAACACCGATCCAAATCAGACCCATGAGAAATCCCCAAATCTTCCAACCCATTAACAATAATATCAAACAGATTACTCTCAGTCCTACCAGCATAAAAAGCAGACAACTTTCCTAAATGTTGAATATATCTACAGGCTATATCAGACAGACAATGTATCAAGTGCAGATAACTGAAACCCTTGTAACCCTAGACTGTTACATATCTGGGCCACTGCTATCCTTGCAAGTGACTGTACATCCTTTCTCCTCTTTTTCATGTTATTATTTACTTAATAGACTTTTTTTTCGTATCACTTTATTTCAACATTATATAAGAATAAGAAATGAAGAAATACCCACATTCTTAATTGATAATATAATCACTTTATCCATCATTACACAAAAGATTTCAACATGTAATGATACATTGAGTGCATACTTAATTATTAACCACAAATGTATATAATAATAATAATAATAATAATAATAATAATAATAATAAGGATTTGATTTAACATATGATTGAACTTACCAGATGTAAATAATAATAATAATTAGGGTTTCTGGGATTCAGTGATTAACAAGAGTTTTTCTATGATTAATTAAAGACAGCAGACGTGTTTGTATTATGTAGAGTGATTGAGGTGGCATGAATTAATTAATTTTTCAGAATATTAAAAAGGTACAACAAGTGCTTCCGTAGCATAGTGGTATTGCGTTCGCTTCGTAAGCGAAAGGTCGCGAGTTCGATCCTCGCCGGGAGCTACCTACTTAATTTTTTACACTTGTGTTGTTAATATTTTGTAAACGTAAATTTATTTTATAAACTATCGTAATATATAAATAACTCATAAATGATAAATAATAAAGAAATAGTTTATAAATTCTTGTCAACCTATTATACACTTTGGTATGAGGGGAATTGGAATGAATATAATAAACTTTATAAATAGAATTGAGAACTTAAATTCTAGATCTAATAAACGTTTAAGTTGTTATGTAATCGACATGTAGTGATATGGTTTCATATGTTAGGTTTTGTTCAGTTTGTGATTATGATATTTAGGGGAAGAGAGGTTGTTTTTTTAGTCGACGACTTTGGATATTGACAATGGTTGTAAACTTGTAATGACCCGTAAGTTGTGTCATATGTTAGGTCGACGACTTTGGATATTGACAATGGATATTGACATGGCAATGGGGTTACTACGCTATGAAGGTTATTTGTTTCGATAAATATGGAAATGGATAGTGGCAGGCCACGCGATCTAGACAAATAAGTTGTGTCAGAGGAGAAAATGTTGTAATTAACTTAAAATGACTCGAAACAACATAAATGTGATGATGTGACTAATATATTTATATTCTAACTGTGTAGTGTTAGTTATTTTGACAAATTTTTAGATTCAAGTGACATTTTCGTAAATTTAAAACTACTTTAACTGTGTAGTATTAGTTATTTTGTCGGTTACTTTGGACAACTTAATGTTTCAGTTATTAAAATTACCAATAGCTAAAATCTTAATTGTAGTGTATAGATCAAGTTTGATATATCATAATCTCTCTCATTTTATTTTTATCTAAACGTTTGCTACAACGTATCTGGCTAAAAAAATCAAAACGCCCCATCAATAAAAGAAATGCTAAAACCAATACAAATCTCTTTAATTATAAAAGATCATGATCACTTGCACAAGTTTGAAGCAATATCTACTTCAAAATTATTAGAACACGATGAGGTAGAAGACGAGAATGAAGCATAGCCAACAACTTTGTCAGTATCAGGTATATGATCCTCATCCTCAACGTAATGTTTTTTTTTTCATGTTAATAGAGGCGGGAAGATGTTTATTTGACGGGTATTTCTGTTAGTTGGAAAGTTTGAGGGGGAGTTTGGGAGTATGATGAAAGATGAGGGGGTGAAATGGAAGACATGGAAAGGTATGAATATATGATAAGAGGTTTTGGTTAACCAATCAAAGGGATTTCATATATCTTTTGCTTATCCATGGAAGTACTTGTGCAAAGACAGCTTTTGAGGCATGGGGCTACACTTTCTAAAGGTAAAGTTTAACTAACTATTAATGTTTTTGTAAGTAATATCAATCTTTATAAATGAAACTTTGTTTTAGTTATATAGTATAATTTTTTAAACTTTTTTTGATGGGTTTTCTTTCTTTCACTATATAACTGAAAAAGAGGTGTGTGCGTCCTGTGGAAACACCGGATGCCTGTTCATTTGAGTTACACATGAAAATCCAAAATTCGACACATTTTGAATTCAAATTAGTTTATTGCCCTTGGTTTGGGTTAAGGATTGGTAGTATGCTCTTTGTTAGAGTTTACCATTACACAAAATTAATCGACATTTAAATGAACTTTGCTACTTTAACCTTAAGGGGGTGGCACAATGACAAGCGTTTGAGTGCCTCTAGCAAGCTCTTATGTTTAAACTAAGCTTTCAGCGGTATTCCAACTCATGGCCAGTGATTAGTGTGGGCGACAACCCCAGGCCCGGTCTCCCCGAGGGCCCAATATATATATAATTTTTTTAAGAAAAATCCATATATTTGAGCTTGTGGGCTATTATTTTTAATACTTTGATAAAAATGCCCAATTTTTTTAAAAGATTAGACCCAATAAAAATAAACTCAACGAAGTTTAATACAGTAATTGGTTAACTTAATTAATATTCTGGGCTCTGTGAAAGGGTTTAAGTTATAGGGCCCGATTTGTTTTTAGTGGCCACATGCCCAAAACAATTTTGACATTCTAGGAGACGGCCCTATTCTAACTTTAAGCTACATTTTGTCGGGTCTCATTGGTATTAGTGTGTTCATGTAAGTATACCGGTTCGGAACCTTTAACTAATTGGTCGCACTTCATTTTCAGAAAAGAATACATCAAAAACACGTAATAATACACCATCATCTGTCCACCAGAAGTCAAGTTTTGCAACTCAATGTTTGAGCTACTCAAGTTACTGGTGCCCCAAACACACCATTATGGAAAGGCATCACAGGAATGCAACAAAGGCAAGGTCTTTAAAGTTGCTTAAAATACGAAATTATATACATGGTGTGCGTGAAAAGGGGAAGTTATTTACGCAATGTTATGGCATGTAAAACAGATGTATGCAGTTAGGAGAAGGAGATCAAACATGGAAACAGACACTTATGTACTAATGGAGCCAGGTAAGGCTGAAGAATTTGTAAATGAGGAAGAACTCAGAGACAGATTGAAGGGGTGGCTAGAAAACTGGCCGGCCGAATCACTGCCTCCTGACCTTGCAAGATTTGAATCCATTGATGATGCTGTTTCGTTTCTTGTTAAGTCGGTTTGTGAACTCGAAATCGATGGAGATGTTGGGTCAATTCAGTGGTATGAAGTTAGTTTGGAATGAAAATCATATCAATTTCCAACGTAGTGGTGTAGCTTCCTTCCTTCTTAAAAATGTATGGTATTACTTGTTTATTTTTACCCACAATCCAACACAATAAGGTTACAAAAATGATCTTTTTGATCAATAAAAAAGCAAAAAACATTATTCGACTTTGTTCATCCAACTTATCACCCGGCATAATGTACATCAGGTGGCACATAGCTCTTTGTACATGTGGGCCTAAGCCAACGAATGAGAGGCCACCTAGTTGTGTGTAACACCCCAACCGATGGCGGAAACATCAGGTGACGATTGTTCAAAAAGCTCATGGCAACTAAAGTTTAAATAATTTATTCATCCAATTCAAAACAAACCAATCCAAAAACAAACACATTGTTCAACGAAACAAACAAAATAAATGTTCAATTATTAAATCTAAAGGCTTCAACTAAGTGATCCAAAAGCTTCTAAAATCTTCACGCATCATTGTTACCTGAAACATGTTAAGTTTGGAAAATGGAGGGGGTCAACTATAAAGTTGGTGAGAGTACATAAGTTTTCGTCAAAACGTAGTATAGTATAAAAAAAAAATGTAAGCATACAATTCTGTGTCAATATGTAACGACTAGGGCATACATGTGAAAACAAAACTACAGCAAACTAGGGCATAATCAACCCTATGTTGACAAAGTGTAAAGGTCCATCCCATAGACATGGTTCACCTAAGTTTAAGTTGCAGTTCCAATCACCCGCGCTCCCCATAAACATGGTCAACGAATCTAGGTGGGATTGTCAATCCAATAGATCTATCATTGTTACCGTTGGCTTGATCAAAGTTAATGATTATGCAAGTATTAGTTGAGTTTACTTAGCAAGTTTAAGACACATAGCACAAAGAATCACACAAGACACGTAGTTGAATTGCATAAGTTTAAAGAATAAAGTTTAACATGTTTCACCCCAAAAAGCATTGAAAAACTGTAAAAGAGTGGGGATATGTAAACTCACCTTATCAAGCAAGCAAGCAAAATCCCAAGTACGTAATAGCGGGTAAATATTCCCAATGAAATCAACCTAGATTTAGCATTGTAAAGTCTAAGTGTCACAAGTCTAATAAGTCTAAGATTTCTAAGTCGTACGATTAGGGTTCACTTGTTTGGAGAAAGAGGCTTAAGTGCTTGACTTGTAGAATTAGATTCCAAGAATTCGTTTAGAAAATTTTACGACAAGGTTTACAAGAGAATTTAAAAAGTTAAGGTTAACAAATAGACTCTTAATTTTATGTTTTGAAATAAAGTTTATGTAAGATTTACAACTTGGTCTTCTATTCATGTCGATATTATACATTTACAACTAACCTTTGTAAGGTAATTTAGTTATCACTTAAGATCTAAATAATGAAATATTAAGACAATCAGATGTATTAAATCTATACAAAATCTGATTTTTTTTTTTTTTTTTTTTTACGAATCCAAATCCCCTTTTTAAAGATTAAATAATGATAATAATTTAAAGAAAACACATAAATTTGATAATAAAAAAAATAGTGGGGCGATCCGGTTCACAGACGAATCGAACTCGGGACCTCCATGTTGCAACACAACGTGCACACCAACTGCACTATGTTATTAATTGCTGTTATGACCAAGATAATATTTACAAGTCTACATCCTGATGCCCTTCTTCCCCAAATAACAATTGATACAGTACTCGCCCTCTATAACCATGGATTAAAATCGATTACCAGCCCCAAATTCTGATCTCACTTAGGGGTTTTAAAGATCTAACCTAAACGACGAAACATTAAGAATTAATTGGTTTAATACTTACCAAACACGATGGAGAAGGCGAAGAACAGAAAACGAGTACACGGGTTTGATTTCGGACTTGCAGGCGACGAACAGAGGGATTTTTTTTGTGGGTTATGTTGGTATGATTGCAAGGGTTAATGGGAAGGGGTATTTATAGGAGATTAACAGATAGGAAGATCGAATTGGGTTCGAAAAGGAATGGGATATAGGCGGTTGATGAGTTGGATTAATTATCCGATTATTCAACTTCCAAATCGCGATTAGAATGTGCTTAGGAACGGTTTCTATGAGATAAACATGAATTTAAATTGAAATCTAGGCATGAATAACAGATTTGGCTCGATTAGAAGGATATGATTGGAAACTATGAAGATAAGGCTTTAGCTTTATATATGTTATAATCTGATAAATTGAAATAATTACCAACTCACCATATGGATCAGCTGGTTAGTGTATTTGATTTAAAACAAAAGGGAGCCGGGTTCGACTCTTTTGTCTGACCGGTTTCATTCCATTTTTTTTTTTTTTAACATCACTATATATATTATAATTATTCCCTAACATCTCAAAGATAGGTATTAATCAAATATCACCTTATTATAGAAGGAAACTAACTTTTGTAAATATAGATATATATATATAGGGGGAGGATAAATTGAAAACCCACTCGAGTTAAGAAAACTAAGAAAACCCTTGTAAAAACCATCTAAAATTTTGTAATTTTTTTTGAAAAAAATACACAAGGTAACATACATGTTTTTAAGCGTTTTGGGCCAAAAAAAATAAAAAAAGCGCCGAACGAATATTTTTAAAAAAAATAAACAACGCAAACTTTGTAACAGCGCTGTTAACATATGTTTTCTGCTTTTTAACATATGTTACAGCGCTGTTAACATATGTTTTCTGCCTTTTAACATATGTTAACATCGCTGTTACAAAGTTTGCGTTGTTTATTTTTTTTAAAAACATTCGTTCGGCGCTTTTTTTTATTTTTTTGGCCCAAAACACTTAAAAAACATGTATGTTACCTTGTGTATTTTTTTCAAAAAAAATTACAAAATTTTAGATGGTTTTTACAAGGGTTTTCTTAGTTTTCTTAACTCAAGGGGGTTTTCAGTTTATAATTTATATATATATTTATTTAAATCACCAAATTTTAACGCCAACGATAAAAATAATAACGTTTCAGGGATAACATTTAATTAAAGAGAAATACAAGGAGTCTTATGAAATTGATTAAGAAATACGTTAAACAGAAAAATACGCGAGGTTACATTGTGCGTCCACTTTTTAACTTGTGCACCCAATGGGCGCAAACAAGTTAAACTTGATCAAAAAAATTATTTGCAACTCAAGATTTCAAGTATCATAAGCTTTATATCATATGAAATGGTAAAAGACTCAATCAAACAAAACAAGATTCTAATAATAATAATATATAAATAAATAATCAAACCCATCATAGCAAATCAAGATTTCAACTTCTACAAAGTACAAACCCTTTTAGCTTAAAAGGAGATCAACCCATGAAAATACATCAAATTTTAAGAGCACCCACATCTTGAAACCTTGAACATGGAACCTTGTGTTGTTGACTTCTGCCAGAAGATGGTGGTAACAGAACAGATGATTTCATAGACTTTGTTCTTGCAAGAATCCCTTTGGATACAGGAGACATTATTTGATCAGTTGGGCTTTTATACCTATAAAAAAAGTGAAAAAAATTCATAAATCTATGTTTCCAAATCAAGAATTATCCACACAAAAAAATAAAAATAAAACTATACTAGCAACAAAGTTCTATCTAGACATGTACAAATAGGGTTTTTTTTTTTTTTTTCAAACTGGTTCGGTTTTTTTAGTGACATACAAACCGGATTTTCCCAAATCGGTTTGGTTTTTTTGAGTGAACATCCGAACTAATTCAAATCGATTAGAATCTGGCTTCCAGCCGGTTTCTCCAATAAAATAGGTGTTTTTTTTTTTAAATCGGTTTTATATTTAAAAACGAAGAGTTGGTTTTTAAACTGGTTTACGATGATGGGATGGGCAACTAGTACCCAACCCAGCAATTCGGGTCGGACTTTTTTTGAACCGGTCCGTTTTTTTTAATAAAAAAAAAACAAAAAAGTCGGTTTTTAACTGGTTTACGATGATGGGATGGGCAACTGGTACACAACCTAACGGTTCGGGTCTGGCCCAACCCGGTTGTCCAAAAACCGTTATCTTTTAAAACCGGTCCGGTTTTTTACTTTCTTTTTTTCTAAAACAGGTTTTTTTACACCTCTAGTTCTATCTTTCCAAATCAAAGATCCCAAAAAAAAAACTGGCTTACATCTCCGGATACTTGAATGCTTTTGGGACCGAAAGGCGATTAGGGGTGACGATTTTACCCGAACCGGAGATCGAAGCCGGAGAGTTCATCATAAGTGATTGAACAGGTGGTGGTGTTTTTGGTGAGGGTGATGATGGAGACTTTTGATCCATAGTTAAGAGTTTTTGATGATGATATTGTTGGTGAGATAAGAGAGGGAAGAAGGGGTTATAAAGGTTGAGATGGGATTGAAATAATGCTGTGTTTTGGTTTATTTAGAGGGTTTTGTCAGTGTGTTAGGAAGGAAGAAGATAAACAGAGGATAATATGACCGTTGGTGAACAAGGTAGTGGGCAACGGTTCTATTTGGTTGGTGTGTTTGACTATTGTCTTTTGTTTGAGTATAATAATAATCAATCCCTTTTGATTATTATTCTAGTTTTTTTTTTTTTTTTTTTTTTTTTCCAATGTATGTCACATGAATAGTGCTCATACTATGTTGATGTTTTGAATTGTATTTTATTTTAGGAGTTATGAATTGATTTCAATGTTTTGCAATCTTTGTATCGTGTATCTCTCTTGGCGATTTGAGAAAACCAATGAAATGACTAAGAGCATGTTTGGCTCTCCTTATTTCCACCTCTTTATAACTTTTTACAAAAAGTCATAAGGAGTTTTGAAAAGTTACATCCTACTTACTTTTCAAAAACTCCTTTTTCATGCCTTAAAACCTTATAAGAGGGTGTTTGGGATTGAGTTTCAAAACAACTTATTGACTTATTAGCTTTTTCAAAAAGTCAATAAGTCAATAAGCTGTTTGTGTAACCCAAAAGCACTTTCTGTTTTGACTTTTGGCTTTTGGGTTTTAAGGGTAGAAAAGCTGTTTTTGAAAAGTTAGAAATCCTGGCTTTTGGCTTTTGGAAAAAAATTAGAAATATACCACCCATACAACCAATATTCACTATAAGTTAAGCGAAACACTTAAAAAAACAAAAATTTATTGACTTTTTGACGTTTCTCATCCCAAAAGTTAATCCAAACACTTTTTTTAAAACTCCTTTTCAAAAAGTCAATAAGTCAATAAGCTGTTTGTATAACCCAAAAGCACTTTCTGTTTTGACTTTTGGCTTTTGGGTTTTAAGGGTGGAAAAGCTGTTTTTGAAAAGTTAGAAATCCTGGCTTTTGGCTTTTGGAAAAAAATTAGAAATATACCACCCATACAACCAATATTCACTATAAGTTAAGCGAAACACTTAAAAAAACAACAATTTATTGACTTTTTGACGTTTCTCATCCCAAAAGTTAATCCAAACACTTTTTTTAAAACTCCTTTTCAAAAAGTCAATAAGTCAATAAGCTGTTTGTGTAACCCAAAAGCACTTTCTGTTTTGACTTTTGGCTTTTGGATTTTAAGGGTGGAAAAGCTGTTTTTGAAAAGTTAGAAATCCTGGCTTTTGGCTTTTGGAAAAAAATTAGAAATATACCACCCATACAACCAATATTCACTATAAGTTAAGCGAAACACTTAAAAAAACAACAATTTATTGACTTTTTGACGTTTCTCATCCCAAAAGTTAATCCAAACACTTTTTTTAAAACTCCTTTTCAAAAAGTCATAAGCCAATAAGCACTTTTGACCAAAAGCACTTTTACATCTCCAAACTCAATCCCAAACACCCTCTAAGTAGAAGTTATAAGTTAGCTTTCCCAAACACTTTTTTAACTTATCAACTTTTTGAAAAAGTAATAAGTTATAAGGAGGTGGAAATAAGGAGAGCCAAACATGCTCTAAGACCGAGTAGACATATACAATATTGGGTTTGGTTTTGGGTCGGTTCAATTTGGTATACTCGATTAAATTTTAAAAGTAATAATAACTAGTAGAAATCTCCGCCGCTTCGCGGCGGAAATTCGATTGGTACCGTCTCGCTTATTTATGGCACCACCATTCGCTAGAGCTAACGAAAGAAAAAAAAAACCTTAGGTTAATGTATTTTTATAAAAAAAAACGTAAAAATTATCTAACGAAAAGTGGTTTTTATCAAGCTCGACTTAATTGATGCATTTGTTTAAAAGTTAAATAACATTTAAATGGGTATTTAAAACTGAATAGTGTAATCTACAAATATCTTTTCATTTTGTTAACCCATTACACAACATCCATCCATTTATTTCTCCACCTTTGAACCCTTCTCTACTTAAAGATCTTTTGACTCCTCAACAAAATCACAAAGGGGTTGCAGTACATTTAGCGATCAAGCAAGATTTTTTAAGCCAAACCCCTCTCTGTCTCCTTCACAAACACACTCCCTCACCCCCTCTCTCTCCTTTTCTCACTGTGTGTGTGGTTCCCGCCTTCACTTAATGGCTATGCACCAACGCCGTCGAAGTTGACTTCTTTAACGCCGTTATTGTCCGTTATCGTTATGTCACTGTTGCTCGTTATGTTACAAATTAATATATATAGTAATAAGGCCTAATATTGGTGAGCCACTAGTATACATGCGAAAAGCAAACTATATAAAATTAGATTCATCGAATCATTCGTTCACCATCACTATCGAAGTATCGAACAGAAAATTTCAACAAGTATACAACATCATTAGATATTGGTTCATCAACATCATGGTCGAGGTTCTTCATCACCAAGCGGTAACCATTAGGGTTCAGCGTCGAGAGTCTTCTCATCAACATCTTTATTTATTTATTGATTGATTGACATAATTATACTTATAGTTATTCATGGTGTAAATGAATAGTAACTTCGTTACACCATAAATAAATTTAATATAATGAGCACTGACTTTTTTTTTTCCCTCAAACACTTATTTATTAATAAATATATATATGATTCTATAATAAATCACAAAATGGGTTGGTGGTGGAGTGGTTTGTGGTGCATTTGTATTCTCTAAGGTCTCAAGTTCAAAACATGGGAATGACAAGGTTTTTTTTTCTCAAACACTTATTTATTAATAAATATATATGATTCCATAATAAATCACAAAATGGGTTGGTGGTCGAGTAGTTTGTGATGCATTTCTATTCCCTAAGGTCTCAAGTTAAAAACATGGGAAGTGCAAGTTTTTTTTTAAGGTTCAAACACTTTTTTAATATATGATTTTATAATAAATAACATGGCTTAGTGGTAGAGTGATTGTGGTGCATTTCTATTGTTTAAGGTCTTAGGTTCGAAACATGGGAAGGGTAAGGGGTGAGTCCATTTTTTTATTCACAACATGTTATCAAATAATAAATACAAATATTTTTTTAGATAATTTACCTTTTACGGCGATGAAGAAGGATATGGTATTGTTATTATTGCGTGCTGGCGTCTATGGAAGGCAAGGAATGATAAGATTTTTAGTGATTTGGATTTCAATGTGGTGCGTATTGTCTCGGATGTGAAATCAGTGGGCTTTTTGTGGTTCAAGAGCAGGTTTAAGGAGGCTTCAATAGATTGGAAATGTTGGTGTAATTTTGTTTTCCCGTTGATGTAATCATTTCCGTGTTTTGTTCGTCTCTATCTTAGAGATGAGCTTCGCGGTTTGTTTGTTTTTATGAAATTTGCCTTCCAAAAAAAAAGTAATAAATACAAATATACCCATGTTTGTGTGAGATGTCGTTTTTAAATTATGGTATGAAAATTGGAAGTCACTTGGTTGATAAATAGTTTTTTAGTGTTTTGAATACGACAAAATTGTAAGGTGCGCAACGCACGCCTTTAAACACACTAGTTTATTTAAATATTTAATCATTTTCCTTGCTTATTTTAAGTATTATCATAACCAATGATGTTTGAGGTTTTTTGTGACAACCGGCAAATTTCGTACAACGATTAACGTGAAGCTAATCATGTTTTAGAAATAATTAACATGGTTTGAGGTTAATTATGGTTAGTTGAGCTAATATGAGTCCTACGATGTCCTTTTGAAAGTTCGTTGAAGCCTTGATGCCTTTAAAGAAAGACTTCGCGTGTTTAACGTAACGAACTGACATCAGCAAAAATTTGTCAAACTGGAATAACATAAGCTTATTCTATGAAAATACGACACGTATTTACTATCGATGCGAATGGATGTGAAATCGGCGTGGTAAACGGCCAAAAACGCAGCGTTTTGGAGAAACGCGGAGAGAAACTGACGTGGGATTCGAACGTCAAAACGCGTGGCTTTAACCGTTACCGAACTTCCGGAATAATTATTTATTATAAATAATGTTATCGGTTGAATTTCGAAAGTTATCGGATCATTTAAATGAAGGATAACACAACCGAACCGATTAACGCGATTTTAACGCGTGTGCCGTTTTCACGCGTCGGGTGACGAAAATAACATTTAAATTGCTCGGTTTAGTTATGTTTTTAATTTCGAACAAAACCGACTAGTTTTCGTGGTAAGTTATTAACCCTAAATACAAACCGAGCCTTAAGACGTTAAACGGGTTCGATACGCGGTACACACCCCACCTAACCCCAAACCCTAGCTATAAAAGGCATAAGTCTTCTTCTTCCTCATTTTCCATCAGCCGCAAGCTCTGTCTCTCTCTCTACTCTCTCTCTAAAACCCGAATCACTCTCTCTCTCTACACTTACAAGACCCACGATGCTCCTTCTTCCTCGCCATGCCCAAGATCGGCCGCCACCACCAGTGGTCTTAGACCCGAAAACGGGCTGAAGCAGCAACGAAGAGGGCTGTGACGGGCCGATTTAGATCGTGGTTGTTGGTGATAAAGGTCCGATCGTGATGGTCTGAGGTGTTTGGTGGTTGTGCGGCTTGGCTGAGGTGGTTTCGTGGTGTTTGGTCTCGGCTGCGGGAGTTAGGAGCAGCTCGTTGATGGTGGTGTTGAAGTGGAAGAGGGCCGGTGGTTGGTAGTGGCCGTAGGGATGGCTGTTCCGGTGGTTCAGGGCGACGGGGTTCCAGATCCCGGCATGATCAAGGGCCCGGATCGCATATGGCTCGGGTGTGGAAGATTGGTTCAGCTCGGGTCGGGTTTGGTTCAAGTCTGGCTCGGTACGGGTCAGATTCGGTCTTTGGGTTCGAGTCAACCACGGGTCAGATCGCGTTTGGTGGTCCGGAAGTGGTTCGGTTGATGGTGGCGTTGACGGGTTTTGTTCACGGGGCAGACCTGGTCCGAGTTCAGATCTGTTCCGTTTTGGGTCTCGGGTTTGTTCGTTGTCAGATCTGGCTCGGGTTGGTTTTGGTGGTTTGATTCAAGTTCGGGTCAGATCTGAATGTTTCGGGTCAGGTCCGGGCGTTTCGGATCAGATCCGTGTGTTTCGGATTCGACTCAACCTTGGTCCGGGTCAACGGGTCAGATCTGGTCAAAGGTGTCGCTAGAACGAGGCGCGCGTACGATATGGTAAAATTAGTTTTCGTATTTATTTTGTGATATTGTTTATAAACAAGTATATAATTTATAAGTAATAAATACGAACGAAAATGGTGTTAACTCGCTAAACGAACCAATAAATAATACACGAAATGTATAAATAAAGTGGTTGTCATTGTATATTAAAAGCGTGACTTAGCGTTGTTGTTGGACTATATAGTTATATAAATATAAGTGTAAATTATATAATCGTCGAAACGTATAAGTCTCGTTTAATTTGGAAATGCGGATAAATTGATTGTTGATTGTAAGTGGATGTCGAGTCTGGGAAATTTGTAGACAACTTGTGTTGTCTGGTTTGTACAAAAACAGAGGAAACTCTGCCAAAATTTTTACAAAATCCGAAGCGCGACAAATGTGATATTGTTGCGCGTTCTTATAAATAACTTTCCAAGTGGTTGACAAATGTAGTCTTATACAAAATCACGACGTTTTTGACAAAGATTATTTGTAACAATAATAGTCTATTCCGGACAATGTTTCAAAACAAGGGCATGGTCTTTATCGAGAGACAAATATTAACAAGTTTTCAAAGGATTTCGGTAACTAAATAATGTTTATTGTTCGGACTCCAAAAGTATATAAATGTTCGACTTTACTTGGAAACCTTTATAAAAATTAATGTTTTGAAATCTTTAAAGGCAAACGGGTTTGGGAAAAGAAGCAACAATTGATGTTAATTGATTTTAATAACTACATTTATGGCCTTCAAAGTATATTTTTCCCAAAAATATTATACAAGACAAATACAATTATCCGAGTTACGAGACGAGCTATGACTCGGGATGAGTATGCGTTTCGTAGTAGTAGTCCAACATGGTGTACACACGAATAGTAACAGGTGCGCGACTTGGGTACTATGTCGTATGTGAACACATGAATTATGGTAAGTCACGATCGGTTCGTCGATTTAAAACACGTAAAGACTCGGGTTAGTACACACGAGTCTAGATAGTTGAATAAACTATCTTTTAACCGGGAAATAAGCTAGACTTATATATGATAGACTTTAAGGTGTCCTTTATTGGTAATTAGGGCACGAGGAAGTCGGTCAAAGCTTTGGGCTTTATTTGCTAGCTAAGCTTGGAAATTAAGGTGAGTTTCACGGCCCCATTTTACTGTTTTTAACTGGGGGAAAGATATGTTTGTCAAAAATTATCACATATCGAAATGTTTTCAAAGGTTAAAATGTGGTAAGTGGCATGATGAGTACTTGAGTTTTTGGTCGCCACTCGGGGTTGGGTCCTCGCTACTGTAACCATTAATTCAGGTAAATGAAACTGAAGGAATATTTGGATAGTACTATTGGTGCCTGACAAGGCCCACCCCTAATCGATAGCGTCGATTATGCATCGGCGTATGCCTGGGGTGCACGTATTCTGAACTTAAGTCGTTGGGTTCCGAGAAACGACTTAGAGCGGGGCATATTAATTAGTCTTGGTTTGGTTATGGGACTCAGGGGATTGCTCATCATCATAATTTGTAGGAGCTAGCTACTCCATACAAAGGCCACAAAATGTGCTGGATTTGCACAGGATATAAAAATGTGCTGGATTTGCACAGGATGTAAAAATGTGCTGGATTTGCACAGGATGTAAAAATGTCGTATTTACGAAACTAAAACCTGTGAACTCACCAATATTTTATATATTGACGTCTTTTTAAACATATCTTTCAGGTAACTAAGTGCTGAACAAGTATGCGGCTAGTATGGTGGAATTTGGGATGTCGGACACTGGTTGGGGGTTTCATCTATTGTTACTATCGGGTTGGGACATAAACGGAAACACCCCACTTTAAAACTTAATGTTTGTGGTTTAAGTAATGTTTGAAACCAGGTACTCCTTCCCGACATCTTAACATAATGATCTTTTCTAATTAAATATAGTTTGTGTTAATCTTGACTTTGATATGCTTTCGAGCGTCGCGCCACGTGTTTCCGCCATTGGCGTGGTGTGACATTTTTAATCAACCGTATAGTATATGCTGCTATTACTTCATCATTGTGTTCTTATTAGAATTAAATGAAATGTATTGTGTACGTATTCCTTCATATTTGGTTAATCTATGTCAATTTAGGTCATGAACCCGTCCTGTTTTAACTCGAAACCAATCCTTCCCACTTTTCACTCGTGATCTCCGTTTATTAATTTCATCGGTATCTATGGTTTACCTTCTACCATCTTCTTCTTCATTGTCCTAAGACGATTCAGTACGGGGCACGGCAAGGGGCCGGCATCGCCAAGCCGGGCCGGGCTACACCGCCCCCTGGCGCGGCAACGGCATGCCCGGCATCCCTTAGCCGTTTATGCCGGGCCTAGTGATTTCTTGGGAGGCGTGCATTTTGAACGTTGGGGGGACCGTTGGGTTTTTGACCGTTTAAAAAAAAAAACGATTTTTTTTTTTTAAATCTATTTAAACCAACACATTTTACCATTTTTCATCACAAATCAAACACCACTTTTTATACCAAACACCACCTTTTATATAAAAAATACTTTATACATTTTTCAATGGATCCCAACCAAAACAACCCAAACCCGAATCAACCACCACAATATAATCAAAACAACCCGAATCCAAACCCGTTCACGATGCCAATGGATCCATCTTGGGCTACTTTTGCGGGTTTCCAACAAACTCCCAACCCTTTCACCCAATATCCCCAAATGCACCAAAGCCCTACTACCTTTAACCAATTCCATAATATGCAAATGCATCATAACCCTCAATCCTTTACCCAACTTTTGCAAACTCCGCCATTCCGTCAATCTCTACAACCACAACGACAACCCAATTTTGAACTCGAAGATGAAGAAGATGATGAGGTGGAGGTTGTCCCCGAAACACAAGTCCAACGTTCGAAGGCGAAGGCGAATGCGAAGGGGAAGGGGAAAAAAAAGCAAAGCGAACGAAGCCCATGGACGAAATTGGAAGAAGAAGCGTTAGCGAAGGCGTATCTGGCTAGTTCGAAAGATCCCATAGTTGGTAAAAAAAATTATTTTTTTTTGTAGTATACAATAAAAAAAATTATTTTTTTTATTCTCTAATATATGTTTTATTTAAAAAAATGTAGGGACTAATCAAACGGGAGATAGTTTATACGCCCAAGTACGAGATACATTTCACCAATTGATGGAGCAATGAGAGTATCGCAAGCAGGAGAGGCTTTAAGTTCTAAATGGAGGAAAATGAGTACTACAATCGGGAAGTTCATCGCCTTTTATAATCCGTTGTCTGTGCAACCTCCAAGCGGGTTTAACGAGGAAATGATTTTCAAGGAGGCGATGCGAAAATATGAAGACAAGTATGGCCATGTTTTTCCTCATGTTCGAGCTTGGGCGGTGTTGAAGACATCTCGCAAATGGGCACCGGTTCCAAACGAGGTTGCATACGCCAAATGAAGCAAAACTTCGGAGTCGGGCGATTATAGCGTGGGAGGCGGGTCGACCGGTCACTGTCAAATAAATATAAACGATGACCCAGACCCAGAGTTCGAGGATACTCCCGTTCAAGAGGAGCCACGACCCATAGGGAGGGACAGAGCAAAAAAACAAGCGGCGGCTGCAAAAAAACAAACCGCGTCAGGGAGTGGGAGCGGGTCAATGTTGGACGGTTTGGTCGCTGAATTGGCATCCTTCAAAAATACCTTTAGTGAAAGTCAAGCAGAGAAGAAGAAATTCAAGGAACACGAAGTCGAAGAAAAGCTTCGCTTGAAGCAAAAGAGGGTGGAGGAAAACATTCGCCAAAAGAACGAGGATAGGCAAATAGAAGAATGGCGAATAATGACGGCAAACATCAACGACTACCCCGAAGAAGACCGTCCCGTGTTGCTCAAGATGAATGAGAGCATCGCAAAAAAATATAATCCGTAGTTTATGTTTTTTTTTTTATTTAAGTGTTTGTTTTTAATTAAAAATTGTACTTTTTTTATTTCGGTGTATGTTTTTTTTTTAATTTAAGTGTTTGTTTTTAATTTAAATACATCTTCACTTTTTATATTAATATAATAATATTATTTAATTAAAAAAAAGAAAAAAAAAAAGAAATAGCATTAAATGATGTTGGGCCTCCTCCACACCCCTAGGAGCATCATCTCATGGATGCTCCTACCCCACGCTGACGTGGCAGCTGAGGTGGAGGCAAGGCATGGAAGTTGGGCCTCCTCCACACCTAATGGTCTAATAGAAAACGTAATTGAACCCTTAATTTTAACTTTAAGTTCAATTAATAAAAAAAAAAACAAACAAAAACAATTTATTGTTAAAAATAAGGACCAAACATATCTTATCCAAAGGTTTGATTTCTTGGACTTTGTATTGAGTCAACTACCACTATAGTTCAGTTAAAAAGGTATTTAATGGAGATGCGGGGGATCAAACCCCGTGCCTCTCGCATGCAAAGCGAGCGCTCTACCATTTGAGCTACATCCCCAATTTGTTTTTCCAGCATTATGCAATTATATAATATATTGTTTTGGGTTTAAATTTCCTTGATTCGTATCTCTCTTTTTTGTTCCGTATGATAATATAATATGTTTTTCGATAAGCCGTTATAGATGTACAAGTAGTTTGTGTTTTTATTATCTTTTTTTTTTTAAAATGAAATTTAATAATCCCAACTTTGAGGGGTTGGAAGGGAGCAGTCCCAACTTATCAATGTTTTTATTATAATAGTCCTAAACTAACCCCAGTTATGTTTTACTGTTAAGTGCCACGTGGCATCACACGTGACAGTCCTACGTGGCACAGTATGTCCAGCTGGTAAAAAACATGGGCCCCACTTGTTTTTTCAATTAAAAAAAATCTATTAATTATTTAAAAAAATCTTTAAAAACGTGGGCCCCACACCAACCCCACCTACACCACCACCACCACCACCACCAACCACCTGCCACCACCACCAACCACCAACCACTTACCACCACCACCAACCACCTGCCACCACCACCAACCACTTGCCACCACCACCACCAACCACCTGCCACCTGTTACGAAGAACTCTAATTCTATACTCGATCAATTGACCAACGATTCGAACCTGTTAATCAAATTAATGTTAGGGCTATTAAAGAAAAATGAATTCCGAACAAAACCATAGTAAATAATCACACTAACCTGTTCATTTTCGAGGTGTAATCGATTAAAAAGGGTGTTCGGCCACCGAGCATAAAACCAACGAATTGGAGCTTGATTTGTATGTTTTTTATGGGGTTTTTGCACAGAATGGATCAACTAAGATGCAGGAATGATTATATGGCTTCAATTCGTGGTATTTATAAACAATTCAATAAGTAGGTTTGTTAAAATGACGGTGGTGGTGGTGGTGGTGGTGGTGGTGAAGATGACGGTGGTGGCAAGTGGTTGTGGTGGTGGTGGTGGTGGTGGTGAAGATGATGAAGATGATGGAGATGGTGGATAATGGGCCCACCCTTTTTTTGACAGATCCACACTTTATGCCACGTGTGATGCCAACGTGGCACTTAACAGAGAAAACTAACTGAGGTTAGTCTGGGACCAACAAAATAAAAAGGTTGACAAGTTGGGACTGCTGTCTTACAACTTTCAAGTTGGGATTGTTGCCTACCAACCCCCAAAGTTGAGATTATTAATTTTCATTTCCCCCCTTTTTTTTTAAAGTTGAATATGTATGTGCGTTTAGTTTTTTCTCGACATTGCGGCACAACTTTCGTTGAAAACGGACTTGTATTCAAAACATGATATTTTTTCATATATCGTGACTGAGGTATAAGAGTGTTAGTGCTGCACACCGTATTGGTACTGTGACGAACCGAACTCACTATGACGAAACATAATCAGTTTGATATCGTTATTAAACCTTTATTGGTATTCGTTTGTATGGTTGTTTATCGATATAAGTTTAAAATTATGTATACAACCACTTTATTTTTTTGTTTTCCTTTTCGTTGATATAGTGAACGCGGATCCATAACAACTCAATAGCGAGAATCCCACTAGTTGAGTACAACCAAGATAATAAAGTTACTTACATTTACTTTATCAAGATAAAATCTTGACAGAATAGACAAAATTATTCAATTTTTACAGAAAAACCACAGTTTTGCAGAAATACTTGAGCCCACCATTGACTAAACTAACCATGTGACATTTATTGTTTTATATACAACACACTATTTACCTTCCAAAAAAATATATTACACACCATGCACATATGAGTAACACACTGTCAATGTCAAGCCGGTTCATTGTGACCATGGTCACGTTTGAATGGTGGCTGTGCCAATAAATGAACTAGTGTGTATATATATGTGTATATGTATATATAATGAGAGGATTGTAAGTAATGATAACAACATGTAACACCACTACTTCATTTTTATCACGTGAATGTTGTTAGGATTAAGTGGCGCAGCGGAATAACCGATTCACAACGAACACGTAATAATAAACGAGAAAATATAAAGCACGACACACAAACACGAGAATTTTACGTGGTTCGGTTCCAGTGGGGAACCTACGTCCACGGGCTGCAACTAGGAATTTATTATTAAGCTCTAACAACTTTTACAATTACATAGACAGGATATATATAGAGACTAATCTAGGGTTTTGGCTTGGTGAACAAGAAAACCTAAATGGGCTTTCTAAACATCCAATAAAACAAGACCAATAGCAATAACTAGCCTAAGGACTTCACACCCAACAATCTCCCACTTGAAGGTCTTGCAATAAACACCAAGTCCGCCAACAAGCACAAAGCAATCCATATCTTCAGTAATTAGTAAAGTTCAAACACACACATGCACAGAAGTCTTCCAGGTCCAGCTCCCAAGAACAAACCAAACTTCAAACCATGTATCCCCAATCAACCTAGTTACAGCCGGCCAGTCATCATCAGTAAACAGAAAGGCCCGTTTGTAACGACCCTGCAGTCGGTGCCGGGTCGTCGGGTCGGGTTATCGGAGCTACGCAGCGGATTCGGATCATAACAGTCTTTATTCTTCCAGGATCCACGTCATCATATCTGTTGGGTGATCGGATGGGTTCGGTGGTCACAAACGACAGTCACCAAGACCGGTGACTGTCTTGGCTTCAATTAACAAGAACAAGACTCGAGGTTCTTAACTGAACAAGATCAAGGTTGTGATTTGGTGATTTATAACAGAAATAAAGGTGTTATGGTGGTGGTTATGAAGGGTTTGGAGGTTATAATTTCCGATGACAGTCACCTTAACCGGTGATGTCCGACCTTGTTAAACAAAACAGGAGGATGGTTACCGGGATATTATTAAACGAGGAGGAGGATGGTTGGTTCGCCGGAGAGGAGGGGTTAACCGGACCAGAAACAGAGGAAGAGGAGGGTTCGGAGAGGTGGAGATCTTACCAGAAAGGAAAGAAGGCGGTGGCCGGCGGCACCGGTGACCGGAAGCAGCGGAGGCGGCGGTAGCCAGCCATGGCTGTCCGGTGAGGTGACTGATCGGCTCTGCTTTATCTTTGAACACACAACTATGTGTGTTGGTAATTATTTTGCGCAGACAATAAAATGGAGAAGGAAAGGCTTTTATAGCCATAACCAAATGGAGAGTGTTTGGATATGGGTTTACAACTCACAAAGAGGGACGTTTGGCAGCAAGGATAAGAATACATAAAGGATGTTTGGCTGCAAGTTTAACATCAGATTAGAGAGCGTTTGGCTGAAATAATAAAATTCAATAATTATTATCTATATAATCGGTTGAACCGGTTGGTCGCGATATTCGAACTTGAATATTTTATTAAGTAATCGGGTGGTCGGGTACGACCCGACCCGTTTAAGAGACCCGTAACACCTCGGGGTGTTACAATCTCCCCCCCCCCCCCTTAGGAAATTTCGTCCCCGAAATTTGAGTGATCTCATCCTTTATACCCTTACTCTTTAAGGATATTGCAAATTTAAACCAGAATATTTGTCAACGGGATATGACCAGTTCTTATGGTTTGCGAGGAGCTTGTTCTTATATCAATCTAAGATCATATTAGCAATGTCAATCTGTAAGGCTACTTCTTGATCATTCTACTAATCACGTTTTAACCTTTCTCGCAATAGTCATGTTAATTCAGATACATGGATTATCTGTCTTTTCTGATATGACTATTAAAGGTTCTTGGTATAGATTGATATTTTATATAGGATATTAATATTCTTTTATCTTTTCCTCATTAGAATGAGAAGTAGACTGAATATTATTTTTATATAAAGACAATTCGAACATAATTTGCGATTCTAATCGTTTTTCTTCTGAAAGATTTACAAACTTCCAGCAAACATTTCTAGAGTCTCAAATCGATACGATATTCTCATCGTTTGATATTCGGATTCAATTACAATGATGGATTCTATATAGTTCTTAGGAGATAGATACGGAAGTCCCTTCATTATCATGACTTGAATGGGATCCGAGCTACTACCTCTTTTATTCGAACTTTAGAATTTACCATCATTGTAATTCCGATTCTTAAAGAGTAGGAATAATTTCTGGTAACTATCAGATTATTTCTTACAAATTCTATCCTTTAAGTTCTATCTATATCGGTGTAATATAGTTGATCTCTGGGTTATCCCTATTTGTTGGTATACTTAGGAGGTTTCTCAGATCATTAGACGTATCTTATCCGGAGTCTAAAGGTACCGGAAAAGACTAAATGAACTTGTTGAATTACACGGTTTCAACAATTCCTTTTCATTACCTTGACCTACCGAATTTGGTCATTGAGATTTCTCTTAAATCATCTATAATAATCTTACTGACTATTTCATTGATGATTGACTGCATTATTTATCGCTAATCTTTCTTTGACTTAAGATTCTTATGATAATGCGTCACTTATTCTTTCTCAAAATTATGATTATCATTCGGGATTTAAATACTTATTGCATTAACTATTTCTATATAGATTTTTCTTAACACTTTCGGAATTCGATAACACTCTCGATAAAATATTCTATAATTTCTTCTTATAAATATTCTTTATAAAATTCTAGTCGTTCTTCTTATGACTTATTTTCTTATCGGGTAATTTCTTTTAATGTATATTTTTATTCTGGTATTTATTTCTTCTGGCATATTGGATGCCTTCTGATATTATTTGGCACTTCAATTGCCTTCTCGTGAGATATGGCATTTCCAATGCCTTTCTATTATTAGACATATCGGATGTCTTTTCAAAGTATGTTCTTTTTATTTGTCAATTTATATTCTTTTATATCCAAGCGAATACTGATAATCGTTTATAGCAGACACTATAAATCTGTCATTTCTATAACATATATTTGCTTGGAATAATTCTTCCTTATTTATATATATTCGATTAAAGTCTATATTTTCAGTGTCCGAAAACACTTTCTGATAAACTTAAATATAGGCAATATCTCATATCTTCTTAATCCCACTTATTATAAGCGAGGCTTATTTCATCGGAATATTCATATAGATAGTTCTTGCCAGAATAGTAATTTCTCAGATTATCTCTCGCGAACCTTTAATTCGGGACAGGAAATTCGTCATTTCTTGGCCGGAGAGTTTTACTAGAAAAATGAGCATAATTCTATTCATTTTTCGTTTTCACTTCGACTATACCTTGCGAATCTCTACATAATTCCGCTTAGTATTAATCGTATTTCGATATGTTCGATATATTATTTTCTTTTAATATAGTGTTGGATTTCACCATTTTCGGTCTCTGAATCCATATAGATTTTTATCTGTTATATTCTTAAGAATTTAACAATTCTTTTATCACTTCTTATTCATAAATTTCAACTTGGTAACACTTGACCGTTTTACCAATTTGATCGTATTATAACTCTCGCGAGTTTTATACAGAAGTGAATGCGAAGATTCTTTCATGGTATCATATTTGTTCTCACAAAGAATCCTGTGACTTAGTGGCAAATGTCCGGATATACCTTTTGTAAGGGTCCGGATATCCTTGGCCACGGGAATTGCACAGAGGATATACAACTAGCTTTGGTTGGTAATCAAAAATCAATAAACTGATTTCTATGATTCGTAGAATTTAACCAATCGATGGTTTTTATTCTACGAATATATCTTTAGTCGTATTTCACAAAGGAAATTTCAACTGTATTGCCAGTTTTGTGGTCGTATTCTCCACATATGATACGTTGATAGTTCGGATTTATATTTCTTCTTATTATTATTTCTTATAATTCCTTTTAATATGTTCGTGACCCAAACATATTATGATCTCGATAAATTCCTACTCGAATGTTCCTGTGCCTGTGGCGTTCATAGTTATGTTTGCAACCATAATTACTATTCCAACTCACCTAACATTCCAGTATTTGTTTATTTCAATCACAATATGTATGTGTCCTTTACACACCATTCTGATATTATTTTCTTTATTTTCTCTTAGATTCGAAATTATATATATTCTGGAAGGAAACATGTTGATATGAGTCTAACGAAATAGACTGTCAATCGTTCAAGAATTTGTTCGTGTCAAAAAAATATTCAATATAACCATCCAATCTTTTGATCTTTCTGACTTATCTGAGTCATAGGATTAAGATGGTACTTATATTGTCATATAATCGATCGAGTAAGAATTCGGTTTCTTTAGATAGATTCCAAATTATTTTTGTCATGAGAATTCGAGATAATAATATTTACGTTCAAAATATTACTTAATTTTTGGAAAGGATCGAAGATGATACATATCTGAAATTTTTATATATACAAAGATAGAGTTAGATTATAAAACGTGGTACATAATACTCATCGTTTATATTGAGATAAAATATCAAGGAAGTTATACGACTGAATATAGATATAGAATCGTGCTGAAAATACTATTAACTTATATACGGATAGATATTCGATTAAATATCTTTTACGAAAATGATACTAACTATGAAGTAAAATAGGTTCGGGCAAAATAATACGGCCGTGGTTTTTCATATAAAAACTTTTAGGGAGGATTTATAACAATACTGGTTCGAGTTTCGTAATGGTATCCGTTTTCGAAAATGAAATTAACGATTCAAAATAATCATGGTAGAAATTTTTCATAGTGTCGGAATTCTTAAATTTTTAATAAACAAATTTCTTATTATGGATTGATAAAACAAAATAAATTTCTCAAAATATTGTGGTCAGATTTTTAATGTTAAACGAATTATACTGAATTATCTGAAAACGTGATAGTCAAATTAAAACAGATTCGGGGGACATTTTAATAATATAAGGAGTATCAATAACAGATTTGATAAAGAGAAAATTATGGTATTGACGGATTTTTCGCAGTCTTATAAATTAAATAAATCATTTTATTTGAAATTTAAAGCGGGGATATATATATATATATATATATATATATATATATATATATAAAATTGAAATACTGGTTTAGTATAAAATAGAAATGACTGGGAATAAATTCAATAAACTAAAGAGTTATACCGAAAAGATTTAAAACGACTTGAGTTATCGAGGAATCTGTCCGATTTCTGATTAAATAATCGAAGAAAATTCTTTAAAAACATAATATTAGTATGTCTCCAGCATATCTAATTTCAACGAAATTTTTGGAATTTACGAAATAAAATAATATTTGTATTCTATTTATAAATACCGGAATAACCGTAAGGTTAACGATCTGAATAATTACTGAAACTGAAATAATTAGATAATTTATACGAAATTTCTGGAATATATGACGAATGATTATAACTCAACGAGTTTTCTAGAGAGTGAAATACGATTCCTAAACTCTCGAATAAACTGATCAAATTATCGAGGAATAACTTTTGTAATTTTTAATATCTATTTATATATATACTTTTATAATTTCCATGTTTTATATCTGGATTTATTTTCTGATTTCTTTTAATATATCTGGTTTCTTTTCTGTATTCTTTCTTATTTCTTATAGCCTTAATATCCTGTAAGATTTCTCAGAAATTAAATGTGAATATAAATTCACAATTGTGTACAGAATTGTCAATTTATCTCACATAATCATTCTAGTAATATCCTGTAATGGATTCGTTCTAATTTCTAATATATTGTTATGGTTCTCACCAACTTTATACTGGTTAGGCAATTTAGGTACCCAAAAATTTAATCACCTGATATTTCTTTTACTTTATATATATTTCTAATCAAAATTTCTTTTAAAAGACATTTCTGGTAGATCCTGGAATAGTAAAGACTTCAAGACTGTCATTAAGCGCCGCTCTGATACCACATGTAACGACCCTGCAGTCGGTGCCGGGTCGTCGGGTCGGGTTATCGGAGCTACACAGCGGATTCGGATCATAACAGTCTTTATTCTTCCAGGATCCACGTCATCATATCTGTTGGGTGATCGGATGGGTTCGGTGGTCACAAACGACAGTCACCAAGACCGGTGACTGTCTTGGCTTCAATTAACAAGAACAAGACTCGAGGTTCTTAACTGAACAAGATCAAGGTTGTGATTTGGTGATTTATAACAGAAATAAAGGTGTTATGGTGGTGGTTATGAAGGGTTTGGAGGTTATAATTTCCGATGACAGTCACCTTAACCGGTGATGTCCGACCTCGTTAAACAAAACAGGAGGATGGTTACCGGGATATTATTAAACGAGGAGGATGGTTGGTTCGCCGGAGAGGAGGGGTTAACCGGACCAGAAACAGAGGAAGAGGAGGGTTCGGAGAGGTGGAGATCTTACCAGAAAGGAAAGAAGGCGGTGGCCGGCGGCGCCGGTGACCGGAAGCAGCGGAGGCGGCGGCAGCCAGCCATGGCTGTCCGGTGAGGTGACTGATCGGCTCTGCTTTATCTTTGAACACACAACTATGTGTGTTGGTAATTATTTTGTGCAGACAATAAAATGGAGAAGGAAAGGCTTTTATAGCCATAACCAAATGGAGAGTGTTTGGATATGGGTTTACAACTCACAAAGAGGGACGTTTGGCAGCAAGGATAAGAATACATAAAGGATGTTTGGCTGCAAGTTTAACATCAGATTAGAGAGCGTTTGGCTGAAATAATAAAATTCAATAATTATTATCTATATAATCGGTTGAACCGGTTGGTCGCGAGATTCGAACTTGAATATTTATTAAGTAATCGGGTGGTCGGGTACGACCCGACCCATTTAAGAGACCCGTAACACCTCGGGGTGTTACACCGTTGAAGCCCCAGATGGCTTCAACCCAGTCTCAAAAGTGTAACATTTCGCATTTAATATTTGTACGTTACGATTATTTTGAATAAAACGTCAAGTTTCATCATTTATCGCCTTTTTAAAAATTATTTGTGACGCATTTGGACCCCTAATACTATAGTATACATATATATAAGAAATATTTATCAAAAAAAATATAGGCTGGGGCCGGGATTCGAACCCGAGCCCTCAGCCGGGTCAATGACACAGGCAACATAACCAGCTGGTCTACACAACATCTTTTGTTAAACTTCAACACAATTTAATTATATTATGTACTAGTATGCCCACAGTTGACTTAGAAAGTCAACTGTGATGAACGATTTCCATAATCAACACATTTGGACGCGTCTTTGATCTTGATATGGTATGATTGCATGATTATCTGACTATTACGCGTCCTTTACACGCTGAATGGTGGTCAGAACATACCAATTTTATGCAAATTTACGCGTTAATACATTCATGACGAGTCAACTTACCCAAATCATCAACCCGAACCTCTCCCTATAAATTGAACCTCCCAATACATTCTAAACTCGCCGAAACCTCTTTCCCTATATTTAATTTCTGTTTCTAAATCATCTTTTGAAGCATTGAGTTCGTGTTTGACTTTTCAGTTGACCGGACATATAACGCGATTCGTGTTTGTAAGTGTTCTTTTTTTATGGGTTTTGATCTTCGGCCCATACACAACAATAACCCTATGTTCAATTGGGTTATTGTTGTGTAATTTGATTTATTGTTAAGTTAGGGCACGTATGGTTTTGAATTGGGGAAGAACACATCGCAGACCTGTATATTTATTTTAAACTGACAGGAATCAAACACAACCACTGATCTAGATCAAGTGGTTGTGTCTGGTGCTTGTGAGCCGGACCACGCGAGTTCGAGTCCCACTATAAACGATTTTTATCCTTTTCATTTTAAAAGATTATAAATCAGATTTCCAATATACTATATAATTAAATTAAACTGAGATTATTCGTTCTCAGGGTCCAGACCAACTGGTCTAGGCTTGTGATTTAAAACCTCGACCCGGGTTTGACGCGGGTTCGATTCTTGGCATCAACAAAACATTTTTTTTTTCATTTAAGCATATATATATATATATATATATATATATATATTCCCTTGTATTTTCAAAATTCATTTTAAAATTCTAAAACTCTTTTATAAATTCTATAAAAATTATTTTATGTTATTCTAGTAGAAAAGTTTAACATACAATTTTTAGTTTTCCAAAAATTATTTATTTAATATATATAATAAATAAATCAAGTTTATTCTATTTTATTTATAAAATTCTATAAAAATATCAAAACAATTATATAAATTTCCACAAAAATTATTCTGAGTTTTTATAACATTAAACTTTTCTGAAATGGTTTTTATTTCTGAAAAATCATTTATTTATTATTTTTAATCAATTTTTGTTAGTTTTAATCATAAATAAATCATAATAAATTCATTTTTCAGTATTTTTGCACCAAAATTTTATATAAATTATTTCTATTTATTTGGAACAGAAATACAATTTTTAAATTAATAATTCGGTAATATTAATATTTTTAAATATTAAAGTTATATTTTGACAATTTGAAATAAATAGATTTAATATTCTATTTTTAAGAAAATAATTTTATAAAAATTATTTTCATACTTAAAACTTTATATTGTGACAATCTTTAAATTAAAATTTACAAAAAAGACTTTTTGTTTATTTATTTATCAAATTCCCTTATTTATTAAAACATTTTATTTATTAATCCAACAAGTATTTATCCCCAATTCGAACCCTAGAATATACTTGTAGACTAGATAGACTTAGACTTATTTGTTACCTTATACATAGGGTAATACTTGGCAACTTTGGGGCTACACTTATACTTTTTCTCGAGACTTAATTCTTTGCTAAGGTGAGTTTACGTAACCATGTTTATGCAATTCTTTATACTTGCAACATTATACTTAAGCAATTCTACATACATGTCTAGTTGTAAACTTTAATGCCTCATGATTTAGACAACAACAACAGTTTCAACAAGTTTCAACAATACATAATCATTAGCTATGGTCAAGCCGGCGATACTCAATAATAGATCTATTGGATTGACAATCCCACCTAGATTTGTTGACCATCTTTTATGGGGAGCGCGGGTGATTGTTATCGTTCCAACATATTATTAAGGTGAACCGTGGATGACGGGATGAACCTAAACTAGTCGGAGGTTTGATTATGTCGATTCAACATTTCATGTTTATTCACGTAGACTTAAACTTACGATAGACATATGAATTGCTAAACTTTTATACTTAAACTTATTGCTTGACATGGCTTATGTATTCTCACCAACTTCTAGTTGACCCCCCCCCCCCCATTTTTACAACTCAACAGGAAATAATGATGCATGAAGACTAGAGTATTAGCATGAGAAGACAAACTGAAGTTTATGCTTATTTGGTTATTTTGATGTATTAGATTCCATTTAAAACTCATTATGTACTTTCATTTTTGGATATTTGCACTTTAAATTAATTTCAATTAAAATTTGATTATCATGTGCTACTGTATACTCATTCTTACGTGACACCTCGATGTTTCCGCCATCGATTGGGGTGTTACAAAAAGACCCAGTCTTCACATCCTCAATCCCAACTGATTCCCATAGACACAAACCATCAGATACATGGATTCTCAGAGGAACACTCCCCACTAGTAGAAACTTCTCAGGAGAGATTTCATTCGAAAACCTGGTCTTCTAAATCCAACGTCGATTTCCAGACGGTGTCGGAACACTCCGCGTGCTCCCACTGCTACAAAAATCCCGTACATGTTCAGACCTCCGAATATGCTCAAGCGGATTACCTGAAGTCCGAGATTCCTTTTCTGCAAACTGGACTCGTTTAACTGTCGAATCGGCGAGCCCGACTTTGGCGTTCGTCTTAGCAAGGGCCGTCACTTCCCTAGACGGAACATGCACCATATATAACGACCCGTGCTTGAAACCGCTAGCAACAACGAGATTACCTTTAACGACCTTCCACTTTCCACCACCAAACTTAACGTCCAAACCTTGTTCATCCAACTGCCCAACGGAGATCAACTTCGTTTCAAGCCTCGGAATAATCCTGACGTCATACAAAGTCCAAGTAGTACCCAAAGTAGTAACCAGATCCAAATCTCCCATGCCAGTCACATCAAGAATTTCACCGTTTCCTAACCTAACCTTGCCAAAATCGCCATTTTTAACATTCCGCGTGCCATCATCGCTATGGGTAGCATGAAATGATGCACCAGAATCCATGACCAAGGATTCCGCACTGCATTCAACACACAATATCAAAGCGTCATCCTTAGAATCGCTTACCGTAGCAGTGTTCAATCCACCAGAGTTCTTCGATCCTCCGTCAGAATTCTTGTTCGGACATTCATTCCTATAATGTCCCTTTTCATTGCAGTCCCAACAACACACACTTGGACAAGCCCTGGACAAGCTCCTGCCCCGACCCTTGCTGCTCCCACTATTCCAGCTATTACCCCTTCCCCTGCCAACATGTAACATCTCAGAAAACGACCTTTTAGTATTCCGGCGGCGAACATCCTCACCTAATACCAAATCCCGGATCTTTTAAAATGTTAACCCTTCAGGCCCAATTGAGTTAGTGACAGCTGTCACCGTCCCGGATCAACTATCACGCAACGAAGATAGTAAAATCACAGCATTGGTCTCATCATCGAATCTCATTCCCACAGACGATTATCTAGACAGAAGAGAATTTAAATTCTTATGTGCTCGGTTACTGAGCTTCCTTCTTTCATTCTCATCGTGAACAACTCTTTCATCAAGAACACTTTATTAGCTGCAGACGGTTTCTCATACATGTTCGACAAAGCCAACATCATACCACGAGCCATGGTTTCAGACATGATGTTAAATGCAACGCTCCTCGTCAACGACAATGTAATAACACCTCTAGCTTTCTTGTCCTTGGCATTCCACAGAGCTTCTTCAGCTTCATCCATTTTCTCTGGTTTTTCTTCTAGTACTATATCCAAGTCTTTTTGACCCAACAATGCGTCTATCTGCATTTTCCACCAACTAAAATCCGAACCGTCAAACTTTTCAATCACCAGTTTTCCGTCTTCAGCCATAATGACATACGGAAAATAAGATCAAAGTAACCTGGTTCCAAGTTGATAGTAACTGGTCAAAAACTGTCAAACAAACCAATCCCAAACAACCTGACCAATAACCCGAAAACTTGAACACCCAAAACCCGAACAACAACCCAAACAAACCTAATCAGAAAACAAGAATGAGTGAACCCGTCTCTCCTGAATACGACAAATAAAACGGTTGTAAACAACGGTTCCCAACGATGTTCAACGGTAGTCAAAACTTTCCAGCGGCAAACAGTTATTGTAGAATTCCAGTGGCACAAAAACAACTACTCCAATAAGTTTTAAAAACTAGAACCCTAATCGTAGATTACAGAGAAGAGAAAAATAGACGGCTTCAAAGTCAAACCTTTTAATTTTGCAAGGTGACAAAAAAAGTAAAATCTTGGCTACTTTTCGTAAATCGTCCAAAACAAAACTCTTTTCTTTTGAAGTAGATCACAACAAGAAAAAAAATTCACCTCCTTTGAATTAATTCTTGTGTCTATTCCTCTAAATAAATGTGCCACACAAAGCCCACTTTATTTTTTTTTGTCCAGACTTGCGAACGTACCAAGAACTACACAAAAAAATGCTTTTAGGGATCTACGAACAACCTCCGAACCGGATATTTTACGAAACGTTTCGTGAATCCAACGAGCCGTAGCTCTGATACCACTTGTTAGGATTAAGCGACGCAGCGGAATAACCGATTCACAACGAACATGCAATAATAAACGAGAAAATATAAAGCACGACACACGAACACAAGAATTTTACGTGGTTCGGTTCCAGTGGGGAACCTACGTCCACGGCTTGCAACTAGGGATTTATTATTAAGCTCTAACAACTTTTACAATTACATAGACATGATATATATAGAGACTAATTTAGGGTTTAGGCTTGGTGAACAGGAAAGCCTAAATGGGCTTTCTAAACATCCAATAAAACAAGCCCAATAGCAATAACTAGCCCAAGGACTTCACACCCAACAAATGCGTCAAACGACACGATAGTCACATGGCAAAAAAAATGTTAGAAAACTTACATTGAAATCGAATACAAAATCAATAATGTTAACTGAGCTTGTGTCTGACACAATTCCCTAAATCGATTCGCGGTCTGTTCCCATGATACACCGGTTCTTAACAATGGTGGTGCACTGCCGGACCTGCACACTTGCCTGAAAAATAATCAAAACTGGCTGCTGCGTTTGTTATTGTGTGTGGGTTGCGACCTGTATTCGTCTATTTCTGCACAAAATAGTGCAGCCTCTTATAGACTCAAAAGGTTTGAGAATGAAACGGATGTTGCAGTAATGACGTTAATTAATTCGAGATTAACACCACTCAATCTCGTTTATTGCACAATTAACTGCAGTTGAGGACCGTCAGACTCGAATCAGTCTTCTGGAACCTCTTCTAGTCACAAACATTAAAAACTAAAACGGGTGCAAAATCTAGCATCACACGGACTCGGATTTCTGAAGCGGCATTCGTCCGCAGGTCGTACGTGCGTCGCGTTGGTTCAAAAATTTTTCCTGAACCAGAAGCCGTTTTTGCACACCACCCCTGCGCTCGTGGGTAGGTTCTCAAGTAAAATGTCACAAGAAGATTTTAATATCCTCCATTTGGTTCCATATATAAACTAACCCACATTTCATTCCCACACCAATGTGGGACAAGTGACTCTCATTCACACTAAGAACTCCAACAAACCCCCACATGAATGGAAGTCATTTTCAAAAGCAACCTCATTTCGATTAAATTTCAACAGTTGAGTTTTACATACGATAGGTAGGTGTGACCCTTTGAACCTTCGCTCATGAAACGCACTTAGCCCACTAGCTCTGAGTAGAGAGCGATGTCTTTGAATTTGTCTGTTGTTTGTGTAGATGACAATACGCTTCACACAAGACTCTCCCTGACAACGTCAAGTCCTCATAGTTGTGTCTGTTGTGGTCATGGACACGTTCCTGGTTCTGCGAGAGTTCTTAGGTATTGTGCCCCAACAATTCCCTTCGAAACGACCCCACTTCTCTTTCACATAGGTGATTCACTAGGACTGGTTACCTCATTCGAATCATTAAAAGCCATAAGCTTAACCTCATCCTTGTCACTTTTAGGAACGGACTAGGAACCTTACCAAATTCTTATGGCAAACTCCCTTTTCAAAGTGCGGGGTTTCCAACTCTCCCCCACAGTGACCTCACTTATTCATACAATTAGGTTGTACTATTGAACTTTGATCTTGGGATCTCCGATCAGCTGAGTTAGGTTTCCTTCGCATGAATTTATTTTTCAAGGGCTTTAGTCCAATTCCCATGGACGACTTCTGAACTAACTCCCTGCTTAAGCCTTTCATTAGTGGATCCGCGATGTTATCCTTTGACTTCACATAATCAACAACGATAACTCCTATAGAGATTAGTTGTCACACAGTATTATGCCTACGTCTTATATGACTGTTCTTACTGTTACACGTTGTGATATGAGCTCTGCCAATTGCCAATTGGCTATCACAGTGTATACATTTGGCCGATGCCGGCTTCGGTCACCTAGGTATATCCTTAACAAATTGACATAGCCATTATGCCTATTCATCATCTTTATCTAAAGTGATGAATTCTGATTCCATGATGGATCTAGCAATAAACGTTTGCTTATATGATTTCCACGTTATCGCAACACTTCCAAGTGTGAATACATATCCATTGGTTGCCCTAGAATTATTCGTGTCAGATGTCGAATTTGCATCATAGTAACCTTCAATCTCTGCTAGACATCTATTACATTGTAGCCCGTAGTCACGTATGTGTCTTAAGTACCGAAGCACCCGTATCATGCAATTCTAATGACTTGAACTTGGGTTGCTCGTGTATCTACTTATTAGCTTGCTACTAAGTCTGGTCTGGTACAACTCATCAAATACATCAAGCTGCCAATAATTCTTGAGTACTCTAATCGGTTAACAGGCTCACCTCGATTCTTGGCTAGATGTTGATTCGTGTCAATGAGAGTTCTAGCCACATTAGAGTCATTTCCATTAAACTTCTCAAGAATTTTGTCCACATAATATGACTGACTTATAACAAGTCCATTCTGGGTTCGTGTGATTTATACTCCCAAAATCACATCCATTAATCCCATATCTATCATGTCAAATCTTTCATTTTCAAATGCAAGCCACCCCACATTTAAGTGTTATTAGACCATTTTCAAATGGGGTGATGAAATTTTCTCCCTTTCCCCACACATTGCTTGCACTTTTATTAAGTTTGAGTAATATCACTCACGATGACATTAGACACCAGTGATAAGATAGCGACTATCTATATCTTTGTGTTATTGAGGTCATCCCATTATATTACTCTACTCAGATTTCTCGCACAAGCTGTTTCTTAGCTATATGAGTTCTCCTCATAATAAGCCAAATAGAATCATAACCAATTAACTATATATTCGACCTTGTCGAGCCATCATTTTTAATGAATTATAGATTTGTTTTTACAAACTTCGTCGTCACTTATGTTTGAATGTTCAAAGTTAATTTTTATAGAAATTCACTAACTTAAAGATTATATAAATTAACACTTATGTTTGATTTCCTAACACTATTATGTGTTACGGTGAATTCCCGAAAACCCACTCGGTTTGGAAATCATAGTGTTAATTATTAACACTATGATTTCCAAACCGAGTGAGTTCCTAGGAACTCACCGTAACACATAATAGTTGTGGGTTCTTTCATTATTTTCTTATGGGTTTCTTTTCAATTTGATATATAAATTAACACTATAATTTTCAAACCGAGTGGGTTCCCGGGAACTCACCGTAACACATAATAGTTGTGGGTTCCTTCATTATTTTCTGATGGGTTCCTTTCCAATTTGATACATAAATTAACACTATAATTTCCAAACCGATTGGGTTTTCAAAAACCCACCGTAACACATAAATCCGCCCCTATATATGAGGGTGGTTTGGTTGTTTCTGGTGTGAGGAAGAAGGAATGAAGGGGCAACAAAGGTGGTGCTAGTGACCGCTAATGGTGTTCGTCGTTGGAAAATACCATAGATGGTGGTAGTGGCAACTTACTGGTAATAGGGTTAAAGGAAAATATGATCCACATGATTTAAAAGGTATTATAGACTAAAACTAAATAAAATCACAATTAGAAATTAGACATGGTAATTCCAAATTGAAAAGGACAAATTTACCCCATAATTAACGGACATTGCAACCAGGAACGATATATCTTAACATGTGAAACGTAGAAAACGTAGAAAACGTAAGGACGTAAAGCAGGGGCGGATCCAACATACAACCAGGGGGTGCGGACGTTGCGGCTTAACTTCGCGCGCGTAGTGGAAAATTAGTGGAAAATTTGGTTGTTTTTTTTACGAAATTTGAAAAACGTTGCTACTAAAATGAAAAACGTTACTACTGAAAAATGTTTCTAGATCCGCCACTGACGTAAAGTACTAAGAGTGAGCTTAAAGTGTTAACTCAAGCAAACCATGCGGAGAAAAATCGCATGCAAATGATCTCACATAGTCTTTCGGTTGCTATCTTTTTTGTGTATATATACCTATAGCTCCCACCAACATAGCATAGCATTCACTAAATACAAAAAAAAAAAAAAGTTCACTAGCACACACTATTTATATCCCAATAAATAACTCAAGTAGGTAGAAGAGGCAATCAACTTAACATGTGCAAACTCTCATCCGTTAGATCTATCACAATATCCACATCAACGGCTACAAGGAAACGTGGACAATGTAATCAAAACACACCAACATCTCTAGCCACCTAATCTCAGCCTCGGAACCAAGCCTCTAGGCTCGGAACCAAACCAAGAACCATAAATTTTATACATGTTTATTATCAACTTTTTCTGTAAAAGAATCCATCTTTCTCATTCACATTGTTTTTAGAGATAGAGAGAGAGAGAGAGAGAGAGAGAATTTGTTAAAGTTAGTGAGAGAAAGTAACATATATTGCTTGCTATAAAGAAGGTGGCATTCAGCTGATAAATTGTTGATCTTGATCTTCATAATAAAGTAAGAAATTTTGTTTATACTATTTTTTAACAATAACCCATAAAAGGATCACAATCTTTTATAACCCCTTTAATTTATTTCTTAAATTGTAGCTTCAACATAGCATTTTCTTGGGTAATTATTATTATTATAAATTGCATTATCTTGAAAAAATTGTTTATCTTGATCAATATAAGATACAATAAGAAATTTACAGTCTTTTTAATAACCCACAAAAGGATTACAATCTTTTATAACCCCTTTAATTTATTTCTTAAATTGTACGTAGCTTCAACATAGCATTTTCTTGGGTATTTTTTTTTTTATATATAAATCGCATTGTCTTGAATAAATTGTTTATCTTGATCAGCATAAGAAACAAGTAATGAATTAAATTTACAATCTTTTTAACTACCCACCAAAAAAAAAACAAATTTTTAATCCCTTTTAAATAATTTATTTAATGGTATCTTCAAATTAGCTCTGATATAGCATTTTCTTGGGCATTTTTTTTTTTTAATATAATTTGCATTTTCTTGAAAAAAATGTTGATCTTGAATAATCAACATAAGAAACAAGTAATAAATTTACAGTCTTTGTAACAGCCCACAAAAAAAAAAGTCACAATCTTTAAAACACTATAAATAATTTCTTTAATAACCAGAAAAAAGTCACAATCTTTTAAACCCTATGAAATGATTTTTATAATGGTAGCTTCAGTTCAGCTCTAATATAGCATTTTCTTGGATAAACAATTTGCCACTTGACAATATTTATAAATAATAATAATAATAATTATTTATGTTCATGCAGAGGTTTTATCTGCATTTTAGTTTGCCCAAATTGACAAATTTGTGTTTTTTATTTTGAAGTTATTATTTAATGATTAGGGTTTTGCTTGATTATAGTGTTTGTTTGTGTTCTTTAGGTTTCCATGATGAAATAATGTTCAAATAGTTGCAAGAAGTCCAGGAATTGAATGTTTGACAAAATGTCATAATTTTAGTTATCTGATAAAGAGTCAGTTAAAATGGCTCAGTTTGGACTTATGAATAATGGTATTCGGGTTCGCGATCCATCGCAAATGTTTATGTTTGGTGGCAGCACAAATTGGGCTCATGAATCTGCTGGTTTGTTGACCAAGAACAAAAGTCAACAAGCAGGGATCTTTAGTACACCTTTGTTAGGCAACCAATCCACTAGTTTTGTGGATCAGAAATTGTGCAAAAAGGGAGATGAAAACCAGACTGCAGGTTCTGCTTCTAGCAGTGGTGAAAACAAGCCATGTTTTAGTTTGACTTTGGTCGGTCAAAGTCAACGACCGCCTGTAAGCTATTTTGACCCGTTTGGGGTCGGTAAACAAATGGTGAAGAAAGAAGATGGGCATTTCAAGAAACCATCTCAATGTAACAAGTTTGTAAATAATCAGGTTTCGAATCAAAATAATATGATATCGCATTTGGTTCCGGTGAAGAAAGAAGATGGTCAACTATGGTCAACAAGGCCAACAAACATATGGCAGTATTCACCTATGCAACAAAATAAACAGAATTTTGTAGTTACAGGATCTAGTGAGCTGCCTAGTACCTCATATGCAGCGAATAGCCGGATTAGAAAACATTCAGATACGCGTTCTTTAAAATCAAAGAAAAGAAAACGTTCGACTGTTGAACGTGTAGCGTCGCGTAAAGAAGTGACTGAAGGATCTTCAAGGCTTCATGATATCAGGTGTATGAAATGTCATATTCAATAGATAAAGTAGTTGGTATGATCTACATTTTAAAAAGCGCGCCTTGAGCACGATTAAGCGCGAAGCACACTGAGGCGCCTTATGTAACCCTAGGCGCACCTTGTACAAGAAGCGCAGGAAAAGCGCGATTTTTTGCCAAAAAAAGCCCCTGAGGCGCGCGCTTTTCGTACGGGAGGTGTTTTTATGTTTAAAATTGTTATATATGTAGCTAAAAGGGTTGTTAAATCATGTATAAACCTTAATTGTATCTATATTTTGGGTAAATGATGCTAAAAACCTATACTATATATAAAAAAATTATGTAATCGTCTTGCGCTTTGCGTACGAAAATCCCACCGCTTTTGCACTTTGCGCCTCGGTTTTGGACCTCGTCGCTTTAGTGTGCTTCGCGCTTTTTAAAACCAAGGGTATGATTCTTAGTTCTTAAGTCCTAAATGTGCTAAACTTATGATAATGTTCATGTCTTGCAGCGCTGCTGAACTCGAGTGGGCACATTCTGTGGATCGGCTACCTAAAAAGGTGCGACTTATATGAATTATATGATTGTGTCTTGTATTAAACAGTTTTATTTTTAATTGCAGTTGAACGAATTGGCTGATGAAATAGAAATAGAAGATTCGCGTCGGATAACTGACCCGAAAAGAAGACTTATTTTAACAACACAGCTTATGCAAATGTTATTTCAACCTCCACCAGCCAATGTTCTCTCAGAAGATGCTGTTACACATTGTGATGTTGTGACATATTATGCTTCTAAACTAGCGCTGGATGGCGAGAGGAGTTTACACTCGTAAGAACTATCACTATCATAATCGTTTTTAACTTGTAAATATTAATTTATTTAATTTTTTTTTTTAAATTTCTTTTCAGACAAACGTCTAAAAGCTGCGGTGACCAGGATCTTATAAAACTTATAGAAGGATTCATCGATAGAGCAAAGAGGCTGCAAGACAATATTTTGAGGTGAAAATGAACTTTAATGTGTATATGCATATATATATTCATTGGTTTTAATAATTGGTATTATAATGGTGATGAAGGTTGGAGAAAAGCGGGGCATCGATTCTTGAAGTAATGATGAATTCTCGAGAACTGGATAAGTTTTCGATAAACAACCGTTTTGCTAAGTTTCATAGTCGAAAGCGAAAGGTTACAGATGACACGTCATCATCGGCTACCCGAAAACGACGCCCTCAAAGATATGTTAAAGCTATTCCAATGCCAGAGATGGTACCAGAAGGGCAAAACTGCCTTATTCTATGATGTCTAACACGACTCTTAACCTTATGTACTCATCATCCTAGTCCTAATAATTGTCTAACTAAATCAAGTGTGACAAAAGTATATAATGGTTTTTGTACATATTAACCGATTTTGGTTGGTTTTTTCAAGAAATTTTGTTCCAAAAAAGATTCTTGATCTTGAGAACACAATCTTGTGTTTTGTTTTGCAAGTCACATGCTTTTGTTTTGGTTTTCATGTAGTAATAATGTAAGCATGTGAAGAACCAAGATTGCAGAAAAAAAGTATTAGACCCTGCGTAGTGGGGCGTTATTTGGGCTTAAAATTGAAAAATAGCGCCCAAACACCGCTACAGGAGGGCTTTATGGGGCGCTATTTTACTTTCAAATTGAAAAAAAGGGTGTTTGGCGCTATTGTTATAACGCCATTTTGTTTTGTTTTGTGTGCAAATTTGTTCCACCAATGAAAGTGGAGGGAGGGGTGCTACCCCTTTGTTCCACTACACACACTCTTATGTGATAACTTGTTAAGAGCATCTAGTAGAAACTAGCTTCACTTTTTATTAAGGTATATAATGAATAATACAATAGCGCTACTCTCGTTATGACAAATTTGTGTGTAAATGTTTCTAACCAATGTGTTTAAAGAACTTCAACCGCACCCATGAATAAATGATTCTAACCAAGGTGTTTAAAGAACATCAACCGCATCGCTTATTGCATGAAGTTTCGCTGCAAGAATAAATAAATAATCGTTGTGGTTGAGGATTATGTTGGACACGATCACGCTGTCCCTTAGGGTAGAGGGGGCGTGGCATGGTGAGGAAACCGAGATGGTGTGGTAGGTGCGAAACACCGCCGCAATCACTACTGATGGAATTTTCATGACCACCGTCACCACTGTGATGGAGGGTGGGGTTTTTTTTTTAATTCCAAGTTCCAATACCAAGTAATGATTCACTTTTTTTTTTTGTTTTATTTAACATTTTTCCTACTATATAAATTAACCAATTCTTAAAAAAATTTCAACACGCAACCATATTTATAAAAATAAAAATAAATCGAGAATTCAAGCAAAAAGGATCGGCTTCAAAGAAAAAAGTGTGCAGGTCACATGTGTGTGCTAATCTAGGCGAACCGAATAGATTTCATTTACAAGACGAACTAGTTACCAATCCAACCGTTTCCATCCCAACGGGTTGTTTGTTTTAATCTTATAGATTAAATTTAATTGTACATTTTAGTCTTATTTTTAATATTATGAAAATGCGTTTTTACTTTCATAATTCATTTTATGTTTTAAAAAATCTTGTTTTTAAATACTTTGGTTTTATGTTTTTGAATATTGATGGGTGGTGCAATTGATTTAGTAATTGGGTGAAATAAGATGCCGATTGTTGATTTTTAGTGATAGTGTGATGGGTGCCCCTCCACCTGTAAAACAAATGTTGCACCTCCTTTTAGGCGAACACGACAAATGTACCGGTCATACTGTAGTAAAAAGGTAAGACCGAGTATCAATCTTTGGACATTGATATGCATCCCTCGATATCAAACCTCCGTCGAATCCTAGTTTGAATAAAATGTCATGATGTTAACTAACAACTAAAGAAAATCAATAAACAAGTAATAATAAGAATGCCGGGTAAGGAATGTGTAGGATCGCATGTGGTTTGATTCACGAACTCAAAGTGCGGGATCCAATGAATTCCTTTTAGGTGATGAACAATCAAATAAGAAATCAAGATCTATCAATCGAAAAATATTGTTTGAATGAAAAACTTACTCTCTCTTTAATCTGACAATGAAAACCATAGAGAAAGTCTTAAAATTCCATGCTCCCTAATACATTTAAAGCCCATAATACAAGAAAATTACATTTAAGCCCATAATTTTTCAATTCTATCTATATCTATGTGTATTCTGGACGGCTAAAATGGTCATTTCACATTCATCTTCATAGGTAAAATAGTAATTTTATTAAATTGGTAAGACATATTTAAGAGAACAATTAAATCTTAATCAATACAATAAATAATAACATAACCATACAATAAATCTCATATTTATGTGGTGTCCATCCATTTACATTCTTTATTAAATTTGTAAGAAAAATTTAAAAGAACAATTAAATCTTTATCAATTAATAATAACATAACTATACAATAAATCTCATATAGGGTGAAGACATTTTTAAATATTAATATTAATATTCATAATGTATACCCAAGACATCATGCGATGTGAAGGCCTAGATAAGTAATAGATAAGATTTGATTCAAACTAAACGAAGAAAAGACAAGTAGATAACAACTATACTTCTTGCCAGGGTAGCATAACTTTAAAGGAAGATAATAAGATTAAACAACAAATTTCATATAGCATGAAAGTCGATTGTTAAAGCCTTATTCCTGCAAAAATCATCTATATTATATATCTATATCTCTACTAAATTATAAAGCATCTAACAAGGATTCCAACCAAATTTTAAGTAATTGCAACGTTTTATACTTATGGTACAATAACTTAATGAATTTAGTAAGGGGCAAAATGAAATTTCTACATGATAAATTAATTGATAAATATAATGTATATAATGAATATGCATGATTTAAAGCCATAGATTCTTCATGAACGTGTAACCGTTGAGTTTTTATCCCATATCCAACAAAAGCCTTTAAGCTTCAATAACCTTCCAAACAATAATCTTTTAGAATTTAAACAGTCGCACATTAATTCTTATATGAACACAATTATGGAGTACTATTAACCAGAATTTAATAGATGATCTACACATATATATACACACACACACACACACACACACACCCAAGAACTCTCATATTCTCTGTATCGATGTTTGTCTGTCAGTTTCGTTTACGTTTGAGAAGAACTTCCGCAAGATGCCATCTTTCTCTTTAGTTGCCCTACAATTAGATATTGTTTGGTAGCCATGCACCACCTAAAACGAAGAGACAAACGAACCACCATTTCAATGTACATATGAAGATTCCATTTGAGGTAACAATATGAACTATAATCATGTGTATGTAATATGAGAATTTGATTAAAATGGTGGACAAAACCAAGCTTTGGAATAATCAGTATATGTGGAAACTAGATTCGGGTTAGAACATAGAAATTAAATCTTAAACTCCACATTGGTTGGTTGAATCTTCTCCGAATGATTATACATCGCCACCCACACACCCCTATGTTTTTACATCTTTATACCACTATTGTTACGCGAACAAATGATTTGTGGCTAGAATCGTGCATCACATCACCGTCAGTGACTCTTCTTTATTTTTTGGTTCGGTTCGGTTCATCTTCACAATAACAAGGTAAGAGTTTCCATCTTATGACTTGACAAATAGAGCCATCGCATGAATCCAAAAGTTAATTCATATTTGAGGTTTGGGATGTAAACGGGTCAAACCACGACTGGTTTGATTAGAGTTAATACGGAAGAGGATGATTAACTACCTATTTGTTAAAAGAAACAAAGAAATGGGTTTTGAATCAGAAATGGCTGAACAGTCCATTGATCACTTGTTTGCCTTCTTTACCATAACCGAAGTTCATATGTTAGACCTATACCTCCCCTTGATTTTATATTAATTTGTCACATTTTTATTACTTTTATAGTGAGTTAATATTTTGTGTGTACTTTTTAAAATTTATACTTTGCATTTATCTTAAGAATCTAACCAGACAATATTTATTTGGTTGTAAATTGCTATTGTGACTTTAAATAGTGAAATATGGTTTGTTTCGAAAGGAATGACAATAAACTACATTAGTATTTGATCTTGGTGTGGTATGTTTGAAAATTCAAGTGAATAAATTGTGGACAATCAAGGATTAGAGTGATGCTTTTGAATTGAATATATAAACATGTTAGCCACGTAAATTTGATACAATATATTCCTCTTCATCTTAAGACAATGTGCGATGGCCTTTCTTGCTATTGATAGTAATATCAGTTTCACAATGTGCGATAGCCACGTGTTGTACTTGTATCTTAATTGAATACAGTCTTGCGAATATGTAATTAAATTATACGAATAAAACTACTAACAAAAGTACTACACAATACATCACGAGAGGATTGATAAACTAACATAAACGAGTATCACGCTTAAATTGTCACCCCCGCAGCAACGCGCGGGTTCCCCACTAGTTTAATTAACTCTTCAATCAACTCCACCCTTTGTAGTGTGGTGGTAAACGTGTTGGGATTCCTAATGTGAGGTTGGGAGTTCAAGCCTCATAAGAGGCAAGAAAATAGTGTATTTAAAAGGTGATGTAAAAAATGGAGGAGGAAATTAGTCGTTCAGAAAAAAAAAAAAAAAAAAAGCTCTTCAATCCTAACGATATTAAGGGGAAGTAAATTCTTCCTAAGGGTAAAGGTTTAGGTTTGGGAACGCCAATAAAAAGGATACATGGAAGTAAATTCATCCTCGTGCAATTTGTATCATAATAAATTAAGAAATCCTAACAAACCTACAAGCTATCTCTTCTGATTCTCAAGGTAGGCAACAAACCGGGATAAATCCAATATGCAATTTCTATAAGCAAGCTAAGTCGAGTCGACTATCAAAATACACGAAGCTAACGACAATAACATGCATTTTTTAGTCTAGAAACACAAATTATTCTTCAATCCATAGATTTGACCAAAAACCGCTCCAAAATCTCCCCGGACCCAAGTTTTGTAGGCTAAACACTAAAAATGCATAAATAGAAGTTGTTGCTTTAGGACACTCTAGGAGGACCATGTTCTCGTAGAGCATGTTGTGGAGAAATAAAGGTCGTAGGAGAACCATGTTGGCAGTCTAGGAGATCATCCTAGAGTAAGGCCGGCGATGGAGAATGACATGACGACTCTAAAAAATCTATCTCGGAGCTTAGTGAGCATGGACCATGTTGAAGGTCGGTCTAGTAGCTCCTCTTAGATCGAGTTGGGTGAAACAAACAATGAAGGGGACTGACTATCGGAGGACCATGCCAAGGTCTAGTAGCTACTCTTTCTTAAAGCTGGCTGGCTGGCTGAAGAAGATTCTTTAAGTTTTCTATCTTTTCGAAACCTTGCAATTTCCCATCAGTCACTAAAAAAAGTACCATTAAATCATAGGAATTTTCAATGACTCAAAATGAATGGATAAATGAGGCAAAAATAAATGACTTTTCAAGTCAACTATCCAACAACATGAACAATGTGTATACTCCCAAAAATGATTCATGCGTTTGAGGTTACACTAGTTTAAGGTGTTTTGGATTTATGTGAAAAATAAAAGGATAGCATTTTGTGATGGTGGAAGAATTATAGATACCATACTCTAATGTTTATAAACTTTTTGACAAAATATTTTTTTCTAATTTTCTCCTCTCTAGTCACACCTTTTTTTTTTTTTTTTTTTTTTTTTTTTTTTTTTTTTTTGTGATGGTGAAGAACCAAGGTTGCAGAAAAAAAGTACTATGTGATAACTTGTTAAGAGCGTAAAGTAGGAACTTTAAGGCATATAATGAACAATACAATAGCGCTACTCTCGTTATTTGTGAGAAAACGACTAGTACAACACCGTACACAACAACGAATAACATAAACGTAAAGTACAAATTTGTGTGAATAAATGTTTCTAACCAACGTGTTTAAAGAACTTCAACCATATCCTTTATTGCATGAACTTCCGTTGCAAGAATAAATAAATAATCATTGTGGCTGAGGATCGTGTTTGACACGGTCACACTGTCCCTTACGGTAGAGGGGGTGTGGCATGGTGAGGGAATCTTGATGGTGTGGTAGGTGCGAAACACCACCGCAACCACCCCATCATGGTAGTGATGGAATTTTCATGACCACCATCACGATTGTGATGGTGGGTGGGTTTTTTTTTTTTTTTTTTTTTTTTTTTTTTTTAATTCCAAGTTTCAATACCATGTAAATGATTCACTTAGGTGTTCATTTAAATGATAATACAAATACAATTAGGCGAACATATCATTTACTTTTATGTATAATCGGCACAATTATGTACAATATGTATCTAAGTATATAATAAAATTATTAATTATTTATAAATAACAAACCAGCCAAACTCTAGTAAACTAAATAATCTAGAGCTCAAGTAAATTAAATGATCCAAACTTACACTCATACGGTCCTACCTCAATAGAATTCTTCTCATTCCTTAGCCATGTAGGCACTACTAAGGATGAGCAAATGGTATCAAATCCTGAAACAAAACCGGTACCATAGTGGTATTGATACCGAATTTTCCATACCGAATCTTTCAGTATCAATTCAGTATCCACTTTTTTGCGTTTTCAGGATTGGTGCTTTTAGTTCGGTACGATACCGGTATTTTACCAATTTATACTTTCAAATACTCTACTGGACCGAGTATTTTCGATACCGATACCAGTAACTTTTTGGCGTTTTCAGGATAGGTGCTTTCAGTTCGGTACGATACCGGTATTTTAGCAATTTTTACTTTCAAATACTCTACTGGACCGAGTATTTTCCCCGATATTCGGGGTCAATACCTTCGGTTACCGTTACTGAGCTCCTATCACTATTCGCGAGCCTGACGAAAATCATTTTAGTTATGTTGACCCACTAAGGGGCTGTTTGGTTAATTAAGTGCTGAATCATTAAAAGGTCTGAATGGTTAAGAGGTCTGTATGGTTAAGTGCTGAATCATTAAGTTGGACCTCTTAATGGTTAGTTTTCTTGTTCCACATTGGTACGGGAGTCTCATTAAGGTTCAGCCTAGTTCTGTGCTTAATGGTTCAGCAACATCCCAAGTCTTAATGATTCAGCCTTAACCATTCCATTAAGAGGCTGAAACAAACGCACTGAATGCTGAATCATTCAGCACTGAATGATTAAGAGCCTCATTAAGAGGCTACCAAACAGCCCCTAAATCTCCGTTAAATCTTTCGGGCCAAAACAAAAAGAGGGTTTTGCTCGGATCCAATCGTCCAATCCGCAATGCAACTCAAGTCGATAACTGCTTACCATCATTAATGCTCACTATCTGGGCTAACAGCTTTATAAAACTAAATCCTTTTGGGCCTAGTGGTTTTGTAAGAAAGAATAATGGGCCTAAATAATTTTGTTTTTGGGCTTCTACCGTCCGAAACATTGAATTTTCTATGGTCCATGATAAACTGCACATCTTTGTCTCATACCTTATTGTACAAACGTGTCCTATGCTCGTCGGGTAATCGGTTACGCGTTACTTTCATCGGGTAATCGGTTACGCGTTACTTTCATCAGTATGAAATTAACCACACTTTCATTCTCATTAATATTACTAGTGGGAATGCCCGCGCGTTGCAGCGGGTGTCCCGACTGATAACAAAAACCAACACCTAGGTTCGGTTCAAATTAGAGCCATAACCATAACGAAAACCAGGTTAATTATAAGCACGGTATTCTAACCTAGTTGGTTATAAAAACTAACTTTTAGAAGTTCATACGTATAGAGGAAGCTGACAAATTACATATATAAATGTGTTTATCACAAATAACAAAATTTTAACATTTAGTGTACTGACAATAAAAAAAACATGGTTAGAACCTTTATTTTTAATATTCCAGTTTTTGAGCCTGCCAACATTAAATCTAGTTTTGAATTTTCGATCTATACGGTTGTTGGATTCACAACAAACTTGTCATCAATCAAATCAATTCTAACACCTGCTATAGTGTTTGTAGTTGGCACTTCTGAGAGAGCTCTATTAGGTACATAATTTAGCAGCAATAATTGTAATTAGGTAGCTGAAATTAACATTTTCTATGATGTCATCTAAGAGCAAAAATGACTAATTTGTTGATGAATCTTACACCACAATTCCAGCTGTTGGTACAGCCAGAGAATTTGGGGAGTGTAAACCATCGTAGCTCAAAACCTGCACATGAATTAGTTTCAACAAGAACTCTCAGCACATTGGTTGCAGTTTTAAAACATCAAAAGGTAATTAGAATTAAGATTAATAATCACCTAACCAAATTTCAAGAAGGTTCCAATTAGGGAAAAAAACACAAAATAGAAGCCCCAAATCATATTAAATATGCATAAATTTAAACCAAAAATTAAAACAAACCAAAGAAACAAATCAATAGAAATGAGAAGAGCATACCTTCAAGTGAAATTGATAGGTAGTCAGATTCTAGGCCACTAAAACCACATAAAATCTTATAATGTTGCACCATCAAAACTATGGGTGGTAAAATGGGTAGGTTGGGTGGGTTTGGTTGTTGGATCAGGATGGGTTTGGGTTAGGATGGGTATGGATCAAGATGGGTAGATTAAAAAAATGGGTAAGGATGGGTTGGGTCAGGATGGGTTTGGGTACGGATGGGTTTGGGTATGGATGGTTTGGATTAAGATAGGTTCACATTAAAATAAATTAATTTAAAAAAAAAAAATTAAAATAGCAATAAAAAATTTAAAAAGTAAATTAAAAAAATTAAAAAAAAAAACAAAAATAAACTTAAATATAAAATTTTAGGGGATCTGAAGTATTTCATTTTGAACCGGACCGGTTCGACCCTATCGGGCTGGAAAATAACCCGGACCGTTACGACCCGGCCAGGCCGGGTAGCGACCATAACTGTTTCGATCTGACCCGTCCCGTAGCGACCCGGACCGTTTCGACCCGGCCGTTTCAACCTGACCCGTCCGTTTCGACCCGGTCGGGCCCGGTAGTGACCCGAACCGTTTCAACCCGGTCGGGCTCGGTAAAGAACCAGACCGTTTCGACCCGCCAAGACCGGTAGCGACCCAGACCGTTTCGACCCGACCGGGCCCGGTAACGACCCAGACCGTTTCGACCTGACCCGTCCCGTAGCGACCCGGATTGTTTCGACCGGGCCGGGCCCGGTAGCGACCCGGACCGTTTCGACCTGGCCGGGCCGGTAGCGACCCGGACCGTTTCGACCCGACGGGACCGGTCGCGACCCGAACGATTTCAAACCGACTGGGTTATCAACAAATTCAAAAGATATAATTTTTTGTTTTTAGTGGCATTGATTTCTATGAGGCACCAACACTTTTGGTGTTGGGTGAGTTTTAATTCAAATTTGTATATGATTATCTAAAGATACCCATCCTAACCCATTTATTTTTTTTGACATACCCATCCTGACCCACTTACTTATTTCCTAGAATTAAAATTACTCATCCTAAACCTCTTGAAAATTATACTAAACCCATTTTAACCCACAAGGTCAAATTTTAAACCCAAAACAACCCAAACTCAACTAGATGGGTTGAAATTGCCAGGTCTAATCAAAACTCTAAAAACATGTAGACCACTAACACGCAATTAATTTTTAATACCATTTTGCTAAGACAACTAATATATCAAATTACAAAAACAAGAGAGTATAAAGCAAAGAGTTGTTGAGAAAGTTGCTGAGAAAGTTAAAGCAACATATGACATTCTAACTTGAAATTGGATTGAAGTATCTTTTTTGTTCACTTGTTAACAATACATATATAAACAACTATTTTTAAGATGGTAGTTAACATTCAGTATGTGGTTACTCCTGATCCGAAGCACCCCTTTTCCATTCATAGAGAGACCCAATCGTCAAAATCAATAAAAAGGCCATCATGGACCAAGATCCAAAGGGATCAATCTTGTTGGGAGGTACTGCCCAAGGAAAGGAAAAGGTGACTTTCGGATCAGGGATAATAAATAAAATAGAAACATAGGCGTTTTTAATTGATATTTCAATAATCTATAAATATATTGGGGTTGATGGCCTAATTGTAGAACCAAAGTTTCTAGGGTGGGCACCTAATTATGGAGGTCATGGGTTCAAGTCTTACAAGAAGTATAACTTTCCCGTTCTAAAACAAATAATAGCTAAATATATGAAACAAAAAAAAAAAAAAGTTAAAGCACACAATGACTTAATAATAGCAACGTGAAGAGCAGAAGTGATAAATATTGTAATAACTTACAAAATTAAAATTGCTAAGAAAAAGCAAAGAGCACAGTAACAACGGTGATGCTTGAATTACTTTCTACCAAAATCATATTAGAGTGGTATATAATTCAATCATAGCTTGTTACAGAATGGTGCTCGACTCCTATTAGAGAGGTAAATAATTCAATCATAGTTAGTTGCAAAATGGTGCTCGGCTGTTCAGTTATATAAATTTTTAACCCATCCTGACCTACCCTTTTAATTGGTCTCACCCATCCTGACCCATTGATGTTTCACTCCAGCTCCTGTTTTACCCATTTAAACCCACTGCAGCTTTTCTTTAAACCTATACTTACCCAGTGCCCGGTAAAACTTACCCATATTTACCCAAAATTAACAATTTGGGTTGCAATTGCTAGGTCTAGTTTTTATTTACAATACTAAACCTCATGAAGTCGTCATCTAATTCTTGGAGGACATGGGCTCTTACATTAATCAACCTCTATCCCAAAAGTAGAGTTGACTTTATAGTTTTTTCTTTGTACCAACAAAGACTTAATGCTAAATCTTTAAGCCTAAAATATAAATATCTAAATTACTCTGTAACTCCTTAAATATTTATAACTACCTCAACTTCATAGAAGCCATGTGTTTTTAATATCGTGTTTTTATTTTCTATGGAGAAAGAAATGATATCTCAAGATTTTATAACTATTTGCCATGTGAAATAATAAAGGAAAATAAATTTTTTAAAATAATCATCCAAATGCGAGAGGACTGTCTACACGTTTAAATGTTTGAACCTTTGTTGAAAATATAATATAATTCGTTAGTTTAATAGTCCAAAGGTAGTCTTACGTTTTTTTTGTGAACGTTTCTATAATATGTTGCATAAGTTCTGCCGCAGGTTAATGGGTTGGATGCTTAAAGTGGCTTGGTGGATTTCTGATGGAATCAGGAACAAATGTTGGACGTAAAGACCGGAAGCATTGATCGCATCATTTAAAGGTTGCTGGACTGGATTATCTTACAAACTGGAATATGGGTTCATTTAAGCCTAAGTATGAGAACTGGGCTTATTGTTTGCTGGCATGGGCCATGTCTAGCCGGCCCACTCGTTGCTTAACCCAAAGTCTCAAATATATGTTTAGGCTTGTGAGACTTTGATATAAAAACAGATAGATCTGATGATGCCCTGCTCATTATTATATATAACATTTCTGATCGACGAAAACACTGTAGCGAACGTCGCTTTCGTCGCTACAGTGGTTTGCTTCTACTGGTCCACGTACAGACGTGTAACAGCGACGAATTTACACAACAGTCCTCTTCGTGACCAGCAATATTACGTTAGTGCCATTCGTTCAAATCTACAACCCGGCAGTCATATGGTTGTGATGGTTGCGTTTTCGTATGCCTCTTTCCCAGGCGGATGTCACCCTAAGCCCCGGCTAACTCCGTGCCAGCAGCCGCGGTAAGACGCCCCTCTACGTTGTCTTTGAACACCATCGGAACCACCATCGTCTTCGTCGTTAACATTCACACCCTCACTTTCCTTTTGATCTGCTGCCTCACCGCTACTGTCATATTTAAATCCTCAACATCATTAAACTCTCCGCCTTCCGATCTTCGGTTCAAGAGGGCCCACGCGCCGAGAGAACATGACGCGCCACCGCTGGCGGCGGCGTTCCGCCGCAGATCCGATGTTTCCTCCCCTTTCTCCGATTCTCTCTCCACCTCTCTCCATACATGTGTGTGTGCCTGACTTATAGAATGAATATGTGAGGTTGGTTTTCTACATCACAATATAATATATTTCTTTTAAGTGGATGGATGACAGTTGTTGACTGTGCTTACTTTTCCCAAGCAATTCAAAACACTAGCACATGGTTTCCTTTTCTTTGATGGTTTGCTTTTGTTTTAAACGGTAAAATAACAATTAAATTAGTTCAATTTTTAAATTGCTCTACTTTTTTAGTATATCCTCCTTTTCAAGCGGTTTAGCCGCTTTGCTCGGTGCAACGAGCACCGGCGTACCGACGAAACAATACGACTCTCTACGTTGTGTTATCCGATTAGCAGACCCTCGCAATATCGTTAGTGTATTTCCGATGTTCGTCGGAAAAATCTGTAGCTTTTCACGAATCGGCGCCGGTTATGTTTCTACGCCGCGCTTAGCGCGGCGCGACGCGTATTTTACTAGTTATTATTATTACTCTCTTATTATCTCATCTTCCAGAATAATCTATAATCTCTATCTCTACTACCTTATTAAGGAGGAGAGATGTGTAAGAAGGTAATTTCACCATCATTTTAAGATGGCATACAAAAGGTCTCATGCATAAATCTCTAACTTTTACCATTTTCTTCCATCTATGCCCTTATGTACAAGTCACTAATACAAATCAATTGCACCATTAAGACTATAAGGAGTGGTGTGGGGGGGGGGGGGGAGAGGGGGATGAAGCGCCATGTGGCATTTGTGTGACCCATGTGGGTGGGTGGGGGGGGGGGGGGGGGGGGGGGAATTGTGGGGAGTGGAAGGGGGGAAGAGATGGGGGAAGGAAATAATATTATATTGTGTTAAAGTTAAAAAAAAAAAAAAAAAAAGTTGGCCAATCCACGCATGCCACCCTCACCCCCACCCCGCGCCGGTGAAGCCACCCCCGCCCCACGCCACTCTCCCGCCCCTACCGGCGGCGGTGTTCCCCCCCCCCCCCCCTTCCCGCCCCCACTCCTGATAGTCTCAATACATTTAATTCATGTATTAACTTTTTGTTACCTAGAACCATTACCAAGTAATAGATTAATTCATGTAACTTTTTTTTAATGGATTAACTTTTTGTTACCAATAGAATTTGAATTATCACCACAAGAAAAGGCTAAGCCTTATTTAACACTTTGTAACAAGTAGGCTAAATGCTCTTTGATTCATGTGTGTAACTAAATGTTGCAAATAAAAATCAAGCACGGATCAGATTGGATAAATGACAGTATGGTGTATAAAGTTTTGGCAATTTAAAATATGAATAAAAATACATACCCGCAGCAACGCGCGGGTCGAATACGCTAGTACATTATAAAAGAGGAGTGATAGCTAGCATTGTCATTTTCACCTCCATACAACTTAAAAAGCAACATGTACAACATAATTAAGCAAGAAAATTAAGGGTATTATGGGAATAGTTGTGCCAATTAAGACACTTAGAAGGGTAATTGTGACATTTCACCCTCACTCCCCTTTGAGATTAGAGAAAAGGATTCCATCACTACCCTCCTCTTGTAGTTACGAATCTGAAGAGTTCTTCTGGATTTAAGGTTTGCAATTCATTAATTTGATTCCCTTCAAATCCCTACCTTTTTGTAGTGAAGTTTGTTTCAATTACTTTCTTTGGTATTCATCTTTCTCCAAAAGTTATTATACTAATGTCTACACTGCATACTTTTATTCATTTCAGAATCGGAAGGCGATACTTCGACCATACAAGAAGAGACTGATTGGGTCGAGGGTCTTGTTCCTAGCATTGATTTTTGCAACCATGGTACTTCAGTTTGTTGTTTGATTGTTTAAAGTAACTATTTTTTTTTTTGAATATTGGACATTTAGTTGGTTGATGTATGTTTGAGCCTTGAAGTAAAGACGATTTTTTTTTTTCTGATCTTTCATTAAAAAAAACGATTTGGTTGAATACTCTTATTGTAGATCTTAGACCCGGTCAAATATTTTGTCTTGCAGATTTGAAGGTTGCAGCAACATGGGAAGTTGAGGGAACATGATCCGCAACCGGTGTTCCTTTGTCCATTTATCTTCTTCCTGGTAATCAATTATCCCTAAATTGGTATATTCAGACTTCTTGTTGTCCATGAAAATTATGTGGTTTGACTTAACAACATAGTTCAAGTATAATCTTTGACTATTTTTTTAAGTCTAAAAGGAAATGTTGCAATCTTCTTAGGATGTCATGGGAAGTAAATTATGGATCTGAGCCTCTGAGGGAAGCATTTGGTTATATGTATAAACTGATTTATAGATCCTCTCTTGGTTCATCCTTAGTAACCTCCAACAAGTACCATAATGTCTCCAAGCGACCATACTGCGCCGCCGGTCTCAGGGCTGTGTGTCCATCTTCATTAACCATCCGGGTAATGCTCTTAAGGATATATTCAATTTAGCCGCTGAAAAGTTGGAATTTAAGTTTATGGAATTAAAAAGTAAGTCGTTTCATTTGCACAAATAAGAGTTTTTGGAATGTTGTGTTGTATTTTATTACATGATATTCGTTTTTATACAGGCTAACAAAAGGAGACCGTAGCGAAATACCGGTTTCGGCACTCTGCAAACGCGTGTTATCGGATTTTAGAAACAACACCCACGTGAACGAGACAACACGAGAATAGTGTATACCTTAGGTTCACATGTATCTTCTTTTCTAAGTTTTTTTTTTTCTTTTTTATTTTTTGAACGATAGAGGTCATGAAAACTTGAAACATTTTGTGAATGGATGCTTCTATACAACTCGTGTATCCGGTGTTTTTGGTTAGTCTGACATCAAAAAGTGGAAACAAAACATTCATCATTGCATGCATGTTTGATGAAATTCCCGAAAGGGATGGAGGCTAGAACTATAAACAAGTCAAAGTCGAAGCCTGAGCTCAACATGACTCATTGACTCGAACTTTATAGTTTTTTCTTCCTACGATTAAATGTAAACTAAAGCTTCTAAACGAAAGCTTTATTATAGGAGATTGCGCCTTTTTGTTTTATATTACAATTTACACTTCCTTTGTTTTTTTATCTTTTCAATGTTTGAATAACGTTCCCGCCCCTTATTGTCGACTCCGCGACAACGAGCGAGTTATCCCGGAATTAGTTGTGGTTGGTAACATATATTATATATCACTGAATCTATTAGTCGGGACACCCGCCGCAACGCGCGGGCATTCCCACTAGTAATAAAGAGTCGATAAGGGTTTCAACACAGGGATTCGTCTCATATCATAAGAGTTGAAGACTTTACACCCATCTATTATTATTCTTTTAGAAAAACTCTCAGGGTCACCTCTGTTGAGACCATCTCTCACAATATTCAGACTCTTTAGATCTTGTGAAGTCTTTGTATCTCATCTAGGTTCAGATTTGTAATCAATCAGTAATTGTTCTGATAATCTGGTAGTTATCTAGGGTGTGAGATTCAGATTTCTTGATTCGTTGTTAATCTGAGTTTGTGTCTGAGTTGTATAGGTGTGTTAGGTTTTTGTTTGTATTTCAAGAGTCTTTGTAAGTAGTTGCAGATTTAAACGTTTTTTGATTGAAATAATTCTTTTTGTCAGATTTGATATCATGTTTGTTGACAACCTTCATGTCAACAACTGAGCGATTAAAGTTATTTAACTTGCAATTCAAGTGGCTGAAACAATCTTTCACAATCAAGTGACTTGCCATTTAACTATGTTGCAAAACAAGTGAGAAGACAAAAGAAGATAAGCAATAAGACGACATAATAAGCAAAGAAGATTACCTTAAAAAGTGGACCTGAACCAAACATGTCCAATGTCGGGTAAGGACTGATTTTTGCATACCCCTAAAACTATGAGTTTTGAAAAGCCAAAAAAAGGTAATTTTGGATAAGCCATACCTGTAGAAAGACTTTGGAACATCAACTCCAACAGCAGATAATATATTTTTTATGTTATTCTCAACCATGGCTGCAGAAGTTGGCCAATCAGTCCCATTTATAGATGCTGGCTTCCATAGACCACGTGTTGTTTCTGCGGAAATTTAACTTACAACAGTTGCCACTGGTGCATGAAGGATAATAGCAAGTTCTCTAAGTCCTGAGATTATTATTCACAACAATATAACCAGAAACACAACTATGGCATATATACATATACACTTTCAACTCAAATGCATCAAAATTTTAAACCACAGTTCTACATCAAACTATATAATTTAATTTATATTTTATACACTAATTTATGTTAATTAAATTAGTTTATCTATAAGACTATAACATTAAAATAACTCATTTTACTTTACTACTATACTATATCTACTTAACTATTTTTTTAACCGCAATCGCTTTTATATATAAATATAAAGTGCCAGCCGGGGGCTGGGAAACAGTACAAACACCAAAGAAGACAATTACAACAAACTCAAAACATCAAACATTGACCAGTCGTCCCAGCGCGGAGTCGGAAGGTTGGTTCGATGGAAAATCCACAAAAACGTGTCTTCCTTTATTTGCTCAATCGTCCTTGTAACCGTGATAAAGGTACCCCGAAACACCTTTCCATTCCTAGCATACCAAATACGCGACACCATTGCCATGAAGATGGCATAGACAATCCGTTTCCATTTATTCGACCCTGGGTTGGAAGAGATATAATTGAGCAACTCCATCATAGAGTTTAAGTTGTCTCGCCACTGTATCTTCACCCATCTCAGCACGTTCCACCAAACAGCCAGCCCTCGCCCATATGCAACCGGCGAAAACATGGTCCGCATCTTCTTCCAAATAGTCACACCTATCGCATGTCACATCTTGCATTATAACACCCCTTCTGACCAGTTCACACTTGGCTGCGATTCGCCCTCTAATAGCCCTCCAAAGCAATAAATTGGATTTCAATGTCGCCCACGAATTCCACTCGATCCTCGGCTCGGCAAGCTGGCCAAGTAGATTAGACGCAATCTGAAGCCAGGCCCCTTTGACCGAAAATCCCTCCCCATATTCATTTCCACAGACCCATCTATATGTCCTTCCGTCCAGCATGCGCCTGTGCAGAAGGTCCAGAAAAATACCCATTTGGCTCCATTCTTTAGCGGTGCTTGGTTCATGCTTCCATTCCAAGTCCCAAACATTATTCGATACCCAAACACTGCTCACCAGCCCATTCTTGTGCTTGTCCAACTTAAAAATATCCAGAAGAGAGGCGCCCAACGGTTCATTGAGCAGTCACGCGTCCTTCCAGAATCTGGTCTTGGAACCGTCTCCTACCGAAACTTTTAAGTTGTCGCAGATTTTAATACCACATTTAGATAAAACATTCTCCATGTTCCCAACATCATTCCAAATACCTGGGATCACTTTTTTAAGTGGGATGGTATGAGTATTAGCGTTGGATTTATGAATAGAGTACACCACCGACGCCCAAAGTTGACTCGGGTCCTCTATAATCCTCCACCACCATTTAGACATCATAGCTAGGTTGAACTCCTTTATGCCACCAATGCGCACCACATGCCTTTGGTTTTAAGATCGAATCCCAGCGAACCCATCTAATCTTGTTTCCTCTATATTAAAAGTTAAATTACAATACAATAATACATGAATAATAAAAAACTTAAATTCAAATGGACATACCAACCCATTATCTATTGTTTCACTTGTGCACAACGATTTTGATATGTCATAATGCCACCAGAATGTTTCAATAGGTAGATTGGTACATAAAATAGACTAGCTTATACCTCGGGAGCGTCTAGGGTTGAGAATTCTAAGTAAAGTGAATAAAATTAGAAGTATCTAAACTATAAAAATGGCATTTATGTATCAACTTACATTAGATACTTTTAAAAAAAAAATATACCACAAGATTCATTTCACTTTACAACATCAACACCTAAAACAGAATATTAAGATCCCAAGCACTTCAAGGGGACAAAGATTGTTTAGCACCAATACATTCAGTCAAAGGTCTTTAACTGCATACAATAAGATTTGAGCTATTTCAGAATATGATAGAAAAAGAAAACATAACAATTACTTGTTGGAGAGCGTCCCGGGTTGAAATATCTAATATGACATAATAAAATATCTAATATGACAACATAATTAATGACTTGCCAATATATGATTAATGATGATGATGATGATGATGATGATGATGATGATGATGATGATTATTATTATTATTATTATTATTATTATTATTATTATTATTATTATTATTATTATTATTATTATTATTATTATCATTATTATTTTAAACAAATCTCTGCCATAAGTTATCATATTCTAATATAAAAAAACGTAATTGGGTCGGGTATCACCTAATCCCAGGCCGACCCAAACCCACAATTTTTTTTAAAACTAATATATCCCGGGAGCGTCCCGGGTTGAGAAATCTAATTTGAAATATCAATTTTACACCTGAAATAGAATGATGCGTTTTACAGTTACATGCAGGAAAGTTTCGGGTAGCACTTAACCTAAAACAATTAACAATGTATCTTCAATGTTAGTGCATAACCTTAAACACTTTATAACTCTAATATTAAAACCTAACCTAAAACAATGTACAACTCTAATGCTAACACATGTTGTAAATAAAAATCATATTTACTGGTTAGAACATAAATAATGACTTGCCTATACATGATTAATGAATAACCTGAAAACTTTGTGTTTTTTTCCTGTATGAACAAAACCACACAAAAAAATAATCGTTTTTTTCTCCGTTTTTTATATAGCACTATGGTACCCGTTGGAAAGATAATAAAACGCTCGTTAATTTGGTGTAATTTTTTTCTTTAAAAAATCTCATATATAAAACATATTAACGTTTAAAAGTTATGGGAGAAAACATTAGAGATAAAAATCTAATTTTGTTTTTAAATTTTTAATTATTATTTTCCTAAAATAAAGCCCTTGCCACATGGGATGACACATGACACACTAAATAAAAAGAATACCATCTTTAAGTGCCATGTCATTAAAATGGCTTTGGTTTATTATAGGTATAGATGCGTGTTCACAAACCATGGTATGTCTTTATTTAGAGTTAAACTTTAAAAGGTTAGAGGCAAAAATAAAAAATAAAAGAAAAATATGACCAGCAAAATAAAAGACGTACAAACCTGGTCAGTGATCATTACCATGAGAATCGCTCACTAAATAAGTATCTCCATTGTTTTAGGATTCTACGGTTCCTTGACATACCAGCATCAACATCTCCACCTACTTGTATTAACACCTATAATTATTCCAAGATAAACTACAATCATCAAAGTTTAAAAGAACGGAAACAAGCCTCGAGGCATTTTCCTTCACCTCATAATGCGTAAGCCTCGAGGCGAACCTGAGGCGTAAGCCCATGGCGTAGTCAAAAAACAAACATAATAATTATGCATCTTATAAAAAATAAAATAAATGACCTAGAAAAGTCTAAAACATCAAAAACACAAATCAAAAATAAAATAATTGAACCAAAAAGTGTATAACACGAAAAAACACATCAAACACATTTTCTTAGTGCCTCGGCCCTTAGAGGCGTATGTACAACCTGAATCCAGACTTGTTTTCTTAGCGTTTCACCTTGAGACGCGCTTTGAGGCTCACGCCTCACCCATTTTTTAAACCATGACTACAATTAGTCTTCAAATATTGAGTGAAGTGCAATATAGGTAGAAATGACTTTTCATGTTTTTTCAAGGCAACAAAACAAGATGAAAATTTATTCATCTATTTTACAGCTACAACTGGACCATCACTAAATTGTGCTTTATAAATAGTCCTAAATCCCCTTTGTCTTTCAATGTAACTGAATTGACCTGCGACATAAAAACATATAAATCAACTTCTCGAATTATAATTTTTCTTGCTGCAACATATATCTCAAATGTAGCCACGATTTAGGATATACCTTCAATTGAGGGTATAAAGTTTGGTGAAACAAAACATACTAAATGAGTAAAAAGCAACAAATTCATTGAGTTCACGAAATACCTCTAAAAAGTTCAATTAAGCAACATGAATTTGAGGCCTGCAATTGCTAGGATTGACAATCAGAATCATAAAATGATTGATTTTGAAATTTCAGAACCGATAGTATGGTGTTGCTGGTGGATTTTAAGTTGGGGGAATTCTGTAAGTCAGCAAATTGAAACAATAATTTCCAGTGTTGTAGAACTCGCTAGGCGCTAGTCAGCCGGTGGGGTACCGACTAGGGATTAATCGGGATTAATCGGATTGGATTTATATATATATTTTTCCAAATTTGTGCATATATAATGCTAATTTTATGCCTTATATGTATAAATTTAGATGTTTATGGGCCAAATATAAACAAGAGAATATGGAAGGGTAACCCAAATCACCTCCATTATTCACCATATCCCATTTTTTCCTCTCTGTTCCTTCTTTCATCGTAAGGAACCATCACACGCAACTAGGGTTCATGGAGTTTCATCGATTTTGCTTCTAAAACATGGATTGTCATTCAATTTTGAGTTAAGAACTTGTTTTATTTGATCGATTTGCTCCAGTTTTGACCCGTTCGAATTCATTTTTAACCTAATTTTGAGTTTTTTTAGGTCTGACTAGGCCCAATTTGGTCCGATTAATCGGTGATTAATCACGCACTGATTAATTGAGTGATTAGCTCAAAATTAATCAGTAAAGTGAGGACTAGCGATTAATCACCAATTAGTCGGTGATTAATCGGGATTTTTACAACCTTGATAATTTCTAATCAGTTGATCATTGATTTCAAAAAACCTTTGGGTTGAAGAACCTGTTGCAGCTTTGAAGACAGTAATCGCCATTGTGGGGGCATAGATAGAAATGAAGGGTAGTTAAGTAAATTTGTTTTTGTTTTGTGAGGAAGGAGGATGGTAAAATGTCTATATTACCCTTCTAAGTGTCTTAATTGTCACTAATATTCCTATAATACCCTTATGAAATAAGCTTTATTCTCTTATACTTGTTGCTTTAAAAATTGTACCCATGTCAAAATTCCAATATGGTACATCACTCCTCCTTTATAATGTACTAGTAGAATTGCTCGCGCGTTGCTGCGGGTATTTTTGTTTTGTGTCATCTAGGGGTGTGCATGGGTTGATTTGGTTTGGTTCGGTTTGGTTCGGTTTTTACAAAAAATCGTAACCATATCCATAACCAAATTTCGGTTATGGTTACTCGGTTATAGTCATTTCGGTTACTAACCAAAAAAAATAAACAATTTTCCATTTAACAAAAAATAGTCATAGAAGTTTTCATTCCGCAAGAAACCCGTGCGATGTTACGGCGAAGACAATTTATAGCGTGACAGTAATTTGTAAGTTTATCAATCATCTCATGATATATTGTGCGATGGATGCATAACTCGACCATTACATCAACCATGTCTTTTATGTGTTTACCTTTTAGTTGATTTCAACAAATGCCATATGATTGGCCTCGCGACGCAAACTCGAATGTGTATCGACCGTGCTAATTATATGTCTTTCTTGTCTCTAGTCATTGATTAAATTTAGTTATCAGGATCTCATAAATGTAAGAATGAAAATGGATTCAAACAAATTGATGTATAAAGGTCAATATCATAAAATGCCATATCATAAAATGTATAAAATGTATAAAGGTCAATAAAATTGAGAACATGTATAAAGTTAATAATCAAGTAGTAACAAGTATTCTACTAACCCGACCCATTTAGTTTGTAACAAAATTTGACTTGTTTCAGCAACAAACCCGTTTAGACCCCACCCAACCTGCCACTCACCAAAATTCCACTTCTTATCCAACCAACGAGATGAGGGTTTTGTCTTGTTAAATTTATAAAAAAAAGGCACTGGTGCATGATATGATGTTTAAAGGATAACATATAGTATCTGAAACATTGCTCTAAAGCATAGCCTGTAACACTTAGAAATATGTTAGTTTCTGTATTCAATTTTAACTAACAAAACATTGTTGTATAAAAACAAATTGTTTCCTGGCCAACCTATCCCCACCCAGCCTAGTAAGCCAATAGAAAAAATAACATGTTCTGACCCAAACCCGTTAACGGACATGTACCCATAAACCAACCTCAACACCTTCAGGAGAAAGGAATGCAAGACCACCAGCTTGAGCAATGGTTGGCGTGCTTGAGCAATGGTTGGCGCGCCTTTGAAGCCGGTACAAATAATACGGTTGAAGTCTTAAGCCATGGGAAATCCATCCAAATATTTAACTTCTTTTGGGACAACAATTCAACCTAAACGAACCCAATACTTGATTAAATACATAAAACTATTGCGGTAATAATCTAAATATTTGAATTAAACCAACTATGAGGTTTTATGCACCGTAAATGGACTTTGGCCGACTTTAAACTCATTTGGCCCGTCGTTCTTTTTAGCTAGGAAAACCTATTTGGCACCAAAGCCAAGGCTTCCCGGTTTGATTTGCCACTTTATAAAATCAAGCATGCCTTAAGTTTTGAACCACAACATCCTTCCCATCGTATCCTTAACTAAAATCTTGCTCAGGATCTGGAGCACAGTATACTCCATGATTAATACAAGTGATAATGTGGTGTAAACTGAGTGTACCTTTTTTTCTCAAGTATTTGAGCCGCCTCTTTAAAGTCTTTAACAAAATTGATACGACTATCACACTTGGTCCCACACTCGTCATTGATATTGGTCCAAAACTCGTACTCGACACGTTCATCAGGGTAAGGGAGAGTTTCCGTCCAATCGAGTTTTATATTTACCATTTCAGCCTTGTTTAAAGCTTTCTTTATTGCATCTCCGAGCGACTTGCTGATGAGAGTAGAATGGATGGAAATGTTTTGCAAGTAATCTGCAGGCTCACTCTCCGCTTCGGGCATGTCCATGGTGATCAACGTCTCGGATCTGTCATCTGCAACAAGAATAGCTGCAGCTCCGGCTTTTTGCGCATTCCATGCCTTCAATGTAAAGTAATTGTCTGTCATATCAACAAATTAGCATATTTAAAAGGGAAAATGGCCAAAATAGCCCCTTGACCGAGCGTTTTGCGTAAATGGCCCCCTCCACCGTCTTTGGAGAGACGGGACACGGTTTCCAAAAGGGCTGAACCGTCTCCCGAGATCCTTTGGATTCCAACCAGTAGCAACCCAACACGTGGCGGTTACGATCCCGATGTCTGCACCCGGCTCCCGTGGCGGCTTGAGACGTGACAGCGCCGCAAAGCCGTCTCCGGTGGGGTCCATGAGACGGTTCATCAACGGCTCAAGTTAAGCCGTCTTCGGCTCGGCTTATAATAAAATAATATATCCTATCCCACCGGAGACGGCTCCTGAGCCGGTTCGGGTACGAAAAAGCCGTCTCCGGTGACGTCTTTTAAAATTTATGAACCGTCTCCTGAGACGTCAGCGGGTACGAAAAAGCCGTCTCCGGTGGCGTCTTTTAAAATTTATGAACCGTCTCCTGAGACGTCAGCGGGTACGAAAAAGACGGCTTCCCGTACCGTCTTTTTACTGTTTCTGAACCGACTCGATGCCGGACGTCGTACATCGACGGAGACGTTTTCGGTGATGTGACGTGCATGACGAACCGTTTGTTATAAAATTAGTAAATTTTGTAACAATTTTGTTTGAATTTTTTCTTGTATTCCTTATTTTTCTTTCAAAGTGTTAAAAAAAAGTTGTGTTTTTAAAAATGGTTAGTTTTATAATCTATAGTGGAGGCAGGTGGGAAGTTGTCAACGGTCGAATGGAATACGTTGTTGATAGTAGCTGTAAAAGACGTGGTTTTGAAATTGATTCAAATATCTCGTATCTTAGTTTTTTAAATGTAGTTTCCGATGTGTGTGAGATTCCAAACATTTCAAGGTTATCTTATAAAATGTCAGCTTTTGATGATGCAATCGACATTTTTAATGATCGTGATGTATCTTTTCTTTTTAAAGTTGCTTTGCAAAACCCCCATGAAGTATTGAAGTTGTATGTTGTAGATGAACCAGGTGTGGGTTCGTCTAGTAATGCTCATTTAAACGACGTACCTTCAAATGATTCAAAAGTCCCTGATCTAAATGTGTCTATAGAAAATTTTGATCATTACACACCATATGGGTGTTTTGGAAATTTGGATGATGAGAAAGCTGAAAAAGAAGAATTTTATGGAAAGCCAAGTCCTGAATTGTTTTCAGATATAACCAAAAGCTCTTTAGTTTTTTCGGAAGGTTCCGTATTTCGTAACAAAGATGAATTGAAATTGCAGTTAGGAAATTTTTGTTTGTCTGAACGTTTTTCCTATAAAGTCGACAGGTCATCTAAAACGAGGTATGAAATTTCATGTGTAGTTGATGATTGTGATTGGCAATTTAGGTCACGTTCTGTCCCAACTTCAGACACGTTTTTTGTTACATTTTTTAACAACAACCACACATGTTCTAAAACTCAAACACATCCCCATCTTCGTCAAGCTAACCCGCAAGTAATTGGTAGCATACTGAAGCACCAATTGCGAGATACTAGACGTGTTTATCGTGGAAACGAAATAGTACAAGATTTTCGAGAAAGATTTAAGGTTGATATATCATATACTCAAGCTTGGCGGGGGAAGTGTCATGCACTTGAGCTTTTGCAAGGAAGTAGCAAACAATCGTTTTCTGAGCTTCCGTTCTACTGCTATAATTTGCGAAATGCAAATCCAGGGACTGTTACTGAGATTAAAACTGATGAAGACAATCGTTTTGAAATGCTTTTTATTGCCATTGGTGCAACGGTCAGTAAAATATTTTTACCTATTTTCATACCAACTTAAATAAATTATTGATGTTTTGGTTTACTGAAGTCTAAAATTTATCTGTTTTTCATTTTATTAAACAGATTTGGAGTTTTCTTCTGTCTTTAAGACCGGTCATTATTATAGACGCGGCACACTTAAAAGGTGAGTTTAAGGGAACGTTATTCCTGGCTGTTGGCATGGATGGTAACAACCAAATTTTACCCGTTGGATATGGTATCGGCAAATCCGAGGACGGTGAGAGTTGGACGTGGTTCTTATCGAAACTTAAAGAGTGTATCGGTGAGCACCCGGATTTGGCGATCATATCTGACAGAGCCAACTCAATAGATTTGGCAGTTCGGACGGTTTTTCCTAATGCATTTCACGGGTTGTGCTGTCGACATTTGATGGTGAACTTAAAGATACCAAAAAGCAAAAAGAAGGATTTAGAGACACTGTGGTGGAACACTTGTAAAGCTTACCGGGTGTCTGATTTTGAAGAAAGTTTTAACGCGCTGTGTGCAGCCCTACCACGGGTTAGGAATACTCTATTGAGTATCGGTTTACATAAGTGGTCAAGAGCACACTGTTCGGGGAAACGATATCATTATATGACATCTAACAGTGCAGAGTCAATCAACGCCTTATCTAAGGACGAACGAAAAGTTCCAATCACCCATTTGGTTGAATTTTTTAGACAAAAACTCCAACAATGGTATTACGAACGCCGAAATGAGGCTATTCAAAATAAACACGTACTGACTCCTTTCGCGGTAAAAAAAATTATTAAAAAGATTGAATATTCTAGAACGTGGAAGGCTTATGGCGTTGGGGTTAACACTTTTCAAGTTCTAGACGGTGGGAAAAATGGTTTTGTTGATCTGTCTAATGAAACATGCAGTTGTTGTGTTCCCCAGATATCTGGTTTCCCATGTGGCCACATGATTGCAGTATCAAAATTACTGAAGGAACAGGACTGCAGTCATTATACGTCACCTTGGTATAGCAACCAGTTATACAAAACAACATATGAAGAGGCCATTTATCCTTTACCCCACAGGTCTGAATGGGAGACGCCAGAGTGTTTGATTCCTCTACAACCACCACATATCACAAAACGACAGTCGGGACGTCCTCGTGAAAATAAACGAATTTTATCGAGAGGCGAGGAACCTACGCCTGTATATTGCAGTCGTTGTAGAACTCACGGTCATCATCGTGACCGATGTTCAGCTCCTGTTGCCTCACGATCAAAATCTGCTAGGCGTGGTTCAAAGAAAGAAAATCATCATCAAACACCGTCCCCCACTTTCGTTGAAGCAGATGACTTTGCAGAATATGTAATTCATAATACTTGTTCGACTGTTAACCTTGCTGATTTTTAGTGGTGCTATTTACTTTAATTTATTTACTTAACAATGTTTATAACATAAAACTTACAAATAACTTCGATATATCAAGTTTTACATCAATACATAAACTAGGTAGATAAATATTTAAATATTTGACGGCGCAAAACGACCAGCATAAATTTCATCTGCCATGAAACGTCTGAATCTCATGCAAGCATCATGTAGGCTGCCTTCTCTCCAAGTCAATGTAATGTTTTGAACAAGATTTCTCAGCAACATACAAACGATTACCCCTGAATGTCGACCAATGCGACTATTGGTGACAGGCCAGACAACATCCCCCGAAAATTGTAATGATTCAACTTCGTTTCTACCAGACTTTTGCCAGTACGTTATAGCCCCTAGAAACCATATGAAAGCAGATTCAAATTCTATAAGAATTTGATGAATTTTTCTATGACTGCAAAAAGTATCGCCGCAATCTATGGGACTACAGTTATTTGGGAAATACACTGTTACTTGTAGTAATTTCATGTCAACTTGTAGAACAAACCAGTTTTCATCGTCTATCGAGGCTGGTATATATACCTGAAAATTACAGTCCAAAACGAAATGTAGATTTTATACAACACGATAAAAAGGTATAAAATATACAAAAAAAAAAACAGTATTCTACCATATCAACTTCCCAAAGAGGTGGATATATTCTTCTCGAGCCGTTTGCGTAGCAATAAGCATGGTGATCTTGTTCAATAATTAGGTTATAGAAATTAGGGGGAAGAACAGTCCAAAGACCATAACTACATGTTGTTGGTCTTCTTTGTCGTTCAATGTCCCTTAACGACATCAATTTGTTGCACCATGCACGAACATGCTGTAAATAAATGTTAATAAAATCACAAAAAAATTATCATATCATATAACGTATAACGTAACAGTCATAGTATTTACCGTTTTTTGAAGATATCCGCTTCCACAGTACCCTAAAATACCACCCCACCACTCTTTGTTTAATGGTGTACGCCCCATATAGGTTGTATAGCAACATGTGCTATCACCATCGTAGTAAAACTCAAGAACATTTGGAGCCCAAAAACTTGATTGGTTATGTGGATTAACCCAAATTGTGTTCTCTACGGGAGCAGGAATGTTAGTCATTATGCTATTTCATCTGCATGTGAAATGAGCTTCTATATAAGGACCTAGGTTGATAGGTGTACCAATATCGGGTGGAATTTGCAATTTTTGCCAAACGTCAAGGACTAAATTGGCAAATAACTATTTCGTTTTTTATAAATATACCTACCACCAACCGTTCATCATCAATTGTGTAGAGGTTTATATACCATCACCATGTCTCAGTCATCATCTTCATCTTCAAGGTCTTCATCTAGACGATTTAGCAGGTCAAGAGAAATATGTTCATGCGGTGCAACTACACGTATACTTATCTCGAGAACTGATGCAAACCCGGATAGAGACTTCGTGTGTTGCGTAAGTATTAAATTTTAATATTTATCGTGTGCTTTTAATGATCATCAAATAACTGTTTATTTTTTTTTAAACCACAGACTGCTGGTTGTGGATTTATTAGGTGGGTAGAAGCGTCAGAATGTTTCAGGTGCAAAAAAATCGTTCCGGGGTTGAGGCAATCGTTAGACGAGCAACAAGCTTTGGCTAGAAAATACCGTTTGCAGGCCAGATTGTTGAAGTTACTTTTGGTAGTTAGTTGGGTTTTGTTTGCATATCTACTAATGTAACACAAGAGGAGTAGTAATAATAATGACATTAGTAATATTAATTTAACAATTTCAGTTCGTCTTCATCGGGAGTCTGTCTATTATCTACCGTATCAGGTTCCGCCAAAACGTTCCTATAAAATTCAATGGCCATCCTGTGCCGCATTTTTAAAGCTGTTTCTTGGGTGTTTTCATGTTCATTATATAGAGGTTCGTTTTTAATCAACCTCTCAATAAATATGCACACCCAAACCCCACAATCACCAAGATCTCCGGACTGTTGGGGTACATCTTTAGGCTCTACGACCTCGAAAGGAGGGGCGTATATGTACGGGTTTACGGATTCGTAGTAATTATTGGATCTTAGCCAAAGCTCAAATGCATAATTAGCATTGCATATGACCTCTCTTTTGGCCTTCTCCACGCCCCTCAAACCAAGTAAACTGCAAAATATAGAAAAAACATTATCAAAATTAACACTATTACCTAATGAAAACCGGCATTAAAATGAATAGGTTCAACATTTACCTGTCGTAGATGGTAAACGTTCGCTGGCGCAGGTTAAAAACTCCGAGGATCCAATGTTGTAAGCTTATATTCAACACAACATATACCTATTAAAACGCAAATAGTTTGAATCAAAATGTTAAAAACAAATCATAATATGTTCAACAAACAAAACCATGATTTAAATTTGAAAAACAACCTCGTCAACATCAGCGATTTTTGGAAACGGTTCGAATGACCCATCAAACAAATCTTTAAAAGGCTGGTTATTAGTACGGCTAAATAAACCCCCCACAAAATATGGAGGAAGGATGCTCCAACGGGAGGTTGAGCTCCAAAGAGTCTCGTAGAGATGGTGTGTCCATCCATATATGTGCTATAATAAATAATTTGAATATTCAATATTAAACTGCGGTAAATATATTAATTAAATTAAACATAGTTAATAAAAGTAACAAATTACCTCGCTGCCTAACCAACCGAGTGAATCATCATCGCCGAAAAGATCTTCCCAAAAGCCATCCGGGAATATATTTCCCCCAAATAGTGCACAAGTTCTATTTTTATCCTTTTGTTTTGGATACCATTTTTTTATTAGTTTTATGTTTTCGTTTTCATCGTCTGTTTTGAACTTCTTCTTTTTTGCACCTTTTATTGTTGTAAATGGGGAAAGCATACACGAGGATGGCTTTGTTGACCTTTGAGACCGTCTCAACTGTTAAAGTGACAAAAGTGAACCAATTATTTTGAATTTAAATGCTAAACTATGAAGGAAAAAAATAAAATAAAACATACAGGCTTTTTTAGGCCGTCGGTGTCTGGTCTATATACATCACCCGAGCAAAACATTTCATCAACATTTTCATTGTGATGCGAGCTCGTCGGGCCTTCTTCACCAGTCGGTTGGGATTTACGTACCTAAGATTTAAAAATGTTAATTATTTTAAACTTTTCAACAAATTAATACGGATTAATAATAATCATACGACAACTTTACCTCAGGCAGTAAACCTTTCAACTTGTTATTATAAAAGTTTTCCAACCTATCATCCATCAACGCTTTAAATTGCTCTATTAAATCATCGTTGATAGTGTAGGTTGTCGGAACAGTTTCCGACTTTCTTTTTTTGGCCGTCGAATCAACAGGCTCATCACCGTAAACCGTATGCAGATCATCGAAATTTATATCATCCGCTCCCGTATTATCAAAATTTACATAGGCAGACGGATGAAAGTCGGCCGGCTTATTAAAGCACCCTTGAGCCCGGTTCCTTTGTCCTCGTAAAAAATGGGCACTATCAGTGTACCAGGCACAGCGCAGCTCAACGTCATTCGGAAGTAGAAACCTAAACGGCTTAAACCCTTCAAGCTGAAGCACAACAATTTTTTTTTAAATTTTATCACTTATATTTAGCTTTTCAAAAAAAAATTCGGTAGAAAATGATTTCAAAAGATTACCATAGAATTTACGGTGATCTTACGATCAATGGTGTTCCTATGCATTTTTTTTCCCGGACCCCAGGAAAGAACTCTGGGGATTGCATCACCAACAAAAAAATGTGGATCGGTTTTAAATTCTGGAAATATCTCAAATATCCAGATCTGCAAGTTTTTAAACAAAATTTAGAAATATCAACAATATTTGTTAAAATTAATAATTAAAAGTAAATAATTCATAAAAACTAATACCTTGAAAACCCAATTACAAGATTTTAAACTGAAGCCCTTTGTACCCTACTTTTGAATCAGGTGCATGTTATTGATATTTTTAACCAAATCTTCCCAAAAATAACTTCCCCATGGAAATGCATTCAACGCTTCAAAGTCATCAACAAGATCGAGGACTAGATCATCCACGGTAGCGCTATTTTGGGTACCCTTAAACACCGATTCAATTAATACCAGGATACAAATACGGACAACATCATCCTCCTCATAATCGATCCAGTCACCGTTGAAAATATCAAGCACACGTTGATAAGATACCTTACTCACTTCACGGAATATTCGTCTTTTAAACGATGTTGGGGATTGTGCGAGTTCCCAACCATCGTGACGGCCAAATCTTAGGCCCGTTATCAGACAAAACTGTTGTGGAGTGAATAGAAGACTGTTAGGACCGATTTGATAAAAAAGTCCGTCGATACTAGGCAGTCCCGTCTCAATCTGATGTTGTGCCACTGATAGTAACAAATTACTTTCGCAAACATGGCTCATAACATCCAGAAAGTGACCGAAGACGGTCTCCCTAAAACGCGTCTTCATTGCCTCGGACATTCTAGTATTCATTTCTGTTACTTTGTTCCAGGCACTTCGGACTTTTATTTCGGTATCAGACTAAAAAAAAGGTTATAAAAAAATTTTTAGTAACAAACAAGGTAAATGAAAAATGATAAAAATACTTGACTGAAAAATGGTAGTAAACGCTTACCGCAGGAGGTAAGCTCCGAGGAGGATTCGGCTGTTGTGGGTGCCGAAAAAACTCTTCGTACTGTTCCTCTTGTAGTATTTGATGTGGGTTCGTCGGGTCGACAAAGTCACTCGGATGAAACATGGTCAAACGGGTTTGGTCAACCTCGATTAACGGACAACAAAAAAACAAACAAAATTAAAAATTAATCGACGGTCGACGGTGAGCACGTTCGTGGTGGACCACATGACCAAAAATATGTCGGGTGGTCCCGTTTGTGTTGCGTCGTTTTCAATGAAAAAAAAAATTTTAAAACTTTAAAAAGGAACGTTAATATTACCTTTTTAATTATAAATGACCGTCGTCTGATAATTTGACCGGAGTCCTAGCAAACCGTTCGCCGGAAAATAGATGATAAACAAGAAAACCGGTAAAAGAGCGTTCCGGTCAACGTAGCGTCTTTCGGTGGAGAGACTTTCACCGAAAGTTTACTTTTACCCCCAAAAGGTAAACCCTAGTGGGACCGGGCTGCATGGGCCGGGTCCGGTTCCCAAGCCGTCTCAGGAGACGGTTTAACCAAGACGGGTTCGGTTCCCAAAGCCTCTCAGTCAACCCTCTGACAAAGACGGGTCCCGGTTCCCAACCCGTCTTTTTGAGCCGGTACCCGGAACGATCTGCTGAGCCGGTTCCGGTTCCCAACACGTCTTTTGAGACGGTACATGGAAAGAACTGCTGAGCCGGTTCCGGTTCCCAACACGTCTTTTGAGACGGTACATGGAAAGAACTGCTGAGACGGTTTCGGTTCCCAACCCGTCTCACAAGCCGGGTCCGGTCCCCAACGCCTAACCCGTCTGAGGAGACGGTTCCCAATACTAACCCGTCTGACGAGACGGTTCCCATAGACTCTAAGTCGGCTCCCAAGGAGACGGTTCCCATTGCTGTCAGACGGTTCCCGAGAGTGCATTTTGTGGGCCCCTAATCAATTAAAAATTTAAAAAACAAAAAATTAAAAATTTAAATAAATAATTTATATTTAAAATCATCTTTATATAAGTAGTTGTAAACGTAAAATATTTTGTCGTTAAAAAAGGTTGTTGGAGAAGTATCGCTCAAGAAAATGTCTGACGGCCGTGATAAAAATATAGCTCCAGAAGAATACTTTTCTCAACCAGAGAAACATTCATCGAGTTGTATACTAAAAAAATGGAGGCGTCCGAAGGAACCTGAAATTACCAAAGAAAGAGAATTTATCAGTAATCGACAAAGCTTACACGGAAACGTTATCGGCAAATGGGCTATACCGGACGATGAGAATGATAATTGGGTAACTAATGTTGTTGACTTCTACAATAAAGGCGACGCACCGTTTTGTTATTCTGCTGTTTTTTCAAGAAGTATTGAGCTTGACAAAAATTTTTGGGGAATTTTGTTGGGCTATCGTTCTAACGGCTACCTCACACCAACAGTAATAACTTAAATTTTAATGTTTTTTTTTATTTTTTTTTACTGAAATTGTGATTCAATTATTTTTCAGCATGTTGAAGGATGGGTTGGAAGACTGATGAACTGGAGGAGTAGAAAGCTACAAAAAAATGCTTCGCTAAATATGCGGTGGACAATTCTTCCACCAGAATTTTATAATTCGTTATTAGAATCTGTACCAAAAAACTTGGCCAACTATTGCAATGGCAAATTCAAACCGTTTCCTTCATTTTTCGACGTTGATTTTGTTTTTTTCCCCGTTCAGCTTGAAAATAGGGAATGGTTATTGGTGCGACTAGAGTTGGTGACGCAAGAACTTGTTATGTATGCTTGCGAAGACCTTCGTATCAGAGACAAATACAGAACCATTGTTCACCCAAAGCTGACGAAGATACAAGTTTATTTAGGAGCTTTACTAGTGAACATAAGATTCTGGAAGAAAACAGGTAATCCAGAAAAATGTATAACTTTCAATCTTAACGAAGACTATGTTGCACCACATAACTCCCTGTCTGGTAATGAAGCGGTATATCTTTGTATGCTGATGGAGCATTTGGTTACTGATAAACCAATTACTACGAACGGTGATCTAAAACAAACATGTTCGTCTTACAGACGATTCATGGCTGAAAAAATGTATTTCTGGAGGTGCTTACCACGTCCAAACAATTCTTAATAAAATGTTCTTATTTTGGAAGTTTATTTATTTTTTTAGTTGTCCTTATTTATTTTTATTACCTACCAAATTAAATATTTAATTAAATTAAATTATTTCACACTATAAATACCCGCCAAATTAACAAATTCTTCACTACATCACATATTTTTCTTACAAAACATCAATCAAACCAAGTAAAATGTCTTCATGGACCGACGAGGAGATCCTTGGGGTTACACTGGCATGGCGAAATGTTGCCGAAAACACCCGAGTTTCAAACACCAGTCAAGAAATTCGTGCAACTTCATTTTGGAGTAGAGTATTTTTTGAGTTTCGAACACTTGTCGGCGGTCAGACAAACCGTACGACACAAGATGTTATAGAAAAGTTTCACAACGTCAAGGCGGAGTGCACCGTATTCGAAGGGTTCTTCAACTCCAACAAAGAGGAGTCGCCAAACGAGTCCGAGGAAGGGCTCATAGAATTGGCGAAAATCGACTACTTTTTGGACTACGACGAAGAATTCGAATACCTTTCCGCGTGGCATTTGTTACGTGATTATATTTAAATTTAGGTTTTATTAAAAATAATGTTATGTAATGTTCTTTTTTTAATGTATGTTTTATTATTAATAAAGTGTTTTAATTTATTTAGTGTTTTAAAAAATGTTGTAATTTTTACTATGAAATCTATTGATATTCCCTATTGAATGCTTAACCCACCCGCATATGTCCTTCCTATATAAAGCCAGTAGACGGTTTGACATTACAGACCGTCAGTACACCGTCACAGATAAGAAACCCAAACCCAAAATCACAATGGCACCGAAACCGTGGACAGAAGAAGAAGAAATTGCCATGTGCACTGCTTGGATAACTGTTAAAGAAAACCCACCACGTCGAGGGTCCATTTGGCCACTCGTTCTCAACGAGTTCAAAGTTTTGGTTGGAGGTTCAAGCAGGTCAACGGAGTCTCTCAACCGGAAGTGGACGGACTTGCAAAACAAGTGCCGTCTCTTCGAGGGGTTTTATCAAACCGCTATCCGTGAACTCCCACAAGACACTGCGGACCATGAAAAACTAGAACATGCCAAGATTGAGCACGAGTTTTCGGGCCGACCACCCTTTACTCATTTGTCGGCGTGGCAGATGATTCGTGATGTCGCCGGGGCTTTGGATTAGTAGTTTTTTTTTTCTTACTTTTAATGCTCCTTTTATTTTAAGTCATAATAAAAAAAAATGTTTATTTTAAGTTTATATTGTTTAAAGGGAGTGTTTTGTTTAACACCAAAAAGTAGAGAACACAAGACCTTAAACAAACTTAACATAAACAAATAATAATAGGAATCCAATAAAAATACAACTAAAGTATTAAAACAATTACAATATACAAACATCTATAATTCACGAAGTGGTTCAACACGTCAAACACCGAGACATTTCCGTTGCTTGGAACGCCAAGATATATTTTCGCAGTGTACTTTATACCCACTGTCCAGTTTCATCTTCATCACCCTAAATACGTACATAAATATATGTACGGACAGATGCTTACCAACGGCCCGGACAAGTCAAAGAACAAACTCTCCTAAATATCACATCCGACCGTCTTGTACATGTAAAAGACGGATGATCCAGAAGAACATGATAGAGATTTAGGAAAAGGATGAACTAGCCAACAAAGTAGACTACAACATCGTCGATGCAAATTACACGGGTTAACCCACGTGTAGATGCAACAACAATCCAAGTAGTATTATGTAGATGTAACAGCAATCCAACAGAAGCCTTTTTCGCTTTACTTCTCACTAACTCCGACCGAAACCTATCCATCACTTCAACCTTTCCCTCCAAATGTATTACCAAGTGGTTGGAGGTCAACTTAAAGATAAAGAAAATGGGTGAAAGGATTTTTAAGGCCAAAGAAAATGGGTGAAAAACTTCGGATCAGAAGCTTTCCATAGAATGGGATTAGATAAATCCCAAAGGCTTAGGTTTAAAAAGTGCAATAATTTTAACCGAAAAAATATTCGGCTATTCTGAAACTCAAAAACACGTCGATTAATCAAACTAAATTTGAAAAAAACATTTGAGAAGATTTTGTTTGATTTGGTAAAATATTTTGGCTTGGTAAAATATCTAAACGGGCTTGAAACAAACATTTGAGAAGATTTGGTTTGATTTAGATGTGTTTTTTTTTTCAACCAAACCCACATATTTATACCCAAACAAAATTTGAAAAAAATAAAAAATAAATTAATTAATGGGGCTGAAGACGGTTCAGCCAAAAGGGATTCGGCTAAGCCGAGCCGAAGACGGCTTAACTTGAGCCGTTGATGAACCGTCTCAGGGACCCCACCGGAGACGGCTTTACGGCGCTGACACGTCTCAAGCCGCCACGGGAGCCGGGTGGCAGACATTGGGATCGTAACCGCCACGTGTTGGATTGCTACTGGTTGGAATCCAAAGGATCTCGGGAGACGGTTCAGCCCTTTTGGAAACCGTGTCCCGTCTCTCCAAAGACGGTGGAGGGGGCCATTTACGCAAAACGCTCGGTCAAGGGGCTATTTTGGCCATTTTCCCTATTTAAAATGGTACCACAACAAATTAGCATAGTTAAAAAACGAACTTTTAGAATTGAAAACATATTTAGACTACAAAACACTAACTATAAAGGTTTGTTTAGCTATAATAAGTTTTGAGGCTTTCTAACAACTTATTATAATTGGTACTGTATAGGATTACAATAGAGAGGCAGCCAATAACGTGTGAGAATATTTGTAGTTTAGGTAGATTAAAAGTTACATAACACTTCAAATTAGCAATGGTAAGTGTCCATCTTTTTGTCCAAAATATCTCATTCTTGCAAGCCATAAGTGTTATTTTTTTGGCATTTTGCAAAAACTAAGATCAATTCACAAAACAAGCGACTACAACACTTCAAATCGGCAATCACTACTTACATAAAGACCATCAATTTGATATGGTTTAGATTTTAAGACGGGTCTGCGTGAGAGCTAAAACTAATCCTATAACAAAATTGACTAAAAATGAAAGTCAAAATAGTTTAGGCTTTTAATGAGCTGCTAGTAAGATACCCCGTGCTTCGCGACGGGTTTCGCGTCGGTTTCGATTTGGGTATTCAGTCGGTTTTAATTTATTACGATATCAATAAGTCGATTGTAGGTGAACGGATTTGCCATCCCAGTAAATAAGTCAAACTTTGACTAAATGTCGAATACCTCGTCATATTCTATGAAACTGTTGTACTTCAAGTCATATAATAAAAACATAACCGATGGTGTTACCAGCAGAAACACATCTCTTCACGATCTTGAGTGCTCAAAAATAGTGACTCGTGTATAAGAACTAAACAAAAAAAAAATTTCAGAATAACTCACTCTCTTGTGCAACTGTATATCGTGTCTCCTCTTACCTGTGCCAGAACAACGTTCTTTCGCCTCTCATAGTCCTGTAATGATCATGAAATATATACATATGTTGAAAAAATAGTAACTTGATAAACATTCATTATGTACTAAGTAATAATCATACCTAACCTTGAACATTCTGAAGTAAAAAGGGCTTATCTGGGTTCATCCTCCTTAGCTTTTGGTATGTATATGCAAAAGTCAACTGATTACAAGGTGTAAATCTTTCAACCTCGTTCCATTAATAAATGAATATAAAACTCACGGCAATCACAATAATCTCCATTTATTAGTAACCAATTTATGTTAAATGACTTTTGGGAAAAATACATTTATGCAAAATTTGTTAAATAAGTGTGTGAAACAGAACATATAAATTAGTATGTATTTGTTATGAGTTTCAAGGATAAGTTTTTTGCTTTATTGGTGTCTGAGGATCAATTTGATAAGAAAACACAAATACGCATAAATTTGGTTAATGAACTATTAATTCCAAAACGTGTACAATGAAAACCACATGATGCTTACCGCAACAACATGATTTTCTTATGAAGTTCGAATCCGGATGGATGTAGTAACCTGTAAGCGAGGCCCAAACATATCATACCCTGCATAGACATAAATAAAAGTTGGGTTAAATATGGTCAATGAACTAAGTCGACAAAGAATCAAGATCATCGCGGCTAACACGATCAAAGCCCTAACCCATACAGCAGCAACTCGCACATGTTTCTAAATCATGATCAATTTCTTAAAAACATATAAACACATAATAATAATAATAATAATAATAATAACAATAATAACAACAATGATACCTCATGGTGACCTTGAACAACAGAGTAATGAAGAGGGGAATTCCTAACACCAAAAGTGGAATATCTAGCAAGTCCATGGTTATATTCCAACAAAGCTTTGGCTTCTTGAACATCACCGTCTCTTGCAACAGAAACCAGGCATTCACCGGATGCACAGAGCATCCAAAAGAATGGGTAAAGAATCAATGCTTTGTTTGTTTCTTTGTGTTTCTCAGTCAATTTATGATGGAAGCAGAAGAGAGACTGAAACTCATGTCTGCAATCAAAGAAATATGACAATGATAGGACTATTTCAGTGAGGGGTGATTGCCAAAACGATTTATCTAACGGATGAGAAACCAAACAGGCTCACTTTCAATGTCGCATTCAATTGAGCCATTTGTTACAAGGATGGAGGGTACTAAAGGAATAACATTTTATATGTTAAGTAAGAGACTATGAATGTCAAGTTCTATACATTCAAGCAACATAGGTTCAATTTGGTTCGATTCAACACGTCTTTTGGCCGTATAGGTTTGGTTCAAACCCAAAATAGGTACGGGTCACATTTCGATTGGAAAAAAAGGCTTTAAATGGTTGTTAATAAAAATATAGAAAGCTCATGTTAGTCGATAAGACCACAACAAACAACAAAACCAATTGCTATAAAGCTAAATTTCATATAAACTCATTTGAGGAATTTTGAAGCCGATAGTAATATGCAAGAAAAAATAATAAATGACAGGTTGGACTGTAAAATCGCTAACCTTAAAACAATTTCAAAACTCTAGCTCAAAAAAGTATAACAATGAGTTAAAAAGAAAAAACTAACAGTCAGGGGCGGATCTAGGGTCAATCCGGTGGGTTCCCGGGAACCCACTCGGTTTGTAATTTTTAGTGTTAATATATATAGAAAAATAAAAAGGAACCCATAAGAAAATTATCTTAGGAACCCATTACGAAAAGTTATAGGTGCTTTAGTGGTAGAGACCAACCATTAACATACACAAGGTTCTAGGTTCAATTCCTGTTTCACACATTTAAGTTTTAGGTTTCCAACTCTTTTTTTTTTTTTAATTCAAATTCAGGGTAAAACAAAACCTTGCTGTAATCTTTTTTATGTTTTTTTGTCAAACCTGAGCACGCAATCAAATTAATGTATTGATCCATTTTTACATCAGGCAGTATGTGAATGGTTGCCATGTTGAAGTGCTACATCAAAGTTGTACATTTAAAATAGTCAATTTCTACTGTTATCAAGAACATTTCTTTGTTATTTGTTGAGTTCTTTTATTTTATTTTGTTTTACATTCAAAAGTATATACTCATCAGTTGAGTAAGTTAACTCCTAAATTTTATGTGTCCGCTTAGGAATGTGATTATCTTAGAGCAATAGCCAAGCCCCATCTCCATGTCTCAACCGTTATGGATGCAAAAACTTGGAAAATATGTTAAAACTATTTATAGAATGAGAATTTTTTGATTGAGTTTTTTATAGAATAGGAATGCTTTAACATAAGCAAATTATTTTTGTTAGATATGTCAATAAGATTAAATGGTTTGATTTGACTATTTGAGTGTATCTGGGTTGTAGAATAGTTTACGGGGTTCTTAGTTTAAGTCTTGTATAATTGTATTTATTTTTAAAATTTATTTGATTACAAAAACTAGTAAGTTCATTAGGGAGTCAAGTGGATATGATTTCTGCATACAATGACCCTTTTTATGTGGTGAACCTTACCCGACCCGAACCGGCAAATCGACCCGAACCCTTGAACCGACCCGAGTTTTTTTATGTTTGGTCATATGAAATTGAAACACTAAAAAAAAGGAACCCAGTGAAAAAAATTCCTGGATCCGCCACTGCTAACAGTTCATGTTCATACTCACCATTCAGCAACATGAATGGGGTTGTTGCCTTTATGACAACGATGTCATAGCAGCTGGTAGCGACCAAAGACGACACAACTTCATCAAAGAAAGTTGTATTTGTTGAACAAAGAAGTTTAATTTCTACATGCATGTTGCCGCGGGAGAAACAACATGCGAATATTACCCAACAAAAAGTTCACTTACAAAAGAATTAAATTTAGATAAGGTAGTTTCATTGTAGTATCATGTCTATCGTTAACTTACCGTTCTAACAAACGCAATGCATGTGTACCTTGATTTATGCAAGGATGAACATAAAGTTAACTCATGAGATGGATTTGCGTAATGACGCCCTATCAAAAGAAATGTCTATTTTCTTCCATAGAGTATCTGAAGGTTCCTGAATACACTTCTTTGGGCATAGAATCCTTGGTATAGCCCCATAAGAAAAAAATATGCCATTACAAATTAGATTATACAATACAACTCATGCATAGAATCCTTGACATAGTCTCGTATAAAAAAAATATATGCCATTGCAAATTAGATTGTACAATACAACTCATGTTTGTATAGCAAAATAAAATGATGGGAAGTAAAAAAAGACATGATTTGTTATACATGCCTATAAACAAAAGTTCCAGCATGAACAGAGACCAATATTGGTGGTTTTGCTTTTGATAGAATCATATAAAACACCATGCTTCTTTTGGTAATGTGCAAAAGGTTGATTAGTTTACATATATCAGAATCAATAACACATTTGATCCCATGATGTCTGGCTTGATGTATGCCGAAAACTCATTTTTCATAGAGTATAATAAAACATGCATGATTACCTTTAAGTGGTCTTCGACACTTCAGGGTCAAACTTGTATGTTGTAGAAGGCGAAATTAGTGATAAAAACTTACATGTTGAACCAAATTCTTCTTCCATTCAGTTTATCTTAGTATTTTGAATTATAAAAAAAACCAACTAATGTCGTTAAAAATCATACCTCGTGTTCACCAGAAACACCAGCAGGTCCGTCATAGATGTGGCTAGTTAACAAAATTAGACTTGCTCAGCCATTCAATTATTAAAGCTACAAAATTAGACACATGTGAAGTAAAATGGGCAAAATTGATAACACGTAGCCCACCACCGCCATTATGAACCAATTAATAATTTCACTGTTCCTTCAGTAACACATACTTTGCAAACCTAATTACAAACATTATATAGAAAATTTTAAAATGGATTTTAAAGGCAATGCCGCATAATGTAGTTACACAAATGAAAATACTTAAAGCTAACCAATGTTAGCCTACATTAAACCATTTGAACAAAGTGGACAAAACAAAACATTAAAAGTTAAAACTGGCTAGAAATAGACATGCTTCAGCTAGGACTCGAACTTATGAATTTCTAGAAGCTAATATAATAATCCATTAAGCACCCTTGTCTAGTTGCAATAAATTTTATCATATCGGTATTTTGGTTTAAGAATATAAAAACATACATATTGAGTTAGATTATTATTATTATTATTATTATTATTATTATTATTATTATTATTATTATTATTATTTTGCCATTTTAATGGTACATATCAACTAAAACTAAGTATAGTGAATAATCAATATGATGAACACTTTAGAAAAAGAAAGGTGGGTGGTAATTAATCAAAGTGAAATAAACTAACCTACAAACTCACTTAAGTAGGTCACAGTCAAAGAAGCACGCCTTGATGTTGCTAAATTTATGTGTTCAATATCAACTTGTTAGTTAATCTTGATGTCCTTTGAAAGTTAACAATTTGTTAAAAAGCAAAAAACCGTAGTAAAAGCAATTAATCTATTTGAAAGTTAATAGTCTATTAAAAAACATGAAACCGGAGTGAAACTGATCCCTTTATTAAATAAAAACATCACAACAAATCAGACTGAGTCACAATTTGAAGAACTACATATTACAAAAAAATTAGCACCAGAATAGATACAACAAAAAGCTATAACTTGATTTTTTTAAAGTCAAACCAAGCGGTGGTGCACACACTTCTTCCCCATAAGCCATATGAACATGTAAGCAAAGCAATTTCTCATAAATGTAGAGTAAACCAAAAAGCATCATAACACAAAACAACACACAAAATAGGTCATTTTCAAGTTTCAAATTAAAATTTCAAGTACCAGAGCTTGTGAATGGACTTCTGGTTCGTATTCCATCTGCTTCATCAAGCACCTGAATCAAAAGTCAAATTCAATAATTGTAATTTCCTACTGAATATAACATTTATATACAAATTTCAAAAACATGAAAATGGTGACTACTACTCGGTCTTTACCAAATCAAATGAGTCTTTCAGCTTTCAATTTAGTCTATGAGAGATATTATCCAGACCTACTCTTACTGTGTCAAATGCATCCACCATTATATAGCAGCGTCGCTCTCTTCAATTGCATTCAATATGAAAATTGAATCACGGGTTACAGGTACATTGAATCACGGGGGTTACAGGTACATTCAATTGGGGGGTTTCTGACGAGTGTATTATAGGGTTATAAAGCAATGAAGTTGACATTAAAACTTGGTTGGGGGTTAGGAAGTTGAACAAAGTTGTATGATTTAGTGTATTATAGGGGCATTAAGGGAAACAATTTTTTACTTTTAACTAAAATCTTATGACAAATTTACTAATATACCCTTTTAAGTGTCTTAATGTTCCACAAAGTTCATATTATACCCTCATTATGTAAGCATAAATCACTTGTACATGTTGCTTCTTAAGTTGTACGGAATAGAAAATTACTATCCTAGCCGTCACTCCTCCTTAATAAGATAATATAGATTATAGATTATAGATAAAGGTGTTCAATGGTTTGAATATTGGTTTACTAGCTTTTATCCCGGGGTTAAAAAATATAACCATTCTAATAACACTAATACTAATAATTATTACTCTTGTAATTAAATAAATAAAATAATAACCTTGCTATAAGGTGACACCATGTGTTGTAGTGTTGCGCGATTCTTTCGCCTAGCTTCTCTTGATGAAGTATACCTATCCATCTTCAGAAGAATAAAATTCCAATGATAGCATGGTGATTGGGCTAAATTTCAACATTGTAGATAAGAACCTGGTTTAAAAGAAAAAAACATGATTAATGAATAACCTGAACACTTTGTGATTTTTTTCCTGTATGAACGAAACCCCGTAAAAATAGTCGTTTTTTTCTCTGTTTTTTATATAGCACTATGGTAATCGTTGGAAAGATAATAAAACGCTCGTTAATTTGGTATACTTTTTTCTTTAAAAAATCTCGTATATAAAAGATATTAACATTTAAAAATTATGGGAGGAAACATGAGAGAAAAATTTAAATTTGTTTTTAAATTCTTAATTAAAGAGATTAGGGTTAGATAAGTGTAGGAGAATGGATGAAAACAAAATAATAAAAAAATAAATTAAAAACTCTCACCTCAACGTGCCACGTGGCACATTCAATTGGTGGGTGGGTGGGTGGGTGGGTAGGGGGGGTTGAGGCCTCCATTGAATGTCACCTCATAAAAATTCAATTCTTTTATAAGTTATAGATTATAGATTTGATTGGTTTTTTTAGCCTATCCGGATAGCTAGTGAACCTTTTATGTCCAAGCTCACGGTTATCACGATCATTCTTGCATGAATGCTTCAATTGGGCTTTAACAAAGTGGGTAATGCTTTTAAGAGATTCTCAAGCCTTACACACGCTCTTCCATCGGATTAGATCTTCCACATCCGATTCTTTCAGTATCCTAAACAGTTAATGCGGTAAAATATCGGTTATCGGTCTAGCATCAATCTTTGAGATATCGATGGGATATCGATCGGTAAGGTAAATAATATCTATATTTTTTAATTTTTTAAAGATAAAGAGTTAATATGCTAAAATATTAAAGTTTTAAACCTAAACTAGACATGTGAGAATAGCTTTGGGTTAAATATGATAATATTTAAAGTTTAAGGGTGATAAAGTAAAGTTTCTATATTATAAATAAAGAGGCCAAAACCCTAAAACTTTTACAACAGCCTCCATCATCTTCTTCATTCCTCCAAAAACCCTAATATTTTTACTGCAGCTTCCATCATTTTCTCCATCATCTTCTCCAATCCTCACATATATGGTAAAGTATAAACCCTATTATTCAACTCTCTTCTTCATCCATGACCGAAATAATCATCCTGAAAGCTTCATCTACTCACACACGTCTAACGAAACCTCTACCATTTGAAAAGCTTACAACAGATCTGTTGTAAGAGTCGACAACCTAATTAGGTGCCCTAGTTGTAATTTAGTTTTAGTTTTTAGATTTAAAAAGAAAATGGTTGTAAAAAAATTATTTGATTAATCTAATGTTTTAAGAACAGGCGACCGTAGGCCTGGAATGTCCGGTTGACTATGGCAGATCTGTTTTGATGGTGGTCAGCGGCCGGACCGGAATTTCAGTAAACATAGCGGTTGAGCCGGCTATGGTGGCAGTAATGACTGATGAGGTCTTGCTCGATACCATTGGAGATCCACATATCCACGCATCGAAAACAACTTTTAGTATCTACGACGGATGGTAATTCCTAGAGTTTTTTTTTGTAAAAAAAAGGGGGCTAAATAAAAAGAACATTAAGCAGGCGAATAACTAGCCGGTCAGATGAGAATGGCGGATGGTGGTCCGGAGCCTAGTGAATCGTTGATTATCGAATGAATTAAAAGAATACCCAAAACATCCTCATTCCATCGGTAACAAAATGGACAGTCTGTAATGCATGAGCAAGATCATTACTCTTCTTTCTATGGTTATAAGACTCTAGTTCGTTTTATTTTTTGTTAACGCGGGACTCTTGTATCCCTACATTCCTGGTTGAAAAGGGCTACGGAAAGCTTTATCCCTCAGTGGTGAAAGATGACCAGCTGAAAAAGTTGGCTACAACAAAGGGTTGGGAGTTATTCGGCAAAGAAAACGGAAGAGGCAATATGTTCCAGCAGCTAGGAGTGTGAGAAAACCTTGTAAGGTATGAGCTTATTGTTATTGTTCCAACATAATTATGTGATGGTATATATATACTAGGTTATGTACCCGTGTGATACACGGGTTGAACAATTTAAATTATATATATTATAAATATAATTAAGAAAAATTAGATTAATATTTTATTTAAAATAAAAAAAAGTTGCCTTTACAACCGAAAAAATATTAAATATTCATCAGTCCCTAAATGATTTATTGTAAAAAAACATTTTTATTCACATAAAACTTTTCTCAAACATTCCAAAATGTATCTTCCATACCGTGGCTATTACCTTATAAGACTACGGGTACAACAAAAAAAAATCAAAAAACTAATAAAGGTAAATCTGTTTAGGCTAGGATATAAAAAATGAAATTAATTTAAAAGCATCTCCTCATCCGTTAAACCATCCCAATCGAGTATTGTTCATTTGGAATTTTTAATAAAGATTACTTTTGTTAGTTCATAAACATTTTCAAATTATGTCTAATAATTTATTTCTAATTTTGTATTATATTAATTGATTTACAAAAGACATAGAATATATATATATATATATATATATATATATTAAACTGAATTCAGTAATTATACTAATAATTTTAGTTGTAACAAATAAAAACTGAATAAGTAATAATTATTAAATAAAGAAACAAATTAAAACAAATGTATTGTTTAAAATAATAAAATGGGAGGCTTTGTGATAGAGTTCTATGTACTCCATGTGCTGTCTTTTATTATTATAGATAGAAATTGATTAATGTTGATTGATTTATTTTATTTATTTGTTTTGAACAACATGAAAGTCTCACAAAAAAGCTTGACTATTAATTTGTTGAGTATAGTTTAACTTCTAAAACAATGACCAAAATAAAAAAAACTTAATAATCATTTGTCAAATATTGTAACAAAATTAATTTTAAACTTAGAATAACAGATCAAATATTGTAAAAAGAATCATGTGTTTTCTTTTATTAATGATTTCAGTTACAACTATAATTATTAATGTAATTAATAAAATTCAATTTAATAAATTTATAATATGCTTTTGCAAATCAATTATTATATTTAAATTTGAATTTATTGTATTAAATAATAAAATGAGAGAATTCATGAGGGAGTGTCATGTGTCCCTCATGTGTTTTCTTTTATTAATGATATATAAGTTACAACTATGATTATTAATCAATTATTATAATTAAATTTGAATTTATTGTATTAACTAAATAATAAAATGAGAGAATTCATGAGGGAGTGTAATGTGTCCCTCATGTGTTTTCTTTTATTATATAGTGTAGATAGTATATAATATAATAAAGTTTTTAAATAAAATAATAATATAAATAAAACATTAATATAAATAAAATATTAATATTTTTATTATTCATTTTAAGTACTATTCATTTAAGTTTGATTAGATACCGTACCGTTCGGTATCAGTATTGTCGGTATCGGTATAATATATTAATAGTATATAATATTATATATTATTAATAGTATATTATATAATAAAGTTTTTAAATAAAATAATAATATAAATAAAATATTAATATTTTTACTATTCATTTTAAGTACTATTCATTTAACTTTGATTATTAATATATTGTAATGACATATATATTTTCTTGTTGTTTTAGTGATTTATGATCCCGACAAAATATCCGCGTTTGATTCGGAAAATGGAGAAGCTGCCGTTTTAAAAATTAACTCAAAGTTTGTTAAGGGTGGAGAAGGAAAAATAAATGTGGTTGAGCTTTATACGGGTATGTATTACTTCGTTCCATTTGCTGGAGTCCCAACTGATGTTGTATCGATCGTTATCAAAGGACGTTGGCTCAAATTTGTTGGTAAAGCTCCGGCTGGAAAACCCGGTGGAGTCAAAGAAGTTGAGGCGGTGTTGATGTTACCAAATCCTTTGAATGACGAGTTCACTTCAGCGGATTACTCTGTTCGTTGGTATCACAACGAGGCCGTTGTCAGAGTGGTAAATTACAAACATAGCATCGTCAATGTTCAGTTTGGTTAACTTTTTTAATAATTTAGTTTGTTTACCTGAACTTGAACCCGTGCGTTGAGCCGGGGGCCGGGAAACAAAGTGACTTCTTGTTCTTTGATATAATCATTTGCTTTGTGTTTATTTTTGTTGATTTAAAATTAGTTGAGATTTGGTTTTAGTGTTGAAGTAACATATATCAGTATTGCGTTAGTTATTATATAAAGATAGTAAACAAATAGATCATCTTGTGGTGAGGAGGTGAATTTGTGATGCTAATGATAATTTATATGTAAATTAATTATAAAATAAATGTTTAATTGATCTCGTTTAGGGAAGATTTTTAAAGATATATAATAATGGAATACCCATAAACCCCAGGAATTAGATTACGTCAATCTATGTGGTTGAAGTTTATAATATAGACTAGCTAGATACCCGTGTGATACACGAGATTCTCAAAATTAAAATTAATAACTAATCTAAATTATTAAATGATATGAAGAAAATGATTTAGGGTGTTAATTGATTATTGACATATGTGTTTGGTTTAACGTATATTTAAAAAAAAAAGTAAAATGATTTCCATGAAGTTTTCTATTTATATTTAGTTACATATATGTTTTAACATATACGTTTTCATATATGAATTCTATTATTCATCTAAATCTAAATATTTTATATTTTGCATCATTGCGACAACTGAATAACTAAAGGAAAAGTATTTGTAAAGAATTATGATTTATAAAATTAACATGATATAAAATAAATCAATTTTAAGAAGGTTTATAATTGATAATAAACAACACAAATCTAACAAATCTAGTTAATATGAACACTTCCATTTAAGCTTTCCCATAATGTGTAATAAACAGAAGTGGGATTCACTATAATGTGTAAAAAACGGAGAACAATTTGTCTAATTCACACAGTATCGACGATCAACATTTGTTTAATGTTTCATGATATTATAAAAACAATCAACCTCGTTATCGACGATCAACATATCATCATAAACATAATTATTAAAAAAAAAAAAAAAGAAGTAGCCAAGTGGCATGGATCAATAAGGCGTTAAACAAAATTATATAGTGCAACTAAAGCTATATATAAATAACTAGCTGATTACCCCGGAAAGGTTCCGGGGTTGAAAAATCTAATATTACTTAATAAAAAATGATAAAAGAAAAAAAATACCAAACATATTGAAAAAATGAATAATTCATTACGTTTCCGTATTCTCGCAACATGACTTAATAAAAATGATAAAAGTAGAAAAATACCAAACATATTGAACCTAAGCATGTCTGCGCGAGCCATTGCTTCTGCTTGAGCGATTCTTTGCCTGAATGTCTGAGCCATCTCCTCTGCCTGTAACATAATATACATGCATCTTAAGAAACATCATATATGAAAGAACAGAATGAATTTTTATAATGATTTGCTAAACTCACTTGATGTTCAAGACCAATGGGCCCAATCAAAGAATACGCGTGTACCTTTATGATTCTATTTCAGCGATTGATGAACCTAAAGAAATCGGGAAGGCGATTGGCTGGCATGTAACACTGCATGATACAGTTAAGGAGCCACACATGCTACAAAATCCTTGTATGTGATAAACGCCTCAAGCAAATGTATTTGACCTCTATATGTTAGATCATCAAGAACAGAGTCTGTTAAGGCTGTATAAATACAGTTTATATTATTGTAATGAATAATACAATATTATTTCGAACTATACAGAGACTTGTGAACAATCAATAGACATCACTGATAAAAAGAATACCAAAGCTAATGAGGCGTGTTCCCAAACATATTAAATATGATAATTCAAAACAAAGGAAAAACTAATTCATTATCACTAAACTTACTGATAACAGGAATGCGTTGCAACTCTTTCCTCATTATGCACTTTAACATCTTCAACCCTTTGGCTTTAGGAAGATCAACTTCAGAAAGAATGATATCTATATTTGGTCCCTCGGCATTTAAGGCATCAATCACCTGCCTAGGCGATTTCACTGAAATCACTGTAAACCACAAAAAAATAATCATATAACAGTCACCACCAACACGCCATAATCAAAATTTTACAGAAACAGAATAGTTAACCATCCAATACAATCATGTAGAATTATCTTAATAAACCAAATAGATCTAATCTAACAATTCAAATAAACTCCTAATCATGAATCACAGATTAAAACAACACAATAATACAGTAGTTAAATATACCTTGATAGGAACATTTACAAAGAAGAGTCAAAACATCTCCCGAACCCTTCGAGTCATTATCACAAAGTAAAATCCTCACTTTACTGCGATCGACAAATCCATCACCTGTCATCCCATAACTATCACCTCCACCTCTGCCCAACCGAAAGTCACCGCCGCCATCACCATTCATCATCTTCTTGACAGCAGCAACCCATCAACGATACCATTGAAAATCAAGCTATTGTCACCAACAAAGAAAACAACTCTACTTCACTCCAACGTGTACGAACCTTACAATCTGGGTGAGTAGAGTGAAAGCAGTTTTCAAGGACAATGGAATTTTAGAAGCGATTCAACCAGGGGTGCAGCTGATTCAAAAAAGAATCACAGGGTTATTATTCCAGGCCATTCTCGAGGATATTCTGCTGCGATTTTCTAAATTTGAAACAGCCAAGAAAATTTTCGCTATCCAGATTGAAAAAGATGGAGAAGGCATAGAAGAATTTGCTACACGACTGAACGGGGTTGTTACAAAGGCAAATACCAGAAAGATTTTGATCTATTGTTGATACAATAGAGCAATATGCAGATCTTAACCAAATCACACGGAAGCAAAAATGATAACCAAAAAACGATCAAGTATTACATTCGTATGAAGAATGGCAGGCCAAAGAAGGGACCAAAGGGCACTCGTCGTTTCCATGGATGTATAAGCCTGATGGAACTTTGCTCATGAATGCACCTAGATCCCCTACTCGTTTGTACAGATTGAATTGAAGGTGGCCACCTATATGTTTGCACGCTAATATTGACACCAAGGCATGGATGTAAAACAACTCAACATGTTTCATAATCAAACTGTAGTCAGAGAGTGACACTTACCACCCATTGCTAGTGACCATGAAGACCATGTTGGTGTAATTGTTTAACGCAATAATAGTGCATGTGCTAGGTTTGGCTGCAGCATCTCGAAACGGCAAAAGGCCAATCATACCTTTCTCCTCCCTTTGCCACAATTCTTGTTCCACCAGCTTAACACTGAAATAGATTGTAAAGTAGTACCGTACAAATACAAAACCAAAACGCTTATACACTCACGCCTCATCACTCTAGTCGTAACATACACCATATGTAACTTAACATAACGAACCATAGATAGTGAGATACTAACCTGTAGACTGTAGTTTCCTTTCTCGATTGTTGACATATTATGTATTTGGCCACACAATCTAACCGTTGCATGCACTGTATTCCCGTTTTGTTCCCTCACAGATAACTTGAGCACCACAATGACAAAACGCAGTTAGTTACTACACTACTATCATAAACTAAAAAATATTACAGAACAGAAAGACGCCACCAAATAAAAAAGTACAAAAGCTGATATAACAATATATCGTCATCTCTTGGTCTTGAACTGTTATAACAGGCGGTCTCATAAAAGGCACATGTCATCACATAACCATAATACTGCAATGAACTGTAAATTCACATTCTAAAATGCATTTGTTTAAGAAACACTTCTATAATTTCCTCCACGTAGATACCCGTTGGGTTATATATCACGCTAACATGCAAATAATGTACATAAGATAATTGTTCCCTATCTATGTTGACCAAGGAAATCTTTATCAATAAAGTATTACTTAAATTATGTTAAAAAATTAATAAGACGTTTTCTGTTGTTCCAATGTTCGTGACACTAAATCCATATCTCAGTTTAGATATAAAAATCTATAAATCGCTGCTGTGCAAACCTAATTTTTGTTATTGTGTAAATAACATACCTCTTTTTTTATTTATTTTATATCCTTTAGCTTAAACCCTTCCTCACCAAATCTCAACAAAATTACAAATCAAAAATAAACATGAAACCGAACAAAGTTAATTAAATTAAGAATACCACATATTAATTATTCAACTGTGAGGTGTAGAACGTGTCACTGAATTGTGTCTCTTTGAAGGAGTAGAAGGAGACACAAGGTTCCCTTTAGGCAGCATACTAAAAAATAATCCAAGCCGATCGACAACAACGAAATCAAGTTCGGTAAAAAAGGATTTATGTAAGAAACATAAAGATTAAACATTGATTACCTAATTCGAATTGGTTACAGAGATGCTTGACGGCGACGCATCGGTGATGAATCCGTGTTACAGAGATGAATCGGTGTTACAAAGATTGAGCCATTTAGGGCTTTTTACAGATGAATCGGTCGATGTAGTTGCCGGTGTACGACGGTGATGTTGTTGCTGGTCTTGTTGTTGACGGAGGTCTTACACATACACCAGAAACCCTAACACCAAACAAATAATCACTTTTAAACATATATATTCCACTTTTGCACAAAACATAAACTAAAAATTACAAGTTTCCTCATACGGACAATAACCTTAAGTTAATTAAATAATAACAAACTAACCAATTTATCCATATGAGGAAACAACACAAGAAGCCGATCAACTGCCAACAACCGAGCCGATGAAGAAGAAGAAGAAAAGCAACGAAGTCTTTTATTACTTGCAGTAGGAGGCGATGATGATGATGAAGAAGGCGATGAAGAAGTAATTGTATGATCTTCAAATATTAATGATCTTTTCCCACACACTACCGCAGACATGTTGTGGCTTCACCTCTCTTTCTTTCTTCTCTATGTTCACCTATTTCCTCCTCCTTTTATACCTCTCATACAGCGATTATTATTATTATTATTATTATTATTATTATTATTTTTATTATTATTATTATTGTTAGGGTTTCTTTACTGGATCTGTATTGAAGATGGATGATCGATTGCTACTCGTGAATTGATTTACGATTGGAATAAGAACATAAAAAGGGTTTGGATTTACTTTGAAACAGGGGAAAATGGTAAAGGATAAGGAGATGAATGATTGAGAGCTGAGAAAGAGATGGTGAGATAATGAGAAGAGGCGGAGATAACTTTAGGGTTTGAAGGTTTTCGTTTTTCCCGTGTGTTTTTTTTTTCTTTTTTGGTTAGAAAAGGAAACACTCCAAAAACCTCAAAAAACATCTATTATTAAGCCACTTGGCAAAAAAAAGTTGAGGTTGAGGCCTCTATTGGACGCCACGTCAGCAAAACCATTTTCTTTTATATATACTAGATAATTGCCCGCGTTACACGCAGTTTACCAACGTACGATTATTTGGAGTAGTATAACGTATAAGAAAAAGTAAAGTAGAAAAATTTTATTAAAATTTAAAAGCAACGAATACACAGTTATTCAAATATCGCTAAAAATTTCCTTATAAACAACATTTTTTGTTTTAGTCATCACTTTCCCATCAGCATCCAGTATAAGTAACTTCACGCCTGCCCTGCTTTTAACTCTTGATAATGCGACATAAAGCTGGCCGTGTGAGAATACAGGATTTCTTAAATACAATCCAACCTTTGATAAAGACTGTCCTTGGCTTTTATTGATGGTCATTGCAAAACATACGCTTATTGGGAATTGACGCCTTTGGAACTTTACTGGAATCTTGATATCAGATGGTATCAAATTTATTCTTGGAATAAGAGTTTTGGTACCAATGTTTCCACCTGATATGATCTCGGCTTCAATAACACGCTTTGCAAGTCTGGTGATTCGCAACCTCGTTCCATTGCACAAACCATTTTGTTGATCTATGTTTCGCAACAACATGACGGGTACACCGACTTTAAGTGCTAAACGATGGTTAGGTAACCCAGAAATTTTTAAACCATTAAGGACATCAGGAGAGTATAAGTCTTCCTGTGAACGGTTATTACCATTCTCAATCTGACATATACTATCAGAGCTCAGATACTCGACTTCATCTCCAGGAAACAATGCAAGAAGCCTTTCATTTATATCATGTACGACTTCATTTGTAGGTGCAAGTATTGCTCGTTCCCCAAAGTAATCCTTATCTTTGTAAAGTTGGATAAGTGAAGGGTAGACGAAGTCAATTAATCTAGAAATCGGATCTGATGTACCCTTAATAAGAAGATCATCTGGAATTTCCACATCAAACTCATCATCATGAATCGACTCACCAACTTTACCCTCACCTAATTCAAGAAGCCAGTTTGCAAATGCCTTTGTTTCATCGGATTCAGACGTGTTGTTACCTAAAGTTAACCTCATGTTTTTTGTTAAAGTGAGGACTTTGCAACTATTCCAAATAGGAGAAGAAGTTATTGATGCATTTAAAATATCTCTTCTACTACCGTTTGGAACAACCGGAAGGATCTGTCTAAAATCACCACCAAAAACCATAACCTTACCACCAAAAGGCAAATCAGAATTAGGTGAAGAATTTGACTGCAGGACGTCTTTCATTGTACGATCAAGTGCCTCAAAAGCATGCTTGTGAATCATTGGAGCTTCATCCCAAATAATTAACTTAGTTTGCTTCAATAAATCAGCAATATCACTATTGGGCTTTATACCGCACAATGATTGTTCAGTAACATTCAAAGGTATACGAAACCTAGAATGCACTGTCCTTCCACCAGATAACAGCAGAGAAGCAATACCACTGGATGCAACGTTCAAAACAATTTGTCCTTTAGATCTTATGGCAGCAGACAACGTTTTCCATAAAAAGGTTTTACCAGTTCCTCCAAAACCATAAACAAAGAATAGCCCACCTTTGTTACCATCAACCGCATGTATGATTTGATTAAAAATTGAACGTTGCTCATCAGTTAAAGAACGTGAATAGGTATGAAATTCCTCAGCCAACGTACTTACTTGATAATTCAGCTCATCAAGAATCAAACGGTTATTTGCAGATGATATGGAATCATTATCAGGATAAGGCATAGAAGGAAACCTACGCAGGCTTGAGTTATTCCGAAGCAATTGTTTCTCAATTTCAAGCAACGTAAGGTTCTTTATTTGTTCATCAGGAAGAGACAAACCTAAAAACAAAAAAGTTTGGACCATTCAATTTAAAATAAAAGGGACATTAAAAAAAATTATTTCATTAAATTTCGAAATTAAAATTTGTTACCTTCAATTTGGAATACGTCTTCGTGTCTACGCATAATACCATCTGACAGATACTTCCATGATTTTTCCCAAACATGCTCAGGTCTAGATAAGGTATTAGAAAGCAACATCATCGCAAACAAATTACGAAGACAATATCCAGAACCAGTATAATGAGCCTCTTCAATAGCTTCTACATATTCTTTGTCATCGTCTAAGAGGCCAAGAGCATAACATGCATCACGAAATGTTGGTAAGATTTCTCCATTGACCGTTCTTATCTCCTCAAATGATCTAGGGCCTTTTACTTTATTTAGAAGCACTCTCAAAAAATACGCCTCGCCCATAGATGGATTAACCATGTGAACACGACCAATTGCCTTACCCATCTTTCGAAAGTCCCATTTTTTTTCTTCCTCTTTCCAGACAAATTTACTTGGGATTTCAATGTAACTTAGTTCACGTGCCACAGCTTCGTTTCGGTTCAGTTCCATCCATTTTAGAAACATTGTGGCAGCCACCGTTGGTTTGTCGAGCACATTTTGAATATTTTCTTTTGGACCATATACAACACTTTGCTCACCGGGCAAATGAAATGGAAGCCTTATAACTGGAGGGTATCTATAATGCACTTCATTTTTAAATATTCTCCACGAAGCTTCACATGCTGAAAGGAACCTACAATCAAAATGTTTTTTGATTTCATCTCTTTGCATCACTTCTTCACCTTCTCCATTATCTTCGACAAAAGCAACTTTAGCCATATCAGGTCCTTTATTAATGTATTTAAATAAATACTTAATTGAAGCGGCCTGGTTACACCATTCAACATTGATATGAGCTTGGTAACGCCTTAAAAGTTTTGCATTATAAGGGACCACATGTCTATTGTCTAACGTAGCAGTTCCTTTTTCAACAAATATCCCTGACTCTCTTCTTCTATAAACCGGATATCCATTTGAATCTAAAGTTGAAGCAGGAGAAAACTTCTTTGGAAATTTCTTGGAGCACTTACCGTCAAGCATGCACGGACAGTTCGGATATTCACGCCCACATGGTCCATGCATCATAAAGTCACTCACAAGACTAAACAACTCCGGATCAAGATTCTTATCAGGGATTTCAGCCGAAACAAAACGATCAACGTGTTCAATTGTGGGTAGCTTACTGGCTTCTTTAAGAAACAAACAGATATGAGCATGGGGCAGTCCACGTTTTTGGAACTCTATAGTATAGACAGCTGAAACATAAAGTAAAACAATATAATAAAACACGTTACTATTTAGAAACAACAAATAAGAATTGTATTAGTATAAATGAATAAAGATGCTAATATATGAATATATATTGGAGGTTTTTTTTTTGGTAATCAATTTTACCTGCTGAAGTTTTGCCCAATAGTGCTTTTTTCACGTAAATCTTTCATGATTGAGTCTAGCTTAACTTTGAATAGTCTAGCTAAAATATCTGGCCTGTCTTCTGGATTTGTCTTCTTGTCTTTAAGAAACCGTCTAATTTCAGGCCATTTTGGATTGCATGTGATTGTAATAAAAAAATCAGGGTATCCATGCCTTTTACAAATAGCCATTGCATCAAGATAATTTTCCCTCATGTAGCGTGCACCACCAGTAAAAGAAGAGGGTAAAATCACAGGTGTCCCTACTTTTGCCAAGTCAGTAGGTCCATTTTGGTTCAACGTTTGAAGATTAGTATAAGTTTCACACCTAAGTTTACTTTGCTGGAAACGGACATAAAATAAGCGCTCACTCTCAATCATTGTATAAACGTCAACCAAAAACTGTTGAAGAAGCCGCCTAGCATTCAAAATCAATGAGAACTTACCAACTCTGTCCTGAATATGATATGCAAAATACTCTCTCATTGAACACTTTGAATCCACCTTCTTTTTAGATTTCCTCTCTTCCCTATGTGGTATATCAACCCTATAACAATCTTCTCCAAAGGGAATAAGCAATGGATACTGCAAGGCTAGATACGACGGATGAAGTTCAGATATACGCTGAAGTCCCTCTGATCTTGATTCGACGACAATATCTCTATTGTCAAGCTGCTCATCATTGTCTGAAAAAATAAGAGCAGCGATTTCTGACGAAGTTGGTAGGTTGTATGTTCGGCCATCTTTAGTTCTCCTACCAATAAGACGCAACTTAAGGGTAACTTCTGGATTTTCATGAAATCGATCCCGTACACTCCTATAACTTTTCACAAGCGCATTATTTGAGTCTAACATCGACTTCAGGTACTGAATGATTTCAATGTCAAGGAGGTCAGAAATATCCTTACACTTTTCCTTTTCCTTACTGAAAAGAATGAAAAAAAAAAAATTAATACATTAAAATTTATATATAGGGCTAAAAAAAAGTAGAATAAAATTTGTAGAATATTACCTATAAATGTTTTTTCGGTTTGAAACTTCATTTTCAGTGTCATATATATATAACTGCGAAAACTTCGGTTTCGAACCATCATAAGGAAGAAGACCACCCATCGTGTGATAATTCTCACCACTTATTCTGTATATGAAGGGAGCCTTTCCACTATTGATATTTGAATCAACCTTCCCTCCCATTGAAGTAAAACAAAACATAGAATTGAAGCGGCGAATGTGCTTTAAGAAATATTTGCTCTTTAATTCTATGTTCTTGAAAAGGTTCTGATAATCTGAATTGCTCTCTTTGAAATCTGGAAGTTGTACCTTTCCATAACCACAACATAGCAAATAGGTTGTTTTTCCACAAACATTTACGCTTCTAATAGCTTCTGACCTCCACAACTTTGCATTACACATTTGACATACAACGGTTTGATCACCATGATCCAGATAATCTTGCAAACAGAATAAATAAAATAAAATTAACTTATAAAACAAAAAAAAGGCTTTTAAATGTTTTGTAAATTTAATATTTACCTTTAGAGACACCCTTAAATTGCAAGCCTTCAATTGTTTGAGGTTCCACATTTTCTTCGTCAGATAAACTAACCATTCGGACAGGTGAGATGCAACGTCGATTATTCCTTGATGTATTAATCGGTTCTCTTTGAGCAGAAGATGATGCAAGTGAGACCGTATTAACATCAGTAAGTCCACCTGTAATTAATAATAACATTTAAAAGTTAGTATTAATAAGATTCAGAAATTCATTACATTAATCGACACAAAGCAAATTGTACCAGATGGGGTTGGATAAGTAGGAGTTCTTAGCGTGTCATCATTTGAACACTCATGTGCAACAGTGGGTTGTTTTCGAGGTCTACCAACAGAACCAACTTTACGTCTTTTTTAATCTAGTTGTGCTTTTCTAACGTTTCGTAACTCTGTAGATTTTTGTCTTTGGACTTCAGCCACGGAAACTATGGATAAAAATAATATCAGGTTGTATATTCAATAAACGTTTAATGTTAAAATAAAGGACTAATGTAAAAATAAAACGTGTATAACATAGTATTATGATACCGTTTGTAATATTGGACAAAGGAGTTCTTTGTGTGGAACCTAATAATACATAATGAAATAACAAAGAGAAAGTGTTAGAGTAAAAAATTTGTCATCAATTTAAAAAGTAAAGGTATCGAATATTTAAATGGCATACAAATTTATTACCAGAGAAGGATGCATTAAATGGGTTGTTGAAGGTTGATCTAAAGGATGGCATATCAATTGAAACTAAAGTACTTCTGGATGTTGATGAGTTTGAATTTTGACATTGATTAGCATTGAGTCTCATAGAATCCATTTGTAGTTTTCTGGATTTTGGACACTCCGTTGCAATATATTTATTGACTTCAATCGTAGAAACAACGTATGAAATAGTATTAGTTTTTATAATGAAATCAATAAGAAAATAGGATATTCGTATACAGTGAAACATGTAGTTTAAATAAATAAAAATAACATTTGATAAATTAAACAAATGATTTTGTTGCAATTGTCCTATAAAAAAAGACGAACAAATAAAATTTACTAAAATTGTAAATGTGGAATGGTAGTTAAGACTGTATAGAAATACTTAAAAGTAGAAAGTGTTATTCGTTGATTTACCTGGTGTAGAAACATTCAATGTACTTTGGAAAGATGAGCTTTGATGAATATAATGGTTGGAAGTTTCAACGGAGTAACGATTAAATATTGTAGTTGGCGGCACATTTTGAATTCCATTATTATGATTGTTCACCTTGCATCTCTTTGCATCCAGTTGTAATTTTCTATATCTACGACACTCGGCCGCGTGCCTAACTTTTTCTTCATGGGAGATAACTATGAAGAATTACGTATTAGTTACATAAGTAAACGATAATATAAATAAAGACATATATAACTACGAAATAAGTGTACCGTTTGAGATATTAGATAATGGCGTTCGTTTGTCATCACCTTATAAAAAATCGAAAAATTAGATGACAAATTAAAAATAATAAAATTATAAATACATTGTATATTTATGCCAAAAAAATTACCATTCGAACTGTTAGAGAGTCTTTTACGTCCCATTTCAACTAAAAGGATGCAATTCTACATAAAATGCATTATAAGAGTTTAACAAAATATAAACAAACTTAAAATTATGGATGATAGGTTTATATATATATAAACATTCAACGATACATAATACTTATCTAACAATATATTATAAATCAACATAAAGTACGAATCATCATGTTATGCGAAAATATGTAATATTGAAATTAAAGAATTACATACCTTCATCTTCTTTGATGGAACAGTAGAGAAAAAACATGTAGATAAACATGTTCTACGAAAACATGTAATATTGAAATAAAAGAATTACTTACCTTCAACTTGTTTGGTAGAAAGTAGAGAAAATATAAAAAAGCAAAGATGAACTCTTGAATATTTGAGTCTTCTGATTTGTCTGTAAGACTGAATGGATTCGTTTATATGAAAGGTGTTGGTTTGATTTATAGTAGTAGGGTTTTATAGATTTTTAAAAACAGAAAAATTCTAGTCAAAACTGTTTTAATATGGTTAATTACTTACCATATTTAAATGAATTTCAATATTTGAATTTTTTGGTGTAATTCGGTTCAAATTTTTCGAAAATTTTAATATATGGACATGTATAGGTTTTTATTTTTAGCAAGTGTGTAATTACAAAGATTTTGTAATTAAAAATGTTTATTAATAACCTTAAATACTTACCATTATTAAAGAAATAGTATTTGAATTTTAAAGAAAACGAAAAAGTCAACTTAATTATTATTAGTATTTATTATGTTTTTTTTATTAAGTATGTAATTAGAATACAATTGTTTAAAGTAACTGTACTATAGCAACTTTGTAATTTTAACATAATCTTTAGTTATAATACTTAGAATTTTATATTAAACTAACTAAAAAAAACGTTTTTTAAAAAAGTAATATAATTAAGTATTACTCATATTTTGTTGAATAATTTTATGGAATGTATTAGAACTTTATGTTTGATAAATTGTTTGAAAAAATATAAATATGATAAAAAAATGTTAATTATATATAGGTGGACCTATGAATAATGTTATGATTCTTATAGATAATTCAACGTAACGTATAAATAATTAAAATTTATTCAACAACGAACAATTATTTGCCAAAGGTAAGGAAAAAAACATAAATGTTCAAACCAACAACTAATTCAAATGAAAAATAGTAGCAAACATCAAACAAACCATAATAAAAACCAAATTGTTTCAAACCATAAACAAACATTCAGAAAAAATCCCCAAAAAAATAGCAAACAAACGGATAAATGTTCTTATTTTTCAAGCTTTGGGATCAACAGGGGGATCTCAACTGATTTGTCGGTGCAAACTTTCTTATCACCCTTACGCACTTTGGTAGTAGACTCACTTGCATCATCTTCTAGACCGTAAACTTTGTCGAGGCTACGCTTCACTTCCTGCTCGTCATGGACCAGACTAACTCTGCAAGATGATTCTGGAGTGTTGTTATCTCCAACAGAATCCTACAAAAGTAAATGAAAGGTTTAATGTTTGATAATATGTAACACCCCAACCGATGGCGGAATCATCGAGGTGCCACGTAGTGACGATTGTTCAAAAGCACATGGTACTAAAATGTAAATATTATTGAATAATCAAAATTGTCTTTACATGGAAACGGAAATTACATTGTCTATATGAAATGTAAATATTGAAATAACTGAATTGAAATAAAGCACTAAATGTCTCTTGCTAAAGCACTAGATCAGACTGCACCTGAAACATGTACAAAAATAGGTTTGGTCAACATTTGAAATGTTGGTGAGCATTCCTAGATTTGATATATATATAGTAGGTTAAAAAGTTATACAATTCAAGTGCAAGCTACAGTGCAAATATGTAAACCATGTATCAAACAAATGAGCGAAATCAACCCTGTGACTGTATAATGTACTGTATGAACTGTAGTGTACTCAACCAATAAATGGATGATAACTTAACAATGGCCACGGATTCTCCGATGAAAAAGGGGGAGAATCAATCTAGGCGGGTTGTCAATCCAAATAGCGCTATCCATGTTAAGGTCGGCTTGTACCATGTTAATGATTTCACTAAGTACAAATGTAATCCACATGTATTGTCTAAGCATAAAGCACGTTGTAAGCAATGCACATAGTACTAGAATTGTATTGTAAAAATGTAAACTTGTATTTGAAATTGTAATAGTGTACATGTAACACCCCAAAAATGTATAAAAGCAAAAAGGGGTAGGAATACTCACAGTTCACGTAGTAGTTTGAGATTTAACTGGACAACGAGATATGAATTGAGATTACTCCCAAATGATCAACCTAAAGTATTCGATAATGTGTAAGGGAAATAACTCTAGGATATATGTATTTCTAGGGCTTTGAATTGGGGATAAACGTTTATTTGTTTATTAAACAAATTGTTTATTAATTATGAGAAATTTAACGAATAAATAAACAAAAGTCTTTTTGTAAAAATTTAAGTTGAATATCGTCACAACATAAGGTTTTAAGTATGAAAATAATTTTTATAAAATTATTTTCTTGAAAATAGAATATTTAATCTAATTATTTCACATTGTCAAAATATGACTTTAATATCTAAAAATATTAAAATTAAAGAATTCTTGGATTAAAAATTGTATTTCTGTTCCAAATGAATAGAAATAATTTATGTAAAATTTTGGTACAAAAATATTGAAAAATGAATTTATTATGATTTAATTATGATTAAATCTAACAAAAATTGATTAAAAATATAAAATAAATTATTTTTCTGAATTAAAAATCATTTCAGTAAAGTTTACCATTGTACAAACATAGGATAATTTTTGTGGAAATTAATAAAATTGTTTAGATATTTTTATTGAATTTTATAATTTTAAATGAATAAACTTGTAATATTTATAATATATATTAAATAAATTATTTTTGAAAAACTAAAAATTTTAAAATGAACTTTATCATTAGGTGATCATATGATAATTTTTGTAGAATTTATAAAGCACTTTTAGTATTAAAAATTGATTTTAAAAGATTTAATGTATTAAATATATATATAAAAGTGACAAAAAAAAACTTGTTGGTTATGGGAATCGAACCCGGGCCTCTGGCCGGTTCGGGTTTTATCACAAGCGTGGCCACCAACTGAGCCACACCCTGAGAACAAGTTATATTGGATTTAAATTTATTATATAGATTTATAGGATTAATTAGTTTGTTTTTTAGAAAAATAAAAGGTTGATACGGGGCTCGAACCTAAGGCTGTGACCGGCCCGCGTTTTAACACAACATGGTTAAACCAACTGATCTAGCTCAGTTGGTTGTTTATTTCCTGTACTAAAAAAAATATATACGTTATAAGCTTCAAGTGTTCTTCCCCAATTACACCCTAGAATTCTAATAATCGTTAATCACAAACAATAGCCTCTAATTTGTTAGGGCTATTGTCTGTCTATAACCAATAATCTAAAACCAAGGTGGGAATTGTTACCTATCACGCGTTGATGGTTATGAACGAATGGTTAACAAAAATATCAAACCGAGCACGATTACGCAACAAGGACGAGCTGAGAGGATTAATTGAATATGTGCGTGTATTTTTCGGTACCATTAGGTTGTTTAGGATGCATCAATTTATAGTATACCCGTATAATTGGAAGGTTTAAATCTTTGACCCGTGGTGGTCAAAGACGAACGAAAAAAAAGCTGTTAATCATGCCTTTAATTGTTGTTTTGAACGCGGATAATCAGGCAACAGGTCAGCAGCAGTTAATTGAGTCAATCCTTCCTAAAATTACATATATTCGATGGTCAAGAGAGAGGCTTCCTGGTCAGCTCTGTTTTGGAGCTGCTGCACGTTGATCACCACAAGAGAAACAAAATAATTGTTGGGGTGGGCCGGATCCAAAGCCAAAAAAAGAAAGACATGGGCCGAATTTATTTTTTTTTTCTTACTGTTGGGCTTCTTCCAAGTCAGGAAAGAGTTGGGCTTCTATCACAATAAAGGGAATGGTGGGCTAGACTAAGTAGGCTGCTGGGCCTCGTCTTTTAAAGAAACGAAAAGGGGTTTGGGCTTGGTAGGTTAATGGACTTGGGTAATGGTTTGGGTTTAAGGGTTAGTCTAGACTAATATTATTATTTATTATCATTATTATTATTATTATTATTATTATTATTATTATATATAAAAATAAAAGGAAAGTGACGGATGTCACAGCATCCCCTACTTTTAGAAACTTCGTCCCGAAGTTATTAGAAACATAGGGTTATGGATGCTTGGGTAAAAATTAAGATAACTGTGGTTTGGAAAATTCGAATGATCTGGACAAGGGATTTGATAGGTGTGAGTTAAGAATTGGATTAGGTTCGCCTTGAATAGTAAAGAGAGTAAGAATCTAGTAAATCAATAAATTTCAAGTTTTAGGAATCCTAAAATAAATGTACGAGTTGATTGACTATAGAAAAAAAAAACTAAATGAAATACCAAGTAAACTGAGTTTGTTCCTGGTTCGACTCCCAGTCTCACTTTCAATGCATCATTAGTGCTTGTATACAGGGTGTACCGCAGCTAACCCACCACACCTTTGATACCTTGAAAACGTACTGGACGCCTTTCCAAAAACTCTAATAGAATTTCACACTACCCTAATGTACCTGTAAATTCATGATTACGTTCCGGACCGGAATCATCAATTTACCTTACATTAAAGTTTTGCGTCCTTCTATGACCCCACCGATTGTTAAGCAGGTTCGATAGCCTCCACCAGCCGTGGAGTGGGTTGTAGGGCCCCTCCCGACTGTTTGAAAAGGCATAGTGACCCCTACCAATCGTTGAGTATGTTCGATAGCCTCCACCAGTCGTGGAGCAGGTTGTAGGGCCTCTCCCGACTGTTGAAAAAGGCATGATGACTTCTATTAAGTGCAGCAATTATTATTCACATAGATTGCAAATTGATAGCATGTTTATGCAAGCAAGTTTGTAAGTACTACCACCATTAAGTGTAAGTGTTATCATGAATAATTAAATGTTTACGAGTATCATGAATAATTAGATGTTCAATGCGTAGTCAAATTAAGGGAAAGAATCTAGTTTCATGTAATAACCAATGATGTTTTCTTTAGAAAAGCATCTGTAAGATCAAGTATCAAGTCCAAACGTTTCAAATAAATGTAAGGTAGATTCTTGTATGATTAAAAATAAACGTAATCAATATAATAAATTTCCAATCTGTGTTAATACACAATAATATGCAAGGAAATTTCTAGATGTTGTATGCTAATGAGTGCGACAAAATTGGACACAAAATGAAAATAGAATTATGAAAATGAAAACACAAGTATTGGATTCTCGAGTCTTGGGAAGATTTCATCCATGGCTTAACCAGTGGGATTAACGTCATCCTGATCAGTTGTTTCGTTGGTATTGATATTGAAAGCTCGTCCATGTGTCACCAGGTTTACATTGTTCAATTTGGGACATTGGGGTAGCATGTGATTAGGGTCTCTACAATGATAACATGCACGACCGTTAGTAATCTGTAGTGGTCCCTGGGCAGCTGTTTGATGATTACTTTGTGTCCCAACCATTACTCGACAAGTGGTAACAAGGTGTCCAAACTTCCCACATCTAGTGCATTGACGGCATGGAAGGTTTGCAGGGTGATGATATTTGCAGGTGTTGCATTGAGGATGGATTCCCGTGTAGGCTTTCTTGATAGGAGGCTGAGTCACCGGATCAACAACAGCATGGTTCTGATTATCGCCCATTCGTTTCCTAGAGTTCGAAGCAGTAGTGGCGACCTTTGCTAAAACAATCTTAGGTTGTTCAACAACATTGGTGGTTTTCTCAGTAGGTGTCTTGGTGCTCTTCCTGACCAAGTTTCCTTTCCTTACGTGTTTGTCTGTTAATGTGGCTGCAAGTTGGATGGCTTCTTCTACCGTAGTGGCTTTGCTTCCAGTGACAACGTCTTGAATCAGGTCAGGTAATCCCTCGATATATTTTTCGATTGCTCGAGAGACTGGGGTGACCATGTGTGGAACCAGTATGCTAAGTTCGTGATATCGGGTATTATATGCAAGATTCTCACCACTGTCTTGTTTCAGTCCATGGAACTCTTCCTCTAGTTTCCTGACTTCGTTCCTAGGGCAGAATTTGGCGATCATGAGTTCCTTAACTTCAGCCCAAGATAATGATAAAGCAACATCCGCTCCTCGATTGCGTTTTTCGCCATTCCACCAGGTTAGCGCCCCCTTTTGAAGGACACTAGTGGCATAGCGAACGCAGAGTTCATCAGGACATTCACTGTTCACAAAAGTACTCTCCATGCTTTCAAACCATTGGAGGAGGCCAGTAGCACCCTCCTCACCAGTGAATTTTGTGGGGTTGCAGGAGTTAAAGTGTTTGAAAGTGCACCGAAATTGAGTCGTACTCCCTGTGTTGGCACTGTTACTATTCTGGGTTATCTCACTGACAAGGTTTGGGATCACTGCAGCAATTTGTTCGGCGACTAAAGATGCGAGGCGACGATCAGAACGTCGTCCCGAAGCACGAACAGGGCGTTGGCTGGCATCACGGAGCATGCGGCGAGCAGACATCTATGAGGTAGTCAAATAATAATCATGAGATTAGAAAATGTAAGTGTATAAAGATATGATCCTGTAATCATGATATGCAAAGTATTGTATATGTAACGGGAGGGTATTATTGAAAAAACTTGTACAAAATGCTTGGAGTGCCCTTGTCTAGCCGTAAAGCTCAACAAGAACGTTGACTTTTCAAAGGAATTAAACCCAATGGTGGTCAAAGAAGACATGCTTTAGCCTATAAGTGGACACTCACTCCAGGAATCCCCAGGTAAGCATAACAGGTCCGTAAATGGATTTATGCGCTATGCTTGCCTATGCCAGAAAACCCAGTGTACAGGCGTCCACCCTTCCAGATTGCACGTGTCCTTATCACACTCATTAAAGTTCAACAACTTTGAAGGAGTAAAATAAGAGTAGGTATTATGTCTAAGAGTGTCTTCATAGAAAGGTACTACTCTTGTTCCATGGTGATGTAGGCTTTCCACTCCTTGTAGGACACCATCTCTATGCACTATGATGAAAGATAAGAAGAATGGAGAGAGAGAAGAAGGGAAAGATAGAAGAAGGAAAGTAGAGGGAAATGAGGGGTAGGGTAATTCAGGAAATATTATGCATGCAAGTTAAAGTTCGGTTATAGTCTAGGTCATTTTATCTAATAACCTAATTCCCTATAACCATGGCTCTGATACCAATCTGTAACACCCCAACCGATGGCGGAATCATCGAGGTGCCACGTAGTGACGATTGTTCAAAAGCACATGGTACTAAAATGTAAATATTATTGAATAATCAAAATTGTCTTTACATGGAAACGGAAATTACATTGTCTATATGAAATGTAAATATTGAAATAACTGAATTGAAATAAAGCACTAAATGTCTCTTGCTAAAGCACTAGATCAGACTGCACCTGAAACATGTACAAAAATAGGTTTGGTCAACATTTGAAATGTTGGTGAGCATTCCTAGATTTGATATATATATAGTAGGTTAAAAAGTTATACAATTCAAGTGCAAGCTACAGTGCAAATATGTAAACCATGTATCAAACAAATGAGCGAAATCAACCCTGTGACTGTATAATGTACTGTATGAACTGTAGTGTACTCAACCAATAAATGGATGATAACTTAACAATGGCCACGGATTCTCCGATGAAAAAGGGGGAGAATCAATCTAGGCGGGTTGTCAATCCAAATAGCGCTATCCATGTTAAGGTCGGCTTGTACCATGTTAATGATTTCACTAAGTACAAATGTAATCCACATGTATTGTCTAAGCATAAAGCACGTTGTAAGCAATGCACATAGTACTAGAATTGTATTGTAAAAATGTAAACTTGTATTTGAAATTGTAATAGTGTACATGTAACACCCCAAAAATGTATAAAAGCAAAAAGGGGTAGGAATACTCACAGTTCACGTAGTAGTTTGAGATTTAACTGGACAACGAGATATGAATTGAGATTACTCCCAAATGATCAACCTAAAGTATTCGATAATGTGTAAGGGAAATAACTCTAGGATATATGTATTTCTAGGGCTTTGAATTGGGGATAAACGTTTATTTGTTTATTAAACAAATTGTTTATTAATTATGAGAAATTTAACGAATAAATAAACAAAAGTCTTTTTGTAAAAATTTAAGTTGAATATCGTCACAACATAAGGTTTTAAGTATGAAAATAATTTTTATAAAATTATTTTCTTGAAAATAGAATATTTAATCTAATTATTTCACATTGTCAAAATATGACTTTAATATCTAAAAATATTAAAATTAAAGAATTCTTGGATTAAAAATTGTATTTCTGTTCCAAATGAATAGAAATAATTTATGTAAAATTTTGGTACAAAAATATTGAAAAATGAATTTATTATGATTTAATTATGATTAAATCTAACAAAAATTGATTAAAAATATAAAATAAATTATTTTTCTGAATTAAAAATCATTTCAGTAAAGTTTACCATTGTACAAACATAGGATAATTTTTGTGGAAATTAATAAAATTGTTTAGATATTTTTATTGAATTTTATAATTTTAAATGAATAAACTTGTAATATTTATAATATATATTAAATAAATTATTTTTGAAAAACTAAAAATTTTAAAATGAACTTTATCATTAGGTGATCATATGATAATTTTTGTAGAATTTATAAAGCACTTTTAGTATTAAAAATTGATTTTAAAAGATTTAATGTATTAAATATATATATAAAAGTGACAAAAAAAAACTTGTTGGTTATGGGAATCGAACCCGGGCCTCTGGCCGGTTCGGGTTTTATCACAAGCGTGGCCACCAACTGAGCCACACCCTGAGAACAAGTTATATTGGATTTAAATTTATTATATAGATTTATAGGATTAATTAGTTTGTTTTTTAGAAAAATAAAAGGTTGATACGGGGCTCGAACCTAAGGCTGTGACCGGCCCGCGTTTTAACACAACATGGTTAAACCAACTGATCTAGCTCAGTTGGTTGTTTATTTCCTGTACTAAAAAAAATATATACGTTATAAGCTTCAAGTGTTCTTCCCCAATTACACCCTAGAATTCTAATAATCGTTAATCACAAACAATAGCCTCTAATTTGTTAGGGCTATTGTCTGTCTATAACCAATAATCTAAAACCAAGGTGGGAATTGTTACCTATCACGCGTTGATGGTTATGAACGAATGGTTAACAAAAATATCAAACCGAGCACGATTACGCAACAAGGACGAGCTGAGAGGATTAATTGAATATGTGCGTGTATTTTTCGGTACCATTAGGTTGTTTAGGATGCATCAATTTATAGTATACCCGTATAATTGGAAGGTTTAAATCTTTGACCCGTGGTGGTCAAAGACGAACGAAAAAAAAGCTGTTAATCATGCCTTTAATTGTTGTTTTGAACGCGGATAATCAGGCAACAGGTCAGCAGCAGTTAATTGAGTCAATCCTTCCTAAAATTACATATATTCGATGGTCAAGAGAGAGGCTTCCTGGTCAGCTCTGTTTTGGAGCTGCTGCACGTTGATCACCACAAGAGAAACAAAATAATTGTTGGGGTGGGCCGGATCCAAAGCCAAAAAAAGAAAGACATGGGCCGAATTTATTTTTTTTTTCTTACTGTTGGGCTTCTTCCAAGTCAGGAAAGAGTTGGGCTTCTATCACAATAAAGGGAATGGTGGGCTAGACTAAGTAGGCTGCTGGGCCTCGTCTTTTAAAGAAACGAAAAGGGGTTTGGGCTTGGTAGGTTAATGGACTTGGGTAATGGTTTGGGTTTAAGGGTTAGTCTAGACTAATATTATTATTTATTATCATTATTATTATTATTATTATTATTATTATTATTATATATAAAAATAAAAGGAAAGTGACGGATGTCACAGCATCCCCTACTTTTAGAAACTTCGTCCCGAAGTTATTAGAAACATAGGGTTATGGATGCTTGGGTAAAAATTAAGATAACTGTGGTTTGGAAAATTCGAATGATCTGGACAAGGGATTTGATAGGTGTGAGTTAAGAATTGGATTAGGTTCGCCTTGAATAGTAAAGAGAGTAAGAATCTAGTAAATCAATAAATTTCAAGTTTTAGGAATCCTAAAATAAATGTACGAGTTGATTGACTATAGAAAAAAAAAACTAAATGAAATACCAAGTAAACTGAGTTTGTTCCTGGTTCGACTCCCAGTCTCACTTTCAATGCATCATTAGTGCTTGTATACAGGGTGTACCGCAGCTAACCCACCACACCTTTGATACCTTGAAAACGTACTGGACGCCTTTCCAAAAACTCTAATAGAATTTCACACTACCCTAATGTACCTGTAAATTCATGATTACGTTCCGGACCGGAATCATCAATTTACCTTACATTAAAGTTTTGCGTCCTTCTATGACCCCACCGATTGTTAAGCAGGTTCGATAGCCTCCACCAGCCGTGGAGTGGGTTGTAGGGCCCCTCCCGACTGTTTGAAAAGGCATAGTGACCCCTACCAATCGTTGAGTATGTTCGATAGCCTCCACCAGTCGTGGAGCAGGTTGTAGGGCCTCTCCCGACTGTTGAAAAAGGCATGATGACTTCTATTAAGTGCAGCAATTATTATTCACATAGATTGCAAATTGATAGCATGTTTATGCAAGCAAGTTTGTAAGTACTACCACCATTAAGTGTAAGTGTTATCATGAATAATTAAATGTTTACGAGTATCATGAATAATTAGATGTTCAATGCGTAGTCAAATTAAGGGAAAGAATCTAGTTTCATGTAATAACCAATGATGTTTTCTTTAGAAAAGCATCTGTAAGATCAAGTATCAAGTCCAAACGTTTCAAATAAATGTAAGGTAGATTCTTGTATGATTAAAAATAAACGTAATCAATATAATAAATTTCCAATCTGTGTTAATACACAATAATATGCAAGGAAATTTCTAGATGTTGTATGCTAATGAGTGCGACAAAATTGGACACAAAATGAAAATAGAATTATGAAAATGAAAACACAAGTATTGGATTCTCGAGTCTTGGGAAGATTTCATCCATGGCTTAACCAGTGGGATTAACGTCATCCTGATCAGTTGTTTCGTTGGTATTGATATTGAAAGCTCGTCCATGTGTCACCAGGTTTACATTGTTCAATTTGGGACATTGGGGTAGCATGTGATTAGGGTCTCTACAATGATAACATGCACGACCGTTAGTAATCTGTAGTGGTCCCTGGGCAGCTGTTTGATGATTACTTTGTGTCCCAACCATTACTCGACAAGTGGTAACAAGGTGTCCAAACTTCCCACATCTAGTGCATTGACGGCATGGAAGGTTTGCAGGGTGATGATATTTGCAGGTGTTGCATTGAGGATGGATTCCCGTGTAGGCTTTCTTGATAGGAGGCTGAGTCACCGGATCAACAACAGCATGGTTCTGATTATCGCCCATTCGTTTCCTAGAGTTCGAAGCAGTAGTGGCGACCTTTGCTAAAACAATCTTAGGTTGTTCAACAACATTGGTGGTTTTCTCAGTAGGTGTCTTGGTGCTCTTCCTGACCAAGTTTCCTTTCCTTACGTGTTTGTCTGTTAATGTGGCTGCAAGTTGGATGGCTTCTTCTACCGTAGTGGCTTTGCTTCCAGTGACAACGTCTTGAATCAGGTCAGGTAATCCCTCGATATATTTTTCGATTGCTCGAGAGACTGGGGTGACCATGTGTGGAACCAGTATGCTAAGTTCGTGATATCGGGTATTATATGCAAGATTCTCACCACTGTCTTGTTTCAGTCCATGGAACTCTTCCTCTAGTTTCCTGACTTCGTTCCTAGGGCAGAATTTGGCGATCATGAGTTCCTTAACTTCAGCCCAAGATAATGATAAAGCAACATCCGCTCCTCGATTGCGTTTTTCGCCATTCCACCAGGTTAGCGCCCCCTTTTGAAGGACACTAGTGGCATAGCGAACGCAGAGTTCATCAGGACATTCACTGTTCACAAAAGTACTCTCCATGCTTTCAAACCATTGGAGGAGGCCAGTAGCACCCTCCTCACCAGTGAATTTTGTGGGGTTGCAGGAGTTAAAGTGTTTGAAAGTGCACCGAAATTGAGTCGTACTCCCTGTGTTGGCACTGTTACTATTCTGGGTTATCTCACTGACAAGGTTTGGGATCACTGCAGCAATTTGTTCGGCGACTAAAGATGCGAGGCGACGATCAGAACGTCGTCCCGAAGCACGAACAGGGCGTTGGCTGGCATCACGGAGCATGCGGCGAGCAGACATCTATGAGGTAGTCAAATAATAATCATGAGATTAGAAAATGTAAGTGTATAAAGATATGATCCTGTAATCATGATATGCAAAGTATTGTATATGTAACGGGAGGGTATTATTGAAAAAACTTGTACAAAATGCTTGGAGTGCCCTTGTCTAGCCGTAAAGCTCAACAAGAACGTTGACTTTTCAAAGGAATTAAACCCAATGGTGGTCAAAGAAGACATGCTTTAGCCTATAAGTGGACACTCACTCCAGGAATCCCCAGGTAAGCATAACAGGTCCGTAAATGGATTTATGCGCTATGCTTGCCTATGCCAGAAAACCCAGTGTACAGGCGTCCACCCTTCCAGATTGCACGTGTCCTTATCACACTCATTAAAGTTCAACAACTTTGAAGGAGTAAAATAAGAGTAGGTATTATGTCTAAGAGTGTCTTCATAGAAAGGTACTACTCTTGTTCCATGGTGATGTAGGCTTTCCACTCCTTGTAGGACACCATCTCTATGCACTATGATGAAAGATAAGAAGAATGGAGAGAGAGAAGAAGGGAAAGATAGAAGAAGGAAAGTAGAGGGAAATGAGGGGTAGGGTAATTCAGGAAATATTATGCATGCAAGTTAAAGTTCGGTTATAGTCTAGGTCATTTTATCTAATAACCTAATTCCCTATAACCATGGCTCTGATACCAATCTGTAACACCCCAACCGATGGCGGAATCATCGAGGTGCCACGTAGTGACGATTGTTCAAAAGCACATGGTACTAAAATGTAAATATTATTGAATAATCAAAATTGTCTTTACATGGAAACGGAAATTACATTGTCTATATGAAATGTAAATATTGAAATAACTGAATTGAAATAAAGCACTAAATGTCTCTTGCTAAAGCACTAGATCAGACTGCACCTGAAACATGTACAAAAATAGGTTTGGTCAACATTTGAAATGTTGGTGAGCATTCCTAGATTTGATATATATATAGTAGGTTAAAAAGTTATACAATTCAAGTGCAAGCTACAGTGCAAATATGTAAACCATGTATCAAACAAATGAGCGAAATCAACCCTGTGACTGTATAATGTACTGTATGAACTGTAGTGTACTCAACCAATAAATGGATGATAACTTAACAATGGCCACGGATTCTCCGATGAAAAAGGGGGAGAATCAATCTAGGCGGGTTGTCAATCCAAATAGCGCTATCCATGTTAAGGTCGGCTTGTACCATGTTAATGATTTCACTAAGTACAAATGTAATCCACATGTATTGTCTAAGCATAAAGCACGTTGTAAGCAATGCACATAGTACTAGAATTGTATTGTAAAAATGTAAACTTGTATTTGAAATTGTAATAGTGTACATGTAACACCCCAAAAATGTATAAAAGCAAAAAGGGGTAGGAATACTCACAGTTCACGTAGTAGTTTGAGATTTAACTGGACAACGAGATATGAATTGAGATTACTCCCAAATGATCAACCTAAAGTATTCGATAATGTGTAAGGGAAATAACTCTAGGATATATGTATTTCTAGGGCTTTGAATTGGGGATAAACGTTTATTTGTTTATTAAACAAATTGTTTATTAATTATGAGAAATTTAACGAATAAATAAACAAAAGTCTTTTTGTAAAAATTTAAGTTGAATATCGTCACAACATAAGGTTTTAAGTATGAAAATAATTTTTATAAAATTATTTTCTTGAAAATAGAATATTTAATCTAATTATTTCACATTGTCAAAATATGACTTTAATATCTAAAAATATTAAAATTAAAGAATTCTTGGATTAAAAATTGTATTTCTGTTCCAAATGAATAGAAATAATTTATGTAAAATTTTGGTACAAAAATATTGAAAAATGAATTTATTATGATTTAATTATGATTAAATCTAACAAAAATTGATTAAAAATATAAAATAAATTATTTTTCTGAATTAAAAATCATTTCAGTAAAGTTTACCATTGTACAAACATAGGATAATTTTTGTGGAAATTAATAAAATTGTTTAGATATTTTTATTGAATTTTATAATTTTAAATGAATAAACTTGTAATATTTATAATATATATTAAATAAATTATTTTTGAAAAACTAAAAATTTTAAAATGAACTTTATCATTAGGTGATCATATGATAATTTTTGTAGAATTTATAAAGCACTTTTAGTATTAAAAATTGATTTTAAAAGATTTAATGTATTAAATATATATATAAAAGTGACAAAAAAAAACTTGTTGGTTATGGGAATCGAACCCGGGCCTCTGGCCGGTTCGGGTTTTATCACAAGCGTGGCCACCAACTGAGCCACACCCTGAGAACAAGTTATATTGGATTTAAATTTATTATATAGATTTATAGGATTAATTAGTTTGTTTTTTAGAAAAATAAAAGGTTGATACGGGGCTCGAACCTAAGGCTGTGACCGGCCCGCGTTTTAACACAACATGGTTAAACCAACTGATCTAGCTCAGTTGGTTGTTTATTTCCTGTACTAAAAAAAATATATACGTTATAAGCTTCAAGTGTTCTTCCCCAATTACACCCTAGAATTCTAATAATCGTTAATCACAAACAATAGCCTCTAATTTGTTAGGGCTATTGTCTGTCTATAACCAATAATCTAAAACCAAGGTGGGAATTGTTACCTATCACGCGTTGATGGTTATGAACGAATGGTTAACAAAAATATCAAACCGAGCACGATTACGCAACAAGGACGAGCTGAGAGGATTAATTGAATATGTGCGTGTATTTTTCGGTACCATTAGGTTGTTTAGGATGCATCAATTTATAGTATACCCGTATAATTGGAAGGTTTAAATCTTTGACCCGTGGTGGTCAAAGACGAACGAAAAAAAAAGCTGTTAATCATGCCTTTAATTGTTGTTTTGAACGCGGATAATCAGGCAACAGGTCAGCAGCAGTTAATTGAGTCAATCCTTCCTAAAATTACATATATTCGATGGTCAAGAGAGAGGCTTCCTGGTCAGCTCTGTTTTGGAGCTGCTGCACGTTGATCACCACAAGAGAAACAAAATAATTGTTGGGGTGGGCCGGATCCAAAGCCAAAAAAAGAAAGACATGGGCCGAATTTATTTTTTTTTTCTTACTGTTGGGCTTCTTCCAAGTCAGGAAAGAGTTGGGCTTCTATCACAATAAAGGGAATGGTGGGCTAGACTAAGTAGGCTGCTGGGCCTCGTCTTTTAAAGAAACGAAAAGGGGTTTGGGCTTGGTAGGTTAATGGACTTGGGTAATGGTTTGGGTTTAAGGGTTAGTCTAGACTAATATTATTATTTATTATCATTATTATTATTATTATTATTATTATTATTATATATAAAAATAAAAGGAAAGTGACGGATGTCACATAATAGTAGCAATTTAAATTAAATTGCGGGAGTGATTTAATAGGTGAAAAGAACCTTAAGAGAGATTGCATTTTGTGTAGACGATTCAACTCCATCCAAGCTTTCAAATCCAGGTTGATCCACCTAAAAACATTAAAGGATTTGTATGTGTCACATTATATAGTAAAACAATAATAAATTTTTATAAAAGCAACCTATAAAGGAATATAGGATGGGAATAAAAAACCTGAATATCGGAGAACTTTTGTTCTAGTGAAGAAAGTATCGATGACTCATTTGTAAACTTGCGTATACTATATCCGTCTAGGTGCTTGTCAATATTGAATTGACCCACTTTTATTTTGAACGCAAACTTTTTGTCTTCAAGATCACGAAATTCAGTTGGAGTTGTTTTTTCTTCACCAGAAACCTTAATAATAAATGACATAAATAATATAAAGCAAAATAACTAATTTGTTTTGGACAGAGTGTAAACAACTTACTTGCTTAGATTTTTCTAAAAGTTGCATTGCTGACATTCCCAGCAATTTCTTTGCTTCACGATCAAATAAAGTAAGGGATGTAATACCAGTAAAATCCTGAACCCTTAAAGGTACTCTGAACCTACATTTACAAATTACAAAATATTATTAAACAAATTTAATACTGTTTTACTTTAAGATGTACATATTTAAGATAAAGCATACACTGGATCAGCAGAGACGATGTGCTTTGGACATTCTCTATTGGGGCAAACTAACACCTGTTTAAACGAAGTAACATCTGTTTCTTCATTATCATCAGGTAAACTTAAGGTCGGCTCCACCTTGTGATTACAGTGCTCACATCCCAAATAATACCACTCATCTTTATCATCGACACCCTTAATGGTTCCAAGAACAATGACCTGTTTGTTCACCTACAAAAGAAACAGGAATTGGTTAAAAAATGAATTTTAAAAAAAACTTGTATATAATGATATGATAAATCAATTGAATCTTACCTCTGTTATCAAAGGAAGATCACGAATAGTGCTGAAAGGGGTTTTATTCAAGAATTCATCATTAATATTCATACTACCAGACGATCCAAGAGATCGTTGCACAGACGATGATTCCGTAGATAAAAACTTTTCAATATAACTATAAGAATAAAAAAATTAATATAACATCTATATAATAAGTCAAATATTTAGATATATGTAAATAATTACAGGATAATTTAAACATATCACCTTTTCTTAAAAGCACGAATATCGTCAATATCTTCGTTGATAAACAGGCGAGTTATATTGAACCCATTTTGCAAACTTACATTACCTAAAAAAAAATAAAAAAGCAAGCGTTATTTTTTTAAAAAAAGTAAAAAAAATGTCAAACGTAATACAAATTGCAAGAAATGACAAACCTTTATAATTGGTAAAGCTACCAAACTGAACAATAAGAACTACATGGACTTCAGCTTCGTTCTGCTTGATGTACTCAAACATCTGCTCACTATATTCATCCCACAAAGAACATGACATTTTTACCCCACTACATACAATACATTTTTTATTAGAGCATGCATAAATTCCAAACATTTCTTCCAACGTATTAATCGTACAAATGAGAAATGAATATATCATGAAAGATTATGAGATAATAAATTATGAATGGGAAAAATGAAACACATACTCTAGATCAATCAAGAGTAGGTTCATTTTCATTTTCAATCCAGCTTTTGTTTCGATAGGCTCGGGTGGACTCCATTCTTCAACAAAGCCAATGAAATCTAAAATATTTAAAATGTTATCTCAACTAATAAATAAGAAGACAAATTAAAAGAATAAAAATATATAAAAGATTAAGGCTTCGAAAACTACCAATCCTTTGTTCTTGCGAAAGGTTACCAGACTTAATAGACTCAAAAGAAGAGAAATTAAAACCATATTGGCTACCATCAAATCTGTTACACTTTGTAAGATTTGTTTCAAAAGTAAAAGATAATATGTCATTTTTAGAAAAGTGTTTAACAGATTTGTTATCCGCTAGTTGTGGTCTATAGATATAATATGATTCATTTTCACGTAGAAATTTTTCATGCTTCTTCATGTATCTATTCCACACAATCGCTTGCATTTTAGAACCCTGCGTAAAAAAATGTAATTAGAAGACATTATTTGACCAGAAAATATTAAATGGAGTTTTGGTAACATATATGTGACAAATGAATTGATGATATAAAATCTAACCTGTTCATCCATAACAACCATATCAATGGCAAGAGTTTCACCTGGTGTCTTTCGATTTGCTCTCTTCCAAAGCCTAAGTACCTTAACTTTGATTGTGTAATTACTCAGCCGCCATGTTATGTCATTCAAAAATGTTACATTATTTGGATCCATCTGCCTGCACGTGTGTAATAGTTATCACAAATAACTGCGAACAAAAATATGTTAGTACTCGTGTGATATATAAATAAAAATGTAAGAACCTAAAGTAGTATATACTACCTGCGAAATGTAGAAGAAAAAAACTGAATTAAGTTCGAAAAATTTCTACATGTATATATAATTTGGTATACCAATTATAAATAAGGAAGAAATGTTTAATTTTTGGTATTGATTATATAAATAGAAACAAAATATGAAATGCCAATCTAATTGATTAAGTTTAAAGGTTTCCATAATACATTTTCAATCAAATTAAGTGGTCAAAGTTTCCGAAATTATGAAAATAAAAGTTATTTATTAAATCTTATTGTAAAAAATTCAAAGACTAATTTTTTGTCTATACAAAAATCTTGCTTGTCAAATTAAAACTTTTTTAATTTGTAAATTATTAATTACTTGTGATTTTAAAATAAAGAGAAAACGTTTAGTTTTGTTTTAAAATTGTACTGGATAAATTTAACATTTTCAAATAAAACGGTTGACTTTGTTAATAAGCATTCAACAGGTAAAAACACACCAATGTATGTAACCACTAACAGTTAATCACAATACAAAAAACAACCAAACTAAGGTGGTAACAGTTACACAGCAACACAATTTTAAGAGGAAAAAGTCAACGGCATAAATTTGGATGTAAAAAAAGATAAATTATAGGTTGATTGAAAGCATAAAAAGTAGTCAAATTATACATTGTTAATTGATTGTCTTTCCAAAAATCTTGTTTCTCAAGATAAAACGGTTTGATTATGAAAATCATTAATTACTTGTGAGTTAAAAATATTAAAAAACGTTATAATTTTTTTTTAAAATGTTATTCCAAAAATTTAATATTTTCAAATAAAACGTTTGATTTTGTTAATAAGCATTCATATGTGTTTAAAAAAAAAGAATATCATAAATCTATTTCTCGTTAGACATATCAACAGGTATAACAAACCAATCTATGTAACCAATAACAGTTAATCACAATCCCAAAAACAACCATACTCTAGTGCTAACAGTTACACAGCAACACTATTTGACCAGAAAAAAGTCAACGCCATAAATTAGGATATTTAAAGACAAATCGAATATAGGTTGATTGAAACCATAAAAAGTAGTCAATTACACATCGTTAATTGATTGGCTTTCCATAAATCTTGTTTGTCAACATAAAACGGTTTGACTTTGAAAATTATTAATTAATTATTTTTTTAAAATATTAAAAAACATGTATAAGTCTATACAAATGGAAAGTATTAAAACTTGGGACTTTTTCAAAAAAAAAGTCAAAGTTACGAAATATTAGAATGTTAATAATGAGAATGACAAAACTTAATGTAATGTAATTTACCAATTTTAAGTTTTAATAAAAAAATTTTAAAAAGTCAATTTGTAAAAAGTCAACCAATGTATTGTTTCAAAAACCATAAGACTGATATATTTTTGAAAATTATTAATTAATTATGTTTTTAAAATATTAAAAAACATGTATAAGTTTAAAAAAATGGAAAGTATTAAAACTTGGGACTTTTTCAAAAAAAAAGTCAAAGTTACTAAAATTTAGAATGTTAATAATGAGAATGACAAAACTTAATGTAATGTAATTTACCAAATTTAAGTTTTAATAAACAATTTTTAAAAAGTCAATTTGTAAAAAGTCAACCACTGTATTGTTTCAAAAACCATAAGACTGATATATTTTTGAAAATTATTAATTAATTATGTTTTTTAAATATTAAAAAACATGTATAAGTTTATAAAAATGGAAAGTATTAAAACTTGGGACTTTTTCAAAAAAAAAGTCAAAGTTACTAAAATTTAGAATGTTAATAATGAGAATGACAAAAGTTAATGTAATGTAATTTACCAAATTTAAGTTTTAATAAACAATTTTTAAAAAGTCAATTTGTAAAATCTATAGTTGTCTAAATTTTAATTCTCATTTGGCAAATAAATCATATTAACCATATTTACCTATTGCTAAAAAAAACATATTTACCAAATTATTGCTAACTATTAAAACATAGAAGATCATATGTCGTAAATACAAACCATAAGACTGATATATTTTTTCAAAACACATATCAACACAAAAAACAAATCAATGTATGTGACCGCTAATTAATCATCATCCAAAAAACGACCATAACCATAGTGTTAACAGTTACCCACAACCACTGTATTGTTTCAAAAACCACCACGACTTAGGACCAAAAGTATGCGATTTATATCCAAAAAACTACCCACTGAATCCCATCCTAATTACCATCAACCCTAACTACTTTAGAGAGCTTGAACAGACCTCGTTTTTCAAACCAACGGAAATGCACCTGATCACCAGCCTGCAAATCATTGTCAGCAACAAAGACAGACATACCTTTGATGTAAAAACGCTTACTCGATCCCCTGTCTTCAATACCTACAGAGACACCCCAGCTATTTTGCTCAGCATCCTTAATTGTCAATGAGCGCGGCCTGTTCAAGCGGTTGGCCTTCGCCCATTGTGTCTTCATCCGCTAAAACAAATAATCATACATGAAATTTGTTATAAAACGGTTTATTTAGCATCAAAATGATTATAACAGATTGCTTAAACATATAATACTTACAAAATGCCTGTCAACAACAAAAACAACTGGAACGGCCCAATCTTCTATATCGTCAACATCTTCATCCGATCCAGATTCATCATCATCAGTTTCCATATCATCATCATCTGAATACTCTTCTCCATCATCATCATCAGAAACCACAGCTATTTCCTCCTGATTAATTTGGTCATCCTCGGGCTGTTCAACGTCCTCCCACAACTCCGGAGGCAGGGTCAGCTTGTTTTTTTCAAAGATGGACAACTCCAATGTTTTCTGTTAATTTTACAATGAAACACATGAAAGGTGTACAAATTAATGATATAAATCTCAAACAAAATTAATGATATTTTTTGAAATTTCAAATCGACAAACAAACCTCGTTGTAAATTTGAAACACCATCAGATGATCCGCTGTTATGTTAAACCTCTGTTTCATGTACGGCCATCCCTGGGTAATGAAAATCTCATGACCATCGTATTCAAGTTGGATCTGGAAAACATGCCCTGCAAAGAAGATGAATTTCCAGCATACTGTTATGATTATGAACATCAAAATTTTAAAAAGTCTTATTATCTAACAATATATTATATACATGATATTACCTGGAAATGAGCTAACCATAATCGGTTCCATAGGAGGGTTTCGATTGTACAAACCATGATGAACGAAGGGACTTATATGCTGGAAAGTTGAAAAACAATGTTGAAACATTAGTACATATTAATGTATTTAAGGCGTTATGTCATGTTTATACACATCATTTAAAAAACATACCAGCCGATTCAGATCACTGAGTGGGTCATCAAGTTTGCAGTAGAAATACTTGCCCGGTGCAGCTATGGCATCCTGATGGAAAGTATACATATTAAAACAGTTGAGCATTTCTTCGTACTCAAACACAAAGTGACAACCACTTGGGTAGTTTAGCGTTGTAATCATGTGCTTCCACCCATTGTAAAAAAACCACTTCCCAGCGATATTCATCACTTTAACTTCGAATGATCTCTGATCCAACGTATGAATTCTGGTCATGCCAGTAGGGAATCCATACTTAGAAATCCATTCCTTATAATCTCCGGGCAACGCCTACAAATCAATACAAAAAACAGTTGATTATAAACTAATCTCTTGGATTTTCAGTTAATAAACATTATACATCCGAATACTGTACAGTGATCAATGAAAATATTCTAACAACCAACAGAGTTTTAACGCATAAGAAAGGTCGCTTACCATACACACACGTTCTCTGCCCTCTGATTTAACCCAAAATCCATAAACCATTCTGAGACGACCTTTAGAGCAACTGTATTATCAGTAAAAACATATTAAAACATGATATCATATAACTGAAATTGAATCATTTGATGAATACATAAGTGCCAAATCTGTATTTTATTAAAACCTATTAAATTTTGAAAACAGATTCAAAAAAAAACAACAATCTAATCTTCGGAAAACCAAAGTTTGACCTAACATCATCTATTTACATCAAAAATAAAACACTGTGTTAGTCCATCAAAATCCATTCAAGAACCCTAATCAAACAATCAAAAAACCTAATCAAACAATTGAAAACTTTATATAATCCAGTCATATTCACAATGTTCATACAAAGTTGATTAAAAAAAATAAGAATCTAATCTTCTGAAAACCAAAGTTTTTCAGAACATCATCAGTGTAAAATCAAAATAGAAAACACTGTTTGAGCACAACAAAATCCATTCAATAACCTTATCAAAAAATCAACAAACCTAATCAAACAATCAAGAACCCTAATTAAGGGCAAACGAAGGTTTTCTTTGTCGTAACATAAACACAACAATGGAAACATAAATAATCAAATCAAAACAGGGAAAAAAAAAACACTCAATCGACAAAGAGATTAGAAAAAAACGAAAAAAAACACAGTGACAATGAGGGATAAACATGGATTGATTAAAATAAGAATGAAAGAGAGGTTACCTTTGATTGGAGATGAATGATTGGGTCGATCGCCGGTAATCGCTGTGATTAGGGTTTGGAAGGGTTTCTTTGAGGAGGAGGCGATGATATGCTGTTGCTTATGTCCGTGTTTTTTTTTTGGGTTTTTATATTTTCTGTTTTTTTTTTTTTTTAAATCAAAAAGTTTATTAAATCCCACAATGAGACACTTGGCACAATATGATTGGCTCCACAATTGAGGATGAATGTGGGAGTGCCAAGTGTACTCATGGACTTTTGTTTATTAGGTATATAGATTAATAGAATAGATAATAGATACAGGTCTATCATTTTCATAGATACTACACTGACTAATATTCAATTTATATATCAGAGAGGGGTCAAGAACTAATATTCAATTACATTTATCAAGAAAAAAATGTCAATAACTAAATGCAGAGCGATAATCGAATATGGTTATGTTTAGTATATTAAATTTGTAATGAAAAGTTAACCGAAAAATCAAACCACAATCAACTAAATGAAAAAAGATGACAAACATGCACCTTTCATTTTTCGATTTAGTCGAATATGGTTGATGAAGAACAAAACTTCAAAACGACAATATGTGCAATCCTTCAAAAATGGAATACTAATATGCCTTGATGATCGATAATCGAACCTGGTTGATGAAGAACAACTAAATTGATGCAAACTTAATACTTCAATATATGTCAACTGACCTAGACCTGTAGCAAAGCTTATTTAATGATTGTGGTTTGATTTTTCGTTTAAAAGTTTTTAGAGGGAATTACGTTTTCAAACACTATTTAATGAAAGAGAATGAGATAATTATGGGAAGTTAGTTATTAATTTAAAAAAATTTGAATTCTTGTTGTAATTCAGAATATATGGCGGTAACAATGGGAGCCTTTGGGCTTTCCTTTATTAAATTGACTAAGTTCATGGACTGCTAAGCATATGGTAAATGTGAATCACTACTATACGTATGGCTTGGAAACATGAATTGCTCAGTGGCATATTTATTTATACTATCAAAGGGTTATATTGTAAAACATCTTAGTTTTTAACAGGTTAGGTTATGAGCTGATTCTTTTTTTCCAGCAAGAATATGCAGAAAATCTACTCTAAATATAACATAGTTTCGCGTCGGTTTCAACTTTAATTAGTGCAGTTTTTTCCAGCAAGTATCTGCAGAAAATACATCATTCGTATCCTAGTTTTGCGTCCCGGAAAGGTGCGGTTTCAGCTTTAATTAGTGCAGTTTTTTTTCCAGCAAGTATCTGCAGAAAATGCATCTTACATATCCTAGCTTCGCGTCCCAGAAAGGTGCGGTTCAGCTTTAATTAATGCAGCACACACATAACGCATTAGCATGGCTGTCCAGATCAATTAGCTCAGTTTGGTAGCACAAGTATGCAGATTCCGGCCTTCTATATTAGCGACGTCAGCTTTTTTTCGACCCCTGGAGGACTCAAATAGTAATGTATGGCTTAATGATAATACTCAGCCCCTGTATATTAGCAGCATCAGCTTCCAGCCCTGTACATTAGACATCAACTATGCGGAAATTTTAGAATTCCATAATATCAATTGGTCTTTCGACCTCACAAGTTAAATGATACGGACAATCAAACTAAACATAACCAACTTCAATAAAATAAACCATTCACCAATTCAAAATGTCATAAACAAACATCAAACTTACCCACAAGGAAATGACCAAAATAAACATAATCCGACAACGAAAAAACAAAAAACAATATCCAACAGACGGAAAAAAAACAACTAAACGCAGCGTGGTGAATGGGGGAACCACAAACTTATTATTCCTTCTTTGGAACCAAAAGCTTCTGGGTGACTGTTGAATTTCCTACATCCTTTTCATCTTTGGTACGCGCCTTTGTAGAAGAAAACGCTACAGAATCATCAACATCATAAATCTCTTCCAAGTTCCGTTTGAGATCCGTGGGTGCACATTTAGCAACAACTTCATCAGAATGAGACATTGGAGTTATGTTTTCGCCCGTAGAGGACACCGCATCCTACAAAATAGGAATGAAATAAATTACATGTACTAAACCATTTTAAAAGATTTTAAAAAACTGATAAAGTAAATCATACCTTCACGCCAACAGCATTGTTGGATTGTTTGAAATTCAAAATTTTAGTTTAAAGATAAAATTTTCAAACTATAATTATCCTATTAGATATTCCGAACATATAAAAATAGGAATGTTGTTAATGAATTTAAAAGATGATATTATCAGATTTTTTAGGTTAACCATAAATTTTCAGGTTGCTTAAATTGATAAAATGTTAGTGGGTATGTTTATTTTGGGTAAACACAAAATTTGGAACTGAAAACATTAATAAAACCATATCTTAAATTCATTTAATTTCAATGTAGACGAAAATATTGACCATACCTCATTGGTTTAACTTCATCTGTTACCACCATATCTTTTGGACATTCTTGCAATGGTAAGCAAATAGAGTGATAGAATACACACAAAACAAAGGCAAATGTCACAATTCTTAAAGATAATTTTACATATTCACTTGTTTTTACCAAGAATTCAAGGTATTTACTTGCTGGAAAAAAACTGCACTAATTAAATCTTTAAAAAAAAGCAAAGAACAATAGAATCTAGGCATAATAAGAAAGCATCTAAATACTCACGTACAGTAACACTAAAACAGAATCTAAAGCACTTCAACATCCCTAACACAAACTTCAACCAGAATTAGGGCAAAATAACTTCCTAAACTCCTGATCTAAATCATCAAACCATCAACATTCCAATAATCTACAGCACCAGATCTCTAAAACGCAAACAGAATCTCTTCCTGCACTTCGAGGCTCCAAGTTTTATTAATAATGATATTCCTTTCAGTTTACAGTAATTTAAAAAAATACAATTCAAAATTTGATATTATATTTCAAGAGGAATGATAACATAAGAGATTTTAAACTCTTAAACAATTAGTTCCGAGACAATAATCAAGATATCAGAAACTATCAACAGTTGACATCAAGAATTGACCGACAAAATAAGAAACGATTCAACAGCAAAGATCGAGAAGAAAGGAATCAGATTGAACGATTAACATATTAAACATTGATTAAATCGAAAAATTAGAGGAATATCAGATTGCAACAGCAGAGATCGAGAAGAAACATACCTGTTTTTTAGTTCCTGCGATTGAGATTAGGGTTTCGAAAAGGGAAAGAGCAGGGAATCTAGAAGAAGGTTAAGAAAGGGTTGGATTATGAGGTGTATGGGTGGGTTGAACGACTTGAACCGAAATAGGGAAAAAAAGATCCGCGGGAAAACAAAAAAGGAGTGGCATGAGAATGTGACACGTGTCCCAAATAAATTTTATTTATATATTATAGAAGATAGAAGATACATATTTTTTTTGCTAACTTTAAATACATTTCTGTATTGTTTTAGTTTTACAAAAACAAAGTCAACTAGGTATATTTAATGACGTGCGTTGCGCGTTGATGTTGAGTTTTTGGAATAAGCATTTGTGAAGCGAAAAGTAATTTACATCCTAACAACACATACGTTTTTAAGAGTTATAAGAATAGACTACATAACATCCTAATTACATTACATAAGTTTTTAAGAAAGTTGATAATAACATCCTAATAATATCCTACATAACATCCTAATTACATTACATACGTTTTTTAAGAAAGTTGATAATAACATCCTAATAATATCGCATAAGATTCTATGAAAACGGATTATAACAAAAGTTTGCAGGACTTGTTGCAAGTTTGTTGCTAAAGCTTTGGATCAGCAACAATCCTTTTCTTGGCGGGTTCCTCTTTAAAGGCTGTGTATGAAAACATTTGTTAGTGTGGTTTTAGTAATGGTAAATAAGTTTTTAGTTATTATACCATATGGCTCCCTCAACCATGCCAACAACCCGCTCAACCTACATAACCGTACAATATAAAATGACCAAGTGCAATAACAATAAACATGTTATTTAATAACTAATGATGGAGTATAAAGCTTCAAACACGACATATTAGTATTTTAAAAATGAAAAATTGGGCATAAAGGGGTGTAACTAAGAATTCTTAATAGTTCTTAAATAGTCAATGTGCTATAGCATGTATGAGATTCATATCCAAATAGACTATCTGACACCTAAAAAATTAAATAATCATAATTCATAACCAGAAGCACTTTACAGATTTGAGACACAGTAAAGTAACTACTATAACTTCAAGAATTAAGAAGCAATACTCAGATAATAAGTTTCATAAAGCACATCTAAACACCCCACAAAAGTATTTAAATAACTACATGAATCATCAATGGATTCACTAAAATCATTAACAATAATAAGTGCAGCTATGAAAGACACAAAAAAGACTAAGCTTTACCAGCTAATACGTACCTCACCACCAAAATCTGCATGCCGAGGTGTATGGACCATGTTTAGCTCATTTTCCTTCCATGAAATGGACGTGATCTGTAAGTGATGCAAGTCAAGCAGCCCACGTAACTCCTTCAAAACTGATGGATTCTTCTAGGAGCTTCATTAGATTGCTAGGCTGTTGCTTTTCAGCGCTTTGTATCAAACGGGTCACAGATTTTGAAATGCTTGTCAATGTTCTCTCAGCAATCTCCAAATCATCTTGAAGTTGCAGAACATACTGGCTTGGATCTCTACTGTACAATAGTTGAGCAGGAGTTTTCACCGACACATTATATGAGCCACTAAACATGACCCTTAGCCACTTCCAGCAACAAAAACAACACAAGATGCCAATTACCAAGAAACTTGGGATCAATGCTGTCATCTTGCATGCTACCTCAACTGTCCTTTGAAATCCTACACAAAGACTCAAAATAAAGACCTTTAGATCCTGAACTACAATCATGCATCCGCGACTACTGAATTAATAACTCTCTACTTTAAAGACTCAAAAAGGTGCGACTGTACCCGGTATTGACCCAGCATGATACCACAACTGTCTTGTCCCTTTGCTTTTTTAATTTTGTTACTATTCTAGTTTTTATTACCACCTTGATGGTTCAACTCACACAGCCGATTCAATTTCTATACCACAACTGGACGACTGAACCACTAAACCGTAAGAAAATCCTAAACCAGCCGGTGGTTCAATCGATTGCCCTAATATGCATTGTTTGTAAGTTGGTTACGGATTAGAGAGACAGAAAATACTTAAAAAAAATTCTCGCTTGCATAACTTTTCCAGAATTAGTTTCCACAACTTGACCTCCAAGAATCGTCTCATCTAAGATGGTGTGCATTTGTATCAAAAAACAAATAATAACAATTGTAATAACTTTTATTAATACACAATTGAAATGAAAGATTATCACCAAACAAAGCTACCTTGCGATAATTGAGAACAATATCGAGTTCCCATACATTGCCGAAACATTTTTACGAAGTTTCCACACAGGCTAAAGAATCAAATTCAAATGATGCTATGCACATAGTATAATACTTTGTAATCTGTATAATATAACAACCAAAGACAGTCAAGATGCCATATTGTCAACTTCTTTAGCATAACACAAATTCATTGTATTAAAGTTTATACCTTTAGTCTTATCATCATGACAAAGCATCTTCGCCAATGTAGTCTTCCTGCAACCTCGAGTTGAAACTATGACCACCCGGTTTTCATTATTAAGCAGCTTTCATTTCACTTATTTAACATGAGCCACAATAACATCCATGATCCTACTGCTCTCTGTAACTCCACCAATGCTGCTTGTAATTCTTTTCACTAAAAGTTTTGTTACCATCAGTTTTAACAAATGATGAAACACATAAGTACAAAACTTGAATCGACAAACCTGGATACAAACGATGGATTGGGTGAAAGATGATCCACAGCTATTAATTCGAGGTGAGGGGAGAACCCAAATGAACATTGCATTTCTATTTTTTTTCCTATTTATAAATACATATGATTCTATAATAATTAACAAAATGGCTTGGTGGCGCTTCCATGTAAACCTCAACGCTAAGCAGTTAATATCACTGATATATCCGCTATATCGGTCCGATATATCGGTTATCGGTCATCAACCGATATATTGATACCGATATTTTGACCGATACTTTATACCGATATTATCGGTGATATTGACCGATATTTGACCGATATCTTACCGATATTTGACCAATATATCACCGATATTCCTGATATCGGTATCTTTCTTATTAGTTCTTCTATTTGTCTTGCTTCTTATTGATGTTGTTAGTGTTTTAAGTCTTAATTGTTAATTGTCAGTGTTAAATATTAGTGTTTAAAGTCTTAATAAGTTCCCACTTGCTACAATTGTTATTGTTTTGCATGTTGCAAGAGGTCAATCTGTTAATTGTAGGAGATTATATTTAATTGTTAGTGTTAAACCTCTATATATATGGATTTTGCATGATATGAAAATTACCGATATCCCACCGATATCTCACCGCGAAAACCGATATGTCAAATATCGGTCCTCGACCGATAACCGATATTTTCTGACATTAACTGCTTAGCCTCAACGCATAGCTGTCAAATTACAATTCGTTTGTCACAAACCACCCTGTCACCTGTCCAAAACCCCAAGCCAAAAATGCACCCAATCCACTCACTTACCCCATGAACTAACAAAATATATACTCACTCTCTCACTCCTCCTTCCTACTTTCTTCAATTCAATTCATCCACCAAACATCTCATCTCATCAATATTATTAGTATTATTATTATGCCCACTTCAACCTAAATCATTAACCATTATATCAAATCACTAATAATTTCACAAACACATCAAGTTGCATAACACAAATGACAAAACCCGTTTTGTAATGTCAAAAGCACTTGCCATCATACCAGCAACCAAATACCTATAAAAACTCAAACAAGAAAAAAAAATATTCCATTAAAAGACTTCAAGGAACCAACACTATTCATGAAGCCTCACAAATCATATGTACATGACGTATTGAATCTAACAAAATGTTTATTTAAAAAATGGTTCAAGTTTCGCACCTGCTGAAGCTTAACCATCTTGAGTAGTTATGTGTTCCTGCAACATAAAAGGCTAGATGTTACTGGGTTTTACTCATAAAGGTCAACAGGTTTACAATTACCGATTGGTAGTTCAATGATAAAATTTGTAGGTGGATGTTTCCTGAATTTAACTGGGTTTGATTACTTGCTGTTGCATTTCAGCTGATGTGGATCAAAATCCTAACATAATCAACCATCAAAAGAACAGATGTCGTAGCATTCCTTAACCTGTAACCGACATAATTACAGTCAATAATGATATTACCAGCTTAAAAATTATTATATTATTCAGCCAACTAATAGATTACGTGAACAAAAACCTTACCATCAAATCAGAGTAAAAAAGATTTTTGATTGTGGGGTCTCGGGTAACAGATGACAGATGATCGTGGTTAGATGAAGGTAGGTTCTGCTGAAAGTTGGATTACTATCGGATGGTCTAGAAACAGGTTTGGAGATGGGACTTTGGTTGGTGGCTGGTGTGGCTATGGCGATGGTACTGTAGAGGTAGCCTGGTGTTGTTGATGAAGAAAACTGAGATAGGAGAGAGAGGGGGGGTTTTGATAAAAAGGTGAGTGATACGTGTTAAATGATTAAGATCATAACACGTGTACAAACAAAAATAGGGAAAAAATAAAAATAAAAGCCACAGGAATGTGTGGGTCGCACCCGGGTAGCAGGGGCCAACCACCAGACCACCACTAAACATTGGAATATATCCAAAATAAAAGCATTATATCATGACATAAAAATGGAGAAAAAATCAAAATCACTATTCATTTTCATGTATTATTAATATAGTGTAACTAGTTTTTACCCGTCCCGCGTTGCGGGGCGGAACTCGAATTTATGCTGTCTAATAATAGCGCGAGTCATTTAAAAAAAACAGTTAACGCCACGTAAGTCAATTTGAACTGCTACCGACATGGCTTCTATCTTTTTGAAATAACAGATCTAACCAGATCTTGAAGATCCGCGGTAGCGACATCTTAATGGACATGATTGATCATTTGGCCGGACATTGCCGCTAAGAACATGGTAACACGACGAGGGAAAAGGTGAAGCTGCCGGTTTTTAGGTGACGATGTATGCATCGTCAACTTGGGATTGGGGCAGAGGGAGGGTGATCGGTGGTGGTCACATGCGTGGATGTTGTAGTAGTTAACTATTGTTGATGTTATCCAAAGATGGACCAAAAAGCAATATTGTTGACTTTTGCATATGTTATCCCAATGAAAACAAAATAGCATATACTGTTGACTTTTTCAAACGGTGCATGTTAGCTGCTTCTCACTGGTCCTAAGATGCTATTGTAAATGTAAGATAGTATAATATAATGTAATGGTGAGTACATGTTTGGTGAGCGTCGCTGGTTTTCTCATAGTGAGTCGTCTAAGAAATAAGGGAAAAGGTATAAATGTGAACATTGTTTAACTTTTGGAATATAATACTTAAGATATACTAAAACTTTTGTGTGATAGAAAAGTAAAAATTGTTTGTTTCCCTTTTAAATTCAAAGCACGGGATAAGATAAGATTGGTGCATTTAATATTTGACAAAATGAAATTTATTAATCTCACATTTTTGCAGTTGGCTGATAATAATCTCACCTGAATTTATTCTTTTCACCAGTTCCACATTTCAGACATTTTGCTTTCAATGCACCCCCCCCCCCCCATAAGCACGGTTCGATGGTTTAATCGTCGGTTCTGGTCATCCCATCCGAGGAGAACATCAACCTACAACCGACGAACCATGCTTATTTCTATAATTGAGCATACCAATATTTTTGTCTCGATTCCCTCTTTCAAATCCGGTGAATAATCGCCTAGAACTGTGAGTTTCAGCTAACGGCGTTAGTGTGAGTTAACGCGGGGGGGGGGGGGGGGGGGGGGGGTTGCATTGAGAGTAAAATGTCTGAAAGGTGAGACTGATGGGAAGAATAAACTTAGATGGGATTATTATCGGCCAACTGCGATTAATAAATTCCATTTTGCCTTTATATTTCGAGGTCTTTAGTATGATTGCAATTTGGTGGACTATGATTGACATTGTTTTGATCATGATTAACTACAATTTAACCAAACTATTCATGTAAGCATTAGTAGTTTATAGTTGACTAGTCGGAATGCCCACGCGTTGTTGCGGGTGTTCAAACTAATACCAAATATTATTATCTATAAACTTAGGTTAAATAACAAAATAATGCAAATCTCAAAGAGATAAGAAAAGATCAAACTCAGCTTAAACCAAAGACAATGTAACCTTGTGATTTTCAATTGAACAATCTCAATTGTAGTAGGAAAGCAGCGTGATGTTGCAGGAGCAACAATTTTCAACGCGATACTCGTTTCTATTGGTTTATCAAGCCTCTCATCATATATTGTTGAGTGAATAAAAATTCCGTTTTTAGCTAATAAATCTGACAACCAAATATAGAAAATATAAAGTTTGTCACGTAAGATATGGCGAAGTAGGTGTGGAACAATTAACACATGGGATTAGAAAACCCTAGCGTAAAGCAAAATTTAACACATCGGTGTGTACTGAATCGATAGAGTCAATACAATACAAAATAAAGCACAATACAACTAAATTATGGACTACAAACCTAATAACATTAGTAAATAGCGAGAATAAAACTAAAACAAAAAAAAATACAATATCAGTCAGTACTGTAGTGTTAGTTCCGCAATGACCCTACTTGTGTTTACTAAGATCATAAATGTCCGAAAAATTATCTATTTTGACCCAAACCTAAATAATCTATTTTGACACGTCACCCAAGCCACTCATTTTGTCACCTCAAAAATTCGTATAAATTGGAAAATTGCCATACCTTGCTTGTGGCCTCCCGCCTCCATGGGATCTTTGGGAAAACCTTTAACAGAGTTGGAGTTAATCGAACGGAACACCTGCAACTGTAAAAGCAAAAAAAAAAATCAGAAATATATTGGTCGTTATAACTTTTAAGTAGGGGTGCAAACGAGCCGAGCCAGACCCGAGCCTGACCGGGCTTGAGCACGGCTCGTCATGCTTTTATGAATCTCGAGCTTGGCTCAATTAGAGCCTAATACTTTGAGCTCGAACACGGCTCAAATGTAAAACCCAAGGGCTCAAGCTCGGCTTGACTCGGCTCGAAATAATTATAGAACAATTTAATTTAAAAAGAGTTTAAAGCTAGGCTCGAGCTCGTTTTGATATCTTAAACGAGCCAAAACTCGGCTCGAGCTCGACTCACCAATATTAAATAGTAAGTATACTATGTATAAAATAATAATAACTAGGTTTATACCCGCCGGGCGTTGCCGCGGCGGGGGCGAACGGATGTCAGCGTTCTTTAAACTGTCAAAAATGAGATGGTTGACAACTATAAACACCATTGGCGCTCACGTGATGGTACATGCGCATATATTAGATACGATGATTCAACACTATAAACCTTCGTCAACCGGTTGCAATAGAGGTATGCCATCATCACAGTAGACGGACACGGCCAACGCGAAACGAACAAACTTGATGTCGTCGTCGCCACACATACAAACAAATCCAATTCAAATAATAATAATAATAATAATAATAATAATAATAATAATAATAATAATAAATAACAGATTACTTTTAAACCGTGGTTGATCTTTAGCATGATAATGTTTGCTAGCTTTAACAATAACAACAGGGTACCCATCATTAGACAACCCTTGTAAGAACACCTTCCTAGCATCCAACTGATCAGTCACTTGTGAATCAGGGATGAACCCCAAAGGAACAAAAGAAGCTCTCCATTTCTACCATGAAACAAAGATAAACCATTTAATAAGTTCATATTTCAATTGATTATACATATACATCCATGGAACAATAAGGAATTAAAAAATGAATATACCTTGAAAGCTACTGTAACAGAAATCAAGGCCTGGAATAGGTGTAGACACACAGTAATCAATCGATACGATACACGCAAATACAACCGCCATAGGAGGGCGACGTCGGCGACGCTTAAGCGCCGCCACCATCCACCACCAACCGACAGGAAAGACACCGAAGGTGGCGACATAACCGGCTCCATCTACATAGATAAAGCGCACGAATCTATCTCTACATCTAGCTGAACCGAAAGGCATCGGAAAGTGGATATAAAGCGTCGAACAGCAGAAGAGCAGATCTAGTAAAAAAGGAGATGCAAGTGAAACTGACCAGTTTTATGACAAAACGAAAAAGAGATACGTGGATCCCACCCTTATGTATGATTGGCCCATTTCAGCAGAGATATTATGATTATTTGGATTATTTCAGGATTCCTAATGGACCTGTTTTCTTGGAGATATGGGGTTACCTGTTTTCTTGATGATATGAACAGACTGGGGTCTTAATAAGTACACCTAACATCCACCCTAATCATAAATTACATCAAATCAATAAGGTACGCAAAATCTGCCTAAAAGCCGGAGGTATCACAAATGACAGGAACCTAATTACCACAAACGGGTGTCCTCTCATGACACCCAATGCAGCCGAAAAACTGCGCGAACAGCAATCGTCCAGTATGTCGAGCTCAGTTGCCTTGAAATGGAATAAATATGCATACAACACCATATTACACATTAGCCTCTAACCTATATCTAACCACATATTAATTATATAACACATTATTCCTTATCCTATATCATTTGTCTAATCAATCACTTAGTCTAATAAATCAGATGAACTGCAATGGATGAATGTAAACAAATACCTCATTTTTGTTAGGTCTTCCTTGGTTAAACTTCATGTCTGAAATAAGAGAAGAAGCCATCAATTTCATAATCAACAATAAACTAAACATAATCATTTGAAGATTCCCTAACAGCAGCACCGATGAAAGCTGAGCAGACACAATGCGAAAGTTCGGACAAAGAGCGTGCAACACAGTTACAAGGATACATGACGCGCGGGATATCCGCTAAGATTTCTTTTATATTTAATTAATGTTGAAATCACAATGCCAGGGCTCAGACAAAAAGAGCTTAAGGCAATTGCATTGAGCAAATGCCCTGCCATAACACCAAACGCGCGGAAAACATGTCATCATCGCCCCGAAAAACCATAGCACAAACAATGACACTTATAAGTATCACAAACACCAAAGCATTGCAGGCGTTCGCAAATCATTCTAAATACACTCGTTCGTTTTGGCGTTCAAATGGATATGCATAGGCAACCTGCACGGATTGGTACAGTAATAGGTGCCTCACTGCAAAGGCTGCAATATACATGACACCTACGACCACACAAAATGTGCCTAAGGTAAGTGCAGGGCTAACAGCGAGTCATAGTCACCCTGTAAACATTTTGTTCATGTCACTCTACACAGCACACACCAACCTACAATATTATTAACCAAAGGAAGAAGATATAAGAAATAATAATATCACAACTCACCAAACACAATGGCCGGAAAAGACACTCCTACGACAACAGAATACTCATAAAAATACGTTGTTTTCCTGCAGCAAAAGTCAGTGCAAATCTCAGATAAGCTATGTATAGAGATCATAAGGGACAGAGGGAGGAGCCTTCACCGGGTGTAGATTCGTCTCTGGGGAGGCGGCCAAAAACGAAAAACCACGTGTTGCTATATTCCCTCTCATTTCCCTCTCTCTAGAACGGTAACGGACGACCGGAACAAAGTAATGTCGCCATCGGTTTACGCTCGTCATCATCGATTTAAGCTTCAGATGACATCATACCAGGGCAACAAACAGTAGACTAACATACCGAAAAAACAACACAACACTCGTAAAGCTGCAATTAGCAAAACAAAGAGGCTCAGGCGCAGACCGAGAAGTCAAGAGCCTGCAACGCCATGACAATCGACCAGCGAATCGTTTACGCTAGCATCATATACAACCACCAATTCATAGGAAATCACAGCTGATTATAGCGATACATTCAGAGGGAAACACCCATAACAGGAGGCAATTAACACCATTAAGAGGCTCAGGCGCTTAACGGGAAGCCGTTCGGTTGCACAACATTAGTGCCATCACGATCGACTTCCTCGTCGTATACGCTAGCATCATAGCCAACGGCCAATACAGAGGACAACAAAAAAGCACCTGCAAACAGCCTGTGCTAAATATATGCACATCGACCTACATAACATAAACCCAAAAAATTAGGGCAAAAGTCATCATACAAAATCAAAGAGGCGGTACAATACCCGATTAGCAATACGACGGTAGCAGGAAGAACGACACCAGGCCCGAAGATTGCTATAGTAATTCGGCCTTACAGCCAGCCCTACCGCCGCCATAAAGGGCCTGAAACCAACAGGCAATAACAACGGACACTGACGGACGGTAGCAGGTTAACAAACCCGCAAAGTGGCTGAAACCAGCCGGAGAAGGCACGGACATACAGGAGGCGGCGGCAAAGTTGCTGAAGAGATGATAGATCTTCAGGGTATAGTGTATACAGAGATATAAATCAAGTGGGGAGAAGGAAGCAAGCATCAGAGGGTTGTACCTAAGCATTGAGGGACTTGTATTGAGCGAAACAGTAAACGCAAGACACATCGAAAGTTACCTTTTGTTTATATACTAGTTTTATACCCGCCGCGCGTTGCTGCGGCGGGGGCAAAGGGGTTATTGCCTCATACTTAGCCGGCGCACGTTGCAACGACAGCATATGAAGGGTCAAAACGTACCATCTTCGCAATTGTAGTCAGCCCCACACAACCTTCTTTGTAAACTTTAAATCCGTATGTAACCACAAACTCAAGAACTTAAACATGTCTAAACCCAAACCCATCAACCAATTAAGCTTAGAAGTCCTGCAGAATAGTGGATTGACACCATACGATGCAAAACTGTTGCAAATAGAGCTCAAGAACGACATTAATGGCGCTATTAACTCTGGCCCGGTTCATATATGGCATGAAATAGGTTTTACCCCATCCACACTTTGCGGAAGGAAAGACTGTATCGAAAAACTTTACATGATAAAGTTTTTTTTATTTGAACAACAAATTTTATCACATCTTAATTCCACCTCACCTTGGATTCACAAGGATTTAAACCTACACCTTTTTTCTATTTTTATATATTGATTTTATGGTTTTAAAGAAAAAAAGGGAGCACTTGGTAAGCCATCTGTGGTGATGTCAAGTGCACGTCTTGGACAACTCATGTACACCATCACACACCATATCTATCCACTTTTCACTTGACAATCTCCTCTGACTATCTCTCTCTCCCTCACGTACAAAATCACCTCTCTCGAAATTGTGTTCTCAAATCTCCAATTCGCCTCTTATTTTGATTCGATCAATAGATCCAACTCTTTCACTTTGATCACATCAGTTTTCAAAACTATGTGCCACTTTCATCCCACTACCACTTGAGAGTTGATGTATTCTTCTAGAAAACAACCATAGAATACTGCTTGCTCCTCTCTACACCACCACGTACCATTTCCAAACGAAGTCAGCCACCCGCCCCAAATCCGGCGTTCAACGTCGCCGACGAAACAAACAACCACCGCCGTAACAACACCAGAGCAAACAATCACCGGCCGCGCCGCCACCACACCGGAATCACCCCCCTTCTGGTTTTGTGTCTGCCTCTCTCTCCATCGTCACATCACACGACCACAGCTACCACCACGACAACCTTCCCTACCTGAAGGACCCGAATCAGCTTTTCGGAACCACCACTGGCCACATCCACCCTCGCTTTTCCTTCCGCTGCCGCCACCATCCACCACCAACCGACAGCAAACACACCGAAGGCGGCGACATAGCCGGCTCCAACTACAAAGATAAAGCGCACAAATCTATCTATACATCTAGCTTAACAGAAAGGCATCGGAAAGTGGATATAAAACGTCGAACAACAGAAGAACAAATCTAGTAAAAAAGGAGATATGCAGGTGAAACTGACCGGAACATGGCCGGAGATGGATGACATGCCCGAGAAGGCGTTCCACCTCAGTAGTCTCACCGGTTGAGCCAACACAGGCGGCAGTTTGGCTGGTGTGAAGAAGACGACCAGATTCTGCAAGATTCAGGAAGGATATATATGGAGTGCCTTGTGCTTGAAGGAGTTGTACGGTGCTTGAGTGACTTGTATTGAGGGAAACAGTAACAGACACACACAGCAAAAGTTACCATTTGTATATATATATTTTGTTTATATATATAATATAAAACATAACAGCAGGGGATGTAAAAGAAAACCAAATGTTTGATGTGGATGACAAAAAGAGATGGCATGGTTCAATAAGTCACATGACATCCCTATTTGATTTGATTAATAATTTAATGGGTGTGTGCCTATTTCATAACAGTACCAAATAATGACACTTTCACACTTTCAAATAATAACCGTAAGTCCAGTAATAACATCTTAAAACCTATAAATAGTATGGCACGGGACAAGAGCATATATTTAAAATGCTCAATCGACTGGTAATGCCTTTGTTTATAAGAAAAAAGAAGTAAAATTAGCCTTCGTATCATGCGTTGGGGTTTAACATAACGCTTTCTTACGTGATTGTCACGTATCTAATAGACTTTAAGTATCACATTTTGTTTGACTTATAGTTATGTAAATTAAAGAAAAAAATATAATTGGTGCAAGACCACATGGGCGCCACCTCGACTCACTCGCGCCCCTTAGCAGCCTAGCATGCTTACGCCTCATTTGGGTTTTTTTTTTCCTTTATTATTATTCTTTATACGAGCTTCTCTTGTGTTAATGATCACTTGCAGCAATGTGAGATTGGTACTTGCCATGGTTTTATGCAGCCCACCGCAACGCGTGGGGACTTTAATCTAGTTAGAATTAAATTTAATTACATATTATCAACATATGGTAACTGAGGGGCTGTTTGATTGATTAAGTGCTGAATCATTAAGATGGTCTGAATAGTTAAGAGGCTTTGAATGGTTAAGAGCTGAATCATTCAACATCCCTTATTAGCTTAATGATTCAGCACTTAATCATTTCATTCAGATGCTGAAACAAACAGTCTGAATGCTAAATGATTCAGACCTGAATGATTAAGAGGCTACCAAACAGCCCCTGAGAGTGAAGTGCTTACTGTGTAATTAGTTGATGATAATCATCTTTATGCAAAGTTTGTAATGTGCTGAAAATGGGATGTGATGGAGCATCACAACGGCCCACACATAAATCCAACAAATGCCGTAATTAGCGGCATCAGCATTCACTATAACCGTTTTTGATGATGTGTTTCAACCTCCTGTAATCCCACTGATTAAAATACAAAAAATGTGGATGTATTTTTATACATCAAACCTGTTTCTTGGCCCCCTTTCTAGCAGAACGAGGGCAAAGTAGTACTTTAATAGACGAATGCTTGAAAAAAAGGCTGCATTAGTTCAACAAATCATGCAACTTAATAGATGGAATGCAAATTTTACCGAATAAGTAAGTATGAAACTTATGTATATTCTTCCTTCTGAAGTAGGATCATCCCATACACGGAGAAGCACTCACACCTTCTGAAGATTTAGCTTTCAAAAGATCCCCCAAATAACTATCTTTCGCACAGTCACCATTGCCTTGTTTGTGATTCAACATCCACCCCTTCAACTTCATTCCTATTGAAAGACAAAAGCACAAAGAAACCCACAAAACACTTTAGACCAAAAGAAAACATATAAGACCTTCAATTAAAAACCTGCCATTGCATTATTTAACATGTGAGTAAACAAATCCAATCACTTTGAAAGTAGCTTCCTCCTAATATCCAGAGTGGATTGTAGGTTGCAAGATGGCAAGGATATTAAAGAAGGGTACTAATGTAAATTTGTTTTCATATTGCAAAGGAGGAGGTGGGTAAAATGTCTATCTTACCCTCCTAAGTGTCTAAATTGACACAATTATCCCCATAATACCCTTAAATTTCTTGCTTAAATATGTTGTACATGTTGCTTGTTAAGTTGTACGAAAATAAAAATTACTATGTTAGCCTTAATAAGATAATATAGATAATGACCATGATAAGCTTTATTGAGTCGTGTTAGATTTTAAAGGGTTAGATTGTGTCATATCTCATACTAGCTGATTACCCCGGGAATGTCCCGGGATTGAAAAATCTAATATGACTTAATAAAAATGATAAAAGTAGAAAACATACCAATCGTAAACTTAATTCCCATCTGTCGGCTTGTTTCTTGTGCGCCAGTAGTTAATAGATTGCTTCACACATATCATGTAAAAGTAGACAAAGGATATTAAACATTACGCAAAGAAGTTGGTGTTACTATTTATGCAAAATATAAACTTAAACTTAATGCATAAAACCACTACCTCCAAAAGTGATAATTCATCTTCATCCTCTCGTTCGGTTACTCAATTCCCCTGCAACAACAACCAAAACCAGAAAAAATGAAAACAATTGATAAATGGACTTTGGGGTTAAGACCACATATATGACTTAATAAAAACTGATAAATAAAGAAAACATACTAATCATAAACTCAATCACATGGATCAACATTAAACAAACTATAATCATTACCAGTGAAGCAGGAAAATATACGGCAATCAGCTTTGTTGTATTACGAAGATTGTGTGCAAGTGTATCCAAATTAGGTGTTGTGGCAGCATCCCAGTGACGCAATGTAGATTATTATACAATTGAACAAAATAAATCGGAAAATATCACAATATTTTATCAAAATGCCCTTTGCTCGTCTCGGGCGTGTGCTTTTAGTGCGCCTTACGCCTAGGCAACAGGCTTTACGCCTTTACCTATTCCGCCTTGAGCCTGAGCCTTTAACTATCCACTCAATTAACAGAAAGAATTACCATTCAACTAATAGTTTGATATTGTAAAATCTGAAAAGCAAATATGTATAAGAATCAAGTCCATCACTCCATCATGAATTTCATACAATGATCCAATGAAATCCTATAAACATCATCCATTATTCCATTAATAAAATATACTGCTACCTCATTAACTGCAAAATCAAGTCATAAGAATTCAAGACATATAACACCGGATGCACCCACAAATCACAAATTCTATTTTCATATGCTATTAACTAAAAGTGATATTTATGTGGATACAAAGTAGAAAACTTACAGTTTCATCAAATATAATCGTACTGCAACTTCAAAAAACCATATAATTTGAGGAACTTCGGATTGTGATTTTCACCGGCGATGAGATCAACGGAACCGTCCGTCTCTTTAAGGCCCTCCCTATGCAAATCCTGAATTCTAATTACTAACCGGAAAAGTAGGATTAAAAGTGTTGAATCATACCTTGCCGAAACCCTAAACGCCGCTACTGATGAGGTTTCATCAATGAAACCATAGCCGCCGCTATTACCAGACAACAAAGAACGGAGGAGGCGTAGACGGAGGATGGCACCATACAAAATAGTACCGACTATAACAATACTATAAACATAAAAATATATACATGTATGTTATTTCTCTGTATATCTTGGAATACGTCAGTGGAGATAAGGATATGGCTCACAATTTAAGACTATGCCATGCATCAATTCCTTTTTTTAACATGTAAAACTTTATGCAAGTGCAAGCTGTATGTAACTTTTTTTTATAATGACATATGAATGAATATTTCCTGTTAGTTATAAGGATTACGCGTTTACGGCCGATGATGTGTTTTCCTCAAAACTGAATATGTGTCGTTGGATTTGATGAACGATTATACCTTTTCGGAGCCAGCCATGGCAACGATGCCTCTGCTAAAAGGCGCAATTTTTTGCATATTTGCCTTCTGGCTTGATGTATTACATTACAAACAATGTTATAAAGTTTTGTTAATGTAAAAGTTGGAAAAAAAAAATAGATGCAGAAATTGACATACCGGATTGAGAGATCGATCGGGGACGACCCAGAAAGCCTAAGAAAACCGTCTGCAAAATCAAGCAACACTTAAATATTTAGTAGATCATATGAACAAATCTATAAGCAAAACACCTAAAGGGTCCATGATAATGAATGTATTGTGTATACCTGTGGAGATATAGGTGAGGTTTTTGGCTGTAAAGATGGATAAAGATGGTTATCGTGATGAAGGTTCAGAAGATTATTGTAGACACTCATCTAGGGTTAGGGTTTTTTAGGTTATTAGGGTTTTTTTTTTTTTTGTTAAATAAGGAAAATACTCAAAAACATCAAAAACACTCAATTATTAAGCCACGTGGCACTCTCAAGGGGAGGTTGAGGCCTCCATTGCACGCCACATCAGCATATACATTTTCTTTTATATATATCTATATTATCTTATTAAGGAGGAGTGATGGCTAACATAGTCATTTTCATTTCCATACAACTTAAGAAGCAATATGTACAACATACTTCAGCAAGAAATTTAAGGGTATTATGGGCATAGTTGTGACAATTAAGACACTTAGGAGGATATGTTTGTAATTTTACCATCATTATCTTACTCACATCCTAAGATTCTATTCCAATCTTGCCCTCATGACCATACCAATAGATATCCATTGAATTGTCTTTAAGAATTGTTTTAATTGTGTTTATTGTAAGGTGAGACCTTTGAGTGCCTCTAATGAAGTGTATATGTCATCTTCTTAATATTGAAGTTCATTATCTTCAATGGTTAGGAAGAAGAGCTCCATATGAAAAAAGTTGCACTAAATATCTCCAAGGATGTGAAGAAATTTTGGATAAAAATTGAGAAGCTGGTAAGTTATATATGTAATTTAGTATATGAGGGGTTTGTTTTACATTATAATTTTGATACATATTTATTTTCTATAAAATATCATGTCATTTTAGGTGTTGTACAAGCATCGGTTAGAGCTTAATCAAAAGAAGAAAAAAAGCTCTTGATAATCATCTTGAATTTCTTCTAGGGCAAACCGAAAGGTAATTTCTTGACCTATGAATTTGGTTATTTTACTCTCTAATGGGCCAACTAGGTAAAATAAAATAAAATAAAATTAGACAGGAAGAATGTTGTTTAAATGGGTCGGATGGGTCAAAAGTTTGCCAAAGTGTAATTTTTAAATTGTAAAACATAAAATCTCATTTTTTTTTATTGAAGTCTCATATTTTTTGTTTACTTTTCTCCTTCTTTGAGAGTTACTAATTTGTGCCATATTTACGCAAAACTGTAAAGCAACTAGATTTTTGTTTGTTTTTCAATTGGATGGTTTGTAAATGATATACTTCATGTATAAATAGGCATATTTAATTCAATGTTACCAGCATTACAAACACAAGCATTATGTTATCTATATACATCTATGTGAAATATAGATTGAAAACACATTGCATAGTACACGCACTTAAATTTTCATGGATAATGAGTATGATATGTTGATTGATAACAAGATCTTTTGGTTTCATCATAATTGTGATAATGGGAACTTATGTTTTCTTTGCTTAACGCCAATTCATTGAATTAAAATTGAACTTGTGGAGTCTGCTATAATACTATACCCATGAATTTGGTTATTTTACTCTCTAATGGGCCAACTAGGTAAAATAAAATAAAATTAGACAGGAAGAATGTTGTTTAAATGGGTCGGATGGGTCAAAAGTTTGCCAAAGTGTAATTTGTAAATTGTAAAACATAAAATCTCATTTTTTTGATTGAAGTCTCATATTTTTTGTTTACTTTTCTCCTTCTTTGAGAGTTATTAATTTGTGCCATATTTACGCAAAACTGTAAAGCAACTAGATTTTTGTTTGTTTTTCAATTGGATGGTTTGTAAATGATATACTTCATGTATAAATAGGCATATTTAATTCAATGTTACCAACATTACAAACACAAGCATTATGTTATCTATATACATCTATGTGAAATATAGATTGAAAACACATTGCATAGTACACGCACTTAAATTTTCATGGATAATGAGTATGATATGTTGATTGATAACAAGACCTTTTGGTTTCATCATAATTGTGATAATGGGAACTTATGTTTTCTTTGCTTAACGCCAATTCATTGAATTAAAATTGAACTTGTGGAGTCTGCTATAATACTATACCCAGGTTAAAATTTGTATAATATATGACTGAAGTCATCTAGATCTAAAGATGGAAGAAGTGATGTGATCTTGCTTAAGTTCTTGAAAGCTAGACTTTAAAGTCGAAGATTTTTTTTAATGCTTAAGAACACGTTTTTACGTAGAAAAGCTTGTCGCATTGACGATTTGGTAGATGAAAATATTAGATATGGACTTGATAAACTAATATGGAGTATCATACTTTATATTATCGCTCCCGCGGCAACGCGCGGGCTTCCTACTAGTTAATAGATAATAGATGAGATCACTGTTCAATATTATAGTTCGCTTATGTCTGTTAATGTACCATAATGCAATTTGGTCTCATAAAATCTTCCTTCAATTGTTATAAATGTGCGTGAGTTACAGTAGATAATAAAGGCCAATAATAGATCTATTATTATATGTGTGGATATTTGGAGGGTGTTTGGGATTGAGTTTCAAAACAACTTATTGACTTATTGGCTTTTCCAAAAAGCCAATAAGTCAATAAGCTGTTTGTGTAACCTAAAAGCACTTTCTGTTTTGACTTTTGGCTTTTAGCTTTTAAGAGTGGAAAAGCTGTTTTTGAAAAGTTAAAATCCTGGCTTTTGGCTTTTGACTTTTAGAAAAAAATTACAAATTTATCACCCATACAACCAATATTCACAATAAGTTAAGCGAAACACTTAAAAAAACAACAATTTATTGACTTTTTGACGTTTCTCATCCCAAAAGCTAATCCAAACACTTTTTTTAAAACTCTTTTTCAAAAAGTCATAAACCAATAAGCACTTTTGACCAAAAGCACTTTTACATCTCCAAACTCAATCCCAAACACCCTCTTGGCCTTCGTTAATTACTAGGAAATAAATCAATTTTTATACTAATTTTATATAAAGGATGTTTACATCTTGGCAGAAGCTAAAGTCTCATGATCATATTATGTTGGAGATAGAAAGAAAAATGCTTTATTAGGGGAAGGGGTGCATGTAGTTTTTGTTTTTTCTTTTACTGACGCTGCATTGTCATATCAATTCACTTATTTATTTAACTGAGACATTTTTTTAGAGGAAGCACTCTACTGATTCTTTTATTTATATTTTCATTTAAATTCAAAAAAATAATTGTATTTTAATTTTCAGACGGTAATTAATTTTCTAACCGTTATTAAAAAGTAACCTTTGCAACCATAATTCAAGAAAAGTAACCGTTACATTTTGTTCTATAAAAACCCCATAACTTCAATACAAAAATACACCAAAACCGGTTATCATACTTTAATCGTATCGTTAAAATGGTCCCGTGGAATGTAAATGAGGAGATCGCGTTAACGAGGGCATACTTGATAGTGAGAAACACATTTCTTCATGCTGCCCATTTCCAGAGAACTTCGTTTTGGAACCGGGTGTTGGTGGTATTCAATGAAATAACCGACATAAATGACCGCCCAAGGATTCGCTCGTTAGTAAGTGGCATGCTCTCTGGTCCAGGTGTATCCGATGGAACGCCCCCTATGAAGCCACGATAGAGAGGCACCCTAATCTTCAAGAAGACATTGCAATCCAAGCCACACGCCATGAGTATTACTATGCACACGGGAGTAACTTCATCCATTTTGCGACATGGCGAATGTCGCGCGATATATTTAATAATTAATGTTTAATGTTGTTTAATTTTTAATAAAAGTTAACCGTTAAAAAAATTAACACTCAAAATACAAACATAATTAACCTAATTAAAACATTAATTAAACATGAACATAAATCTAATTAAAATACTACTTAAACATAGCTAAAAAAAGAAAGAATAAGCAAGTGACTCGGGCGAAGAAACGTCACGATCGCTATCACGCCCGTCCGACCTCTCGTAGTGATATTGATATCCCTCACTTTCGGGTGTCAGGAAATACATTTCTTCATCCGAATTATTTACGTATTCGGCTCCGGTATCATTTTCGTAACCTTCGTCCGGGGGGTTGTGTACTGGGACCAGCGGGTTTCGCACTATAGGAGGATTGACACGCTCCGGCACTCGTACAGATTCTCCAAGCTGTATTGTTCCTAGTTGTACCAGAGCCATTACGTAATCATATGCGTAAACCAATTCTTCGGTGGTCAAATCGTTAGGATCTTGTGGCTCGTAATATTCAAATGTGGGGGGAGGTTGTGTAGTCGATGGGTGTGTAGTTGGTTGATGTGTTGTCGGTTGTCAGTGGCGGATCCAAGAATTTTTTTCACTGGGTTCCTTTTTTAGATGTTCTAATTTCATATGACCGAATGTAAAAAATCCAGTTCGGGTCGTTTTAGGGGTTCAGGTCAGTTAGGTTTCAACAGGTAAAAATTTAGCATCCCTAAAATGAGGCCCTTTTAGCAAATGCTTAACCTTACTTTACCCTTAAAATAATAGGCATTTCTAAAACCTATAAAGAATCTTATAGCTATAGCGTGCGAGCGGTAAATTTAAAACCGGTGCAACAAAAAAAACTGGAATGTTAAAAGTGACTTCAAACTAACCTCACAAAAGAAAACATGCCTTCAAATTGACCACGATAGATTATCCAAACAAAATCATGCCTAATGTCTTCAAACCAGCTTACCAACATATCTACTATTTCCAAAAGCAAGAATAGAAAACGTGTGAGCGGATGAAAATAAAATCAAGACGAACTGTTGAAAGAATAGCAAAATAAGATCCAAAACTTTGTATTTTAGTTATATACATCTTTTTCAACAATATAACCACTTTGACTTAGCAAATGTAATAAGGTAGCATATACTTTTACTACATTTATGAGCATTCACTAAGTTAGAAATGAAGCCAAAACAATTATTTCATAAGTCACAATAGAACAACAATCTAACCAGTGTCTAGCAAAATCTTAAGAAATAAGAATCTCAATATTTCCACTCCTTGCATCATAATGTAGTGGTGACCAATAGGTAAATTTAATCCCTATAACTAATTAATTAAATCTGAAAGTATCATCACCACCTGAGTTAATGAGTTAATGTAATTAATGTTCCACAATGATAGATCAAAACCCAAGGTTGTCTTGTGAGCCGGGCCTGATTATTATGTGGTTTTTATTTTAAAACAAAAAAAAAGGTAAAAAGTGTCAAAACACGGAATCAAACTCGCGATCTTGTGAACCAACACGGAAGCTCTTACCACTGGAACACCTCATGCATTTAGTTATGGGTTCCTCTATATTTTACTTATGGGTTCCTAGGAATTTTTTTATATATATTCTCACCAAAAATTTCAAACCTACAGGGTTCCCGGGAACCCGTTCGGTAAGGCATAGATCCGCCAGTGGTGGTGAGTGGAACGGGCGTGAAAATGCTCCAAAACGCACTAACACCACCTCGCTTCTTCAAAATTGGGATTGGGCATTTTTTTACACGCCAGATTTGGGCGTGAATGTTGGACCCTTTTTTTAGCCAATCACATTGAAAAGGGATGTGAATATTTTCCCACCGCTACTGGTGGTCTAACTAACAAATTTGTTTTTCATTCATCAGAATCAAGGAGTGTGACACAAAGTAACTTTAGTTGTTAAGACCGACCGTAATGCTTCGCCAAATTTGGCGCCCCTCAGCCACTTGGCTGTTCCTCATTGGTGGAGCAAAAAGTTGCCCCATTCCGCGTAGCTTCCCCCGTGAAAAATTTAGCGCCCAAAATTATTTTAGAGCAAAAACGCCCCTTGGGGCGGTGTAGCTTGTGAACGGGGCGCGAATGGAGCCATTTAGCGCCCATTTGACGAGCCATTATGTCACACCCTCGAAATCCACTTGCGGAGTTTTACCGCGAGGCGCATGACAAACCAGGATCCAAACCAACGATCACAATAAACAAGTCTAACATGAACATAATGCAATTTCAAAACAATGTTTAAAATTCCCGTTTACAGCGGAAGCTTATTCAAAACAATTATTCAATATTAAACCAATGTTCAACGTTTGTAAAACCATGCAACTCTAACTAGACGCCGTGCAGACGCGTGCGCCCTAGTTCCATTGTGCTACCTTAGCGACCTGAGAAAACATGTAAAAGTTTACGTCAGCACAAAAATGCTGGTGAGTTTACAGGTTTTGTATCCAAGTACCAAGTCCACCTGTCCATACTATAACAAATCGAAAACCAGTGTACGCTAGCTAGGCGTATGTTTTGTTACTACCACGATTGGAAAACCATTACAAACACGCATACCAGATGTTGTGCCCGAAAAGTAAACCAGTTGTTCCTGTTTGAGACAATATGCACTCGCCCGACCCTCCAAGCCGACGAGCGGGGTTGGTCACTCCCAATAGCGCTATTCACATTTCCCCGTTGTGCAAACCCGCACATTCATGGTTCCCCCCGGGACTTCCAAAGATCGTGTAGTACACAATAGAAACCCATAGTATGACAGTAGTTACCAAATAATCGTTTTAACACATGTTTTCTCCCCCGAAAGTATAAAACCAGTTTAAAAGAGGGGCCGTAAACTCACCTTAACGTGCAAGCAAAGAATCCGAACAGCAAGCAATATATGCTACCGACACCCTAATAACAGTGTCGCTCAGTGAGTATAGGCGTAATATCATTACCCATATAACTCGTTTGTCCAAGGCGTTTTAAATGTTCAAAAGTGTGTATGCGACGCCTAGTGATTCTACATGCAATAGTAAACCCTACGGACCCGTTGGTGAATACGTTGGTTACAATTAGTTTCTACATTCCGTATGTGTCTCAGACAAGTGTACTTCAGTTACATGTCAATTCCATACCACCTAAGACCTCAATTAATCACAGAAGCACGTAATACACAATCTGTGTTTTCAGGACAGATTGTGCGCCATCAAAACGAATTTATTTAAAATAGCAAATCAGTGAGTTAACCTCCCAAATTTTTACTGAATTTTCTTTGGGATTCACTCGACAATACCTATTTTTGTTTTGTCTTAATTCCAAACACAAAAATTATGAAAATTCGTACAACACAGCTATGTCCAGAAAATCTCCTCAACAGGTCAGTTTAGTAGGAAAATTCTTAAAAATTGTGTCTTCATCCAAACGAGATGAATCCACTTGGAAAAGCTCTATTTTTCCAGTATTGACCTACTGTAAAAATTTCATAACCTAACTCCTTGTAAATCTCAAGTTATGACCATTTAAAGTTAGCCCAATTTACAAATCCGAAAATCTGATATGACCCCTAATCAATTAAAATTCCAAAAACGACTCAAACGATGTCCAAATTCGATGGTTTTACCCATTATGAAAAGCTAAGACCTTGTACGTTACAATCATGCAAAGAATCGATCAAACCAATTATTTTCAAGCCACGAAACAGACCCTACAAGTCGACATTCAGAATCTGTCCAGATTCTAATCGTGCAATATTATCAATTATATCAAACCCTAGTTGCATATTATCAATCAATAACACCTAATAATCATCATACAACTTTCCTAATACCTATTCCCATCAGATCCTATTATCAAACATGTCAAGATCAAAGCTTTTAGGATCAAAACACCAATAACTTGCGCAACGAGCATCCTATGATGTTACTACGCGTTTATTAATAGGTTTAATCCGTTTAATCTTCAAAAAGACTCATGTTTTAATGTTTATTAAACCCATTCAGACCTGGACAAACTTGTTATATGATTTTTACAATAAAACATAAAGTAAAAAGCGTAAGAAATCATGAGTTATACCCTTAGCTCTTCAAATCAATCAATCGTGCGCCTTGGAGCCTCCCAATTGATGATCTTGAGCCTTAGCAGGAGTTTTTGGAGTGAAATATTCGTGTGGGGCAGTAAGGGGGCGATTAGGGTTGAGTATGAGGGCTGCATGGGGGTTAAGGATGCTTAAATACGAGTTTGAGGCGGTTTAAACCCGTCAGATAGGTTCGAGCGGCCGCTCGGAGCCTGTGAGCGGCCGCTCACAGGTCCGGGGCGCGCGTTTTTGCTTCGTTTAGCCTCCCGACGCGTTATCCATCGACGTTTTCGTTATTTCGGACTGTAACAAGTGTAACCCCATGCGTTAAGACCCTAATCAACCTCACGCTCCACTTTTAATAATTTTTATTAACGTGTTCGGTTTAGGTTCACATAATCACGTATGGTTTTCACATAAGTTTGTCAGATATCACCGAGACACATAAGTTTGTTATTCACCAACGTCCGAGGTTCACTAATCATGAAATCACATGTTAACTCACACAAGGAGTCAGAACCCGACCCACACAAGGAGTCAAAGCATCTCATAACCCGAGATGTGAAAGTAGTCCCAAACCGGACTAGAAAACGTTTTGTAAGTTGTCTCAAACCCGAGATAATGCTCGTATGTCCTATCTAGCTATCTAGATAACCCTCGTTAAGTATAATATACGCGTGACTCGCTAAGGTAGACTTTAATCTAGACCACGTTGTTAACCAGAATTTGCCGGGTGTCACATCATCCCCACGTTAAAAGAATTTTCGTCCCGAAAATTGCACAAGTACCAAAAGGAATAACGAAGGAAACAACAAAAGATAGAAACCAAAAATAGAAACCAAAAAGAGAGATTTACCCGAGTTGTCACATCATCCCCACGTTAAAAGGAATCTCGCCCCGAGATTCATTCAGCTGCAGAAGAGACATATCTCGACTCGAACGCTTCCTTAGGAAAGAGATGAGGATATTTAGACTTCATCTGATCCTCCCGTTCCCCCGTATACTCTGGTCCCCGGTTCGAGTTCCACCGAACCTTAACGATACGAATCTTGCTGTGACGTAGGCTACGAATCTTGTAATCCAGAATCTCCACAGGTTCTTCCACAATCCGAAGACGATCATCAACCTTGATCTCTTCCAGTGGAACGATGAGAGACTCGTCAGCCAGACACTTCTTTAAGTTGGACACGTGGAAGACGTTATGTACGTTACCGAGCTCCGTCGGTAAATCAAGACGATATGCCACCGGTCCAATCCGTTCCAGGATCGTAAATGGTCTGACATACCGCGGATTGAGTTTGCCACGCTTCCCAAAACGTATGACGCCCTTCCACGGTGAAACTTTCAGAAGTACTTTGTCATCAACTTGGAATTCCAATGGTTTGCGACGCTGATCGGCATAACTCTTTTGCCGGTCCCGTGCCGCCGCCAATCGGTTGCGAATCTGTACGATCTTTTCCGAAGTTTCGTACACTAGCTCAGGCCCAGTGAGTTGACTCTCACCCACTTCAGCCCAACCAAGAGGAGAACGGCATTTCCGCCCGTACAGTGCCTCGAACGGAGCAGCCTTGATGCTCGTGTGATAACTGTTGTTGTACGAGAATTCTACTAACGGTAGATGAGCTTCCCAACCCTTGCCAAAATCGATCACACATGCCCGCAGCATGTCTTCTAAAGTTTGAATCGTACGCTCACTCTGACCGTCAGTCTGTGGATGATAAGCCGTACTCATGTCTAGTTGGGTACCCAAAGCCTTGTGCAAAGACTTCCAGAAGTGAGAAGTAAAATGGGAGTCACGATCCGAAATAATAGAAACTGGCACCCCGTGCTTAGAAACAACTTCCTTCAAATAAAGGCGAGCCAAACGATCCATGGTGTCGGTCTCCTTAATAGCAAGAAAATGGGCTGATTTCGTCAACCGATCGACAATCACCCATATCTTGTCATTCCCGCTTGGTGATTTAGGAAGTTGTGTGACAAAATCCATAGTAATCCGTTCCCATTTCCACTCCGGAAATTCAGGTTGTTGCAAGAGACCCGACGGTTTCTGGTATTCCACCTTGACCTTAGCACAGGTCAAGCACTTACTCACGTATGAGGCTATATCCGACCTCATGTTTGGCCACCAGTAAAGCACCTTCAGATCTTGGTACATCTTATCCGAACCAGGATGAATAGAATACCGGGATGTAACAACCGGCAAAAATAAGGTAATTCCGTACTGATTAATTAATATATGATTAACGTAATTAAATGCAATTATGTGTGATTTAATTAGCAAGGCCTTAGGAGATAGCAATTTCCAAATAATGCATAGGTGTGCATACGTTTAATGGTAAAACATGATTGGATCATGTGCGAATAAACTATCCGGTACGGAAGTTGGCAATTACCCGGTAATAATTAAATAAACGGAAAGGATCCCGGACACCCAGGATATAAAATAAAGGGTCGTTTCATAAAATATAATGAGTTTTGGAACTCCAAAACCATAAGTGGAAACGTCTCATACAAATCTCCCGGTAACGAATAAGGTGCGCATACCGCACCCGATACGCGCATAACTCATAATTTCACCCGGTAAAAGCCTAAATAACCAATCAACGCTTAAATTAGACTATATTTAAGGGTTATTAAAGGTATTCTTAATGTCCGAATAACGCGCGATTAAATCCCGAAAAATACCCGAACGACACCCGGACGACGAGGGATTTAACTTAACAAATATTGGGTAAATATTTGAAGTTGTGGACCCCACCTAGACCCACCAAGGGCCGGCCTAATGGCCTTATAATTCTTTTTATTTTCTTTATCTAAACACCCTACTTATGTCCAAAAGATAAACCTATGGATTAAGCATGCTTGGACATGGAATGGATGCAAGATTAGCAAGTACTAAAGCATGCCAAAAATCTTACTTTATGTAAGATAAAATCGGCCCTATGGCCAAGTAATCCAAGACAAAGATAAATCTTATTATTACACTAGTACACATGCTTGTATAAAAGATCTAATGCAAGATTATGATAAGATTACAACCCTTTAGCAAGATTTGCAAGAAAACTCCTAATCATACATACCTACACGGCACAACACACACACACACACATCATATCTTCACCAAGATCCCAAGTACACATACAATCCTCCATTAAATTGTAACACCCCAACCGATGGCGGAATCATCGAGGTGCCACGTAGTGACGATTGTTCAAAAGCACATGGTACTAAAATGTAAATATTATTGAATAAACCAATAACTGTCTTACATTGAAATGGAAATACAAAGTCTTAAATGAAATGTAACTGTTGGAATAACTGAATTAAAATAAAACACTAAATGTCCCTTGCTAAAACACTAGATCAAAACTGCACCTGAAACATGTAAAAAAATAGATTTGGTCAACATATGAAATGTTGGTGAGCATTCCTAGTTTTGATATATATAGTAGGTTAAAAAGTTATACAATTCAAGTGCAAGCTACAGTGCAAATATGTAAACTATGTATCATACAAATGAGCGAAATCAACCCTGTGACTGTATAATGTACTGTATGAACTGTAGTGTACTCAACCAATAAATGGATGATAACTTAACACTGGCCACGGATTCTCCGATGAAAAAGGGGAAGAATCAACCTAGGCGGGTTGTCAATCCAAATAGCGCTATCCAATGTTAAGGTCGGCTTGTACCATGTTAATGATTTCACTAAGTACAAATGTAATCCACATGTATTGTCTAAGCATAAAGCACGTTGTAAGCAATGCACATAGTACTAGAATTGTATTTGTAAAAATGTAAATTTGAATTTGAACTTGTAATAGTGTACATGAATCACCCCAAAAATGTATAAAAGTAAAAAGGGGATAGGAATACTCACAGTTCACGTAATAACTTGAATTTGAACTTGGACAACGAAATATGAATTGAGATTACTCCCAAATGATCAACCTAAAGTATTCGATAATGTGTAAGAGAAATGACTCTAGGATATATGTATTTCTAGGGCTTCGAATTGGGGATAAACGTTTATTTGATTAATAAACAAATTGTTTATTAAATGTAGGAAATTTAATAAATAAATAAATAAAAGTCTCTTTGTAAAATCTTAAGTTGAATATAATCATAACATAAGGTTTTGAGTATGAAAATAATTTTTTATAAAATTATTTTCTTGAAAATAGAATATTTAATCTAATTATTTCAAATTGTCAAAATATGGCTTTAATATCTAAAAATATTAAAATCAAAGAATTTCTGAATCAAAAATTGTATTTCAGTTCTAGATAGTTAGAAATAATTTATGTAAAATTTTGGTACAAAAATATTGTAAAATGAATTTATTATGAATTATTTATGATTAAAACTAACAAAAATTAATTAAAAATATAAAATAAATGGTTTTTCAGAAATAAAAATTATTTCTGAAATGTATATAGTTATACAAGTTTAGAATAATTTTTGTGGAATTTAACAAAGTCGTTTTGATATTTTTATAGAATTTTATAATTTTAATTGAATAAACTTGTAATATTTATAATATATATTAAATAAATTATTTTTGAAAAACTAAAAATTGGATGATGAACTTTATCAGTGGAAAAGCATAAAATAAAATTTATAGAATTTATAAATTAGTTTTAGTATTTTAAAACGATTTTTTTAAAAAGAATGGAGATAATATATGTATAAAGAATAACCAAAAAAAATTTGTTTGCACATGGTGGGGGTCGAACCCCAGACCTGATCCGGCTCAATGGGTTTAGTCAAAAGCCCCAACCATCTGGTCTATGATTCATTTCGTGATAGATTCTGATTTGAAATAATTATATACACAAACAACAATGGTGTTCTTCCCCAATTTATACCAATCGAGCCCTAGATTTCCATTTGATTAAATCACACAATGTTAACCCAATTAATCATGGGGGAAACATTGTGTGTAGGTCGATAATGAAAACCCACAACAATAATCAAACTTACAATGACGAATTGAAGCAAGAACACGAGTCAACAGGAAAAGTCAACGCGAATAAAAAAATGCTTTGATTCAGGACGATTTGGTGTTTGATAGTGAAAGGTGTTATAGGGGTTCTCTTAGTCGCACCCTTTAGTGTGCAGATGCGAGTTCAATTGAATCAAAATCGAGTATTTATAATGTGTTGATGTGAGTTGATATGGAATGTTAATAATGTCTTTGACTCACTAATTGGTTGTTGAAAAGATGGTCAATCAATTCGTAATTGTACATGTAATTGGTAAGGATTAGGCCGGTAATCACGCATCAATTGGTCAAACAATAATTTATCATGGTTAAATCACATAAATAATTTCAAAATTCACGAACATAAAAAAAAAAGATTTATATCTGCTACTGCTGCTGTACGCGTCCACAGAGAAGGAAAAAGGAGTTTTTAACGTGGTGTTATATATATTATTTGCTGGGTTTTAAACAAAACGAGGGTGTGGAGTAGTGGTTAGTACGCGTGTGTGTATGTGTGTGTGGCTCGGGTTCGAAACCCGGGTAAGGCAGTTTTATTCATTTTTGTTTTAAAGGAGAGGGAGGGGGTTTGGGCTTGGTTCAGTGGGCCGGCTGGTGGGCCAAGTCTGGGCCTCAGGAAAGATATGGTTGGGTTGGGTTGGGTTTAGAAAATGGTTTAATGGTTCTAAATAAATAAAATCTGTTTTTTTTTTTAACTTATAAAATCTGAAAAAAAAAATTTTTTTTTATTATTATTACTAAAATATATATATATATAATGAAAAAGTGACGGGTGTCACAGCATCCCCTACTTTTAGAAACTTCGTCCCGAAGTTATTAGAAACATAGGGTTATGGATGCTTGGGTAAAGATTAAGATAACTGTGGTTTAGAGAATCAGAGTTAAGGTACGATGTGAATTTATAGGTATCAAAGTAAACTGTTTTGGATGGTAGGTTTGATAGGTGTGGGTTAAGGATTTGGATCAGGTTTGTCTCGAATAATAAGAAAAATAAGAAAAATAAGAATGTAGTAAGACACTTAAATTGCAAGTTCAGGAATCCTAAAATAAATGTACGAGTTGATTGACTATAACAAAACCAAATGAACTACAAGTAAACAGAGTTTGTTCCTGGTCCGACTTCCAGTCTCACTTTCAATGCATCATTAGTGTTTGTATACAGGGTGTACCGCAGCTAACCCACCACACCTTTGATACCTTGAAAACGTACTGGGCGTCTTCCCAAAAACTCTAATAGAATTTCACACTACCCTAACGTACCTGTAAATTCATGATTACGTTCCGGACCGGAATCATCAATTTACCTTACATTAAAGTTTTGCGTCCTTCTATGACCCCACCGATTGTTGAGCAGGTTTGATAGCCTCCACCAGCCGTGGAGTAGGTTGTAGGGCCTCTCCCGACTGTTTGAAAAGGCATAGTGACCTCTACCAATCGTTGAGTATGTTCGATAGCCTCCACCAGTCGTGGAGCAGGTTGTAGGGCCTCTCCCGACTGTTGAAAAAGGCATGATGACCTCTATTAAGTGCAGCAATTATTATTCACATAGATTGCAAATTGATAGCATGTTTATGCAAGCAAGTTTGTAAGTACTACAACCATTAAGTATAAGTGTTATCATGAATAATTAAATGTTTACGAGTATCATGAAATGTTCAATGGATAGTCCAACTAAGGGAAAAATCAAGTTTCATATGGCAAACAATGATGTAAAGTAGGATTAAATAAGTATTTTGATTTTCATGGAAGTCAAGACCAAATGTTTCAATAAAATGTAAAGTAGGGTCTGAAACTTATATGATATAAAATAAACGTAACCGAAATTGATAAATTTCCAATCTGTGTTCGTACACAATAGTATGCAAGGAGGTTTCTAGATGTTGTATGCTAATGACATAATTGGGTACAAAAGAAAATGAAAACACGAGTATCATGAATAATTAAATGTCCAGTGAATAGTCAAATTAAGGGGAAATCAAGTTTCACAAACAATGATGTTTTGGAAAAAAAAAATCTTGTAGAATCAAGTATCAGGTTTTTAGTAGTTTGATTATCATGGGTAACTAGCTCATGTGTGAGAAGGTGAAGGATATGAATTTAGTTCTTGAGAAGATGATGAAAAATCTTGAAGCAGAATCAAGGTTGTGAGAGAATGTGAAGATAGTTGATAAAGAGTTTATTTTATAGTAAGGAGTTTATGTAGCAGTGTAAATTTTTGAGGTTTGGCTCAAAGGTTATAATCAAGTGTATAGGAAAACATGATTGTGGTATATGCCAAATATTGTAAAAATTTGAACAAGTTGAAAATGAGTGAATCTAGAGACTAGATATTATTCCAAAAATTTATTTTCAAAATTGGTTTTGTACATAAGGAAAAAGTTATTAAATAGTACAAGTTAAGTAGGCTTTGTAATAGTTTAAAACATTATATAGAAAATCGTTTGTTACGTCAATAAATAATCAATTGAATTTAAGTTCGAGGACATCCTTTAAAAAAAATATTATGTACTTTGTAAAGGTACTAGGTAATACAACAAGTTTTAGAAATCTTTAGTTTGTGCTAAAGTATGAGGTTATAGCTTTTTAAAATAAATACATGTGGAGAAATGAAATAATATGATTTGGGTAGGGTGTTGAATATTTAAAAAGTGGCTAAGAGGGTAAGGTGAAGTGTGATTGTGAAATCCATAGATGGTTATGAAAGTATGAACTTGTAAGCAATATATGAAAATCGTGAAATACAAAATATTGTATATGAACCGAGAGAGTATTATTGAAAAAGCTTGCATAAAATGCTTGGAGTGCCCTTGTCTGGCTGTAAAGCCCAACAAGAACGTTGACTTTTCAAAGGAATTGAACCCAATGGTGATCAAAGAAGACGTGCTTTAGCCTATAAGTGGACACTCACTCCAGGAATTCCCAGGTAAGCATAACAGGTCCGTAAATGGATTTATGCACTATGCTTGCCTATGCCAGAAAACCCAGTGTACAGGCGTCCACCCTTCCAGATTGCACGTGTCCTTATCACACTCATTAAAGTTCAACAACTTCGAAGGAGTAACAATAAGAGTAGGCATTATGTCTAAGAGTGTCTTCATGAAAGGTACTGCTCCTGTTCCATGGTGATGTAGGCTTTCCACTCATTGTAGGACACCATCTCTATGCACCATGATGAAAGATGAGAATAAGGGAGAGAGAGAAGGAGGGAAAGATAGAGGAAGAAAGTAGAAGGAAATGAGGGGTAGGGTAATTTAGGAAATGTTATGCATGAAGGTTAAAGTTCGGTTATAGTCTAGGCCAGTTTATCTAATAACCTAGTTCCCTATAACCATGGCTCTGATACCAATCTGTAACACCCCAACCGATGGCGGAATCATCGAGGTGCCACGTAGTGACGATTGTTCAAAAGCACATGGTACTAAAATGTAAATATTATTGAATAAACCAATAACTGTCTTACATTGAAATGGAAATACAAAGTCTTAAATGAAATGTAACTGTTGGAATAACTGAATTAAAATAAAACACTAAATGTCCCTTGCTAAAACACTAGATCAAAACTGCACCTGAAACATGTAAAAAAATAGATTTGGTCAACATATGAAATGTTGGTGAGCATTCCTAGTTTTGATATATATAGTAGGTTAAAAAGTTATACAATTCAAGTGCAAGCTACAGTGCAAATATGTAAACTATGTATCATACAAATGAGCGAAATCAACCCTGTGACTGTATAATGTACTGTATGAACTGTAGTGTACTCAACCAATAAATGGATGATAACTTAACACTGGCCACGGATTCTCCGATGAAAAAGGGGAAGAATCAACCTAGGCGGGTTGTCAATCCAAATAGCGCTATCCAATGTTAAGGTCGGCTTGTACCATGTTAATGATTTCACTAAGTACAAATGTAATCCACATGTATTGTCTAAGCATAAAGCACGTTGTAAGCAATGCACATAGTACTAGAATTGTATTTGTAAAAATGTAAATTTGAATTTGAACTTGTAATAGTGTACATGAATCACCCCAAAAATGTATAAAAGTAAAAAGGGGATAGGAATACTCACAGTTCACGTAATAACTTGAATTTGAACTTGGACAACGAAATATGAATTGAGATTACTCCCAAATGATCAACCTAAAGTATTCGATAATGTGTAAGAGAAATGACTCTAGGATATATGTATTTCTAGGGCTTCGAATTGGGGATAAACGTTTATTTGATTAATAAACAAATTGTTTATTAAATGTAGGAAATTTAATAAATAAATAAATAAAAGTCTCTTTGTAAAATCTTAAGTTGAATATAATCATAACATAAGGTTTTGAGTATGAAAATAATTTTTTATAAAATTATTTTCTTGAAAATAGAATATTTAATCTAATTATTTCAAATTGTCAAAATATGGCTTTAATATCTAAAAATATTAAAATCAAAGAATTTCTGAATCAAAAATTGTATTTCAGTTCTAGATAGTTAGAAATAATTTATGTAAAATTTTGGTACAAAAATATTGTAAAATGAATTTATTATGAATTATTTATGATTAAAACTAACAAAAATTAATTAAAAATATAAAATAAATGGTTTTTCAGAAATAAAAATTATTTCTGAAATGTATATAGTTATACAAGTTTAGAATAATTTTTGTGGAATTTAACAAAGTCGTTTTGATATTTTTATAGAATTTTATAATTTTAATTGAATAAACTTGTAATATTTATAATATATATTAAATAAATTATTTTTGAAAAACTAAAAATTGGATGATGAACTTTATCAGTGGAAAAGCATAAAATAAAATTTATAGAATTTATAAATTAGTTTTAGTATTTTAAAACGATTTTTTTAAAAAGAATGGAGATAATATATGTATAAAGAATAACCAAAAAAAATTTGTTTGCACATGGTGGGGGTCGAACCCCAGACCTGATCCGGCTCAATGGGTTTAGTCAAAAGCCCCAACCATCTGGTCTATGATTCATTTCGTGATAGATTCTGATTTGAAATAATTATATACACAAACAACAATGGTGTTCTTCCCCAATTTATACCAATCGAGCCCTAGATTTCCATTTGATTAAATCACACAATGTTAACCCAATTAATCATGGGGGAAACATTGTGTGTAGGTCGATAATGAAAACCCACAACAATAATCAAACTTACAATGACGAATTGAAGCAAGAACACGAGTCAACAGGAAAAGTCAACGCGAATAAAAAAATGCTTTGATTCAGGACGATTTGGTGTTTGATAGTGAAAGGTGTTATAGGGGTTCTCTTAGTCGCACCCTTTAGTGTGCAGATGCGAGTTCAATTGAATCAAAATCGAGTATTTATAATGTGTTGATGTGAGTTGATATGGAATGTTAATAATGTCTTTGACTCACTAATTGGTTGTTGAAAAGATGGTCAATCAATTCGTAATTGTACATGTAATTGGTAAGGATTAGGCCGGTAATCACGCATCAATTGGTCAAACAATAATTTATCATGGTTAAATCACATAAATAATTTCAAAATTCACGAACATAAAAAAAAAAGATTTATATCTGCTACTGCTGCTGTACGCGTCCACAGAGAAGGAAAAAGGAGTTTTTAACGTGGTGTTATATATATTATTTGCTGGGTTTTAAACAAAACGAGGGTGTGGAGTAGTGGTTAGTACGCGTGTGTGTATGTGTGTGTGGCTCGGGTTCGAAACCCGGGTAAGGCAGTTTTATTCATTTTTGTTTTAAAGGAGAGGGAGGGGGTTTGGGCTTGGTTCAGTGGGCCGGCTGGTGGGCCAAGTCTGGGCCTCAGGAAAGATATGGTTGGGTTGGGTTGGGTTTAGAAAATGGTTTAATGGTTCTAAATAAATAAAATCTGTTTTTTTTTTTAACTTATAAAATCTGAAAAAAAAAATTTTTTTTTATTATTATTACTAAAATATATATATATATATAATGAAAAAGTGACGGGTGTCACATAAATCTTACATAATCTATGGAAGATTACATGTGATAATAATATATAAACATGTGTTAATACTTGGAGAAACAAAGCAAAATCCTTTCTTCTTCTTTCTCTTTGAGCCGTGAGCTATACCACCCACATACACACTCTTCTTTCAAGTTTTTACATCTCCAAATCACTCAAAACAATCCATCATCCAAACCCCTATTGTGTGTTTCAAGCTTGGAGCTTAACCATTAAGGAAGAACACACTAAACCCCTCTCAAAATCAAAGGTTTTGTCTTCCCTAGCCTTGTGCTAGTAGTAAGCTTCTTCACCTTGTTTTTGATTATTATTATTCATGTATGTGTTCTTAGAAGCAAGTTGTACATGAAGGGTTTAAAATGTGGTTTGAACATAATCTTTAATAGGTTTTACTTGTGTAAAATAGATGATTAAAGATATGTAAATAAATCATGGATTTGATGATGATAAAGTAATGATCTTGAAAATATATAAAGTTTACACTTAAACTAAGTAGGATGATGATTTGGTTAGGATTTGTGAAATGAACTTGAATATATTAAAAAGTAACTTTAATCATCTTAAAATGATCATACATGGTATAATATATGGTGGAACATGTTAGGAGTTCAAGGATAAAGAAGATGAAAAATTAAAGTTAACTTACTTAGAAGAATGATATTTTGTTAAAATGGGCAAATACATAAAACACACATACAAGTAGTCTTACATATGGAATATAAGACTAATAAAAGTGTTTTGATACAAAAATAACTTACCAATAAAAAGTTGAATCTTCAAAGTCTACTATTTTGAGTGAAAAATGTTAACTTTGGAAGTTAGAGTGGAAAAATGCAACATTTGAAAGTTGAGGGACTAATATTGTAACTTTGAAAGTTAGAGGACTAAAATGGATATTTTAGAAACTATTAGTCCAAAAATGCAAGGATGGAAAGTTTGGTGTCAAAAGTGTAAGTAATAAATTTCTAAGGATGATATTGGTAAATACTAGTAGATATACTTGGGTATTTTTGTATAAAAGTATATTTTTGAAAGTTATAAAAATATGGATTACATTAACATAAGGATTTTTATAAAATAGAGATTTTATAAAAATATTAAACAAACTTGAGAAACTTATACAAAAATGAATACTTTCATATAAATGGGAATGTAAAAGTGTTGGAAACATTTTTGTAGTTAAGTTAACAAGTTGGGTTAAAAATACATAAGTATTTCAAACCTTCCAAGTAACTTGTGTTAAGAGGAAGAAATATGGATAATATTTCTATAAAACACATGTTGGGAAAAACTTGGAGAAATTAACTATTCGAGCTAAGATATCGAACTAAGACGCGTTAACGAACCGTACACGGACAAAACATGAGAAAAATGCCATTGCGGCAAGATAAGAAAATATATATTTTTAAGAAGTAAAATATATATACAACATGGGTGAAAACTAATAAACACTTTCCTAAGTGTTAAAGGAATTATTCGTGGGAGAAAAACATGACATAAACAAATAAGACGTTAAACAAACGTATATACTTAACAAGAAAAATTACACATTTATATATATGTACGCTCGTCTCGGCAAAATTCTAGTATATCTACTTAATGGGAAAGTAGATATGTGGGAAGGAAAACCGCGACGAGAAGACAAAGATATATATATGTGTATGCCGTACCAACGAGATCCTAGTATATTTATTTGAATGGGAAAATAAATGTACGGTATGGTGAGTTGAACCGGGTGTTAAGAATATACAATCGAACGACAAGATCTTAGCATATTTGTTTAAATGGGAAAACAAATGTGCGGCAGAGTGAATCGGGTCGAGTGTTGAAATATATATTATATCGAGCGATGCGATCTTAAGTATAATTATTTAAATGGGAAAATAATTATATGTTAAGTGAAGTCGAGTCGATGATAATAAGGTACAAGTTAAGGAAATATTAACAAGAATAATATATAACTTGTAACACAAAGGGTAATCTAACGCCAACGAAACCTAGGATACGCGCTTAATTAAACGGGATTTGGAATAACTTGTGGTCGGGAGTTGGGGGTACAACTTGCCAAGGCACATGCACTATAGGAATAGTGACTTATACGTCTAGGACGTTTGTAGGTGCGAGACCCTCTTTGCTATCCGCCTAGTAAGCCAGACAGAGTTTCAGGTGAGTTTCACGGCCCCATTTTAAACTATTTTTACGTTTTTCGGGGGAAAGATATGTTAGGGAAAATGTATGACGGGTTTATTACTTGAGGTGTGACCGCCACTCGGGGTTGAGTCCTCGCCTCTATAATCATTTGTTCAGGGAAATGAAACCGGTGGAATATTGGATAGTACTATTGGTGCCTGACAAGGCCCACCCCTAATCGATAGCGTCGATTATGCATTAGGTTATGCCTGGGGTGCATATATTCTGAACTTAAGTCGTGGGAAACCGAGTAACGACTTGGAGCGGGGCATATTTATACGTCTTGGTTTGATTATAGTCTCAAGTAGATTTATAGGAATTTGCAACTCCTATATATTGTCATAACATGGTATTTCCCAAGTACTCAAGTTTTGGAAACTAAAAACCTGTGAACTCACCAATATATTTATATTGACGAAACTTTTAAACATATCTTTCAGGTAATTAGATGAAGACGAACCGGGGCAAGCTGGGCCGTGGAATCCTCCAATGCGGCGTCAAACGTTTTGCGGGGTTTCACCTTTATTTCCCAAGGCTTTGGGATATATTTGAGAAACCTCTATGTTGTCTTAAAAACAATTTACTTTTATGTAATATTAGGCACAAGATTTGACGCCTTAATAAATGACCCATTTTCTTAAATTACTTGTGTTTAGCAATAACCTTGACTTTATGCTTTGAACCGTCGCGCCACGTGTTTCCGCCATTGTCGTGGTGTGACAGAAGGTGGTATCAGAGCCAAGGTTATAGCGAACTAGAGTATTTTCTTTAAAAACTAGACTATAACCGGATTTGGTTCAAAAAGGCAAAGTTTTCAAAAATATACATAGTTGCTAAATGCAAACAAAGTGATTTTTCAAGAAGCATTGGGCATGAGGAGATTCCGACCAAGCTAGCCAGGGGTATCGTTATGCATTAACGTAGTATTAGAGGTTAGGAAGGATACTGATAATGTACGCCTTAACTATCTAATTTAAATTAATTCATATATATACATGTACGGTTCTTTTGCCAGGATGTCGGACGCTGGTAGCATAGCGCCCAGTTACGATAGCAGTATTCAGATTATCCCAGCGCCGCCAGCAGAGCCGATCGAGCTTGTGGTACTCGATCCGGAGGATGACGAGATGGAGATTGACGCCGCCGTGGAGGGCGCAGGAGGAGACAGCTCGGACGAGACTGACCCGAGCGAGGACCCAGCGTGGGCCCCCGCTGAGGGCGACGTGGTCGACCTACCTATGGCCGAGGCACCACAGGCAGACTTGCCTATAGTGCCATTCCAGGCAGCGCCACTGCCAGTACTGCCCCTCCAGGCCATCAGAGACTTCCCAGAGGGCTGTGCAGGTCCATCGAGGCCTGTCCCCACGCAGTCAGAGACCGTTGAGTCTCCCTATGATCGACACGCACCGATCGATCGTGAGCCCTTACCTACCCCACTTATCCCCGTACCCCCGGGCATGATGCTCGTGCCCGTTCCCCGTGGACATAACGGATGGATCTCTGATGACTCAGACGATGAGTCGACCGCATCGGTGGAGCACATCGCTGTACCGATCCCACCAGCAGACCAGGAGGAGCACGTCGCTCCGATTGCCGAGCATGCCACTACTGCACCAGTCACTCTACCCACCATACCCATAGCCCCACCAGCACCACTTGAGCCCGTACGTCAGGATGGGCCAGTTCCTACTGGGCACATCCTAGAGGGGAGCTCTGCCCGCAGCTCAGAGCTGCACCGGGCGGGCGTGACGGCACACGCCTCCGCGAGCCCTCCCACCCCCACTGTCGTGGTATCCACCCCAGAGTGGGCCACTGTTTCAGAGCCTCTGGTAGCCCCATTAGCCGAGCCTGTACCACCACCCCCAGTAGCCATAACTATACCGATCCCCACCCTTCCCAGCATGACACCTGCACCGTATCCTCTAGGTGCAGGGGACCCTTACATGATGCCACCTCACTTTACCAGACCACAGGGTTTTACCCCGTTGCTTCCACACATACCGATACCAGCCCCCTTTGGGCCATTCCCATCAGCTCACCCAGATATACCCGGACCATCCCAGCCACCTAGGATGACACCCTTGTCTGGACCAGCATGGTCCACTGCCATCTCCTTAGAGCGAGACTTTCAGACTCTCGCTGACACGGTGCAGCGCACCGTGACACAGGTAGAGCAGCAGACCCGTCTGATGTGGACGAGGATGATTGATGCACGAGACGCTTTGGCGCACTATGCGGAGGAGTTACTGAGCATGGACGCTCAGTGTGGTATTACAGGGGATGCGCATTTTGCGCATCGACAGTTCTTGTACGAGCGTATCATGACGATCAGCATGACGATCAGTATGCATGCACCACAGTACCAGTATCCGCCACCACCGCCACAGTAGGATGCATCAAGGACGCACGGAAGAATCACCAGCTTATGTACATAGTAGCTGCAGTATGGTAGTATAGCACGGGTTATGACACTCGTCTGCATTTTGCCTAGCCGTACGGGTACGACGGCACATGATATGATGTTTTATTTATTTCAAAAACAATGTATTGTATGAGAGATGTATTCTCCATTTTGTTATTATGAACGAGCATTGTACTAGTATTATTGAAATTAATGAAAAATCTTATTATTATGGTGAAATATGTTGTTGTCTACGATTATTATTGCTTACTCCATATATTGTGATTTGTGTGTTTGTGTGGTGATGTTGTGTTGATTACTATTTATTTTTGTATGATGTGTTGGTATGTTGTGTGATGACATGGTGTTGATTATTGCGTTCATATTCTGGTTTGTTATTTATGCTTTATATTGTATAAATGTTTGCCAAATTAACCCTTGATAATTATTATTGAAGAAAATGGCACCAGCCACCAGAAGCAACAGCGGTGCAGACGGACTGCCCGCAACACCAGCCGAACTTGAGACCATGATTTCGGAGCGCATAGCCCGCGCGATCGCGGAGCACGAAGCTGCTCGCTCCGAACGATCACGTGACTTGACTGGGAGTGACCGACGAGAAACCTCCCCTAATGGTAAGAAGGTTTAAAAATAATTGATAAAGCGATGGGAGAATATCCTAAAACTCCTATCCCATAAGAACATACAACTTTTTTTTTAATGTAGAAACGGCCTCGCGAGAGCGTGGCTGCACATTCAAAGCCTTCTTGGACTGCAAGCCGATCAATTTCAACGGCACAGAAGGATCTGTTGGATTGGTCAAGTGGTTTGAAAAGACCGAGGCAGTCATCCGAATCAGTGGGTGTACCCCTCGCCAGTCGGTCATGTACTCCACCAACTTGTTCTTGGATCAAGCACTAACGTGGTGGAATGGACAAGTACAGTCATTGGGTGATGACACTGCTTACTCCCTGTCATGGACAGAACTGAAGGAACTCATGATTGCTGAGTACCGCCCGGCGAGCGAGGTACAGAAACTGGAAACTGAATTCTGGAACCTCACTATGATGGGAGCGGACGTGACTGGTTACACGTCTCGATTCCATGATCTTGCCAGACTAGTGCCACGGTTGGTCACCCCTGAAAACAACAAGATTGAGCGTTATTTGTTCGGCTTAGCACCGCAAATACGCAGCATGGTCACTGCTTCTAAACCTACGACCATGCGCGCAGCTATCGACCTTGCACTAAGCCTCACTAAAGATGCGATTCGCATGGGCACACTGATCCGACAAGTTTCGGGATTGAAAATTTCTGAGGCAAGCAGTGTAGAAGCCAAGAATCAGGGATCAAACTCAGCTGTTGTGTCAAACGACCAGGGTAACAAGCCAAGATTTGGGAAAAGGAAACGGGATGAAGGAAAAAGGGACAGAGCGTCGGGTAGCTCAAACAAGAAGGGAAATGGATATGTTGCCACGGGACGTGGTAATGGTAACAAACAGGGTAATCAGGGAAGAAACAATGGGTTAACTTGTGGAAAGTGCCACCGCACAGGGCACAAGACTGAAGATTGTCGGTCCGGAGCACCGAAGAATGGAGGGGCTAGACCATGCTTTGCATGCGGGTCACTGGACCATTGGAAAAAGGATTGCCCCAAGATCAACAACCAAGCCCGCGGGCGGGCATTTGTGATTGGAGCCGGTGATGCACGATAAGACCCCAACGTGGTCACTGGTACGTTTCCTCTTAATGGTCATTATGCCTCTGTATTATTTGATACCGGTGCTGACTTTAGCTTCGTATCCATTGAGTTTAAAAGGCTACTTGGATTAAAAACTAGCAAACTAGATACACCCTACTCTATAGAACTGGCTAATGGTAAAACTATTGAAACGAGAGAAGTAGCGAGGGATTGTAAATTAGAACTCTGTGGGCACGAGTTTGGGATTGATCTTTTGCCGGTCGTATTGGGAAGTTTCGATATCGTTGTCGGCATGGACTGGTTGTCCGCGCACCATGCCGTCGTGATTTGCAACGATAAAATCATTCAAGTCCCCCTCGCAAGCGGTGAAACTCTCTCAATTCAAGGGGAAAGGCACGGAACGCCGCTAAGAATTATTTCAAGCATGAAGGCTCGTAAGTGTCTGAGAAAAGGGCTTGTCGCATTCTTGGCACACTTAGTGGACAAGAAGGCCGACGAGCGAAAGTTGGAAGACATTCCAATAGCTAGAGATTTTCCGGATGTATTCCCAGAAGATTTGCCGGGGTTGCCACCACCTCGACAAGTCAAGTTCCGCATCGACCTCGTTCCCGGAGCTGCTCCTGTGGCACGATCGCCATACCGCCTAGCTCCATCAGAGATGCAGGAACTGTCCAGCCAGCTACAAGAATTGTTGGACAAAGGTTTTATAAGACCGAGTTTCTCACCTTGGGGAGCTCCCGTCTTATTCGTAAAGAAGAAGGATGGCACATTTCGCATGTGCATCGACTATCGAGAGCTGAACAAGCTAACCATCAAGAATCGCTATCCTCTCCCCAGGATCGACGATTTATTCGATCAGCTCCAAGGTTCCAGCTATTACTCCAAAATTGATCTGAGGTCAGGCTATCACCAGTTGCGTATACAAGAAGAAGATGTACCAAAAACGGCCTTCAGAACCCGGTATGGACACTATGAATTTTTGGTAATGTCGTTCGGCTTAACCAACGCGCCAGCGGTTTTCATGGACCTAATGAACCGCGTATGTAAGCCATACCTGGACAAATTCGTCATCGTTTTCATTGACGATATTTTGATCTATTCGCGCACCAAAGAAGACCATGAGAATCACCTTCGATTAATTCTTGAAGTATTACGCAAAGAGAAGCTCTACGCTAAATTCTCAAAGTGTGACTTTTGGATTCGGGAAGTTCACTTTTTAGGCCACGTGGTAAATGAGAAAGGCATACACGTCGATCCCGCCAAGATCGAGGCAATTAAAAATTGGGAAGCCCCTCGAACTCGTACCGAAGTACGACAATTTCTTGGCCTTGCGGGTTATTACAGAAGGTTCATCGAGAACTTTTCAAAAATAGCACAAGCTTTAACCATGCTAACCCAAAAGGATAAGAAATTCGAGTGGACGGAAAAGCAGGAGGCAGCATTCCAATTGTTAAAAGACAAGTTATGTGGCGCTCCGATACTATCACTTCCAGATGGTACGGAAGATTTTGTGGTTTACTGTGATGCCTCACATCAAGGTTTGGGTTGCGTATTGATGCAGCGAGAAAAAGTGATAGCATATGCTTCCAGGCAACTGAAAATCCATGAGAAGAACTACACTACACACGATTTGGAATTAGGTGCAATGGTATTCGCTCTCAAGATATGGAGACACTATTTGTACGGAACCAAGTGCACGATTTTCACTGATCATAAGAGTTTGCAACACATCTTTGATCAGAAGGATTTAAACATGCGACAACGGCGATGGGTCGAATTATTAAACGATTACGATTGTGAGATAAAGTACCATCCCGGTAAGGCGAACGTTGTGGCCGACGCCTTGAGCCGCAAGGGACGGGTTAAACCATTGCGTGTTCGAGCTTTGGGTCTGACTATCCACACGAACCTGACTGAACGAATTCGTGAAGCTCAAGTTAACGCCCTTAAACCCGAGAATGTCAAAGGTGAAAGGTTACGAAAGATGGTTGATTCACTAGAACCAAAGGCAGACCAGACACTGTATTTCATGAATAGAATTTGGGTTCCAGTGTACGGAGGATTGCGTGAGCTAGTGTTGGCTGAAGCTCACAGTTCTAGGTATTCGGTTCACCCGGGTGCAGACAAGATGTTCCACGATTTGAAGGAACTTTATTGGTGGCCGAATTTCAAAAGGGATATAGCAGCCTATGTTGCGCGATGTTTGACTTGCGCAAAGGTCAAGGCTGAGCACCAGAAACCTTCCGGTTTGCTCCAGCAACCGGGAATACCGGAATGGAAATGGGAACGAATTACCATGGATTTCATTACCAAGTTACCTAAGACAACAAGCGGCCATGACACGATCTGGGTAATCGTTGATCGATTGACAAAATCTGCACACTTCCTTCCGATTCGCGAAACGGACAAGTTGGAGAAACTGACCCGTTTGTACATTAAGGAAGTGGTGTCTAAACACGGCGTACCTGTTTCTATCATCTCCGATCGCGATAGTCGTTTCACTTCAAGATTTTGGGAAAGTTTAAATGAAGCCCTCGGTACTCGCCTTGACATGAGTACCGCATATCACCCCCAAACGGATGGTCAAAGTGAGCGAACCATCCAGACCTTGGAGGATATGTTACGGGCATGCGCGATTGATTTCGGAGGTAATTGGGATACACACTTGCCATTGGTAGAATTTTCTTACAACAACAGTTATCATACGAACATTCAAGCCGCACCGTTTGAAGCTCTATATGGACGCAAGTGTCGATCACCGTTATGTTGGGCAGAAGTTGGAGAAAAACAACTCACCGGGCCCGAAATTGTTCAAGAGACCACGGACAAGGTCTTTTTGATAAAGGAACGCCTCAAAGCGGCCCGGGACCGCCAGAAAAGCTATGCTGATATGAGGCGAAAGCCTTTAGAGTTTCAAGTCGGAGACAGGGTCCTACTGAAAGTGTCACCTTGGAAAGGTGTCGCGCGCTTTAGAAAGCGCGGAAAGCTGAACCCACGATATATTGGACCATTCGAAGTCTTGTCCAGGGTAGGCACAGTGGCATACAAGCTCAAGTTGCCTCAAGAGCTTAGTGGAATACACGACACATTTCATGTGTCGAATTTGAAAAAGTGCCTATCCGACGAAACTCTCATCATTCCTGCAGACGAAATCCAGATTGACGACAAGTTACATTTTGTTGAAGAACCAATCGAGGTAACTGATTGGAAGGTCCAAAAACTTAGGCGCAGCAAGATCAGGTTGGTCAAAGTGCGCTGGAATGCCAAGCGTGGACCGGAGTTCACGTGGGAAAGGCTGGACCGGATGAAGCAAAAATACCCCGCTCTATTCGAGAAGACACCTATATCGGAGAACTCGAAGTGAATTCCGGGACGGAATTCTCTTAACGGGGGGAGAATGTAACAACCGGCAAAAATAAGGTAATTCCGTACTGATTAATTAATATATGATTAACGTAATTAAATGCAATTATGTGTGATTTAATTAGCAAGGCCTTAGGAGATAGCAATTTCCAAATAATGCATAGGTGTGCATACGTTTAATGGTAAAACATGATTGGATCATGTGCGAATAAACTATCCGGTACGGAAGTTGGCAATTACCCGGTAATAATTAAATAAACGGAAAGGATCCCGGACACCCAGGATATAAAATAAAGGGTAGTTTCATAAAATATAATGAGTTTTGGAACTCCAAAACCATAAGTGGAAACGTCTCATACAAATCTCCCGGTAACGAATAAGGTGCGCGTACCGCACCCGATACGCGCATAACTCATAATTTCACCCGGTAAAAGCCTAAATAACCAATCAACGCTTAAATTAGACTAACGCGCGATTAAATCCCGAAAAATACCCGAACGACACCCGGACGACGAGGGATTTAACTTAACAAATATTGGGTAAATATTTGAAGTTGTGGACCCCACCTAGACCCACCAAGGGCCGGCCTAATGGCCTTATAATTCTTTTTATTTTCTTTATCTAAACACCCTACTTATGTCCAAAAGATAAACCTATGGATTAAGCATGCTTGGACATGGAATGGATGCAAGATTAGCAAGTACTAAAGCATGCCAAAAATCTTACTTTATGTAAGATAAAATCGGCCCTATGGCCAAGTAATCCAAGACAAAGATAAATCTTATTATTACACTAGTACACATGCTTGTATAAAAGATCTAATGCAAGATTATGATAAGATTACAACCCTTTAGCAAGATTTGCAAGAAAACTCCTAATCATACATACCTACACGGCACAACACACACACACACACATCATATCTTCACCAAGATCCCAAGTACACATACAATCCTCCATTAAATCTTACATAATCTATGGAAGATTACATGTGATAATAATATATAAACATGTGTTAATACTTGGAGAAACAAAGCAAAATCCTTTCTTCTTCTTTCTCTTTGAGCCGTGAGCTATACCACCCACATACACACTCTTCTTTCAAGTTTTTACATCTCCAAATCACTCAAAACAATCCATCATCCAAACCCCTATTGTGTGTTTCAAGCTTGGAGCTTAACCATTAAGGAAGAACACACTAAACCCCTCTCAAAATCAAAGGTTTTGTCTTCCCTAGCCTTGTGCTAGTAGTAAGCTTCTTCACCTTGTTTTTGATTATTATTATTCATGTATGTGTTCTTAGAAGCAAGTTGTACATGAAGGGTTTAAAATGTGGTTTGAACATAATCTTTAATAGGTTTTACTTGTGTAAAATAGATGATTAAAGATATGTAAATAAATCATGGATTTGATGATGATAAAGTAATGATCTTGAAAATATATAAAGTTTACACTTAAACTAAGTAGGATGATGATTTGGTTAGGATTTGTGAAATGAACTTGAATATATTAAAAAGTAACTTTAATCATCTTAAAATGATCATACATGGTATAATATATGGTGGAACATGTTAGGAGTTCAAGGATAAAGAAGATGAAAAATTAAAGTTAACTTACTTAGAAGAATGATATTTTGTTAAAATGGGCAAATACATAAAACACACATACAAGTAGTCTTACATATGGAATATAAGACTAATAAAAGTGTTTTGATACAAAAATAACTTACCAATAAAAAGTTGAATCTTCAAAGTCTACTATTTTGAGTGAAAAATGTTAACTTTGGAAGTTAGAGTGGAAAAATGCAACATTTGAAAGTTGAGGGACTAATATTGTAACTTTGAAAGTTAGAGGACTAAAATGGATATTTTAGAAACTATTAGTCCAAAAATGCAAGGATGGAAAGTTTGGTGTCAAAAGTGTAAGTAATAAATTTCTAAGGATGATATTGGTAAATACTAGTAGATATACTTGGGTATTTTTGTATAAAAGTATATTTTTGAAAGTTATAAAAATATGGATTACATTAACATAAGGATTTTTATAAAATAGAGATTTTATAAAAATATTAAACAAACTTGAGAAACTTATACAAAAATGAATACTTTCATATAAATGGGAATGTAAAAGTGTTGGAAACATTTTTGTAGTTAAGTTAACAAGTTGGGTTAAAAATACATAAGTATTTCAAACCTTCCAAGTAACTTGTGTTAAGAGGAAGAAATATGGATAATATTTCTATAAAACACATGTTGGGAAAAACTTGGAGAAATTAACTATTCGAGCTAAGATATCGAACTAAGACGCGTTAACGAACCGTACACGGACAAAACATGAGAAAAATGCCATTGCGGCAAGATAAGAAAATATATATTTTTAAGAAGTAAAATATATATACAACATGGGTGAAAACTAATAAACACTTTCCTAAGTGTTAAAGGAATTATTCGTGGGAGAAAAACATGACATAAACAAATAAGACGTTAAACAAACGTATATACTTAACAAGAAAAATTACACATTTATATATATGTACGCTCGTCTCGGCAAAATTCTAGTATATCTACTTAATGGGAAAGTAGATATGTGGGAAGGAAAACCGCGACGAGAAGACAAAGATATATATATGTGTATGCCGTACCAACGAGATCCTAGTATATTTATTTGAATGGGAAAATAAATGTACGGTATGGTGAGTTGAACCGGGTGTTAAGAATATACAATCGAACGACAAGATCTTAGCATATTTGTTTAAATGGGAAAACAAATGTGCGGCAGAGTGAGTCGGGTCGAGTGTTGAAATATATATTATATCGAGCGATGCGATCTTAAGTATAATTATTTAAATGGGAAAATAATTATATGTTAAGTGAAGTCGAGTCGATGATAATAAGGTACAAGTTAAGGAAATATTAACAAGAATAATATATAACTTGTAACACAAAGGGTAATCTAACGCCAACGAAACCTAGGATACGCGCTTAATTAAACGGGATTTGAAATAACTTGTGGTCGGGAGTTGGGGGTACAACTTGCCAAGGCACATGCACTATAGGAATAGTGACTTATACGTCTAGGACGTTTGTAGGTGCGAGACCCTCTTTGCTATCCGCCTAGTAAGCCAGACAGAGTTTCAGGTGAGTTTCACGGCCCCATTTTAAACTATTTTTACGTTTTTCGGGGGAAAGATATGTTAGGGAAAATGTATGACGGGTTTATTACTTGAGGTGTGACCGCCACTCGGGGTTGAGTCCTCGCCTCTATAATCATTTGTTCAGGGAAATGAAACCGGTGGAATATTGGATAGTACTATTGGTGCCTGACAAGGCCCACCCCTAATCGATAGCGTCGATTATGCATTAGGTTATGCCTGGGGTGCATATATTCTGAACTTAAGTCGTGGGAAACCGAGTAACGACTTGGAGCGGGGCATATTTATACGTCTTGGTTTGATTATAGTCTCAAGTAGATTTATAGGAATTTGCAACTCCTATATATTGTCATAACATGGTATTTCCCAAGTACTCAAGTTTTGGAAACTAAAAACCTGTGAACTCACCAATATATTTATATTGACGAAACTTTTAAACATATCTTTCAGGTAATTAGATGAAGACGAACCGGGGCAAGCTGGGTCGTGGAATCCTCCAATGCGGCGTCAAACGTTTTGCGGGGTTTCACCTTTATTTCCCAAGGCTTTGGGATATATTTGAGAAACCTCTATGTTGTCTTAAAAACAATTTACTTTTATGTAATATTAGGCACAAGATTTGACGCCTTAATAAATGACCCATTTTCTTAAATTACTTGTGTTTAGCAATAACCGTGACTTTATGCTTTGAACCGTCGCGCCACGTGTTTCCGCCATTGTCGTGGTGTGACACGGGACTTATGAGCCTCATCTAGGACGAGCTCCCGTAGTCCCCCAAATAAAGGAACCCATATGCGTTCTGCGAAGTAGTGCAGGCCATCAGGTCTTCGCTCGAGGTGCTTGTCGGCACCGTGCATAGTTTCAGCCTTAAGGTTTTCCTCCTTCAAAGCTTCTAACTGGGCAGAACGGAGTTGCTCAGGTAGGGATGAATGAATGGTGAGTTGCAACGCCCGAACGCGACGAGGTTTAGTTGATTCCTTCCTGCTCAAGGCGTCTGCTACAACATTCGCCTTGCCAGGATGGTACTTAATGGCACAATCATAGTCATTCAGAAGTTCAATCCAACGACGCTGTCGTATGTTCAAATGTTGTTGGTCGAAAATATGTTGAAGACTCTTGTGATCGGTGTAGATCGTGCATTTGGTACCGTACAAGTAATGTCTCCAAATTTTCAACGCGAATACCACTGCACCTAACTCCAAGTCATGGGTGGTGTAGTTCTTCTCGTGCACCTTGAGTTGACGAGAAGCATACGCAATCACTTTCTTGCGTTGCATCAGCACGCAACCGAGACCATGTATAGAGGCGTCACAGTAAACAACGAAATCGTCAGGGCCATCAGGCAAGGACAAAATAGGAGCGGAACAAAGTTTAGACTTTAGTTCCTCAAACGCTGACTCTTGTGGTTCGCCCCAGGCGAACTTCTTATCTTTCTGTGTGAGAGTGGTGAGGGGTTGAGCAATCTTCGAGAACCCCTGAATGAAACGACGATAGTAACCCGCAAGGCCTAGGAATTGCCGCACCTCAGTTGGCGTCTTCGGTGCTTCCCAGTCCTTAATCGCTTCGATCTTAGCTGGATCGACATGAATTCCTAGTTCATTAACCACATGTCCTAGGAACTGAACTTCGCGTAACCAAAAGTCACACTTTGAGAACTTAGCGTAAAGTTGTTCCCGTCGCAAGAGTTCCAAAACCAAACGTAGGTGTTCCTCGTGTTCGGTCTTGTTCTTAGAGTAGATCAGAATGTCATCAATAAACACAATGACAAACTTGTCCAGATATGGTTTGCAAACGCGGTTCATCAAGTCCATGAAAACCGCTGGTGCGTTAGTAAGACCGAAGGGCATGACCAAGAACTCGTAATGGCCATAGCGTGTACGAAAAGCAGTCTTTGCAACGTCAGCCTCCCTGACGCGCAGCTGGTGATAACCGGACCTCAAGTCAATCTTGGAATAGTAACTAGAACCCTGGAGCTGGTCGAATAGATCATCAATACGTGGAAGAGGATAACGGTTCTTGACGGTCAATTTGTTCAGTTCTCTGTAGTCCACACACAATCGGAAACTTCCATCCTTCTTCTTAACAAATAGAATCGGGGCTCCCCAAGGGGAAGAACTTGGCCTGATAAAACCCTTGTCCAAGAGTTCCTGTAACTGACTAGACAATTCCTGCATCCCGGGAGGTGCAAGACGGTAGGGGGCCCGAGCAATAGGAGCAGCCCCTGGTACAAGATCAATACCGAACTCGACTTGACGATGAGGAGGAAGACCAGATAAATCATCGGGAAAAACATCAGGAAACTCGCGTACAACTGGAATATCGTCGATCTTCTTCTCATCACAGGAAACAGATAACAGTGCCAAAACGGCTGGATAAACCTTTCGAAGACACTTAAGGGCTTTCATGCTAGAGATGATGTTTAGCGGAACACCACCCTTGATACCGTACACAGAAAGGAATTCTCCATCAGGGAGAGGAATCCGAATAACCTTGTCGTAACATACAATCTCCGCGCGGTACAATGATAACCAATCCATGCCTACCACTACATCAAAACTACCCAATGGTACCGGCATAAGGTCGATGGGGAACGATAAACCCGACAACTCTAATTGACACTCCCGAAGGACACTAGTAGCTTCAATCTTTTTACCGTCAGCCAGCTCAATAATATACTTAGTCTCTAATGATACGGGTACTACATCTAGCAGTCGACTAACTTCCATGGATGCAAAACTCTTGTCGGCACCAGAATCAAATAACACACTAACAGAACGATTATTGAGAAGGAACGTACCGGTAACTGTGTCGGGATCCTGTCTAGCCTCAGCGGCTCCAATGACAAAGGCACGTGCATTTCTGCCGCCGCCCCCGTTGTTCCCATTACCGTCGTTTCCACCCTGCTTCAGTTTTGGGCAATCCTTCTTGTAATGCCCGGTCTCACCACAATTGTAACATCCTTGTCTTCCCGTAGTCCCTTGAGTAGTCGGAGCTGAGCTATTAGTCGGAGCCTGGGTCGATGGAAGTGTAACCCGACAATCTTTAGCATAATGCCCTGTTCGCTGGCAGCGATGACAACGGTTACTGTCGCAGTTCCCTTGATGATGACGTCCACACTTGTTACATTTGGGCAGTTTCCCCGCATAACCACCCTGCTTGTTTCCCGAAGAAGAAGAACCCCCATTATCAAACCTCTTACCCTGCTGTGTTGGCCTAGATCCTTTCCCGTCATTTTCCCACTTGCGCTTGTTGTTCTCTGGGGCCTTAACAGTCGAACCCTTCGCAGGCAAAATACCCTCATTCACCTTTAAGTTGGTCATCCTATGAGCCGATCGAACCACCTCTGCGTAAGTAGGATGATTTCCCGCAGCCACCAACCCTGCGATTTCTGGTACTAACCCCGAGACATAATGCTCAATCCTCCTGTACTCTGGCACATGCAGATCAGGACACAGCACTGCCAACTCGTTCCGCCTCACAGTATACTTTTCAATTTCAGACCCAGTCATCTTGAGGTTCCACACCTCGTGCTCTAGCTTCTGCACCTCTTCCCTCGGACAGTATTCACGCTTCAGCAGTTGCACAAAATTCTCCCAAGGCATAGCATACGCCTCCCCAATACCCATATTCTGGGTGATGTTATTCCACCAGGTCAGAGCAACATCCTGGAATAACGCAACAGCATACTTAACCCGATCTTCTGGGAGACAGTTACACATCAGAAACACTGACTCCACTTTTTCCAACCACCTGAGTAAGCCCACCGCACCCTCAGTGCCAGAGAACTCCTGGGGCTTACAGTCTCGAAACATCTTGTAGGTACACATGGGTGGGGGTGGGTTAACAGGACCACCTGAAATGAAACGCATGAGAAACCACGAAGAATGTAAACAAGGTTCACCAATGAGGCAAGGAAAATGGATAAATCAACTTACCACCACCGTTGTGCCCTAACTGAAAGGCAGCTTGGAGTAAGTTGTTCAGATCATCCTGCGATAGGTTAATACCTCCACGACCACCAACTCCACCGCGACCACCACCACGTCCACCATTGCGACCACCTCCACGTCCTCCTCGTACTCCAGACATGATTCTGGCAGAAAGAACGAGAAAATTTAGTTTCACAGCTAATGGTAACCACTAGCGTTCGCAAGATCAAAGCTAGATCCAATCCAGGACCATCCCTTCAAACCCAGAGCTCACTAGGGCTTCCATGCATTTCGGTTTATGATTTTGTGTGCACCCAAAATGATAAACCGCTCTACATGGTCCTCCAAGTGTTCTCCTAGTTCAAAGTTCAAATCACCGAATATAGACTCTTAGCTATACACCGTAATACTACGGTAGTTTATGGCAAGTGTTTCTATTAGAGTAGGAAAGGGAGATGTCCGAGCCTTGGACAAATCTCAAGAGTACACGATTCACTCCAATATACTACACCGCCTAGAAAGTACGTAACCCGACCTAAGATAGAACGGATGATGTAACGTAGAAAGACCAAATGATTTAGAGACACCCCGACAAGACCATACGTAAATCACCATAATGTTTAGTACCATGTGATCGTCTAGTGTGTGCGACTCGGCTATAGACTAGACTCTACATGCAGTCCTAGTTCACTATAACCATTGGCTCTGATACCAATCTGTCACACCCTCGAAATCCACTTGCGGAGTTTTACCGCGAGGCGCATGACAAACCAGGATCCAAACCAACGATCACAATAAACAAGTCTAACATGAACATAATGCAATTTCAAAACAATGTTTAAAATTCCCGTTTACAGCGGAAGCTTATTCAAAACAATTATTCAATATTAAACCAATGTTCAACGTTTGTAAAACCATGCAACTCTAACTAGACGCCGTGCAGACGCGTGCGCCCTAGTTCCATTGTGCTACCTTAGCGACCTGAGAAAACATGTAAAAGTTTACGTCAGCACAAAAATGCTGGTGAGTTTACAGGTTTTGTATCCAAGTACCAAGTCCACCTGTCCATACTATAACAAATCGAAAACCAGTGTACGCTAGCTAGGCGTATGTTTTGTTACTACCACGATTGGAAAACCATTACTAACACGCATACCAGATGTTGTGCCCGAAAAGTAAACCAGTTGTTCCTGTTGTTCCTGTTGTTCCTGTTTGAGACAATATGCACTCGCCCGGCCCTCCAAGCCGACGAGCGGGGTTGGTCACTCCCAATAGCGCTATTCACATTTCCCCGTTGTGCAAACCCGCACATTCATGGTTCCCCCCGGGACTTCCAAAGATCGTGTAGTACACAATAGAAACCCATAGTATGACAGTAGTTACCAAATAATCGTTTTAACACATGTTTTCTCCCCCGAAAGTATAAAACCAGTTTAAAAGAGGGGCCGTAAACTCACCTTAACGTGCAAGCAAAGAATCCGAACAGCAAGCAATATATGCTACCGACACCCTAATAACAGTGTCGCTCAGTGAGTATAGGCGTAATATCATTACCCATATAACTCGTTTGTCCAAGGCGTTTTAAATGATCAAAAGTGTGTATGCGACGCCTAGTGATTCTACATGCAATAGTAAACCCTACGGACCCGTTGGTGAATACGTTGGTTACAATTAGTTTCTACATTCCGTATGTGTCTCAGACAAGTGTACTTCAGTTACATGTCAATTCCATACCACCTAAGACCTCAATTAATCACAGAAGCACGTAATACACAATCTGTGTTTTCAGGACAGATTGTGCGCCATCAAAACGAATTTATTTAAAATAGCAAATCAGTGAGTTAACCTCCCAAATTTTTACTGAATTTTCTTTGGGATTCACTCGACAATACCTATTTTTGTTTTGTCTTAATTCCAAACACAAAAATTATGAAAATTCGTACAACACAGCTATGTCCAGAAAATCTCCTCAACAGGTCAGTTTAGTAGGAAAATTCTTAAAAATTGTGTATTCATCCAAACGAGATGAATCCACTTGGAAAAGCTCTATTTTTCCAGTATTGACCTACTGTAAAAATTTCATAACCTAACTCCTTGTAAATCTCAAGTTACGACTATTTAAAGTTAGCCCAATTTGCAAATCCGAAAATCTGATATGACCCCTAATCAATTAAAATTCCAAAAACGACTCAAACGATGTCCAAATTCGATGGTTTTACCCATTATGAAAAGCTAAGACCTTGTACGTTACAATCATGCAAAGAATCGATCAAACCAATTATTTTCAAGCCACGAAACAGACCCTACAAGTCGACATTCAGAATCTGTCCAGATTCTAATCGTGCAATATTATCAATTATATCAAACCCTAGTTGCATATTATCAATCAATAACACCTAATAATCATCATACAACTTTCCTAATACCTATTCCCATCAGATCCTATTATCAAACATGTCAAGATTAAAGCTTTTAGGATCAAAACACCAATAACTTGCGCAACGAGCATCCTATGATGTTACTACGCGTTTATTAATAGGTTTAATCCGTTTAATCTTCAAAAAGACTCATGTTTTAATGTTTATTAAACCCATTCAGACCTGGACAAACTTGTTATATGATTTTTACAATAAAACATAAAGTAAAAAGCGTAAGAAATCATGAGTTATACCCTTAGCTCTTCAAATCAATCAATCGCGCGCCTTGGAGCCTCCCAATTGATGATCTTGAGCCTTAGCAGGAGTTTTTGGAGTGAAATATTCGTGTGGGGCAGTAAGGGGGCGATTAGGGTTGAGTATGAGGGCTGCATGGGGGTTAAGGATGCTTAAATACGAGTTTGAGGCGGTTTAAACCCGTCAGATAGGTTCGAGCGGCCGCTCGGAGCCTGTGAGCGGCCGCTCACAGGTCCGGGGCGCGCGTTTTTGCTTCGTTTAGCCTCCCGACGCGTTATCCATCGACGTTTTCGTTATTTCGGACCGTAACAAGTGTAACCCCATGCGTTAAGACCCTAATCAACCTCACGCTCCACTTTTAATAATTTTTATTAACGTGTTCGGTTTAGGTTCACATAATCACGTATGGTTTTCACATAAGTTTGTCAGATATCACCGAGACACATAAGTTTGTTATTCACCAACGTCCGAGGTTCACTAATCATGAAATCACATGTTAACTCACACAAGGAGTCAGAACCCGACCCACACAAGGAGTCAAAGCATCTCATAACCCGAGATGTGAAAGTAGTCCCAAACCGGACTAGAAAACGTTTTGTAAGTTGTCTCAAACCCGAGATAATGCTCGTATGTCCTATCTAGCTATCTAGATAACCCTCGTTAAGTATAATATGCGCGTGACTCGCTAAGGTAGACTTTAATCTAGACCACGTTGTTAACCAGAATTTGCCGGGTGTCACACATTACGCTTGGCCTAACAAGTCTATTTTGAAGTAGAATGAGTAATTATGGAATGATTCCTCTTCCCATCTTCTATATTCAAACTTCCTTTCATTCCATTCCCTTTTTTTTGAACGGCCAACGAATCAATTCCGAGTACTCTCGGGCATCCTTTTGGCGAATCAGGTACTCGAGAGTACCGGGGCCACCAATTGCCATCAATTCCCGGGAAAACTCGACCACTCACCCTCCCGAAAGCACAACAGTGAAATAATTTTCACCTTTACTTTTTGGGTGTTATTTTGTACAGGCTAAGAGAGAACACATAAACAAAACATAATGATTATTATTTGACCTAAGAGGGAAAAGAGATAGATGAGTTGTAGTAAAGGTTTACATCAAACCAAAATAGATGAAATTATCTTTACTATATCAAAAGTTTTGTTAAACACTACAACCGGGATCATTTGTTCAAAAGGATGGAGATATAGATAGTGATGTAACACATCGCATTCAAGCCAGGTGGTGTAGGTAGAGAGCAGCCATTGGGGTATTGTACGATAAGCGGTTCCCAAATAAATTAAAGGGGAAGTTTTATAGGACCGCAGTTAGACCTGCTATGCTATATGGGACAGAATGTTGGGCAATCAAGACGACGCACACACGCAAGATGGAGGTTGCAAAGATGAGGATGCTTAGGTGGATGTGCGGGCACACTAGGCTAGATCGGATTAGAAACGAGGTTTTTAGAGAAAGGTTAGGAGTGGCTAGGATATCAGACAAGATAAAGGAAGGGAGATTGAGATGGTTTGGACATGTGAAGTGGAGACGAAAAACAGCGCCAGATAGAGCAGTGGAAGTGTGCGTTGTAGAGGGAAGAAGGAATAGGGAGGGGCAAACCTAAATTGATCTAGGATGAGCGGACTAAACAGGATCTCATAGAGTTGCACCTCTCTGAGGACATGGTCCAAGATAGGAGTTTGTGGAGAAGTAGGATTAAAGTAAGTGACTTTTAGGATTTATCACTTAGGTAGCATAGCCGTTTATTAGGAGACCTTAACTATAGGATTTCTAAACCTATATTGATTTATGTATCTATTTATCTTGTTTTCTTGAGTAATGTGAAACTTGCATGTGGTTGTCGTCTCGTGTACATGTTTGTATGATGTTCAATGTAATAGATTTCTATGCACTATCTTACTAGCTTATTCCTGCTCTTGGTCCGTTAGCCGATAGCGGAATACCCATGTGGTACCTGTCTCTTTACTTGTATGCTTGCTTGTATTATTTTCTCTTTTTTGAGCTGGGGGTCTCTCTGGAAGCAGCCTCTCTATCCTTATGGATAGAGGCAAGGTGTGCCTACATCTCACCCTCCCCTGACCCTACCGATAGTTTTTACTATTCATGGGATATACTGGGTATGATTGATTGATAGATATTGTAAGGTTGAGGGTGTGGGATGAAGCCTTTAGAAGCTTTAAAGCGTCACATCAGCGCCACGTAGACAAAGAAGGCCCCCACTCTTAACTAAGGTGTCGTGAAATATAAAGCCCCTTAACTATAAATAATAAAACACGCACAAAAAAAAAAAATCCGAGTGATTAACATGTTAGGGGCCCCACCTTTTCACACATTCGCGCCCGTTAAGGACTAGGTGAGATGTCTGATAGTGCCCTTCATTGGCGAAGGGGGTGGCGTTGGGGGCGCTACCCCACGCCCCGGCCTAACGTAACTCAAGAATTCAACCAAAGGAATTTGAATCTCCTAACTATCTTGCCATATTCGCATCTACCACCCCTACATTGTTGCAGCCAACAGTTGCCACTGGCCCACCTATATACTGTCACAGCCAACCCACCACTATTCATATTTTAAATGAACAAGATACACAGATTCATCGTACCAGTGACTGAACAATGGATGTCGAGCCAAAGCCCTTTAAAATGCACAAAATAAGCCAGTTTGTTGAACTGTACTGAATTTAAAGTTGGAAAAATTACAGAATTCGTCCTTTAGGTTTACCTCGTTTTTCAGTGGTTGTCCTTTCGTGTTTCAGTTGCTGAGATTCATCCTTAACGATTTAAAATGTTACACACACTGTCCTAAGGCACTAACCTAGTTAAAAATTTCAGTTAACTTTGGTCATGTGCCTTGCACATGAGGGTAAGTTGGTAATTTTACTTTTCTCTCTCCCTATATCTTCTTCTCTCTCTAACTTCAACCATCTCCACCACCACCACCACGAAATCCGACCACCTAAAACCCCCCACCACCATCAACATCTCAATAATCAGTTTATATCCGTATCCACCTTCCCTATCCCTTTTTCTTTCTGATAAAACAATACACACACACTTTACAATCATATGAGAGAGAAGTAAGGGGGCCGGATGGCTCCTGCCGCCCACTATGGCGGAGCTCCGACGAGTTCCAGATGAGCTGCTCCCAAATAGAGTACCGACACACACACACACACATACGTATCTCTAGAGACGAGAAACAGAGGAGATAGAGAGTTTGATCGGAGAGGGAACAGAAGAAGAGAGGGTGAACAGTTGTCGTGGTGTGGTTCCAGGTAACGGCGACGATAGTCTAGGGTTCAGAGGGTGTTCGACCACTGGTCACGGCGGCGCAACCCTGTCAGATGGTGGTCTCGGATGACGAGTATGGAAGACGGTGACTCGAGATGGTGGTTGCAGTGGTGATGGTTCGTAGATGGGGGTTGGTGGTTGGTGGTTGGGTAATAATGAACGACAGCAACGATGGTGGTTCTGTATATGTCCGAGGACCGAGGTAAAACCCAAAGACTGATTTCGTGGTGGTGGTGGCCAGATTTCGTGGTGGTGGTAGTGGTGGAGGAGATGGTTGAAATTAGAGAGAGGGGAAGATATAGGGAGAGAGAGAGAGGTAAAATTACCAATTTACCCTCATATGCAAGGCACATGACCAAAGTTAACTGAAATTTTTAACTGGGTTAGTGCCTTAGGATAGTGGGTGTAACATTTTAAATCGTTAAGGATGAATCTCAGCAACTGAAACGCGAAAGGACAATCACTGAAAAACGAGGTAAACCTAAAGGACGAATTCTGTAATTTGTCCTTTAAAGTTTAAACCCAAACCAAATCCGGTTTGGAAAACCAATTCGTAAGCCATTTTACGAACCGGTTGCAGCCGTTTGAATTATACGAGCCATTATAAAACAGCTTTATGGCTGTTTGTAGCGTTAAACTCAGCTTTTTGGGACCATCTTGCCCTCTTATGTCCATATAAATAGACTAGATTATACCCCGGGAGCGTCCCGGGTTGAGAAATTTAATATGATACATTAATTTTACATATGAAATAGACTGATGTATAACTCTAATATTAATATCTAACCTAAAACAAATTAACAATGTACAACTCCAATATTAACACCTAACCTAAAAGAATGCAGAACTTTAATGTAACTCTAATATTAACACCTATCCTAAAGACTAAACAAATGTACAACTCTAACATACTAATATTGATACCTAACTTAAAACAACGTATAACTCTATTAACCTATTCGGCTCTGGTTGAAATTTTTTTTCATATTTACTGATTTAAACATAATTAGTGAGTTGTCTATACATGATTAATGATTTGGTGAACACTTGTGTTTTTTTCCTGTATGAACAAAACCCCACAAAAAAATTTCTCCGTTTTTTATATAGCACTATGGTAATCGTTGGAAAGATAATAAAACGCTCGTTAATTTGGTGTAATTTTTTCTTTAAAAAATCTAGTATATTAAAGATATTAACGTTTAAAAATTATGGGAGGAAACATGAGAGTGAAAAATTCAATTTTGTTTTTAAATTATTTTTTTCCTAAAATATCTCAATGCCACATGGGATGACACACGGCACATTCAAAGAAGAGAATGCATCTTTGAGTGCCATGTCATTAAAATTGCTTTGGTTTATTATATGTATAGATATTGAATGTGTTGCTTTAATCAAAACACAAAAAATCTCCCATAAACGAAATTACGCTCTCAAAATACTTATTGGAACCGAAACTGGGCACTCATCCGAATCAGTTCCACCGGAACCCGAACCCGAACCGGTACAGGGTTTAAAACCATTTTGTGCACCTCTACGCATACTAGTTAGTTCTTTTATCTCGGTCAATATGGCAGACAGATTTGTTTTTTAATTCTTTAAAATTTACACACAAAAAACTGGTTTTATATGTTACAGAAACATATAGAAAAACCTAACCATGCACTTTTTAACAATTACTATAATGTTATGATTTTGTAAAAAAAAAAAAAAAAAAAAAAAAAAAAAAAAAAAAAAAAAAAAAAAAAAAAACACTTGGAAAATACGAAAAAAGTAACAAACCTTGTCCTGCACCTCTTTCCCTCCCTAGACAAAATTTTGGCCTACTGAAAGATCAAGCTGAACCATGTCCGAAACCTAACATTCTGGTTAGAAAATTTCAGTTAACAAATCGATCAGTCAACTCACGGACCGACTTTCCTGGAAGTCAACTTATCACCTTGCAGTGTAATCTTCCAACAGTCAACTTGCAGCATAAATACAGAAATCTTCTTCAACACAACTAAATATATATGGAAAACATTAGGCCAATACTGATTGTAAATGCCGCGGCTGTTTACAAATCAGAGGATTGTTACCTTTAAATTTATTATCTTTTGTGATTATTCCAAATGTCTCTGCGGTTTCACGGATCATGATCCCGCTCACCCCCTTAAAGACAACCATTTTGCATTCTACGACTGCAATAAATAAACATAGCATACACTTAATGTAATGTGAAGGAAAGTAGATGTATATGAATATCCACATATAGAGACAGCGTACAACGAGTTTCACCTAGAATATGCGCACCATGAAGATCTGCACCAACAAGACATTGGAGCATTTGACTTTTCCTAAAAGATTCATTATATGATTAAAAAAAGATTTAGACTTTCTGGGAATGGTTCAAACAATTCAAATCTGTAACAAAATAGAAACAGAAATGTTTTAGAAGATCGAGACAAACAGCGCTAAGGAAGAAATGTATGCAGTTCCGATATTACTTATGGAGATCTTGGGGCAAATCTAATGATCCAATTTTCTTGTGTTGTTTCATGGACATGCGTTTTTTAGATCTCTATGAGTGGCTTTGTAAAACTTTTGAAAGCTCCACATTGCGTTCTTGTACTAGATTATCAAGACGGACCCGATTATCAATTTTCATTTTTCTAGATCCTTGAACGTAATTCTGGGCTGAGTCGCCACTCTGCAAAAGTCCATGCAACATCTTGTCCACCACATTTACCTTTATGACATACTGACATAATCGTTTAACTAGAATTAGATAAGCATGATGAAAATATGAAATACAGCAAAAGACACACACCTCAACATTCGGCATTGCTAACTTCTCATGTACAGGGTGTGATAGTGGAAGATATATAGGATGATCTGCTTCCGAGTTTGTATAATTAAATAAGTAATAATAAACGTCAGTTTTATTACAATCAATACAAAACATGGCGTTGTTTATTTAAAGGATAATAAACAAGATTTGTACCTCGTGTAGCAGTTTTCCCAGTGAAAGAGTATTTGCCTACAAATACCAAAACCTAAGTTACTTACAAAAATTTTGATATAACCTTGGTTTTAAAAAGCGATAGGCGCACAAAAGCGATGAGGTCTAAGTGCAACGCGCAAAGTGCAAAGCAGTGGACTTTTCGTACCCGAAGCGCGCACTAGTTATATAATTTTTTTTATATATCTCATATATATCCATAGGTTTTTAGCTTCATTTACCCAAAATATAGCTATAAATAAGGTTTTTATATGATTTTACCTATATGTACAAGCCAAAAACACCAAGGTGCAACATTTTTATGCATAAAAATACATGGTGTACAATAGGCGCGCGCCTCAGGGCCAAAAAAGTCAAAATATGCGCTTTCGAGAAAATGGGCAAGCGCAGATCCCTGAGGCGCCTTGTTGCTTTTTTAAAACCCAGGATATAACATGATCCTCTTTACTATTAACTAACACTTCATATAAAGTGACACTATCAACATAGCTAATCGCTTATCTAATTAATCATTTTCATGCAGCATATTCAATGGGAAGCTTGAAACATGAATAAAACTTGAAATATAAATCCATGTAAATCAATAAGTGTTAGCTCAATAACCTTTCTTGGACGGAGTACTTGTGGACGATGCAAAATCTTGTTTCGAATTGGCAGAACCTTCAACTCTGTTCTTTTCTAGAAGTCTTTTATTATTTTGGTTCTTCTGTTTCAACTGAAGCTCGAAAGCTTCTCTTCGTGCAATTGCCTCAAATGCAAGATTTGTCATTGCAGCGTACAGCAACTTTTATAATATCTACACACAAAATTACAAAATCAAATCATATGATCCAGCAATACCTACCTTGTGCTATTTTCTATAACCTTGATTCATATAACATCAAGGAGGTTGTTTGGATGTGTGTTCTGAGAGATGGATTATGCGAGCGTTTGGATGTTCGATCACCAGTCCGAGATCACCGCTGCTGCCAGTGTCTTGGGTAGGGAAACTGGGTTCGGGTAGTCTCTGGTGGCGGTTTTTATCAAATGGGAGCATATCCCTTCCCTTGATAACATAATAATAATTTTTCGGAACCATGTTGATTCATTTGTATTGACCTAATGAATCACGTGTGTTTTGAATGAATACTTATAAGTAAGAGATGTATATATATGCTTAAAAGGAAAAGATTTTCCCTAATATCCATGAGTCTGGTAGGATACTGTTGCTACAACAAATAATTGCCTAACGATAGTCCTGAGTCACAAGGGAGGTTCAAGGTTTCAAGGGTTACACTTTGCCTAACGCAGGTCGTGGTGTCCTTCTACGTTGCAAACGTAGAAGGAGGCTCAAGGTTATTTTTCTTGTTTTAGATCCTTTAAGGTTCTGGTTTGAGATGTACTCGAAACCAGAAATAGAAGTTCTAGAGATCCGAGTGGAGAGAAATATTCTTCCACGTGCAAGACCAAAAGAATTAGAAAAGTGGAGTAAGAGTGATTGTGATGGTGTGATCAGAGCTGAGGATTCAGCTTCTGATTTATAGAGAAAGGGGGACTCCATAAGGAGAAAGCATCTTGCCTTGAGCCTTGTTGCAACTAAAGGACATCCCACAAATGGTAAGTGGCTGCTATGGACCTGCGGTCTGTTGGCTGATGTTACTCCATCAGCTTATCTGTTCTGATCGATGAAAAAGATGACGGGACAAGTCATCTTTTTGACTTAGGATGCTTCTGGTTGTCCGAAGCCTTGTAGGCTTCATCCCTTTAAGCATTTGTTTAGTAATGTTATATATTTATGTTTGCTTTAGGCTACCCACGTCATCAGCCCCCCAAGTCAGAAGGTTTGATGCGGTAGCTTGAAAGCTTTTGACTGTTTTCCTAGTTTTTCCTTTGCTTGAAAGGTTCGGGGGTTCGCTGTGATTTAGGCGGTTATTACTCAGCAGTTTCAATGTTGATTGGACTGTTGATGTGACATCTGGCAGTTTGCTCAGACTAATTACTGCATGCCATTATTATTACGGTTTTTTGAATTAAATAACCGTTTGATTTTTCTTTTTTAAAACCTTTTTGTACTTCATTTTCACTTTACCTTTTTCTTTTCTTCATCTTCATCTTCTCAAACACTTCATCCATCTTAGGGTTTCGTGATTTTTCACCACAGCAGGTTAGTTTTTCTTTTTCTTGCTTTGTTTACTGATCATCCTTTTGAGCATAATGGGTGCTAAAAAGGATATGGCCGTTACGTTTTCAACTCTTTCTCAGAAAGAGGTAGAATCGTTTTGTGCCGAATGGGGTATTGACTTGTCATTCAAACCTGTGGCTCCTGGTAAAAAACTCTCTGTTTCCGAGTGTCCGTCTGGTTCCATCGCTTTGTACTGTCGTCATTTTGAATTTGCAAACCTTCGTTATCCTTTTTCTGTATTTTTGTTGAATGTTCTTGAGTATTATAGGGTTTCCCTTGGTCAGATCCACCCACATGGTGTTGGCCGTGTTTTACACTTTGAATGCCTTTGTAGAGCCCTAGGGTATGATCCTACTCTATTGATGTTCAGACGATTTTTTCGTCTTGCCAAGAATGGTGACTGGTTCACCTTCGAGGGGTCATCATTGGAGACTAACCTTCTTTCTTCCCATGTTACGACGGTTGGTCAATGGAAGAATAGGTTCTTTTGGGTGTCTGATTCTATTTTCCCTTTTAAGCCTGTGTGGAGGCATCCTGAGGCTGTTCTTAATGAAGGGGAACCCTCAGAGTCTGAACTAGACGATGTCTTCCTAACGACTCTTAGGACCTGTCCTTCAAGGCTTCGTCCATTTGCTGAACCCTTCTTAGTATTATCTGGTGTTAGCACTCGTTGGGACAAGCCGGGTAGAGATCCTGTTGTGATGAAGGATGGTCAGGGTATGAATTTTGTTTATTGTTGATTTCTTTTGCTTTCTCTGTTTTTTCCTTATGTGTTCTGTTTTTTGCAGTTATGTCGGCTCTTGACTTTATCAAAGGTGATGATGCTTCGGGTGTTGTATTTTCTGATGCTGAAGCAGCAGATGGGGAAGATGCATTGACCAAATATCAGAAAGGGAGGTATGATGGGACCAACTATGTTGCTGTTCCTAATGTTAAGGGTTTTGCTAAAGCTAGTTCTTCCAAGGCTTCAACGAGGAGGTCAAGCAGGCGTCTTTTGAAGGCTGCTAAACCTGCTGATCCTTCTGAAGCAGTGACAGTTAGCGATGATATTGAGGATTCTGAAGATGAGCAAGATCAGATCATGGATGATGTTCCTGTGGATGCTGTTGTGAAGAAAGGTAAGGGTAAAAAGGTGAAGGTTGGAGTGGTGAAGGAAACAGAGGTGTCAGCTAGCTTTGATGAGGGAAGTCTGTATGTTCCTGGGTGGAACGTGAAGTCCAGTGACAACTTTAAGTCTTCGGCTATTTGTGAGGAGGTTCTTGCACACTTTGCTACTCCTGGTGCCAAGGCTTGTCTTGAGGGTTTGGATGATGATGCTTTGCTGGCAAAGATGATGGTGGGTACCTGTAACCTTGCTGCTATGCTTCCAGAGGGGATTAGTAGGTTTAGGAAGGTTATGGGTAAGTATAGTGACTTTGCCAAGAAGAAGAGGGAGATGAAACAGTCCCTTGTTGATATGAAGAAGGATGCTGAGGAGTATGCTAAGAAGGAGGCTACTTTGATTTCCCTTATTGATGAACTGAAGAAGGGGCATGAGGCTGAGATGGCAAGGCATGAAGCTGCTATTCTTAAGGTGGAGGCAGATCAATTAGCTTTGGAAGCAGAGAAAAAGGCTTTTAAAAGTGAGAAGAAGGGGTTGGAGGCTTCCCTTGCTGCTGTCCAAAGTGATAACAAATGGCTGATTGAAGAAGGATTTCAGCAAGTCGTTACCTACCTTCTTCATTACACCGAATTCAACTCTGCACTTGGGGAGGTTTATACCAAACTTTTGACCCATGGTAAGCATGCTGGTTTTGTTGCAGGGTTTAAAGCTCATGAGTCTGGCCAAGTTTTGGAAGAGTCTCCCTTTTATCAGCCTGACTCCTTGGATGTTTTTAAGGAGACTGTCCTTAAGATGGAACACTCCAGCTATCCCTATGTTGCACAAGTCTCTTCCTACTATGGAAAACCCTTGAAGGAGCTGAAAGAATTGAAGCCTGCTGGTTTAAACGAAGTTGTTTCTGCAAAAGTGCTTCAATCTGTTTCAAGGAAGACAAAGTTTCTAAAGGGGGATCAAATGATCCTTTCATTCATTAGATTGGATAACATTACATCATTTGGAAAAGAACAACATTTTGTTATAACTTAAACAAAGAACCTTTTGAGGTTCTTGCCGTTCCAGTGACGGGAGAGTTTTTTGCCTTCCATGCTTGCTAGTTTGTAGGATCCCCCTTTGTGGGACTCTAGGATAGTGTATGGGCCTTCCCACTTAGGTCCTAGCTTCCCTTGACTTTCCTTCTTGCTTGCTTCGTTGTTTCTCAAAACTAGGTCGCCGGGCTTGAATCGTTCGTGCTTAACTCTGGCATTGTAGTAGGACTCCATCTTTTGTTTGTATTGAGCTTCACGGATTGCTGCTGAGTCCCTTGCTTCTTCCAGGAGATCGAGGTTAAGCAGTGATTCCTGTTCATTTGCCTGGATATTGACATGAAAGGTTCTTGGTGTGGTGATTCCGATTTCGGCAGGTATTACTGCTTCAGATCCAAAGGTAAGGCTGTAAGGCGTTTTCTTGTTGCTTGTCTTCTCGGTGGTTCGAATTGCCCAGAGAACGCTTGGCAGTTCTTCCAACCAGTTTCTTCCTTGTCTGCCTAGTCTAGCCTTGATCCCTTCAACCACACTTCTATTCATTCTTTCAACTTGACCGTTCGACTGGGGGTAGGCCACGGAACTGAAGACTTGGGTTATTCGGTACTCCTTGCACCAAGCGCTGAACGGTTTCTCTGCAAATTGCTTGCCGTTGTCCGTTACAAGCACCCCATGTAGGCCATATCGGCAAATGATGTTTTCCCAAACGAAGTCAATTATCTTTTTCCCGGATATCTTCCCCAAGGGCTTTACTTCTGGCCATTTTGTGAAGTAATCTACTGCCACCAATAAGAATTTAACCCCTCCTTTTGCTGGTGGGAAGGGTCCAACGATATCCATTCCCCATTTGTAGAACGGCCAAGCCGAATTGACAGGCACCAAATCATGCTTGGGACTTTTGGGGACTGGGGCGTGTAGTTGGCAGGCTTCACATCTCTTCAGCTGTTCTGATGCATCACGATGCATGGAGGGCCAGAAATATCCCAGGTTCATAAGTTTTGCCACAACTGACCTTGGACCACAGTGGGCTCCGCAGATTCCTTCATGAACTTCCTTAATCAGGTACTTGCTCTGTTCGGGTCCAACACATCGGAGCAGTGGAGCTAGATACCCTCTTTTGTAAAGCATCTCATCTTGTATGGTATACTGCTTCGATTTGTTTCGGATCCTTTCAGCTTCAACAGGGTCCTGTGGTAGTTCTCCCTTTTGAAGGAACCTTACAAACGGAGTCATCCAGTTTGGCTCATTTTCAGTGATGACGTCTTGGACTTCCAACTCTGATATGGCAGGATGCTTGACTACCTCAACCAATACTTTCTTAGTGAGGTGAGCAAAGGTTAGCGAGGCGAGCTTGCTTAGTGCGTCAGCCTTTTTGTTGTGAGACCTTGGAACTTGCTTGATCTTGCATTGTTGGAAAGTGTTCATGATTTCCTTGGCTTTCTCTTTGTATTTTTTCATGTTAGGTTCCTTGGCAATGTAGCTATCGTTCACTTGGCTAGAGACCAGTAGTGAATCGGTGAACACTTGAAGCTTGTGAACCATCATCTTTTTTGCAAGCTTGAGTCCTGCGATCAGAGCTTCATATTCGGCTTCGTTGTTTGTTGTCTGAAATTCCAAACGAAGGGCATATGTGAATTCTAACCCTTCAGGACTGATTAATATAAGACCAGCTCCCGAGCCTTCAACGCTGGAAGCTCCATCTGTGTAAAGCTTCCAGGCTTCAGGATCGAGAGGTTCATCCATGGTTATGTTAACTTCAGCAGTTTCTGCCCTTGGAATTTCAGCAATGAAATCAGCAAGTATTTGTGCTTTTATTGCTTTTCTCGGGACGTAGGTGATTTTGTGTTCACCTAGCTCAACAGCCCACTTGGCTAGTCCCGAGGTTTCAGGCCTTTCAAGCACATTTTTGATTGGCTGGTCAGTGACTACTTGAATAGGATGTGCTTGAAAGTACCTTCGAAGCCTCCTGGCCGTTTGTACCAGGGCCAAGGCTAATTTTTCCAAAGGAGGGTACTTGACCTCTGCTAACTTTAAGGTTTTACTGAAGAAATAAACGGGTACCTGGGCTTTTTCTCTTTCGATAGTGAGAACAGCGCTGAAGGCTTCTTCAGTGACTGAAAGATAGACAGAGATCGTTTCCCCTGCTTCAGGTGTTGCAATGGTGGGAAGGTAAGCCAAGTAATGTTTCATAGCGTTGAAGGCTTCTTCAGCTTCTTCTGTCCACCTGAAGTTCTTCTTGTCAGCACAACCTTTGAGGGTCTTGAAGAAAGGAAGGGATTTCTCAGCAAGTTTCGACACGAAACGCTTCAAGGCGGCAAGCTTGCCGTTCAAGCTTTCCACTTCTTTCTTGGTTTGTGGTGACTTCATTTTGAGGATGGCTTGAACCTTGTTTGGGTTAGCTTTTATGCTTTGTTTTCCTACAACATGACCCAAGAATTTCCCTTCTTCAAAACCGAAGGAACACTTGATGGGATTTAGTTTCATGTTGATCTTCTTGAGATTGTCGAAGGTTTCTTGTATATCATTGAGCATGTCCTCCTCGGTCTTGCTTTTGATAACCAAATCATCCACATATGCTTCCATGTTCCTACCAATTTGCTCGGCAAAGGCTTTGTCAACCAACCTTTGATAGGTGGCACCTGCATTTTTTAAGCCGAAGGGCATCTTTTTATAACAGAAGATACCCTTGTCCGTATGGAAGGCGGTCTTTTCTTCATCGTCCTCCTTCATTTGTATTTGGTGATAACCTTTATAGGCATCCAAAAAGCATTTGAAGGGGAAACCTGTCGAAGGGTTAGCTTGTAAGCATGCACTATGTAAAAAGAAACAAATTTGGGAGGTGTTGAGTAACTTCAAAAGTTGTTCTTAGGTTCAAGGGTAACCTGTCAGCGAGTCAACTTTCAAATCCACCTCTGGTAAAGGGTAGCAATCCTTTGGGCAAGCCTTGTTGAGGTCTTTGAAGTCTATGCACATCCTCCATGAGTCATCAGGTTTCTTAACCATCACTGGGTTTGCAACCCAGGACTGGTATTTGACCTCTCGGAGGATTCCTGCTTCGACCAGTTTGTCAACCTCATGGCAAGCTGCTCTGCTTCGTTCTGGTGCAAGGCTTCTTTTCTTTTGTACTATTGGTTTAATGTTTTGGGGAACTTTGAGTTCGTGTTCAGCAACATCACCTGGGATCCCTGTCATGTCACTGGGACACCAAGCGAAAACATCTACATTGTTTTTTAGCAATGCTTCAAGCTTTGAGAGAATTTCCCTAGGAAGGGCTGTGTTTACCCGTATCCTTTGATCAGGGTATTTATGATTGATGCTAAGACCGAGTTTGCTTTGTTCTTCGACAACCGCTAGCACAGAGGCTGATGGTTGGAGGGTTCCTACTCCTTCTTTGGTGGGGAACTTGGCACTCTTCCGGCTGATGGAAACGGTCATATCGAAAGCTACTACACCGGGTCTACCAATGATGACATCGTAACTGGATGGTAGATCTAAGACAACGAATGTCAGTGGTTCAGTTCTTCGCATTTGCCCATCGGAGAAAGTTACATTGAGTACAATCTCGCCCAAGGGTTTGATGGGGATATCTGCTATGCCCTTGATGGCAGCTTCGGCTGGCCTAAGCGTGGAGCGTTCTTCGTGGCTTAGAAGGTTGAAGTATTTTGCAAACATGATCTCAGTAGCAGCTCCGGTGTCTATGTAGGCTTTTTGTGTTTGTCGTGAACCCACGAAGGCTTCAAGGACTAGTGGATCACAGTGTTTTTCTTCTTTGGTACAAGGGAAGTAGATGCCTTGACATTCCCAATCCTCCAACCTCTGTCGTTTGCTTGGTGCTTCACTTTCAGCAAACACCATGGCAACATCTTTCTTTTTGCCATCAGCTATGTTTTCTTTGACGCCTTTAACCAAGTGGGCCAGTTCGCCAGATCTAACTGCTTCTTCGATCCTCTTCTTAAGCTGGAAGCAGTCGTTGGTGTGGTGTCCCTTTTCTTCATGAAACTCGCAATACTGGTTGGAGTTTTCGTTTCTTTTACTTTTAGGCAAGGGACGAGGTGGTCTAAAGGTGTGTTTGACTTCTTCCGTGGCCAGAATTTCTTGAGGAGTTTTGGAGAGGGCTGTAAAATTTATGTTTCTATCTTTGCTTGGAGGGTTCCTGCTTTCCGACCTTCGAGACTCAGATCTCCTGGATCTGTTGTCGTAGGTACCATAGTTTCCTCTTTTCCGAGCAGGGCTGTTGCTTCTCCAGTTGGAAACCCTCTTTCTTTGCTCCTTTATGTCTACAGCCTCTTCTCCTCTGATGTGGGCTTCGGCTCTTTCCAAAGCCTCTTCAAGGGTTTTGGGGAGACTCTTGTTAAACTCCCTGGTGAGGTATTTTGAATTGATGGCGTTCATGAACCCTGCAACCTTCATCTTTTCATCTGCACCAACGTAGGTAAGTCCTTCTTTTTTATACCTCTCAATGAAATTTTTCAGGCTTTCATCGTCTTTTTGCTTTATCTGGAAGATGACGGTTGCATCCTTGACACATCTTCTCTGTTGTGAGAAGTTGGCAAGGAATCCTTTGCCGAGTTCATCAAAGGTTCGGATGCTTCCAACCTTCAAGCCATTGAACCAGATTCTTGCGGATCCAACGAGGGTTTGCATAAACATTAAACAACACTCTGGATCGCCCCATTTTTCGATCCGAGCTGCCCCTGAGAAGATCTGAAGGTGATCTTCTGGATCATCAGAACCATCATATGTTCTTATATGAGCTGGCATCTTTAGCTTGTTAGGAAAGTCATAATCTGCTATTTCCGGTGAGAAGCAAGATAAGCTGTTTGGCTTGTAGGGTGGGTTGACAGGTTGTTCTGTCCTGTTGTTGGTCATTCCGACTGTGGTTCCTTGTTGAGCAGCGATGGCTTGACTGATGAGCTGCTGCCAGGGGAAGTTAGCCATTACTTGTGATATCATGTAGGGCATGAGGTTAAAACCTTGGAGGTTTTCGGTTGTGGCCACGTTGCTAGTCATCATGGGGATGCTCATGGAAGCATTCCTAGCCATGGGGAGTGAAGCCATGGCCTGATCCCATGAAATGGCTGCCGGTGGAGGGACACTGGATATTGGTGACTGTAGAAGCTGATCCAGGGTGACTTCATGCCCAAGTGGTGTGCCGGTAGTGGCAGCTTGGGTGGTAAACAATGGGAAAGCGGTGGGGCTGGACCTTGTTTCATGCTGAGAAGTGGAGAGTGTGTTGCTGGGGCCAGCGGCACTGCTTCCGAGTCGTGGTCTATGACTGTAGGTGGCACTTAGAGGAGGAGGAGGCCCCGGCGAAAGCGACACCTCTTCTTCCTCGCCATAGTCTAGACGGAGGCGGACTCCTTTATCTCTCTCCTTCATGACATACTGGTTCAAAAGGGATCTAAGCTGCAGGAAGTTTCTTTCCACTCCTTCAGGGGTAAGATCTATTCGTGGGGGAGTCTGTGCAAGATCAGGGAGAGGAGAAAACACCCCTGAACGAGTGGGAGGTGGAGTCTGTAAGCTTGTTGTCCCATGATGTGCAGGTGAGGACTGAGTTCGAGCTGGAGTGCCTCCTGGAGTGGAAAAAGACACAGATCTGGCTGGAGAAGTCTGATCTGTGCTTGGAGAGATCTGGTTAACTTCCTCTTGGGACTCAGGGTCAGACATGGAGAGAGTTGGAGCTACACAACTGTTTTTTGGTAAAGGCAATGGCGTAGCCCCACGGTGGGCGCCAACTTGTTGCTACAACAAATAATTGCCTAACGATAGTCCTGAATCACAAGGGAGGTTCAAGGTTTCAAGGGTTACACTTTGCCTAACGCAGGTCGTGGTGTCCTTCTACGTTGCAAACGTAGAAGGAGGCTCAAGGTTATTTTTCTTGTTTTAGATCCTTTAAGGTTCTGGTTTGAGATGTACTCGAAACCAGAAATAGAAGTTCTAGAGATCCGAGTGGAGAGAAATATTCTTCCACGTGCAAGACCAAAAGAATTAGAAAAGTGGAGTAAGAGTGATTGTGATGGTGTGATCAGAGCTGAGGATTCAGCTTCTGATTTATAGAGAAAGGGGGACTCCATAAGGAGAAAGCATCTTGCCTTGAGCCTTGTTGCAACTAAAGGACATCCCACAAATGGTAAGTGGCTGCTATGGACCTGCGGTCTGTTGGCTGATGTTACTCCATCAGCTTATCTGTTCTGATCGATGAAAAAGATGACGGGACAAGTCATCTTTTTGACTTAGGATGCTTCTGGTTGTCCGAAGCCTTGTAGGCTTCAACCATTTAAGCATTTGTTTAGTAATGTTATATATTTATGTTTGCTTTAGGCTACCCACGTCATCAGATACAAAGAAACTTACTTGGAACAGTTCAGTTAATCATCCAGTCCAGCACATGAAGACACACTCAATTATTATTATCACCTGCGTATTGCACAATAATCTTTAAACACAATGGCAAGTGAACAACCCAGTCAATTTAGGATTTTAGGCTGAATATATAATTTAGGTTGATCAATTTTTTTTTCATTTAATTAAGCCTTGGTTTTAGCTATGACCAAATATAAAAATTTTGAGTCGGTTTGCTGTTTCGGGTCGGATAAGGTTCATAACATAATATAAAACTAAATAATGAAAAAGACATTGGCATTAGAAATTTATAGCACATAATATAAATACAATTGTTTTCGGGCTGCCTGAAAAGGCTTCAGCAACATGTAGTGTAGCAAAGAAATCTTATACATGAATCAGAACTTGAGGTTAACACTGGACCGGATTGTGGTTACAGCTAGCTAAATGAATGAAATGGGAATTTATGAAGCGAAAGATGAGGTTGCTACTCAAACAAACTGATGAAATAAAAAATTTAGCCATCAAGTTGAAAGATCAAAAATCACTCAAAAGTGTATAAAGCTTCTTGTGTTAACATTTATACCTTAAAAATCATACTTGCCATATCATTTGTTAATGAAAAAACTTGAATAATTCTTGCTGGCCATTTACTAAAAAAAAAACATTTGGCTCCTAATTACTTTACTTAAGATGAATTGAATCATATATTTAAGATACTAGTTGATTATCTCGGGAGTGTCCCGGGGTTAAAAAATCTAATATGACTTAATAAAAAAGAATAAAAGAAGTAAACAGTCTCAACCACTTTTAATGTTAAAGAAAGTTGTTCTAATGTTTATACCACGAAAAGGGGCTCGCATGCTACGTTCCCAGCAGATTAAAAAAATCTCAACCTCTTTTAATGCTAAGCATATCGTTATAGCACGTGAACATGGGCAATTCATATATGTAATAGTAGGTTTAAAAACATATATACTATTATAACACGATTAGTACTTGCCTATATATGATTAATAAATCACCTAAACATATGTGTTTTTTTCTGCATGAACAAAAACTCACTAAAAAAACATTTTTTTTCGTTTTTTGTATAGCACTATGGTGCTCGTTGGAAAGATAATAAAGCGATCGTTAATTTGGTGTAATTTTTTTTTCCAAAAAAAATGTCATACATAAAAGTTACTAACGTTTAAAAATTGTGAGAGGAAAATAACGAAAAAATAAGGATAAAAATATTAATTAAAATATTAAAAAATGTCATACATAAAAGTTACTAATGTTTAAAAATTCTGAGTGCAAAATAAGGAAAAAAATAAGGGGAATTGGATTTTAATAATCCATACTTTGCCTCCTTGGCTGGCAATAATCTGTACTTAATAAATTCCCTACAACAGTCCGAACTTTCAACTTATTGGCCGACAATGAACTTTTTAACTTTAAAACTCTTTCAGTTTTGAAAATGGAATAGTTTTCAGTTAACAAAAGTTCATTGCCGGCCAATAATTTGAAAGTTGGGACTGTTGTGGGCAATTTCTTAAGTATAGATTATTGTTGGCCAACGAGGCAAAGTTTAGATTATTAAAATCCAATTCCCCAAAAAATAAAGATAAAAATATTAATTAAAATATTTGAAATTTTAAAATAATAATTAACATTTAAAAATGTGAAAGAAAATAAGGAAAAAATAAAGATAAAAATATTAATTAAAATATTTGAAATTTTAAAATAATAATTAACATTTAAAAATGTGAGAGAAAAATAAGGAAAAGATATTAATTAACATATTTGAAATTTTAAGATAATATAGATATAGATTTTATTTAAAAAAGGAAATAAAAATGTAAAAAATTTATCTTTAATTTAAAATAATAAATTCAATACTATCACCTCAAAGTGCCACATGACACATCTATTGAATGTGACCTCATAATTCAATTCTTTTATTATAAGTTATAGATTATAGGTTCTATTTAGCAAAGGGTTTTTGTATTATGGGGTTGTAAAGTTGGCTTTAGGATATTCTAAAGTTGTACTCTATGCTTTAATAGTGTTTTGTTGATGGAGTACAACTCACACTACTAGAAAAGAAAATAGGGTTAATGCAACTTTTTAGGAGCAACATTTATCAAATGAGTTGCATTTGGTTTAATGCAACTTTGTTGAAATAGAGGTTGTATTATAAGACCTAATGCAACCTTTTTCGTAAAATTGTTGCAAAATTATGATGAATTTGCAACCTTTTTACTTAAAAGTTGCTAATTTTAGTAAATTGCAACTATTTTTTTTTTTAAAATTGCATACTTGCATTTGATCAAATGTAATCAGTGACGTACCATAATGTCATTACATACTTATAATTAACAAATACTTAGGTATAAATACAAATAGTTGTATAATTCACTAGTATATAGCCAATGATTTCCAGTCCAACTGGTTAGAGATGGACGGGTTTACACGTTTTAGTGGTTCTCGTTCGCAGGGTTTCCAGGTTCGAGTCCCGCCATCCACCAAAAAATATATCAAATAGGTTTGAAAGGGACTCGGGAAAATGGCCAGGGGTGGCCTTGACTCCTCCCTGTTTTTTGGCGTAGTAGTGGAAATTTGCGATTTTCGTAGGTACATTTAGTCCGGGCTGAGTCCGGCCCTTGCCGATTTGCCACTACCGATCGAAAAAAATTGAGTCCCCCCCCCCCCTAATTGACGAACCAAACTTCACCCCTGAAGGGACTGACGTGTTGGAAGGGGTTCAATCTTAGACAGGGTGCTTAATAGCCATAGAGATTTACCGCTAAACTACGCCTACAAAATTCTTATATTGAGAGCTATTATGAAAATGTGTATCACAGCAAATCAGATATGAAGATTAGATATACTATCTATACATATAATAAACCAAAGCCATTTTAATGACATGGAATTCAAAGAGACATTCTCTTCCTTAAGTGTGTCATGTGTCATCCCAAGTGTTATTGAGATATTTAGGAAAAAAATAATTTAAAAACAAAATTGGATTTTTCAGTCTCATATTTCCTCCCATAATTTTTAAACGTTAATATCTTTAATATACGAGATTTTTTAAAGAAAAAAATTACACCAAATTAACGAGCGTTTTATTATCTTTCCAACGAGTACCATATTGCTATATAAAAAACGGAGAATTTTTTTTTTTTGGGTTTTGTTCATACAGGAAAAAAAACACAAAGTGTTCTGGTAAATCATTAATCATGTATAGGCAAGTCACTAATTATGTTCAAATCAGTAAATATGGATTTTTTTTCAACCAGAGCCGAATAAGTTAATAGAGTTATACGTTGTTTTAAGTTAGGTATCAATATTAGTATGTTAGAGTTGTACATTTGTTTAGTCTTTAGGATAGGTGTTAATAACTTAATATTATAGTTACATTAAAGTTCTACATTTTTTTAGGTTAGGTGTTAACATTGGAGTTGTACATTGTTAATTTGTTTTAGGTTAGATATTAATATTAGAGTTATACACCAGTCTATTTCATATTTAAAATTAATGTATCATATTAAATTTCTCAACCCGGGACACTCCCGGGGTATAATCTAGTAGTTTATTATAAGAGATTTATTTATAGCCAGGAATAGATATTTTATGTTAATAATAATATTAGAACTAACAAATAATTTATACTTTATGCAACTTATGAAACAAAATAACAAATTACTACGGAGTATTTTACAAATTTGTTTGAAAAATTCACTAAAATGAAAGATACAATTCCCTCCGGTGTTGACCGCCCCTCTACTTTTTAACTAGTTTTACAATTCCCATATGATTTCCCCCAAATGCATACATCTGGACCCACACCCTAAGAATCTCTCAACACCCATCTCTCTCTATCCCTCTCACATATGTTTTCGTTGAAACCGCTTCTGCCGAAGAACAACAACTGCACCACGATACGTTCCTGCTTGGTCGCTCAATCCATCTGACGCTGCTTAGCCAATATTATTGTGAGATTACCATTAATTTAAAATCAAGCCGTTTTTTACAAATTGTATTATCTTTTGATTTTGATTTCGTATTTCTTTGTTTTTATTATAGTTTTTCTTTAAGTATATGTATATGTATATCGATTGGGATTCATTATATGTATATATTCATTGTTGTGTGTATATGTATTAGCATTAGGCGGTTTGTATGCATATGCACGTACATATATGATCTATTTATATTATTCAGGCTATTGGTATATGTTTATATATATATAATGTAAGTATATGAAGAAAACCAACTTTATAGTGTAAACCATGAAAACCTATCATGTGGTTGTTATTGTGCCACATCACCTAAAGAAAAAATGTTATTATATTGCATCCAAGGGCACTCAAGTAATTTCCCCCCTTGTCACTTCACCCATCAAAGTTTCATCATCTCTCTCTACATTTCTCTTTATTTCTTTTCTTTAAATCTCTCTTTCTCTCTCATTTTCAATTTTAAAACCCAAATTCAAGTTTGAATCTCTTTCTCTTTATCAAAATCCAGATTTCAAAATGCATCTTCATCAAATTTGAATTTCATAAACCCAATACACATACCCATTTCCCTCTATTCTTCCCATTATCATCTAAAGCTCTTATAACCTTCATCTCCTTCTCATCCTAATATGGAATTTAATATATCATCTGAACATGAGACGATGATAGGGTGAAACAACACCTAGTCAACAGTAATATTCATCGTTTTTGTTGTTTCTAGATCCTTTCTTGGACGACAAATCTTGAGGCATCTAGCAAGGGTATGTAGTAAATTTTTTATTGGATTGTATGTTGGAAGGATTTGTGATCCGAACTAAGTCAGTTATAGATCGATAGATAGTTAGGTTTTTAATTATAAGTTGGATTGATTTATTGTTTCTCAAGTTATTTAATTTAATTTGTTTTTTATTATAAGTAAGATCTCCAAATTCTTTAATTTATTTTTTTCTTCTTCTGATGTATTAGTGGGAGGATTGAAACCAAGGTTAATTTATAGAAGGTAATTATAATGTCTTTTGTGTTTTGGATATATGCACTCCATGTGTTTGATGAAATGCCTGACTGGGTTAACATGTGTTATTCTGTTAGTATGTTAGAAGTTAATAGTGAATGTATGGAAGGTAGTTATAAGGTCTTTTGTGTTTTGGATATTTGGATGTCTATTTAAAGTTAATGGTGAATGTATGGAAGGTAATTATAATGTCTTTTTGTGTTTTGGATATATGCACTCAATGTGTTTGATGAAATGCATGACTGGGTTAACATGTGTTATTTTTGTTAGTCTGTTGGAGCATTGTGAAATCCAATTTCAGATCTAGAGATTGTTTTGTTTGCACCCCAAGTGTTTGATCTAATGCTTGAATGAAAAAAAAAAACTTATGTTAACCTTTTTTATTTTTTTATTATTATTTTTTGTTTATGTTAGGTTGTAAATGTATGGAAGGTAATTATAATGTCTTTTGTGTTTTGGATATACAAACTCCACGTGTTTGATGAAATGCCTGACTATGTTAACATGTGTTATTATGTTAGTATGTTTGAAGTTAATAGTGAATGTATGGAAGGTAGTTATAAGGTCTTTTGTGTTTTGGATATATGGATGTCTATTTAAAGTTAATGGTGAATGTATGGAAGGTAATTATAATGTCTTTTTGTGTTTTGGATATATGCACTCCATGTGTTTGATGAAATATCTGAGTAGGTTAACATATGTTACTTCTGTTAGTATGTTAGATGATGAGTTGGTCACACCGTTTAACATCTCATCTATTGTTTTGCAGTTGATAACGAAGACCCCCCACGGTTAACATATGTTAAGATACGAAGTCCAAAGATGCCGAGAAAAATATGTAGAAAAACTTTTGAATAACGTTTTATTTTTGGTAGTCAATGTATAGAATTACTAGATTTATTTTGTTAAAGTGGTCAATAGTTTGTAATCATACTTTGTAATAACGTGTGTTAATTGTTTGTATGCTTTATTTCTTAGTATACAACTTTAACAAATGCTACCTTACTAACACATGTTACCTTTTTTTTTCTAGATCTTCTCATTGGTATATTGGGGCAACCGTTTAACTTTATCAAATCACATAACACATGTTACCCATTTATGACCAACTAACACATGTTACCCTTCCATGCAGTTCATTTGAATGTCCTGGGTAGGTTTATCTCTTTGTTTAATAGTTTGTAATGATACTTTTTTGTAATAACGTGTGTTAATAGTTTGTATGCTTTACTTCTTAGTAAACTTATGAAGTGAAAATTATATGGGTAAGCAAGAAAAAAAAGGTTGACAATAAATACAAGTTATTTTGTAAAGTAGTCAATAGTTTGTATGCTTTATTTCTCAGTAAACTTATGAAGTGAAAACTATAGTGGTAAGCAAGACAAAAAAAGGCTGACAATAAATACAAGTTTAACATATATTACCAAATAACACATGTTAATCTCTCATGCAACGTTAACATATGTTACCCTTCTATGCAGTTCATTTAAATGTCGCGGGTAGGTTTTTCTCTTGTTCAATAGTTTTTAATGATACTTTGTAATAATATGTGTTAATATTTATATGCTTTTTATTTTTGAGTAAACTTATGAAGTGAAAACTATAGTGGTAAGCAAGATAAAAAAAAGGCTGTTAATAAATACAAGTTTAACATATATTACCAAATAACACATGTTAATCTCCATGCAACATTAACACATGTTACCCTTATATGCAGTTCATATAAATGTCCTAGGTAGGTTTATCTCTTTGTTCAATAGTTTGTAATGATACTTTGTAATAACATGTGTTAATAGTTTGTATGCTTTATTTCCCAGTAAACTTATTAAGTAAAAACTATAGTGGTAAGCAAGACAAAAAAAGGGTTGACATTATATACAAGTTTAATAAATGTTACCAAATAACACATGTTAACCTCTTACGCAACATTAACACATGTTACCCTTCCATGCAGTTCATTTGAATTCCTGGGTAGCTTTATCTCTTTTTTCAATAGTTTGTAATGATAGTTTGTAATAACATGTGTTAATAGTTTGTATGCTTTTTATTTCCTAGTAAACTTATGAAGTGAAAATTATAGTGGTAAGCAAGATAGGGTAACATATGTTAACAACATACAACTTATAGATACCTTTGATGCAATTTTTTTTTTTCATAATTTTTTGATTCACAGGGAAGATGGGAGGGCCTGTGAGATGGGATAACACATGTTACAAAAACTTCATTTGTGCCTATAGGTTAAAAACTAAGTCATGCTTGATCTCAACACATGCTAGAAATAACACATGTTAACACATTATGAAATCCCATAACACATGTTACCTTTCCATTCATTTAGAAACACTCACGAATATGCACAATAGATAGCTAAGAACACAACAGTGGAAAACATATGTCATGGATACTATCACCTACCATCCATTATAGAGTTATATAAATATTGTTATATGTACATTACATGTTAAGGTCAATATTTTAGCAAAAGAGTATACAATATAAGATACATAACCCGCAGATAGTGTGTCAAACATGCTACCCTTCTGCGGCTTCCCAGCTTTGTTACACCGAAGGTATTTGTGTGTGGCGATACCCTTCCATACCTTCGTCTGGCCCTTTTTTACTAAGAAACTGGTCTGGTCGGCATAATCTCTGTACATCGCTAAAGCTGCGTCAAAGCTATCAAACGATTGACCAACAATAGGTATGTATTTTGGGATAACGTTTGGAATCCAAAACCTGGTTCCGTTAACATCTGAAAAAAATGTGTTAACATGTGTTACCAAACCATCATCTAGAATAGTAACTTAAAAAAAGTGATTTAACGGATGTTAATTCAAAAAATCTAGTGGTATCAACTGTTACTCAAAAAATCTAGTGGTATCATCTGTGGTGCTAACAGGAAACCATATATAAGATGTTAGCATGTGTTACTAACCCATCAGCTAACATACTGACATATAAAAAATGTGTTAACATGTGTTAGCAAACCATCATCTAGCAGAGTGACTTAAAAAGAAGTGATTTAACGCATGTTAATCCGAAAAATCTAGTGGTACCAACTGTTACTCAAATCATCAACTGTGGTGCTACCAGATTACCATGGATGAGATGTTAACATGTGTTACCAAACCACCATCTAGCATAGTGACGTAAAAAAAAAGTTATTTAACGCATGTTAATCCCAAAATCTAGTAGTATAAACTGTTACCCAAATCATCATCTGTGATACCCAAATTATCATCCGAAATCTAAAAAAAATAATAATAACTAAGTTTCCATCTTCCAATCCAAATCCAAATAAACCCATGAAGACTTGACAAATTAAAAGCAAACCATGATATTGTATAATTGTATTACTTTATTGTTACTGGTAAAAAAACGGAACCATATACAATGTGGACTGAAACAAATTAGAACAAACAGAACAGATCTTTTAAGGACACAACCACAAAGAGCACCTTCAACCCCTTCTTCTCTGTTAACACTGACCGTCCTCTCTGACCGTCTCCGGTCACCTTCTAACACATCGGATGAATATCTTCAGAATCAAAGCAAAACCCACTTCAATTTTTCTATATATAAATAATAAAACTAGATAAATGAAAAAAAAAACCCAAATAAAAAACTGGGTTATCACCCAACAAAAAACCCAATCAAGAATACATACATACCTTTTAAAATTGAAGATCGTCACCAATTCCATCGGATCTGAACATTAAGGTTGTGGGAGGGAGTGAGGGAATGGAAGGTAGGGTTCTGCTTCCATGGACTTTGACGGTACAAGGGATAGAGATGAGAGAGGAGAGGGAGATGAGAGAGGAGATGGAATTGGGAGGAGATGGAGATGAGAGAGAAGTTGGGAGGAGATGGAGATGAGAGAGAAGTTGGGAGGAGAAGATACGGTGGGTAGCAACGGTTGTAGAGAAAGGAAGAAGGTAAAGGTTTTTGTGTTTTTCAAATGGTGGAGAAAGGAAGAAACACAGTGATAAGAATGGAGAAATGGAGAGATAAAGAAGAAGGGTATGGAGAATGAGAGAGAGAGATAAGATGAGGTGACACTTGATTTGATGGAGAGAGAGTGGTTATAATAATATTAATCTTATCTAGTAACATTACTATATTACCCTTTTGTAATATAATATTACTAATTGAAACCAAAAAGTCTTCAAATTAATATCATCCATTGATCACATTGGATGGATGGTCAAGATCAAGTTTTCATGGTTTCCACTCTAAGAGTGGGTTTTCATAATATCCATCCCCTATATATATATATATATATATATATATATATATATATATATATATATATTAGGTTTGAAGATGCACACCAACTGCTCGATGAAATGCCTTGACCGAAATGAAAATACAATTTTGATAAAAAAATATTCTAACTTTGTTGACAATCAAAGGTGCTACAAAGTGCCAGTGGAGTGGGACCCTTGGCCCGGTAATGGCAGATGTGCTTTGAAATAGTATTTGATTTGTTAGTCTAACTCAAATATATCATTAAAACTGTAAGTCATGTTGATGTTGGTGATAACTTCTATATATAAACAACATCTTCCGAATCTTGGGTTAAAAAGCATGAGGCGCTCCGAAGCGTTTTCGTTCCAAATGCCGAGGCATGATGTGAGTGCTTCACGTATTTTGAGTGTTTTAAGTATGTTGTATACACATCAATATTACATATACTACTTGTAATATAAAAACATGATTGTAAAACACATTTGAACGCTTAAAAAAACATAATCAAAACACACATCATGTTTATAAAGAATTGTCCCTGTATTAAATTAAATGAGCTTTGATCGTCAATGTACTAGTGTTGCATGGATACCCGAACAAGATGTGCTTTTGTTGCTGATCAGACCGATGGAAACATGTATGTTTATGATAAGGCAAGCCTCAGTTTAATTTTGAATGTTTTTTTTTTCATTTTAAGAGCAGCTTGATTGTTTCCTTGAATTTTATCTAACATTTTTTTTTTCAAAATATTTAGGAAAAAAGATGGTCCCAGTTCTATGTTGCACATGCATGTTCTACTAAGGTACAAGATAATATGTAAGCAGTAAAGTTTATGTACTGTTAACTGGTTCATTATTACCATTGCTGGATTTTCAGAATTTGACCAAAGGTATTAGTTAAAATTGTTCAATTATTGTTTTGAAATATAAACATAGAGAAATTGAAACTCCACAATTAAGTGACACATATGGTTTTACACAAGTGGGGTGCATCATTTTCCATTTTTATAGGTATCAAAACTTTTTACCAATACCCATCTGACATTTAAGTTGCTTCTCTTTATTGTAGTTGGTTGTTTGTTCAAACGGTGAGTTCCTTACACGCCTGTGGATTATACAGGTTGTATCAAACCCGAATGCCAAAACACATAAGTAGTTTGAATCGGGTTTCAAGCTAAGTTTGTTAGCTCCTTTTTTCAACAAGCAATATGTATTGCTCGTTTATTGGCTTTTGTGTTTTTAACATATTGTTTTAGTTCTCTTTTGAAGGAACAAAGAAGAACTACATAACTCCAAAAGATGGAAATGCTTTGGTTGATCCTTTTGCGGTTGGAATAAACAAGAAGCATGATGGCTATCTTCGACTTTATGTCAGAGGTGTTATCAAAACAATGATGAAAAAATGGACGGTGGTAAAGAACGGTACATGATTCCGGGTAGGCATATGAAATCATTTGAAGCGAGTATCGAAGTTGAGTTGCTTGAAATGCGTAAAGAAGTTGAAGAGGACCATCATCAAAGGAAAAAAGCTGAGCAAAAAGCTATGCAGAAAGATTTTGGAAGTCAATGAGTAAAGTTTGAAGCCATAATGCGAAGAATCATGAAAAAGCTATCTATTTGAGTACTTTAGGATCTTAGAGATGGGTAGGAAGTTTTCGTGACATTTTATCATTGTAAATGACAATTTTATTTTAATACTATTAAGGTGCCTTTGACTACAAAAAGTTGCATTTGTTGTAACTAGAATTTTAAGAAAATGTTGCATTTGGTGTAAAAAGAAGGTTGCATTTTAGTATTGCAAAGGTTGCATTTGAGTGTTAGAAAAGTTGCACTAGCATGTAAAAATGGTTGCATTGGCATATAAAAGGTTGCATTATAAATAAATTGCATTATCTAACAAAAAGGTTATATCAGATATAATGCAACTTCACCTAACGAGTGGCTAACGCAGCCCTTGTAAAAAGGTTGCATTAGGCTTAATGCAACCTTTTCAAAGCCTAATGCAACATTTTCTTGGGGTTGCTGATGTGTCGTAAAACACATCTATTCTCTTATGTATTTTTTGTTATAATTGAGTCTTTTGTATATAGTTTTTAGTAGTTTTAGGCGTGTATTCGTTTGTTGGCCTATTTTTGTCATTGTATAGATTTTTATTAATTTTTAGTACTCATTTATTTATTTTATATTTTGGTAGGTGTTCGTGTGAACGTTGGAGCGTAAACGATGAACTTTGGTCAAGTCAAGAACACCCGAGTCAAAAGCACGGAGTATAATAATACTAATAATATAATAATAATATAAAAAGAAAGAAAAAAAAATAAAAGTTTGATGGGCTCGTGGCCCACCATAAACAAAACAACATGGCAAAAGTCGGTGCACATATGTGATGGATATATATATTAAAAGAACTTTGACGGCAGCGATATCAATTTCCTTGGAGCAGAAGATTAATCATACAATTCACAATTCCAATTTCTTTGGAATCGCACAGAATAAGAACAAAAAAAAGGCGACCGACCAAGAAGCGGTGACGAGCGAACGAGCACGGAAGGAGAAAAGGCCACGGGCACGTTAAAGATCAAAAGCCAACGAGCCTTGGGTTAGGTTTAGTTTTCGCTCTATATTTTTATAGACATGATGAAATTGTTTTTTATAAACTTTGAATTTATGTTTCTAAATATTATGAGTAGCTAGACTTTTATGGTTGCTTAGGTTTATGAACTAGACACGTAATTTGCAGTTTTTAATGATTCTTGGTTTTTAATTTTGATGTGTAGGATTACATGATTTTAAGTTTATTGTTGGATTTGATATATGTGTGTTGGTGTTAATTTTATTTGAAGTTTGTTTATTGGTTTTGTGGAGCTAGGCATGTAGAGATACCCCCTAGGTCTAGAAATCACTCTAGTTCGTCAACTTAGGTTAGCGTGCTAGTATTTGGAGTTGGAGTACGACACAAGTATAACAAACTAATATAATAAATTAACTAAGACGTGCAGTCCATTCTTGAGGGTGAGAAATCTAACTCGAGTTTGCTAGGTAACTAACTAGGCATTGTTCGGTAGTTGGCAAGCGCTAGGGCGGGAGTCGCTACTTGTCCGTGTTTAGAGTTTTCCTAGGTTTTCTTCAGTAGAGTTTAAGTCTGCTTCATAGTTTAAGGGTTTTAATCCAGGAGAGGTTTTAATCTGATTTCTGTGGGATTTTGGTACGCTAGGGCGATCCGGATCCATTTTAGCATTTCTACACTTGTCCCGCCTTGAGTCTAGTGAGCTATCCTTGACAGGAGGTTTATTAGGTAAGAATAGGGTCTCAAGTTAATTACCAGATTCAGGATTTATTGCTAGTGTCTAGGGATTTTACCTAAGTAACCAACCTTCTTCCTATCCGATTTCTCCAAGTTCCTATTTCCCATAAGCAGCTGAGGTTACTTTATTTATATTTAGTTTCTTTTAAGTTTATAATTATTGGTTTACCCCCATTTAAGTATATATTTATTTAGGCTAGTATTCGGTAGAGGTTGTGATCTTGAGTTGTCTTCGCGTCTTTGGGTTCGATACTCGGTCTTGTCTGTCTACTACTTTGCGACCGGTACACTTGTCGTGCGTGTGTAGTTTCTAGGCGAGTCGTTTTAATTAGAACTTGTGTTATTTATATATATACATTTACACACATCAGTTGCATTAGCTTCATTTTCTTGTAGTGTCAACACTACGTGTCATCATCTGCCTCTCCTCATCCATATCCTCATTCATACCCCTCCCTCCTCAACACAATTCATTCTCTCTCTCTCTCTCTCTCTCTCTCTCTCTCTCTCTCTCTCTCTCTCTCTCTTTATCTTTTTTTAAGGCAACATGGGGTTTTAAACCTTGCGACGACCGCGAATGACGGTGGTGGGTTCAAGGTTATCAACTTTAGGGGTGGTGGGGATGGAGAACACGATAGTATCGAGAGACGGTGGTGGATGTAGTGGCGGCGTTAGGGCTTCCCTTTTCTGGCCTATTTTGGGGCGTCGTTTGCTATTTGTGAGCTTCCGTTTGCTACTATCTCTTCCAAGACTACTGGCGGCTTTGGTGGAACGTAAGTTTTTTTTAATAATATTATTGTTTTCTTTTTAATATTTGAAATTTAGTTATAGTTTTATACTATTACTGTTACTCAAATTATAATTATAATTGTTACAGTTATAATTATAACTGATGGTTAACATTAAGCCATTCATAGGCTTGAATGAGTTAGTAATTACACCGTAGAATGAACAGCTATGATATTTATTGTGTTTATTTTCAATGAGTAAAGATTTTGTTGGTGATTTAATAATGATGATGAATTTAACTATAAATTATTGGTATCATTGATGGTTTATAGTAGTGTGGTTACATTTCTATTGTATATTATGTTAGAAAGTTTTGTGTGTTCACTAGCTCCTCTAAATTTAAATAGGAGGCCATCTCTTTTGTGGTTGAATAGTGTTTTTTTGTCATTTTTGTTCTGCCCAAGGCGCTTCAATCAGTTTTTGTCAGGACATGTGGTAGTTTTTGTTCGTGGGCAGGCCGTTTATGCAGTCGGAAGTGTCTGCGGATCGACTATGGGGCGGCGGCGGAACTATGGTTATGACATATACCCTTGACGGCTGCAACGAGGGACACGAGACATCTATAACGGGAACCTGATCTAGGGTAATGACAAAAAACCAATGTTTCCGGTGAGATTTTTCAACATCGTATCCAAGCATCACTACTTTAGTACTTTGTTTTCCTTTTGAAATTGTCAAGATGTGTATTACATACGAATCCCTAATTGTTTTTGAGTTACTACGTATTTTGGTGTTCTATAGGATGTTTGATTTTAATTCTATGTGTGTTGTACGACAGATGCATGGTAATTCAAGTGACGGTCGACGATGGTTAGTTTTACCATTCGAGCTAGAACAAATCATAGAACCAAGGTATTTTACCATTCTCCGATGTGTGTGTGTGCATATATTTGTTTTGACCATATGTTTATATCCAAAGGTTTATACATTTGTTTTATGTAGTGTCACCACTTCTGATTTTAAAGAATCAATTAGAAAATTATACAATTATTATCATATTTCTTGAAGTAATACCTGTTTGGTATTGTTCTTTGCTTTTAAGAATAGTGAAAAATGTTTGCTATTGTTAAGAGTAGTGAAAAATGAAATAGTTGTTGCAAAACTAATTAATGTTAGTAAAACTTGGTACCAAAATAATCCATCTATTAGTAAACTTTTCTAAAGTATTTCACAACAGTTTTTTTAACAACTCTTAGCTTAAACTCTCATGGATATAGGCAATCTTGGATTCATTATTAACTGTTTATTGTGAATGATTATGCATAATTATTTTTCCATTTTTTCAGGTTTATGGACTATGCCAGTTTAGCGAATCATAAGTAGTTGTAATCATTTTATATAAATGTTTTTTATTTCTCTCTATTAGTAAAAAATCATACACAATATTTGAGATTAAATTATGAATGTCACTAAAATAATACTTTTGTAACATGGTGATGAAAGCTAGATTAGCCCACATTTGATTTAACGCCTCACGCTCTGCTTTGATTGAAGAAGATTGGCAGTAGGACAAGTTTGTTTTCTGTTTTTGCTTTCTACCGTTTCTGGTTGACAATATATAGTACGTTGGCTTGCAAAGTGAGGTAGGCAGGTTCAAGTATTCAACTCCTTGCTGTTATGTTTTCATTATTCCCTTTTTACAATTAGCTTTTTTCACTAACCACTTTTATTTTTATCCAATTTACACTTCTGCTATAAACTTTAATCTTAAGTTAGATAGATATAATCAATTTTGCAAATCGCACACATGCAGGGGAAACAACTTCAGACTAATTTGGCGAAGCGAGCTGCTCATGAGGCGAAAGAGGCGCGCACAACCGCAACGTAACTTAGGTAATGTTGAACTTATTTTGTTTATAAGGGCAATATTGTTATAGGTCTTAATGCCACCATTATCGATTGATTTGGTATTGTTATAAGATCTTTAATAAAATAATCGTGAGTATTGTGGTGGCATTTTTTGTTCGTGATCTTTAGAGCTTGATCAATAGGAACCAACATAGACTTTCATTCGCCATTCAGGTACCGATCGATTAAATATGCCTACATATATGCGTCTTCTTCAATCCAACGAATACTGGATTTTGCGTTTATATTTTCAACACGTTGTCTACGTTCATAATCGTTGAAGGAAATATATCTATGTATTACATCTGAATGATAATAAGATGATGCGCATCACAAGTCCTTTAGTTTTGCCTATCATTTTTAATAAAATATTACATAAATACATAATCTGCAACATTAATCAAAATCACATTCTTGATTTTGTAGTGCGCAAAGCTGTTAACCAACCTGGGTTGTGACATCACTTGGTCCAAAGTAGTTTATTTGTGGTGCGTAACTTTTTGACATGTTTTGTTGCCATCCAATTAATGTGTGCGGTAAGTTAGCTGCCATTCGCTATTAAGATCCATATATTCCCATATGGTGATCGTCATGGTGGTGGTTGTTTGCACGGAAGCAAGGCGATAGTGCTTTAGCCACAACCTTAGACTCCTTGGTGGTGGTGATTTGAAGCTCAAATATATGGTACGGATTCATCGGTTACTGCATCTTTTTAATAGGTATGTTTTCCTATTTTAATTTTGTTTTGTTCATTCGATTACGTCTTGGTTTTATTCGTTTCAAGTTGAGAGTTGGTTGTTTAAACCACATGCCTAATTATGATTGTCCTATCTACTTAATCCTCGAATAAGCAGATTTCCAAATGCTCAAAAGAACAGTTTATTTATAAACAAGCGTGGTTGAAGGTATTTTGTTATGTCTTCACTTTCATAGATCTCTTTTGTAGCCGCAAATTTTGTTATAGTTGGTCCCTACTATATGCAGGTACATGAAAGCCGTAAGAAGTTTGCTTATCGAATTGGGTAAAGGTGGTTGTTGCTTAAGTTGGAGTGTGAAGGCTTTTAGTTAGGCAATCAAGGCCACCCGTTATTTTAAAGCAACTCAGTTTTCAACCTCCGTTTATGCGTAGCTTTGAGCCTGAGGCATGTTTAAGGTATTTTTCTTTTCACTTTTCATGGTCTACAATCAAGTCATAGCGACATTTGTTGGCATGTTTTGCACATTTATATTGGTATTATTGTATTGAAGTTAGTTAAGCAATCAAAGCCACCCGTATTTATGAGCCATGTCAGTTTTTAACCTTCGTTTTTGCGCAACTTTGAAGCTCGTGCTTTTTGTCTACGCTGATAAAAATCACCTATTTTGTACTTATCACCCAAGTGTGACGATACTTGACCATCTAAGCATGTAATACGGCTTAATATATGAGAGTCGATATATAATATCCAACTACTCATTAACAAAACGCGATCACTAAAACACGATCACTAGATTGCCCCCGCCGCAACGCGCGGGGGACACCATCTAGTTCATGTATATATGCCAAATAAAACCAATCCCAAACTCAGTAGTAAATATCATTCTTGCATTTGCATCCACTTTTAGTCTTTCACCAAAGTGTCATCTTATAATAGCTTTGACTATTGTGCTAAAAAAATTAAAACATACTTCATTTCAACGGCCAGAAGGCGATTTATCTTGTTTCAAAAGATAGCGGCCACAAGTATAAAGTATTGTCACTAATTCGTTGGCAGAAACAAATGGTAATAATATTGTAATAACAAATAGATAAACAAACTTACAGAGAGAGAATGAGGAGGATGGCAACGGCTGTGTGTTTTGGAGGAGTTATCTCCAATTGTGTTTTTTGTTTGGAAGGGCGTGAAAGAGGATCGACGACGATACGTATTCGGAAACATACTACCACCACCCATATTAAAAGATGTAGTTGTGACCCATGACTTCTTGGTCTAGTGGTATGGTGTCCCCCTTATAAATGTGAGGTTGTGGGTTTAAATCTTTACAAGTGCAATGTGAGGTGGAATTAAGGTGTTAAAAATTTGCCGTTCAAAAAAAAAAAAAAAAAAAAAAAAAAAGATGTTGTGTAAAATTTTATGTGAAGATATGATTTATATATGGTAAAATATAAAAACGGTCAAAATATAAACGGTCAAAAAATAAAAAACGATCAAAATTTAACGGTCAAAGGGGGAAAAATCGTGGCAACTATTTATTGGTCAAGTAAAAAGACCGTTTGTTTGTACCAGCACGGTAACAAGAACCAGAAATTGGTTCATGAGACCCTTACCAGCGGTCTCATACCAGCACGGGTGGCGACGGTGTTACCGTGCTAGTAGTGAGGTAACCGTGCCCAATTCTGATGACGCCTCGTCCCTTATGAGTAATAGCAATCCCTAGAATATAGTGAAGAGGTCACAGGTCACTCATGACAAAAGTGTATGGTTGAAATTCTATAGAGCATTTGTTATGGGTTAACCTTGGAAAAAATATTTGTTTTTTCATCAAGTTAGTGGTAACAAAGACATTTTTGAAGTAAAGATGAGAGTTCCATGCGTTGTCACTTCAATATCCATAGACCTATCGTAAGATCGGTTTAGCGCGATGCAACGTGGCAGCACGTCACCTGCTTGGGAAGGAAAGAGCTCTTATGATAGTAGTCATGGTACCCCAGGCCTGTCAATAATGAACGGACTTGGCTCGGAGCGATAATTTTGCAAGCCTTTTGTTATATGGTTTGACTTTTCCTAGTCATGTTTCAAAAAAAAAAAAAAAAAAAATATTGGTTCTGATTTGGTGTAAGTTAGTGAAAATGGTTATGTGATGATTCAGATATATGACAAAAGTTATTTTCTCTCAATCCCATAGGTACTGACCAAATTTAATAAAACTTTTGGTTATTAAAGAGTGAATCTAATTCTTTTTGGAGTTCGAACAAAATAGAATCTTAAAAATCTAAGTTTGGGAAAATTGGAGATCGGGTCGAGTAAAGTCACAATAGGTACTGACCAAATTCGCCCTCACCCTTATGGTGGAGTGGCATGAGAAATGAGGGTCAGAGCTTGGGGCCGAAAGGTTTTAAGTTCGAATCTGATCCCATCCGGGTTTTCCGCAGCAGGCCTTCTGACAAGCGGGTTTTCCCCGGTTCGGGAACTTGCGGTCTTAGGCGACCCAGCTATTGGTAAACCCGAGTGTACGGGGAGCTTTCACCCAAGGGGCGGGCGTCCCCGGATAGTCGAGCATTAGTTTCATTGGCCGTTAAAAAAAAAGAGTTTTTCAATTTTCAAATATTTGTTCTATAGTTTGCGGTTTATGATCCATAGTGGGAGCGTTAAGATAGACTCCAGAAGGGATTTCGTTTAGCAAGTCAGTCAAATAATATAGTCAATGTTTGCTTGATGTATGCATTTCATTTTGTTTGTTTTGGTTTATAAAAAAGTAGGCTTAGGTGTTTAGAAGTCTATATGTTTGGTTGTCCAGGATTAAGTTTGTTTGATGCAATTGTTTGGTTCTCCAGGATTAAGTTTGTTTGATGCAATTGTTTTTGACAATCGTATAAAGTGGTTTACAATAAAACGAATAAAAACGAACAAAGAGGATTGGGGTATGGGCAAGACAGAAGAACGAAGGAGGGGACTTGTTTCTTTCTTTTCTTTATGAAACCCAAACCCTAAAGTGGGTTTAGAATTAAAAAAAAATGGTTGTCTAAGGCAGTCGAATCGGGTACATTAAGAAAAAAATAGGGGCTTTCAACCGGTGGAACACTTTGCATCTATAGTTGTGGGTTCCCCCTATTTTCTTATAGGTTCCTTTCTATTTTATATATAGATTAACACTATAATTTCGAAACTGACTGGGTTCCCGGGAAACTTAAATCCACCCCTGATCGTATTCAATAGAGAACATATGTATATTGCTATTGGATTGGGCTGAGAACATATGTACTCAAGCAACCAGAACAAACATAACAGCGATTAAAAAAACGAAATAAACAATATAAGTATATGTTGGGTCAAATTAGAGAATGATGTTATCAATCACAAACAACCTTAATGAAGATAGACGGTGCCGTTGTGAAGTGTGTTATCGAGCGACTTTAGGATTAGCATTGAATATGTTTAGCAACTTTATATTGTAACTAATTTAGTAGTTTTCCAAGCAAGTGGCGGCTTGCTTGGAGGACAAGGCTCAGGATCTATAAATAGGACACTAGACACCATGGAAGGGTGTGCATTTGGAGCCACCACCCCGGGGGAGCTCACCCGGGGTGGGTGATTATCTTGTTATTTGTTTATTACATTCAATGAAAGTTCTCTTTGTTCAATCCAATATCTATCTATCTTTCTTATATTCGTTGTTTGTTCTTGGCTCAAATTCACCCGTCTCTATATTTATATCAATTCAAGACTTAAACAAGATCATTTGGGAATATCAATTGGTATCAGAGCCACGGTTGGCTCGTTTGAGGCTTGTTTTGATTGGATCTTCAACCGAAACCCGCCAGAGACTTAAAACAGCTGCTATATATGGTGTTTAGATGAATTTTCAGTGCTGGTGGCCTTATCAATTCAATCAGCGTACGTGTGCTTGAATTTTGCGTACTTATGCTTCAATTCTGCGCACTTATGCTTGAATGTTGAGTACTTGTTCGTGAAGAACAATACGTAACAATTTGACACACCTGCAACATTCTGTTGTTGCTCCTCCATGTGCCAGATGAGATCTAGAGGTATTGACCTGATTTAATCAGGTGAAACTCTAGAAACACAAAGGTAGCCAACACAGAAGGAAGATGATGCTGCTGCACAAGAGAAGAAGAAGTAATAATATGGTGTTGGGTAACTTGGTAATTTTGATAATTTTTTTTTGAAGAAATCAGATGGCGGCTGATGAGCATGTGTGACTCCTAGGGTTTACAATGATTGGATCATGATTATTCTTTTTGGGAGTTGTGCAATGATTGTCCTATTCAAGCAGAGCTGTACGGCTGCTGCATACTTGTGTGTGTCATCCCTAAGCACTTAGTCAAGTACTCAGCCAAGTGCTCACACAGTGGGCTAGGCAAGTACTCAGACAAGTGCTCGCACTTAAAGCCTGGTGAACCTGATGCAAAACGAACACGCAACCTTCTGATCATCTGGGATGTACGCAAGGTGCGTACTTATTCTGACAGAGTTGAGCACTTAGACTATGAAGCTGTTTACACTACTTCAATCATTCGGAGGTTTGAACCCTTATCTCATGCCAATTATAGTAGAGATGATCAATCGAGCGTAAAGCTTACACGGAGTGGAAGTTGCTGATTGAGTTTTAGTCTCGAATTAATTAGGAGGGTCTATATCTGCGGGGGAAACCAACAATGAAAGATTTTGGGTGTTTAGCCGATTTGTGAAGAGTCGAAGACAGTGTCAGATATACTTTTGACGATCATCTGAAGAATTGATAGCATCATTCTCGGGGGAATATTGTTGGGTCAAATTAGAGAATGATGTTATCAATCACAAACAACCTTAATGAAGATAGACGGTGCCGTTGTGAAGTGTGTTATCGAGCGACTTTAGGATTAGCATTGAATATGTTTAGCAACTTTATATTGTAACTAATTTAGTAGTTTTCCAAGCAAGTGGCGGCTTGCTTGGAGGACAAGGCTCAGGATCTATAAATAGGACACTAGACACCATAGAAGGGTGTGCATTTGGAGCCACCACCCCGGGGGAGCTCACCCGGGGTGGGTGATTATCTTGTTATTTGTTTATTACATTCAATGAAAGTTCTCATTGTTCAATCCAATATCTATCTATCTTTCTTATATTAGTTGTTTGTTCTTGGCTCAAATTCACCCGTCTCTATATTTATATCAATTCAAGGCTTAAACAAGATCATTTGAGAATATCAGTATACAATTATACATAGTATTTGAATTTTTACATACAAATAAACCTTGTGTATTATACGGGTTAAATGTAACTTTATATATTAAATAATAAAAAAGTTACATCTTTAAAAACGCATGTATTACACGGGTTGAATAAATATAATGTAGCTGGTTAACACAAACAAACATCAATTAACACCTATTTATCTATTTTTCGAAAAGTTTGTTTACTGAATAATGTTAAAGGTGCATCAAACCATGAATTACATGCATTTTTCGACAGAGTCATTTGATGGACGACCAAATATAAACACAAAGCACTTCATGACCGGCCCAAAATTATCATGACCCGCCCAACAAACCCAAACAAATATAACAAACATGTTTAATCATCTTGTCCAGATCCTATGTGGCCTTGTCCGCTACTCCCCAACTCAACAGTCCATGGACCACCTTAGCATGAAGATCGCCAAACCATCAACATTTAGATCGCAAAACAATGACGCCGAAATTTTGACCTATCGATTGTCCTGAAATACAAACATAGATAAATATTAAATATTAGGTCATATACTTTAACCATCTTTAACTCATCTAGATATCACCACCCACCCTTGTGGTGGAGTGGTATAAGGTGATGAGGGAGAGACACTTGATCCTTGTGATCATGGGTTCGATTCCTGAGCCAGCCAGGTTTTACCGGTTCGCTTCCGTCGTGCTTTCGGGCGGGTATGCGGGTCGGGTTTTCTCTGGAACTGGCACACGGGTGGGCTAGGGGCTCTCGTGCATGCGGGTTGGGCCGCCGCGAGGCTCGTGAGTTCGGCTCCGAGTCTGTAGGCTTCCCTTTGCTAATGGGGGCCGCGTACGAAAGTACCCGACGATTCTTTAGTTGGTCATTAAAAAAAAAAAAAACTCATCTAGATATCACATCCTCCACTTTATCCCTTTTCACTTTACCTCACTTCAAGGAAATAGTTTAATGTCTTTTAACTTTACATAATCCCCTTAACTTTATCTCTCATGAGGAATTTAGGAACCATACACCCTTTAATTAAGAATAATACACCCTGTGCTAGTAGTGGGGTACCCGTGACCAAATCTGGTGGTGCCTCGTCCCTCCTTAGGATCATTTTAACGCCCCTTAACACATAAAGAGAGTAGTGTGCAATGAAGGTTAAAATGTCACCTTCCATTAACATTATTAGTGTTACGGTATACCCCAAGCCCTTTAGTTTTTAGCATAGCTAATTGAAGAAAAGTACATTTTCTCCTTGTTGGAAATTGCCCACCGCCTGTAAGTTACTTTTACTTCTCAGGCTAATGGGTGTGGGGGACGTCCCCGTCCCATGGGGATCGTCCCACACCGCCCCTCACCTTTTGGATCGTGCTTTTTGTCCAAAAGTGGTCGTTTGAGACGGGGCATGTAATTGGAGGACCATGATACTATGTGAGAAGCGCATGCAAACCAAACCTAGCTAAGAAGGACCATCCCCACACCCCCGGCTAGTCCACTTGAGGATGATCCTCCGTTGTAATGATGTGACAACTGATGTAGAGACTAGTCTCTACACCCACCAGCCTCATACTTTTGAAACATCCCCACCCAAATTGCAAAATTGAATGCCCGTCTTACTTACCATTCACGTGTATCTTATTTATTTGTGTTTTTTATTTGTATATTAACCTTAATATATAGACATTCTAAATAAGAAGGACAAACACATGGGTTAGTTTTTTTTTTTTTTTTTTTAATGTTAGGCGAGAAGATCAGTGGTAAACCTCTTGGCTAGAAAGTCCCCTGCTCAGGATCGAACCACTTCTCACACGTCAGTCCCTTTCAAACCTATTGGGTATATTTTTTCGATAGATGGCAAGACTCGAAGCTGGGAACCCTTCCAAGGTGGAAGCACGCAAGCATGTAAATCCTCCCATCTCCGACCGGTTAGACTGGACATCATTGACACATGGGTTAGTTATCAGATTAGAAAAATTAAAAGAGATTAATAAATACTCCAAGAAAATGTGGTTAGGGACATAAATGACAATATAATCACGGGACCCAATAATGGAATGAATTTTTCTTGATTGCTCTCCAATGAATCGGTACAATATATAACAAATTTACAACTGAATCCCCTATTATTTTGGGATGATTCTTATCATTGATTGTTTCCTATTTTACAATATTTACTAAGTCTATTACGCCCCCGCAGTCGAAGCGAAGGGTGGCCAAAGACTGAGACTGGAACGAAAGTCATCAAACAGGACGCGTGGCAAGCCTTTGGTGAAGATGTCAGCAATCTGGTGGCGAGATGGAACATGAAGGACGCGAACATTCCCGCGTTGAACTTGTTCTCGAACAAAGTGAATATCCAGTTCAATGTGCTTGGTCCGCTAGTGTTGTACTGGATTCACTGATAAGTAGATGGCACTCACATTGTCACAGTAGACAATGGTGGCGCGAGTGAGAGAGTGATGTAGTTCTAGAAGAAGGTTGCGAAGCCAACAAATTTCAGCTACGACATTGGCGACACCACGATACTCTGCTTCTGCACTGGACTGAGAAACAGTGGATTGGCGTTTTGAGGACCAAGAAACGAGATTATCGCCAAGATAGACACAGTAACCAGAAGTAGAGCGTCTGGTGTCAGGGCAGCCTACCCAGTCAGCATCTGTGTATGCCCGAAGATCAAGGGAAGAAGCCGGTGATAGATGGAGGCCCAAGTCAATCGTACCCTGAATATACCGAATGATGCGCTTCAAGGCATGCCAATGAGGTTCACGAGGGGCATGCATATCTGCTGAACTGCATAGGAGATATCCGAGCGAGTGAATGTCAAGTACTGTAAAGCTCCTGCAAGGCACCTGTACGTGGAAGGATCATCATGTAATGGGCCGGTGTCGGTGCTGAGTTTTGATTGGGTGTCAACAGGAGTGGCGACCGGCTTGTAGGAGTCCATGGCTGCTCTGTGAATAATATCCTTTGCATACGCAGACTAAGACAAGAATAAGTGGTTACCCATACGTTGAACTTGAATGCCAAGAAAGAAAGAAAGTGGGCCCAAGTCTTTCATATCAAACTCACTGGCTAAACTAGTCATAAGACGGTGTCGTAGCTCGTCACTAGAGGTGGTGAGGATGATGTCATCGACATAAATGAGAAGGTAGGCAATGTCATGACCCTGGCGGAAAATAAATAGGGAATTATCTGATTTACTCTGCTGAAACCCATGGAGAGTGACAAAATCCGTAAATCGTTGGTACCAAGCTCGAGGTACCTGCTTAAGGCCATAAAGAGATCGCTTGAGGCGACAAACATGATCCGGGAACTACTTGTGATGGAACCCCAAAGGTTGATACATGTAAATTGTTTCGTCCAGGTTGCCATGTAAAAAGGCATTAGTGACGTCAAGCTGATGTATGTTCCATGACTGTGCCAGAGCAAGAGATAGAACCAAACGAATGGTGGCCGGTTTGACGACTGGACAGAAAGTCTCACCGCAATCAATACCTGGTTGCTGACTGCGCCCATCACATACAAGTCGAGCCTTGTACCTTTCCAACGAGCCATCCGACCTGTATTTATGTTTAAAAAGCCACATGTTGCGTATGATATTCATATCTGATGTACGAGGTACTAACTCCCATGTCTTGTTTTTAATAAATGCACTAAATTCATGGTGCATGGTGTTGTACCATTCCGGTATGGATAAAGCAACCTGTGGGTTTTTAGGGATAGGTGAGACGGTTGTGGCGGACAGGTTAAAGAGTTGTTTTGGTTTAACAATGCCACTCATTGAGCGGGTGTGGATGGTTCGGGGTTGGGCTGGAAGTGGACTGGTATGAGCGGAATTGTTTCCGGGCTGGTTTGGGCTTTGGGGATGGGCCGTGTGATGAGGAGGGGATGGAGGTGAGGGTGGTGGGCCGGTTTGGGTATTGTGTGAATTGTGTGAAGGTGAGGGAGTGGGGCCTAGCTGTTGAGAGTCTGCTGGGTTTGGGAAAAGACCAACGGCCGAGGGTGTTTGGGTAGAGTTGATGTTGTGCGAAGGATGTGGGCTGGAGGGTGAAGGATGTGGGCTAGATGAGTTTGGGCTAGGAGAGGTGTATGGTGGGCTAGAGAGGTTTGAGGTAGATGGGCCCAGGGACGTGTCATGGGTTTGTTGGGCTGAGACGTGATGCCACTGAAAGGGGGAAATGGGAGGTTTGAGGAAATCATAATTTGGTGGTGTGGTGGTGGATTGGATTTGGTAAGGAAAGACGGACTCTTCAAAGTGAACATGTCGGGAAATAAAAATCCGGTTGCTTTGAAGGTCCAAACATTTGTAACCGCGGTGGTTAGGTGGGTAGCCAAGGAACACACAAGGTTGTGAACGGTTTGTTAATTTGTGGATGGTGTTGGATGGAGTGACGGGATAGCACAGGCAACCGAAGACACGAAGGTGTTCGTATTCAGGAAGGCAATGATAGAGAAGATAGGTGGGTGAGAGGAAGTCATGTTGTTTGCTGGGAAGGATATTAAGAAGGTGTTGAGGGTGAAAATCCTCAGGATGATTTTACCTAACATCCAAATGTACCATCCCCAGGATGTTGAAGGACTTGTCTGACTTCAGGATGTAACAGTGTTTCGGCATGTGCACATCCTGAGAATGAAATAACAAATTATCTTGTACTTATGTTATTGCAGGTGTAATTAATGTATGAGTAAGACTTGTAACTCCCCTTTAACGGCTACAAAGTCTTACTAAATCAGAGATATCAAGGATGCAAGAGCTGTACGCGTATAAACTTGAAGAATGAGTCAAAGTGTAACCGCCAAAGTGATAAATGCAAGGCGAGAAAGGTGGAAACTGTTATCCAACGTCCACTACAGCTGAAACACTCACAACGGTCACCTGAAACAGTCCACAAGCTTTCAAAGACCTTAACTACTTACCATGTTTCGTGGGATTGTTTTGTTAATTTCATGTACTATATAAATGGGGGTATTGGACGAGTATAGGACACTTACATACACATTGCTCACACGATAGCTACACACATACACTTAGCTGATCACAAAACTCCTTGCACAATCATTGTAATCATAGTACACTCGTCCACATACTTATCCAAAGTTGTATCTTTTTACCATTTTAATATTACCAAACAAGGCAGGGGCCTAGACTCCTCCCGAGGTTTTATGCCGGCGATCTACAATTGATCAAGGGTATTCCTCGTAGATCGTGTGTTGTTCTTGTTGTCTATCACTTTATTTGCTCATTCTTAGCAGTTCCATCCTGAGGATATAACCGTACATCCTGAGGATATAACTGTCCATCCTGGAACCAACCTAAGCCATCCCGATCATTGTTGTTAAATTTTTGCTTATTGAACATCCTGATACACATCTTAAGAATATTATTGATTTATTAACATATTTCTATACATTTAGCACTCTACCTCACATAAACTAAATTGGAATACAAAGTTATTTTTATTAGATAATTTTTGACCAAAACAATTTGGCGCCCACCGTGGGGCAAGTAGTGCTATTTTAACAAAAAACCTTGTTAAAACTTTCTCTTATTTAATTTTTTTTTTTTTTGAATTTGACAACTATGGCTTCTTCACAAAAATCTGTTTCAACATCCATGCCATCTACAACCTCTGCCAAAAATATTGCCTTACCACCTCCACCTGCACTTCCAAGAAGTTCCACTTCCCAAATCCCACCTAGACCATCTGGATCTACTCCTCCTGTTTTTGTATCGAACGATGAATTACTTTCCATGTTTACACTAATGAAAGATTCGATACATCAACAACAAGACACAAACCGGATGTTGATAAGAGAAATACAAGCTCTTAAATCATCCACAGGAAGGCCAAGTGAAGACATGGGGACACCATTGCAGCCCAGGGCGTTAGATTTTAATTCTAGCTTCTCTAGAGGGGTACATCAAGGAGATTTTATCCCCATGAGTATTGGGTTCTCTGCTCCAGAAACAACTACTGCTCCCAGGATGGCGACTACCAGGGATACAGGATATGCACCTGTGCCATCCCAAGGATATAACACTAACGGTAACAATTTAAGTTCTAGTACTTTTACTGCTAATGAGGTTGCTTCTTTGCAGGATACAGGAATAAGCCCTCATCTAGCAAGGGAACTTCAGAAGATCAAGGATATGGTATCGAGTGTGCCAGGGATAGTGCAACCCATCCCTGAAGTCAGGAATAGAGCCTTAAGATTCATTCCACTTGAGGATGATAAGAAGATACAAGAGAGGATAGAATCATCCTCAAAATATAACCATCCCAATTGAAAATCCACTCCCACATACGAACCATATAAGCATAAACCATATGTTGGGCCTGATAATAAGAAGGTCAATGTGGTAAAGGATGACGATGAGGATGACTGCCCTAAATTGTCAGACTATTGTTTTTCTGTGGATGTAACAGGTTTGATGGATGCCATGAAGGATCTAGGGGACAAAGCAAGATGGCCAAGGAAGGATAACAAAGCAGGATGGAAAGACAAATCCAAATGGTGTGCCTTTCACGAAGATTTTGGCCATATCACTGAAGATTGCATTGCACTAAGAAAGGAGATAGCATATCTCTTAAGCATGGGTCACCTCAAGGATCTCCTGGGCAAAAAGAAATCAAGATCTCAAGATGGCACAAACATCCCGGAAAGAGCAGCATCCCCACCTAAGGATGCTGGCATTATCAACTTCATTCCAGGAGGGTCAGACATTTGTGGAACCTCATACTCAGCTGCTAAAAGACATGCGAGGGAAACAAAATCTGAAAAAGGAGAAAGACCAACGAAGACGACCATCCTAACAACCTCAAAAGTGATAAGTTTTGAGGAAGAAGACAGAGAAAACATCCTTGATCCTCATCATGACGGTTTGGTTATTACTTTATATATTGCTAACCACTTTGTTCGTAGGATTCTTGTAGATGGAGGAAGTTCAGTAAACATCATCCAACTCGAGGCCCTCAAGAGGATGAACATCCCTGAGACCGAGATAGTGGCTAGATCATCTGTCTTGGTTGGCTTCAGTGGAGAGACCAAGAGCACAGTTGGTGATATTAAACTACATGTGTATGTCGAGGGGATGACTCTATCCAAAAATTCTGTGTGATAGATTTGTTATCCAGTTACAACGTTATCCTAGGGAGACCTTGGATACATAACATGAAAGCAGTACCATCGACATATCACCAATGTGTAAAGCTACCAACTCCATGGGGAGTCATCAAAGTCAACAGTGACCAGCAGGAAGCAAAGGATTGCTACACAACATCAATGAAGGCTTCATCCCAGTCGAAACAAGCATAGCAGTTAAAGCAAGATGCATAGTGCCATCCTCAGGATGTCAAAGCATATTCTGACCAAGCTGTCAAATCAGTCCGCCTCGATGAAAACAACAAGGATATCACTGTGCAGATCGGTAAGAACATTCCTAATTATATTGAACAATCTCTAATTTCATTTTTAATGCAGGAGAAACATAACAAAGGTTGGTCAACATGATGTTCATAGAAAATACTGGGGACACAATGGAAGTCTACATCAACAACATGGTAGTGAAGTCCAAGAAAGCTGAAGACCATCTTCAGGATCTCAAAGGAGCGTTTGACATCCTGGATGCTCCAACAAATGTCAAGGGTGTACAAGGATTGACTGGTAGGATAGCAGCTCTGAACAGATTCATCTTAAAGTCCTCAGAAAAATGCAAGGAGTTCTATGACATCCTAAAGAAGAACAACAAATACGACTGGGGACAAAAGCACGAGGATGCATTGAAAATATTGAAAGAATATCTTGCAGGAGTTCCATTGTTGATGAAACCTGAGGATGGAGAACCTCTCAAGCTATATCTTGCAGTTTCTGGGAATGCAATAAGTGCTATATTGGTAAACAACTTCGAAGGGCAACAACATCATGTCTATTATGTAAGTAAAACCCTCCTAGATGTTGAAACCAGGTATTCACATCTCGAAAAACTTATTTTAGCTTTAATAATGGCTTCTACTAAGTTAAGGCATTATTTTGAAACACATAAAATATATGTTCAAACTAACTATCCCACTAAAAATGTATTAAGAAAACCTGAAATGTCTGGAAGAATGGCAAAATGGTCAGTTAAATTAAGTGCCTTTGACTTAGAGTATGAGCCTAGAAATGCAATCAAGTCACAAGCCCTAGCAGACTTTGTGGCTGATTTCAGTAGTGACATCCTAAGTGAAGTAGAGTCTGAAGTTCAACAACTAAATGAAAATTTAGAAAAATGGACTCTATACACTGATGGTGCTTCGAATGCAAGAGGCACAGGTCTGGGAATACTACTAAAATCGCCACAAGGGGACAAGATACCCCATGCCATTAGATGTGCATTTCAAACAACCAATAATGAAGCTGAATATGAAGCTCTCATTGCTGGTTTACAACTTGCTAGAGATTTACATATTGATAGAATTGAAGTCTTTGTTGATTCTTTGTTGATTACTAACCATTTCAATGGATCATATGCAGTAAAAGGACAAAAGTTAGCCATTTATCTTGAAATCGTTAAAAATTTAGCTACTTCTTTTGTAGAATTTTCACTAACACAGGTACCTAAGGAAGAAAATGCTGAAGCTCACGCCCTAGCGAATCTGGGATCCTCCTTTAATTTACCAGAAGGATCCAAGATTCCCATCATTTACATCTTGAAACCAGCGATTGAAGAGTGGCATCCTGAGGATGGCTAGGCCCATCCTGAGGATAAAACAGACCATCCTGAGGATATCACTGTTTTGGCCACTCAGAAACAAGACGACTCATCATGGATGACTCCCATAATCAAATATTTACAAGAAGATGTCATTCCTGATGAAGAAAATCCAAAGGCTTTCAGGATAAAGGTATCTAAATTTATAATTATAGACAATATTTTGTATAGAAAGTCTCTTGCAGGTCCATATTTGAGATGTCTCAACAAGGATGAAGCAAACGAAGTACTCAAAGACATCCACAAAGGAGATTGTGGAAATCATACAGGAGGAAGATCTCTCTACTCGAAGACTTTGAGGACGGGATACTATTGGCCTACTATGAAGAAGGATGCCATGTTGTATTCCCAAAAGTGTGGTGCATGCCAAAGACATAGCAACATACTTCACCAGCCCGCTGAACCACTACATCCTATTGTTTCACCATGGCCCTTCATGAAATAGGGAATGGACATAGTAGGAAAGCTACCCAAAGCTCCTGGAGGAAAGGTATTCATGCTAGTGATGACAGATTACTTCTCGAAATGGATTGAAGCTGAAGCATTTGTGCAAGTTAGAGATAAAGAGGTGGTCTCATTCATCAAAAGAAACATCCTGACACGATTTGGAGTACCATCTGAAATCATTTGTGACAATGGTTCTCAATTCATTAGCAAGAGAACAACTGACTTTTGCGAGAGTTGGGGGATCAAGATGGTAACTTCAACACCAGTCCATCCTCAAGCCAATGGACAAGCGGAATCCTCAAACAAAATCATCGTCAAAAACTTGAAGAAGAAGCTTGGGGAAAAGAAAGGAAAATGGGCAGAAGAACTTCCATTTGCACTTTGGGCTGATAGGACTACTTGGAAGAATGCTACTGGTCAGACACCTTTCTCTTTGGTCTTTGGAACAGAAGCAATGCTTCCAACAGAGATGGTCATGCCTACAGCAAGGAAGCATCTTCAGGATGCAACTACTAATTCTGAAACATTACTACAAGACTTGGAAACTGGAGATGAACTCAGGGATGCCGCTAAATTAAGGATGGCAACATATCAACAAAGGATTGCTAAAGCTTACAACAAGAACATCAGGATAAGAAGATTTCAAGTGGGAGACTTGGTATTGAGAAAAGCCTTCCAAAATACAACAAAACCAAGTGATGGTAAGCTAGCTCCCAAGTGGGAAGGTCCATACTTAATCGATTCTGAAGCAGGAAAATGAGCATATTGGCTGTCAACAATAGAAGGAGAGATTCTACCAAGAGCTTGGAATGCTATACACTTGAAATACTACCATGCTTAAGAATGCATATGAGAAACCATGATCCGAATCACAGGTGGGATGAAGGTGAAGGCTGATAGATATGAATCATCTCCATATGTAAGTACTTATCCTTGATTTATTTCGATCGATTATATTTTCACTAAACATGGTCTAGAAATAGTCCATCCTGAGAATTTTGCAGTACCATCCTGAAGATGGAATGCTTAGAAGACTAGGGGGCTGGCCACCCTCTCCTCCGTTAAGGTGTCCGACACCTTCCTAAGGTTTAAAGGTTTTCACCTTTCACATTGGGTTAGCAACCCTCGCCTGGAGCGCACGATGCCCATGTATATTCTCGGGATGGTGGGACCAGTCCATGTAAAAGTGGCTGACAATTTCATTATCTTTGAGATATACAATGGAGCTCTTAAGGTTTAGACATTTTTCAATGTCTCTAATGGTTAGAAGTTTTTCAACATCTCTTTGGGCCTAGTCGCCAGTTATTCCTAAAGGCCTTGTCGCCAGTTATTCTCAAGATGATACGTAATGGTTTTATCACCAGAATATAACAAAAGGGTTAAACCAAAGGCCTAAGTCGCCAGTATAATAAAATCTTCTTTTGCAGGATATTATCAAAACATAAGTCTTTCTTATGAAAGATTATAAGGTCTATTATGAAGATATCACACTGGGGACATCCTCAGGATGCAAGACGATCCCAAAGATGAAGAAGGAACTAGGGACATCCTCAGGATAATGAAGACCATCCTGATGATGAGAAGAACTTATGACAGGATCAGAAGAATTATTCAACAGAGAAGATACAAAAGGTATTATTTCAGATTAATTCTTTACAACTTAAGTGTTTGTTAATATTTGCAGAATATTAAAGGAAAAGAGCACAAAGAGAATTACGTCAAAAGTTATATTATTCATCAAAAACCGAAAATAATGCCAACCCCTGGCTTCATCCTAAATCAGGACCCATCCACCAGGGGTCAGCATTTCAAAGTCAGAATTGAGAAAGATTTGGGGCTTTGTCTTGGAAACCAAGATCCCTCCATCCCGAAACTTTCATTGTTTACACAAATAAAAACATAAAATTTTTCATAAACTACCATTCCAAAATTCTAAAAAAGTGGGCTCTGGCCTAATCATCACATCCTTCATTGCCCACCGGAACCTCAACCTGAAACTCCTTGGTCACCTCGGCCTCTGGCACCTCAGCCTCTTTGCCAGCATCCTGAGGATCAGCAACAAGGACGGACTCAGATGCCACCTCCTTTCCACCCAGACTGAGAATCTTCTCCTGCCAAGCCTCCACATCCCAGTCTTCTATCTTGAAGTTGGGATCCCTGGCCTGCAGTGCCATTCTCACCCTAGCTTGACAGACGGAAATGGTGGCAGACTTCATCAAGCCCTGTTTATATTCTTCCATCTCCTTTTCGTGATCCCTCATGCTTTTGGCTTGAGCAGACTTCACAACCTTCATCTCAATCTCCACCTTGCCTAGTTTCTTCTCAAGCTGTTTGGTCTTGACAAGAGTAGATTTCTTCACGTCTTCAAGCTTGGCCTTAGTATCCGCAAACTCTTTGTTCATATCATCCAGGGACTTCATCACGTATTCATGCCCCTGTAGAAAAGAAGTTAGGTAAGTACTCAAATCCTATTACATGCTAATAATAACCATAACCATCCTCAGGATAAGCAACGTACCTGAAGAACAAACTGAGAGACTTTACCCAAAATGGCATCACAACTGAGACAATCAAAGGGAGAAGTTTCTTGAGTCGAAGTGCTGACAACCTTCCTCTTCTTAGAAGAAGTTGCAGCTCTGGCCTTAGGGGCAGGAGGAGGACTTGTCATCCTGGAGCTGGATGGAGAAGTTATCTTTGAAGACTTGATATCTTGACTGTCAATCTCGTCAAGATCAAAGTAATCAGGCTTCTTTACTGAATCAAGAAAAACATATATAGGTTAATACAAAAACCGAGGATAAACATATTCTCAGGATATGACTTACCAGACATTTCAGTGGCACGACTTGTAGAAAAACTTTCTTCTATTCCAAAAGTCCTTACTGAAGCAGGTAGCTCTAGTATTGCCTTGCGTCTGATGAAAGCGTCGTCCAAAGTAGGAACAAGTTTTGCAAAACAAGCACCTGCAAAATGAAGATGATTTAGAATATTACTAACATCCTCAGGATGTGATTATCTTATTTATATCTAACATATTTACCGCTTCTTAACCAGGACATAGGAATGTCATCCCCATAAGGAATGGAATCCCTCCTTACAAAAAAAAAAAATTGATTTCCAAGGCCTATCAGATCTCACAACGTTATGTAGTAGAGAAGGTTCTTTATCAATAAGTTGAAGAACATAACGGTTTGATCCGTGTGTCCTTAACTTATATATGTATGGCAGGTCACCAACTTGAAGATTAATGTCGTGAGTCTGAATGATCTTATCACAAACTATTAAGATCCTCCAGATCTCAGGCATGGCCTGGGCAAAAGCCATCCCTGTCGCATCAAAGAATTCTTTGATGAAATCTGGGAATGGATATTTTAGGCAAAGCTGGAATGGTAAAAAGAAAAAGCAAACCCAGATAGAAGAGGCAAAGTCAGACTTTGCATTTAAGTCAAAAGGCCTAAAAACGGCAGAATCAGGAAAAGCCCCTGATTTCTTAAGGGCTTGAATATCTTTATCATAAAAAGTACAGATTTCTTGATCAGGATCTTTGATTAAGTTTTGGGCTGTGAAATCCTTAGGGATTCCAACGCTTCCAAGAGCCCTTGTTAATTTCTTGCTCATCCTAAAAAACTAATTTAAAAGACTTCTTTTTGCAGGAATAAGAAAGAGAAGACGAGAAAGAAGCAAAAGCAGTTACCTTTTCAAATAATCCTAGTTGATTATAAAGGAGGAAGGGAAAGCCTAGATATAGGCAGCAGGATATGATGAGGCATAATGGTTATCACGAAAATTTAGCCTAAAAAATAGCCGTTAGATCTCGAAACATGGAGAGATGGGCCCATCGATTGAGAAAAATATTTTTACCATTAAGATAACAGTAACATTGGGGACAATTCTTGAGGGTGAAAATCCTCAGGATGATTTTACCTAACATCCTAATGTACCATCCCCAGGATGTTGAAAGACTCGTCTGACTTCAGGATGTAACAGTGTTTCGACATGTGCACATCCTGAGAATGAACTAAAAAATTATCTTGTACTTATGTTATTGCAGGTGTAATTAATGTATGAGTAAGACTTGTAACTCCCCTTTAACGGCTACAAAGTCTTACTAAATCAGAGATATCAAGGATGCATGAGCTGTACGCGTATAAACTTGAAGAATGAGTCAAAGTGTAACCGCCAAAGTGATAAATGCAAGGCGAGAAAGGTGGAAACTGTTATCCAACATCCACTACAGCTGAAACACCCACAACGGTCACCTGAAACAGTCCACAAGCTTTCAAAGACCTTAACTACTTACCATATTTCGTGGGATTGTTTTGTTAATTTCCTGTACTATATAAATGGGGGTATTGGACGAGTATAGGACACTTACATACACATTGCTCACACGATAGCTACACACATACACTTAGCTGATCACAAAACTTCTTGCACAATCATTGTAATCATAGTACACTCGTCCACATACTCATCCAAAGTTGTATCTTTTTACCATTTTAATATTACCAAACAAGGCAGGGGCCTAGACTCCTCCCGAGGTTTTATGCCGGCGATCTACAATTGATCAAGGGCTTTCCTCGTAGATCGTGTGTTGTTCTTGTTGTCTATCACTTTATTTGCTCATTCTTAGCAGTTCTATCCTAAGGATATAACTGTCCATCCCGGAACCAACCTAAGCCATCCTGATCATAGTTGTTAAATTTTTGCTTATTCAACATCCTGATACACATCTTAAGAATATTATTGATTTATAAACATATTTCTACACATTTAGCACTCTACCTCACATAAAATAATTTGGAATACAAAGTTATTTTTATTAGATAATTTTTGACCAAAACAGAAGGTAGGTGGCGGCTTCGAGAGCATGGTGCCATAGGTTGGGTGGGAGAGAGGCTTGGGCAAGGAGAGTGCGAAGCATATTGTTAATGGTGCGGATTTTGCGTTCCGCTTTTCCATTTTGAGAGGATGTGTGAGGGCAGGAGAATCGAAATTGCATACCATTTTGTTTGCAAAAGTTAAAAAATTGTTGTTTGCATATTCTTTACCGTTGTCACATTGGAACTGTTTAATTTTACGTTCAAATTGGGTTTGAATATGAGTATAGAAAGCGGTGAATGTGGCAAACACTTGGGACTTGTGACTTAAGGGAAAAGTCCACAAAAAATTGGTAAAGTCATCTAGAAAAAGGACATAGTAACGGTGTCCACTCGTGCTAAGTACGGGTGATGTCCACAGATCACTATGGACTATGTCAAAAGGCAAACAAGTATGGTTAACAGAAGCAGTAAATGGTAATTTAATAGTCTTTCCAAACACACAAGATTGACAAAGTTTATCATTTATTTTTCCATACTGAATAAAAGAAGATTGTTTCAAGGAATGCAAAAGATTGTTTCCGCGGTGTCCTAGGCGTTGATGCCAATGTTCTTGAGACACAGCAGTAATAGCAGTAGGTTGAGTGAAGTTGGTGGAGAATTGTTGAGTCAATGGATAGAGGTCGTTCGTGCTATTACGTCTGAGGATAGGTGCCTTGGTTTTGAGATCCTTCACAAGAAAACCAAAAGGATCAAATTTAATTGAAACTAAGTTGTCAGTGGTGAGACGTCGCACATATATAATATTTTTAATAATATTGGGTGCGTAAAGGACATTGTTTAGTTTTAAGGGTGGGAAGGGAGGTGGTAAAACTTGGTTACCTTGAGCCAAAACCGGAATAGACATGCCGTTTCCCACAATTATATTTTTATTAGTGCAAGTATTAAAATTAGACGGAGAGTAAATACCTTGCTCGTTGGTCGAGTGGGCAAAAGCACTGGTGTCCATGAAACCGTGATCGGGCAGGTTTAGTGCCATGGTGTACAAAGCTTGTTCAATGTTGGTAGGAGTGTACCCGGCATGGTAGGCCTGATCCGAACGTGGGCCCAAGATCCCTTGACCAGCAGTATTGGTATTGGCGGGTTCGGAGGGATATGGACAAGGTGGGAGATTATTAGGTCGTGGCTGTTGTTGGGCTGAGGTGTGAAGGAGGTTGGCCCACTGAGTAGCAGCCCATTGTTGAGGAAAGATTATGTAAGGGTGAGTGGTTGGTGGGGCCGGCTGTGGGGTACCAAGAGGATAAGAGGAATTATTTTGTTGTGAGGCATGAAAGTTTCCAGATCTACCATATCCATTCCCACGGCCATAACTAGTTCCACGGCTGCGATTCCAAGCAGAGTCATCCGAAGGAGGAGACAGAGGCGGCAAGTGCGGTGGCTGAGAGTTGGGCAGCTGCGGTGGTTTGCCTTTTCTTTTTCGATTCTTCCATGTTCAATCTGGAGCGAACCTCGGAGAAATCCGGTAGAGGGTTGCGGTTGCCCAAGACAATAGAAATACCATCATACTGCTCGGTAAGACCCGCTAAACATTGAAGTACCAGCCGATCATTGTCTACGGGTGATCCGATACCCGCAAGTTGGTCGGAGAGTAAATTGATGTGGATCAGGTAGGCGGACATGGAGGAGAAGTTAGCAAGGCTAAGGTTTGAGAATTATTGAGACAGAAAGATAGATCGGGTGTTTTGTTATCGTTAAAGTGGTTTTCCAGGGCCAACCACGCATCGTAGGCGGTGTGTCCGGGTTTCATGATATCATGAATGAGGCTTTTAGAGATTGTTCCGTAGATCCACTGAAGAACTATGGCGTCTATACGCGACCATAGAGCGTCAGTCGTCGACGGAGCAGATTGTTTGCCATCAGGTGTGGAAGAAGCGGAAGCGGCAGCGGGTGGTTTCGGTTGAAGATGGTGGAAGACATCATAAGCACGGCAGTGAATCTGAAAAAGTTCAGACCAAGTAAGGTAGTGGGATGTGTCGTCTTCAAGAGTGATGGGTATAAAATTGCGAATGTTAGAGACAGTCATCGCCGGGTGAAGTTTGGGATCCATGGTAGTGAAAAGGAAGGAAAAGCGGATGGGATTCAGAGGGGAAAATGGAGAGCAGTGTTTACGGTGTGAATAGAAGAAGAAGAAAGGTATGCAGCGATGAGAGAAGAAAGAGGAGGTAAGGGACCGAATTCTAGGATGATACCATATTGGAATGAATTTTCCTTAGACTGCTCTCCAATGAATCGGTACACTATATAACAAATTTACAACTGAATCCCCTATTATTTTGGGATGATTCTTATCATTGATTGTTTCCTATTTTACAATATTTACTAAGTCTATTACCAAAGACATCCACATTTTTTTTAACTGTAACTTTATTAAAACTAAATCAAGGACCGCCAAAGCAAGCCATTACAAAATATATAACGGATATACAACCCAATCCTTCCAATGAATGGACCTAAAATTAGAGCTACTCCTAAGCCACAAGAAGGACAAAGACTTAATTGTTGCCATAATGTCGCAAACCTTAGGAGTATCCCCATAAAAATGCTATTATTTTGAGCTCTCCATATAGCCCAACAGCTGGTCATAACTATCCTTTTTAGAATCCTTTTCCCCCATTTGAAACCGACAGTCGTCTTATGATGCTTTAAAAGATCAAAAAAATCAAAAACAAAAATCGGACCAATCTTACACCAACTACCAATGATCGACCAAACGCCCATAGAGAATCCGCAACCTGTAAAAATATGATCCAAGCTCTGATCATCCGACTTACATCTAACACACGAAACATCCTAAATGTTAATTTGCCTCTTAAGAAGAGCGAGCCTGGTAGGAAGCAGATCCATCTCCGCCCTCCACAATAACAAATTAACCTTCAAAGGAACCCAAGACTCCTACTTCATGAGATGCAGGAGACTAACATCCCTGCCTTTTCGTAACTAACGTTTAACCTGAGACACAAAAAATTCACCTTTCTCCACATCGTCCCACCTCCAAGTATTTTTTCTGTTTGAGTAAGAAAATTTAGCTAGGACCTCTAAAACTTCCTAGATCTCAAATAATTCTTCAACCGTTTGCGGACTTCTATATCAATTTTGAGAAAATAAATACCCTTCCGAATTCGTCTTGAACCGGTCACCCATTATGCAACTTTTATCCCTTTCTAATCTATAAAGCCGAGGCCATCGATCCTTTAAAATAGACATGCCAACCCAATAATCTGGCCAAAAAGCGTATGTCTTCCATGTTCCCGATCTTAGCGTTCAAGCAACTGTGGATACTTTTACCTTGTAACTTCAAGTTACCAAGGAAAGAAACAATGGACTTCCAATACCCCACAAACGCCTTAATAATTGGTAAAAATACCTACCTTCCTCGCCGATAATAAATAAAGCTAAACAAATACCTAATATATTTCTCTTCTTCAACATTTGACAGCTTGAAATCGATTCTAAACCGAACCGTCTTGGCTCGGCTCGGATTTAAAACCGGGCTGAAAATCTAAGCTCGAACTCGACTTGTTTTTAACCGAGTTAGCTCGTCTTGCCTTGATTAGGCTCGGATTTAAAAAGAAAACTTAATACATGACTTTCACATTTCAATAACATAAAATATCATTAAGTAGTTCAAAAGAACTCATTAAAAATAAGTTCGACTTAATACATTAGAAACCAAACTCAAATTCAACCAAGTACAAAGTGAGCTTCAAATTTCAGCGAATACAACATATATTCATTAGCTTCTTAATCAACATACAGATATGCCCTAGATGTCCATCCACATTCTTTAATGCATGAAAATAATAAATATTCTTTTTATAATATATTATATGTATATAAAAATAAAATAAATTATAAGCAAAATTATCCGAGCTAAACCGAGCTGAGCTAATGAGCGAGCCAAACCAAGACAATTTGGATCGTTACAAATCGAGTCGAGCCGACTCCGATCTCTTTCAAACCGAACCATATTAAGCAAGCTTTCTGCAAGCAAAATTCACGCGAGCTTTGATCCACAAGTTTTTTGAACAACCCTGGGCAGGTTTTTATTCGTTCAAAATTAAGGGTAAAGATATGGGCTTAACGAGTGGGTTGTGGTGTAAGTTTTCTATGTTTTCTTTCAAAAATTGGGCTTTTAACTTATAATAGATGGTTAGTGGACTATTATTTATGGTGTTGAACTTTTAAAATAGTTTAAGAGGTGGCATAAAAAAAAAATCGAGGGGTAGCATAAAATCATCCAAGGGTAAAGTAATATGTATAACGTTTTTGTGTTGCCCCTGCTCGCTCTCTATGTCCGCCTCTCATCATCACCAGACCTAGCACCATCACCATTCCCTTATATGGTCCTTCAAACATAACAACCAGACTAACGTTACTTTGTCACCTTTATTATTGATACCTTCATTCAATACACCTGGATTTATCCTTTGATCCATCGTTATCAAATCTCAACACAATCGCTTTCGTTACTCAAAATCTCCTTTGCACCACCATCAAACAATCACACAAATAAATCAACATAAAACCAGCAAAGATTTTAAACTATTTTTAGCTTAACTGTTATTTTATTTGCTAAAACTAGCAAAAATAAAAAATAAAAGACAAAAGAAAAAAGAAAAAAAAAACAAACATTTTTAATTCCCATTTCACTTTTTTTTTTTATTTATATGTCGGCAAGTATCTTCGATGTAGCAGTGGCGAATCCTAAAATTTTTTTTGGCAGATGCTCTAATTTCATATAAACGTAAAGGTTCTGCTTCTCACTAATAATTCACAACCGAGTCAGTTTTAGGAATCCGCTCTTTACATGCTGGATCCACCCCTACTCCGCCGCATCACTATTCACCGACGAAAAAGTCAAAATTACTAAATTAGCAATTAACACCAACAATATTTTTTGATGAAAACCTAATCAATCAATCAACCGTACAAAATTACAAAATCCTCAATACAAACTACAATAATTTAACTAATGGGTAACACTCTAGCAGTATCTAGACAACTTTCTCTAGTAGAGTTCCTTAGTTGGAGTCTCGTTCATGACAAAATGTCATGCATAAGCTAAAGGGTCTGCCTAGAATTCAGGTCACCAGCGCTGTTTGCGATCGATCACGAGCATGTGACATTTTCTCAATAGGTATACCCGTGTTGCCGGGTTTGTTGGACATTAAAAAAAAGAAACTAGAATAATTTGGAATTCAAAAGCTATAATATCTAACTATTATTGCTGTACAGAAGACGAACAAGATCCATAAAAATCTACCAACTTTTGCAAAACCGCAACCTGGGTACGTAAAAGAATAATGTAATCAGCAGTTTCCTTAAACAACTGATCGGCTGACGTGGCACCGTCGGTTTCTTGAGCCGGAATAAGGCTTTTAAGAGCTTCAAGCTTGTCGGAGACAGAGGTGGTTGTCTTGACCGTTGATTTCTTGTGATGACGTCTAGATCGACGGTGGGTTGATGACGGCGATTGTTTTCTTGCCGGAATATTCTTTAATGGTCTTTGAGTTGGAGTTGAACCCATGATCGGAGTTAGTAAGTAAAGGTTGATGAAAGTGTTGGTGGGATAAGGTGGAGGTGACCAATGAGTGTGTTAAGCTTTAAGTAACTAGATTGGTTTGTTTTGCCCTTGGTTTTTATGGTATTTACCAATGTGCCATTCAGATTCATTTTATAGAATTATTAATATCGTTATATTTTGGATTATGTGTAGTGGGCGTTGAGAAGGTGATGCCTTAGTCCTATGGAACCAAACAACGCACCACCTTGGCATCGTCATGTTAACGAGCGTGAGCGAGAGACCGAAGAAACACTTTTTTACGTTAATGACATAATAACACACCGCCCGTCTTTTTTTTCCTTTCTTTATTTAGTTTGTTTTAAACTTCTGAGGGTTTAGTTAGTTAAATCCATACTGTCTACGTGATTATTTTTTTTAGTTTTTAGTCAAGACATTACACAAGCCTTACATTTTTACCAATATGGCAATATTGTTAAAATATGGCTGACCGGATAAAACCTGAACCTCTATCCCGTTCGTTTTGAATGAGTTAGACATGTCGTCTTTTGATGAGCAACACCGGTTCATTGGTTGGGCTAGTTTTAAGTAACTTTAATATGTAAAAAATGTTTATCTAAGTGTGAAATTTGAAGTTAATTAAATTCTTAAAATATGGCATACATGTTAGTCATCTAATGTTAAAAGATGTTAGGTGTTTTATTTGTGATTATACAAATTACTCTATATATTAATTTCAAACACGTTAGGAAATAATAAACTTTAATTATTTGCACTTTGGCCACTAACTTTTTTAATTTCTGTTTTCCTAATTTAGCACTTTATTTTTTTACTTACATATCTAAAAAATACTTTTTTAATTCCATTGTACACAAACAAAATAATGATAAATATACTATTTAAAATAATTTTAGATAAAATATATACAAATATGTAATTTTGGAATATCATGATAATTGTGTTTGTATAGTTAAAGTTGGATGAGATAAAAAGGGTAATAATGTAATTAGGCAGAGAACGACAAAGGAAGGATATCTCACTTGACTTTGAAAGATTTGTAGCGGGAAGAAGATGGCACCCACATCATACAAACAAAGCCTGCCCACCTGCAAACAGCACATGCCAAAGCACCTCATTAAGGGGTCCATATTATTTCCTTTTTACCAAAATACCCTTTGTTTTTATCACATTCATGTTTTTTATATTTAATAATTACATGTAACATGTTGTACGAGGGTCGACATCCAAATTCTTCAATATCTAGCTTTAAGAATAAAAAGTAACCATTGCATATTTGGAGGTATACAAGCGATTATCTCATGATTTTTTTACTTATTTAAATACAAATTCTTATATTTTATATAACTAAAAAACAAAAACTATTTACATTAGCATGTTTATATATATATATATATATATATATATATATATATATATATATATATTTGGAAAAATTAGTTATATGGTTAGTTAATGTGGTATGTTAATATTACGATTTTGATATATATTTATTGAAAACTACACCATTGTTCTAAAGTTATTTATTCAAATACTTACAAGTGGGCAGATGAAAGCCCATATTAGTTGTATACGATTTCTAAAAGCGTAGGATAACTACACACCCCTGATGGATTTTTAAGACCGTGACAAGGATATGAGTTGTATGAGAATACATGTAAGACTCATATATTATTATTTTTTTAACATGAACTATTTGACTTATAGAAAAATATACGAGTTGAATATCCTTTTTTACATTAACTACATGACTCGTATACAAATACTCTCTTCGTCCCAATTTAAATGTCCTAGGTCTAAAAGCACACATTTTAATAAATCTTTTGGTTGTATGTGGTTAAATGACAATAATATCCTCAAAAGTGGTGATTGTGTTTTGTCTTTTATGGGCAAAACTGAAAATTGGATTTCTATTTTTAGAAAGGGACATTTAATTTGGGACAAACAAAAAAGAAAAGAATGACATTTAAATTGGGACGGAGAGAGTATACAAGTCAAATATAGACACATCACCCAACTAAGCATATATGACTGGTATACGTATACACAAGTCATATAGTAGAGGTCAAAAGATCCAACAAGGTATACGTGTAGTAGGACCCTTTCTAAATTTCCCAAAATACAAAATTCTAACAAAGAAAATTTAGGGAATTGATAGATGTAACGTTATGACAAGAGAAAAATAATCAATATAAATCAAACGAAGACTTTAAAAATCCAGCATAATTATCAACTTGTTAACTTTAAAGTCAAGCCACCATTAAGTTTATAGCATTACCGATTACAAATATATGTTTTTAAACAATGTTCAACGGTTTAGGTATTCACGTTAAGCTGTAGGGTATGGTCACATTCATACTCACCATCACTACCTTCCTTAGTTTCATGTCAGTGTCACATGACTTCATCCTCCAACCACTACCCCCCCCCCCCCCCCCCCCATCACCCTCCATTAGGCCATAGGGTGTGATCACACTCTTAGTCACCATCACTGCCCTCCACGTTATCGTCGCATCATTCCATCATCTATCACTACCCTCCATCACCAACATCACGATTCCCAAGATAATATTATCAATGTTCAAAGCCGTGAAAATCCTAACGTTGCTCACGCGTGATGGTGGTATGGGGCATTGTGTCCGTGGCCTCACGGCCTCACGCGCCTCTCACGGGCCGCTTCACACAACCATACCGTCAGGCCTTATGGTATGATCACCACCCCTTAAATTGAATAGGATAAAACAATCAACACCAAATAGGCAAGTGTAACAACGCTCATGTTTGCCATGTCATGAGGGTGTGAGGGATGTGTTGGCGTGCTGCCACGGCGTTCATGGGCCTCTCACAAGGCTATCACTACCCCATATCGCATAGCCTTGCTAGAATTAGATTAAATAAATTTTCTTACAAAAATAATAACAATTATGAGTTTTTTTATATATACAAAAAAAAAATGAGAGAAGGGGTGCGTAGTGCGCAAAGCGGCGCATGCACATGCAAAGAGTGAGGCATGTGAGAGACAGTGAGACAACATGACTTGTACCGCATGTTCTTCACATTCCCAGCAGCTTCTGCTACGGTGGCAGCTACCTCTCATTTTATGTACAACTTCTTATGCATCATGTACTACTTTACTTTACATTTGATGTTTTTTCGATTTTTTAGCTTAATTACAAAATCATTTGTCCACTGAAACATATATCATACTCAAGTTTATAGTAGAAGTCAATTAGCTTTTTAAGTTAACACGAAAATAGCAAATAAAACATATTCAAAAAACAAGTATGTGTCAATTATCTATAGATCAAGTGGTGGAAACACCTGGGTACGCCCTATGAGACTCAAGTCAATCCCCACCTGCATCAAATAGTGAAACATTTAGTGCACAATGATGGTGACTTCGGTTTTAATCTGGCTGTTACTTCAGCGAGGCAACTCGTGTGAAGGCAGTACGGTAAGAGATATCTGAAATTTGAAAAAAAAATCCTAGTGAATAAAAAAGTGTAAAGCTATTATTAGTACCCACAATACATAATTAAAGCTATAATATACACTCTACAAAATGAATACTTTGTAATTTTCTTTCAATTTTTGGAGCGATAGAGGTGGCATGAAATTAAAGTTGTACGGCCACATGGCAGCTAAGGCACGTGATTATATTCGGAGAAAATTAATATACTTTGATTACAACAACGTTTGATAATCTTGTTCTATCCAGTACGCCTACCACTAGCCTTAAACTTTATAAAATATGTGTTTAAAAACACCTTTTAAATCATTTCATATGTATTCATTTATTTACTTAGTTATTATTCTATATCTTGTTTAAATTGGACTACTTGCCGTGCAATATCAAGGGCGAATTTTTATTTATTTTAGCGGCGAATGAAACTAATCCCAAGGACGCCCGCCTCTTGGGTAAAAACTCCCCATACGCTCGGGTTTACCGATAGCGTTGGGTAGCTTAAGAATCGGTAAAACCTAGGCGGGATCAGGAATCGAACCTGAGACCATTCATATAGGGACCGGATATGACAATATTCCATAGCTAATTTTGTAAAAACTCTTAATTTTGACATGTGAGAAGTTATGTGGGTTCAAGTCCGTAAACGTGTTTATGCTACTATGATGCATGTTTGCTCTTTAGCAATTTTGACTAAATAAGACGACATTTGGTGATTAAAGTGGTTGGCATTAGTCTAAGAACCAAATATATGTCAATAAATTTGATAGGTAAAGAATCAAGTGTATTTATTGGTGCTTAATTTACACTAGACAAGATAAAAGTGATGTGAAATAAATTTTAGCCATAGCGAATACATTGATGTTACATCTATTTATAATAATTTGGATGTTACAATAAAACATACTACACAAAACAACATTACACACAATACACGTTCTAGACTTGACGTCCACTTAAAGCTTAACAAGGCCTCTTATAAACACAACAAAAACTCTCGCACTTTTCTTAATGTCGGACATCTATTATAAGAGTACGGGGAATGGGGCGTAGAAACACCCCTTCAAGCCCTAAACACCACCTCCCTTGGGCTTGAAAATTGGTGTCGCCCCTAGGGAGGGGAAATCTTCCGGGGCGTGGGGCGTAGGGTGGGATGATGTGATTGGTTGTTTTTGTGTTTTTTTTTTAAATAACCTTTAAATATTTAAAACGCAAGCCCCCTTTTCATGCTCCCAATCCCCATAGTCTAAAAATAGAAACTGGCCCGCAAAAAGTTGATACTTGAATTAATCAAAATCATAATATGCGCACTTCAGTTTTTTTAAGCTAAACTGGTTTCAAACTGATTTGGGTGCTGACCGGTTCCATGTCAAACCGGTTTGGTTCCGCACTTGTTTGGTCGGCCACAAATCGGTTTTTTACCCGGTCTCGGTTCCATTCCGGTTCGCGTACGCACTTTTTAAAATCATATAAATTACATAGAATTTAACTTTTAAAGAAGAAAATTGAATTTTATGGCCAAAAATGTTTTTTTCTTAAACCGGTTTCGATCTGGTTTTTAGCGGTACCAGTTTCAGTTCGGTTCCGGTTTGTGTACCAGTTTTGGTTTCTGTTTGAGTTCGGTTTTCGGTTTGGGGCCCGGTTTCACATAAACCGGTTTCGGTTCAGTTTTACTTCCAGTTATTTTGTGCACCACTAATCTGCACAGCCTCCTCAACTTTTTTATGTTAGCATTACTTTCTATAAAACTTCACTTTACACTATATATAGTAAAATGGTTGTGTCCGGTTTAAGTGGAACTCCATGTGCAGCAAGGCTTTCACTTTATCTCCTTTGTTTTCCGGTCGGTCCAGCCCACTACCAAAATGCCCGGTTTAAATTTCAGCCACTCAAACAAACATACTTCTACAGTTGTACAACATATTATGAAACTTAAGTTGTAAATAATCAAAAGAATTCATTAATGTACACTGTTCAATTATGGGCCTAACAAACATCTCTTACAATTAACATAAACTGCATCAACTTAAAACCGACGTTTGTTTCGGTTATCAAACATTAGAAAGAATTTGCTCATAGTCGGTACTGAGAGTCATACGGACTAGGGACGCTTTCTGGAACAATGGGTTCGCCAGTGAACGGGTCAAACTTGAAAGGTTGACCGGTAAACGGGTCGAATCTCATTTGGGGACGAGTGGCTGGAACGTCGCCAGATGGTGGTGTGTAAGCTGGTATTCGGTGCACTTCTTGTGCAGGTTTTGGATAAAGCATTGAAGATGAAGATGGGATTTGGTGTGACGGATTGGGACTCATTTCCTCCATGTTTCCATAAGCAGTTGAAATAGTCGTATTTGACAAATAGCGACTGTAATCAACGGTTGAAGAAGAACCGGGTAATACATGCAAGTGAATTGGATTTCTTTCTTCTGGTTTTAGAACACCCGTGTGACTTGCTAAACCATAATCTTGATATAATGAAGAATAACGAGATAGATAACTGTCCGACCTGCATTGAATGAAAAAGGTAAAAAAATTGAAGAATTAAAAAACAAAAAAAAAAATGAAACGGAAGAGAAAAAAGTGTTTGACCAAATGAAATGGGTCAGCCTGCAAAACCTAATTCACAACGTATTTGACCCTTTTTTAAAAGACCTGTTTTGAGTTTTGACCGAAACTCATTTTGACCTACATCAAACCGAGCTCTAATACATCTGAATTATACAATTAGCCTTGACTGGTTAGTTTTATGCACTACAAAACTTTTAGGCCCAAGTATGAAAATTATCGTATTTTATTAAATATGGGAGTTAATTTAAGTATGGGTAGGAGTATAAGTTGATTATGCTTGATTGACTATTATATTGTTAGGGTTTATAAAGCGTTGCCAGGAATAATACCCGTCTTTTCTTAGTTTTGACATGAACCCATTTTGACATGATAACCAACCCAAGCGTTACCAGGAATATGACCCGTCTTTTCTTAGTTTTATGTAGGGTTGCAAACGAACTGAACTTTCAGCGAACAGTTCACGAACCGTTCGGCGGGAAGTTCGTTTAGTTAAACGAACGAACATGAACAGAGGCCACGTTCGTTCGTTTATGTTCGTGAACGATCGGTAACGTGTTCGTTTATGTTTGTTTATATTCGAAAGTTAATAAGGTTTTTAATTTTTATAATTTGTCTTAATATAATTTTATTTTTATTTATTTAACCCAAATAAATAAATAAACATATATGTATGCGAATTCGATTTTATTCGAAAGTTAATATATGTCCGTTTGTGTTTGTTTTTATTCATGGACACTTCTGTGTTCATGAACATTTGTTTGTGTTCATGTGCGTTCATGAACAAAATTAACAAACGAACACAAACGAACACGAACATAAAATTTTGTTCGCTAACTGTTCATGAGTTGTTCATGAACACATAGTTTCCTTAACAAACGAACACGAACAAGGCCTTGTTCGTGTTCGTTCGGTTCGTTTGCAGCCCTAGTTTTATGCAATATGAACTACAAAACTTTTAGGGACAAGAATGAAAATTATCATGTTACATTAATTATGGGGATTTTATATACGTATGGGTAGGAAGATGAGTTGATTATGCTTGATTGACTATTAAATTAAATTATAATAGAGTTGATAAATCATTACTGGGAGAGATGATCACCTCTCGATGACTTGATTTTGTGTGTACTTTTCTTTCGTGTTGGGTCTTATCAATAACACACGGTAAAGTGTGTAAATCAAATTTTTGTGTACAAGAAACGAACCTAGGCACACTTGGGTCAACATGCAAGCCAAGAGAATCACTAGCTGAAAGATGGCTCCCTAATAAAGGCAGTTGGTTCAATCCAAGTCTGTCGCCCTGGTGCTGTACGCAAAATAAAAAATTATATGCATTGGGACGCTAGAAACTAGCGCCATAAAGCCAAGGAAGAATTTTCGTATAAAACCTCCTATCACTTTATAGTTTCGTATTTCGCTTTTCAAAGTGTATAGCATCAGTTCTGCCCTTTAAAAATACCCAAAAGACCCGTTTTAACCGAATGTAAATATAATTATATCAGATATGCTTATACAAAAAACTACTATGGCAAGAAACAAAAGAGTTCCATTCGTTTTTTCTTCCTCTCGCAGTATTGAAGATATTTTTTATTTAGGTTTGTAGATTGTTAACTATTTGTTTGAATTTGCAAGTTTGAGAGTTCAAATTTGATAGAACCAGACTAGGGTCGGATTGCCCGTTTGTGTTTTCTTCTATTTTCATGCATATGCGGAAAGTGAACTGAAGGTAGCTTTGTATTAATGTGTATTTATTTTAGTAACAAATTGTTTCTCCCACACAAAAAAAAAAAAAAAAAAAAAAAAAATAGTGATGGTTTAGGTGGGTAGGTAGAATGACGCAGCTTGTTTCTTGTTTTTTATTTTGCATATTTCGGAAGTTATTATTACAAGAACAGACCATATCAACATGAGACTAGAGAGCTTTAGTGTTTTATAAATGTTGAATAAATTAAAAGTTTTACTTGACAATCACATGCCTGGTTGCTTTTGCACCTTGCATAAGGGCACTTAGATTAGTTGATTTGTATCAGTTGTCGAAGTTCTTGAAAAATTATATTATTTTACATTTTTATGTACTATTGAGATTTGAGGGGTAAAATGGGACTTTAATTGCCTATATATCTTAATAAAATGACTAACTATGAGTGTTTCGGAATTTTGAAAGGACGTATACGATACAATGAACTTCTTGAAGTGTTAAGAGCATATACATGAAATTCTTCCTAAAACAAACACTTAACCTGTAGCCTTGAAAGCGGAATGCGTACCTTAGAAATTAGTGATGTAAGATATGCTCTCTTGTCAAGCTTCTCTGCTCCTGATAACATAAACTGTAAAAGAACATAGCATAATCAAGTTAAAAAAAAAAAAAAAAAAAAAAAAAAAAAAAAAAAAAAACTGAATTGTTTTATCCTGTATAATAGAGAAATTCATATATTCAATGCAGAGGTTGTTAACCTGATCAAGGACTAATATGGCTGCAGACTCGGGTATTTCTGCAAGATTAGATAGGGATTCAACTTCAATCTGTGCCATAGAACAGACAAAAAAAAATATGTAAAACGTCAACTTCTAGAACATATATATGTATATTTCAAAGAAATGGTGAAAAAAAACAAGTTTTAATAAAAGGGTAAACATACATCATATCGAGTAGCAATGCCGAGCCGTAAAATTCGAAGTAACCGCTCTCTGACAGCCACAGGTAGCTTTAGAACAGCAGCTTCATGGGGATCAGCTACTGTAGGTTCCTACTAGTAAGAAAAATATATATTAAAATAAGAGCGACTAAAACTTAAAAAAAAAAAAAATCATGTCAATTTAATAAACCTTTAGATGTGTGTCTATGTGGTGGGCCTGGCGGCCATTAAAGGAAGTCAATACCGACTCATGAATTTGAGGTTTGTAATTATTCAAAATCTCACGGGACTTAGAGATTTGAGGATCTTCGTAAATCCTTTTCCTTTTCTTGTCCATTGGCCTTGCAACTTCAACCTATTATCATGCACACAAGTTCGAATAATGGACACGTTTATTTGTTTTTCTTCTATAAATTATAAGTAACTAACTAAAAACCTACAGTAGCTAATAGTACCTGTAGCTTAAATGACGGACCGCCCTTTGGTCCTGAAACAACCTTTTCGTTTAGCCCCCCTATGGCACTATCAAGGTGCTACATATGGAAGCAAAGTTAAAAATTACTATTAACATTATAAGGATTACGATGTTAAACTTAACGTTAAGATAAGTTTTGACACTTACTGCTCTTTCAGCAAAATGAACAAATCCAACTATAGAATTGCCGTTGTTGTGTATCACCACTTTCTCTATCTGAAAGACAACATGCAAGCCATTCAAATTTAAAATTAACATGACGTGAAGCAAAGTTTAAAAGAACGGAAACGAGCCTCGAGGCGTTTTCTCTTCGCCTCATGAAGTGTAAGCCTCAAGGCGAACCGAGGCGTAAGCTCGAGGCGCAGTCAAAAAATAAATATAAAAATTATGTGTATAAAAAATAAAATACTTGACCTAGAAAAGTCTAAAACATCAAAAATAAAACAATTGACAAAAGTCTAAAACACCAAAAAAACACATAAAAAACACCCGAGGCTCACCTGAGGCGCAAATTTTCTTAGCGCCTCAGTCCTTAGAGGCGTATGTATAATCTGAACCCCATGAGGCGCGCCTCAGACTCATTTTCTTAGAGTTTCGCCTCGAGGCACACCTCGAGGCGTACGCCTCACCCGTTTTTTTAAACCATGAAGTGAAGTTAAATAGAAACCGCAGATTCTCTTACCTTTCCAAAGGGCCCAAAGAGTAACTTCAAGTAGTTTTCATCGGTACTGGGGGGTAAGTTTCGGACAAATGCTATTTTTATCTGAAAACAAAGAAAATAAGCATGATTATATACATAACATAATTCAGAATAATCATGCACGTTAAAATACGAAAATAAATAAACACCTTAGCAAGTTCATCTGGATCAACTCCAGCTTCTTCCTCAGCCCATTTAACCGTAGGATGCAATGAATCACCAAGAACAAAACCTGGCTTAGAACCAACCCTAAACGCACGTGATGCGGCCTGTAATACAAGTATGGTATTGCTAATTATATGAAAGAAAATGACTGGTCAACTAGATGATAAGATAAGCAAACAGATAACTTACAGCATGAGATGAAAACTTCACAAAACCAAAACCACGGTTCTTGAACTTTTTGTTAAAAGCAGCCTCACTGCCAGCTGAGGGCAGTGAAAGATCAACGGAAACAACATCCGGAAAAACCTATCGCACCAAGAAACAGTTGGTGATGCGGCATTATGACCACAAGACAGTTGATTGGATAACAAACAAAAACAGATGTAAATATAACAAAGAAAATATATTTACCTGACGGACAGCCCTATTAAAATCATCAGTACTCCACCCTAAACAAAGAAAATAATTAGGATACAAAAAACTGGAAGACGTTAAGCATGCAAATTAAGAGTATTATGATGAGATTAAAACAAACCCTTGTTAAGATTCCCGATAAATAGTGTATCCTGTGCAGCGGATGGGAGAACGCCTATCTTTTTCCCTTCTAGCTGAAACATACGGTCTAAGAAGATCAACCTTAACCTTTGCATAAGCATTTCAGTTGTCCTTTATAAGGATTATTACACACTCACTCAAAAAGTAATGCTCCTAGAACCTAGGCTATAACATTAAATAATTGCAACAATGTGATGGAAACAATACGTGTTTACCAATTATTCGTAATTTTCAGAGAGTTATCCTTTACCATAGATTCGTTTAACTCCTTCATCGCTTTGTCAGCTGCATCTTTTGTTGTAAAACGTATAAAGCCAAACCCCTGCGTATTTATGCAAATAAACAAATATGTGAGCGTTAAAATTGAAAAACAATCAAACTTATAAAGAAAAGGACACTTAAGGGCACATTGTAATAGAATTTGAAAAAATATTTTATCAGAAAAAAACTTATGCAGTAAAGGTATACAAACAAATCACCTTTAGGCTTCCCATTTGATCCTTTATCAAGCGCATTTCCATGATTTCACCACAAGTTGAGAACACCTAAAAAGAGCATAATCGGAGTTACCGTAGTTCAACAAAGTTAAAACATCAAAAGTAATACAGCCCAAATAATCAAAAAACAAGAAGTTATTCTAAATTTCAATAGACATAAATCATCCACGTGACGAGTACGAAGAGACAGTTAACCAACCTTATGAACCTTATCTTCAGTAAGAGAACGAGCCAAACCACCGACAAAAACTTCCACACCTTTGCTTCCATTCTCTGCAAACCCAAAAAGAAAAATCCCACTTCACTAAAAAGCAACCACTAAATCTTTCATAGAAAAAAAAAATGTTCATGAGATGTCTCCCTCTATTCCAAATGAGCTACATTTTACCTTAGAAGTCAGCCTAATCAAACAAATACATTTTTTTTCCTGAACTGCGTATCCTAAGACCGGATGTTGTGTACTCCCCCCCCCCCCCCCACACACACACACACACACATCAGCGCTTAACGCATTTGTCCCTCAGTTAAACCTGGGAATTAAAAATGGCTCGCTAAGCAATTAACCGGCATCAGTCCTTGGAAACAATGAGGGCCACTCAAAACACAAGCACATTTTTATCGTTTTTACTAGTTAAACCATAACGTGATAGTTAAAGGGTGCGTTAGTTAAAGACCCTCTGCCTACATGGCAATGACGTGGCGCTTTAACGCCCCCTTCCATGTTAAACCACAACGCCCAGCCTAATATCAAATCAACTTAACTAATGCCAGAAGATACATCTTCTTTCAAATGGTATTGATTTCACAAAAAGATGCAAACTTTACAATAATAAACCTAAAATCAAGAATCTTTAAACTAATGTTTCACCTTACTTCTAACATAATCAACAGTTTAAATAAGCAAGTGTAATAATTTCAAACAAGGGTTATTAAAAAAGATGAACTTACGGTTATCAGTTGAATTATGATCCACTGATTGGCTCATCTGCAATCAATAATAATAAATTTAAAACTAATTAAATTAAATAAATTCTTTTTAAATTACAAAATTAAGAAAAGGGATAAAGGAGTGAAAGAAGAATTATAAAGAAAAGGGTAATTGTGTTCCTTCGATTGATTGATTACCTGCAAATGGTGTTGGAATACGGTAAAAGATTGAGCAAAGAAGGTAGAATTGGGTAGTTAGGGTTCTTGACTTCTTGTTTGTTTCGTATGTTTTCCCCTTTTGTTTTTAGGTTTTTTCAAATAATGTATAAATATTGTTCGTACAAATCAGATGATAAATTTAAGAATATAGATTTGTTTTAGGTCCCTGCTCACGTTAGGGGTGAGCAATGGTCCATACCCGACCCGACCCGACCCGAAGATACCCGACCTGACCCGAGACCCGAGAACCACCTAAAAACAGAACCGATCTACATACCCTTTCTCTGGTTCGGTCCTCGGTCCATCAAAACTCGGGTCATCGGTTCTTCTACCCCATACCCGACCCTACCCGAACCCTACAGAATCCTTCCAATTTTGTGACAGAAATCGTGTTTTAGAGGCTGCTTATTTGGTTCAGAAGACAACATACCCTGTTTACAGGTTAGATTTGTGAACTTAAACCTTGATGGTTGTGTTATGTGAATGTTTATTGATTATACCATTAGTTTATTTATAAAATCAGGTTATTGATGTTTGTGTTATGTGAATTTCTCGGCAAATCATTGTGTTTATTACAATTTAGCTAGGATCAGATTAGTTGATGATTAGTTTGTTTGATTGTGTTTGATTGGTATGTATAATATGTTCGCACACCAAGTGCTCGATAAAATTCCTAAGTGAAAAAACTAACACATTTGTAAGAAATAAATTAGAAAACCAAAAGATCGTTCATAGTTGTTACGTAGAAACGAAGTAAGAAATAAAAAGAAAGTACGAAACAAAAGATCGTTTCTTTGGAATCGCCTAAACTATATAGTTTTGGCGATTCTTTTGAATCGCCTAAACTAATATATTTTAGGCGTTTAAAAAAAAACGCCTAAACTATATTAGTTTAGGCGTTTCTTTGGAATCGCCTAAACTATATAGTTTTGGCGATTCTTTTGAAACGCCTAAACTATATTAGTTTAGGCGTTTCTTTTGAATCGCCTAAACTAATATAGTTTAGGCGTTTAAAAAAAACGCCTAAACTATATAGTTTTGGCGATTCTTTTGAAACGCCTAAACTATATTAGTTTAGGCGTTTCTTTTGAATCGCCTAAACTATATAGTTTTGGTGATTCTTTTGAATCAAACTACAAACATTTAACTATGCATACACACTTCCTAAGTTCCTATCCTATATAACAAAATGCATCAGTTAATTATCATATTAAGAACCTTTTGGAACAAGTGCATATCAAACTGCAAACATTTAACAGGCTGTATTAGTTATTTGCAGCCTTATAAATATTGCACACGATTACAAAGCCTTGTTTGCAGGCTGGTTTACGGCTGCAGGCTGCTCAGCAAGCCTTGTTTGCAGTCGGTATGGTTTGTCGATCATCAGATTCTCATATACAATCTGAAGTAGCAGCAACCAAGCGTAAAAGTCCGATCCGATAGCTTCAAGTTCAGATTATTTCTGATCCAGGTTCATCAGAATCTGATGATCAGATTGACCCATATACAATTTGAACATAATGGTGTGTGTTCTAGACTCATGAAATAGATGCAGCTTGTTAATTTACGATTGTTGTTTCGGTCCAGCAGGTTTATACCCGATTTCAGTGTGGACCGACCCGACCCGACCCGAAAACCGGGTATAGTGATTTTACAGAACCGATGACAGAACCTACTTTTCATACTCGGGTCGGTTATCTAGTTTTTTCGGTTCGGGACTCGGGTTTTTTTCGGTCCGGACCGAATCTGCTCACCCCTAGCTCACGTGATGCAGCGAGGAACATAGACACTATCAGCGATATGTACGGTTTGGTTTTACGCCTCAATTGACTTTCGTTTAATCCATTCAATTTATTCAGTTAAATTGTCAGTTTTCATGTCGGCCCTTCAAAACCAAACGTGGCCTAAAATGTTGGCTTAGCAATACATAGAGTTATAAAAGCTAGAAATATATGAAAAAATATGTATGGTTCGATTTGGTTTGGTTGATTTCGATTAACTCAGGGTACAACAATAAGGGTCTGTTTGGTATGAGGTAATGGAATGGAGAGGGAATGGAATGGAATGGACGAAGTAATGGAATGGAAGGGGTAATGAAATGGATCATTACCATTCCATGTCTTAGTTTGGTTGCTATGTGAGAATGAAACAAAACAATACTTTTTGATGTTGGATAAGCAGGAAAAGACGAAGGAATAAAATCGGTGGTGGGTGGTTGTGGTGGATGGTGGTCGGTGGCAGTGATTGTGGGCGGTGATATGTGGCGGTAGCGGCGGTGGTGGGTGGCGACGGCGGCGGTGGTGACGATGGAAGGTGGAGGTGGATGGCCGTGATGGTGGGTGGGCGGCGATGGTGAGTAGTGGTGGGTGGTGGTTGGTGGCGAGGTGTGGCAGTATCATGGTAGTGGGTGGTAGCAACGATGGCAATGGGTGGAGGTGGATGGAGGTGATGGTGGGTGGGTGATGGTGGTGGGCGGCGTTGGGTGGTGTTTGATGGCGGCGGTGGTGGGTAGGTGACGGACTGACGGTGGTGGGTGGTGACGGCAACGGTGGTGGGCGATGGTGGTGGGTGGTGGTTGGTGATGGTGGTGGTGGGTGGTGGCGGCGGCAGCAGTGGTGGGTGGTGATGATGGTGGTGGGTGGTGGTGGTAGTGGTGGGTGGTGGGTTATGGTGTTATTAAAGGGTGAATGAGGGATGGAATGAAAAAAAAACATGGGGAGTAGATGGAATGAAATGTCTTGTGGAATGAGTGATTTCATTCCTTTAACCAACCAAACACACTATTTTTCATTACCTCGTAATGGTCCATTGCATTCCCCCTTCCATTTCATCATACCAAACGCTACCTAACCGTTTTTCGGTTAATTCAGTTTTTGTTTAGTTTTGTTTTCATTAATTGGTTTATGATTAATGCAGTTTCAATTGATTTCACTTCGATTTCATCTATCTTTTTCGGTTTTGGTTAACGGTTCAATTATTGCTCATTTGTAAACATTGTTAGTCATGTAACATATCAACTTTTTTAAATTAAAAAACCATAGCCATATTATACTCAATTTATAGATAATGTTCATATTACGTTGTATTTTAAAAAAAAAAGTAATAACATATGAAAATGTTACAATTGTTCAAAAATCATGGGTAGTTGGTTTAAATTTAGAGGGAAAAGTGTAACAATTATAAGAAAAATCAAATGTTGCATAAAGTTTAAGGGCAAATGTGTTGGTAAAAAGACCATATCTCCCCCCCCCCCCCCAAATAAATTAACGCATGCATATTTAAGTGAACTCTTTTGTAGCTCTTTTTCCTTTCTCATCAACACATCTCTATAGCAGATGCAGCTCTAGTATCAGGAGTAACCTAATGAATACCTCTAGTGGCACAGGCTGTAGTCCTAGTAACAGGAATGTAATTTCTGTTCATAGGGTGTTATTATTGCTCAGTCAAGGCGAAACTCTCAAACATCTCAGTGCACTCATCGGGGTCTTTCTTATCCATGATATGTTCCCTAGTAGTAGTGTTAAACATTTGTTGTGTGGTATAAGTGAGCTCACTGTAGAACTTCTCTACAAGGACCTAGCCAGACTGTCTAGGCTAAGGTGTTGAACCACTCCCAGGTCAGATGATATGACTCCTCAGAATCCATCTGAAAAAAATGCATCGGGTCCCTAAGATAAGCGGCCTTAGAGGGAGGATTATACTTCTTAAAAAACTTGGTCTTCAAGTCTTCCTAGGTAGTGATGAAATCTTGGGGAAGAGTATACAGCCAAGTGCCATCACCTCCAGACAAAGAAAATGGAAATAACCTTAGGTAAATCATGTCTAGGGTGACACCTGCCAGGGCAAAGAGGTCACAAATCTAGACCGATGGCCTGAAGCATCCTCATCATTCAGGCTGATTGGATGAAGAACGTTGTTCTTACTACTGGTGGTGATTTTGTGGTTGTTGGTCTTACAACTGCACCTAAATAAGCGGCGGAGGAAGTTGTCGAGCCTATGAATGTTGATAGTGAGAGAGGAAGAAGAAAGTCAAGGATGAGGAAAATGGCGACGAAGGGCGAAAATGTAAGTTAGAAGATGTAGATGTTATGGAAACACCATTTTCGAAGAAAAAGAATGTTGAATCAGATAATGATAAGGTGGAAGATCAGCCTACAGAGAAGAAGAATAAGAAAAAAAAAAGTAGCGGTGATGTAGATGCATATATGTAGTTGTTGCAGCTACGGGTAGTGATGGGGATAAGTCCGAAAAGAAGAAGATTAAGAAAAAGAAAAAGAAGGATAAATATGGTGATATCCCTGAAGAAGAAGAAAAAAGTTGGAAAAAAAAAGAAGAAAAATGAATTGATTTCAGATGTTTGTTTGTTGTTTTACATACTACTATGTGTTTTTTATATTCTTTTTAAAGGATTTTGGTGTGATATCCATGTAGTTTCTTGATTCATATTTAGTTGTTCCAAGGCATCCGGTGCCCTGTTAGGTGACTATAATGTTGGGTGACTATAATTTCTACCCGTTTGCTAATGAATGGGTCGGCTTCTACCTCTAACGGGTGAAAACAAATAAACCAAATTAAAATGAATGATGTTAAAAGGATTTAAGTGCTTTTGTTTTTAATTCTCATAAGTTTCTAATATCACTTGCTTAAAATTTAGGATATAAATATGCTTTATTTATGATTTAATATATAATAAGCAAATATTGTAAGGCTATCTATTTTTTTTTTCTAAGCATCGCCGCAATAAAATCATGCACTTGATGTTGGATCTTTCTTCTACTACAAAACAACTTAAAAAAATAAGAACAAATATTATATGGTACACGTTTTTTTTTTCAGTTTGGTTATATCATCTTAAACTACTTATATCTAATATTTATTTATCTATATAATTGTATCATGTCAATCGCTTTTTTGTTCACCATAAATGTTGAACACTATTTCTTCGTATCTAGGGACTATACGTATCATTGGTGGACAGTTGTTATTGAAGATGACGATAATGAGTTTTTTACATAACTGATGGCTGGGGTAATGTGAAACAAGACATGTCAATCAATGAAGGCCAATTTATTATCTTTGAAGTGCTCGATCAATTCACATGACTGATTTTACTCAGTATAACTTTTTGGTGCATCCTCCTCCACCCGTTCAATTTGATGTCAATAAGTACCTCATGATGTTATTATCATTTCTGATGTTGATCATATTATGGGCGCTAATCATGATGATGCGAATTAAGAAGATGAAGGTGTGCTTCCGACGCTTAGAATTTGTGATAAAATTGTAGATTTTCTCACGCTAAAATATATTATTTAAAATAAATATAAACTACTTTGTTGAGTTTATTATTAATCATCATGATTTCATTGTAGCGATTGACTAAAGAATGGGCTAAAGATAATAGTTTGGACGAAAGTTAGATCTAAAATTAGGGATAAGGCTGGTGGCGAGTGGGATGTTTGTGTTGGTATTGAGTATTCGATGGGCTATGAAAGATATAATATTCAGAGAGGGAAAGAAGACCTTTGTTACAGAAAGAGGATTCGTTTTTGATGAGTAGTGTGAGTTCAATTGTTTCAAAGCAACATGTATGTTATTGCTTACTAGAAATGTGCAATGTCTTTAGTATGGTTGTTTTAAACTTTTGTACATCGTTCGTATTGATAATTAGTTTGTAATATTGTTTGAATGTCTGTGTTTTACTTATCGTTTATTTAGTGCATAAACAATATTACATATTATGTGTTTTTTTTTTGCTTCATGTTATGTTTTAAAGAATTATTTAAATTTCAATAAAGTTATTTCATATGTGTATATCTTTTATCAGTTTTCCATGTCAAGATGCTAGGAAGTTACCATGCTGCAATGGATCTTACGAACATATTCATAATTTTTTTTTGTACTTATTTTAATTTCTTTTGTCATTCACTATTATTATGTTTTGTCAACATTGTATGTTTAACTATGTTTTATTTTTGAAAGAATCCTATTATTTTGTTTGGTGTGAGAGTTTTTTAATTATTAGATTTATTTGCATCAACTATTTTTCAAATTACATGTTTCACAACCACAACAAAATTACAATTGAAAACTTTAGGAGAATACTAATTTCTCATGTTGTTTGTCCTTTCATGTTATGTTTTAAAGTTTTACCTTTTTATTATTTTTTTTCCTCTACATTAACCTTTAATTATTCAACTTTTTTTTAATATATATTGTAGTTAATTATTACCGAAAATAAAAAAGTTAACAAAAAAAAACATAAACCCTAATATCTATATAAACTATCGTAATAATCCATCCTTTGCCACAATATTCCGAAAATTCAAGACATTCACTCTGCAAAAAAGTTTCTGAATCGCAATTTTGTTTTTTTTCTTTTTCTATAATATTACGATTGTTGTTGTCTTCGTTTATACAATGATGTCTATAATATTACAAGACAAGCTTTGAATGTTTTGTTTAGATTTATTATTATGTTACCAATAAAGTTTATGATTAATTTGTTTTATATGATTTCCAAATACTCATGAAACTTTGTTTTGTTTTTATAGGTTGTCATGGATGTTAGATTCGCTCAGATGATTGCCAACGGTGCAGTTCTTAATCAAGTTAACTATTGTCAACTTTGTGACGTGCAATGTCTTGACAATGCTCAGTATGTGCAACATCTAAATGGAAAAAAACATCGTTCGAAGGTAATAGATGTAAATATCTATATATTTATATAAGTTTATATATATATATACTTATATGTACGTAAATTTAATTAACTTATTTCTCAATTTATTTTTTGTATAGGTTGCACATGTTAATGAACACGATATCTTCTATTGTGCTCTTTGCCATGTGCAATGTACCAGCCAAACTAACTTGAACGCACACGTGGATGGAAAAAGACACAAGAAGGCTTTGGAGGCGGCTGGGTTTATTAATTTTATTTAATAATTAATACTTTTTTTTCGTAATGTTGTATGTTTTTTTTTCGGATTTTGTTTTTTGCTATTACATTTTTGTGTTTAACATTATGTTTGGTATTTTTTTTTTCATAATAATCATAAGATTTGGTGATTTTTAATAGTGATTTCTTTGTTAATGACTTTCCATATTGTTGTTTTAATGATTTCGTTATTTTTAAATTATTATTTGTTTTATGGTAGTTGATTGTTTGATTTGGAATTGCATGAAATAATTTGCAAAAACCATAAACAATATAAAATGTCATATAAAATAAAAGGTAATTAGAATTTATTATAAAGTAAATGAACTTAACATCCAAATGAAAATTAAATTAGGTTAGGTGTATATAGATATGTAGTCAGGTTCAAAACTTTATGTGAGTAACTGACTCATGATGTAAAATATTTAGACAAAGTGGAAAATAATTTAAAAATTTAGACTTTAAGTTGAGTTTTGAAAGTTAAAAGTGGGTCTCTGCAGATTAAAAATAAAATTAAAGGCCAAACAAATGGATACTTATTTAAAACTAGGCCCAAACACAAAACCATGATGATATTATGTATATCCACCCTTCACTTTCACTTTAGCTAGACGTATTAAAGAGTTAAACTTCAAAAGGTTCTTGCGGTTAATATCCCTATTCAGTTAAAATTTGGTCGGCCGGAGGGTCAGCTGACTCCCCTGACCCTCCTGTAGTTTCGTCCCTGATCTTACATATATTCATTCTTTTATGCACACTCAACTTAAATAATAACACTATTAGTTTAATATTACTTTTTAATTTTTAATTTACTTTGGTTTGCACCGTAGGTACCCACGGGTCGCTAACCTAGTACATCTAATTAAAAGGGTTGACACATCAACCCATTTACAACATGCCGACCCGTTTAGATAATTATGTTAATATGTTACATATAATGCTTTAGTTACACGATTTTAAGTCTTATCTATAAATATAATGAACCAAAGCCATTTTAATGACATGTCACTCAAAGAGGCATTCTCTTCCTTGAGTGTGCCATGTGTCATCCCATGTGACATTGAGATATTTTAGGAAAAAAAATAATTTAAAAACAAAATTGGATTTTTCACCCTCATGTTTCCTCCCATAATTTTTAAACGTTAATATCTTTAATATACGAGATTTTTTAAATAAAAAAATTACACCAAATTAACGAGCGTTTTATTATCTTTCCAACGAGTACCATAGTGCTATATACAAAACGGAGAAAAAAACGACTATTTTTTGTAACCCGACAGGTATTGTGTCAGGTTTGGAATTAGTTTAAAAAAAAAATTGTGTGTGTGGGTCGGGCCTGGGATTAGGTGATACCCGACCCAATTACCTTTTTTTATATTAGAATATGATAACTTATGGCAGAGATTTGTTTAAAATAATAATATTAATAATAATAATATTCATTAATCATATATTGGCAGATGCCATTTTTATAGTTTAGATACTTATAATTTTATTCACTTTATTTAGATTTTTCAACCCGGGACGCTCCCGGGGTATAAACTAGTATGGTTAGGTTTGAATGTTTTACACAAATAAATATATGTTCCATGTATGGAATTAACCCGGTACAAGTCAACTTGATATGATTTACACATTTGTGAACATGTGATGGTTTTAGGTTTTGACATTTCATTTTCATCTCAAGAAGGGATGTTAAAGTAAAATTTTAACTTATGGATTCAACAAGTTAATATGGTGATAAACGAGTTAATCCAAATTTGAAATGAGATTAAATGTGTCATAAACACCCTAACATCTTCTGTTTTGAGGGTTGTGAAACCTTGGTTCTCTAGGCATGGTTGAATGTTTATCTAACATATAGGACCACTAGCTGATTACCCCTGGAGGGTCCCGGGGTTGAAAAATCTAATTTTACGTGATAACCTATTGCAAATGGCTCAAGTTAACTAACCACAAAATCTCTCAATCATTGCATGTTCATAGTATTCTAATCAGTAATAACTCATATTCCCTAATCTAAAACCTAATAAGTAATCATGTAAAGAATCACTTATGTAAGCTGCAACTATTCAAAAACTCATCACATCTCTCTAATTTCTCACATTCTAATGGCTCTTATAATTCCTAACCTAATCAACTAAACAAACACTTAAGTTGGAAGTTGTAACCATTGCATCTCATTATGCCACGTGGCATAATCAAGAGATGGTTGAGGCCACCATTGAACGCCACGTCAGCAACTATCAATTCTTCCCGAGAGCGTCCCAGGGTTGAAAAAAAACTTTGCTTTAAGGTGACACCATGTGTTGCAGTGTTGCGCGATTCTTTCTCCTAGCTTCTCTTGATGAAGTATACCTAGTAAAATTCCAATGATAACATGGCGATTGGGCTGATTTTCAACATCGTAGATAAGAACCTAGTTTAAAAGAAAAAACATGATTAATGAATAACATGAACACTTTGTGTGTTTTTTTCCTGTATGAACGAAACCCTACAAAAAATAGTCGATTTTTTCTCCGTTTTTTATATAGCACTATGGTATTCGTTGGAAAGATAATAAAACGCTCGTTAATTTGGTGTAATTTTTTTCTTTAAAAAATCTCGTATATAAAAGATATAAACGGTTAAAAATTATGGGAGGAAACATAAGAGAGAAAATTTTAAATTTATTTTTAAATTCTTTTTTCCTAAAATAACTCAATTAATTTAAAAAAAAATAATAATTCAAAAACACTAAAATCTTTCAATTATGATGTCACGTGGCAGTTTCATGGAGAGGTTGAAGGCATCATTGCACGCCACATCAGCAATGTTCAATTCTTTTATATATATTAATAGATATTTTTCATGTATTGTGAGATGCGGTAGAAATGAAGATGTGATTGTCGACGGTTGTTATGTATAATTATGTAATGTAATATACCTTTACAGGACGAAATGTATGTCATTATATCAAAATACGGCATAGGTTCATCATTTGGCACAAGATCCTTCCTCAACCTCCTTAATTCGTCCTCTTTTGCTAACTAGACAAGAAAGTGCAAGAAAACATATCATTTAACCACCAATGGCCCAATGGGTATATAAATTCAATAACATATATTTGTGTAGCGTCTCTACCCGGAGATCTTGTCAAACACTAAAGTTACTCAAGACCAAAACTACTTATCTTACAAATTTTGACCACATGGATTTGCATAGGATTCAAAACTCTACTTGATTAACAAGAGTAATATTAGACTCGATTTCATCGCAAATAAACCCATTGTTCATATTGGAGAACCCATGAAAGAATATAACATGCATTTTTTCTAATTCACCTCCCACCACCGGCTTTAGCGGCGAAGGTTAGTGAGGGCCATCCCCTCCCTTTGGTTAAGTGGTGGAAGTTTGCGATTTTTGTAGGTAATTTTTATATGCATTGAGTCCGGTGCCCACCGATTTAATCTTCCGGTCCCTACTGATACGAAAAAAATTGAGTCCGACCCCCACAAATTTGATCTTCAAGCTTCGCCACTGACCGGCTTGAATTACTCAAACGTAAATTCAGCCTAAAAGAACAGCCCATTGATGTGTTGTAAAACACACCCATTTATCCTATGTATTTGTATATTATTGTATTAGGTTTTTATTGTTTATTTATCTAATTATTATTTTGATATGCTTAATGGGACAGACTGTTGGGCCATCAGAAAAACGCAAGTACGCAAGATGGATGTAACAGAGATGAGGATGTTGAGATAGATGTGCGGACACACAAGGTTAGACCGAATAAGAAATGAAGTTTTTAGGGAAAGGTTAAGAGTGGATAGTATATCAGATAAGATACAAGAGGGGAGATTGAGATGGTTTGGGCATGTGAAGAGGAGGCATACGACAACGCCAGTTAGAGCAATAGAAACATTCATCGTAGAGGGTCCCGAATTAGACAAGATATGCTAGAGTTGCACCTCTCTGAGGACATGGTCCATGATAGGAGTTCGTGGAGACGTAAGATTAAGGTAAAAGACTTTTAGGGGACGGTACGGTTTGTGCCTTAGCTAGGTTTTCGGGGTTTAGATTTTCCCTATGTCGTAGTTGGGCCTTTCCATGTAACTACCGTGTTTTTATGTTTATGTGTTGCCTCTTGATGTGTTATCCCTTTATGTTTCTTTATCAGTTTCTTTCACCCTCGGTAGTTATTTTATTTAAGTATTACTATCGTTGTTGTTGTTGTTACTACTTTTATTGTTGGGTGGATTTTATTTATATCTTTTAATAACCTTGGAGTTGATGGTCTCTCTTAAAGCAGTCTCTCTATTTCTAAGGATAGAGGTAAGGCTTGCCTACATCCCACCCTTCCCAGACCTTGCTAATAGCTTTGCTATTTGTGAGATTTTAGTGGGTATAGTTGTTGTTTATCAAATTATTATTTTATAGGTATTCATGGTGGAAAAGGTATGAAACGGAGAAAGAGCAAGGAAATATAAAAAAAAATAATAATTAAAACATTAAAAGAAAAAAAGTGAGAATGAAAGGGATGGGCTCGTAGCTGTGAAATACAAGAAAGAATAGCAATAGCCAAATATGCATAGCCCAACAACGAAAAGAAAATGGAAAAGAATGAGCCCAGTTACTGGTTGAAGGGCCCAAGCTGGGAAGAATTGTTGCAGCACAAGTTGTCTTATTTAAGCCCAATAAAATCATATTTTTAAAACTCCCTTGTTCGATATTTATATTGGAGTGGTTTGATCGATTTTTTTTGGGAGAACATACATGGGAGGATTTATGTATAAGTGGAAGCATTGGTGTGAGTAAGGGTTGTAGTGACGGATCCAAGTTTTTTTTATTAGTGGATTCACCATTTTTCGGTTGTCGAATTTATCACAACCAAACTTATTTCCGGGCCGGGTCAAGATTCTCACACGTAAACTTTAAACTTTTGATGAGGGTAAATTGAGTCATATCTAAACGGGTCATGTGAAAAATTACACTAAATAATAGCAAAATGATGCAATGAAAGTTTACCCTTATTCACTTAACATTTTTGTAATGTATTCAGTGATCTAACCTTATATTGCTTCTTTAAGATATACATGCATTTGTAAACTAATAAATTTCAAAGTAATTAATCCGAATCATTTACCTTAAAACCCGATGGTACAGTTTACAATATTAACTACTAAATTCACATGTGAAGGTTCTAGCAAAGCACCCAAAACTAACGCGCCTTGAAAAGTTACTGTCTTTCGTGTAGATGGAATGACACTATACGCAACATACCCTCTTAAAGTCGACTACCTTTTGGAAGCACCTCTTTTTGCAACTTAAATGAAACCTTCGTACAATACCATTGAGGGAATTTGTTGTTCTTAGAAGTAGGATTTCAAGCCTTGGTATTGCTTTTCCTATCCTTCCTTGACCCAACCCTCTTGATCCCAACCCTCTTGATCCCAACCCTCCTGGTCACGGGCTTTAATACAACCGAATTCCTTGAGTCTATCAGTTATAGCCTTCTTTACCCTTGTTATGGAGGTGCTGACCTTGATGATCACTCGGAGGGTTAAGGCGAATAATAACTTTAAGTACCACTAGAAATGTGATAAAGTGGGCCTCACCCATCTCTGTTTCGCTGATGACTTGTTCCTCTTCTGTCACGGGGACTTGAACTCTGTCAATACTCTTATGGCTGCCTTGGATGAATTCAAAAATGTTTCAGACCTTGTCCCTAGCATCCCGAAGAGTACGGCTTTCTTTGGGAATGTTGACCCTGATGTGAAAATGGCTATTGCTGAATCTATCCAATTTCAAGTTGGGGCCCTTCTGGTCAAGTATGTTGGAGTGCCGTTGATCTCTTCCAGACTTCGTAAACATCATTGCAGCCCTCTGATCAATAAAGTCAAAAGGAGGATTCAAGACTGGAAGAATAAATCTTTATCCTTTGTTGGGAGACTGCAGCTTATCTCTTCAGTCCTGAATTCCCTCCAAGTTTCTTGGTTCTCTGTCTTCATCATCCCTGTGGCGATTTCTAAGGAGATTGAAAAGCTCATGCGAGGTTTCCTTTGGTGTCATGGTGAGATGAAGAGAGGTAAAGCTAAAGTTAAATGGAAGGAAGTTTGTACCCTGATGTCCCATGGTGGTCTTGGCCTTAAGTCGCTTCGTACCTGGAACAAAGCCCTTATAGCTAAACACACTTGGAACATCATCTCGGGAAAAGAGTCTTTATGGGTCAAATGGATACATGTTTACCGTCTTGAAAATGGTAATTTTTGGGAATACAACAAGACGAATGATACATGTTGGAGTTGGCGTAAAATCATGGAATGTAGAGGGGTCCTCCGAAACCATTTAATTCATGTGATTGGTAATGGGATGGATACTTCTGCGTGGTTTGATAATTGGCATCCGCTTGGCCCATTATGCAACTTCGTTTCATACAGAAACATCTATGAAGGGGGCCTGTCCAGATTTAGCAAGGTAGCTGATGTGATTATTGAAGGCTGCTGGCAATGGCCTGTGGAATGGCTGTCCAGATTTCCAACCTTATATAACTCCCAATGCATAAGCCTCCAGCCTAGTAGTCGTGACAAGGTGCAATGGAGAATGGCAGATGGTAAGTTGGTTGACTTTTCGGTCAGTAATGTTTGGGCCACTATCAGGGAAATTGGCACGGAGGTCCCTTGGTTCAAAGTGGTTTGGTTCTCTCAAAACATCCCACGTCATGCCTTTATTTTATGGCTCGCTATGAAGAAAAGGCTTAGACGCATGATATTATAAGCCAATGGTCAACTGATAATACATTTACTTGCTGTTTCTGTAAGAATACCCCGGCCTCGCATTCCCACTTTTTTTTTTTGAATGCACCTTCCCTAGTAAAATCTGGGGTGAGTTGGCCCTGGTTACTGAGTGGAGGCATGTTCCTGTTAGTTGGGAGGCGATCATTCATTATATGTGTAACTTGCCAAACAATGGTTCTATATGGAGCGTTGTGAACCGCCTCACGTTGGGGACTGTTGTGTATTATATCTGGCAGGAACAGAATCTTCATATAAATGAATGCAGATCCAGACAACACTCAGAGATTATCCGGCTCATAAAGGAGGCTGTTCGGCTAAGACTTATGGGGCTGCAGCTAGTCAAGTCCTCTACTAGCCTGAAAGTTGCCAAAAAATGGGATCTAGTTGATGTCCAGTGGGTTGAAAAATCCCCTACTAACTCTCTTCAGGTCTGATGCTGTACAACCTTTCTTTCTTTCACAAGCATAGGCTTCGGGTTCGTCAGGTCAGCCAAAAAGATCAAGGTAGAGAGTATGTTGGTTTGATGAGAATCGACTACACACATTACATGATTTCCTTCTTAATGCTTACCCCACTGGTTTGCATTCAAAATCTTATTTTTTTGCTTTCTGGTGTTGGGTTGGGAGGGATTGGTTTTGTGAGGTGGTGGGGCACGGGTTGGGATTATTTCATAACCTGTTCTTGTTTTGGCAGTTACTTGCTGGGCTATGGGACTCTGTGGGGCTGGGTTGGAGTTATAAGGGGGGTGATGGCAGTTTCACACAATAGCACTTCTTGGTGGTGTGTGTTACTTTGCTTCTCCCTCATTCTTTGGTCTTTAGGATGTCTCGTTTCCTTCTGTATTCGAATCCATTCTTTTATGGATAGGAGTCATGATTGGAGAGTAGGTTTTGTTATTATGTTGGGGATCAGCATTAAACCAGGAGACATAAGGATGGACCGGCAAGGGGGGCAGTTATTTTGGAGTAGCCCAACCTTGATCCTTGACCCCATGCCGGAAACCCAATTAGGAACTAGTAACCTTGTGTCTGTCGTCTTGTATTATGGGGGTATGGCTTTGGTGTAACACCCCAACCGATGGCGGAAACATCGAGGTGTCACGTAGTGACGATTGTTCAATAGCTCATAGACTAAAAGTGTAAATTTTGATATATTGATTAAGTAGTTTATTACATTGAAAGAAAAGTACAAGATACAATAATTCTCAAGTGACAACTAAAACTGAAATACAATGAATCCAAAATCTAAGTAAAAATTCCAAAAGCTTAAAAGTCATCTCATAAATAACCTGAAACATGTACGAAAATAGTATATGTCAATACAAAAATGTGTTGGTGAGCATACCCTGTTTGAATACTTATAGTAGAAAAAGAGTTTCGCACGTGTTATACTGTCTACAATTTAGTGTTCAAGCTATGTACAAATGTCACCTAAAATCAAACCTTTGAGTAGAAATGATATCCAAGAATCATGGGATATCTAGTATATATGTATAGTAGTCGCCCCAATAGTATGATTATATATAGTATGCGACAAAGCAAGTAGTTTACACATAACAATAGTTAAGTACTATTTATTGCTATGCTAGGCCGCCCAGCGGTTAATGATTAAGGTCATAAGTACACACTATCAGCGAATCAACAAGTAAAACACATACAAGAATTGCGATTGTGAATATATGATAAAACATGATTAAGTGAGTGAAGTAATATGCGTACATGAGTCACCCCAAAAGTGTAAAACATGAAAAAGGGGAAAGATATACTCACAGTTTGCGAAAGCGATCCAACTTAAGCGGTCGTGAGCTAAGTAATGAGAATTCCGAGGAATTCAACCTATAACGTAATAGAATACTAATAAGGGAAGAGTCTAAGAGTCTAAGGTAACTATGGTCTAAGGCATTAGGGTTTGCTAAGTCGATTTGGGGAAATAGAGTTTTTATAATAAGTCGAATTAATATGAAAGTTGTATACTTGTATATCATAAATAATAAATAATATACCAAAGTTTGTAAATATGATTTAGGTAATATAATTATTACCAATTGAATAATTAGGTTAAAATATGTTTAAATAATTAACACAAAATAATTTAGTTAATTACTTTAACTAATTATTATAAATAAATACAATAATCATAAATATTGAAATAAATAATTATGAGTTACACAATGATATAACAAATGATAATAAAGACTTTCAACCATCAGAATATTTCTATTTTATAAGAAAAGTATCTATAAAATAGATGTTTAAATAGTATAAATAAATTTATGATTAATTACGTCTAATAAACATAATTAAATCTAAAAATACAAGTCATGGTCCAAAAATGCTATTTTTATAGAAAATGGATGCTTTCTGATGTAAATTAATGGAAATAATTTTCCCATAATTTTTATAAACTTATTTATATTTAAAACTGATTTAATGAGATTAAATCATATTTAAATGAGTAAAAATAGGAAAATTAATAAAAATAAATGTTTTCTAACACAAATATTTTTAGTTCAGTTCATATTGATTAGAAATAATTTTCCAAAAGTTTGAGATCAAAATCATTGAAAATGAATTTTTAATCAATTAAAAACTATTAAAACAAATAAATTCAATAAAAATATGAAAATAGGACATTTTCAAGAAAATGAAAGTGTGGTAACTTTCTTTATGGTGTCAAAATGCTACTCCTAAATTTTTATAATTTTTGGACCAAAAATGGATTTATTATGAATATTCTAAATTAATAAGTAATATAAATGTTTATAATACGATTTAAAATAAAAGAAATAACATCAAAAAAAAATATAATAAGCTGCTAGGGTTCGAACCCAGGCTGCTTTGTTAATACAAAGATGCAGCAACCACTGGACCAAACCCCATGCTTGTTGTTTTTAATGAAACAGATTTGTATTTAAACTTCACCTTCTTCCCCAAATACAAACCTAAACCCTAACCCTAGGTTTTATAATAACCCGATTCAGATATAATTAACTTCTGAAATTAAAGGGCTTTCGTAAAGGGGTAAACAAACATCAAAACAACACTAGAATTTAGGACTTACATTATCGTATTGATATCGAAAAATGGAGTTGGAGGTCAGAACTTAAAGGGTCGATTTGCAGAGCTTCTAGACCAGTTTTGATGCATTTTTTTTGTGGGTTTTCAAAGGGGACCAGTGCAGAAAGGATTTGGGACAATCAATTTATATAGTTGTTGACAAAGGAACGAGCGTTTGTACACATCATAAAAGTCGACGGTTACCCACTTATAATTGATTAATTGTCATGATTAAATATGTTTAATGCCCGTTAAAAGGTCGGAATCATTCAAGGTTTGATGAAGAAACGCTTTGAAATCATAAAAATGGTTGATGGTGCATTAAAACGCGAGCTTGGGACTCGCCGGAAGCTCGCCGGCGGCGAGCCTGTTTGCCGGACGCGACAAAGAGGGAAGGGACATGTTTAAGTTTAAAACTTTCCAGTTATGTCAGAGTTAGTCCTTCATACTTAACTATGTTAGATTATTAGAAAACTAGGTTAGTTTTTCTTATAAAAAGTTAACCTAGTTAATATAACTTAACTTAAAAGTTCCCAATCTTTATAAAACTTGAAAAGTGTATAAAATTTTGAGTTAAATGCGAATTTCGTCCCTGAGGTTTGGTCCAGTTTGCCACTCCAGTACAAAAGTTTTTTTTTTTTGCAATTCCTTCCCTGAGGTTTGGATTTTTTTTGCCAAATTCGTCCTTTTTCACTAACCGAGTTAAAAAATCTCGTTAAGGTCAAGGGTATTTTTGTCTTTTTACTTGCAATATAAAATTTTAATAAAAAAATCTTATTCCACCCCCACCCCACCCCACCCCATCCCCTATCTCTCTCTCTCTCTCTCTCTCTCTCTCTCTCTCACCCTCTCTCTCTCTCTCTCTCTCTGTCTCTCTCTATATCTCTGCAATAACAATAACAACAACAACAGCACCAACAACAACAACAACAACAACAACAACAACAATAATAATAATAATAATAATAATAATAATAATAATAATAATAATAATAAACATACTCTCTTTGTCTTCTTCCTCGGGAGCTTGAACGAGATCGAACCCGGGTGCGGATTGTCGACTGATGAGGGTAGCCGAAGATAGGTCAGAGAAGACAACTAGAGGAGGTGGTATTCGGGTGGTTGTTGCCGGTGACTTCATGTTCTTTTGAGCCTTTATCTATTGATGATTGATTCCAAAATCGATTTTGAGTTTCTTGATACCATCTCTGCAGTACCCTCTGCACACCATAATTGTATTTGCCTGATTCTTAAGCATTTAAATGAGTATTAAAAGACATTGGATCCATTCCTAAAAGATTATATGACATACCTGAATGTCTGATCCATCAAAACGAGCAATTATGCCTGTTATAACAACACACACTTCCTCAGATGATGATGTCTCTTCTGTAATATCTCGCTTGGTCCCACACACTCTTAACCTTAGGATCTTTCCAGGATATACAAGCTGCGAGAACAAACAAGAGATATGTCAAGAACATGATTTTGGAATCAATCATCAATAGATAGGTCGGAGGGATGATTGGTAAGAAGGTGATATTCGGGTAGTTGTTGCCGGTGACGGAGATCAGCCGGAGAATGGTCGGAGAACGTGACCGATGGAGAAGAAGAGAGTGTGTGTGTGTGTGTGTGTGTTATTTGTGAGAGAGTGTGTGTGTGTGTGTGAGAGAGAGAGAGAGAGAGAGAGAGAGAGAGGGTGGGCTGGGTAAAGGAAGACTGATGGGTTTTTTTTATTAAAATAATCATAGGCTATCAAATGACAATATTGTCCTTCATTAAAGTGGGTAAAAGACAACACTACCCCTGACCTTAACGAGATTTTTTAACTGGGTTAGTGAAAAGGACGAATTTGGCAAAAAAATCCAAACCTCAAGGAAGGAATTGCAAAAAAAAAAAAAAAAACTTTTGTACTGGAGTGGCAAACTGGACCAAACCTCAGGGACGGAATTCGCATTTAACTCTAAACTTTTTTACGAACACGTTTTAACATACGTTTTTGATTAAAACTTATACCCGACGTATAATAAATATAAATGGTAAATTTTTAGTTCGCTCTAAACTTAAATTTGAAAACGACGAACTTGCAGAGATTATAATGGAAATATTTCAAGGGTTATTATTGTCAATTTGACAAAAGATAAGGGTGACGGTTGTCACATTTGGGTTGGGTTGTTAATTTGCTGCTCGTGTTCAATCAGGTTTGGATTCAAAGCGTCAAAGTGTGTCGGATGCTTCGGGCTCTTGTGGTCAGGCCCAATACTCAGTTCGGGGCCCTTGAGAGCTGGATGCATCAGTCCGGAAAAGATGTTGATACGAAAATCCACTGGTGTGGTCAATGTGATAGCAACCATCAATGGGATCATTATACAAATACTGATTTGGCTTATTGCTGGAACAAGAATCACACTCTAGATTGCAAACAATAAATTATACAAGTGACTACTGGTTCATGCTGTTCTTGGCGGTGTAGGCCCAAAAGGAGGGATGTTTATCACAAGTGGGCTGATGGAAAGACGCACAAAATCAAGAGGCGCAGGCTGGATTTTTTGAAGGCCCATATGTGGGTTGTTAACATGCTGAAGACTCAAGGAAAGGACTGGCCTAATAGTTTTTGGATTGGGTTCATTGTTTGTGCTGACATAAACTGTTGGGCTTGGGCTTTATGGTTGTTATTTAATATTGTTACATGGTTTTTGTATGCTATCAACTTCGGGCCGCAATATAGTGGGCCGAACTATAAAGTTTTTTGGGCATACTATTGTGGGTTGGGTTAGCACCATTAGTCTGATCTTTTGTCGACCGCCCCTTAAGTATAGGCCGCCTTGTAAGTGGTTTGTTAGTAGTAGGTTCGCTAGTTTGGGGATCGTCATCCCTTCGGGATGCATATTTCTATATGATCCTAGATGTGGTTGTATGATTTCCTATTTTTGGTCCCCAAAGTACGTTCTGGGTGACGAGTTCGGGGGTATGCCCCCTTGATGTTGTAATTATTTTTCTTCTATGATAGTTTGCCGGGCAATGCCCTTTACCAAAAAAAAAAGTTATCATATTAAAAAAAACACTTTTAAAACCAATTTTGTTAACTCTTAGTTGAATCATTGTTTTCTAGTAGTGTCTTGTGGGTTCGATATTCTAGACTTACTCAATATGTACTGCATTGATAGGTTCACTTTCTTGTCGTGTGGTCTATTTAGTCGAGTGTAGTTTTTATTACCAGGTGTATAGTTTAGGAGAGTTTTTATAGACCACATTTAGCACATCACCCATTCACAATTCAAATATAAAGAACATAACACGATGAAACATAAAAAGAACACGATTTTCCAGATCACCATATGACACATAAATTAAACATAATTATCATAGATTTTTTAATTAAAAGACTTTAACCCAATATCATTAACTATAAGAGCATTAAACATAATTATCATAGATTTTTTAATTAAAGACTTTAACCCAATATCATTAACTATAAGAGCATTCACATCATGTTTTACATTTATTTATGAGTGAATTATGCATATATTAGGAAATGGTTATAAGTGGAGAACAGAAAAAAAAAATGTTACAATTCATCTGTATATTTGAGAACACACTGTTCCCTCGCATTTATTGCTTGATATTTTGTGCAAGCAGTGGTTAATGGAGAAAAAAAGAAAATATAGTGATTTTTGGTGTAATTATGTGAATGAGTACGAGGAACCTATTTTAAATGTGTATCAAATTATAGAATAAATTTCAAATTGTGTCTTTTACGTTTATACCACATTTCAACGCATATCATTTGCCTTTAAAAATGATGACTTTTGTACTTAATGTTTTTAAATGTTACATGGTTTGTCCTTTGACCTTAACCCTATTAATTTTTTTCTTGTTACATCTAGTTATGTGCATTGCACGGCGGGGAAATCGGTATTTTTACTCTTTTAGGTACTATTTGTGTATGTAAAGAGTTGACTTAGTCAAACACTATGATATCCCTTGCCCATTCTTACCCAACCATTCTCTACATCCCGCTACAATCACCACCACCCTCCTTAAATCCACCTAAACCCCCCACTACAAAACCATCATAACCTCCACTACGACGTAAATCAAACGGAAGAATTCGGTATTTTAGCTTGAGATTTCAGAATCAAGCCTCAATTAAAATATGCTCCGACGAAATCCAACGGTGGACGTGTACGGAGTCGACCTCAGTTGTCGTTGCCACTGTTTGCTATGAGAATCATCTATTCAACGACGGGTTCAGCTGTTCGGTAAAGTTCACCTATTAATCACAGCTAATTTCAGATATTGATTGCGATTAGATTTAAAAAAAAAAATTGTCAACTAACAATGAAGTTAAAAGCAAATCTGCATCTTTGAGTTTCAGGTTTACGATAAGAGTCTTCAAGTTTTTTGGTTTATGATAAATCGTTCTATGCTTGGGTTTATTTGAAAACTTGAATCTTGAAAATCTTGATTCTGGGGTCATTGATTGAAAAGGGGGATTGATTTCCTGGGTATAAATTGGGATTTCGGTGTTGACGGATGTTGAATTTCATATAAGTTAGGGGCTGTTTGGCAACTTCTGAATGAGTAAGTGCTGAACCAGTAAGAGGTCTGAACCATTAAGTGTTGAACTAGTAAGATGTCTGAACCATTCAAACTCAGTATAATGCTTACCCATTCAGAGGCAAATCTGACCAATTCAAACATATGCTCGTGAAACAAAAATTCTGACTGAACTATGTCTGACCGATTTAGACATCTGTCCCATTAAGAAATCATTAAGAGCTAAAACAAACAGCCCCTTAGTGGTGGTGGCAGAGAGTGGTGGTAAGGTGGTGGCTAGGAGAAAGAGAGAGAGGGGGGGGGTGTTTAGAGAGAGATGCTATTTTGAATTTAGAGAGACGGAAAAAGGGTTAATGATAACTAGTGTTCTTGTTTCTTAGTGTATGTGTAGTGGTGGGGGGTTATGGGGGGGGGGGGGGGGGTTTATGAGTATTAAGATATTAAAAAGTAATAGAAGGGGGGGTTATAGAGGGTTATGAAAAAAGAGGGTGTAGTGGGAAGGGGGGGGGGGGGTTATGGGGGGTTATAAATGAAGGTTGTATGTGTGTGTATTGTATGTGTGAAGGTATATGTGAGTGAATTGTGTGTATATATAGATTGGAATTTTTTTTAAATCAACATGACCGTTCAACGGTCACTAGCACACCAACCAAGACGAAAACGCCTGTTATATACATGGCGCCTTACATGCAAAACGCTCTATAGCGCCCGGGGGGCCGGTATTCCCCGACGCTATAGGGGTTCAAAACGCCCCATAACTTGCTCACTACACACAACCTTAGAGAGAGATAATGTCTACATGTTGAGAGAGAGAAACATATTTTTTATACAGGGAAAATGATAAGAGTCAAATGACGTAATATATAAGATATTGAAATATCTATATATATATATATACACACACACACATATAATAAACCAAAGCCATTTTAATGACATGACACTTAAAGAGGCATTCTCTTACTTGAGTGTGTCATGTGTCATCCCATGTGTAATTGAGATATCTTAGGAAAAAAATAATTTAAAAACAAAATTGGATTTTTCACCCTCATGTTTCCCCCTATAATTTTTAAACGTTAATATCTTTAATATACGAGATTTTTTAGAGAAAAAAATTACACCAAATTAACGAGCGTTTTATTATCTTTCCAACGAGTACCATAGTGTTATATAAAAATCGGAGAAAAAAATGACTATTTTTTGTAACCCGACATGTATTGTGTCGGGTTTGGGATTAGTTTAAAAAAATTGTGGGTTTGGGTCGGGTCTGGGATTAGGTGATACCCGACCCGATTACCCGAAACAACATACCCAAATACCGGAACTACATATCTGATCATATACCCATGAATTTTTTAACGCATCACATAACACTTAGACTAATGCGTTCGATATTTCAATAATTAACTTTTTTTTTCTTATTTCATGTTAGTTCTTTTTAAAATGATCGATTACAAACGTCCGAATTCATTTGTAATGGCACTAGATTTATACCCCGGCGCAGAGATTCATTTTTTTTTATATTTGAATATGATAACTTATGGCAGAGATTTGTTTAAAATAATAATAATAATAATATATTTTATTATGTTATATTAAATATTTCAATTTGGGACGCTCCCGGGATAAAAACTAGTATATATATATATATTGCAAAGGGATTAATCCTACATGTCATACTCTTATGCAATCTCTCATTTGAGAGATGCCACATAGGATCTGATGTGGCAAGTGTAAACCAATTAAAAAAAAGAAATAAATATGATTTAACATAATCTATTATAATTTTTAACCTAATCTATTAAATACCTAATCTACTAAATCTAAGTATTAAAGTTTTACTATTTTTTTCTCTCATTTTCCTCCAATAACTTTTAAACGTTAATATCTTTTATATACGAGATTTTTTAAATAAAAAAAATTACACCAAATTAACGAGCGTTTTATTATCTTTCTAACGAGTACCATAGTGCTATATAAAAAACGGAGAAAAAAATGACTATTTTTTTGTAACCCGACAGGTATTGTGTCAGGTTTGGGATTAGTTTAAAAAAATTGTGGGTTTGGGTCGGGTCTGGGATTAGGTGATACCCGACCCGATTACCCGAAACAACATACCCAAATACCCGAACTATATACCCGATCATATACCCATGAATTTTTTAACGCATCACATAACCCTTTGACTAATGCGTTCAATATTTCAATAATTAACTTTTTTTTTCTTATTTCATGTTAGTTCTTTTAAGAATGATCGGTTACAAACTTCCGAAATCATTTATAATGGCACTAGATTTATACCCCGACGCAGAGATTCGTTTTTTTATATATGAATATGATAACTTATGGCAGAGATTTGTTTAAAATAATTATAATAATATATTTTATTATGTCATATTAGATATTTCAACCCGGGACGCTCCCTGGATAAAAACTAGTTAAGTACAAACTCATCAATTTTAAAGAAAAAAAACATGTGTTAAAATCTATAATCTATAATCTATAACTTATAATAAAAGAATTGAATTTCTATGAGGTGTCATTCAATGGAATGTGTCATGTGGCACTTTGAGGTGATAGTATTGAATTTATTATCTATCTATCTATATATATATATATATATATATATATATATATTTCAAAGCTAATAATCCTACATGTCATAATATTATACAATATTTTCTTTGAGAGATGCCACATAAGATGTGCCAACTCTAGACCAATTAAAAAAAGGAATAAATATGGTTTAACCTAATCTATTAAATACATAATCTACTAAATGTAAATATTAAACCTTTATTATTTTATCTTTCATGTTTTCTCCCATAACTTTTAAACGTTAATATCTTTTATATATGAGATTTTTTAAAGAAAAAAATTACACCAAATAAACGAGCGTTTTATTATCTTTCCAACGAGTACCATAGTGCTATATAAAAAACGGAGAAAAAAACGACTATTTTTTGTAACCCGACAGGTATTGTGTCAGGTTTGGGATTAGTTTAAAAAAAATTGTGGGTTTGGGTTGGGCCTGGGATTAGGTGATACCCGACCCAATTACCCAAAACCACATACCCAAATACCCGAACTATATACCCGATCATATACCCATGAATTTTTTAACGCATCACATAACCCTTAGACTAATGCGTTCGATATTTCAATAAATAACTTTTTTTTCTTATTTCATGTTAGTTCTTTTTAGAATGATCGATTAAAAACTTCCGAATTCATTTGACATTATATAATATTTTGTAATGGCACTAGATTTATACCCCGGCACAGAGATTCATTTTTTTTATATTAGAATATGATAACTTATGACAGAGATTTGTTTAAAATAATAAATAATAATAATAATATTCATTAATTATATATGGGCAAGTCATTAATTATGTTGTCATATTAGATATTTTATTATGTCATATTAGGTATTTCAACCTGGGACGCTCTCAGGATAAAAACTAGTTTTAATAAAAGATAAATTTTTTAAAATTTTATTTTCTTTTTTAAATAAAATCTATATCTATATTATCTTAAAATTTCAAATATGTTAATTAATATTTTTTCCTTATTTTCCTCTCACATTTTTAAATGTTAATTATTATTTTAAAATTTCAAATATTTTAATTAATATATTTATCTTTATTTTTTCCTTATTTTTCACTCACAATTTTTAAACGTTAGTAACTTTTATGTATGATATTTTTTTTGAAATTTTTTTTTACATCAAATTAACGATCGCTTTATTATCTTTCCAACGAGCACCATAGTGCTATACAAAAAACGAAAAAAATGTTTTTTAGTGAGTTTTTGTTCATGCAGAAAAAACACATGTACTTGGGTGATTTATTAATCATATATAGGCAAGTACTAATCGTGTTATGATAGTATATATGTTTTTAAACCTACTATTACATATATGAATTGTGACAACCGGTAGAAATCCAGGTACTATCTGTATAAATATAATAACTGTAAATATGATTGCATGTGATGTGATATATTTGTTTTGGACAATAACTGAAAGTTGTTATTGGGAATTAATATTGTTGAAAATATTATGGGGATTTTAGTGATTCCGTATCACGTAGTGATAGATTACCGTATTAGACCTTGGTGACGACCCGGCTAATGGTAGAAAGTCTAAGTTAAACCGTAATACGTGGTCCGACATGTTAAGCTATTTTATGGATGAGTGTGATTATTATTATCGGATTAAGGGGTGAAAACCTTAGATAAGTAAGGTTAGTAGGTTTTATAAAAGGTAGGATTGTGTATATTATGTAAAGGTTTTTATAAAAAAAATAATATACCCAACCCTCCCCCATGTCTCGCCCCTCTCCCTCTCTAGATAATAATATGGAGTTTTGTTATAATAATATTATTATTATTATTATTATTATTATTATTATTATTATTATTATTATTATTATTAAATACAATAATCATTGCCTATTTAAAGGATGTACCATCCCAAGGCACCACCCACTTTACATTCTTCCACACTCTTCATTACACTCTCTCTCACTCTCTCTACAAAAACCATCCAACTCCCATCTTCTTCCCCTCTCCCAACCGAAAATACCATCACCACCACCTATTTTCTTAGTTTCAATCATGTAATCATCTTGAGAAGCATGATTATATGAAGAGTTAGGCATTCTTTGGTGATTTAGAGGTTAAAGATTCAAGAACTAGAAGTTTAGAAGGAAAACTCACAAGTTGTTAGTAAGGTGAGTATGAAACTAAAACTATTTCATTATTTATTCTAGTTTTTACATAAGTATTCACCAAATAAACAAAGGTTTTTCAATCTAAAACTAATGGGGAAATGAAAGGAGAAAGTATGTATATGTGATGTATGTATGCGTGAGTATGTATGTGTGTGTGTGTATGTGTGACCGTGTGTGTGTGCGTGCGTGCGTGTGTTAGTGTGTGTGAGTGTGTTTAGGATAATAATCTTGATGTTTTGATGGTTAAAATGTTAAGATCCTTCATATTTAGACACATGCAAGAGGATTAAAAGGGTGATAAGAAATCTGAAAATAACTAAACATTAGAGAAATTACTAACTTAGATAAATGAGTTCTTGGATGAACTAAATGAAAGATGACTTATGGACCCTTATGGACTTGATATGGACTTTGATAAGACATAAGTTTGGATGATTTTAAATATAAACTCAGATCTGATTGTAATAAAGTTTTAATGGATTTTATGAACTTAAACTAGTGCAAAACAAGCTTTGATATGATCTACATGATTGGGAAACCTTGCATGTACGATCGGAACCCATTTTTCGGCTTAAAAGTGCCAAAAACTAAGCTTTAAAGATGATTTTCTAAAACTGATTTAGAACAGGTTTTTATGACTTATTTTGATGATAAATAAGGTATTGTAAGTTTAACATGAAAGACTTAAGGTTAAAACTTAAGAATAATGGCTAAGGGCGCGTAAAAACGCCCAATATCGATAGATTTGTGCACTAGAAATGCATGCATGTAGATCTGATGTAAAATGATTATATAGGTGAAAATGTAGTATATTAAGCACTAATCAAGGTATATTAGGTATTTACCTTGATAAGGGGCGCTTACAGTGCGAAACTATGCTCTGAAAGTGGCCCGAAAATAGTTATGAGGCATAAAATGTTAGCAAAATGTAGCAAGACTTGAATAACAAATATAAGGTTGTTACATGGATTGGATATTTGTCTTATGACTTAAATAGAAGCTATATAATAATCATGAGGAATAGTTGTTAAAAATAATATATGAAGCTTGAAATGTTAGATAAACTATACGATGGTTAGACTTAGCCTCTCGTCACGTGTCACCAATGGGGTTAATAGGGTAAAGGATAACTAAAATCCGGGATTTATTGGTTTACTAAGTCGGGATAATTTGGTGAATAACTTGATTGGACTTAGTATGGTTACTAAATCGACCTACGATATGGGAGGTGATTTAGGTGAATGATTGTGATCGGGATTGGAAAGTTCCCAGAAGTATTGCACTAAGGTGAGTTTCACGACCCCTTTTCTTTTTAAATGTTTTTGAACGTTTTACAAATCGGGGGATTAACATGCTTATATGATGCGATAGACTATTAAATAGAATATTGATGGCCTTAGGTTAGTGCACCAGGTGGGTACATTAGATATAATGTGACACCAGTGTCAACCGACAGGTTGCCACTCTCTCTCCCAGCACATCTTAATCATTAGCCTTCGGATAAGGCCGTTGTTTATGTTGTAGTACTATTGGGTTGACGCCCCCGTTTTCATGATTTGACTGGGTCGAAATCTGCTTGAAAAATGAACATAACCTCCACAAGTACCTCTCATGGAGAGGCCACCACAGGGAACCAAGTTATGGATTGATTAAGAGCCTTAGGATACATCATACTCATAGACCTCATGACTCTACTTGATTTTATTTTAGTTCTGATCGATCATATGTTATTACTAAATTGAAAGTTTACTATTACTCATAAACCTGTGAACTCGCCAACATATTGTTGATGTTTTTAAGCATGTTTTTCAGGTACTGATGCATAGGTTAAATGAGGGTGGTTTGGCTAGGACACTACGGTGGACATGATGTTGGGACCTAATAATAATGATAACTTTATCTAAAAACTTTGTTTTTATTTGTGTTTTGTAATACAATATTGAAGGGGTAGGGTACTATTCTCCTGCGCTTTCAGACGCACCCTACCTCCGCCTAAAAATAACACATCTGAAGACACAGCAGCGCCAAAGGCGTAACTGCTATTCTGCGCAGAAGCATCAGTTGGCAACACCCGGGAGCATCCCCCTTGGAGCCCAACTTGCTACCTCCCGTCAGGTGTCAGCTGACAAGTGGTCAGCCGCCTGACGTCTCCTGACATCAGAAGAAAAGGAGACTCTCCGGCAGACCCAACCACAACACGCCACGTGTATGGAGGACAAAGCACCGCCCAGCCGACCAACCACGAGGCGCCACGTGGCCCAATCAAAAGAGGCCCTCCTCAACTTGGATCACTTTATCTAACTAAGGATTGGAATCCAACTAGTGGGGCCTGCAAAGCAGCCGGCCCGGGCCTCTAACCCAAGCCCATTAACGATCATTATGGGCCCGATGGCCTTGGGCCCATGCCTCTCCTATAAAAGGAGGACTTGGCCTCCTTTCTTTAGGGGGCGGAATCAACCAATTAGAACTAATACACTTGTTTCACCACTTGTACAATTACTAGTATCTTTTATCAATAAAGATTATCTTTTCCAGTGGACGTAGATCTTACGAGATCGAACCACTTATACCCTTGCCTATTGTGTCTCTTTGCTTATCACTCGTGCATATAACCATAGACCGACCATCGTTGTGAGCCAAGGATTATACCCTGCAGCGAACACGAGTCGTTACTCCATATATTATCCCATCCTACCCCATCATATACTCGTTGTTTCTTCATTGGCGCCATCCGTGGGAACGAGCATGATGACTTCGTCGATAAAGCCTGAGATTGGTGCATTGACTGGAACGAGGCGGGCTTTGTCATCCTCGTCCAGTTGTTGAAAACACTGATCGTAGATGATGTCAGTGCTGCTTCCGCCGTCTAGGAACATGGATTGTGTTCGATAATGTCCTACGACGCCGGGTGACGATTAATAGCGCAGTTGCGGAGGGTCCGCCTCGTACCCGGGGGAGGAGGACGTCCACCTCCTTCCAAGATTCATCTGTTTCTCTCGGGCGCTTTCCTTTGTTCTGGCGTTTTTCCTCATCAGAGGAAACAACAAAACAAGGGTCTACCCCCGCATGTGGAACAGAACATAAAGGATCAGGATTTATAGGATGCTCACGTGAAAAAAGAAGAACGGTTGGCTTGAACTCCAGATAGGGAAAGTAGAACCTATCAACCATCTCATCAATCACGGACACCCTACCCTCCGCAGGATCCCTCCACTCCAATGGGGCTTTATCTCTCAACAAGAATGCATCAAACTTTGACATCCCTGAGTCAAACAAAACATAATTCAGTCGCACAATAAGAAAGACAACGGTAAAAAAGCTTGGAAAAAACTTACCAGGTGTAACAACCACAGGCTCTTTCCCCTCCACAATCTGAACCCGGCTCATACCCAACAAAGCCAACATGGCTTCGGAACACATACCCGTATCAAACGGGGAAGCACGAGCTACCAGTTCCTTGAACCATTCTTGGTCTCTGAACCCCTCCATAACAGGATGGTCACCTACCTTCTGACGCTCAGCAACAACCCTCCATGGCATGTCCACAGGTAAAACCCCCCTCTTGACGTAGAAAAACTTCTCCTTCCAGTCATGAAGTGACTTGGGAGCAGTTGTCCCACATGGAGGTACATGGGGACAAGGAATAAAGTTAAACCAAGAACCCTCCATGTTCAGCAAATAAAAGACATTGAACCGTTCAAAAGACGGCTCAATGTCCAGAGCACGGCAGCAGGCTTCGAAGTGAACAAGACGAAGCATCCCAAACCCACTGACCTGGGTGACATGAACACCATACTTCACCAAGGTGTCCACCTGGAACTTGGTAGCAGGCAGACGGAACCCACAGAGGGCAAGATGGGCCCCATACAAGCTCATCTTCCCGGTGGGAGGAGCCAAGGCAGTACCCCTGCCAGTTGGTAACTCAACCTCTCAGGAGGGATCAAACTCCATGGCCTTCACGAACTTGGCAAAACTCTTCTCACCCCACTTACAGGTGGTGTTATGGATCAACTTCTTCGACTTCTCAACAGCTTTACCAGGGTTTCCCCCAACATCAGAGTAGGGGCGGCAATTATTGACACGACCCGAAAACCGACCCGAACCTGACACGAAAAAAATAAATTTGGGTCAACTAACACGACCCGTTTAAAAAAACGGGTTGGGTTCGGGTCAACTAACACGACCCGTTTAAAAAATGGGTCGGGTTCGGGTTGACACATATATAAAATGGGTTGACCCGTTAACCCGTTTAAGTATTTAGAAAAAAATATATTATATTTTTGTTTTTGTTTTTCTATTTCTATGTACATGGTTAGTTATAATTGTGTTATTTTTAGCACACTGTATTATTTATTTGTCACACTTATATACTCACCATTAAACATTTTATTGATAACCCGCTTACAACCCAACAACCCGCTTATAATTCATGAACATGTATTACTCATTTAAAAATATGGGTTAAACGGGTCGTCTTCGGGTTGACCCGGATTTTATGTGGGTTGGGTTAGGGTTGAAATATTTGACACGAATAATAATATGGGTTGGGTTCGGGTTGCACATTTCAACCCATCAACCCGCCAACCCGCAACCCATAAACCCGCCAACCCATCAACCCGACACGATTGACACCCCTACATCAGAGCCCTCAGACATGGTGACAAAGGTTTTAAGAAAGAGAAAAGGAAAATTTTTCCAAAAACTCACCGGAAAACTTGAAGGTTCACCGGAGAAGATGGAGATTTTTGAAGAGAAGATTGAAGGATTTTTTGAAAAAGGTAAGATAAGAAGAAACTCCAATGGCCTCCTGAAGTATTTATACCCATCGCATTTAATGCAATGGGAACAGCTGGCAGAAGACTCTTCATCTTGCCAGAAAAGGAGACATCTGGACGCTACACGTGGCATAACAGCTGGATAAGCAGTTACTCGTCAGCACGTGACTCCACGCGTCTGCCCAAAAGGACGACTTCTCACCTGCCGAACGTCAGCAATCAGTCTGACAAACTGCACCACTTGCGCGCGTCTACGGCTACTCGCCTGACACACGATGGATAACCTCCTACCCACGTGCTGACGTGACTGACAACTGTGCAGACATCCCTTCTGCACTCTGACACGTTCACCAACCGCCTCGGCTTCCCCAGCACGTTTCCTAGGTTCAAGGAAACCTTTTATATTTCAAATTAATTACAAGGATGACACATTTAATACACCCTAGCTGCCACGTCATCACTTGGCGATGGGTTGACGTAAAATCTAAAAGACGTTCTCCGCCTGATTTTACTATCTAACACCCTGACTGCCACGTCATCACTTAGCGATGGGTTGACGTAAAATCCAAAAGACGTTCTCCGCCGGATTTTACTATCTAACACCCTGACTGCCACGTCATCACTTGGCGATGGGTTGACGTAAACTCCAAAAGACGTTCTCCGCCGGATTTTACTATCTAACACCCTGACTGCCACGTCATCACTTGGCGATGGGTTGACGTAAACTCCAAAAGACGTTCTCCGCCAGATTTTACTATCCAACACCCTGACTGCCACGTCATCACTTGGCGATGGGTTGACGTAAAATCCAAAAGACGCTCTCCGCCGGATTTTACTATCCAATACCCTGACTGCCACGTCATCACTTGGCGCTGGGTGGACGCAAAGTCTGAAACACGTTCTCCGTCGAATTTTACTATCTCACACCCACATTGACACATCATCACTTGGTGCTGGGTCCACGTAAAATTTAAACGTCGTCACCAGACTTTGCAATAAAATTTCTCACCCGCGCTAAGTCTCAACTTGGCGCCGGTCTTTTATAAAAAGAGCCATGTACAAAAATAAGGGGACGCTTTTATCTTTCCACATGCCACCAGAGTAGCAACGCGCACTCTTTTGCTCACATTAACACTTTTTCCAGAGAGGCAACAATTACCCCTCTTTAAAACAACACAACGGAGAAGTACATCACAAAATCACATATTAGCCCAGCGCCCCACCAGCTCTCTAAGCAAGAACAGGAGACACCCTGGACTTGGGGGACTTGAAGGGGTAGGGTACTATTCTCCTGCGCTTTCAGGCGCACCCTGCCCATTATTTAAAGCCTCCGCCTAAAAATAACACATCTGATGACACAGCAGCGCCAAAGGCGCAGCTGCTATTCTGCGCAGAAGCATCAGTTGGCAACACCCGGGAGCATCCCCCTTGGAGCCCAACTTGCTACCTCCCGTCAGGTGTCAGCTGACAAGTGGTCAGCCGCCTGACGTCTCCTGACATCAGAAGAAAAGGAGACTCTCCGGCAGACCCAGCCACAACACGCCACGTGTATGGAGGACAAAGCACCGCCCAGCCGACCAACCACGAGGCGCCACGTGGCCCAATCAAAAGAGGCCCTGCTCAACTTGGATCACTTTATCTAACTAAGGATTGGAATCCAACTAGTGGGGCCTGCAAAGCAGCCTCTAACCCAAGCCCATTAACGATCAGAATGGGCCCGATGGCCTTGGGCCCATGCCTCTCATATAAAAGGAGAACTTGGCCTCCTTTCTTCAGGGGTGGAATCAACCAATTAGAACTAATACACTTGTTTCACCACTTGTACAATTACTAGTATCTTTTATCAATAAAGATTATCTTTTCCAGTGGACGTAGATCTTACGAGATCGAACCACTTATACCCTTGCCTATTGTGTCTCTTTGCTTATCACTCGTGCATATAACCATAGACCGACCATCGTTGTGAGCCAAGGATTATACCCTGCAGCGAACACGAGTCGTTACTCCATATATTATCCCATCCTACCCCATCATATACTCGTTGTTTCTTCAAATATTAACATATATTTTCGCTTCATCTTGGTAAAACTTGTTTTCTTGTTTTCAACAATGCTTCATTTATTACGAAAATAAAATAATGTTTCACTAGAGGGTGTTAGCAAGATGTCCACACGTAACTTTATGTGATCCGCTAAACCTTATGGTAACAACTTCCGTTACCTCGTGACTTGCTTTCCGCTGTGCGCTGTTGGGGTGTGACATGAATTGCCCATGTTCATGTGCTATAACGACATGCTTAGTATTAAAAAGAGGTTGAGATTTTTTTAATGTGCTGGGAATGCAGCATGGGAGCCCCTTTTCGTAGTATAAATATTAGAACAACTTTCATTAGCATTAAAAGTGGTTGAGACTGTTTACTTTTTTTATCTTTTTTTATTAAGTCATATTAGATTTTTTAACCTCGGGACACTCCCGGAGTAATCAGCTAGTTTAGTATAAACGTAAAACACAGAAATTGTAATTTAGTCTAAATTATACACATAACATTTGTTTATTATTAAAACTTTAAACAAAAAGGTTTAAGAAAAGTTTAAGAATATGATCACGTTTAATAAGAGTATATTCGACTCCACCTACCTACCATTCACTCTCACACGAAGAAAGTGAATTCCATCCTCACCGACAAGCACGTAGAGTGTCAAAACAATCATTAACCCCCTTGAGAATACCATAATAACCAAACCACCCCTCAAGTATTGTTCATGCAAGTCAACGCAAATGTTCACATAGAATGACCTATCTTTGGTGAATGGTGGATATGTTATGGATCTAAAAGAATCAAAATAGTCATTTTTAAACATGGCTACACTAATTTACTTGACTCGAATCCACCCTCACATATGTAAGAATTAGGTTAACTTTTTCTAGAGTAGACTTACATATAATGTTTTTATAACTGGATGATCTACTGGTCGGAGCGTACTTAAAGATGTCATAACTTATTACACACGTAGGTATGTGTATAACTAATTTATAACAAATTATCAAACTATTTTATCATAGAATATTAACAAAATGTGAAGCCTTAAATAGTAAATGAATTGTAAATATGATTTGGAAGAAAATAATATTACTAACACACATTTTTCTTAAACCATTGTTCTAGTTTTTCTAGTTTAGCTGGGCCGTCTCATAACTGCTTAACCAGTTGGTTCGCGATTAAAACTATTTAACTTAAAATATATCCAGTTTTTGTTTTCCGATCAGTTGATCCCATCCAGCTTTGTCACAAAAGAGTTATTTTTACACTTCCTTAATCTTTAATTTAAAATTGATAACCTTCTTTTTTTATATGTAAGTATAATATAATAATAATACATATATATTATAGGTTGGAGAACTTAGATTTCACTCCATTCCACCTATTGGGCCCCCTTAATTATCAATCTTTGTTTTCAAGTTAGCTGATATTAGTTTTTAAAATGTTAGGGGCTGTTTGGTAGCCTCGTCACTAAGAGGCTACATCTGAATGGTTCATAATCTCTTAATGGTTAAGATATAATCTTAAATATGAATGGTAAGAGGTAACATCTTAATGGTTGCCTCTTAACCATTCAGACTTAAGGCTACCTCTTAATCATTCAGAGGTTATGAACCATTAAGAGGTAGCCTCTGAATGGTCATTAAAAGGCTACCAAACAGCCCCTTAAAATAACAATATTTTTAAAGCCAATGCCATTTGATATCGGTTGAACGGTGGTCTCGTCAAAGTGACAAATACCTTGGCTCGTGTGTTTCAAAATCATGTTATGTAATATAATGTAATTATACATTATATTTCTCATTCTTTTCTTTTCTAGTTTATATAATGGTTTGTAATGATAGTCCATCGTTTCTTTAACACCTCAAAAGCCTGTTCAACATCTTTTCTCGCCGACTCGTGCTTTTTCTTGTAGTACAAGCATTTTTCATCGTCAAGGCATGATAGCATTTTCATCAACACGGCGCACTCCGGATATATACCGTCAACAAGATAATACTTGTACTTGTAATGCACATCATTTGCATAAAATGATGTATTCGGTGCAACCCCGTCTATAATATCATCAAAAAGATTCGACGAATTCAAAACAACGGGATCATTGTTTGTACTAGCCATACCAAAGAAATCATGCAAAATTCATAGATCTTGTGTCGCGATTGCTTGTAGGATTAGAGTTGGACTATTGTGATCACCTCGAGTGTGTCGGCCTTTCCAAGCAGTTTGACATGCCGCCCACTACTAGTGTGTGCAATCAAGGCTACCCAACATCACGGGGAAACCGTGTATTCCTTGATAGGCCGAGTATAAAAGTGGGATGTCACTTGCGGTCGGATTCCGCAAATATCGCCGTGCATATAGATCAGTAATGCCTAAAAATAATTTAACATAAGTAAAAAACTATTTAACAATAATAATTAACAAAACCGAAATTATTTAACAATAATAATTAACAAAACCGAAATTATTTAACATTAACATAAGTAAATATACCTTCACATAAATGGTGAAGAGAATCCTAACACGTACATTTGGACATTCTTAAATACTCGTCCCATGCGTCAACTCACATGCCATATGCTAGTTGACGAATAGCGACCGTACATTTTTGCAACGCAGAGAATCCAACTTTACCATTTGCATTCTCTTTTTGTTTGAAAAAAAATGTGAATTCTAGTTCTAAATTTGCGAAAGCAGACAACGACTCATACGAAAGTGTTGATGAAATAGCTCTGTGTCGTACAAAGGATCCTCACAAAAATACATCAATCAAATGTTGATGAGCACCTACCATATCACGTTTAAGTGCTGGTTGTCTAGTAGTTGTTGATGATTCAGATTCGTCTTTTAAAAGTTGAACCGTCTCTTGTGCTACGCTTGAAAGCAAGTCATCGAGCGTGCTCAGTTTTTGTGACGAGTTGGGTGAAGAGTGGGAGTTTGACGACATTTTAAAAAAATGTAGAGATTTTTGAGGTAGGTGATTTGAATGTGAATATGGTATACACACATGAAGTAGTTATAGTTATGTGTATATATATGTAAGGTTTTTAAAATTAATTAATTCTTTTTATTTGATTAACCGTTTGCCAACGGTCAAATTAATATAATATTCCAAAATCATGTCATTGAAGCCCCTTATCGGGCTGGCAAGAGAACAACAGGGCCCTAAAATGGCGCTTAGAAAACGAGGGGGGGGGGGGGGAGCTATTGACAACAAAAAACCTGACGTGGAAGGGGGATACTATTATACCGGCTAGCCTCAGGGCATTAGGCCCTCGTATAAGAGCATTCACAATAAGTTCTTTATTCCAATTTACATATCACAATGAAAATCAATATAGTTTCTCAATCTTTTCTTTTCAATTGTACATTTTTTTTACTTTTATCATTAGTTTTTCTCTTTCTCATTTTCAAAAAATAGAAAAAATAAATGTTGAAAAATTGTGTTCCCCAAATATACCGATAAACTATGGGGATTCACAACCTATTTTAAAATATGAGGATTCACTCACAAAAATATAAGTAATCAAATGTAAATGTTGTAGCCCCAATTTAAAAAAAAAAAAAAAAAAAAAAAAGTCTTGGGTACTTGTTTGCATTGCCATATAACAAAACTTGAGGGGTGTAAAGTGTTCATAACCAATTTTACCTCACCACCCCCTCTCTTTCATCTGCCAAATGCATGTAGGTGAACGCGTTGAGCTGTCAACATCAGAGGGACTAAAAGTTCATTAATCAAAACCTAAGGGGTAAATTCTGTAACTTCAAACAATTATATAAACAAGTCCCACCATTCTATATACATATCATACCAAAAATAACTGATCACACACACAGTCACACACGCATAAACGCAGATCTAACAGGTAAACATTTACGATCCATAATCATACGTTGTTAATTTCATTCAGTTCAGGGTTTTATTCCATTTCTAGGGTTTTTTACTCGAATTGTATTGCTTATGATATGGATTGATCATATGTGAGTCAATTGTTATGTTTGTGCGGTTAGATCTGTTGACATTGAAGATATTTATGTTATTTTTTGTTATTGAGGTTAATTTTAGGCTGTAGGTTGTGAATTGAAAGTGTTTTATTCAGATCTTTGCTAGTTTGCTGTTTGTATTGTTTAATTGATGTGATTAGGGTTATTATGGTATTTAGATTGATATTTTTGATCTTTTTGGATTATAAGTAGATGAAATGACAATTGGATCAGATCTGGATGTTTATTGAACTGTCGTATGCGCCTTTCGTGTCATGTTAGGTCTGTGAGTGTGTCGGTTAGGAGATATTATCTTGGATTGGTTTGAAGGGTAAAAATGTTTGTGATGATCAATTTGGGATGCAAATATGGATGGATCTGTTGCGTTTTGTCGATATTTTGTTTTAGAGAAGCAATTCTCTGTCTCTTAGATTGTTGAGTGGCATGTTAGAAGTCACGCAATGGTGTGACGATAAAAATATAACGTTTTTTGTAGACAAATTGAGATTGAAATCCAATGTTACATGCGGTGTTTGATCTAAAGTTGAAAGTTGCTTTTCGTCGTTTGTAGTCTGTACTAGCAAAATGTAAACTTTGAGCTTCATGAACCCCTTTTATGTGAATGGTTCTGTTGGCATTTTGTGGCTATTTTCTTTCGGAAAAGCAATTATCTGTCTTGTGTCATATTGTTATCTTATGAAAAGTTCCTTGAGGTTAGAAGTCATGCAATGGTGTGACGATAAAAATATTCTGTCTTTTGTGGACAAAAATGAAATCAAATGTCACATAGAGTATTTAATATAAAGTTTAAAGTTACAATCCATCCACTTTACAAGCAAAATGTGAACTTTGAGTTTCACGGATAATTGATGGACCTCTTTTATGCTGATTTTTTTTTACCAATTGCCTTGATGCTTATTTAAAATCGTGTACTACAGGAATACAAGAAGATGGTGAAGATCTGCTGTATTGGAGCTGGGTATGTTGGTGGGCCCACTATGGCAGTTATTGCACTCAAGTGCCCTGATATCGAAGTGGCGGTCGTTGATATCTCTGTACCTCGTATCACAGCGTGGAACAGTGACCAACTCCCTATTTATGAACCAGGGCTTGATGAAGTTGTGAAGCAGTGTAGAGGGAAAAACCTCTTTTTCAGCACTGATGTCGAGAAGCACGTATGCGAGGCTGACATAGTATTTGTATCAGTCAATACGCCAACAAAGACACGTGGTCTTGGTGCTGGTAAAGCTGCTGATCTCACATACTGGGAAAGTGCTGCTCGCATGATTGCTGATGTGTCGAAATCAGACAAGATTGTTGTTGAGAAATCAACTGTTCCTGTCAAAACAGCTGAGGCTATTGAAAAAATTCTGACACATAACAGCAAGGGAATTAACTTCCAAATTCTTTCAAACCCAGAGTTCCTTGCCGAAGGAACCGCAATTCAAGATCTTTTCAAACCTGACAGAGTCCTCATTGGTGGCCGGGAAACTCCAGGAGGTGAGAAAGCAATCAAAGCATTGAAGGATGTGTATGCTCACTGGGTCCCTGAAGAGAATATTATCACAACCAATTTATGGTCTGCAGAGTTATCGAAACTTGCTGCCAATGCCTTCTTGGCACAAAGAATCTCTTCTGTGAATGCCATGTCAGCTCTCTGTGAGGCAACAGGTGCGAATGTCAGCCAGGTTTCTTATGCAGTTGGGAAAGATACAAGAATCGGCGCAAAGTTCTTGAATGCAAGTGTGGGCTTTGGTGGTTCTTGCTTCCAGAAAGACATTTTGAACTTGGTTTACATCTGTGAGTGCAACGGCCTACCTGAAGTGGCTGAATACTGGAAACAAGTCATAAAGATCAATGATTACCAAAAGACCCGTTTTGTAAACCGTGTCGTTGCTTCTATGTTCAACACGGTGTCAAACAAGAAAATCGCCATCCTTGGATTCGCCTTCAAGAAGGACACAGGCGACACCCGTGAAACCCCGGCCATTGATGTGTGCAAGGGTTTGCTAGGTGACAAGGCCCTTTTGAGCATCTATGATCCACAGGTCACCGAGGATCAAATCCAAAGAGACCTTTCCATGAAGAAGTTTGACTGGGACCACCCTCTGCACCTCCAGCCAATGAGCCCGACTACCGTTAAGCAAGTAGGTGTTGTTTGGGACGCGTATGCAGCCACCAAGGATGCCCATGGTGTGTGTATCTTGACCGAGTGGGACGAGTTCAAAACTTTGGATTTCCAGAGGATATATGACAACATGCAGAAACCTGCTTTCGTCTTTGATGGTAGGAACGTTGTTGACAGTGAGAAACTGAGAGAAATTGGCTTCATTGTTTACTCGATTGGTAAGCCGCTGGATGCCTGGCTCAAGGACATGCCTGCTTTGGTCTAAAGAAACTATTCGCATACATCATTTGTGGTGGAACCTGAGAGCGCTAGTCAGTTCAAATTCTTCGCTATTTTTGGCTGGTCAGTTCTTTTATTCTTAAATTCGTTCCTCGTAGTGAAAAAACATTCCTGTGGGTTTGCCATATATGTTTACTAAGATTTACATTCCTTCTATGTTGTATTTAATGATATTGTTACATTTTTCAACTTCAGCGAATTTTATATTGTCTTGAGCCATTTTGTTCAACACTTGTCAAAATAGTTTTAAGTAATATGTAATTTGAGCAAGCATTCTTGTTAATGCATCATGGTGTGGTACTTCTTTTGGCTGAATCTGTTTCCACTGCACTGCCTTCATCGACCGATTAGTACTGTTACAAAAAATAGTCCATTTTATCAACTAACTACTATAACACAGCCACCTCTACCGCATTCCAATTCCTTATCGTTTATTCTCTGCTAGAAGACGAGGGGTGTTTGGGTAAGCTTATATTTATTTGCTTCTCAATTTATTCTGTTACCAAAACACAATAAGCTCAAATAAGCGTATGGCCGTATGGGTGTCACCAAAGTGCTTATGGTTAGTGACAACATCCCTTGTGTAGTCAAAGGTGCAAGCCTAGGCGCTCGGGTTAGGTGTCTGGAAGGGCACACAAGGTTATGTCCAACCATCAAAATCCGAATGAAGCAGATGCAAACAAAGAAAATAGGATTGTCCTTTTTGGCCATTTTACCCCATAAGCTAATCCAATTACGTGTGTTCTCAAAACTTGTTTACATTGTCAGTTTGTCACAATGTCACATAAGATAAAGCAAGCATTCGTGCTAGTTTAACTTTGGAAACAACAGCCGGTAGATCTTCTAAAATCAAAACTAGAGTTTCAAACTCAGTTTTATCTTCGACCAAAGCGTTTCTGGTGTGTGTGCGTGCGCATATACTCATCAAAGCTTCTTTGAACGATAATTTAGTTTCAAACAATGGCGGATTCAGGATTCTTTACGAGTGGGGGCATGAACGAGCAGGGTCAAAACAAGTGGGGTTAAAATGGTCGTGTAAAAACAATTTGTACTCGTTTGGTTTGTGATATTGTAAAACCAACATAATTATCTACTTAATGATATGAAGATTTTGTCAATATCTTCGACCAAACACAAACGTGTATAGGGGTGTTCAAAATTCGATTCGGATTCGAAAAATTCGAAATTCGACTTAGTTCGATTCGATTACCAAAAATTCGATTCGATTATTAAGAATTTGAATTTGATTCGATTCGAATTCGAGTCCAGTAATTTGAATACGAATCGAATACGAATTTATGATTTTAAATTCGATTCGATTCGAAATTCGAATAAAAACTGTAAATGTATATTTTTTAAATATATATACACATACATATTATTATATACATAAATATACACATTGAAAAAAAAAAAAATTTCTAAATTTTGGTCAAACTCTAAGAACTCATAGCCTCTACAACTTTTACCATAACCATATTTTACATATTTACCTTATACATCACAAAACACTAACAAAATATACTCTCTACTATTTTTACTATTCCCGTATTTGACATATTGTTGTTTATTAAGTTTGTAAATTTGTATTTTATATGTTAAAAATAATGAGTTTGTATTAATTTTAAAACAAAAACTAAAACAATTTATTATTTATGGTGAATTTAAACTAAATCGAATTTATTCGAATTCGATTCGAATTTGAGTTTCTTATTCGAATCGAATACGAATCGAATAAATTGAATTTTAAGCGAATACGAATCGAATACGAATTCAGGTAAAAATAATAAAAATTCGAGAAATTCGATCCGAATAATTCGAAAATTCGTTATTCGATTCGTTGAACACCTCTAAACGTGTATAGGTAATGGGTGTGAGATTAATTAAACATAAAAATTAAGTCAAAATATGGAAATATAATAGTTATATCGTTAGCGTGTAACCTTTTTTTTTTTTTTTTGAGAGAAATAATCTCCCTTTATAACTTTTAGACTATGCGTTATGGGTTAACTAAAAAAAAGTGAAAAAGCAAATGTATATAGGTAGTAAAGCTTTAACTAAGGCACCATTTCCTCTATCAAAATCAAGGAGCCCCTCACACCCATTGATGGACCCTCCTTGGCGCCCACACGGCATGCTGACGAGGTGGTGGCCTAATGGCGGCAACGTTTAGTCTTATATAGCTAAAACTACTACAAACCAATCTTTTTGATTGAGAGTTCGATGCATCTCTTACCATGTGATTTACCCACTAATCAATGGTCCCAAAACTGTAGGCCAGTCGATAAGTCGAATACCAACCAAGATTACACAAAAGCCGACTTACAACACACAAACTTATAATTGCACAAAACATGACTTGTGAGGGTGAACAAAAGGAAACGACTCATTCATGTTTTTTTAACTTAATCGTAAAACTAGAAAGTACAAGGATTAAAACTGTACTTGTGCTGCTGATGTGGCTGCGCATAATTGGACGTTGGATGAGTCTGTTCATCTATATGGAAATATCGTGTATGCACTGCACTTGTAAGCCCCTTTGCCTTTAAGTAGTAACAGCATTCATATCTAGTTTTAGTAATTATATCGTGACACACTCTTACGCGTTTAGGTCCCCCAAAAGCCAACGCGCGCGTCACGTATGCAAGGCCTTCTTAATATGGTATCAAAGCCAACGCACGCATCACGTATGCAAGGTGTGCTTAATATGGTATTAGAGTCATCCTTAACTTAAAACAAAACCTATATATAGGAGGATTCTATTGTAACCAGTTTTAAACTTTAAATCAATCAATAATAACAAAATCTGTCACGGTTTAATATGGTATCAGAGCCGAGCCGTCCTTAACTTAAATGAAGTCCTGCAGTGCTGCCGTCTTCCCTCTTCACCACTGCAGAGAAAATTGTGGTGCTTTACTCTGTAGAAAGTTTGTCCTCGAACTTGGGACAATCACATCAGCACCAAATACTGCATCTTGCATCAGGGACGGTTCAGGGGGGATTTTCGGTGGATCAAGGTCTATAGCTCGGGTGGCGACCTCCTCACTTAACAATGTGGAAGTTTGAGTGTAATCGGTATACGTAGAGGAAATTAAGAAGCAACCCCACATTGCTAACATTTAGGGGACTGGAAAAGAAGAAATACTGCCATTAATTTTGTAGGGTGGAACACTACCTCAAGATGTGTCACAACAGCTACTATTAGTGATCCCTACCCAAAGCACATGGACCAATCCAATTCCAAAGAGAGCGAAAATCGCTCAGTCTGCATGGTGTGAGATCTGTAAAATCAGTGCAACACGAGAGACGTTCTAATGGTTCTATATAAACATAAACTGGGTAAGAAACACTAAAAAATGTGGAGAAGTTAAACTCAGCTGCTTCTGTTGCTACTACTTTCGCCACTACTGCAAGCAACCCAATCATAGGACCATTGGAAAATCCTAAAAAGGGTAATTCCAGAACAAAAAAGAAGGCAGAGGGTATTGGAAGGTGGAGCTGCTGCAGACGCTGCGAGAACTTGTGAAATATGCAATGTTGTTTGCAATAGTGACGCAGTTTTCGGATTCCATCTTGCAGGCCAAAAACATGCTTCTATGTGGAAAAAATCACAGCAAGCTGGTGCTGTTTGAGTATGCATATATATATATGTGTGTGCTTTTCGTCTTGCCACTTGTAACACATTAGATGCTTAATTGTTAAGATTAATAATATCTGTGACCAAGATTTGATTTAGCTACAGTTTTACTGATCGATAACAAGATCACATGGCCCTTAATGGAGTTTGAAGCAATTGAAGGTACATTTTTAAATGGTACATACATCTTGTCATAGGTAATAAGATACATATCTTAGAACAAAGAAACAATAATAACAAGACAAAAATGTAGGACCTTTGAAGTGGCCAAATGGGCTATTAATCTTGACATGTGTTTTGAGTTGAATTCTATGAGTTGTAATGACATCATGAAAGCTTTATAATGGAACATGCAAGAATCTAATCATACTATCAAACCATGTGCACTTTGCTTTATTTGGATATGAATTGTGTGCACTTGAATTATCTATGTCCCCCCTTATAATAACTTGACATAATTATCGCCTGAGCGTTTGGAGCCCGTTAATTTACATATAGTGATATTTTACCCAGTGTGAGATACCGAGATAAATATTCTTTGGTTATGATTCTACCGTATATGTATTTTCCATTCCGTCAAAAGTCAAGTCTATTCTATGGTATAACTAGACCTGGCAATTTCAACCCATCTAGTTGAGTTTGGGTTGTTTTGGGTTTAAAATTTGACCTTGTGAGTTAAAATGGGTTTAGTATAATTTTCAAGTGGGTTAGGATGGGTAATTTTAATTCTAGGAAATAAGTAAGTGGGTCAGGATGGGTATGTCAAAGAAAATAAATGGGTTAGGATGGGTATTTTTAGATAATCATATACCAATTTGAATTAAAACTCACCCAACACCAAAAGTGTTGATGCCTCATAGAAATCAATGCCACTAAAAACAAAAAATTATATCTTTTGAATTTGTTGATAACCCAGTCGGTTTGAAATCGTTCGGCTCGTTAACGGACGACCATGTCGAAACAACACGAATCGTTAACGAGACCAACCTCATCGAAACGGTTCGAGTCGTTAGCAGGCTTAATCGAGTCCAAACAGTCTGGGTTGTTGACCGGCCCATTCGGTTCGAAATGGTCTGGTCGTTGACAGACCCGGTCGGGTCGAAACGGTCCAGGTTGCAAACGGGCCCGGTCGGGTCAAAACGGTCTGGGTCGCTACCGGGCCCGGCCGGGTCGATACGGGACGGGTCAGGTTGAAACGGTCCGGGTCGTTACCGGGCCCGGTCGGGTCGAAACGGTCCGGGTCGTTACCGGGCCCGTTCGGGTAGAAACGGTCCGGGTCGCTGCCGGTCCCGTCGGGTCGAAACGGCCCGGGTTGTTACAGGGCCCAACCAGGTCAAAACGGTTCGGGTCGCTGACGGGCCCGGCCGGGTCGAAACAATCCGGGTCGGTACGGGATGGGTCAGGTTGAAACGGTCCGGGTCGTTACCGTGCCCGGTCGGGTCGAAACGGTCCGGGTCGTTACCGGGCCCGGTCGGGTAGAAACGGTCCGGTTCGCTGCCGGTCCCGTCGGGTCGAAACGGTCCGGGTCGCTACCGGGCCCGGCCGGGTCGAAACGGTCCGGGTCGCTACCGGGCCCGGTCCAGTCGAAACGGTCCGGGTCGCTACCGGGCCCGGTCGGGTCGGAACGGTTCGGGTCGCTACCGGTCCCGTCGGGTCGAAACGGTCCGGGTCGCTACCGGGCCCGGCCCGGTCGAAACGGTCCGGGTCGCTACCGGGCCCGACCCGGTCGAAACAATCAGGGTCGCTACGGGACGGGTCTGGTCGAAACGGTCTGGGTCGTTGCCGGGCCTGGTCTGGTCGAAACGGTCCGGGTCGCTACCGGGCCCGTCCGGGTCGAAACGGTCCGGGTCGCTACCGGGCCCGGCCGGGTCGAAACGGTCCGGGTCGCTACCGGGCCCGGCCGGGCCGAAACGGTCCGCGTCGCTACCGGGCCCGGCCCGGTCGAAACAATCAGGGTCGCTACGGGAGGGGTATGGTCGAAACGGTCTGGGTCGTTACCGGGCCTGGTCAGGTGAAAACGGTCCGGGTCGCTACCGGGCCCGGTCGGGTCGAAACGGTCCGGGTCGCTACCGGTCCCGTCGGGTCGAAACGGTCCGGGTCGCTACCGGGCCCGGCCGGGTCGAAACGGTCTGGGTCGCTACCGATCCCGTCGGGTCGAAACGGTCCGGGTCGCTACCGGGCCCGGTCGGGTCGAAACGGTCTGGGTCGCTACCGGTCTTGTCGGGTCGAAACGGTCTGGTTCTTTACCGAGCCCGACCGGGTTGAAACGGTTTGGGTCGCTACCGGGCCCGGCCGGGTCGAAACGGGACGGGTCAGGTTGAAACGGCCGGGTCGAAACGGTCCGGGTCGCTACGGGACGGGTCAGATCGAAACAGTTCTGGTCGCTACCCGGCCTGGCCGGGTCGTAACGGTCCGGGTTATTTTCCAGCCCGATAGGGTCGAACCTGTCCGGTTCAAAATGAAATACTTCAGATCCCCTAAAATTTTATATTTAATTTTATTTTTGTTTTTTTTTTTAATTTTTTTTATTTACTTTTTAAATTTTTTATTGCTATTTTAAATTTTTTTTAAATGTTAATTTATTTTAATGTGAACCTATTTTAATCCAAACCATCCATACCCAAACCCATCCGTACCCAAACCAATCCTGACCCAACCCATTCTAACCCATTTTTTTAATCTACCCATCTTGACCCAAACCCATCCTGACCCAAACCCATCCTGACCCAACAACCAAACCCACCCAACCTACCCATTTTGCCACCCATAGGTATAACACATGCCTACTTGACACCTCTTTACATAAACAACCCCTTATCTTTTTTCAGAATTTCAAATACACCTTTTGTTATATATGAATTTAAATAGAGTCGTCCACTTTCTAGGGGTTGTTTAATTTGACAGTCGTGAATAACACTTTTAGATCGAAACAATTTGGTGGTATGCTCGAATTTTCAATTGGATAAAATTCAGACAATACTTTGCAGGAAACTAGCACGTAATTTGTGACTGATTTAGATAACCAGAGGGATGATCAAATTGCAGGGAATATGAAGGGATTAGGTCTAGTAATTGCCTTTAGGCAGTTATCTCTTTTAATTTTTTTTTAAAAAATTAACTAGGTTATTATAGTAAACCATTTATTTTTTAATTTTGTATTGTTTTATCTTAAACATTAATCTAAAATTACAATAAGGAAAAATTACAGAAATTGTCTTTTGTGTTTACATCGTTTGTTGTCCTTTAACTATAAAATTGATGAGAAACGTCTTTTATGTTGTAAAATCTTGCAGCTCTCGTCCTTTATGACGATTTATGTAATTTTTCCTTACAATAATTAACCTAGTTCTGAAGATCATAATTTGTCCTTGCATTTTGAGATTCATAGATTCTAATATTAATCAATTACTAATATATGCCTATGTTTATAACCAATATTTTTGTGATAGACGGAATTACCCTTACTAACTTAATAAGGTGTCATCAGAGAGAGATTAATGACATAATCAATAACTTAACACCATTTCACGAAATCGTTCCCTGCTCTCTCTTGAATCCAATTGTTCCAAACCATGAGGGCGTGGCATATGGAAAATTCGCAGCCAAGGAATGATGCAAAATTCTCTCAATCATGTACATATATTATCGACATCACTTGTATTAAGCGCACGTCAAGGGCGCTCTATGTTGACAACTTAATCGCATTTAACAACACGGCATTCATAATAAAGGGACCATTTGTATATTAATCACTATTTATTGTTTAATTTCTTTTCATCATCATAATGCATTATTATGATGTATATTAACGACCTTTCAGTTAAGAAACAAAAACGGTCCACCCCCACTTCTTCCTATCCACAGGATTGTCATAACGAAACGTGTTCTCTCTATTATTTTTACATCTATTTGTTATTTTTTTCTTTTAATTACTTAATTCCATTAACATATAATTTTCATCAAATAGTAAGTAAATTTTATTCATTCTTTCCCCTGGCAATTCTTCTCCTACAATATTTCTTAGGCATAATTTAGTGATTTAGTGGTTTTTGTGATGTTAATTTTTAAATATTATCCGCCTTTTGTAATTTAATTTTAAGTTTGTAACATGTTAGTGGTTTATAAGATCATATCTAGTAGGATAAGGATTTGGGCGTTTTTTTGGCTAAAAACGTCCCGAGGTTATTTGAATACCGCCTCACTAGAGGTGGTTTGGAGAGTGTGTTTTTTTTTTTTTTTTTTTGGGGGGGGGGGGGGGGGGGCAAAAATTCCACCGCGTTGTTTCATTTCTCTTGGCCAATCACATTCCATTCCTTCCAACATCTATTTTTCTTTTTTTATTTAACGGTCATTTTATATTGTAAATTATCAAACCCACACACACTACACCCCAACATTCATCCACCATTTTTTTTATCATCTCCTCTCTTTATTCTTTATAAAATCCCACTAATTTTTTTTAACCATCAATATAAAAACACTAGGTCGGATTAATGACACAGTGGACTAACAACGAGCAGATCCAGTTGGTGACGGTCTGGATCAATGTTAACTGGAATCCCTCAAGCAATAGGTCGAATTTTTGGCGCAAGTGTTGGAGGAATATAATCGAATTAGCCAAACAAACAACCGCAACATTGATGAGATCTCCCATAAGTGGTCTCTCGTATGCAATAATGGTACGAGATGTAACACCCTCTATGAAGTCACGATTGAGGTGCACCCTGACATTAGCCATCAAATGGGAATTCAACTCACAAACGACAGTTATCGGGAGTAGTACGGAACCGACTTCGCCATCACCAATGTTCGATCATTGCAAATGATCCGTCATTTTATTGTTTAATTATTAATGTTTAGAGTTAATGTTTAATATTTCCGTATTTTTTTTATTTTAACTATGTTTTTTTTAGTATGGTATTGTAATTTTTTTTTAGTTTAATGAAAAACTTTTATGAAATATTATTTATTTTTATTTTCAAAGTTTTATTAAATAAAAATAATAATATATTAAATGATGTCATGTATTATGTCATGCAAGGTGAAAATTTTCACCTTACCACTACACCCCTATCCTAATTTTATGGGCCCACATGCCACATGTCAATTAATGCCCCATACAAGGTGAAAATTTTAATTTCCCACCACACATGGCCTAATATATTTTTTTTTTGAACGATCAACGACTTTATATATAAATATAAAGGCCCACCGAGGCGGTGACAGGGATACAGCAACAGCAAAGAGAACAAACAAACAGAAATTACAACATATCTAGAACATCAAAATCGAGCCATTTCTCCCAAGTCGTGATCTTCAATTTCGAGCGATTGGGAATCCAACAAAAAGCATCCTCCTTAATTAGGTCTGTCGTCTTCGCCGTGGGGATGAACACATTATCAAACACTTTCAAGTTGCGAGCCTTCCAAATCCTCCATGTAGTCGCTAAAACAATAACATAAACAATTTTCTTCCACGTCTTCGACCCCGGGCTATTGACTACCATATTCACCAAATCCATTATAGAGGAGCAATCCAAAGGGAAGGGAATGCGAATCCACACTAAGATTTGCCACCATATACTCCTAGCCCAAATACAATTCAAGAAAAGGTGGTTGTCGTCTTCGTCTCCACAAGAACAACGATCACAAGCCACCGATTGCAAGGTGACCCCACGACGAGCTAGGTTAGTTTTGCTAGCGACTCTGTTTAGCATAACTCTCCATAGGAGATAGTTAGATTTCGAGGGTGCCCAAGAATTCCAGATGAAGATAAACGGGTTCTGCTCGTCAACCAGTTTCTTGTGCCACTCCAAACGGATGTGACGAACCGAGAAGGGGCCATCAGGGTCCGAAGACCAGGCCCAAATATCCGGCCCCTGGTGTCTAACAGACGCATTGAGCAGCAGCAGTAGAGAATCCAGGAGGTCTTGAGGCGGTTGCTGGTTTCCCACGAGCTGCCAAGAAAATTTCCAATCATACCCCTCGTTAGACTCCACCCAAAAATCCGATATCAGCCCCTCTTTATTAGCAGACAAAAGAAACAAACCGGGAAACGCATCCTTCATCGAAGGCTGAACCAACCATGGGTCCTTCCAAAACTTAGTCATACGACCATCACCCACCGTCACCTTAAGGGCGTTGTTAATCGAAATCCCAATCTTCAGCAAGTTCTTTTCAGCACTGATAATATCATGTATTATTGAATAATAATATTTTTTTAAAAGGCTAATTTCTTTTTAATCATTGTGGTCTTTGGGACTTGAACCCAAAACCTCCCACAACCTATGTGTTTTAAAGGCTTTGCCTTTGTCAATGAATCACAACCCATTTATATAATAATAATAATAATAATAATAATAATAATAATAATAATAATAATAATATATAACATTAACAATAGTTTATTGTTAGGAAATTAAACAAACACAATGCATAACACATATTTTTGACATAAATACATCTAATGCCATTTGAAATAACAAATAACAAATGTGTGTGTTGGATTTTAATTTTCCAAGTCTTGTTGGTCAAAATTTAAGGGCTAATTTGTATTTAGCCTAAAGTCATATTTAGAGGATATGTATTAGTGTAGGGGTGTATTGTGACAAGAATCAAAGTGAATAACCGCCAGTAACCACCAGTAACCGCCACTACACATGTCTATTCCTCAAGGGGTTTAAGGAGACACACCTATTCACAATGGCCAAAATCAAGTAATGAAGAGACACGACTATTCGTCAAGGGTCGTGATGGTTGGAAGGTGTCTATTAGAATATTATAAATAGGACTAGTATGTGTTAGTTTTAGACATTCGATTTTGTAATCAGATTATGTTATAATACAAGTTTGGTTTCAAATTCGTTTCACGTTCTTTGTTCTGATGTGGATTGAAGGCCTCCCTGGGATCTAGAGTGTGAAGTGCTGGTTGGTGGTGCTCTTTCTAAACTATTGATACTAAGTTTGAATCCTTGCTGGTGCATTTTATTTGTTTTTACCACCCATCTTATGATGGAGTGGTACTGGGAAGTGATGGAGAGATACTTGATCCTTGTGGTCATGGGTTCGACTCTTGACCCTTTCAGGTTTTACCGGTTCGCTGCCGTCGTGCCTTCAGGCAGGTATGCGGGTCGTGTTTTCCCTGAAACAGGAGACGGGTGGGCGCGGGGCTCCGTCCGTGCGGGTTAGGCCGCCTAATGGAGCTACCTTTCGTCAATGGATGTTGCGTACAAAATTCCCCGTGCGATTTTTAGTTGTCCGTTCAAAAAAAATAAGACAAGCCAACAACGTATTAAAAGTATGATGACACCATCATTGACAAATTTAAAATAATTCCATCAATAAAGTTTAACATAAAAGTACTCCCAAAAATGTCAAATTCATAGACTCAAACTTTTGATGTCATAGTTTGTAAGATTGCGAAAGGTTTTATGACTTTTCGAAACCAATTTTGATTATCGATCGTTTTAACTTTTTTTCTTTGATGATATAGGTAAGTGGTGTTATTGGTGAAATAAAAGCGCAAAGTCTGATATGGGTCAAGGCGAGGTCTAAGGGGCTGTTTGGTAGCATCTTAATGAGGCTCTTAACCATTCAGTGCTGAATGATTCAGCATTCAGCGCGTTTGTTTCAGCCTCTGAATGGAATGGTTAAGGCTGAATCATTAAGACTTGAGATGTTGCTGAACAATTAAGCACCGAATCATTAAGCACTGAACTAGGCTCAACCTTAATGAAACTCTCATACCAATGTGGGACAAGAAAACTAAACATTAAGAGGTCCAACTTAATGATTCAACACTTAACCATTCAGACCTCTTAATAATTCAGCACTTAATCAACCAAACAACCCCTAAGTGTTTTAGCTTGGATTGAAGTATTTGGAGGGGATTTAGAGTTTATAAAGTGGGTTGGTAGTTTGTTTCCTGTCCGTTTTTTTTTTTTTTTTTTTTTTTTTTTTTTTTTTTTTTTTTTTTTTGTTCATTGTTGTTCATTGTTGTTATGATGTATAGTTTCTTTATTTTCTTGGTGTATGCTAGTATCCCGCTAGCGTTTGGTGATTGATAAAATGGTTTTGTTGTACGTTAAGGGTATGTTTGGCAATGATCTTTTAAGAGCTTTTAGGAGCTTCAAGCTTCAAGCTTTTAAGAAAAAACTCCTACTCAATAAAAAGTATTGTTTGGTTGAAAGAGCTGAAAGCTTTTATGTTAGAGAAAAAACTTTATAGTGAAAAGCTACTAGCTTTTAAGAAAAAAACTTTACTAGCTACAAGCTTCTAATTAGTAAATGATACAAATACCCATTCTATTTTAAAAATAAAATAAAAACCTTCTTTACAAACTTTTAATTATGCCCATTTTGATCATTTTATACATTTTATTAAAAGCTCCAGCTTCTCTGTCAAACACCAAAATATATTTAAAAAGCTTCCAGCTAACAGTTTCCAGCTACCAGCTAACAGCTTCCAGCCTTCAGCTAATTTTACCAAACATACCGTAACCATGCACTCCACTCCATGAATCATTCTTCCTATTTTAAATAACACTAAAAAATTTAAAATGTTTTTTTTAAAATGTCATGTGGCTTGGTGGTTGGTTTTATAGCACAAATAATGGTTTTTATCACTCGTAGCTGTAGCTATTTTTCACTATAGCTATATATGTGTATAGGTTTGTTTTGCCTATTAAAGAACCTTTTTTATGGTTTATATTTAAGTTAAATTTATAAAAAATAAAAAAAAGTCACCAAAATTTGTAAAATGTTTTAAAAATAAGTTGTCAGCTAATGTACGGAACATTTAAACCTTATTTCAATGTTAAATCTAATTAATAAAAAAGTTGGTGGTGAAAACGTAAAAAAAAATTAGTAAGGAAGGAAAAAAAAGGGATGAAATAGAAAAAGTTGGAAATTAACTATTTAAATTACCTAGCCGTTTACAATGTAGGATAAATATTATTGGTGATTTACCAAAACCTTTTAAACCAAAGCCCAAAGGGGTTAAGTAGTAACAAATAATTGTGAAGTGTTGTAACAAAAAGTAAACCTATTAGCAATATAGGGATGAGAATGAGGGAACAAACATAAGATCTAAAGTTATATCATGCAATGACCGTGTACATTAGGTGTTACAAGTCAAAGACGGACTCAACAACAAAACAAAACCACCACATTAGATGTTACATTCGTCAGTCCTTCTAGGGGCGGCAATTATTGACACGACCCGAAAACCGACCCGAACCCGACACGAAAAAAAAAAGATTTAGGTCAACTAACACGACCCGTATAAAAAAACGGGTCGGGTTCGGGTCAACTAACATGACCCGTTTAAAAAACGGGTTGGGTTCGGGTTAACACATATATAAAATGGGTTGACCCATTAACCTGTTTAAGTATTTAGAAAAAAAAATCTATTATAGTTTTATTTTTCTTTTATCATTTCTATTTCCATGGTTAGTTATAATTGTGTTATTTTTAGCACACTATATTATTTATTTGTCACACTTATATACTCACCATTAAACACTTTATTGATAACCCGTTTACAACCCAACAACCCGCTTATAACTCATTAACATGTATTACTCATTTAAAAGTATGGGTTGGTTGACCCGGATTTTATGTGGGTCGGGTTAGGGTTGAAATATTTGACACGAATAATAATATGGGTCGGGTTCGGGTTGCACATTTCAACCCATCAACCCGCCAACCCGCAACCCGTAAACCCGCCAACCCATCAACCCGACACGATTGACACCCCTAAGTCCTTCCTATCAATTGAAATGATCAAAACCAAATACAAGTTTGTTTAACGTTTACCAGTGAATTAATCAAATCTTATTAAGACTTTTCCAAAAGAGAATCCAAACATAAATTTGTTAATTTCAACTAGTCATACAATGAATTATTAACAGGAAAATATGTAAAATACTATTCAATATAAAAAGACGGAAAATTCATTGTTACAATTCAATAGCATCATCAATTCAGCAAAGGAGTACTCTTGTTTCCATATTTAATATGCAAAATTTTACTTTTAATGCCATCTATTATTGACTTTAATAAGTAGACATTCAAGTAAATTTCTTCCATAAAACATAGTATATACAAGTAACAAAGGTATATTGCATATATACTTGTACAAGAAAGCACAAAACTCAAAAAAGTACAAGAAAGAACTTGAATAATTGATAAGTCAATTTATCGAAAAAAATAAGATGTCATTATATATAACTTGAATCATTGATACGTCAATTTACCGGAAAAAAAAAACGTGTCATTATATATATAGAGAGTTATGAATAGTAACTCATTTGTGTTTTAGTGAATTTATGTCATTTAATTTTTTTTTCATTTTTATCGCTCATTTAGTGAATTTTTATTACACCCTTGTACTTTACTCGTTTAACATTTTATGAATTTCTGGTTACTACTTAGCACAGTTTTACGTCCCGCACCCCGCAATGCTGGCAACATGATTTCCTCCTGACTTTGTCATTTAGTGAATTCCCGTTTACACCCCTTATACTTTGCTCTTCTTTGTCATTTAATGAACTTTTAGTTGTTATTTAACACGGTTTTACACCACCGACCCACAACACAAGCGGGTTATATCATAAGATCACAAACCTTATTGTTTTTGAAAACGTGTAACAAGAACATGCTCAATGCATATAACATTACACCATCACTTCTAAATGTCCACATCTCTTTTATTAGTTAGACGCGTCACATTCCCATTTCTCGATTACTTACCACGCTTTTTAAGCCTTACATACACGTATATGCATTTGGCATGCACATTATGTGTGTGAATACGATATTGACTAATAAACAAACTTATGATAGTGATTTAAAAACTTATATAGTTTTCTTTAAAAAAAGATAAATAATAATAAACAAACTTAGACCCACCGTAGTGGTGCCGTTTTTAGGCGTTTTATGCAAAAATAGCGCCCCCACACCATTATCGGGGGGGGGGGGGGGGTTATTTTTTAAAATCTGGTTTCGCGTTATGTATATAACGCTAGTGTGGGGGTTGACTGGCCAATCACACCTTGCCACGTGGCAAGGTGAAATAATCAACATTCAAAAAATTCGACCGTTTTATTTGAATGGTAATATTATCTATTTTTACTATATATATATATATATATATATATATATATATATATATATATATAGGATAAGGATAAGGATAATTTAGAAACTCCCTTGAGTTGGAGAAACTCAGGAAACTCATTTGTGACCCTTGATCAACCAACATCAATGGATGAGATTGATCAACTAATATTATATTATCAAAATAGTTATCTTTTTTATTTGTTTGAAGCAAAAGGGTATTTTAGGAAAATTGCATTTTGTCCATATCTCCTCTCTCTCCTAAATCTCTCTCATCTCTCTTCTCTCTTCTGACTCTCTCTCCTCTCCTCTTCTCTCTTCTCTCTCCTCTCTTTTTTCAATGCTTTTACATTTTTTTCAATTTTTTTACCTTTTTATAGGTAACAATAAGTCAGATTTATCTGTAACAACTTATGCGTTACGTTGTTATATTGTTACATTTTAGGTATTTATATTGTTACATTGTTACATTTTCAAGTGGTGCTTATGTAATTGTTGATCGATTAACTAAGTCCGCATATTGTTACATTCTTACCACACTGTAAAAAAAACAATTTTACATATTTACATAAATATCATAGTTAATGGTGCTTATGTAACTATCTAAACAGTAAAATGGATTTGTAATTTTATTTCATAAACAACAACAAAACACAAATCGAATAATTAAATTACAATCAAACAAAAAAATTAGCCTTTTTCCTAACATAAATCACACAACTTCAAACTTGAAGAAAAATAAAAAACTGAACAGTCGTACCAAAATTTTTTTTATAAACTTTACAATACCCATACCGGATCTTGATTCCTCCCCCGCCGGATCACAAACATCTTCAAACTTGTACACACAGCCATACCGGATCTTCAAACTTGTACACATCTTCAAACCCGGATCGACCTGAAAGAACCTGCAATAAAATAAAATGACAACCAAACAAACCATTACATAAAAAACATAAATTTATGATAAAAGATATTAGCCAAAGGTCGATGCATAAAGAAAAAGAGGGTACTCCAAATAAAGAAGATGATACTGCCATGAGTGGTACAGACCAAGTGTTGAGTTCTAGTTCACATTTTGCTTCACCGGATGATTCAAGAAGTAAAAGAACAACCCAGATCCACCACCCTCAACTCTCAACCACCACAGATCCACCACCCTCAGCCACCACCGCCCTCAAAAACCACCACCGCCTTCGTCATCAACCCTCAGCCACCAAACACCTTCGTCATCAAACCTCAGCCACCACCTTCGTCATCAACCACCAGCCACCACCTTCGTCATCAACCTTCAAACCCAGCCCCCGTCATTATCACCCTTTCAAACCTTCGTCATCAACCTTCAAACCCACCCCCATTCGCCCCTACCCACCATCATTAAAAACCCTCTGCAAAATCGTTTTCTTGTTTGATTTTTAGAGAGAGAGAGAGAGAGAGAGAGAGAAGAGAGAGAGATGGAGTCTTGAAAAGTGAATTCTAAAAAACAATCAGATCTCAGATCTCTCTTTATTGGGGATTGGGGTGGAGTGGGTTGAAGTTACAATCTTACCCTTATGCTAAAATGAGGTTAAGAGGGATGTGGAATCATGGTGACCATTGGATGGGTTTCAATGGTTTCTCCAACTCAACATGGTTTCCTATGGATATATAGCCTATATATATATATATATACACACACAAACACACTTCACAAACATTTAAAAAACACACTACACAACCAACACAAACACACTACAATTTTATAAAAACTACACTACAAACACACTACAAACCAGCTATGGGTGGTGGATTTCCAAATGACCTTGCCGAGCCGTCGAATCTCCTGCGATACGCTCGCCGGAGACGTCGTGCACCTCCTCAACAAGTGTTTTTTTCTTCTCCTCCTCCTCCTCCTCCTCAACAACTGTTTTTTCTCCTCCTCCTCCTCCTCCACATGTCTCCAACCCCGTCCCCTCCATTCCTCCACTCCTTGGATACACTCCCACACACCCTGATGCTAATTTCACTGCAGAGGAGATTGTGTAGTGCGTAGATTATGTTATGGCTGAGAGAGGATTGGGGCGTCTACAGTTTGTGGAGACCCAACCGAACCCCACCCCCACCCAACCCCTCCTGATCGGGAGCCAACCGAGGATGACCTGAAAGCTTTAAGGGATGCTATAGAAGAAGAACGAAACAATTTTTTCCCTCCTCATGAGTACTGCTGCATCCCCTCGGATGCGAGGTCCGACGATCGCGATAGCGATCGTTCCGTGTCCCCGCCGTACTACACACTGATGGACTGGGACGATTACTCTCCATAGGGGAGAAAATTAGGATTAATTATGTAATGTTTAAATAAGTAATTTAGGAATATGTAATGTTTAAATTAATATTAGTTGTAACTTTTATTTGTTTTAATATTAGTTGTAACTTTTTTTTAATATTAGTTGTAATTTTTTTTTTAATATTAGTTGTAATTTCTTTTATATTTATTTGTCTTTTATTTTATTTTTTTTGAGTTAAAAGATTAAAAAAATAATAAAATAAACAGTCAATCAAAAACAGGGGCATTATAAATAACCCCCTACTACTACACCTCATTTTCACTTTATTTCCTCATGCTGACTCAGCTACCACGTGAACCAATCAGAATCAGATGCGTTATATATAAGACTAAACGGAGTGGGGCGGGAGAGAGGGCGGGAAGGGGGGGGAACACCGCCGCAACTAGGCGTGGAGGGGGGGGGGGGGGGGGGGGGGGCGGGAAGGGGGTCACCGGCGTGGGGGAAGAAAGCATGGCCACGTGGCAAATTTTGATTGGGGGCTTGATTTATTTGTTTGTTACCGTTAAAAAAAAAAAAAAAAAAAAAAAAAAAAAAAAAAAAAACAAAAGAACCGTTACCCAACGGCTATGTGTTAAAAAAAAAAATTTATTATATATATATATATATATATATATATATATATATAACAATAAATCCAATACACACACTCATTTTTTTCACAAAATCTTCACAATACTACCATATATTTTCAAAAAAATTGCAAGATGTCGAGCGATTCTTCGAGTTCAGACGATATGTTTGATCAACTCGCTTTGGATGACTTGGGCGAAGGTGCCGCAGAAATGTTAATGGCGACCGTTCAGAACGTCGTTAAAGCTATAGCGGACGACGAAGGGACCTCCGAACCACCCAAGCGTAGAAAGTATATCATTTGTGAACGAGAAACCGGAAATGAGTTATTGGTACGTGATTACTTCTCACCCGAATCAACATTCGATGAAAGAAGTTTTAGGCGTCGTTTTCGTATGTACGCATGCATTATTTTACATAACATGATTTTGGAGGATGAAGGGCGTGCAATATGCGAGTACTTTGGTGAGGAAACGCAGCAAAGTCAACCAAACATTACGGATGAAGAAAGAAACGCCAACAACTTTGAAATCAAGAGTAGCCAAACACATCACAACCTTCGAGCGGATCTAGTTGATCATATTTGGAGTGTACCAAAAGATTACCCATCTGACGAAGACGATAGCGATAACTAAAATGTATTTTTTAATGTTTTTATTAAAATTTCATGTATTTTTGGTTTGGTATGTTTTTTTTAATTTAACTTTGTAGTTTATTATGAATTAATATTATGTTTTTTAAAAATTTTGTTTTATATTAATTAAAAAAGAAAATTAAAAAGTTAAAAAAAAAAAGAAAAATAAAATGCCACATGACACTTCCCCCCACCTCTTCCCCCCCCTTCCACTCCCCACAATTATTTTCCCCCCCAAAAGGGCCCCACAAGTGCCACATGGCGCTTCCCCCCACCTCTTCCCCCCCCCACCACTCCTTATAGTCTAACCCCCTCCGTTACACATGGTCTTATTTTTTTTTTTTTTTTTATGATAGTGATTTAAAAACTTATATAGTTTTGTTTACAAAAAAAAAGAAAAAAAAAAAGACAATTAATATTAGATCGGACCGTTTAAACCAATTTTCACGAACAAGGCTACGCAAAATCAGCATAGTATATAAATCCATCCCCTTATATGCATACCCAGTTAATCAATCATTCAATCAATCATCAACCCCCTTTGATTCTATTGTAATCCAAGATTCGTGTATAAAAACCCTAATTTTGTGATTTTTGTTGAATTGGGATCAATTGATTCAATTAAAGGAATTGGGTGTTGAAGAAAGTGGTTGAATTGTAGGAAAGTTTGAATCTTGGTGGATCTTGTGATCTGGGCATATGATGAATTTGGTTATTAGGGATATTAGGGTTAGGGTTCTTTTTTGATGTTGGTAAAGGAAAAAGGGGAATATTAATATCATTATGCAGCTACACTTCTCACCTAGCATGAGAAGTGTAACGATATCGAGCAGTAATGGGCTTATTGATTTGATGAAGATCAAGATTGCAGCTCGTCATATTTCTTACAGAACTTTGTTTCATACTATTCTGTTTCTTGCTTTCTTGTTGCCATTTGTTTTTATTCTTACTGCTTTGGTTACCCTTGAAGGTGTCAACAAGTGCTCATCTATAGGTACATACATACATACATACATACAACATCATCACTTGATCTGTGTTTTTTTTTTTTTTTTTTGCATTATAGATCTTGAAATTATGTGGCTGTTGTTGATTCTTGATTTCATTTGTTTGGTGTTTCTAGATCTTTATTTTTGATTATTTATTTGGTTTATTATTATTTATTTGATTTGTAAAATCTTAAATCTTGTAAAATTATTAGTAATTTGTAGGTGCGATAGGAATATAGGATCTTGTCGTATCGTAGTTACATCATGCATTTGATGAAGTGAATGGATGTTTGAGGTTTTTGTTTGGATCACCGTCTGGATAGACCGATAGAATGATAACTAAAATGTGATGACTGTGATCACTGACTTGTTGTATTTTAAATCTCTAATAGACTGATCCTCCTTTTTAATATATAAAATACCATTTTATCTTTCGTTTCGTATCTTCCAAGCATCCTTAGCATACACCTGTAATTGCTTTGATCCTAAATGTTTGGAAAAAACATTTTTTTCGACGTTGCAGAGGTTCTTTAGAGCCTGTAGAAGTGTAAATACATAGGTATAGGTATAGGTATTAAAGGGCTTGTAGCGTAATGGTATCAAGGTGTGGAGAAAAGGTGTCCGTCCCTCCCCATGACGTTGAGGGTTCGAGTCCCATGGTGGACAAAGGTGTAGATTAAGGAGTAGGATTGGATTAGAAGTGTGTGTGAGTTAGCCGGTAAAAAAACATAGGTAAATGTTTACACTCACAATCTCAAGAATCTTGTTTTTCCTTAAAAGTTATTTTGTACCTTTGCATCTACGGTCTTCTCTCTTACACATGTTTCTCTAGGTTCTTGTGTACCCTTTTTGGTTGATGATTGTTAAATCCATGTACCTACGATCATACTTTATATGTTTATGATTCATTTCTTTTTTGTTTTCTTGGTTCGAATTATACCCTTTATAAATGTTTATATTGCATGTGGTAGACAGTTCTTATTAATCGATATTTCCATGCTTCAGATTGTTTAGGCAGACGTTTGGGTCCAAAGCTTCTTGGAAGGGGTGATGATTCAGGGGTAAAATACCACCGCTAGTTACTTTCGTTTTTTTACTTTTTAGATTTATTTCAAGAAATTTAAACATTGTCCTTTGGTGGAACAGAAGCTTGTTAAAGACCTTTACAACATCCTTAATCAAGTAAACACCGAACAAATTCCAGCTGACCTAAAAATCCCTGATAACTTCACACAGCTTGTCTCTGAAATCAATAGCAACACATACAGTGCCAAAGATTTTGCTATCGTATTGAAAGGCATGGTACGTCAGTTCACTAATATTTAGTTTGTGTACATGTTTTACGTTTATGAACCTAAAAGGCCTTGTCGTTTCATGGTTTGACGTTTTGGCTAATGAAATTTACAGATGGAGAGATCCGAGAGGGAGATTAGAGAATCTAAACTCCAAGAACTAATGAACAAACACTTTGCAGCAAGTTCGGTTCCAAAAGGCATTCATTGTCTCTCTTTAAGGTTGACCGATGAGTACTCATCTAACGCTCATGCACGGCGGCAGTTGCCATCACCGGAATTACTCCCGCTTCTTTCCGACAACTCATATTACCATTTTATCCTTTCAACTGACAATATTCTGGCGGCATCAGTTGTAGTCACTTCTGCAGTCCAGTCTTCTCTAACACCCGAGAGAATCGTCTTCCATGTGATAACTGATAAAAAAACTTATGCTGGCATGCACTCGTGGTTTGCCTTAAATCCCATCTCCCCTGCCATTGTTGAAGTCAAAGGTGTTCATCAGTTTGACTGGTTGACCCGAGACAATGTTCCAGTTCTCGAAGCTATGGAAAGTCATAACAGCATTCGAAATTATTATCACGGAAATCATATATCAGGGGCTAATCTTGGTGACGGTACTACTCCAAGATTATTTGCCTCCAAATTGCAGGCTAGAAGCCCTAAGTACATATCGTTGCTTAATCATCTCCGCATATATCTCCCAGAGGTAACATAATATCTCTTACCTTTTGGTCGTATCGCATGGTGCATTGCTGATGTTTTAACTTTGATGATTATTGTAAGCAGTTGTTCCCGAATCTTGATAAGGTGGTTTTCTTAGACGATGACGTTGTAATTCAGCGTGATTTATCTCCCCTCTGGGAAATTGACCTCAATGGAAAAGTCAACGGAGCAGTTGAAACCTGTAAAGGTGAAGATTCATGGGTCATGTCTAAACGGTTCAGAAATTACTTCAACTTTTCTCACCCACTGGTGGCTAAACATTTGGACCCTAACGAGTGTGCTTGGGCTTATGGGATGAATATCTTCGACTTGCATGCATGGAGAAAAACCAACATCCGAGAAACATATCATTCATGGTTCAAAGAGGTAAACACAAAATAACCATATATAATTATGTTCATGTTTTTTTTTTTGTTTTTTTTATTTTTTTATTATGCTTGGTACCATGTAAAAGAGACTGGAATTAATATTTAACTGAACCTTAATAATAAACCTACCGCAGAACCTGAGGTCGAATTTGACATTATGGAAACTTGGAACTCTACCACCGGCTTTGATCGCATTTAGGGGCCATGTTCAACCTATTGAACCATCATGGCACATGCTAGGGTTAGGGTACCAGAAAAATACAAGCATCGAGAGTGTACAAAACGCTGCTGTAATACATTACAACGGCCAATCAAAACCATGGTTACAAATAGGCTACGACCATCTTCGTCCGTTTTGGTCAAAATACGTTAACTACTCCAACGAATTTGTCAAGAATTGCCACATCTTGGAGTAGTGATTGCGCGTGTTAAAGTGCATGATGTGACAACGATATAAGAATCAAGATCAGCCGGTATCTCAATACAATTCTTTGATTGGCTAGTTTGCTGATTAGCGCATCAATGGCTGCACCAGTGTAAGAAGATTCATTCTTTTGGTATGTAACATAACAATTTCTTTATTTGGACAATTGTCGGCTTTCCCTGCCGTGGGGCGAGTATATTTTTAGACGTTAGGAATCATGCTGGGATGAAGAATGCCACCGAGCCTGAATGCACCAGAGAAGAAAGAGAGCATCCCTTAAAGGTTCAAACTTTAGCCTAATTAGGTCAAGATATCATAATTCTTTCAGTTTTTGGATTTGATAAAAGTCATTAAAGCTCATCATTTTGTTTGTTTGTTTCTTTCTTTATAAAGTTTTTACATATTTGTGTCCAATTATAGGTAGTAGAGGGTTGGAATTGCCTTGTTAGAGGAGTTTTGTTCTTAGACTACATATGCCAAGTATTTGTATTCATGAGGAAACATTTATAATGTGCAGTAAATTCTTTTTGATCCAATATTTCATCTACTTTTTCATATCTCTTGTTATGAGTTATCAAGATTGTGGTCTTTTTTTTTTTTTAATGTTTTGTTCACTACATTTGAGAATTACATATTTAGTTCTCACTTTTGGTTTAAACGTAACGCGTTACTTATTTTTTCTGTTTTTTTGGTGAAATTATAAGCACACCTACGAACCTACGAAGGGCTAGGTGTTACACCAGCGAGAGGAACAGTCTCCCACCTACTTGGAAGTGTTGGATGGTGGTGAACACCTTGCCCCTCCGTGTGAACACACGTCAATACAAAGTATTTGGATTGTTGCAGGATGAACAATCCTACGTGGAGGTGAGGGATCGTGGGGAACCACACCCATAACGCATAGCCTTTAGAAGTCTTAAGATTTCTTGAATTTAACCAACTTGATGATTTAAAGTTAGCAGTTGCAATTATAATACATTGAATGTAAGTAACATTTTAGATACTTAAAAAGAGTTATTGAACTATTGACTTTCATTGTTGCAATAAACAGATCTTCACTATTTGCAATTATATATAACTTATATTAATGTTATAACTTAATGGTTATAGACTTTAAATACATTTTATATAATTAGTAGGTACCATGATCTAGCGGTATAGTGTTTGTCCCTACAAAAATTATGTCAGTTTAAGAGGTATTTAAGTGTAAAAAGTTTATGTTCAAAAAGTTATAATTAGTAGGCATAAATCTTTCGAGATACAACATATTTGATGTGTCAATTTATAGTCTAACTAAATTGTTCTCATTTTTAAGCATTTTCAAGACAAGAAATGACACAAAAGTAATTTTAGAACATAAGGAAAAAAAAAAAAAAAAACTGTTGTCCAATATTCTTCCCTTCGACTCGGCTCCAATAAACGCTATCGTCTTAGACCGTCTCGCGCCTTAAAAAAACTTAGGTCCTTTCTAACTCACAACCGTATGTACATCTATACATCTCGTGACTCTAGATTATTTTAAAAAAAGCTTGACCACACTTTAACAACGATGATCTTTCTCACCAGGATAGCGGGAACATTTTGTGAACAGTGATGCATTCGACATATAAAAAATGTACTAGGGCCCGTACACCTTCAAAATCGCCAAGGTTGTCTTTGATGAAATCTCAGACTAGCCAGTAAACCCAACCATATAAGTACAAACCCAACGATGATTGCTTAAACTAACCAGTAAACCTAACCATTAATATATTTACATTTGCAAGTTTACACCTACATGGCTATTTTGTTAGTGGTCCATATTTTCAAAACATTACACTGCCAACACTTATCTTGCCGCGTTCGTGTTTTGAGTAGATATGATAACATCAGCGATTACGCTTTCGACTTGCTGACAACACTTTCAAGTTGTTTGACACAAACCGTCTCATATTAACATGGTCTTATACAGAAAAGAAACAGACATCAAACTTTAATCAATAAAACTAAAAGAAAAATTTTAGTACTAAAAATTGTAGGACTTTACCCAATTAAGGGAGTCCTTCCAGAAATTCTCGACGGCTGTTGCTGTTATCTTCTTATTCTAATTGCCAGTTGAGTTTACATCATTATTATTATTATGTGTTTGTGAATTTATTACCAAGATTATATTAAGTAATTATTAATTATAAACACTTGGTGATTAAGTTAAGGAGGTTGATGATAGTTATGAAATAGATCAAATGGGAATGACAGCATGTTTTGCATGTTATGTCAGGCTATATGACAATAAGCTTGCGAGCTGGAACACGAAAATTTTGATGACTGCTTTGGTTATATATTATATAGCTTTAAGAAAAACCAATAAAACCATTATTGTTGGCATTTTCTTTCTGCAATTTTGCATTTTTTTTCATGTATATATGTTATGTTGAAATCTCCTTCAGGATCGATTTCTTGTTTATGCTTGCAAATTGAACGCTCGCGATCGCAGTAGGAAATTATTCAGTCCCACCATTAATATCTTTCGATTTTTTGGGGCATAGGCTTGCTTAACCTATTGTGATGGCTGCCCCAATGAGACAAACAAACCTCAGAAAACAGATATGCAAAAGGAACATGTGTATCAATATCAGGATATGCATATATGGTTGCTGTTGGTGGTGGTTCCAACTTTTAGAGCCAAAACCGCAAACGTGTGTCTCCTCTGCAGGATCAAAATAAGAACGAGTGACACCTAAGGTCAACCACATCGCCCAGGAACTGCAAATGTGTCTCCTATCCTATGCAGGATCAAAACAAGATGACAAAAAAACAGGCTTAAGCAGTCAATAGGCGGAAACTTTACTGAAATGACCACGCTTGAAGCTAGGACAGAACTCTTTACAGTTGAAATCATTGAGTCGCTTCCAACTGTAACAAAAGCAACCAATCTGCTGAGTTCTGAAAGCTCTCAATCTTCTTCGGACAAACAAGTTTAAGAAGAAGAAGAAAGTTAACACGCCAATAAGCAAGATGATATTTTGAGTAAAGTTCGTAATAAGATGGTAACTTCAGAGTTAGCTTGAAAACGTTATTTGGATACTAAGTTTGGGAACTTTGCTCTGTAGGTCCCACTACCGCGTTGAAGTCCAAGCCGGTGATACTCATCTTCCCGACATTAACTGCAGAGTTAAGATGTCGGTTAAGAACCGAAAAGGGCAAATTCACTTGTATATAAAACTGCATACTTATTATTAGCACTTAGAAGTTGGAATCATCCGAAAGAGATGCTTACCGACAGCATCCATGCCAGTTAGTTTAGGCATGAACCGCCTAACATGCTCTTCGGCTGCTTCATCTGCTTTAAGCGTTTCACACTCGAAAGAAATCACAATCTTGTTCTTCTGGTGCTTCTGGTCAACCAAATTAACAACATCCGTCTCCCATCTTCGTACAAAAGCACCAAAACCGTCAGATATTCACATTTTAAAACAGTTGATGAATGTAAATTGTAATCGAAAAGATGTATTACCCATGAGCATGATCAACATTGCATAACCGCGCTGCATCATGACCTCGTCTTTCAACCACTACAACTTGTTCTTTCTTGCTCTGCAAGACTGCAACTTGTAAGAACTTAACAGAAACAACTCTTAAACCTAACATCAAAACGGGCTAACGAAGGGAACATCAGAAGACAGACATTGAAGTCGATTATCGTTAATTTGACCAACCGGTAGTCCTCGCCCCTGCTGCATTCCCTTTCACATGCTAACTCTAAATAAAAAACAAAAAAACAATATAAAACAAATAAATAAATAGGTACCGGTTCAAATACAAAGTCTCCAAAACGTGCGAAGTGTGCGAAGTACATGATAATTACGTAATGTTTTTGTCTGTTCATGAATGTGTGTTGTATGTTCATCAAAGCATTACGTAATTATGTGTTTTTCATTACGTAATTAGGAAGAACAGATTACGTAATTAATGTCATTCAAAATATACGTCTTTTTCATTCATTAGGTAATTAGTTATATATATAATTGTATATATATATATTAATGTAATTTTCTTTGTCTTGGAATGAAAAAATATTTTTATATTAAAAAAAAAAATTACGTAATTAGTTATATATATAATTGTATCCTACATTACGTAATTATCATCACGTAATTATGATGTACTTCGCAAATTTTGGAGACTTTCTATGATAACCGTGCCCTAAATGAATAAATAAATACAACCATTATCAAGAACAACAAAAGAAAATACCGGTTCCATGAATGCCGTAACAAACGGAATTAGGAAGATGAACAAAATGACCGGAAATTGACCCATCCGGTAACAAAGCTATGGATGCCATTCCGTCCATCTTGGACCGCTCCTCCTCCTCCACTCCCTCTGCTGTTACGGTTTCAGCTTCACATACACTTTGTTCTGCGGATCACAACAAAACATTCATAAATTCCTAAAAGTTAACCTAATCAAGCGTGAATCATTTCCATAATCATAGAGGGTCTGTTTGTAATTGTAGCAATACCATCAAGCTCATTTCAATAGTGCAGTGCAAACAGGTGACATTCAAGACCTCTGTGATGTTTTCGACTACCCGAGAGTTATGCTACACTCTATAAGGATGCTATACTCAAACCATACACTCGAACGATGCATACTCGCTTGCGCGCATCCAAGAAAGCGCTTTTGAACAAACAATTCACACCCACTGGAACCAAAATAGCAAATAACAACCAATGATCCTACTAAACAGTGCTAAATATATGGACAACAAATGAGCTAAAGGTGACTGCTTTTTGGTCACAGATGCAAGAACAGACATTGAATTACCAGACCCAGATAATGGAATACGAATTACTGTTATAAAAGAATAACCCAACTCACCAATTTGTGTAATCTCTTCTTTTTCTTCCATTCAATCTTTTCTCGATAACTTGGGGATGCAAGGGTTTTGTGAATTAGCGAAAGGGTTTAGGAGCAACTAGGAGGGTGTTTGGGATTGAGTTTGGAGATGCAAAAGTGCTTTTGATTAAAGTGCTTATTGGCTTATGACTTTTTGAAAAGGAGTTTTAAAAAAAATGTTTGGATTAGCTTTTGGGATGAGAAACGTCAAAAAGTCAATAAATTGTTGTTTTTTTAAGTGTTTCGCTTAACTTATTATGAATATTGGTTGTATGAGTGATATATTTGTAATTTTTTTCCGAAAGCCAAAAGCCATAATTTCTAACTTTTCAAAATCAACTTTTCCACCCTTAAAAGCTAAAAGCCAAAAGTCAAAACAGAAAGTGCTTTTAGGTTACACAAACAGCTTATTGACTTATTGGCTTTTTGGAAAAGCCAATAAGTCAATAAGTTGTTTTGAAACTCAATCCCAAACACCCTCTAGATGTGGCGAAAGGGTTTAGGGGCAACTAATATCACACCACCAAAAAAGCTCGTGAAAACAAATGAAATAAAGAGGTTGTTTGGTTAATTAAATGCTAAGAAGTCTGAATGGTTAAGAGGACCTGAATGGTTAAGTGCTGAATCATTAAGTGTTGTTTTGTTGGACCTCTAAATTGTTAGTTTTCTTGTCCCACATTGATAGAGGAAGTAAAAATGGATTCATTCAGTGCTTAATGGTTTAGCAACATCTCAAATCTTAATGATTCAGCCTTAACCATTCCATTCAGATGCTGAAACAAACACGCTGAATGAGCTAAATGATGAATCATTCAGCGTTGAATGATTCAGAGGCTCATAATGAGCCTTACCAAACAGCCCCTAAGTAAACAAAGAAAAAGAATACCATCAAACGAGTTGACGAGTTGACCCACGCATGCTCGTTACGACGTGTTAATGCGAAGAAACTAGGCCAAAATGTAAAACATAAAAAGAATAACTAAGTCTAAGTCGATTTAGGACCCGTAGCGTTGCGACGAAGTCAAATGGGGAAATAGATGTGTTTGCGACAGATCTGTCAAACGGGAAAACAATAGAAAAAAAAACATGGAATCCCACACGCATGTTGTGAGATGTTAACTCGCAAAATTTAGAAGGAAATGTAAAACAAATAACTTGAGTAGATGAAAAGTATGGAAGACTAAAGTTGAAACTAAAAAAGTGTTAGGGTAAAATTGAAAATGATGAAAAGTTTTGGGTTAACAATAAAAAAATCACATGGGTGAAATTGCAAAAGATAGAAAGTTTTAGGTTAGAGATGAAAAGTCAATTTTTATTTTGAAAAACCTCCAAACATGAGGTACAACTAGGAGTGCAACCAGCTGAGCATGAACTCGACCTATCTCGAGTTTGTTCAACTTATGAAAACTCGATTTTCGGCTTGATTCGAGCTTTGTTTTTAAAGCTCAAGCTCGTCTCGTATGTTGTTTTTTTTCCAAATTTGAGCTTGGCTGGGACTTGGGCTCAGCTCGTTTATTACTTGTTAGTTAATTATAATTATTATTTTTACATGATCTAGTTATTTTTCACAATTTTATAAATATTAATTATTTTTATTTAAATTCATATCTATCTATATATATATATAAAAGAAAACATATATGCTGACGTGGCGTACAATGGAGGCCTCAACCTCTCCTTGAGAGTGTCACGTGACATCATAATTGAAATATTTTAGTGTTTTTGAATTATTTCTTTTTTTAATTAAAAAAAGATAAACATAAAACCCTAAATTCTCAATTACTAAAATTAAATTGAGTTGTTTTAGGAAAAAAGAATTTAAAAATAAATTTAAAATTTTCTCTCTCATGTTTCTTCCCATAATTTTTAAACGTTTATATCTTTTATATACGAGATTTTTTAAAGAAAAAAATTACACCAAATTAACGAGCGTTTTATTATCTTTCCAACGAGTACCATAGTGCTATATAAAAAACGGAGAAAAAATCGACTATTTTTTGTGGAGTTTCGTTCATACAGGAAAAAAACACACAAAGTGTTCATGTTATTCATTAATCATGTTTTTTCTTTTAAACCAGGTTATTATCTACGATGTTGAAAATAAGCCCAATCGTCATGTTATCATTGGAATTTTACTAGGTATACTTCATCAAGAGAAGTTAAGAGAAAGAATCGTGCAACACTGCAACACATGGTGTCACCTTATAGCAAGGTTATTATTTTATTTATTTAATAATTACAAGAGTAATAATTATTACTATTAGTATTAGTATTAGTATTAGTATTATTAGAATGGTTATATTTTTCAACCCCGGGACGCTCTCGGGAAAAATTGATAGTTGCTGACGTGACGTTCAATGGTGGCATCAACCATCTCTTGATTATGCCACGTGGTATAATGAGATGCAATGGTTACAACTTCAAACTTAAGTGTTTGTTTAGTTGATTAGGTTAGGAATTATAAGAGCCATTAGAATTCTAATGTGAGAAATTAAAGAAATGTAATGAGTTTTTGAATAGTTGTAGCTTGCATAAGTGATTATTTAGATGATTACTGATTAGGTTTTAGATTAGAGAATATAAGTTATTACTTATTAGAATACTATGATGAAAATGCAATGATTGAGAGATTTTGTGGTTAGTTAACTTAAGCCATTTACAATAGGTTATCACGTAAAATTAGATTTTTCAACCCCGGGACCCTCCCGAGGTAATCAGCTAGTTTAATATATTAAATAAAAATACATTAACAGTACCGTACAACATCATGAATCAAAAAAATATACTACTATAAATTAGTAGCATGTAAATAGTAATAAAAAAATTAAATTAGTAGTATCAGTATGTGGGTGTTGCTAAATACACTCCCTTTATATTATTTTTACTGATTACACTACCCTTTTAAAGTTTTTAAATAAACATAATTAAACCTTATAATTTTTTTTTATAGAATTTCCTCTTGTATCCTGATCTAAGTTTGTCTCAAACTATAGTAATTAAATCATAAAGATTAAAACTAACAATATTTCAGATGGGGTTTTGTACCATCGAGATGATGACGAGATTCATGGGACGGTGATGCTTCAATTATGTGATGACGATGATGTTCATGGGGTGAGTAACCTAAAAATGGTTGATTACACGAAGAAGATGAGTTACTAAAATGATTTTTTTAAAGTAGAAGGATAGAGTTTGATAACTTTTAATTTGTTGTTTTATAAGGGAGTGCAATATGTAAAAAAGGGGAGTGCATTTAGCCAACCCCTATGTAAATGCTTGTTTCTTAGTACGGTGTGCATAAGAAGTTGTACATTATTTGGATATTTAAACTGCTATTTTTTTCTTCCGAAAGATATTGTTCACTAAACCAGTTCCAACTAGCTCAGCTCTACTCTACTCTACTCTACTCTACTCGCGGTTTATGGCCGGATCTTTTACGACTTTGGTTGTATTTCATATACCAGCTATTGGGTTATCTGAATACTACAATACCCACTTGCCCAAATCAAGATTTTCTGACATTTTTGGTTCAGACATTTCATCGAACAGTTGGTGTGCAAACCCAAAAACAGTAAGTTCCTGCGGAAATTCCAGAACTTTTAGGCTTAATAAATCTGTGCTCAAGGCTTCAATTGCTTATGATTCAGTTGTTAAGGAAAATCCCATGTGGGAAGACGGGGATGAAGATATTAGGCTGCAGTTTTTAGAGGAAAGAAATGAAAAGAATCTATCTTGGCGTCTGTTAAAGCTTAGCAGAGCTGATAAGGTTCGAAGCGCACTCGAGCTCTACGCTTCGATGGATTTCATGGGTCTGAGACCTGAATCACATGCCTTTAATGCTCTGTTGTCTTGTTTGTTGAGGAATGGAGAGCTTGATGATGCTTTACAAGTGTTTGAATCGATGAAATCAGACGATAGGACAAGCGCGCATAGTTATAACTTGATCTTACAAGGAGTTGCGAAAGCTCGAGGCTTTGAAGCTGCATTCGAAATGTTTGAGATGCTTGTGACAGATGAGGTTGATAAGAACAAAGTTGATCAAGTTTTGTTCAACATGATGTTAACATTATGCAGGGATAATAAAGTTTGGGCGAAAAGCGAGTTTGTTTGGAGAAAGATGAGAGATAACAACTGTGTTGGGAATGCAGTGACGTATCGGTTATTAGTTACTACGTTTCTTGTGTCTAGTCAGTATGGATTGGCGATCGAAGCGTATCTTGAAATGGTTCAGAACAGAATAGAACCTGATACGCGCACCATGGAAGGTGTTATAATCGCGTTTGCGAAAGATGGAAGATGGGATTTGTCGTTGAGTGTTTTTCGTGGTATGATGAAAAGAAAAGAGAATCCGAATGTTATTGTATTTAATGCGTTGATTCATTCGCTTGGGAACAATGGTAAGGTAAACCTAGCGTTTAAGGTTTTCAATTGCATGAAGTCTTTAGGGCATGTTCCTACATCATACACATGGAATGCACTGCTTGTTGCGTTGTGCAGAGCCGAGCAGTATGGTGATGCGCTTCGGCTTTTTGAAAAGATCCAACATGAGTCCCCATCTGCACTCGGGTTGCATTTGTATAACACTGCGCTAACAGCCTGCAAGCAGGTTGGTGCTTGGAGAAGAGCTTTGCAGATTTTATGGGAAATGGAAGATTTGGGACTACAGGTTCCGGTTACATCGTATTGTCGGGTGATTGGAGCTTGTGAGGTTGGAAACGAGCCGAAAGTAGCGTTGCAAGTATACCAACATATGGTTCATCTAAAGAAAACTCCAGATACTTTGACTCTGTTGTCACTGATTAGATCTTGTATCTGGGGTTCTCTTTATGATGAAGTGCATGATATTTTGAAAGTAAGTTGAATGAACCCTTTTATGTACAGTTAGCGTAAAGTCTAAACCACTTGCGATTTTGTGTTCAGTCTGTTTATTATGGTTTGAACTAATGTGCAGCTGGTTCCACCAAATGCGCATCTTTACAACGCTGCGGTTCAAGGTTTTTGTCTAAGAGAAAAGACCGAGTCGGCAACCAAGTTGTACCAGGAAATGCGAGAACTTGGGCTTTCGTCTGATCATAAAACACGAGCAATGATGCTGCAATTCTTACCAAGAAGCTAAATCATGACAGCATACTCTGTATAAATTATAATGTAGATTTATTTTCATAAGTGGCAAAAGACTCGATAGCGTAAGCACTTATTATGCGTACTAGTTGTACATGCTGTATTGTTAATGGTAAACTGTAAACATTACAATTTTTATAAATCATCTACATGTTGGTTTGGTTCATACTTTAGATACTTTGTGGCACCGCTTGTTGACCCTCGGCTGTGTCACCAGATGGCGAGTCAACACGCTTGAAGACAAGCTTTTGTTGGGGGAGTTGACCGTTGGAAAAAGCCGTAACTTCTGTGTCAACTGATATGGTGTCCTCGTCTTTAAATTCTCCTCTCAGAATACCCTTTGCAAGCTCGTTTTCGACATATTGTTGGATCACTCGTTTCACAGGTCTAGCACCGTAGTTTGGATCATACCCGAGACTCCCTAGAAGCTCAATTGCAGCTTCACTTACCTCGATCGTTAGCTTCTTGTCTGCTATCCTCTTCTGTACCCTTTCCAACTGATGATCACAAAAATAGAAACTCATTATATTAACAATCTATCAAATCAAACACTTTTGAGTACTAAATGTTGTGCAACTTACCTGTAATCGGACAATTCTGTTGATTTGTGAGCGGTCGAGCGGCTGGAATACTATATACTCATCGACCCGGTTCATGAACTCGGGTCTAAAGATTGACCTGGCTGCATCCATTACTCTACGCTTTATGGTCTCGTAAGCTTGTTCTTTTGGCACAGAGTCATCATCGGTGTCTAGTATGTACTGTGAGCCCACATTTGAGGTCATGATGATGACGGTGTTGGTGAAGCTGACTGTACGACCTTGTGAGTCGGTCACCCTGCCATCATCCAGAATCTGGAGGAACACGTTGAACACATCAGCATGAGCCTTTTCAATTTCATCAAACAATATAACAGCATACGGCCTCCTGCGTACTATCTCGGTCAACTGCCCTCCTTCCTCATACCCAACATATCCAGGTGGAGCCCCAATTAATCTAGAAACAGCATGCTTCTCCATGTATTCACTCATGTCGATCCTTACAAGAGACTCTTCGGTGTTGAACAAGTAAGAAGCAAGTGCTTTTGCCAGCTCGGTTTTTCCGACTCCCGTAGGTCCCATGAACATGAAGCTAGCTATTGGACGATGAGGATCGGATAGGCCGGCTCTGGACCGTTGGATAGCTTCGGCTACTGATGTCACCGCAGGATCCTGACCCACAACCCGTTTATGTAATTCGTTCTCCAAATATAAGAGTTTCTCCCTCTCGGATTGTTTCAGCTTTGAAAGCGGAATTCCAGTCCATTTGCTCACGATCTCAGCAATGTCGTCACCAGTAACCTCTTCACGAAGCATAGACTTCCCTGAACTCATATACTCGACTAATTCTTTTTCAGCAGTTTCAAGTTGACGTAACAATGAGTTCAGACTCCCGTATTTCAGTTCAGCCGCACGGTTCAGATCATACTCACGCTCTGCTTGTTGTATCTCTAGATTAACCCGATCAATCTGAAAATAATGACAGTTATGTTATTTTATCATGAACAGATCTTGTAAAAGCAAAAATCAATCAGATGTTGGTTGACTCACTTCTTCTTTAATAGATTGTATATTTGTCATGACACTCTTTTCATGCTCCCATTGTTCGGTCAACTCGGCTTGTCTTTCCTTTAAGAGAGCCAGCTCAGTCTCAAGCCGATTCAACCTGTCCCTTGAAGCTTTATCTGTATCACTAGTGAGTGATAGCCTCTCCATCTCGAGTTTCAAAACTGCACGGTTGATCTCATCAAGTGCGGTAGGTTTTGAAGTAATCTCCATTTTCAGTTTAGCAGCCGCTTCATCTACCAGATCAATGGCTGCAATTCACAACATACGAACATACCCGCTATAAAATTTGATTATGCTAATATGAGGTAATCGGCTGATCTTAAGATTTATTAAAAGTACCTTTATCGGGTAAAAAGCGTCCACTGATGTAACGATCTGAGAGTATTGCAGCTTCAACAAGTGCACTGTCTGAAATACGTACTCCATGATGCAGTTCATATCTTTCACGCAGTCCACGAAGTATAGAAACTGTATCTTCAACCGTCGGTTGGTCAACATAAACTTGTTGAAAACGGCGTTCCAATGCAGGATCCTTTTCTATGTATTTACGATACTCGTCCAATGTTGTTGCACCAATGCATCTCAACTCTCCACGACCAAGCATCGGCTTCAACAGATTGCCAGCATCCATTGCACCATTGGTAGCCCCTACAAACAGAAATCAACTTTAGATCATCTTTAGCATATTTCATAAAACAAAAGATTATCTGGACTTTAAATACCAGCTCCAACAACAGTATGGATCTCATCAATGAAAAGAATAATCTGGCCATCTGATTCAGTAACCTCCTTCAAGACTGCCTTGAGTCGATCTTCAAACTCTCCACGATATTTTGCCCCAGCAATAAGCGCACCCATGTCAAGAGATATCAACTGAGATGCAAATAACAGGTCAATCGATGCAAACAACACTAATGAGAAAGTTAAAAGCCGACAGTATAGTATAATGCACCTTTCGATTCATCAATGCTTGAGGCACATCACCTTGCACTATTCTCTGAGCAAGCCTGCCAAATACAGGAGATTAAATTAAGGGTTCCTATGCCTTAGAAAATATCAAATTCAATGTTGCAGAAGGCGCTAGGTGCTAGGCGGGCGGTGAGGTCCAGCCTAGGGACTAGTCGGCACTAGGCGGTTGCAGTAAGACACAAAAAAACAATATCTTAATAGCTTACCCTTCGGAAATTGCAGTCTTTCCAACACCTGGTTCACCAATGAGCACAGGGTTGTTCTTGGTTCTTCTAGAGAGAATCTGGATGCATCTGCGTATTTCATCATCTCTTCCTATGACAGGGTCAAGCTTCCCTGCCCTGGCCATGGCAGTCAAATCTTTACCATACTTCTCTAAAGATTCGTACTTCCCTTCAGGATCTGAAGTTTAAATAGGACATTAAAAAAAACATATTCGGATCACTTGGGTTAATTCATTATTTATCATGTATTCCTCTTAACCCGAAGCATACATAATCTCTTAACATGAATAAACTGCATTTACCTTGGTCTATCACTGTCTGCCGTCCTCTGATGGATTCTATTGCACTCTTTAAGGTTTTCAACGAAATTTGGAATTCCTTGAACAATTGTTTCCCAAACCGGTTATCCTGCACAAAACCAAGAACCAGATGCTCAACAGAAACAAACGAGTCACCATACTCTTTCTTGTAATCCCTAGCTCTCTGCATCAGGCTTTCCAAATCCCGCCCTAACATTGAGCCCGCTGACTCACCAATGACCTGCCATTTAGAGAAACCAAGTGAGAAAAAGGCAATATAATAAGTATCTGGATCATGAAAAAAAAATTAACGGCACATATATCAATCATATCTAGAACACCGTATCACCTTCGGTTGGCGCTGAATGAACTTATCAGTAGCCTCTAGAAGGCGAGTATTATCCACACCAGCCTTGGAGAATATCCTGCGAGCCAACCCATTTTTCTGCTCCAGCAGAGCTTTCATCAAATGCTCAGTCTCCACAATCTGATGCTTGTTCTCCTTTGCAACTTCAGGAGAAGACACAATTGCTTGCCATGCCATTTCAGTGAATTCTTGTTGAGTAATCTGATAATACAATTGTCTATATGAATACAATGAAAAAAAAACCTATCCATCTTTTAAGTACAAAATACATTTAATTCCACAAAAAATCAAATTCAAAATCCTGATATGTTAAGTTTCCGTGCTTCATTCAACCATAATAATTTATTAGTATCTAAATATCTAATCCAACTTGAATCTCATATTTTACTAATCTATTTTCAAATTCACATCCCTAATTATGTGAGACTCCTCATAATCAATAGCACATTGTATTCCAAGGAAGTCAAACTCAGAATCCTGATTTGTTAAGTTTCTGAGATTCACTCAACACCTTCCGCATCCAATCATAATCAATCCAACTGATGACAAACAAAATCACAGCACCCAAGGTTTAAAAAGGCTGAAACGGGCCTCGAGGCGTTGTCTGTTAGCCTCACGAAGCGTAAGCCTCGAGGCGGACCGAGGCGTAAGCCTCAAAACATTATTAACAATAACAAAAAATATATATGTATATCATAAAAATACACTATAATATAAAACAAAACATCATGAATATTATAAAATCTAATTTAGTAGTGAAACAAACATCATAAAATAGTTTTAATAGCATTTTAATCTTTAACTTAAGTTTGGAGACCAAATGTAAACTAGTGAACATTGAGGGGGTTAAATGTAAAAATACCAAAAGTTAATAAAAACCATAATGCCACCTCCTTTTATATACGATTTTTCTCTCCTCTCCCTCTGTTCTAATCCAACCAATTGAATTTAACAATTCATCATTTTGTGGTGACATAGCCTCGTCTGCCACCCTATAGATGTCATCAATTGAGTCTAATTCGAATCAAATTCTAATTCGAATCAAAGTAGAGGGGCAGGTGTATTTTGGTTGGATTTTGAGGTGGGAACTAGTTCCAAGTACAATTTGTGACCCGACTTGAACCAATTTTCACCACCTAGACCCAATTTTTACTTAGGTGTTGAGGCTTAAGCCTCAACGCCTCGCCTCACAGCCTCACCGCCTTGGAAAGCCTCGGAAAGCCTCAGATAGGCCGAGGCTTAGGTTTCAGTTGACCCCCATGAGGCTAAGCCTCTGAGGCGTTTTTTCATAGCCTCAGCCGAGGCGTAAGCCTCGAGGCGAGCCTCAGAAAGCCTTTTTAAACCATGACAACACCTACATTGTTTTGAACCGCTAGATCAACTGGCAGTGTGCACACTTGAGAACCCACAAGACTCGGGTTCGATACGGCTCACCTACGCCAAGGTCGCTTCCAAGTAGGAATTGGCCTCCCATGATTCTAAAGAATCTCAGCCTCCTGGTCCTCTCCACAGAGGGGCATAGAGACCGTACCGTGCACCGAACCCCGACATCCTAGAAAGGTCCTTCATTATTCTTGCCACTAGGGGTGCAAACAAACCGAGCACGAGCTCAACCAGGCTCGAGTTTGATTAACTTATGAGAGCTCAAGTTGATCTTGTTTATTATCTACTAGTTAATATAGTAAATAAAATACGATAAATAATAGGCACGTCTAGGCTCGCAAACTCGATTTACCAAACAAGTTTAAATGAGGGGCAAATATTATTAAATATTAATAAAACTATTATTACAATAAAGCTCAACGAGCCTAACGAGCCTTGCATGTCTTAGGCATAAGCTTGGCTCGTGCTTGATAAGGCTCGGCTTGTTTCAAGCTGGTCGACTCTTTTGCACACCTACTTGACACTATATAATTGTAAGTTGTAACCAATGTTGTAATACTAAGTCTACACGACTTTCTTCAACTCTGCCTAATTACTCGAAATTGATCAAATGTGGGCCAGAATCATCAGATTTAACTTAAAAAAATAAAATAAAATTTCTATATCTATAGATTTAATAATGACTTTAGTAAAGTTATGATATTTAACATAACAATAAGAATTTACGATTATACCCTTCCATTGGAAGAAGCATCACAACGAACAACAAGAGATCGAGAACTTTTGCGTAGCAAAACATCATTACTCCGTGTCTTCAATTTCAACGACCGTAGGGCAACTCTTCTAGGTTTAGAGAACGAATTGACTGAAACAGATGGTTGAGCAAATGATGATGTTATTGTTCTGTCAGTGCAAAGAGAAGAGGGGAGATGGAATAAGGTAGACATGGTTGACATGATTACAATATAAGTGTATGGAGAGATAGATAAGAGATTTGAGTGAAGAGGATTATTATTATATAATAATAAAAAAGGAAGGGATTGAGTGAGAATATGGAAAAGTGTTGTTAGGGTTCTTCCTTCTAGCAGGTTCTATAGTACAAAGAAGAAAATGTTGTGTTTGTTGAGTGAAGAGGGTGGGTTTTATATGAATGAAGGGGATGAAGAAGATGGTTCAAGAGAGTACCAGAGTGTTCGTTGTCTAGTCTCTAACCACTATCCACAAATTATTATTATTATTACTATTTTTACCAGATTATATCTGAAAGTTTTTCGAAATACATAAATCTAATATGATGAGATAAAATATGTGTTATGATGTAACATAGAAATTAACGTACGGATAGTATGTAAAAACAACAATTTTAATCATGTGAATAAGAATGAAAATATATATTAAAAAGAAGATGTATGTTTGGATGACGAGCAGAGCTAGAAACAACCATTGCAAGGCGTGATTGATGCGGTAGTCTTGAAGGTGTGGCCTTTTTTTTTTGGAAATAACTAAATGAGTGGTTTTAATGTATTCTATTCATTAACTGGGTTAGTCATCAGTTAAAAAAAGTTTACTGGAGGAAAATAGTCTGAAAGTTGGGATTGTTGTATAGAATTTTTTAAGTACAGATTATTTCGACCAATGAGGCAATGTTTGGATTATTAAAATCCAATACCCTAAAAATAAATGATAATATTAAGAGTTTTAAAATGACCAATCAAAATTGGGATGATATCATAACTGGTATAGGTTTAGACTCTAACTTATATAAGTTAGACTCGGTTCGAACTTTTCGCAAGACAATTTAAAATAACTCATAAGCGGTTCAACTCGTTTACATCCCTATGTTCAACTATAGGTTTGTTGGATCCTGACATGGAATAATCACCTAGAACCATCTACAGATGTTGACTAGTTCATGATTTGGTTTAAACAAGATTTGTTGGTTTTCTTAAGGGATGATATCTTACTCAGGCTCTGAACTATTCAGCTCTGAATGGTTCAGCATTCATACTGTTTGTTTCAACCTAAAAAGGCTTTGAATGGAATGGTTAAGAGCTAAACCATTCTGACTTGGTGCATAGCTAAACCATTCAGCACTTAATCATTTAGAGCCTCCTAACCATCCATACATCTTAATGATTCAGCACTTAATCAACCAAACAGCCCCTTATTGATTTAAAATATAAGGTTTTGTCATTTGTGGTTATCCCAATGGGACTTCTTAAAAGTAATTTTGCATACATTTAACTAAATTATTATTATTTTTTGTACAATACGATATTTTTTTCCCGATATATGGTAAATTATATTTAACATTAGATAATATATTATTATTTATATATTTTAAATGAAACCAGTCAAAAGGGGATAATATCCCAACATCTATCTATACATCTAATAAAACAAAGTCCATGAGGACACTTGGCACTCCCTCATTTCACCTCAATTCCTCTCTCTTCCCATATTGTGCCACGTGTCCTACTCTTGTAATTTATAAAATTTTCCTTTTTTTTAAAATTAAAATTAGATTAAAAATACATAAATATGGTCAAAATTGGTGAGTTAATAGTTTCCTAAAATCATTAACCTACCCAATCAATACCCTAATAAAAACACACGCGTTTCTCTTTCTTCCCTCATTCTCTCTGATTCGCTCTCTCTCATTTGAAGAAGAAGATTGCGATCGTTTCTTCTTCATCAAACCAACGCTTCTATCTCCGATCATTGGTAACGATTTTTTCTTTCTTTTTCATAATATTCCTGTTACATATTGTTCTTTGTTATACTTATTATCAGTCTGTTTGTTTTGTGTGTGTTCGTCGGCTCCGATCATTCATCTTCTTCGTGTCACTCATTCAAGGTAACCATTGTTTCAATTTTTTAATACGATTCCTGTTATATATTGTTTGTTTGTTATAATGATTTTCATATTTAGGCGATTGTTTGTTTCTTATAATGATTTCCATATTTAATGATTTTCAGGGATAATCGATTGTTGATATTAACCTATTTTTTTGTATTGTTGATTGCTTTTAAATAATTTTGCAGATTTGGGGGTTTAGGTTTCATGTTCTTCGTCTCTCTCCTTCAAGGTAACGATTGTTTCTTGCTTTTTCATACGATTCCTGTTATATATTGTTGTTTCGTTATAATTATTTTCAGATTTTTCCGATTGTTTATAAGATTTTTCTCTTTCATGATTTCATAACAATCCGTTTAATACTGTGGATTTAATGTTAACAAGGATTCACAAGCTGGTGAGGTGTTCAAAGGCATTCGTCTTGCATACGAGGTTAGATTTTTCTTTCTTCTTTTTTGAATTTTAAAAATAGAATAGTCATTAAATGTTTTTTATTTTAAAAAAAAATTAAAAATCGGGATTACAATGTTAGGCAAGTTATTAAACACTTTGACCGAAACATTAATGAATGATTTTCGATTTTTAAAAAATTATTTTTTTTATAAAAACATTAATGACTATTTTTTGAATTTTAAAAATAGAATAGTCATTAAATGTTTTTTATTTAAAAAAAAAATAAAAATCTGGATTATAGTGTTTAGGAAAGTTATTAAACACTTTGACCGAAACATTAATGAATGATTTTCGATTTTAAAAAATATTTATTTTTATAAAAACATTAATGACTCTTTTTTGACTTTTAAAAATAGAATAGTCATTAAATGTTTTTTATTTTAAAAAAAGTAAAAATTTGGATTATAGTGTTTAGGAAAGTTATTAAACACGTTGACCGAAACATTAATGAATGATTTTCGATTTTTAAAAAATAAATTCTTTTATAAAAACATGACTCTTTTTTGAATTTTAAAAATAGAATAGTCATTAAATGTTTTTTATTTTAAAAAAAATTAAAAATCTGGATTATAGTGTTTAGGAAAGTTATTAAACACTTTGACCGAAACATTAATGAATAATTTTCGATTATTAAAAAATAAAAAATTTTATAAAAACATTAATGACTCTTTTTTGAATTTTAAAAATAGAATAGTCATTAAATGTTTTTTATTTTAAGAAAATTAAAAATATGGATTACAGTGTTTAGGAAAGTTATTAAACACGTTGACCCAAACATTAATGAATGATTTCGATTTTTAAAAAATAAATTTTTTTTATAAAAACATTAATAACTCTTTTTTGAATTTTAAAAATAGAATAGTTATTAAATGTTTTTTATTTTAAAAAAACAAAAAATGTGGATTATATTGTTTAGGAAAGTTATTAAACACGTTGACCGAAACATTAATGAATGATTTTCGATTTTTAAAAAATAAATTCTTTTATAAAAACATGACTCTTTTTTGAATTTTAAAAATAGAATAGTCATTAAATGTTTTTTATTTAAAAAAAATTAAAAATCTGGATTATAGTGTTCAGGAAAGTTATTAAACACTTTGACCGAAACATTAATGAATAATTTTCGTTGATGTAAAATAATAAATTTTATAAAACATTAATGACTCTTTTTTGAATTTTAAAAATAGAATAGTCATTAAATTTTTTTTATTTTAAGAAAATTAAAAATCTAGATTACAGTGTTTAGGAAAGTTATTAAACACGTTGACCCAAACATTAATGAATGATTTCGATTTTTAAAAAATAAAAAACATTTATAAAAACATTAATGACTTTTTTTTGAATTTTAAAAATAGAATAGTTATTAAATGTTTTTATTTTAAAAAAATTAAAAATTATGGATTATAGTGTTTAGGAAAGTTATTAAACACCCGGCTGTGGAGTAGTCCGGGAAGCAAAATGTGGAAGAAGATTTACACAATGTGGGGTTAGCAACGATTTCGCAAATATGGAGCGTATAATTAGCATTTATCGTGAGTTACACAATATTGGAGACATCTAATGTTAATAATTATGATTACCATTTAATTAATAACCTTTAAACATAAAATTATTAATCATATATAAATACATTTATAAATTTATTTTTAAACATTCAAAATCAAAATTTAAAAAAAAATCCAGTTTTTAAAATTAACGACATTTAAACACAAAATAAATGCTGAATTATTTGATTTGTCACATTACTATTTTTAGCGTATAAATAGCATCTATAAGGTAATAGTCGGTTAAAATTATTGAGTAATGCTCCTTTTACTTATACATGAGTCACTTTAGATAATGTTCCTTCCTATAAACGGGTCAAATAAGGTAATAGTCGGTTAAAATGTTGTTTTAGTGGTGTAGGTTCATGTTTGTTTACTTATAAATCGGTCGATTTGGGTAATGTTCAACTTTTCCAATGGGTCAAACAGGGTAAAAGTCGTCAACAGTGTGTTTATGGTGTTTTGATTAGATTGATGTTCCTTTTAGTTATACATAGGCCATAGGTGAATTGGGGCAATCTTCCCTTTTCTTAACGGGTCGATTTGGGTAATGTTTGCCTTTTCAAATGTGTCAAATAGAATAAAATATGCTCGAAGCTTTTTTAGCGGGTCGATATGGGTAATGCTCATCTTCTCAGACGTGTCAAATTAAATTGTGAAATTTAGGTGGTAGTTAGTTTCTTATTTTCATTTTTTTTACTTTCTTATTGTTGAATATGCCATAAGTCTATTTTTAACACATACCATTTAAGTCGCCTTATTCAGGTTGGATTGTATTTAAGAAACCCTGTATTCTCACATGGCCAGCTTTATGTCGCATTGTCAAGAGTTAAAAGCAGGGCAGGCGTGAAGTTACTTATACTTGATGCTGGTGGGAAAGTGATGACTAAAACAAAAAATGTGGTTTATAAGGAAATTTTCAGCGATATGTGAATAAATGTGTATTCGTTGCTTTTAAATTTTAATAAAATGTTTCTACTTTATTTTTCTTATACGTTATACTACTCCAAATAATCGTACGTTGTTGAACTGCGTGTCAACGCGGGCAAATATCTAGTAATCTAATATAGGTTTTGAGCTTGTTTATCAAAGGCTCCGTCTATTCCCACCCCCCACCTTCTATTTCCACCCCCTCAAAGCGCCTCGCTTAGGCCTAAGCGAGGCGCTTTGAATTCAATCAGAGCAGGTCAGTACGAGGGGCAGAAAAAGCTGATTTTGAATTCGAAGCGCCTCGCTTAGGCCTAAGCGAGGCTCTTCGGATCAATTTTTTTTTTTTTTATCTTTTGAGTTTGTTTTTTGTTTTTTTTTAATATAATTATTATAAAAAATGTTCTTTTGACAAACGTCTGGCTAACCTGTCCAGTTATCAATCTCACTGTCCAACAACTGAATTTTACTTGCTTGCATGAAAAGTAATGATCTGAATTTTACTTGCTTGCATGAAAAGTAATGATTAGGAACATTCCAAATAACCGTCCAATTTCAGCTTTTGTTTAACTCATGATATATCCACCAAATCATTTCTTCAAGTTCATTTCACCAAAAAAGGCATAACTGTAATGATCAGAAACATTCCAAGATCGATGTTCAATTTCAGCTTTTGTTTAACTATTGTAGCAACTTCCATAGAGAAGTTATCAATCTCACTGAGATGATATCTTCTGTTTAGGTTTTGGAATTAATGAGACAACTTTCAGTTGTTATCCGAGAGATAGCGGTCAACGATGAAGACAACCTGAAAACAACCGGATACCATGGATCAGAGAGATTCAAGCTAATTAAACTCATATCTCAAGCCGGTGCAAGTTATGTTGTAGCTCATATGTTATTATCTCTTCTCTTATTCTCTCTTTCTCAAGTTCTCGATGGATTATTGCTCTCATATCATGGATCAGAGAGATTTAAGCTAATTAAACTCATATCTCACTGTAATGATCAAGAATATTCCAAATAACTGTATAATTTAAGCTTTTGTTTAACTAATTTAGCAACAGTCCAAATAACTGTAATGATCGCTACGGTTAGTGGATACCATGGATCAGAGAGATTCAAGCTAATCAAACTCCGGGCAACCCTTGTTTGATTATACTCGTGTACACCCTTTATCTCTTTATGTATGAATAGTGACCATCTGACAATGATCAGAAACATTCCAAAATAACTGTAATGATCGCTACTGTTGATTGGTATATAGAGAGCAAACCGACGATCATTCAAAATTTAAAGTTACCGCTAACCTCTGCGCCATCATCGTTGACAACTTTTCAGTTGTTATCCGAGAGATAGCGGTCAACGATGAAGACAACCTGAAAACAACCGGATACCATGGATCAGAGAGATTCAACCGGATACCATGCACCTGAACGGGTGAATACATCTTGCTTTTGACAAATCCATTGTTGTTTCCATAGACATTCAAGGAGGCAAATTTGAAAATTATCATTTCTTGACATGCTTGGTAACACCTTGATCTGCAATATTTGAAAATTATCATTTCTTGACATGCTTGGTAACACCTTGATCTGTAATATCTGAAAATTATCATTTCTCGAAAAGTAATTAAAAACACTTAAAAATGAATTAAAAACAATTGTTGGGAGTTAGGTTTAGTCGAAGGACCACGTACAATGATTCATCAAAGTTGTACAAAGCTGGCTGTTTTTACTGGAAAACCAAAACGAGCAATTAACGAAGCGAAACGGAGAGTTATAATTTTCTTGGCTAGGAAACAACTTAAAAGAACCAAAAATGAATTAAAATTAATTTTTGGTGATTAACAGATAATTTTAAAGAATTAAAAGAAAATCAATTTTTTTTAAAAAAAGGCCAAAGCACCTCGCTTTGGTCAAAGCGAGGCGCCTGTGGTCTAATCAAACCACTAAAGCACCTCGTTTTGGTCAAAGCGAGGCACTAAAGCGCCTCGCTTTGACCAAAGCGAGGTACTAAAGCGCCTCGCTTTGACCAAAGCGAGGTACTAAAGCGCCTCGCTTTGACCAAAGCGAGGTGCTTTGGCCTTTTTTAAAAAAAAATTGATTTTCTTTTAATTCTTTAAAATTATCTGTTAATCACCAAAAATTAATTTTAATTCATTTTTGGTTCTTTTAAGTTGTTTCCTAGCCAAGAAAATTATAACTCTCCGTTTCGCTTCGTTAATTGCTCGTTTTGGTTTTCCAGTAAAAACATCCAGCTTTGTACAACTTTGATGAATCATTGTACGTGGTCCTCCGACTAAACCTAACTCCCAACAATTGTTTTTAATTCATTTTTAAGTGTTTTTATTACTTTTTGAGAAATGATAATTTTCAGATATTACAGATCAAGGTGTTACCAAGCATGTCAAGAAATGATAATTACTTTTTCGAGATTGTTTTTCGAGAGAAAGGAACTAAGTTGCAAATACGATAATAATCAAACTCATATCTCAAGCCAGTGTAATTACTTTCAAGTTTTTTAGAATCATTGAAGACACCACATCATTGTACAAACCGACGATCATTCAAAATTTAAAGTTACCGCTAACCTCTGTGTCATCATCGACTACAGCAAACCGACGATCTTCCTCCACGGCACTCCTAATGAGCCTCTCTTTATTTCACGGTACGATTTGTGTTTTTGTTGCTTTATAAATAATAAGTTTTGTGTTTATCAAACCCTAACGTCTGAGCAATGATTTATTAAATCGTTTTACTAATTTCCGATTCTTGATACTTTCATAAATCGTTTTACTAATTTCCGATTCTTGATAATAATAAATTATTATAATAATAAAACAAAGGAACTAAATTACAAATACAATAAAATAATAATAATAATAATGTTTATTGAGCAATATCTTCGACCTCTCTTATAATCAGGTAAATATGGATATTGTCTTTCACATCCGGATGGGTCAAACACAAAAAAGTCAAACACCATGTCTCCTTGATGTTTGAACACAATAATGTCAAACTCTTGCACAATTTCGTATGCTCAAACGTCATATATATTTCCCCCTTTGTGACTCATAGGAGTCTTGAAGACGAAATGAATTTTACAAGATACTTGAAACAAGGTATGGATATGGAGAATAAATATTTGACTATACGTGGTTGATGATGTCAAGTTTAAGTCGTTGATTCATTTGGAAATCGAAAACGCCTATCGTCACTCTGTATAGAGAAGAAAAACAACAACCGAATATTTAGTTCTCTCCGAACTTCAGCTTCCAAAATACGACGTCGTTGTAGCTCATATGTTATTATCTCTTCTCTTATTCTCTGTTTCTCTAGTTCTCGATGGATTATTGCTCTCATATCGACTCTCACAATTATTCACAATTTTATACATACAACACACCTTCATCGTTGACCGTACTGTTCTTCTTGATCTTTTTATGTATGAATAGTGACCCTCTGGCAAACCTACCTCTGTTTTGAATTTGTTGCTTCCATAGAGAAGTTATCAATCTCACTGTAATGATCAGGAACATTCCAAATAACTGTATAATTTCGTTCAAGATTCCTATGCAAGCAAGTCAAATTCAGTTGTTAGACCAACTTGAGATATGAGTTTGATTAGCTTGAATCTCTTTGATCCATGGTATCCAGTCTTCAAGGTGGACTTAAGCACCTGAACGGGAAGTTGAAATTTTGAATGATGTTCGTCGACTGCACCGAACACACTACAATTATTCACAATTTTATACATACAACACACCTTCATCGTTGACCGTACTGTTCTTCTTGATCTTGATCTTCACACTTGCTTTTGACAAAGGTCTGGCTGACCTGAAGTTCCTTTGCAACCAGGTAAAAAGGAACTAAGTTGCAGATATAAAAATCCATCACATCACGATTATACTCTTTATGTATGAATAGTGACCCTCTAAGTGTGGTATGCTCAAAGATTTAAGTTAAAAATATTTTGTAAGGATTTATTTATAGATTAATGAAACAACTTTTCAGTTGTTATCCGAGAGATAGCGGTCAACGATGAAGACAGCCTGAAAGTGGATACCATGGATCAGAGAGATTCAAGCTAATTAAACTCATATCTCAAGCCGGTGCAAGTTATGTTGTAGCATCTTTGATCATCTTCTTGTAATTACTTGACAGATATCTCTCTGAGATGATAGCTTCTCTTCAGATTCTGAAAGTGGATACCATGGATCAGAGAGATTCAAGCTAATTAAACTCATAGGTAAGAACATTGTGGATGAGGATTGTTTATCTTCCCATTGATTTCAAGTATGTTGCCAAATAACTGTTCAATTTCAGCTTTTGTTTAACTATTTTAGCAACTTCCATAAAGAAGTTATCAATCTCACTTCTCACTGTCCATGTTTACCTTCAACGTCCAACGGTAATGAGTAACCTAGTAACCTCTACAATGATGTGATTTGTTTTTAAATAAGGAGGTATATGTACAATGAACTTTTTACGCTAAATAAAACTGATTAATGGCAGGTTTGCCAGAGGGTCACTATTCATACACACAACTTTTTGCTCTAGTGGTGTGCTCTACCTTTTTGACAAACACCTGGCTAACCTGTCCAGTTATCAATCTCATTGGCAATCATCCGGTGCAAGTTATGTTGAAGCTCATATGTTATTATCTCTTCTCTTATGCTCTCATATCATGGATCAGAGAGATTTAAGCTAATTAAACTCATATCTCAAGTTGGTCTAACAACTGAATTTGACTTGCTTGCATAGGAATCTTGTACAAAATCATTCTCACATGAATATCCTTTGATGAATGTATTAGGGGTTGGAAACTCTGAAGACCAATGACCCTCTAGCAAACCTCCGTTAAGGGACTTCAGAGTTTCCATGGGAAGGTAAACATATATAACATTCTCTTCTTCTTCCCTTACAAATCACTTTGCCATTAATACAAAATCACATTTGTGCATGACATTACATTCTGCATGTGTCATTTCATAACTTGCACCGGCTTGAGATATGAGTTTAATTAGCTTAAATCTCTCTGATCTATTGTATCCACTTTCAACTAAAACTGTAATGATCGCTACTGTTGATTGGTATATAGAGAGCAAACCGACAATCATTCAAAATTTAAAGTTACCGCTAACCTCTGCTGCGCCATCATCGTTGACAGATATCTCTCTGAGATGATAGCTTCTCTTCAGATTCTGATTGCACCGGTGGAATTGGAATTGGAATTGGAATTAATGAGACAACTTTTCAGTTGTTATCCGAGAGATAGCGGTCAACGATGAAGACAACCTGAAAACAACCGGATACCATGGATCAGAGAGATTCAAGCTAACTAAACTCATATCTCAAGCCGGTGCAAGTTATGTTGTAGCATCTTTGATCATCTTCTTTGTAATTACTTTTTATTGTTTCGGGTTCCCTTCCATCGTTTGACAGATATCTCTCTGAGATGATAAAGGTAGATCATGGAAAGTTGAACTCAATAAAACAAAGATGAAACCGATTAATGTTCTTTATATATGAATAGTGACCCTCTTGCAATATTTGTAATTACTTTCTATTGTTTAGCGCCGATCCGATTGTTAAAAGTATCAAGACTATGAAATTAGTAAAACAACTGAATTTTACTTGCTTGCATGAAAAGTTCAATTTCAGTTCAAACTTTTTTTAAAATACCTGCAACATCTCAAGAGTCGAGGTTCTCTGAAAAAGACATCGTACAATGAACTTTTCATGCAAGCAAGTAAAATTCAGTTGGTATTAATGGCAAGATATGTGGCTTTAGTCCTTTACGCAGGATATTCATGTGAGAATGATTTCGTTACAACATAACTTGCACCGGCTTGAGATATGAGTTTAATTAACTTGAATCTCTCTGATCCATGGTATCCACTTTCAGGTTGTCTTCATCGTTGACCGCTATCTCTCGGATAACAACTGAAAAGTAATTACAAGAAGATGATGTCAAGTTTAAGTCATTGACATTTAATTTTTTTTTAACTTTTTATAATTATTAAATTAAAAAAAAAAACAACTCAAAACACCAAAAAACTACCAAAATAAATTACCCCCCAGAAGCGCCTCACTTAGGCCTAAGCGAGGCGCTTCTGGGGGGTTTAAATATCACCACCCTCATCAAACTAGTTTCAACTTAGATTATGACTCGTTTAAATGTGGCTCGCTTCGAGCTTTTGTCAACACAAGCAGTTCGACTTGTTTACACCCCTAAGTCTTATTTTAGGTTCGTTGGATTCTTGGAATAATCATGCAACCCCATCAACAATTGTTTGTTAATTTATGATTTTATTTCGAACAATTTTTGGAAATTTGGATTTAATGTGTGAATAACAATCAAGGCATAAGATGTGGATTCTCGGGTTTCATCGTGGATTGTGGTTTTGTTAAGACTTACTGATTTCAAATATAAGATTTTTTTTTATTATCTCAATGGGACTTTATAAAAGTAATTTTTTAAGTGTTGTTATTTCATTCCACAATAAAAAGATAAATTTAGAGCAGGACGACAAACAATACATTTCACATAACAAGAAAACTTTTATTGTTTTTGTAAAAGGAATATTAAATTCCTTGGAGATAAAGAAAATAATTTGATCAAATTCTTCAATTACTAATTTCTCAAAAATCCAAACAGGATGCTCTCCAGTTTGTAACCATTATCTACAATAATGTATTCTTTGTATAATATGATAGTTACAATTTTTTTTAGATATGGGGAAATAATTTTTTATTAAAAAAACTGTAAGATAATATTAGTATTCTTAAAAGAACCCTATTAAAATTAGGATAATATCCCAACATAATCTCATGTAGGTTTAGGCTCTAACTTAATAAGTTAGGCTCAATTCCCGCTTTTGAGGAGACAATCTAAAATAGCTCACAAGCACTACGACTCATGTATACCCCCAAGTCTTGTTATAGATTCATTGGATTTCTGATGCGGCACCATCAACGGTTGTTTGTTGATTTATGGTTTTGTCTCGAACAAGATTATTGATTTTTTTTTATGGAATGGGATTTGGTGCGTGAATAGCTATCACGACATAAGGTGTGGATTTATAGGTTTTCATCATGGATTGGGATTATGTTAAGACTTATCGATTTTAAATATAAGGTTTTTTCTGTTATCTCAATTGGACTTTTAGAAGTTATTTGGATACATTTTCCTGAACTGAATTTTTTTTGTTATTTTGTTGAAAGGAGTATTAAACTTCTTGAAGAAAAAGAAAGGAATTTTGATGAAATTTGTAACATTTCACATTTATACTTGTACGTTACCTTTACCATGAATAAAAACGTCAAGTTTTAGTATTATTGTTCGCATTTAATAATTATTGTGGCGTTTTTGGAACCCTAATACTATATTAATTATATATAATATACTTATATATATAAAATTAATGTCAAAAAAATACTTTGCTTGGGCCGGGACTCGAACCCGCGCCCAAGCCGGCCCAAATATACACATGTTCTAACCATCTGATCTACACAATCATCTTGTTTCAATTCCTGCTTGTATTTTATTTATCACGTCATTGGCTTCTTCACAGTTGACTAGAGAAGTCAACTGTGACAGCAAGCTTCTATAATTATGCATCATGAACGCGTAATTGATCCAGAATATGAATGATTTCGTGATTACCGGTCATCTACAAGTCAACACACAATCAATTGCCGTTTAAATCATTCCATTTGTGCTCGTGTACACGTCACGCAGTAATGTCAAGGTCAAACATACCAATTCGAGCATCCAAGCCCCAACACTATAAATTGAACACCTCTGGACAATCACAACTCGCCAATCAATCTTTCTCAACCTCCAATTTCTTAATTATTCACTGTTCTTTAGTCTTTTTGATCGCGTTTTGACTTCAAGCTTGACTGAGCAATCGTATACAAAAACGTGTTTGTAAGTATGATTTCTTTGATGGGTTTTGTTGTTCGGCATACACATAACATTAACCCTAAGGTTAATTGGGTTAATGTTGTGTGAATTGCCCAATTGGAAAAACTAGGGCTCGTATGTTTCATTTGGGGAAGAACACGATTTTTGCATATGTTATATATTTTAAATGAACTGAAACCAAACACAACCACTAGTCTGGACCAAGTGGTTGTGCCTGGTGACTTTTGAACCGGCCACGCGGGTTCGACCCACAGCAGCCACACCCATTTTCTTTTTGTTTTGTTTTAATTAAAAACAAATCAAGTTTATATATATATATATATCTCTTGTATTTTAAAAATTCATTTTAAAAATACTAAAAGACTTTTAAAAATCCTACAAAAATTATTTTGTGTTAACCTAATGAAAAAGTTTAACATACAATTTTTAGTTTTCAAAAATTTATTTATTTAATATATATAATAAATAAATCAAGTTTATTCCATTTTATTTATAAAATTCTATAAAAATATCAAAACAATTTTATAAATTTCCACAAAAATTATTCTGAGTTTTTATAACAATAAACTTTTCTGAAATGATTTTTATTTCTGAAAATCATTTATTTAATATTTTTAATCAATTTTTGTTAGTTTTAATCATAATTAAATCATAAGAAATTCATTTTTCAATATTTTTGACCAAAATTTTATATAAATTATTTCTGATTATTTGGAACAGAAATATAAATTTTAATCTAATAAATATTTAATTTTAGTATTTTTAAATATTAAAGTTAAATTTTGACAATTTGAAATAAATAGATTTAATATTCTATTTTTAAGAAAATAATTTTATAAAAATTATTTTTATACTTTAAACACATTATTGTGACCATCTTAAATTCAAATTTTATAAAAAGACTTTCATTTATTTAATTATCAAATTTCTCTTATTTATTAAAACATTTTATTATTAATCCAACAAATGTTTATCCCAAAATCGAAACCCTAGAATATACTTGTAGACTAGATAGACTTAGACTTATTTGTTACCTTATACATAGGGTAATACTTGGCAATCTTTTGGGCTACACTCATACTATTTCTCAAGACTTAATACTATACTAAGGTGAGTTTACGTAACCATGTTTATGCAATTCTTCATACTTGCAACATTATACTTAAGCAATTCTACATGCATGTCTAGTTGTAAACTTTAATGCCTCATTAATTAGACAACAACAACAGTTTCAACGAGTTTCAACATTACATAATCATTAGCTATGGCCAAGCCGGCGATACTCAATAATAGATCTGTAACACCCCAACCGATGGCGGAATCATCGAGGTGTCACGTAGTGACGATTGTTCAAAAGCACATGGTACTAAAATGTAAATATTATTGAATAAACCAAAATTGTCTTACATGAAAATGGAAAATACATTGTCTAAATGAAATGTAAATATTGAAATAACTGAATTAAAATAAAGCACTAAATGTCTCTTGCTAAAGCACTAGATCAAACTGCACCTGAAACATGTACAAAAATAGGTTTGGTCAACATAAGAAATGTTGGTGAGCATTCCTAGTTTTGATATATATAGTAAGTTAAAAAGATATAAAATTCAAGTGCAAGCTACAGTGCAAATATATAAACTATGTATCATACAAATGAGCGAAATCAACCCTGTGACTGTATAATGTACTGTATGAACGGTGGTGTACTCATCCAATAAATGGGTGATAACTTAACAATGGCCACGGATTCTCCGATGAAAAAGGGGGAGAATCAATCTAGGCGGGTTGTCAATCCAAATAGCGCTATCCAATGTTAAGGTCGGCTTGTACCATGTTAATGATTTCACTAAGTACAAATGTAATCCACATGTATTGTCTAAGCATAAAGCACGTTGTAAGCAATGCACATAGTACTAGAATTGTATTGTAAAAATGTAAACTTGTATTTGAAATTGTAATAGTGTACATGTAACACCCCAAAAATGAATAAAAGCAAAAAGGGGATAGGAATACTCATTGTTCACGTAATAGCTTGAGATTTAACTGGACAACGAGATTTGAATTGAGATTACCCCAAATGATCAACCTAAAGAATTTGATAACGTGTAAGGAAAATAACTCTAGGATACATGTATTTCTAGGGTTTCGAATTGGGGATAAGTATTTATTTGATTAATAAACAAATTGTTTATTAAATATAAGAAATTTAATAGATAAATAGATAAAAGTCTCTTTGTAAAATTTTAAGTTGAATATAGTCACAACATAAGGTTTTAAGTATGAAAATAATTTTTATAAAATTATTTTCTTGAAAATAGAATATATAATCTATTTATTTCAAATTGTCTAAATATAATTTTAATATCTAAAAATATTAAAATTAAAGAATTTCTGAATTAAAAATTGTATTTTAGTTCTAGATAGTTAGAAATAATTTATATAAAATTTTGGTGCAAAAATATTGAAAAATGAATTTATTATGATTTATTTATGATTAAAACTAACAAAAATTATTTAAAAATATAAAATAAATGGTTTTTCTGAAATAAAAATATTTTCTGGAATGTTTAAGAATATACAAGTTTAGGATAATTTTTGTGAGATTTAATAAAATCGTTTAGATATTTTTATTGAATTTTATAATAATAAATGAATAAACTTGTATTATTAATAATATATTAAATAAATTATTTTTGAAAAACTAAAAATTGTAAAGTGAACTTTACCATTAGAAGATCATACAGTAATTTTTGTAGAATTTATAAACCACCTTTAGTATTTAAAAACTATTTTAAGAGATTTATTTTATTAAGTATATATTAAAAAAATGGCAAAAAGGTTTGTTGGTTATGGGAATCGAACCCGGGCCTCTGGCTGGTTCGGGTTTTTATCACAAGCGTGGCCACCAACTGAGCCACACCCTGAGAACGAGTTAAATTGGATTGGAATTGATTATATAGGTTAAATGTGTTAAATGATATTTAGTGTAAAATGAAAGAAAATTAAAAGGGGCTCGTGGGAATCGAACCTTGGCCAAAGGCCGGTTCGGTTCCCAAACAACGCGTGTAAACCAGCTGGTCTATACCAGTTGGTTGTGTGTTCATTGTTTCAAAATAATTATAAACTATACTCGCTGTTCTTGTTCTTCCCCAAATACCCACTTCGAGCCCTAGCTTTGTAATCGTTTCAATTAGCGATCAATAGCCCCTGAATCCTTGGGGCTATTGTTCACTAAGAGCCGATGAGCATAACCCACAAAAAAAAAATTCGACTTACCAAACCGTAATCGAGATTGATGCTTGGTCAAGGTAAAAGTCAAACACGACTCAAGAACTCGGATTGCAGATGGTTTTAACAGAAATTGAGAGTGGTGAGAGGTAAATCGGCGAGGTGTGATGGTGTAGGGAGGTCCAATTTATAGTATGAGGGTCGGATTGTAGATTTGGTATGTATTGACTATGGATTGAATGAGATGACGCGTATGAATGTAAAATAGGTATGATTTGGACGATAATCATGCGTGTAATAGTTGCGAGTCAGTCAAGGCATTCATCACCATTCCATATTTGGATCGATTAACGCGTCTAATGGATTTGATTGTGATGATCGATGTGCAGTTGACTTTTCCAAGTCAACTGCAAGGTTTCAAACACTTAATATAAATAATTTGCGTGGGTTTAGGATAGAAAAGATGGTGTAGCCTAGTTGGTTGGTGTGTGGTGTTTATTTGAACCGCCTTGGGACACGGGTTCGAACCCCGTCCCAAGCATTTATTTTTTTGACAAAGTTTTAACTATTATTTTATTATTATAAACATATATTATGTTTTAACAAACCCGAATGTGTCACAGGATATTTTTTTAAACGTTCGAGAATGATGAAAATGTAACGTCTTATTAATTGAAGTTTAACGTACATCGAATTATAAAAAAATACAAAGAAAAGTGACGGATGTCACAGCATCCCCTACTTTTAGAAATTTCGTCCCGAAATTCCTTCAAGTGGTAGTCTCTGGAAAAAGATGAGGATACTTTGACATCATTTGGTCCTCACGCTCCCAAGTAAACTCTGGGCCTCGTTTGGATTCCTAACGAACTTTGACAATAGGAATTCGGCTCCGCTTAAGCGTCTTGACGTCTCGATCCATAATCTCCACAGGTTTTTCTATGAAGCGCATCGACTCGTCAATCTGGATATCCTCTAAAGGAACATGGAGGTTATCTTCAGCCAAACACTTCTTAAGATTAGAAATATGAAACGTTGGATGAACATTATTGAGCTCTGGTGGTAAATCGAGCTTGTAAGCCACCTTCCCAACTCGCTCAAGGATCTTAAAAGGGCCTACAAACCGTGGTGCAAGTTTCCCTTTCTTTCCAAACCGAAATATACCCTTCCAAGGTGAAACCTTGAGAAGTACCATGTCTCCGACTTGAAATTCTAGAGGCTTGCGTCTTTGATCGGCATAACTCTTCTGTCTGCTTCGAGCAACTTGCAAGTTCTCACGAATGCGAAGAATTTTGTCTGTCGTTTCTTGTATCAGTTCGGGACCGGTGATTTGTGTTTCACCAACCTCGCTCCAACACACAGGGGAACGACATTTGCGACCATAAAGTGCCTCAAACGGTGCCATGTTAATACTGGAATGGTAGCTGTTATTATACGAGAACTCAACCAAGGGTAAGTGCGTGTCCCAATTACCACCAAAGTCGATGATGCACGCTCGAAGCATATCCTCCAATGTTTGGATGGTTCGTTCAGTTTGACCATTCGTCTGTGGGTGATAAGCCGTGCTAAGATTCAGTTGTGTACCAAGTGCGGACTGAAATGTCTGCCAAAAGGGGGAAGTAAACCAGCTATCACGATCGGAAATAATGTCTTGAGGAATACCATGACGGCTGACAATCTCACTGATGTAGATCTTAGCCAGTTTCTCAGCTGTGTAGGTCTCACGAATGGGTAGGAAGTGAGCAGATTTGGTCAAACGATCGACGATAACCCAGATACTGTCATGCCCACGAGTGGTGCGTGGAAGTTTCGTGATGAAGTCCATAGCAATGTTCTCCCACTTCCACACTGGAATTTCTGGTTGCACAAGTAAACCAGATGGACGTTGGTGCTCAGCTTTGACCTTGGAACAAGTAAGGCATTTAGCCACATAAAGAGCTATGTCCTTCTTCATACCGGGCCACCAATACAAAGTACGCAGATCCTGATACATCTTATCTGCACCAGGGTGAATAGAGTAACGAGACTTATGGGACTCGTCCATGAGGAAGGTACGCAGGTTGTCACGATCAGGGATCCAAAGACGGTTCATGAAATAAAGTAAACTATTTTTGGTTTCCAACTGATTTTCGGCTCCACACGACATTTCTTCGTACATGTTGCCTTCAGTAATAGAGACATGTTGGGCTTCGATGATGCGGAGTTTGATATCAGATTGGACCTGAGCACAATAAAGCTGGGCATGACCTTTACGACTAAGGGCATCGGCTACAACATTCGCCTTGCCAGGATGGTAGCGAATCTCGCAGTCGTAGTCGTTCAACAACGCGACCCATCGTCGTTGTCGTATATTCAGATCTTTCTGGTTAAAAATGTGTTGAAGACTCTTGTGGTCAGTGAAGCTAGATTACACATTTTGTACCATATAAATAGTGCCGCCAAATCTTAAGTGCGAAAACGACAGCTCCGAGTTCAAGATCATGGGTAGTGTAATTTTTCTCATGGTTTTTCAGTTGTCGTGATGCATATGCTATAACCTTGCCTCATTGCATGAGAACACAACCCAGACCTTGGTTAGAGGCATCACAATAAACCATGAAATCCTCATTGCCGTCAGGTAAAGTGAGGATTGGAGCATCACACAGTTTCTGCTTCAATGTCTGGAATGCTTCTTCCTGACTGGGTCCCCATACATATGGTTTATCTTTATGGGTCAAGGAAGTGAGAGGTAAGGCAATCTTGGAGAAGTTGAGAATAAAACGACGATAGTAACCCGCTAAGCCAAGAAAAGAGCGAACTTCCGTGGGAGACTTGGGTGTAATCCAATTCTTAACAGCCTCAATCTTAGCTGGATCCACGTGTATACCCTTATCACTAATGATGTGTCCCAAAAATTGAACTTCCTTAAGCCAAAATTCACACTTGGAGAATTTGGCATACAGTTGTTCATTCTTCAAAAGACTCAAAATTTGTCTAAGGTGTTGTTCGTGGGCTGATTTAGTTTTGGAGTAAATGAGAATGTCATCAATGAAAACAATTACGAATTTATCCAAGAAGGGTTTGCACACGCGATTCATGAGATCCATGAAGACAGCAGGTGCATTCGTTAGTCCAAAAGGCATAACCATGAACTCGTAATGACCATAGCGTGTATGAAAAGCTGTCTTTGGAATATCGTCTTCATGAACTCGAAGTTGGTGATATCCCGAACGAAGATCGATCTTTGAGAAGCAAGTCGAACCTTGAAGTTGATCAAAGAGGTCATCAATGCGGGGTAAAGGGTACCGGTTTTTAATGGTGAGTTTATTCAGCTCACGGTAATTAATACACATTCGGAAAGATCCATCCTTCTTCTTTACAAATAAGACTGGAGCTCCCCAAGGTGATGAACTAGGGCGAATGAAACCTTTGTCTGCCAACTCTTGAAGTTGACTCGCAAGTTCTTGCATCTCGGAAGGTGCAAGGCGGTACAGAGATTTTGCAACGGGCGTAGCACCAGGTACAAGATCAATACGAAATTCAACAGGACGCACCGGTGGAAGTCCTGGTAAGTCATCAGGAAAGACTTCTGGAAACTCACGAACAACAGGAACATCTTGGATACTCTTGTCTTTACCTTTCTTTTCCACAATAGGGGCCAAGAAAGCTACGTATTTCTTACGTAGATATTTTTGTGCTTGGGTGCAGGACATGAGTTTAAGACCACTGGATGGTTTCTCACCATAAGCCCGTAAAAAGTCACCCGATGCGAGAGGAAACCGAATAAATTTCTCAAAGCAGACAACTTCAGCATGATGTTTAGAAAGCCAATCCATACCCACGATAACATCAAAACTTCCCAATTTCATGGGTATGAGATCAATGGTGAAGTCATGTTCGTTAAGGCTAAGAGTACAACCCTGGATGATGGAATCGATTGAGATGGGTTTACCATCCGCGACCTCGACAGTGAAAATCGCTCCTAATCTAGAGCGAGTGTGAGATAATAAAGGTTCGAATGCTAACGACACAAAACTTTTATCCGCACCATATCAAATAAAATCGAAGCATAATGACCATCAAGTAAAAACGTACCATTCACCACATCATTTGCTTCCTGGGCTTCTGTTGCATTGACGTTGAAAGCCCTACCACGAGCCACTGGGTTTGTTGCACGGTTTGCTGGGACAAGTGCTGGACACTGATTTCTAAGGTGGTTTGGATCACCACAATTGAAGCAAGCTCGACCATATGCTATAGGTTGTGGGTTTTGGCGAGCTGGTTGAGGGTTGGCTGGTTGAGGGTTAACAGGTTGAGCATTGATTGGTTGAGGTCGAAGCACTGATCGACATGTGGCAGCTACATGACCGTACCTACCACAGGTGGTACAGTGGCGACAAGGAAAATTTGAGGGGTGATGGTACTGACAGGTGGCACACTTGGGTAAGTTTCCACTATAAACCTTCTTAACAGAAGGAGCCTGAGCCATTGGAGCCTGGGCTATTGGAGCCTGGGTTACTGGGGCTACAACAGCGTAGTTTCTACCTCTGGACTTCCGCTTCCTAGTGTTGGAACCGGTATTGTCTACAGCAACTCTTGATGATTCAGTAGTAGGGTGGGGGTCTTCTCAGCTGGTTTCTTGGTTCCTTTCCTAACCAAATTTCCCTTTTTGACGTGCTTGTCAGTCAAGGAGGCTGCAAGCTGGATGGCTTCTTCCACCGTAGTGGGTCTGCTTCCAGTGACTACATCTTGAATTAGGTCACGTAATCCCTCGATATATTTCTCGATTGCTCGAGAGACCGGGGTAACCATATGTGGAACCAAAATGCTGAGCTCATGATATCGAGTGTTGTATGCAAGATTTTCACCACTGTCTTGTTTCAACCCATGGAACTCTTCCTCTAGTTTCCTGATTTCATTCCTAGGGCAGAATTTGGCGATCATGAGTTCCTTGACCTCAGCCCAAGACAAGGATAAAGCAACATCAGCGCCCCGATTACGCTTTTCACCATTCCACCAGGTTAGTGCCCTCTTTTGAAGGACACTGGTAGCATAGCGAACACGGAGGTCATCAGGACACTCGCTGTTCACGAAGGTACTTTCCATACTTTCAAACCATTGGAGGAGGCCAGTAGCACCCTCCTCACCAGTAAACTTTGTGGGGTTGCATGAGTTGAAGTGTTTGAATGTGCACCGGAATTGAGTTGCACCCTCTGTGTTGGCACTGTTGCTGTTCTGGGTTAACTCACTAACAAGATTTGGAATCACTGCAGCAATTTGCTCAGCAACTAGAGAAGCAAGGCGACGATCCAGAACGTTGTCCAGAAGCACGAACAGTGCGTTGGCTAGCATCACGGAGCATACGGCGAGCAGACATCTACAAGGCAGTCAATGAAAAATTTATGAGATTAATAAATGTAAGTGTATAATTGCACAAATGATTATGAATACAAGATATTGGATGTGAAATAAGAGTGTATCATTGAAAAATTTGCATAACATGCTTGGATTGCCCTTGTCTAGCTATAAAGCCCAACAAGAACGTTGACTTTTCAAAGAAATTGAGCCCAATGGTGATCAAAGAAGACATGCTTTAGCCTATCAGTGGAGACTCACTCCAGGAATCCCCAGGTAAGCATAACAGGTCCGTAAATGGATTTATGCGCTATGCTTGCCTATGCTAGAAAACCCAGTGTACAGGCATCCACCCTTCCAGATTGCACGTGTCCTTATCACACTCATTAAAGCTCAACAACTTTGAAGGAGCAAAAATAAGAGTAGGCATTATGCCTAAGAGTGTCTTCATGAAAGGTACTGCTCCCGCTCCATGATGAAGTAGTCTTTCCACTCCTTGTGGGACACCATCTCTATACACCATGATGAAAGATGAGGAGAAATGGAGAAGAAGGGGAAAGATTGAGGAAGGAAGGTGGAGGGAAATGATAAACTAGGGAATGTTGTACCTGAAAGTTGAAATTCGGTTATAGTCTAGGCTAAAAGGCATTCTAATAACCTAATTCCCTATAACCATGGCTCTGATACCAATCTGTAACACCCCAACCGATGGCGGAATCATCGAGGTGTCACGTAGTGACGATTGTTCAAAAGCACATGGTACTAAAATGTAAATATTATTGAATAAACCAAAATTGTCTTACATGAAAATGGAAAATACATTGTCTAAATGAAATGTAAATATTGAAATAACTGAATTAAAATAAAGCACTAAATGTCTCTTGCTAAAGCACTAGATCAAACTGCACCTGAAACATGTACAAAAATAGGTTTGGTCAACATAAGAAATGTTGGTGAGCATTCCTAGTTTTGATATATATAGTAAGTTAAAAAGATATACAATTCAAGTGCAAGCTACAGTGCAAATATGTAAACTATGTATCATACAAATGAGCGAAATCAACCCTGTGACTGTATAATGTACTGTATGAACGGTGGTGTACTCATCTAATAAATGGGTGATAACTTAACAATGGCCACGGATTCTCCGATGAAAAAGGGGGAGAATCAATCTAGGCGGGTTGTCAATCCAAATAGCGCTATCCAATGTTAAGGTCGGCTTGTACCATGTTAATGATTCACTAAGTACAAATGTAATTCGCATGTATTGTCTAAGCATAAAGCACGTTGTAAGCAATGCACATAGTACTAGAATTGTATTGTAAAAATGTAAACTTGTATTTGAAATTGTAATAGTGTACATGTAACACCCCAAAAATGAATAAAAGCAAAAAGGGGATAGGAATACTCACTGTTCACGTAATAGCTTGAGATTTAACTGGACAACGAGATTTGAATTGCCCAAATGATCAACCTAAAGAATTTGATAACGTGTAAGGAAAATAACTCTAGGATACATGTATTTCTAGGGTTTGGAATTGGGGATAAGTATTTATTTGATTAATAAACAAATTGTTTATTAAATATAAGAAATTTAATAAATAAATAGATAAAAGTCTCTTTGTAAAATTTTAAGTTGAATATAGTCACAACATAAGGTTTTAAGTATGAAAAATAATTTTTATAAAATTATTTTCTTGAAAATAGAATATATAATCTATTTATTTCAAATTGTCTAAATATAATTTTAATATCTAAAAATATTAAAATTAAAGAATTTCTGAATTAAAAATTGTATTTCAGTTCTAGATAGTTAGAAATAATTTATATAAAATTTTGGTGCAAAAATATTGAAAAATGAATTTATTATGATTTATTATGATTAAAACTAACAAAAATTAATTAAAAATATAAAATAAACGGTTTTTCTGAAATAAAAATATTTTCTAGAATGTTTAAGAATATACAAGTTTAGGATAATTTTTGTGAGATTTAATAAAATCGTTTAGATATTTTTATTGAATTTTATAATTGTAAATGAATAAACTTGTATTATTAATAATATATATTAAATAAATTATTTTTGAAAAACTAAAAATTGTAAAGTGAACTTTACCATTAGAAGATCATACAGTAATTTTTGTAGAATTTATAAACCACCTTTAGTATTTAAAAACTATTTTAAAAGATTTATTTTATTAAGTATATATATAAAAAAAATGGCAAAAAGGTTTGTTGGTTATGGGAATCGAACCCGGGCCTCTGGCCGGTTTGGGTTTTTATCACAAGCGTGGCCACCAACTGAGCCACACCCTGAGAACGAGTTAAATTGGATTGGAATTGATTATATAGGTTAAATGTGTTAAATGATATTTAGTGTAAAATGAAAGAAAATTAAAAGGGGCTCGTGGGAATCGAACCTTGGCCAAAGGCCGGTTCGGTTCCCCAACAACGCGTGTAAACCAGCTGGTCTATACCAGTTGGTTGTGTGTTCATTGTTTCAAAATAATTATAAACTATACTCGCTGTTCTTGTTCTTCCCCAAATACCCACTTCGAGCCCTAGCTTTGTAATCGTTTCAATTAGCGATCAATAGCCCATGAATCCTTGGGGCTATTGTTCACTAAGAGCCGATGAGCATAACCCACAAAAAAAATTCGACTTACCAAACCGTAATCGAGATTGATGCTTGGTCAAGGTAAAAGTCAAACACGACTCAAGAACTCGGATTGCAGATGGTTTTAATAGAAATTGAGAGTGGTGAGAGGTAAATCGGCGAGGTGTGATGGTGTAGGGAGGTCCAATTTATAGTATGAGGGTCGGATTGTAGATTTGGTATGTATTGACTATGGATTGAATGGGATGACGCGTATGAATGTAAAATAGGTATGATTTGGACGATAATCATGCGTGTAATAGTTGCGAGTCAGTCAAGGCATTCATCACCATTCCATATTTGGATCGATTAACGCGTCTAATGGATTTGATTGTGATGATCGATGTGCAGTTGACTTTTCCAAGTCAACTGCAAGGTTTCAAACACTTAATATAAACAATTCGCGTGGGTTTAGGATAGAAAAGATGGTGTAGCCTAGTTGGTTGGTGTGTGGTGTTTATTTGAACCGCCTTGGGACGCGGGTTCGAACCCTGTCCCAAGCATTTATTTTTTTGACAAAGTTTTAACTATTATTTTATTATTATAAACATATATTATGTTTTAACAAACCCGAACGTGTCACAGAATATTTTTTTTAAACGTTCGAGAATGATGAAAATGTAACGTCTTATTAATTGAAGTTTAACGTACATTGAATTATAAAAAAATACAAAGAAAAGTGACGGATGTCACAAGATCTATTGGATTGACAATCCCACCCGGATACGTGTACCTCCTACATAGGTAGCGTGGGTGATTGTTATCGTTCCAACATATAATTAAGGTGAACCGTGGATGACGGGATGGACCTAAACTAGTCGGAGGTTTGATTATGTCGATTCAACATATTATGCTTATTCATGTAGACTTAAACTTACGATAGACATATGAATTGCTAAACTTTTATACTTAAACTATTTGCTTGACATGGCTTATGTATTCTCACCAACTTCTAGTTGACCCCCCCCCCCCCATTTTTACAACTCAACAGGTAATAATGATGCATGAAGATTAGAGTATTTTCATGAGAAGGCAAACTGAAGTCTATGCTTGTTTGGTTTTTGTGATGTATTAGATCTCCACTTAAAACACATTATGTATTTTCATTTTTGGATATTTGCACTTTAAATTTATTTCAATTAAAATTTGGTTACCATGTGCTACTGTATACTCATTCTTACGTGATACCTCGATGTTTCCGCCATCGGTTGGGGTGTTACAAAATTCTTATATTTCTAACTAGATTATATCCCGGGAGCGTCCCGGGTTGAGAAATCTAATTTGAAATATCAATTTTACACCTGAAATAGACTGATGTGTTTTACAGTTACATGCAGGAAAGTTTCGGATAGCAGTTAACCTAAAACAATTAACAATGTATCTCCAATGTTAGTGCATAACCTTAAACAATGTATAACTCTAATATTAAAACCAACCACACAAAAAAATAGTCGTTTTTTTTCTCTGTTTTTTATGTAGCACTATGGTACCCGTTGGAAAGATAATAATAAAACGCTCGTTAATTTGGTGTAATTTTTTCTTTAAAAAATCTCGTGTATAAAAGATATTACCGTTTAAAAGTTATGGGAGGAAACATTAGAGATAAAAATCTAATTTTGTTTTTAAATTTTAAATTATTATTTTCCTAAAATAAAGGCCTTGCCACATGGGATGATACATGACACACTCAATAGAGAGAATACCCTCTTTAAATATCATGTCATTAAAATGACTTTGGTTTATTATATGTATACATTTAGTTAAAAAATGTAACATCACGTGATTTCTACGTTTCTTGTATTTTAAATTCTATACTTAACAAATTCGAAGTTCACCTTTATTCGCTTCTTTTATATTACTCATACCTAGTCGTGACGAGTCGTCTTTATAATTTATCCTATTCAATTTGAGCGTTATTACAAGAAACTCATTTAGTTAAGATCTTAATATATATTTATTTGATTTTTTATATAAAACATGTATACTATTAAAAATAATAATTTAAGGAAAAAAAAAGAGTAAACAAAAAAAAAATGAATTTAACTTTCTAACAAAAGTGCCGTCTACTTTTTTTTCCTTCATTTATTTAGTTATTTTTTTTTATTTTTTTTTTGAGATATATCTCCTAACCACCCTAATTAATTCATTTAATACCCAACCACCTTAACCCATCTATAAATACAACCCCTCCCTACACCTTAATCACTTGCTCATTCTCAAATCCTCTCTAAACATCTAAATTCTCCAAGAAATCCTAAGTGGTGGAAGCCCACTTCTAAGTGAGTTTTCTCATTTTAAACTCTCACTTCCCTTTTCTTTCTTCATTTCTCCTCTTCTTCTAACCCCTTGGGGAAACCTCTAGGACCTTGCTCTTGTTTGCTATGGCAAATAAATATGAGTAGGACACCAAAATGAGGCCTCAAAGGTGGTTCATCTTCTATTGTTTTTATGTACTAGAAGGTTAGTTGAAGTGATACCAACCAAGTTCACCAACAACTTAATGGACTTGTGCTATGGTTAATGGTTGACAAAGGAAAGCCAAGGCTCTTCCAAACTAAGTCACCATACACTACTTTAACCCTATAGTTATATTATGTAAATACTAAAATATATACTTTCAAAACTCTACTAATCTAATAACTTGGAAGGTTTGTGGATACATCCCTACCTTACCAATACTTGACTCTCATGACCATCCGAATCACCTTTATGGTGGTTTGTGTTTTGGTTCGCCTAAAAGGCTTGCTTGACTCTTATGACCATCCGAATCACCTTCATGGTGGTTTGTGTCTTGGTTCGCCTAAAAGGCTTGCTTGACTCTCTTGAATCCATTAATCCAACTCTTGAACCTAAAACGCCTTCCTTTTTAATTCTAGTTAATCGGAGCTAAAGCTTAATCTTCCAAGACTTATTCTTTTGGAACCTTGCTAAAACGCACCCAAAGGTGAGTTCATACTTGTCCCCCTTTTATCCTTTATTCTTTGGGGCTCAACATGTATCACTATCAAAACTCAAACGATTTTAAACTCTACAATCTATTATGCTTAGTCTAAAGTCTATTCTAAATTCTATCATGTGCAATCTAAAGTCTATTATATGCTTGTACGCTATGCTATGTAGAATTATTTACTCTAACATACAAATGTTCATATAGTTGACAACCCACCTTGCATGTATAGCGCTATAGGATTGGCTATCCGCCCCCTACATGGGTCATGTTAAGCAAAATTCTTCGTGGCTAGTCGCCGTTTGTATGGTTCTCTTGCATATGCCTATAAGCAAAACTTTATTATACTATGTATGTATGTCAAAACTAGTATGCTCACCAATGCTTTATGTGTTGACGGATATTTTATACATGTTGCAGGAAATATTTATTGCAGGACATTCAAGAAAACTACTTAGGATTGGACATAGAAACTCACTCTAGTTCAAGTTATCATATTCTTGTTGTTGTATTTTTCGTTATATGAACTACATGTATTTCTATTTTTAGACAATAAATGAAATTCTATCTTTAAACTATATTGTCACAAAATCTAGTGTCATGAAGTCTTTGAACAATCTACCACTAAGTCTCACCTCGATGATTCCGCCATCGGTTGGGGTGTGACAGATTGGTATCAGAGCCATGACTATAGGGAATTAGGAAAAATTGCCATGTTTGACCTAGACTATAGTTAAGTACCTTTTGACCATTCCTTTTATCATGCTTAATATACTTGTTCTCCCTATCTTGCTTCTACTCAATTCTTTTGGTCCTTAAAATTTACCTTCCTATTTGTGGATTACTCTACACTCGAAGACGTTCGTATAACACAAACGAAAGGAAATCACCGAAATAGGCGTGAAACCCTCACTTTGGTGATAACTTTCAATCCGCGTAAAATCTTTGTGTTTTTGAAACTACACCAAGATAGGAGTGATATCCTCACCTTGGTGGAAATTTCACAATTCTCGTTCTAGTGAACACTTACCAATTGAAGGTTAGAATTAATTTTCTTACCACATTGGACAAAGTGTACAAACCACACTCAAGAAACGACCTCGCTAAGATAGGAGTGAAATCCGCAACTTAGCGATTAGTTTCAATCCTTGATTATTATTTTTTTTAATCTCGCCAAAGTCTCAAATTTACTAATGACAAGGAACATGTAGTAACTGGAAGGGTGAATACCGTTAACCGAAAGTTTCGGCGAGAGTATTTCCACCTATTAGGCCAAAGCATGTTTCCAAACTCAATGGTAAAATTTGAATCACTTTGGTTAGTCCTAGTTCCGTTCCGGAACACTCCAATTGTTTTGTTTAAAACAAGCCTCTCTTTTTATGTTAATACTACTTTCAATGTTGTTTTCATGCTATATTTTCACTATATATATTCGATTTATTATACACACACTTGCACTCAAGACTCGCATCTCAAGCTACTCTATCGATCTCTAAACAATACTAATAATCACAAACCAACATAAATCAAAACTCCTTTATGATAACTAAGTGCAGTATACTTGTTTATACATAAGTGTTACGCTAATTGAACAATGTGAAACTTGCATACTATACATGTAACTTGAACTTACATACTAAGTCCTTAAGAACAACTTGAGCTTATGTACTTTGTTTATCTAAATTTGCATCAATTTCACCAATCTAATTTTACCAACAAGCTTTTCATTGTTAACCAAAATTCTAGTAACTTATTTCCTAAATTCAAAAGTCACCTTGTTTAAAAATGCTTTTGCAAATTTTCTTATGATTCTCGTAGATGTCTTCCCGTCTCAACAACATCAATCTTAACCAACTGGCGAGTCTTATTGCCCAAGAATTTGTCAAGATTCTCCCTAACCTAGTGACACCAACAAACCCAACTCCAAACCCCAACGATACCATCCAGGACAACACAAACCATGTACACACTAAACCATCCACCCATACCCCTACCAAACAAACGAAAAAAAGATAACCGAAAACGCAAAAACCTCAAACGAAACCACGGCCCGAACAACCTACTAGTACCACCTCATTCACTAAAAACAATGGGGGGATATGCTCCGAGTGCAACGACCCAACCCATGAACACAACAAATGCCCAAGACTTGCCATGGTGATCTACGATGCTAGAAGACCCACTCACCACACTAAAGAAAATTGATTTTTCTTTTCTAAAAAAATGAGAATTTCCTTATGTAATGTTTTCAAGAAATTATTCAGATGTGAAATTTTCTTTTATGAATTACGAAATACCATCGTTATCTTAGGTTACAATCATAATTTATCGGCAAAATTCAAACATCGCAAAACCCTTTTCTTCTTTCGCACAATCTTTTTCAAAATTTTTGAACAAAATTCTTCCTACTATTTCTAAGAGGATGCCTATCCTTCTATAAAATCCTCACCTTCAAACCACTAACAAATGCGTGCGTCGAGTCTGTATGACAAACGAGATTTTAAATGATAAAAGTGTTTACAATAAATTTTGCTATCCCAATGTCACCCATAACAAAAGAATTTTTTTTTTAGCAAACATGACTTGTGAGCAAAAGACACGCTAAATCAATTAACCTACTCCTTTATAACCCCAAAACCTTTTCTCTTGAAATCGTATCATGAGTCAAAATATTCATCAACGCCAAACTAAAATTGTTAAGTAAACTATTTTTTCTCGCTTAATAAAATGGATTTTTCATAAATCAAACGACCATCTTCGATAAAAAAACTTTTACACTAAATTTTCCCCACTTCAATTAAATATGTTTTTCTTTAACATTCAATGGACTAAATTCTTCTACCATTAAACTTGACCCTTAGTCTTGAAAAGCTAAAATTTCTCGCGTACTCGTAAAACTCAATTTGTAATAAACCCAAATTCTATGTTGCCCACAGTTAAAAACATTTTACACGTGAACGTTTTCATTAAGAATCTAACTATCTATTCTTCTGTTAGTTTTTTTTTTATACATCTGAACATAACCACATATGCACAAGTCTACACCATTATGTCATGAAACCATACATCCACACCAAAAACACGTACGGTTAACACCACCAAAAACCTATTTAATGCCTTTTCACATTATGTGTTTGCATGTCACGTTGCTTGCTATGTTTACAACATCAAAACTTTTAAATGCCCTAGTTTAATGTCTTTTCCTTTGTGTATAAATATTTTGTGTCCACTAGCGACCCACACATAACTAAGACAAATTATGTGGACCATACGACAATCGGACTAATTACGGGTGCACACGTAATTACAAAAATTGGGCGCATGGAAAACATAACAAGTCCTAGTGTGTGTAACCTATCATAACTTGAATAATAACACGGATGAGGTATGATAACGGCATGGTGGATACGCCGCCGGTACATCCTATACATAAATGTCCTGTCATACTACCAAAAGTAGAGTTATTCGAGCCATGAGAAGTTTTGGGTGTCGAGTTTAAATTTTGACCAACACTTACGTTATTTATCTTTTGCGATACCGTTTATGTTATAGTTTACTAGTCTAACTACGCTTGCATTATTATTTTTTATGCATATTATAACCTTGTTTCGAACCACACTCTCTACTATGCAACATCATCCTTGCTGTGAATAATCTATACTTGTAATCTCCATCAACTTCGTTTCATTCCTTTTGCCTATCCTTTCTTAATCATCAATCCTCCCATTATCAAGAATCTATTTCTAAATCCCATAAGCTCTGGCCTTAATCTCTAAAAGCATTTATACATGTAAAACAAAATTCGTCTCTCACTTTTATATATTTCCTAGACTAATTATATACTAGATTTCAAAACTAAATAACTATTATTTATTTCGCAAAAAAAAAAAAAAAAAAAAACTGTTTTCCAAATAGTCCAAGTTCTCGTTTATTTAATCACTTCTAAAAGTTTTTCTAATAAAATTTTCGACCTTGTGCAAACAAAAATATTTTACTAAAAACTACTCATCCCCACAACTAGTCACTCATTATGCTCACATATTTACTATTCCACCAACTGCCCAAGGATATTTTTTTTCTACAAGCCAAGATTTCTATTACTTCTTATATACAAATACTTATGTTCCAAAACTTTTATTTCATATATGTTAAGCCGTATAAATACTTATTTCCCTAAAAATTTGTACTATCTCTCATACACAGTGCACTTACCTATCTTCACAAAATTTTACTATTTCATATCGTATATTCACTATTCTTCCCAACATTTGTTACATTAACCCCATACACAAACCTACTTATATGTACCATTTTTCTTTCACTAAATCACAAAAAATGCTTTAATCGGTTAAGTTTTCAAATTTCTACGTACAACCTTGGGTTAAAATTTTAAAAGTACTTTTCGTATGAGCATAATTATCGAACAAATGACTGCATACCGTATTTGATTTAAACATAATAAACAAACAAGTTTTTGTTCTTATTAAACCCATATCAAACCACTTACCTATTTTTTTTTTTTTTAAAGGTTGACTCTTAACTAAATTTCGAGACGAAATTTCCTAAAATAGGGGAGACTGTAACATCACGTGATTTCTACGTTTCTTGTATTTTAAATTCTATACTTAACAAATTCGAAGTTCACCTTTATTCGCTTCTTTTATATTACTCATACCTAGTCGTGACGAGTCGTCTTTATAATTTATCCTATTCAATTTGAGCGTTATTACAAGAAACTCATTTAGTTAAGATCTTAATATATATTTATTTGATTTTTTATATAAAACATGTATACTATTAAAAATAATAATTTAAGGAAAAAAAAGAGTAAACAAAAAAAAAATGAATTTAACTTTCTAACAAAAGTGCCGTCTACTTTTTTTTCCTTCATTTATTTAGTTATTTTTTTTTATTTTTTTTTTGAGATATATCTCCTAACCACCCTAATTAATTCATTTAATACCCAACCACCTTAACCCATCTATAAATACAACCCCTCCCTACACCTTAATCACTTGCTCATTCTCAAATCCTCTCTAAACATCTAAATTCTCCAAGAAATCCTAAGTGGTGGAAGCCCACTTCTAAGTGAGTTTTCTCATTTTAAACTCTCACTTCCCTTTTCTTTCTTCATTTCTCCTCTTCTTCTAACCCCTTGGGGAAACCTCTAGGACCTTGCTCTTGTTTGCTATGGCAAATAAATATGAGTAGGACACCAAAATGAGGCCTCAAAGGTGGTTCATCTTCTATTGTTTTTATGTACTAGAAGGTTAGTTGAAGTGATACCAACCAAGTTCACCAACAACTTAATGGACTTGTGCTATGGTTAATGGTTGACAAAGGAAAGCCAAGGCTCTTCCAAACTAAGTCACCATACACTACTTTAACCCTATAGTTATATTATGTAAATACTAAAATATATACTTTCAAAACTCTACTAATCTAATAACTTGGAAGGTTTGTGGATACATCCCTACCTTACCAATACTTGACTCTCATGACCATCCGAATCACCTTTATGGTGGTTTGTGTTTTGGTTCGCCTAAAAGGCTTGCTTGACTCTTATGACCATCCGAATCACCTTCATGGTGGTTTGTGTCTTGGTTCGCCTAAAAGGCTTGCTTGACTCTCTTGAATCCATTAATCCAACTCTTGAACCTAAAACGCCTTCCTTTTTAATTCTAGTTAATCGGAGCTAAAGCTTAATCTTCCAAGACTTATTCTTTTGGAACCTTGCTAAAACGCACCCAAAGGTGAGTTCATACTTGTCCCCCTTTTATCCTTTATTCTTTGGGGCTCAACATGTATCACTATCAAAACTCAAACGATTTTAAACTCTACAATCTATTATGCTTAGTCTAAAGTCTATTCTAAATTCTATCATGTGCAATCTAAAGTCTATTATATGCTTGTACGCTATGCTATGTAGAATTATTTACTCTAACATACAAATGTTCATATAGTTGACAACCCACCTTGCATGTATAGCGCTATAGGATTGGCTATCCGCCCCCTACATGGGTCATGTTAAGCAAAATTCTTCGTGGCTAGTCGCCGTTTGTATGGTTCTCTTGCATATGCCTATAAGCAAAACTTTATTATACTATGTATGTATGTCAAAACTAGTATGCTCACCAATGCTTTATGTGTTGACGGATATTTTATACATGTTGCAGGAAATATTTATTGCAGGACATTCAAGAAAACTACTTAGGATTGGACATAGAAACTCACTCTAGTTCAAGTTATCATATTCTTGTTGTTGTATTTTTCGTTATATGAACTACATGTATTTCTATTTTTAGACAATAAATGAAATTCTATCTTTAAACTATATTGTCACAAAATCTAGTGTCATGAAGTCTTTGAACAATCTACCACTAAGTCTCACCTCGATGATTCCGCCATCGGTTGGGGTGTGACAAAAAAAACCAAACACGATGATTCTTTAGTATGTAACCATCATCCACAATAGTTTATTTATTTTAGAACACGATAATTTCATTTTTTGTTGAGATATGGGAAAATTATTGCTTTAATAAAATATGTATGATAGGATTAGTAACTTTAAAAGACCCCGATCAAAATTCGGATAATATCCCAACATTAACTAACATAGATTTAGGATCTAACTTATTTTAGTGGCTTGATTCAAGCTTTTTTGAGACAATCTAAAGTAGCTTACAAGCTGTTTGACTCGTTTATGCCCCTAAGTCTCGTTATAGGTTCACTAAATTCTTGACATGGAATAATCATGTGGCACCATCAACAGTTGTCAATTAATTTATGATTTTGGCTCGATCAAGATTTATTGGTTTCATTAGGGAATTTGAATTTGGTGTGCGAATCTATGCGTAGGGTCACATTGTTGCGTTTTTTTCGGGGGTTTTGGTTCTATTAAGACTTGTCAATTTTAAATATAAGGTTTTTGGGTCATCTTAATGGGACTTTTATAAGTAATTTGACGTACATTTCACAAAATTGATAGTGTTCATATTTAGGTAAAGGAATATTGAATTCCTTGAGAAAAATAAAAGAATTTGATGAAATTATTCTATTTCTAATTTCATAAAAAACCAAACATAAGGGTTCTCTAGTCTCCAACAACTATCCACAATAATTAATATCTTTTTGTACAACATGCTAATATCATTTTCTTAGATATGGAAAAAATATATTTTATTAAAAAAACAAAATATGTATGATAATTTTAGTAATTTTGAAAGAACCCTGTCAAAATTGGGATAATATCCCAACATAATTTGATATAGGTTTAAGCTCTAACTTATTTAGGTTTGGCCCAATTCAAGCTTCGGGGGAGACAATCTAAAGCAACTAATAAGCAGGCTTGTTAATTTATGGTTTTGTCCAACCATAGGTTCATTGGATTCCTGACATGGAAAATGCGTTTCAATATAAATGGTTGTTTGTTAATGTATGGTTTTATCTCGAACATTATTTATTGGTTTTGTTATGGAATTCGGATTTGGTGCATGAATAGCGACCATGACATAAGGTGTGGATTTTCATCATAGATTGTGGTTATGTTAAGACTTATCGATATTTAATATAAGTTTTTTTTTTTTTGTTATCTCAATGGCCATTTTTAGAAGTAATTTGGATAAATTTCACTAAATTGAAATCTTTTTATTATTATGGTGGGATGAGTATTAAACTCCTTGAAGAAAAAGAGAAATATCTTTTTTTTATGAAATTCTTATATTTCTAATTTATTAAAAAACCCAAACACAATGATTTTCTAGTTTGTAACCATCATTTACAATAGTTTACTTTTTACAACACGATAATTTCATTTTTTAAAGATATGGGAAAATTATCGTTTTATTAAAAAAAAATTTTTAATATGTATGATGATATTAGTAATTCTAAAAGAACCCGATCAAAATGGGGATAATATCCCATTATTTGACATACGTATAGGATTTAACTTATTTTAGCTTGGCTTGATTCAAGCTTTTTGCGAGACAATCTAAAGTAGTTCACAAGCACTTCGACTCATTTACCCCCTAAGTCCCATTATAGGCTCACTGGATTCTTGACATGAAATAATCATGTGGCACTGTCAACAGTTGTTTGTTAATTTATGATTTTGTCTTGAACAAGATTGATTGGTTTTCTTATGAAATTCGGATTTGGTGCGTGAATAGCAACCACAACATAAGGTGTGTATTTTTGGGTTTTCATCATAGATAGAGGTTCTGTTAAGACTTATCAATTTTAAATATAAGGGTTTTTTGGTTATTTCAATAGGACTCTTTAGAAGTAATTTGGATACATTTCAATGAATTGAAATATTATTAATATTTTGGTGCATTGGAATACTAAATTACTTAAAGGAAAAGAAAAGAATTCAATGAAATTCTCATATTTCTAATTTTTTTAAAACAAAACACTATGATTCTTTAGACTGTAACCATTATCCACAGCAATTTTTTTTTACAACACGATTATTTCATTTTTTTTCGATATGGATAAATGATTTTCTTATTAAAAAATAAAATGTGTATGATAATATTAGTAATATATAAAAGAACCTGATTAAAATTAGTATAATATTCCACCATTATCTGACATAGGCTTAGGCTCTAACTTAATTACATTTGGCTTGATTCAAGCTTTCTGCAAGACATTCTAAAGTAGCTCACGAGCACTTTGATTTATTTACTCCCCTAAGTCCCAATATAGGTTCACTGGATTCTTGACATGAAATAATCATGTGGCATCGTCAAGGGTGTTCGTTAATTTATTATTGTGGCTCGATCAAGGTTATTGGTTTTCTTTGGGAATTTGAATTTAGTGTGTGAATAGTGATCATGGCATAGGATACACATTGTTGGGTTTTCATCATGGATTTTGGTTATATTAAGACTTTTCATTTTTAATTATAAGGTTTTTGGGTTATCTCAATAAGACTTTTTGAAGTAATTTGGCATACATTTCACAAAACTAAAAAGGTTTCATATTTAGGTGAAAGGAATATAGAATTCCCTGAGAAAAAGAAAAGAATTTGATGAAAGCATTTCGTTTCTAATTTCTTAAAGGAACCTAACACAGGGATTCTTTAGTCTGCAACCAGTATTCACAATAAGTTGTACTTTTTGTATAATATGATAGCATCATTTTTTTTATATATGGGAAAATTATATTTTATTAAAAATAAAATATTTATGATAATATTGGTAATTTTGCAAGAACCCGGTCAAAATTAGGATGCTATCTCAACATAATCTGATATATGTTTAGGCTCTAACTTGCCCAACTATAGATTCATTGGATTCCTGACATGGAATAATCACGCGACACCATCAATAGCTGTTTGTTAATTTATGATTTTGTCTCGAACAAGTCTTATTGGTTTTCTTATGAAATTCAGATTTGGTATGTGAATAACAATCACTGACATAAGGTGTGGATTTTTATTTTTTCATCACATATTGTGGTCCTGTTAAGACCTATCAAATTAAATATAAAGTTTTTTTGTTTATCTCAATAAGAATTTTTAGAAGTAAGTTGGATACATTTCACTGAATTGAAATCTTTTTGATATTTTGGTGAAAGGAATATTGATTTCCTTGAAGAAAAAGAAAAGAATTTGATGAAATTCTTATATATCTTATTGGCCCGGTCTATTTCAACCCCCCACCTTCTATTTTCACCCCCTTCAAAGCGTCTCGCTTAGGCCTAAGCGAGGCGCTTTGCCCCCATTTCAAGGAGGTCAGTACGAGGTCAGAAAAAACTGAAATTTTAAAAGCGAAGCGCCTCGCTTAGGCCTAAGCGAGGCGCTTCGAATCTAACTTTATTTTTTGGTAGTTTTTTGGTGTTTTAAATTTTAAAAGCGAAGCGCCTCGCTTAGGCCTAAGCTAGGCGCTTTACCCCCAAAGCACCTCTCTTTGGCCAAAGCTAGGTGCTTTGGCCCTTTTATTTAAAAAAATATATATATATATTGTTTTAATTAAATTTAAATGGTTTTACTTAATTAAAAAAATATTTTAATTCATTTTTAATTGTTTTAACTAGTTTCCAATCAAAGAAAAATTAGTTTGGCGTGTTTCGATTCGTTTATTGCTCGTTTGTAGTTTTCAGAACATACAACTGAGAATGAACAGCTTTCATAAATATATGTACGTAACACATGAAGTGTGCAATCAATACTATGTTTTACCAAATTTCAAATTTTACATCTCTAATCGATATACTAGACTTCCGGACATTGTTTAACGCGTTTTGGTTCGTTTAGTTGCTCGTTTCAGAGCAAACAATCGAGTATGAACAACTTTCATAAATCAATGTACGTAGCACATGAATAGTGCAACCAATACCATATCTTATCAAATTTCAAATTTTACATCTTTAATCGATATACTGGACTTTCGGACCTTGTTTGACGCGGTTTGGTTCGTTTAATTGCTCGTTTGTGGTTTTCAGAACAAACAACGGTGAATGAACAACTTTCATAAATAATAATATAACTTTTAAAGTCAGGTGCTTTACCCCCAATTAAACTATCGTTAACTGATCAGGTCCGGTAATGAACCGTACTGGTTTCAAACTGACCGCCCGGTAACGAACCGTATCGGTTTCGAACTGACCGGCCCGTTATCCACCTGGACCGTATCGAACTGATCAGGTCCGGTAACAAACCGTATCGGTTTCGAACTGGCCGGAACGTTATCCACCCGGATCGTATAGACCTGATCAGGTCCGCTAACGAACCGTACCGGTTTCGAACTGACCGCATGGTAACAAACTGTATCGATTTCGAACTGACCGGCCCGTTATCCACCCGGATCAAATCAACCTGATTAGGCCCGGATACGAACCTTACCGGTTTTGAACTGACCGGCCCGTTATCCACCTAGATTGTATCGACCCGATCAGATCCGGTAACGAACCGTACCGGTTTTGAACTGACCGGACCGTTATCCACCCGGATCATATCGACCTGATCAGGTCCGGTAACAAACCGTACCGGTTTTGAACTGACCGCCCGGTAACGAACTGTATCGATTTCGAACTGACCGGCCCGTTATCCACCCAGATTGTATCGACCCGATCAGGTCCGGTAACGAACCGTACCGGTTTTGAACTGACCGGCCCGTTATCCACCCAGATTGTATCGACCCGATCAGGTCCGGTAACGAACCGTACCGGTTTCGAACTGACCGGCCCGTTATCCACCCGGATCGTATCAACCTGATCAGGCCTGGATACGAACCGTACCAGTTTCGAACTGACCGGCCCGTTATCCACCCCGATTGTATCGACCCGATCAGGTCCGGTAACGAACCGTACCGGTTTTGAACTGACCGGCTCGTTATCCACCCGGACCGTATCGACCTGATCAGGTCCGGTAACGAACCGTACCGGTTTGAACTGACCGCCCGGTAACGAACTGTATCGGTTTCGAACTGACCGGCCCGTTATCCACCCGGATCGTATCCACCTGATAAGGCCCGGATACGAACCGTACCTGTTTCAAACTGACCGGCCCGTTATCCACCCAGATTGTATCGACCCGATCAGGTCCGGTAACGAACCGTACCGGTTTTGAACTGACCGACCCGTTATCCACCCGGACCGTATCGACCTGATCAGGTCCGGTAACGAACCGTACCGGTTTCAAACTGACCGGCCCGTTATGCACCCAGATCTTATCGACCTGATCAGGTTCGGTAACGAACCGTATCGGTTTCGAACTGACCGGCCCGTTATCCACCTGGATCATATCGACCCGATCAGGTCCGGTAACGAACCGTACCGGTTTCGAACTGACCGGCCCGTTATCCACCCGGATCGTATCGATCCGATCAGGTCCGGTAACGAACCGTACTTGAAGACTGGATTCGGTGCAATCAGAATCTGAATATTATATTACAATAATATTACGTTGAGCATCATCAATCTGGTATTAGTGGTTGGAAACTGTGATGACAAAGCTGGTGTGTGTTGAAACAAGGTATGGATTTGGAGAACATGGAATGAGATGATTTCGATTTTCGTACAAAGATTCCATAAGTAAAAGTCAGTTGTTATCGGAGATATAGCTGTCAACGATCAAGGCAACATACTTGAAATCAATGGGAAGGTAAACAATTCCTGCTCATCTTGATGAATATCTTCATCAATCTCCTTGATCTACGCATAAGTGTGAGAGTCGATCCGACTGTTGATTTCTTTTTGCAACCGGTACAACGAACTCTGAAGGTTTGCGCGTTAGCGCCGATCCGATTGTTAAAAGTATCAAGACTATGAAATTAGTAAAACAACTTTTCAGTTGTTATCGGAGAGATAGCTGTCAACAATGAAGGCAACCTGATAAAGGCTGAACACGAGTGTAATCAAACAAGGTGCTATGAAAACCACCAACGATCAATTATAATATAGTCCGGAAGTCAAGCATATAAATTAAACATGCAAAAATTATGTTCTGAAAAATATGGGTATCGAATGTATAGTCGGAGGACCACGTACAATGATTCATCAAAGTTGTACAAAGCTGGATGTTTCTACTAAAAAACCCAAACGAGCAATAAACGAAGCGAAGCGCCTCAAACAAATTTTCTTGACTTGGAAACAACTTAAAAGAACTAAAAATGAATTAAAATTATTTTTTGGTCAATAACAGATAATTTTAAATAATTAAAAGAAATTCATTTAAAAAAAAGGCCAAAGCGCCTAGCTTTGGCCAAAGCTAGGCGCTTAAATGTCTAGCTTTGGCCAAAGCTAGGCGCTTGAGTGGTTTGATTAGACCACAGGCGCCTAGCTTTGACCAAAGCTAGGCGCTTTGGCTTTTTTTTTTTTTTTTAAATGAATTTCTTTTAATTCTTTAAAATTATCTGTTATTGACCAAAAAATAATTTTAATTCATTTTTAGTATTTTTAAGTTGTTTCCAAGCCAAGAAAACTTGTTTGAGGCGTTTCGCTTCCTTTATTGCTCGTTTGGGTTTTCAGTAGAAACATCCAGCTTTGTACAACTTTGATGAATCATTGTACGTGGTCCTCCGACTAAACCTAACACACAACAATTTGTTTTAATTCATTTTAAGTGTTTTTAATTACTTTTCAATAAATGAAGGTCCTCACATTTTAGTAACATTTTAGATTAAATGGGATTTAGAACAACCACATGTCAAGAAATGATAATTTTCAAATATTGCAGATCAGGGTGTTACCAAGCATGTCAAAAAATGATAATTTTCAAATATTGCAGATCAAGGTGTTACCAAGCATGTCAAGAAATGATAATTTTCAAATATTACACTCGTGTTCAGCCTTTATTAGGTTGCCTTCATCGTTGACAGTTATCTCTCCGATAACAACTGAATTTTACTTGCTTGCCTGAAAAGTTGTTTTACTAATTTCATAGTCTTGATACTTCAAGGTACCATGTATCGTATCGACCCGATCAGTTTCGGTAACGAACCGTACTGGTTTTGAACTGACCGCCCCGGTAACGAACGTACCGGTTTTGAACTGACCGGCCCATTATCCACCCAGACTGTATCGATCCGATCAGGTCCGGTAACGAACCGTATCGGTTTCAAACTGACCGCCCGGTAACGAACCGTACCAGTTTCGAACTGACCGGCCCGTTATCCACCCGGAAATGTATCAACCCAATCAGGTCCGGTAACGAATCACACCGGTTTCGAACTGACCGCCCGGTAATGAACAGTACCGGTTTCGAACTGACCGGATCGTTATCCACCGGACCGTATCGACCCAATCAGGTCCGATAACGAACCGTACCAGTTTCAAACTGACCGGCCCATTATCCACCCGTTGAGGTTCTTAAGAAACGAGCAATTTGACGAACCAAACTGCGTCAAACAAGGTCCGAAAGTCCAGTATATCGATTAGAGATGTAAAATTTGAAATTTGATAAGACATGGTATTGATTGCACTCTTTATGTGCTACGTATATTCATTTATGAAAGTTGTTCATACTCGGTTGTTTGCTCTGAAACGAGCAATTAAAAGAACCAAAACGCGTTAAACAATGTCCGGAAGTCTAGTATATCGATTAGAGATGTAAAATCTGAAATTTGGTAATACATGGTATTGATTGCACACTTCATGTGTTACGTACATATATTTATGAAAGTTGTTCATTCTCGGTTGTTTGTTCTGAAAATCACAAACGAGCAATAAACGAACCGAAACACGCCAAACTAATTTTTCTTTGATTGGAAACAAGTTAAAACAATTAAAAACGAATTAAAATATTTTTTTAATTAAGTAAAACCATTTAAATCTAATTAAAACAATATATTTTTTTTTAATAAAAGGGCCAAAGCACCTAGCTTTGGCCAAAGAGAGGTGCTTTGGGGGTAAATCTAGAAAACATGTCCAGATTCATCCCCCCTAGAAAAAAGGGGCCAAAGCGCCTCGCTTTGGCCTAAGCGAGGCGCTTTGAAGTTGCTTTTTGCTTTTCCCGATAAAGCAGTCAACCTAGTACTACGATTTGACCCAAAGCGCCTCGCTTTGGGCAAAACGAGACGCTTTGAAAGGGGTTGAAATAGAACCCAGGGGGTGTAAATAGAATGGTCCATCTTATTTCTTAAAGAACCGGGCATGATGATTCTCTAGTCTGTAACCATCATCCACAATAAATTATTTTTACACAACACGATAATTTATTAATTTTTTTAGATATGGGAAAATGATTTTTTTTAATTAAAAAATAAAATACGTATGATAATATTAGTAATTTTAAAAGATCCCAACATTATCTGGCATACGTTCAACCTCTAACTTATTTAAGATTGGTTTGATTCAAGTTTTTTGTGAGACAATCAATAGTAGCTCACAAGCTCACAAGCAGTTCGACTCGTTTATGCCCTGAAGTCCCATTATAGATTCACTTGATTCTTGACATGGAATAATCATTTGGCATCGTGAACGGTTGTTTGTTAATTTGTAATTTTGGCTCAATCAAGATTTATTTGGTATTTTCTGAATTAGTGTGGTGGATCTTGTGGTAAAAAAGTTAATTAATTCATATAATTTTTTGGTTATTTGGGAGTGGATCTTGTGGTGTGAACTTCATTTATATTTTCTAAATTACTATTGTCATGTGTTTTTATTTTTTAATAGTTAATTAATTCTATTTGTTTGATGATGTGCAGGTGTTAATATTCATAGCGGTAAAGAAGTTGCTATGTATGAACTTCTTTGTCTTTTTAATTGTTTTATAAGCTTTTAATTATTTGATTCATATATTCACAATTCATGTACTGATCAAACCATGATTTTATGGCATTCAAAAACTTGACAGCTTATGTGTTAATCTAAATGTAGAACATATCCCTCTTATCTATAATGATTTAACTTCTTTTCAAGACTTTTTGTTTCAAAACAAATAATCACTCAATTTGTAAAATGAACAGATTTTAGATTGAACCCATAAATGGTGTGTTTTCTTTTTACATCTGGTCTTTCATTCTTGCAAACATAAGTGGCAAAACGCGCAAGTTGGGTTGCGGGCCAAAGCTGGTCTAGATCAAAATGGTTATTTTGTGTGTCAAAACCGGTTTAGGTATTTGGATATACACAAAAGTCTTTTTTTCGACATATACATATATATATATATATAAATATAGGTAAAGTATATGGAGGAAACCCTCCTTATTTGGTAAACTCTGGAAACTCTGACTTCCCAACATTTTTTTTTTGAAAAAAATAGGGTATGTAATATACATTTTTTTAAGCATTTCGGGCCAAAAAAATCGAAAAAGCGCCAAACGGTTTTTTTTTTAAAAAATAAAAAACGTCTACTGTTTACATATAGTTAACACATTGTTAACACCTGTTATTAGCGCTTAACATGTGTTAGTCAAAAATTTATTTATTTTTTTAAAAAAAAAGTACTCGGCGCTTTTTTAATTTTTTTGGCCCAAAATGCTTAAAATCATGTATATTACTTGCCCTATTTTTTTCAAAAAAAAAAAAAATATTGGGAAGTCTCTATAACCATTCCCTATCCCTATAAATATATATATATATATATATATATATATATAGAGAGAGAGAGAGAGAGAGAGAGAGAGAGAGGGAGAGGGAGAGAAATAGTTAGTGTGTCATGAATGACTACAAAAATTATAATGACTAAACAGAATGTATAATCTTCTGATAAAATGTTTGTAGAGATTTTATGCATTAAAAGTGTAGTTTTGACCAATTTGACCCTTTCCGTTTTTTTATTTGTTTCTTACTTGTTTGTTGTTTATACTTTAATCCGTTCGACCTATTACAGAAAAAAAAAAAACATAATCTGAATCTACTTGTGCTAATTGCTATTATACACACATATTATATTATATATATTTGAAGAAACACTACTCTAACTATATCAAATACTAGTTTTTATCCCGGGAGCGTCCCGGGTTGAAATATCTAATATAACATAATATATTATTATTATTATTATTATTATTATTATTATTATTATTATTATTTTAAATAAATCTCTGCCATAAGTTATCATATTCCAATATAAAAAAACGAATCTCTGCACCGGGGTATAAATCTAGTGCCATTACAAATGAATTCGAAAATTTGTAATCGATCATTCTAAAAAGAACTAACATGAAATAAGAAAAACAAAAGTTAATTATTGAAATATCGAACGCATTAGTCTAAGGGTTATGTGATGCGTTAAAAAATTTATGGGTATATGATCGGGTATGTAGTTCGGGTATTTGGGTATGTTGTTTCGGGTAATCGGGCCGAGTATCACCTAATCCCAGACCCGACCCGACCCAAACCCACAATTTTTTTAAACTAATCCCAGACCCGACACAATACCTGTCGGGTTACAAAAAATAGTCATTTTTTCTCCGATTTTTATATAACACTATGGTACTCGTTGGAAAGATAATAAAACGCTCGTTAATTTGGTGTAATTTTTTTCTTTAAAAAATCTCGTATATAAAAGATATTAACGTTTAAAAGTTATGGGAGGAAACACGAGAGATAAAATAATAAATGTTTAATATTTAGATTTAATAGATTTGGTATTTAATAGATTAGGTTAAAGATTATAATAGATTAGGTTAAATCATATTTATTTCTTTTTTTTAATTGGTTTAGAGTTGCCACATCACATCCTATGTGGCATCTCTCAAAGGGAGAGATTGCATAAGAGCATGACATGTAGAATTAATCCCTTTGCAATATATATAGGGGAGGGTTATCTTGAGAACGCTAAATATTGTGAGAACCGTGAGAACAAGTAAAAAAATCAATCAAAATCAATTTTTTTTAATACAAACCTCATTATAATCATAATACAACATTAATAAATGAATTTTCTTTCCAAATAATTCATCTTTTCTTGCAAAAACACTTTCAAATTAACTTTTTACACATGTGTAAATGGAACAGTTTACACATGTATAAACAGTAAATTTACACATGTGTAAAAACAAATTATTTTCGTATACGTTTGAATTTTTACGCGTAATTTGTGTTTTTGAGATGGAATTTTAGTAATAAAGACAAGTGTAAAAAGAAATTTGGAATTTGAATGGGTTTAGATGCCGTTCTCACGGTTCGCACGAAATATAGGTGTTCTCAAATTAACTTTCCCCTATATATATATATATATATATATATATATAGATGAAAGGGAATGACAAGACAATCTTATTAATAATATTTGGGATTACAAGTGTGACAATGAATGATTACATTTAGGTAGTATTCAAGTGATGGGTTTTCGCCAACAATCACGAGTATATGAGTATGTGTTTTCTCTAAAAATTCGACCATTCTTTTGCGGGAAGAAAGAGTATTTATATGAGAGTGCTCTTGTGCTCATTAGCTGATCTTGATTGCCAACTCATGCCGCGTGGACCCCACCTTTGCTAATGTAATGGAATTCAGAAGAATGTGTGCGCTGTCCTCCAGCTATTGGCTAGATGTCAATGTCACTGTCCTTGTCGTCCTTTCTGTCGTCATATGATTGGGAGGAGATCATGGAGCATGGCATCCTCCATTCTTGTTAGTCAGACATCCCTTTCATCTTGTTCTTTTGTCTCCTCGTACCTGAGGTCGCCGGTGGATCCAGATACATAAGAAGACGAAATCTTGAGCAGTTTGAAACTGAGAGAGAGTTTATATCATGGTTAGTGACCTTGGACCAAGCCTTGAAGAATTTTTCAACTACTATAATAGAAAATTTAGCTTGAAGATGGTGTTAATGATTGCAGATCTATATGGACCGAACTGTCTCACGACGTTCTGAACCCAGCTCACGTACCGTTTTAATGGGCGAACAGCCCAACCCTTGGAACATCCACCATCATTAATGATTATTTTTTTTAATTGAAATAGTTCATTTATACAAGTTTTTACATAAAAACAGAGTTAAGTAAAGCCCTGATAATTTTCTAATGGGCCTGGACCTCAAAGCTAATTAGGTAGTTGTTTTGTTATTAATATAATCATTTGTATGAAATTTGTAAAATAGTTGCCAAAATCCTCTCCACAGACAAAATAAAAAAGGAATATTGTAATTACATATTTGTATGTTTATAGACTATGGTACCTACAAGACTTGCAACAAATAAAATCTTTTGTAAGTAGAATGCCACCTAGCTTTAATATCAACCAGAATTCTTTGTGATTATAAATGTACTAACAATAATATTTTGTAATCATACCATAGTTCCACCTGTACTATTAACTTGGCTTGATCCACTACAACTTGCAAGGTCACAAACTAAGTTCTTAAAAAACCAAACAATATCTTCCTGTCATAATTATTATTTTATTCATAAAGAACCAAAGCATCCTTAATTTACTTCTAAGGCTATCTCCAATGCAGCGCCTGTAGCACCGCACGTCCCCTTCATTGTTGACGTGACTGATGAGTTGGAGGAGAGAGACGAAGTTCCCACACGTGCCTATAGATGAGAGAGACTGGGATTGTGAGAGGGGGAGGTGGGCCAACTAGCGTCAACTGGGATTGTGAGAGGGGGAGGTGGGCCAGCCAGCGTCGCCCGTTGCAAAGCATAGGTTGGTAGGCCAAGCAAGTAGACGTGGAACCGGGCAGGCAGGAAGGGCGCTCTCAGCATTGTGGATAGTCAAATGATTTTGTAATATATTAAACTTTTACACATTTTTATCCAACTTACAAGATTTATTACCATCACATGAAACTAAACCATAATTAAAATTTCCTTCAATCACACAAATCAAGAACAAAGCATCCTAACTAAGCCACAATCTCCCTAACCAACCAATCCAAACTAGGATAAGAAAAATACAAAACCAGAAATGAAGGGAGAGCAAACAGAACAGTGAGCAGCACATACACAACCAGTATTACTGCACTTGCAGGAATTGCATACAACACAATCAGCAGAAACATCAACACCAACGGGAACTTCGCGCTTACTTCAACCAAGAAAAACACCGCCTTCCTAATCGAAGAATGTATCCCAATAATCCGACTATTGCCTACAACGACCCCAGATGATCGACCCGTTTGACCATCAGTTAAAGTCAACTTTGGTGCATCATTCACTTTAACCGCCCCACTATTCATTCTTTCAACCATCCAAAGAAGAAAGTAATTCTTTCTAGGAAACTTTAGGATCCCTTTTAACACAAGACGAGGCGATAAAAGATTGCACCAAGGGCAAGATATTAGAAGAGGTAACCGAACGGGTACAGGATTGGCTTTGACAACGGCCCAAGGGAGAGCTAAGACGCAGTTTTTACAGAGCGAATGGCCACACCATAAAACATAAGGTACATTTTCAACTATGTTGAAGGATTCACAGCATATTGGGCACTCTAGTCCATCTTCTTTACTGATTATGGAAGAAGCTTCGTCGTCTGATGACACTTGAACACCTTGTGTTAGTTTTCTGAAACGGTCTCGAAATCTTAGCCCACAAGTGCCAGCTAGACATTTGGATGCAAAATTCCACATATGGATAAGATGATAGTCTTACTATAAACAGGATATCAGTTTGAAGATCCTGTGTCAACCGAAAACAACACTTAGAGTTAGAGTCAGATAATCACAACCAAATAAACGTACCCAGTATAATCACACTCATAACATAGCTATTGGTAGTAGAGATGAACAAAAAGACTGGTTCGGTCACCTGAAACTGGTGCTAAAAATCCCAAACCGAACCGAAAACTGGTAAAAAAAAATCGATGCTAAAACCAGCCAACCCGAAACCAGTACACAAACCAGTTCTGCCCCAAACTGGTACCGCTAAAAACCAGTTGGAACCGGAAAAAGAAACGAAACCATTTTAGGAAAAAACCGATTCTGGCCATACGCAAAAATAAAACAATGTTCTCTTCGTATTGATTTTCAATTTTCTTGTTTCAAAAAATCTAAAAGATGTAGTTTATATATTTTTAAAGGTTGCGTACATGAACCAACATGGAACCAAAACCAAACCCGGTTAAAAAACCGACTCTCAAACGGCCACACCGAACCAAAAGCGAGACCGACCCCTAAACCAGTACCATGCCAAACCAATTTGGGTTCGGAAAAGAAAACAGATTTGTTCATCTCTAATTGGCAGGGTCTGGGAAGGGCGTAGGGCGTGACGAGGGCAAACCTTACCTCCGGCACTCCAAAAACTTTTTTTTTTTTTTTTTTTTTTTTTTTTTTTTCGGTTTAGAGTATAGCAATCCATTATAAAATACATCAATGAATAAAGTATTACAGACTTACGGTTAGATAATTAAGTAACAGATAATCCTGACCCTTCGTCTAAAGTCATTTCATAACTATGAGACCACAATTTGCTAATCCAAAATCAAAATCAAAGTCTTATCACATATGTTTTAACGAATATTATTTGAAATATGACAACTGAAACATATGATATGAATGAAAAAGAAGCATATGTTTATAAATAATAATAATTACATAAACCCTAGGCAGCAAAATTGGTAAAAAAAATAATAATAATAATGGTAATAAACAATCCTAAAAGATGATGTAAGCGTGATATAGGACAAAGATGATCTTACGGACTGTGTGTAAAGATGTGGAGAATAATTTGCTGTCTTCTCTGCTACCAATGGCAATGGAAGTGGTGATTGGGGTGCAAAAGATGGATATTATTTGGTTGGTTTGAATATTATTAACGACTAGATATTCTTTTGCTACTTAGTTTAGAGATTCGAGGAGTTAGAGTCCAAAATATAGAATACTAGTTTACGGGAGTATCTCGAGTTAAAAAATCTAAGTAAAATAAATAAAATTATAAGTATTTAAATTATAAAAATGGCATCTGTCAATATATGATTAATGAATAATATTATTATTATTATTATTATTATTTTAAACAAATCTCTGTCATAAGTTATCATATCTATATCTATTAATAATCTATATATCTATATCTATATCTATATATATATATACTAGCTGATTACCTCGGGAGGGTCCCGGGGTTAAAAAATCAAATTTTACGTTGTAAACTATTGCAAATGGCTAAAGTTAACTAACCACAAAATCTCCCAATCATTGCATGTTCATAGTATTCTAATCAGTAATAACTCATATTCCCTAATCTAAAACCTAATCAGTAATCATCTAAAGAATCACTTATGTAAGCTGCAACTATTCAAAAACTCATCACATCTCTCTAATTTCTCACATTCTAATGGCTCTTATAATTCCTAACCTAATCAACTAAACAAACACTTAAGTTGGAAGTTGTAACCATTGCATCTCATTATGTCACGTGGCATAATCAAGAGATGGTTGAGGCGACCATTGAACGTCACGATAGCAACTATCAATTCTTCCCGGGAGCATCCCGGGGTTGAAAAATATAATCATTCTAATAATACTAATACTAATAGTAATAATTATTACTCTTGTAATTAAATAAATAAAAAAATAACATTGCTATAAGCTGACACTATGTGTTGCAGTGTTGCGTGATTCTTTCTCCTAGCTTCTCTTGATGAAGTATACCTAGTAAAATTCCAATGATAACATAGCGATTGGGCTGATTTTCAACATCGTAGATAAGAACCTGGTTTAAAAGAAAAAACATGATTAATGAATAACATGAACACTTTGTGTGTTTTTTTCCTATATGAACGAAACCACACAAAAAACAGTCGATTTTTTCTCTGTTTTTTATATAGCAGTATGGTACTCGTTGGAAAGATAATAAAACGTTCGTTAATTTGGTGTAATTTTTTTTTTTAAAAATCCTGTATATAAAAGATATAAACGTTTAAAAATTATAGGAGGAAATATGAGAGAGAAAATTTTAAATTTATTTTTAAATTCTTTTTTCCTATATATATAAAAGAATTAAACATTGCTGACGTGGCGTGCAATGATGCCTTTAACCTCTCCATGAAACTGCCACGTGGCATCATAATTGAAAGATTTTAGTGTTTTTAAATTATTTCCTTTTTTAATTAAATTGAGTTATTTTAGGAAAAACGAATTTAAAAATAAATTTAAAATTTTATCTCTCATATTTCCTCCCATCATTTTTAAACGTTTATATCTTTATATACGGGATTTTCTAAAGAAAAAAATTACACCAAATTAACGAGCGTTTTATTATCTTTTCAACGAGTACCATAGTGCTATATAAAAAACGGAGAAAAAATCGACTATTTTTTGTGGGGTTTCGTTCATACAGGAAAAACACACAAAGTGTTCATGTTATTCATTAATCATGTTTTTTCTTTAAAACCAGGTTCTTATCTACGATGTTGAAAATCAGCCCAATCGCCATGTTATCATTGAAATTTTACTAGGTATACTTCATCAAGAGAAGCTATGAGAAAGAATTGTGCAACACTGCAACACATGGTGTCAGCTTATAGCAATGTTATTTTTTTATTTATTTAATTACAAGAGTAATAATTATTACTATTAGTATTAGTATTATTAGAATGGTTATATTTTTCAACCCCGGGATGCTCCCGGGAAGAATTTATAGTTGCTAGCGTGGCGTTCAATGGTGGCCTCAACCATCTCTTGATTATGCCACGTGGCATAATGAGATGCAATGGTTACAACTTCCAACTTAAGTGTTTGTTTAGTTGATTAGGTTAGGAATTATAAGAGCCATTAGAATGTGAGAAATTAGAGAGATGTGATGAGTTTTTGAATAGTTGCAGCTTACATAAGTGATTCTTTAGATGATTACTGATTAGGTTTTAGATTAGGGAATATGAGTTATTAATGATTAGCAGGGGCGAAGCTTGGTTCTCGAATCGGAGGGGGCCGGGCTCAATTTTTTTCGCTCGGTAGTGGCAAATCGTCGGGGGCCGGACTCAATTTACCTACGAAAATCGCAAATTTCCACTATTGCGCCAAAAAACAGGGGGGCCAGGGCCACCCTTAGCCCTTATATAACCTTCGCCTCTGATGATTAGAATACTATGAACATGCAATGATTGAGAGATTTTGTGGTTAGTTAACTTAAGCCATTTGCAATAGGTTATCACGTAAAATTAGATTTTTCAACCCCGGGACCTCCCGGGGTAATCAGCTAGTTCTAATATAAAAAAAGGGTAATTGGGTCGGGTATCATCTAATCCCAGGCCCAACCCAAACCCACAATTTTTTTTAAACTAATTCCAAACCTGACACAATACCTGTCGGGTTACAAAAAATAGTCGTTTTTTTTCTCCGTTTTTTATATAGCACTATGGTACTCATTGGAAAGATAATAAAACGCTCGTTAATTTGGTGTAATTTTTTTCTTTAAAAAATCTCGTATATAAAAGATATTAACATTTAAAAGTTATGAGAGGAAACATGAAAGAGAAAATAATAAAGTTTTAATATTTGCATTTAGTAGATTATGTATTTAATAGATTATGTTAAATCATATTTAAACCATATTTATTCTTTTTTTTAATTGGTCTAGAGTTGCCACATCACATCCTATGTGGCATCTCTTAAAAGAGAGATTGCACAATATTATGACATGTCATTAAAAATGCTTTGGTTTATTATATACTAGCTTTTATCCCAGGAGCGTCCCGGGATTGAAAAATATAACAATTCTAATAATAATAATAATACTAATAGTAATAATTATTACTCTTGTAGTTAAATAAATAAAAAAAATAACTTTGCTATAAGGTGACACCATGTGTTGCAGTGTTGCGCGATTCATTCTCCTAGCTTCTCTTGATGAAGTATACCTATGCATCTTTAAAAGAGTAAAATTCCAATGAAAGCATGGCGATTGGGCTGAATTTCAACATCGTAGATTAGAACCTGGTTTAAAAGAAAAAAAACATTATTAATGAATAACATGAACACTTTGTGTTTGTTTTCCTGTATGAACAAAACCCCACAAAAAATAGTCGTTTTTTTTCTCTGTTTTTTATATAGCACTATGGTACTCGTTGGAAAGATAATAAAACGCTCATTAATTTGGTATATTTTTTTTCTTTAAAAAATCTCGTATATAAAAGATATTAATATTTAAAAATTATGGAAGGAAACATAAGAGAGAAAAATTTAAATTTGTTTTTAAATTCTTTTTCTTTCTAAAATAACTCAATTTAAATTTAGTAGATTAGGTTTTATATTATTATTTATTTTTTTTAATTTGCCACATGGCATGACACATGGCACACCCAATGAGGAGAATGCCTCCTTGAATGTCATGTTATTAAAATAGCTTTCTTAGGCCTTCATTGAATGACAACTCATCAATTTTCAATTCTTTTATTATAAGTTATATATTATAGATATAAATATAGATTATTAGACTATGTGTAATGGTGGGTGAAATTTGGTGGGTGAAAGGGGCGTTTTTCAACACGTGACAATGTGGGGCCACTTGGTGAGTGAAAGGGGCTTGAAATGGGCAAGGGGTGTAATGGTGGTTGAAATTTGATGGGTGAAAGGGGCATTTTCTGATTGGCTATTAAATATATACTGAATATTATATTTGAATGAAAAAAAAAGGAAAAAAAAAATAAAAATGAAGTGGAAGGTGCTGATTGGCTGGGCAAAAGAGGATGTTACGTGAAATATTTGGCGTGGGAATGGTTGACACCCCTTTAACTAAGGAGGGCAGTGTAGCCGGGTGAAAGGGGCGTGAAATTGGGCATTTAACGCCCTTTTCGCGAGCCACTACGTATGGCCTTATCACAAAATTTATAATTCAAATTATTATTTCTTTGAGAAAGTATAGGGTACAAAGTATCCTTAACATAAAAAGTGTAGGAAGCCACTAGAACTTGTCACCTGTCAAGTTAACCTAACCACAGTTAAACCAGGATTAAAACCTATTGTCTTTTTCCCTGATCTAAACTTTCAAAACATAAACCTAACTCATCCTCCTTTGAAGCAAACGTTTATTCTAACTTCATCGATCGAGATCTAACCACCACCACCACAATCATCATCACCTACCGCCGATGGCAACACACTAAGAAATGGTCTCGCTGAACTTCTTAACATTGAATATTATTATAATATTTGGGTCAAACTATTACGTTTATATTATAACATTGAATATTTTTATAATATTTCATAAGTATGTATATATTCTCTGAGAGTTAGAGAGAGAAACGACTGTTGGTTGTGTGTAGGTGTAAGTGTGTGTGTGAGAATGATCCAGAAACCAAAGTTGCTATGAAGGATATAGGGAAGGACTTGACAGATGGATTATCGAGAAAGAGATACAAGATGCTGCTGATGTTATGGATAAGGTTCCTGAAAAAAAGGGAAGAAGTTTATTGCAGAAAAAATCAATAAGTTGAAGAGGGAAGTGGTTAGGGCATGTGCATTTAAATTTTGTAAAAGGCGCGTTTAAATTTTTTTAATGAGTGGTTCTAAAATTTCAATCAGTGCTTCCAAATTTTTTAATGAGTACTAAATTTTCAATGAGTGCTTCCAAATTTTTTAATGAGTGCTTCTAAATTGTCAATGAGTGCTTCCAAACTTTTTAATGGGTGCTTCTAAATTTTCAATGAGTGCTTTCAAACTTTTTAATGAGTGCGTCCAAATTTTCAATAAGTGCTTCCAAATTTTTAATGAGTGCTTCTAAATTTTCAATTAGTGCTTCTAAATTTTCAATGAGTGCTTCCAAACTTTTTAATGAGTGCTTCTAAATTTTCAATGAGTGCTTCAAAACTTTTTAATGAGTGTTTCTAAATTTTCAATGAGTGCGTCCAAACTTTTTAATGAGTGCTTCTAAATTTTCGATGAGTGCTTCCAAACTTTTTAATGAGTGCTGTAGGGATCAGTTTGCTCTTTTTGCTAAGTAAGAACTTGCTATCTTGACACTTAAGTGTTTAGCAAGCCCTTGTAAATCAGATTATAAGCATAGCGGAATGTATAAGTTAAAGCAACACTTTTTATTCTAAGGAAGAGTTATTACTCCCCCTTGATGATTGAAACTTAATAAATGACAAGTATTTATTATGAATCCAAGCAGTAAATGAGAATTAGATACTTAGACAGATTCACAATAAATACTGAAATGGAATAGAACAGTGAGAGTGTTTGAAGGATTTTTCTATTAAAATCAATGTCTAAAATAGAAGGTTGAAGCCTCCTATTTATAGACGTTTACATACATGTATCTTGCCCAAAAAGCAAGTACAGAAACAACAGAAACAAGTTGCACAAGTTGCAACATTGAAACTAACAAATACAGCTAAAAGTAATAATAAACAATAAACTACTGATGCAAAAAGGCGGTGGAAAATATCTGATGCTAAGTGCTGATGAATGACAAACTACTGATGAGTAGTTTGTCTTCAGTACTTCTGAAGTGAACTTGTCTGGTTTGGAATTCAGAACTCCTGATGAAGTTTCTTCTTCAGCACTTCTCTTATCTTCTCTTCAGCAGTTCTTTGTTTTCTTTTCAGTACTTCTATACTTAGCCAAAATGACAGAAGTGAATTAGACTAAGGTTTCCAAAAGTGGTTTCACCAATCCTCTTTGTCCTAACAATCTCCCCCTGGATTGATGAAGCCAAAACCTTACTAATTCCTTATGTTTTTCTTCTGTCTTGAACAATCTTCCATATCTCTTTGTACATGGTGTTCTTGAGCTGGTTTAACTGACCATCAGATAGAGATCCTCTCTGTGGTTCTAGATGTTGAATTGTGAGCAGGTCTTGTGTTGACAGTTTCTTCAGATCACTGATCTTCTTGTAAGCCCTGCTTGAGAGGTCTCTTCTTGTCAACAATACTGAGTTGTTATCAGTAAGTGACCATCTGATGATAGGTATCTTTGACTTGTTAAAGTCAAAAGAATAGGGAACCAGACTTGTCCCTTGGGTTGATGGTCCTGAGTGCTGGATGCTTTCAGTTTCAGTTAGCCTCAGGTGGGAGTCTCTTCCTTGTTGTTGTTGCATATCAGGCATCTGAACAGTTGGGAGATGGTGTTCAGTCACTACTCTGGTATGCAGCTTTTCTTTGATGGTCTTTTGTATTTGGTAGGCAAAAGTGGAAGGATCCCTGAATTGTGTTAACAGAGGTTTCTCCTCAATGTCAAAATCTGAATGGACTATTGAACTTCCTTCAAGTAGTACCATTTTGAAGTCAGTTTTGACATTGTCCTCTGCCTTCTTTCTCTGAGTAGCAGTTCTTCTTGATACACCAGAAGTTCTAACTACTGATCTTGAAGGATCAGTAGTTTGAAACTTCTCTGGATTTGCAGCCTTGGCAGCCAAGTATTTCTTGTAAGTATCCATTAGTCTATCTTCTTTCCATCTGGATACTGAGGCTTTTGAACCATAGCCTTCTGCTACTAACTCTTCTATTATCTGGGCTCTCTTGGCCTTTCCTTCTTTGCTAGTGGCCAGTTTATCTGCAAGCAGTTGTGCCCTTCTTGTCAGCTCTTGCACAGAGAGTCCTTTGAGTGTATAGGCTTTAGTCTTGCTGTTCTTGGTAATGTAAGACATCAGTTGTTGTCTTTTGTCTTCTTCAGCAACATAGTCTTTTTCAGCCTGTCTCTCCAGTTCAGCTTGATAAGCCTGGAGCTTTTCTTCAAACTCTAGATCATCCCTTTGTTCCAGACTTTTCCAAATCTGGTCTTCCTTGGCCTTTTGTTGAACTGCCTTTAACCTCTACTCAAGAAGTTCAGGTGATTGAGAGATTGGAGCAGGTGTTAGGACAGTCATGGTAGTGGTTGTTGTAGGCCTTGGAGGAGCAGAAGTTGGTTTGATTTGTTCAGTGGATCTGGAAGGTTCAGTGGTTTGAGGTTTGGAAGTGTTAACCTCTGATGGGTTGACAACAGCTGATGGTTTGTCAACTACTGAAGGATTGTCTTCAGTACTTTCTGATTCTTCATCAGAACTTTTGCCATCAGAAGTTTCTTCATTGTGCCTTAGGGATTCTTCAGAGGTTTGGGTCTCATCTTCTTTTTCCGTGGCTTCAATTTCTTCCACTGAGACACCAAACTGTTTGGCCAGTTTTTCTTTCCTAGCCTGATCTGTTTGATCTCTTTCAAGGATGGCCACTCTTGCCCTTATCCTGGCTTGGAATGACTCCTTAGGTTCCCTGATCTTCTCCCCCTTTTTGGATTCATCAATTTTAACTTTGGAAGTTGAGGGTTGGGAGAATTGTCCTTGAAGATGAGCAATCTGTTTGCTGTTGAAGTCTATTTTGTTGGACAGATCATTCATCTTGGTCTTGATCACTCCAAATTGATTCTTGATAGACAGCTCCAAGTCAGCTGTGTATGTTTGGAAGTGATTTCTGATGAGTGTATTCATCATGTGGTACAGGGGACCCTCTGAGCTGCATAGCTGGTTCAGGTCTATGCTTGTTTGCCCAGGGAATTGGGTAGGCATTTGTTGTGAAGGGGGTGTTTTTGGGAGATCCTCATGTTGTACAGAGGATGCCACTCTAGGGGTTTTAGGGATTGAGTGGGCTTTAACCTGTGCAGGGGTGACTGGCTTCTTGAGCCTGGATACCCCTGAAACAGGACCTTCAGAAAGTGCCGTCAATTCAGTAGTTTGTGTTTTTGAAACATCATCCAAATTAATGGAATCATCTGAATCCCTGATGTTGCCCTCAATGAGGACTGTCTCAGTTAAATCATGAGCTGAGCCCAACTCAGTTCTCTCATGAACCTCTTGTTCTTGGTTCTGAGGATTTCCTACTTCAGGCATTAAGCCTTCATCAGTAGTTGCCACATCTGAGGTCTTAGCTATGTTACTTCTATCCTCAGATCCACCACTGGGTGGTAACTGAGTAGTAGCAGCCTCAGATGCCCCAAGAGTCTCTAAAATTGGGCTTAAAGACTCTGGTCCACCCTCATCTCTTGGGATAGGGCTAGAGATGTCCACATCCATGTCTGATGTTGTAGTTATGTCCCCTGTTTGTTGTGGTTGTAGGGGACTGACATGATCAGATGGGACCTTCTCTTTTAGCCCAGAGAGAAGTTTGGCAATTTCTATTGCCTCTTGTTCAGAAATTTGTGGGGTTGGTTCAGTAGTTTGGGCAATAGGTGAAAGTTGTTGTTCAGCAGTTTCAAAAGAAGAGTGTGTTTCATATGTTTTTCTAAGTCTTTTTCTTTTGAATAAAATGGTTATGGGTGCTCTTGGTGGGGTTTGAGATGGATGAGACTGAGAGGGTGTTTCAGTCTCACCTATTTGAAGAGCAGACTGCTCATGAGCATGTTCAGGCATCTCAACCTCCTGAACAGCTTTTCTTTTGGGTTGGTGGGTTTTTGTCTTTGTTGGCTTGGGCTTTTTGGCTTTTGGTGGTGTGAGTTTGGAAGATGTGGGCTTCAGGGGGACTTGTTGTTGTTCTCCCTGATCATCTTCTGGCCAGGCAGCCGGTTTGTTATGCCTTGAGTATGCTTGTGATGTTAAAGGATTTAAAGTTGAAATTTTTCCCACAAGCACCTCATTACCCAGTTCCCCTATTATGCATTGCATAATGAACCTTGGGTACAACAAAAACTTTTTCTTGGTATTATTGTGATGTAACACCAACTCATTGAAAAATAGTTTTGATGCCCTAAATTTAGTTTCATTCACAATAGAATGAAATATTGGTTGAAAAGTGGAGGGCATCTGGTCATAAGACCCTGTTTTAGGACTCAAACACATAATAATATAATGAAACAAAAGCTTGTATTTTGGTTCAAAATATTTTTTGAAGATTGTAGCATGGGAGAGAGTACCTTGATAACCACACTCAGTCATGGTTAGGTGAATATCAGAATTAGCAACATGGTCAGGGGCAGTTACATCATCCAGACCCAGTCTTGTTGCCAGTGTGGCCGGTGTGATGGTCAGTGGTTTCCCTTTTATTCTTGAGTTGAGGGAAATGACCTCATCATCCGTTGTCACCGTCTCCGCATTTGCCCAGAACTCATTCAGAGTTTCAGTGTGAATTGGTGGGTTTATTGTGAGAGCAGTAAAATATTGGGATTTTACGACAAGATCAATGATCTCATCGTATTGGGACCAGCCTTCTTGTTTTTCAAGAAAGGCCCTTTGATTGTGTCCCTGCTTTAGAACGAGAGCCATGTGGTTTGGGTTTTGATCGAACAGTTGATTTGCAGGTATTAGGTTATTTGAGAGAGTTTTTGAGAGAGAAGGAAGGATATTTTGAGTTTGAAAGGATAAGTGTGGAGAAAAGTTATTTATCAGAAGTTTTAACCGCTTGAATCTTCTTTATTAGAAGTTTTTAAACCGCCTTTGGTTAAAAATCTTTTTATCAGAGGTTTTAAACTGATTAGGTCAAACCTCTGATGTTGGGAAAAGTCAGATTTGCCCTTTTGACTTAAACTGCTGATGAAGGATTACTTCATCAGTAGTTCCCATTTCCTCTTCAGCAGTTTTAATAGCTGATGAGAAATGTTTTTATAAATACTTTTATTCATAACTTCTGAAGGTTATTTTATCAGAAGTTACACACTTTTCAGAAATTATCCCCATACTGATGTTTTGTTCATCAGTAGTTTCTCTCTTTTCAGAAGTTTTGTTTCAGACTTTTTGTCTGTTTGTAAGTGAAAAATGAAGAATTGCAAAATAATAAAATAAACACTTACAAATTTAGCATCCCAAGCATGGATACTAACTTCTGAAAGGTTGATGTGTCAAGGGGTTTTGTGAAGATGTCAGCTATTTGATTAGCTGTTGCTACATGCTTCACCTCAATCTTGCCCTTTTCATAGCAATCTCTTATAAAATGGTACCTGATCTCAATATGTTTTGTTTTTGAGAACTGTACTGGATTTTGAATGATGCTAATGGCAGATTTGCTGTCTACAAACAAAGGTGTCTTGGTCTCTTTGATTCCATAATCAAGAAGTTGATATTGGAGCCATTGTATCTGTGATGTACAACTTGCAGCTGCAATGTATTCAGCTTCAGCAGTTGAAGTTGCAACAGATGTTTGCTTCTTTGATTGCCATGACACTAGACAGTTACCCAGGAATTGACAACCACCAGATGTTGACTTTCTTGTCATCTTACACCCTGCATAGTCACTATCTGAAAAAGCTGATAACTTGGTATTGCTTGAAGCAGGATACCAAATTCCAAGTGTTGGAGTTCCTTTCAGATATCTGAAAATTCTTTTGACTGCTATAAGGTGTAATTCCCTTGGTGCTGATTGATATCTAGCACAGACACATGTTGAAAACATAATATCTGGTCTAGAAGCAGTTAAGTATAAAAGGGAACCTATCATGCATCTGTACATGGTTTGATCAACCTGTTTTCCTTGATCATCAGGTTCAACTTGTGTGATTGGTGTCATGGGAGTGGAACATGATTTACAGTCTTTTAAAGAAAATTTGTTCAATAATTCTTTAACATATTTTGACTGATGTATAAAAGTTCCATTTGTTTGTTGCTTGATCTGCAGTCCTAGAAAGTACTGCAGTTCTCCCATGGTACTCATCTCAAATTTTGATTGCACGAGTTTCTTAAAATCATCACACAGTTTTGTGTTTGTTGAACCAAAAATGATATCATCAACATAAATTTGAACAAGTAAGACATGATTTCCAACATGTTTAATGAAAAGAGTTTTATCAATGGCACCTCTTGTAAAGTTATTTTTGAGTAAAAAGGTGGAGAGTGTATCATACCAGGCTCTTGGAGCCTGTTTGAGCCCATAAAGAGCTTTGTCTAGTCTGTACACCCACTTAGGATGAGAAGGATCCTCAAACCCAGGTGGCTGACAGACATACACCTCCTCTTTTATTTTTCCATACAAAAATGCACTTTTCACATCCATTTGATAAACTTTAATTTTGTTGGAAATGGCATAGGCCAGAAATAACCTGATGGCCTCAAGCCTTGCAACTGGAGCAAAGGTTTCATCATAGTCAATTCCCTCTTCTTGAGAGTACCCTTGAACTACCAGTCTTGCCTTGTTCTTGATTATCATACCAGCTTCATCTTGTTTGTTCCTAAAAACCCATCTTGTGCCAATTGGTTGCTTGTTTGGAGGTAAGGGACAGATTTCCCAGACCTGTTGCTTGTTGAACTGAAGCAGTTCATCTTGCATAGCTTGCACCCAATTATTGTCTTTGAGGGCTTCCTGGTACTTCTTTGGTTCCAACTGTGAAATAAAGGCTGAAAATAGGCAAAAGTTGGAGAGCTGGTTTCTGGTAAGAACACCTGAAGCTATATCACCCATGACTTGATCAAGTGGATGATCTCTGTGTTCAATCAGTTGTTGTAAACCACTGACAGGTGTAGGTGGCTCTTGTTCTTCAAACAAACTACTGAGGTCTATAATATCTGGTTCAGCAGTTTTAGCTTCTTCAGTAGTTGCAGGTGCTGAAGCAGATGTTTGAGTTTGGCCTTCAGTATTTGTTGGATCAGAAGTTTGTGAAACTTCTGATGGTGTTGAAGTTGACTTAATGACTGTTTGAGGAGTCCATGGTGTAGGATCCTCATCTTCAAACCTTTGATCACCATAATAAGTAGGTTTGGAAGGAGTAACAGTCTTTTCAGGTCCAAAGTGGAAGTTGTCAAGGTCAAAGAGTTCAGCAGGATGTGCTGGAATAAGAGTGTGTTTTGACTCATTGAACTTGACATTCAATGTTTCTTCTACTATCCTGGTGTGAGAATTAAAAACCTTGTAGGCTTTTCTAGTTAAAGAGTAACCAAGAAAGTAACCTGAGTCAACTTTGGCAGCAAACTTTGAAATAGATTCCTTGATGTTCAAGATGAAACATTGACACCCAAAAGCCCTGAAAAAGGAGATAAGGGGCTTCATGCCATGAAGAACTTCATAGGCAGTCTTGGAATGTCTCTTGACCACAAGAACTCTATTCTGAACATAACATGATGTGTTAACTGCTTCTGCCCAAAAGTACAAGGGCAGTCCAGAATCAGCTAACATTGTTCTTGCTCCTTCTATTATTGTTCTGTTCTTCCTTTCTACTACACCATTTTGTTCAGGAGTTCTGGGAACACTGTATTGTCTAATAATCCCTTTAGACAAACAGAATTCATCCAGAGTTTTGTTCCTGAACTCTGTCCCATTGTCACTTCTAATGGTTTTGACAGATAGAGAATATTGTTTCTCTACTTGTAGAATGAAGAACTTGATGATTTCAGCAGCCTCATCCTTGGAGAATAAGAAGAATACCCATGTGAATCTTGAGTAGTCATCAATGATGACTAAGCAGTACTTCTTCTTACCAAGGCTCATAATCTTGACAGGTCCAAATAAGTCCATATGGAGTAGTTGAAGACATGCAGTTGTTTTTGATTCTTCAATAGACTTATAGGAGGACTTGTGCTGTTTTCCCTTTAAACAGGATACACAGTGTTCTTGACACTGGTATACTTTCAAAGGTAGACCTCTGACCAAGCCCATTTTTGTGACTTTATTTATGGTTTTAAAATTCACATGGCCAAGTCTCCTGTGCCAGAGATCTGTTTCTGAAGTTGATGCCCTTGAGAAGAAACAGGCAGTGTTGTTCAATACTTTGTCTTTCTCAATGTCCACTGCATAGACATTGCCACATCTTTTGGCAATCAGCAAAGTATGATCTTCAATGATCTTCTCTATCAACTTCTGGCCTTCTGGTGAGATGATCTTGCATGCTGTCTTTGTGAAAAAGGAAGAATATCCTTTATCACACATTTGTGACACACTCAGCAAGTTGTATTCAAGGTTTTCCACCAGATTGACCTTGTCAAACTGTATTTTACCAGAGGAGACATTGCCATGTCCTAGCACATATCCCTTAGCATTGTTCCCAAAGGATACAGATCCTTCTCTTTGGCTGATAAAGTTGTTTATCAGGTATCTGCATCCAGTCATGTGCATAGAGCCTCCACTATCGACATACCATATGCTGTTTAAGCCCCTGGAAACTCTCTGTACATAAAAGCAAATTAGTTAGATCTAGGAACCCAAGCCTGTTTGGCTTTGGGTTTGCTCTTGAGAACAGTTACAGTTTGTTTTTGACCAGGTTGAGAAATCCATGTCTTTTTGGCAATGGATTTTTCATTAAGAACCATGGTGGTGTTCTTGGCAGGACCACCATCAACCTTGGCCATCAATAGTTGTACCATGTTCATTAGATTTTGTATCTCAGCAGTTTGTGAAACTGCTGATGATTCAGGTCTAACTACTGATAAAGAATTTTGAGAAAAAGATTTTGGTTGAGATCTTATCTTTTTCTGAGAAAAGGTGTTTTCAGGTTGTTGTTTCTTGGGTTTAAAGATTCTTTCATAATCATTTCTGATTTGATTTCCCACAACCTGTTGTTTAAATTTTTGATTGAACTGAATTCCTTTTCTGTATCTACAAAATTCAGTTTTGTGGTTGAACAGACCACAAATTTCACACTCTTTTGCCTTTTGTTTTTGATCTAAAGGCAAATTTCTGACATTAGTGTAAAGATTTTGCTCATCAGTAGTTTTCAGGGTCTCAACTCCTGATGTAGATGAAACTACTGATGGCTCATTGTCAGATTTTGTTAACACTTCTGAAGTACTTTCTTTAAAAAATGCCAGGATTTCTGTTTAGAAAGTTTTCATGGAAAGATGTGCAGTCTTTCCCTTCAGAAGTTTCATTTGAAACAATTCTTCTCCCATCTTCAGTAGTTTTGGGAGAGAAATCTGTTGGTGTTTCAACATGATGGTATCCTATGCCAAACTTAACATTTGAAGCACTTTGTTTGTTTAGCAGTAATTGATACCCCTTACAAGATTCCACCCATTTTTCACATGTGATCCTGGTGTCAGCAAGCTCTTGTCTGACATCTCCCAGGTCATTTAGCATGATTTTAATTTGTGCTTGGGTTTCAATAGCTGAGTCAGTTAATTTAGAAACTTCTTTTGTTTTAGCACACAGTTTTCTTTCTAAATCACATTTCATCTGTGTGTATCTTCTTTCTAAATCATTGGCTTTACCTTGTAAGTGCACATTTGTCTATCTTATGAGAGCAAAAGTTTCTTTGCAAGAATTTGAGCAAAGTTTTGTCAAAGATTCTTTTGATACCTGTGACAATGCAGATTTTGAAGTACAGCCTTCAAATGCCATTAAGGCAAAGTTCTTTATGCCATTGTCTGGTTCTCCCCAGTTGATGTCAAACACTTTGTTGTCTGCATCAGGATTGCACTCTGTGGTGTCAAAAGGGAGACTGCTCCAGTCAACATACCCTGAGGTGAAAAGACTTTGTTGAGAGGGTTGTTGAGGCTGTGGAGGATGTTGAGCAGCTGGAAAGGGAGGGATTGATTGTTGGCTCTGCATCTGTTGAGCAGGCACTTGAACATATTGTACTTGTGGCATGTATTGCTGTTGAGGAGCTTGTGCCTGTACAAAATGAGCACTCCCTTGAGTTCCATTATTCCTATTATAATTGGGGTTATAGTTATTTCCAGATTGTGATTGGTTAAAGCTAGAGCTTCTACACTCTCTAGCAAAGTGTCCCAACTTCTGACACTTGTGACATCTTAATTTAGATTTGTCAAAACCAATTTTTGTATTACTGGTCAATCCTGGAAATTTCCTTCCTGACCTTTTATAAAACTTGTTAGTTTTAATGCTTAGCATGGCCAGTTGGTGTAATATGTCCATTTCTTCTAAGTCATCACTGCTAAAGTTTTTCAAATCATCCATGATAAAACATAGATTATCAGCAGTTTGACTTTGGTCATTATTGTCATAACCTGGGAAAGATCTTTCTGATGAGATCCCAGTGGTTATGTCAATATTGTCATAAGATCCATAGGAACAAGTTGGTGAATCTTGTCCCAAAAGTGTTGTACTACCTGGAAGGTAGTCATCAGCAGTTTTACCAGATGATTGTAATTTCTTCTTTTGATCAATTTCTCTCTCAAAAGTAAGTAATCTCCCATGAAGTTTTGTAAGAGTGAGGGAGCTAAAATCTGGTGAGGATCTTAACACAATGGAGTATGTTTCCCATTTGTCTGGTAAAGACCTTAAAAATCTATGTAGCATAGACACTGTTGTATAGGTCTAACCATTTAACTTTAGCTCAGATATTAATGAGGAGAATCTTTCAAATTGTTGAGTTAAAGTTTCCCCATTAATATGAGCAAATGTCTCATATTGTTGAGCTAAAATCTCTCTAGTGTTGGCAATCACCTCTTCAGTTCCTCCAAACTGTTCTTTAAGACAATCCCAGAGTTCTTTGGCACTTTCACAATGTAAAAGGCCAGAGTATATCTCATTTGGGAGAGCCATTGCCAACATAGAGAATGCTTTTGCATCTAGCTCAAGTTTTAGGAAATCATCATCAGTATATTCTTTTGGGTCCTTAGGGACCTGAACATTAGTTTCAAGATTGACATTTACTGGTTTGTAAGGACCATATATCACAGATCTCCAACAACCTGTGTTGGTTTGTGACAAGGTATGTGCCATTCTCTTTTGCCATATGTTGTATTCATTTCTTACAAGCATGGCAGGTTTAGTGGCAGAACCAGTATTATGTGGATCCATTTTAAAGAGTATAGATTTGTCAAATGACTCTTTTAAGTGATGGATGTTGATAAAAAGTGAACTTTTGATCTTTTTATTGAGTATCAATAAGAGCTTTGTGTCTGATTCTCAACTTGTTAGATTGATATGTGATCAGATAAACCAATGCTCTGATACCAATTGTAGGGATCAGTTTGCTCTTTTTGCTAAGTAAGAACTTGCTATCTTGACACTTAAGTGTTTAGCAAGCCCTTGTAAATCAGATTATAAGCACAGCGGAATGTATAAGTTAAAGCAACACTTTTTATTCTAAGGAAGAGTTATTACTCCCCCTTGATGATTGAAACTTAATAAATGACAAGTATTTATTATGAATCCAAGCAGTAAATGAGAATTAGATACTTAGACAGATTCACAATAAATACTGAAATGGAATAGAACAGTGAGAGTGTTTGAAGGATTTTTCTATTAAAATCAATGTCTAAAATAGAAGGTTGAAGCCTCCTATTTATAGACGTTTACATACATGTATCTTGCCCAAAAAGCAAGTACAGAAACAACAGAAACAAGTTGCACAAGTTGCAACATTGAAACTAACAAATACAGCTAAAAGTAATAATAAACAATAAACTACTGATGCAAAAAGGCGGTGGAAAATATCTGATGCTAAGTGCTGATGAATGACAAACTACTGATGAGTAGTTTGTCTTCAGTACTTCTGAAGTGAACTTGTCTGGTTTGGACTTCAGAACTTCTGATGAAGTTTCTTCTTCAGCACTTCTCTTATCTTCTCTTCAGCAGTTCTTTGTTTTCTTTTCAGTACTTCTATACTTAGCCAAAATGACAGAAGTGAATTAGACTAAGGTTTCCAAAAGTGGTTTCACCAATCCTCTTTGTCCTAACAAGTGCTTCTAAATTTTCAATAAGTGCTTCCAAACTTTTTAATGAGTGCGTTTAAATTTTCAATGAGTGCTTTCAAACTTTTTATTGAGTGCGTTTAAATTTTGTTAGTGCGTTTAAAAGGCTCTGTTTTCACCAACTTCATCTTCTTCGTCTGCAACTTTTTTTAACCTAATTTTTATGTTTAATCATATTTATTGAAACAAAATCGAAAGTATTTGACAACTATTACGAGCGTTTATTCATAATTGTATGTTTTTTCGTATGATTAAATCGTCCTAGTGTAAATCTCTGTTTTTCTAATTTTTTTCGTTTTCGTTCATTTGTAATCTAATGTTTTTTTTTTTGTTATTTTGATTGTGTAATCATTCATATTGGTTTAATCGATTTCAATTGTTGAAAAATTTTGTTTTCGATTGATTTTGTTGTTACGATTTGAAAAAAAATTAGACGTTTTTTCATAATTTACCCTTGGTTAGTTTGACCCAAGTATGATTAAGGTTTTTAATCTGCATCCAACCATCTTGTTAATCTAATGGTTGAGATTGCTTCTTACGCTTTTTATGTTAAGAAGCTTTGTATGTTGTCTCTTCCCTATTTCTTTTATACTAGTCTCTACTTTTTTTTTTTCATTAGGACTTGGTCTTTGGCCTGTGAAATAGAGATGGGCCCGGACCCCATATTTAGATGGGTCGGATGCGTGGATATTTAATTTAGAGTCGGAATAAGTACATGGGACAAACCAATAGGAATATGTAATTCGCTTCATAGATAGAAGGATGAGAAGCTTATGTTGATTCCCATGCATTAGAAACAGCGAGACAAGATAGTCATGTCTTGATGGATATCCTGATCGATAAAGGGATGGTGGTGTTATAACAAGAGTGGACAAGGGTGGTTTGCTAGGGCAGCGAAATAGGGTGATGTACATGGACCAGGTGAGTAGGGATGCAGCTTCGTGGACCGCTTGTTGGGCCTGATAGGTGGTGGTATCACAACCGACCGGGCCCGTCAAAGACCAAACCATTTTGACCCGAACGGGCCGGTCAACAACCTAGACCGTTTGGACTCGATCAAGCCCGCTAACGACTCGAACCGTTTCGATGAGATCGGTCTCATTAACAACCCGTGTTGATTCGACATTGTCGTCCGTTAACAACCCGACCGCTTTCGAACCGACTGGGGTGATCAACAAATGCAAAAGATATAATTTTTTTGTTTTTAATGACATTGATTTCTATGAGGCATTAACGTTTTTTGTGTTGGGTGAGTTTTAATTTAGATTTGTATATGGTTATCTAAAAATACCTATCCTGACCTATTTGTTTTTTTTGACATACCCATCCTGACCCACTTATTTATTAACTAGAATTAAAATTACCTATCCTAACCCTCTTAAAAATTATACTAAATCCATTTTACCCACAAGGTCAAATTTTAAACCCAAAATAATCCAAACTCAACTAGATGGGTTGAAATTGCCAGGTCTACTAGACCGAATATTTCCTTCCTGGTTAAGTTTTTTTTTGATCAGCTAATTACATTCTCCTAGGGGACTCGAACCCCACACCCCTCACTATCCTAATTTCTCCTACACCACTGGGCTATTCCCAAGTGGATTCCTGGTTAAGTAAGTAGGGAACTTAATGAATTGCTTTGTTGTCGACAGTAAAAACAAATACTCCTCATTTCTAATTAGTTATTTGTTGAGAAATGATTGTGTTGTGTTCTTGGGTGATTCCATACACTATGCTCAAGTTTCTTTTTCACTTTCTCTCTTGGTTTATGGAGTACCTATTTGATGTTACTAACCCTTGTAATGGAAAACCATATTTGCTTGAAGTTTTAATTTTATAAATGAATTCGATTATGTCTTCAATGTTCTTCATATGTTTTCGTGTATTTAGTTTAATGATGCTTTAAATCCAATTTATCTTTATTGTTGCTAATGTATAGACGTGTGATTTGCAAATACAATGTTAATCAAGAGAATTCTGGCTTTGACTTAACCTTATAGATCCTAAACCAATTCACATTAGCAATTGCATATATAACAAGTGTTGGTGTTGATTGTTTAATGGGTAAAGGAATGATCTAATTCATGTGGTCCATAGAAATTAGAAACATGAGAACTTTGAATTAGTTTTCATTGACTAGACGTTAAGTTAGGTCCAATGTAACCAAGCTGAAGATCAAAGTTGTTGCTTTAGTCTATACGTTTTTTTAAAAGGACAATCAAGTCGTCACAGCCTCCCGTAGAAATCCTTTTATGACGAATTCAGGATACCCACGGGGGACCCGGTCCTCCAGGTCCACCATTCCAGGGGAAACCCGACCACCAACCTGTCCAAATGCACGACAGTGAATAATCAGTAAAATCTGGTATCCTTCAAGGCTCGAACTTGTGACCATTAGGCCCCAAGTCATCTATCATTAGGCATCCATACCACTCCACCAAAAAATGGGTGGTATCAATGAACTTAACAATCAAGGGTGTGGAATATTAGAGGACGAGATCAATGAACTCAACAATCAAGGGTGTGGATTCATTTATCTATTATCAATTTTCAAAACCCAACTTCTTATTGTTTGTTCAAAGTTTTCATAGACTTTACTTTTATATTTTTATTTTTCCAAAGAAAAAAACGAGTCTCGTATAGATAAAAGGTAGTTAGAAATTAAGCATTATGGTTCTTTTACACCATTATTTGAGTTTTACAAACATGCATCACACGTCCATAGCTATGAGACTGATAGGTAGTTGATCAACTTACCTATCGGTCTCATGACTAAGGGGTTAATTGACCTCAACTCAATTTATCTTCAATCCAAGCAAGAAATCCGGGCAATCAAAATAGTAGGAATAAAGGACCAAAAGAGATTCTCACAAAGCATTACCCAAAGTGCCTATCATGTATTACTGCGATGATGTGTCCGTTAGACTAAACTTTTAACCCTATGAATGTTCATTGGTGTCGTGATGCCTTTGATACATGACTGTAGAGGCCTAAATGATTTTCAAGTATTGGATGACTAATATGTGTTCTGTCTATAAGGTGTTCTTGATAGGTCCATTATAGCCTTGATAACATACGACCTTGAAGTGTTCCAGACTGGATGGCATTTGGATGTATCGCCTATCGTCAGCTAGTAGAAGATTTGGTGAGATGTGGAAGGCCATTATATGGTTCTGGCGAATTTAGAGCTCCAGCAAAAGCCAGAGGTCTGAGGCGAAACCGGTATTATAATCTTGGGCTTCATCGTCTCTTTTTCTTAATTTATTATTTAATTTAAATAGCTTAACATGCAAGGTTCTATGGTGTAGTGGTTAGCACTCTGGACTTTGAATCCAGCGACCTGGGTTCGACTCCCGGTAGGACCTTTGGTTTTTGCTTTATAGAACCTTTGTTTTTGACCTTATTATTAACAACAATTATTAAAAAAATAATAAACAGAAATCGAAAACAGGTTTTATTTCGTAGTAGATTTATTTCGAACCAAAAACCTTTCGAAGTAAAAATAACTGAAAGAATGCGTTAATTTTTATATGATTGGATAGCATAAACTTGATTTAAGCATGTAATTTGTCACTTAATTTATGAAGAGTTAGCAAATGTATTTATTTATACATTAAATTCCAATTGTTTGCTAAACTACATTTATTAATTAGCATGTCTAAGGTTATTTGGTGTTCCATGTCTAGATATTGTTGTGTGGTGGTCTTGACACTTAATGATTGCTCACATTTTATGTGGCTAGGTATTCCTGTAGATCCGGAGCTGGCTGCTCAATACGGACCATGTTCAAAGCGATGGCTTGAACTCAGTGTCTTAGCGATTTGATCCGAAACTTATAGCTCCAGAGACTGAGTAGATGCAATCATCAAATATGTCGCGTACTCGAGTTAACAAGATCTCAGTTATTTTTCAAACAACAATTAGCATATCAATTTGTCTAATAACATTTTGAACAGTTTAAAGTACGATTCTAAGCTAATTGTGATTTTGTCGTTAACAATTTCACAAGTGTTAGCGGTTAAAGATCGCAAGCACCGAAACAAAGACTATCAAATTCATAAAGCAGAATGATGTTCATCTTACCAAATATAATCTAACTTTGTTGAATGCAACTTTCATCACTTGTGCAAGAGACATAATAAAAGAACTCTACTGTGTAAGTAATTATGTACAGCAATGGTCTCACAACACCGACACCGGTCAGTGTAGCGGTGGTGGTTATTTTGACTCAACACTTCAAAGCAAGAGACTGATGATTATTACCATTTTGACATCTCTGCCTGGGCAGCCGTCTCGTCCTTTTTCCCCACCCGCTAAGACTTTTCTCATCCAACGCCACTTCCCTACAAACACTTTGCTCAACGCTCACATCTGGCGGTGACATCCGAGGGCTGAGAACCACCAACTGCCGCCTGGCACCCCTGCCCGCTTTCCTCTTCGACTGCCAAGAAACACCAATACCATTAAACGCCTCTTCAAATGTCTGCATATCTTCAGTCACTTCTCGCCTTGATAAAGAAACGATTCCCGGCAAAACATCCCTCTGAAAATCTTTCTTCTGTCTACCCCTCTTTCCTTGTCCCTTTCTAGTCACCTGTTTTCTCGATAAACCGACATCCTCTTCCTTGTCCACCACTATCGGCGCCTCATAGCAGTGATCATCTACTTCAGTTTCTTGCAGCTTCAATGTCATGTACTCGAAGTAATCCATACCTTCAGGAATACAATCTTTATCTTTATTCACAATTACTGAATCTTTCCACTCACATTCATCGGATGCAATCACCTCTGCAAACCACTGCAGCAAAGTATCATCGTCATCGGATGCAATTACTGAATCTTTCACGTCACATTTAGATGATGAAATGGACATTATAGCCTCAGCTGCAGATTTCACAAGTTCCTGATCATCAGCATCCATGGAAACATCGTCTGTTTCAGCTTCAACGGCTGCAGGGGCCTCTAAGTCAATCTCCTTTGGAGCAATACCGACAGCCGTTTCTGGAATGTTTGGTGTTGCAGAAAGATCCTCTTCTTCATCAAAAGACAGATTTAAATCAATGCCATGCCTCGTTCCCGAAATGCCGTTACTTTTATCAATTTCAGCATTCGTATCATACGCACGGAGAACGGGGACCCCTAGAATTTTTGTAACTCCATGGAGATTATCAGTTTGAAGTTTCTCAGCTTTCTTGAAAAACTGCTGAGATTGCTGCTGCAAAGAATCCAAGTTCATCTGATAAAGTGTTGTATCTTTCGCTTTGGTGTTTGTAAGCCAATGAGGCAGCTGTGTTTCAGTATTCTTTTTCCCGTTAAAAACTTCACGTGGTTCAATCCAGTGGTTATGGTTAAGTAATGAAGTGTTTTGATCCCGTGAAGAAGACCATGAAGAATCAAAAGGCGGCTTAAGGCTGCTTTCGCAGAGTTCAACACCAAATATCGTACTTTTCTTCAATAATTGCTCATTAGCTTTCTTTGGTACAGCTTGTAAGTACCAAAAGTTTGAATTTGAAGATAAATCTTGCTTTTGTATATTGTCAGTAACGCCATAAAAACCGTTTCTGTTTATAAGAGATGATGCAAAAGTTGCTTCTTCCATCTGGATTGGTTCATTAAGATCAGCCACATTATAGGCATTTTTCACTGGTTGACTTCTTTCATTATCATCTTCCACATCGGCAGGCAATTCTAAATCGATCACTCTTCTCTGTGAACAAACTTGGCTTAAAAAATGAGCCGAATTCGGTGCCTTTGTTGGTGTTGTAAAGTTATAATAGTGCTTTGTTCTGACTTCATTCATCAAATCTCTCTGCCTTCTATACACGCGATGGAGTTCTTGAATCTGAAACATTAAAACAACCGTAAAATAAAATCTTTAACTAACAATAGTAGTATCAAGAAAAACACATTTCTTATGCAAACGAAACAAAGAAGACACAATTTGCAAAAAGAATTATACCTGTTGCCTGAAGATCGACTCTTGCTTCAAAATAGTTTGCCTCATTTGTTCTTTTGGATATCGCGCGTATCCATCCATGGTTTGGCTCATCAAAAAGGAGTTGTAACCCTGGTTTCGTTCATCACGATACGGGTCCCACATAACATTGCACAAACCGCTGTTTAGATCCATCACAGAACCGTGAAAATACGTTTTAGCTTGTACCTTGGCTGCCATTCCTGCACTATAATCAAGTAACAGAACGAATCGCAGTCAAAAAGAGTAATTACAATTTACATAAGAACATAATAAAGTTCAAAGTTGGCCATATCAGTTTCATAATTATGTTATCAGACAACAGATTATGTTAACATATGTGAGGCACAAATTAATCAAACATAAATGATCCTTGTTTAAAAAGTTATACATAACCACCAACCCTGCTCCAACAACCACCAGTGAAAACAAAACTAAACAAAACATCATCACATAAATTATAAAATCTCACCAAACAATCATATGAGTATGCAATATCTCAATTATAGAACATAATAAAGTAGCTTTCCATGTCTCACACTTCATCCACCAAACAATTTTTGCATAAATAGAATTCAAAACAAAGATATCTAATCTAATCTAATCTAATCATCACAACCTAAATTCGATCTAACATGAGCGAATCAGTAAACGCACAACAAAAATTCTAAAAACAAAACAAGCATTGAACATATTAACATTACCACTGCAAACAAACACCTAAACCTGAATTCGATTATAGATCTAACATGAACAGAATCAGTAACGTTCAACAGATAAGCTAACAACAAAATAACCGATCAAATTAGAGAAGAATCGATATTTAAACAATAAACTAAATTCGGTTATCATCGATCTAACATGAACAGAATCAGTAACTTTCAAATCATAATTTAACACCACATAATTGTCATACGCACAATAATAATAATAATAATAATAATAATAATAATAAATAAACAAGCATTTGAACGAATCGAACAAAAACCTAAATCAAATTAACAACAAAATCTATACTAATTACAGTAATAAACAATAAATTAACGAAGAATCTTCAAATTAAGCTCAACTGACTATCTGAGTACAAATTTTATAAACAAATTACATAACAAAAAAAAATCTATAAATCTATACTAATTATAGTAATAAACAACAAATTAAATTAGCAAATAAATCTACCTCATGCCGATAAGCTCCACTGACGTAACACGAATTATGAAATTAAACAAGTAACGGAACCGATCATCGGTATAAAATATAATAATAATAATAATAATAATTATTATAATAATAAAAGCAAAATCTATGATCTGCAGGTCCACTTTCTGAACAAGAGATACGAGGAAGAGAGAGAGAGTGATATGAGATAAGATAGATAGATAGATACCTGTCTTTCTCTCTCTAAAAATTCTTTCTCTCTCTAGAAATGAACTCAACTCACAGGTTTGTTTGTCAACTTGTGGTCTACATATTACTTTGATTCCATCATAAATTGCTTTGCCATTTGTCCAGCAACTCTGTTGTTGTTTTTATAAAAAAAATATATATATTTTTAGAGAGAGAGAGAAAGAAACAATAGATATAGAGAGAGAAAGCTATATGTATATGTACATGTATATGTGTGTGGGTATATCACCTATCAATTCAGATTTGTAGATTCTTTCTACCTTCCGTCCCTTTTGCCTTTACATTATTTCATTATTATTTTTTTTTAAAGGTGACTTTCGTTACGAGTCACTCTGCTGGTTAGTTTTTGAATCGGCAGCCTGTTAAGGCTGGCTTACGATTTTCTATCGGATCCTGTGCAGGATCATAGGCCTCGGTGGTTTTCCTTCAAAAATCGTACTGTCTTTACACGAGTTGCTTCGCTGATGTAACAACCGGATTAAAACCGGGGTGATACTCAGGATCGAACCCCACTCGGTGGGTTTGTCATAATCATTACGCACTAAATACATCACTATTTGATACAAGTGGGGATTGAACGTGAGTCTCCTAAAAAGAACCCAAGTGTTTTTACCGCTTTATCTCTAGATAATTGGCACATTATTTCATTATTTAATGTGATTGTTACATTATTAAATTGCATGATGATAATATAAAATTATTATATGATATTTAATGTACAAGATCCAATGGCGTTGTCTAAAGTCTTTCTTTTATGCAATGTTTGTGTCTAAAATATCATTTAACTAATTATTGATTGAATTTAATGGGATGTTAATAATTTCCGGTCTTTAATTCCAAAGTTATAAATATTTTGGAGAAAATACATACATAAATAATAAAGTTTATGAAAACTTGAAAAGTCTCGTTTGAGATAATCAGCCACTCCGTCCGGTTTCAAATATTTTGATTGATGTTGGCATGATCAATGTTAACAAGTTCAAACCAGCTGGTACAATTAGTTGAACTGTTTGGTAAAACCGATTGAATTGTATGATGCTCCTGGTTGAACCGCTCGATATGATCGGCTGAAACGTTTCTGAGCCCACCTCGATACGATATAAAAAACCGGTTTTAAAACATTGGGCATGTTCACTTTATCCTAGTTTACATATATATATAAGGTAGGGTTAAGGTACAAGGGGTATGTTTTTGTAAGAAGTGTAAATAGTAATCGTGTTCTTTAGATCATATTGATGGATGATTGAGATCAAATGAATGATAAAGTTGTAAATTGTGTTACAATTTAATTAATTAATTGGGTCTTATGAGAGTCCAATTGTCAAAACCCCATTACTTAAAACAAAAACCATTAACCACCTCCCTTCATTTAATGGGACTTTCCATACCTCCCTTCATAAAACCTAGGATCATCTCTCTCCCTCCCTCCCTCCCCCTCCGTCCCTCTCTCTCCAAACCCTACACTCATAAAACCTCGATCATCAAAGCTTCAAAATCAAATGACCTAAACAAACAAAATCACGATTTCACAAAATTTGGGATGAAGTCTTGGTGTTTTAACATCTGGAATGATTGCCTTACGGTTCAAGTCATGGTGTTTAGCATATGGAATAAAGAGTGTTTTAAAAATATTTGATTTTTGACTGGTTGGGGATGTGTTTTTATCATTATCATCATGTTGTGTTTTATACTCATAAGTTGTGTGATGGTGTTTAGGTTTCCTTATGTATTAGTAGGGTTTTAAAGTTATGTATTATCCAAGTTGTTACGGCGTGTGTTTATGTGTGAAACATGTATTTTATATTATAATGATTGATCTACGGGGTGGTGAGTATGAGTTCATACACTGCGTTGTTATAATCATGATGGTTATTATCAGTCTATTTTATTTTGTACACCTTAAAGACATTGTGATTGATAAAAAAAACATCATGTATGACTAACACACCATTTAAATTACTATAATAAAAAAAACCACACGTTGATCATTGTAGAATTCGTAGTAATTAGTGTTTATAGGAACTGAATACTTGATTTAGATACATGTTGATCGAATGGGGTTGTGAAAAAATCCCGATAATCTTTCGCATCTATTATCTATTAATATATATAAAAGAATTGAACATTGCTGACGTGGCGTGCAATGGTGCCTTCAACCTCTTTATGAAATTGCAACGTGGCATTATAATTGAAAGATTTTAATATTTTTGAATTATTTACTTTTTAATTAAATTGAGTTATTTTAGAAAAAAAAAAATTAAAAATAAATTTAAAATTTTCTCTCTCATGTTTCCTCCCATAATTTTTAAACGTTTATATCTTTTATATACGGGATTTTTTAAAGAAAAAAATTACACCAAATTAACGAGCGTTTTATTATCTTTCCAACGAGTACCATAGTGCTATATAAAAAACAGAGAAATAATCGATTATTTTTTGCGAGGTTTCGTTCATACAAGAAAAAAACACACAAAGTGTTCATGTTATTCATTAATCATGTTTTTTTTTCTTTTAAACCAGGTTCTTATCTACGATGTTGAAAATCAGCCCAATCGCCATGTTATCATTGGAATTTTACTAGGTATACTTCATCAAGAGAAGCTAGGAGAAAGAATCGCGCAACACTGCAACACATGGTGTCAGCTTATAGCATGGTTATTTTTTTATTTATTTAATTACAAGAGTAATAATTATACTATTAGTATTAGTATTATTAGAATAGTTATATTTTTCAACCCCGGGACGCTCCCGGGAAGAATTGATAGTTGCTAACGTGGCGTTCAATGGTGGCCTCAACCATCTCTTGATTATGCCACGTGGCATAATGAGATGCAATGGTTACAACTTCCAACTTAATTGTTTGTTTAGTTGATTAGGTTAGGAATTATAAGAGCCATTAGAATGTGAGAAATTAGAGAGATTTGATGAGTTTTTGAATAGTTGCAGCTTACATAAGTGATTTTTTAGATGATTACTGATTATGTTTTAGATTAGAGAATATGATTTATTACTGATTAGAATACTATGAACATGCAATGATTGAGAGATTTTGCGGTTAGTTAACTTGAGCCATTTGCAATAGGTTATCACGTAAAATTAGATTTTTCAACCCCGGGACCCTCCCGAGATAATCAGCTAGTTGATTATAGATTGAATTTTCCATAAACCTAAATATATATATGTAATTACCCTAACACCCTTGATATTAAAATAAACACTATCACGTGTCACATTCATAAGCTTTTGTATCCTTCTCAGAAAAACAATTCTTTATACCCAAACTTATACCTATATATTTGTGTATATGTAATGGTTTTTTTTTTTTTTTTTTTTTTTTTTTTTTTTGTTTTTTTTTTTTTGTTAATATGGAAATATAAAATTGTCCCAAATACAAATATAAAGACAAAGGACTCCAGCTCAACCTACTTTTATAGGGGAGACATGGGATTGTGGGTTAATATATTCCAAGTTTTTTAATATGCTTTTTAAAGATAACTATAGTGACATAAATAATAAAAAATATGTATATAATTCACTTAATTAACACAAATAGATATTATATGATCTTGACTCATAAGCTTCTTTTATTTTTATTGGTTATTAGGATAAGAACTTTACGAACTTTCTTCGAATTTGAATATAAGTATTTGAACTTTATTCTTATATGGTTGAACCTTATACCTTATTATATTAATGAATAAAAAAATCTAAACAAACTTATCATAAAGAAATATTAACAAAAATGGTCCCTCTTATAAGGTAATTTACGGCCATGGTTATAAGTTTTTGGGGACATAGATTTAAGAGTTAATTACTATTTGAGTCCTTGTGTTTTAATAGTTTTAACTAGTTGAGTTAAAATTGAAAATGTTTAACTATTTGAGTACCTGATTTTTTTAATTGTAACTACTTGAGTCTAATTTACTAACTCCATCCATCAAGTCTGTTAGCTAGAAGGGCATTTCAGTCATTTATATATTTTATTATTATATATATTAAAATTATATGTATATTATTATATATATATATATACATATATAATAATAATAATAATAATAATAATAATAATAATAATAATAATAATAATAATAATAATAATAATAATAATAATAATAATAATATACACAAACCTCACACACTTTAACCTTCCTTCCACCAGTGCCACACCATCGTCACGGCCACCAACGACAAAAACTTCGGCAAATTGTTAGTATAATCATAAGTTATCTATTTGAAGACAATAACAACACACATACACTCAACAATGGAACTACCTAGTGTACTAACTGTAACAAATTTATTGTTATGAAATTCATATATGTGAAGATCTAATTAGTACAAGACATGACTTCGTAATGAATTTTGAATATATTTTTTACGGATCAACTTCTTCACGGCTTCACTTGTAACACCCCAACCGATGACGGAAACATCGAGGTGTCACGTAGTGACGATTGTTCAATAGCTCTTGGACTAGAAATGTAAATTTTGATACATTGAATTGAATAGTTTATTACATTGAAAGAAATACAACATTTAAAACGAGCAATCTAAACTAAAATACAACAAATCTCAATCTAAGCCTAAGTTCCAAAAACTTAGAAGTGATCTTATAAGAACCTGAAACATGTACGAAAATAATTTGGTCAATACAAAAAATGTATTGGTGAGCATACCATGTTTGAATACATATAATAGAAAAGTGTTTCGCAATTTATGTGCTATGATATATGTAATATGTAAAATGGTCAAAATCAAGCCTCAAATCGTTCAATAATCGTTCACACATCATTCAAGAAAAACCATAACCATGACCAAGGACTTAACTCGTTCACGTAAGTCAAACAAGGGATATAATTCGTAGTACTACTCATTGTTAGGTACGGCCCAAAGGTTAATGACTTTGACAAATCGTTCATACAATTCGCACAAAACATATCAAAGAGCACATTGCGTTGTAAAGAGCATACATAAGTTTAATCTATAATCTCTACTATCTCTACTACCTTATTAAGGAGGAGAGATGGTTACAAAGGTAATTTTATCAAGTGTTTAAGATGGGAGTTCAAGAGTCCCTTCACAAATCTCTAACTTTTGGTCACTTTCTTCCCATTATGTCCCTTGTGTACAACTTTTAATGCCAATAGTATATGTGTCTAATACACACTTTAGATCCTTCTCAATATGTAACCACCCTCATAAATACTACATCATTATCATCCCCCGCCTTTCTAATGCCCCACATATGTTTATTATGCATCGTCATTGTAGTCACACCTTTCTTTGTATCTCCATTGGTGTAGTCTCTGTTCTTGAAACATATAAACTTTCATTGGTATATTGAAATAAATTAATTGTGACTTCAGACTTTTGGGCTTAGAAGGCTTGGGTTGCTGATAAATTCTAATTCATATGTTGTGTAGGTACATGGAAGAGACTGTTCATACACTCATACCTCTTAAAAATCTCTTAAAAAACAATCAGGCTTCACATAACATAGGACTGTTGGGGTGAACTTACTCCAGGTAGCTTACATGTCTTCTCTTTTCAGTTTTTTATTTTGTTGTTAGTATTTTGTATTTGAGAAGGATCCTGTATGCTGTTTAGAATAAATGGTTTAGTTAGGTAGTCCATCTATTAGAAAACATTTTCAAGAAACCATAAACAATGTAGATTTAACCTACATTAGGAAAAAAAAAAATATTGAAATGAAAGAACAGTAACATTAGGATCAACTTGAACATGGATATGAGATGGAGCCTGAAGGTATACTCGGTAACATTTTTGGCACATTTTTTCTTCTTTTTATTTGTTTTCATTTAAGAATATAATAATTATGAGATCATAAATTTACACTGTAAAATATTTACCCACAGGCTCATGGTTATGAGACAATATTTATTTATTTTTTAATATAATAGTAAGGCCATGTGTAGTAGGAGGTGAAATTTTTCACCTTGTGCGGGGCATTTTTTGACACTTGGCATGTGAGGTCACTACAGGGGGGGGGGGGGGGGGTGAAAGGGGCTTGAGGGTGTAGTGATGAGGTGAAAATTTTCATGGGGGATAAATCATTTAATATTAAATATTTATTTTTTTTATTGGCCCAAAATAATAAAAAAAAAGGAAGATGAAATGTGATTGGCCAAACCAAAAGAAAAAACGTCGTTAAATATTTCACCCCCCCTAAAAAAAGACGCCCAAACCACCTCTAGGGGCCGGTGTTGTTCAAATTACCTCTAGGGGTTATTTGCCCCCAAAACGCCCAAATCCCCTTTCGATTACACATGGTCTAAAGATAGATTTGTTAGGCTTGCTTATGAGGTGTAACCTCGCCCACCGCAATAGCTTCTTTTGCTAACAAAACCATAGTAAACGTGTCTTGTGGATCAAATCATACATGTTTTTATATTAATCTTGTTGGTTTTTTCTTATCTATATACTACATTATAAAGGGGGAAACATGGTCAAATATGTTCAAATTGTCAAAGTTAAGACGCTACCCTTGATGCATTGTTACCTGTAGTGCATTGCTTCCACTCTTCACATATCATTTTATCATTTTACATGAATTTTATTAATATTTGTTCAATAATGAGTACATGGTTTTTGTGGTGAACTGCAATCAGTTGTAAGTGGCGGTGCACATTTTTTTCTTTTCTTTATACGAATACTTGTTAAAACATAGTGTGCACATTTCTATTCTTTTTGCTTAACTTACGACAAAAACCTAAGTATCATAATATTGTATTGCAATCCATTTGTGTATCCCGCTGCAACGCGCGGGTAAACCCACTAGTCTTATTAAGGGGGAGAGATGGGTAAGAAGGTAATTTCACTATCATTTTAAGATGGCATAAAAAAGGTCTCATACATAAATCTCTAACTTTTACCATCTTCTTCCATCTATGCCTTTGTGTACAAGTCACTAATACAAATCAATTGCACCATTCAATACATTTAATTCATGTATTAACTTTTTGTTACCTAGAACCATTACCAAGTAATAGATTAATTCATGTAACTTTTTTTTAATGGATTAACTTTTTGTTACCAATGGAATTTGAATTATCACCACAAGAAAAGGCTAAGCCTTATTTAACACTTTGTAACCAGTAGGCTAAAGGCTCTTTGGTTCATGTGTATAACTAAATGTTGCAAATAAAAATCAAGCACGAATCGGATTGGATAAATGATAGTATGGTGTATAAAGTTTTGGCAATTTAAAATGTGAATAAAAATACATACCCGCAGCAACGCGCGGGCATTCCACTAGTACATTATAAAGGAGAAGTGATGTACCATATTGTAATTTTGTTATGGGTACAAGTTTTGTAGCTATATATACAACTTAATAAAGCTTAATTGTTAGAGGTAAATTAGTCACCTAGAGGTACATTAAGACACTTACAAGGTTATTAGTGTAATTTTATCTTTTGATATTAGTTAAAACCTAAAATTTCATTCCATTCCTACCCTCTTAATTCCCTTGTTACCCTTATTCACAATTCATTCTCATATGGAAATTAATGGAATAATCAATTTCTTTAACTTTCATTCAATGAATAAACGATTGAGTTGCAACAGTTGGAACAAATGAATGGACGTCAGCCTAAACCTTACCATTCAGGAACAACTTTTTTTAGTCATCTTTTCCTCTCTGTAACAAAAGCTTTGCCAACATGAAGAACAATTTGAAGAAACCGAATCATTCTTAGTTTTTAGTATTGTTGTTTTGTCAAACACCAAAATTCCCCAAACACCAAACAGGTACTGGTACCGAAATTGAGCATATAGTCTTGTTTGTCAAAGATTTATGTTGTTTATATGCAGTGGACTCGCCTCTTGATCTGTGTTGGCTTAATATGGGTTAAAAACAACACAACATTGGCTTACATGTTAATGTCGGGAGTAGTAGTGTCACGTTTAGGACTATGGGTATTTGATCTACCGGTCATTCAACAAATGCAGGTAATACAAAAGCCCGAAACTTGTTGAAAACAGTTATAGATTGTTGTTTTTCTACTGTTAGCCTCAATTGTGAAACAGGATCAAGTACCCAAATCTGATAGAGCAGTCGTTGGAGGCGTTCAAAACTCGATCCAGTCTTTCTGGGACATGATGACATACATCATGGGATTGATTAGGGGTGTACAAAAAGCTCGCGACTCGAGGCTCGCTCGAAAAGGCTCGTTTTTTTTTCGAGCCGAGCCGAGCTGGCTTGTTTTGTAATCAAGCCGAGCTCAAGCCAGGGGTGTTCAGCTCGTGGCTCGGCTCGATAGCTCGACTCATGGCTCGGCTCGATGGCTCGACATATGGCTCGACTCAGGCTTGTGTATGTGTAATTAATATATAGATGAAAGTAATATATTTTGGCTCCAAACCCAATTCTAAAATTTCAAATTTTGAAATCCCACTCATACTACCTATCTACCTCACCCATTCATAATCCAATAAACCATAACTTATAAAAATAAAAAATATACATGTATATGTGTAATTTTTTTTTTTGTTTTTTAGTTTATAAATATTTGTAAAAAAATAAAAAAAAACATAAAAAAAATAAAAAAGAAAAATAACGAGCTGGCTCGAGCTAGCTCGAGCTCGGCTCGAACATTTACGAGCCGAGCTCGAGCTCGACTTTTCAGCTCGACCAGAAAAACAAGCCGAGCCGAGCTGGCTCGTTTAATTTCGAGCTCGAGCTCAGCCTGGCTCGGCTCGACTCGGCTCATGTACAGCCCTAGGATTGATCATCTCCAACCCTCAGGTGATCCTCTTTATATTATAGATAGCAGATTAAGAATGAACTTTGAGGTTGTTCTTTTAAGAACAAAACAATATTTTGGGCTGCAAACAGCCTCACAAGAGCAGGTAATAGCTGCAGTCAGGCCACTGTTTTAGTTACTCGATAATGACTAACATTGGCTGCAGTTTTTTTTCTTACAGTTAATTGTGATTCAGGGGTCGTTATCCTCACAACAACAATATGTCTTCATAAAGTGTTGCTATATGTAATTAAATGACCTATCTACATAACTTTAAGTTGCCTTTTTTAAACTTTTAATTTGTTTGGTTTGAGAAAACCACCAAGTTATGCATTCTGCATATAATTAGTTATGAATGCTAACTACTGCTATTTAGTGTGATCAAAATCAATACATAACTTAACTAAGATAATGGTTATTATGAAATTATATAACCACTAATGTGTAAACAATTTTTAGGAGAGTTGGAGTAGCAGCCACAAAGTTTGCGGAGCTTCTGAATTCATCAAAAACAGTACGTGAGTAATCTCCTTATGTAGGAATCCAAGTGATATTATTATCTCTTTTTGAATTTTGAATTTTTAATGGCACGCTAATAAGGTTGCTGTATTTTTATTTATATTTTTACTGTTTTTAGTTTGGGTAGCATGAGACAAATTCTCATGCGACGAAAGGGAGGGAACAATTCGTTGATTTTGTAATAGAGATGGTTTCTAAAGGGAATATTGGGATTTGTTTCTAATTAGAACAATACGTAGTTTAGTCATTTTTGTTCTAATTACTTTTATTTTAATGTTTATAAATTATAAGTTTTTTTTCTTAAGTCTTTGAATACGAGTACTCTTTGAATTATGTTCCGGCCCCTTGTTGTCGAATTCACCAATGCGGATATATATATCAAGTACATGTTTAAATGTATTAAATTCATATATTTTGAGTGAGCTTAGGTTAGATCCTCCACCAATGTGTAATATCTATATTAGTCTTTTCATTACATGCCAAATGGGTTGAAGTTGAGGAGGACAAGTATATCTTCACCAAGCCACCAGTCAAATGGTTGAAAGTCGGGGAGGGCACCAATGCCAAATCAAGAATCCCGACACCCTTCTCGACTTCATTGCAACCGGCCATAACTTTATTTGGGGCGTTGATTGCATGGCCAAAGCCTCGTGTGGTATGTTTTTTCAGTTTTGTAGGTGACACTAATCATAGTACTATGATATAAATCTTTGACTCAGTTTTAATGTTGCGTTTTGGCATGACGAGGTGATTGTTGAGTCAACCAAGGTACATGTTGTGGCCATAACATGTAAGTAGTTTTATTATTTAAACAATCAAATTTTGGTTCGCCAATGAGCAATTGATATCTAATAATAAACTTCTCTGAGTAATAAAAACATTAACCTTACAAAAAATGAAAGGTTGAAAGTCGAGGACACAAATGCCAAATTAGGAACCCTGGCCCCTTTCTCGACTTCATAGCAACCGGCCTTAACTTTATTTGGGGCGTTGATTACATGGCCAAAGCCTCGTAGGGTATGTTTTTTCAGTTTTTGTAGGTAACACTAATCATACTACAATGATATAAATCTTTGACTCAGTTTTAATGTTGCATTTTGGCATGACGAGGTGATTATCTAACTTTTATTTGCATGTATCAACCTTGTTGCAGAAAGGTATACAGTTGTTTCTCAAATGGGCAATCATGCAAGGAATTGCAATGCTTCTACAGAATAGATACCAACGCCAGAGGCTTTATACCCGTATCGCACTGGGAAAGGTTTCTTTTAAAAAAAAAGATACTGAGTTAACTAAAATTGACCCTAGACTCAGATAGTAACACTTGTCTTTATTGTAGGCTAGACGAATGGATGTTGTGTGGGGAGAAACTGCTGGAGTAGAAGGTCAAATATGGCGTCATACCCCATACTCTTCATCTTGCAGGTGATTCACTGAATAATTTGACAAGTTAAATTATGTAATATTGCAAACTATATTGTATAATTATATTTACCATATGCTTTTTTTTTCTTTGTAGGCCTTTGAAGCATATGTGGGTCTTCTATTGCTGAAAACCGTAGTGATTGGTGTCGATTCTGAGTGGCAGGTAAAAAATTAAATAACAGAAAGAGTTGCATCACATAGGATTTACTGTTGTTTGAAAAAAGTATATAATTAGAAAATGCACTTTTCTGTTCACCAGGTTGTTGCCTGTGGAATCCTTCTGATAACTATGGCAGTCGGTAATTTCATAAACACGGTTCAAACCCTCGTGTCAAAATCACGGGTCAAAGTCAAAGCCAAATTGAAGAAAGGTAAAAGCAAGAGCAATCTGCTTCAGGGATCCCCAAGCTGATGATATTTTTATGTTAAATTTGTTACAAAAGGAGTGGTGCGCCAGGCGTGCCTCTTAATTACTGGATTTTGTTAAGCCTAGCTTTATAGTTTGTGGATTTTGTTAAACATTGTTCCTTTAATCAATGGTTTGAAAGACGACTTGATACACCAGTTGTAATTGTTATTATCAGTACTGAGCAATAAGGAAAAATGAACAATAGCCTGCTTAATTCTCCAACAATTAGTAACCACTCTAAAAAATGGGTTGTAAACTGCTCTACATCATTCCATGTTCTCGCTGCCTGTTTGATGCTATAGGTCCCCATAGTGACCGAAAATCGCATTTAATTGCTCCAATCAGCTGGTAACGGTTCAGTGGGTTTGACCTGTTTTTTGTACCCTGTGTAGACTTTTATCAGACTCATATCATACCACAACCCCTCCTCACATCCATCTTTCAACACATCATACCAAATAACATTTGGTATGAAAGGGTCATTCAAATATGGTCTGCTAAGGAGTTTGGTTTGGATTATTGTGTCTTAATTATCAAAGGTATATATTTCAAAAGAGATGCATAAGGTTTTGGTGTAACTGTATTTTTTGGTGCTTATTTTGATACCACTCTCAACATAGGGCTGGTAGTAATCAGAGGGTTTAAGCGGGTCAAATCTTTCGGCATTCACTCTTGGGATGAAAAAGATCTTGGAGGACATATCGAGATTTCACCAAAGTGATTATGGTATGTTATTGTTTTCGGGAGTTCAAATAACGAAATTAAAAAATATGCGAATGTTATCTTTGTTATCCTCATTGATAGTCCATGTTCTTGATGAGAAAGCAAGAGCTTACTACAACTTGGAGCAGCTATGGATTTCAAAGGAACCAATTATTGAACAAAGTCAAAGTCAGGTGAGTACAAAGTATAAAATAGATACCATTTCACATGTTTACCCTTTTCGAATCATTCACACTAACTAATTTATATGTTAATCAAGACTTGGCTCAAGCCGTGAAGGTATGCCAAAATGTTTATAAAATCAAAAATGGAAGACTTGATGTCAAGTACTAGAGGTGGGCCAGGTGGCAAAACGAGCCATTTGGATAACGAGTCAAAATGGTTTTGGGACAAAATGAGTGTTTCATCATATGTTTCAACATAGTTTGAAAGGTCAAGGTGCACGGTGCACAAAAAAAAAAAAAAAAAAAAAAAAAAAAAACTCACACCTGAAATAAGCAAGGTGCACGTTCGGTCCAAGTGATTTTTTTGGTTGCTTTAGACGCACCCGTCGCAATACATATTAGAAACAGTAAATATTTTTTGAGTGCGTGACAACACGCGATGTGCTAAAATAGACGTACCCGCCGCAACACGCGGGCTTTCCCACTAGTTATAATAGTGCACGAGTCACCCCAAAAGAGTAAAACAGTAAAAAGGGAAAAGATATACTCACATAGGTAGTAGTAGTATAATGTATTTCTTGAAGGGAGTGAAACTGAACAGATCAAACCTTCTCGAGTCCTAAAATATAGAGGACCCTAATAAGGTTTGTGCACTCATCCTACAGTAAATGTAGGAATTATGTAACTTGTTACCCAACTAGTTTGTGTAAGAAATCCCTATTCGATGTTTATATATTTAGTAGTAATGTGGTGAATGGTTTTGATAATTTTTGTAATGTGTGAAATATATAATAATACATAAATATTTATAGAAAGTCAGGATAATCGAGTTAGAGTTGAAAATTAACAAAGAAATTAAAAACTATAGAAATCAATTATAGTATATAGTATATCTAGTAAGAGTTTGATAAAGTTGACCCATTAGGTTGAAAGTCTTATAAGTATATATATATATATATATATATATATATATATATATATATATATATAGGAATAAGATAAAATAGGAACCAATACCCTAGTTAGGAACTTAGAAACCAATCTAGACCACTCATCTTATTGACTTTTATTTTTGAATGAAAAGGGCATAATAGGAAGTTAAAAAATTATTCATTGATTATCTCTTCATTTGATTTCATCTCTCTCCATAAATTAAAACTAAAATTAAGAAATCCCCAACCCTAACCATATATATATATATATATATATATATATATATATATATATATATATATATATATATATATCAGTTACCAATTTGGATGTAACTAATTATCCTTTTTAGTCTCAAACGATTCAATACCTTCAAGAAATCATAATGTATGTTGTTGATTCATTGTGTGTAGTACAGTCGTACCTCACTAGTGAACAAGGTTAAGGTAAAAAAAAATATTTTCAATCACTTAATTCATACATGATTTTGCAGGTTTTGTATTTTTATAAATCATATATGTGATTTTTCATATTATACATTTATGTATAATACTTCCATATCAATTCCATATCATAATTGGTCTACGAACCAGATTATAATCAAGACATTTTTTAATTTCCACTCACTTAGTTCATAAATTTATGTTTTATAGGTTTGTACATTGTACATCGTATATACGCTTTTTCCATATTATGCATATATGTATGTCATTTCCATATCACTATCAATATCATATCTGGCCATGAACCAGATTCATATAGATTATATTATTGTTTTTTCACATATTAATGTATCTTGCGGTAAAATAAATAAAGTTAAAACAATGTGATGTTTTATTGTAAGGCACCACATGTATTTTATATTAGATACGTTTTTAACTTACAGTTGTCTATGTTATAAATCTATACAATGATGTACATAGTTGTATTTATTTTTATACTGTTAAATGCATTAACTAATGTTGATTAAATAATACTTATTTGTTGTATACACAGGTGTATTCAGTTTCATATAGGTTCCAGCCCAGATATACACCAATGTATATTTCATTCATATACAAAAATGAAGAAACCTCAACATCTATTTTATGGTGTACACTGATGTAATTAGCTTACATTTCGACAAAGATGTACACCAATGAACATGTGTGTCCAAATTATAGTCATGTAAGTTGGAAAAAAAACGGATATATACCAATGTATATTTGTGTTGATGATGATGAATGGAAGAAAAAAAAAGAAACTGATATACACCAATGTATATTTGTGTACAAATTATAGTCATGTAAGCTGGAAAAAAATGGATATACACCAATGTATATTTTGTGTTGATGATGATGATGAATGAAAGAAAAAAAAAGAAACTGATATACACCAATGTATATCTATGTTGATGATAATGATAAATGAAAAAACAAAAAAAGAAACTGATATATGTGTCGATGATGATGATGATGATGATAAATGAAAAAAAAAAAAGAATCTATCTATATAATAATTGAATACACTCGGGTCGAATGGAGGCCTTAGAGAGGGTCCTCATGGATCCAACCACAATATGGAGCTCCGAATTGAAGTCCATATAAACCATTTTCAGAATTTTTTTTCATTATCCACAAATCATTCTTTATTTCTCCATAATAAACCTTTCTATCCTTCTCCTTCATCTTTCATACTTTCTTGATTCTTCACAACTGATTCAAGGTAATCATCGATCCCTATTCTTCTAACATTGCTTAATATTATTGTGTTTTACTTATTACTGTTAACAAACTCGATGCTTTACTGTTAATCATCTTGATGAAACCTATGTATACGATTTTTCAGTTGATATTTTTGTTAACAATGTCACACCCTCAAATTACCACTTGCGGAGTTTTACCGCGAGGCGCATGACAAACCAGGATCCAAGTCAACGATCACAATAAACAACTCTATATGAAATACATAAATCCAAAAACAACGATTTTATAAGCGGAAGCATTTAAGAATTTAATCAGCTACAATAGTATTCCAAAGTATTCAAGACACTTTATTTCAAAACATGCAACTAAGCCTAGACGCCAATGCAGACCCATGCGCCTAGTTCCATTTGTTGCTACCTTAGCGACCTGAGAAAAACATGCCAAAAAGATGTCAACATATAATGCTGGTGAGTTCACAGGTTTGTTCAATATGTTACCAAGTGCTACCAAAACGTTACCATGTCCATACTATATCAATGTTACCAAGTACGCTAGCTAGGCATATGTTTTATTACTACTACGATTGGAAACCATTACTAGACACGTTTAGCAATGTTTAGCATGTTTAAGCAGCCCGAATGTTCAGCATGATACCAATGTTCCTGTTCGAGACAATATGCACCCGCCCGGCCCTCCAAGCCGACGAGTGGGGCAGGTCACGCCCAATAGATCTATCCACATTTCCCCCGTTGTGCATCCCCGCACATTCATGGTTTCCCCCGAGACTTCCAAAGATCGTATAGCAATACAAAGTTAAAAACCATAGTATGACATATGTTAGCAAAATAGTTTAGCGCATGTTTTCTCCCCCAAAAGTTAAAGCAGTAAAAGTGGGGCTGTGAACTCTCCTTAGATAGCGTTCTTCGGTTATAAGTAAAGATGTTAATCCCTTGATAATCCCTCTACCGGAGATCTATCAAAATGTTCACATAAGTGTTCCGACTAATAACCATAAGGTTATCTAGTCCCCGATTGTCCAGATCGTAATCAAGTATGTTTTAAAACGTGTTTAAATGTTTAACCGACACACTAGACCGACCTGACATTCCGTTGGTGACCCATTACCCTAACTAATCAAGTACACATAGATTACACACAAGGTTCAAGCATAAAACACTTAGTTTGTATCAAAAAATCTCATTTCTTCATCAGAACGGTCGAACCAGTCAGTTTAAGTCTCCTTCGCTCGTTTTTAACCTCCTTCGCCCATTTTGGATTTCGTTCGACCGTTTGATGTTTCCTTCGTCCGTTTTACCACGTTCGCCCAAACATAACCCAGGTTCGACCCTGGATTTACTCCTTTGCACCTTCGATTGGTCGAAGGAGTCCAGGTTCGCCCATGTTGTGCAAATTTTCCTAAAAAACGCTTCAAACACATTTAAAACGACTCGAAACATCATCAAACACAGCAGTCAAGCATGAATAACTTATCCTTACAAAACCCCACCGATTTCCCTCGATAATACGTCCATTTCAGCCCTTTCCCAAAATGGTAAAAATTATGGAAACGTCACTATCATGCATGGATAATTTACCCAATTTGGAAACTTTTGAAATCGATCCGTATTCAACTTAAAATGCTCAGTTTGTCGAATGTTCGATCTTTCCCTATTAGTTCTATTGATCATAAATATCATGCGTCAAGTCTAGATTCGTTAAAACCCCCAAATACCCATAATATCATCATTTATCCGATCCTAACCCTAAACAACAATAATCTAGCATCAATAACAATCCTATATCATGCTTCTATCACAGATACAACAGCAAATCATTGAACAACACATAACACCACATAATACACAATCTACATATGTTTATCATCATGAAGACCTATGTCAAATGATAATGTTTTGGTTTAGAAAGATGTTTAAAAGGTTTTTAATCATGAAAACACCCTTAGAACAGATCCGGACAATTAGGGTTAGATGAAAACGAATTGAAATGCTTTTAAAAAGGTTTAGGATTAAGAACACACCTTGGATTCTTGTTTAGATGTTGTAGATAGGTTAGATTATGAAAAAGAAGAGCAAAAACTCCTTCCTTAGTGATTAAAATCGTTTGAGAGTGTTTTGAGACGGTTAGGGTTTGTGAAATGATGAAAAATGACAAAGTTTGGTATTTATACTAATCCTCCTTCGCCCCATATCAATGGTCGAAGGTGGCCTCCTTCGACCCTTCCACAGGGTCGAATGAGCCCTGTCTTGGTCGAAGGGAATTCTTTCAATTCCACATCCCAGGTTCGCCCATTTACAAAGGGTCGAACCAGACAAAATGTTCTCCTTCGACCACTCGAAGTGGTCGAACCTGAACTCATGTTTAACTAGTTTTCCAGTTTGTCGTGTTTAACGCATTCTAACATACCTAAACATATGAGCATGCAACCTTAGTCTATATTTAACATATTTAGATACGGATAATCATTTACACATAATTTAAACACATCTATGTATATAATCCACCACACGACCCATAATCTACACATATACTTAATTAGTTCATGTAGTGTCACCAACAACGGAACCCGGTACTAGTGTATTACCAAAACGACTCCCAATGATCCTCCAGATCATTGCACCCCGGACAATCCTAACTTGACCCGACTCAGCTAACCCAGTTAAGTCCGTTTATAAACGTTTCTCGCTAAGGTAGACTTAGATGTTACTAAAATGTTTAAGCCAAACATGCCGGGTGTCACATCATCCCCACGTTGAAAGAATTTTCGTCCCGAAAATTGCGCAAAGCCCCAAAATGAAAGAAACGAAGAAGAAAGAAACGAAAAGGAAAGTTACCGGTTGTCACATCATCCCCACGTTGAAAGGAATCTCGACCCGAGATTCATTCTGCTTCAGCAGTAACATGCCTCGATTCAAACGCGCGCTTCGGAAACAGATGAGGATATTTAGCTTTCATTTGATCCTCCCGTTCCCATGTGAACTCCGGTCCACGATTCGAGTTCCAACGAACTTTGACGATGCGGATTTTACTCCGACGAAGGCTACGAATCTTGTAGTCGAGAATCTCGACAGGTTCCTCCACAATGCGAAGACGATCATCAACCTTGATCTCCTCCAGTGGTACAATGAGAGATTCATCAGCCAAACACTTCTTCAAGTTAGACACATGGAAGACGTTGTGCGCACTACCGAGCTCTGCCGGTAAGTCAAGTCTGTATACCACCGGTCCAATCCGATCCAGGATTGCAAATGGTCCGACATAACGAGGGTTAAGCTTGCCACGATTTCCAAAGCGTATGACGCCCTTCCATGGTGAAACTTTCAGAAGTACCCTGTCCCCAACCTGGAACTCCAAAGGTTTTTGACGGCGATCGGCATAACTCTTCTGACGATCCCGTGCAGCAGCCAAACGGTGACGAATCTGTACGATTTTCTCCGAAGTTTCGTACACAAGTTCCGGACTAGTGAGCTGGCTCTCGCCCACCTCGGCCCAACAAAGTGGTGATCGACATTTCCGTCCGTAAAGAGCCTCGAACGGAGCTGCCTTGATACGAGAGTGATAGCTGTTGTTGTAAGAGAACTCCACTAATGGCAGGTGGATCTCCCAACTTTTGCCAAAATCGATAACACACGCCCGAAGCATGTCTTCCAAGGTTTGAATCGTCCGCTCACTCTGTCCATCAGTTTGCGGATGATAAGCCGTACTCATATCCAACTGAGTACCCAAAGCCTTGTGCAGAGTCTTCCAGAACCGCGAAGCAAAGCGTGAATCACGATCAGAGATAATAGAGACGGGCACCCCGTGCCGAGCAACCACCTCCTTAAGGTAAAGTCGAGCCAACCGCTCGAGTCCATCAGTTTCCTTAATAGGTATGAAACGTGCCGATTTTGTCAGCCGGTCAACAATCACCCAGATCATGTCATAACCACTAGGTGACGTTGGCAGCTTGGTGACAAAATCCATCGTGATCCGCTCCCACTTCCATTTTGGAACCTCTGGTTGTTGCAGGAGACCAGACGGCCTCTGATACTCCACTTTGACTTTAGCACAAGTCAAGCATTTGCTGACATAAGAAGCTATATCAGCTTTCATGTTCGGCCACCAATAAAGTATCTTCAAATCTTGATACATCTTATCGGAGCCAGGGTGAATAGAATAACGTGATTTGTGAGCTTCATCCAAAACAAGCTCGCGCAATCCTCCGAACAATGGAACCCAAACACGTCCCGCAAAATAGTGTAAGCCATCAGTCTTGAGCTCAAGATGCTTGTCAGCACTGTGCATAGTCTCAGCCTTAAGGTTTTCCTCCTTCAAGGCTTCCAACTGTGCAGAACGGATTTGGTCAGGCAACGACGAATGAATAGTGAGCTGTAAGGCTCGAACACGACGAGGATTCGCAGACTCCTTCCTGCTCAAGGTGTCCGCCACAACGTTCGCCTTGCCAGGATGGTATTTGATAGCACAGTCATAATCGTTCAGGAGTTCAACCCAGTGACGCTGCCGCATGTTCAACACCTTCTGGTCGAAAATATGCTGAAGACTCTTGTGATCGGTATATACTTCACACTTGGTACCGTACAAGTAATGTCTCCAGATTTTCAATGCAAAGACTACCGCACCCAGTTCCAAGTCATGAGTAGTGTAGTTCTTCTCATGAACTTTGAGTTGACGAGAAGCATATGCAATAACCTTCCCGCATTGCATCAACACACAACCGAGACCACGAATAGAAGCGTCAAAGTACACAACGAAGTCATCCGTACCCTCAGGTAACGATAAGATAGGTGCAGAACAAAGTTTAAGCTTCAGCATCCGAAATGCTGAGTCCTGCGGTTCACCCCAGTCGAACTTTTGGTCCTTCTGGGTAAGAGTAGTGAGGGGTTGAGCGATCTTCGAAAATCCCTCAATGAAACGACGATAATAACCCGCAAGACCTACGAATTGCCGCACCTCAGATGGCGTCTTTGGTGCTTCCCAGTCCTTAATAGCTTCGATCTTAGCCGGATCGACATGAATTCCCAGTTCATTCACCACATGTCCTAGGAATTGAACTTCACGTAACCAAAAATCACACTTTGAGAACTTAGCATACAACTGCTCCTGTCTCAAAAGTTCCAAGACCAACCGTAGATGTTCCTCATGATCCGCCTTGTTCTTGGAGTAAATCAGAATATCGTCAATGAACACGATGACGAACTTATCAAGATATGGTTTGCAGACGCGGTTCATTAAATCCATGAACACCGCCGGTGCGTTAGTGAGACCAAAAGGCATGACCAAGAACTCAAAATGGCCATAACAAGTGCAAAAAGCAGTCTTCTGAATGTCAGCTTCCCTGACGCGCAACTGGTGATAACCGGACCGCAAATCAATCTTCGAATAGTAGCTGGAGCCCTGAAGCTGGTCAAAGAGATCATCAATGCGAGGAAGAGGATAACGGTTCTTGATGGTCACTTTGTTCAGCTCACGATAATCAATACACATGCAAAGACTTCCATCCTTCTTCTTTACAAACAAAATAGGAGCTCCCCACGGGGAAGAACTCGGTCGGATGAAACCCTTTTCCAAGAGTTCCTGCAACTGGGTGGACAACTCTTGCATCTCGGGAGGTGCAAGACGATACGGAGCTCGGGCAATAGGAGCTGCGCCCGGAGTAAGATCAATACCAAACTCAACTTGACGATGGGGAGGAAGACCAGGTAAATCATCAGGAAACACTTCAGGAAAGTCACGAACCACCGGAATATCCTCGATCTTCTTCTCATCGTCAGTAGAAACGTTAACAAGCGCCAGAATGGCCGAACAGCCCTTCCGAAGGTACTTACGGGCTTTCATGCTAGAAATGATACTCAGCGGAGCACCGCTTTTCTCGCCACAAACCGAAAGAATCTCTCCATCAGGGAGAGGGATCCGAATAACCTTGTCGAAACAAACGATCTCCGCACGATACAACAATAACCAATCCATGCCGACCACGACATCAAAACTACCCAGGGGTACCGGCATAAGATCAATGGGGAAGGACAAACCCGACAGTTCCAAGCGACATTCCTTAAGGGTGTGTGTCGCTTCGATTTTCTTACCATCAGCCAATTCTATTAAGTACTTAGCCTCTAAAGGTGTGGGTACTATATCTAGCAATCGACTAATGTCCAAAGATACAAAACTCTTATCGGCACCAGAATCAAATAAGACAGATACATAGCGATTATTAAAAAGGAACGTACCGGTAACTGTGTCTGGATCCTGCCTAGCCTCTGCAGATCCAATGACGAAAGCACGTGCAGTCCTGCCTCCGCCGCCATTGTTCCCGTTACCGTTCCCGCCCCTCCCATTATCGCCCTCCTTCAGTTTAGGACATTCACGCTTGAAGTATCCCGCATCACCACAGTTATAACACCCTTGCCTCCCCTGAGTCCCCTGAGCAGCTGGGGCAGGAGCAGGAGCAGCCGCAGGAGTCTGAGTTGGGGTGAGTGCCACCCTGCAATCCTTAGCATGGTGCCCCAACTGATGGCACCGATGACAACAAGCCCGATCACAACTCCCAGAATGGTGAAAACCACACTTGTTGCACTTGGGATGCTTCCCAACATACCCACCCATCTTCTGCCCAGAAGAAGACCCAGATGAATCAAACTTCTTTGCCAGCTGAGCTGGCACAACACTCTTCCCCACACTATCCCACTTCCTCTTGTTCCCCTCAGAAACACCTTTCACAGCAATACCTTTAGGAGGCAAAACACCTTCTGCCACCTTCAGGTTAGTCATCCGATGAGCTGATCGGACAACTTCAGCAATGGTGGGAAGATTCCCAGCGACCACCAACCCAGCAATCTCCGGCACTAGCCCAGACACATAGTGCTCGATCCTCCTATACTCGGGTGTGTGCAAATCAGGACACAACACCGCCAGCTCATTCCTCCTCACAGTGTATTCTTCAATCTCAGACCCAACCATCTTGTAGCTCCAGACCTCATGCTCTAACTTCTGTATCTCCTCTCTCGGACAGTACTCACCTCTCAACAGCTGCACAAACTCCGCCCAAGGCATAGCAATAGCCTCCCCCAATCCCATGTTCTGAGTAGTAGCATTCCACCACGACAGTGCAGGCCCCTCAAACGTCGCAGTAGCATACTTCACCCGGTCCACAGCAGGACAGTTACACATAACGAACACAGACTCAACCTTCTCCAGCCATCGGAGCAGTCCCACCGCTCCCTCATTTCCAGCGAAGTTATGGGGCTGACATTCCCGAAACTTCTTATAAGAGCACTGAGGTGGGGGTGGATTGGCACCCATACCTGAAACACGGTACACGAGTAAAACACAAACGAAAGGACATGAAACTCAAGAATGAGGCAAGGTCGACAGAAATCAACTCACCACCCATGGCATTAATCCCAGCCTGGAAGTTAGCCATAGCCATGTTCACTTGCTGCTGTAGCAAGTTGTTCAGTTCAGCTTGGGTCATGTTGATGTTACCACGACCACCGCCACCGGCACGACCACCACCGCCAGCACGACCACCACCGCCACCACGACGTCCACCACCGCGAGCACCAGACATGATCTAACAAATCAAGAAATCGAGGGATTTAGATTCACTTCCAGTGTCAACCACTAGAAATTTACAAGAGTTAACCTAGGGACAAATCCAGGACTGTACATCCAAACTCGAAGTCCATCGAGATTTTAATGCATTTCAGTTTATTATTTCGTGTGCACCCGAAATGATAAACCGCTCTACATGGTCTTCCAGATGTACTCCTAATCCAGACTCCGGTCACCGAATATCGTCGCCTAGTAATGTTACGATAGGTGCAAGTGTAAGAAGGCATGTGTGTGCTAGAACCAACAAATCAACCCCTCCTTCTTCAATCCAGAAGAAGAAGACAAGAGTAGGTAAGAACCCAAATAAAAGCGGATGATGTAACGGAGAAGCATGATGATGATGTAAGGACACCCCGACAACGTTAGTACGTATCCCACTAATAGACTCAAAGTATGTGACCGTCTAGTGTGTGCGACTCGGCTATAGACTAGACTCTACATGCAGTCCTAGTTCACTATAACCATTGGCTCTGATACCAATCTGTCACACCCTCAAATTACCACTTGCGGAGTTTTACCGCGAGACGCATGACAAACCAGGATCCAAGTCAACGATCACAATAAACAACTCTATATGAAATACATAAATCCAAAAACAACGATTTTATAAGCGGAAGCATTTAAGAATTTAATCAGCTACAATAGTATTCCAAAGTATTCAAGACACTTTATTTCAAAACATGCAACTAAGCCTAGACGCCAATGCAGACCCGTGCGCCTAGTTCCATTTGTTGCTACCTTAGCGACCTGAGAAAAACATGCCAAAAAGATGTCAACATATAATGCTGGTGAGTTCACAGGTTTGTTCAATATGTTACCAAGTGCTACCAAAACGTTACCATGTCCATACTATATCAATGTTACCAAGTACGCTAGCTAGGCGTATGTTTTATTACTACTACGATTGGAAATCATTACTAGACACGTTTAGCAATGTTGAGCATGTTTAAGCAGCCTGAATGTTCAGCATGATACCAATGTTCCTGTTCGAGACAACATGCACCCGCCCGGCCCTCCAAGCCGACGAGTGGGGCAGGTCACGCCCAATAGATCTATCCACATTTCCCCCGTTGTGCATCCCCGCACATTCATGGTTTCCCCCGGGACTTCCAAAGATCGTATAGCAATACAAAGTTAAAAACCATAGTATGAAATATGTTACCAAAATAGTTTAGCGCATGTTTTCTCCCCCAAAAGTTAAAGCAGTAAAAGTGGGGCCGTGAACTCACCTTAGATAGCGTTCTTCGGTTATAAGTAAAGATGTTAAGCCCTTGATAATCCCTCTACCGGAGATCTATCAAAATGTTCACATAAGTGTTTCGACTAATAACCATAAGGTTATCTAGTCCCCGATTGTCCAGATCGTAACCAAGTATGTTTTAAAACGTGTTTAAATGTTTAACCGACATACTAGACCGACCTGACATTCCGTTGGTGACCCATTACCCTAACTAATCAAGTATACATAGATTACACACAAGGTTCAAGCATAAAACACTTAGTTTGTATCAAAAATCTCAATTCTTCATCAGAACGGTCGAACCAGTCAGTTTAAGTCTCCTTCGCCCGTTTTTAACCTCCTTCGCCCATTTTGGATTTCGTTCGACCGTTTGATGTTTCCTTCGTCCGTTTTACCACGTTCGCCCAAACATAACCCAGGTTCGACCCTGGATTCACTCCTTCGCACCTTCGATCGGTCGAAGGAGTCCAGGTTCGCCCCTGTTGTGCAAATTTTCCTAAAAAACGCTTCAAACACATTCAAAACGACTCGAAACATCATCAAACACGGCAGTCAAGCATGAATAACTTATCCTTACAAAACCCCACCGATTTCCCCCGATAATACGTCCATTTCAGCCCTTTCCCAAAATGGTAAAAATTATGGAAACGTCACTATCATGCATGGATAATTTACCCAATTTGGAAACTTTTGAAATCGATCTGTATTCAACTTAAAATGCTCAGTTTGTCGAATGTTCGATCTTTCCATATTAGTTCTATTGATCATAAATATCATGCGTCAAATCTAGATTCGTTAAAACCCCCAAATACCTATAATATCGTCATTTATCCGATCATAACCCTAAACAACAATAATCTAGCATCAATAACAATCCTATATCATGCTTCTATCACAGATACAGCAGCAAATCATTGAACAACACATAACACCACATAATACACAATCTACATATGTTTTTCATCATGAAGACCTATGTCAAATGATAATGTTTTGGTTTAGAAAGATGTTTAAAAGGTTTTTAATCATGAAAACACCCTTAGAACAGATTCGGACAATTAGGGTTAGATGAAAATGAATTGAAATGCTTTTAAAAAGGTTTAGGATTGAGAACACCCCTTGGATTCTTGTTTAGATGTTGTAGATAGGTTAGATTATGAAAAAGAAGAGCATGAACTCCTTCCTTAGTGATTAAAATCGTTTGAGAGTATTTTGAGACGGTTAGGGTTTGTGAAATGATGAAAAATGACAAAGTTTGGTATTTATACTAATCTTCCTTCGCCCCATATCAATGGTCGAAGGTGTCCTCCTTCGACCCTTCCACAAGGTCGAATGAGCCCTGTCTTGGTCGAAGGGAATTCTTTCAATTCCACATCCCAGGTTCGCCCATTTACAAAGGGTCGAACCAGACAAAATGTTCTCCTTCGACCACTCGAAGTGGTCGAACCTGAACTCATGTTTAACTAGTTTTCCAGTTTGTCGTGTTTAACGCATTCTAACATACCTAAACTTATGAGCATGCAACCTTAGTCTATATTTAACATATTTAGATACGGATAATCATTTACACATCATTTAAACACATCTATGTATATAATCCACCACACGACCCATAATCTACACATATACTTAATTAGTTCATGTAATGTCACCAACAACGGAACCCGATACTAGTGTATTACCAAAACGACTCCCAATGATCCTCCAGATCATTGCACCCTGGACAATCCTAACTTGACCCGACTCAGCTAACCCAGTTAAGTCCGTTTATAAACGTTTCTCGCTAAGGTAGACTTAGATGTTACTAAAATGTTTAAGCCAATCATGCCGGGTGTCACAAACAAACTCGATGCTTTACTGTTAATCTTATGAATAAATCACTCTTATCATTTGTTTAATCAAATGGTTTGACTTAATCGGTTTTTTTTAATCTTTGACTATTTAATCAAATTCTGCAATGAAAATTTAATCGGTTTTTTAATTTTTGTTTAAAAAAATTAGTTTGACTATTTAATCGGTTTTCTTATAAAATACGATCCATATGAAGATTTAATCGGTTTTTTTAATCTTTGACTATTTAATCAAATTCTTCAATAATATTATTATCAATGATTAAACACTGATACATTTAGAATGAAGTTTTAATCGTTTTTTTTTTATAAAATACGATCTAGATGATTTAGAATGAACATGGATAATTAACATTTAATTGTTTCAAGAAATTTATCAATTTGATGTATTCATTTGTGATTATTCTTTAGAAATACAAACTTTTTAAATCGGCATTGATAGATATACAGTGAATCGGATTTACCTTTAAACTGATTTAATCATTCTATGTTTTACTTATTTTAAAAATCAGGATCTCATCTGAACACACCAACCTTATTATGTCTTATCACAAAGGTTCTCAATTCTTCAAGGTTTTGCATGACCCTTCGTCAACCGTGTTGGTATGATTGTTATTTTTTTTGTGTGTACAAATGCCTATTTCATTTTATAAAATGTTTTTTTAATTTTTTATACGTATCTTTCCAGACTGTGCCGAAGGCCATGAACAAATTTCTGTTATCTAAAAACATCATATGCATTGACGTTACAGTTGCCACATACGAATTATGATTAGTCTTGATTGCAATTAATAAGATTTATTCATTTTTAATGTTATTTATTAAGATGTTTAATATTATTTATTGACATTAATAATAATTGACTGAATTTAATGTTATTTATTACGATTTTTAAGCGCATTTATTTATTATTGACCGAATTAACCAAATTAATTTAAGAATATATTACTAATACTAATACTAATACTATGATTTTTAATTTTAATCTTATTTATTTCTTATTGACCTATTTAAATTACGAATATATCACTAATAGTAAAACTAATAATACGATTTTTAAATTTAATGTCATGTATATCTTATTGACCGAATTAAAATTTTCTATTACTATTTTTATGAATATATTACTAATACTAATTGACATTAATAATAATTGACCAAATTGAATGTTATTTATTATGATTTTTTAATCTCATTTATTTATAATAATATTACTATGAAATTTTGTTTAATATGTCTTTATGAATTATTATTGGTCTTGCCTGTAATTAATATGATTTATTCATTTTTAATGTTATTTATTATGAGTTTTAATAACATTAGTAATAATAATAATTGACCGAATTTAATGTTATATATGACGATTTTTAAAATCATTTATTTATTATTGACTGAATTAAATTACGAATATATTACTAATACTAAAACTAATATTACGATTTTTAATTTTAATCCCATTTATATCATATTGACCGATTAAAATTTTCTATTACTATTTTTACGAATATATTACTAATACTAATTGACATTAATAATAATTGACCGAATTGAATGTTATTTATTATGATTTTTTAATCTTATTATTTATATTAATATTACTACAAAATTATGTTTAATCTATCTTTATGAATTATTATTGGTCTTGCGTGTAATTAATAAAATTTATTCATTTTTAATGTTATTTATTATGAGTTTTAATGACATTAATAATAATTGACCGAATTTAATGTTATATATTACGATTTTTAAGATAATTTGTTTATTATTACTTTTTTCGAATTTATGTTTAATAATATTTAATCATTTTTAATGCATTTTTAGTATGTTAGAATTAATGTTATTTATTGACATTAATAATAATTGACCGAATTGAATGTTATTTATTACGATTTTTAAAATTTTTGCATTACTATTTTTATGAATATATTATTAATTACTAATAATTACTAATACTAACTAATATTAATACTAATATTACGATTTTAGTTTTACTATTCGTAAAAATTCGTAATGTTGACCGAATATATTACTAATACTAATTGACATTAATAATAATTGATCGAATTGAATGTTATTTATTACGATTTTTTAATCTCATTTATTTATATTTATATTAATATATATACGAAATTATGTTTAATTTATCTTTATGAATTATTATTGGTCTTGCCTGCAATAAATAGGATTTATTCATTTTTATTGTTATTTATTATGAGTTTTAATGACATTAATAATAATTGACCGAATTTAATGTTATATATTACGATTTTTAATCTCATTTATTTATTATTGACCGAATTGATCGAATTAAATTACGCATATATTACTAATACTAAAACTAATATTATGATTTTTAATTTTAATCCCATATATATCTTATTGACTGAATTAAAATTTTCTATTACTATTTTTACGAATATATTACTAATTACTAATAATAACTAATACTAACTAATAGTAATACTAATATTACGTGCAGAAATTGTTTCTCAAGTCGTTAGGTTTGTTAGTTGCATATTCAACATTTATGTTTACAATATTCTTATTTTATATTTAGTTACACATTGTTAATTTTCTATACATAATGCTTTTGTAAAGGTATACTGTGATTGGATGGCTTGATTTGCTTCAATCAGAAGATACTCCCATTAGCGAATATTGTGTCTTCAAATGGTGTTCAATCCAGCACAAAATGTTTGTTACTAAGGCTGCACCACAAGATGTCATTGATTTTGAAATTTAAATTATGATTTTGATGTTATTTATAAAGAGTTTTAATGTTATTTATGATGATTTTAATGTCATTGATTTGAATGATTGATTATGATTTGTTTGTTACTTCATAAAATTTTTAATCTTATTTATTGATATTACTAATATTTCGAAATTCATTTTAATATTGTTGACCGACTTTAATTTTGATATTACAACTTTCCTTTAATCAATTGTCATGAAACAATATTCTTTTAAACATATACGACTTTCTTTCAAACATTTATTTAAATCTATTTAACAATGTTAAATCTATTTAACAGTTTATAATTTAAATATAATCTAAAGATAACAATGTACATTTATTTTCCTAAACTTTTATTATTCTTTTAATAATAAATATAATTTAAATATATTTAACAGTTTCCTAAAATATATAATGTAATCAAAATAATGTTCAATGCTATTACTAATATTACGACCTTAATTTTAATAGTGTTGACCCAATTTGAGTAAATCTTTTTTTTTTATGTTTTTGTTAAATTGATGGAAGTCAATTCTTTGTCTATATGTCTTTGAGCTTGATTGTGCTAATTTCAAGCGTTGTTGACCAATTCACGTCAATTATCAATCCTTCCATTTTTTTTTATAATTCAAAGACTTTCCTTTAATCAATTGTCATAAAACGATATTCTTTTAAACATATACGATTTTGCTTTAAAAATTTATTTAAATTTATTTAACAGTTTATAATTTAAATATAATCCGAAGATGGGAGTGTACATTTATTTTCCTACACTTTTATTATTCTTTTAATAATAAATATAATTTAAATCTATTTAACAGTTTCCTAAAATATATAATGTATTCAAGATAATTTTCAATGCTATTACTAATATTACGACCTTAATTTTAATATTGTTGACCTAATCTAAATAAAAACTTTTTACGTTTTTGTTAATTTGATGGAGGTCAATTCTTTGACTTTATGTCTTTGAGTTTGATTGTGCTAATTTTAAGCATTGTTGACCAATTCACGTCAATTACGAATCCTTCCATTTTTTATAATTCAAATATATAAATAAATATTCCTACTTGATCACGTCAATCGAGGCACAGTATTTCCGATTTTACAGAATTGTTCGAGACACAACAATACTATATAAACCTTAACAAATAATAAAATCATTTAATCGTCATACCAATTTTAACAACGAAATTAAATGATAATATAAATTTTCAAAATGTTATTAATGGGTAAGGCAATTTGAGACGCGGATGATTTTAATGTCATTTATTTGAATGATTGATTATGATTTTGATGTTATTTATTAAGATTTTTAATCGTATTTATTGATGTTACTAATATTACGAATTTCATTTTAACATTGTTGACCGACTTTCATTTTGATATTACGACTTTCCTTTAATCAATTGTCACTAAACGATAATCATCATCTTGATTTCTATAAGTGTGCTAATTTTAATATGTTAATAATAATTTGTATATAATGGGTAAGGCAATTTCAGACGCATATTATTTTAATGTCATTGATTTGAATGATTGATTATGATTTTGATGTTATTTATTAAGATTTTTAATTGTTAAGTACTATATTTACACAGTTTAAATAATGACGTTTTTTGGCGGCATTTTGTAACATGTCAAAAGTTGCCTAAAGTGTATGTACAATGGGTCCTTTTGGCTACATGTTGAAATGGGTTTGAGGTTGATCCTTTTGGTGTCTTTTTTTTAATAAAATATAGGAAATTTATATTACAACATGTGACATTGGACCCATTTTCTTATTAGTTGTTTTTTTAGCTATGTAATCGGTTTGAACCATTGGAGAGATAACATGTAAAATTTAAGCTACCCATTCAAGTAAGTGGGTTAAGGATTGTTTCTTAATTTACTTATCACCGTATCCATATCTTTACAACAACTATATTTTATGTAGAACACAAATATGGAATACAATGGTGGAGGTTTCATAAATTATTTGTAACAACCGGCAAAATTAAGGTAATTCCGTACTAATTAATTAAACGCGATTAACGTAATTAAACGTAATTATGTGCTGATTATTTAATTAAGGCCTTCGAAAGATAGAAGTTCCCAAATAATGCATAGGAATGCATAAGTTTAATGGCAAAGCATGATAGGATCGTGCACAAGCAAATCTATCCGGTATGGACGCTGGCGATTACCCGGTAAAAATTTAATAAGCGAAACGAACCCCGGACACCCGGAATATAAAATAAATAATATTTTCACAAAATATAATGAGTTTTGGAAACCCAAAGCCATACGTGAAAGCTTATTGTACAAATCTCCCGGAAACGAATAAAGTTCGCGTACCGCACCCGATACGCGCGTAACGCGTAATTTCACCCGGCAAAAGCTGAAAATAAATTATCAGTAATTTAACTGGGCAAAATTTAAGGAATATTAATGGTATTTTAATATTCGGGTGACACACGGTTAAAAACCCAAGAATACCCGGACGGTACCCGAACCAAGTAACTTAAACATAATATTAGACAATATTTGGCAAAGTGGACCCCACCCATATCTCTAGGGGGCCGGCCATGGCCCACCCAAGGAGTAAAACTCTTAATAATCCCCTTTAACCCTTCACCTCCTTAAAAACTCAATGATTAGTGAGATACACAATAATATTAATGCATGGATTAGCATTGGATAAAAAAAATTGACAAATCCCCTCCTCTCTCTCTCTTAAACTCGGCCCAAACACCCTCTAGATAATCTTCCACAAATCTTCCCATATCCTACATAATCCCACTTGATCTTACACAATCTAAGAAGATATTAGGTGATCTTGGAAAGATTTGGAAGGGATGTTATATACAATCTAGTGAAGCATACTTGAATCAAAAGCCAAAAATTCCTTCTTCTTCTTCCTCTTGGCCGTAGGTTTGCACCCCTACATTAATAATTCTCTTTCAATTTTTGTACTTCCAAATCATCTCTAAATCTTCATCTCACAAAACCCCATTGTGTGTTTCAAGAGCTTGGAGCTTAATCACTTGGAAGAACACATTAAACCTCACCCAAATCCAAGGTCTTTGTCTTCCCTAGCCTTGAGCTAGTAGTAAGTATTACATTGTTTTTATTCTTAGATGTTCATGTTTTGTGCTATTGAAAGCAAGTTGTACCTTGATGGGTAATAGAATGGATTTTATAAAGTTAATGTGTTTTGTTAGAATAAAAATGGAAGAATAATAATAACTTAGATGAATCTTGGATTATACTAATAAATGTATATTTGGAGAAAATATGATGAAATATACATACACTTAAGAAAGTTGAAGATTTGAGCATGATTGATGAAGAAGACTTGAATATGATGTTAGATGATTTTAATCATCATAAGATGATAAGTTAATGACAAAAATGGATTAAAATGGGTTAAATAACCATAGATGAAAAAGTTCCATATTCAAAGTCCACTCACTTGAATAAGTGAAAAATTGATATTTTGGATAAAAGTATGGAACAAACATGTTAATGGCATCTAGGATGGATTATAAGATCATTAAAAGTGAAATGAAGTAAAAACAACTAAGCATTAAGAAAATGGGTCTTCAAAGTCCACTAAAATGGAAGAAAATGCCAACCATGAAAGATAAGATGAAAAATGCAACGAATATAAGTTAAAGGACTAATATTATAACTTGGAAAGTCGAGGGACTAAAATATGCATTTTAGAAACTTTAGTCCAAGAATGCACTAACAAAGAGTTCGGTGTCAAAAGCATAAATAATAACTTTTCCAAGTGTAGTTTTTGATAAACACAAGAAACTTACTTGTGTATAAATTAAAAGATGCATTTTTATAAAGATGGAAGTTTTATAAAAATAAAAGGGTAACACGAGGATCTTATAAAAATAAGATTTTATAAAATATTAGTAAAGACTTGGGAAAACTTTTACAAAAATGGATACTTTTATATAAATGGGAATATAAAAGTATCGGAAACATTTTTGGGTTACAAGTTGGACAAGTTGGGCTAAACGTACAAAGTATATTTTTTTCCAAGAAATAAACGTTCGAAATCGGAAGTAGGAATAATACTTCCATAAGAACGCGCAATGGAAACAAATATGAAAAACGCTAACTAACGAACTTAGTTACATGAGCTAACGTAAACGGACATATGAGAAAAATGCCATTACGACAAGATAAAGATATACATATATATTTTAAGGAAATAAAATATATATAACAAGGGTGAAACGTGGTGCGAAACACTTTCCTAAGTGTAGAAAGAATATTCGTGGGGAAAGGAAAACACAACGTAACGAATTAAAAACGCTAAACGACACATGAACTTAACAAGTAGTATCCACGCGATGGTATATGTACATATGCTCGTTTTCGACGAAATTCTAGTATATCTATTTGAATGGGAAAATAGATATGCGAGAAGGAAAACCGAGACGAGTAGGTGAAATATACCTGCGAACGTGTGAGTGACCGACAAGATCCTAGTACATTTATTTAAATGGGAAAATAAATGTACGGTGTGGTGAGTCTAGTCGGGCGTTAAGAATATGTTACCGAACGACAAGAACTTAGCATATTTATTTGAATGGGAAAATAAATATGTGGCAAAGTGAGTCGGGTCGGATAATAAGAAATCACATTATATCAAGCGAAACGATCCTAAGTATAACTATTTAAATGGGAAAATAATTATACGTTGGGTAGAGTCGTGTTGAGTATAATAGTGTACAAGTCACAAAGAATATTAATAAGAATAATATATGACTTGTAAGGAAAGGGGTAATCCATCGCCATTAAACCTAGGATACGAAACTATTAAACGGGAATTGGGATAAAGACGTGGTCGGGAAGTTGGGTGTACAACTTGCCAAGGCACATACGCTATAGGTGTAGTGACTTATACGCCTAGAAACATTTGTAGGTGCGGGATCACAAACTTTACTATTTTCTTCTTTGAGCCGAGCACAGTTACAGGTGAGTCTCACGGCCCCATTTCTAAACTATTTAACGTTTTTACGGGGGAAAGATATGTTGGGATTTGTTTGACGGGTTGGACACTTGAGTTGTGATCGCCACTCGGGGTTGAGACCTCCCCACTATAATCATTAATTCAGGAAAGTGAAACCGAAGGAATATTTGGATAGTACTATTGGTGCCTGACAAGGCCCACCCCTAATCGATAGCGTCGATTATGCATCGGCGTATGCCTGGGGTGCACGTATTCTGAAATCAAGTCGTAGGAATACCGAGTAACGACTTGGGGCGGGGGCATTGTTAATTGTCTTGGTTTGGTTATAGGCTCAAGTAAATTGTAGGACTTTGCAACTCCTATAAATGTCATAACAAGGATATTCCCACTTAATAAAGTTTTATTAAATCAAAACCTGTGAACTCACCAATATTTATATATTGACGATTTTCAAACATATCTTTCAGGTAATTGACTGATGAAGGTTAGCGTGGCAAGCAGGGTCGGGGGAATCTCCAAGTCGGGCGTTGGAATGTCATGAAGGGGTCTCATCTCCCTATCCCATGGACTTCGGGATATAGGGAGGAGCCTCCTTATTTATTTCAAAAACAATTTAAGATTATGTACGAATAATTTGACATGATTATCGGCGTTGAATAAACGCCCGTTTGTTTAATTATTATTGTGGTTTGCATTAATCTTGGCTTAATCCTCTTGAACCGTCGCGCCACGTGTTTCCGCCATAGGCGTGGTGTGACATTATTGGACATGAGCTGCACTCCGAGGATCGTGATGACAATGATAACAACTTCGAAGGTGAAAAATCAGCTATCAATAAGCAAGACTTGGAAGATTTTGATTGAAGTAATGAAAATGGACCATTGGTTGAAGTTTGTTAAGCCCCTACTAATTGATAAGTGTTATATGCTTAAGCTTAGTTATGATTAGAATATAGATATTATCCAAATGATATAATGTGTAATATTGGTTGAAGTTCGTTAAGCCCCAACTAAATGATAAGTGTTCTATGCTTAAACTTAGTTATGATTAGAATATAGATATTACCCAAATGATGTAATGTGTGATATTGTGATAGTATGCTATGTAGTTTGCAGTTGTCAAATTAAACTTTACTTACTCGATATATCCATCATTTCGTTACATTAAACTATTAAATGACATTTTGCATTTAACATCAAAATTCATACATATTGCATCATCAAACATTTAGTAACCAAATCAAATTGCATAATACAATTCTTATTTTCCTACTTTTTTTTTTCATTTTACTTTCGGGTGAACCGTGGGTCCCCACGGGACTCTAACCTAGTATGATATACACACCAATGTATATCTGTGTTGGTGATAACAATGAATGAAAAAAAAACAAAAAAGAAACTGATATACACCAATGTATATCTGTGTTGGTGATGACGATGAATAAAAAACAAAAAAGAAACTGGTATACACTAATGTATATCTGTGTCGATAATGATGGTAAATGAGAAAAAAAATACTGATATATACCAATGTATATCTGTGTTCACGATGAATGAAAAAAACAAAAAAGAAACTAATATACACCAATGTATATATATGTCGATGAGGATGAATGAAATAAAAAAACTGATAGGGAGATTTTATAGAGATTGAGTATAATAAACGGGGGTTAATAATTATTCAGTTACAAATTTAAACTTAATTACTTACTAATAATCATATTGAACAAAAGTCAATAATACCTCTTGATTAAAATAAACAATTAATTAATGTTTTACTTATTTACAATCATGTCATTAGAGATCAATGGCTATAAAGTGGTTCGCATGGTTCCTACTTAAACTATGGTTCTTATTTGAACCCTACCATATATATATATATATGCTTAACAACAATGTTTATGGATATTGATGCACAATATTTGGTTAATAAAAAGAAGGAAAAAATAAATAAATAAATAAGTATTTTAATAGTGTTATTTCTTTCCAAATGGTCAATAGTACATATAGATATTTCTAAACACAATTCTCTTGAGTGGTAATTTAAATAAACTTAAATGAATATATATACAAACATTAGGGAAAACACCTTAAAAGTTTATTTCTCTTGACTAAATAAGAAATCAAACGTGTAGGATAATGTTATAGTTTGATTCTAGAAATGATAAGTGCCAAAGAATTTTCGCAGGAGTGTATGTTTAACTAACAAGTTTCAATCTTGGATTAAGAAACTAAATTAGTTTTTTTTTTTGTTTTGTAGTCGTTGGGTGACAATGATTTGTATCTAAGAATCAAGTATCCAAGTTAGCATAAAATAAAATGGGTCTAGGATATACATACCAAAGTGATCAGAATTGAAGATCAAATGTGAATATATGTACTTGAACTTAAATCCTTGAGTAAAAAAGGTTGGTGGTTTGCGTTACAAATTATAGTGTAGAGATGTTTTGAAACAAGAGGGTTTCTTGTTTTCTTTTATAGCTCAAGTTAATTAATATTCTTTTTAATATGGTAGTCAATTGTTTCATCGGTTACTATTATGTCAATGAATTGAAATAAATAGCATTATTAATTTCTAAACTTCCTAGTTAAACTTAAAATTTTACATAGCTCATGAGACATAGGAATAACAAAAACCACTTCGTAACTCAAGTATGACCCAACTAATATGTATTTAAAAGAATTAAACTCATTAATTTAAAGTCTTTTTCTTTATTCTACGGTTTCATATATATATATATATATATATAACAAAAATAATTGGTAGTAATTACATATACTAGACTAGTAACATAAATTACATTAATTAAGATCAAATATCAAAATTTACGTTCATATATATTTCAACAAATTCTTTGATTATAAATTAATTTATGACAATCATGAAATGATTTAGAACTATAGAATATTCATTTAACTATACACAAAAGAAAACATATATTTAATGAGACGTTTATTACTCATGTATAATAAGTTAATAAATTTTATGATATATAAATATCGTATATAATCCGATAAAATAAATCGATATTTATTTTTCGGATATTCGTTTATACAATCATTTAGGGGAAAATCGTGAATGTTACAGTCTCCCATACTTTAGAAAATTTTGTCCCGAAATTATTTGCAGTGAGGGTTTCTATGAAGCAAAAGATGTTTGTAAAAAGGCAAATAGGCTTTAGGAAATGTATATGTCATGATTTATCAAAAAAAATCTAAAATAGTTGTCTAATATCCAAAGCAAGAGTTTCAAAATATTTAACATTTGACCCGAGGTTAGAGAGTTTACATTGAGAAAAGTTTAGGAAATTATGTAGCTGATGAGGGCAGGGCGCTAATATAGCAGTCTCCCCTACTTTAGAAAGATTTCTAACTGAACTTTATTAGGATATGCAACAAGAATCCAAACAACCAAGGATGTACGAGTACACAAGGTTTTATTTTGGTGTTTTGAATTGATTTTTTAATTTTTTTAATTTTTTTAATATAATTATTTTAAAAAGTTTAAAAAATTAAACTTGACATCTATCATCTCTAATCATGAAGACCTTAATTTGCAATATTTGAAAATTATCATTTTCTTGACATGCTTGGTAACAGAGAATAACACTTTCTTCTTTTTTTTCTACATTTTTTTTGTTAGTTGTTAATGTTGTTATAGTTTTTCTACTTTTAGAAAAAATAAAAAACCAATTCAAATGTGTATGTGCGTTAAATTTCATTAAATAAGTGAAAAACGCGAATTGATCAAACTTTGTAGAGGCCTATGTTCTACGGAGGTGAGTTGGCAATCAAAGGATCCTCTTGGAGTCTAAAGCTTCGCGTGTCATCTCTAAGTATTAAATTCCGATAATCCACACCTTTCTCCTGAAGCAAAACCTCTCTAGGTTTACCATCACCAAACGGATTCACCTTAGGCCTTGGTTTGTCCACTCCAATTCCAATTCCAATTCCAATTCCACCGGTGCAATCAGAATCTGAAGAGAAGTTATTATCATCATCATCCACAATGTTGTTACCTAGAGCTACCAACCATCCGGTTGTTTCAGGTTGCCTTCATCGTTGAAAGATATATCTCCGACAACAACTTGCTCTGGATCATTCGTTAATTTAATGAGATTTGGTGAAGATCAAGATGATGCAAGTTGAAGAAGAAGATGACAGATATCACTAACATAACTTGCACCGGCTTGAGATATGAGTTTGATTAGCTTAAATCTCTCTGATCCATGGTATCCATTTTCACCTGAAGCTTTACTTTCCTAGGAAGAAGATCAGAGCTCCAAAAGCAAGTGTGAAGATCAAGAGGATGCAAGTTGAAGAAAAAGATGACAGATATCACTAACATATGTTGCACCGGCTTGAGATATGAGTTTGATTAGCTTAAATCTCTCTGATCCATGGTATCCACTTTCAAAGGATCCATGACACACGATAATCGCTACGGTTAGTGGATACCATGGATCAGAGAGATTCAAGCTAATCAAACTCATATCTCAAGTTGGTCCAACAACTGAATTTGACTTGCTTGCATTAGAATCTTGTACGAAATCATCTCATTGCATATTCTCCATATCCATACCTTGTTTCAAGTATCTTGTAAAAGTCATTTGGTCTTCAAGACTTATAGGAGTCAACAAAGGTTGACTTCTTTGAGCACTAACCATGACTATATTACATTATCATTATTATTTAACTTATTATTATATTTGCAACCTAATTCCTTTGCTTTATTATTATTATTATTTATTTTTATTTTATTTTCTTTTTTGAGGGTGTAATGATGATGATGGTTATGATTTGACAAACGATTTATAAAAGTATCAAGAATCGGAAATTAGTAAAACGATTTCAGAAAGTATCAAGAATCGGGAATTAGTAAAATGATTTTATAATTCTTTAAAGGCTGAACACGAGTATACTCAAACAAGGGTTCCGCATTTCGTTACATTTTAATTAATCGGATGTGACTTCTGAAAACCACAAACGATCAATTAAACATTACAAAACGCGTTAAATAGAGATCGGAAGTCCAGTATGTCGATTCGACATGCAAAAATCGTGTTTTAAAAAAATATGGGTATCAACTGTATAGTCGGAGCACCACGTACAATGATTCATGAAAGTTGAACAAACTCGGATGTTTCAACCAAAACACACAAATGAGCAATAAACAAGCCGTAACGCCTCAAACGAATTTTGTTGTATTGGGAACAACTAAAAACATTTTAAAATGAATTAAAATTATTTTTTAATCAATAACAAGTATTTAAAATGAATTAAAACAAATAATTTTTTTTTAAAAAAGGCCAATGCGCCTGGATTTGGCCAAAGCAAGGCGCCCGTGGTCTAATCAAGCAAACCAGGTGTGTTTGATTCATCTCTTGTATTGTCTGGATTCATTACGGTTCACGTTGTGGACCGGGGTTCTCTTGAATTGGGGTTCTCGTGTATTTGGGTTGCCACCCGTCACTGTTGAAGCTGAGTGAATCTCGGGACGAGATTCCTTTCAACAGGGGGATGATGTGACAACCGGAAAATTTTTCTGTCTTTTCATCGCTTCCTTTTCGGTTTTGGGCAATTTTCGGGACGAAAATTCTTTCAACGGGGGGATGATGTGACACCCGACAAACTCCGGTTAATAACTTTCATCAAACTAGTAAGTCTACCTTAGCGAGTCATGCATATTACATACGTAATTGGGTCGGTTGAGTCGTTATGATGGTTCGGGAATCATCGAGAGTCATTACGATGATCCATGGGATCATTGGGAGTCAGTCCATAACCATGTGTACAAGGATTGGTGATTTATAGAATCATCGGGTTAACACACACACACGAGTCTCGAGTCCTGGGAATTGGTGAACGAATGTGAACGTGTTAGTTATCATGATTTATATGTTTAGATCATTATGTGACTTGTCGGTATGTGGATACGTGCTTATATGTGTTAAAATAGTGTTAAACGCGCCAAAAACCTAAAACAACATGTTGTAGGCGATTAGGGGACATTATAGGCGAGTAGGATGATTTTGGGCGATAACAAGTAGGCGATTAGGTCTAATCGCATGGTCTTATAGGCGATTAAGAACCCTAATCGCCAATAACAACAACGTACTCGCTTGATACCAAGGATGATGACTAGAAACGCCTATAAATACCACCCCTATGCTCCAAAACATCATTTGTGCAACCCTAACTCACCCCAAAGCTATTCCACACCATAACCAACCTCTGGAACACGTTTTTGCCCTAGAATCCATCCTTTCAAGCTTATACACCATTCTTTAGCAAAATCCAAGGTGTGTCATCCTTCCTAAACCTTTGTTATGTCATTATAATGATCCCTAAAGGTCCAGACCTGGTTTCTTAATGTTTGTGTCTTTGAAAACCCTTAAAATCATTTGTTAAACAAGTCTAATCTTTTATCATGTGTTCTATATGGTGTATTCATGCAAGATAGGATTTTTATGATTAAAACATGAGGATTATTGTGTGTTTGATATGTTTCTGAGATAAATAGGTTGTTAGCATGATTGTTGATGAGTTTGGAGGTTCATAGTTGTGTATTGTTGATAATAGACGTTTTGACCCGTTTGAATGATTTTGAAGGATTTAGGATGACATGATGTGTTTTGTTGATTGTAGGAGGTTGGGGTTTGTTCTAGGAGCATGTAGAATCAGTAGGATGTTGTTGTATAACGTTGTTATGTGATGAAATCTGGATAATTGCCGTTTAGGGTAAGTTTTGCATGTTGATGTGATGTTTACATGATAATATTGCCATTTTGGAAAATGTTTGCAATTAGGGCTATTAAATTGATGATAAATTGGTTTTTTTTACTTGGGATAGGTTTGTTAGTGATTGGGGTTTGATATTGGGTGTTTGTACATGTTTCGGATCTGATTTGGAAGGTTAAACGCGCGAAATGAGGCTTCATGCTGTAGGAGACGATTAGGGCTTTGTAATCGCCCATGTTTCAGGATATTAGCCCCTAATCGCATACATACTGGGGCGAGTAGCCCCTATCCAAATACACTTCATGTGATTACAACTCCTAATTTCCTGTTGACCATCCCCATCACTGGTTGACTTTCCTAATTGCATGTTTGATTCCTAATTGTGTGTTTTGCTGTTGTAAATGCATTTTGACATCCCGGAACATAAATTGACGCCTAGGAACATGTTAGGAACCCTGTGACATGTCTAATAACCTGATAACACGTGTTCGGACTTGTTTATGCGTTAGTTGAACTGTATACTAGATTTGGTGAACTTTTATGCGTGTTAAGTGCATAGTTGCGTATGATTACTTGATCTCTTGTTCTTAACTAACACGTGGGATGTCGGATCACCAATGGAATGTAGGGTTTGAAAATCGTCACCCTTATTGTAACACCCCAAAATCATCCATTACGCTTAATTACGCCATTAGGCGTGATTAGCAAAATAATAAAACGAGACTCGAACAATAAGAACTTGGGTTATGTTCTAATATGGAACTAATCCATTTAATGTTACCAATCTTATAAATAAGCAAATATTACAAGAAAATCTAGCTTGACTAGCTAAGTTTCACTAGAAAATGACATTCGGGGATTTTGGAGGGACCATAGTTGACAAAATGGCAAACTTGTGTGATAATAATAATAAGGGGAAGAATACACACACTTATGTGTGTGTGTCGTATGACATCAGGAGAAGAATTCTCCTTCACCTCCAAAACCTAAAGAACAAATCCTTGCTCAAATCCAAGCCAAATCAAGGGGCTTTTTGATGCATTAGCAAGAAAGGGGTTATCTAAGGCCTATATAACATCAAGGCACTTGGTAGAAATTGATGTTACATTCGTTTTTGATTCTTATGAAAATATAGGGTTTTGATGAAAACGTGGAATTGATGGTTAATATGGGTTGCTCTAGTCTTGGGGAGCCTTAAACATGTATAATCCGGTTGCAAATCACACTTAATATGTGTATTTGATTTTGATCATATGCTTATGTGAATTTGTAGAATTTGAGGTTTAGCCTTTAGGTTGAATCCACTCATATCTAGTAACCTTTTGTGACTCTTAGAAGTTGTAGCATGAGAAATTTAGGTAAAAAGGGCCTAAATAACATGTTATGATGTCAATTGGACAATCGGTTATGCTTTGGTTAAACTTAGAATGTTGAAAACTAAGTATATTGGTGGATGCACACCAAGTGTTCGATGAAATTCCTAGATGAGTTAATCTCAACTAGACATGTAAGAAAATGGCTATGGATTTAGCTAGAAATGATAATGAATACATGATGTTAAGGATAGTGAACAAAATTCCATATTATGTATTCTAATAGACAAGTTTGACTCATCCCCAAGTTAGGTACAACAAAGAGGGAGCAAACGGGTCAAACGAATGCAAGGCGAATACTTATGGAAACAAGAATGGATGCCAGGTAAGTTTTACTTACACTAGTAGTCTATAACATGGCTTAAGTGTCGTATATATTGGTTATAAATCTCATGTATGTTTTAGAGGTAAACCCCGAGGGGTGAAATGTATTAAATGAGTTGCCTCACATGAACTCATAACAAACAAGGTTTATGATATATATTTGAAACAATGAGTTGTGACCGAATGGTGAAATTCATCAAACGGGTCAATCAATAATGAGATGTGGAAAATGATGTTTTAATCCAAATGGAATCAATTGAATGAAATTATTAAGCATGATGTTAAATGGGTCAAGTTGTATCACTTGAACCATATGTAAAAACTTGTGTAATATAGTATCTTGAACTATGGGTCTAAACGGGTCAAATGGTGAAGTTCTCACCATTTGAGTCCAACACTTGATGCTTGTATTCCAAGCATTAAGATTTATGAGGTTAAACGGATCAAATGGCAAGGTTTTACCATTTGAGTTCTGAGAAAATAATGTGTCTAGTTAGAAAGCACGCAGGTAAATGCACTTGTGCATGCACACTTGATGCTAAGAATCATGGAGGATACGCACAAGGTATGAGAATGGGTCAACACCACCCGGTAAGTCCGTAGCTAATTAAACACCTTCGGGCGAAGCAACATGAGTACTACATGAAGTGTGGGTGCAAATCAAGTAAGCTATTTCCATAACCATGTCTAATGCGCGCTAATGCACTTAGAATCTACTAAACAAGTGAAAACTTGAGAAAGGATGAAAATCTAAGTCCGGAAGGACTTAGAGATTTTTAAACAAGTCAATGAGTCAAAAACATTGGAATTGGAACAAGAAGTTTCGCCACGAATGGCTAAATTGAAATATTTGACCATGAAGGGCATTTTGGGAATTTAAAAGATTTCTAAAGGTTGAATCTAAGAAACTAAATCATAATGAAACAAATCGGATAAACGCTTTTGTTAATCAAGTGTCTAATGACTTGACAACTTAATCGGTAAGAATTTGGTGTGGTCAAAAAGTGCCTTGTTTGATTGAAGGCCTTAACGGGTCGATATGGGTAAAAATCAACATAAACACTTAAAACTTTGAACCGAGTCATAGCATCATGAACCGAACTATGATTTCAGTCAAACAAAGGTTCGTTTAGTCGGCAAGTCAATACCTAGGCTTCGGGAATCATCAAATGCGGTTGCGACATGATTCCCATGCATAAAAATCACCAAATTTACATCAGAAGCTGTGAGCGGTTCCTCACAGAGAACAACATGATGGCACGATCTTTAAAATTGCATATAAAATCGTAGAAAAATCGTTAGGAGGTGTTCTTTATATGCCTGGAAAGCTCTCGGAGCGTAGAACAATTCTTATTTGAAAGTAGAAGTCGGATTTTGGGTTTTAGAAGGGGTAAAAGCGATCCGAACAGTTGTTGCGCAAAAGTTGCAGCAGTTTGTTCTCCTGATAAAGGGCCGTTTGGCATGGTTCGTTCCGTTTCAACGTGTAACGACTACCATACTAGTTTAAATGTATCATTGACAACCCACTAACTATTCTTTGTGTAATGGTGCTAGGTAAACAAGTGAAGGAAGTCCCGGAGCAAGGATCAAGTCGCGATAAGAGCCGAACACACCCGATCACTCATCAAGCTTCCGCATTAGAATCTAAGGAACTCCCGTTAAAAGGTAACATCTTAGAGTATGTTTTAGCTATTAAAAATGTAAAAATTTATGTGAATCAAACATGTATTTGATCTTAATGGGTTGACTTATTATAAATTTCAAAGTTTTAATCGGGAGTGGTTTAAGTAAGGTCCAACCCGTATGATTTGGGCGTTGATCGCGTTATTACGGGTTAGGGTCTTACAAGTGGTATCAGAGCCATAGTTTTGAAGGATCCGAGTGTCGGGAAGGATACTTGGACTCAAACTGTGTGCTCAACGTGTTGAAGGGTGTTCGGTTCGAGACTTGATCGAGGAATCCGGTAAGTAATACCTATAATAAACATCCGTTTTGATCGGAAATTGTTATAGGTAATCAATAGTGATATCTTGTAGATACACGCTATCTCAAAATCTTGGTAAGGAAATGGTTAGGTACTCATGGGGCCTATCCAAAAGATTGATTCGGGCAACGAAAATCTCGCATAACAAGAATTCTAACATCACTATTGCAGTGATGCATACTAATACTGAAATGTCATGTTACTAATTAATTGAAATTATAAATGTGACTGGGATGATAACGTTTTATTTGATCGAGAGAGGATCAAATGATTCACCAAACGAAGTAGTAGAGGGTTCGGGAGCACGGCTGATAGCATGCTCACTAAGGACCAAGTCAAGCAACGACTCAGGCTAATGGATTAGTAACGAAAGGGAACACGGGAGCAAATATCAAACATGTACATGCTCGAAATCATAGTAGGTGCATTAGTATGCAATTATCACCTGAAGAGTGGTAATTGCATATGCAAGAAATAAGCAAATGTAAAAGGTGCATAGTTCACGATAATAAACGATCAATGCACAAACTTAACTTGAACATCGAGATCGGGTTGGGGGTAATCATCCCAAACTAATTTTAGAAAGGTGTTGTGATCATACCAATGAGTGTGATCACACAAAGCTTATTAAAACGAAAACACATCGCTTTTTTTTCTTACTGAATAAAGGTAAGAACCTAACATTGAATAATTTATCAAGGAAGGGTTTTGCCAAATAAAATAAGGGACACAATCATGAGCTGAAGCTTTGCTTACATAGGATGTGATGTACTAATTATAACAAGTCTATATGTACCATATGCGGATTGCTTACCCTGGCCAGGTAAGTGTTAAACATATGATACCATGGGTTTCTTACAATTGATATATATATATAACCTATGTAACAAAGGCGTAGTGAGTGTGAGGTTCCGGGGTATTTTGGACGTAGTCCACTGTCTAACATGGCAGGGATGCGATCCATGCAAGACCTTGAGCGAGGCACCAGCTAGAATACGCTGGCCTAGCAAAGAGGACAACAAACTGGAGCTTTTGGACGTAGTCCACTGTTTAACACGGCAGGGATGCGAACCATGCAAGACCTTGAGCGAGGCACCAGCTAGAATACGCTGGGCTAGCAAAGAGGACAACAAACTGGAGCGTTTGGACGTAGTCCACTGTCTAACACGGCAGGGATGCGAACCATGCAAGACCTTGAGCGAGGCACCAGCTTATACGTTGGGCTAGCAAAACGGGCAATATACGATACGAGTTATCCTGGGTTGATACAAAGATTGACTTGAACCTTAATCAAGGTTTAGTCATAAATAGATTCAGTTTAGAAATAAACTTGAACCTTTATCAAGGTTGAGTCATAAACAGATTTAGCTTGAAAACAGACTTGGACCTTAATCAAGGTTATGTCATAATTAAACTCGGACTTTTATATAAGGTTAAATTTGTAAAGAGGGACTTGCACCTTAATCAAGGGTTGAGTCATAATCATATTCGGGTAAGTCATGAATCTTAGAGTATGTTTTAACTATTAAAAATGTAAAAATTTGTGTGAATCAAACATGTATTTGATCTTAATGGGTTGACTTATTATAAATTTCAAAGTTTTAATCGGGAGTGGTTTAAGTAAGGTCCAAACACGTATGATTTGGACGTTGATCGCGTGATTACGGGTTAGGGTCTTACACTTATCTTTTAGCTGGTTGCCAAATATAGTCCTTGTACTTGTTGTTTATTTTCAAATTTATTTTGAGTTTTATTAAACTTTAAAAACCTTGTTTTATAAACACGTTTCATTCGATTTCTTATACGAACATAAAAGACTTCTTTTGATTTGTTGATATTTATAAAAGTTCAAGAATAAAAAGTTAAGTTTTAGAAAGATTTTAAAACTTTTAGGTGAGTGAGTTAACTTTGGTTAACTTTTATGAAGGAATACAAACCAAATTATTATAGAAACTAACAAGGTTTAACTATAGGGACTAATTCTGCCAATATCTGAAAGTTCAAATTAAGAAAATTCCTTCCTGTCTCTCCCACGGTTTTCCGGCCTAGAAGCCTCGCTGGCGACGACTTTCCGGCAACCCTTTCGATCTCCCCAATCAAGTCCAAACGGTTGGATTTTTGCGAGTAACACTATAAATTGATTATCCCATTCACCTTCTGCACGTTTACTTACACCTTTCGAACCCACCTATAAATCAAACAAAACGTAACCGAAAGACTCTCAATTCGTGGTTCAATGGTGCGGCCCTTTCCACCCATTTTCAGTGCATATTCGATCATTGTAAGCCTCTTGTATTGATGCCGTTTTACTTTTCATACGATTCCGACCAAAACCCCTTTATCACAGGTCATGCATTGATTAATCGGGTTATTGTTGAAAGCTTAGGGTTAGGGTTCTTAGTTGATTGATTTGGGGAAGAAGATGACTAGAATATGATTATATAAATAAGTTTTCTTTGAGAAAAATAAACAATAAGGTTGAATGGTGTAGTGGTTTGTATGGGTGTGTGTATTCAGGTAGACCCGAGTTCAAGTCCTTCTTCATGCGTTTTTTTTCCTTCTTTTTTGTTTGAATTCTTTTCTTTTATTCTTTCCATTTTTTATATATAATATATAGAACTTGAAATATTCATAATAAATTCATTTTTAATCCAAAAATTGTGAAAATTTAAGTGTAGCTTCTTGACACCTCATAGAAAATTACCACACTTTTATTTTCGAGGAAAATGTCTTATTTTTATATTTATTGATTTAATTTGTTTTAGTCATATTTAATTGATTAAAAATTCATTTTTAATGATTTTAATATCAAACTTTTTGGGAAATTATTTCTAGTCATCATGAACTGAAATAAAAATTATTGGATCAGAAAACATTTATTTTTATTGATTTTCCTATTTTTAATCATTTAAACTTTATTTAAATTCATAAAATCAGTTTTAAATGCAAATAAATGGAGAAAATTTATAAGAAAGTTATTTTCATTAATTTACATCAGAAAGTATTCATTTTCTTTGAAAATAATATTTTTGGATCATGTCTTGTATTTTTAGTCTTATTTATGTTTAAATAGGCATAATTAATCATTTATTTATTTATACTATTTAACATCTATTTTATAAATACTTTTCTTGTAAAATAGAAATATTCTCACGTTTGAAACTCTTAATTAACATTTGTTGGATCATTGAATAACCCATAATTATTTGTTCAAATATTTATGATTATTGTATTTACTTACAATAATTTAGTTAAAGTAATTAACTAAATTATTTTGTCTTTAATATTCAAACATTATCTAAATATTCAATTGGTAATAATTATATTACTTAAACCCTATTTAGAAACTTTGGCATATTATTTTTGATAAACAACTTTTATATTAATTCGATTTATCATAAAAACTCTAATTCCCCAAATCGACTTAGCAAACCCTAATGCCTTAGAACCCTAGATACCTTAGACTTTTTAGACATTTCCTTATTAGTACTCTTATACTTTATAGGTTGAATTCCTCGGAATTCCCATTACTTAGCTCACGACCGCTTAAGTTAGATTTTGATCGCTTTCGCAGACTGTGAGTATATCTTTCCCCTTTTTCATTTTACTATTTGGGGCTACTCATGTACCTTATGTCAAATTACTATTTCTTTTCACTAAGTGCAATTCTCATGTGTGTTTGCTTTGTGTTACTTTGTATATCTATGACTTGTCAAAATCATTAACCGTTGCGGTCTAGCATTTCTATGAATAGTACTATGGTATATACCCCTTGTGACTCTGTTGAGAGACCTTGATCATTGCTATGTGTTTCATTACTACTGTCTATAGCGCTTACTATATATAAATATCATTTCACTTTCATAGGGTTGATTTTGACCCGGATACTACTTATTTCATAACTGCAAACAATGTACAACACATGAATTGCAAATATTTCTTACTATATGTATTCAAAACAGGGTATGCTCACCAATACAAATTTTGTATTGACAAAATTATTTTGTACATGTTTCAGGTTATTTTGAGATGCATTTCCTTAAGTTTCTGATTTGTATTTAGATTTTGAGTCATTGTATTTCAGTTTAGTTGGCATTTAGAATCGTTGTATTTCATTTCAATGTAATAAACTATTTAATCAATGTATTCAAATTTACACTTTAGTTCCATGAGCTTTTGAGCAATCGTCACTACGTGACACCTCGATGTTTCCGCCATCGGTTGGGGTGTTACATCAGGTCTTGTCTTGTATAGTCTGGTCTTCAGTCAAATACGTTTTCAAACGTATAATGGTTATGGTCTGGACACTTGGGGAATAGTTGACCTACGAGTTAATAGTCCGGGTACTCATATGCATTTAATGATAGGTCGCGGATACTAGGATCTGTCATTTGCATTGTCTGGGGTTTATTAAGAAGAACACAATCCAAGGTGAGTTCACGGTCCCTCTTTTATACACTTTTCTCTCGGTGGAGAAACATGCCACACGATTTAACAATACAACGTTTATGTTATAAAAACGCAACACTTTTGGAAACGCAACGCTTATGATATTTTGCTTGTCTTTTATTTACTATACGATGCAACAAGAAGTCCCTAGGGAAACCATGAATATGTGAGTATACATAACGGGGGAAATGTGGATAGATCTATTGGGCCTGACAAGCCCCACTCGATGGCTTGGAGCCGGGTGGGTGCATATTGTCTCTACTTTTGGCAACACGGGTAGCAACTCTGGCAACGCTTGTCAGTAATGGTTTCAGCAACACGATTGTAGTAGTAGTAAGGAAACAGTTGTTGTTTATTTGAATGTTTTTCATAACATGGTATTTTGTGATGAAACTCTCTACGCATGGAAACGTTTTGTGAACTTAAAACCTGCGAACTCACCAGCATTATATGTTGACATCTTTTTGGCATGTTTTCCCAGGTCGCTAAGGTAGCAGCATCGAGTTTAGGCGCACAGAGTCTCACATGGCGTCTAGGGTTCTAATCGCACGTCTTTAAATATTTTTTAGACTTCATTTACTTTGATGGGTTGTAAACAAGATTTCTAAAGCTTTCGCTGTTGGTTTAATACTAAACTTTTGGTTTTGGTTTTCATATGGTTGCATTTAGTTGTCGTTTATTGTGACCGTTGACTTGGATCCTGGTGTGTCACGCGCCTCGCGGTAAAACCCCGCACGTGGAATTTGAAGGTGTGACAAAATAAGTATTATTAATCAACATTAGTTGATACATTTAACAATATAAAAATAAATGCAGCTATGTACATCATTGTATAGATTTATAACATACACAAGTGTAAGTTAAAAACGTATCTAATATAAAATCAAACTGAAGGTACACAAGTGTATGTATGCATACCCTAAAATATATGAACAAATTGAAACCTTAGGATAATACACAAGTGTATGTTAAAATATGTATCATCTTCAACCTCCGGCAATAATGCACCAGTCCAAACTGAAATCCTATATTCTTAGGAAAAATGGACTTTTTAGCAAACTCCTTACCTATATATATATATATATATGTACATTTGTGTATATTGGTTTTTATGTGTGCTTAATACGTATAAATTATATGTTTACATATGTGTACATTTATGTACCAACTTGGTTAGTATACACAAATATATATACATTTGTGTATCATTAAACAACTACCTGACATAAACAAACTCTGAATCAACCTTTATATATGTATATACATCGATGTAAAACCATTCATGTTATACATGCACGTACAAAATCAGTAAAATAGGACCTTAATACAAATAAGAAAAACAAAATCTTAACCAACCTTTATATATACATATACACCTATGTACAACCATTCAAGTTATACACATACGTACAACATCAGTAAAATACGTCATCACCTTCTTCTCCATATTTCCTCTGTGATTTTTTCTTCCTTCACAGATGCATTCCAACTTAGAATGATGGCTAAGTGTTGGTGCCGGGGTTGCAAGTGGTTTACAATTCTCACTCGTTCATGAACAACAAGATTATCCAGATGTGATGCAATATAATTTAGAAAATTGTTTAATCGATTGGAAGATGATGATTATCCATATGTGATGGACAATTATTTAGGCCTATTTTAAAACATGATTGAAAAATGATGAATAAGAAAATTGTAATTAATAACTAAAAAATAGGAAATGTGGTTTCCTATTAATGATAACCGTTTGAATAATAATATTATGAATAATTAAAAAGCATAATATCTAATTATTAGTTTACATAAAGACCCTTTAGATTAAGATATAGATGGATGGTTATGATTGGTTCTCAAGGTTCATAACTAGACCCATGATTCTTAAATCTTAATTGATCCTATACCTATACCTATATATATATATATATATATATATATATAAAGTATTGAGAAGAAACCCAAAAATTTGAAGAAACCCTAAAAACCCAATGTGTGGCTATGATTGTTCCACCTAATCAACTTTCAAATTATAACAAATGGGAGGGAAAGGGTATTTTAGACAATTTCATTATCACCCCCCCTCTCTCTCTCTCTCTCTCTCTCTCTCTCCTAATATATATGTTCCCCTTTCTTTTATCTCGCTTTATTTTTTTTTCATAATTTATTTCTCTAGATCCCTCTCTCTCATCCCTTTGTATGTCTCTCTCTGTATGCCTTCTTCCTCATCAACCACCACCATAGCTTCCGGTGGGGGGGGGGGGGGTGGGTCGTCAACATCTATGCCTTCTTCCTCATAAACCATCACCATAGCTTCCGATCCCCCAAGACATATCCGCCTCTGTTCTTCCGGTCCCCTCAAGCCCTATTGTGATGACAAAGGAAAGTTCCAGATGGATCCAAAGTTATCTCTGTTCTTTACCTTGTTAAGGAGCCTGATGGCGTCGTTTCCGTTTAGGGTCGTCTCTGATCTAATTGAGTCTGGTTGGAGAGGGTTATGGGTTGAGCAGAGCAGAGGTGTAAGGTGGAAGGTAACCCGATTAGGATTAGGTGGTGGCTTTGACGAAAGAGGGTTTGGGGGCAGAGATGTACAAAAGTTTGTTCATCGAAGGTGAAGAACAGTGCATTATATCTAGTTTCATCACACATTCATGGGTGGTAATTTATTTTTTTAATTTTCTTTTTGTTGTTTACAGATTTTATATTAATTATATTGTTGAAGTACTTTAATTTTCTTTTTATTGTTTACAGTTAGTAACAGTATAGCAACGTCTCTTTTCCCTCCGTACACACGTCGCTTTTCCCTCCGTACACACACGCCTCTTCTTTCACCGGATCACCGGCAAACTCCTTTCGCCAGCCGGTTTCTCCCCTTTTGCAGGTACAAAGCCGCAAGGTTACATATTCACTCCGCGAGTAGAGATCCAGTAGTTTGAAGTCGATTAGGTACAGCTCGGCCACGTCACCCCTCAGATGCCTAGGTTGCAGACACAAACCATGTCAGATTTTCTCCGTGTGAGCTCAATGTATTAGGTCCCGGCTACGATTACTGGCTCCAAGAACCCAGAATCTGCGAGTGTTTGTCGAGATCTGACGATTCGACTATTAACCGGCCAACTGAGTGGATTGTTCAGAGCTCTGGCCACAAACGATTTTCCGGTTCACTTGACCAGGTGCATTCGACCCTAAATATTATAATACAGATATAGCCTTGATAATAATATTAATATACCTCTTAATTGGAAGAGTATTATAGATTATTTTATTATTACTTGGACGAACGTAATATCTGAATATACATACTTGAGACACATTTTATTAACGTTTTCATTGCGGTCCAGCTGTTATACATTGTGTGTTCCATTTTGGCCTACTGTGTTTGTGATTGTTTGTATATAACTATATATAGTACCTGTGCGTTTTGTATGCTTGTGTGATTAGCCACAACCATAGAAGGTAGGAGGCATGCTCATTCCTTGAGACCGTGTTCGGGGACGAGGGGTGAGGGTAAAGGGAGACAGAGGGGGTGCTGCTTTAGATTAGCTTCTTGGAATGTAGGAACTCTAAACGGTAGGTTGCTGGAGGTAATAGACGTACTTAAAAAGCGTAGGATTCAATTAGCTTGTCTGCAAGAGACTAAGTGGAAGGGGAATAGCGGGACCGATTGCAACGGGTTCAAATTGTTGTACTCGGGGTCAAATGGAGCAAGGAACGGAGTAGGTTTTCTAGTGGATAAGGAATTGCATAAGAATGTGGTGGAGGTTATAAGACACAATGATAGGATTATGGTATTGAAGCTAGTAGTAGGCGATGAGGTAGTCTCGGTGGTTTGCGCATATGCACCACAACTAGGGCTAGGAGAACAGGAGAGGAGGGATTTTTGGGATTGTCTTGATGTAGTAGTAAGGTCTATACCTAGTAGGGAAAGAAGTTGTATAGGGGGTGATTTTAATGGCCATATCGGTAAGGATAGCAATGGCTATCAAGCGGTTCATGGGGGTTTTGGTTTTGGTGATAGAAATGACCCCAGTAGGGATCTTATTGATTCTGCAGTGGCCCATGACTTAGGTATTATAAACTCCTTCTTTTAGAAGAGAGATTCTCAGTTGATTACTTTTAGCAGCGGGGGACGGCAGACCCAGATTGACTTTCTACTGATGAGGAGAGCTGACCGCATACGATGGAGGGACTGCAAGGTTATATCAGGAGAGGCAGCAGTAACTCAACATCGTTTATTATTAGCTGATATAGTCATGAGTGAAAAGCCTGCTATCAGGGAGAGGAAAATGAGACCTGCTATCCGTTGGAGAAGTTTGGCGGGGGACAAGATTCCTGTGTTCAAAGAAAGGCTCTTTCCGATGACAGCGTCTCCAATGGATGCGGACTCAAATAGAATGTGGGAGGATATGGCAGCCAACATTATCCATGTGGCGAAGGAGACCCTAGGGATCTCAATAGGTAAGGGGAGTGGACATAAGGAGGCATGGTGGTGGAGTGAAGGAGTTCAAAACAAAATAAGGGAAAAGCAAGCAAGATTCAGAGATATTTGGAGGTGCACAGACGAGGAGGAGCGTGGCAGATTGAGGGAAAAATACAAAAACGCCAAGAGGGAGGCGAAAAGAGCAGTGGCCGAGGCTAAGAACATATCTTACAGGCGGATGTATGAACGCTTGGAAACAAAGGAGGGGCAGCATGATATGTTCAAGATTGCAAAGGCTATGGCCCGTAGGAGACAAGATCTAGGAGCCGTGAAATTTATTAAGGGAGAGGATGGACTTGTTTTAGTGAAGGATCAGGACATTAAGCTGAGATGGCAATCCTATTTCCATGATCTCTTCAACAGCGGGAGGACGTCCCAACAAGAAAACAGTAGCAGCATGCGTCATCGGGAAAACCGCTACTGTCGGCGTATAACTCTCAATGAGGTAAGCTTAGCACTTAGGAAGATGGGAAGGGGAAAGGCAGTTGGCCCAGACAACATCCCGATTGAAGCGTGGAAGTGTTTAGGAGAGGAAGGAGTCCAATGGTTAACTAACCTCTTCAATAGTATATTCAAGTCTGGAAAAATGCCAGATCAATGGAGAAGTAGTGTCGTGGTTCCTATATATAAGAACAAAGGAGACACCCAATGTTTTGGAAGCTCTAGAGGAATTAAGTTGTTGAGCCATAATATGAAATTATGGGAAAGAATAATTGAGACTAGGATTAGAAAAGAAATGCATATTTCGTTAAACCAATTTGGCTTCATGCCAGGGCGGCCAACTATTGAAGCGATTCACATTTTAAGGAGACTAATGAAGAAGTATAGGGAGAAAAGGAGGGACTTGCATATGGTGTTCATCGACTTGGAAAAGGCTACGACAGTGTCACGCGTAAGCTACTTTGGGATACCCTGGAATATAAGGGGGTGTCGGGGAAGTATATAGATATAATTAAGGATATGTATGAAAGGTCTACCACCAGCGTTCGGGCACCTGTAGGGGATACTGATCCCTTCCCTATGGAGATAGGACTCTATCAAGGGTCTGCTTTGAGCCCATTCCTCTTTGCGATGGTACTGGATGAGCTGTCCAAATTGATTCAGGAGGCAGTGTCGTGGTGTATGCTTTTTGCTGATGATATTGTGTTAGTGGCAGAGACCAAAGAAAGTCTGAATGCGAGGGTAGAAGAGTGGAGAGCATCTTTAGAGAGCAAGGGGTTAAGGATTAGTCGCTCGAAGACAGAGTACCTATACTGTGGTTTTAGCGATACAGGTGACGTCAGTGACGCGCAGATCACCATCGATGGCCAAGCGGTCCCGAAGACCACGACTTTCAAATATCTAGGATCTTTTGTTCAAAATGATGGAGAGATGGATAGAGATGTAACCCACCGTATCCAGGCCGGCTGGCGTAGATGGAAAGCAGCCTCCGGGGTTTTGTGCGACAGGAGGTTCCCAACTGAACTAAACGGTAAATTCTATAGAGTTGCGGTCAGACCAGCTATGCTATATGGGTCAGAGTGTTGGGCCATCAAGAAGACTCAAGCCCGAAAGATGGATGTAGCAGAAATGAGGATGCTTAGGTGGATGTGTGGGTACACAAGGCTAGACCGAATAAGAAATGAGTTTGTTAGGGAAAGGTTAGGGTTGGCTAAGATTTCAGAGAAGATAAAGGAGGAGAGGTTGAGATGGTTTGGGCATGTGAGGAGGAGGCAGACGTCAGCGACAGTTAGAGCAGTGGAAGCACTGAATATTGAGGGTAGGCGGAGTAGAGGTAGACCCAAGTTGACATGGGATAAGCGTATTGAACATGATTTGATAGAGTCGCACCTCTCTGAGGACATGGTCCAAGATAGGTGTTCGTGGAGACGTAGAATTAAGGCTAGTGATTTTTAGGGACTGTCCTTTTTTTTTCGTTGGGCTAGTTTGTGTTGGTAACCATGCTTGCATATAGGTTGTGTATTCATGTTTCATGCTATATATGTTCCATTGTCTGCCATGTTATTTTTTTTCACACTTTCTTGATTGTTGGTACTTGGTAGTGTTTACTTTATATATATCCAGTTTCTCCTGTTTATAGTCGGGGGTCTCCTTGAAAGCAGCCTCTCTATCCCTAGGGATGGGGGTAAGATTTGCCTACATCCCACCCCTCCCAGACCCTACCAATAGTTTTCTATTGGTGGGATTTACTGGGTATGGTTGTTGTTGTTGTTGTTTATAGTTAGGGGTGCTAAACGGGTCGGGTTCGCGAGTTGGTGGGTCCAACCCGACCCGAGCCCAAAAATTTTACATGAACCCGAACCCGACCCAAACCCGAAAATTGTGAGATACATATCAACCCGAACCCGACCTGAATATTCTCGGGTTGACCCGAACCCGACCCGTTCAACCTGATTTTTTTTTTATTTTTTCACAAACTAATGTATTAAAATTAAAATTTTACTATAAATGTTTTATTTATAAAATCTCATATCAATTTCTATTTTAAGTTATAAGTGTAGCATAAAATACCTAATCAAATTAATTTATAACATAAAAACGTTGTATTATTAAAACAATATATAGTATAAATAGGTTAAACGGGTCAACCCGCCAACCTGGCTAGGTTGCCCCGAACCCGACCCGAACCCATTTAGACTAAACCCAAACCCGCTAATTTCATGTTAGGTTTGGGTCGTGTTTGGTTCGGGTCGTGTTTTCGGGTCGTGTCAGAAATTTACACCCCTATTTACAGTTTTTATTTTTAAAATTGTTTACAGATTACAATAAAGGGTATTATATATTTTAATGGTTTGTTTAATTTTTGTGTTTTGTATTTTTAATTTTCACAATGTGATGGATGTAATGGGGATGAAGTACTTTATAGTTTTTTTTATGTATATACAAGAATCCCATACAGGTTTTTTAAGTTTTTATTTTTTAAGTTTAACCTAAGGAAGGGTATCTATATAATAAATGAATACACTCGGGTCGAATGGAGGCTTTAGAGAGGGTTCTCATGGATCCAACCACAATATGGAGCTCCGAATTGAAGTCCATATAAACCATTTTCAGAATTTTTTTTCATTCTCCCCAAATCATTCTTCATTTCTCCATAACAAACCTTTCTATCCTCCTCCTTCATCTTTCATACTTTCTTGATTCTTCACAATTGATTCAAGGTAATCATCGATCCATATTCTTCTAACATTGCTTAATATTATTGTGTTTTACTTATTTTTGTTAACAAACTCGATGCTTTATTGTTAATCATATTGATGAAACCTATGTATACGATTTTTCAGTTGATATTTTTGTTAACAAACTCGATGCTTTACTATTAATCTTATGAATAAATTACTCTTATCATTTGTTTAATCAAATGGTTTGACTTAATCGGTTTTTTTAATCTTTGACTATTTAATCAAATTCTGCAATGAAGATTTAATCGGTTTTTTAATTTTTGTTTACAAAAATTAGTTTGACTATTTAATCGGTTTTCTTATAAAATATGATCCATATGAAGATTTAATCGGTTTTTTAATCTTTGACTACTTAATCAAATTCTTCAATAATATTATTATCAATGATAAAACACTGATACATTTAGAATGAAGTTTTAATCGGTTTTTTTTATAAAATACGATCTAGATGATTTAGAATGAACATGGATAATTAACATTTAATCGTTTCAAGAAATTTATCAATTTGATGTATTCATTTGTGATTATTCTTTAGAAATACCAACTTTTTAAATCGGTATTGATAGATATACAGTGATTCGGATTTACCTTTAAACAGATTTAATCATTCTATGTTTTACTTATTTTCAAAATCAGGATCTCATCCGAACACACCAACGTTATTATGTCTTATCACAAAGGTTCTCAATTCTTCAAGATTTTGCATGACCCTTCGTTAACCGTGTTGGTATGATTGCTATTTCTTTTGTGTAAAAATGCCTATTTCATTTTATATTTTTTTTAAATTTTTTATACGTATCTTTTCAAACTGTGCCGAAGGCCATGAACAAATTTCTGTTATCTAACAACATCATATGCAGTGACGTCATAGTTGCCACATACGAATTATGATTAGTCTTGATTGCAATTAATAAGATTTTTTCATTTTTAATGTTATTTATTAAGATGTTTAATATTATTTATTGACATTAATAACAATTGACTGAATTTAATGTTATTTATTAAAAATTTTAATTTTATTTATTTATATTACTTTTTTTGAATTTATATTTAATAAGATTTAATCATTTTTAATGTATTTTTAATATGTTAGAATTAATGTTATTTATTGACATTAATAATAGTTGATCGAATTGAATGTATTTATTACGATTTTTTAATCTAATTTATTTATATTAATATTGCTACGAAATTACGTTTAATCTATCTTTATGAAATTATGTTTAATATTATTTATATTACAATTTGTTTGAATTATTATTGGTCTTGCCTGCAATTAATAGGATTTATTCATTTTTAATGATATTTATTATGAGTTTTAATGACATTAATAATAATTGACCGGATTTAACGTTATATATTACGATTTTTAACCTCATTATTTATTATTGACCGAATTAACCGAATTAATTTAAGAAAATATTACTAAAACTAATACTAATATTATGATTATTAATTTTAATCTTATTTATTTCTTATTGACCGAATTAAATTACGAATATATTACTAATAGTAAAACTAATATTACGATTTTTAAATTTAATGTCATTTATATCTTATTGACCGAATTAAAATTTTCTATTACTAGTTTTACGAATATATTACTAATACTAATTGACATTAATAATAATTGACCAAATTGAATGTTATTTATTACGATTTTTTAATCTTATTTATTTATACTAATATTACTACGAAATTTTGTTTAATATGTCTTTATGAATTATTATTGGTCTTGCCTGCAATTAATAGGATTTATTCATTTTTAATGTTATTTATTATGAGTTTTAATGACATTAATAATAAGAAAAAATTACACCGTTAGTCCTTATGGTTTCCACCTAGTTTCAATGCAAGGTACTAAGGTTTTATTGTTTCTGCTTAAGGTATTAACCTTTTAATTTGTTTCAATGTCAGGTATTAGGGACTAACCTAGTTAAAACTTAATTGAATTTGAGGGTATTATGGTCCATTCACCTATAAATTTTTAGTGGTTAGTGTTTTTAACTAAGGTTTGTGTTATAAAATAAGTTTTAAAAAAATGTTGGTCGAGACTCGAACCTAGGACCAGACGCGGTTCAACTACCTTTAACAACATCACCATCTGATATAAGATCAGATGATGTTAGCAGATTTGATTAAGAACAAACTAAAAGAAAAGTCGCTTATAGCCTTCATCCCCAACTCCAACCCTAGAACTACAATCGGCACAAACACAATGCTATAGCATAATTAACCATTGGGTTAATGATCAGAAGCTGGATTGTAATGTACTTCTTCTCCGACGATAACCCAAAATCACCGGCCACCTGCTCATGACCTCCAGCGAGATTCTGTCGAACAACATAATAATATCCTTCCGAATCTCCTTCGTCTCACTGCACCCGTCGAACAACATATTTTTTTTGCTGTTGAGAAGAACTCTTCTATCTCCGCCGCTGACGGCACCAGCACCGCCGTCGACGACGGTGTTTTCCGGTGAGAAGTAGCTTCAACCGTTGGATTATTATTATTATTATTATTATTATTATTATTATTATTATTATTATTATTAACCGTTGATGATGACATCTCCATTTCTTCTGATTCAAAGCAAACAACAGTACTTGATATAGATGTCTCTCTACTGTACATTAACCAACAAAAACAAACACTGTATATTAATAATTTATAAGAAACATAACAAATTCGAATTATTATTATTATCATTATCATTATTATTATTATTTTATTATTATTATTATTATTATTACCTGAAACAGTCGTTACTGGAGATGAACATATCGGTTTCAGAAACAGACTCAGCCTATATATAATAAAATAAACAGTCATAAAATTAATGTTAATAATTATGACGAACAATAAACGGAAACAGATTCATTACTACTCCAGCTAGCTAATAGAACATCAAACAAAACGAATATAAATGAGAAAACTTTGAATTCAAACCTTTAGATCAGAGATCGAACCGTCGTTTACAGAGCACATAAACACCGACATAACACGGTGATCAGAAGCACCAAATTCCGTCTTCGAAACAACATTTGGATCAAAATTCACGTCAACATCACGATATTTTCTTCTCTTAACGGTGCCGGAGATTGTATCATCTTCTTCTCTACTCCGACGAACGGTTTTACGTGATTCTGAAGCCTCCATAACCGGAATTTAACATTTATGTCTGAATTGGAACTCAAAAAGATTAATTGCTGATAAGGGGTGTTTCAAATCGTTGGGTTTTTTATAATATTATGGGGTTTAAAGGGTTTGGGGGTGAATGGACCATAATACCCTCACAGGCAACTCATGTGAGGGTGAACTCAGTTAAGTTTTAACAAGGTTAGTCCCTAATACCTGACATTGAAACAAATTAAAAGGTTAATACCTTAAGCAAAAACAATAAAACTTTAGTACCTTACATTGAAACTAGGTGGAAACCATAAGGACTAACGGTGTAATTTTTTCTAATAATAATTGACCGGATTTAATGTTATATATTACGATTTTTAAGATCATTTATTTATTATTGGCTGAATTAAATTACGAATATATTCATAATACTAAAACTAATATTACGATTTTTAATTTTAATCCCTTTTATATCTTATTGACCGAATTAAAATTTTCTATTACTATTTTTACAAATATATTACTAATACTAATTGACATTAATAATAATTGGCCGAAATGAATGTTATTTATTATGATTTTTTAATCTTATTTATTTCTATTAATATTACTACAAAATTATGTTTAATCTATCTTTATGAATTATTATTGGTCTTGCCTGCAATTAATAGTATTTATTCATTTTTAATGTTATTTATTATGAGTTTTAATGACATTAATAATAATTGACCGAATTTAATGTTATATATTATGATTTTTAAGATCATTTATTTATTATTACTTTTTTCAAATTTATGTTTAATAAGATTTAATCATTTTAATGTATTTTTAGTATGTTAGAATTAATGTTATTTATTGACATTAATAATAATTGACCGAATTGAATGTTATTTATTATGATTTTTTAATCTCATTTATTTATATTAATATTTTTACGAAATTATGTTCAATCTATCTTTATGAAAATATATTTAATATTATTTATATTACTATTCGTTCAAATTATTATGGGTCTTGCCTGCAATTAATAGGATTTATTCATTTTCTAATGATATTTTATTATTAGTTTTAATGACATTAATAATAATTGACCGACTTTAATGTTATATATTACGATTTTTAAGCGCATTATTTAAGAATATATTACTAATACGAATACTAATATTATGATTTTTAATTTTAATCTTATTTATTTCTTATTGACCGAATTAAATTACGTATATATTACTAATAGTAAAACTAATATTACGATTTTAAATTTAATGTCATTTATATCTTATTGACTGAATTAAAAATTTCTGTTACTCTTTTTACGAATATATTACTAATACTAATTGACATTAATAATAATTGACCAAATTGAATGTTATTTATTATGATCTTTTAATCTCATTTGTTTATAATAATATTACTATGAAATTTTGTTTAATGTGTTTTTATGAATTATTATTGGTCTTTCCTGCAATTAATAGGATTTATTCATTTTTAATGTTATTTATTATGAGTTTTAATGACGTTAATAATAATTGACCGAATTTAATGTTATATATTACGATTTTTAAGATCATTTATTTAATATTGACTGCATTAAATTACGAATATATTACTAATACTAAAACTAATATTACAATTTTTAATTTTAAAACCTTTTATATCTTATTGACCGAATTAAAATTTTCAATTACTATTTTTACGAATATATTACTAATACTAATTGACATTAATAATAATTGACCGAATTAAATGTTATTTATTATGATTTTTTAATCTTATTTATTTATATTAATATTACTACAAAATTATGTTTAATCTATCTCTATGAAATATTATTGGTCTTGCTTGCAATTAATAGGATTTATTCAGTTTTAATGTAATTTGTTATGAGTTTTAATAACATTAATAATAATTGACCGAATTTAATGTTATATATTACAATTTTTAAGATCATTTATTTATTATTACTTTTTTTGAATTTATGTTTAATAAGATTTAATCATTTTAATGTATTTTTTAGTATGTTAGAATTAATGCTATTTATTGACATTAATAATAATTGACCGAATTGAATGTTATTTATTACGATTTTTTAATCTCATTTATTTATATTAATATTTCTACGAAATTATGTTCAATCTATCTTTATTAAAGTACATTTAATATTATTTATATTACTATTCGTTCAAATTATTATTGGTCTTGCCTGCAATTAATTGGATTTATTCATTTTTAATGATATTTTATTATGAGTTTTAATAACATTAATAATAATTGACCGAATTTAATGTTATATATTACGATTTTTTTTAATTAAAAAATACTTTCATTCCAGAACAAGAAAAATTACATTAAGATAACGGGCAGACGAGCAACAAGCTGCGTCGCGACCCCTTTCTAAATTAATCGAATTAATTTAAGCTCATTTATTTATTATTGACCGAATTAACCGAATTAATTTAAGAATATATTACTAATACTAATACTAATACTAATACTAATATTATGATTTTTAATTTTAATCTTATTTATTTCTTATTGACTGAATTAAATTACGAATATATTACTAATAGTAAAACTAATATTACGATTTTTAAATTTAATCTCATTTATATCTTATTGACCGATTTAAAATTTTCTATTACTCTTTTTTACGAATATATTACTAATACTAATTGACATTAATAATAATTGACCGAATTGTATGTTATTTATTATGATTTTTTAATCTCATTTATTTATAATAATACTAGGTTAGAGTCCCGTGGGGACTCACGGTGCATCCACAAGTAAAATGAAAAAAAAATCTATAAAGATTGTAGTTTGCAAGTTTTTTTATTTATTTAAAGTTACGTAATACAATGGATATATCGATTAAACATGTGGCGCAAGATTTATGAAATTGCATGTAGGTTTCTTCAAAACAACAATGTTGAATGGTTTCTTGGAATCGTTATGATTTTTTAATCTTATTTATTTATATTAATATTACTACAAAATTATGTTTAATCTATCTTTATGAATTATTATTGGTCTTGCCTGCAATTAATAGGATTTATTCATTTTTAATGTTATTTATTACGATTTTTAATGACATTTATAATAATTAACCGAATTTAATGTTATATATTACGATTTTTAAGATCATTTATTTATTATTACCTTTTTCGAATTTATGTTTAATAAGATTTAATCATTTTAATGTATTTTTTAGTATGTTAGAATTAATGTTATTTATTGACATTAATAATAAGTGACCGAATTGAATGTTATTTATTATGATTTTTTAATCTCATTTATTTATATTAATATTACTACAAAATTATGTTCAATCTATCTTTATGAAAGTATATTTAATATTATTTATATTACTATTTGTTCAAATTAATATTGGTCTTGCCTTGAATTAATAGGATTTATTCATTTTTTAATGATATTTTATTATGAGTTTTATTGACATTAATAATAATTGACCGAATTTAATGTTATATTTTATGATTTTTAACCTAATTTATTTATTATTGACCGATTTGACCGAATTAATTTACGAATATAATACTAATACTAATACTAATATTACGATTTTAAATTTTAATCTCATTTATTTCTTATTGACCGAATTAAATTATAAATATATTACTAATACTAAAACTAATATTACGATTTTTAATTTTCATTTCATTTATATCTTATTGACTGAATTAAATATTTGTATTACTATTTTTATGAATATATTACTAATTACTAATAATTACTAATACTAACTAATATTAATACTAATATTACGATTTTAGTTTTACTATTCGTAAAAATTCGTATTGTTGACCGAATATATTACTAATACTAATTGACATTAGTAAAAAAAATTTTATGTTTTTCTTAAATTGATGGAAGTCAATTCTTTGTCTATATGTCTTTGAGTTTGATTGTGTTAATTTCAAGCATTGTTGACCAATTCACGTCAATTATCAATCCTTCCATTTTTTATAATTCAAAGACTTTCCTTTAATCAATTGTCATAAAACGATATTCTTTTAAACATATACGATTTTGCTTTAAACGTTTATTTTAATTTATTTAACAGTTTATAATTTAAATATAATTCGAAGATAGGAGTGTACATTTATTTTCCTACACTTTTATTATTTTTTTAATAATAAATATAATTTAAATCTATTTAACAGTTTCCTAAAATATATAATGTATTCAAGATAATTTTCAATGCTATTACTAATATTACCACCTTAATTTTAATATTGTTGACCCAATCTAAATAAAAACTTTTTACGTTTTTGTTAATTTGATGGATGTCAGTTCTTTGACTTTATGTCTTTGAGTTTGATTGTGCTAATTTTAAGCATTGTTGACCAATTCACGTCAATTACGAATCCTTCCATTTTTTTATAATTCAAATATATAAATAAATATTCCTAGTTGATCACGTGAAGCGAGACACAGTATTTCCGATTTTGCAGAATTGTTCGAGACACATCAATACTAAATAAACCTTAACAAATAATAAAATCATTTAATCGTCATACCAATTTTAACAACGAAATTAAATGATAATATAAATTTTCAAAATGTTATTTCTGTTAAAGAATTATATTACTTCAATCACAACTAATAATGATTACTAAGATGTCAATAATAATTTGTATATAATGGGTAAGGCAATTTGAGACGCGGATGATTTTAATGTAATTTATTTGAATGATTGATTATGATTTTGATGTTATTTATTAAGATTTTTAATCGTATTTATTGATGTTACTAACATTACGAATTTCATTTTAACATTGTTGACCGACTTTCATTTTGATATTAAGACTTTTCTTTAATCAATTGTCACTAAACGATAATCATCATCTTGATTTCATTAAGTGTGCTAATTTTAATATGTCAATAATAATTTGTATATAATGGGTAAGGCAATTTCAGACGCGGATTATTTTAATGGCATTGATTTGAATGATTGATTATGATTTTGATGTTATTTATTAAGATTTTTAATTGTTAAGTACTATATTTACACAGTTTAAATAATGACGTTTTTTGGCGACATTTTGTAACATGTCAAAAGTTGCCTAAAGTGTATGTACAATGGGTCTTTTTGGCTACATGTTGAAATGGGTTTGGGGTTGATCCTTTTGGTGTCTATTTTTTTTAATAAAATATAGGAAATTTATATTACAGCATGTGACATTGGACCCATTTTCTTATTAGTTGTTTTTTTAGCTATGTAATCGGTTTGAACCATTGGAGAGATAACATGTAAAATTTAAGCTACCCATTCAAGTAAGTGGGTTAAGGATTGTTTCTTAATTTACTTATCACCGTATCCATATCTTTACAACAACTATATTTTATGTAGAACACAAATATGGAATACAATGGTGGAGGTTTTCATAAATTATTGGAAATGAGCTGCACTCCGAGGATCGTGATGACAATGATAACAACTTCGAAGGTGAAAAATCAGCTATCAATAAGCAAGACTTGGAAGATTTTGATTGAAGTAATGAAAATGGACCATTGGTCGAAGTTCGTTAAGCCCCAACTAATTGATAAGTGTTCTATGCTTAAGCTTAGTTATGATTAGAATATAGATATTACCCAAATGATGTAATGTGTAATATTGGTTGAAGTTCGTTAAGCCCCAACTAAATGATAAGTGTTCTATGCTTAAGCTTAGTTATGATTAGAATATAGATATTACCCAAATGATGTAATGTGTGATATTGTGATAGTATGCTATGTAGTTTGCAGTTGTCAAATTAAACTTTACTTACTCGATATATCCATCATTTCATTACATTAAACTGTTAGATGACATTTTGCATTTAACATCAAAATTCATACATATTGCATCATCAAACATTTAGTAACCAAATCATATTGCATAATACAATTCTTATTTTCCTACTTTTTTTTTTCATTTTACTTTCGGGTGAACCGTGGGTCCCCACGGGACTCTAACCTAGTATAGTATAAATAGGTTAAACGGGTCAACCCGCCAACCTGGCTGGGTTGCCCCGAACCCGACCCGAACCCATTTAGACTACACCCAAACCCGCTAATTTCGTGTTAGGTTCGGGTCGTGTTTGGTTCGGGTCAGGTCGTGTTTTCGGGTCGTGTCAGAAATTTACACCCCTATTTACAGTTTTTATTTTTAAAATTGTTTACAGATTACAATAAAGGGTATTATATAATTTAATGGTTTGTTTAATTTTTGTGTTTTGTATTTTTAATTTTCACAATGTGATGGATGTAATGGGGATGAAGTACTTTATAGTTTTTTTTTATGTATATACAAGAATCCCATATAGGTTTTTTAAGTTTTTATTTTTTAAGTTTAACCTAAGGAAGGGTATTATATATTTGGAAAAATTACAAAATTCGCCCATTAAGTTTACCTTGTTTTTCAAAGGATACTCTTTCGCGTTTCAGATGATGAGATTAATCCTTAACAATTTAAAATGTTACACCCTCTATCCTTAGGCACTAACCCAGTTAAAAATTTTAATTAACTTTGGTCAGGTGCCTTGCACATGAGGCTAAGTTGGTAATTTTACTTCTCTCTCTCCCCCCCTCTCTCTTTCCCTATTTCCCCTCTCTCTAACTTCAACCATCTCCACCAACCCCCCCCCCCCCTTTAAATTCCGATTAGTGCATTCACGTTGTAATAATATTAATAACTAATCCCTATATCCCCCTCTTTCTAACTTCACACTCTATAAGACCATGTGTAGTGGTAAAGGGAAAAACATAACGCCCCTGATTCTGATTGGTCCACGTGGCAGCTGAGTCAGCATGAGGCTTGAAGTGAAAAATGGGTGTAGTGGTAAGGGGAAAAAGATAAGGCCCCTGTTTCTGATTGGGTTTTTTTATTATTTTTTAATTAATTAACTCAAAATAATTAAAATAAAAGACAAATAAATATAAAAAAAAATACAGATAATATTAAAAAGACACAACTAATATTAAATTAAATTCAAACAACTAAACAAACAACAAAAAAAAAATACAATAGCAAATTAAAAAAAAAAACGCATCATAAAAAAAGCTAAACACACTAGAGTTTATATTTTGCAAGAATTTCTTGCCTATGAAGTTGTGCAAGGTGTAGGGCTTCTCCGTCGAGGTGGTCGATCGATCTGGACAAAAACTCAATGTCCTTTTCCCTTTGCCTCGCCTCTTGGATGTCGACGAACCTTTTATTCTCGACCACTCTTTGGTGCATAGTTTCCAAACGTCTTTGGCCAAGGTCGCGAATATCTTGTAGTCGTCGATTCATTTCCTCAAAATCTTCATTCAACTCACCACCTCCTGCCGAAGACGACTCCGCCTTGCCACCCTTTTTTGATCTTCTACCAGGTGGTCTTGCAAGATCATCCTCATCCTGCTCTTGCTCCTCATCCTCCAAATTAATAGGATCACCTAAACTCACATAGCGAGCATCGGATGACGGTGTATCCGGATCTCACGACGAGGAGGTTTTGCTTCGTTTTGATGGTCCTCCTCCTCCTCTCCTGATTTTGTGCCTATTACCGGACCCCATAGGCGGTACATCAGCCCACTTAGGACTTTTTCTCAACATCTCCTAAATCTTCAAATATGGGGATGTCCCACGGGTTTCTCTCATCTCATCCAACACTCTTGCCAACACACCATCATCACCTTCCCCACTGCCCCTGTTGTCGCTACAACGCTGGTAAATCTCCGAAAAGGAATGACATCTATTGTTTATATCCGTCAATTTTCCCGATATCGAATCGTTGTCTCGATACTCCCCTCGACCCATGGCGGAAAAAAACAGCTCTCGAATTCTTATCCAAAAGAGCGGCTTGTCTTAATAGTTCGCTACAAAAAAATATTATACGATTAGAAATATATATATAAATACAAAAAAAAAATACTATATATATACACACGATTAATTATATATAAATAAAAAATACTATATATATACGACTAAACATATATAAATACAAAAAAAAATACTAACCAACTTGGGGATCCTCCGATATGTCGAGCTAAGCCCGCGCTAAAGCAAACTCCTCGTCTTTCGCCCAACGATCATACTTCTTTTTTTTTGACGAGGCGCGTTAGTATCTTTTTTTCTGTGCAAGCGTCTCGCCCTCCCCCAGGTTGAGAACCCTCGGGTTGATGTGGTTGGTTAGGCTCGCTTTGAGTTTCAGGCACGAGCTCGGGCTCCTATTGAGAACCTTGGCCATAGTTTAGTTTCATGTTTTGCGCAAACCCCGTTGGCCCTTGAAAAAATTGACCCGACATGCTAAGAAGTTGAGCGTATCCCATTGTGTTCGCGTCGAAATCGACCCAATTGGGTGGCAGTTGAGTAGTGTTTGGCCTCGTACCCGGGCGAGACGGGACCCCAAATGGTGAACCATATGAAAACATTTTTGTGTTTTGAAGTTGTATTTTTTAGTTTGAGTAGGTTTGTTTGTGTTGTGGTGTGTTTTTTATTTATTGTGTATATATATATATATAAACTAAAAAAATTACCGTTTCAAAATTAAATACAAGAAGCAACGATCCATTTTTTGACCGTTCAAATTTTGTCCCCCACCTCATCCACGTGTCAGCAATTGATTGGTTGTAAACTTTGTCACCCGGCGCTAAGATAATCATGCCTGCCCTCATTTTTTGTAAATCCCCCCCCCCCCTCCCCGCGTAGCGGGGGGGGCGCTATCTTCCTACATCACGCCACATCACGCGGCCGCTACAGGGGGACTAAGCACTAATATTAAACATCTGATTATCCTTTTATTTTGAATACTCCTTTGTATTTTTTAGAGGGTGTTTGGGATTGAGTTTCAAAACAACTTATTGACTTATTGGCTTTTTCAAAAAGCCAATAAGTCAATAAGCTGTTTGTGTAACTCAAAAGCACTTTCTGTTTTGACTTTTGGTTTTTGGCTTTTAATGGTGGAAAATATGTTTTTGAAAAGTTAGAAATCCTGGCTTTTGACTTTTGGAAAAAATTACAAATTTACCACCCATACAACCAATATTCACAATAAGTTAAGCGAAACACTTAAAAAAGACAATCTGATGTATTGCTAAATGCATCACATTTATTTGTCAGTTTTGTATATTTTTTAGTCGATTAGATAGTATTTTTATTAGTTTTAGGCTTGTACTTTATTATTTTAGTATGGTATATATTTATTACTTTTTGGTTACTTTATTTATTTATTTATTTATTTATTTATTTATTTTATACTTTTGGTAGGTGCTCGTGTGGAGCAGAGCAGAAAAATTAGAAATTATATTCAAGACCCGAGTACCAAGTAACATGCATGAAGTTTACTACTACTACTATTAATAATAATAATAATAATAATAATAATAATAATAATAATAATAATAATAATATAAATCACGGCCCACAAAAATAGCAAAACAATAATGGAGATTAATAGTGCCAATAAAAGGTTTTGACCATTATTAAAAAGGGGGAGGCGACTAAGTTAACAAAATAAATAGGAGATTAAAGATTTGGAATTTATTTTATTCAAGGGCTTTGATTTGATGTGGAGTTTGACCAAAGACTCGATGTGGACTTGATAAAAACGTGACTGGGAGGAAGACAATATTATTAATCGGAGGGCACGAGAGAAACAGAAGGCGCAACCTTCTTGGCTACTGATTAGGTCACGCATACCGAGAGGGAGGATCACACAGAAAAGAAGAAGTCGCGTGAACAAGATGCACAGTTAAATCTTTTGTAGCTTTCCCCCGGGTGAATCTTTGAATTGATTTTGTATTCTGAACTCGTTTTGATTATGTATGAACTAGTATTTTTACTACTTGTGTTGGATTGAATAAACCTTGCTTATATTTGAAACAATTTATCTATTAACTGTGATTTCTGGCATCATAGCAGGTTGGTTGATATTTGTATAGGGATAATTAGGTTGCACGGTTGGTGTTAAAATCGGCTTTAGTTATTGTGACAGGATAACTAGATTGTTCGGTTACTATCAAAGATCATCTTTAGTATTGTGACATGATAACTAAATTGATTACCATTGAGTAAACTGTCCTTAGTTATTATTTCAATCTGAATAGTTATTGTGACGGGATAGCCAAGGCCATGTCTATGTGTTGTTCTTGTAGTTAAGTCGAATAGGTTGCAAGATTATACAAATAGGATCCCGGGTGGAAGCTACATTTATCTTTATTATTTATTTAGATTATTTTATTATCATTTCAACATTTTTATAAAACAAACAAAAAGATAAAACTAGCAAACTTCATAATTATACTTTTATATTTATTTGTAACTAGCTTAGACAAACAAACAACTAGTGTGACGCTAACCACATGCTCCTTGGATTTGATATCCTACTTACCCTAGCTACCTAGGTTATTTAGGTTTTGTATGACCTGTGACGACCGGGGAGCTAGTGCGCTTAGTGTTGCATTGCGTGTTTGTTTGTGTGTATATTTAGTTGTTTTAAAATTCAAAAAAAAAATCTTTGTTTTTATGTTTAGTTTTTTTTAATTTTATTAGATTTCACTTTGGGTTTTCTAGTTGTCTGTGCAGGATCTTTCTTTCGCAGGTAAAAGAAGCTTAAGTTTTGACCATGTATGCATATCGTGATACATGTGCGGTTTGTGGGGATCCGCGCCACACTTTTGAATATTGTCCAAAGCTTGCATTGAAAAAGGAGGCAGCAAGAAGGTATTTAATTGCTTATGAAATATGGGAAAACACTCTGGTCTTGTACTATGAAGAACTTGCCCTTCCTCCAACCCTTCAACATTACCAAACACTAGTAAACACCGAACATAAGCGGCGACTTCAGGCAGATGAAAGAAGTCTTGACAAGATTATGAGTAAAGTGCAACTTTCTAAAGTCGAACAAGAATTAGCAAAACCTCATCAATCATGAGAATGTCGGCTAAAATGGTTGAGTTATAAGTATGACATTCTAAGCGATGAACGAAGAAAAGATAAGGCTTATCTCGCCTTATCAACTAATGAAAAATGTCAAGCAAAACAGGAGTGGATATTGTCACAATTTGTGGAGGATGTTGTGGAGATGAATACCGACCAATCCCTCAAGTGGTTGATGATTTAAAGATCGAATCCACCATGGCTGAAGAAGATGTTCCAAGTCTTCCTACGAAAGAAAATGAATGTTTAAACCTTGACGAAGACACGGTTCCCCAAGAAGAGCTAGTGAGTTTGGTGCCCAAGGTTAGGAAGGTTGGCTTGCACGATTTTAGGCAAGTTATTTTGAAGCGGACTAGCAAAACATATGATCTTTACATGCCGATACTAGTCAAGCATCTTTGGACACGACATGTAAACTACCGAGCATACATTGGAAACTCGGTAGGCAAATGTTCTTTGAGACCACCATGAATGAGAATCAGGTATGATTGTTGTATATTTTGTATATTTATTTGTTTTATTTATTTTTTTTAATTTTTATTTTTAAGTGTGTTTGAATCAGTTTTATTTTGTTGGAGTCATGGGATTGCTTGTTTTGATTTGAATTGCAAGAATAGATTGTCCCGCCCGTACTCAATCTCCATTCGGGTGAGGACAATTTGGAAATCACTAATGTTTGCAGGAATCCTGATTTGTTTGTTTTGTTTTTTTTTTCTTTCGTGTTTCTTTGTTCCAGATTTGTTATCGGCTGCGAATGAAATGCTATACGTCTGACATTGGAAGGAATTGAATGGACTTATACGCATATTGCTTATCCAGGGGAGTCTGTTCCTTTTACTGTTGTATTTTATTTTTTTTATTTGCTTTATTTTATTCCTAGCTCACATTGAGGACAATGTGTCGTTTAAGTGTGGGGGTGGGAAAACTTTCATTTTCATTTGTTTTAGTTAGGTTTGAGTCTAAAAATATAAAATAAAAAAAAGTAAAAAAAAAAGTCCTAAAAGCGGTCTGATCGGGAATGAAAGCGACTGTTTCAGTGATTTCACTTTGTTTCTGTTTGTGGTGTGTGGGTCCTTAATCATGGTCCAATTCTTTAGAACAGACATATGAATCGTTTTCAGTAGGTATTTTTGAGAAAATGTTTACAATTTGCTTGATTAGGTGTAACGAGTTGTCGGTAATAAATGCATGCACACATCGGTAACCCTATTTTCCCCATTTTTGTGAGATCTTGAGCCTGCTAGATTGTTAGTTGATCTGATATATATTCATTTGTTGAGTGTAGGCCGTATGTTGCTCTGTTTTAGAACTTGTCTGATTTGATACATTCCGAGACTGCGGATTTGATTTATGCACATATATGATAATGACAAATTAGGAATCCCTTTTTCGTTTTACACCTTTGTTTACCCATCTAACCGGAAAATTTTTTTTACCCTTAGTAGACTATTTTGAGCCTTTCACCTTTTCGTTTGTTTACCCGAATCTTGGTCTAGATCCATTTTGTTATCAGCTTTATTTGACAATCTATGTGTTTAGAATTTATATTGTTATAAAAAAAATGATAAAAAAAACATATGTTAGTATTGTTTAATACGGATCAAAAATAACCCGTAGTTTTGGTTATTGTGTTCCGTATGAATAAAATATTGTCATGGGTTGGTAGTTTCTTTGTTTTTTTAGCCACTTTATAAACCTAAACATCCACCACCTTTAGCCTAAGCCCAAAACCTGTAAGTCCTTTTGATATGTGCAAAGTCTGTGTTACAGTGAAGGTTTGATTGTTTTACAAGCTTATGAGTACAGAGTTTCATATTCGGTTTTGCTTTGAGTGATTTATACTAGCACATTACACGCTAGTCCATATATTAAACCGAGGGGAGTGAACAACTGTGAGGGGTGTGTTGCATGAAAATAAAACTGACAGCATGTTAGACTTAGTTGGGTGAGTTCTGTTTTCAAAATTGTGCATCATGGTTGCCTGTTGAATTAACACATCTAATGCTGATCTATGAATGGGGTATGTCTTTGGACCCTAACTAGTGCATGGTGGGGGTGTTGGATGTATTTGTTACTTGGTCGTGATAATGTTCTGAGCAGATTTGCTTGAGGGCAAGCAAAAGGTAAGTGTGGGGTTGTGATGTGTTGCTAAATGCATCACATTTATTTGTCAGTTTTGTATATTTTTTAGTCGATTAGATAGTATTTTTATTAGTTTTAGGCATGCACTTTATTATTTTAGTATGGTATATATTTTATTACTTTTTGGTTACTTTATTTATATATTTATTTTATACTTTTGGTAGGTGCTCGTGTAGAGCAGGGCAGAAAAATTAAAATTATATTCAAGACCCGAGCACTAAGTAACATGCATGAAGTTTACTACTACTACTACTATTAATAATAATAATAATAATAATAATAATAATAATAATATAAATCACGGCCCCCAAAAATAGCAAAACAATAATGGAGATTAATAGTGCCAATAAAAGGTTTTGACCATTATTAAAAAGGGGGAGGCGACTAAGTCAACAAAGTCAACAGGAGATTAAAGATTTGGAATTTATTTTATTCAAGGGCTTTGATGTGGAGTTTGACCAAAGACTCGATGTGGACTTGATAAAAACGTGACTGGGAGGAAGACAATATTATTAATCGGAGGGCACGAGAGAAATAGAAGGCGCAACCTTCTTGGCTACTGATTAGGTCACGCATACCGAAAGGGAGGATCACACAGAAAAGAAGAAGTCGCGTGAACAAGATGCACAGTTAAATCTTTTATAGCTTTCCCCCGGGTGAATCTTTGTATTGATTTTGTATTCTGAAATCGTTTTGATTATGTACGAACTAGTATTTTTACTACTTGTGTTGGATTGAATAAACCTTGCTTATATTTGAAACAATTTATCTATTAACTGTGATTTTTGGCATCATAGGGAGGTTGGTTGATATTTGTATAGGGATAATTAGGTTGCACGGTTGGTGTTAGAAATTGGCTTTAGTTATTGTGACAGGATAACTAGATTGTTCGGTTACTATCAAAGATCATCTTTAGTATTGTGACAAGATAACTAAATTGATTACCATTGAGTAAACTGTCCTTAGTTATTATTTCAATCTGAATAGTTATTGTGACAGGATAGCCAAGGCCATGTCTGTGTGGTGTTCTTGTAGTTAAGTCGAATAGGTTGCAAGATTATACAAATAGGATCCTGGGTGGAAGTTACATTTATCTTTATTATTTTTTTAGATTATTTTGTTATCATTTCAACATTTTTATAAAACAAACAAAAAGATAAAACTAGCAAACTTCATAATTATATTTTGGAGAAATGTCACACAAATGTAACCAAATTTGCTTGGTGTTCTAATTAAGTCACTCAAACTTTTTTTTATCTCTCTAAAGTCATTCAAGTTTCATTTATTGTTCTAATACTATGTAATTACCAGGTCATCAGGTTACCTTCTTTTTTTTCTTTTTTTTTCTTTCATTTTAATGCTTATGTGAATATTATTTTTATTAGGTGGGTTTTATAAAATGTAGATTTAAAAAAAATATATATATATTATTTTAAATTTTACACATTTAAAAAATTTATTAAAAAATATTAAAACCTGACACATCATCACTTTAACCTGGAAACTTGATAATTACATAGTATTGAAACAATAAATGAAACTTGAGTGACTTTAAAGAGACAAAAAAAGTTTGGGTGACTTAATTGGAACAGTTAGCAAACTTGATTACATTTCTACAAAGTTACCCCTTATATTTTTATATTTATTTGTAACTAGCTTAGACAAACAAACAACTAGTGTGACGCTAACCACATGCTCCTTGGATTTGATACCCTACTTACCTTAGCTATCTAGGTTATTTAGGTTTTGTATGACCCGTGACGACCGAGGTCATCACAATCTATTGATTTTTTTACGTTTCTCATCCGAAAAGCTAATCCAAGCACTTTTTTTAAAACTCCTTTTCCAAAAGTCATAAGCCAATAAGCACTTTTAACCAAAAGCACTTTTACATGCATCTTCTTAAACTCAGATAGATAGATAGATCAATGGCGTATGTAAGTTTCGTTAAGCTAAATGCTTCTTCTTCTTCACCTTGGACCGGTCAACGATCCTTCAACCAAAGGTCCAGATCTTCCCCTGCCGTTCGTGTGTCCGTCATCTGTGCAAGATCTTACTCCCAAGAACTCGTTAAAACCGTTGTCAGTTTATTTCTTTTGAATTCATCTCATTTGATGATATTTTTTAGTTTAAGAATTTTAGAAAGCTAGATATGATTTTGTGTTAGTGTTAATGTGTTGTGTTGGTCTATGGAGGATCTGATCTATCACACCCTCAAATTACCACTTGCGGGGTTTTACCGCGAGGCGCATGACAAACCAGGATCCAAGTCAACGATCACAATAAACAACTCTATATGAAAAACGTAAAGAGACATAACCATTAATTTCATAAGCGGAAGCGTTTAAGAAGCATTTAATCAACTATGCTATCATCTCAAAGGTTAATCAAAATACTTTTATTACAAAACGTGCAACTATGCCTAGACGCCAATGGCGACCCGTGCGCCTAGTTCCATTCATTGCTACCTTAGCGACCTGAGAAAAACATGCCAAAAAGATGTCAACATATAATGCTGGTGAGTTCACAGGTTTGTTCAATATGTTACCAAAACGTTACCATGTCCATACTATATCAATGTTACCAAGTACACTAGCTAGGCGTATGTTTTATTACTACTACGATTGGAAACCATTACTAGACACGTTTAGCAATGTTTAGCATGTTTAAGCAGCCCGTATGTTCAGCATGATGATGTTCCTGTTCGAGACAATATGCACCCGCCCGGCCCTCCAAGCCGACGAGTGGGGCAGGTCACGCCCAATAGATCTATCCACATTTCCCCCGTTGTGCATCCCCGCACATTCATGGTTTCCCCCGGGACTTTCCAAAGATCGTATAGTAATATAAAGTTAAAAAGCATAGTATGACATATGTTACCAAAACAGTTTAACGCATGTTTTCTCCCCCAAAAGTTAAAGCAGTGAAAGTGGGGCCGTGAACTCACCTTAGGTAGCGTTCTTCAATTAAAAGTAAAGATGTTTAGCCCTTGATAATCCCTCTACCGGAGATCTATCAAAATGTTCACATAAGTGTTTCGACTAATAACCATAAGGTTATCTAGTCCCCGATTGTCCAGATCGTAACCAAGTATGTTTTAAAACGTGTTTAAATATTTAACCGACACACTAGACCGACCCGACATCCCGTTGGTGACCCATTACCCTAACTAATCAAGTACACATAGATTACACACAAGGTTCAAGCATAAAACACTTAGTTTGTATCAAAAATCTCATTTCTGCATCAGAACGGTCGAACCAGTCAGTTTTATGTCTCCTTCGCACCTTTTCAGTCTCCTTCGCCCGTTTTACATTTCGTTCGACCGTTTGATGCCTCCTTCGCCCGTTTTACCACATTCGCCCAACAAAAACCCAGGTTCGACCCTGGTTTTCCTCCTTCGCACCTTCGACCGGTTGAAGGAGGCCAGGTTCGCCCCTGTTGTGTAATTTTTCCTAAAAACGCTTCAAACACATTCAAAACGACTCGAAACATCATCAAACACAGCAGTCAAGCATGGATAACTTATCCCTACAAAACCCCACCGATTTCCCCCGATAATACGTCTGTTTCAGCCCTTTCCCAAAATGGTAAAGATTATGGAAACATCACTTTCATGCATAAATAATTTACCCAATTTGGAAACTTTTGAAATCGATTCATGCTTAGTTTAAAATACTCAGTTTGTCGATTATCCGATATTTTCTTATCAATTCTATTGATCATAAATATCATGCATCAAGTTTAGATCCAATAAAACCCCCAAATACCCATATTATCATCATCATATCCAATCCTAACCCTAGACAACAATATTCCAACATCAATAACAATCCTATATCATGTTTCTATCATAGATATAGCAGCAAATCATTGAACAACACATAATACCACATAATATACAATTTACATATCTTATTCATCATGAAACCTATGTTAATGATAATGTTTTGATTTAGAAAGGTGTTAAAAAGGTATTTAATCATAAAAACACCCTTAGAACAGATCCGGACAATTAGGGTTAGATGAAAACGAATTAAAATGCTTTTAAAAAGGTTTAGGATTATGAATACACCTTGGATTCTTGTTTAGATGTTGTAGATAGGTTAGATTATGAAAAAGAAGAGCAAAAACTCCTTCCTTAGTGTTTTAGATCGTTTGAGAGCGTTTTGGGACGGTTAGGGTTTGTGAAATAATGAAAAATGACAAAGGTTGGTATTTATACTAATCCTCCTTTGCACCATTTCAATGGTCGAAGGTGGTCTCCTTCGACCCTTTCACAGGGTCGAATGAGCCCTGTTCTGGTCGAAGGGAATTCCTTCAATTCCACTTCCCTGGTTCGCCCATCTACAAAGGGTCGAACCAGACAATTTCTCTCCTTCGACCACTCGAAGTGGTCGAACCAGGATTCCTTTTTGACTAGTTTTTCAGTTTGTCGTGTTTAACGCATTCTAACACATCTTAACACATAAGCATGCATCCTTAGTCTATATTTAACGTAATTAAGCATAGATAATCATTTACACATCATTTAAACACATCTATGTATATAATCCACCACACGACCCATAATCTACACATATACTTAATTTATTCATGTAATGTCACCAACAACGGAACCCGGTACTAGTGTATTACCAAAACGACTCCCAATGACCCTCCAGATCACTGTACCCTGGACAATCCTAACTTGACCCGACTCAACTAACCCAGTTAAGTTTGTTTATAAACGTTTCTCGCTAAGGTAGACTTAGATGTTACTATATGTTTAAGCCAAACATGCCGGGTGTCACATCATCCCCACGTTGAAAGAATTTTCGTCCCGAAAATTGCCCAAAGCCCCAACAAGAAAGGAACGAAAAGAACAGAACGAAAAGAAAATTACCGGATGTCACATCATCCCCACGTTGAAAGGAATCTCGACCCGAGATTCATTCTGCTTCAGCAGTAACATGCCTCGATTCAAACGCGCGCTTCGGGAAAAGATGAGGATACTTAGCTTTCATCTGATCCTCCCGTTCCCATGTGAACTCCGGTCCACGGTTCGAGTTCCAACGGACTTTAACGATGCGGATTTTACTCCGACGAAGGCTACGAATCTTGTAGTCGAGAATCTCGACAGGTTCCTCCACAATGCGAAGACGATCATCAACCTTGATCTCTTCCAGTGGTACAATGAGAGATTCATCAGCCAAACACTTCTTCAAGTTAGACACATGGAAGACGTTGTGTACACTACCGAGCTCCGCCGGTAAGTCAAGTCTGTATGCCACCGGTCCAATCCGATCCAGGATTGCGAATGGTCCGACATAACGAGGGTTAAGCTTGCCACGCTTTCCAAAGCGTATGACGCCCTTCCATGGTGAAACTTTCAGAAGTACCTTGTCCCCAACCTAGAACTCTAAAGGTTTTCGACGGCGATCGGCATAGCTCTTCTGACGATCCCGTGCAGCAGCCAAACGTTGACGGATCTGTACGATTTTCTCCGAAGTTTTGTACACGAGTTCCGGACCAGTGAGCTGGCTCTCGCCCACCTCGGCCCAACAAAGTGGTGATCGACATTTCCGTCCGTAAAGAGCCTCGAACGGAGCTGCCTTGATGCTAGAGTGATAGCTGTTGTTGTAGGAGAACTCCACTAACGGTAGGTGGATCTCCCAACTTTTGCCAAAATCGATAACACATGCCCGAAGCATGTCTTCCAAGGTTTGAATCGTCCGCTCACTCTGTCCATCAGTTTGCGGATGATAAGCTGTAATCATATCCAACTGAGTACCCAAAGCCTTGTGTAGAGCCTTCCAGAAACGCGAAGCGAAACGAGAATCACGATCAAAGATAATAGAAACAGGCACCCCGTGCCGAGCAACCACCTCCTTAAGGTAAAGTCGAGCCAACCGCTCGAGTCCATCGGTTTCCTTAATAGGTATAAAATGCGCCGATTTTGTCAGCCGGTCAACAATCACCCAGATCATATCATAACCGCCAGGTGATCTTGGCAGCTTGGTGACAAAATCCATCGTGATTCGCTCCCACTTCCATTCCGGAACCTCTGGTTGTTGCAGGAGACCAGACGGCCTCTGATACTCCACTTTGACTTTAGCACAAGTCAAGCATTTGCTGACATAAGAAGCTATATCAGCTTTCATGTTCGGCCACCAATAAAGTATCTTCAAATCTTGATACATCTTATCGGAGCCAGGGTGAATAGAATAACGGGATTTGTGAGCTTCATCCAAAACACCTGGACATGAGCAATTAGATCAGATCGATGCTAGCATATTGTAACTTGTGGCAGATACGGATTTCAGGTTACATGTGGCGGGGGGTTTTAGGTGGCCGGATTTCGTGGTGGTTGTTGGGTGATGGTGGTGGTGGTGGTGATGGTAGAGATGGTTGAAGTTAGAGAGAGGGGGACACTAAGATGAAAGATATAGGGAGAGAGAGAAGTAAAATTACCAACTTACCCTCATGTGCAAGGCACATGAAAAAGTTAACTGAAACTTTTAACTGGGTTAGTACCTAAGGACAGTGGGTGTAACATTTTAAATCGTTAAGGATTAATCTCATCATCTGAAACGCGAAAGGGTATCCATTGAAAAACGAGGTAAACTTAAAGGACAAATTCTGTAACTTTTCCTATATATTTTAATGGTTTGTTATTATTATTATTTTGTTGTTGTTGAAGAACACGTTTTTGTCGATGATGAGTTAAGCTTTTGTTATTATACGTCTGCCAAGTTTGAGGCATAGATACAAAGGTTTAATTTTTTGACTTTCATGAGTTACACACGTTTACTTTCAACACCAATTGCATATATTAATTAAAACAAAAGTCACTAATCATGGGATCAAATCTATGTTGCGTCTGTTTTGTATGTAACAGTTAACATGGTCTTGTTTCATAATTTTCACAAATCATATCAGTTAACTTGTGAAGGTTAATACATCTCTAACATACGCAACAATATGTCTGATTTTTTCTACCAGATACAAAGGTTTGATATTATGACTTTAATGAGTTACAAATGTTTACTTTCAACACCAGTTGCATATATTAATTAAAACAAATGTCACTAATCATGGGATCAAATCTATGTTACGTCTGTATCGTATGTAACAACATAACTAAGTTGGTATAAACTAGTTTCTGATTTTTTTACCAGATACAAAGGTTTGATTTTTTGACTTTCTTGAGTTACATATGGGATCAAATCTATGTTGCGTTTGTTTCATATGTAACAACATAACTAAGTTGGTATAAATTAGTTTCTGTTTTTTTATCAGATACAAATGTTTGATTTTTTGACGATCATGAGTTACGCATGAATACTTCTAACACCAGTTGCATATATTAATTAAAACAAAAAGTCACTAATCATGGGATCAAATCTATGTTACGTCTGTTTTGTATGTAACAATAGAACTAAGTTGCGTATGTTCCACATCTATGCAGTTGTATAACATTCCTCCTAAGTTAAGTTTGATACTCTTTGATAACTAAATGGATAAAACAATGTTTACTTTCAACACTAGTTGCATATGTTAATCAATACAAAAGTCACTTATCACGAATGTAATGCATATTATACATGGAGTATTTGGGATGTATGTTTGTATATGTTTCGTATGTTTTTTTAATCCAGATAGTTAACCTACGTTAATACGGGGGGGTTACATGTAAATTGATGATTTTGTTTTCTTTTTGCAGGTGAACATATTTTTTGCATTAAAGATGAAGATGATTATCAAGAATGAAGTGTAGACAAATTTTTTTATTTATGATAGTCTTTTTAGCATTTGTTGATTTGTAATGGCCGTTTTGATTGTTTTTAGCATTTGTTTCATATGTTACTTGTTTGTCATTTTGTAAGAAACATTCTTTGTGTACATTTGAATGTTTTTTATCTGTAAAGTTTTTAATTGATTTTATACATTTTATGTGTTTTAATGTATGCAACAAGACATCACATATGAGACCAAAGTCCTGTGCAATTTAAACGTATGCAACACTACATATGTTACATATGTAACACGACGTCCTGACAGATTTAGGACAATGGTCACAAAAGTATGAGAGAGATGATGTGACATGTGTCAGGTCAACTTGTCATAGATGCTTTTTCAGAAAAAATGTCATTTGACCATTTTGCCCTTTTTTTATCATCTACTCAATTAAATATATTAAAATAATATAGAATCAATCTAGGCCATTGATCACTTTCGATCAATGGTCTAGATTGGGTTTAATGGGTTTCTTCAAATTTTCAAGGTTTTTATTCTAACCCTCCCCTATATATATATATATATATTGTATAAAACTACCCCAACCCCACCTCCTTCAACCCCAGTCATCACGACCAAGTACGATTAAAGACTCATCCAAGTCAAGTGATGAGCCATTCAAAGGAAACACAATCGTATCTCACAACCTAATAGGAAACTGAATGATTCCATTTATAATGCTACATCAGCATGATTTTGTTTATTGAAAACCCATGATCAATTGATTGAAGAACCTTATAGTATTAGTTTTAACTTCATCTATTAAGTCACTGTATATGCATTCATAATGAATCAGTTGTAAATTCAAAGTTCATTGTTGTCGTCAAGGGATGGTAAGTTCGTATAAGGCACTGCATTGTGGTTGGGCAACCATGGTGCTATAAAGATTTAAGAATACCGGTTCAAAGGTGGATAGAAGTAGGAGATGGTGGGGTCTTTTTTTAGTTTTATTTACATTTAGAGTCATAGGAGTAATAATATTAAGAGAGAATCGCATGGTTGTTCATGTGGTTTACCAATTTTGCACTGTTGATCCTAGTGGTTCAATAATTACACATTGATATTTGAGCTTAGCAAAATTGCACTCGTATGGTCCTTACCCCTAACTGCCGTCTATTTTCTCAGTTAAAAACAGGTAAATTACATTTTTGCCCTCAATTATATAATTAAACAAAAAAAAATTAATATTAAACTCACCCCCACCCACTTCTTCTTCCCCATCATCCTCCCTCACAAAATCATCTCTCTATCCATCTCTCTTTCTTTCTCTCTCTCTCTCTCTCTCTCTCTCTCCATAATGAGAATCCTCAACCAAAATACACTGCACTTTCCCACTACCATTGCAAATGTGAAACTTTATATTCTTCTAAACCGTGGTTATTTGGTAAGTCAAACACCATCACCTCCACCTTCACAAACCACTACCACCGTTACCTCCACCTTCACAAACACCACCATCACCTCCACCTTTACAAACCACTACCACCATCACCATCACCTCGACCTTCACAAACACCACGATCACCTCCACCTTCCCCAAACAACCACCATCTCCACAAACCACCCCTCCCATTCTAACTGCAAAATTCGAGTTCATGAACCTCATATCGCAAACATAAACTTAGGGATTTTCTTTAGCGTGTATAATCAAGTAGAAAGGTGGTAATATTACCTTGAATGGTGCTCGTTTTGTGTCGACGTTCTTGGACGGAGAACTCACAGTGACGCCTGCGGTTAACTCGTCACCGAGATGGATAGATTTAAAAGGGAAAGGATTCGTGAGTCGTGTGTGTTCGGATTATGTCGGCGGTGGTGGTGGGGTGGTGATGTTGGGTAAGTACATGGTTTCTCGTTCGATTTTGGGTCAAGATAAGATTATTCACAGTAAGTTTCTGATATTGGGTTTTTTATTTACACCACCAAGATAAGATTATTCACAGTTGATTTTTGATTTTGGGTCAAGTTTTGAAGTACATGGTGGTGGTGGTGGTGGTGGTGTAGTGGGTGATGGTGGTGGCGTAGTTTGGGGGACGTGGGTGAACAATAGTGAGTGATGTGTGACGGTTGAAAGAGCTGAGAAGAGAGAGTGTGTGACGGTGGTGGTTGGTGGTGTGATGAAGACTATGGCGGTGGTGGTCAGTGGTGGGATGAAGACGATGATGAGAGGGAGGTGATGGTGGTATAGTGACTACAAACAAGTGGGTGGAGATGGGGGAAGAAGAAGGGTAGGGTGGGGTCACTTCTAATTTTTAACTGTTTATCCTTTAGCATCGGGGTATAATCGACATTTCGTATCTATTTAATTGAGAATTATAACGATCGTTAGGGGCAAGGACCAATAGAGTAACGAAATTAATACATTTGGATCATGTTAGTAATAAGTTTATAACCCTCGGGACCAATGGTGTAATTATTGAACCACTAGGATCAAGAGTACAAGATTGGTAAAACACATGGACCAACCATGCGATTCTCTCTAATAATAATGTGTTTGTGGTATTGGTTTCTTGGTTTTTGTTTTGTCTGTTGTGGTTGTTTTGTGCAACAATGAATGAATGGTTCATCAGATTGAACATTAGAAAAAAAAGATAGAAATCAAAATAAATATGTAAAATATCAAAAATACTCATAAGCAACGTTTTTAAAACCGGACCGGACCGGCCGGTTGATGTGAGCTAAGAGAGTGTTAAAAGTTAGTTAAATGTTAGTTAAGTGATAAGGGCATAATAGTCTTTTGACATGTTAAATCAGGGTTAAGTCAATTTGTCTTTGTATTGTGTTGACTATAAAAGTCAGAGTAGTTGTACGGTTATGACAGTTATGATAATAAACTGATTTTCCCGCCCTATCTCTTCTTCTTCGTTCATCACCATTCATCCACCATAGCTCAACCACTCCAGAGATTGCCCCTAATCTCTCTGTGTGAGCTCGTGTCTGACCATCACTTAGTGATCTTAGATACAGATTGCATCATTGGTATCAGAGCAGTCTTTCTTCGGCTCGCTCAATTCCTCTGTTTATGATAAACGCCATTTTCAACCTTCAATTGTTTCCGTAATAATAATAATAGTATCACCTATAATTCCCTGTATTTCTTTCATAATAATAATAATACTTCACCATAAATCTTCGAAACCCAAAAATGACCAAAAGTCGGAAGCCAATAGGAATTCCAATTCTGTTCAAGATGAAGAACGTTCCAGTGATTACAGTGATAATGAAGTTACCCAATTGCAGCAACAATTAAAATTGTGTATGCAGACCATTGACGAAGCCCGAAAGAATCAAGAATCATCCATCAATGAAATAAGGAAAGAGCAAAGCCTTTCTTTATTGGCAATGAAAGAGATGTTTAAAGATTTGTCTAATTCTCTCAAAGATCAAACTACTAGACCACGTACACAGAGAGCCTCTAGTTCAGATGATGTTAATTCTGGATACAATTACTCTGCTCGTTTAACGAAGATCGATTTTCCCAGGTTCAATGGAGATGAATTGTCTGCATGGTTGTACAAAACAGAGCAATTCTTTCTACTGGATAATGTGACTGATGAGGTTAAGGTCAGGTTATCAACCATTCACTTTGAAGGCAGAGCTCTACAGTGGTATCAGTCTTGGTATAAGCAAAGAAGTAATATCACTCCTACATGGGATGAATTGAAAGGTGGTCTTGAGGTAAGATTTGGTAATCTTTTTGATGATCCAATGTTTGATCTAAAAAAATTAAAACAAACATCTGATGCTAAGGCTTATCATGATGAGTTTGATTCCATTGTAAGCAAATTGGATTTACCTCCTGAATATGCCTTGAGTTGCTTCTTGGCTGGTCTTGATGAGGAAATCCAGTTACATGTGAGGATGTTCCATCCTCATACTGTACAAGAAGCTTACAGTTTGGTGAAATTGAAAGAAGCAAGTCAAAAGTATGGTAAACCAAAATGGAATAATAGACCAGTCAATACCAGTTTTAATAAGGGTCTTTTAACAAACCCCAAACAATTAACCAATGTTAATGCTTCAAAGTCCAATGTAACCAAGAAAACTTTTACAACAGAAGAATTTGAAGATAGAAAAGCTACGGGGTTGTGTTATTTTTGTGATGAGAAATATGTGAGGGGACACAACTGCAGGGGTAAAAGACCTCAGTTGTATCACATTGAAATGTAATTAAGTGATGATGAAGGGGATTTAGAGGTTAATGATGAGGAAATGGAATTGGCTCAGATTTCTTTGAATGCTGTAGAAGGTAGTAGTAGTTATCAAACATTAAGAATCAGGGGTCATTTTGGCAGATTCATACTGCAAATTTTGATGGACACAGGTAGTTCACACAATTCTGTGGATTATTTGTTGGCTCAAAGATTAGGATGTGTGATTGTCACTACTAAGACTCCTATGTTGGTTAAAGTAGCAAATGGAAGGAAAGAGGTTTGTGATAAGTTGATTCTTAATTTTAAATGGAAAATGCAAGGGTTGGAGTTTGTCACTGATGTTTATGTTATGCCTCTAGGGGGTTGTGATTTGGTGTTAGGGGTCCAATGGTTTTCTAAGCTAGGTACTATTCAGATGAATTTTCAGGAGAGAGTAATGGAATTTAAGTATCAGGGGCAAAAAGTTGTGTTGAGGGGTAATGTGGGGAATAAGTTGATAAGTGTAGGAAAGGGCAATATGCAGAAGGTAACTAAGCAGGCTGCTGAATTGTCCATGATCCAGTTATGTCACATTGAAGGAGAAGATACCCCTACTTCTATTGTTTTAACTAAAAACAATGAAATTTCTTCTAAACAGTTAGTTGGCCTGCAACCACTGTTAGAAGAATTCAATGATGTCTTTTGTGATCTTAAAACTCTTCCACCATCAAGAGGGCCTTTTGATCATAGAATTCCTTTGAAAGAGGGTACACAAGGGATCAATTTGAGACCTTACAGGTATCCTTTATTACAAAAAGATGTCATAGAACAGATGACTAAGGAACTGTTGGATCAGGGAATAATCAGACAAAGCAATAGTTCTTTTGCTTCTCCTGTTGTCTTGGTTAAAAAGAAAGATGGGAACTGGAGAATGTGTATAGATTACAGGAAAATGAGGCCACAATTCCTGATAGATTCCCTATTCCATTGGTAGAAGATTTAATGGATGAGCTCTATGGTACTCAGTTCTTTTCCAAGCTGGATTTGAAGTCTGGTTATTATCAGATAAGGATGAACCCTACTGATATTGAGAAGACTGCTTTTAAGACTCATAGTGGACATTATGAGTTCATGGTCATGCCCTTTGGCTTGACCAATGCACCATCTACCTTTCAAGGTTTAATGAATGAAGTCTTCAGGCCCCATTTGAGAAAGTTTGTCTTGGTCTTTTTTGATGATATTTTAGTCTACAGTCCATCATGGTCCTCTCACTTACAACACTTACAAGCAGTTCTTCATTTGTTAAGAAAAAACAAGCTGGTGGCTAAAAAGACTAAGTGTGTCTTTGGAGCTACTGAGTTAGAGTATTTAGGCCATATCATTTCTGATCATGGCATTGCTACAGATCCTGCTAAAGTGGAAGCTATCCAACATTGGCCTGTTTCAAAGAATATCAAAGAACTCAGGGGATTTTTGGGGCTAACTAGTTATTATAGAAGGTTTGTGAAGAATTATGGCAGCATAGCTAGACCATTAACTATGCTGACTAAGAAGGATGCCTTTCATTGGTCTGATGAAGCCACATATGCCTTTAATACTTTAAAAACTGCCATGATGAAGCCTCCTGTGTTAGCCTTGCCAAATTTCAATGAGACTTTTGTCATTGAGACTGATGCTTCAGGTTTTGGCATTGGTGCTGTATTAATGCAACAAGGGCACCCAATTGCTTTCATTAGTAAAGCCTTATCCCCTAAGAATCTGGCTTTATCCACATATGAAATAGAATTGCTTGCTATTATCCATGCTGTGCAGAAGTGGCAGCCTTATTTGATGAATAAACCATTCATCATTAGGACTGATCAACAAAGTTTGAAACATCTATTGGATAATAAGATTGCAACCCCTTTTCAGCATAAGTGGTTATCTAAGTTGATGGGATTACAATATGAGATACAGTATAAAAAGGGATCTGAAAATTCAGTAGCTGATGCTCTTTCAAGGGTGATTCATGGTGAATTATTACAGCTAACTCTTTCTACTGCTAATTCAGATTTGTTACAAGACATTCAGCAGTTGTGGGTAGAAGATGTAGAGTTGCAGAAGTTGATAAGAGAATTACATGTAGATCCCTTTAGCCACAAGTTTTATACTTGGAATGATAATGAGTTAAGAAGAAAGGGTAAATTGGTCATTAGCAATTCACCTTCTTTAAAACTGAGGATATTACAATGGATGCATGACTCTGCTCAAGGAGGGCATTCAGGGGTACAAGCTACTCTTAAAAGGCTAGGAAGATTGTTTTACTGGCCTAAGATGAAACAAGGTGTTCAGTCTTACATTAGAGCTTGTTCTGTTTGTCAGCAGTGTAAGTATGATGCTGCTGCTTATCCAGGCTTATTGCAGCCTCTTCCTATACCTCAAGGTGTTTGAGAAGACATTTCAATGGATTTCATTGAAGGTTTACCCTTGTCTAGGGGTAAGAGTGTCATTCTGGTGGTAGTAGACAGACTTAGCAAGGTTGCTCATTTTCTTGCTTTGTCTCATCCATTCACTGCAGTAGATGTGGCCCAGGTTTTTCTTGATCAGGTTTACAGATTGCATGGCAGTCCTAAAACAATTGTTTCAGATAGGGACAAGGTGTTCATCAGCATTTTTTGGAAAGAATTGATGATTATTTTAGGGGTTGAGCAATGTATGTCCAGTTCATATCATCCCCAATCTGATGGACAGACTGAGGTTCTTAATAGATGCTTGGAGAGTTATTTGAGGTGTATGTGTTTTGAGAAGCCTATTGATTGGGTTAATTGGCTTGCTTTGGCTGAATTCTGGTACAACACAAGTTACCAGTCTGCAATAAAGACTACTCCTTTTGAGATTGTTTATGGGCAGCCACCTCCTTTACATCTACCTTATTTACCAGGTGAGAGTTGTGTGGAAATGGTAGATAGAAGTCTCACTGCTAGAGAGGAAGTGATTAAGATGTTAAAGCTCAATTTGGCCTCAGCTCAGAACAAGATGAAACAGTTAGCAGATAAGAAGAGGAGTGAAAGAAGCTTTGATGTTGGAGATTTGGTTCTTCTAAAGTTGAAACCCTATAGACAGATATCAGTACAGCAGAGATATAATCAAAAGTTATCAGCTAAGTACTTTGGTCCTTACAAAGTCCTAGCAAAGGTGGGCAGTGTAGCCTACACTTTGGATTTGCCTGCTGGGAGTAGCATACATCCTACTGTCCATGTTTCTTTACTCAAAAAGTTTGTGGGAACAACTCCTATGTCTCCAACAGAGCTCCCAGTAGAAGTTCAGGCAGATAGAAGGCCATTGAAAGTGATAGACAAGAGAATTATGAAGAGGAATAACAGTGCTTGTGTGCAATGGTTAGTAGTTTGGCAAGGCACTGAATCTGCTGATGCAGTGTGGGAGGATGCTGTGTCAATTGAAGAAAAGTTCCCTACATTTGATCCTTGGGGTCAAGGCTCTTTTAAAGGGAAGGGTATTGATGTGAGCTAAGAGAGTGTTAAAAGTTAGTTAAATGTTAGTTAAGTGATAAACGCATAATAGTCTTTTGACATGTTAAATCAGGGTTAGAATAGTCAATTTGTCTTTGTATTGTGTTGACTATAAAAGTCAGAGTAGTTGTACGGTTATGACAGTTATGATAATAAACTGATTTTCCCGCCCTATCTCTTCTTCTTCGTTCATCACCATTCATCCACCATAGCTCAACCACTCCAGAGATTGTCCCTAATCTCTCTGTGTGAGCTCGTGTCTGACCATCACTTAGTGATCTTAGATACAGATTGCATCACCGGTTCACCGGAGAACGTAGGTGTCGCCGGTCCGGTCATCCCTCTAGGACCGTTTGCGATGTAAACCGGACGGCCGGACCTGTGGCCGGTGGTTAAACCGGAAGACCGGTGTAAAACGATCAGACCGGACTTCTAAATAGGAGTTGCAGAGCCGACGAGAACGGTAGAGGAGCATGTATGATGATAAGATCTATGTAGTATTCACAAAGTCGCGACCAACAACGATTGAATCATAAACAAAACAAAAGGAACTAAAAGAAAATTTGCAAGAAATGCCTTGGTGACATGTTGGAGATAACCAGAAAGACAGAGAGTGATGAGAACTGATGATAGAAGATGAAAGGTACCATATCCTTTAATTTATTTTATAATTTTCCCTTCTCAAGAAAAGTTATAATTGTCTTTTTCTCCACTTTCCAATAACTATTATAATAATGTTGTTTACCATTTTCCATTGTTATATTTTCTATTTTTATATATGTATGTGTATTATTTTATTTTGAAACTTATATTTTATATAGTTTTGAAGTAACAAAACATGTATCTAACCTATATTACACGATACTTAAATTTTATATATATTTGATTTTGAATGCCTATATATATATATATATATATATATATATATAATTCATATAATATCATCCGGTTCTTACACCCGGTTCGACCGGTATGACCGGTCCGACCAGTGAACCGGTAATGAGACCGGTTTGATGTCCGGTCCGGTTCTGAAAACATTGCTCTTAAGTTGATGTTACTTTTTAATAAGGTTGCTTAAATGGATGGATCTAGCAACAAACTGTAAACCTTAGTGGTTTAGTTGAGAAAAAAAAACTTTTTTGGATGGATCTAATAAATTTGGCTAAACCTCATGGACAATTTTGGCAATTTCCTTCCAAATTGGAAGGAAGTAGAAGGAAGAGAAATCTTTAAATTAAATTAACTATATCGTTTACCATTTTACACTCCAATTTAACTTATAATAAAATCCAGCAAAGGTATAATTGTAAAATATACCTTTCTTTTCTCTTCCTTTCAACTCAGGAACATATAAAACCTTTAGTTTCTTTTCTTTTCCTTTCAACTCGGGAAAACAAACGAAATTATACATTTCCCTTTCTTTTCTATCTTAATATCCCTTTCTCTTCTTTTTCTTTTATTTAGTTAACTCGAGAACATAGTGGTTGTAAGGCTTTATAATGGGTGGGAGAGGGGGTTAAGGATGAGGAAAACTGTTGAGTGTAATATTTCTCAACTGCTAATCGAACTAAGATAGTGGATGCTAAAAATGGGGAAAATTAGGTAACCGCCTTTGGAAAAGAAAAACCGTCAAATTTTGATCAAAATTACCAGGTTATTCTGGTCAGAATTTAACTTCATAATTAATCGTCATTTTTTGATGGTCTAGATCATCTAAAAAACGGTTAATTTCACTAAAAGCGATGATTATCATATAGGTGAATAATATAATAATAATATAATAATAATAATAATAATAAATAAAAAATTATTATTATTATTAATTTATGAGAATAATTGCCAAACAACCTTGTGGACAATTTTGTATTTTACCTAACCTGTCTTGCTTACCTAACCACCCTCAAAGCCACCAACCCCCTACCTCTACTTCCTCTTCATTGTTTGGTGACTTTCACATCTATTAATTCTTTAACCTCTCTCTATTCCCATTTTTCATATAATAACAACAACAATAATAATAATAATAATATACACTCTTGTTTCCCATCATCACCACTTGCCACCAATATTCTTTCATTCCAACTAAAATGGAGGCCAAACTATGGAAATTCCAGTCATCTCCTGCCATCACAGCCGTTGACCGGTCAAAATCTTGGAAGTTTTCTGTTCAAGTTCCCTTTCCATTGTCCAAAGTTTGCAACTTTCAGGTTATTGGTGGGAAGACACGTGTCCTATCTGTTCAGGCCTCTGCCTCTGTTGGGTATTATTTATATTTGTTGTTCTTGAATCTTTATGCTTTAGTTTTGTTTGGTTTAGCAGATTATGTTGTCAAGTTGCTTGCTTTTGTTTGACCGGACCCTTTTGTGGGTTTGTTTCAAGTTATGATCTTTTTAATGACAGGTGTCACTAGTTGGTAACTTGGTACTCTGTATTTTTGGTTTGTATGTAAATTATATACTATTAGCTAGTATAGGCTGCTTTAGGTTAGAGATATAAATATGTAATATTGATTGATGGTGTGCATAACATGATTTATTTAAGTTAGTAACACCACCCTATGCAAATCCCGCATCTTAGTGAGGAGTTAAGACAAATGATGGGTTCATAAGAAATGTCCGGCCTCAAATTGTGTCGACGTGTTTTACACTCATTTTGTTGCGTTGAGTACAATGAAAAGGGGTAATCCTTGATGGGTACTGGAACGTCTCCACTGGGTAACCAAAAACAAAGTTGGCGTCTTTGTGAGCAAAGCAAATAATATTGGTTGGTGTGGTTGTTACATGATTAGCGATTTATCATTCTTGACTTCCGTTCAGGAGAGAGTTTATATTCGTGGCATGATCTTGGTTTTAAAAAGCGTGCCTGAGGCGCGCCTACACGCAAGGCAACCTTAGGCGCAGGTCCCTTTGCTTTTTGTGTAGGTAAGGCGTGATTAGTACACAAGGCGAAAAAAAAGGCGCATGAACAAGCAGCTTAAGCGTAGATGAGGCGTGCGCCTTATGTACATGGTGACTTTTTGTGCATAAGGATGTTGTACCATAGGCTTTTTAGGTTGTACTAGTAGCTAAGTTATATAATAAATCACATATAGGGCGTACGAAAAGCGGAGCGTTTTTGCGCTTCAATTTAGACCATTTCCCTCAGTGCGCTTTTCACTTTTTAAAACCAAGAGCTATGATCAACATTTATCTGCTGAATCTTCTGGTTTGATGATAATTTGACATTTTGTGGCATGTTCTGTTCTACTACATTACTTGTGATAGAAACTTAAATCATAAATCATCTTATGTTAAATCTTTCCTTTAGCTTATAGTTTTATTAATTTCGCTTTCTAGTAGAGTAAAGAATGCAAGTAGAATAGACGAGAGTGAAATTTACACGCTTGACGGTATAAGAAGCTCTTTAATTCGACAAGAGGATAGCATAATCTTTAGCCTTGTTGAAAGAGCTCAATATTGCTACAATGAGGATACATATGACCCGAAAGCTTTCTTCATGGACGGCTTCCAGGGTTCGTTACTTGAATTCATGGTCAAAGAAACCGAAAAGATTCATGCTAAGGTAACTTCATAGCAAGTTGTATTTATTAACTTAAAAAAAAAAAAAAAAAAGATAAACTTTGTGATTGGTTTTGAATCAGGTTGGAAGATACAAGAACCCTGATGAACATCCTTTTTTCCCAAATGACTTGCCTGAACCTATGTTACCGCCTTTGCAATACCCACAGGTAACCTGTTATATTTGTCTGCGTTTAAATCTGTCTGCATATTTCGCAGAAATAGCATTTTAAATTGCTTCTCAGCGTATTTCTGCGTATAGGTGTTGCATCCTAGTGCGGATTCGATCAATATCAACAAAAAGATATGGGATATGTACTTTAAAGATCTTCTTCCTAGACTGGTCAAGAAAGGAAAAGATGGTAATTGCGGGTCAACTGCAACATGTGACACAATCTGCTTGCAGGTACTGCATTTTACGGTTTTACCTGTGCAATTTCTTTTAGAGGGTGTTTGAGATTGCTTTTTTGAAAACTGATTATGTGTTTTGTTGCAGTAGGGGTGGAGCTGCTTTTAGATTATTGCGTTTTGGTAGCCTAAAAATCCGTTTAAAAACTCAACCCCAAACACTAAAAACTAATTATTTGCGTTTTCAAAACGCAATAATCTAAAAATCCATTTCAAAACTCAATCCTAAACATCCTCTTAATCTATTTACGTTAATCAACTCAAATTCCATGTTTATGCATAAATTATGACGATATCTATACTTTGCAGGTCCTTTCTAAACGAATCCACTATGGTAAATTCGTTGCAGAAGCAAAGTTTCGAGCTTCACCAAACGACTATGAAGCTGCCATCAAGGCACAAGTAAGGATTTTCTAATCTATGGACATATTTTGTTGAAAACGCTTTCGGGTTTATATAATCTTTCGTTCTCATGTGTGCAGGACAGTAAAAAGCTGATGGATTTGCTGACGTATCCGGCTGTGGAGGAGGCAGTCCAGCGAAGAGTTGAAACGAAAGCGAAGACTTACGGGCAAGTAGTCTGTGTTGGGCCAACGGAAGCTGAAGTTGAGCCTGTGTACAAAATTAATCCGAGTTTAGTCGCTGATATATATGGGGACTGGATTATGCCTTTGACTAAGGAAGTCCAGGTTGAGTATTTGTTAAGAAGACTTGATTAATTGGAACATATGTTACACGATAAAAAAAAATGTAACTTATTGCGGGTCTATAAACGGTATATGTGATTTTTAGTTTTATTTTAATTTTATAAATGTATTTTTCATTTATCCATGACAGAAAATGTTAATTTTTCTACCGATTAATATCCAAGTCTATTTCAAAGTACCAGTGCTAAATATGCATGCATCTTTAATTTTTTTTACTCGACATTTCGGTATAAATTTAGTTGAAAACGGAGTTATATAAAAAAAACATGGCAGTGTTTTAACGAACCGAACCGAACCTGATGCATGATTATCTCCTTGTTTGAATTAAAGACTATTTTTATCTATTATTTTTTATTTCTTTATCTTTTGTTTAGTTTCCTATTTGAACTATGTTTCTCTACCTATAAAAGGGGACCTAGGGTTTATGTGTTTATTAAGTTTTTGGTTTAATTTTAATTGTAAGAACTTTGTTCTTGAACCTTATGGTTCGTTATGAGAGTTTGAATAATCATTAAGCTTTTGAGCTATTTGATCGCTTCCAAACTGCATCAGAACCAATGCCAACCGAAACCAAATTCCCACTGCATCGCACGAGGGAATCCCACTAATATATCTATATAAATAAATAAATACTTTATAGAAGACATGCAACAAAGTTAAATTGTGCAATTTTCAACATTATTACATATAAACAAGTTATATTCATTATTGTAAAATCTTTAATAGAAAAAAGGCAATCCTGGTAATTTTGCAATAAACACCATTAGCCATCATTTTCCAATATGCTCTTGTATCAATCTTAAGTTATTAATTTATCAGTGATTATATATACAACAAGTGTCCATATGGAAAGTGCAACAAGGACAATACAAAGCCAACCAAGTGACATAACATTAAAATGAATAATAATAATAATAATAATAATAATAATAATAATAATAATAATAATAATAATAATAATAAACATGGTTAAAACTTAATGAACAAAGATCCTTGATTAGTTAAACTCTTGGCAAAAAAAGACCATATTGTATGCTTCTGGATTCATTGCTCAGAGATTTTGCAGAATGTAAAGACCAAAAGATATAAAGAACCAAACACAGGATCAAACATCTCATGTATATCAAGTAATGGTAATTACATAATGAATCCCAGCATAACATGTTTTTATCCAGGTGTATATGATTAATGCCAACGAACTCGAATTCAGTATGAATATAGATACAACAAGATCAGACGATCAGCGAAGTCAGCAGCATACCTTAGTAGATTGCATCAGGCAAATAATCAACTTTTTCAATATGAGCAGTCAGTCCATCAACCATCTGATATATGTTATCCGACGCAGGATGCGTAGTATTTTTTACAGTAAATTCATGAACGCCGTCTTCTAATTCAATCAAACTAGCCCCTGATGGCTTCTCATTGCCTGTGTTTTTCATCTTCAACCTTACATCCGCAACACCTGCCCAGTTCCCGGTTGCAGCATATATGTTGGACAACATTGAATAATTGCCTGCGTTTTGAGGTTCTAATTTAACCAAGTGTTCCAACACATCCTGTGCAAGCTCCACCGCGTTATAAAGTCTGCAGGCTCCCAACAGTGCACCCCATATGATAACATTTGGTTCAACCGGCATGGTTCTAACTAACCTAAACGCTTCTTGAAGCCGTCCTCCACGCCCTAAAAGATCAATCACACAACCATAATGTTCAATTTCTGGTTGAACTCCATAATCTCGTTCCATGTTGTAGAAGTACTGAATCCCTTCGTCAACATAACCGCCATGAGTACAAGCACATAACACACCAACAAATGTAACTTTATCCGGAGTGAATCCTTCTTGTTGCATTTTGGTAAAAAGATCAAGCGCTTCACTTCCATGCCCATGCATCGCTAACCCATGAATCATCGCATTCCATGAAACTAAATCTTTCTTACGCATCCTTTTAAATATGGCTAACGCCTTATTTAAGGTTCCACATTTAGCATACATATCAATCAAAGCGTTTTCCACTAAAGTACTACATTGATACGAGTTTCGTTTAATCGTTTGATGAACAAGTTTACCCAACCAAAGCAACCCCGACTCCGCACACGCAGCTAAAATACTAATAATCGCCCCATCATCCGGGCGATACCCTTCCCCCTCCATTCGCTCATACAACTCAATCGCCTCCTTCGCAAACCCCTTCTTCGCATACCCAGCAATAACAATCGTCCACGAAACCAAATTCTTAACCGGCATTTTATCAAACAACATTCTCGCCATATCCATATCCCCAAGCTTACTATACCCACCAAGCATCGTCGACCACGACACCACATTCCTCTCCGGCATCCTCTCAAACAACTCAAACGCCTCATTCAAGCGTCCCGCTTTCGCATACCCATCCAAAATAATATTCCAACTCACCAAATCCCGTTCAGGCATTTCATCAAACAGTTGGCGCGCATCCTCCAACCTACCCCCTTTAACCAACCCACTAACCATACTATTCCAAGAAACAACATCCTTCCCCTCCATAACCTTAAACACCTTCCACCCCTCCTCAACACCCACCAACCCACATTTACAATAAGCATCAATCAAAGCATTAGGCACATAAACATCCAACCAAAACCCTAACTTTATGACATGGGTATGAATCTTTTTAACCAAGTTGAAATCTTTTTGACCTCCACAGCCTTTTAAAAGAAAAGGGTATGTAAAATTATCAGGACCCACATCCACATCAAAACAACAACAGTTTTGCTTCTGCTGCTGCATCAAGAAAAAGATATTAAACGCTTGTGCAGGCTGTGAGTTATGTACATAGGCTCTAATCATGGTATTGAACACATGGGTATTGGGTTTGTCAACTTGGTTGAATACTTTGACGGCTGTTGAGATTTGGCGGGAAAGGGAGAAGGCAGTGATGAGTTTAGGGATAATATATGGGTCTTGATGAAGATTGTGTTTGTAGATTAAGGCGTGGAGTTGGGTTAAGTGGTGTGGGTTGGTGTGGTTGGAGAGCTTTTGTTCGAGGAGGCGGCGCGTGGAGACAAACGCCGGTGAACGGATAGGGGTGGTGGGGAGTTGCATGTTATTATTGGGTGGTGGTGGTGGTGTCCATAATAATGATGATGATGATAATATGAAAGAAAAAAAAAATAGGTAGTGTTATCAAACGGACTTCGATTGAATTTATTTGTATTGCTATTATCCAGGATATTTGGGGAAATTAGGATATACGGTATCAAATACAATGAAAGAAAAAGTGAAACTCGTAGAAAAGGTATTAAACGGATTCCGATTAAACTCATTCGAGCACCGTCTCATCGAACCCTACGATGTTAGTTTTTAGGTCTTTGTTTTTTGGGGTTTTAGTTTGAAATTTTTATAATATACATCATTGTGTTTTTTATGTAGCATTGTGTCTTTTTCTTATTTCCATCATTGTATAATTTTTTCAATTCATTGTGTTTTTTTTTTTGTTTAGCATTGTGTTATATTTTTTGACACTATGTTATATTTTGTGGCTCATTGTGTCATAAATCTATTGTATTTTTTATATCACATATAGTAATTGATTGTCTGTTGAAATTTCATTTGTAGCAAAATGTTATGTATGGGTAAGATAATTATATTCAACTTGAAACATCAACATTCTCTTTTGAATAGCAAAAGTTATTCTATTAAAAATGAAACATACTCTATGGGTAAGGAGTTTTATGGAATTGATGACGGATTTCTTTTATTATTCATTTTATTGTTACATGAAAAAAATAATAATCAAGTTAACAACAAAATATATATAATCAACGAAATGACACATCGACAAACCAACTTAACATTTGCCTCGGTTACCCATGACCTAGACTCGACAAAAACTCATCTTCTAACACCATGAAACCTAAAAATTAGCAAATTGCCTCGGTTTGTAACAAATGAGATATTATAACAGTAATATTCTACATTTCTATGTAAAATAAATGTGTGTTTACCCCCCTCCCCCTTAGAAATGTTGGGTTGGTGAAGTCCTTGATTTATTGGGCTTTAGGGTTGACATTAGAAGACATGGGTCAAACCCGGTTTAGTTTTCTTGGTCCCTAAGTTGTTTAACCTAATTGTTCTCTATATATACCTTAGTCATGTATTGTAATGTTGTGTGCCTTGAGCTTAATGAAATAACCTAGTTGCAGCCCGTGGACGTAGGTTCCCCACTGGGACCGAACCACGTAAAATTCTTGTGTCGTGTTTATTATATTCTGTTCATCGCGTGCTAATCGTGTGTGCCGTTTGTGTGTTTGATTCCGCTGCGCCGACTGATAACTGATACCTAACAACTGGTATCAGAGCTTTGGCTCGTTAACACATTGAGATTTGCACGAATGATTGTGAGACGAGGTGACGTAGGTAAGTGCCAATTATTTTAATCCTTGAGCCGCATGTTTAATTTGTTGAATTCGATTGGAGCCACTGATTAAGTTTATTAAGTTGTTGTTCGAGTTTGGGTTACGGGTTATGTAGGATTGGTTTTCTAGGTTCGGGGTTTGACAATTATTATTATCAATCGTGATTATATAACCGGGTTTGTGATAACAGTTGGGTTGGGCCAAATTTGTCTACATGGTTATTTGTAGGAGCAAATCGGTTTGATTGACAGTGTTCAGTAGAACAGTCGTCAAGTTCGGGTTCGTGCCATTGCTGTGTTTGTTCACTGTTTCCGATTTGTTCTTATTTGTTATTGTTATAACTGAGACGAGATGGTAGTAATCGGAATGTTAGACGGTTTTGGGTTTTGGTTGATTGGTTTGTCAAGAGAACTTGGATGAGGTACTTTCGATGGGTAAACCTAGAGAAAATGGAACCAGCTGGTTTGGAATGCTTTGGGTTTAAGGTATTCCTGCTCAGGCATACCGGTGACGACATAAGGGAAAAAAAAGGTTAGTGTCAAGTCATGTGAACTATTGCTAGCTAGTTGGATGATCTTTCGGTTAGGGTTTACGTTAACTGATCGTGTGCACGGTCATAGAACCCTTGGTACCACTTGCTTTCCATGAAAGCTCGACTGCTGTTATAACCATTTGCCTGTTAGCTGGTCTGGAACTGTGATGTTAATTCTTGTTCGGTGGTGATCAGTGGTTTGACATTTGAGGAGATCTTTGTACTGTTACTGGGTGAAGGTTTTCGCTAGGGAAGTACGAGTGGAGGTTCGACTCATGCGTGTCGGTTTGGCATGGGTTGGGATAACAAGGACAGTGGGAGCTGGGCGTAGTTGACTTGTTGGGGCTGCATGGAGGTGTGGACATTTTTTTTAGAGTCGATGTCATAGATAGGAAATTCTACTTCTGAGAATGTGTCGGGGTTTGATACATTGGGACTCAGTGGAAGGTAGTGAGACTCTTGGGTTCGAGATTCTATTTGGCTTCATTTCTTGTTACCTATTTCAATGAAGCATTAGTGAATCTATTGTTGAAGACTTTTGAAGTGTGCAGATTGCTGCGCAACCGGAAGAAGAGAACCAACTTCCGTGTAGTAAAGTCTTGGCTCGCTGATTCGAGAGTTAAATAGTTTACAACAAAGGACTCTGGGACTCCAGGTAATCCGCTTGAGCGTATTCGGAGGTCTGAGCATGGACGGGATTTTTGTAACAGTGGGAGCACATGGGGTGTTCTGACACAGTCTGTAAATCGACGTTAGGTTTGAAAGACCAAGGATCCGAATGAAATCTCTCCTGGGAGGTTGCTGTTAGTGGGGAGTGTTCTTTCCTCTGGAGTCTTTGGAGCCGGCGATTTGAGTAAGTAGGGGCCGGTTGAGATTGAGGATGTGTCCATGGCGGGATTTGCCATGTCTGGGTCTTTGATGACCATATTGGAGTTGTTGGGAGCTTCAATGGGCCTTTCAGGTTACTGATGAGAAGGGCCGTTGCAGCTAGGTGGATACATGGAATATGGATAGGTTTGGAGTTTGGTTTGTGCTTTGGGAGCTAGACCTGGAAGACTTCTGTTCATGTGTGTTTAGAGATTACTGAGTACTAGATGATTGGGTTGTTGTTTACTTGTTGGCAGGCTGGAGTTCCTCGCAAGGCCTTCAAGTGGGAGATTGTTGGGTTGGTGAAGTCCTTGATTTATTGGGCTTTAGGGTTGACATTAGAAGACATGGGCCAGGCCCGGTTTAGTTTTCTTGGTCCCTAAGTTGTTTAACCTAATTGTTCTCTATATATACCCTAGTCATGTATTGTAATCTTGTGTGACTTGAGCTTAATGGAATAACCTAGTTGCAGCCCGTGGACGTAGGTTCCCCACTGGGACCGAACCACGTAAAATTCATGTGTCGTATTTATTATTTTCTGTTCATCGCGTGCTAATCGTGTGTGTCGTTTGTGTGTTTGATTCCGCTGCGCCGACTGATACCTAACAAGAAACACGCCCTAACATAAACTTGGAAGTTGGAACCATTAAAAAAGATAATGTCATTTGTATTTTATCTGTATGTATTTACACCAACCACTCAAATCATCAGTACATCAATCAATAACATAACTGTACGTTGTCATCTTTAGTGTGTCTATCTGTAGATGAACAAAGAGTTTGCAGTTGACTTTTTTTCATGATTGAGCAACAATAGTGGGAATCTGTCCATGATTCACAAAGTCAATCTTGTTTAATCTCAAACAGCATAGCATTTTCTCTGGCAATTCTTCTGGCTTCTGAGCCTATTTTTAACAAACATAAATAACAAAAAAAAAAAAAAAAATCAGTTTCCTTTTGCCTGCAACTTTTAAAACATTCAACACAAGAGTAACAACAACCTGAATAGTTAATCCCAGATTCAGAATCCCATTTTTCAAGCGCTGACGAAATGATTCTAATCCCTTTCTTGCTACGTAACTAAACCGATGAATATCCAAGTCTATTTCACAGTAATTTGATCCCTGCAATCATAAATATAATTATGTTTCTAGTTGATGTTTAATGCAGAAGCACAAATAATGCAATGCACTCGTACCAATCTAGACCGTACAAATCCTTAATAACACCCTCGCGTCTAAAGTTTTAGACGCAGGACCTTACAAATTAAAGCGTCTGAAGACTTTACACGTGTAATCATCTTATTGGTAGACGCAAAGGAGTGGCTGGTCCCTAATGTTTAGACGCATCAGGTGTTTATTTTGGCAAATTTGGTCGGTCAACTGTCTATTTTGGTAATTAACCCTTTATAATATATGAGCACACATTTCTAAAGGTATGCATATATCAATTCAAGTAGATCAAAGGATCACAAATAAAGGGATGTTCAAATTGGTTCGCAGGGTCCTCACATTATTTATGGTTCTGCATTGAACCGTCCCCTATATATATATATATATATATCAGTTTTATAATAAATAAGTAAATGAAGGTGTCTACATGATAAAACTTGTGTTGAGGGCGCGAAAGAACCGGTTTTTCATTATAAGTATTCAAAAGCTTCCTTTCAGTGCGATTCGACACAAGATCTTCAGGATTCATAACACCAACAATAATCTTCAATCTGTCTCTGAATGACACAACAGATTCTTTTGTGAATCTCCTCACCTTTTCCATATCGTCTTCCATCAAACGCTGCAAAGTTTTAAAAAATTTAGAAAAAAAAAAAAAAACACTACACATTCACTCTTGAATACCTTGATGCTTTCTTGAAACTGAAAAGATGTATCTTTCTCATATGTTTCAGATAGTTTGAAATATAAAACAAGGCTCAAACCGTCACCATCACAATCGCGATTAAACATAGCAGCAGAATATGTAGGCACCTGTACAAACCGCGGTTTCACACTTGTATCTCAAAAAACCAAACTTAAATCAAGAAAACAAAGATTTTGAACCTGAATATTGACAATGAGAAGAGGAGGCAACATTCCATGGCCATCGACCGAAGGAAGCTCGACAAGTTGGGCAATGTGGTTGACTTTTCTTGAAGATGCAAAGAGGTCAACACCTATTGGAGTATAAGGACAATAACTTTGGGCAGGACTTTTTGTTTTGTGCCTGCATAGTTAGTTTCGCGGTTGATCATCATATTATTTTCGGCATACATATCAAAATGTTGTACAAGATGCAGAAAACTGATTTACATACTTGAAAAAGTTTTCATCGCGAAGAGTGAAACTCGAGGGGTCAATAGCAGACCAACATCCAGGGGTTAACTTCTTATATGTGCAACATGGAATCAAGAAGCCTGCACGTGGACGAACAAGATTTCTTTCTGAAATGCCTGCATGATCAAAACATGGTGTTTATTTTGTATTTTGTACGCTGGCAAATCGAGTCTTAACAGATCACTGACGATGCGAACAACACAATTTTTTTAACTACTTTATATCGCATGCATGTTTATAACACAGTTATATGTTTTATTTACCAACAAAGAGATACGATGAATCAAATCATCATCCTAATTCTATTTATTTTTAAAAAAGTAAAATTTCATATAGTGTACTTTTTAGTTAACAAACAGGTCTAATCATGTCTTATATAGGTTACCTATTTATTGCCAGCCCTTTGTAGTTTGTTTAGTCTTATGAAACAATTACTTATTTGTCCCTGGTCATTTGCTTACCCTCTTGAGTTTCACTAAACTCATCATCTGAATCAGATTCATCAACTTTGCTGATCGAGTCGGCCCATGCTTCTTCTTGTAACATCACTGCAATGCAAAGCAAAGTGCGTGAATTATAAACCGCATAACCTTGTGGCAAAGGAAGCTTTATCGTTGAAATTTACAACAAAAGAACAAAAGAAAGTACCGTTAGAACTAGAATTAAATCGGCTGTGGTGCCAATCGATCTGAGTGAGGTTAGGAGTGGGAATTGAGGATGTATCCCTACCAATGGAGGTACTATGAACAAGAACATTGTTTCCTAAATTATTGTTCTTCTTCCTCATTTTGGTGTCACAAATTTGCGGTTTCCTTGATTTCTTAAACTTTTTGTGTGGGAAGAGACACAACCGCGCCTTGCTTATCTGTTTTTATTGAAACAGCGAGTTGAAACAGTTAATTAAAACTTCGCGTCTAAGTTTTCCAACTACAGATAGCGCGTCTAAAACCATCTTTAATTTAACGCGACACATATACTCTCGCCCTCAAATACACGTCTCACGCTAGCTGTGGATACATTGTACGCTTCGCATACAAAACTTTGTAAAGAAACTGTCCTCAATGTATATATATGTATATCTATATGAATGTAATGTTGCTATTTTAACAGCTGAAACTAGATTGAGGCCAATGATATTAAACACATGCATGCATGCATCATAAACCATCAAAGGTTAAACAACCTTGTTGATAAATTTCAAAGGGGACAACAATGAAGAAAAGAACCAATTAATAAACATATGAATATGTATATTATATGCATCCTTTTCTTGATAATAAATTTTAATTGGATCTTCAAGAAATGATTAAAAAAGCAATATTGATATATAATATGCATATCAAAATTTAAATGATAGAATTTTATACAGAAAGAAGAGAGAAAACCTGAAAGAGATGATGATATGAGCAATAATATTAATAACCCTCTGCATGCAAAAAAAATGGATGAATCCCACCAGAAAGAAAACAAAAGGTGGATCCGACAATTGTCGGATCCGGGTTCAATTATCTCTTCTGTTTTTTTATGTTAGGTTCAAGAAAATCAATTTATAGAGGGAAGCATTGCTTTTTGTGGTGCCATGTCATCATAGTATTCATTGGCAGTCCTTTTTGTCTGAATAATATTATTTTTCAACCCATACCATTTTCTAACTCATCAGTCACAATTGCTGTATATATTCACAAAAGAAACTTAAAAAGACCATCTTTTGGTTTCTTATTCTCCTCGGAGGGATGACCAGAACCGACGATTAAACCATCGAACCATGCTCATTTCTGCAATTGAACATACTAATATCATCATCTCGATTTCCACTTTCAAATCCAGTGAATAATTGTCTAGAATTGTGGGTTTCAGCTAACGAACGGCGTTAGTCTGATTTAACGAAGGTCCAATGATAGCAAAATATTTAAAAAGCGGGAGTGGTGGAGGGAAAAATTCAGGTGGGATTATTATCAGTCAACCAGAAAAAGGTGGGATTATTAAAATCCGTTTTGCCATCGACTTATAAATTTATGGACCAATTCATTCTTTTCGTGCTCTTAAACGGGTGTTTCGCATCACGACGATTCTTACTAAAGTGAAGAGCACATTTAACTTCTCTAACATAAATGTAGCACAACTTTGATATAACATTCCAGCAAACAATGTCATCTGGCTTACATAAGATGCTCATAAGTATACATTCCAAAACAGAAAACTGAAAACTGAAATTCTAGTTTTTTTCTAAATTCTTAACATGTTCTTTTCCAGCGCACGAATATTAAGAAAATAATATCAATCTACATAACAAGAAGGTGATGCATGCATGTCGCATCCTGAATATACAGCCAGAAAGAAGGTATAATTCTTAATAACCAGGGATGGCTGCGTAGCGATATCCTTGTGCACCCCTCCATGAATAATACGCAATTCGAGTCTCGTAGAAGCCTGACAAAGTAAAAAATCATCAGATTGTAAGAAATGGCTCAAATTATACATAACAAATACTTGGATATGTGTTTTAAAACTAATTTCAAAAGTAGAATCAAGCATAACAGAATACGTTGGTATTTGAAACCAGTGGCGAAGCTTGGTTCTCGAATCGGTGGGGGCCAAACTCAACCCGGACCCAATTTACCTACGGAAAATGCAAAATTTAACCGTTGTGCCAAAAAATGGTAGGGGCCGGGAACCCCTCGGGCCCTCAAAAAGCTTCGCCATTGTTTGAAACGGCCTCTGTTGGTTTTAAGCTGTGATAAATCACATAAGCATAAGCAGTTGTTTTTAGGTGTGACAAATTCTAATTATTTGAGTAGTCACCGACAACGTAGACATTTTTCATCAACTATAATAGTACCTTTTTCCATTATTTTAATAATAATAATAATAAAGGGATATCGTTCACTCATTGGCCGGGATAACTCCCAACTAAGGAAATGTTTATTACCACTCGAAACTTAAACTTATTTTCCTCTAGGACTCCCAACCAAAGAGATTAAGTTGATGCAGAACTCGAAGATGAGCTCATTTCAAATAGTGCTTTACTATACCCAAACACTAGAAACCGATTATCTATGACTTGGAAACGCAATAACCAGATTATTACTTCCAAAACTCACTGCAAAAGAGGCAAACACCCCCTTAAAGCCTTGATAACCAAAGAAATGAAGTAATATCATTAATGTACCTGGGAGGAAGGTGAGAGCCCCGAGCCCTAACAGGCCATATGCTTGTGATCTGTCTCCACCCATGTGACCCGTGAAGATGAAGAATGAGAGAAAGAGAAGCCCACAACCAAGAACAAGCAGAAAAAGTGCAAGCGCAATGGATTTCCATGGGATTTCATCCATGCTGGCTGGCGAGTAATCGAACCTTGGGTCATATCTTCCTTCATTGCCTATATAGTCGTTGTCCTCGTCAGGAAGACGCGTATAATTGATGTTCCTCCTAGATGCCATGCCAATAATTTTGACTTATCAGAATACAAAGGACGTCCGGATACACCAAAAGCACCCAAATCGATCTGTTTAAAAAATATATCAGGACGGTTAGAATTACTGATTAGCGATAAAGAGTCAAATATAAATAGAAACAGATGTATCAGTTCAACAGGTGATACTAGAAGCATTTCAATAATTAGTTTACAGAGTTACATTTGACCAACTTCACTTTTAGGTGTCAATTTTTCGCCTTCTGTTTTCTTTGCATATTGCTTCCATGTTCTGCTCAGACCCAAACAAACCGTCTTATATGTTTTTTTTCAAAGAAATATCGGCTGCGTGTTATTTATTTGCAAATTTAGTATTATTCCATACTGTAAATAGTCCCACACTATCAAAATCTGATTTTTAACTATTAGAGCATCAACTATCAAAGACTTTTTGGCTACAGATCTACAGTATAACTATAAGATTTTCTAACTAATATCATGTATTTCTTGGGAGTTATAATCCATAGGATTTCCATCCTTGGGAAAAAAGTTTTCTGTTAGTAAGCATCCAAACTCTTTTCACCGGTTTGCGTCCTAATATGTGACACTCACTAAGCATATCAAGGGCATACTTTCCTTGAGATAAAAGAATTTCATGTGGAGACCGAGACACTTGTATCCCAATAAAGTAACAAACACTTTCCAATGTATGACTATTATTTAATTCTAAGTAGTTAATGCGGTGGGAAATTGAATATCGGTTGGGGCCGATATATGAGGTATAGGTTATCACGGTGGGATATCGATCATGGGATAGTAGTAATTTTAATATCATGCAGAATTTTAATATGTGTGTGTGTGCTATGGCCGATATATGAGAATCAAAATATCCGCGGGATATCGGCAAATATCACCGATAATATCGGTACCGATATTTGACACCGAATATCGGTGAGGGTCCGATAACCGATATCCCACTGATATTGATTACATAGATTTAATCATTGTATTTCCATTTCCATTGTTGGGTTCATCTGTCATATCTACAAGCATCAAAGGATGAATGGTAAAAATGGGATGCAAATACTCTTAAGCATATCAAAGACTCAATTGCTTCATTCCATTCAATAGCGATTACAATATATAAACCGGGCCCGTGGGCTTGATACTAATAAACCGTGAGCACTATAATACCATATGTTCCGATAAATACAAACATTTTGTTGTCAAAATGGTACGTTTTGCACCTAGGCCCAAGGCTCATCCTTCTCGCCTTGAGAGAGCCTTGTGCTTTTGACAACTATGTTTTTTATATACTAGTCAGAAACGTTCTAAAAAGAATACGGGATGAAAATGGGTTTAAAAAATGAGATACAAGTTGAAAGATTCAATACAGCATTGGCTATGAATTATACAATTAAATGGAAGGCGTTATTAAATGCCAAGAAACTTAATGGATGTGTTTCAAAAATGGTAACAGTTAAGTTCCATTACAATCACAACAGCTAAAGGACTGTTCGAGCACATAACCAAACCTATAAACTCAAAACTCAAGTACGCTAAATCACTAATAGACAATAGTTTACAAACTGCATCATTCCTTAATCACCAACAAAATCCTATGAAGTCAAAAGCACGCCTAGGCGTAGAAGCGCACAACACAACTAAACCGCTGCACTTGGAAAGGCACAATTTCAGTCCAAATGCGGACCAAAAATCGTCTGAACCTGTCTCAACATGTCTAAAACCCCTAAATAAGCCTGGAAATTGTATTCAACCTAAAACAACCTGAACAAGCCTAAAACATGTCTAAAACCATAAAAATGATATTTTGATACTACGCGCCTCACTTAAAAAAAATCGCTTTTTAAGCGCCTTGCGCCTAGGTTCCGTACAAAAACCATAGCTTTAAAACTGATGACTTTCTCTTGCTAAAAAATAAAGATTCAACATCATACATAATATTGTTAGTTTATACCAATAACATCATCATACCAAGTCAAGATTCCAACATATGGATCAAGATTATTATCTTCAACCAGAATAAAAACATAGATCAATTGCAAACAACATTTGTCATTTGTTAGGTAAACTGGCTAACTCATTAATTACAACTTGATTTAAAAAAAAAATAATAATAATATTATGACAAGATTAACCTGATTCATGATGAACACACTAAGAACCTTAAAGGACCAACCTTTTGAGGACCCTTTACAAAGTTATGTCAAAAGCAATGGATCACAGTTTATAAAGATAATAATAAGGTCAGATAATAAAGAAAAACTTACCCAATACTATTATTTTTCAGTCACTGTAGAGAGAGAGAGAGAGAGAGAGATGGGTGAAGAAATTTCTCCGGCGTTGGTTTCTTTTGAATCGATTAATCACCGGACACTTTGTTTGAATCGTTTGATGTAAGGCAAGAATAGAAGAATGGTCAACGTATGAATGTTTGGGATTGCTTATTTTTAACTTTGGGGATGGGGCATGGTTACGGGTACCCCCACTTTTAGCATAGTTTCTTATTGTGGTTGATGGGCAGTGAAAATCTATCTATTCTATCTATATCTATCTATCTATACATATAATAAACCAAAACCATTTTAATGACATGACAATCAAAGAGACATTCTCTTCCTTAAGTGTGTCATGTGTCATCCCATGTGGCATTGAGATATTTTAGGAAAAAAATAATTAAAAAACGAAATTGGATTTTTCACCCTCATGTTTCCTCCCATAATTTTTAAACGTTAATATCTTAAATATACGAGATTTTTTAAAGAAAAAAATTACACCAAATTAACAAGTGTTTTATTATCTTTCCAACGAGTACCATAGTGCTATATAAAAACGGAGAAATTTTTTTGTGGGGTTTTGTTCATACAGGAAAAAAAACGCAAAGTGTTCAGGTAAATCATTAATCATGTATAGACAAGTCACTAATTATGTTTAAATCAGTAAATATGAATTTTTTTTTCAACCAGGGCCGTATAGGTTAATAGAGTTATACGTTGTTTTAAGTTAGGTATCAATATTAGTATGTTAGAGTTGTACATTTGTTTAGTCTTTGGATAGGTGTTAACATTAGAGTTACATTAAAGTTCTACATTCTTTTAAGTTAGGTGTTAGCATTGGAGTTGTATATTGTTAATTTGTTTTATGTTAGATATTAATATTAGAGTTATACATCAGTCTATTTCATATGTAAAATTGATGTATCATATTAAATTTCTCAACCCGGGACGCTCCCGGTGTATAATCTAGTCTATATCTATATCTATATCTATATATATAATAAACCAAAACATTTTTAATGACATGTCATAATATTATGCAATTATAGGATGTGATGTGGCAACTCTAGACCAATTAAAAAAAGGAATAAATATGGTTTAAATATAATTTAACATAATCTATTAAATACATAATCTACTAAATGTAAATATTAAAACTTTATTATTTTCTCTCTCATGTTTCCTCTCATAACTTTTAAATATTAATATCTTTTATATACGAGATTTTTTAAAGAAAAAAATTACACCAAATTAACGAGTGTTTTATTATCTTTCCAACGAGTACCATAGTGCTATATAAAAAACGGAGAAAAAAATGACTATTTTTTGTAACCCTACAGGTATTGTGTCAGGTTTGGAATTGATTTAAAAAAAATTGTGGGTTTGGGTCGGGCTGGGATTAGGTGATACCCGACCCAATTACCCTTTTTTTATATTAGAATACTAGTTTTTATCCCGGGAGCGTCCCGGGTTGAAATATCTAATATGACATAATAAAATATATTATTATTATTATTATTTTAAACAAATCACTGTCATAAGTTATCATATTCAAATATAAAAGAAAACGAATCTCTGCGTCGGGGTATAAATCTAGTGTCATTACAAATGAATTCGAAAGTTTGTAATCGATCATTCTAAAAAAAACTAACATGAAATAAGAAAAAAAAGTTAACTATTGAAATATTGAACGCATTAGTCTAAGGGTTATGTGATGCGTTAAAAAATTCATGGGTATATGATCGGGTATAAAGTTCAGGTATTTGGGTATGTTGTTTCGGGTAATCGGGTCGGGTATCACCTAATCCCAGACCCGACCCAAACCCACAATTTTTTTAAACTAATCCCAAACCCGACACAATACCTGTCGGGTTACAAAAAATAGTCATTTTTTCTCCGTTTTTTATATAGCACTATGGTACTCGTTGGAAAGATAATAAAACGCTCGTTAATTTGGTATAATTTTTTTCTTTAAAAAATCTCGTATATAAAAGATATTAGCGTTTAAAAGTTATGGGAGGAAACGTGAGAGAAAAAATAGTAAAGTTTTAATATTTAGATTTAGTAGATTAGGTATTTAATAGATTAGGTTAAAGATTATAATAGATTAGGTTAAATCATATTTATTCCTTTTTTTTAATTGGTTTACACTTGCCACATCACATCCTATGTGGCATCTCTCAAATGAGAGATTGCATAAGAATATGACATGTATGATTAATCCCTTTGCCAATATATATATATATATATATATATATATATATATATATAGGGGCAGGATCAAATACAAAAATATAAAATCGTGCGAAGCGTGCGAAGGATCACTTTGTACATGATAATTACGTAATGATAATTACGTAATGCACAAATGCATGATAATTACGTAATGATAATTACGTAATGATAATTACGTAATGCCTTCATGAACATAAAAAACATTACGTAATTATCATTACGTAATTATCATGTACAAATGCATGATAATTACGTAATGATAATTACGTAATGCTTTCATGAACATAAAAAACATTACGTAATTATCATTACGTAATTATCATGTATAAATATCCTTCGCATCCTTCGCACGTTTCTTTATTTTTGTAGAATAACCGCCCCCTATATATATATATATATATATATATATATATATATATATATATATATATATATATATAGGGAATGGATAGTTTGAGAACTCACTTGAGTTGTGAGAACCATAGGAACTCATCTGGACCATTGATCTTGATGATCTAATGGTTGAGATCAAATGATGGGAGTTTTTGTCTTGACTTGGTTAATAAGTATTTTTTTAATCTAATAAAGTACATTAAGGGGTATTAGGGTAAAAACACCATGTGAGAGAAATAATTAATATAATATCATTTAATATTTTATTCTATTATTAAAAATAATCATTTTTAAAGTTGATTTTATTTTTTTAAGTAAATTACTTTTAAAAAAACATATTGTAGATTCTGTAATTATACAACACTTTTTAAAAATATTCATTGTTTTAACTTTATTTCATTTAATTTTTATTTTCGTTATTAAAAAAATTCAGTTTTTTAACTTTATTTTATTTTTTAATTAATTTAGTTTTTTTTTTAAATTTCATAATTTTGATATGATTTACACTGCCGTAATTATTTACACCAGTGTAAAACTGGCATACACAACTTTTATAAAAATTACGCTAGTGTAAATAATTACACCAGTGTAAAACTGGCATACATAAACTTTTAGAAAAATTACACTGGTGTAAAAACTACATTCTAATTACACCAGTGTAATTATTTACATCAGCGTAAATCTACCATACACACAAATACTACATTCTAATTACATCAGTGTAAAAAACAAACAAACATCTACACAATCGTATTACACCACTATAACCAACAAAAATGTATTACATCAATGTAAACAACTAAAAAAAACATCTATGCACACTACACACCCCATGCTACACATAACTCAAGGGTTTTATACCATTGTGTATTTACCTTTATTAAAAAAAAAAAAAAAAAACCATCATCTTCAACATCATCATGTTCTTCCCCATCAAACATCATCTTTCAAACAAACAAAACCAAATGAATAATAATAGTAATAATAAAAACAATAACAAAAACATCATCATCATTTATAAAAAAAAACAAAACCACACCATTTACATTAGAGTATATATACACTATTTACATTGGTGTAAAATCAAAATAACAAAATATATGTGACTTCTATTTACAAAATCCAAAATTACATTTACAATTATTAGTTTCAAAAAAAAGAATGAAACATCATCCATCTTAAATAGATCCTTAAACCTGTTTTACATCTATGTAAAATACCAAAACGTACCTTCATCTTCATTCTTCTTCACCATCGCCTTCACCTGCTGCTATGAAAAATAACCCCTTCTTCGCCATCGTCTTTCAATGGATAAAAGATACCAAGCAGCCCCTACAAACTGTAAAATCAAGATCAAAACAAGTACGACACGTATGGGAAACAAAGGCCCATCGATGATAATAATAATAATAATAATAATAATAATAATAATAATAATAATAATAATAATAATAATAATAATAATAAAAGATACCAAGCAGCCGCTACAAACTGAAACATCATCCATCTTAAACCACCCTTTTACGTTTCAATAATAATAATAATAATAATAATAATAATAATAATAATAATAATAATAATAATAAACAAACAACAACAATAATATTACCTTCAGATCCAAACTAGTCAAAACCACCTTCAACCACCTCTAAAACCCACCACAGCCCCAACCACCATCATCGAGCACCATCAACACCACAGCCCTCTGGAAAACCCCCATCAGAACCACCATCGTCTGCAAAATCCCCATCAGAACCACCATCGTCTTCCTGTTCCTGTTCATCATCGTCTTCTTGTTCCTGTTCATCGACCACCAGATCCACCATCATCTTCCTTCGCCCCGACCACCATGAACACCACAGCCACCTCCATCAACCACATGCCCCCTTCGTCAATCGAACACCACCACCACATCTCCTCCCCTTCGTCGGACCATCGAACCACAAACCCACCACAGCCCCTCCCCCTCTAACCCTCACTCCCCGTCGCCAAACCATCATCAAAACGACAACAACCACCGGGCACCAACTATTACAGATTTGTTCTTTGTTTATGAGAGAGAGAGAGAGAGAGAGACGAAGAGAGAGAGCAGAAGAAGAGAGAGAGAGAAAGAACGAGAGAGAGAGCAGAAGAGAGAGAGAGAAGAAGAGAGAGAGAGAGAGTAGGTTTTTAAAATGAGAGAGAGAGAGGAGAGTCTTTGTATTTATATTATTATTATTATTATTATTATTATTATTATTATTATTATTATTGGGTGAGTGGGGTGGGGTGGGGTGGGGTGGGTGGGGTGTTAATATTATTACTAAAATGTCCTTAACTACTTGTGCATAAAGACTATCTTACCCCTGATTAAACAAATGCAAAAAAATACAATACAGATGATGTGGCAGTTAGTGATTGGTCTATTGGAGTTCTCAAGTTCTCACAACTCAAGTGAGTTCTCAAATGATCTCATTCCTATATATATATATATATATATATATATATATATATATGATAACCTATGGCAGAGATTTGTTTAAAATAATAATAATAATATTCATTAATCATATATTGGCAGATGCCATTTTTATAGTTTAGATACTTATAATTTTATTCACTTTACTTAGATTTCTCAATCCGGGACGCTCCCGGGGTATAAACTAGTGTTTTTTTAAAATGCAATGGTTATTATTTATTTTTTTGTTATTTTATCAATATTTTAAATGCAACGGATGTTTCTTGTATTTTTTTTTTATTTTAAGTTAATGTATTTTTATTTGGGGAGTTGAAATTTAATAAACCCAACTTTGTCGGGTTGGAAGACAATAATCCGAATTTGAAAATTGGAATCTAACAGGCCTAACTTGTCTTGGTTTTTATTTCGCTGGACCAAAACTAATTTGAAAATTGGAATCAAACAACTTATTGGCTTATTGACTTTTTTAAAAAGTCAATAAGTTGTTTTTTAACTCAATCCCAAACACCCTCAAAATATGTTATTTGAAATTTGAGTTGTTCACGAGCCAACTATGTGGACCTTTGCTCATGCTTGGCTCATTTATAAACTGAACTGAGCTGATCGACTCATTTACATCTGGGCAGATGACCGAGCGAATATTTTTCAAGCATTTTTCGAGCGCGTCACGAGCGATTTGAACAACCCTATTTGTAATTTTAGTTTTATTTTATACATTGTTGTAAAAGTATATAGGTGATGTTAGGGTACAAAGGTCATATTTCATGGGAAGTGTGAGAATGGTTAAGAATTAATATGTATGCATCATTTTTTAGACTTATTCATGATGTTTTGGATTGTATAGGCTAAAATAACACCAAACATAACAATTAAAAATACAAAACAATTTATTTTAGGCTTAAAAACTTAAGACACTATGCAAAGAAATGTGTTCTATATTGTTGTGTTTTAGCTATGTTTTAAATTCCATGACTATAATACATTGCATTGTGTTTAAAATTGTTGTGTTTGGTGTTTTTTTTAGCAAAAACAACCCGAACCTTTACCGAAGTATATAATTGTATTTGTGTTCCAAATATATGGTATCGGATATTACTCAGAGTTCTAGCTCCTTTGTTAGGGATGATTACAAAGCGTTTATTATGGATTTTACTGGAAGAAGCAAGCGGACTTGAGGCAAAAGTCTAGGGTAAAATGAGCGATCGATGGAGATGAGAATTCGAGCTATTTCCATGAGTTTATTAATGCAAATTTATCTAACAACCGTATAAATGGCTTGATGATTGGTGGTGATTGGGTGATAATCCAATGTTATCAAAGATGGGGCGCACCATTTTTTCTCGAACAAGTTCCTAGAGCCATTGTCGGTCAGACCTTCTTTTATTTGTCCCACTTTGAGCAGGTTGTCTAATGTAGAGAGGGATCAACTATGCAGCCCGTTTTCGGTGGCGGAAATAAAGAATGCGGTGTGGTCGTGTGATGGGGAAATAGCGTCGGGGCCTGACGGATTTAACTTTAAGTTCTTGAAAAGATTTTGGGATTCTTTTGAGGCGGACTTTTTAGCATTGTTTGACGAGTTTTATCACCAGGGTAACCTGAATGAAGCTTGTACGACATCCTTTATAGCTTTGATTCCCAAGGTCAAAGACCTAATGAGCTTTTCGGATTTTCGTCCAATTAGTTTAGTGGGTATGATAAATAAATTTATATCAAAAGGCCTTGGGGAGAGGTTGAAGTTGGTCATTGGGAAGTTAATTGGAGCTGAACAATCGACTTGTCTGTTAGGGCGGAGCATTATCGATGGGCTGATGATTTTAAATGAGGTAGTGGGTTGGATGAAGAGGTTAAAAAAATCGGGGCTGCTATTAAAAATAGATATAGATAAGGCGTATGATTCGGTTTGTTGGAGTTTTCTGGATGCAATATTGGACCAAATGAACTTCTCAGCAAAGTGGAGGAAGTGGGTTTCGGCTTTGGTGTCAAACGCTCGTGTGTCGGTACTGATAAATGGGTCCCCATCGATTGAATGTAAGTGTTTTAGAGGGCTTCGGCAAGGGGATCTGTTGTCTCCATTCTTATTCGTTTTGGTTATGGAAGCACTTTCTGGGTTCGTTAAAAAGGCTTGCGAGATGGGTCTATTTCGGGGTATTCAATGTGGGTTTAACGGACCAACGCTTTCTCATCTAATGTATGTCGGTGACGTGGTGTTTTGAAGAACATCAAGCGGCTACTAAGATGTTTTAACTTAGTGTCCGGGCTTAAGGTAAATTTGGCTAAGTGTAGTGTTTTCGGCTTGGGTGCGGCTGATTCTGAAGTCCACCCTATGTGTTTAGTGATGGAATGTGATGAAATGAGGTGACACAATCTAATTGGGTGTGATAGTGTGATGAGTGTGATGGGGTGATGACCACCCTATCCACCCTAATAAGTAAGAGTGTTGACTTGCGTGTTGAACATCTAATCCCCTGGCCCACACGCCACACATCTGTGGTAATCAAGACGCGAGTAACACTTGATCAAAACTCATCCATTATTGCATCTCGCTCCTTTTGGAAAGAAGAAGATGATGAATTCAGGGTTTTGTTGTTGATGGTGGCGGTGCTCCGGTGACCGTAGTTTGTGGTGGTGGTGGCGGCAGCATGTCCGACATGAAGTTTTGAAGATGAAGTTTTGAAGTTTGTGCCCCCTTTGTGCCTAGGAGAATGGTGTATAGGTTTTGAAGATGCTTGTATAATAACAATAATAATAATAAAAAGTTTTAAAAAGTTCCCTTAAGTTTTGGTTTTTACATTTTTGTCACATAGACTAACCAGGTTAGGCCTCCGTTAATTTAAGGGTGATGGAACAAACTAAGTTGCGAGTTGGGATTGCTATTGGCCAAAGTGATAGTTCGGAGTATTATCCGCCAATGAGTGAAAGTTGGGAGTATTTAAATCCATTTCCGCTTTTTATTTAAAGCGATGTCGTTTAACTTTTTTCCCGAATATAATGAGTTGAAGGTTTGTATTAGTTTAGCGTTGAAAAAAAAAGGGTAACGTTTTAGGGTAAAGATTTAAAACAATATGACATTCTAATGCTAAAATGACGGGTTTGGATTTAGACTCAGATCTAATAATATTAAAGATGCAATTAGAAAGAATAGGCCCGTAAACAAACCGAACGAACAAGAACAAGAACAAATGCATGTTCGTGTTTGTTCATTTAACTTTTAACCGAACACGAGCACATTTTTGTGTTCCTGTTCGTTCGTTAAGAAATTTGTCATGTTCGTGTTCGTTCGCTTAAAACCTAAACGAACAGTTCATGAACGAACATAAACGGACGTTAACGAACACAATAAATGTAAACTTTTTGTATTACTAAAAAACCCAATTACCAATTGTTATATTTATACAAGTAGCTAAAGCCCAATTTATGTTTATATTTATATAAATATAACTACTTAAGTTATTAATAAAATTTAAACGAACATAAATGGACAAAAATAAACAAACATAAATGAACAAACACAAACAGACGTTCATAAACATAAATGAACGGTCACAACGTTTGTTCGTTTATTAAACAAACGAACATAAACAAATTTTTCGCCAAACAAGTTCACAGACAATTATAAACGTTCAGTTCGTTTACACGCCTACGAAACAAGAAGCATATAAAGAAAAGTGGCCCCGATATTCCCCAATATGATATTGTGAGGTCTACTTTTGAGTAGGAGTGAAGCCTTTGTTTTCACAAAGCTTTGAGCTTTCCATCTTCCAATCTTAATAATAATATCTGCCATTGATTTGCTTTTACATCAGATCTTTCGCCACTATTTCACAATCCAGAGTTCCAATCATTAGACAAAATCTTTACATGATTTGACTCTGTTTCCTCTGCTTTCTGTAACTAGGTTAGTCCTTGAATTTTTCAACATTTTTCCATTTATATATTTGAAAAGATGTAAACTTTATTCTTTCTGCTTCATATTTGATATGGGTTTTTGTTTAATTTTGAAATTTAGATCTGTAGCTATCATATGTGGATTTTTGATTAATGTTATCAATTGTGTTGTGGGTTATTATTTTAATGAGTGATTGATGATTTTGACCATTTAAAGAACCAGTCTTGAATGTTGATATGAATTCTTGATAGCTGTAGTTGATGAGTGTGCAATATGTGTAATTGTGTTTGATGTATTAGTAATTCAGTATGTTGTGTTTTAGGTTTAAGTTTATCGATAATCGATACGGTCAATTTGCTTGATGGTTTATTGACTGAACCATGTTGTGTTTTGTTTGTATAGTTATGTTACTATGGTATTGCTAGTGTGTATGAACTATGAACGCGTATCTGTACAGATTTGTATGCTTTTTTGATAGTCCTTTGTTTGTTTATATGAATAACTGTATCGATTTGGCGATTTATGTATTAGAATTTTGACCATTAAAATGTCACTGTGGCCCGTGGTGGAGCTTGAATAAAAGGAATAGGGGGGGGGGGGGCGAGAGTTGTGGGACCCTTAAATTAGCCGGGGGGGGGGGGGGGATATGTATAAAATCTTCGGACGAAATACGTGTAAATTTACACTCCGTGGCTCCCAATAAAGCCTCACCCTTGACCCTACCTATGGCGTTGCTATTTGTGGGATTTATTGAGTACGGTTGTTGTTGAGTGTTGACTTTGTTGTTGTATCTTGGGATATTCGAAAATAATTGCAACTTGCACTCTTCAGGTGAGCATTTAGGATATTATGTTTTTATTTTGGGACAGGGGCGAAGCATCATTGGGGCCAGGGGGTGCCCTGCCCCCTCCGTTTTTTGGCGCAGTGGTGGAAGTTTGCGTTTTCCGTAGGTAAATTAAGTGTGGGTTGAGTCTGGCCCCACCGATTTGATCTTTCGGCCCCTACCGATTGGAAAAAAATTGAGTCCGGCCCCCGCCGATGTGAACTTCAAGCTTCGCCATTGTTTTGGGATATTCCATAATAATAGCTACTTTCTACTTCTTGACAATCTTAGAAGCTAAGTTACATAGTTTTCCAAGAGTGTCATCATGTTGAAATATCTGTGTGATTGCTTTGGCCCACATGGTTGCTTTATGTAGGAAACCAATCATCCATTTTTTGAATAAATTGCGATTATTTCCATTTGAGTTTTTTTCAAGAATTTCTTTAAATGTGAAGATATTGCTGTAAAAATACTAGTAAAAGGGTCTGGTTTCAAGGTTTTGGGAAATTGTACCAAATCGTGTATCGGTTGTTTTGTTACGTTTGGTTGTTAAATAGTGGTTTTGCTATTTTCAGTCAACTATCTTTAGAGGGTAATCGATGGAGGGATCAGGGCGTGGTGGGAGCAGCGTAGAATCATTCTTACGCAATTATAAGCTTGGGAAAACACTTGGTATTGGTTCATTTGGAAAAGTCAAAATTGCAGAGCATACGTTGACGGGGCACAAAGTTGCTATAAAGATCCTCAACCGTCGCAAGATCAAAAACATGGAAATGGAAGAAAAAGGTAGGGATGTTTTGAGATGATTGTAAGTTTATAATGCTGCCATTAAATGTTTAGATCAAGTTTTGAATAAAACTAATCAGTTTTATGTATATTCCGAGCTTTTGCAGTTAGAAGAGAGATTAAGATATTGAGATTGTTCATGCATCCACATATTATCCGTCTCTATGAGGTTGTAGAGACGCCATCAGATATTTATGTTGTTATGGAATACGTGAAATCCGGCGAGCTGTTTGATTACATTGTGGAAAAGGGAAGATTGCACGAGGATGAAGCTCGAAACTTTTTTCAGCAGGCAAGTATTTTTAAATTTTTTTTTACTAGTTTTCATTTGTTGACATAAACTTGCAACGACGTTACTGGAGCAGATAATTTCCGGCGTGGAGTACTGCCACCGGAATATGGTGGCACACAGAGATCTTAAACCCGAGAATCTGCTATTAGATGCCAAATGCAATGTCAAAATTGCGGATTTTGGTTTGAGTAATATCATGCGCGACGGTCATTTTCTAAAAACAAGTTGTGGCAGTCCAAATTATGCAGCTCCAGAGGTATTAATCAGCAGTTACGCGTTTTACACGAATTTTAGCACGGAAAATGATCTTGAAGTTTATTTTATGTATATAAATTACGCCTTTTATATAGGTTATATCTGGAAAACTGTATGCTGGACCAGAGGTTGATGTATGGAGCTGTGGTGTGATCTTGTACGCTCTTCTGTGCGGGACCCTACCTTTTGACGATGAAAATATTCCTAACCTGTTTAAGAAAATTAAGGTGCGCAATTAAGTATTATTTAATCGACAAAACAATTAGGTGTGCTTAATCCTGATTTAAACATTGTTTGTTCTTAAGGGTGGAATATACACCCTTCCTAGCCATTTATCACCTGGCGCTAGAGATTTGATCCCGAGGTTGCTTGTGGTTGACCCGATGAAGCGAATGACCATTCCTGAGATCCGTGCGCACCATTGGTTCCAAGCGCACCTGCCCTGCTACTTAGCCGTCTCTCCACCCGATTCTACTCAGCAAGTGAAAAAGGTGCGAATATGATTAAAAATTATAATAAGAATCTCAAATCTCACACAACTTCGACGTTACGTTATGCCAATGGTAGTTAGAGTAGTTTTTGTTTTGTTGCAGACGGATGAAGATATTCTTGCGGAGGTGATTAAGATGGGGTTTGACAGGGATGCGCTTGTTGAGTCACTTCGAAACCGTGTGCAAAATGAGGTTATTTATTTATTTATTTATTTATTCATTTCATGTACTCTTATTTGTTACATGCTATGATGTTAATTTTTTATTTTATTTTTTTAGGGCACCGTTGCGTATTACTTGCTACTAGACCATAGGTTGCGTAACTCCAACAATTACCTTGGAGCTGAGTTCCAGAAACCCGTGGTTAGTTCAATTGCCTCCTGTCCATCATTCTTTTCCGGTTGTAACTAGAGGTGTACAAACCGGTTTAAAAAAAAAAAAACGGAACCGGTTTTTTTAGTCAGGTTCAAAACCGGTTTTTTTTAAAACCGAACCGGTTTTTATTACAAAAAACCCAAACCAGCGAAACTGGTTAGGATCGGTTTATAAAACCGGTTATCATAAAAAACCGGTTTTAATATGTAAAAAAACCGTTATTTTTAAATCGGTTTTAAAACCGGTTTCTTCTTTGATGGTGAATAACTGGAAAAAAAACCGGTTGTAAAAAAACGGTTTTTTTTAACCGGTTTCGGCTATAATACCGGTTTTTTTTTTTTCTTCAAACCGGTTTTTTTTTGTACACCTCTAGTTGTAACTTGTAATGACTAAAAGTGTTTATTTTGTCAATGTAGGAGGGGTACAACCGTGGTTATCCAAACGAGACTGCCACATCACCCCTCGCGCAACGCCCAACTGGATTTATGGAATATCAAGGAATAAATACAAACCAGACCGACAGGAAATGGGCTCTCGGGCTTCAGGTTCCATAAACTCTTTTTAGTTAAAATATATCTGTTTTTTTTTTTTTTTTTTGTATGCATGACAAGATTATAACTGGTCCTAGTTCTTTGGCCCATGGTTGATTAATGGTATAACTATTCATGGCTCGTTTCAACAGTCGCGGGCACATCCTCGGGAGATAATGACCGAAGTTTTAAAGGCCTTACAAGAACTGAATGTCTGCTGGAAGAAAATAGGTCACTACAACATGAAATGCAGGTGGGACCCGAACCATAAGGACGACGGCCCAATAAACAACAATGGTATGCAGAGTAGTCATTACTTTGGAGATGAATCATCCATCGTAAACGCTGACATCACCTCAACATCACCCAATGTTGTCAAATTTGAAGTTCAGGTTACATAGTTTCTTCATCCATTATTATTGACCCGTTTCCACACGCATTAACTTCGTTAACGTGTAATGGCTGAACATATGTTCTTGACTTCTTGCAGCTTTATAAAACCCGTGAGGACAAGTATCTGCTTGATCTACAGAGGGTAAACGGGCCGCAGTTTCTGTTTCTGGAACTCTGTTCTGCGTTTCTCTCTCAGCTTCGCGTCCTCTAATAGATTCTAGAAGTAACCTGAAACGGACGGTTTTCTCCTTTCGGGGTGGTTTTGAAGGGAAAGCTAGGATGTATATACCAAAGTCCTTGCTTCGGGTTCTTTGTTATAATCTGTTATTAGCAAATTTTATAAGCCGATCGGGTTTTGTAACTCATTAGGGGTTTCGGCTTACGCCTCGTTTTTAACCCGGTAATGTTAGTTGTTTTCTTTTATAAATTATAACATTTTTAACTTTGTTTTGGTTTAAAATAAGAGTATGTTGTAACCTACAGCCATCTATGTATTGGCTTTGAAGATGTGTTGAACACTAATAAGAAAGAAAGCCACAACTTCAACTAAATGCAATGTAGAGTTTGAATTTTGCAATGATAGCGTTCGTTACATGGATTGTAATTCATGCAAGAACTATAACTTGATTTAGAATTTAGGTGTGTTCATTTCACGTAATGGAATGAAATCTCGATGGAGTTGGAATGTAGATTCCCTTTCGTATGTTCAATCATAAGTAATGGAATGAATATATTATATATTCCAATTCATCATAATTTCATTTTATTACGTGAAATGAACACTACCTAACCTAGATTGTTAAATCTAAAGTCATCAATTAATGTATGTTCATTGAATTCCGTCAACCCCAAGCAAATTTTATATCAATTTATCTATCCATTCATAAAGTTGCAATAATAATAATAATAATAGTATAACAAATGTTATGTTACCTGCAAATTGACCCAATTAAGTCAAGTTAGCACCAACCAGTTAAGTCAAGATAGCACCAATTAATTTCTTACTATTCATATGGAAAATAAAATAAGTAAATCAGAAAAAAAAAATCGATAAAATTCAATGATTTGTGTAGGTGATGAAGGTGGTTGGCATTGGCATACTACACTATACAGGGATGTTTAGGTTCAGTTTGAAACCGTAGAGACTGATTATCTGTTTAGTTTCATGGTTGGTTTTTTTCTTTTATCGGGAAAAAAATAGTTTGGTTTGCAGTTTATGCCGCCGTATAAAACCGGAGGGAGGAAGCGTATGATTGATATATATTTTAGGAAAATTAGACCTCTTGAAAATAATTCACAGCCCAAAGCAACCCATTTCCTTACCTAGTCTATTTATCATCATCATCAAATTCTGCGTTAACACCAACCCATTAAGTCTAGGATAATAATATTAATACAATGGCTATCAGCATCAACAAAATTTTCAAGTTAACACCAATTGCTCACTATTAATGCAGAAAATAACTTTATTTAATACTATAGTTATCTACTATTTGGTGTGAAACCAAGGATAAAATGAATACAAAGCAACAACTACTCTTTTATGTCCTTGTTATGTTTCTAACTTCCACAGCCATCTCAGCTTACTATGGCGGTGGAAATGAGACCGATCATCACGCTTTGCTGAAGATCAAGTCAATGATCACTCGAGATCCATATGGAGCTCTAACGTCATGGAACAGTTCCCTTCATTTCTGTGACTAGGCCAATGTTACATGTGGGAAGCGACATAGGAGGGTGATTGATGTAAATCTGAAGTCGCAAGGTCTTGAAGGCTCTTTGTCTCCTTATGTAGGGAACCTTAGCTTCCTCCGTAGGCTTTCATTCTATAACAACAGCCTTTAAGGAGCCATCCCTTATGAACTCGGTTGTCTAAATAGGCTAAGATGGCTTGCGCTTAAGGTAAACGAATTCACCGGAGTCATTCCAAGTAATTTATCTAGCTGTTTTAATCTTCAAAAGCTTGATCTTTCTAAAAACAAGTTAGTTGGAAGTATACCCAAGGAGTTAAGTTTCCTCTCCAAACTTACCTTTCTTTCACTTGGTCATAATAAGTTAATAGGTGGAATCCTGCCTTTCTTGGGGAACATTACATCGATGGAAGTGTTTGATGTTGATGAAAATCCGATGGGTGGGATCATTCCAGACACCTTAGGCAATTCGAAAAATTTAGTAGAAATTGACTCTGGTGGCTGTAATTTATTTGGAACCATCCCTCATTCTATTTATAACCTTTCACTCCTGACTGTATTTAGCTTGTCTAATAATCAACTGATTAGTAGTCCTCCTCAAACAACAGGTGCAATTCTCTCTCAACTTGAAATCTTACAATTGAGTGGTAACCGATTGACAGGACCTCTTCTGTCCTGGATATCTAATTGTTCGAGATTAATAGGTCTTGAAATGGACGATAACAAGTTTAGTGGGAAGTTGACGATCAACTTTGCAAAACTAGTAGATATTAACTATATAGTCTTAGGTAATAACAACTTTGGAAGTAGTGAAGCTGATGAAATGAATTTTATTGATTCTTTGAAGAACTACACCAAACTACAAGATTTGGAGCTATACTTTTGCATGTTTCAAGGCGTGCTCTCTAGATCAATTGGTAATCTTTCTGATCATCTCCGACATTTAATGCTATCTAGAAATCATTTACATGGAAACCTCCCAGAATCAATTGGTAATCTAGTTGGTTTGGAAAGTTTATATTTAGCAGACAACCAATTCAAAGGAAACATCCCCTCAACATTTGGTAAGCTTCAAAAGCTACAACAGTTTGCTTTAGCTGCTAACCAACTTTCAGGGCAGGTTCCTAATGCCTTAGGAAACTTGTCATCATTGATAAGAGTTTCTTTGGCATCAAACAAGTTAGAAGGGGTAATTCCTTCAAGCATAGAAAATTGCCATCATCTATTAGATTTGGACCTTCATGACAATAAACTTACTGGGAAAATACCTCTATGTATATTTCAACTTTCATCTTTATCTATAATACTGGATCTTTCTCAAAACAATCTGTTTGGTTCGTTTCCAACTGAGGTTGGAGACCTCAAGATGTTGAGTGCTCTAGATTTGTCTTACAATAATTTATCAGGTAGCATTCCTAGTAGCCTTGGTGGTTGTGGTAGCCTTTCAACGTTGTCCCTCAAAGGCAATTTGTTTCAAGGTATGATACCACAATCATTAAGTTCTTTAAAAGGATTGGTGGAACTTGATATTTCTCATAACAATTTATCAGGCCAAATTCCTCGATTCTTAGAACGGTTGTTAATAGAATATTTGAGCCTATCATATAATGATTTTGAGGGTGAAGTACCAATGCTAGGAGTGTTCACCAATGCAAGTGCATTCTCAATTTTGGGAAATAGTAGGCTTTGCGGTGGCTTGGTTGAACTTGGGTTTCCCACATGCAAGGAGACAAAGAAACATAAAAAAAAGTTTATGTGTTTGTAATTGTCATTTTGATTGCATCCACACTTTTCACCATAATGTGTTTAGCATATGCTTGGAATAAGAAAAAAAGCAAGCCGTCTCAATCATTAATCAGAGATCGATTCTTTAAAGTTTCATATGCTCAACTTCTCAAGGCTACTAATGGCTTCTCAGAAGCCAATTTGATTGGAAATGGTGGGTTTAGTTCTGTTTATAAAGGGATCCTTTTTGAAAATGATGACACATTCGTCGTAGTGAAAGTTCCATGTCTTCAAAATCGAGGGGCTCAAAGTAGCTTTATGAGGGAGTGTGAAGCATGGCGAAGCATTCGACACCGGAATTTGTTGAAGATAATAACTACATGTTCAAGCATTGACTTTCAAGGAAATGATTTTAAAGCTTTGGTATACGAATTCATGCCTCAAGGGAGTTTAAACGATTGGTTGCATTCAAGTGAAGGTACATCCAGGTTGAACTTTATTCAGATAACAAATATTCTTGCCGATGTTGCATCTGCACTTGATTATCTTCATAATCACTGCGTTCCAATCATTGTTCATGGCGACTTGAAGCCTAGCAATATTCTACTCGATGATGATATAGTGGCACATGTTGGTGACTTTGGTTTAGCTCGATTTCTTGGAACAACTTCTGACCAAAATAGCTCCACTGGGATTAGAGGAACAATTGGTTACGCTGCTCCAGGTAAAATTCATGAATATCTACATGCTATATGCTTACATTAGTACAAAACTTTTAGTACAGTAATTGTTTATGAGTTGTAGAATATGGACTTGGCGGTGATATGACAAGTAATGGGGATGCATATAGTTTTGGAATACTATTACTAGAGGCAATGACCGGGAAAAAGCCAACTGATGACATATTTAATGAAGGCATTAGCCTTCACAAATTTGCGTCAATGGCTTTACCTGACCATGTAATGGATGTTATTGATCTCAACATTCTAAACATTTATCAAGGGGTATGCGAAACAGATGCACAAAAAATAGAAGAATGTTTGGCTTCAACAATCAAAATCGGAGTATCATGCTCTTTGGATTCCCCATCACAACGGATGAATATGGAAAAGGTTGTACATGAGTTGCGCCATATCTAAAATACACTTCCAAATATTGAGGTACAGTGTTCTCACTCTTTTTACTTTCCTCGTTAGAAAGTTTTCACATGCATGCGTTCATTGTCTAAATATTATTTACTTTACAATATAGGACAAATAACCAAAGGTATATTTGTTTTGTCATAATCTTCAAGGTTATATTTTCCATCCACATTAAGTTTATTTGAAATTGAGTGACAAGGTAACCTTTTTATACGTTTTGACTAGGACTCCATGTGTACATTCTTTCAGGTATAACACCAAGCTTGCATTGGGGGTTTTAAAGAAATGACACCCATGAGATGATGTATGTCATCATTGCATCTTTGTTAGTTTGTTTAACATCGTGTCGACATAAGTTTACGAGTTTTGTGCTTAATTTGTAACAAAGAATGTTATATTGTCTTTCGTAAGAATAACATTATGTACGTGGTCTTAAAAGGTTGAGTCTTGTGTGTTAGTAAGTTGAATGAAAAAGTTGAAGTTAAATTATAAAATATGTAAAAGTTTAGGTTGATAGTATAAAAATAAAAATAAAGAAGAATAAAGCCCATGGTAGAACCCTATACACATACATAAGTTACAAATTAGTGGGTACAACCCTCACATGCATATAACATCTTTAAAGCTTATAGTACCACCAAGCAATGCACAAATGCTTTGCTAATTAATATACTTAAATAGGAATCACAATTGAAGCATATAGGGAAATCATCAATAGATATTGACTTGAGGGGATTGTTAATGTAATTCCCTCTTGAATACAAGATGGTGTCGGGTTGGGCCAAGTGTGCCAGTTTCTAGTTATGGAATTGGATCAATTAGTCAAATCAATTAGGGATAAATCAAATAAGTTATATATTGTTTATGATAGCTCAATTAGATTATCAAATGACCCATCTCTTATTCTACCGCGTCCCGATCTATATAACCTAATCAAAGTTGTAATTATAATTATGAGTTTGTAAGTAGTTTTAAAGTTACACTTTTATGGTTAATAAGGCGAGAAGTTATTCAACTCAAATTCATCGTGTGTTATTCGGTTTGATTGTTGATTGGGACTTGAAGGATTACATGTCTAAATTGGTTGAATAGACGAAGGTGGATTGTGAAGAAACCAAACTAAAAGCTATAAACGTCTTTTGAAAATGAAGGACACTATGGTTCTCTTTCTCTCTCTCTCTCCCCCTCTTTTTGCATTACTCTTTTTTGCCTACAATAATGTGTGGTCCTAATTTCTTGTCAGTTGAGGGTTAAGTATGCTTAGTATGAAAAAGCTCAATGTTGATGTGAAGATTAGCGATATGATAAGGGTTTTTGTGTAACTTTGGTAGCTATATCAACGAGTTATCAACAGATATGATGTTGGTTATCTTAGTATAATTAGGATTGACTTGGTGACCAAAATGAATTGTAATACAGATCAAACAAATTAGAAGGTATAGGAGTGCATGCTTGTTTGAGTTATTATACTAAAATAACCAACATCATATCTGTTCAAGTTCGGTAAATAATCGCTTAGAATTGTGGATTTCAGCTAACGGCGTTAGTGTGAGTTAATGGAGGTGCATTGAGAGCAAAATGTCTGAAAGGTGGGACTGGTAGAAAGAATAAATTCAGGTGGGATTATTATCGGCCAACTGCAAAAAGATGAGATTAATAAATTCCATTTTGCCTTATAGACTTATATTCATCAACAACAAGAGAAACCAAAATATGAAAATCGGGTAAGTAGCTAGATAACACATTAAACTCATTCAAAAGAATAAAAAAGGTAACAAAAATATCTATAATTCAATTAAAATAAGCCAAATTCCAAAGCAAGCTAAATATATGGAAATTTTAAGAAAACAAAATTAATGTAACAACTTTCGCTTATAGAATTAAATAATTTATTTTATTTTAACTTATAAGTTATTACCAAAAAAATATCACTTCCTGTTACAAAAAATGTGATGTCTCAAATGAAACAACTAGCTTAATTGACATAATAAATGGTTGGAAGATCAAGAGAGCTCCACATAGCTGACAATTCTCCATCAATAACATTACTTGCAGCTGAAGAAACCACAAGCTCATCTTCAACATCTTTCTTTAACTCTTCATCTTTCTTAACTAACCTTTGCATTTTGGACCTTTCTCTGGACTTTGACCCCCCTCCCAGTCCAAGTTTCAGGTTCAAACACTCAGGTATGCCATTAAAAGCATAAAGAGAAGCTGAATACTTTCTCTCATACTTCATCCTCTTCATTGCTTCAGATATAGTCAATGGCTCTTCACCTTCATCATTGTAAGTTATCTCATCTTGCATGGATTCAGATGCTATTTCTTGTGCTAGTTCAAATGGAGAATAATAATTACAAGATGACCCTATGTCATCAATGAAGCTAAAATCATTCACACCTATATCACCATTATTGTTTATGTCACCACTTGAACATTGAGATGTTATATGATCATAATGGTTATCCAGTTCAAGATAATCATCTTTTACTGGTAATGATGGCATTATCTCATCTGGGTCATTGAGAAAATCAGTAAAGATTGAATCTTGGACCTCATATGATAATGATGAAGTCACACTATTATATTCAGGAGTATACTCATATGGGTCATTGAGAAGATCAGTAAAGATTGAATCTTGGAACTCATATTGGTCATTTACTTCCTCATGATGAATCTTTTTAACATGATCTTGGTTAAAGATTAGCTGATCAGTAGTGTTGTGAGATGAAGATGAACCACCTCTACTTGCATTTGAAGCCATGGTTGCTAAAGAATTGTGTTTGGCTTTGAGCCTATGAAGAAGGAGGTTTGTGATCTTGGAGGGAAGGGCAGGTGTGGTCAAAGATGGTTGATAAGAAGGCCAAAAGTTGGTTCTAGTATTGGCCCCTCTTAGCAAGCAAGCAGCTTCATCATAAGCTCTAGCTGCTTCTTCAGCCGTGTCAAAGGTTCCTAGCCATACTCTAATCTTTTGTATAGTGTCCTTGATCTCAGCCACCCATCTGCCCGAAGGCCGTTGGCGGACACCTACGAACCGCTTCCGAGCCGGCCGAGAGCCGCCTAGTGCTTGATCACTCATGATGTGTTCTTGATCACTAGTGAGTTTTCTCTTCCTAGCCATTTATATTGTTTTTTTGTTTGGAAAATATATTAGTTGGTAATATTAATCTATGTTATGTGCATGTTCTAATGGTATTATATATACTTGGGTGGAGAAAGAAAAGATCTTGCTAAAGTGAGCTAAATATGAAAAGGTCTTACTCTTGTAAACACATTTTTGTTATTTTTTTAATATTTATTTGTTTATAGTTCTTGGCCACAATATGGAAACATTTGGAGGGTTATCTTTGATTGGGGGAGAAGAGAATAAACTATTTAATTTTTGTAATATTCTTTTAAAGTTATTGCTTGACCTAGTCCATGGCGTGTATAGCTTACTCTTTCATAGTCTCATTTTTAACAATGCACTCTATGTCTAATGTGTAAATGCAACCATGAGTAGCACAACAATACAACATTTTTTTCTTTCTAAAATATTCATCTTAATGTGAATGCTCTAACTTAACCAACTAGTTTATATGTAACCGACTTGATCGTTGGAAAGGGGATTATGAAACGTTTCGCTATGTCTTAGGTCGTGTTCTAACGAGTTCTTAACATGTTGTTGTTTCGGTAAAGGGTAAAGGCTTAGAATAGATTCAACCCGATTACCAAATAAAAATCCATTGGATGTGGGCCAACACAACGCTAATTTGTTTTTGAGAACTTGCATCACATAAAAGACAATTGGAGCAATTAACAAGAAAAGTTATATTGTTGTTTTTTTTTATTTTTTTTTATTTTTTATTTTTTATTATATGAATAACTGAATTCTACTGAACTAGAATAAATTAATATATAGGATAACTAGCTGATTACCCCGGGAAGATCCCGGGGTTGAAAAATCTAATATGACTTAATAAAAAAATGATAAAAGAAGAAAACATACCAAACGTATTAAAAAAATGAATAATTCATTATGTTTTGCAAAAGCTCCAATACAATTATATTATACTCCGGGAGCGTCCCGGGTTGACAAATAAAAGTAGAACAAAGATAGAGTGAATATATCTAATATCATAACATAATTAATGATTTGCCAATACATGATTAATGAATAATAATAATAATATTTATTTATTTTGAACAAATCTCTGCCATAAGTTATCATATTCAAATAAAAAAAAGGAATCTCTGCCTATGAAGTTATGTTTATCGTTTCTTATTCAAATATAAAAAACCCTAAGTAGTGATTTATTAGTCGAGTAAAATATATTTGAAAACAAAACCTCACAAAAATAGTCGTTTTTTTTCTCCGTTTTTATCTAGCACTATGGTACTTGTTGGAAAGATAATAAAATGCTCGTTAATTTGGTGTAATTTTTTTCTATAAAAAATCTCGTATATAAAAGATATTAACGTTTAAAAGTTATGGAAGAAAACATGAGAGAGAAATTTAATTTTGTTTTTAAATTCTTATTTTTTCCTAAAATAATTATCTATAACTATATATATAGATTTACTAAAAAAAACTCAAAAATTAAAAAATCTCACGTAATGCCATGTGGCACATTCAAGGAGTGGTTGAGGCCTCCACTGAATGACACATCATCATAATTCAATTCTTTTATATATATTAATAGATAATAGATTAATAGATAATAGATATGGTACAAGAATTTTCTGGTTATAGGATCAAGTCCTATATATGATGATTTCATTAATTTATGTTAGCTTATGAAGAGGAAAAATGGAATTGGTTATAGGATAAAGTCCACAATCGACAAAACGCATTCCTAAGTCGAAAAGATAAAAAAAACATATAAGATAGAATGGTTAAAGTGTCAAGGAACACTTTTGAGGTAACGACCTATAGAATTAATAAAATAAAAGACAAATAAACTACCCGTCTATTTGCAAGTCAGAGAAACAATCTGCAAATAAGAGAAACTACCCGTCTATTGCAGCAACAGAAGCGTTATCTAGGGTTTAATGACGTCCACGATGGGCGAATTATAGGACGAACGACATGAGCATATGCAAGATTTGAAAATGAGGATGGAACTAGCAAAAGTGGCTAAATCTCATGGACAAAATGACATTTTTCTCTTATAGTAATAACTAGTTTATACATCGGGAGCTTTCCGAGATAAACAAATCTAATGCAGTCTGACCATTTACAATAAAAGTACCTAACGATATTGTTTAGAAATAGAACGTGATATTGATATAAAAGCGAAAATTGACGATGAAAATAAAATAAGATAAACCTTATTCATGCTAATATAAACATACCAAAGTAATGATGAAAATATTTTGTTAAAAAAAAGACTCGACTAGAAATAAAAAGAACGAAATAAACAATACAAATATACAATTATAAAAAGTATTTCAATTATACGTATATTACACGGGTTAATTAAATATTTATTAATAAGAGAAAAATGAAAAAGAATTGGTTATGAAAACAAATATCTTTTTTTTTGAACGGCAAATTACTTTCATTCCACACCCAAAACATACATTACATTGTACAAGTAAGACACTAACACAATGTAAGACACCCAGAAAACCACCTTATAGTTACTATTGTAAAAACTAAAGTTCCCTATCCCATGTCATCGAAAATCACGCATCTCTCCCACTCCGTAATGTGTTTTCTCCAAGGGTACCGTCAATTGGATACACCATATTCATCTTTTTATGTTATCTCCCCCGTTCATATGCTTGTTCTCCTCTCCATTCCCCGCAGATACTTGGCCTTGTTGAATTGGGTTTTTTTTTTAAGTCTAGACCACTTTTTAGGAATAGTTTGTACCCTTTGCTCCACTTTATCCCTTGAGCCAAAAAAATATATTTCACCTTTTTTACTATTCTCCATCATTTGTCCATCAAACCTCACATTTTCTTTACCCAAGACACCCTTATCCCAACACCTCACCTATGTTTGATCATTGGTCACAATCCTCAACCCATCATCATGGAGCCCCATTATTTTTAATAGGATTAGATTGTGGCTTTTCAGTCTCAAGCCATGTCTCATTTGACTCATCCATACACTGCACAGTAGACGAAGAAAGAGGAACAATACTTTTAATATTAGAACCATTCTCAAGACATCCTCCTATCGAGATTTGATCGTGAAGAGCTGGGTTCACATGCGCTGCATTATTATATTCCAGCTTTTCCATTTCCCCATGCATACCTAAAGGATCAGTTTCCTCCGGCGTCTCTTCCTTGCCGTCTTTGTGCTGATCACCGACACTGTTCATCTCCTCTCCAACTATCTCACCCTCTTCCACCTCATCTGAACAACCAGCAACTGACCCTTCTGACCAGGCCGGGCGCATGTGTTTATCTGACGACAACTCTTTGATGACATCTCGTATTTTCAAGTTATAATCTTCTGTGACCCAAACCTTATATTGAGTCCCTGACATAACCCAACAGTAACCACATGAACTGTCCGGTTGCAACCAAGAGAATTCGGACTCACCGACAAGTTTACCAAACTGTCTCCCAATTTTATCAAACATCCTATTATCCCGGAGATGCACCATTACTCCCTCCATTTTTAGCCAAACCAAACGGTTATACTGCAAATCCTGGCCTTTCCACAAAGATGCATCTATGATAACACTGCTCCAAGCTTTGACTTCGCTCTCAATGAAAACAAATATCTAATAAATGAGAAATAAACGTGAAATTGTGATTTAATGATATTATTTCGTATGAGATATAAGTGAGATAATTATAATAAGGAGCATGTTATTTACATAACCTTAAAAATTAGGTTTGCACAACCCTCTGTGCCCCGTAGAGGCCTCTACGGGGCATAGAGGGTATCAATGCAATTAATACCATCTGAAAAAGCAACCATATATGCCCCGTAAAGACCATTATGTCCTATAAAGGGGTTTTGTCACGTTGCATGAAACCCTATATGCCCCATAAAGGCCATTCTAGGGCATAATTGGGTACGACGTAAGAGGATAACCAATGATCAGACTGACTTGCAGGGTGTCAGTCTGAAAAGTAACATATTTATGCCCCCATAAAGGCCTTTACGGGACATAGAAAAGTGGTTGTTGGGTGCATTAATTATTAATTATTATTATTATTTTCCTATTTATTATTATTGAATACATGAATAAAAATACAGCTGTCCGAAGTAGACGTCTTCTAGACACGGTTGAATTATCAACCGGAAGTAGTTAGTAGGGAAAGCGACCTTGAGAGTGAGTGGGAAAAAACAGGAGGAGGATGTAAAACAAGAGGTTGTTTTTAATTATTATTATTATTATTTATTTTCATTATTATTATTTATTATTATAATTTTTTTCCAATGAGTATATGTGATGAAGATTTTCCATTGTTGGTGGGGAACAGATACATAAATAACCATTCATACATACATAGGCTACATCGAAGTAATACAAACGGTGAAGGAGAGTGGTTTGACTTAACTTGTAGTCCAGTGTAAACGTTGTTTTATAATGTATACTGACTAGGTTATGTACCCGTGTGATACACGGTTTGAACAATTTAAATTATATATATTATATAAAAATTTAAAATATAATTAAGAAAAATTAGATTAAATATTTTATTTAAAATAAAAAAAGTTGCCTTTACAACCGAAAAAATATTAAATATTCATCAGTATCTAAATGATTTATTGTAAAAAACATTTTTATTCACATAAAACTTTTTTCAAACATCCAAAATATATCTTCCATACCGTGGCTATTACCTTATAAGACTGCAGGTATAACAAAACAAAAAAAAAATCAAAAAGTAATAAAGGCAAATCTGTTTAGGCTAGGATATAAAAAAATGAAATTAATTTAAAAGTATCTCATCATCCGTTAAACCATCCCAATCGAGTATTGTTCATTTTGGAATTTGACATCAAGTTTATTCCAAAGCCAAAGTATTTCTAACCTTGAGTGTATAATCATTTTTTTTCCTAACATCAAGGTCCTTAAACATAATGACATTTATTGGTTCAATTTTACTGTATTATAAAAAAAATGTGTGAATTAATAGCATGTAAATAAAGATTGAAACGAATTAGTAATGAAAAGACTGTTTAGATATTGCATTTCTCTATTGAAGTAGCTTGAAAAAACAAAGTCAATGAAGATTTCAAATAATGATTTTTCATATATAAAATGTATATTATATATGAAGGTATTATAATACGAAAATAGCCAAACATGTTTAGTTTTGTATTAAATCAAATATTTAATTAATGTGAATTGATTTGTTTTATTTTGTTTGTTCAAAATATTGTAAGAAATATAGTTTTAAACTTAGAGTGAAAGACTACATATTAAAAACACGTTTTTAAGGTACACGATTTAAATTTAATAACGCTATCTTAAAAAAATAAATAATTTTTAATAAAAATTACTTTTGTTAGTTCATAAACATTTTCAAATTATGTCTAATAATTTAGAAAAAATTACACCGTTAGTCCTTATGGTTTCTGTTGGATCAGTATTGCTCTTTGTATGAACTTGCTAGTGAACACTTAAGTGTTTAGCAAGTTCTTAATCAGTAATAGCACAGCGGAATGATATGAGTTTAAAGCTACACTTATCAACAGGAGTTATTACTCCCCCTAGACATTTGATAAAACTAAAGACAAGTATTTAATGAGAATCTAAGCATTGAATGAGAATGAACACTTCAACAGATTCTCAGTAAATGAAATGGAAATAACAATGATAAGCTTTGAAGGATTTCTGTATTAAAAATCAATGTCTAAAACAGAGGGATGAACCCATCTATTTATAGACTTTACAAATACATGAACCTTGCCAAAAAGCAAGTTCAGAGACAAGTTGCAATCTTGGAACTTGTACAAAAAGTTAAAGTAATACTAAACTAATAAACTACTGAAACATAAGGAGGTGGAAAAGATTTTTGAACAAGTGCTGATGAATGACAAACTACTGATGAGTAGTTTGTCTTCAGTAGTTCTTCGGAGAACTGTCTGGTTTGGACTTCAGAACTTCTGATGTATTTCTTCTTCAATACTTGTAGAATCCTTATTCAGTTGTTTAGTCTTCCTTCTTCAGTAGTTCTATACTTAGAATAATTTGACAGAAGTGAATTAGACTAAGGTTTGCAAAAGTGGTTTCACCAATCCTTTTTGTCCTAACAATCTCCCCCTGGATTGATGAAGCCAAAAACCTTTCTAATTCCTTATTGTTTTCTTCTGTCATTCACAATCTTCCATATTCCTTTGAACATGGAATTCTTCAACTGGTTCAGCTGTTCATCAGTGAGAGATCCTTTTTGTGGTTCTAGATGCTGGATTGTAAGCAGGTCTTGAGTTGATAGCTTCTTCAGATCATTCATCGACTTATAGGCTCTGCTTGTTTGGTCTCTTCTTGTCACTTGTACTGAGTTGTTATCAGTAAAGGACAATCTGATGATAGGTACTTTAGACTTGTCAAAGTCTAAAGTATAGGGAACCATGCTGGTACCCTGGGATGCTCCTGAGTGTTGGATGTCTTCGACTTCAGTGACTCTCAGGTGGGATTCTCTTCCTTGTTCTTGTTGCATCACATTAGGTAGTTGAAAGGTTGGCAAGTGATGCTCAGTAACTACCTTAGTGTGCAGTTTGTCTTTAATGGTCTTTTGAATTTGATAGGCAAAGGTGGAAGGATCCCTGAATTGAGTTAGCAGAGGTTTCTCTTCTATGTCGAAGTCAGAATGGACTACTGTACTTCCTTCTAGTAGTACCATCCTGAAATCAGTCTTCACATTCTCCTCTGTCTTTTTCTTTGTAGCAGGTTTTCTTGAAACACCAGAAGTTCTAACTACTGAAGTTGACACTTCAGCAGTTTCAAACTTCTCTGGATTTGCAGCCCTTGCAGCCTTGTATTTTCTATAAGTGTCCACTATTCTTTCTTCTTTCCATTTGGACACAGAGGCTTTTGAACCATAACCATTTGCTACTAGTTCTTCAATCATCTGGGCTCTCTTGGCTTTTGCATCTTTACTTGTTGCAAGTTTGTCTGCAATAAGTTGAGCTCTTCTTGTTAGCTCTTCCATGGAGAGTCCCTTTAATGTATAGGCTTTGGTCTTGCTGTTCTTGGTAATGTAAGACATCAGTTGTTGTCTTTTGTCTTCTTTAGCAATTCTTTCCAGGTTAGCCTGCCTTTGAAGTTCTGCTTCATAAGCCTGTAGCTTTTCATTGAGACTTAAGTCATCCCTTGTTTCCAAAGCATTCCAGATCTCATCTTCCTTAGCCTTTCTTTCAGCTGCAATTAAACTCTTCTCAAGTAATTCTTTGGACATTGATAGAGGAGAAGGGTTCAGCACAGTCATTGTTGTAGTTGTAGTAGGCTTTGGAATAGGAGTTGGTTGAGTAGGTTCAGTTGATCTGGAAGGCTGTTCACTAGTTTCAGTGTTGGAAGTGTTGACTTCTGATGGGTTGACAACTACTGAAGGTTTGTCAACTACTGAAGGATTGTCTTCAGTATTTTCTGAGTCTTCATAAGAACTTTCACCATCAAAGGTTTCTTCATTGTGGCCTTGGGATTCATCAGGCTTTTCAGCATCTTCTATTTCTTGTACAGAGACACCAAATTGTTGGGCCAGTTTTTCTTTTCTGGCTTGGTTTCTCTGTTCTCTTTCTTGGATAGCCACTCTTGCCCTTATCCTGGCTTCAAGTGACTCCCTAGGTTCCTTAGTTTTCTCCCCCTTTTTGGATTCATCAAGCTTTTTCTTTGTGGGTTCAGAGAAATGACCTGTAAGAGTAGCAATCTATTTGAAGTTGAAGTCAATCTTGTTGGACAGATCGTTCATCTTAGTCTGTATCACTACAAATTGGTTTTTGATGGACAGCTCCAAGTCAGCTGTGTAGGTTTGGAAGTGATTTTTGATGAGGGTGTTCATCATGTGATATAAGGGACCATCTGGGCTGCATAGCTGGTTCATGTCTATGCTGGATGGCCCAGGGAATTGGGTAGGCATTTGTAGTGAGGGGTGTGTTTTTGGTTGATCTTCTTGTTGTACAGAAGATGCCACTATAGGGGAATCAGGGATTAAGTGGACTTTAACCTGATCTGGTGTGACTAGCTTCTTGAGCATAGATACACCAGGTGCAGGACCTTCACTTGTAGCCGTCAATTCAGTAGTTTTGTGTTGTGAAACATCATCCAAGTTAATGGAATCATCTGAATCCCAACTCAGTTACATCATGAGCTGAGCCCAACTCAGTTGTCTCATGTACCTCTTTTTCTTGGTTCAGAGGATTTCCTACCTCAGGCATTAAGCCTTCATCAGTAGTTGCCACAGTTGAGGTCTTAGCTATGTTGCTTCTTTCCTCAGATCCACCACTGGGTGGTAAATGAGTAGTAGCAGTCTCAAAAGTACCAAGAGGTTCTAAGTTTGGGCTTAGAGACCCTGGTTCATCCTCATCTCTTTGGTTAGGGCTTTGAGTGTCCACATCCATGTCAAGTTCTGAGGCTATGTCCCCTGTTTGATGTGGTTGTTGGGGACTGACATGTTCAGATGGGACTCTCTCTTTTAGCCCAGAGAGAAGTTTGGCTATTTCTATATCAGGTTCAGAAATTTGGGGTGCTGGTTCAGTAGTTTGGTCAATGGGTTCAGCAGTTTCAAAAGAGGAGTCAATAGGAATAGTTTTCTTTAGTCTTTTTCTTTTGAAAAGTGTGGTGATTGGTGCTCTTGGTGGGGTTTGAGATGAATGAGACTGAGAGGATGTTTCAGTCACATCTTTATCAAGTGCAGATTGCACATTAGTTAGTTCAGGCATCTCAACCTCCTGAACTGCTTTTCTTTTTGGGTTGGTGGGTTTTTGTTTTTGTTGCTTGGGTTTCTTGGCCTTTGGGGGTGTAGGTTTGGAAGATGAGGGTTCCATGGGGACTGTTTCTGGTTCCCCTTGGTCATCTTCTGGCCAGGCAGCCGGTTTGTTGTGCCTTGAGTATGCTTGTGAGGATAATGGGTTTAAAATTGTTGTTTTACCCACAAGCACCTCTTCTCCAAGTTCTTTTATTATGCACTGCATAATGAATCTTGGGTACAACAAAAACTTCTTTTTAGTATTGAGATGGTGTAACACCAACTCATTAAAGAAAAGTGATGATGCCTTGAATTTTGTTTCATTAACTATTGAATGAAAAATAGGTTGAAAAGTGGAGGGCATCTGATCATAAGATCCAGTTTTTGGACTCAAACACATAATAATATAATGAAAAAGCAGTTTATACTTAGGTTCAAAATATTTCTTAAAGATTGTAGCATGTGAGAGAGTACCTTGGTAACCACACTCTGTCATGGTTAAATGAATTTGAGAGTTTGGAAATTGGTCTGGGGCATTTACATCATCCAAACCCAGCCTAATTGCCAAAATAGCCGGTGTGATTGCCATTCTTCTCCCTTTGATGGTTGAATTGAGGGAGATTACTTTGTTGTTCACCGTTACCGTCTCTGCGTTTGCCCAAAACTCATTTAGAGTTTCAGTGTGGATTGGAGGGTCGATGGTGAGGGCGGTGAAGTATTGGGATTTGACGACCAAATCAATGATTTCGTCATATTGGGACCAGGCTTCTTGTTTTTCGAAGTAGCCTCTTTGATTGTGTCCCTGTTTCAGTACTAGAGCCATGTGGTTTGTGTGTGCGTGGATAGAACATTGTTTTTGCAGGTTTAGGTCTTGAGAGTGTTTTTGTGAGAGAGAATGAGGGAATTTTTGCTTTTTGAAAGGATAAGTGTTGGAAAAGGTATTTATCAGAAGTTTTAACCGCCTAGGTCAAACTTCTGATGTGGGAAAAGTCTGATTTACCCTTTTTGACTAAACTGCTGATGAAGAATTGTTTTCATCAGTAGTTCCCACTTTCTCTTCAGTAGTTTTGAACAACTGATGAGAATGCTTTATAAATACTTTATTCATAACTTCTGAAGGTTGTTTTATCAGAAGTTAATCACTTTTCAGAAAATATTCCCATACTGATGTTTTGTTCATCAGTAGTTTCTCTCTTGTTTGTTTTTCAAAAGTTTTCAGACTTAAAAACAAATGTAAGTGAAAAATGAAAATATGTGCAGAAAAATAAACAGAAACACTTACAAATTTAGCATCCCAAGCATGGATACTAACTTCTGAAATGTTGATGTGTCAAGGGGTTTAGTGAATATGTCAGCTATTTGATTAGCTGTTGCTACATGTTTCGCTTCAATCTTGCCTTTTTCATAACAATCTCTTATGAAATGATACCTGATTTCAATATGTTTGGTTTTTGAAAACTGAACAGGATTTTGAATGATGCTAATGGCAGATTTGCTGTCTACAAGCAATGGTGTCTTGGTTTCTTTGATTCCATAATCAAGAAGTTGATACTGGAGCCATTGTATCTGTGATGTACAACTTGCAGCTGCAATGTATTCAGCTTCAGCAGTTGAAGTTGCAACAGATGTTTGTTTCTTTGATTGCCATGACACTAGACAGTTTCCTAAGAATTGACAACCACCAGATGTTGATTTTCTTGACATTTTACACCCTGCATAGTCACTATCTGAAAAAGCTGATAACTTGGTATTGCTTGAAGCAGGATACCAAATTCCAAGTGTTGGAGTTCCTTTTAGATATCTGAAGATTCTTTTGACTGCAATGAGGTGTGATTCCCTAGGAGCTGATTGATATCTAGCACAGACACATGTTGAAAACATAATATCTGGTCTAGAAGCAGTTAGATATAAAAGGGAACCTATCATACATCTATACATGGTTTGATCAACCTGTTTCCTTGATCATCTGGTTCAACTTGTGTGGTTGGTGTCATGGGAGTGGAACATGATCTACAGTCTTTTAAAGAAAATTTGTTTAATAATTCTTTAACATATTTTGATTGATGTATAAAAGTTCCATTTGTTTGTTGTTTAATCTGCAGTCCCAGAAAGTACCGCAGTTCTCCCATTGTACTCATCTCAAATTTTGATTGCATGAGTTTCTTAAATTCATCACACAGTTTTGTATTTGTTGAACCAAATATAATATCATCAACATATATTTGAACAAGTAAGATATGATTTCCAACATGTTTTATGAAAAGAGTTTTATCAATAGAGCCTCTTGTGAAGTTATTTTTGAGTAGAAAGTTAGAAAGTGTTTCATACCAGGCTCTTGGAGCCTGTTTGAGCCCATAAAGAGCTTTGTCTAATTTGTACACCCACTCAGGATGAGAAGGATCCTCAAACCCAGGTGGCTGACAGACATACACTTCTTCTTTTATTTTCCCATACAAAAATGCACTTTTAACATCCATTTGAAAAACTTTGATTTTGTTGGAAATGGCATAGGCCAGAAATAACCTGATGGCTTCAAGCCTTGTAACTGGAGCAAAGGTTTCATCATAATCAATTCCTTCTTCTTGATAGTAACCTTGTACTACCAGTCTTGCCTTGTTCTTTATAATCATACTAGCCTCATCTTGTTTGTTCCTAAAAACCCATCTTGTGCCAATTGGTTTCTTGTTTTGTGGTAAGGGACAGATTTCCCAAACCTGTTGTTTTTTGAATTGAAGCAACTCATCTTGCATGGCTTGTACCCAGTTGTTGTCTTTGAGGGCTTCTTGGTACTTTTTAGGTTCCAACTGAGAAATAAATGCTGAGAAAAAGCAAAAGTTGGAAAGCTGGTTTCTTGTAAGAACACCTGATGCAATATCACCCATGATTTGTTCAAGTGGATGATCTTTGTGTTCAATCAGTTGTTGTAAACCACTGACAGGTGTAGGTGGCTCTTGTACTTCATCAAATAAACCACCGAGGTTTATAATGTCTGGTTCAGCAGTTTTAGTATCTTCAGTAGTTTTAGGCGCTGAAGCAGATGTTTGAGTTTGTACATCAGCAGTTCTTGAATCCGAAGTTTGTGAAACTTCTGATGGTTTGGAAGTTGACTTAATGACTGTTTGAGGAGTCCATGGTGCTGGATCCTCATCATCGAACCTTTGATCACCATAATAAGTAGGTTTAGATGAAGTAACAGTCTTTTCAGGTCCAAAATGGAAGCTGTCAAGGTCAAAAAGTTCAGCAGGATGTGCTGGAATAAGAGTGTGTTTTGACTCATTGAACTTGACATTCAGTGTTTCTTCTAATATCCTGGTTCTTGAGTTAAAAACCTTGTAGGCTTTTCTAGTGGAAGAGTAACCAAGAAAGTAACCTGAATCAACTTTGGCAGCAAACTTTGAAATAGAGTCTTTGATGTTTAGAATGAAACATTGACATCCAAAAGCCCTGAAAAAGGAGATAAGGGGCTTTATGCCATGAAGAACTTCATAGGCAGTCTTGGAGTGTCTCTTGTTGACAAGGACTCTATTTTGAACATAGCATGCAGTGTTAACTGCTTCAGCCCATAAATACAATGGTAGGCCTGAATCAGCTAACATTGTTCTTGCTCCTTCAATTAAGGTTCTGTTCTTCCTTTCTACTACACCATTTTGTTCAGGAGTTCTGGGAACACTGTATTGTCTAATTATCCCTTTAGACAAGCAGAATTCATCCAGAGTTTTGTTCCTGAACTCTGTCCCATTGTCACTTCTAATGGTTTTGACAGATAGAGAATATTGTTTCTCTACTTGTAGAATGAAGAACTTGATAATTTCAGCAGCCTCATCCTTGGAAAATAAGAAGAATACCCATGTAAATCTTGAATAGTCAGCAATGATGACCAAACAGTACTTCTTCTTACCAAGGCTCATGATTTTTATAGGCCCAAATAAGTCCATATGGAGTAGTTGAAGACATGCAGTAGTTTTTGATTCTTCAATAGACTTATAGGAGGACTTATGCTGTTTTCCCTTTAAACAGGATACACAGTGTTCTTGACACTGGTATACCTTTAAAGGTAGACCTCTGACCAAGCCCATTTTTGTGACTTTATTTATGGTTTTAAAGTTCACATGGCCAAGTCTCCTGTGCCAGAGATCAGTCTCTGAAGTTGATGCCTTTGAGAAGAAACAGGCAGTGTTGTTCAATACTTTGTCTTTTTCAATGTCCACTGCATAGACATTGCCACATCTTTTGGCTATCAACAAAGTGTGATCTTCAATGATCTTCTCTATCAACTTCTGGCCTTCTGGTGATATGATCTTGCATGCTGTCTTTGTGAAAAAGGAAGAATATCCTTTATCACACATTTGTGACACACTCAGCAAGTTGTACTCAAGGTTTTCAACCAGATTGACCTTGTCAAACTGTATTTTGCCAGAGGAGACATTGCCATGTCCTAGCACATATCCCTTAGCATTGTTCCCAAAGGATACAGATCCTTCTATTTGACTGATAAAATTGTTTATCAGGTATCTGCATCCTGTCATGTGCATTGAGCCTCCACTGTCTACATACCAAATGCTATTTAAGCCTTTGGAAACTCTCTGCACAAGATAGCAAATTAGTTAGATTTGGGAACCCAAGCCAGTTTGGCTTTGGGTTTGCTCTTGAGAATATTTACAGTTTGTTCTTGACCAAGTTGAGGAATCCATGTCTTTTTGGCAATGGATTTTTCATTAAGAGCAATGGTGGTATCCTTTTGAGGACCACCATCAACTTTGGTCATCAGTAGTTGTACCATGTTCATGAGATCTTTAATCTCAGCAGTTTGTGAAACTGCTGATGATTTATGTCTAACTACTGAAAGAGAATTTTGAGAAAAAGATTTTTGTTGAGATTTTGTCTTTTTCTGAGAAAAGGTTTTTACTGGTTGTTGTTTCCTGGGAGAAAAAGTTTCTATAAAATCATTTCTGATTTGTTTTCCCTCAACTAGTTGTTTAATTTTCTTGTTGTACTGAATACCTTTTCTGTATCTGCAAAATTCTGTCTTGTGGTTGAACAGACCACAGATTTCACATTCTTTTGTCTTTTCTTTCAAAGACAAGTTTCTAATTGTATTGATTGGTTTTAGGTCATCAGTAGTTTTCAGGTTCTCAATTCCTGATGTAGTTGAAACTACTGATGGCTTAATGTCAGAATTAATCAGTACTTCTGAAGAACTTTCTTTATGAGTTTTTAGAAAGTTTTCATGGAAAGATGTGCATTCTTTCTCTTCAGAAGTTTCACTTGAAACAATTTTTCTCCCATCTTCAGTAGTTTTGGGGGAAAAAGCTGTTGGTGTTTCAGTGTGATTGTACCCTATGCCAAACCTAACATTTGAAGCACTTTATTTGTTTAGCAATAGTTGGTACCCTTTAGAAGATTCAACCCATTTTTCACATGTGACCTTGGTGTCAACAAGCTCTTGTCTGACATTTCCTAGGTCATTTATCATGATTTTAATTTGTGCTTGGGTTTCAATAGCTGTGTTAGTTAATTTAGAAACTTCTTTTGTTTTTGCAGAAAGTTTTCTTTCTAAATCACATTTCATCTGAGTGAATTTTCTCTCAGAGTCATTTGCTTTCCCTTGTAAGTGCACATTAGTCTCTCTTATGAGAGCAAAAGATTCTTTGCAAGAAGTTGAACAAAGTTTTGTCAAAGATTCTTTTGATACCTGTGACAAGGCAGATTTTGAGGTGCATCCCTCAAATGCCATTAAGGCAAAGTTCTTTCTGCCATTGTCAGGCTCTCCCCAGTTGATGTCAAACATCTTGTTGTCTGCATCAGGATTACACTTAGTAGTGTCAAAAGGAAGACTGCTCCAGTCAACATACCCTGAAGTAAATAAACTTTGTTGTGAGGGTTGCTGAGTCTGTGGAGGTTGTTGAGCAGCTGGAAAGGGAGGGATTGATTGTTGGCTCTGCATCTGTTGAGCAGGCATCTGTACATATTGTACTTGTGGCACATATTGGTGTTGTGGAGCTTGTGCCTGTACAAAATGTGCACTCCCTTGTATTCCATTATTCCTGTTATAACTGGGGTTAAAATTATTTCCAGACTGAGATTGGTTAAAGCTAGAGCTTCTACACTCTCTAGCAAAGTGTCCCAACTTTTGACACTTGTGACATCTAAGTTTAGATTTGTCAAAACCAATTTTTGTTGAGCTATTGAGTCCTGGAAACTTCCTTCCTGACCTTTTGTAAAATTTATTTGTTTTTAAACTTAACATGGCCAGTTGGTGTAGAATATCCATTTCTTCCAAGTCATCACTGTTGAAATTTTTTAAATCATCCATGATAAAACACATGTTATCAGTAGTTTGACTAAAATCATTATTGTCATAACCTGGGAATGATCTTTCAGATGAGATCCCAACAGTTATGTCAATATGGTCAAAAGATCCAAAACTATTTGAACAAGTTGGTGAGTCTTGTCCCAATAGTGCTGTACTACCTGGTAGATAGTCATCAGCAGTTTTACCAGAACTTTGTAACTTTTTCTTTTGATCAATTTCTCTTTCAAAAGTAAGTAATCTCCCATGAAAGTTTTGTAAGAGTGAGGGAGCTAAAGTCTGGTGAAGATCTTAAGACTATAGAGTATGTTTCCCATTTTTCAGGTAAAGACCTTAAAAATCTATGAAGCATAGATACAGTTGTGTAGGTCTGACCATTTAATTTTAGCTCAGATATTAATGAGGAGAATCTTTCAAATTGTTGTGTTAAAGTTTCCCAATTAATGTGAGCAAAAGTTTCATATTGTTGAGCCAGGATTTCTCTGGTGTTGGCAATCACCTCTTCAGTTCCTCCAAACTGCTCTTTGAGGCAGTCCCAAAGCTCTTTAGCACTATCACAATGTAATAGGCCAGAGTAGATTTCATTTGGGAGTGCCATTGCCAACATAGAGAAAGCTTTAGCATCAAGCTCAAGTTTTAGGAAATCATCATCTGTATAGTCTTTTGGGTCTTTTGGAATTTCTTCTTTAGTTTCAAAATTGATATTTATTGGTTTATGAGGACCATATATCACAGATTTCCAGCAACCTGTGTTGGTCTGTGATAAGGTATGTGCCATTCTCCTTTGCCAGATATTATATTCATTTCTTACTAGCATAGCAGGTTTATTGGCAGAACCAGTATTATGAGGATCCATTTTAAAGAGTATTGATTTGTCAAATATCTCTTAAAGTGATGGATGGTGATAAAAGTGAACTTTTAATCCTTTATTGAATATCAATAAGAGCCTGTGTCTGATTCTCAATGTGTTAGATTGATATGTGATCAGATAAACCAGTGCTCTGATACCAATTGTTGGATCAGTATTGCTCTTTGTATGAACTTGCTAGTGAAAACTTAAGTGTTTAGCAAGTTCTTAATCAGTAATAGCACAGCGGAATGATATGAGTTTAAAGCTACACTTATCAACATGAGTTATTACTCCCCCTGGACGTTTGATAAAACTAAAGACAAGTATTTAATGAGAATCTAAGCATTGAATGAGAATGAACACTTAAACAGATTCTCAGTAAATGAAATGGAAATAACAATGATAAGCTTTGAAGGATTTCTGTATTAAAAATCAATGTCTAAAACAGAGGGATGAACCCATCTATTTATAGACTTTACAAATACATGAACCTTGCCAAAAAGCAAGTTCAGAGACAAGTTGCAACAAGTTGCAATCTTGGAACTTGTACAAAAAGTTAAAGTAATACTAAACTAATAAACTACTGAAACATAAGGCGGTGGAAAAGATTCTTGAACAAGTGCTGATGAATGACAAATTTAGTAGTTCTTCAGAGAACTGTCTGGTTTGGACTTCAGAACTTCTGATGTATTTCTTCTTTAGTACTTGTAGAATCCTTCTTCAGCTGTTTAGTCTTCCTTCTTCAGTAGTTCTATACTTAGAATAATTTGACAGAAGTGAATTAGACTAAGGTTTGCAAAAGTGGTTTCACCAATCCTTTTTGTCCTAACAGTTTCTACCAAATTTCAATGTAAGGTATTAAGGTTTTATTGTTTCACTTTAAGGTATTAAGCTTTTAATTTGTTTCAATGTCAGGTATTAAGCTTTTAATTTGTTTCAATGTCAGGTATTAGGAACTAACCTAGTTAAAACTTAACTAAGTTTGAGGGGTATTATGGTCCATTCACCTGTTTATTTCTTTTAACCAATTAATACATATATTATAGATTTTGAGGGACTAAACCTATCAAGTTTTCAAAGTTTTAAAACCAAACCTTCCCTCTCTCATCTTTTGTTATTCCGATCAGATTCTGGTCACCGGAGTAAAATTCCGGTGAGTATAGATTTTGAGTTTTAGTGTGTTTCATCTCCAACTCCATATTTATTAACCATCACACCATTTCCTTTAATCTTCATCATAAAATTTGATCAGTTTCCTCATCAGGTAAATTTTGAAAACCTACATGCTACATGACAATCCTTCAATCGAATCGCAAATTTTTTTTTTTGTTGTAAATTTTTTTTGAAGAAAAGATTTCCATACATCAGCACAGCTATGAAGAAATTGAAGGCCGCCGTGAGGTCTATCACCCTGTATCGCACGTATAGATATAATTGCCGCTGCCGAGGTAACCAACAGCCACCGATATGTCTGCCGTGAACTCCACCACTTGCAGTACACTCTGGCATCGATGCTTTCTGTTATCATTCTTTTCTAATTTCCTTGCAAACGACCATTGTCTGGTCGGTTATATGCAGTTTTACTAACTGCTTGTTGATTATTGATCATCTGTCTTTTTTTGTCATTTAATGTTAGTGGCATCGGTAGAATTAAAGACATGTACTCTTAAGTCTGTCAGAGATCTCGGAAGAAGGCTTCCTTAATTTTTGTTTCTTACTTGGCTGCTGCTTGATTGCAATATGTAGTAATGGTTTTTATTGATCAAGGTTCGAGGGTTAGGGTTTGGTTTGGGTTGAATTGGGGAAGATGATCTGCATCGATTTCATTTATAAAGATTCTGATCGAAATAATAACCATCTGGTAGCTTAGATCAGTTGGTTTGCCCGTTCTTTTAATAAGCCAAGGTCCTAGGTTCGAGTCTTGTACAACTGGGTTTTGGTTTTTATTTTGTTTCTTTATAAACAGGTGAATGAACCATAATACCCTCAAACTCAGTTAAATTTTAACTATGTTGGTCCCTAATACCTGACATTAAAACAAATTAAAAGCTTAATACCTGACATTGAAACAAATTAAAAGCTTAATACCTTACATTGAAATTTGGTGGAAACCATAAGGACTAACGGTGTAATTTTTTCAATAATTTATTTCTAATTTTGAATTATAATATAATTATATTAATTGATTTACAAAAAACATAGAATATGTTTTATTTATTTGTTTTGAACAACATGAAAGTCTCACAAATAAGCTTGACTAATTGCATTGTGTTATTCTTAATTTGTTTATTTGACTTTTGAATTTTAAGTATTAAAATTAATATGTATTTGTTGAGCATAGTTTAACATCTAAACCAATGACCAAAATAAAAAAGAAAAACTTAATAATCATTTGTCAAATATTGTAACAAACTTAATTTTAAATTTAGAATAACAGATCAAATATTGTAAAAAGAATCATGTGTTTTCTTTTATTAATGATTTCAGTTACAACTATGATTATTAATATAATTAATAAAATTTAATTTAATAAATTTATTATATGCTTTTGCAAATCAATTATTATATTTAAATTTGAATTTATTGTATTAAATAATAAAATGAGAGAATTCATGAGGTAGTGTCATGTGTCCCTCATGTGTTTTTTCTTATTACTATAATATATATAAATAATATCAAATATTGTAAAAGGAATCATGTGTTTTCTTTTATTAATAATTTCAGTTACAACTATGAATATTAATATAATTAATAAAATTCATTTTAATAAATTTCTAATATACTTTTGCAAATCAATTATTATAATTAAATTTGAATTTATGGTATTAAATTAAATAATAAAATAAGAGTATTCACGAGGGAGTGTCATGTGTCCCTCATGTGTTTTCTTTTATTATATAGTGTAGATGTAGATATATAAGATTAAATATTGTAAAAAGAATCATGTGTTTTCTTTTATTAATGACTAGATATTTGCCCGCGTTGACACGCAGTTCAACAACGTACGATTATTTGGAGTAGTATAACGTATAAGAAAAATAAAGTAGAAACATTTTATTAAAATTTAAAAGCAACGAATACACATTTATTCAAATATCGCTGAAAATTTCCTTATAACCCACATTTTTTGTTTTAGTCATAACTTTCCTACCAGCATCAAGTATAAGTAACTTGACGCCTGCCCTGCTTTTAACTCTTGACAATGCGACATAAAGCTGGCCATGTGAGAATACAGGGTTTCTTAAATACAATCCAACCTGAAATAAGGCGACCTAAATGGTATGTGTTAAAAATAGACTTATGGCATATTCAACAATAAGAAAGTAATAAAAATGAAAATAAGAAACTAACTACCACCTAAATTTCACAATTTAATTTGACACGTCTGAACATAACACATGGGAATCACAACCTATTACAGTAATTTTGCTGATTCTATCTCAAGTGCATTGTGTGATCTGACAAAAAAAAAAAAAAAAAAAAAAAAAAAAACACAATTAACATGATAAATTTTACAGCAGGACATTTATAAGTACACAAATGTTAATTCTTTACCATTGCTCTTACTATATCACTTTTCAATAAGATAACTAAGTATAACCGATTTTAAGCTTTTAACTTACCATTATTTCCCCGTGAACTCCAACTTCTTCCAATGTCCAGGTGCCTCCTCAACAATTTCATCATCTTTCCATCCACCCTAATAAATATAAAACATAAAAATTATCAATAACTACATAAATGAATAAAACACACCAATATGTATATTTAGGATTACTCATTAGAACTTGTCGGCTTCCATTTTGAGTATGTACAAAATAGGGATGATAGTTTTACACGAATAAATATATATTCCATATCTGGGTTGAACAGTTCAACCCGTTAACACGACACGATTGACACTCATGATTTTTGACACATCCTGGAATTCAAAATGTTATAATTTTATAATGCAACTCATATGATTTCCTAATTTTTTATGGAGTCACATACAATCTTGAATTCAACATACAATCTTTAATTGTGAACTGTCTGTCTACCTACATTATCTCTGTCATAGTGAACAACATAGCTCCACTTAGCACTGATAATCATATACGGTTATCTTCAAAACATAAATTTTAAATTCATAATGTTCATCAAGTATATAGGTATGATGCTAACAAACCTTTGTAGTTGTTATAAGCCCATGAGCTTCAGCATCCGAGGTCATGCTATAAGAGTCCTACGCACCAATAGTAAACACAACCAAAATAAAACCTATATCACAGTTTGACTATATGTGCATAGTAGAAAACATACATGCTTATACAAATTTATTTGAATGACAGTAACAGAGTGACAAAAACACATTTTCTAAATGAAGGTGATCGAATAATAAACACACTTTTTTTGCCAGTGGAATAGGGTTCTGTCTTTCCAGGTTGGCTGCAACATACCCATACTCATTCTCAACCTACACCAAACATTATTCATATAATCTATAATAAATATATGTAGCAACAACATCCAAATTTGCAATGGAGAAATGACACAATTGATTCTAAGACATCCTACTCAAGTAAAACAGTAATCTAGACACAATGTAGAACTAAAGACGCAAGCCTTTCACCAAACAGTTTTAGAGGATATTTTACAAAAAAAAAAAAAAAAAAAGAAAGGTAAGTTAATACTTGTTGGTTATGTCTACAACATAAGAACACCAAAAGTAAATTAGTGTTCACTAAAACAGCAATGCATTGATAAAACTATCTTTCTCCCTCACCAAGCTACTATCATCCTATCCTATAAGTTTCATGAAGCAAGCCCTTGTTATAAAAAGCAAAAGGCACACTTACGTGATAGGGTTCTGTGCCAAGGCGCATTGCTTTTCGCACTCGAGACACAAAGCATTTATATAAACATTTTTGTATCTCATATGTTTCTATCATCACCCTCTCAAAACCCGTATAAAAATAAGATATCTATATTTAACTTATACATAACCTATATGTACAACCTAAAAAGCCTATATACAAGAATACAACATCATGTCATCATGTCCCTCAAGACTCAAGTCCTGCCCCGGCACTTTTATATATACAAACCAAGAGCATGCCAAAGAAAAAAGATGCCTAAAATGCATTAATATCCTATTCTCTATGGGTATATTCTACACAAACCTATTTACTTGTCACATGCTACAAAATGAATGTAAATTTGTTAATAATACAGTAGCTGGAAATTTTGTGACAAATGTTTCTCACCTCATTATTCGGTGTTGAATCTCGTCCTCCTCACGCTTCCATACTGTTAGGCCTAAAAAACAACACTTTTATAGTTAACGATTATAGAGCACCACAGAATCCAATGTAACACAAAATTTTAAGAACACTACTTTCACATAGAAAGATACATATATACATCACCAACAATTGAAACCATTGTCAAGTTACTAATAATAGCTTTAGTCATTTCTAAACTTGCCAAATCTCTTAAAAATATTTTGACCGGCAAAAGTCAATGACACATGTGAGACTGCAAGAACAAAATAGCATAAAAAGTCGCAATGTTTATCTTATTGTTCCATTTTCTTGAGTGCCAATAGACTCCCACCGGCCTCTTCAGTAATACTCTAGACCTTTTTACCCCATAACCAATAATGAGATTTACTTTCTCAATTTACCCACACCAACAGTTAAAATAAAAGGTAAAGTGGGCAATAAGGATATTACATTCATATCAGAAAATAAAGCAGTGATGAGAGATGTCAGCTAACATTCAAAATAACTGATAGCATGCTTAAATAACTTCTTTTAGGGAGGAGATGAGAATTTCAACATATCAACTAAAAAGTAATTCCACCAACCTATAATCTAGAAAAGCATGTTGTTCAGAAAGATACAATGATAACATCCTGTACACGACACAAAACAATTCTGTACACTACACCAAATCAACTCAACTGAAGACAAAATAATTAAGAAAAGTTGAACCTCCAGGTTCATATTCCTTGGCTTCATTGGCAACAACGCTCCAATCATCGAAAGTCATTACGTCATCGGAGGATTTCGTATGTAAATCAGAATCCATGGCCGTCGAATAATCGTCTTCAAATCAATGGTAGTTCTCTTCAAATTAATACATATTTTCAAGTACATATTTTCATCAAGTCGAGCGATCCTAGCAATTTTAACAGGAACACGCTACAAATAGAGAGAAAATATAAATGTTAAAATGCTTAAAAAAATAAATTTTAGTTAACAAAAGAGGGAAATATCATAAAAAGCATTCGTTGACAGTGGCCGTGTATGAAGCTGCACTATCTTAGTTTTGTTCATCAACATTAACTTCATTAGCTCCACCTGAATGCTTACTAATACCTATAACTTTGTGTATGTATGTGTGTGTGTGTCAATGTATGTGTGAATAAAGCCTTGGGGAAGGAGATACCTGCCAAAAACAGCTTTTGCCATATCATAAAGAGTAGCCTGAATAGATGGGATGTACATGCCCTCTATAGGATCAGCACATTAACAATAATAATTGAATGATTCATATCAGTATCTGCATATCAGAATCAGCACATTAACAATAATAATTGAAAACTCTTGTAGAATATATATATATATATATATATATATAAACAGAATAAGTTACCTCCATGATGTAGACCTCTCTTGCAAACAACCTCTCTCGTGATTTAAGCAATATTATGTTTTGGTCATGTATGAAACCCTCGAAACCCGACTATTATTAAGACCATTTAACATAGTTTGACATTTTTTTTCATCCAAAGAAAGTGTTTTGACATAAGTACTTCATAATGAAAGTAGCTTACTTGTGTCGTCTTCAGTAATGACAACCCAAGACGTCAACTGCAAAGAGCCATTCTTCTGTACGATAACTTCGGTTGTATATCTCTCAGATCCAAGTTTGAAGCCTATGAAATACGAATTTTTATCAGTTTTTCCAATTTGTTATACATATTTTTAGAAATAATACATATTAAAGGGGCTCAAAATAGAATTTCACTTTTCATAAGTTATTGTGTATATTGTATCAATCGCAAATCAGGTCTGAAAACGGATTCATCATAAAACAATCGCAAAACCAGGTCTGAAACATAACAATCTTAAATCAGGTCTGAAAACGGATTCATCATAAAAGGGATTCAAAATAAATAAGAAACCAGTACGATAAAATACGACAATCGCAAATCAGGTCTGAAAACATAGCAATCTTAAAACGGAAACATTATAGTCGTCAATGATTGTATGATGAGAAAAAAACCCCTAACTTATGAAGAACATAAACCAATCCGATAAAATACAAAAAAAGCAACAAAAGGTTGTATTCATAACGAAATCGGAACTACTCAAAGGAGAAGAAACTGTATAGAAAAATGCGTACCTTTGGATACGGGTCAGAGGATAATAGAGCAGATGAAGAGGGTTGGGTTAAAGATGTTGTGGAATGAAGGAGATGAAGAGGTAGGGTTAGAGAGGATGTGGAATGAAGGAGATGAAGAGGCGCTGAATGAGAAGAGGTAGGGTTAGAGTTCAGTAGTCGATTGTGGAATGAATTGTGTTATTATCGGTTATAAACTTTGGATACGGGTCAGAGGTCGGGTCGCGTCTTTTGAATTGAGCAATTATAATTTATTGACCTCATTTAATTTGATTGACCTAATTTAATTAATGATTTTTGATTTTTAGAAAAAAGAAAAATTTTATAAATTCCCACAATGAGACACTTGGCACAATATGATTGGCTCCACAATTGAGGATGAATGTGGGAGTGCCAAGTGTACTCATGGACTTTTGTTTATTAGGTATATAGATTTCAGCTACAACTATGATTATTAATATAATTAATATAATTCATTTTAATAAATTTATAATATGCTTTTGCAAATCAATTATTATAATTAAATTTGAATTTATTGTATTAAATTAAATAATAAAATAAGAGAATTCATGAGGGAGTGCCATGTGTCCTTCATGTGTTTTCTTTTATTAATGATTTCGTTTACAACTATGATTATTAATATAATTTTTTTTTTGAACAATCAAACCGAACCGCTATATTCACCAGAAACAAACGTCATACAAACCCGGCATAGCAAGTAGCTACCCGCGGACCAAAAACAACATAATTACAACAATTAATACACCCAAAACCAAATCAAAAACAGCAGCTTCAAAAACTAAAAGTTGATCCCTTCGAAGGCCCACCATTTCGTCGTATCTATACCCGCGATTTTCGATCGTTTAATCATCCACCAAGAGGTTGTTTCTTTGATTTCTTCAACAATTCTTGTGACTGTCGTGTTATCGTTTTTGAATATTTTATCATTCCTAGCTAACCATATGCGCCAAAGAGTCATAAGTATGATCGCGTAGATTGTTTCGCACCATAGTTTTGTACCCTGAAGCCTTTGCCCCCATTCTAACAGATGCTTTAGGCTGTTCACGTGTGCTGGAAGTTGAATTTTTGTCCAACTACAGATGTGCCACCAAACTGTCCTCACCCAAAAGCAGTCCACGAGAGCGTGATCGACCGATTCGTCTTCGTCTTCGCATCTCTTACATGTACCGGGTCCGAAATTCAGCCCCCTATATGCTAGTTGGTCCGTAGTTGGAATACCCGCAAGTGCAGCCCTCCAAGCAAAACAATTTACCTTTGGCGTCGCTATTTTGCTCCATTTGAAACCCGAAGAATTCTGCATTCCGTTTGCGCCTGAGACCAGCTCTTGCCTGACTGTCTTGACTGTGAAATCCACCTGTTTACCATCGTGTGCTCAACCCCATTTGTCCATCCCCACCCGTATTGTTTGTTCGGCCAGAATCCGCTTCAGATGATCCCACTGCAGAGTTTCAGCAGCGGATGACGGCTCCCGAGTCCAATCCCAACCCCAATTAACATAATCCCCAATCTTCGAGTAATTCTCCAATACTTTCGCTTTCTTTTTCCTGCATAAAATAAATAAATCCGAGAAACGGTCTTTCAATTTCCCACCCGGTACCCAATAATCCCCCCAAAATGAGACAGTTTCGCCATCCCTCATCGAGCATACTATTTTCTGCTGCAAGTCCATTCCCCTTGTTGTGAACTCCTTCTGAATCGCAGCGATACTGTTCCAAATTCCCCCCGATGTCTTCTTATGCGGTATAAACGTTAACTCTCTTGCACCACCATGGATTGCCTCGATCGTTTTCACCCATAATTGGTCCCTAGATTCCTTGAATCTCCACCACCATTTAGCTAATAAACTCAGGTTCAGATCATCCAGATTTCCCACCCCAAGCCCACCCATACCCTTCGGTTTTACTATTCTTTCCCATGCCACCCACCGAATTTTTTTCACGTTTGTTGCACCTCCCCAAAGAAATCGTCTCCTAATGCCATCAATCGTTTTCATAACAGCCACCGGTGCTCGAAAGAGGGACAAATAGTACACTGGTAACGCGCTTATCACCGCCTTGACAAGAACCAATCTACCGGCAAAAGAAAGTGTTCGCGCTTTCCACGACAATAGCTTGGCATTCACGCGATCAATAACATTTTTCCAACTCCCCACCCGCTTCATAGACGCCCCGATTGGAAGTCCAGGATACGTAAATGGAAATGTCCCTCTCTTACAACCCAAACACCCTGCCAACCAGTCAACTTCCCCATCTACAACCCCATCCCATACAGATGGCTTTTAAAAAAAATTTAATATAATTAATCAAATTCATTTTAATAAATTTATAATATGCTTTTGCAAATCAATTATTATAATTAAATTTGAATTTATTATATTAAATTAAATAATAAAATGAGAGAATTCATGAGGGAGTGTCATGTGTCCCTCATGTGTTTTCTTTTATTACATAACGTGTAGATGTAGATGTAGATATATAAGATCAAATATTGTAAAAAGAATCACGTGTTTTCTTTTATTAATGATTTCGGTTACAACTATGATTATTAATTTAATTAATAAAATTCATTTTAATAAATTTATAATATGCTTTTGCAAATCAATTATTATAATTAAATTTGAATTTATTATATTAAATGAAATAATAAAATGAGAGAATTCATGAGGGAGTGCAATGTGTCCCTCATGTGTTTTCTTTTATTATATAGTGTAGATGTAGAAGTGTAGATGTAGATGTAGATTTATTAAGTGAAAAAAATATTTATGTTATTTTACCTAACAAATGATTTTTTTTTATATAAAAAACTCAAATAATATGTTTAAAACTAATAAAAAAAACAACAACAAATATATGGCCCGTAGAGGCCTTTATGGGGATTAGAAGGGGTAAAACTACGGCCATAAAGGGCTTTACGACCCATATATTGACTGGGGTGGGGTCGTAAAGGAGTCGTATGGAACGTAGAAGGGTAAATTCTACGCCCCATAGAGGGCTTTAAGAGGCGTAAAAAGAAATGAATTTTTTTAAACTCAAATAATTGAGAGGTCGTAAAGAGGATTAATGGGCCGTAGAAGCTTAAAATAATGAAGAGTCCTCTATGTATCGTAGAGACCTCTACGGGCCATAGAGGTGCTCACAATCATTAGGTGTTAGACTGACTTGCAACTGAACCTCATACCTCGTATTTTATGTCCATCAATGCCCCATAAACGTCTCTATGGTGCGTAGTTTTGTCTCTATGCAGTAAAGGTCTCTACGATAGAGTTGTGCAAATAAAAACCTTCGTCGTCGTGTGAATAACTGGATTATAATAAACGTGAAATTACAATGATATTATTTTTTTTTTAAAAAAATTAGTTTTTGATTTTGGAAAGAAAAAAAAAACCAAACCCTGCAAAAAGAGGCGTATAGATCGATCTCTGCAAACACATACATAATCAGATACCCATTTCTATGACGTCCAATTCAATCTTTAAAACCTAAACGAAGATCACAATTTGAATTCCATCGCCATTGTCGGAAACCTATCATCATCGTTTTTATAGATCGGTAAACTCTTTTCTATCTTCTCCGATCTACCCTCTCTTCACTTACCACCTTTTTTTGTTAATAATAATAAATCACATCACATTATTATTATTATTATTATTATTATTATTATTATTATTATTATTATTATTATTATTATTATTCTTTTAACCTAATTCATTATTCCTGCTTTGTCCCTACGATTTGTTCAACACTCATACTGTAGGATCTGTTATATTAATTTCCTTTGTTTTAACTTATTTGCTCTATTTAGTTAAGACTGATTAACTGTATTCATTAGGTATTCAAATTGTTAATAGTTTTCATGACTTTTAAGTTTAATTAGTTTAAGAAAGAGAAGTGATGGATTGGTCACTGGTAATGTGAGTGCACTGTGGCAATGTATTTTAACTTTCAGAACTTTTGTCATGAAGATTAGGTTGATTAGTGTAAGTATATCGTGAGCTGTGGCGATTACGTCTGAAAATTGAGCCGGCTAATAATACGGTTTATCCGTCATTGTTCAGGGGAATGACGGTGCGCCTTATGTAGTTATGAGCTGTGTTTTAAAAAGCGCGCCTAGAGCGCGCTTAAGCGCGAGGCACACCTAGGCGCCAGTCCCTGTGCCTCATGTAACACAAGGCGAGCACCGTACATAAAGCGCAAGAAAAGCGCGATTTTTTGGCCAAAAAAGCTACTGAGGCGCGCTCTTTTCGTAGGGGGTGTTTTAATGCTTAAAATTGTTATACATGTAGTTAAAAAGGTTGTACATTTAAGTTAAATCATATATAAACCTTATTTGTATCTATATTTTGTGTAAATGATGCTAAAAACCTATAGCATATATAAAAAAATTATATAATCGTCTTGCGCCTCGCGTACGAAAATTCCACCGCTTTTGCGCTTTGTGCCTCGGTTTTAGACGTCATCGCTTTTGTGCGCTTCGCGCTTTTTAAAACCAAGGTAATGAGTCAAATTAGAATCTGTATGCCCTTTATATGTTAAAATGCAGGATCTATGAAAGGTTTACATGTAAAAGGGATGAGAGTTTTGAAGTTTCTGGTTGTAAATAAAGCTTATCTGGTTATACTTAGATGTACGCCTCACGCGTGTTATGCGTGTGCCTTGCACCTCATCTTTTGGGACCAAACGCCTATGCATAAGTAAATTTAGTATACTGACACCCGAACTATGACCTGATCAAAAATATTCATTTATAACTATTAGCATGTTTAACCTGTTTGTCAATCTTGTTCATCTCATTACCACCCAATCTATAAATATCATGACATGTCCATTTTAGTGTAGATGGGTTAGCATTGCATTGTCTTTCCTAGATTTTTTGTCAGCAAGGTCAAAGTTTATTTTGTTTTATTGCCAGGCCAACCAGAATTATATTAACCAAGAAATTATGAACTTAGAGCTTTGAAGTAAACAAATAAAACCGGAATGAAATGCAACATTGTATTAGACAAACATTACATCACAAATTCACATCTGGAAAAGCTCTTGTATGTGTAAACTTAAATTATATGTGGTTGTTTTTTTTATTCTCAGCTCGGTTACCACTTTCAGTTCACATATAATAATTTTTTTTCTTCCAATTGTGCAAATCTTACCCTGAAGCTGGTTATTATCACTCAAGACTGAATGTACTTCTTTGCTATAGAGGGTTGGATGTAAACCATATATGCTTCATCGACAATTTCTCACTAAATTCTTCAAAATATGGGGTGCCCGAGCCAAGAATCTAATATGGCTCAAGTAGCTCAAGATGCTTCGTGCAGACCTCTTATAATTTCTTCAGCATTTATAGTAAATTCAGAAATTGGTGCAGTTTTATCTGTCATGAGAAGAAATGTGAGGTGGGGAGTTCAATATATGGAAGATGAAGAACAATTAGATCACTCCTTAATCAAATCTTTTAAAGAAACACGAAGTAAGGTTTTCTTATGGCAAAATCAATGGCAAAACTTTGATCTAGTTGTGTATTTACAGCCTTTTTAAGATGTGATTCAGTCTGATGAAACTGGTGCACCAATTACCGGTGTTGCTTTATCTTCTATATACAAATTTTTAACCCTAGAAGTACTCGATCTTAACACTGTTAATGTAGTGGACGCATTGCATCAGATTGTGTATGCGGTGACTAGCTGTCGGTTCGAAGTAACTGATCTTGCGTCTAAGGAAGTAGTATTGGTTAAGATACTTCAAGTTCTTCTAGCTTGCTTGAAGAACAAGGCGTCTGTTACGCTAAGTAACGAGCATGTATGTGACATGGTGAACACATGTTTCCAAATAGTTTATCAAGCAAGCTAAAAAAGTGAACTTCTACAGAGAATAGCTCGACAGACAATGCATGAGTTGGTCAGGTGTATTTTCTCACATTTGCATCATGCTGGTCATACGGAAGAACATTGACTCAGGTAATAAAATTTGAACAATCGTCTGTACTCTATAATTTGGCTTTACTGATTATTTTGAAAAATAGTTAAATATATTTACTCTTTTTTTCCAGGTTGGTAGTAAACAACATGACAATGGTTTTACTAGTTCAACAATTGAGGGCAGAGTAAATTATGTTGTTGGCTCAACAGATCTTTCTATAGATACTACACGAGAGGTTGGTCAAACTGGTCAAAATAACGACATCCTTCCAACAGCCTATGGGGTTCCATGCATGGTGGAAATATTCCAATTTCTTTGTTCTCTTCTGAATGATACGAATGTGGGAGTGGGTCCCAGGTCTAGTTCTTTATCATATGATGAGGATGTTCCGTTATTCTCCTTGGGTTTAATTAACTCAGCTATTGAGATGGGTGGGGCTTGTTTTGGCCAACATCCCAAGTTACTATCTTTGGTGGAAAATGATCTGTTTCGTAGCTTAATGCAATATGGTTTGTCCCTAAGTCCACTGATTCTTGCTACTGTATGCAGCATTGTTTTGAATTTATATCATTTTCTACGAGTGAAGCTTAAACTACAGTTGGAAGCATTTTTTTCATCCGTGCTTATGAGGATTGCACAAAACAAACATGGTGCTAGATATCAGCAACAGGAAGTTGCCATGGAAACTATCATTGATCTGTGCAGGCAGCCGGCTTTTATTTATGAAATGTATGCTAATTATGATCGTGACATATCCTGTAGCAATATCTTTGAAGACCTAGTCAACGTGTTATCAAAAAGTGCATTTCCGGTCAATGGCCCACTATCTGCTATATATGTTCTTGCTTTAGAAGGATTAGTGGCTATGATTAATGGTATGTCTGAAAGAATAGGCAGTGAAGTACCAGTGGATTATGCCTTGTCAGATCCTGAAGATTATGAGCCCTTTTGGAAGGTGAAATGTGAGAACTATGAGAATCCTGATTATTGGGTACCTTATATACGTAAAATGAAACACACGAAGAAAAAGTTAATGGTTGGGGCTGATCATTTTAATACGGACCGTAAAAAGGGTCTTCAGTCTCTTCAAGGAATGCATATTTTACCTGACCCACTTGATCCCATAAGTGTAGCATATTTTTTAAGGTTCACAATTGGGTTGGATAAGAATCTTGTTGGCGATTATTTAGGGAATCATGATCAGTTATGTGTTGATGTCCTTCACGAATTTGCTAAAACTTTTGATTTTCAAGATATGAATCTCGACACTGCTTTGCGTGTTTTCTTGGAAACTTTTAGATTACCCAGGGAATCCCAGAAGATTCAAAGGGTTGTTGAGGCGTTTTCTAAAAGATATTATCAACAATCACCAGATATTTTAGCCAATAAAGATGCTGCACTTCTGTTATCTTATTCTTTAATCATACTTAATACAGATCAGCACAATTTACAGGTCAAAAGAAAGATGACTGAAGACGATTTTATCCGTAACAACCGCCGAATCAGCGGTGGAGAGGATCTCCCACGCGAGTATCTGTCTGAGCTTTACCACTCGATTTGTGAGAACGAGATACGGATGACGCCTACACAAGGATCTGATTTCCCTGGCATGATCCATGATAATTGGGCCGGGCTAATTCACAGATCCATGCAAAGTGTTCCCTACATCGTTTGCAATTCTCAGGAGCAAATTAACAACGAAATGTTTGCTATTTTATTGGGCCCAACTGTTGCTGCTTTATCTGTGGTTTTGGATCATATAGAGCAAGAAGATGTGTTACAGACATGTATAAATGGATTCTTAAATGTTGCCAATAGTGCAGGTTGTTGTCATCTTGAAGAAGTTTTGGACGGTTTGCTTGTTTCTCTTTCTAAATGTTGGGCTAGATTTTAGAGGTTTATGTTTGTCGTTATTAAGCCTGTTTGTGTTAATTGGGCTTAGTTTAGTTAATGGGCTTGGGTTAGGCCATGTGGGCCAAGGCTTTAGTAGACCCTATATAATGTTTTGTTTAGGTTCATTTTAAGGAGAGACATTCATTAGACCTCTCATTTGTAATTCTAGAGCCATCACCTTGTACCAGACAATCCTAGAGGTTGTGTGCAAGGTGAAGCAGCAATACAAGGGATTTCATTGTTTTAGTCTTTTGTTCTTCACTTTCAATCTTATTTTCCGCACTCGATTGTTTGTTTGATACCCGGTAGAGAAGATCTTGGACTAACAATTGGTATCAGAGCCTAAGTAGTCTTCTTAAGGCTCGGTTGCGGTATCATTCGAAGATCAAAAGAAGATTTGCTGCTGCGTTTTTATTCGATTTTACAGGTTTATGCGCTATCTCATTCAATATATTTATGTTACTAATTTTTTTGTGTTTTAGAATTGATGTATTGTAAAATACATCTATTTCCAGTGTAAAGTTTGTACAGTTTTCGAGTCGGTTAGATAGTGTTTTTATTAGTTTTAGGCTTGTACTGGTCTATTTTATTTAATATAGGTTTTTATATATATTTTTATTAGTTTTGTGTCATTTTTATTACTTATGTATTTATTTTATATTTTGTAGGTGTTCATGGACGTTGAAGCGTAAACGAGCAACTTTGGTCAAGCCAAGAACACCCGAGTCAAGAGCACGGAGCTAGAGTGCTATATATAATAATAATAATAATAATAATAATAATAATAATAATAACAATAATAATAATAATAATAATAATAATAATAATAATAATAATAATATGTGATTTTGGTCACATGTTAGGGCCACGGCCCAAATGTGAATTGTGGTTCCAAAGTTAAAAGAGAGGGCACCACATCGAAAAACGAGAGCAGCCACTAATTGGTTTAGGAGGCGGCACAATTAACTTTCGAGGAGAATAGCCAATATTATCTAGAGGAAACATCACAACAGTAGCCGCAAAAACATATAGAAGAAAAAGAGAAGGGGGTCAAGGGTTGAAGCATAGGTGCCAGCACAGGTCGGTTCTAATCTATTTATTTATTATTACTCTATTTAAATCCGTTGTGAACACCATGAATTTGTCTTGCTTTTATTGTTTTGATATTATCATGACTTTTATTGGCTAGACCTTGACGCTATCTAGGTTAAAAATGATTGCACTTGTTTGATTTATTTTCTTTTGGTTTTGGAACTTTTGGTTGTGGGTGAATTTTAAAGTAAATAACTTTTTATTTTCTGGTTTGATGTGTATGCGTATTTAGTTTTGTTTAAATAACTTTTATAAACTCCACTTGCGTTTTTGTGAATGTCTTTCATGTATGAATGCGGGTTAGGTTGCGGACTGGGTGTTAGCAACTAGTTTATGGTTAATTGCCTAGGATTATCCATAGGAGTTGTAATTGTTAGTTAGATAATTCTAAGTATTCTACCAATTCTCAATAGCTGTAAGGTGCGAGATTGTTGGTCTGTCTAGGGTGTTAAATTGCTAGATCTAGAGGCTTTGTAAGAAGATCTTCCTAGTTTCCCTAGCATTCCTTGTAGGCCAAGTCTTATCAGAAATATTGTAGTTACCCCTTGCACTTTCGGGTGTATTGTGACTTTCGCGCTGTGAGGTAGGCTGTCTAGCGGGTACTTTAAGATTCGAGTAGGTAACCTCTCAACCAGTGGTTTAACAGCACAACAGTATTCTAGGGTTTCCCCTTGAGAAGGGTCGAGGGTGTCTAGTTTATTCTTGATGTTTAGTATTTTAAGATCCCGGTTCCACACCAGTTCCATAACCGTTAGAAGATTATCATTCATGTGTAGGATTCTAGCCTAGGTAGTGCCTTCCCATCACCTGATCCGAATTTTAGTTCCTAGCTTGTGTCCTCAATTATTTAAGTTTTATTTATTTATTTGCAATTAGTTTGTTAGAAAACCCCTCTTTAAGCAATAAAACATTCTTAAGTCAGTTTGTAGATAAGTAGTCGAGTCTAGTTTACGTTTTCCAATAGAGTCTTGTGGGTTCGATACTCGGACTTACTTTAGCTGTACTGCACTGACCGGTACACTTGCCGGTTGTGTGGTTTAGGTTTAGAGAGTCTTAGGTTATAAATTTAAAACTTAGAGTGTCTAGTTTAGGTTAATTTAGTTAGTTTTTACTAAACCACTTTGAGCACATCAAGAATTTTTTTCGCAGATTTAGTTCTTGTCAAAATTCTGAAGAACATCAAGAACATTTGAAGAACAGTGAAAAATAGGGTGTTTGATTTGTTTTGGAGGATGTTAATTGTGTTTGCAAGGTTATTTTCACAAAGAATCTTCTAAAATTGAAAAATAAAGGTGCATTCATATTTGGTGGTCCCCACATTTTTTTAAAGATCCGTCAACTCATTAATCTCGTCAACTACACATCATATTCAAAAAAAAAAAAAAAAAAAAAAAACAGACCTTGGCCTGAGTTCGACCTTGGCCTGTGTTCGACCTTGGCCTGAGTTCGACCTTGGCCTGAGTTCGACCTTGGCCTGTGTTCGACCTTGGTCTGAGTTCGACCTTGGCCTGTGTTCGACCTTGGTCTGAGTTCAACCTTGGTCTGAGTTCAACAGAGAGAGGGGGGCAGGTCATAAAAGGAGAAAATTTTTTGTTTTGTGGTGTCTAGCATCACGTGGGTCAACAAATAATAATAATAGTGGTATTAGTATTATTTTGGAGTGCACGTGCTTAACTTGGGGGGATCAACCTTACGGCATACGATTTGATTCGGTTGACTACGGTGGACTGGACTGTGTACTATTTTTGACGGTTGACTACGTTTGGACGTCCTGTGCTCGGTCTAAAATTTTTCGTGGAACGTCTAGATTTTTGGGGGATCACTATTAAAGATTGATGTGTCTTCTCAAAGTGAGGTGTTTGAGCAGAGACTTGAGAGTTTCAGTTACACTCCTGGTGAAATCGTGGGAGCAATTATTGGCAGATTTACTGAACTACTGTCTGACATGAAAAATGCTGAAATCGTAGTGTCAAATCGATGGGTCAACAAGAGTCTTCTCGACGCTTTGAAAAGAATTCCAGATGAGCCAACATGCAGCTGGTTTAAGTACGTCAATTGGATCATTACAGAAACAAGTTGGTCCAAAATGACGTCAGATGAGTTAATCTTACTCATCAAAGAACATGCAAAGTGTACAAATATGAAGACTCAAAACAACACCTCTGCTACAACATGCTCATCCGCCTCTGACACTTCATCTTCGAATTCAAACTCTAACTGCTCACCCGCTCCTACTGCTCCTGTCACATCTGCTGCTTCTGCCGCTCACGTTGCTCAAGTTCTCATGGCATAGATGGAATATGACCACGTGCCATCTGCATCTGAGGTACACGCTGACATTTTAGCTAAATCTTGTTGCACTGATAGGTGTAGACTTAAAATTAAGGGATTTAGAGAGGAAACTCTCTCTGCATACAAACAACTTGAATACGAGAAAATGGCCACTTGGGACATTAAAAAGAAATTTAATTCTTATAAAGAAATGGTCGAACAACAAAAACTCAATATCAAGCGCTTGCATCAGGAGGTGAGGGATCACAAGTGTCGATATTTACACTTCAAACGACTGTCTGATACTTTAACCGCGGAATTGATCGACTTAAAATCTAAATTTGAAAATGCCGACTTTCATTTTAAAAAGTTCGATTGTTCTAGTCCCAAAGTTGAAAAAATGATCAATACCCAGTTAAAGTTCCGACCAAAGGAAGTGAGGAATAAAGGTCCGGGGTTTGTGAAAATTCCACCACCTTTTAATGAAAACTATTCCTCAATTCCCATGTCGGATGAAGAATTGTTTGTAACATTTCGCCTTAAATAACTGTACGTTACGATAAAAACGACAAGTTTTATTACTACTTACATTTAATTATTTCGTGGCATTTTGAAACCTAATACAATGATAATTATTTATATATATATATATATATATGTATATAATAATAATAATAATAGTCTAACCATAAAAATTTGCAAACTCATATTCTTTCCATTATCATTGACCAAGAAAAAAAAAGATATACAAAAATAATATTCAAAAACAACAAACGCCCAAATTTTCCCGCTACCGACAAAATTGTTAACTGTGCTCTTATCCTACATTACCAACCCAGCGAGCAAATACGTGATTTACGCGATCATTATGCAAATTTTTAAGCGGTCAAAACCTTCCCTAATATGAGCTTATATCACGGCCCGATTTAGGGAACATACCAAACTGACTCACACATTATAAAATTTATACTACGATCGTGGCTAAAGGCACCATCAATTACTACTCTGTCTCTACGCACACTCTCTCTCGGCACCACGTTTTCCGGTCACCGAGTTCCGACAAGACCAAACCCAACGGCCTCCAACAGCCTTCGATCACCACGATTGTTATACCGTCACCATACCGGCTTGACCACCTACACCACACCATTCATTCCCAACCGTCGCCACCCCGGACCTCCGATGAAGCACACACGCGCACATGCGAGAGATGGTTTCCAACCGTGATTCGCCTCATCTCTATACTGTAATACACATGTAAGCTTCAAACCTATATGAACTTTTTAGTTAGCAATTCTAAACTTGATTTGTGTGGAAATACATGTGATTAAATCCGAACTCCTGAACTCGTGATACATTAGTCAAATGAATTTTTTTTTGGATCACAAGGTTTTGGGATTACAAAACATAATATGGTTGGTGGTTATGTAATGATAGGTAACGTAAATATTTCAAATGGTTTGCATTCATTTTCATCAAACTTTCTTTTATTTTTTTAAAATCACTAATCTAAGCTTGTTGTTCTTCTAAGCTAATAAGTTTGTTTTATAAGCTAAAATTAAATAAATTATTATTTACTTTCTTTAAATCATATGACGACACCATCCGTTTTTAGAAATTTTATGATTAAGTAAAAAGTAAAAGAACAAATTGTTATTATGTCATCTCCTATTTCAAAACAAAGAGTTTTCATATAGATGTTTGAAACAACGAGTTAATTACGTAACCCGTCATAGGTAAATCTAATTTAAAATAGATTATTTTATATGTATTTTTTTTTCTACTAAACAAAGTCGTCAGCTTACAAGCCGTGTATTTTCTAAATACTATTTTTTTTAAAATGTTGATTTGATTTGTCGTATAAACGCTTACTAACAAATCGGGTTCATGAACGAACTTAAATAAAATTGATTTTAAAAGATTTACAAACTAACCGAAACAGTTGTTTTAGTTATGGATAAACATATATTTTATAAAAGAATGCTTAGCCATAAATAAATCAAAAGTGAGATATGTTGCACAACACTAGATACTAAAACATAACTCTTAAATTAGGTGCAAGCATAATTCGTTGATTTCCATTGAATTCTAGCGAGCCCATCACAATCAAGGTGAGTTTTACATAGCCCCTTTTCTATTTATCACCATTTTTTTTTGGGGTGAAACATGTTACAACATCATTTATGCAATTCAATCATCAATGTGTCTATGTGTTTTCTATGTTGCATTATGTCTTGAGCATGATTAGAGTAAGCACCATTCTAGCATAATCATTAACTCCGTACAAGCCGGCGGTATACATTGATAGATCTATTGGACTGACAATCCCACCCGGATACGTGCCTCCTACAAAGGTAGCGTGGGTGTTTGTTATCGTATAACATATACAAGTGAACCATGAGCGTATGGGATGTATCATATTATAACAGTCATCAGGGTTGGTTATGCACTCGATTTATTTCTAGTATGTTCTCACATATGGACTAGATTGACATGACACATGAATTGCACAACATTTTTATTCAATTGTCAAAAACCTATGTAATTCTCACCAACTTATGTTGACCCAAAATACTTTCAAAATTAACATGTTTCAGGTAACAATGAAGCTGAGGCTTGAGTTAGCATGAGGATTTTTTTCTTGAAGTTTATTTGAAGTTATTGAAGTTGCTATTTGATATTATGTATTTGAATTCTTAGACATTATTTCACATTTTGGATATTATGTTTGAATAAATTATTTAAAATTTATGTTATACCATGTGCTACTGAAAACAATCATCAATACGTGGCACCCCGATGTTTCCGCCATCGGTTGGGGTGTTACATTGTTGGCTCTGCCTGTTAAAGGATACGGTCCTCCAATAGAAGAGCCAACCAGTCGAACATCGAGGGATCAAGTTGAGATCTCCAAACCTAAACCAGTCTGTGTCCGAATCTCTAAACCCAAGAACAAACAACCTAAGCAGGAGCAGGCCCCATCAAAAACCTTTGTTAAGTCTCAAGATGCTTCTAAGCAGACTGAGACATTAAATTTTGAGAAAAACAAAGAAATTGACAGAGTTTTTGATGTGAAGAGAGATGAAGTTCCAGTTTCAAATGACACGACTAAATTGAATGATGTCTTTAAAGAAACCGTCTTTGAAACTGAACCGAAAATTGAGCAAACTAAACCGACTGGCCAATCAGACTCAAATGTGCCCTTTGAGTTTGATTTCATGAAAACATTCAAAAAGGTTTATGAAGAGTATAGGGCACCACAGACCATTGAACCAGCTACCCCACCAACTTCTAAAAGTGACTCCAAATGTGAATCACCCGAAACAACCGAATCTGAGAAATCAGTATCAGTTGAGTCGAGTGAATCCAGCTGTGAGTCCTCAAGAGCAGCTGAGTCAACGGGGGATTCAGTAGAGCCACCACAAGTTTCTGAATTAAGTGGCTTAACTGAATCAAATGACACACCCTCGACTGAGCCAGAATCTGAAAAATCTGTGTGCTCAAGGCCAGTCGAGATTAAACAAGAATGTGAGGATTCCTCATCCAATACTATTGGCACAGGTGTGGTAAAGCCAATAGTCCCTGAATTTAAATGTGTGAACGTTACTGATGCTTCTACTTCATGTGCAGATTTAGTAAAAGTAGAGGTTAAGGTTGAGGGGGATGATCTTGTTTGCACTAACAATGCAGATGTTTGTGTGAAATAGTCTAATTTGTCTGCAGATGCTATACCATATGTGCAAAAGACTGTTTCTGAGCTATCTGTTAATGGCACGACCGATAAATATGTGCCACCACATAGAAAAACTACCTGTGCTAACTCTTCTGAACAAGTCCCTGAAGTTAAACAGAAAGCTCAAGGACAGTCATCATCACAAGCACAATCTTGTTCACACGAGTGTTCAAGATGTTCTAAGCAGAGCATAAACTTTAAGAAGCCTGCAAACAAATCATCCAACAGATCCCATCACTCACATTCATCAGTGGGATCGAACAGACCGGGATATGCTTCATATGCAAAGAAGCAGACATGCTACAACTGTGGAAGACCCGGTCACATTGCAAGGAACTGCACAAGTCGTCCTTATGTGCCCTATTATCGACAACATCAGAAGGTTATGCCTAGGGATAACTACTACTCCAAGCCAATGAAGGTTGATAACCTAAGGCAAGGAAGAACATGAATCCCAAAGTTAAACCGTCTGATGGAGACTGGAATGCTGCCAAGAGCAAACGGAAGGTTGTTCAACCACAGAAGTCGAAGCAACCTGAGAAACAGAAAGTTGCTACTCCGAAAGTAGCAAAACCGTGTGCTAAACCTAAGCAAGTATGGAAAGCAAAGGCGGCAGCACCACCAGTCCTAAATGAGAAGAAGGACATGTGCTTGAGAGAAGTGTCCTACGTAGACACTTCAGGAATGCCCAGGACCGCGATGGCCTGGGTACCAATGTTTAACTAATCTCCTTTCTTAGTGCAGGGACATCCAGGGAGGATTGTCGACGACCACTGGCATGTTGATAATGGTTGTTCCACGCACATTACAGGTGACATCTCTCTGTTATACATTTATTTAAAATTTTTTAAACAGTGAGTATGTCTCTTTGAAGGAGATAATGGAGGTAAAATCAGCGAAAAAGGTACGCTCAAAACCTGATGCTTTTTATTCTGAACGTAATTGGTCTTTAATTTGAGAATGGTTTTAGAAAAACACAAAAAGATTTTTCTTAGTTTTAGGTTGTAAATTTGTTCTTTAAATTTTCAATTTTAAGCACAAATTTAGGGGGATATATATCCTCGAAAAAATACAAAAACAATAGAAAATTCAAAAAATGAGAATTTCATGGTGCGAAAAAGAAGAAATGATAGTACATCAGCTGTTGAGTTGTCACACCTTAAAATCGAAAAGAAAAGTAAATCAAGTGTGATTGCAGCTCCATTATATGATGTACTGGCAGGCAAATTGCGCAACAAACTCAGTTCAAAATTCATGCTAAATATAAAGTACTGTGTAGCTTGTGGGGAACATATCATCGGCGTATGATTTTATGGTCTTAAATCTTGCGTTGATAGATTGCCAAAGTCTGAGATTTCAGGTCTTTAAATTGTTGATACATCTGGGGATGTCCTGGCTGCCCTTCTGCTGCATCCAGATATATGCTGACCTAGGCACAGTCAGGACGTCTCAAAGAGAATTCAAGCTAAAGGCACAAATCAAAAGCCTAAAGCAATGATCATACCAAAACATTTGGTATTTACCCTAACCCTGGTCGGGAATCCATTGGTCTCTTTGTTGCATCCAGATATATGCAAACCTGATCACCGATGATCTTGACCTTGTAATTCATACAGATGTTAATAATATACTCACCTGTTATGAAGAAGCTTTGTGCATACCTTGATCGCGGGGGTATGTCATGATGTGGGACACACAGTTATTTCGGTCTAACACACGTTAAGAAAATAAGAACAACAAAGGACTTGAAGACGTGTGTGTATGTTTGTTTAAGTGGATAAACGATGCTGGTAATCGTCTTGGACTGCCTTCTGGCACTTTAATAAGTATATACCAAAACAAATATACTAACGGTGTGTTACAGTCTGACAAAGCTGATATGATCTTCTTGCACATGATTCTCACCAAAAAGATGCATTGTAATTTGTTTGATTTTTTTATTTTAATTTGTTTATCTGTTATGAAAAAAATAACCATTCTTAAGGATTTGACCGGTTCTCGAACAAAATTCTGGTTTTTGAGATTTTAAAATGGAAGTACACTGATGTACTTGGTGTTCATGTATATACTGGACCCTCTGTTGCATAAAATTGTTTGCTCACAAAATTATGAGAATTTGCAGAATTTGATTCGAATCAAGAAACAGGGGTTGATGAAGAATGAAAGAGTTCCAGTTGCTGACAAGCATGAATCACCACGCTGAGAAGATGTACCTGAGTCAGAAGAACCTGAAGTGAAACATCTTTTGACAATGAAAGTACAAGTGAAGAAGTACCTGAAAAGTTGTTTGAAAGAGAAAATTGACAAAGAAAAGAGCTTCTGAGAATCCTCCTCTCACGTTCTCTTTTAGCAATATGTTCAAGCAAAAGCTGATGATGATTAAAGTTGTGAAGCTACCTCCAAGAGAACAAGAAAGAACCTAAGATTGGAAGAGCAAGATCTGAAGATTCTTCCTACTAAGCCATGATAAAGACAGCATAAACCTAGGGGGATATTGTTGGACTAGATTTTAGAGGTTTACGCTTGTCTTTATTAAGTCTGTTTGTGTTAATTGGGCTTAGTTTAGTTAATGGGCTTGGGTTAGGCCATGTGGGCCAAGGCTTTAGTAGACCCTATATAATGTTTTGTTTAAGTTCATTTTAAGGAGAGACATTCATTAGACCTCTCATTTGTAATTCTAGAGCCATCACCTTGTACCAGACAATCCTAGAGGTCGTGTGCAAGGTGAAGCAGCAATACAAGGGATTTCATTGTTTTAATCTTTTGTTATTCACATTCAATCTTGTTTTCCGCACTCGATTATTTGTTTGATACCCGGCAAAGAAGATCTTGGACTAACACTAAATTTACAGCCCTTTTGGTTCCCATGTCTGTTGAAGAATCTATTCTTGCTTTTGGTAACAGCGCTAAAGCTAGATAGTCAACTATAGCTGTTTTCACTATAGCAAATACGTATGGTGATTATATACGTTCAGGTTGGAGAAACACCGTGGATTGCATTTTAAGGTTACACAAATTAGGTCTTCTTCCCGCCCATTTAGTCAGTGATGCTGCTGATGACATGGAGCAAATTTCAGAATCGGACTCTGAAAAAGTTGTTTTGCTCTCCCAACCAGCACCCACTGTGCTAGCATCATCCCATTCTTGAAAGCGTTCAGGCCTAATGGGCCGGTTCAGTGAGTTTCTTTACTATGATACGGAAAAGCCCGCCCCTCAACCATCTCTAGAACAGCTTGAAGCTCATAAGCAGTGGCGAAGCTTGCTTTCGGAATCGGCGGGGGCCAAACTCAATTTTTTTTCGATCGGTAGTGGAAAATCGGCAGGGGCCAGACTAAACCCGGACTCAATTTACCTATGAAAATCGCAAATTTCCAGTACTGCGCCAAAAAACAGGGGGCCAGGCCCTGGCCCCAAGAATGCCTCGCCCCTGCTCATAAGCGTGCTGTGGAAACCATTAAAAGTTGTCATGTGAATACCATATTTACAGAGAGCACGTTTCTTCAATCTGAGTCTCTTTCGAATCTGGCCCGGGCCCTGATTTTAGCTGCTGCTCAATCTAATGAAGAGGGTGTGGTTTTCTGTCTAGAGTTGTTGATTACGGTAACACTAAATAACCGTGATAGAATTATGCTTTTATGGCAAGGCGTTTATGAGTACATAACCAATATTGTCCAGTCAGCTGTGATGCCTAGTACTTTAGTTGAAAAAGCGGTTTTTGGGCTTATTCGAATTTGTCAACAGCTTCTTCCTTATAAAGAAAACCTAACTGATGAACTTCTTAATTCCCTTCAATTGATTTTAAAACTTGATGCACGGGTGGCAGATGCTTATTGTGAACACATCACACGAGAAATTATGCGGCTTGTAAAGGCTAATGCGAGGCAACTAAAGTCTCACCTGGGGTGGCGTATCATCACTTCTCTTCTTTCCATCACGGCCCGTCATCCAGAAGCTTCCGAGCCCGGATTCGAGACATTAGAATTCATCATGTTAGATGGGGCACACTTGTTACCTGCAAACTTTGTTCTATTCATCAATGCAACACGACAATTTGCAGAGTCTCGTGTAGGAGATGTTAAAAGGTCGGTCAAGGCATTGGATTTAATGGCGGGTTCGGCAGCTTGCTTGGTGAGGTGGTCCCATGAGACTAAGGAAAAGGTTGGGGAAGAAGATGAAGCCGCCATTAAACTGTATCAAGTAGGGCTGTGCAAAGGGTCCGGAACCGACCCGACCCAACCCGACCCGGACCCACCAGAACCATATACCCTTTTATTGTTGAAATTAAGAACCATGAACCAAACCTTAAAAGGCTATGTGGTTCCGGGTCCTAAAGGTTCTGATGGGTCGGGTAAAAGGGTCTGACCCTCTAGAACCTTTTAATGTAATAACCACTTTTAGAGGATTTACATATTCCTATTCTTTTACCATGCTCGTAAAATACTTCCTCTATATGGTTCTAAGGTCGTCTGTTGTGCACGCGCAAGTGAACGGGCACGAACCACCGACGTGACTATCAAGTAATCCAGTCACCTGACCCCATTGTAGCTGGGGGTGAGCAACGGCACGACCAAAGGTCACTTTTTCATGTTAACCCACACGACCACCATCGCTTGTGCTCGCGTCAGGTTTGTTCGCGTGGGGCTGTTGTGGCTGCGGGTGAGCACGGGCGCTGAAACCTCGTTTGTGTCATGCTGCTTGCGCTTCCACAACGGACAGTCTAACAATAGCCCCTGAGTTTCTTTTTTAAGTCACTTTTCATTTCTCGACTTATGTTTTCGTAACAATTTTGTCATTCTCATCACTAAAAACATTATGTGAATCTGCTATGTATACATAATAAATACACACAGACACATCATAGCGATATATATAAATATTTACTTCAAATTTGGATATAATATATCTATATTATCTTATTAAGGAAGAGTGATGGCTAAGATAGTCATTTTCATTTCCATACAACTTAACAAACAAGATGTACAACATGTTTAAGCAAAAAAATTAAGGGTATTATTGGCATACTTGTGACTATTAAGACACTTAGGAGGGTAGATTAGTAAATTTAACATAATCCAATACCTCACATCCTAAAATCTTATCCCAATTATGCCCTTATGTCTAACTTTTAAAACACAAAATACAACCTAACCTATGATAATCTTAAATGTGAGACCTTTCAACCCCCCATCTATATTATTATATATACTTCATTATAATCAATTTCTTGAATGCTAATAGTCTTTTCATAACCCCAAACAAAATCTTAGAGCTAATTTCATGTTTTGAAACATTGTTTTGTCCAAAAAAACTATGTCTTCATTAGATGAGAAGAGAAAAAAATCAATGAGAAGTTAAGACGCTTGCAAGATATGGTTCTCGGGTGCTACAAGGTATAAAGATATGAGTTAATCTTTATATACACATATACATTTTTTTCTACTTGTTCATATGTTCTTTGACAATTACAAAAATTTATCTTTATAATATATCATTGTTTTGCTCCATTTAAATTTAGTTATTTTCTATAGACAATGGGAATGCCAGTGATGTTGGATGTAATAATCAACTATGTTGGATCGTTGCAGAATCAAATTGAGGTAATTTAATTGTGCAACTAACAATTAAAACAATAAACAAACAATATTATGAATTATTGATGAGAAAATATTTTTCAAAATTAATTAGTACAGTTTTTTCTCTTTTTTGTGCATTTTTAGTTTCTCTTCATGAAGCTTTTCAGAAGCAAGCATGTTTTATGACCTATTAACCTCAACTCTACTGAATTGGATGATATGGCCCCTATGAAGGGGACATATGGCTTTTCTAACTATCCTTGTTAAGAAGTTGTGTATCTTGAATCATATATATTGTTAACTAAATAAACCGGCCAAAATTATAAATATAACATTCTAGATTTGCTAATATGTTTCTAAAATATTATAAATATTACTTCCACTTGCTGCATGGGATGAAAATGATGTTGCAGGGAACAAATGGACATGAAGGATAGATGATGGAGAGGATGGTTGGAGAAGGGTATGGAGACTTTCCTCAATTTCAATCAACATGGTCTCCTTGAACGCCATGAAATAGTTAACTCGGTCTATACGTAAACTATATTTGTTCTAAGACTTTTAAGGTATTTGTTGATCTATTTAATGTTCTTGTTAAACGTTGTATGAAGTGTAGTTCGCAATATTATTTTGCTTTCGGCAATTGTATATTGTTTATGTTCTAATTCTAATTAATAAAATAAATTAAACACTAGCATAAAGAGAAAACAAAAACTTAACTATGTGTTAATTACTTATGTTATTTGTGTTAAGAAATAAGAAATCAAAAAGCTATAAATTCATGCTCACGCTAATGAATCAACCCAAATTTTTATCTTCTATACTATCTATAATCTATAATCTATAATACATTATAAAGGAGGAGTGATGGCCAACATGGTCATTTTCACCTCCGTACAACTTAACAAGCAACATGTACAACATATTTAAGCAAGAAATTTAAGGGTATTATGTAACACCCCAACCGATGGCGGAAACATCGGGATGTCACGTATTGATGATTGTTCAGTAGCTCATGGTAAATAATAAGTTTCAATAAATGATTTAAATAAATTACATACAATTGTTCTAAGAATTTGTACATCAAATGAAAAATACTAGCTACGCATCTTCAAGCAATAACTCTAATCTTCAAGCAAGCTATAACCTGAAAGATGTTAAGTTTGAAAATATTTTGGGTCAACAAAAGTTGGTGAGAATTACATAGGTTTTGATAATCGAACAAAACTTGTACAATTCAAGTGTCATGGCAAGTCTAGTCCATATGTGAAAACATACTAGAAGTAAATCGAGTGCATAATCAACCCTTGTGACTGTTATAATGTGGTACATCCCATACGCTCATGGTTCACTCGAATATGTTATGCGATAACAAACACCCACGCTACCTTTGTAGGAGGCACGTATCCGGGTGGGATTGTCAGTCCAATAGATCTATCAATGTATACCGTCGGCTGATCAATGTTAATAATTATGCTAGAATTGTGCTTACCCTAGTCATGTTCAAGACATAATGCAACATAGAAAAACACATAGACACTTTGATGATTGAATTGCATATAGAATGTTGTAACATGTTTCACCCCAAAAATGGTGATAAATAGAAAAGGGGCTATGTAAAACTCACCTTAGCAAAATGTTATGTCTCGTGAAAAAAATAGAATAATGTGTTGTGAATGTATGCGAGGCGAATCCCAAAGACTCAACAACGTAGCTAGTCCAAATTGAAGAAAACGAAAAAGAAAGAATATCAAGCTTCCAATTCGCCAATTACAAGAGCTTATAATCAAAGCTTCAATTGTAGAAGTAATAGACTATAGAAGAAAGGTATGAGGGAAAGTTTAATCGGATTGAAACAATCGATTTAGAGGTGCAAAGTATAATGGGTCATAGGTGGGTTTTTATACTAGTTTTGGAGTCAATTAGCCATTAAAATTGATCAACACCATAAAGTAAGGTTTTATGATGAATATACTATTTGACTAAGACTTTGACTGTTTGACTAAGACTTTGACTAATCAATTTAAGGAATGTGTTAAGTTTATTTTCTTCTGAAATACTACACATGATGATAGTTGGCTCACTTGGCTGTCACTGTGTGTTGGTTGGCTGTGGACGCGGGTTCGATTCCCGGTCCATACAAATATTTTTTTGGCAATTATTTCCCTAAAACTATATTATTCTAAATTCATAATATGATTATATAAGCCCGAAAGTGACTCGAAATATTTTTAAAACGTACAAAAGTGTCGAGATACAAATAATTATTAGTTTAAGCTATTTAAAACATATATTGTTTAAAACAATACATTCTTTTTATCAAAAAAAAATTAGGGGAAATTCGCGATGTTACATATTATGGGGATGTTAGTGACAATTAAGACACTTGAAAGGGTAGTTTGGACATTTCACCCACACTCTCCATTGAGATTTAAGAAAAGGATTCCATCACTACCCTCCTCTTGTGGTTAGGAATCTGAAGAGGTCTTCTGGATTTAAGGTTTGCAAATGATGAATTTGATTCCTAGAAACGCAATCGACTAAAACATCCTATAACTTACAATTCCTTCAATTCGTCGTTCAAAAATCGAATTCCATGGAATTCCATGGGATGTCGGTTTCAAATATCTTCAGACATGGATTGCACTATTCACCATCATCTCAACAATCTCCTCTTTTTCCTTCTTATTTTTTCCTTTTCCTCTAGCCTTTCCCTCAAAAGTATCCGGTCACTCAAAATTTGCCTTCATTTTCTTGGAATCTTATCAACATCCCAGATGAAATCGAGCAAAGGACACCAAGAAGATGATTATGATGGTTACAGTGTCAAAAAAGATAACATGCCATGCTCAAAAGGTGTGATTATTATTTGTATTTGAGGGTTTTTTTTTGGGGGGTTTTGAGTTTTGGGTAAATTGTTCCTTGAATTGGGAATTGGGGTTGTTGCAAATGGGAAAAATAGTGATAAGGTTGATGCTACTAGGTCCTAACATTCTGTGATAGAGCAGAGAAGAAGGAGCAAGACTAAAAAAAGGTGTGTGTTTGCTGTATTACAATCATTGTTTTTGTATTTAATTTCTTATTATGTGTTGTAAGTGTTGGTATATATATGATAACTTTACTCCATGATCATAAAAAATTTAATTTAATTCAAAGTTTCAAACTTCATAAATTTAACAAAGCTTATATTGACATTACTTATTCTTTGTATACAATAGCTACAGAAACAAAAAAGAAAAAAAACAAAGCAAAACCAACATCTCTATTGCCATCATTACTTTGTACAATGACTTTTGTTGATGTTCATGAGTCAAAAACTATAAAATGACTTGCATTTTATAGCAATACAACAATTTCCAGAGACCGAAAACATAAAGCGTAGCAGGATTCCAACTTATTAACTCTAAGATTATGCTCATGGTAGAATGTATACACAAAACCTCTCGACGCCTGATTATTAACTTATTATTTTGTTTTATCAAAATCAGTAACTAAATCTTTCCTTTTGATCATAGATCTATATGTTGTTCCACAGATTTATAATGATGAACTATTCGATAGACGTGTGGATGCATACTCATTTGGCCTTATTCTTTACGAGGTAACTTTTCTGCGCTCTAATAGAAAAATGTATGTATATCTTTGATTTCGAATAATAGACCACTTTATGAGTAGAAGGGTTGATTGGTTATCACTTTGTCTAACGGGTCGAATGCGAAAAAGCAGTTTTTTTAGCCAAGATACAAACGGGTCAAACTGACCCAAAGTGTATTGAGAATGCATAAACTTCCTAATCGTCTAATCATATCAAATATTTGTATGTATGTTCATCATGTCATTTAAGTAACTTTTCTAGACTCAAATAATAAATATGTAGATGTATGTATATCATTGATTTATACAAATAGAAGTGGTCATTTTAACTGACTTATGCGTAAACAAGTTGATTTGGTTATCGGTTTGTCTAACGGGTCAAAATGTGAGAAAAACAATGTTTTTAGCTAAGATGCAAACGGGTCAAACTGACCCAAAGTGTTTTGATAACGCATTGACCTCCTAATCTTTTTAATCTTATTATATATTTGTATATATTCATCATGGCATTTACTATCTCAGCCATTTTGTTAGTTTCTTGGAAGTTAAAATTTTAATATTTATCTTAACCTTGGATGTTGATTTTGTTTCCTGCGGGATTAGATGATGGAGGGTGTCCAGCCATTTCATCCTAAGGCTCATGAAGAGGTTGTTAGGCTGATGTGTGTAGTTAATAAGAGACCGTCATTCAAGATAAAATGTAAATATTATCTTCCAGACCTTAAAGAGTAAGTCATTTCTTTTCTTTTTTTTTTCTTTTTTTTAAACCTCTGGAATCATTTATTTCAATCATTGCCTGCAAATTTTGGGGTCATTTCTTATCGAGTTACTTTCATAAAAATAGAGGTGGCAAAATGGGCGCATTGGGGATTAAGTAACGTGTTTCGATTGAAACAATTCAAATCAAAATTGGTGGTAACGGGTCTAGCTCAAATGGGTATCTTCTTGTTTGGACCCATACTGTTCAGGCTGGGCTGAACCAAAAGATGTTATCCAAAATTTTATAAATAGTCAGCGATCTAAATATGATTAACAAGAGTTTTTTGTTTGAGTAGTTATCTATTTTTTAATAAAAGGAATTAGGAGGTTATATTTGTTAAGTGGTTTGGACTTTGGGGATTTCGCTTTTTCTTGAACAGAAGGTAAACACACCACCTGCTACAGAGACACTTCAAATAGATCCAATAAAAATATCACTCAAGGATTGCTTAGCTTGCAGGTACCACTTTCTGTCAAATGTGTGGATATAGCACAATACTTGTACATGTGCTTTTATTCTATTTATCACTATCTTTTGACAACTTTTTGATGAAAGTCATTAATTAAATCGATAATATTGTTGTAATCATGCAGTGGGTGCATTACTTCTTTGAATTAAGCTAATCACAAATTCACAACAATGAAATATTTTATTTAGTTGTTGCTAATTTACTTTGCTGTTCGTTTATTGTTTGCTAACTGTTGTGCACCAGAAGTTCCTGTCGAATTATTGCTAATTTGGCAAGTGTTTGTCAAATAATTGTTGATCATCTCACCACCGGTCATTCTGTACACTCATCTTCTTACGGTAACTTTCCTTTCATTTGCTTTCCCATTGCGGATTTTATGTGAGGTGTTGTCTATTTTACTTAGTTCTTGCTAATTTGCTTTGTGCGCGCGTTTATTGTTTGCTATTTGTTGTACACCAGAAGTGTTTGCTTACTTATTGTTGTTTTGGGAAGTGTTTATCGAGTTATTGCTGATCGTCACACCACCAGTCGTTTTCTATAATTCTACAAAATTCAAATAATATAAGACAAAATTGGGCAGTCAACCGGCTCGAACTGACCTGCACCAAATTATACATGTTCTGTACGGAAGCGGCAAAATAGCTGGTTATGTAATGGGCAAGTGTGGAGGATTATAAAAACGACACTTGATAACAATTAGTGAGGGAAGAGTAATTGATGGTGTTCATTACACCCCTAACGTTGTGGAATTATTATCTCAACAGCCTGATAAAACAAGATCCTGCCTTTATATTGTGGTAATTCATTGAATTTTGGTAATTAAAACAGTAGAATGGGGCATATACTGTCTTTTCTTTTGTGTATAAATTGTTATTCTTATTGTCTTTTGTACTAACCAACAAGTATTATGATTGGTACACTACACTGAGATAAATTTTTTTCTTTTGAATCAAATGGCTGGAGGTTCATGAGGGAAAAAAATCATGAAGTTAGAGAACTTGTCAAAATTGCTTGACTACAGGTATGGTTTTTCTTGATCTCTCTGCAAACAAGGTTGTCATCTCCAAAGTATACAAGACACTTCAAACTTATGACCCCAAAGAAAGTGCCATTACTATGAAGTGCTGGTGTTTTCTTTAGTTGTTGGATTATCTTTATCCCACCAATCAAGAAAAGTGTCATTATTTGCTGGTGTATTAATGAACTCTTCTTGTATGTATTTTTTCCTTTTACACACTTTGTTTCTCTAAAATGAGGAAAAAAGGGGAAAAAAAGGAGCCTGAATGATGTGATTTTATTAAGTAATATTCTTCCCATGAGGAAAGAGCTATTGTAGAAAATGTTGATGAAGCTGTTAGAGAAGTTCCTGATGCCAACTTGGTAAGGTACTCGTCTTTCCTTAGTGTCCTACTCGATAAATCATATTACTATTTTATAAAACTGTGGCTCAAACTTCTTTGATAAACGTAAATTTTATACAATAAAGATATATGCTTTCAACCCATTTGACTCGTTTTTCATTAATCTATTATTAGACGTGTTATGCGTCAAAATAGGTCCGATTGTTTATTTTTGTGGGGATTTCAAACAAGAGACAAAAGTCATGAATCATAGGCGCACAGATGAGCTTTTTTTTTCTTTTAAAATCTGATGTCATAGTATCAACATTTTGTGATCACAAACAAATATGTAACCTTTCAAGATAACATTAGAAGTTTATTGAATTTACTCATTTGGTTGCTACATAAACAACACTGCAAGTGGTCAAATGAAAAGAACACCACTTCCTTTGGGCTAATTCCTTGTAGTTCGATGCAACAAACTGGGCACGTAGGGGGTGGATTGACCTCATGTTCTTTTCCTTTTTTATCTCTAATTTATGTTTTTATTATGTGTTGCTATTTTTATTTAGATTAGATGGTTGTCCTTTTTAAGCAACAAGACTTTCAACACCGTTCTAATCCTATAACCAACCAAACAATATTAGATAAGGTTTGACTTATGTTCCCCTTTCGTATTGTCGACTCCGCCTAACCCACAAGAAAAAGAAAGGAACTTCAACAAATACACATGAGCAAATCCACATGATCTTTGCTCATGGTGCATTGGTCAAAAATAAATTAGCTAAGGTTTAACATGAAGCCGATGAAAACCACATGAAAGAACGAATGAACCTATTAGCTACATTTTGTATTAGATTCAATCGTTGAAATGTTTTGGGAATATGTCTTAATGATAATTTATATGATAAAAGTAAGTCAAGTCCATCATACATGCTCTTGTAATGCAAGGTTGTTGCTCAGTGAGGAATTAAAAGTTATGAGCAACAACCTTTCTCTCCTCAAAAGTATTGAGCGTCTTTATAACTACTTCAATATTGAAGCTTGATCAAGGTATGTCGAGCGTTTATAATTTAATTTCTCTACCTTCTAAGTAACAAAAACTTAAGTACCCGCAACAACGCGCGGGCAACCTTACTAGTATTATAAAGCATCAGTGAAGGATACTTGCAAAATTTAAGTAAATACAACCTTTATTGCTTATAGTACAATGCTTATTGAAGTCATTTAAGGGGTGACTCTTAACATTCATAACCTCCATGTCTTTATTATGTTTGTATCAATGTTATAGTCTTATAAATAGTGGTCATGTATTTGGTATATAAATAATGTGGTGACTCTTCACATACATAACTTACATATCTTTCAATGTTTATAGTAAATAAATTACATCATATATTATGTATTTATATATTCTTTTTAAATTTATGTGGTTGCGGGATGGTATGATGTGACACTTTTGCACACAAATGAATATGTAGGCTTGAAGTTTGCCAACACACCCAACCCATGACACGTTTCAACCCATTAAAGTAAACGATATATGTAGGCTTGAGGTTTATACAAGCAAATATGGTATAAATACTTCATGAGCAACGTCATCATCTTCCTCGATGGTTTTTTGTTTTCTCTGCTACTATTAGCTTCTAGGAATAGAATTTAAGTTTCTGATCTCACGAAGCCACCAATTGTTTACATATCCAAAAGAAGACAAGTTCTTATCAGTCGATTTGGTAGTTTTAACTATATTGATTACTAATTTGTTTGGTCAATTATATTTGTTACGGCGCTTGTCAAACTAACATAAAACGAGATTATCTATGCAAATCATTGACTCCTCTACATCTCGCGGGTGCCCTAAAATAATAGAAATATGCTGGACACTACAAACTGCATTTTAGTAATTACATCACTTCCACTACAATCTTATGGTCATTAAGAGATACAATGCCACTTCACTACGCTAAGCACCGCTCTACGATGGCATACTTATCTGCCTTCTAGATACATAAAAGGGTCCCACCAAAGGACGTAGGCCAATTTAAGAGTGTTGCAAGGAATAGTACGACCTATTGTTATGTACCCATTTAAAATTTTCAGAAGATATACTTATGAGTTTCAGTTTTTAGTAACATATATTTTATACATCGTTGTTTTCTACTTCATCATAACGAAGAACCAACAAACACGATGCACGAGGGGCAAAACAGATGCACCTGCCGCAACGCGCGGGCATTCCTACTAGTATTATATAATATATCACATCTATGAAATCCATTATGCCAAAAAAATATTTCAAGAAAAATGCATTGTTATTATTACAAATAATATTTTTAATATTGTATTAACATTACATGAAATCGATTACAATAAAACGTAAAAACGATTATTGAAAAGACTAAAAAATATTATTTTTTTATTTTTTAATTAAAATACAACGGTTCTTGTGGTTCTTATATTAGAACTATGGGTTTGGAACCGACCCGACCCGGAACCGATAATTCATATAAATCTAGAACCGGAAACCGACCCATATATTTAAAAAGGTTCGGGTTCAAGGTTCCTGTGGGTCCGAACCATGAAATGCTCACCCCTAGTATCAAGACATTGGTGAGATGTGGCTCAGGTTGTTCCAAGTGATGCTGTTGGTTCTGATAGTTTTTGGCAGCTCACTTGGTTACATGTCAAAAACATAGCACCTAATCTGCAGACCGAGGTTTTCCCCGATAGTGATACCGAGCAGCCGGTTCATGATGCTAGTGAATCGGTTTCTTCATGCAAGTCTTGATGGAAAACCGGGTTTTGAGTTTCCAATTTTGAAACGATACCAGCGGTTATAGTCTTAGGTTTTATGTAATTGTATACTTAGATTGTTGGAAGTGTTTAAAAGCGATTTTTGTTGTTATTGTATATAGAGATTGTTGCATACATTGTTACTTCAAACTAAACATTTAAGTTGCCAGTTATTTATACAAATGGTCATTCTTTAACATTCTTCTTTTTACTGCATTTGGATATTTTTATGCTTTATACTGTAACACTTCAAATTCAAGAGAAACTTTGTGCAGGAATATGTAAGACTGGGTTTTAGAAAGCACGCCTAGGCGCAAGGCGCAGCCTAGGACGCCTCAGGGCTTTGCGCCTACCCAATTTCCCAAAGGCGCGCGCCTCAGGCACTTTTTTGGCAAAATTTCAGTCGCTTTTGACCCTGAGGCGCGCGCCTCACGTACACCATGTATTTTTATGCATAAAAATGTTGTACCTTGGTGTTTTTGGCTTGTACATATAAGTAAAATCATGTAAAAACCTTATTTATAGCTATATTTTAGGTAAATGAAGCTAAAAACTCATGGGATATATAAAAAAATTATATAATTAGTGTGCGCTTCGGGTATGAAAATCCCACGCTTTTTGCACTTCGCGCGATGCGCTTAGACCTCGTCGCTTTTGTGCGAGGCGCACTTTTTTAAAAGATGTAAGAGTTATATGTGTGTGTGTGTGTATATAATGTCGTGATCCTGATACGTACGTATTCGTTCAGAATACGCATAAAGTTGAATATATGATTTTAGAACAATGAAGCTAGTGTTTCGGCGAGGTACATCTATCAGACTATGACCCGAATGGTGAACAGTTACATGTACAAGGGATAAACCTCTTACTACATAACATAAACAATATACAAATTGTTGAAGATTTCTGCTGTTCTAAAAGAGATGGTTACCAATCCCCTATTCTAATGGTTTCTGTGTACTTCTGTAACATCCATATTTTATAAAGCCCTTATATAAGAGAATTAAATTCATTTCGATAGCGTTTTAAGTTTGATCCAATCTCTTTGCATGTAGTGTACTCAAGCGCAAGGCTCTGCGCTTCTGATTACTTGAGGCGATGGACGTACATGAGGTGCACGTATCGAGAGCACCAGACGTGCATCCGGATTCCGGAGGTTGTACATATAGCCATTTTGGTTGTAGATAGAAGTTATTAATTTTTAGATATTAAAACATATATGTAGAGTTTATTTAAATCTAAATTTGGGTTAGTGTAAATAGAAACCTTTGAGAAATAAAAAAAAAAGTTACATTAACTCTGAAACTAAAAACATTACGAAAACTCATTTAGTTCTCTCCCTCTGCAATTGAAAAAAAAAAATTGGTGATGATTGCAGAGGGAGAGAACTAAATGAGTTTCTTTCTCTGAAAAAATGCTTTCAAATGCCATAGCTGCAGAGCAGCCACTGATAAGCAAATTACAAGGGAGAAAAAACTGAAAGTTGCCATCTTCGCATTCGTCGATCTTATTAGATGTTGCATCATTTCCTCCCTAACAACAGAAACACAATCTTGAACAACACAACACGCGGTAGATATGCTAAAAGTGATAATATGGGACTCTGATATTTACCTAGCACGAAGATTGAACATTTCTTCATGGACCATGGTGACTGAATCATACAGTTTCTTCAACTCGAGTTCCATCATCTGTCAGAAACAAATGCATGCAGATCATACAATGTAAAATGGATTTCAAATCTTGATTGAAATGTTACAGATTAAAAAAAAAAAAAAAAAAAACTTACTTCAACCTGTCCTTTTTTAGCCACTTTAGACCAATCTTTTGCAGCCAGACCCGATTTCCACTCGAAATCAATTGACAAAGTTTTTTCAGGAGATTGTTTGGCTGTCCAGAAACAAGCCATATAATCACCAACCTCACCTGCGGTGAATGCAAAATTACCAGATTCTTTACGGTCTGCATAGTGATAACTATTCCCATGTGGCGATGTTACCTGTAATCGTCATATATTCAAAACTTTTTAGAAATAAGTTGATTTGAAAACGGGTGATTACAACTAAAGTCTTTTTAAGGTTAGGTTTGAGAAATGAGTTGGTCGTTGTCTAAGATAACGACTTTAACTCCTTGAATGTGTAATTTGCAACGTTTGGACTAATGACAAATGCATATATCAGCAACATCAGGACACAAAAGTCGCTATCTTCGATGGCGACTAACCCATTTCTCAAACCCTAAAGGAGCCCTAACTGTCATCAGCCTTAATTAAAAGAGGTTGGCTAAACATACCTCCTTTGTTACTCAATGCACCCTACTCATTTTAATTTTGTTTCACTTTAAAAAACTAACCTATATGGCCCAGCCCATAAAAAATGTAGCATGCGAACTATACAACCTGTATAAGATGTAACATACGACCGTCGCCCTTTTTATACGGCCTAGCCCATATATAATGTAGCATATGAACTATAAGGTCTAAACTCTACATAAGATGTAACATGCGGCAATCCCCTATACACGACCTATATAATGATTTATTTGACAAGGGACACATTCAACAAAAACGAGAGAAGAGGTACGTTTAGCACAACCCTGTGAAAATAACAACCTTCTAAAACAATTCTCATATATTCACATCACATGAAACAAATCTCCAACAAACAACCAAACAACAAAAGCCCAAAAGCCTCAAACATTATTAACACAACTTCCAAATCTAAAAAAACTAATCAAAACACACATAAAATAATCAAACCAACATGTTGAAACATGTTACCCTGACAGTGATCCGATCATCTTCTGACAAAGGAAACCCTTCGACCGGTTTAACAACGCTATACTTTCCAACGGTCATCGCGTTAATCTTAATATCCTCAATTATGCATTTTGTGGCACCTGTTTCCAAATCAAACCTCATACCATTTACCAAATGTGATGATGCTAATAACCTTAATATCAAAGTCAGGATTAATGTATACACAATGTTTATTGATCTCCACATTGTTGATTTTGGTGGGAGATGAGAATATGAACCCAATATTATTAATTGTAATTGTCTATAATTAACGACCGTTTAACGAACTAAAAATGAAACGTTGTCGTTTTGTAACGAATTGGGGTTCACAATAAAACTTGGCCACACTTGGGATCTATTTATATTTGTTAAAAGAAAAAAGTTTGGATTTGGAGAGTTTAAAATAAATCTTTAAATATTTTGGAATGCATATTAAATTAAAAAAAAAAAAAAAAAAAAACTTTGTTTGCTAAATGTACTCTCCTTCTTTCATATTTAGCGATTGTACTTTCCCATTTTAAGTTATCCAATAGCAAAAAAAGGGGTACATCTAGGTGTTAAATTGAGTCGCTTGAATAACTAAGAGATAACAAGTGTAATGCCTTTTTATACGATCCAATAAAATTTACAAAGGACCGAATCTGCTAAATATTGTTCACAACACTCACAAAACTTAAAAGGTGAAAAAAGTCAACTACACGGATGGTTCGTATAGTTTGTATGATATTCAAAAATGTTCCCAATTCATATCCTTATTCCTCATCATTAACACTTCATAACTCTCATGGTCCCTACATTAGTTAGTCGTTAATCTTTTCGGTTAAGAGACGATGAATTGTTCATTTTTACCCATGGATCATCATCATCATCATTATCATCATACTCAGTTAATCCCACCTATAGCAAAGCTAAGGTAGGGTCTGAGGAGGGTAAGATGTAGACAGCCTTACCTTTACCCCTAAGAATAGAGATGCTGCTTCCAGTGAGACCCACGGCTCGATGTGGTTTGGTATCAAGCCTTGGATATAAGGCACAGAACACTTAGCAATCGAGACAAACCCAATCGGTGCATGTACCCCTTTGTCTTTTGGCTATCCACGCCACCACATGATGCATGATTAACCGTCCGTCGTTTTTAACGTTATTTTCACGAAATTAGTAAAATAACGTTAAAACTAGTACAACTTTACTTTTGCCGCCCAAGGGTGGCACATATATACATTATATGCGCACACCGTAGGTAGGGCGTATTTTTACCCATGGATAAAGACCCAAAAAAAAAAAAAAGAAGTTAAAGCATGTGAACCATGGTGAGAGATCTCCTAGCAACTAGGTTTTGCCTAAGTAAACTGAAGGATTATAGATATGACATCAGACACTTTTTATAACTAGGATTGGAAGATATTCTAGGCTCGGTTTGTTTATTACTTAATCATTAATTTATATTAATTATAGTTATTTTTTATTTATAATTTAATTATTTTTAATAATTTTATAAATAATCATTAATATTATTTAAAAATATATGTAATATATTAAATTAAATTATATAAACATTGAGCTCGTTTAGGCTCACAAGCCGGATCGAGTTCAATAAGCAGAGCTCAGACTCGAGCTCGACTCATTTCGAGCTTTTTTCAAGTCGAGCTCAAGTAGCTCGACTCGTTTGTATAGCGAATGCAAATAAAATCTTATTATTAACTTTGAAGATTTTATTTGACAGTAGAAAAAGTCGATAAGTCTTTTTAGTATTTATGTCGATTTTAGAGCATGGATTTTGATGTGACGATTTTATGGAAAGCCATGTGAAGATCTATAAAAGTAAATATAATTACATCACAGAGGTAATAAATTCCACATTAAAATGTCATTTTCATTCATTTGTAAGTTTTGTTTGTTAACACATAATAAACACGTGATATTATTTAAGTTTTTTACTATAGTAACTTTTTTTACTCGCCTTTAAAAAAAAGATTGGTTTTACCAATTACCAACAAACTAAATACACAATTAAAATGTAAGTATGTAACACTCATCTTCGAGCGATTATCTGTAGTAGTAACATATCAAATAACGTAGTTAAAGTATCAAGTGAAATTTTATTGAAATAAAAGCTTTCAATGTATTGAAATGTGACAACAGTCAACGTAACAGGTCAACGACCGTACATGTTTCATTTATTGAGTCATTATATGTGCATTTTTAGATAATTTGCATACACTATGCCCCCCCCCCCCCCCCCCCCCCCCCTTAGGCTAGTAGAGCATGAGTTAAACAGAAAACTCAACATAATGCACCTGTTTTGTCATACAACACCCGGACACACCATCAAAAACAAGCATTACAAGAGGTTATGCCCTCTAACACATGCTAATGCACCTCTAACACACGATTGTGAACACAAAGATCATCATGGGAAATCATTCAACAAACCCATGACACATGTGAAGCAAAATACATGTTAATGTCGTCATCAAGAGGCATGGAACTTAACAAACTCTTACTCTTATGAGACCGGATGATATTCCTATATCAAATGTGTACTAGAGGCTATACAACGAACAATCACAACACTATTAAACATAAATAGGACGATTCATCTAATATAACATATTAAGTATTGGATCATAACCAAGCTTATTGTCTTAGAACCATACAAACACATGTATATACATACACACACACGTCATACAAACACACACATGACAACTATTTGTTCATGAACTAGCCACATATCTACCTTGTCTAGTTACCTACATATATGTACACATATATGATCAAACACATGGACATCTACTCAACTCTATATCTACACAACTCATGAATGACAATTCCTTTCCTTGATCCCATGATTTCGGCCGATTCATCACCTACAAGCCAAGGAAACATCTTAACACTATTCCATGTGGATCCTAAATTTAAGGTGTCTAAACCACCTTAGCCGATCCATAAGAGATAACTATCAAGCTTATATCCAACTAGTTAAACACAAGTTCATGACACCACCCAAGGTTCTAAACCTTTCCACTCTTATTATAGAACAAACATTCTTCCACCTCTCAAGGAATTGCGGCCGAAAAGACATCACAAGAAACAACATAGGACAAGCTAGGAACACATGTATTGTCACCATCCATCCTAACTTCTAGGAGGCCTTTTTGGCCGATCCAATGAGAGCACACCACCAAGGCTAGAGGACAAGTGATGAGGGACATCTAGAAGCTTATGAGGTCAACCATTTCACCAAAATAGCAACTTAAACCAAGTATGACACAATGATAAAGTGAAGTCAACCCTCCCTATATGTTGATGCTCAAAAGTCGGCCCATGCTTGCTAGTGTCTTACACATTTCTTACACCAACTATCACCTAAAACAAGATGATACACTTCCTCCCAAGAAAGGAAGCATTCCCCTTTTGGACACTCACCTAGCGGCCGAAAGAAAACTAGGACACAAGCTTGTGCTTGGTTGTCAACAATCACCAAAATGAGCACCCAAACAAGATAAGAAATCCCACTAGATTAAGTCAACCTACCCCTTGATTGTTTAGTCATATCCATCGGCACACACAAGAAGCAAAAGCATGACATTTTTGTTTGATTCATAGCCTACATAAGACTTACACCTAATAGGATCAAGCTTTAGACATTGCATCAATCTTAAGCTAACTCATTTGCCACATTTAGCCTCTTTTGTCCACACATATCGCCTATATAAGACCTCCCACCCTCACCTTCATTTCTTGCACCATCACTCAACACACAAACACTCCTACTCACTTAGAAACCTTCGGCCAAGACTAGGAGCACCAAGCCGAAGCCATCAAGGAACAAGGAAGCAACCCCACGGCTCTCTAAGTCTTCTAGGTAAGAAACATTACACTATAATCCACTTTCATTCGATATACTCTCTTGTTACACCCGATACTCGGCCCTAGAACACCATTACTAGGCACACATCTCTTTGCTAACAAGTAGAATACAAAACAATGCCCATGGATACATTAATCTTAGGCACATTGTTCCTATGATAGCATTTGATCATATGATCTTGTTTTAACAACTCTATAATCGGCCTAGTATGATCACTCGACCCCTCTAACTCTTAATAGCAAGCAATCGGTTCTATACTCACACACAAGTCACACACATTTCTTACATGATGATAAAACACTAAGCTAACCACCATACTATAGTGATAACACATCTAGTAAGTAATCATCGACCTTTGTAACACTAGAGTAGTTGTAATGTCATGATCACTCACAAGTAATTGGCCTATGATTAAGCACAATTCGTGATTCATGATCATCTAACATAAATTTAGTTGTGCCGAAAACATGTGTTAACTCTTTAATGAACATGAAAGGATTCTAAACATGTGTTATCGTACAAATGGTTTTAAGTTAGGAAATAAACGTATGATAAGTAGTGTTTCCTAGAAAACCAACCACACATGGTGATTTGATGCCAACATACGGCCCAAATACCCCATGTAAGGCCTAACATAGTTCCCCATGGACATTACATACCGAAACAACAAAGTTTTGGAACTATATGTTTGATAGAACATTAACAAGTATCATGAACAATGAAACACATTAAACACAATGGTCCACAAGTGTCGGGTGAAACAATTTGTATGATAAACGACATCCGGATGACTTACCGTGTCCATAATGAACATAGCGGATCATTTGTCAGAACGGTGATCATCTACTAGCTCACTAGACCACACACGACTCAAACAGGTGAGTTTTCTATGGCCCCATTTTACTATTTTACATTTTGGGGGAAATACATGCATCAATACTTGTGTCAATTTCAAGTGTGTGTACATTCTAGCATGACTACCATGTGGAACATGAGACATTTTGGTTCATGAGCTCACTAGTCCTCGTACATCGTTCACTGTAACCATTAGCTAGACATTTAGCCATGGAACACTTTAATAGATCTATTGGGTTGACACCCCCACTCTTGGTTAGTCGTGCTAACCGGCCACATGCAAAAGAGTGTTAGTATTCTACTATACATACATTGTCTTTAGTGTACAATGCACGAGGCACCACAGTCACGAGGTTTGGTTACAGGACTCATGGTTCTCACAGTGATCATTTCCTTAGCTAGCTCATGATTGGTCAAACACGGATAACACGTTCATTTCACAGTACATTCAAAACCCATAGACTCACCAACATTATTGTTGACAAAATTCTTTATGCATGTGTTTCAGGTAACTAATGGAGGGCCACAGAGGATTGAGGGAAGGGTTCGAGCATGCATACCGTGGTATCACTTTGATGGCTTTTGTCAGCTTTAAAACGTCATGTTTTCAATTTCCATAAGACAATGTTCACGTGCTTACACTATGCTTAATTTTCAATAAGATTATGACAAATCCATCTTTATGGTGGTACTATTTTGAATAAATGTGTATTGCTTGAACCTTGTACTTGAAAACTTTTTGATCGTTGCATTCCCGTGTTTCCGCCTAGACGGGGTGTGACATAAAACATTGTAATATTGTTGCGTTAGAAGGTGGTAAAGTGTTCATTTATGTCTTTTCCACCACTTGTTTTCTATTTTGAGAAAAAGATGCAATACATTATATTATATTATAGTTGTGTTGTAAATATCGCCCTTAGCTACTGATTTTTAATTTATCGATCATATGATAACAATATTCTTTTCATTGACAATGTTTAAAAGCAATGGTGTTGACGTATGGGTATTTTTCACAAGGTCTACAAAAGAGTTTGTGTCAGTAAAGGTTGTTGGTGACAACCATGCGATTCATTTTATGCATAAAAAATGAACGCAAAATAAAACAACTTTGATAGTGATTTTACGTGGTAGAGAACATAACTAAAGTAGTAAAATGTGACCGAATTAATCTTATTTCGTTTGTAATTTTTATACTGATTAATTAATGTTATAGTTGTAACTTACCATCAATATTAAGTTGTAAAGATGGACCCATTCTTTTAACTTTAACCCATCAATAACACATTTCAGGACCGTCTTCAAGAATCTCGTAAAACTTTTGGGCCTGGAGTGAGTAGGAAAAAAGGAACACTATGATAAAGCTAAAGCGTTCAAAGTTTCAAACATCAAACCCTTATGTTCCATTCTTTTCTTCTTGCCAGCCACTACCATCGCAAATGTCTTTCAATTGGGTTTAGTTTTAAACTACGGAGCCAATTTTAAGTGGGTTTAAACTTTTACTAATAAGTATTGATGAATCAAAAAGTAATTGACTTAATATAAAATGGGTTTTAGTATTTACTGGACTAAAAATAAATAAAATGATTAATAAATTATGTTTAACAAAGTATATTGATTTATGTAACACAAACACACATATATAATTTTAAAATTCTCGAGCCCTGGGCCGTCGCCTAACCCCCTCCCCCTCCCAGCAAGCCTTGACACATTTGCTCCATAACAACGAACACATTACCAGCATCAAATTCATCATCAATAAAAACTGTCAAGGTGTTCGAGGCGCTACAATCGGAACCTATCAAATCATCTAATCACCATATGACATCTCATCTTTGATAATTGAATACGCTGTCAATCCAATCTCTCTGCGCCGGCACTCGCCAGAAACTCTCGGTCCTCTTTATGTCATATTCCATAACAGTCTTGTGAGTGTTCACCGGCGTCTCCACCTCTTGTCCGTAACACTACCCAGCTAATGTACCCGCATCGACTACCCATGCCCTTGGTCCCGATGGACCCACCGAACCTGATGAAGCCACGAGCCCCACCCGATCCTGTGTACCCCTCATACAAAGTTTTGCAACATTAGTTCTATTGAGTTTATCTCCTTATGCTCTTACTCTAAACCGCCGTTCACTCCCCCTACCCAATTTCCAATCATAATCTTTAGTTCTTTACCAATACCAACCCCACATTCTTCTATATAACATTTTGAATAGAGGCTTAAGAATAGTACACAAATTAGCCATAATTTTATTCTTATTCACAAGACTGACACTACCTTTTTTTCAAAAGACAGCAAGACACCGCACACTTAATATGTTACCGTTTTAAGATCGTTTTGTTAACTTTAATTTTTTTTTCTAAAATTCAGGTGTAAATTTTGGTAACTATATAAGTGTCGATGCCACCACCTAGCTTCTTGATTGATAGTTGTTGGTTGTTATTGGTTAGTAACTTGTATGTAATTCAAATTACTTTCACTAATAACTAATTTAGTTTTTATAAATGCTATATGATTCTCTAGTAAGTCGTTTTGTTAACTTTAATTTTTTTCTAAAGTTCTTGTGTAATTTTTTTGACTATGTAAGTGTCGATGCCGTGGCGATATCTAGCAAACTGAATTGAACCGAATTCTGCCAATTGTTTTGAATCAATGTAAATCACGTGTTTGATATTCTTTTGGTCGTGTCACGATTTTATTTATTTTTCGTCTTTAAGTCGTTATAACGAGTGATGGTATCGTAACTAAACAAGCCAACGCAAATTAAATCCCATCACGTAGCGTTGAAATACCGGCGCGTTGCGTCGGTTTTGATACCGCTAGTTCATATATAGTTTAGATTTATCTATTTCAGTTTTATTAAACTGAGAATTTAATATGAGCAAAAATTAAATTATTAAATCAGTGATTTAATGATCATTAGTCAATTATTTGATCTACTTACAAAAACATTAAAACTAATAAAATTACATGCTTGGTTATACAATAAAATACTTTTAAATTGTTATTATTATTATTACAAAATTAATTAAGAAATTAATAAACGCTACAAATCCACATGCATATTACACTACACATTTTCAACCATTTTACAACTTTTTAAAAATCAGAAAAAATAAAAAAAAGGCATGAACACAATAGTAGATAATTGTTTTTCTAAAACATAACAGAATTAGCTGATGGTGAAGACTTCCTCCTCATATCATGAATCTTTTCTTTTCCTCACAAAGTCTTGTTGTTTTCGCTGTAAGAATCCTTTGTATTTTCATTAGACTCGATCAGTTTTTCGCCACAAATAAAACCGATATCTGAATTATCGCCTTTAGTATAATCACAACGATCATTAAAGTTCGAACTGCGTAACAAAAGATCAGTAAAATGCTCCAAGAAATCACAATTCGATACATGATCATCATCATTGTTGCTTCCTTGCAATGGTTGAGTCATCCATGTGTTATCTATGGTAGGTATCAACTCATTGAAGTTCTCCATTTCATTTTCTAGATTTTTGTATTCCCAAACTTCAGCACATTTTAAATGTACATTCCTTTCATTTATATCACAATGTTCAGAAGATGTCCCAGTTGTTGAGGTCATTGAACACACACTCGAGTTCAATTTTATTGGGAGCGGTTTCAGGCTCATTGACTGAATCTTAGATTGCTTAACTAATCTAGCTTCAGCCTCGAGCCTGGCGCTTTCCCACTGCGCCATGTGACTCAAATTGGTTATGTTCAAGCAACCAGTGTTGGACAAAAGAATATCATTTTTCGGCTTGTGGCTCATTGGATCAATTCCCATTTTAATAAGCCGTTTTTTGAGATGAGTATTCCAATAGTTTTTTATTTCGTTGTCTGTTCTCTTTGATAAATGAGTAGCTATGGCCGACCACCTTATAAGAAGACAATCATATAAAAATAAAAACAAAATTAAATTAAATCAAACATGACTTAAAAATAATAATGCTAGGAATCGTCTAAACATAATTGTAAGATCAATGTTCCATCATCTGGTTTACGTTATCTTGTAAAATGGCAGGATTTTGTCATCATATATAAGAATCCATTTATGCACTATGTTGCATTATATCTTTTTTACAATTAAAAGAAAAAAATAACATACTTCAAATATCAAATAAATTATCTGTTTAGCAAAATAATTTTGTTTTTGCTAATTGTTGAACGAAGAACAGAAAGTAGAAGAAAATCTTCATAAATTTTTAGTAATTTTTACTATCAAATCCAATATATATAGTTCGAGATTTGCTTCATCCTACGCGTTTGAGAGAATTTATAGAAATTCGTTTTTTTATAAAATGAAATACTTCGCATTAATAAAAGGGCAAATTTAGAGTAGTAGGATGGCAATGAACAAGTAAATATGATTTTGGACGGAATTATTTACAATTTTAATCTATGAGAATTACACAAACTTTTTTAACAAAAAAAGAAAAAGAAAAGAAAATTGTTTGAATTAAAAAATAAAGCTTAACACTTTGATGGATGGAATAAACATAAAAATGGTTGAAATAAGAATCTTTTTGGAACAAAAACCCTGATAATTTGAAAAGAAATACCTAATAAATGTAATATACTTGAATTTAAAAAGCAAAACATGTTTTAAAGCGTGGAATAAAACTTAAAAATTGGATTTAAACTATATATAAAAAATAATAATAAACAAATGAGTCTAAAAATATATACCTGTTACCCAAGAGAGCATGAAGCTGAATAATGGTCTGTTCTTCTTGATGACTGAATTTTCCTCTCTTAATGTCAGGTCGAAGATAGTTTATCCATCTTAATCTGCAACTCTTTCCACATCTTTGCAGCCCTGTGTGTGTGTGTTTTCTTTATGTTCATCAGCAAGAACACAATTTATATGACAGTGTTAACCAAATTTATAAAATAAAATAAGATTAATACCAGCCTTAGAAGGCAAAGCTCTCCAGCTTCCATGGCCATGTTCTTGAATATAAGCCATGAGCTTCTGATCTTCATCAGGAGTCCATGGTCCTTTCTTCAACCCTACCTTATCACAGCATGGTGATCTTCCCATTTTTTTTAAATGTTTTTGATTTAGTGTTGGTAATATTTTATGGGAAGTTTTTGGATGAAGAATATAAGTGTGGTGGGTGATTCTGCTTATAAACTTACAACTACTTACAGTCGCAATGGAGGATATAGATGGGCAAAAACAATACTATATATTTTGTTTTTTTTAATTGTTTTCAAAGTGGGAACGGTGACAATTTCTGACACGATACAAACAAGTTATTAGAAGAATTGGGTTTTGGGTGGTTGTTTTAACCTGTCAAATTAACATGTCATGTTGTGGTTGACGTGTTATACATGTTTAGTTAACCGGGTTGTATTCGTGTTGATATGTTAACCCGCTTAATTAAATTGTTAACCTATAATCCTATTTAAAATTCGAATAATAAATTATTGGATTATATAATTATTAACAAAACAAGTAACATTTAAATGGTGGGTAAGCGGGCAACAAGCTGCGTCGTTATCCCTTTTTTGAATCGCAAAGCCTATCCTGCTAAACACAAACTCTTGATTCTTAGGGCTCTGCAAGTCACTGTGGACCACTTTTTGCACTCGTTTCAGGAAACACACCGCCTTAGGGGCCAAGGATCCAATTGTGTCAAAAGCAAAAGGCAGGAACACGTGCTAATTCTCTAAACAGGCTGTTTCGTGCTTAGTGACCTTCTTAGCTTTTACCCTCAAAACTGTCTGCCCCGGTACAAAGTCGTTGTCTCGCAAACCTACCAAGGGAGTAACCTCAATAGGATTACGACCCATTTGTTGCAAACAATTTTCAACTTGTGAACCGCTTTACAACCTATTTACCTCGTCTAGATAAATGGGCACATATCATTTCGGCTTAAACAATTTTAAGTGGTATATCCAGGTTTAAGGTTGATGTTTTTGACAAAAATAGATATACGTGTCATGTTCAGATTCATCAATTCAACTCACCAGCACGACAAGATCGATTACTACTCTTAGTTATTATCTTAACATTTGATAAAAAAAAAACACAAATGCACATGTTTATTTAAATAATATTAGTTTAAATGTTAAGGAGATACAAACAAACAAAATAAATGTACATACTCATCAAATCGTTTTGTTGAAAATATTGAACCAAGGACTTGTAAAAAATTGCCATTTTAGAGTAAGAAGCCAACTAGAGGCACTAACAAAAGCAAAGGCTACATATACCATGGCTTTGGTGCCACCATCCATCCAGTTGTATTGAATATGTAACGTCATTTGTGGGTGTAGGGTCAAGATTGATAATGAGATTACAAGCGTCATGGGCTAGGGCTAGGGGGCCGTCCCCATTTCTCACGTTAATGTAAGTTTTCTTAGAGTTAGAATTTGGATTTTATCCACTTAATGGGATACTCGATCTTATATTATGATATGGATACGCGTTATCTTTTGGTTGGTTTTTGGTTCATTAAGTACTAGAATAGTACTTCCTTTGTTTTTAAGTGTTCATAGCCTAGTCCTAGGGACCCATTACGTTAAAAGGTTTTACAAAAACGGAATCCGAACACAGTGGAGATAGTGGTGTCGTGTAGTTTGGGTTCTATAAGTGTAGAAGAGATTTGGGGCGCTAGAATCTACGGCGTCACTTGAGAAACAAATAGAGAATGTGATGATCGACAAAGAAAAAAGACGCGAGTCTACTCGGCTCTGATACCGTAGATTTTTAGTGTGTTGATTACAAGAGACATGGTGTACAAATAGGCCTTGACATGATCAACGCTAGGGCATGATATGATAACTTATGAGTCAAACGAAAGTATACAATTTTACACATTTTTAAAAGTCAAGTAATGCAATTAATTAAATGGCTTGGTGTTGTTTTCCACTACATTTTTTAAAGTATACTAGTTAACCTATTTTTAATATTTTTCTTGTTTAAGATGGTGTAACTTTAACCTTGTTAAATGTTGATGGTTGTTTATCACAAATTGATTAATGTTTGACTAAAATAAACATTTGATAGGGTCATTATCTAGTTTTTTTGGATGCCATAGTTATAGTATCATGCTTAAGTTTATATTTGAGTTTTTCTCACAAATTGGTAATACTGTAATTGTGGTTCATGTTAACATACAAAGTTATTATGAACTATATAGATATTTATGGTACCATAGATAAACTATATGTAAAAGTAGGAGTAGAATGATCATAATAACAAGAAAATTTTATTCTAAGACATAACATTTAGTTATGGTAAAGATTATTACGTAAAATAGATCCTAATCCATAAATCTTACCACAATATATTATATCTAATAGCATATAGATAAAAATAGCATATAGATAAAATTCGTAAAAACATGTAGTGAATACCTAGAAAGAAACGTTCGGTCGCCTGATCTCCTCTCCGTTGGGAACTATCGCAACTCCATGTTGGTCGTTCCCACACTCCCATCCCTATTCCTCAGCAGTGTAGTAAACTAAAAATATTGGGCTTCAGTAAAAATAATAACTTAAACTTGTACGTTTTACGTAGAATAAACCTCTAACCTCTATATTTTGGAGGCAAAAAACTCTAGCTTATATATTGCGCTTAATGTCATTAATGGGACATCCTGGTGATAAATGGTGTTATCCACAACCAAAAAGCTGGGAGTTTTAGCAAGCTTAATTTGGTCAACCCAACGAATAGCTACACATGTTAAATAATTTTAATTAATGAATAACGATAACTTTTGTAAAATGGAGGATTTGTGTAATTGTGTCCGACTATTATACTTTTCCTTAGGTAAAAACAACATAACCCATCATCATAATAGACTAATAGTTATTTAATGGAAAGAGGACACTCCAATTCGTATTATTATAAGGCATGTCGACATATATAGGACAAGGGTACATAGTTATTTTAACTCTAGTGACATATTAACTCTCATGTTTTAATGCATTACATGTGCACGTAATAATATCGCTGAATTGGTCAATGAAATTTACTCCCCCTGTATGCTTTACGAGCGTTTATTTTATACGTAAAACCAAGTATAATCATCTTAATGGATAAGTACCAATTAGACTCGCGCACGTTGTAGCGCAGGTACAGTGCAAATGTCGATGGATTAATTCAAACGTTATGTGATACGTACAATCATTGCGGTTGGATCAAAATGTACAGTAATCGTATTTATATCGTATAATTATAACGTATTTATATGTGACCCGACTCATAAATAGAAAATGTACAAAAAAAATGGGTATAAAGGGAAAATTGGCACGTGTAAATGTATTATATTTAACCTGAATTGTTTCCCAAAAGAAGTTTACGTCGAAACGTAAACCAACTCGAATTTATACCGACACATTACTAAAAACACACATGTAAAAATAGTTTTTTAAGGTAAACGAATGAAGGAGTAAAATCCGGACTTCAGAACCTCGAGTGGGTCAAAAAGATACTTTAAAGTTCTTAAACACAACGACGAATTAGTTTTTTAAAAAGGAAATTAGTAAAAGAAAAATTAGCTAAATGTAACAGCAGAGGGGTTAAAACTATAATTTTCAAAGTTTAAGGGTTGTTTTGTGGTGAAAAAAGTAGAGAATTTTTGTAAATGCCACAAAGTCGCAAACTTTTGAGAGGGTTGTAAAATGGAGTAATTGTATAGAGCTAAAATCGCAATTTTCATAAGTGAAGGGGCTGGAAAATAAGGGGCCAAAATTGGCACTTGTTGAAAGATTGGGGGAGTGGTGGAAATTCACCGACTTTCTGCTTTAAGATTATTATTATTTATAATAATATAATAGAATAGAATAGACCGGAGGTATTTTTTTCACGTGATACAAGGAGAAACTTTGATAATTAAACAGCCCGAGAGACTAAGGAAAGCCATGGAGAGACTGAGCAAGAGTATATAAGCCTAGTCTCCCTTAGCACACATTAGAGTTGTTCATTTTGTTTCATCATCAAGTGTATATTTTCACAGTGTTTTGTGTATTCTATGTTATTCAAGGAAGTATTTGATAGTATCTTTGTGTGTTTATCTTTCATGTCCTCTTCCTTATAGCTACCGTATTCCGAAATATTATTTGTCTTTATTAAAAAAAAACCCTTTGAATCTCGTTCTTGTGCGACAAGAATACGATCCTACAATCTCTCAACCATTTTTATAATATTTTCAAATACATATAATATTAACAATTTAAAGTAATTACCTAACTAAAAATATTTACTAACCATAAAAACATTTAATATCTATTGCATCGCCGTCCAGTATTATATTATGTCGAAGTTACTGACCCAAGCACTTGCAAAAGTCATTTATGATAACTAAAAATACTTTATTTTACTAAACATAAACTTATAATTAAAAAAAAATTATTTACTCTTCTTCACCATGAGGTGAAGTGCTTATTTATATTCCTCTAAAGTTAACAATCCAAGTACGTACGAAACTCGTTTATGATAAAGTCATCATGCTTTATTTTTAACAAATAGGTCTCTTTTTTCCTCATTAATTCCTTAAATTATAAATTTTAATAAATGAATTTTTTTGATGATTAAATCCCTAAATTTTATTAAAATAAAGTTTCGTTGAGATTTTATAAACTTGGTAATTCATATAGAAACGAATTCCAGAGAATAATTACAAGCCCATGGAAAAAGTTGTTAAACAATATAATTTGATTGATATCGTATCAAATTACAACTAGTTTTATACCCATCATATTACGTGTAGTTTTATAGCTTCCTAACCTTTTCGTATTTTTTTCTTCATGTTAGAGAAAGCAAGGAGATTTACATAATAACAATATGAAAAAATTGATATTAACATTAACTTAGTTACATACATGATTCACTACAAAAGTAGGTCCAACCATAGTTGACTACACTTTTGAAAATAGGTATTGGATGCTCATCTCATAATCAAGATGTTAATGGTTCTAAACTTGGAAAAAATATGGACATGGTCATGTAAAGAAAACCTATATGAATTGCATTAGAAAATGCGTATATGACTTCTAAAGTCAACGCGTCCTTCTTTTGGAGCATAAGTAATCTTTCTTGAAAACAGAAATCGAAGATGAGGCGAAAACAACATATTTATACATCCTTACGACATGACAATTGGTATCGTTGCCAATGTTGCAATCACATCCAACGCTAGCATTAGCTTCTTGAGATAGCCCGAGCACGTCAGAAAAAATATCAAGACTGTAATTATCACCATTAAGTCTCCAACTTGCTGCAGTAATTGCAGCAAAAAAGTTCCCAACAGCTTCCACTGCATCAAATTAACAGAAAGGTAGCAGATGATAATTTGGTAAGCATTTCTAGTGAATAACTCAACATCATTTCTCATTCAAGAATGTAAGTCAAACCTAAAAGTCAAACCACTCATGCAAGATTTCAATCATTTGGTTTGTTAAATAATTGAAATTCTGCACAGGTCTTCTGATTTGATTCTGCGTGAATCGGTTTCTGCAGTGGGGCTTTTTGTATGTGGGGCGATGGGCAGTTATAAATATGGAGGGAAAGAGAGGTTGTTTGAAAGTTAGTTATTAACATAAACTTTCTACATTCAATAATGAAGTGCTCGGCCCCTTTTATACTTTCTGAACCGGCACCACATAAACAGACGCGTCCCTTTACAATAATCATACTTAGGATATCTATTTACACAAACCGGTGTGTTATAACCGGTACTACTTATCCATCTAGACTTAGGATATAATAATTAACACATGTTTACTTATACAATAACATATGAATAAATCAAGTTTAAACTATATATCTAACATGGTTTAACAAAATATTAGATTTAATTACTCAAATATTAATACACATCCAATCATGAAAATACATATTATGACTCTTAAAGTTAAACCAGCTCATTTACAAATGGGAATTAATTCATGGTGTTATCTCCATCCAATTGGAGATTCAAGATACTTGCATAAACAATAATATAATTTAAAGACAAGCTAACCATAAAAAAAATCACAACCCCTTTTTTTGGAACCTAAAAAGGTGTTTTTTTTTTTTTTTCAAAATATCCGGACACAAATACAAAAGACTGTTTGATAGAACCCAGAAATCAAATAAGAAAACTGGATTATTGAAAACTAAAGGTTACAAGATAGAGACCCTATTCGAGATGGGTTAATCTCCAAGAACAAAGGTATAAAACCTTATTTAGATAAACATAACATAGACATCTCTCCAAAACTAGAACAAGATATTATTAATAAGCATAAAAGAGATAATTGCTCCTAAACTCTTGCCAGTTGACCGTTGACTGTTGACTGGACCGTTGACTGTTGACTGGATTTTGAATGGGTATGCATCAGTTGGGTTAAGAATCCAGATGGATTCTATCACTGTTACTTTCTTGTGGCACAACGGATGCAAAGAATCTTAGCAAGATAGTCACCAACATAGCTCCAGGAGCTCTCATTGCACCCCAAGGTTTAAAAGTACGGAATCGTGCCTCAAGGCGTTTTCCCTTCGCCTCAAGAGGCGTAGGCCTCAAGGCGAACCGAGGCGTAAGCCCGAGGCGGAATTAAAAAATAAATATAAATATTATATATCTTATAGAAAACGAAATACTAACTAATTTCATCATCATATTCATCAAAACACACACTAAAAAGACATGGAATGCTTGAAATTGACACAAAGTCCAAAACATCAAAACCCCTGAGGCACAATTTTTGTTACCCGCCTCAGCTCTATGAGGCGCACGTACAAAATAACACCATGAGGCGCCGCCTCAGATTCGTTTTCTTACAGAATCGCCTTGAGGCGCGCCTCGAGACGTACGCCTCACCCGTTTTTTTTAAACCATCTTGCACCAGACTGTTACCTTTTTGTGTCATTTTAACCTTAAGAGTTAAGACGGAAGACCATTGAAGTTCCAACTTCCACCTCATTGTATATAAATGAGCTAAAGAAACAAAAATATTGGTTATTTCAATTAAAATTTTACCTGTGGGCTGGTTGCTGGCTGTCTAGGAGAACTTGAATAAACTACATCATCAACACTGCCATCGCCCATCAGCTGTTGTAAGAACCTCCATATAAACAACGGTTTGAGACTAATCAGCCATATCAGCTTATATATTATGCAACACAGGCTGACGCCACTATCCGCGACTGGGAAAAAAATATGGCACCAATTTCACCTTTTGAAGCCAGTACGGTGTGTTGGGAAGATAGGATCCCAAAGATCAATCTAAACGCAATCAAAATCACATAACAATAATACGGTAGTCACCTTGATCACGATTCACGAAGAAAACCAACATCTGACTTTGGTAGTGATGAAATCGTGAGGTATCAATTTAGGATTCAAGCTCCACTTCATGAAGAATCAACTATAAGACAAATTTCAACCAAATTCACAATTCATAAAACTGATGGGTGGTCAGATCGATAAAAAAAAGTATTTTTTAAATGCATTAGCAAACAGGTCGAAATTGGCTGATACTGCCCTGCCTATTTATTAGGTTAGGATCATAGATGATGTTGCTTGTTACACGTAATCGGATTGCAGCCATGTAAAGCTATCTTTAAAAAAAAAAAAAAAATTGTGAATTCCATTTCATTAATCAGTTTATCAGTGAAAATCTAAGTTTTAAAAAGCGTGAGGGGCTCCGGGGCGCTTAGGCCCTAACAGCCAAGGTACGAGAGTCAAAATCGGAAATTGATTCCAATCATTTAGGGTCACCAGGTTTAAGGATATGAAGCAAGCAATAGAAAATCGGTGGTCTTTGCAGGATTATTATAATACCTGCAGCTTTAAGAAGAAGAATTGAAACAGGAGGCGGCGGCGTCAATATAAAAGTAAAGCTTTTATCCTGCAAATTCAAACAACCACACAACGAATCAACAATTATAAACAGAACAAATTCAAATACACTAATTTCATATCTTTTATCTATAAACTCACAAATACTATCAATACCCTGCTAACCAATGAGATTATACAAAACACATATTCCGCTATTCAAGATGCTTAAAGAAATTAAACAAAATTAAGTTGCACTTTAACTACTTAGATTTTGGGTCCGCACCTTTTTTCGGCTTAAACCCGCTTTCAGAAAGAAGTTTCGACAGAAAATTACTGCCTTTATCGTCTTTATCTCTATCACTAAACCTGCTTAAAGTGCTTATGAGAGACCAATGAGTCTCAAAGTCTGGCTTGTACCCAAACTGCTGCATTCTTTGTAAAAGCTCTGAGGCCTTTGTAAAGTTTCTTTCAAACCGATACCTACTAACCACTGACCCAAACATCCCCTTACTCGGTTGCTCTCCTGCACGAATCATAGCGTCGATTAGCTTTTCACCTTCTAATGTTCTTCCAAAGTCACAAAGCTTTTCAGTCAACACTTCATATGTTTTGATACTTGGCTCGAGTTTTCGGCTCATCATTTCAGTATAAAGATCAAGGGCGTCGTCAATCTTATTAAAAACGCAAAAATCTTGAATTAAACAATCATAGGTCGTTGAATCTGGGATGTTTCCTTTCATCAGCATACTGTCAAGAAGATCAAAAGCTGTGTCGCTTCTTCCATGACGACACATCTTCTTGATTAGAATATTGTAGTTTACGTTATCAGGAATGAGATCTTTACGAATCATGTTCTCCAGAAAGTTAACGGCTTCTTCAAGCTTACCCATGTTCAAAAAACTCATAACGATTTCATTCTGAACAATCGAACAATGAACCCATCTTCGGTTTTCCATATCTTGACTCAATTTCAAGACTTTCTTGAACTCTCCATCTTTTAAAAGTGATCTTACAACTGCTCGTAGCGACCGGTTACTTGGTTTCAGTTCTTTAGACATCATTTCTGTCAGATAATAAACAGAACGTGATCCGGCTTTACAGTTTGAGAATCCATACACAAGAAAGTTATAAGTGACATCATCAAATTCGAGTTCCTTTTCTTGAATTTCATCTAGAATCATGTCAACAAATACACTTTTCTTTGAGGCGAAAAGATGGAAAATGAGGATGTTATATAGAGTTATATGTGAAGAACTCTGTTTGACCATTATATCTTTCAATGAGAAAGCATATTGAGATCGACCCTCGTTGCACATTAACGACACAAACTTACTGTAACTAGAAGCGTAGATGGTTACGTTCTTCTTTAAGATGGCACCAAATACCTCTTTGACTTTCCTCAAGTCTTCAACCGCACAATACCGATGTAGCAAAACATTATAAACGTCAACATTAGGGGTAATAATTTTGGCCAATATCGTATTTGACATACCAAAAGCTTCTGAAAAACGGTTCTCTTTGCAAAGCCCGCTTAGAAGGTGGTTATACGCTACCTGATCCAAGCGATAACCCCTTTCTAGAAGCTCCTGGACCAAAAAACGACCCGTTTTAGTGAACCCAATTTCACAAAGATTTTCAAGCAAACCATAAAAGATTTCTGTTACTTCATGCGGGTAATCCATCATTGCATGCTCAAAGAGAGACAAAGATTCCACGACCATCTTGTTCTTGCATAACGAATAAATCAAGGTTCTATAATCATTCAAGGAAGGCAACCAGTTCTTGTTTTGGATGAAATCGCAGCATTCACGAAGATCGCTTGAGTTCCCTTTCTTGCATAAACCTCTTACTAGTGCAGAATACGTCTCTCTCGTGATTTTGACTTTTTTCTTGACCATTTTGTCAAATACTTTCTTTGATTTATGTACAAAACCCCTTTTAGCATACGCTTGAACAAGTAAATTGAGTGTTTCTTCATCAAGATTATTATGCAAATTAGGTTTTTTCTCCAAGAGAGTGGTGAGTGTTTTGAAACCTGAATTAGATACGTGAAACGTTTTCATTAGCGTCACGAAACCAGCAAATGACAATTCTTGGCCCCAATGAACCAATTCGTCTACGGTAGTAAGACCATCATCTTTCAAGATAATAAGATTATAATCAGGAACCATTGAATCATCTAGAACCTTTACCATAGATTGGTCAAAGTCAACTACATCGCCTTCTAAATAAAGCCCATTCCCCACACTATCATAGAACTCGGTTTTGGAGAACGCCACATCATTGTCCCGCCTTATTCTTAGAACTGATGGATTAGTACCCAACAACAAAAACGCTTTTGAAATAGGATCTTGTAACGGTGAGAGTTCAATTAATCCTTTTTGAACCATCTTTTCAATCACCGCCTTCACCTCATCAAATCGTCTATATTTACAATATCCCGCTAAAAGAACTCTAAAAATTGACATATCAAGTGTCACACCCTCATCTTCCATTTCAAGAACAATGTCATTGGCATGATTCCACATACCATACATGAAAACCGCACTAACGATGGCATTATATGAATATTTGTGGGGCCTTAGACCTCTAGCTAAAACATTCGAGAGACAAAGAAGGGCGTTTCTCAACTGTCCTTCTTTGCAACTCCATCCGATCAAGATTCCATAGGTTATAGCATCCGCAGTAAAGCCCAAACGCTCTAATTCTTTGAGAAATTCGAAGGCTTTGTCTACTCCAAGATTTTGACAAATTGAATGTATGATCTTGTTGCCAACCACGACATCAGGAAAACAATCCGTTTCAACGAAAAGACTCAACAAATCATCATAATCCTTTTTCTCACAATAACCACTCGCAATCGCATCAAGAATCAAAGAACTCGGTTTAATTCCACAAGCATACGCTTTCTTAATCAAATTTCTTGATTCTAAAACATCCCCAACTCCGCATAGAACTTGAACGACGTTCTCAAACACATCCTTTTCAACCATACCCACATCAAACATATCACCACACACTCGAAAAGCCAACTTACTTTCATTCCTATCAACAAGATAATTAACGAGAGTTCGATAACAAGCCAACGACGCGACTAAATCCATCCCCTTCATTCTACCATACATATCAACACTCTTTTCCAACTCATCAACACTAACATACCATTCAATCAAATCACAACAAACTTGTTGATCATCCAAAAAAATCCCTTTTTTACCCATTTCCAGAACTACCCATTCAGCATCTTTACACAACCCGACCCGAACCAACAACTTAACCATAATCTTGAAAGACTGATCAAGATGCTTAAAGCTCCAATCTTTTTTGGTTCTGGAACCAACCCATTTGAAAATATTGAATAAAGATGCAACCCTTTTAACATTAAGTCCTAACTTTATACCAAAAGATTCAAAACCCAATAACAGTTCATGAACATCTTGTGGGTCTAACTCAAACTTCCTCCAAAGCTTACGGGTAACTCTAGGGGTGAAATAAGATACATCAAGAAGATGTTCTTGAAGAGTGTGAGTTTGTTTTGGTTTGGGTTTGACAAGAAGATTAGAGCAATTGGTAATGAGTGGTTTTGTAACATTTGGTTGTGTGGAAGAAGAGTGGTGTTTGATGCAGAAAAGAGGGAAGAAATGACTACTGACCTTTATGAAGTGGGTTCGGTGTTGGAGAGTGTAGAGCATTCGGTTGCAGAGGATTGGTGTAATCTGTGTTGTTGTCATTCATGGCTGCATTTTGCAGGGTCAGGTCTCAGATGAAGGAATTAGGTAGTGTTTGGTATGAAGGAATCAAAGGTGGAATGGAATGGATCATTCCTATGGAATGAAATTAAACATGTTTGGTTACCATGTAGTAATGGAATGGATCATTCCATAAGGAATGAGATTCCTTCCATTTTAAGAATTTTCATTTCTTGGTAAGGTGGTGTTTTTTTTCATTCTTTCAAGGAATAGAAACAAATATATTATTATTATTATTACAACCCACCATCGTTGTCATCATCCAACCACCACTGCCTATTGCCGCCACCCACAACCATTGCTACCATCGACGTAACCCACCATTGTCACCACCGTCCCACCACCACCACCCGCGTCACTGCCACTCACTACCTCCACCACTGTCATCGCCACCACCACCCACCGTCACCGTTGCAACCCACCACTGCCATCGTCGCCCACTGCCACCACCACCGTTGCCGCCGCCGCCGCCACCCACCACCACCGTCACTGTCGCCACCCACCACTCACCATCGATTTCATATTTTCGTTTTTTTCTTACATACCAAATAACACAAAGTAAGAATTCATTCCATTCCCACATGATAACCAAATAAGACATGGAATGGTAATGATTCATTCCATTACCTCTCCCATTCCATTACCTCTTCCATTCCATTCCCTCTCTCATTCCATTACCTCATACCAAACAGACCCTTAGGGCCCAATTCAAGAATCAGACCAGATTAGTAGTTGTGGTTAGTGGTGTACAAAATACCCGCCCGAACCCAAAGAAAATACCCGAACCCGGGTATTTTAAAACCGAACCCGTACCCAACCCTACTACCCATATGGTATGGTCAGGGTATACCAAGCTCATCTAAAACCCAAACCCGGGTTTTTTTTCAACCCAGTTTGAACCCGGAACCGGTTATTATAATAAACGTACCCGGTTCTTTAGAATACCCGGCTATCTAGAATATCCGGTTCATTTGTGAAGTTTAACAGTTATTTAAAATAGTTAATTTTATAAGTAATCTAAATTTTAAACGTAGTTATCATCATGTTGAATAACACTAGTATTAGCTTAATTAACTTATTTTATATCACTAGTGGGTTTACCCGCGCGTTGCAACGGGGTCTACAAATGGGTTGCAATACAACGTTATGATACTTAGGTTTTTTGCCGCAAGTTACGCAAAAAGAATAGAAATGTGCACCATATGTTTTAACAAGTATTAGTAGAATGAAAAGAAAATGAATGTGCACAACCAATTACAACTGATTGCAATTCACCACAAAAACCATGTACTCATTATTGAACAAATCTTAATAAACCAAAGGTATGTTACTGTAACAGACCAATATGAACATAAACATCACTCTTGTGTAAGTTGTCCGGTCATTGCATAACAAAAGCATGTAGTAATAATATGATATTGTATACACTATCATATGAATATCACTGTCCATTTAGAAATTGAAAGTTGTGATTTGTAAGTTTGTAATAGACTTGCCCAACCTGACCCAGCAGCTAAAAAATTGCCCAATGTAGCTAGTGAGCCAAACCATCCCGTCCACTTTGCCGCTCGGTAGACGCATATATATGAAAAGGGTTTATAATATAAGTATTATTATGGCAAAGTTTTAAAACTCATACAAGTTTAGCTGAGATAAGATTATTCATCGTGGTAACATAAATTATTATCTTTTATCGTCATTATATGAAATTTGTTCAAAAATATTGTTTATCTGGTGTGTTTATTTAGTTTGGGTGAGTTCCATTTTCATATAAAAGTTGATTATCTTCTAGGGGCATTTAGGGAAGAAAAGTGGCAAAATTTAGGAAATTGTAAAGAAACATTTGGTATGCCATCTTAACTTTGAACAATTTGGACATATTTGCCCATGTCTCCTCCTTTATAATGTAGTATATATATAGATATAGATTAATGAGAAAATATAGGCAGATATATAAGAATTATTTGTGTATATTGTATGCATGTTTGTGTTTTCCCAAGTACTAGTTCTAGACTTTTAGATATTACATAAAAAATATTTAAGCGGTGCTATTTAATGTAACTTGTAATGTTTTCTAGGAATTTAATATTAAAGTATGTATTTTTATGTTATTTACGAATATTTAAGAAGTTTGTATGCAAAAATAGCTTAGGAACAAAAAAATGAATTTAACACAAAAAACTACAAAAAAGAAAAGAAAAAAAATCACACGGATAGGGTTTTTTGTACCCAAAAACAGGGTATTTAATACTCGAAACCGGGCATACCCGAAAATCGGGTATTGAAAACCCGACCTGAACCTGGGTATATAGGGTATGGTTTTTCAGGAAAATACCCTACCCAAACCCGACCCGGTTATTTGTAATACCCGGTTGTACCCTACCCGATCATACCCGAACCTGGGTACATATCCGAACCCGGATATTCAAAAAACCCGGTTTTGTGCACCTCTAGTTGTGGTTGCTTGAGAGTTGAGACATGTTTGTTAATGTGATGAAAGGCCCACCAAAGAAAGCCCACAATTGATTTTTTAGCAAAAAACTAGTACTTAGACTCGTGACGGTCGATACGACGTGAGTACATTGCAAACATCAAACGAATTAGTCAATGCAATATTTGATGCATTAACCATATAAAAACACATGTTTTGACTTATCTAATATAACTTAATAGTATCACGATTGAACCATGGTTATTAGTGTGTGTGTGTGTGTGCGCGCGCGCGCGTGTGTAGGGAAATGATATAATGAAAACTCACTCTTATAGTAGAATCCATTTCATTTGACCAATGGATGAGATCAGTTTGAGACTCTTTTGGGTTTGAAATAATATTATTATATCTGATATAATACAAATAAGGGTAGAATGGTAAAGTTTCATTATGGAAATAATATTATTATAATGACAATCTCTCTCTATCAATCATCAGTCATATCACTCAATCTCTTTCTCTCATCCCGCCTAAATTACAAACCATCATCCCCTCTATATCTTTCTCATTTCTTCTCACAACACAACCGCCTATCTCCACTGTCGTTCCTTCATCTGTCTCTATAAACAAGAACCCAACTATGTCTTCTCACAACCAACCGCCTGTGTCTCTATCGTACCTTCTCACAACCGTCTCTCTCTCTCTCTCTCTCTCTCTCTCACTCTCTCCGACACAACCGCCTCTCTCCCCTTTCTAGATATGAAGTCGACGTTCAGAAATTCGTCATCCAAGAAACGGCGGCGATCGAATAGGTTATCCTCTAACAGGTAGCAACTTTGTCATCCATGTTACTGTTCCCCAAAATAAAGTTTTATTTTTTATTTACTTTATGTGTTTGATCGGTCTGTAAACATGTTCGATCGTTTGGGTTTTTTGTCTGAATAAGGAATGTTGTTTGAAATATATAAAAAAAACTTGTTAATAGTGTTGTTAATATATAAAAACTTGTTAATAGTGTCTCAATAAGGATCGTTTGTTGTCTCAGTAAGAATCGTGTGGGTTTTGTAAAGTTACAAGGTGGTATATGGTTTATGACTTAATCGAACAACGTAATAACAATTCGGAAACTGCAAACTACGAATTATTATTATTCTGAAAAGCATGAATAACAAAGCACCAATCAAGGGTATAAATACTAAATAACTTCCTAACCCTACCAGGAATCTAATTCCTCTGTTTATTCAAAATATAAACATAAAAGCATACTTGATAAACATAAACTAATTAACTAATTAATTCATTATTAAACTAGATAAATCTCCTCCTTCCACCCCTTGAGATTAATTACCGAACCGCCCTTTGGTTAATATTGTTTTACGTTTCAATACTCCCTCTCAATATTAACCTTCTCCATGTTCATCTTTTTGCAAAAATCATCCAACTTTGCATGTGCCAAGCTCTTTGTGAACATGTCTGCCAACTGTTGACTTGTGTCTACATACTTCAAATCAATTTCACCACCTAGTACCTTCTCTCTAATAAAATGATAATGAACTTCGATGTGCTTAGATCTCGCGTGGAACATCGGATTCTCGGCTAGATGTATAGATGACATATTATCACAATAGAGCATCACCTTTTCTTCAACTTGTTGATTTAATTCCTTCAATAACAGCCGCAACCAAGTAACTTCCTGAGCTTCCATTGCTGCCGACTTGTATTCGGCTTCGGTGGTCGACAATGAAACCGTAGCTTGCCTTTTACTACACCAGACCATCGGACCTTGTCCTAGCATAAACATGTATCCTGTAGTAGACCTTCTTGTGTCGAGATCACCTGCGTAATCCGCATCACAGTACTCTATAAGTTCAAGTTTCTTCCCACTTTTGAACTTAATTCCGTAGCCGAGTATTGCCTTCACGTATCTTAGCACTCTTCTTATAGCATCCAAATGAGGTTTTCCTGGATTCTGCATATCACGACTAAGAACTCCCACAATAAACGAAATATCCGGTAGAGTTAATGTTAAATATATAAGACTTCCTACAAATTGACGATACATTGTAGGATCTTCTAGTTCACTCCCTCTATCGGCACAAAGTTTAACCGTAGTATCACTTGGAGTTAGAGTTGGCTTACAGTCCACCATGCCAAATCTTTTTAACAACTCGATGCTGTACTTTCACTGATGTAGAGTCACAGAATTATCCTCATATTTCAGCTCCAAACCAAGAAAATGACTAAGAATCCCAAGATCCTTCATAAAGAACCGTATGCATAAATTTTCTTGTAGTTGTTCGATACTGTAACGCCCCAAAATGCGATTTTAATACATTATCGCATGAAAATAATTAACTAGGATGGTTTATCTAGTTAAAGTATTTTGTTAAGTAAAAAAATAAAGTAAGTAATTGACAATGGATCAACCATCAAAGTTAAGGGACTGGAATTTTAACTTTTAATTAAAGTTATTAAAAGTTGATGGTGGAAGAGAAACTTCCAGGTTTCTCTTGTAAGGGTCGCCATTTTTTAAGGAAAGGAAAGGAGGACCAAGAACAAGCTGAAATTATAGAATTCCATGGCTAGATTGAAGCTAAAACACCTGCATGTTTGAAGATTCTTAGTCATCTAGTGTTAACAAACATGATGTAAGTGATAGAATTTAATTGATGATGAAATACTAGGATTCATGCATAATTAATGTGTGAGTTTATGTGGATACTAGATGAAAGCTATGATTGAAACTTGTATGTATGTTAATTTTGTGGAAATTTAGTAAATTGAAGAGGTTCATGAAGTTTGGAAGTGGGTGTTGAAATTTGGGTGTAACCCATGAGCATTCTTGGTTATGTTGATATACAAATTGAATGAATTTGATGTTTTGCTATGTTGATTTCTATTTAATGAATGGTGCTTGATTAGGGAAGAAACATGGTAATTGATAACATCAAGTAAGAAGCTAAGCATGAAGTAATTGTACATTGAGCTTAGAATGTTGTACGCACACCACGTGTTTGATGAAATGTCTAGATGAGTATGATGTATGAAATTATATGCAAGACTTGACAAATATGAAAGTAATGTGATAATAGACACAATTGATAGTAGGTTAACATGAGGATTATATTAGAGAGTATTCATGTGGGAGTTTATCGAGTTATATGATTTGGTAAGAAGTATGCGTTAGGATGTGGTACCCTATGTTTGGATAGTATGATGCACACCAAGTATTGGATTTATTTCTTATTTGTGACTAAGAAATGAATGTGTACTAATTGTGAAGTGTATGAACTTATTAAGAAAAGACACGGTTGGTATTATGTGATGTTGGCTAACCTTGGATTGTAATTGCCAATTGGAGAATCATGAAAGCGCTAGTATGGGAATCTTGAAAGAAACAATTAATTAATGGTGGTGCCAAGGTAAGAAACTTGGTGATGGGTCAACCATAGATTGACCCATGCTTGGCTTCATATAAAGGAGATAACGGGTCATCAAGGAAATGTTACGCCATTCACGATGATACCACGTAATCCGGGTAGTTTAACGCCTAGGAAAATCATGGGGAAAGATCTTAGACCTTGTGAGGTTTGGGTTCTAAGATATGCCATTAAAGCATGAAAAGTGCATAGTGGGCGCAACCTCACATCAGGTCCGGGCGCAAGGTGACCTGCACAGGCGCAACCTGACTCTGATAGGAAAATGGGCTGATTTGCGCCCTCTAGGGGCGCAACCTCCTCTCTGGGGGCGCAAGCTTGCGCCGCCCATTGGTTATTTTTCTGTTTTTGTCGTATTTTGATGTTTCGCTTATGTGCGCAACTCGTATTCGCGTTTAACGCATCGAATAACATCGTTGGACTTTGTAAATGTTAGGTATGGGTGTAGCAAGTAATAGGAATGTCGGATTTGCAAATATGACTCAAGTATGGAATGATGTGTGTGTATGTAATTAAATTGATATGTGTGTATATATGGTAACAAATACAGTAAGTAGATTTGTTATGCTTTTGTAGATTGAGAACGTGATGTATGTATGGGTACTCATACCCGGGTTCGAGTGAGAGTTTTATGTATGTAAGGGTTGGTCATTATGCATAGGATTGGAAACGTCAAATTTGTCCTAGAGAATTCATGAAGGGAGAGTAACATGACGGGTCAAGGTAAGTTGTGTATGGGAATTGTATGCTTGTATGTATTGTAAGGTTATTAACCTTTTATTATGAGAATGGTAATGAAGATGCATGTATGTAAGTATGAATGCATGGGACTTGGAGGTTCGGATCAGAGTATCACACCCGAACTTGCAAGAAGGCGTTTGAACAGGATCACGGAGTATTATTGGATGTTATTTCCTCATCGTGAGTAATTTACATGAAGTCACCAATTGAACTAACGAAACGGCTATGTGGTGATTACAAGTTGTCTTGTCTACCTAATGAAGTAAGGGAAGGATGGAGATCGAGTGAGGGAGCGGATTGTACGTGGTCACGGTCACATAACCTAATAAATATGAGTCATGTTGAATGTAATAAGAAACAATAAAAGATGTAACACCAAAAATATCTCTTAGATATGTTTTCCAAACCTTTGAGAATGTTCTATTAAGCGAGAAATTTTCTAGTCCGTATTTTCCGCTGCATATTCTCTGTAAAATGGTTTAGGGTGTTACAAGTTGGTATCAGAGCCCTGGTTTGAGTGAAATCTTGTACAAGGAGGTTTGTACTTGAACTCAAACTTGTGTGCTCTTGAAATCAGTGACCCATACAATCCAAGACTCGATCAAGGCCCAAAGGTAGAATTTAATATTAACTCACATTACATGTTAAAGGCTAATTGTGGTGTTTATGTTAAGGTGAGCTTTTATGGATAATGAAGAGGTCTCAAGGACACTATCCAAGATAGATCAAGGAAAAGTGGATAAGATGGAATAATCACAGGTACGCGATAATTAACTATTGGTACCGGTGAGAGGAAAATCCTCAAGGATGGTAAAACTTAAAAGGAAAAATAACCATGTTGTTTAGGAAGGTAATTGAAAGTGTAGCACAAAGCTGAAAACCAGTCCTCAGGCATAAGGTAATGATTATATGAAGACACGTGGATAGCATGTGGACTACGCACTTGGCCCGTGCGCAAGAAGCATGTGATACACGTGAGACCATGATAATCATCACAGGTATGCCTGGTAAAATTGGAAAGTAAGTGGTCGTGTGGGTGAATGGGTGGAATAAAACTTCTATAAAAGTGTGAAGGTGAAGGGGTTCCATTAGAAGGTATCAAACTAAATGTATGTATATTGTGCCTATATACTAATTATGGCAATGAATGAATAAGTAACTAGACGTCAGTTGTGGGTAAAATTGATGACTCTCAAGTGATAGAGAGCAGTCTGTATTGAAAGGAAGGGTTGGAATGAAAGGTTTGAATCCGTAGGTAAGCACGGATCAAACCTATATAAATGAAAGGATGGAATGAAAGGTTTGAATCTGTAGGTAAGCACGGATCAAACCTATATAAATGAAAGGATGGAATGAAAGGTTTGAATCCGTATGTAAGCACGGATCAAACCTATATGAATGAAAGGATGGAATGAAAGGTTTGAATCCGTAGGTAAGCACAGATCAAACCTATATGAACGAAAGGTTGGAATGAAAGGTTTGAATCCGTAGGTAAGCACGGATCAAACCTGTATGAACGAAAGGTTGGAATGAAAGGTTTGAATCCGTAGGTAAGCACGAATCAAACCTATATGAATGAAAGGTTGGAATGAAAGGTTTAAATCCGCAAGTAAGCACGGATTAAACTTATATGAATGAAAGGTAGAAATAAAAGATTTGCATCCGTAGGTAAATACGAATCAAACCTATATAAATTAAAGGTAGGAATTAAATATATGAATCCATATGTAAGTCCCTCCACTTACTCATTAGTCGGCTCATCCTTGGTAACATGAGAATGTTGAATGACCATAAAGGGTCAAATGGGTGGAATTGTAGAAATTGTGGAAATGACCCTGAACGGGTCAAATGGTGGAGATGTAAAAATATAGAATAATCCAAGTAATGGGTCAAATTGGGTAGGATGTTGTAGAAATATAGAATAACCCATGGAACGGGTCATTTGGATAGGAATGAAGAAGGGAATACATTTTTTTTCTCTAACCAAGGTAAAGCACAACGTTAGTAACTTAGTTTAAATATGCATGTTGCGTGGCATATAAAAATGCATATATATGTAAGGGAAGATTGTAAGGCATGGTATTAATGCGAGTTTATTTAAGAGACCTATGGAAACGAATGAATGATTGACCTTTTGAAGGATTCGTACCTTTTATGCAAGAAATGAATGATGTTATGAATTGTAAGAATGTAATGTAGAAATTATTATAAAGTAGTAGGATATGGCGCATTGACTTTGAAAAGTCAAATTGTAGAAAAATTTGCAAGGTAGTGAATAAAATGTAAGGCTCTTGCGTAAGAAAATGAAATAAGTAATGTAGTATAGCACGTAATCAGAAGATCAAGAAGGAAATGTAAATAATTAGCCATTACAAGTGAAAGAAAACTTGCATGGACCATTGAAGGTCAATTTTCATGAATGTAAGGTATATGTCTAACCAATGATTTTGTAGATATGAATGGTCGAATTTTGGATGTGATGAAATCTACAAGATAGGTGATATGATGTCAGCGAGTTGGAACTCGTTGTGAATGAACTAAACCAAGCTAAGTATGGCGTGGACTTGTGAAGGAGCAAGTCAAGCCGACATATGGATGGTTGGTTAACATTGTGAAAGGAAGGTTAGTAATATTTTTCTAATTGTTAAATAGAAAATTGATATGTTGAATAGTAACCCCATATGAATGAATGGTAGCTTAAGCATGAAGTAGTTCGGAAAGTTTGACTTTTAAAGGTCAAAAGATGAATGAATTTTAGCTTAGACCCAGGATTGTTAAGCAATGGACATATGTGTCTACAATGAGTAATGCATGAATTGAACTCACAAACAAATTAGCATGAACAGATAGGCTCTGAAATTTACCAAAAGGGGTGGGGTGTATATGGTAGATGTACCAATTTAGTGGTGCCTATGTAATTATGCATAACTCTCAAGTTAAGTGAGAATGAAGGGGAATGAAATGGTATGTATGCTGTGAAAGTGATAACCATGATTTAAGGATTGGGATATACGTATGTAGATAGACTAACTAATTATGTGATTGAAGGGATTTAGAAGGAATGCTAATAGTGGAATATTGTAGCAAGATCATGATGAAACTAATTATGATTAATGCAAATAAAAAAAATCAATAGGGTTGGTGAGGTGAAAGATGGCAATGATATTTCGGTATGCTTGATATTTGCATGAAGGCTTGTTGTTAAAATTAGAAAATGTATACATAGAATCATGTTTGTTCACGATTAAAGTCGTTGTATAGTCTTTAACGTGGGCTTGAGACATGGCATGAAATCCTGAATGACAGAATAGAGTAGATAGATAAGTGGAAATAATGTTGGCTAAGGATTTAGCATTATGCAAAAACATTAGCTTCGATTGGCTAGAATGAAAGCCTAAGGATAATGGTGGTATGGGAATGCTAGTAATGAAAGTGGTTTCGGGGACGAAACCTTCTTGAAGGGGGGTAGACTTGTAACGCCCCAAAATGCGATTTTAATACATTATGGCATGAAATAATTAACTAGGCTAGTTTATCTAGTTAAAGTGTTTTGTTAAGTAAAAAATTAAAGTAAGTAATTGACAATGGATCAACCATCAAAGTTGAGGGACTGGAATTGTAACTTTTAATTAAAGTTATTAAAAGTTGATGGTGGAAGAGAAACTTCCAGGTTTCTCTTGTAAGGGTCGCCATTTTTGAAGGAAAGGAAAGGAGGACCAAGAACAAGCTGAAATTATAGAATTCCATGGCTAGATTGAAGCTAAAACACCTGCATGTTTGAAGATTCTTAGTCATCTAGTGTTAACAAACATGATGTAAGTGATAGAATTTAATTGATGATGAAATACTAGGATTCATGCATAATTAATGTGTGAGTTCATGTGGATACTAGATGAAAGCTATGATTGAAACTTGTATGTATGTTAATTTTGTGGAAATTTAGTAAATTGAAGAGGTTCATGAAGTTTGGAAGTGGGTGTTGAAATTTGGGTGTAACCCATGAGCATTCTTGGTTATGTTGATATACAAATTGAATGAATTTGATGTTTTGCTATGTTGATTTCTATTTAATGAATGGTGCTTGATTAGGGAAGAAACATGGTAATTGATAACATCAAGTAAGAAGCTAAGCATGAAGTAATTGTACATTGAGCTTAGAATGTTGTACGCACACACGTGTTTGATGAAATGTCTAGATGAGTATGATGTATGAAATTATATGCAAGACTTGACAAATATGAAAGTAATGTGATAATAGACACAATTGATAGTAGGTTAACATGAGGATTATATTAGAGAGTATTCATGTGGGAGTTTATCGAGTTATATGATTTGGTAAGAAGTATGCGTTAGGATGTGGTACCCTATGTTTGGATAGTATGATGCACACCAAGTATTGGATTTATTTCTTATTTGTGACTAAGAAATGAATGTGTACTAATTGTGAAGTGTATGAACTTATTAAGAAAAGACACGGTTGGTATTATGTGATGTTGGCTAACCTTGGATTGTAATTGCCAATTGGAGAATCATGAAAGCGCTAGTATGTGTCAAATGAATTCTATGTGCACATAAGTAGTCATATGATGATATGTGTTCTATAACATGCTAATGTAATGTTTAGGGTAAAAATTGATATGGAGTAGTATATCGATATGGATGTATGTATCTAAATATTGAAAGTTGCATACTTGATAGTTGACTTTCTGAAAAGTCAACAATGTATGACTAACATGGTTAGGCTCCCAAACATTATTGTGTGATTAGAAACACTATGTGATGCATCATATGTTTGACTATGAGGCATATATGATAATAAGTTGAATTACATGATGTGAGAATAAATGTGGTTATGAATATATGTTTTATGTATAATAGAAATTGGATAATGAAAGTCTATGTGATATTTGGTTGGGAATGGTTGTTAGTATGAATGATCGTGTATGCTAATGATGTTGTAAACATGATGACATGAAAGGATCTGGACCATGTCAAGATAGACTCAAGCATGGAAGGTTAATGGATTAAGAAGAGTCAAGTAAACGGGCATGAATTTGGAGGACTTGAGGTAAGTGATTCCCGAACTTAACTTGCATTATGATATCGAATTTATATGTTAATGTAGTATGGGAATCTTGAAAGAAACAATTAATTAATGGTGGTGCCAAGGTAAGAAACTTGGTGATGGGTCAACCATAGATTGACCCATGCTTGGCTTCATATAAAGGAGATAACGGGTCATCAAGGAAATGTTACGCCATTCACGATGATACCACGAAATCCGGGTAGTTTAACGCCTAGGAAAATCATGGGGAAAGATCTTAGAACCTTGTGAGGTTTGGGTTCTAAGATATGCCATTAAAGCATGAAAAGTGCATAGTGGGCGCAACCTCACATCAGGTCCGGGCGCAAGGTGACCTGCACAGGCGCAACCTGACTCTGATAGGAAAATGGGCTGATTTGCGCCCTCTAGGGGCACAACCTCCTCTCTGGGGGCAAGCTTGCGCCGCCCATTGGTTATTTTTCTGTTTTTGTCGTATTTTGATGTTTCGCTTATGTGCGCAACCCGTATTCGCGTTTAACGCATCGAATAACATCGTTGGACTTTGTAAATGTTAGGTATGGGTGTAGCAAGTAATAGGAATGTCGGATTTGCAAATATGACTCAAGTATGGAATGATGCGTGTGTATGTAATTAAATTGATATGTGTGTATATATGGTAACAAATACAGTAATTAGATTTGTTATGCTTTTGTAGATTGAGAACGTGATGTATGTATGGGTACTCATACCCGGGTTTGAGTGAGAGTTTTATGTAGTTGGTCACTATGTATAGGATTGGAAACGTCATATTTGTCCTAGAGAATTCATGAAGGGAGAGTAACATGACGGGTCAAGGTAAGTTGTGTATGGGAATTGTATGCTTATATGTATTGTAAGGTTATTAACCTTTTATTATGAGAATGGTAATGAAGATGCAGGTATGTAAGTATGAATGCATGGGACTTGGAGGTTCGGATCAGAGTATCACACCCGAACTTGCAAGAAGGCGTTTGAACAGGATCACGGAGTATTGTTGGATGTTATTTCCGCATCGTGAGTAATTTACATGAAGTCACCAATTGAACTAACGAAACGGTTATGTGGTGATTGCAGGTTGTCTTGTCTACCTAATGAAGTAAGGGAAGGATGGAGATCGAGTGAGGGAGCGGATTGTACGTGGTCACGGTCACATAACCTAATAAATATGAGTCATGTTGAATGTAATAAGAAACAATAAAAGATGTAACACCAAAAATGTCTCTTAGATATGTTTTCCAAACCTTTGAGAATGTTCTATTAAGTGGGAAATTTTCTAGTCCGTATTTTCCGCTGCATATTTTCTGTAAAACGGTTTAGGGTGTTACAGATACCTTCTTTATCATCTCCGGTTATGATGAGATCATCTACGTAGATTAGAACTACTACCACCTTGTTACGTGTTTCCCTTTACAAATAAGCTTGCATCAGATTTTGACATCACAAAATCGTTATGAAGTAAAAACTCACCTATCTTTCCAAATCATGCTCTAGGTGATTGCTTTAAACCATAAATTGCTTTTCATAACTTGCATACATAACTTGGATGCTCTTTATCTTCAAAGCCTCTTGGTTGTTCCATGTGTATTGTATGATCGAGGTCGCCATAAAGAAATGCATTGCTTACATCCATTTGGTGCATAACCCACTGGTTACTGGTGGCTACAGAAATTATCACTCTGACCGTTGCTAACTTTGCCACTGGACTAAAGGTATCTTCATAGTCGATTCCATATTGCTGGGAAAACCCTCGAGCTACAAGTCGCGCTTTAAACTTCTCAACCATCCCATCTGCCTTGCGTTTTATTTTATACACCCATTTACATGTAACGGGTTTTACTTCAGCCGGTTTCGGTACTTGAACCCACGTTTCGTTTCGCATCATTGCATCAATTTCATCCTTCATGGCTTTAACCCATTCAGGATTATTTTTTGCTTCTTCAAAATCGGTCGGTTCTTCTTCAGCTGGTTCCAAAGAGGCCAGGTTAACCACATATTTCGAGTTTGGCCTTTTTACCCGTTCTGAACGCCTGGGACCTGTCAACTGCTCTTCTCTTTCGGCGTTATCGATCTGATTTAGCGCCTGGGTACGACTTCCAGTTTGCCACGGTCTGGACTGAGTTTGGGTGCAAGTTAAACTTTGTTCATGATCTTCAAAATCTGCATTCACTTCCACTGTATCTATTTCTTCACCTTGGTCTAAGGATAGGATGACTGTTTCAAGCCTTTCTTTTAGTTCTTCGGTATCGGGTAAATTTTCTTTATTTGTTGACCACCATGATGAGTTCTCATCGAATACTATGTTTCTTGAAACATAGCATTTGTTTGTTGTGGGATCGCAGCATCGCCAACCTTTCCTTCTCTCATCATACCCCACAAATATACACCAGATCTCTTTCTTTTCCATCTTATCTCGGAGATGATTGGGTATAAACACATAGCACACCGACCCGAATACCCTTAGATGACTTATGTTGGGTTTGATTCCGAACAAATTTTCGAATGGAGATTTATGCTCAAGATTTTGTGCGGGTAACCGATTTATTACGTAACACACCGTCTTCATTCCTTCAGCTCAATACTTCCCTGGAACATTCTTGTCGTGTAGAATACTTCTGCATGTTTCGCCGAAGTGACGGTTCTTTCTTTCCGACACACCGTTTTGTTGTGGTGTGTTGGAGCACGTGAGTTGTCTCTTAATCTTGTGTTCTCGTAGGTACCTGTCAAACTCATTAGACAAGTACTCTCCGCCATTATCTGAGCGGAGACATTTAATTAATTTCCCAGTTTGACGTTCGGCTTCTTCTTTAAACACTTTAAATTTAGAAAACACTTCAGTTTTTTCTTGCAAAAAATCAACCCAAACATACCTTGTATAGTCATCAATAAATGAGACCATGTAGCGTTTTCCATTGTTTGAAGTCTGCTTGATTGGTCCGAGTACATCAGAATGTACAATCTCAAGAGGTTCTTTTGTCTTGTGTTCTGATGGCTCGTAGGGGAGTTGGTGAGCTTTTCCATATTGGCACCCTGCGCACACTACTTCCTTATTCACCTTTAGATATGGCAGCCCCCGGACTAACTCTTTTTTCATCATGATTTCTAAGCGATCATAACCCACGTGACTCAAACGAGCATGCCACAAATCAGCTGTCTCGTTTTGTTTGGTTTTGTTCACATAGACTGACTCCGCAGATAAGACATACACCGTGTCATTCCTTTTTCCTTGAATTATAGGCACCGATTTGGTCTCAAATTTGTCGAATATTTTCACATCGGTTGGCCCAAATAATACGTATTTTCCTGTGGCAGTAACTTGAGGGACTGAAAACAAGTTCTTTTTCATACCTGGCACATGGAATAATCGATCCATAACAAATTCTTTCTGGCCACGTTGAGCTGGAAAGCGTATTTCACCTACATTTGCTATGTTGTGTCGCGAGTTATCGGCTATCACAACCATATGGTTTCCATTGTACTTCTTTGTGTTGCTAAACCTTTCTTTCTCTCCTGTCATGTGATTCGAGCAACCAGAGTCGATTATCCAATCACCCAGGTTATTGTTTTTCGGCTGAATTGTAGCTATCAAGGCTGCATCTTCTTCAGTCTGTGCCACCATGGCTTCCATGTCCAATGGTTCCTCTTTTCGGGCTGCAACATTTGCTATGTGGTTTGTTGATGCTGAGTCAATTAACCAAGCTCCCAGGTCATTGTTTTTGGGTTGAATAACAGCCGTCAAGGCTACGTCTTCTTCAACCTGAGCGATCATAGCTTCCATGTCCCATGGTTCTTCTTCTTGTGTTGCGACATTCCCTTCTTCTTTTGGTTGCCGAAAATCCTTAGCCATGTGTCCTCGACGGTTACAGTTGTGGCACTTGTATGGAAATTTCTTATTACCAGAAGACTTTTCTTTCTTGTCACCTTCTGAATCAGTTTGCACAACTTTTCCTTTTTCGATCACCATCTTGTTTTCTTCGGTCCTGTCTTTTATATTTAGACTGCCACGGTTTTCCCCGGCCTCTTCCCTTTTCAGCATACAAAGCCTTATCTTCTTCTGGTTTAAGTGATGCTCCTGCCATTCGTTTTGCTAGAGATTCCTGTCCCGCTAAAAGATTTTCGAATTCTGTAATATTCGGTTGATTCGCCCAGCCTTGGATTGCAGCGACGAAGCTTCTATATTCTGGATTTAATCCATGAATAATTATTCTTTTTAAACGAGTGTCGCTGACTCTGGATTGGGGATCAAGTTCCCCGATTTCTCGGCAAAGATTCTTGATTTTTTGAAAATATTGAGGGATCAACATGCTCCCTTACGATATTGTCATTAGTTCTCCTTCTAGCATCTGCAACCGTGCATTGTCGCGCTTCGAGAACAAGCTTTCAAGCGTGTCCCATGCCTGCTTCGAATATTCTAAGTCCTGAATACGATCCAGAACATCTTCTTCTACGGTTGTTTTGAGGATAAACATCGCTTTTCCTGCTTTGATCTGCCACTTTCCCGCAGCTCCGTTGATGTCATTTGCCGGTGGCCTTATGTCGGTTCCGTTCACAACATTCCACAGGTCCTGACCTTGAAGATAGGACTTCAAACAGGTTGTCCACATCTTGTAGTTTCTCTGGTTCAGCTTCTTGATTCCACTGATCACCTGGAATTCTGCCATTCTTCGGACCACACAAACGAATATCTAGACAGCTTCCTTAACCTGCCCTTGCTACGACGATCGACTTCTTGATCTGTCCTTGCTACAGCGGTTCTCCTTGCACGTTCTCTAGATCCGGCTCTGATACCACTTGTAAAGTTACAAGGTGGTATATGGTTTATGACTTAATCGAACAACGTAATAACAATTTGGAAACTGCAAACTACGAATTATTATTATTCTGAAAAGCATGAATAACAAAGCACCAATCAAGGGTATAAATACTAAATAACTTCCTAACCCTACCAGGAATCTAATTCCTCTATTTATTCAAAAGATAAACATAAAAGCATACTAGATAAACATAAACTAATTAACTAATTAATAAATTATTAAACTAGATAAATCTCCTTCTTCCACCCCTTGAGATTAATTACCGAACCGCCCTTTGGTTAATATTGTTTTACGTTTCAATAGGTTTATTTACCTTATGTGGGTTTGTTGTCTGAATAAGAATTGTATTATGTATTATAATTGTTTAATACGGATTATGTTTGTGGGTGTTTAAGAAATCGATGTGGCATGAAATGGAGGATGGTGGGGAGTGAGAGACTAGATAAAAAAAAAATGACAATAGTGCAAACTATGTATAGAAAAAAAATACAATTCTAGAGGATTAATGCACTACTTTTTAAATTTCTAAAGTTTGCGTTGTATTTGAATTTACAGATACTTCGATCTTGGGTGATAGTTGAAAAGTTAACGAATGTATTTTTAGCTCTCACTTGGTTACTTTCACACCCATCGTCAATTAGTCTAGTGGTATGATATGTGTCCCTTTTAGTGTGTTAAAGAAAAGAAAAACAAACCCTTAGGTTAGTTTCACCTAATACAGCCATACAGGAGAGTGAATTAGGTTTTCCTTGGTAGGATTTCATGTACCTAGAGAATAATAAAATCAAACACTCTAGGACAAAACGATTAAGCCAAACAAAAATCAATAAAAATAGCAATAGAAAAAAAAAATCTTCTATAGTCAATAGTAGAATATTATATTTGGTTGAACCTTGCGTATACTATATGACAATAACTAAGGACTACACAAATACTTTTATAGTCTTTAGTCATGAATGGACAAATAAGCGAATAACAACAAGTAATTCCTTAAAACATCTTTACAAGTTTTTCTTAAGCGATGCACCCATTCCACATTTTTATGTTTTCACATCATTACTAGATTTATATTCATTTCCCATAACTATATTATTACGTAACTAAAAATATTTTTTTAAACGCTACGTTACTTTCAAGACTCAAACCTTTGACTTTTAAAGGAAATTTCAGTTTAACTTTTAAAGGATTTGCCAATTGGACCGAACCTGACCTATAATTATTTTGTATCACAAATTTGAAGTAAGTTAAACCCAATTGATATAACAATAATAAACTTATTAAATATAAGTTTAACACGTTTATATATTCGAAAATATAAGGAAAAAAAAGTTTATTAAGTTATTTTTAAAAAGAATTTTATAAGTTCCTAAACATTCACTTCAGAATTTTATAAGGGGACGGGACGCTACTAGAATTGGTCACGGAAACCCCATGCTGGTAGTGGTCCCGTGAATCAAATTCGGGTGCTAGTTACCGTGCTGGTTCACGGATGTGGCACAAACTTTCACACAATTTTATTTTTTTTTATGTTTTAGTCTCTTCTTTCTCTCTCTCTATTCTTTAGTTGCAAGTTTTTTTTTTAACTCTATTGAAATCTTGAGATGAAGATGGTGATAGATATAAAAGTTGTGTATGAATAGATATGTGTAGTGTGTGTGGAGTATATATAGAGAGAGAAAAAAAGATTAAAATATTTTTTTTTCTTTCTTTGTTACAAGTTCACGAGATGCTCATTTCTTTTTTTTTTTATTATTATTATTGTTGTTGTTGTTGTTGTTATGTGTGAAAATAATTAATAGTTGAATAAAGAATCAGTGGAGTGCTGCCTACAAAAAAGTGTTTCAGTGAAGTGATATGGCAGTACAGGATTGGTAGAAATCAGTGAAGTGAAAACAACTTTTTAATGAGCACCCCTTGTACCCTAAATTCCTAAATCATTCACTTCTCTAACCATACCTAATTTTCCACTTTCAACAAGTTATATGGTCTTAGTCAAACAAAAAGAAACATCAATTTCATTCCTTTGAAAACTTTACAAAAATAAGTAGAAAAAACGAAACTTCAAAGCAAGTGCTCCTATGTTCCAAATATGACGGCAAACACCATATTCTAGGAAATAATACACACACACCTTCCTTGAAAGCCGGCTTATTATTAAATTAAAATAACCTTTATTTTCCTACCTTATTCCATGTCACACGTTTTGACACTTTGACATCATGTTCAAAGTTCAAACATGTTTACAATCCCTATATAAACTCATAGATATCCTTCTTCATGTATTCAAACACATAGATCTTTCTTACTAATTCAAGTAATTCCATTTGTAGTTTTGTACTTAGTTTTGTACTAACATCAAGATACTTATAAACTTCTTAACCATGAGTTTATTGATAGTTGATTTGATCCAATACTTCATCTTGCAACTTGTTCTAACCCGGGTCACTAGAGTCTTGAAGTTTATCTCAACGTTTACCTTTTCGATCAACCGGTTTTCCATTCAACATTCCAAGAATCAAGTTGAGAAGACAACCCTTGATTCAAGATTGTCAAGCTCACGCCTTTCTTTCACAAACAAGACCAACGATGATGATAGTATCCGAGGCGATGATTTGGAGCTTCTGATGGCGGATTTAGGTGTTTTTTCCCACCCTAGAGGTGAAAAGCTGCCCGAGGTGTTGGACTCTAAGTATATTTTCGATATTTTTGAAGCGGCACAACCAAGATTGGATGAGGTGAAAGAAGCTTTTGATGTTTTTGATGAGAACAAAGACGGGTTCATTGATGCAGGCGAATTGCAAAGAGTTCTTTGTGTTCTAGGGTTGAAGGAAAGTGCACATATGGAAGATTGTAGGAAGATGATCAGAGCGTTTGATGCGAACGCCGATGGTGTGATAGATTTTGATGAGTTTGTGAAGTTTATGGAGAACACTTTGTGTTGAATTCATATTATTACCAGTTTGTTTATTGTTTACATTTTTTGGAAGATTAGTGTAGCATTCTTTTTTGAACTGTATTTGAGATATGGTTTTGAAAGAGTTGTCCTTCATAATTAAATCACGAGGTATTTAAATCTTTATAAATGTTATAGGTTGGTATTTTGTAGTTTTAAATCCTAAGGGTCTTAAATGTCCAAAAAGCCTGATACTTCAGGGCAGAAGTTACTAATGATTTGTTACCATACGACTTATAGAGAGTAGCTATGGCTACACCGCCGCAAATCGGTATATCGTTAAATGGTTGAGGGTAGGGGGTGCAGGAGCGGCTTGAGGTATCGGGTAAGGGTGTTGCTTTTGAGGAGGAAGATGTGGATCAATGATTAAATGAGTTATGGTACTTGAGGGTTGTGGTCTTATCAATGAGGGTATGTGATAGAACGAAAATGATGCGGTTTTGTGATATTTGTGATTAGGTAAATGTGGGATATATGTGTCTATGCCCCCAACACTCTAAGGTAGCGTTTGGTATGATGGAATGAAAAGGGGAATGGAATGGACCATTACAAGGTAATGAAAAATAGTGTGTTTGGTTGGTTAAAGGAATGGAATCACCAATTCCACAAGGCATTCCATTCCCTCAAAACCATTCCATCCACCCCCCATGTTTTTTTATCATTCCATCCCTCATTCACCCTTTACTAACAAAACCATAACCCACCACCACCACCCACCACCATCATCACCACCCACCACCGCTTCGCCACCACCCACCACCACCGTCACCACCCACCACCGCCGCCACCACCACCACCCACCGCCGCCGCCACCACCCACCACCACCGCCACCTACCACTACCTTCACCCACCCACCCACCACGGCCACCAACCACCACCGTCACCCACCCACCACCGCCGCCATCCAACACCATCCACCGCCGCCCACCACCATCATCCACCCACTGCCGCCTCTACCACCTACCACCATCACTCACCACAATTTTCTTTACCCACCATTACCGCCGCCACCCACCACCACCACCACCACCCATCACCGTCGTCTCCTCCACCCACCACCGCCACTACTCACCATCGTCACCCACCCACCCACCATCACCGCCATCCACCTCCACCCATCGCCACCGTTGCCGCCACCCACCACCGTCGTCATCACCACCTATCACCGCCGTCACCATCCACCACCACGCTACCGCCACACACCACCACCTACCATCACCACCACCAACCACCACCCACCACCACCGCCACTACTCACCATCGTCACCCACCATTACGGCCATCCACCTCCACCTTCCACCGTCACCTCCACCGCCGCCATCGACCACCGCCACCCACCACCGCCGCTACCCGCCATATATCACCACCCACCATCACCGCCACTGACCACCACCCACCACTGCCACTAACCACCGATTTTATTCCTTCGTCTTTTCTGTTTATCTAACAACACAAAGCAATGTTTTGTTTCATTCCCACATGGCAACCAAACAAGACATGGAATGGTAATGATCCATTCCATTACCTTGTCCATTCCATTACCTCATCCATTCCATTCCCCCATCCATTCCATTACCTCATACCAAACAGACCCTAATAGAGTATGGATTATTATAGATGGCCTAAGCGAGGTGCTTTGGATCAAATCGTACGAGGTGGCAGAAAAAGCTGATTTTTTTATTCAAATCGTCTAGCTTAGGCTAAAGCAAGGCGCTTTGGATCAAAGTTTTAATTTGGAGTATTTTTTGGTGTTTTGAATTGGTTTTTTATTTTTTTTTAATTTTTTTATATAATTAGTTTAAAAAGTTAAAAATAAAAAATAAAAACAAAGGTCTTAAACTTAACATCATCAACCACAAACAAAGGTCTTAACTCTAATCAAACGTCTATATAGGCGTTTTCGATTTCCAAATGAATCAACGACTTAAACTTGACATCATCAACCACGTATAGTCAAAGATTTTAACAATAGATTCAGAAGTACTAAGGGAGACCTTGATCTGCAATATTTGAAAATTATCATTTCTTGACATGCTTGGTAACAGAGAGGAACACTTTCTTCTTTTGTTCTACAATATTTTTGTTAGTTGTTAATGTTTTTATAGTTTTTTCTACTTTTAGAAAAAATAAAAAACCACGTATAGTCGATTGCGGTATGCGCGTTAAATTTCATTAAATAAGTGAATGATCAAGGGATCCGCTTGGAGTCTAAAGCTTCGCGTGTCATCTCAAAGTATTCGATTCCGATAATCCACACCTTTCTCTTGAAGCAAAACCTCTCTAGGTTTACCATCACCAAACGGATTCACCTTAGGCCTCGGTTTGTCCACTCCAATTCCTAACATTAATTCCAATTCCAATTCCACCGGTGCAATCAGAATCTGAAGAGAAGTTATTATCATCATCATCATCCACAATGTTCTTACCTAGAGCTACAAACCATCCGGTTGAAGAAGAAGACGATGACAGATATCACTAACATAACTTGCACCGGCTTGAGATATGAGTTTGATTAGCTTAAATCTCTCTGATCCATGGTATCCACTTTCAAAGGATCCATGACACGCGATAATCGCTACGGTTAGTGGATACCATGGATCAGAGAGATTCAAGCTAATCAAACTCATATCTCAAGTTGGTCCAACAACTGAATTTGACTTGCTTGCATTGGAATCTTGTACGAAATCATCTCATTGCATATTCTCCATATCCATACCCTGTTTGAAATATCTTATAAAATTCATTTCGTCTTCAAGACTTCTAGGAGTCAACAAAGTTTGACTTCTTTGAGCATTAACCATGACTATATTACATTATTATTATTATAATAATTTATTATTATATTTGCAACGTAGTTCCTTTGTTTTATTATAATAATAATAATTTATTATTATCAAGAATCGGAAATTAGTAAAACGATTTATGAAAGTATCAAGAATCGGGAATTAGTAAAATGATCGGAAGTGACTTCTGAAAACCACAAACGATCAATTAAATATTACGAAGCGCGTCAAACAGGGACCAGAAGTCCAGCATGTCGATTAGACATGCAAAAATCGTGTTTTGAAAAAATATGGGTATCGACCGTATAGTCGGAGCACCACGTAGAATGATTCATGAAAGTTGAACAAACTCGAATGTTTCAACCAAAACATACAAACGAGCAATAAACGACCCGTAACACCTCAAACGAATTTTGTTGTATTGGGAACAACTAAAAACATTTTAAAATGAAATAAAATTAATTTTTAATCATTAACAAGTATTTAAAATGAATTAAAACAAGTTAATTTTTTTTTAAAAAAAAGAGGCCAAAGCGCCTAGCTTTGGCCAAAGCTAGGCGCCTGCTGAGCTTGATTAGACCACAGGCGCCTAGCTTAGGCCAAAGTGAGGCGCTTTGGCCTTTTTTTAAAAAAAAAAATAAGTTGTTTTAATTCATTTTAAATACTTGTTATTGATTAAAAATTAATTTTAATTCATTTTAAAATGTTTTAGTTGTTCCCAATACAACAAAATTCATTTGAGGCGTTACGGGTCGTTTATTGCTCGTTTGTGTGTTTTGGTTGAAACATCTGAGTTTGTTCAACTTTCATGAATCATTCTACGTGGTGCTCCGACTATATGGTCGATACCCATATTTTTTCAAAACACGATTTTTGCATGTCTAATCGACATGCTGGACTTCTGGTCTCTGTTTGACGCGTTTCGTAATGTTTACTAATTTCCGAATGTTGATACTTTCAAAAATCGTTTGTCAAATCATAACCATCATCATCATTACACCCTCAAAACAGAAATAAAATAACAATAAATAAAATAATAATAATAAGTCATTGCTCAGACGTTAGGGTTTGATAAACACAAAACTTATTATTAAAAGGCAACAAAAACACAAATCGTACGGTGAAATAAAGAGAGGCCCATTAGGAGTGCCGTGGAGAAAGATCGTCGGTTTGTTGTAGTCGATGATGGCGCAGAGGTTAGCGGTAACTTTAAATTTTTTAATGATTGTCGGTTTGCTCTCTATATACCAATCAACAGTCGATCCGACTGTTGATTTCTTTCTACAACCGGTACAACTTTTCAGGCAAGCAAGTAAAATTAAGTTGTTATCGGAGAGATATCTGTCAACGATGATGGCAACCTGATCTGAACACGAGTATAATCAAACAGCGATGTCAAGGTTTTAAGACAAGGAAGATGAATTGTTGGACAGTGATATTGATAACTTCTCTATGGAAGTTGCTAAAATAGTTAAACAAAAGCTGAAATTATACAGTTATTTGGAATGTTCCTGATCATTACAGTGAGATTGATAACTTCTCTATGGAAGCAACAAATTCAAAACAGAGGTAGGTTTGCCAGAGAGTCACTATTCATATATAAAGAGTATAATCAAACAAGGGTTGTTATCAGAGAGATATCGGTCAACGATGAAGGTAACCTGATAAAGGCTGAACACGAGTATAATCAAACAAGGGTTGACCTGAGTTTGATTAGCTTGAATCTCTCTGATCCATGGTATCCACTAACCGTAGCGATCATTACAGTTATTTGGAATGTTTCTGATCATTACAGTAACGATCGCTTTACGACGCCGAAAACGACTATCATCACGCGATTTCTTTTGACAGCCAGTACAACGAATCAGGTTGCCTCTTTTGATCAGAAAATATATTCCCAAAAAATTAAAGGCTCAACATGAGTATAATCATACAAGGGTTGTTATCGAAGAGATATCGGTCAACGATGAAGGCAACCTGATAAAAGGCTGAACACGAGTATAATCAAACAAGGGTTGCCCTGAGTTTGATTAGCTTGAATCTCTCTGATCCATGGTATCCACTAACAGTATAACAAATCAGGTTGCCTTTTTATCAGAAATATTATATGAGAATGCAATCACATTTACAGCCCACACTTCATTTTTCCCTCAAACATGGATCAACATCCAAACCATCAAAGCCCTCTTTTTTTCTTTTCTTTTTTTTTCTTTTTTGTAGAAATGATGATACATAGGAAGAACAAACCATGGAATTTGGACCGCTTTTGACTTAACGATGAAGGTAAACAATTCCAACATTACAGTTATTCGGAATGTTTCTGATCATTACAATAACGATCGCTTTACGACCTCGAAAACGACTATCATCACGCGATTTCTTTTGACAGCCAATACAACAAATCAGGTTGCCTTTTTTTTATCAGAAATATTATATTACACTAATATTGTAACATCGCGAAATTTTTCCCCAAATTTTAATATAAACGCCCTTATTTTTTTTACATTTTATACAAATGTGCCTAAGTCTCCTTTACCCTAACTCATAATTTATATATATATATATATATATATATATATTTATATATATAAAAATGTTAATAATAATAATAATAATAATAAATAATAACACTAATGTAGTACAATAAACTCATTAGTTGATTTAGTCATAACCCAACCCAACATTAGAAGCCCCAAAGTCCAAAACCCCCATCCAGGTAGCCCTTTTTTTGTTTTCTGAAGCCCTGCTAAGTGGCCCAAGCAACCAGCCCAAATCCCTGAGCCCAGCTCACTTCCCCTCTTCTGTTTTAAAAAAATAAAAATAAAATGCTGCTCTAGCCGGGTTTCGAACCCTGGCCGAGCAGAACCAAACGCAACAACAGAACCATCTGAGCCACACCAATCCTTGTTTCTATATTAGCCCAATAAATATTTAAAACAAAACAAGTTTGAGTCTGTTTCTCCTTAACAGACCTGCGCAGAAGCCGAACCAAGTCAAGGTTCCTTCTTGACTTTAGATTGAATGTAATTCTGGAAATAACTAGATAATTGGTGCGTGTTATGGTATTGACAAGGTAATACACGCAATTTACCCTTAAAAACGTTCCAATTCATTAATTATTTACGCGTGAATTATAAAGACGGGTCAACCTACCAATTCGAGGATTCAGACACAATCACTATAAATTGGACATCACATCACCTCCTAAACTCGCCGATTACCCTCTCTCAAACCTCATTTTCTGTTAATTATCCAACAATTGAAGCATACGTTCTCGTTTTGACTTTTCTGCGTTGACCAATCGTTTACATCCAAATCGCGATTGTAAGTATAATTTCTGTTATGGTTTTTGTTATTCGGAACATACACAACATTAACCCCATGATTAATTGGGTTAATGTTGTGTAATTCAATTGATTGTGAAACCTAGGGCTCGTTCTTGATTATTTGGGGAAGAAGACAACTCCTCAGCTATGTATTTATAATTTTCAAAAACAAAACTAAACAACCATCTGGTCTAGACCAGATGGTCACGATGACTGTTATCCAACAAGGGGCTGCGGGTTCGAGTCCCAGCAGCAGCCTTTTTGTTCTTTTTTTGTTTATTTTGTTCAAACCATATATGTATATATATATATATATATATATTACATTTAATCTTGTAAATTCATTTTTAATTATTAAAACCTTTTTATAAATTCTACAAAAATTATATTATGTTAATCTGATGAAAAAGTTCAACACCCAATTTTTAGTTTTCAAAAATTTATTTATTTAATATATATAATAAATAAATCAAGTTTATTCCATTTTATTTATAAAAATCCATTAAAATATCAAAACGATCTTATAAATTTCCACAAAAATTATCCTAAGTTTTTATAACATTAAGCTATTCAGAAATGATTTTTATTTCTGAAAAATCATTTATTTAATATTTTTAAGCAATTTTTGTTAGATTTAATCATAATTAAATCATAATAAATCCAATTTTTGGTATTTTTGCACCAAAATTTTATACAATTTATTTTTAAATATTTAGAACAGAAATATGATTTTTAAAATGATAATTCTTTAATTTTAGTATTTTTGAATATTAAAGTTAAATATTGGCTATTTGTAATAAATAGATTTAATAATCTATTTTAAAGAAAATAATTTTATAAAAATTATTTTTATACTTTAAACACATTCTTGTAACCATCTTAAGTTTAAATTTCATAAAAAGATTTTTGGTTATTTATTTACTAAATTTCTCTCAATTGGCGAATATTTTTAATATTAATCAAACGAGCAATTATCCCCAATTCTAAGCCCTAGAACGTATACATTTGTAGACTAGATAGACTTAGACATATTTATTACCTTATTATAGGGTGATACTTGACACATTTGGGCAACACACTATTTTCAAGAGATAACATTTTACCAAGGTGAGTTTTACATAGCCCCTTTTCTATTTATCACCATTTTTGGGGTGAAACATGTTACAACATCATTTATGCAATTCAATCATCAATGTGTCTATGTGTTTTCTATGTTGCATTATGTCTTGAGCATGATTAGAGTAAGCACCATTCTAGCATAATCATTAACTCCGTACAAGCCGACGGTATACATTGATAGATCTATTGGACTGACAATCCCACCCGGATACGTGCCTCCTACAAAGGTAGCGTGGGTGTTTGTTATCGTATAACATATTCAATTGGACCATGAGCGTATGGTATGTATCATATTATAACAGTCATCAGGGTTGGTTATGCACTCGATTTATTTCTAGTATGTTCTCACATATGGACTAGATTGACATGACACATGAATTGCACATCATTTTTATTCAATTATCAAAAACCTATGTAATTCTCACCAACTTTTGTTGACCCAAAACCTTTTCAACTTAACATGTTTCAGGTTCTATTTGCTTGAAGATTTGAATTGATGCTTGAAGATATGTGTATAGTTTTATTCAATTTGATGTACAAATTCTAGAACAATTGTATGTAATTCAATTAAATTATTTAATGGAATTTATTATTTACCATGAGCTACTGAACAATCATCAATACGTGGCACCCCGATGTTTCCGCCATCGGTTGGGGTGTTACAAATATTACCTTGAGCAAAAAGTAGTGCTTGAAGCCTCGCAGTCATACAAGGCTGAACACGAGTATAATCATACAAGGGTTGTTATCGGAGAGATATCGGTCAACGATGAAGGCAACCTAATAAAAGGCTGAACACGAGTATAATCAAACAAGGTTTGCCCTGAGTTTGATTACCTCGAGCAAAAAGTAGTGTTTGAAGCCTTGTTCTTTTAGTTTACATTTTGTTAGGACTTTAAACAGAGAAGATGAAGGGTTAGTTAGTAGGTTACTCATTATTGCCAGGATGCAAATCGTGATGTGATGGATTTTTATATTTGCAACCTAGTTCCCTTCTACCTGGTTGCAAAAGGAACTTCAGGTCAGCCAGACGTTTGTCAAAAGCAAGTGTGAAGATCAAGATCAAGAAGAACAGTGCTCCAACACGGTCAACGATGAAGGTGTGTTGTATGTATAAAATAGTGAATTATTGTAGTGTGTTAGGTATACGATGTAAGGGTTTGAAAAGAAATATCACAAGTCCTTCTTTAATGTTGTACTATGCATTCTCACATGAACATCCAACAACAATGGTATATGAATAGTGACCCTCTGTAAGGGTCTTGATGAATATCTTCATCAATCTCCTTGATCTACGCATAAGTGTAAGAGTCGATTTTCCTATGAGGATGACTGACAAAGAGATGGTCTTTTTGATGAATGTATTATTCACAAATATATTTGTTTAACTATTTTAGCAACTTCCATAAGAACTCTCCGTATTTCAAACACGGTCATTTTGTATGGTATTAGGGGTTGGAAACTCTGAAGACCAATGACCCTATGGCAATTTGATCGATATCATCCATCAATCTCCTTGATCTACGCATAAGTGTGAGAGTAGATTTCCCTATGAGGGTGACTAACACGGTTAGTGGATACCATGGATTAGAGAGATTCAAGCTAATCAAACTCATATCTCAAGCCAGTGCAAGTTATGTTGGAACAATGGTTGTGGAAAGAAATCGACAGTAGGATCGGCGCTAACAAGCAATCCATACAGAGTGATGATAGTCATTTTCGGCAATGAAGGCAAACATACTTGAAATCAATGGGAAGGTAAACAATTTCAGCACCTGGATATCAGCCAGACGTTTGTCAAAAGAATTTTGTACTATGCATTCTCACATGAATATCCTTTGATGAATGTATTAGGGGTTGGAAACTCTGAAGACCAATGACCCTCTGGCAAACCTCCGTAAAGGTCTTCAGAGTTTCCATGGGAAGGTAAACATACTTGAAATCAATGGGAAGGTAAACATATATAACATTCTCTTTTTCTTCCCTTACAATCACTTTGCCATTAATACCAATGGACTACCCTCACGTTGGTATGGCCATCACCTAGTTCCAGGTTGCCTTCAGTTGTTGTCAGAGAGATATCTGTCAACGATGAAGGCAACATACTTGAAATCAATGGGAAGGTAAACAATCCTCATCTACAATGTTCTTACCTATAGCTACCAACCATCCGGTTGCTTTCAGGTTGCCTTCATCGTTGACAAACGGAAGAGTTTGGTGTTGGATCATAAGCAAAAAGGTAGACCACACCACTGTTAGTGAACTCTGTGTTGGATGGAAAGTGTCAGAGAGATATCTGTCAACGATGAAGGCAACATACTTGAAATCAATGGGAAGGTAAACAATCCTCATCCACAATGTTCTTACCTATAGCTACCAACCATCCGGTTGCTTTCAGGTTGCCTTCATCGTTGACAAACGGAAGAGTTTGGTGTTGGATCATAAGCAAAAAGGTAGACCACACCACTGTTAGTGAACTCTGTGTTGGATGGAAAGTGTCTTCGGCTTAAATGTCTTTGTTAAGTTGAGTTGGAGCAATCTCTGTGTTGGATGCAAAGTGTCTTCGGCTTAAATGTCTTGTTGAGTTGCCTTGGAGCAATCCCTATGTTAGATGGAAAGTGTCTTTGGCTTAAATGTCTTGTTGAGTTGAGTTGGAGCAATGTCGATAAAAGTTGGTGGTTATTATTTTGTTTTTTAATTTTTATAATTTTTTTTACAATAATTATATTAAAAAATAAAAAAAATAAAAAAAACCAATTCAAACCACAAAAATAAAAGCTGGATTCCAAGCGCCTCGCTTAGGCCAAAGCGAGGCGCTAGGGGTCAAATCAGAAGAATAACTTACCTCGAACCGAGGTAGTTAAAAAAGTAACCAAAGCGTCTCGCTTAGGCCAAAGCGAGGCGCTTGGGAGGATAGGAATAGAAGTGAGGGTTTTAATATCACCTCCCTTGATTTATCATCTTTTGATGAACAAATAATCTAATTAACATATTTCTAAAAAAGATAAAAGAAAGAGATATTTGATTATATCTGTCAAATTTAGGACTCTTCCTACAAAAAGTAAGTTTTTTTTTTTGAACGTTGATACAAAAGGTGAGTTTAGAGCATTCACAGTAGTTGTTTTATCTCCATTTTTATAATTATACTACAAATCACTACTTTTCTTTCTCTTTTTTCTATTTAATAATACTTATTCTATACTTTTATCATTATCTTTTCTCTCTCCTCTACTCACAACCACTTTTAAAAATATTAAAAAATTATGAAGAATAAACAGTGTCTCCTTCAAATTTACTGGTGAACAGTGTATCCTCCAAATATTTTCTCTCTCTTATACTCACAACCACTTATATCCACTCTATAAAATATAGAGATCACACTCACACCATTATGAAGGAGCTAATGTGAATGCTCTTAGTGTGTTAGTTTTAGATATTCTAGCCTTATTTTCTTCCATCTTGTGTTTGTATTATGTGTGGAGTAAGAATGTCTCCAATTTGTCCGTGCTTCCTCCCCCCATGCCACACTGGAGACGTCCTTTGCGTTGGAGATTGGCGTCTGAACATATCCGAAGATGAGAAGCCCTTGCAAACAAGCGTGTGTTTGCCTCGGTCCAAACAATGAGGGTGGACCCAATAGATCTGTCAAGGTTTGTGTGTTCCTCCATTTATCTCCGTCACATCAATTCTTTGACACTTCTTTAACTAGAAATGGGGGCGAAAATTGAAGGAGACGAGAAGGTTTCTACCGCAACCATGAAAATTTAAGAAGACAATGTTCTTGTAGTCTGACCGAATCCACATTTCTACCTTTGTTCTTGTTTCGTTCCAGTTTAAAAGTGTAACGAAAGAGTACATGTGAGGTGATTGAATTGTTCATGGCGCCATACGAAGGTGACGGTTGTGTTCGTTGGTTGTAGAAAGAGAATTGAAGATTTGCAATTTTGTTTTGCCTTTTTTCAACCTCTAGCTTTTTTGACTTTTTATATCCTAAAGATGAAATATCTGGAATAAATATGCATACTCACATATGGTTATTTTGTTTTTATATTATTTAACTAAATAGTTATATTAAATCTATTTTAATGTTTATATTAGAAAGTAAAAATAGATAATGATGTGAAATATGTAATGATGTTTGAAACGTTGGAGTAAAATTGCGGGTTTTTAAGGCTGAAGGGTGTGGAGACGCCCCCCCCCCCCCCCCCCCCCCCCCCCCCGTCCTCACTTTTTGCCTCGTCCTCCCCCAGCACACCGCCCCCTTGCCCCGTTCTCCCCTCCCCCACGTCCCTCAGGGGACATAAAGGACTGACCAATGGCTGATTTTTCTTTTTTTTTTTTTTTTTGAAATGCATTTTGTTTCTCCAATAAGATCTTTTCTTTTTCTTTTTTTCTTTTTTTTTAAATGCTTGAGACATGGAAGTGTTGGTGTCTCCACACCCCACTCATGTCTCAAAATGCTTGAGACACCAAAATGGTGAGGTGGCATCCAAGGTGGCATGGAGACAACCTTTTTCATGTCTCCACACCCCATAGCCTAAGGAAATAACGTGATAGTTGACCAGACAAGGACGGTTGGAGATAGTCCAAGTGTAAGACAATATTATTTTGCTTTCATTAATTGTATTAATTCTTTTAACACTTAAAACAAGTTCATAATCTAAATGTTTAAAGAAAAATATTTCAAAATACATAAAGTAAATAATAATTCATTACATTAACTCAAATGAATGATCTCTTAACACCTTTAAATATTTTCGTTTCATCGCCAACGCCCAACAGGAAAACCACAAAAACAACTTGTTAAACACAAAAAAAATAAAAATAAAGGAATAAATAAATAAAAAATCTTATGATCGAGTCAATTACCTAATGAGTAGATAAACGAAATAACAGTAATAGGTTTCATATATTATGTCATCAATAAATGATAGTCAAATACAGGATGTATAGATGAAAAAAAGGTCCACAACTTAAGCTCACAATTGTAATATTATCATTGCTAAAATCTTAAGGCGTCATGTCAAAGCAACACCAAAATCATCAATTTTGACCGTTGCCGAGCGGTAACAATTTTGACTGTTGCCGAAGGGTTGACGGCAGTGTTGCCACGCGGCAACCCTAACCGAGCATCCCCTTATAAAGTACCAAACTACCCATTGAGAGGAAAATAAAACAAAAACCTCAGCAAGTAGCTTATGTACCAAGTGTATGATGGAGTATTGACATCAAAACAAAACAAAAGAAATTATTTCAGAACTCATACATACCCATCCTAAATAATATAATAACAAATGTTCTCAATTAGTTCACAAATTAACAACAAAAAAGAACCCTAAAGATAGTATAAGCAGATCAAAACATAAACATAAAGGCGTAAACGAATTAGATTGAAGCTTAATGTTTGGCACCTAAACTTATTTCACTGCACACACTCCATCTGTTCTACCTTCTTCGCTATTTCACATATAACATATGTACAGGAGACTCGAATATAATCCAAATTACACACTCTGTTTCTATCTGTTTAAAAAAACAATGGAAACTACAATGGATGGAATTAACTTACCTTTCTTCCCATTTTTGCATGTCACTGAAGCCCATCTCCATGCAACACATACATACACCTTTGCCGTTTCCATTGCCGCAAAATCTTTACTTATGAGCTCTCTTGGAAGTTAAGAGACCTCGATAATGCTGCAGGGTTAGCTTGAAGTGCGGGAGACGCTTCTTTGATGGGACTTTTGTCTTCGCTTTTGGATTGGAACGCCTTAAACATACCTCCACCGTTTCCGCCAGTGGATCTATCGTTTTTGATTCCTAATGTAGCCCATATCGAGCTTTTTGCAGCTTCTTCCGGGTCATCAATCCTCAATGTTTTTGGAACCCACAGACTTTTTTCAGTTTCGTTTTCTTTTATCATTTCTTCTTCTCCATTCTCGGCCCGTGAATGTTTACCCAAAGTTGGGGATATAGGACTCGAAGGAGAGGCGGCATAGGCAACAGGAGGGGGAGGATGGTAAGTAGATGGATGAGGAACCCACTGCATACTCCAGGGACCCGGGCCCGGGCTGCTTGGGCCAGGTACGGGTATAGCACAACCCCAATATGGTGCTGCAGGGTAGAACGGCATAGGAAAGCCCGGTGGGCAGAAAGGAGGCCCCATTTGTGGGGGCCACGGGTATGGCCATGGTGGCGGCGCACCAGGAAAACACGGCACCTGAGGAGAGAACCCATGGCCACTTTGCATCTCGGCTGCCGGTGATCTATTAGTATTATCATCATTACTTGAAGGAACTGGGATTATTAAATCTTCTGGCTTACGAAAACTATCTTGTCTCATCGTTTTATCTGCAATTTTCAATACAGAGGCCATTGATTCACACAGAGGTGTGTTGGAACCAAATGTAAGGACAGTGCCATTTGGTTTCAGAACCGTGTGATTCAGATCACCGGGAACAGCTTCTGTGACCGTTATTTGACGGTATTGAGAGGCTGAAGTTTTATTCTTACGGCGACCCGCACCCACAGGAACGTTCCTCATCGTCCCACCAGCTGTCCAGTATCTTTGACAGTTCTTGCAAAAGTGTCGAGGTTGGTTAACATTGTAATTGTTGTAATAACAAAATTTTGTATCCATGCTATTACACCGAGGACATGGAAGTATTTTGTCTGGCTTTTTTAAGGTCTTCTCCTGTTCACTTTGTTCTTCCTCTGACTTTGATGCCTTTGCAGTAGCAGACTCGTTTTCAGCCGAGAGTGTTGTAGGGTTCTCGTTTAATGTTGAAGATGCATTTGGCTCGGTAACATCTTCAGAAGCTGCAGAATGGGTTCTTTCCTCTTCTTTATCAACAGATTTCTCTTCAGGTTGATCCTACGTTTACCACAAGTTTCAATTACAAGGTTTAAAAGTAAAGTACAGAATCGTGCCTCGAGGCGAAAGCCCGATGCGGAATTAAAAAATAAATATTAATATCATATATCTTATAAAAAATGAAATACTAACTAATTTCATCATCAGATTAATTAAAAACATCAAAAGCACTGATTAAAAAGACATCGAATGCTTGAAACTGACACAAAAAGTTTAAAACATAAAAAATAAACATCAAAAACCCATGAAGCGCCCCTGAGGCGCAATTTTTGTTACCCGCCTCAGCTCTTTGAGGCGCACGTACAAAATAACACCCTAAGGCGGCGCCTCATATTCGTTTTCTTACAGAATCGCCTCGAGGCGCACGCCTCACTCGTTTTTTTAAACCATGTATATTGAAAACATAAAACTAACAATATTATCCTCAAATTTAATGGTATGTCAAGCTTTCGCCAACAAACTTGACTATTTATCCTACTGCAAATGTTTATATAAAGACGGCAATCCGATATAATTCAACTTTTTATCATCAAAATATAAACAACTGCCTAACTCTTTCCATTTCTTGATCTACCGCCATTCTATACAACTGCGATATAAAACTAAAAACTTATGAGCACGTCGCCTATTCTTCGCATACTAAATCAGTTTTAAATCAGTCTCAACTCTCTAACAGTATTTGACACTGAAATTAATATCCTTCAATCCGAAAAAGCATAACCGAACACACGGCCACAACCTTACACATCAAAACTACCCAAAACAACAAACTTTGCCTAACAAATCAACCAAATTCCAATCCAATAACAAATAAACAAAATAAAAAACAGTAATCACATAACATAACAAAACTTATAAGCAACAGTAGTATATACCTTAATCATAATTGACTGAAATAAAACAATTAAAATAAAACAATTTAATATACTTTAATCATAAACAATTCATACAACCGACATATCTCCAATCACACATACAAGATAATAATAATAATAATAATAATAATAATAATAATAATAATAATAATAAAACCTGAAAACTTTCTTTAAAACAATAAAAAACAAGATCTATAACTAATCAATCAATCACCTTATCAATCTCATTATTAGCATTAATATTATTATTATTATCATCAGCCTCAGATGAAGAGGAAGAAGACGCCGGCATATCTTCTACCTTAACGGCATCAACATCGCCGTCACCAGAAACACTATCTTGACTAACGACGGCGTCAGTCAACGTATCGGGGAGCTGAATGGTCTTGCCGAAGAGTTTAATGGCGGGATCTTTGGCGTCCGACATGTCCGGCAGATCGGACGGTTGGATTCGGTTGGATAGGATAGGATAATAATAATAATAATATTAATATTATGAGATCTAATCGGGTGTGTGAGGAATATGGTAAGGATCTTTGTGTTGTTGACGAGAAGAGGCTTTGGGTTTGGTCTGGTTTTGTTTGAAGTGACACGTAAGCAAAGGGAGATGAAATATGAGCCACAAACTGCGTATGTGGCTCCGAAGATTTTCTCTCTCTTCTAACTTTCGCTCTTTTTGATTCTTCATTATTTGCTGACTCGGCTCCTTTTTATGTTTTTCCCCCTTTTGTTTTACTTTATTTGTGTTTTTATATGAAAATATGTTATGTCATTAGTAATATGTTTACTTTTATTAGTGTGTAGTTTCTAAGGATGAGCTTGGTATGGTATGGTATCTATTGAACCGATTTCAATACTGACTAATAATTCATAATTACGAAATAAACCAAGTTACATCTGGATAATGGGTAAGCGAGCAACAAGCTGCGCCGCTATCCCTAATGCTTTTGAAGTTTTCTAAAAACAATATTATCTACAAATTATTTAGGTGTTAATCGTTTTGAATTTTGGTTAACTCGGGTTAAAGTTACTTTGTTGTAGATGGAAGTTGAGCGGAAATGAATTCAAAGACGAATAAATGGAATTGAATTTGAATTTTGTTTGGTTTCGGTTGTTTAAAACTGAAAACACCTGATTTAGCAGTAATAAAACATATATATGGGATTGGATTTTGACTGAATAGGGGTGGACTGAAATGTAAACTGGGTTTTTTGGTTTAATAAAATTGAATTTTCCATAACGAAACTCGAATTGAAACCTAGGTGCATGATTTGGTTCGGTTTTAAACCAAACTAAAAATGGATATGTAATTTGGTTTAGTGTTGGATGGTTTTAGTTATGTTCGGTTTGAAAGCAAATATCAAATATTTAACACCCTTACAGAAATAGTGTTTAACCTCATCATCACTATACAAACTTTGATTAATAACATCTTGATATCCTACAAAACACTTGCATCGTAAGTAAAACCATGATATCGAAATCAAGCTTCTATGATTGGTAGGAAACATAAAGACATATCTATTATATGAGAGTCAAATATTCTACCAACATAAATAGTTTTTGTCACTAAAATTAAACTTGTTTTTAAATATGTAACTTAGTTATACTTGAAAGAAATCCCTTGTTTCGTAGTTTATGTGTTGGATGCTCTCTTTCTCTTTGTATAAATAATAAATATTAGGACACAAAGTAGTACTTTATAATATAAAGGGGTAACATGGCAATAGGTTAAATCCAAAGGGCTAAAGGTGAACACTTTTTTGGAAACTTTCCAAAATCCACCACATACGCACATTTGCTTTTTAATAACTTTAGTGCACTTTATATCTCCTTACAAAAATAAACAATATTTTAAATTGTTTCCCCTATTCTTTATTCCTTTTACAAAATTCTCCCCACCTTTTTAGTTTCAATCTTTGTGGATGAAATTGCAAGTATGCTACATGTTGAACCTTCTTTCTTCCATGTGTTTGCCACTCACACCAACATAAGTGATGAAATGGGTAATGTTTTCCACTATGAACCCTATGAAATATTACAGGAAAATCACTTCTTATCATGGTGATTAAAAAATATGAAATAACATTTTTAATTGAAATAAAGTCCATGTTTATTTTGATTTAAAAATATGGTAGAAAAATGAATTCTAAAAATGTTTAAACTAACAGCGGAATGGTGTATCAATTTAACATGTTTATTTTACACTTATTTCACAGTCTATGTGATTTTGATTCTTTCATACACTATTTTTCTAATTTACACTGATTAATCACATATTTGTGTGAACCGCGTAATTTAACATGTTTATTTTTGGTGATTTTATTATTAAAGCTTATAGTTTAATCAAACAATTATAGGTGTTCTTGTAAAACAATCACGTTTAGAACATATGAGTTGTCACCTCATAAGACCTAAGCTAATTCAATTCAACCTTTTGACGGATAAGGCCTAAGCTAATGTAAAGTCCATGTTTCCATTAATTATGGTTGTTATTAAATGAATGAAAAGAGAAATAAAACATTTGCATGTAAGAAAATAAAACAAAATAATAAAAATAAAAAAAGGAAATAAATTATAGAAGAAAAGAGTGTTATAAAAACGACATTAAGCAAAAATAAAATAGGAACTCTTTTGAAAATCTGATATCAAAGTTTTATTTTGGGAAACATTTTTTATATAAAAAATAGATCATAACATTGTAGGAATCATATAGTTTCAAACGCCATTAATTTTGGTGACATGTTGCCATTGTCTGATTTGATTTTGGGTTGTGTTAAATGTATATCACTCTGAGAGGTATGTTCAAAAGGGAGGATGTACGTTTACATATACCTTTTTTTTCTGGTGAAAAATAGTTTGAATAATCTTTTTGGTCAAATTGTTCATTTACTTACCCAAATATACATGATATCGGATCATATACGGTGCTTTCATTAGCTTGTCACAAATATGTTTTTATGTTATATGAAGTGTTTTAATTCTTTATTATACATACACATTTTAATTGTTAACCCGCAAATGCATTGTTCCTTATCTGATCTACATATAACTCTTTTTTGTCTTCGATTTACTGCTTTATAAAATAAATAAATAAATAAATAAAAACAAGCTTTTTATTAGTACATTTGTAAGTTCAGGCCTAGTTTTAAAGAGGCATGGTGGGCAACGGCTTGGGGCCCGACTTCTCAATCGTCCTAAAATTAAGAAATATATGTATATATATTAAATTATATATGTAGTATATATTTGTTTACTATACATAAAAGTCTTGTTAGTAGAGTTTAAAAAATTATCTTAATATAATGTGGATGGATAAATTTCAAGGCTTGTTTCTAGCAACAAGTTTTTTTTTTTTTTTTTTTTTAATTCAATGTAGGATTCTCGGAGACGTTCCTGTGTAAGTTCATACCAGGACTAACACGGGACATGCTAGTGTGCTTCTTTTGTACATAATGAGTTTATGGTGGGTTGAAGTTCAAAAAGAGTGGAAGGTAAATAACTAGAAATGATAAAACGGGGGCATATTTGCAATAGTGTTGGAATAGGTGTGTAAAGCAAACATAGGAGAAATGAGATCTATGATATCTACCTTTATGAGGATTTGAAATATATAATTGAAGTAGCAACTGTGCCACGCATTCTTGCCTCTTTTAGAGGATACCTTCCCACCTTTTAACAACAATCCGTACTTGAGATTTTGAGTGTAATTTCAAAAAGCCTAGCCGCTGGTTTTCGAGAGCTAGTTCAAAGCCTCGTTCAATGACTCTAAACATTGTAAAGCGATTCGTTCGGGTTGGGTAACATGTTTAACCACATTCGATTTTGTGACACCCGTAAATCCGAGGCATTATCCCTACACAAAATAAACATACTTTATTTAATTACGTGCATTCCTGGCTTAATTTTATTGATTAAGTCGTTTTAATAAGAAAGATTTTTGTATATACGGCCAAAGCGCTCAATAATATCAGAATCTGATAAATCGGCCTAAATCGCCTTACCAATAGGATGTCCCAATGCGTTACAAAATTTCGATTTAGCCAATGATCCAACCAGAGGCATAACTGGAACAATACTATCAAACTTCTTAATAGCATTATCGATTAAAAATATATTTTCTAGCATTTGACCGCGTACCATTGAAGGCTTTAGCCGCACAACTTGAACGATAACCTAGAAAGTCAAGGGAATGATTGGACAATTGGTTTATATAAATCCTTCCTGGGTAAGACCACAGGTAAAAATAAGATTTTCAGAAATTGACAAAGTAATGTTTCCATTTATTCATCAAAAGAAACATCCCTTTTGAAGCAAGAATTGATTTTCCTTGATACCTAACATAATGCATGAAAGAATCTTTGAATAACCATAAATTCGCACGGAAAGCCCAAGCAAAGACTTCTGCAAGATGGTCTATTTTTTCATAGAAATATATTCGTTCAATAAGGGCTCGAGAAGATGCTGATCGTAAATGAGAAGATTGGCTACGGAGAAATAGGAAGCCAGATTCATATTCACATAGATAAGAAGTATATAGGAAGAAGAATAGTCTGTGATTTATTTTTGAAAAAGAAGAACTGGCTTTCTTTGAATTTGAAGTAATTGAAGTGATAAGATTATCCCAATTATGACACTCATGGAGAAAGAATCTTAATAAATGTAAAGAGGAAGCATCTTTTATCCAATAGCGAAGAACCTGAACCAAGATTTCCAGATGAGCTGGGTAGGGTATTAGTATATCTAATACATAATTTAAATGTGAAAAGTTGTCCTCTAAAAAAGAAAATATTGAATGAATTGATCGTAAATTATCGGATTTCACTACCCCTTTCCTTTCTAGGGAAGATATTAATCGCAGAGACAATGGAATTTCCATAATGGTTGAAGAAACCTCTGACATTATTTGCGAATAAAAATACTTGTTGTGCCCCAAAAATGGAGTCTGTTTAGAATCATTAACAGAAAGAAACAAATGTTTTTGTTGGTACATTCGAATGATTAAACGTTTCACAATTAGTAAACTGGATTTATTGCCATAACCTGCATTTTCCAACAAAATCGATCCATTTAAACCATGATCATGAGCAAGTACATAAATATACTCCTGAAAGATAAGCGGATATAAGAAGTAATGAGATCTATCTAGCCCTAAATAGCTTTGGAATTTCGCCATTTGAAATTCTATTAAATGAAAGGTAGAGGATTTTGGGGGTTAAAAATGATACATAGTGCGATGCAGTCAAAACAAGGTATTGTAGTACAAAAAGAATAGATACCTCGGATACAGATAAATTTATAAACAGATTCTCTATCCTCTCTTTTTCCATTTGAAATGAAAATGAAGTATTTATGTTCGTTTTCATTATAGGATAACAAGATAATTAGAAATCCTTTACTTTTTTCAACCCAATCGCTCTTTTGATTTTGGAATTTTTTAATCAATATACTGTTTCTGATACACATACTTCTCCATTATGGAATGGAGAGTGGTAATATTTAGGATTCATTAAAAATCAAGAATACATTCCTAGGAGAAAGCCTTCCTGTATTGGGCACTAATCTTTTTTTATCGTCTAGTTAGATCCGGTAATCATTCAAATTAAGAACGGAAGCTCGTTGCTTTTTCTCTCCCTATAATAAAAATGAAATGATCAGTCGTGGTCTTCCAAAATTTACCGATGGCATAGACGAATCCCTCGCTTCATCTAAATGTGTAAAAGATCCTAGTCGCACTTAAAAGTCGAGTACTCTACCGTTGAGTTAGCAACCCAAATAGAAAAAACGTATGTAGATACAATAGAATAAAACAAAATGATTAAATCAAAGCATTAATCTACGAAATAAAAAAAATATCTAGAAAATTTTTCTAATTTATTTGAAACATAAAAATGACTAAATCAGATGAAAAAATAAAAAATTTCCCGATAAAAAAAAATAAATGTAAAAAATGCTGGACCATCTCCTATTTCTATGTTATCCATTTTTCAATCAAAAATCCGAGTAGCAAAGCTAATCCAACGAACCCATCATCTGAATAACAGGTAAAAAAGAAAGCCTACGGGATGGAAATAAATAGAGCTGCTTATCACGATGAATTATATTTGTTCGATACAATATTATCAATATAAAAATTAATCAAAGAATACGATGGAAAAAAAATACAAGAACTAAAATTGAAATAATAGTAAGAAAAATAAAAGACTTGTGTTGGATTGGCACTACATATGCATGTGTGACACCCGACAAATTCTGGTTAACAACGCTGTCTAGATGAAAGTCTACCTTAGCGAGTCACGCGTAGATTATACTTAACTGGGTTAGTCGAGTCGTGTTACGGTTCGGGAACTGTTAGTTTAGTATAGAGGATCATTAGATGTTAGTCTAGAGGCTCATTAGATGTCAGTCCTTAACCAAGTGTACAAAGGGTGACGGTTCGTAGAATCGTCAGAGCATAGGGAACATACAAGTCTCAAGTCCCGGGAATTGGTGAACGAGTGTGAATGTGTTTGTTTGCAAGTATTATGTGTTTACAATCATTATGTGACTTGTCGGTATGTGAAAAGGTGTTAACATGTGTTAAAACGGGGTTTAACGCGCAAATTACGCAGAACCAACCCCTATAGGCGATTAGGGAGGGCGAATGGGAGATGCTGGGGGCGAATAGCAGGCTAATCGCCTATAGGGAAGGCGATTAGCAACCCTATTCGCCTGATGCTGCTGCGTAATCGCCTATAACGTGCTGGACGACTAAAAACGACTATAAATACAATACTTGACCTCCTAAACTTCATTATAACAACCCTAGTCGTCCCACAACTCGCCCCAACACACACACAACCTCTGGAACACGATTTTGGATCAAAATACAAGATTTCAAGCCTAATACATCAATCTATCATAAACCTAAGGTGTGGTTTTCATTCATGCAACCTTTAATAATGTTTTTATTGAACCCCTAATGGTCCAGACCTGTTTATAAACGTATGTGTCTTCTGAAATTCGTTAATAATCATTGTTAATTGGATTATAGCTATTATGCATGTTGTATGTGTGTTTATAGTTAAAAGCTAGGGTTTTTGTGATTCAAGAAGGATTGTTAACATGATATTAAGGTAGTTACAGATTGATGATGATAGCATGTTGATGAAATCTGAGTAATTGTTCATTAGGGTTACGGTTATGCATGTTAATGTGATGTTTCATGCTATGTGTATTGTTTTGGGATACATGGTTGCATGCAGGACTGATAGAACGAGGTTAAACGAAGGATTTTGATTGAAATATGTTTGGTATGGTTGTTTGATTGATATTTGATGTTTACACACGTTCTGGATCTGATTTGGAGTGTTAAACGCGCGAAAAACTGGAACAGCTGGGCTAAAGGCGAGTAGGGATCCTATTCGCCTGATATGGGATCCTATTCGCCTATAGTATAGGCGAGTAGGGGCCTAAATGCCTTTACTTCATGCGATTACGATCCTAATTGCTAGTTAAGCCCTGAATTGCATGCCTTACGACGTAATCGCCTATAAACTCCTGATTTGCATACCATATAACCCTAATCGCCTATAGTATAGGCGATTAGCCTTCTTAAATGCCTGTTGACTTTCATAATCGCTAGTTGACTTTTCCTAATCGCCTGTACTGCTGCTGTAAGTGTATTTTGACATTTCGAGACCCGATTTGACACCTAGGAACATGCTAGGAACCCCGTAACATACCTAATAACTTGGTAACATGTGCTCGGACTTAATTATGTGATACTTGAACTACGTGCTATAACTTGTTGGACTTTAACGCATGTTAAGTGTGATTGCATGATTGTATGTTTGAGAGTGCAAGTATAACACGGGGAGTCTCGGGTCACCAATGGGATGTCGAGTCTTGTACATTGGGTTAATTTAACAGTCACGGTGTTTTCAAACGAACTTGGTTATGGTCTGGACATCTAGGGACTAACTAACCTACGGGTTATTAGTCTAATTACTTGTAACTGTCATATGTTAGGTCGCCGCTATACGGGGCTAACATAGCTTGCTGATTTTATTCGTATTACGAAGTAACGCAACCTAAGGTGAGTTTACGGCCCCTCTTTTAACTGGTTTCACTTTTTGGGGGAGACAACATGTGTTAAACTTATGTTTTGGTAACAACTGTCATACTATGGGTTTCTATGGTTTACTATACGATCTTTGGAAGTCCCGGGGGAAACCATGAATGTGCGGGTTAGCACAACGGGGAAATGTGAATAGATCTATTGGGAGTGACCAACCCCGCTCGTCGGCTCGAAGGGCCGGGCGAGTGCATATTGTCTCAAACAGGAACAGGTTTACTATTCGGGCACAACATCTGGTTTGCGAGTTAGTAATGGTTTTCCAATCGTTGTAGTAACAAAACATACGCCTAGCTAGCGTACTTGGTTTACAATTGATATAGTATGGACAGGTTGAACTTAATACTTTGATTACAAAACCTGTGAACTCACCAGCATTTTTGTGCTGACGTAACTCTTACATGTTTTCTCAGGTCGCTAAGGTAGCACTACGGAACTAGGACGCACGCGTCTGCACGGCGTCTAGTTAGGATTGCATGGTTTTCAAACGTTGAATATTTGGGTTACTTTTGGATTATGTTTTGAGAATAAGCTTCCGCTGTATTTGGGAATTTTAAACTATGTTTTTGAAATTGCATATGTTCATTTAGATTGTTTATTGTGATCGTTGATTTGGATCCTGGTTTGTCATGCGCCTCGCGGTAAAACTCCGCAAGTGGATTTTGAGGGTGTGACATCCGTCACTTTTCATTGTATGTTTTATGATTATCTGTACGTTATACGCAGCTAATAAACGTGACATTATTCTTGAGCATTTAATTCGGGTTCGTTTAATCATATATAATAATAATAATAATTATAATAATTATGTATGTATTAAGGCCCACCAGACTAGTCTACATAAGCCCAAACCCCAAGTGCCTGGCCCATCATCCAAGGCCCAATCTCCTTGGGTCTGTTTTAAAAAAATAAATATAATTATGCTTTGGCCGGGGTTCGAACCCGCGCCAAAGCCACACACTCAACACACTTAACCAACTGAGCTGAGCCTTCTATCTGATTAAACCCGGACACTCATTTATCTTATACGCGTTTTAAAAACCTGCAGTTTTGACTTGGAAAGTCAACTGCTTGGACGCGTTTGAATAATCAATCAAGATCAATGCTTGATTGATCTATAATTGGCAAATTTATACAATTACCGGCCTATTACAACTCGTCTACACGTCGATTGACATCGGATCGTTGACCAATTTTGAAATCATACGCGTATACATTCAAATCAGGGTCAACTTACCAATTAACCTAACCTATTGATCCCCACTATAAATTGAGCCTTGGAACAGCTTAACAACTCACTCACTCATCTCCCTTAACCTCCAATTCTCTCTATCAAACTCTGATTATTGTTAACGAGTTCGTGGTTGACTTTTTACTTTGACTCGACGTTTATACACGATTACACACTGTGAGTCTTCCTTTTGTTATGGGTTTTGTTTATCGGCAATCCAGCAACAAAAGCCCCATATTTAATCGGGCTCATGTTGCCTAGATCGTCTGATTGAAAATTCTAGGGTTCGTAATCTCATTTTGGGGATAATCCTGATTTCGCGTAGTGTATAATATTATTTTGAAACAAGAAACATCACAACCACCGGCCTAGGCCAAGTGGTTGTGACCATGGTCCACAACAGAGGTCACCCGGGTTCGAGTCCCGGCTCTGACCGGTTTTGGTTCTTTTTCTTTTCTTTTCTTTTTAAAAACAAACAATTACATATATTTATATATTAAAAACCTTTTAATCTTTTAAATTCTTTTTAAAATACCAAAACTATTTTATAAATTCTAAAAAAATTTTATTTGTTTAATCTGATATAAAAGTTTCATTTATAATTTTTATTTTCCAGAAATTCATTTATTTAATATTTGTATTAATTAAATCATTTTTATATTATTATATTTATAAAAATCCATTTATATATCAAAACAATTTTATTAATTTCTCCAAAATTTATCCTGACTTTATTTAAAGTTAAACTTTACTGAAATAATTTTTAATTCAGTAAAATCATTTATTTTATATTTTTAATCAATTTTTGTTAGATTTAATCATAATTAAATCATAATAAATCCAATTTTCATCATTTTTGCACCAAAATTTTATACAAATTATTTTTAATCATTTAGAACAGAAATATGATTTTTAAAATAAGAATTCTTTAATTTTAGTATTTTTAAATATTAAAGTTAAATATTGACTATTTATAAATAAATAGATTTAAAAATCTATATTAAATGAAATAATTTTATAAAAATTATTTCTATACTTCAAACACTTTATTGTGTATATTCTAAATTCAAATTTCATTAAAAGACTTTTATTTATTTATTTATTAAATTTCTCATAATTAATAAACAATTTGTTTATTAACACAAATAAACGTAATCCCCAATTCGAAGCCCTAGATATATATGTATCCTAGAGTTATTTCACTCACACATTATCAATTACTTTAGGTTAATCATTTGGGAGAAATCTCAAATTCATATTTTGTTGTCCAGTCCAATTCCAAGTTACTACGGGAACAGTGAGTATTCCTACCCCCTTTTTGCTTTTATACATTTTTGGGGTGTTACATGTACACTATTACAATTTCAAATACAAGTTTACATTTTTACAATACAATTCTAGTACTATGTGCATTGCTTACAACGTGCTTTATGCTTAGACATTACATGTGGATTACATTTGTACTTAGTGAAATCATTAACATGGTACAAGCCGACCTTAACATTGGATAGCGCTATTTGGATTGACAACCCGCCTAGGTTGATTCTCCCCCTTTTTCATCGGAGAATCCGTGGCCATTGTTAAGTTATTATCCACTTGTTGGATAAGTACACTACAGTTCATACAGTACATTATACAGTCACAGGGTTGATTTCGCTCATTTGTTTGATGCATGGTTTACATATTTGCACTGTAGCTTGCACTTGAATTGTATAACTTTTAATCTACTATATATATATATCAAAACTAGGAATGCTCACCAACATTTCTTATGTTGACCAAACCTATTTTTGTACATGTTTCAGGTGCAGTTTGATCAAGATACTTTTAGCGCTTTATTATGCAGTTATTTCATTATTTATGTTTCATTTAAGACCTTGTATTTCCATTTCCTTGTAAGACAATTTTTGGGTTTCATTTAATAATATTTACATTTAAGTACCATGTGCTTTTGAACAATCGTCACTACGTGACACCTCGATGATTCCGCCATCGGTTGGGGTGTTACAGATTGGTATCAGAGCCATGGTTATAGGGAATTAGGTTATTAGAATGCCTCTTAGCCTAGACTATAACCGAATTTCAACACTTCCTAATTTTCATTACCCTTCACTTTCCTTCCTCAATCTTTCCCTTTCTTCTCCTTTCTCCTCATCTTTCATCATGACGTATAAGGATGGTGTCCTACAAGGAGTGGAAAGACTACATCATCATGGAGCGGGAGCAGTACCTTTCATGAAGACACTCTTAGGCATAATGCCTACTCTTATTTTTGCTCCTTCAAAGTTGTTGAACTTTAATGAGTGTGAAAAAGGACACGTGCAATCTGGAAGGGTGGACGCCTGTACACTGGGTTTTCTAGCATAGGCAAGCATAGCGCATAAATCCATTTACGGACCTGTTATGCTTACCTGGGGATTCCTGGAGTGAGTGTCCACTTATAGGCTAAAGCATGTCTTCTTTGATCACCATTGGGCTCAATTTCTTTGAAAAGTCAACGTTCTTGTTGGGCTTTATAGCTAGACAAGGGCAATCCAAACATGTTATACAAATATTTCAAATGATATATCTCTATTTCACATACAATATCCTGTGATCATAATGCTTATGTTATATTACACTTACATATATTAATCTCATAACTTTTCATTGACTGCCTTGTAGATGTCTGCTCGCCGTATGCTCCGTGATGCTAGCCAACGCACTGTTCGTGCCTCTGGACAACGTTCTGATCGTCGCCTTGCTTCTCTTGTCGCTGAGCAAATTGCTGCAGTGATTCCAAATCTTGTTAGTGAGTTAACCCAGAACAGCAACAGTACCAATACTGAGGGTGCAACTCAATCTCGGTGTACCTTCAAACACTTCAACTCATGCAATCCCACGAAGTTTACTGGAGAGGAGGGTGCTACTGGCCTCCTCCAATGGTTTGAAAGTATGGAAAGTACCTTCGTGAACAGCGAATGTCCTGATAACCTCCGCGTTCGCTATGCTACCAGTGTCCTTCAAAAGGGGGCATTGACCTGGTGGAATGGTGAGAAGCGTAATCGGGGCGCTGATGTCGCTCTATCCTTGTCTTGGACTGAGGTCAAGGAACTTATGATCGCCAAGTTCTGCCCTAGGAATGAAATGAGGAAGCTAGAGGAAGAGTTCCATGGGTTGAAACAGGACAGTGGTGAAAATCTTGCATACAACACTCGTTATCATGAGCTCAGTATTTTGGTTCCACACATGGTTACCCCAGTCTCTCGAGCAATCGAGAAGTATATTGAGGGACTGCCTGACCTAATTCAAGATGTAGTCACTGGAAGCAGACCCACTACGGTGGAAGAAGCCATTCAGCTTGCAGCCTCCTTGACTGACAAGCACGTCAAAAAGGGAAATTTGGTTAGGAAAGGAACCAAGAAATCAACTGAGAAGACCCCCACCCCTACTACTGAATCATCAAGAGTTGCTGTAGACAATACCGGTTCCAACACTAGGAAGCGGAAGTCCAGGGGTAGAAACTATGCTGTTGTGGCCCCAGTAACTCAGGCTCCAATAGCCCAGGCTCCAATGGCTCAGGCTCCTCCTGTTAAGAAGGTTTATAGTGGAAACTTACCCAAGTGTGCCACCTGTCAGTACCATCACCCCGCAAATTTTCCTTGCCGCCACTGTACCACCTGTGGTAGGTATGGTCATGTAGCTGCCACATGTCGATCTACGTTTCGACCTCAACCTATTAATGCTCAACCTGTTAATCCTCAACCAGCTCGCCAAAACCCACAACCTATAGCATATGGTCGAGCTTGCTTCAATTGTGGTGACCCGAACCACTTCAGAAACCAATGTCCAGCACTTGTCCCAGCAAACCATGCGGCAAACCCAGTGGCTCGTGGTAGGGCTTTCAACATCAATGCAACAGAAGCTCAGGAAACAAATGACGTGGTGAATGGTACGTTTTTACTTGATGGTCGTTATGCTTCAATTTTATTTGATACTGGTGCGGATAAAAGTTTTGTGTCATTAGCATTCGAACCTCTATTATCTCACACTCGCTCTAGATTAGGAGCGCCTTTCACAGTCGAGGTCGCAGATGGTAAACCCATCTCAATCGATTCTATTATTCAGGGTTGTACTCTTAGCCTTAACGAACATGACTTCACCATTGATCTTATACCCATGAAATTGGGAAGCTTTGATGTTATCGTGGGTATGGATTGGCTTTCTAAACATCATGCCGAAGTTGTCTGCTTTGAGAAATTTATTCGGTTTCCTCTCGCATCGGGTGACTTTTTACGGGTTTATGGTGAGAAACCATCCAGTGGTCTTAAACTCATGTCTTGCACCCAAGCACAGAAATATCTACGCAAGAAATACGTAGCTTTCTTGGCCCATATTGTGGAAAAGAAAGGTAAAGACAAAAGTATTCAAGATGTTCCTGTTGTCCGTGAGTTTCCCGAAGTTTTTCCTGATGATTTACCGGGACTTCCACCAGTGCGTCCTGTCGAATTTCGTATTGATCTTGTACCTGGTGCTACGCCCGTTGCTAAATCTCCATACCGCCTTGCACCTTCCGAGATGCAAGAACTTGCGAGTCAACTTCAAGAGTTGGCAGACAAGGGTTTCATTCGTCCCAGTTCATCACCTTGGGGAGCTCCAGTCTTATTTGTAAAAAAGAAGGATGGATCTTTCCGTATGTGTATTGACTATCGGGAGCTGAACAAACTCACTATTAAAAACCGGTACCCTTTACCTCGCATTGATGACCTCTTTGATCAACTTCAAGGTTCGACTTGTTTCTCAAAGATCGATCTTCGTTCGGGATATCATCAGCTACGAGTCCATGAAGACGACATTCCAAAAACAGCTTTCCGTACACGTTATGGGCATTACGAGTTTATGGTTATGCCTTTTGGGCTAACGAATGCACCCGCTGTCTTCATGGATCTCATGAATCGCGTGTGCAAACCCTTCTTGGATAAGTTCGTAATTGTTTTCATCGATGACATTCTCATTTACTCTAAGACCAAATCAGCCCACGAGCAACACCTTAGACAAATTTTGAGTCTTTTGAAGAATGAACAACTGTATGCCAAATTCTCCAAGTGTGAATTCTGGCTTAAAGAGGTTCAATTTTTGGGACACATTATCAGTGAAAAGGGTATACACGTGGATCCAGCTAAGATTGAGGCTGTTAAGAATTGGATTACACCCAAGTCTCCCACGGAAGTTCGCTCTTTTCTTGGTTTAGCGGGTTATTATCGTCGATTTATTCTCAACTTTTCCAAGATTGCTTTACCTCTCACTTCCTTGACCCATAAGGATAAACCATATGTATGGGGACCCAGTCAGGAAGAAGCATTCCAGACTTTGAAGCAGAAACTGTGTGATGCTCCAATCCTCACCCTACCGGACGGCAGTGAGGATTTCGTGGTTTACTGTGATGCCTCTAATCAAGGCCTTGGTTGTGTTCTCATGCAACGAGGCAAGGTTATAGCATATGCATCACGACAACTGAAAAACCATGAGAAAAATTACACTACCCATGATCTTGAGCTCGGAGCGGTCGTCTTCGCACTTAAGATTTGGCGTCACTATTTATATGGTACAAAATGTGTGATCTTCACTGACCACAAGAGTCTTCAACACATTTTCAACCAGAAAGATCTGAACATACGACAACGACGATGGGTCGAGTTGTTAAACGACTACGACTGCGAGATTCGCTACCATCCTGGCAAGGCGAATGTTGTAGCCGATGCCCTTAGTCGTAAAGGTCATGCCCAGCTTTATTGTGCTCAGGACCAGTCCGATATTAAACTCCGCATTATTGAAGCCCAACATATCTCTGTTACTGAGGGCAACATGTACGAAGAAATGTCGTGTGGAGCCGAAAATCAGTTGGAAACCAAAAATGGCTTACTTTATTTCATGAACCGTCTTTGGATCCCTGATCGTGACAACCTGCGTACCTTCCTCATGGACGAGTCCCATAAGTCTCGTTATTCCATTCACCCTGGTGCAGATAAGATGTATCAGGATCTGCGTACTTTGTATTGGTGGCCCGGTATGAAGAAGGACATAGCTCTTTATGTGGCCAAATGCCTTACTTGTTCTAAAGTCAAAGCTGAGCATCAACGTCCATCTGGTTTACTTGTGCAACCAGAAATACCAGTATGGAAGTGGGAGAACATTGCTATGGACTTCATCACGAAGCTTCCACGCACCACTCGCGGGCATGACAGTATCTGGGTTATTGTCGATCGTTTGACCAAATCTGCTCACTTCCTACCCATTCGAGAGACCTACACAGCTGAGAAACTGGCTAAGATTTACATCAGTGAGATTGTCAGCCGTCATGGTATTCCTCTAGACATTATTTCCGATCGTGATAGCTGGTTTACTTCTCGCTTTTGGCAGACATTTCAGTCCGCACTTGGTACACAACTAAATCTTAGCACGGCTTATCACCCACAGACGGATGGCCAAACTGAACGAACCATCCAAACATTGGAGGATATGCTTCGAGCGTGCATCATCGACTTTGGTGGTAATTGGGACACGCACCTACCCTTGGTTGAGTTCTCGTATAATAACAGCTACCATTCCAGTATTAACATGGCACCATTTGAGGCACTCTACGGTCGCAAATGTCGTTCCCCTGTGTGTTGGAGCGATGTTGGTGAAACACAAATCACCGGTCCCGAGCTGATACAAGAAACGACAGACAAAATTCACCGCATTCGTGAGAACTTACAAGTTGCTCGAAGCAGACAGAAGAGCTATGCCGATCAAAGGCGCAAGCCTCTAGAATTCCAAGTCGGAGACATGGTACTTCTCAAGGTTTCACCTTGGAAGGGTGTATTTCGGTTTGGAAAGAAAGGGAAACTTGCACCACGATTCGTAGGCCCTTTTAAAATCCTTGAACGAGTTGGGAAGGTGGCTTACAAGCTCGATTTACCACCGGAGCTCAATAATGTTCATCCAACGTTTCATGTTTCTAATCTCAAGAAGTGTTTGGCTGAAGATAACCTCCATGTTCCTTTAGAAGATATTCAGATCGACGAATCGATGCGCTTCATAGAGAAACCTGTGGAGATTATGGATCGTGACGTCAAGACACTTAAGCGAAGCCGAATCCCTATTGTAAAAGTCCGTTGGGAATCCAAACGAGGCCCAGAGTTTACTTGGGAGCGTGAGGACCAAATGATGTCTAAGTATCCTCACCTTTTTCCAGAGACTACCACTTGAAGGAATTTCGGGACGAAATTTCTAAAAGTAGGGGATGCTGTGACATCCGTCACTTTTCATTGTATGTTTTATGATTATCTGTACGTTATACGCAGCTAATAAACGTGACATTATTCTTGAGCATTTAATTCGGGTTCGTTTAATCATATATAATAATAATAATAATTATAATAATTATGTATGTATTAAGGCCCACCAGACTAGTCTACATAAGCCCAAACCCCAAGTGCCTGGCCCATCATCCAAGGCCCAATCTCCTTGGGTCTGTTTTAAAAAAATAAATATAATTATGCTTTGGCCGGGGTTCGAACCCGCGCCAAAGCCACACACTCAACACACTTAACCAACTGAGCTGAGCCTTCTATCTGATTAAACCCGGACACTCATTTATCTTATACGCGTTTTAAAAACCTGCAGTTTTGACTTGGAAAGTCAACTGCTTGGACGCGTTTGAATAATCAATCAAGATCAATGCTTGATTGATCTATAATTGGCAAATTTATACAATTACCGGCCTATTACAACTCGTCTACACGTCGATTGACATCGGATCGTTGACCAATTTTGAAATCATACGCGTATACATTCAAATCAGGGTCAACTTACCAATTAACCTAACCTATTGATCCCCACTATAAATTGAGCCTTGGAACAGCTTAACAACTCGCTCACTCATCTCCCTTAACCTCCAATTCTCTCTATCAAACTCTGATTATTGTTAACGAGTTCGTGGTTGACTTTTTACTTTGACTCGACGTTTATACACGATTACACACTGTGAGTCTTCCTTTTGTTATGGGTTTAGTTTATCGGCAATCCAGCAACAAAAGCCCCATATTTAATCGGGCTCATGTTGCCTAGATCGTCTGATTGAAAATTCTAGGGTTCGTAATCTCATTTTGGGGATAATCCTGATTTCGCGTAGTGTATAATATTATTTTGAAACAAGAAACATCACAACCACCGGCCTAGGCCAAGTGGTTGTGACCATGGTCCACAACAGAGGTCACCCGGGTTCGAGTCCCGGCTCTGACCGGTTTTGGTTCTTTTTCTTTTCTTTTCTTTTTAAAAACAAACAATTACATATATTTATATATTAAAAACCTTTTAATCTTTTAAATTCTTTTTAAAATACCAAAACTATTTTATAAATTCTAAAAAAAATTCATTTGTTTAATCTGATATAAAAGTTTCATTTATAATTTTTATTTTCCAGAAATTCATTTATTTAATATTTGTATTAATTAAATCATTTTTATATTATTATATTTATAAAAATCCATTTATATATCAAAAAAATTTTATTAATTTCTCCAAAATTTATCCTGACTTTATTTAAAGTAAACTTTACTGAAACAATTTTTAATTCAGTAAAATCATTTATTTTATATTTTTAATCAATTTTTGTTAGATTTAATCATAATTAAATCATAATAAATCCAATTTTCATCATTTTTGCACCAAAATTTTATACAAATTATTTTTAATCATTTAGAACAGAAATATGATTTTTAAAATAAGAATTCTTTAATTTTAGTATTTTTAAATATTAAAGTTAAATATTGACTATTTATAAATAAATAGATTTAAAAATCTATATTAAATGAAATAATTTTATAAAAATTATTTCTATACTTCAAACACTTTATTGTGTATATTCTAAATTCAAATTTCATTAAAAGACTTTTATTTATTTATTTATTAAATTTCTCATAATTAATAAACAATTTGTTTATTAACACAAATAAACGTAATCCCCAATTCGAAGCCCTAGATATACATGTATCCTAGAGTTATTTCACTCACACATTATCAATTACTTTAGGTTAATCATTTGGGAGAAATCTCAAATTCATATTTTGTTGTCCAGTCCAATTCCAAGTTACTACGGGAACAGTGAGTATTCCTACCCCCTTTTTGCTTTTATACATTTTTGGGGTGTTACATGTACACTATTACAATTTCAAATACAAGTTTACATTTTTACAATACAATTCTAGTACTATGTGCATTGCTTACAACGTGCTTTATGCTTAGACATTACATGTGGATTACATTTGTACTTAGTGAAATCATTAACATGGTACAAGCCGACCTTAACATTGGATAGCGCTATTTGGATTGACAACCCGCCTAGGTTGATTCTCCCCCTTTTTCATCGGAGAATCCGTGGCCATTGTTAAGTTATTATCCACTTGTTGGATAAGTACACTACAGTTCATACAGTACATTATACAGTCACAGGGTTGATTTCGCTCATTTGTTTGATGCATGGTTTACATATTTGCACTGTAGCTTGCACTTGAATTGTATAACTTTTAATCTACTATATATATATCAAAACTAGGAATGCTCACCAACATTTCTTATGTTGACCAAACCTATTTTTGTACATGTTTCAGGTGCAGTTTGATCAAGATACTTTTAGCGCTTTATTATGCAGTTATTTCATTATTTATGTTTCATTTAAGACCTTGTATTTCCATTTCCTTGTAAGACAATTTTTGGGTTTCATTTAATAATATTTACATTTAAGTACCATGTGCTTTTGAACAATCGTCACTACGTGACACCTCGATGATTCCGCCATCGGTTGGGGTGTTACAGAGGGTGTGACAGCATGTATACTAAAATTTTTAGATTTTTAGTTTAGTTGAAGAATAAATAAATAAAACGTAGAAAAGGGATTTATGCAATCAATAGTGTATTGAATCCATATATAATAGAATCAGTCGAATAAAGAACTTCGATTCCTTGTTTCTTACTTAGTATTAGAGTTTGAATGAAAACCACTGGATTGCAGGTTGCAGGTAATGACATCATTTTCTATTTTGTAAGGATCCATCAAATAAGGATTAGCCAAAGAAAGGAAAACGTTAGTGTAAAGCAAAGAAAGGAAAACGTTAGTGTAAAGCAAAGCTTGTTTATAATATACTAGCAAACCAAAAAGGAACGAGAATTGGATTCGGGGATGAATCCAAGGGGCTAGAAAACGGCTATGTTAAAAGCCGGGATAGTCTTAGAAACCGAGACGAATTACTTGTTTGTAATACATGCGTAGACATGTATACATATACATATTGCAATTGAGTATCATAGTAGATGCCCTAAGGTTCATGATAGAACAAAACCTTAAACCACTATACCATTCGGAATAATAGTGGACAGGGGATAGCCTACGGTCCTAAGGAGGGTCTATGAGAAATACCTGAGTAGTTAGAATACCCTGTAGGGGTATGTATGTAGATGCTATGCAAAGAAATAACATCTAGTTGAACAAAAGAGTAGCGTGACTCAAGGCAATGATATGAAAGTTGAGGCCTTCATGTAACAATCGAAAAGATAGAAGGTCAAGTAAAGGGATAACACCCCTAGGTACATAGTGCCAAGTGTTAAGATTATAGAATGACGAAGGGACGTGCGATGCCCAAACAGGTTTAGGGAAATAAAGTCCTTTGGTGTCACCAAAGCAGCAGAAACAAGAAAGATTTCGGGGACGAAACCTCTTTAAGGGGGGTAGACTTGTAACACCCCAAAATCAACCGTTCTGCCTAATTACGCCATTAGGCGTGATTAGCAAAATAATAAAATGAGACTCGAACAATAAGGACATGGGATATATTCTGACATGGAAATAACCTAGTTAATGTTATTAACGAGTTGACGCAACCCCGCGCGTTGCTGCGGGATGCTAATTATAATTTTTCATATTAATACAAAAATACTATATATGATACGAAAACTTTGTTGTTTATACAAAACATTTTCTCTATTTTTGCTTTACCCTCAACACCAATCACCACACGAAAACAATTATTATCGACAAAGTTGAAGTAGTGGAGAGAGATCTTTCGATATGCACTTGAACAGATTTAAGGTGTTCTCATACTAGGTTATAAACCGATGTATGGTGTACAACATTCATATAATGTGTTTCAGGCCATCTTAGGAAGTATATATGTTTATAGTAAAGCAAAATTGCAAAATAAATATTGTAAATAAGTCAACAGATTAACCATTCAATGTGAAAAACTTTCACTATTAGTTTTTTAACCGAAAGATTATTACATATCATTATTGACCAATATGTAAAAAGTAATAAAGAGAATATAGAGTTTCCTTAAGATGATCATATGTCCATTCTATCTTATTGATCATAACAGAAAAAATTAAGAAAACATCGAAAAACACTAAATCAACACCATGACACACAAAGGACTACATTAAAAGCGCATCTAGTTATCCAACCACAAAGGAAATAATAATTACAAGAAAAGCAAGCAACACCATGACACACAAAGGACTACATTAAAAGCGCATCTAAACGTATAAACATAAACATATGCGTTACTGTCCCAAAATAAATACATACAAAGTGTAATAAATACATACAAAGTGTAAAAAACCTATTTATCATGCTCTAACGAAGAAAGTAATAGTCAGCAAAGAGAAAAAAGGAAGCATCAACACAACCTGGGAAAAAAAGTGGTCTTAATAAGTTGGATAATTAATCCTTAAAAAAAACTGAATTTGGTTTCATACATAAACACGCATTAATGGACATATGAGAATCAGATGTAAAAAAATTACCCTAAATATTATCAGACGTAGGTTTTACCCTAACTGTTATTCAAGTGGAGTAGTTGTTATTCAAGTTAAGTGATTGAACCGTGAATATTATATAATGGATGATTTGAATGAACAAAGTCAAAAGAGACGTACGTACCTTTAATGACGAACTTGAATAACGGATGGTTTTGGATGAAGATAGATTGAAGGCCTCAGAAAGGGAAATAGGGAAGGGTAAGAATGTAAAGAAAGGGATTTTGATGCATGAAGAAGAAAATGGTTTTTTGGGAATAAAAGAGGATTTTGTAAAAAAAGATTCATTAAAAAGAAATATTTCGTAAAAGGCAGAAGGTTGTGTTGTTTTTTGTGTAGATACATATATAATTTGAATTTTATTAATAAGGTGTATTAAAAAAATATTGGAAGGTGGGAGTGAAAAGTTGGGTGTTAGATTATGAAAGGGTGTGATGGTTGAAGAAGCCTAAAAAAATATTAGAAGTGGGAGTAGGGGTATTCATAAAAACCGAAAACCAAATAAAAACCGTAAACCGAACCGTAACCCAAAAAACCAATCCGAACAATGAATTTGGTGTTCGGTTTGGTTTTAACCGAAACCGAATTGCTAATTTGGTGTTTGGTTTGGTTTTTGGTTCCACACTTTTTTTTATTTGGTTTATTCGGATAACCGAGTAAACCTATTAGCTAATTAAATATTAAGTAAAAATAATATTATTTAATAAACTATATAAAATATATAAGCCCAAATCTTAAATCTAAAGCCTAACTCATAATAACTTCCATTCATCAAATGTTAATACATCTCTTACTTAAGTTAGAGAAAAATTGAAATTTGAAGTTTATTTATATTGTAGCTTTGGTAAACATTTGTTGACTACTTCGAATTTCTATGATGTTTGTATTTAAAATTTTAACTTTGTGTTTGTATGTAAGACTATTTTTCAGATTTGTTTGTTTTATTTGCTTTTATATTTTCTTTTATAACATGTTGTGTTGTTTAATTATTCGGTTTAAATTAGTTGCTAACTTGCTACTTGGAACACAAACATTAATATAAATTTGGGAAAAAGAACTTTGTTTCAATTTGGTTAAAATCGGTTTATTAGGTTTTGAACTGAAACCGAACCGAATTTAATTCGGTTGAATTTAGTTCGGTTCATATATTCCTTATTTGGTTTGGTGTTTGGTTCGAGGTACAAAATATTGAAAACCAAATAAACCGAACCGAATAAACCAAAAAAACCGTAAACCGAACCGATGAACACCCCTAAATGGGAGTGAAAATTAATAAGGTGTATTAAAAAAATATTAGAAGGTGGGAGTGAAAAGTTGGGTGTTAGATTATGAAAGGATGTGATGGTTGAAGGAGACTCAAGTTACTATGTGTATTAAAAATATATTAGAAGGTGGGAGTGAAAAGTTGGGTGTTAGATTATGAAAGGGTGTGATGGTTGAAGGAGACTCAAGTTACTATGTGTATTAAAAAAAATATTAGAAGGTGGGAGTGAAAAGTTGGGTGTTAGATTATGAAAGGGTGTGATGGTTGAAGGAGACTAAAAAAATATTAGAAGTGGGAGTGAAAAGTTGGGTGTTAGATTATGAAAGGGTGTGATGGTTGAAGGAGACTCAAGTTGCTAATTGTATATATATATATATATATATATAAAATCTTAGCTAGTTTTATAAGAAATGACATTCAAGGTTATTGGAGGGACTATAGTTGCCAACGTAGTAAAAATTGGCTTTTATTAATAAACTTAACAAAGAAAAACACACACATATGTGTGTGTGGTGATCGACTTCAACATCAGGAGATCAAACTCCTTCACCAACCAAACCCTAAACATCCAAATTCTTGCTCAAACCCAAGGCAAATCAAAAGGGAATCCTATGCATTACACAAAAACGAAGTATATAAGGTTCAATCACACCAAGGTACCTTTTAATTTGGCTAAATTTGATGTAAGATTCATTCTTGATCATGGTGAAAATCTAGGGTTTGCACAAAAACGTAAAAGTGTATGTTGATGGATGTTTTTCTAACCTTAGGGAGTCCCAAACATGTTTAAATTGAGCATAAATAGCATTTTACATGTGTGTTTGTTATGTTCATATGATTATGTAATATGCGAAAATTTGAGTTTATACCTCTAGGTGGATACCACATATGGTTAGTAGTTATGGCAACTCTTAGGAGTTATTACAATGAGAAATTTAGGCTAAAAAGTCTAAATAACATGATATGATGATATTTAACTAAATGGGTATGCTTGGCTAACTTAAAACCCATGAAAATCAATTGAATTAGTGGGTGCACACCAAGTGTTTGATAAAATGCTTGAACGAGAAAGTAAATGTGTAAAACATGTATGAACATGAATACTTGAAATGTGATGTTGAGCTAGGGATAAAATGAATACATGATGCCATGGATAATGCAAGAAATCCCTATTATGTATTCTAACAAAAACAAGGTTTGACATGTCTCTAAGTTAGGTACAAGAACTAGGGAGAAAACGGGTCAAACGGATGCAACCTCAATGCGTACGGAAGCCAAACGGATATGAGGTAAGTTTTACTTACACCAATAGACTATAACATAGCTTAATTATAGTATACATTATTCTTAAATCTTGATTATGTGATAAAGGTAAACCTCAAGGGGTGGAATCTATTAAGTGAGCCGCCTTATGCACACTCATAACAAAACGTGTTTTATGACATTAATTGAGACAATGAGTTATGACCGAATAGTGAAATTCATCAAACGGGTCAATTAATAATGATATGTGAGAAATGATGTTTAATTCAAATGAAATCTTTTGAACGAAGTCGTTAAGTGTGTTGTTAAATGGGTTAAGTTTGTGTCACTTGAACCATGGATAAAATCTTGGATAACAGAGTATCATTAACTATGGGTCTAAACAGGTCAAATGGTGAAGTCCTCATGATTTAAGTCCAAAACTTGATACTTATAATCCAAGCATTAAGATTCATGAGGTTAAACGAATCAAATGGCGAAGTATTGCCATTTGAGTTCCGAGAAACTAATGTTTGTAAATCTAGAAAGCATACAGGTAAATGCACTTGAGAATGGGCACCTGATGCCAAGAATCATGGGGGATGAGCACAAGGTATGGATATGGGTCAAAGCTGCCCGATAAGTCCGTAGTCAAATGAACGCCTTCGGGCGAAGTAGCATGGGTACTAAAACACCCACATAAATCGTGGGTGCAAATTAGGTAAGTTAATTCCATAACTATGTCTAATGCGCGCTAATGCGCTTAGATTTGTCTAAGTTAGAACGATCTTGAGAAATGGTGAAAATATAAGTCCGTAAGGACTTAGAGGTTTTTAAACAAGTCATTCAGTCGAAAACAATGGATTTGAATCAAGAAGTGTCACCTCGGATGGCTAAAATGAAAGATTTGACTATAAAGGGCATTTTGGGAATTTAAAGACATATTAAAGCTTAAATCTAAGAAACTAAATCATAATGAAACAATCGGACAAATGCTTTAGTTGAACAAGTGTCTAATGACTTGACAACATAAGCGGAATACATTTTGTGTGGTCAAATAAGGCCTTGTGTAATCCAAGGCCTTAATGGGTCGATTTGGGGTAAAAATCAACATAAACATTCGAAACTAAGAACCGGATCATAGTGACATAAACCGGACTAAGTTGTTAGTCAAATAAATATCAATTTAGTTGAATATATGATTTTTATGCTTTGGAGAGTTGTCAAATGCGTCTGCGGCTTGATTATTATGCTTTGGATTCAGCAAGTAACATCCTAAAACTTTAGATATTTCTTGAAGAGTTAAATGCCAATTTCGTCCCTGGGGTTTAGTCCAGTCTGCTGCTTCAGTCCATTTTTTTTTTTTTGCAATGGAACCACCGAGGTTTGGATTTTGGTGCTATTTTCGTCCATTTCACTAACTCCGTTAAAAACTGACGTTAAGTCAGGGACACTTTTTTCATTTTGCATGCAATTAAATATTTTAATAAAAAATATTTTTATTTTTCCTAAATAAACCAATTCTCACCTCACCCCTGTAACACCCCAACCGATGGCGGAAACATCGGGATGTCACGTATTGATGATTGTTCAGTAGCTCATGGTGAATAATAAGTTTCATAAATGATTTAAATAACTTACATACAAATGTTCTAGAATTTGTACATCAAATTGATTGAAACTATACACATATCTTCAAGCATCAATACAAATCTTCAAGCAAATAGAACCTGAAACATGTTAAGTTGAAAATGTTTTGGGTCAACAAAAGTTGGTGAGAATTACATAGGTTTTTGATGATTGAATAAAATGTTGTGCAATTCATGTGTCATGTCAATCTAGTCCATATGTGAGAACATACTAGAAATAAATCGAGTGCATAATCAACCCTGATGACTGTTATAAAATGATACATACCATACGCTCATGGTCCAATATGTTATACGATAACAAACACCCACGTAACCTTTGTAGGAGGCACGTATCCGGGTGGGATTGTCAGTCCAATAGATCTATCAATGTATACCGCCGGCTGATCAATGTTAATGATTATGCTAGAATGGTGCTTACTCTAATCATGCTCAAGACATAATGCAACATAGAAAACACATAGACACATTGATGATTGAATTGCAATGATGATGTTATAAACATGTTTCACCCCAAAAATGGTGATAAATAGAAAAGGGGCTATGTAAAACTCACCTTGGTAAAATGTTATATCTGTTGAAAATAGTGTGTTGCCCAAATGTATCAAGTATCACCCTAAAATGAGGTAATAAATATGTCTAAGTCTATCAAGCCCACAAATGTATAAGTTCTAGGGCTTCGAATTGGGGCTAATTGCTCGTTTGATTAATATTAAAAAAATATTCGCCGATTGAGAGAAATTTAGTAAATAAATAACTAAAAATCTTTTTATGAAATTTAAATTTAAGATGGTCACAATAATGTGTTTAAAGTATAAAAATAATTTTTACAAAATTATTTTCTTTAAAATAGATTTTTAAATCTATTTATTATAAATAGCCAATATTTAACTTTAATATTCAAAAATACTAAAATTAAAGAATTCCTATTTTAAAAATCATATTTCTGTTCTAAATGATCAGAAATAATTTGTATAAAATTTTGGTGCAAAAATAATGAAAATTGGATTTATTATGATTTAATTATGATTAAATCTAACAAAAATTGATTAAAAATATAAAATAAATGATTTTTCAGAATTAAAAATTATTTCTGAAAAGTTTAAAGTTATAAAAACTTAGGATAATTTTTGTGGAAATTAATAAGATCGTTTTGATATTTTTATAGATTTTTATAAATAAAATGGAATAAACTTGATTTATTTATTAAATATATTAAATAAATAAATTTTTGAAAACTATAAATTGTAGTTTGAACATTTACATCAGATTAGTATAAGATAATTTTTGTAGAATTTTTAAAAGAGTTTTGATAATTTAAAACGAATTTATAAAGTATAATATATATATATATATATATATATATAATTGTTTTTGGTAGAACTATTGAAACAGCAACAAAAAAAGAAAAGTGTCCAAGCCGGGACTCGAACCCGGGTTGTCTTAGTTATAGGAACCAGTCACAACCACTTGGCCTAGGCCTGTGGTTGTGATTCATCTCAGTTATTTAAAAATAAATACAACTAGCAGAATCAGTTTTCTTCCCCAAATCAATAACCCACGAACCCTAGCTTATCTAATTGACTAAATTAACAATCAATAACCCTTGGATTCATAGGGTTATTGATCGTGTTGTAATGGAGATTGAAAATACATAAGAAATCGTGATTTACCGATCAGATTTGATGGCGAGACGTTCAGTCAACCGAAAAGTCAACTGTGAGCAATTCTTGACTAGAAACGTATTTTTTGCAGGAATTAAGGATGGGGTTTGTTAGTCGCTTCTTCTCAGAGGGTGTGAGCGAGTTCAATTGATTTCAAAGACGGGTATTTATAAGGATTCATATGAGTTGTTTTAGGAAGGTTTCTTAATCAAATTTTTGGTCAATGAACGCGTTAATGAGTCTTTGTCGGTCGATAATTACGTTCCCTTTCCATTTAGAATCAATTATGAGTTAATTGTGGGAATTAAGTTGGTCAAGATATGAATTTAAATTTCATATCTGCTGTGTTCGCGTAACAGCTCAAAGGGAAGGAAGAAGGGAGTTTTAAAATTTGTATATATATAATACTTGTTAGGATTAAACCAAACAAAAGAGGTAGACCAGGTGGTAGACGCGTGTGGTTGTGGTGAGAGTGGCCCGGGTTCGATCCCGGTTTGCAGCAAGGAGTTTCACCTTTTTTTTTTTTTATTAAACGAGAAGGGAAGTTTGGGCCAGGAGTGGCGGGCCAGGAGGGGTGGGCTGGGCTGGTCATTGGGCCGGATACCTGGGCCCTAAAAGAAAGAAGGAAATGAGATAGGAGTGGGCTGGAAAACACAAAATCTGATTTGTGTTCTAAATATATATATATTTTTTTTTTAAAAGAAAAACTGAATTATAATTATTATTATTATTATTATTATTATTATTAATCTATATATATATATATATATATATATATATGTATATAAGTTGTGAATGAGGAAAAATAAAGACGTTGCCACATTTTTAAAACGTAATAATAATAAGGGTGTTTAATAAAAAATTTCGGGGGAAAATTTTGCGATGTTACAGTCTCCCCTACTTTTGAAAACTTCGTCCCGAAGTTTATTGAAAACACAGGGTTGAAGGGGATTGGATAAAATTTAGGACAAGTGTGACTTGAAGAATTTTATGTTAGGGCATGACAATGAATAGAGTAACCTGTCTCGGATAGTGTGGATAAGAGGCGTGTCACGTGTGAGTTGAGCTACTAAATGAACTACTAGATATCTAGAGTTTACATTTGGTTAACTACCGAAAATTTTGATAGAATTCCACACCACCTTAACGTACCTGTAAATTCACGATTACGTTCCGGACCGCAATCACCAATTTACCTTACATTAGGGTTTTGTGTCCTTCTATGACTCTACCGATTGTTGAGCAGGTTCGATAGTCTTCACCAGTCGTTGAGCAGGTGGTAGGGCCTCTCCCGACTGTTGGAAGACATGATAACCTCTACCAATCGCTGAGTAGATTGTTTGGTAGTCAACTAATTATTGTACAAGTAAGCAAGTATAATCATAGATATAGCAATTAGTTCACATTCAAACAAGCATGCACACAGATGTTATAATAATACTCGAATTTATTACTTGAATCCAAAAAGTGTCAATACATAGAATTAAAAGCAAACAACATTTAAATGGTGGGACTTGCTGTTAAGTAGCTGGAGGGTCTTGGTCTCGGTTTAGTTTAGGGCATCGGTTACGGTCGTGATTTGGGTTTCCACATTTATAGCATAATTACCAGGATGATTAGGATTAGTAACCTGAGCAGGGTTGTGAATAATCGCAGCCAGTTGGGCATCAACACCTTTGTTGTTTTTGTTGTTGTTGTGGTTGTTGTTACTTTCCTCTTGGTTTTTCACCACTGTTATTGCGGGTGCTACGACGTGGAGACATGATCCGTAAGGGACACCATGAAGGTTCAATGTGGCATGAAATGAATGAGGTAATATAAGGAATGTAATCATTTATTCATTAATTAAAACGAATAAACGAAAACGTTGACTTATCAAAGACTCCAGATTCTAATAACATATGAAGACATGCTTTAGCCTATAAGTGAACACTCATCCCGAGAATTCCCAGGTAGGCATCCGGGTCCCTCGTCTGATTGGGATATATGCGCAATGCCAGCCTAGACAGAAGACTCAGAATACAGGCGTTCACCCTTCCAGATTGCACGTGTTCGTTATTAAAATATAGAACTTCGACGAGATCTCAAGGTGGTTCAGGTTAAACCTGAGGAATTTGTCCTATTAGTCTAAGAGTGGACCTAGTGATGGAGAGCAACCTTCTTGTAGGGATGAAAGTAGAGATAAGAAGTAGGAGGGAGATAGAGTATAGCAAGTAAAGAAGCAAGTACTTGTTAAATCCTATGGTTATAGACTAGATTATTTTTCTAATAACCTAATTCCCTATAACCATGGCTCTGATACCAATCTGTAACACCCCAACCGATGGCGGAAACATCGGGATGTCACGTATTGATGATTGTTCAGTAGCTCATGGTGAATAATAAGTTTCATAAATGATTTAAATAACTTACATACAAATGTTCTAGAATTTGTACATCAAATTGATTGAAACTATACACATATCTTCAAGCATCAATACAAATCTTCAAGCAAATAGAACCTGAAACATGTTAAGTTGAAAATGTTTTGGGTCAACAAAAGTTGGTGAGAATTACATAGGTTTTTGATGATTGAATAAAATGTTGTGCAATTCATGTGTCATGTCAATCTAGTCCATATGTGAGAACATACTAGAAATAAATCGAGTGCATAATCAACCCTGATGACTGTTATAAAATGATACATACCATACGCTCATGGTCCAATATGTTATACGATAACAAACACCCACGTAACCTTTGTAGGAGGCACGTATCCGGGTGGGATTGTCAGTCCAATAGATCTATCAATGTATACCGCCGGCTGATCAATGTTAATGATTATGCTAGAATGGTGCTTACTCTAATCATGCTCAAGACATAATGCAACATAGAAAACACATAGACACATTGATGATTGAATTGCAATGATGATGTTATAAACATGTTTCACCCCAAAAATGGTGATAAATAGAAAAGGGGCTATGTAAAACTCACCTTGGTAAAATGTTATATCTGTTGAAAATAGTGTGTTGCCCAAATGTATCAAGTATCACCCTAAAATGAGGTAATAAATATGTCTAAGTCTATCAAGTCCACAAATGTATAAGTTCTAGGGCTTCGAATTGGGGCTAATTGCTCGTTTGATTAATATTAAAAAAATATTCGCCGATTGAGAGAAATTTAGTAAATAAATAACTAAAAATCTTTTTATGAAATTTAAATTTAAGATGGTCACAATAATGTGTTTAAAGTATAAAAATAATTTTTACAAAATTATTTTCTTTAAAATAGATTTTTAAATCTATTTATTATAAATAGCCAATATTTAACTTTAATATTCAAAAATACTAAAATTAAAGAATTCCTATTTTAAAAATCATATTTCTGTTCTAAATGATCAGAAATAATTTGTATAAAATTTTGGTGCAAAAATAATGAAAATTGGATTTATTATGATTTAATTATGATTAAATCTAACAAAAATTGATTAAAAATATAAAATAAATGATTTTTCAGAATTAAAAATTATTTCTGAAAAGTTTAAAGTTATAAAAACTTAGGATAATTTTTGTGGAAATTAATAAGATCGTTTTGATATTTTTATAGATTTTTATAAATAAAATGGAATAAACTTGATTTATTTATTAAATATATTAAATAAATAAATTTTTGAAAACTATAAATTGTAGTTTGAACATTTACATCAGATTAGTATAAGATAATTTTTGTAGAATTTTTAAAAGAGTTTTGATAATTTAAAACGAATTTATAAAGTATAATATATATATATATATATATATATATATAATTGTTTTTGGTAGAACTATTGAAACAGCAACAAAAAAAGAAAAGTGTCCAAGCCGGGACTCGAACCCGGGTTGTCTTAGTTATAGGAACCAGTCACAACCACTTGGCCTAGGCCTGTGGTTGTGATTCATCTCAGTTATTTAAAAATAAATACAACTAGCAGAATCAGTTTTCTTCCCCAAATCAATAACCCACGAACCCTAGCTTATCTAATTGACTAAATTAACAATCAATAACCCTTGGATTCATAGGGTTATTGATCGTGTTGTAATGGAGATTGAAAATACATAAGAAATCGTGATTTACCGATCAGATTTGATGGCGAGACGTTCAGTCAACCGAAAAGTCAACTGTGAGCAATTCTTGACTAGAAACGTATTTTTTGCAGGAATTAAGGATGGGGTTTGTTAGTCGCTTCTTCTCAGAGGGTGTGAGCGAGTTCAATTGATTTCAAAGACGGGTATTTATAAGGATTCATATGAGTTGTTTTAGGAAGGTTTCTTAATCAAATTTTTGGTCAATGAACGCGTTAATGAGTCTTTGTCGGTCGATAATTACGTTCCCTTTCCATTTAGAATCAATTATGAGTTAATTGTGGGAATTAAGTTGGTCAAGATATGAATTTAAATTTCATATCTGCTGTGTTCGCGTAACAGCTCAAAGGGAAGGAAGAAGGGAGTTTTAAAATTTGTATATATATAATACTTGTTAGGATTAAACCAAACAAAAGAGGTAGACCAGGTGGTAGACGCGTGTGGTTGTGGTGAGAGTGGCCCGGGTTCGATCCCGGTTTGCAGCAAGGAGTTTCACCTTTTTTTTTTTTATTAAACGAGAAGGGAAGTTTGGGCCAGGAGTGGCGGGCCAGGAGGGGTGGGCTGGGCTGGTCATTGGGCCGGATACCTGGGCCCTAAAAGAAAGAAGGAAATGAGATAGGAGTGGGCTGGAAAACACAAAATCTGATTTGTGTTCTAAATATATATATATTTTTTTTTTTAAAAGAAAAACTGAATTATAATTATTATTATTATTATTATTATTATTATTTTTATTAATATATATATATATATATATATATATATATATATAAGTTGTGAATGAGGAAAAATAAAGACGTTGCCACATTTTTAAAACGTAATAATAATAAGGGTGTTTAATAAAAAATTTCGGGGGAAAATTTTGCGATGTTACAACCCCTACCCCACCCCTACACCTTCTCTCTCTCTCTCTCTCTCTCTCTCTCTCTCTCTCTCTCTCTCTCTCTCTCTCTCTCTCTCTCTCTCTCTCTCTCTCTCTCTCTCTCCAGAAGTCAAATGGTAATATAATAATAATAATAATAAAGAAATTTGTAGAAACTGTAGATTTAGTAATAAACTAACAATAATATTCCGGCGAACAATTTGAATTCAAGTTCTCCGGTCTTGATGCTCTCCAGGTACCTTATTCTCTCCCTCTCTCACTCTCTCTTGCTCTCTCTTTCTCTCTCTTTCTCTCTCTCCCTCCCTCTCACACACGCATACAACAAACGCATATATAACTATTTAGGTATGATGATAATAATAATAATGAAGGAGACGAAGACTATTAATTAGAAAGGGATGGTTTCTGGGAAGGAGACAAAGGTGGTTGTAATAAAATATTATAAGGTGAAAATAATTTTTATAAAATTATTTTCTTAATTACTGAATATTTAATACATTAAAGTTTATTTGTCAAAACATGGTATGAATATCTAAAAATATTAAAATTCATAAATTTCCAGAACATAAAACCATATTCCAGATCTAGATTAGTAAGAATAATTTATGTGAAATTTTGGTGCAAAAATGGTGGAAGATGAATTTATTATGAATTTATTATGGTTAAAACAAAATAAATTGATTAAAAATAATTAATAAATCGTTTTCTGAAAATAAATTTTAGTTTTATAAAGTTTATAAGTTCAAAATAATTTTTGTGGAATAAGTCATTTTGTTAAATAAAAGGATTTTTTTCTTATATATTTGATTAATAAAGGAATTATATAAATTGGTAATAAATAGTGTTTATATATAAATCAAACTAATTGTAAACGTTCTTAGGGTCCAGATCAATTGGTTTGGGCTTGTGATTGTAAGGCTTAGGAAGTGAGAACTCGTGGGTTCGAATCTGGGGTAAGAGCCGGTTTTTAGATAAACAGATTCTCTCTTTTTTTATGCAAGGACATTTATTTTAAAAAAGCAGTATGACCGGACTCGAACTCAAGACCCCGGCCGGCCAGACTTAAACAAGTCGTGTAACTAACTGATCCGGAGATCAGTTTGTGAATTCTTTTGTTTCTTTTTATTTAAAAACAGATATGCAAGCATGTCATCTTCCCCAAATAACATAAAAACCCTAGAATCTTAATCCAATTAAACGCATAATCAAATCCTGATTAAACATGGGGTTATTAACTATCAAGGACCGATTAGTATATAAGGATAACGAATGAGACCATACCAGACACGTATAGCTTCTAATCGAAGGGTTAGGCAGAAAAGTCAACGGCCTCGAATAACTAGATATAGAACGAGTGTGAGTGTGGATTGATGATTCAAAAGAGTAGGCGACGCAAGTCTAAGGGCTGGGACGAGCTCAATTTATAGTGTGATAGTCTACTTGGAAGGTCTTAATTGCTAACCATAATTGGTCAAACCCAATTCAATGTGGAGCCATAATCACAATTTGAATTGGAGTACAGAGGGAAACCGGTCATTTTCGAGCATTTAGATTTGATTGGGGTTTCCATTTTACATTTCAATTATGTGGTCAAAGTCCAAAAATGTTGGTCAAACTAGAGTAACTTTGTCTTGGTGTTGTGCAGTGAACGAAGGAGAAGAAAGAAGAAACAAAAATATTTTTTTTTTAGGTTGGGCCGGGTCTTTTGGTGAGTTTGGGCTGACAGGTTGGGCTAGGGGTGGGTTTGGTTTGGGTTAATGGTTATGGACTTGGGTTAAAGGTAGTGGCTTAAGGATGGTTATGATAAGTGGGTTATTGTTAAAACATGACTTATAAGTTTCATATAAACAAACCAATTTAGTTATTATTATTATTGTTATTATTATTATTATTGTTAAAATTATTATTATTATTACTAATTAAATTTGGAAATATATATATATATATATATACACGTGATGTTACAGTCTCCCCTACTTTTAGGAACTTCGTCCTGAAGTTATTAAAAACATAGGGTTGAGGGTGGTTGGGTAGAAATTAAAGCAACTGTGGTTTGGGTTAAGACACGGAATGAATTTATAGGTAACAGAATAAATTGTTTCGAATAATAATAGGATTGATATGTGTGAGTTGAGGGTTGGATTAGGTTGGTCTAAAATAGCAAGGAGAATAAGAATCTAGCAAAACACTAAACTTAAGTTTTAGGAATTCTAAAATAAATGCATGAGTTGATTTACTTATATGAAAACCAAATGAACTATCAAAACCTTATTAGAATTTCACACTACCTTAACGTACCTGTAAATTCATGATTACGTTCCGGACCGCAATCACCAATTTACCTTACATTAGGGTTTTGTGTCCTTCTATGACACTAAACACACATGCAAGTAATGCAAAATAACCTTGTGATTGAATCGTATACAATGTATCCAAAAAAATGAGTCCAACTGTTGAGAAGGAAAAAGACTTCTACCAGTCAGTGAGTAAGAACCTCTACCGATTGTTGAGCAGGTGCGATAGCCTCTACCAATCGTTGAGTAGGTTATTTGGTACTCTACTAACTGTTGAGCAAGTACTTCATCCTCTATCAGTTGTTTGATTAAGTGTACCAGTTATTGCAAATTGATAATATGTACATGTAAATCAAGTATCAAGTATAGCATGCGAGTTGTAATAGGGTTGCCCTAGACAAGGTCAATGGGTCTAGGTATGAATATAGCAATTAGTTGATATTCAACTAGATATGCTTCCAAGTGTCATGAATAATCGTATGTCCAAATATATTAGATGACTAAATTCTTATCTAAGAGACAAAAATATTCAATATTAAAATTTATTACTTGAATCAACTGAGTCATTACATGGAATTCAAAAGTAGATAACATTCTAAGAGTAGGGGTTTATCATTAGGTAGCTGGAGGGTCTTGAGCTCGGTTTAGGTTAGGGCATCGGTTACGGAAGTGATTTAGGTCTCCATATTCATAGCACTGACCATAGTTGTATCTGCCGGGACGATTAGGGTTAACAGCCGGAGCAGGGTTGGTCGGTTGGTTGATATTGGGGTTTGGGGCTTCACGACATGTGTTAACCAGATGGCCATACTTACCACAATTGGTGCACAAGCGACATGGTGAAGCAGTGGGATGATGACGTTTGCATGTGTTACACCAAGGAAAGTTCCCCGTATAAGGTTTCTTGTTAGGAGCTTGTGTAGTAAGGTTTGCATCAGGATCCCTGGTATTGCGCTTTTGGTTCTCAATAGTTACTGCGGCTACAATACTTGCTTTCTCGCCTTTTCGAAATAAGGTCCCGTTCTTTACGTGGTTGTCAGTTAAAGTAGCTGCTAGACGCTTGGCCTCTTCGAGGGTAGCAGGGTTCCTTCCCCACACCGTGTCTAGGTAAGCCACTAATATATTTTTCGATAGCAATAGGTAGGGGTGTGACTTTATGTGGTAGCAATAGGCTCAGTCCATGGAAACGAGTGTTGTAGGCTAGGTTTTCTGCACTGTCTTGGGCAAGATCGTGAAACTCATCTTCCAATTTCTTGATTTCATTACGAGGGCAGAACTCCGCCTTCATGACGTCTTTAGCTTGCTCCCAAGTTAAAGCCAGTGCGACTTCAACTCCGCGAGTCCTTTTCTCTTCGTTCCACCATGTGAGTTCCCGCTTGTGGAGGACACTCATAGCATAGCGAACCTTGAGATTGTTAAGGCACTCACTATTAATGAAGGTATTTTCGATGCCTTCAAACCACTGAAGGAGGCCAGTGGCTCCTTCGTCCCCGCTAAACTTAGGAGGATTGCAAGAGTTGAAGTGCTTTAGGGTGCAAACATGGTGAGCGTTCTCGTTCCCATTGCCATTCCCATTGTGATTACCATTGCCATTGCCATTTCCATTCATTTGAACGATTTGAGCCACCAAGTTGGGAACTAACGTCGCTATCTGTTGAGCCATTTGTTGGGAAATGATCGCAGCGAGTTGGACATCGTTGTTATAGTTGTTGTTGTTGTGGTTGTTGCTTTCACCATCATTATCGTTGTTATTATGAGAGCTGCGACGAGGAGGCATTATCTGTAAGAGACACAATGAAGGTTTTCAATAGAATGGATCAAGGATAATGAGGTGTATTAAGGAATGTAATCATTTATTCATTAATTAAAACGAATAAATGAAAACATTGACTTATCAAAGCTTCTAAATTCTAATAACATAGTGAAGACATGTTCCCGAGAATTCCCAGGTAGGCATCTGGGTCCCTCGTCTGATTGGGATTTATGCGCAATGCCAGTCCTAGACAGGAAACTCAGAATACAGGCATTCACCCTTCCAGATTGCACGTGTTCGTTATTAAAATCTAGAACTTTGACGGGATCTTCAAGGCAGTTCAGGTTAAGACTTGAGAATCTTGTCCTATTAGTCCAAGGGTAGGTCCAGTGATGGAGAACAATCTTCTTGTAGGGACTAAAGTTGGGGTAAGAAGTAGGAGGGAGATAGAGAATAGAAGCAGGCAGGGTTGCAAGTAAAAGAAGCAAATACTAGTTAAAATCCTAAGGTTTTAGACTACATTATTTTTCTAATAACCTAATTCCCTATAACCATGGCTCTGATACCAATCTGTAACACCCCAACCGATGGCGGAAACATCGAGGTGTCACGTAGTGATGATTGTTCAATAGCTCAGGGTACTAGATGGAAGTTGTATATTACTAAACAATCTACAATTTGACATGCAGTTTAATAAATACATAAACTTGATTTACATAAACTAGGTCCAAAGCTCCTATGTGATCCAAGACTTGTACAACTTCCAATAGCAAGTAAAACCTGAAACATGTTGAGTTGGAAAGATGGGGGGTCAACTATAAATAGTTGGTGAGAATACATAGGTTTTGCATATAGTTGAAAACAATCTGTTGTATAACAATCATAGTTGAAGTATAATAATGAGTAATGATAGAATATGAGTCCGACATGTAACAATGCGTCTTTTATACAATCAAACCTTGTGTCGACTGAGACCTAACTCGCATGTTAGTAAAAGTGTAACTGTTATCGATCATCCCTGAATTTATGCGGGGGGATGGGTTTGTGAGACTTATAGCGCAATAATCTAAACAGGCGGCTTGATCAATGTTAATGATTGTACTATGTCTTTTTGTTACAGTCAAATGATAGAATGAGTAAATGATAGTGTATAAAATGTTTATAATTGAATAACAAGTTTCAACAATGTAAGAATGAGTAAATGATAGTATATAAAATGTTTGAACATGTTTCACCCCAAAATGTAAAACAGAAAAAGGGGCTATGTAAACTTACCTTGACAATAGTATTAAATCTCTTGATATAGCCTATATGTGGCTCAAATATTTCCAAGTATCACCCTAAGTTTAAGGCAATAAAATAAGTGTTGGGAAAACTAAAAAATCTAAGTTTTCTAATCTAAGAGTATTCTAGGGTTTCTAATTTGGGGGTTGACGATCGTTTAGATAGTTAATTTAAAATAGTAGTTAATTAAATAATAATGAAGAAATTGAGAAATTAAATAAAAAGAATTTTTTATAATATTTTGATCAAAGGTGGTTGTAATAAAATATTATAGGGTGAAAATAATGTTTATAAAATTATTTTCTTAATTACTGAATATTTAATACATTAAAGTTTATTTGTCAAATATGGTATTAATATCAAAAAATATTAAAATTCATAAATTTCTAGAACATAAAACCATATTTCAGATCTAGATTAGTAAGAATAATTTATGTGAAATTTTGGTGCAAAAATGGTGGAAGATGAATTTATTATGAATTTATTATGGTTAAAACGAAATAAATTGATTAAAAATAATTAATAAATCGTTTTCTGAAAATAAAATTTAGTTTTATAAAGTTTATAAGTTCAAAATAATTTTTGTGGAATAAGTCGTTTTGTTAAATAAAAGGATTTTTTCTTATATATTTGATTAATAAAGGAATTATATAAATTGGTAATAAATAGTGTTTATATATAAATCAAACTATGTCACACCCCAACCGATGGCGGAATACATCGGGGCGTGACTTGGGATAGATTGTTCAAAGACTTCATGACACTAGAATTCGTGACAATATAATTTAAAGATAAAATTTCATTCATAGCATAATCATTGTCTAAAAGATAACGAAATATAAATTGTTTCATGAAAAGGAAAGTATAACATCAAAACATAGAAAATTAAACTAGTTGCGAGTTTCTAGTCCAATCCTAAGTAGTTTTCTTGATAAACATGCATTAAACATTTCCTGCAACATGTATAAAATATCCGTCAACACATAAAGCATTGGTGAGCATACTAGTTTGAGTCTAAGTACATAGTATAGAAAAGTCTACTCGAATCATCATGTTATAGGCATATGCACGTAGAACCATACAAACGGCAACAATACTCGATAACACAAAAGACTTCATCTTATCATGACCCATAAAGGGGGCGGCGTGTTAACCTATAGCGCTATACATGTAAGGTGGGTTGTTAACTAATTGTACATTTGTATGTAAGACTTTGAATTCTAGCATGGCATAGCATAATAGCATTTAGATTGAGCATAATAGTTTTTAAGAGTATGAAATCGTTTAAGTTTTGATAGTAATACATGTTGAGCCCCAAAGAATAAAGAATAAAAGGGGGACAAGTATGAACTCACCTTAGGGTGCGTTTGTTAAGTTCTCAAAAACGAGTCTTGAGAAATGAGGATTTTAGCTCCGGTTAGACTAGAATTAAGAAAATAAAAAAAATCAATTTAGATTCGGAGAGAGATTCAAGAATACAAGGAAGTCATGCATTGCCTTTAAGGCGAACCAAAACACAGACCACCATAAAGGTGATTCGAATGGTCATGAGAGTCAAGTAGTGCCTTTAAGGCTAACCAAAACACAAACCACCATAAAGGTGATTCGGATGGTCAAGAGAGTCAAGTATTGGTAAGGTAGGGATGTATCCACAAACCTTCCAAGTTAATAGATTAATAGAGTTTTGAAAGTATATTTTATAGTATTTACATAATATAACTATAGGGTTAAAGTAGAGTATGGTGACTTAGTTTGGAAGAGCCTTGGCTTTCCTTTGTCAACCACTAACCATGGCACAAGTCCATCCAACATTAAGTTGTTGGTGAACTTGGTTGGTATCACTTCAACTAACCTTCTAGTGCACAAAAACAATAGAAGATGAACCACCTTTGAGGCCTCATTTTGGTGCCCTACTCGTATTCATTTGCCATAGCAAACAAGAGTTAGGTCCTAGAGGTTTCTCCAAGGGGTTAGAAGAAGAAAAGAAGTGAAGAAAGAAGAATAAAGTTGGAGTTTATGAGAAAACTCACTTAGAAGTGAACTTCCACTCTTGGGATTTCCTTGAAGAATTGTGAGGTTTAGAGACAATTTAGGATTGAGCAAGTGTTAGAATAGGTAGGGGGAGTGGTGTATTTATAGTTGGGGTGAAGGGGTTGGGTATTTAATGAATTAATAGGATAGTTAGGAGGAGATTAGTTAGGGGTTAAGTTTAATTAATATGGAATGGTTCAATATTGTTGTGGTCGTAGATTTTTTTTTTTTAGAAAAAAAAAACGAAAATGGACGACACAACATAGATTATGTTGATTGTTGTTGTTTTCCAAGGTTAACCAAACTTCAAATCACGTTTTCCCTTTTTTTTATTTTTTTCTATTCTGAAAGTATTATTTAAAAAAATATATATGTTTTATTTAAATAAATAAATATACATTAAGATCTTAACTGAATGGGTTTCTAAATTGATTAGGATAAATTATATTGACGGCTCGTCAAGAATTGGTAGGAATAATATACAAGAAGCGAATAAAGGCGAACTTGAAATTTGATAAATATAGAATTTAAAATATATGTAAAAGTAACAAAAATTACGCGATGTTACAAACTAATTGTAAACGTTCTCAGGGTCTAGACCAATTGGTCTGGGCTTGTGATTGTAAGGCTTAGGAAGTGAGAGCTCATGGGTTCGAATCTGGGGTAAGAGCCGGTTTTTAGATAAATAGATTCTCTCTTTTTTTTTTTTTAATGCAAGGACATTTATTTTAAAAAAGCAGTCTGACCGGACTCGAACTCAAGACCCCGGCCGGCCAGACTTAAACAAGTCGTGTAACCAACTGACCCGGAGATCAGTTTGTGAATTCTTTTGTTTCTTTTTATTTAAAAACAGATATGCAAGCATGTCATCTTCCCCAAATAACATAAAAAACCCTAGAATCTTAATCCAATTAAACGCATAATCAAATCCCGATTAAACATGGGGTTATTAACTATCAAGGACCGATTAGTATATATGGATAACGAATGAGACCATACCAGACACGTATAGCTTCTAATCGAAGGGTCAGGCAGAAAAGTCAACGGCCTCGAATAACTAGATATAGAACGAGTGTGAGTGTGGATTGATGATTCATAAGAGTAGGCGACGCAAGTCTAAGGGCTGGGACGAGTTCAATTTATAGTCTGATAGTCTACTTGGAAGGTCTTAATTGCTGACCATAATTGGTCAAACCCAATTCAATGTGGAGCCATAATCACGATTTGAATTGGAGTACAATGGGAAACCGGTCATTTTCGAGCATTTAGATTTGATTGGGGTTTCCATTTTACATTTCAATTATGTGGTCAAAGTCCAAAAATGTTGGTCAAACTAGAGTAACTTTGTCTTGGTGTTGTGCAGTGAACGAAGGAGAAGAAAGAAGAAACAAAAATATATTTTTTTTAGGTTGGGCCGGGTCTTTTGGTGAGTTTGGGCTAACAGGTTGGGCTAGGGGTGGGTTTGGTTTGGGTCAATGGTTATGGACTTGGGTTAAAGGTAGTGGGTTAAGGATGGTTATGATAAGTGGGTTATTGTTAAAACATGACTTAGAAGTTTCATATAAACAAACCAATTTAGTTATTATTATTATTATTATTATTATTATTATTATTATTATTATTATTGTTATTATTATTATTATTATTGTTATTATTATTATTATTACTAATTAAATTTGGATATATATATATATATATACACGTGATGTTACAGTTGGGTCTTGAGGATCGTATTCGAATGGATCTGTTGATTGTGGAGTTGCAGAGATTGTGAAGTTGCGTAGATCTAGTAGGAAGGAGGCGATTAAGGGGCATGTTTTAGTCGGGTATTTTGGTAGGAAGGGGGCGATTGAGGATGTTGGAGGCGAATTTGGTTAAGAAGCTTAAGGAGTTGCATGTGTGTGTATTTTTTTTAAATAACATTTTTTTTAAAGGGGGAGAGAGAGGGAGAGAGAGAGTGTGTGTGTGTGTGTGTGTGGGTGTAGGTAGTTTTGAAAGTGTATGTGTGTGTATTTTTTTAAATAACATTTTTTTTATTTTGTATATGCACTAACAACTTGTACCACGCTTTAGTATGTTGTACCTCAAATAAAAGGACAAAAATGCCCTAATCTTAACAGAATAAACAAACAGAGCTAGTGAAATGGACAAAAATAGCACCAAAATCCAAACCTCAGGGGTTCAATTGCAAAAAAAAAAAAAAAAAAAAAAAAAAACCTTTTTGGATTGAAGCAGCAAACTGGACCAAACCTCAGGAATGAAATTGGCATTTAACTCTTTCTTGAATTAAGCATTTTAGGATTTAATGATATAGTTACTTTCGCATGAGGTGTTGAACAAAAGATGTTAATGTGCTTTTTAGAAAGAATATGAAAATGTAGAGAGTAGTAGGAACATGATCAATTGTGAAAGAGGTTAATTAGTTCCATTGCTGGTGTTCTTCAGCAAGATCAGTCAATTTTAATTTTTTTTTTTTACATTTCTCCTACAAACCTGGTTTAATTTAGAGTTATTTATGAGCATGCTAGATTATAATTAAAGAAAGAAACATTTTAGTTCTCCATAGAAGATGTTGCATTGTGGGTAAGGAATTTAAGATATTCTATTTAGCAAGGCAAATGTGCATTGGTATGTTGTACTGTTGGCTTTAAGGATGTTATGTGCATTGAGATTGTACCTTGAGCTTGAAAGTATTAATAATGTTGGTGGAGGACACCTCACAAGTACGTGTCTTCATCTGCTTCATCTCTAACACACACCATGGCCTCATACATGTCTTTTCCTCGCTCCCTCTTGACACATACACCCAGACAATATCTCTCTCCCTCCCTATGATTTCTTTGTCATTGCCGGATATGGCGTCCCAAAGGTGGGATTTTGCCACCATTATTGCGTCGGAGCCACGAGAGGTAGATCGACGCAAACAACGACCACACCACCTATGTCTCCGGTCGGATTCTTCGTCGTCACCCTCTCTGGTTGAATCGTTAAAGACGGCTACGAATGAGGTATGTTTTGGTGGTTTTAGTTTTCTTTTCCAGGCTTGGTTCTTTGTTTACTTCATACATAACTAACACAAAACATCTCATAATTGTCATAGCCCATAGGTATCCAAATGCATCTGTATGTCTACTTTGGTAACAAAACAATAGATTGTTACCGAGGTTAGAACATGAATGAAACAAAAAAAAAATTCAATTTTGGGTAAAGAAATGACGTTTTTGTGGCGTCATTAGCGATGAAGCTGTGTTTGGATGTGGATGATGATGATGATGGTTACTATGAAACTACGGCTCAGCCGCCTGTTTGGAATGGTGCTGGTGGACAAGAAGATAAAGCGAAAGGAAATGATTCTCCTGTTGAGGTGAGGAAAGCTTAAATGTGTTATTTTTTTTTATTTTTTTGCTGCTTTTTCATATACGTATGTCTATATGTTAAGTTGGTTATCAATTAGGTTATCGCATGTGATTTTGAGTGTGTTTTCACAGGGCAAGATGTATGCAGCAGGAACTTGGTTGTCTTGAATCAATTGTGTTTTAGCGATTTTGGGATTTCGCCACTACTCTTGTGATCTTTGATTTCTGGTAAGCTTTCTATCTCTTTTGTGTTTAAAACCATAGCAATGGACATCCTTTCTACACTTGGCAAAATCAAGTCCATAAGGGTTTATTTAGTTATACACATAAATATGAAGATTTATCTATTCATATTCATCTAAAAATGTAATTTGTATCTGTTCTGAACTCCAGGCACACACATGTAAGTGTCGATTCAGTGTTTGAAATATTGCAAAGATCAGCTCCAGGAAAGGTATGATGTATCTAATGATTTGGATTTGAAAATAAATTTCTATAATTATCTGGCATACGTTTTAAAATTGTACTAAAGAGTTATTGTTTATACTTTGTATTGATCATTTTTGGAAGGAAGAGAAGGTTGGAAAAGATGCATTTTCCAAGTTTTAAGTTTAATATTCATGCTATGTTCCTATTATGATGATTTAAGATATTGTAAGCAAGATGTTAGGACAAAGAGGATTGGTGAAACCACTTTTGCAAACCTTAGTCTAATTCACTTCTGTCAAAATATTCTAAGTATAGAACTGCTGAAGAAGGAAGATCAAACTGCTGAAGAAGAGATTACACAAGTACTGAAGAAGAAAAGTCATCAGAAGTTCTGAAGTCCAAACCAGACATTTCTACTGAAGAACTACTAAAGACAAACTACTCATCAGTAGTTTGTCATTCATCAGTACTTATGAGAAGATCTTTTCCACCGCCTTTTGTATCAGTAGTTTATTAGTTTAGTATTACTTTTACTTTTTGTACAAGTTCCAAGATTGCAACTTGTTGCAACTTGTTTCTGAACTTGCTTTTTGGCAAGGTTCATGTATTTGTAAAGTCTATAAATAGACGGGTTCATCCCTCTGTTTTAGACATTGATTTTAATACAGAAATCCTTCAAAGCATATTATTGTTATTTCCATTTCATATTTATTGAGAATCTGTCTAAGTGTTTCATTCTCATTCAATACTTAGATTCTCAATAAATACTTATCATTTATTAGTTTCTCAAACATCCAGGGGGAGTAATAACTCCTGTTGATAAGTGTAGCTTTAAACTCATATCATTCCGCTGTGCTATCACTCATAAAGAACTTGCTAGACACTTAAGTGTACACTAGCAAGTTCACACAAAAGAGCAATACTGATCCAACAATTGGTATCAGAGCACTGGTTTATCTGATCACATATCAATCTAACACATTGAGAATCAGACACAGGCTCTTATTGATATTCAATAAAGGATTATAAGCTCACTTTTATCAACATCCATCACTTTAAGAGATATTTGACAAATCAATACTCTTTAAAATGGATCCTCATAATACTGGTTCTGCCAATAAACCTGCTATGCTAGTAAGAAATGAATATAACATCTGGCAAAGGAGAATGACACATACCTTATCACAGACCAACACAGGTTGCTGGAAATCTGTGATATATGGTCCTCATAAACCAGTAAATATTAATCTTGAAACTAAAGAAGAAATTCCAAAAGACCCAAAATACTATACAGATGATGATTTCCTAAAACTTGAGCTTGATGCTAAAGCTTTCTCTATGTTGGCAATGGCACTCCCAAATGAAATCTACTCTGGCCTATTACATTGTGATAGTGCCAAAGAGCTTTGGGACTGCCTCAAAAACAGTTTGGAGGAACTGAAGAGGTGATTGCCAACACCAGAGAAATCCTGGCTCAACAATATGAAACTTTTGCTCACATTAATGGGGAAACTTTAACACAACAATTTGAAAGATTCTCCTCATTAATATCTGAGCTAAAATTAAATGGTCAGACCTACACAACTGTATCTATGCTTCATAGATTTTTAAGGTCTTTACCTGAAAAATGGGAAACATACTCTATAGTCTTAAGATCTTCACCAGACTTTAGCTCCCTCACTCTTACAAAACTTCATGGGAGATTACTTACTTTTGAAAGAGAAATTGATCAAAAGAAAACGTTACAAAGTTCTGGCAAAACTGCTGATGACTATCTACCAGGTAGTACAACTCTATTGGGACAAGACTCACCAACTTGTTCAAATAGTTTTGGATCTTTTGACCATATTGACATAACTGCTGGGATCTCATCTGAAAGATCATTCCCAGGTTATGACAATAATGATTTTAGTCAAACTGCTGATAACATGTGTTTTATCATGGATGATTTAAAAAATTTCAGCAGTGATGACTTAGAAGAAATGGATATTTTACACCAACTGGCCATGTTAAGTTTAAAAACAAATAAATTTTACAAAAGGTCAGGAAGGAAGTTTCCAGGACTCAACAGTTCAACAAAAATTGGTTTTGACAAATCTAAACTTAGATGTCACAAGTGTCAAAAGTTGGGACACTTTGCTAGAGAGTGTAGAAGCTCTAGCTTTAACCAATCTCAGTCTGGAAATAATTTTAACCCCAATTATAACAGGAATAATGGAATACAAGGGAGTGCACATTTTGTACAGGCACAAGCTCCACAACACCAATATGTGCCACAAGTACAATATGTACAGATGCCTGCTCAATAGATGCAGAGCCAACAATCAATCCCTCCCTTTCCAGCTGCTCAATCACCTCCACAAACTCAGCAACCCTCACAACAAAGTTTATTTACTTCAGGGTATGTTGACTGGAGCAGTCTTCCTTTTGACACTACTGAGTGTAATCCTGATGCAGACAACAAGATGTTTGACATCAACTGGGGAGAGCCTGACAATGGCAGAAAGAACTTTGCCTAAATGGCATTTGAGGGATGCACCTAAAAATCTGCCTTGTCACAGGTATCATAAGAATCTTTGACAAAACTTTGTTCAAATTCTTGCAAAGAATCTTTTGCTCTCATAAGAGAGACTAATGTGCACTTACAAGGGAAAGCAATTGACTCTGAGAGAAAATTCACTCAGATGAAATGTGATTTAGAAACAAAACTTTCTGCAAAAACAAAAGAAGTTTCTAAATTATCTAACACTGCTATTGAAACCCAAGCACAAATTAAAATCATGATAAATGACCTAGGAAATGTCAGACAAGAGCTTGCTGACACCAAGGTCACATGTGAAAAATGGGTTGAATCTTGTAAGGGGTACCAACAATTGCTAAACAAACAAAGTGCTTCAAATGTTAGGTTTGGCATAGGGTACAATCACACTGAAACACCAACAGATTTTTCCCCCAAAACTACTTAATATGGGAGAAAAATTGTTTCAGGTGAAACTTCTGAAGAGAAAGAATGCACATCTTTTCATGAAAACTTTCTAAAAACTCACAAAGAAAGTTCTTCAGAAGTACTGATTAATTCTGACATTAAGCCATCAGTAGTTTCAACTACATCAGGAGTTGAGAACCTGAAAACTATTGATGACCTAAAACCAATCAATACAGTCAGAAACTTGTCTTTGAAAGAAAAGACAAAAGAATGTGAAATCTGTGGTCTGTTCAACCACAAGACAGAATTTTGCAGATACAGAAAAGGTATTCAGTACAACAAGAAAACTCAACAACTGGTTGTGGGAAAGCAAATCAAAAATGATTTTGTAAAAACCTTTTCTCCCAGGAAACAACAACCAGTAAACACCTTTTCTCAGAAAAAGATAAAATCTCAACAAAAATCTTTTTCTCAAAATTCTCTTTCAGTAGTTATACCTAAATCATCAGCAGTTTCACAAACTGCTGAGATTAAAGATCTCATAAACATGGTACAACTATTGATGACCAAAGTTGATGGTGGTCCTCAAAAGGATACCACCATTGCTCTTAATGAAAAATCCATTGCCAAAAAGACATGGATTTCTCAACTTGGTCAAGAACAAACTGTAAATGTTCTCAAGAGCAAACCCAAAGCCAGACTGGCTTGGGTTCCTAAATCTAACTAATTTGCTATCTTGTGCAGATAGTTTCCAGAGGCTTAAATAGCATTTGGTATGTAGACAGTGGAGGCTCAATGCACATGACAGGATGTAGATACCTGATAAACAATTTTATCAGTCAAAGAGAAGGATTTGTATCCTTTGGGAACAATGCTAAGGGATATGTGCTAGGACATGGCAATGTCTCCTCTGGCAAAATACAGTTTGACAAGGTCAATCTGGTTGAAAACCTTGAGTACAACTTGCTGAGTGTGTCACAAATGTGTGATAAAAGGATATTCTTCCTTTTTCACAAAGACAGCATGCAAGATCATATCACCAGAAGGCCAGAAGTTGATAGAGAAGATCATTGAAGATCACACTTTGTTGATAGCCAAAAGATGTGGAAATGTCTATGCAGTGGACATTGAAAAAGACAAAGTACTGAACAACACTGCCTGTTTCTTCTCAAAGGCATCAACTTCAGAGACTGATCTATGGCACAGGAGACTTGGCCATGTGAACTTTAAAACCATAAATAAAGTCACAAAAATGGGCTTGGTCAGAGGTCTACCTTTAAAGGTATACCAGTGTCAAGAACACTGTGTATCCTGTTTAAAGGGAAAACAGCATAAGTCCTCCTATAAGTCTATTGAAGAATCAAAAACAACTGCATGTCTTCAACTACTCCATATGGACTTATTTGGACCTGTAAAGATCATGAGCCTTGGTAAGAAGAAGTACTGCTTGGTCATCATTGATGACTACTCAAGATTTACATGGGTATTCTTCTTATTTTCCAAGGATGAGGCTGCTGAAATCATCAAGTTCTTCATTCTACAAGTAGAGAAGCAATATTCTCTACCTGTCAAAACCATTAGAAGTGATAATGGGACAGAGTTCAGGAACAAAACTCTGGATGAATTCTGTTTGTCTAAAGGGATTATTAGACAATTCAGTGTTCCCAGAACTCCTGAACAAAATGGTGTAGTAGAAAGGAAGAACATAACTTTAATTGAAGGAGCAAGAACAATGTTAGCTGACTCTGGCCTACCATTATATTTTGGGCAGAAGTTCTTCATGGCATGAAGCCCCTTATCTCCTTTTTCAGGGCTTTTGGGTGTCAATGTTTCATCTTGAACATTAAGGAATCTATTTCAAAGTTCGCTGCCAAAGTTGATTCAGGTTACTTTCTTGGTTATTCTTCAACTAGAAAAGCCTACAAGGTTTTTAAATCAAAAACCAGGATAGTAGAAGAAACACTGAATGTCAAGTTCAATGAGTCAAAACACACTCTCATTCCAGCACATCCTGCTGAACTTTTTGACCTTGACAGCTTCCATTTTGGACCTGAAAAGACTGTCACTTCATCTAAACCTACTTATTATGGTGATCAAAGGTTTGATCATGAGGATCCAGCACCATGGACTCCTCAAACAGTCATTAAGTCAACTTCAAAACCATCAGAAGTTTCACAAACTTCTGATTCAACAAATACTGAGGAACAAACTCAAACATCTGCTTCAGCACCTGCAACTACTGAAGACATTGAAACTGCTGAACCAGATATAATAGACCTCAGTAGTTTGTTTGAAGAACATGAGCCACCAACACCTGTCAGTGGTTTACAACAACTGATCGAACACAAAGATCATCCACTTGATCAAATCATGGGTGATATTGCATCAGGTGTTCTTACAAGAAACCAGCTTTCCAACTTTTGTCTCTTCTCAGCATTTATTTCACAGTTGGAACCAAAGAAGTACCAGGAAGCCCTCAAAGACAACAATTGGGTGCAAGCAATGCAAGATGAATTGCTTCAATTCAACAAGCAACAGGTTTGGGAAATCTGTCCCTTACCACCAAACAAGCAACCAATTGGCACAAGATGGGTTTTCAGGGACAAACAAGATGAAGCTGGTATGATAATAAAGAACAAGGCAAGACTGGTAGTACAAGGTTACTCTCAAGAAGAAGGAATTGATTATGATGAAACCTTTGCTCCAGTTGCAAGGCTTGAAGCCATCGGGTTATTTCTGGCCTATGCCATTTCCAACAAAATAAAAGTTTATCAAATGGATGTTAAGAGTGCATTTTTGTATGGAAAAATAAAAGAGGAAGTGTATGTCTGTCAGCCACCTGGGTTTGAGGATCCTTCTCATACTGAGTGGGTGTACAAACTAGACAAAGCTCTTTATGGGCTCAAACAGGCTCCAAGGGCCTGGTATGAAACACTTTCTAACTTTCTACTCAAAAATAACTTCACAAGAGGCTCCATTGATAAAACTCTTTTCATAAAACATGTTGGAAATCATATCTTACTTGTTCAAATATATGTTGATGATATCATTTTTGGTTCAACAAACACAAAACTGTGTAATGACTTTAAGAAACTCATGCAATCAAAATTTGAAATGAGTACAATAGGAGAACTGCAGTACTCTCTGGGACTGCAGATCGAACAACAAACAAATGGAACTTTTATACATCAATCAAAATATGTTAAAGAATTATTAAACAAATTTTCTTTACAAGACTGTAAATCATGTTCCACTCCCATGACACCAACCACACAAGTTGAACCAGATGATCAAGGAAAACAGGTTGATCAAACCATGTATAGATGTATTATAGGTTCCCTTTTATATCTAACTGCTTCTAGACCAGATATTATGTTTTCAACATGTGTCTGTGCAAGATATCAATCAGCTCCTAGGGAATCACACCTCATTGCAGTCAAAAGAATCTTCAGATATCTGAAAGGAACTCCAACACTTGGAATTTGGTATCCTGCTTCAAGCAATACCAAGTTATCAGCTTTTTCAGATAGTGACTATGCAGGGTGTAAAATGTCAAGAAAATCAACATCCGGTGGTTGTCAATTCTTAGGAAACTGTCTAGTGTCCTGGCAATCAAAGAAACAAACATCTGTTGCAACTTCAACTGCTGAAGCTGAATACATTGCAGCTGCAAGTTGTACATTACAGATACAATGGCTCCAGTATCAACTTCTTGATTATGGAATCAAAGAAACCAAGACACCATTGCTTCTAGACAGCAAATCTGCCATTAGCATCATTCAAAATCCTGTTCAGTTTTCAAAAACCAAACATATTGAAATCAGGTATCATTTCATAAGAGATTGCTATGAAAAAGGCAAGATTGAAGTGAAGCATGTAGCAACAGCTAATCAAATAGCTGACATCTTCACTAAACCCCTTGACACATCAACATTTCAGAAGTTAGTATCCATGCTTGGGATGCTAAATTTGTAAGTGTTTCTTTTTATTTTTCTGCATATATTTTTCCTTTTTCACTTACAACTGACTTAAAAGTCTGACAACTTCTGAAAACCAAAGTGAGAGAAACTACTGATGACAAAAACATCAGTATGGGAATATTTTCTGAAAAGTGATTAACTTCTGATAAAACAACCTTCAGAAGTTATGAATAAAGTATTTATAAAGTATTCTCATCAGTTGTTCAAAACTACTGAAGAGAAAGTGGGAACTACTGATGAAAATAATTCTTCATCAGCAGTTTAGTCAAAAAGGGCAAATCAGACTTTTCCCACATCAGAAGTTTGACCTAGGCGGTTTAAAACTTCTGATAAAGAAGTTTGACCTAGGCGGTTTAAAACTTCTGATAAATACCTTTTTCAACACTTATCCATTCAAAAAGCAAAAATTCCCTCCTTCTCTCTCAAAAAGCTCTCAAACCCTGAACCTGCAAAAACACTGTTCGATCCAAATACACACAAACCACATGGCTCTAGTTCTAAAACAGGGACACAATCTTAGAGCCTACTTAGAGAAACAAGAAGGTTGGTCCCAATACGATGAGATCATTGATCTCGTCGTCAAATACCAATATCTCACCGCTCTCACAATAGACCCACCAATACATCCTGAAACTCTCAATGAGTTCTGGGCTAACGCTGAGACAGTGATGGTGGATAATGAGGTTATCTCTCTCAACTCAACAATCAAAGGGAGACGAATGGCCATCACACCGGCCACACTTGCAATTAGACTGGGGTTGAATGATGTGAATGCCCCTGAACAGGTTGCAAACTCTGAAATCCACCTAACCATGACAGAATGTGGTTATCAAGGTACTCTCTCACAAGCTACAATCTTTAAAAAGCATTTTGAACCAAAATACAAACTTTTGTTTCATTATATCATTATGTGTTTGAGTCCTAAAACAGGGTCTTATGACCATATGCCCTCAACCTTTCAACCAATTTTTCATTCCATAGTGAATGAAACAAAATACAGGGCATCAAAACTTTTCTTTAATGAGTTGGTGTTACATCATAATAACACTATCAAGAAGTTTTTGTTATACCCAAGGTTCATTATGCAATGCATAATCAAAGAACTGGGTGATGAGGTGCTTGTGGGTAAAACTGCAATTTTGAAACCCTTAACCTCACAAGCATACTCTAGGCACAACAAACAGGCTGCCTGGCCAGAAGATGACCAAGGGGAACCAGAACCAGTCCCCATGGAACCCTCATCTTCCAAACCTACACCCCCAAAGGCCAAGAAACCCAAGCAACAAAAACAAAACCCCACCAAACCAAAAAGAAAAGCTGTTTAGGAGGTTGAGATGCGTGAACAAACTATTGTGCAATCTGCACTTCCTAAAGATGTGACTGAAACATCCTCTCAGTCTCATCCATCTCAAACCCCACCAAGAGCACCAATCACAATTCTTTTAAAAAGAAAAAGACTTAAGAAAACCATTCCTATTGATGCTTCTTTTGAAACTGCTGAACCCACTGCCCAAACTACTGAAACAGCACCCCAACTTTCTGAACCTGAAACCATAGAAATAGCCAAACTTCTCTCTAGGCTAAAAGAGATAGTTCCATCCGAAAATGTCAGTCCCCAACAACCACATAAAACAGGGGAGATACCCTCAGAATCAGACATGGATGTGGACACTCATAGCCCTGACCAAAGAGATGAGGATGAACCAGGGTCTCTAAGCCCAAACTTAGAAACTCTTGGTACTTTTGAGGCTGCTACTACTCATTTACCACCCAGTGGTGGATCTGAGGAAAGAAGCAACATAGCTAAGACCTCAACTGTGGCAACTACTGATGAAGGCTTAATGCCTGAGGTAGGAAATCCTCTGAACCAAGAAAAAGAGGTACATGAGACAACTGAGTTGGGCTCAGCTCATGATGTAACTGATACAGTCCTCATTGAGGATGTAATCAGGGATTCAGATGATTCCATTGACTTGGATGATGTTTCAAAACACAAAACTACTGAATTGACGGCTACAAGTGAAGGTCCTGCACCTGGTGTATCTATGCTCAAGAAGCTAGTCACACCAGATCAGGTTAAAGTCCACTTAATCCCTGATTCCCATATAGTGGCATCTTCTGTACAACAAGAAGATTAACCAAAAACACACCCCTCACTACAAATGCCTACCCGATTCCCTGGGCAATCTAGCATAGACATGAACCAGCTATGCAGCCCAGATGGTCCCTTATATCACATGATGAACACCCTCGTCAAAAATCACTTCCAAACATACACAACTAACTTGGAGCTGTCCATAAAGAACCAATTTGGAGTGATACAGACAAAGATGAACGATCTGTCCAACAAGATTGAATTCAACAGCAAACAGATTGCTACTCTTACAGGTCATTTCTCCCAACCTTCAACATCAAAAATTGATGAATCCAAAAAGGGGGAGAAAATTAAGGAACCTAGGGAGTCATTCGAAGCCAGGATAAAGGCAAGAGTGGCTATCCAAGAAAGGGAGCAGAGAAACCAAGCCAGAAAAGAAAAACTCGCCCAACAATTTGGTGTCTCTGTCCAATAAATTGAAGACTGTGAAAAGTCTGATGAAGAAAAGTCTGATGAATCCCAAGGGCATAATGAAGAAACATCTGATGGACAAAGTTCTGATGAATACTTAGAAAGTACTGAAGACAAACCTTCAGTAGTTGACAAACCTTCAGTAGTTGTCAACCCATCAGATGTTAACACTTCCAACACTCAAACTGCTGAACAAGAGCCTTCCAAATCAACTGAACCTACTCAACCGACTCCTGTTCCTCCTAGGCCTACTACAACAGTTACCACTATGACTGTACTAAACCCTTCTCCAATCTCTCAATCAGCAGAACTTCTTGAGAAGAGTCTAGTGGCAGTTCAGAAGAAAGCCAAGGAAGATCAGATTTGGAAAAATCTGGAAGAAAGGGATGACTTGGACTTAAGCCTGGATGAAAAGCTACAGGCTTATGAAGCTGAACTTCAAAGGCAGGCTAGCCTAGAAAGAATTGCTGAGGAAGACAAAAGACAACAACTGATGTCTTATATTACTAAGAACAGCAAGGTCAAAGCCCATACATTAAAGAGACTCTCCATGGAAGAGCTGACAAGAAGAGCTCAACTTTTGCAAACCTTAGTCTAATTCGATGAATGATGAATGATCTGAAGAAGCTATCAACTCAAGCAGAGCCTATAAGTCGATGAATGATCTGAAGAAGCTATCAACTCAAGACCTGCTTACAATCCAGCATCTAGAACCATAAAAAGGATCTCTCACTGATGAACAGCTGAACCAGCTGAAGAATTCCATGTTCAAAGGAATATGGAAGATTGTGAATGACAGAAGAAAACAATAAGGAATTAGAAAGGTTTTGGCTTCATCAATCCAGGGGGAGATTGTTAGGACAAAGAGGATTGGTGAAACCACTTTTGCAAACCATAGTCTAATTCACTTCTGTCAAAATATTCTAAGTATAGAACTGCTGAAGAAGGAAGATCAAACTGCTGAAGAAGAGATTACACAAGTACTGAAGAAGAAAAGTCATCAGAAGTTCTAAAGTCCAAACCAGACATTTCTACTGAAGAACTACCGAAGACAAACTACTCATCAGTAGTTTGTCATTCATCAGTACTTATAAGAAGATCTTTTCCACCGCCTTTTGTATCAGTAGTTTATTAGTTTAGTATTACTTTTACTTTTTGTACAAGTTCCAAGATTGCAACTTGTTGCAACTTGTTTCTGAACTTGCTTTTTGGCAAGGTTCATGTATTTGTAAAGTCTATAAATAGATGGGTTCATCCCTCTGTTTTAGACATTGATTTTAATACAGAAATCCTTCAAAGCATATTATTGTTATTTCCATTTCATATTTATTGAGAATCTGTCTAAGTGTTTCATTCTCAATCAATACTTAGATTCTCAATAAATACTTATCATTTATTAGTTTCTCAAACATCCAGGGGGAGTAATAACTCCTGTTGATAAGTGTAGCTTTAAACTCATATCATTCCGCTGTGCTATCACTCATAAAGAACTTGCTAGACACTTAAGTGTACACTAGCAAGTTCACACAAAAGAGCAATACTGATCCAACACAAGAGGTCCAGTTCACCATCATATTTGTTAGGTTTTAGATATCCCGGTTGTCAAGAGTCGCCATCCATTCTGGTTGCTATAGCGGCAGTAGCAAGTGTCGGTATAGTATCAACCATACCGATACCGTAAAGACATAACGAACACTGACCTGAATGCATGTGTTGATTTATAGGTTGATTGGTTGTCCAACAACAGCCTTCAAGAGGGGTATTTCATGTGGGCAACGATTGCTTATGGATTAGGTAAGAAAACTTGAATGCGTGTAGTTAATTTGCTCTCTATCTATAAAATTAATCACTAGGTTTGCTTATTACGTATGTAGCTTTCAACTTGATGGATGGGCATGGTTAACCAGCGTTGCTTTGCATCGTTCCTTTCACAGTGTGTGGGTTTCAGAATATTAGAAGTGTCACCAGGCATGTTCGGCTAGAATACAAGTCAAAATTAAGATGGTTAAATGAGTCATGTACGTGGATTGTTTCGACATAATTTTATTTAGAAACGAGTTTGTTCGATTGTGGCGTGTGTTAACATTTCGCACATGGCGTTGCCGGTGTACACTCTAGAGTTATAGTGAGAATTGCTGGCATATATTGTTTGAAGTTGTTTTGAACATTGATATCAGTATTGAACGAACTTTGTGAATAATCTGTCTTGCCGCGCGTCGTTTGAAATTGTTTTGAACATTTAACTTTGCGAATAATCTGTCTTGCCGCCGTAACGCGCGGTAGGAAAAATTCTAGTTCTAAACTAAAACACATAAGTATCCTTTTTAAGTTTTAATACAATATCTATGGTTTTGTAGTTCATAGTAGGAAACAAGATGGATTATAGGCCATCAACCTAACTTATTAGGTTTGGTAAGCCATTCTAACAAAAAAAAAATGTGAGTTCTTATAAGCACAAGGTTATACCAACCAAAATACGAATTTAAAACAAGCAAATAAAGTTATGTTTGCGACCCATGTTGGTCGCGTGGCCAAGGTATCTTTTGCAATATGGGTCGTACAACTTACGACTTAATACGCATAATAATTGATTGAGTAAATTTTATTATACGGGTCATACTAGTAAAATTACGTTTGATTAATTGATTTTGTTTTTTTATCTCTTGATAATGCCTTCCTTCATCTCTTGATGGGGTTTTGCTCTACATGGTTGATTGTTTACAAAGGATTCTTAGTAATAAAACTTATGTTTTATCACGTCATATTAGATTTTTCAACCTCGAAACGCTCCTGAAGTATAAGCTAGTCATATATACGTGAATGTGATTTGTGCTTAAGATGAGAAATTTGAGCTAAATCAATCCCCGTCACATGCAAATTAATCCGTCCTCATCACATGTAAATCATAATTTTGTCAAAAGTAAGTGATATTCACAGTGAAAATAAATATAATAAAAAATCAATATAAATATAAATATTGTTTTAAGAAAAAATATGTGAAATTCCATTTGTAGATATGAAAAAAAAAATGTCGCTAGAAGGAGGGCTTGAACCTCCGACCTTGTGGTTAACAGCCACACGCTCTAACCAACTGAGCTATTCCAGCTATTTGTCAACAAACGGATTAAGATTTATTATATTTCGTTCTTATCTAAAAATAATATTTTACGACTTAAATGTCACATAAACGAAGAAAACTTGAGTTCAACTATTATGAGGTAGCGTATAGAAGTGTTAGACGTATCGTATTCAAAAGAAAAGTGTAAATAAATTGTCTTTTTTAAATACTAATACTTTAACGCTACCGTTTACAAGCAAATTAACAAATATATAATAAAGAATGTCATTTTAGTTGCAAAATTTATGTTAATTTCTTTTTTAATTTTTAAATTCGACATAAAGGACACATATATTTGAAAAACAATATGGGTGAAATGGAACAACTCACGAACCCATCACATTGTCATGAACACGTTCCCTTTAGCTAAACGTGTTGGCCGGTTTTAGGTCGAAATTAACTCAACCCCATTTTATTAAACCCAAGCATGTCAATTTTGATTAAATTTTCTGTGTTATATATTTACACCCGACATCTAGAGGTGAACAAAAAAACTAGTTTGGGAACTGAAACCGGCAGTGGCGAAGCTTGACCCGAAGGTTCAGGGGGTCGGAAGTCACCGGGGGTCGGAAGTCACTAGTTTCGTGGGGTCGAAAACTAGTTTCGGGGGGTCGAAACCCTATATTTTCAAAACTTTCTATACGAATACTATATAATCGGAACTTCTGCACGAAAATCCGGGGGGGGGGGGGGGGGGGGGGTCGGCCGCCCCTCCCCGCCCTAACTATCCTGCGCCACTGGAAACCGGTAACACCGAACCAAACTGGTACTAAAAAATTCCCAACAGAACCGAAAACCGACGCTAAAACCGGTCAAATGAAATGGAACCGAACTGAAACCGGTACTGCTAAAAACCGGTTGAAACCGGTAAAAAACCGAAACCGGTTTAAGGGAAAAAAAATTGGCCACAAACATAAATAAAAGTTTTTTTTGTATTAAAATTCAATTTTCTTTTTTAAAAAACCCTTAAAGTTAAATTTTATGATTTTAAAAAGTGCGCAAATGAACCGGAATGGAACCGAAACCAAACCGGAATCAAAACCGAAACTGAACCGAAAGTGGGTAAAAAACTGATTTGTGGCTGATCAAACCGGTACGTAATCGACCCAGTTTCAAACCGAAACCGGTTTGACTTGGAATCGACCAACACTCAATCCGGTTTGGGCTCCTAGAAACCGATTTGTTCACTTCTAAGTTCTAACTAAACACCTAATTTTACACAGTTTAATATTTTGAAGTGTTGTCGATACTCGATAATGTTTCCATGAGCAATATTGGCCCATTAAAAAGCCCACCATAGAGCCCATTAACTGGATTGTCCTGTCCCAACTTCAACTCTCGAAGTCTCCAAGAGTCCAATTGTCCAAGCAGCAGCGAATTTATTCCCTTGTGTTATATATACTGATGCCAGATGCCAAGCATCCATCATACTCAGTTAATCCCACCAATAATAAAAGCTAAGATAGGGTCTGAGGAGGGTAAGATGTAGACAGACTTACCTCTACCCCGTGGGAATAGAGAGCTTGCTTCCAATGAGACCAATGGCTCGATAGTGGTTTTGTATCAAGCCTTGGCCATAAGGCACATAACACTTAGCAATCGGGACAAACCCGATTGGTACCCTTGTCTTTTGGCTATCAACGCCACCACCTGATACATGATTAACCGTCCATCATTTTTAACGTTATTTTCACGAAATTATTAAAATAACGTTAAAATTAGTGCAACTTTATTTTTGCCCCCCGAAGGTCACACATATTTACTTTTGCCAGATGCCAATAATAAACACTCTAAATATGCTTCATTCTTTCAAAGTTTTCTTTTTTTAATTTTTATATCAGATAATTTAACATATGAAACTATTATATAATTTTTTTTAACATGCTTGACTTTGTTTTTTTTTTTTTTTTAACATCCAATAAACGATGTCTCGACTATTCGGGATACCCACCAATTAGTTACAAAAGCACCCCGTATGCCTCTGGGTGAAGACACGTCTTAGGTGCCCGCCCGCAGGTAGCACTGGGTAGCTAAAACCCACCAAACTACCAATTCCGAGGAAAACCTGACCCCCAACCCGCCCGAAAACACGACGGTAGAAAATCTATAAAACCCGATGGTATCAATAATCAAATCTGACACCTCAATAATGCTAGGCTTTACCCATATTTTCTATGTGACCCCACCACAAGCCCACAAGGGTGGGGGACTTGGTTGACTTTTTATTATGTAAAATAAAAACCTTCCGAAGATTTGAAAGCACTTTTTTTTTTCCAATCTCAAGAGATTTGGTTGCACATTTTTTAACGTGTACTACTAAGTAGAAGCCGAGTATTTTATACGCGGCTCCCAATGGATAAAGGAGCCCTAGCCAGCCGATCTTTACCTAGACGGACGGAGCCCCTAGCCCACTAGCCATTATTTCGGGAAAAACCTGACCATCCACCCGCTTAAAGGAAAGACAATGAAATAATCGGTAAAACCCGACACTCTCAAGAATCGAACCCATGACCTTTCAGCCATAAGTCTTCTATACTGAGCCTGTATACCACTCCACCATAAGGTGGGTGGTGGTTGAACATTTTTTTAAAGGCAATAAATTATATGTATGTTATGATCGTTTGTTAAAAACTATTTAATACAAAAATAAAACTTGATATGCAATCGTTTACATGGGTGAAGCATAAATACAAACAAACGAGTTGGACATGGGAGAATTGGGTAACATTTAGTGCCCCTGTAAGTCTGTAACGTGATCATTTGTCTTGTCTATTGTAAGGGTTTGCATTTGGGTGGAAAATGAGTGAAAATACGTGTGTAAAACATGTGAATTTTTCGGCACATCAGTAGCCATTAGGATGCAACGGTTACAAAATTAATTACCGTTTGAAAAAAAAAAAACGGTTACTTTTTGAATTTAAATAAAAATAAATAAAAGAAGCAGTGGAGTGTTGCCTCTAAAACTGTGTTTCAGTGTGGTGATATGGTAGTGCAGGATTAGTTAAAATCAGTAAAGTAAAAAATGTTTTAGGTAAGGGCCTCTTTGTAATACCCGAATATTAAAATAATACTAGTTATAATAATGTTAAAGTATAGTTATGAGGTAAGATTTTATAAACATCAAGAAATGGAGGGACTACTTGTGCCAACATACCAAACCTTTAAAGCAAATGTCTTTCCTCCTACTTTCCCTCTCGTCTTCCAGTCACGAAAATGACCGGGTTTTCCGGCCACATCGAAACCCAGCAAAACCGGGATAAAACATCAATTTCTAAACGTCTATCCAATCCTAATCAGTTCGCGAACCCTCTCGTTGAGAAATCCAAAACTTTTGAAGTCGGTTATGGCTTGGTTTATCAAATTCCCCCATATCTCGGTATTTTAGTTGTAACCGTATCAAGACCTTTACGACTCCATCATTATAAATATAATCGACCTCTCAACTCAGAAAACATCCGCAAACAAAACCCACACTTTGATATTTAATTTTCGAGTCGTTTTCGGAGGTCACCGGAGCTTAACCGGAAAACTAGAAGCCCTCTCCGTCCTTCTATCCGATGCCTTTGCTGGTAACATCTATACGCCATTCTTGTCGTTTTCTGTAGCGTTTATAATAGCCCTAAAGCTTTTCAATGAATCGTTATCTTTTCGGGCATAATCGGTTGGCGACTTGGGTTCTTGTCGGTTTAGGAATAGAGGGATGCTTTTGTTGATACTTGAACTCAAGTTTCGGGTTCAAACTGGTTATAATTGCTTTGATATAATGATGAAAAAATAATAATAAATAAATAAATAAGTAAACAAAGAGAAACACTAATATTGCTATGTATATAATATCTAAGTGACTATATTGATTGGTTGCTAATTAATTTCTTGTATTTGTGTTGCTTTAAGAAATTGAGAGCAAATGTTTCTAAGACGAATGTTCGGTTGAATGGCCATAGATTTTTTTTTGAGTAATATGAAACTAGATATATGATTTCAAATATTTTTATGGGTTTGATAATTTAATCTATTTTTCATAAAGATGAGATGTAGGAAGGATGTTATATTTTTGAAACCATCATGCACTTATCGCCACATTTACAATGGTTAATCTTAAATGGTTGACGTTACATAATTTTATTTAGTTTTCTATCAGTATTTTTTATAAAATAGTTAATTAACATTTTTTTTTTGAAGTAAACTGTTTTGGCTTCGATTGATAGAAGTAGATTATTTGGAGCAAGTATTTTATCGCTAAGTGTTATCTTGGTTCTAACAGTCCTCGTCGCCGGAAACCAATAAGGTCATACATCGGATAATGTGTTAAACTTTTTAAATGGGTTCGACTATATTAAAATGTAGGTTTACCTAATTGTTGAGGACGTTTTGTTGGTTTTGCTTTGCTTGGCTAAATTAAGGTACGGATATAAGTTCATACATCTGATTTGTTATGTATGTATCTGATATACGTTTTGAGATTCGATTCGTGTAAATATCTGTTTTCAGTTCAACTTTTATTTCGGTTCACCTTCGGTACCTTTTTCGTAATATTGTATGCCGGCTATACTTGTACTGTTGATTTCTCTGTTACTGAGCAACCTTTGGCTCAGCCGTATTTTCTTTGTTTTGTTTGTCTTATGTGTTCGCAGGTAATCTGGGGAATCAGGGATGAGTGAGAGAGTAATGAAGTTCAAGAATAATTAAACTCTCATATCGTAAAAATGGTCCCGTGGAATGTAAATGAGGAGATTGCGTTAGCGAGAGCGTATTTGGCAGCGAGAAACACATATCATTATGCCGGTTTACGGAGAGATTCGTTTTGAAACAACATGTCGGTGGAATTCAATCGAATGACCGACACAAATGACCGCGACAAGGATTCGCTCGTTAGTAAGTGGCATGATCTCTTCACGAAGTGTAACAGATGGAACGCCCTTCTATGAAGCCACGATTGAGCGGCACCCTTATCTTCAAGAAGACATTGCAATCCTAGCCACGCGCCGCGACTATTTCCATGCACACGAGAGTAACTTCAACCATGTTGCGACATGGCGATTGTTGCGCGATAGGTTTAATTTTTAATATTGTTTATTATTTAATGTTTAATGTTTAATGAAATTGACCGTTAAAAGAAAAAAATTAAAGTTAAAAATTTACAATAAAAATACAAACATAATTAACCTAAATTAATTTTTCCGTGGACAAATCGTCAGGATCTTGTGGCTCGTAATATTCAAATGTTGGGGCGTTGTATAGTTGGTGGGTGTGTAGTTGGTTGATGTGTTGTTGGTGTGTGTGTGTAGTTAGTTGGTGTGTTGTTGGTTGATGTGTAGTCGGTGGGTGTGTAGTTGGTTGATGTGTTGCGGGGCGGGATGATCGTCGTCAACGATACGTATTCGGAAACATATCGCCACCACCCATATTCAAACATGTAGTTGTGTAAAATTGTATGTGTAGATATGGTGTTAATATAGGGCAAAATATAAAAAACGGTCAAAATATAAACGGTCAAAAATAAAAAAAGGGTTAAAGAATAAAAAACGTTGGTAAATAACTATTGGTCAAAAAATATGATCGTTTCCATTGTACCGGCCCGATAGATAGAACCAGAAATTGTTTCACGGGACCCCTACCAACAAGGGTGACGGCGGTATTACCGTGTTGATAGTGGGGTATCCGTGCCAAATTCTAATTGTGCCCCATCCCCGTAATAACTAAGAGCATTCACAATAGCTCCCCCATTTTTATGTGAGAGTATCCCCCAAATTATATGGGTGGTTTTGAGGGGTTGTGAGTGAAGAAAAATAGGGAATCTACTGTTGATCGGTATATTTGGGGTTATTTGGGAATCTTTTAGGGAAAACTGGAAACTGTATTTATTTTTAATATTTGTTGAAAGTGGTTGTGAGTGGAGGGGAGAGAAACTGTAATGATTTTTAATGTAATATGTGGTTGTGATTGGTTGTGAGTAAATGGGGAATAGGGAAGCTACCGTGAATGCTCTAACACCCATTTAAGTTTTCACTTTTTTGTATTTTTAGCTTGTAGTTTTAGAATTTGTGAATTTGTCTTTTGTTTCGTCATTTTTATTTGAAAGGCATTAAATTACATGTATGTTATGATCGTTTATTAATTAAAACTAGAGGGGTGCCTGCGCAACGCGGCGGGAACACAACATGATGATGGTTCCACAGAATGATGACGACAACATAAGTTCCCGACATAAATAATAGTTTTTGACCAAAATTATAAAATTTAAATAAGATTTAAAAATGAAAGAAATGATAAGATAAAAACTAAATAGTTTGACTTATAATATAATAAGATACATCAAACAATATTTATGTTGTCAAGTAGAGACTGAATGCAATTGCTTATCAAAAGACGCAAGACAAAAATGTATTATACACGCTACTATGCATAAAATATTTACATTAAATGCAAAAAACCTTTTGTAGAGCGTCCTAAATTGATTGAAAATTAGCACAGTGTCTTAAAAATGTATTTTATAGTAGTATAAATATAGATTAATTTGACTGAAACCATCGCAATGGAGTTGAAATTATTTAAATCGATTATACTAAAAGGCTAAAGAAAATCGTATAATTATTTGTACATAATGATTTGTGACAATTATAACAGACCATCATATGAGAAAGAAGTAGGATTTGCACATGATCGTAAATCGTCACCTATAGAACTTGGTAACAACATCGTAAACCTAGTTAAAACCCAAATCAGTTTTACCAAACTAAAATGAATAAACGTTTATTTTTTTTAGCCATTAAGGTTACAAACCGTTAAATCATGTTACAAAAAAAGGAATAACCAAAATTATATATTTTAGACATTAATGGAAAATTCTTTATTGTTATAAAAAATAAATCATGTTATGTTATAAAGACTAACCTAAATTTACTTCAGTTCACCAAGTGAAAAGAAATTCTCTTTAATTTTAAGAATATTCCATCATTTACATTTTCCAAAGATTTAAGGTTACCCTCCCCGATAAAAGTTAAAAATGTGTAACAGTTGTTTCCATTGAACTTCCTCTGCACCTATAATGTGCAAAACGTGAAGATGGCTGCAAGAAATTCATAATTGAAAGTTGAAAATGTTCATGTGGCATAAAAGAAGACAATTGAATTAGACCATCATATGAGAAAGAAGTAGAATTTGCACATGATTGTAAATCATCGCCTATAAAACTTGGTAACAACAACGTAAACATAGTTAAAACCCAAATCAATTTTACCAAACTAAAATGAATAAACGTTTATTTTTTCAGCCATTAAGGTTACAAACCGTTAAATCATGTTACAAAAAAAAAAACAAATAATCAAAATTATATATTTTAGACATTAATGGAAATTTCGTTATTGGTATAAAAAAATTAAATCATGTTATATTAAAAAGACTAACCTAAATTACTTTCAGTTCACCAAGTGAAAAGAAATTCTCTTTAATTTTAAAATCTTCCATCATTTACATTTGCCAAAGATTTAAAGTTACCTTTACTATTTTTCCCCGATAAAAGTTAAAAATGTGTAGCAGTTGTTTCCACTGAAATTCCTCTGCACCTATAATGTACAAACCGTGAATATGGCGTTAAGAAATTTATAGTTGAAAGTTGAAATTGTTCATCTGGCATAAAAGAAGTGATAGAAGTTAATTAGTACAAAAATAACGGTTCAAAATAAAAATATCACATTTAAATCATTGGATTTCATTGGGTGACAAAGATCATAAATCTAATTACAAAAATCCATCATACCCATTACTTTAACAGTCTAAAGTTTTAGATTCCTGTTAAGCACCTTGGTTGTGATAAAGTGGTTGTCATGAAGCGTCATCATTCCTAAAGCTTCATGAGCCAGCCATGTATATTTCTAAGCGATAAACAAAGATGAGAAAACATAAAAGAAAGTTAGACTTGACGGTAAGATGGCTGATAATACGTAGATGTTCACAACGGTAACATAACCTATTGTGGTGGAGTGGCTTGGATATGGCAGTGCTTTCCGGGATCTTGCCAAACGGCGGTGAAGGTGGATCACGATTTTGTTGACAACAACGAGTAGTGCTATATGTAAGACTTCTTGATTCCAATTGCTTAGGGCATGTTTGGATAAACTTATTTAAGTCAAAAAGGACTTATTAACTTATGACTTTTTAAAAAGAAGTTTTTAAAAAAAGTGTTTGGATTAGCTTATGTGGTGGGGAAAAACAATAAGTTAATAAGTTATTTTGTAAAAAAAGTGTTTGGTTATTTAGGTAAAATAACCAAAAAAGGTATAAAGATGGTAGGTATAACGATATAAGAAGGGCATGTAGGTAAATAACCATCAATAAGTTAAAAGGAGGTTCAAAAAGTCACTCATACCTTACTTTTCCAATATAACTTATCATAGGCAAACAAAAAGTTAAAACAAAAAGTCATTTTCCTTTTCCCAAACACTTTTTTTAACTATTAACTTTTTGGAAAAGTTATAAGTTATAAGGAGGTGGAAATAAGGAGAGCCAAACATGCTCTTAATATGATTATCAGTTACAACATAAAAGCTGTCATGCGAGAATTAATTCATGCGAGTTACAAGATTTCGAATAGCTGGGATCCTAATGAGTTCCAATTGCTTAAAGATTTCTTTATTAATGTATTTTTATTCTATTTTTTATATGAGTGTAATAAATATTTAATTAGAAGTCTATTAAATAATGTATTAATTTAAGCTTATTAAATAATGTATTAATGTGTCTTGGGCTTTGAGGTAAATTACAATAATATCCTCCTCAAATGAAGTTAAATTACTATATTGCCCATCTAAAATGCATTAATGCTGTTCACGAGCCGAGCCGATCCGAGCGGAGCGGCTCGTTTACAATCGAGCCAACCAAACGAGCATTCTTCGAGCGTAAATTTTCCGAGCGAGCGTCGAGCGAGAATCGAGCAGAGAATAATATGGACGATCATAAAATTGGAATGTTTCCTTCGATGTTTTCATTGTCGGGTGACAACTAAGGTCGAAATGCCCGATGATAACACTAATATTGAGATCCCAGTGTCCAAGGATGAGGCTTAGATTGAGGCTGGTGAGGTGATGAGCATACGTCAGAGAACAGTTGTTGCATTTGTGACATAGGTGTGATATCAAGCGACAATTAGCGATTGACGACTAATAACATAAAGAAGTCAAGACTGTCATATTTTGATTGAATATACTGAGTCAAATCCAATAGAATCTTATATATAAAGCCATAAATTTATCTGTAAATTGTGTGTATATTTATTATTAAATTAATAAAAATTTATTCGAGCCGAACCGAGCCGAGCGTACCTTTGCTCATGCTTGGCTCATTTACAAACCGAACCGAGCCGATCGGCTCATATACAACTGAGCGAAAGATCGAGTGAGCATTTTTCAAGCATTTTTCGAACGAGCGACGAGCGATCCACAAACAGCAAGCGATTTGAACAGCCCTAATTATACAGCACTATAGATAAACACACAAATTTATAGACACCACATAAGTGGATATTTGCCAATTCATTGTTGTTTATCCGTTGGTGATACCAACCATTGGTTATTTGTTGGTGAAATTCCACGAAAAAACAAAAATCTGGATAAAAACTTAATTAGACCGTCGGTAATCTGCAATGTAATTACATGGGATTTCTTCTTCTGCGAATTTTCCATTAGCAAAATCCGTTTTCTAATTTCTACTCGTGTTAACATCAATAGTTGAAGGGAATTTCCCAAAGAGAAAATAGATTACGGGAGTCAGCTCGCTTACGATCGATCTTGCTTCTTTTTATTGGTTCTTTATATGTTCAAATTTTTGAATACTTCACCAAACACAAAACTCTATAAACACAAAAATAAAACTTGATCTACAATCATTTGTTATGCATGTCTTATCTCCAACATTAACCAAAAATAAAATTAAAAGAATGGAAAATACGAAACCAAGAATTTATAGCAACAATAAAAAAAAAACATATATTTGAATAATATAAAAATAGTATATCATAAAACATTGGGGGGCCCAATCACATGTTCGATGCAGCAGCAGCATCTAATAATAATAATAATAACTAACAACCATTAAATTCCTTTAGTCTGTTTTCACTTTATGTTGAAAAACAGACCTAACACTATTACCTACATCATTAAAGATCAAGTAGTAGTACATAATATGAATTCATTCATACATACATTGTGTAAATATTCATGAACTCTAGGGGCATTTTGGTCCACCTTGCTGTGTCTTCCAGTTGTTGTAGCATGGACACACTTGCTTGTTGCCATAAAAGCCTGGAGGAACACACAAACATTTTGCACAACACTTTTGGCAGAAGAACATGCATGGCTTGTGGTATTGTGTTTTGCTGCATCTTCTTGTGCATTGTCCAGGGCACTCTGTTTTTGTTGGGCACAAATCAGGCTAATTAGTGTTGGGATTAAGCACATATAAGCACGGACACGATACGCAAAAGAAAATAGATAAAACAATGATTTACGTGGTTTGATCTAAACTGATGTAAGTTCATAGGTGACAACTAAAATATTCTTTATTGAGATGTTAAATCATTACATGTAGTACAAATTATATTTATAGAGACTAATTAGGGTTTCCATATAGGGCCCACAAGGCCTACGGACCCGAACAATTAATTTTTGAGTATGCAATTAATCGAAACGATAGTGATTAATGTTTACAAATTAAAAAAAACGGTTTAACCAACCCAAGAGGATTTTAAAAGTTAAACGGGATCTAAGATCGGATTGAGAAACTTACGGGAGCTTGTCAAGCTTCCTGGACCAAATCCGCCACGGTGTCCTCCACTAGCAGAAACCTAATTCATACAAAATGAAGAAAATGTGTTAAAATTAGCATTTAGACAACATCAATCAAACGTTTCCAGTCGTGCTGACATTTCCTGACCTATTTATGACATAATTAAACTTGTGGAATAATAATTACAAAATGTAATTTTATATACTTTTTTAATTAATTAGAATTACGAGATAATCCCACATTGCTTTTCTTGACACATAAAAATATAAAAAAAGTTATAGACATAAAATATAAAGTAGTTAACCACGTCAATGTTTCTAGCCTTATTTAACAGGATTAGACATGTTTTATCAGCCCTAACTTGCGGACAAGGTTGTAGAGACTTACATTCGCTTGAAACATGGAAATGGCGATGAGGGCTAACATGAAGAGGGCGAAGAACTTGGCCATGGCTGTTGGAGAAATGAAAGGAGGGGGGAAATGGTTTGATGGAATAATGGCGGGTGTGTTGCAAGTATTTATAGATATAAAAAAGTGAGTAATTTCGGTTGTCTGCATTGCCGGTCCATATTTGTATCGTAGGCTGTAGGCGTACCACTAGCTAGGGAGCACTTTAAGTTTAGATCTTGGATTCAAGTTGGGCCAACACAAGCCTAGTTGCCACATTTTTTTTTTATAAATTCTGTGTGAATAATATTTAATATATTTTATTATAGCCTAGTGTTTAAAAATATATTTATTAATTAAAAGTAAATTACACAAATGGTAAGAGTAAATTACTAAGGCTATACGTTGTAGCTCGTGGTGAGCACTGCCTCGAGTCACTGACGTGACTCTCAAGTAACCTAGTCACGTCAGGCTGTTGTGGCTGGGGTGAACACCGATGCGACCATAGACTACAAATCCAACACAAATTCCTTTCTTCACGCTGTGAGCCTACTTGCGTTGGGTCGCTCGCGTCAAGTTAGCGTGGGGCTGGGGTGAACGTGGGGCTGATGTGGCTGCTCACGCCTGGTCGCTCGCGTGTCCACAACACAAAATCTAAGGTGTTGTTTGTTTTTTAAGAGATAAAATGTCTGCAGTTTGCGGACCACATCTGCAAACATCTGCAGAAGAAGAGATGGACTAAAGGTCTGCAGTTTACAAGAAGAAAACAGTTTGTTTTTAAAGTCTGCAGTGTAACCTAAAACCATAACCTACCATATCCATAACCAACCACAACCCACCGTAACCATAACCAACCACAACCCAACATAACCATAAGCCACCACCCACCATAACCATAACCCACCACAACCCACTTAACTATATATATATATATATATATATATATATATAGAGAGAGAGAGAGAGCCAAGAGTTAAGAGAGAGAGAGATAGAGAGAGAGTTGTTGACAGTAAGGAGGAGGAAGAGGGGACGGTAAGGAGGATGGAAGAGGGGGAGGGGATAGAAGGAGGAGGAGGGAGGGAGGGAGGGGGGTTTGACGGCGAGGAGGAGGGAGGAAGATGAGACGGTGGGGAGAAGGGAGGAGGGCAGCGGTGGCAGAGCGGAAGGAGGAGGAGGGCGGTGGCGGTGGAGGGTATAAGAGGAGGGTGGTAGCGGCGGAGGGGAGAGGAAAACGGAGGAGAGGAAGGAGGAGAAGAAGAAGATAATAATATGATGATGTTGAAGGAATAAGAAGAAAATAATATGATGATGTTGAAGGAAGAAGAAGGAGAAGAAGAAGAAGAAGAAGAAAAGAGAGGAAAAGAGGTGGGAAGAGGTATGAAGATATAGACTCATGTATGCATCAATAAGAGGTCAAGAAGATCTTTTTTAATGAAAGGTTTTCCAAAAAAACAAACAATCTACAGACCTCAAACATCTGCGCGCGTCTGCACGGCGTAGACAAAAGAGGTCAGAAGTGCTTCTGGGAAAAAAACAAACACCCCCTAAGATAGTACATACGTCAAGCGAAAATTTTCGATTGTTCACTTGTCACACATTAGATTTTAAACTATGATTTTTTTTTTAAGTTTCTGAAAAATGATCATTTTGTCCTTTTCGTTAAAAAATGGACCATTTTAACATTATCCAACCTCCCTCCCCTACCTCTGGTCGCCATCTAGCCCCTTTTCCTGGTTATCATGTCTAGTCACTATATCCCGTGGTGCGTTTTGTCGAAATTTCTATAAGTTTTTGAAGCCAGACATATGCTTGCGAAACAAACAGTTTGAATGAACTATGTCTAACTCATTCAAACATCTATTCCACTAAGAGCTGGAACAAACAGTCCCCTTAATGATTTCCACGGGCATTTATGGTGGAAGCTTGGAGATTTCAACAATCCACTAGAAAACTAATTTAATTTACTTTTAGAGAAATGATGGATTTCAGTTAAAGTAATAAACAAAGTATAACACATAAAAATGGAAATTTGTTAAGAGTTCCACGTAAGGGCATTCACATTTGGCACACATTTTTTTAGTGTATTCTTCAAATTATATGGGGTGGTTTTGAGGGGTTGTGAGTAAAGAAAAATGATGAATCAAGTGTTTATTGGTAAAATGGGGGTTATTTGGGAATTTTTTAGGGAAAACAAGAAACTGTATTTATTTTTTAATCTTTATTGAAAGTGGTTGTGAGTGGAGGAGAGATAAAGTGTAATGATTTTTAATGTAATATGTGGTTGTGATTCGTTGTGATGGATGAGAGATGGGGATGCTGATGGGAATGCTTTTATTAGTGGAGTTCAATTCGAGCGACAATGAGAAAAATGGAGTTTAGGTTCCTTGAAAAATAATGAGATTGTTTATTGAGAAGAAACAAACCAATGTTCGAATTCCTTTTATAAACAATGAAATTGGCTATCAATAACAAACAAAATGGAGTTCAATTTCTACGCAGAACAAAACTGAATCAGAAAAGCGCGTATCATAATTAATATCTTGTCAAAACATTGTGGCATGAGACTATAGTTAGTATTTAGTAATAGGTGTAGTATAGCTTCCGATGTAATTGATACGTTTGTATGAAACTAATATAGTAAAAATGTCATAATCCTCTAGATTGATTGGATTTGAAATTGCTTGTAGATGTCAAAATGGTTGTTAGTGTTCGAAGGTTAAGAAAAAAAAAACTTTGGGCAATTGATCTAGATAATCAGTGGTTGAGATGATCGAGAATGTCGCTTTAGCTAATTTTAATTCGTGAAAGGGTTATAGATGGGTAAAATTGAAATAGATTAACATTGTTGATATTCAAGGTTGATTTTCATAAGGCCTACGACTCCCTAAATTGAAAATTTTTGTTCAAAATCATGGAGTATATGGGGTTCCCGGATAGATGGATTAAGTGGGTTGCCGGTTGCCTTAGTTCTGGAATGGGATCGGTGTTGGTGAATGGTTCGCCATCGGGAGAATTTCCTTATAAAAGGGGCCTAAGGCAAGGAGACCCGTTATCTCCGTTCCTCTTTATCCTTGCTATGGAGATTCTAAATATGTTTATGAGAAGGGCTGTGGAATTGGGTCTTTTTCGCGGGGTCAAGCTTCCTAATAATGGCCCTACCCTCACTCACCTTAGTTATGCGGATGATGTCCTCTTTATTGGAGAATGGTGCGAACATAACATTGTGAACATTAACCGGCTACTCAGATGTCTTTTCATGGTTACAGGTCTGAAAGTTAACCACATGGCGCAAAGACTTAACTGTAGTATGGGCACTTTCCCTTTTGTATACCTCGGAGTTCCTATCGGATGCAATATGAAAAGACCCACCTTTTGGGAACCAGTAATTGAGAAGGTCAAGAAGAAGTTATCATCCTGGAAGGCGAACAAGTTATCGTTTGCCGGGTGGGTGACCCTTTCCAAGTCTGTTTTGGGTAGCCTCCCGGTGTACTTTCTGTCCCTTTTTCGTGCGCCTATTTCTGTTATAAAGAAGATTGAAAGCCTTAGGAGAGACTTTGTTTGGGGTAAGACGGCGACAAGAAATAAAATCCGTTGGGTCCGTTGGGATAAATTGATAAAGCCGAAGGATAACGGGGGCTTGGGAGTTGGGGGTATTGGTGATCTAAACCAGGCGCTTCTAGCTAAATGGTGGTGGAGGTATAAAGACGAAGCGGACCATTTGTGGGCTTCGGTTATTCTCGCGATTCATGGTAAAGTCAATGATGATAATATTATCCCTGTTAAAAAATCTGTCCCAGGAACTTGGAATGATATTGGAAGCATGGGTACTGTTTTACATAATTCGGGTATAAATGTGAAGAACAAGCTGAAGGTGGAACTAGGAAATGGAAAGAAAGTGAGATTTTGGAAAGATATTTGGATGGGCGAGACTTCACTTATGCAGCAATTCCCGAGCCTGTTTCGTCTCGCTGCTGCGAAAGATGGTTCGGTCGCCTCGTATGTCATTATTTCAGGGAACACTAAGTCTTGGGGTTGGGACTGGATTAGAGATCCGAGCTCTAACAGTGAAGTGGAGCAGCTTAACAGTCTTATGAACCTTTTAAATCAGGTCAGCATTGTGGAAAAATCGGATAAGTAGACATGGGAGAACAATTGTGGGGAAAGCTTCTCTGTCAAGGCGATTCGGCGAGAGTTGCAAAATAACACGGCTGATCCGGTTACGAACAGTCCGAATATGTGGAACTCGTGGGCTCCTCTTAAAGTGAATTACTTTCTTTGGCGTGCTCGGATGAATAAACTGGCGATGAAGGTGGCGCTGGCTGCTTGTGGGTGCAACACGGGTAATGCTTTATGTGACAGATGCAGCCAAGGTTTGGAGGATGCTGACCATCTGTTAGTATCCTGTTTGTGGGCCCGTTGCGTGTGGTGGCATGTTTGCTCATGGATTAAAGTTCCTTTGCCGTCTAACTGTTCTACTTTGGAAGATTGGCTGAAGGCTTTACGTGATAATCCGGGTGCTAAGAAGTGGAAGAAGCTGGTTTTTACGGTTACTTTGGCAACGATTTGGAGACTTTGGCTTGTGAGAAACGCCAAGGTGTTTGAAGACAAAGTTATCCGATTCGGAAGATTGTCGACATGATCAAGGAAGACTCGTTTGTGTGGGTTAGTCATCGGTCCAGCTGCAAATCCCCTGTGTGGGAGAATTGGGTCATTTTTTATGTTCTCGACCTCTTGTAGTTTGCTTTCCTTGTTTTGTCGAGTGTTTTGCCTTGTCTGGTGGTTGTATTGTTGCCAGCCCCTTGCTGGATTCTATATATATATATATATAGAAGTTTTCGCCGTTCAAAAAAAAGATTAACATTGTTGACTTTTTTCAAGTCTTCTCACTTTAATGTTTTTATTTTTTATATAACACTTTTTTTTTTATAAATTACACCATAAAAACAAAAACGTTCATTCTATTCTTATTAATTGAGTATAGTTTTGCTATGCTTTTTTATAAATCGACTTTTAAAAAACTTCAATATGCTTGCATATAACATGTAAAATTACTAATTTGCATCATTATAGATACTAGTGGGTTTACCCGCGCGTTGCTGCGGGGTTTAAATAAGACCCAACGACAAAGAATACAGACTAGCTAATTTTCTTAATATGATGCCTATAACTCCTTTGTAGGGCAAATAATGCGCATCATGGTAAATTTACATATAACTCCTTTTGTTTACAAAATTGAACAAAAAAATCCATATTTTTTTCTGTTAAGAAACTATAAGCAAATGTTGTAGAAGCATAGCAAAATACAACAATAAGAACAAAAATAGTAGACACAACATGTTGTAGAAGCATGGCAAAAAAAAAACAACAACAATAAACATAAAAAAACTGTAGACACAACTAAAATAGTTCCTTGTAAAACATCAATACCTGATAGAAAAATTAAAACCTACATCAACATTAAATCACAAAGACTTGGTTACCTGTTAAGTAAACATGAGGCATGAGGATGAAAGCAGGCACATAGAAGAGGAATGGAAGCCATTGAGTAACAAATTCATCTTCAAATGCACTGAAAAATTAAAAGACATGAATGAAAAATTAGTGTTTAGAAAAAAAGAACAATCGTAATTTGATCAAAGAACATTACGCTTTTAGTTAAGAGTCTATGAAGAAGAGGCACAATAAATAAGTAGGGCAATTGAAGGAGAATGACATTCAATAGTAGTGAATGCGATTAAATTGAGAAACCATTTAATTGAAAGACGATGAGGGCCTTGAGAAGAAAACGAAAGTCGTGACATAATGGCAAGTATAGAAGTTTTGATGTTTTAACTATAAAACCATGATCAAATTACTATCATGCCCTTAAAAGGATCTTAATTGTGACAAAAATTCTTATTATACCCTTATGAATTAAGGTTGATTCAATTGTACATGTTGCTTTGGTACTTAATAAGATAGTATAATAGATAAGAGAATGATATTTCAAGTTATCCATTCATGTGCAAATCATAACTTATTGATTAGTTGGTGGGTAATAATGGAGGACTATGAAGTGGTTTATAATAATGAATGTAAAATTACTAATTTGCATCATTATAGATATATGTCACGTAACTGAAATATAGGTTGCATAAGTATTTAACTAAATTGTGCAACTATATGATCATTTGCGTTATTAGTGCGAGTATTTCATGCGTAATTACGTAGTAATGATGCTTAATTCTGGCGTGAATGAATAATCCCTCACCCAAAAACAGGTGTCACGTCCTGGATGGCTAAATAATCTTTGGAGGTTAAATGGTGACGAAAATACATATATAAAAAAATTAACATTAATGTTTATGAATTGATGTGTGAATATGAACAAAGAAACAAATGAAACCCCATGTGATTTCTGTTAGGCCCAGCACATGCCCTATCACTTTTTGCATCTATGCTTTGCCTTTTTTAGCTTTTACTAATAAATATCTTAAGCTTTTAGGCAAATATACCCTTGGTTAGTTTTAGACACTCCAATATATTTTTATTTTACTCAAAACTAAGGGTTGTTTGGTTTATTAAGTGATGAATTATTAAGAGCTCTGAATGGTTAAGTACTGAATCATTAAGTTAGACCTCTTAATGGTTAGTTTTCTTGTCCCACATTGGTATGAGAGTTCCATTAAGGTTCAGCCTAGTTCAGTGCTTAATGGTTCAGCAACATCTCAAGTTTTAATGATTCAGCCTTAACTATTCTATTCAGAGGCTGAAACAAACGCGCTGAATACTGAATCAATCAGCACTAAATGGTTAAGAGCCTTATTAAGAGGCTACCAAACACCCTCTAAATCAATTAGATTAACTTGATTATATAATTGTATACAAACTAGTGTAAGTGAGCCCACGCGTTGCAGCGAGCGGAAATTTGACCGATTTTGATATAGTAAGTGATAAAAGAACCCAAGAAATATAGTCGCAACAAATGTTCGTTTCGTTAGTTTTTTTTTTTTTTTTTTTTATTTAGAGTTGCTTAAACACGAAACCGAATTTAAAACATTAGGACCAACCTTCAAGTTGTGTTTGTAAAATTAAAATTTTAAAAAATAGAAACCCATAATTAAATATTTGTGTAAGTAAGTATGCAATAATTACACTACAAGGAAGTCGACCTTTAGCGGCCACGCCAGCGTATACCTTTAGCGGCAGCAAGATCTTTAGCGGCGACGGCTGCCGCTAAAAGTTCTGCCAGCTTTAGTCTGTCGCTATTGCTCCTGTTGCCGCTAAAGGTGTAGCCGCTAAAAGTAATTATCTACGTGGCATTATCTTTTAACTTTTTTTTTTCCACGTGGCATGCTGGCAGATTTCTGTGCATCCTGGGTAAGACTTTTAGCGGCGACGCGTCGCCGCTAAAGATCTTTTTTTTTTTTTTTTTTTTTGCTATTCGTTTACTCCGCACACGCATAACCAAACTAAATAATAACAAAAATAATAAACCAACATCTACATATATATAAAATAAACGTAACAAAGTTAAACGAACATTCGTCAAAACATATCAAACAAAATAAACTAATATATCAACCTAATATTTGAATCAAGTATACACCATCAAAACTAAACAAACATACCAAAGTTGCCTAAAAGTCTTCGTCTTGCTCTTCGTCTTCGGCTTCATCGTCGTGATCGTGATCGCCACTATTACCACTTCCGCCTAGATTTCCAAGCCTTTGTTGGACCAATTGATTAGCCATTTGGAGCAATTACGCTTGGAATTGAGGAGTCGCTATTATATCATTAATGTGCTCCTACAAAACATATATAAACCAAATGGGTCAACTATCAACATTTAAACTACAAATATATACCAAATGGGTCAAATATCCTATTTACTAAACATATTTATACCAAATGGGTCAACTATCCTATTTACTAAACATATTTATACCAAATGGGTCAACTATCCTATTTACTAAACATATTTATACCAAATGGGTCACCTATCAACATTTAAACTACAAATATATACCAAATTGGTCAATTATCAACATTTAAACTACAAATATATACCAAATGGGTCAAATATCCTATTTACTAAACATATTTATACCAAATGGGTCAACTATCCTATTTACTAAACATATTTATACCAAATGGGTCAACTATCAACATTTAAACTACAAATATATACCAAATGGGTCAACTATCAACATTTAAACTACAAATATATACCAAATGGGTCAAATATCCTATTTACTAAACATATTTATACCAAATGGGTCAACTATCCTATTTACTAAACATATTTATACCAAATGGGTCAACTATCAACATTTAAACTACAAATATATACCAAATGGGTCAAATATTCTATTTACTAAACATATTTATACCAAACGGGTCAAATACTAACATTTAAACTACAAAGAGATACCTGTGTAATATTCGGTTCCGTAGGTGTAACTTGAGGAAGGCTTTCTTTCGGAAAAGGCATATGCCCAATCCCGATAACATGTCTGCGACGACTACCCAACACCTCTTCAAATATACCAACCTGATCCACCTGTTCGGAGCTGCCTTCTTCTTCGGCGATCCGTTGACGTTCAGACTCAACCCGTGACTTTAACTTGTGCTGTATTTTACAAAAGTGATTTAATAGATTATAAATGTATACAATAGATTATAAATAAATGCTTACATAATTCTCTTCATTCTGAGGGCTATCAAACGTCCCCTGCCTTCCTATATGTCCAATACGGTATGCTTCATACCGTTCCACGCCCTGTTTAACATTAAAAGTTAAATTATAAGTTAAATAAACATTATCGTCTATGTATATGTGTGTGTATATACCTTCTTGTAACAATGACTGGCAAGAGAGCTCGATCCACCTCGGTATGTGTTCGTTTGTTTCTGGCGGGCGGCTTTAGCAAGTGCAGACTTCCTCTTATGCTCTGGTGTGCAGAAGTGATCAACAGCTCGATGCCAGTTTTCCAATTTCATACCCTTGGGAGGATTTTGCTTTGCTAACTCCACATCCCTATCATCTCCCAGCACCCGCAAATAATAACGCTTTGCGTCGGCTTTGCGGTCGCTGTATCGCCTTCTGATAACCGCCATAATGCCTCCTTTTTTTTAGCGGCATTCATTTCTTCATTAATAGCATCCAAGTCGAAGCAACCCTAATAATTAAATCAAACAAGCTAGTCAGATAGAAAAAAAAAATCAACAAATAACATATAGAATATATATTTACAAATCACTAACCTTTAAAATCTCAAATAACTTGTCTTTGTAAGCCTCAGAAACATTATCCCATCCTTCCACATCCAACGGGATCTCACGCCATATATGCATGGACGCCTCCCGGCCGAAGTAGCCGCCATCTTTGCCTACAGGCATGTTGGTGGCGGCATCATCAAATGGAATCGCTACCTTGCCTTTGCCCGTCTTAAGCGCTTTTCTTAAGCCCTTGTTTTTTGCAGGGCCCCGTGTTCTCCGACGAGGAGCTGCATTTAGAGTTAAAAATAATTAGTATTAGAATTGAAAAAGAAGTAAAAATAGTAAACAGTAAAGAACTGTAAGACTTACCACCATCTTCCTGGTGGTTGTTCCACCAATCATCACCGCCTGGTGGCGGTGGCGGCGCCCCTGCACCGTCTCCCCCGTGGCCCATAACAGCGGCCATCAAATACACAAACAAAAACAAAAACGAACTCATACTGTCCTGCAAAAAGGAAATAAAAAATATTAGTCACATTATTATATGTAAGTCCTGCAATTAGAAATAAAACTTATTAGTCACATTATTATATGTAATAAATAAAGTATAAATACAAGAAATCATCAACAATTACTGTTTTTTAATCAGACTTCATGTCATCATAATCTGGATCGTCCTCGTCATAATATGCCCCAGCATCAGCAAGTTCACTGTCGTCATTGCTCGGGGCATCAACTTCCATTGCATTCTCACATGGAGTAGCATGAGAAGATATGTTTTGAAAGTATTGGTGGAAGTCAATAATTAGGCCAATATTAGATGAAGAGTTATTGTGAACGACGTCAACATCCTCGCCTAACTCAGTGTCTACGTTTTGAACATTCTCGAGTTGTGGTGGTCTATCCTAAATTTGCCGGTGATTAACATTTTCGACGACCCACCTATGTTTATTATTTTGTTTTCCTCGAGATGGTTCTTGGATGTAGAACACTTGTTTGGCTTGTCGGGCAAATATGAGCTGATCTTCTTTGTCCCATTCGTGTTCTGTGCTGATACTGGTGATATTGTTTTCAACCGTAACTCGAGTATCGTACCACTTGCACTGAAATAGGACAGTTGTATACCCACGAGGATAACTGATCTCAATAATCTCTTCTAATACGCCATAATATTTCTCACCATTCTCTCCCTCCACCATAACCCCTGAGTTTTGCGTTGCACGTTTTGTATCACGTGAAGCCACCATAAACCTAACACCGTTGACTATGCAACCGGTGTAAGTCTGGGCCATTACGTGCGCGCCCAATGAAAGAGCATATAACTCTGGGTGGAATTCTGAAGAACTTTCTTTCTTCATCTTATAGACCTAACAAATTTAAAATAATATTGTTTGTTATATATGCATTACCTAACAAATACATAGTAACGAGTGTTATATATGTATTACCTTGTGTTGAAACCATTCCGGAAACTTAGTTTTAATATCATCTTGGGGATGTGTAGATTTGAATTCACTACATTGAAGAAATATGTATAAAAGCAGGAAAAATTAGTCTTAATTATATATTTGGGATGTTCGGTAAATATATAAAGGATAGGAGCACTTACTTCATGTAGCCCCTGACTTCTTCGCAATTATCGAGGACAAACCATTCTATCTTGAGTTTGTCCTCAACTGAAAGTAGCTTGTCATTCGTTGCACTGATCAGCTTGCATTGGGACTCAAACACCCATAACTTTCTTTTTTCTACAATGGCGTCCTCATTTCTCTCAGGCTGATTGAACTTAGTCTTAACATTTTGCAGATACATTGAGCAAAATGTTAAAGCTTCTTCAGCTACATAACCTTCAGCTATACAACCTTCTGGCCTTGTCGGGTTTTTAACATAGTTTTTCAGTTTTTTCATATACCGTTCAAAGGGATATATCCATCTCATATAGACTGGACCACCAAGAATCGCTTCATCGAGTAAATGCATAACTAAATGAACCATTATGTCAAAATAGGCCGGCGGATATATCAACTCTAACAAGCACAAGATCATAAGAATGGCATCCCTCGCTTTCTTCATATCTTCCACTACCAGTGTTTTGGAGCAGAGCTGTTTAAAGAACGCACAAAGGTCTACCATTGGTGTATAAACATCTTTGCCCAAAAATGCTCTAACCCCAATTGGTATCAATTTTTGGATGAGAATATGACAGTCGTGTGATTTCAAACCAGTAATGTTAGTATCGTTATCTGTCACCCTTTTACTAATATTAGATCCGAACCCATCTGGTAGTTTAACATTTTTTATAAACTGGCAGAAACTCTTTCGGTCACGCCGGGTGAATGAGTATTTTGGGTGTGGGCAGGTCCACTTGGTTCCCTTTTTTTTCAACCATTGCGTCTTTCGAATTTTCAGCTTCTCTAAGTCTATTCGTGCATTTGAGCTGTCTTTCGTCTTTTCATTCATCAAAAGAGTACCAAGCAAGCTGTCGCACACGTTTTTCTCGATATGCATAACATCTAAGTTGTGCTTCAACTGCAGAGAAGACCAATACTCTAATTCAAAAAATATGCTTCTTTTGGACCAGTTCAACTCGAAGTCTTCACGATTGGGGTTAGCACCTCCAAATTGTGGATGCTTGCCTGGTAGGCGATTGAGTAGAAGAGCATGTTGAGCATCTATGTCAGCGGGACTAAACCGTCTCGGGGGGGGGGGGGGGGGGCTCTTGTCTCGTGTGCCCCGTTAAACTCAGAACTTTTTCTCCACTGATGGTTGGCATCTAGGAACCGCCGATGGCCTACAAACACAAATTTACCTATTACACGCACTGAAGGGGTGTCTTCGTTGCAAGTCGGGCATGCTTTGTATCCCTGCCCGCTCCAACCTGATAGACTGCTACGAGCTGGAAAGTCACTTATAGTCCATAACAACGCCGCCTTCATTGTGAAGTGCGTGTTTGTCGCAGCGTCTTTAGCAAGTACGCCTGTCTGCCACAAATCCTTAAGCTCATCCACCAACGGCCTAAGGAAAACGTCCATGTCCTTCCCAGGGGATTTAGGGCCAGGAATCAACAAGGTCAACATAAATGTGGACTCTTTCATGCATAGCCACGGAGGCAGATTGTATGTGGTGAGTATAACCGGCCAAGTGCTATGAGTCGAGCTTTTGATGCTGTAAGGATTAAAACCGTCAGCTGCAAGCCCTAGGCGAACATTTCGGGGTTCACTCGAGAAGTTAGGGTACCTTAGATCAAAGTCCTTCCATGAAGATCCATCAACTGGATGACGCATAATACCATCTTTTGATCGTCCGGTACTGTGCCATATCATATCTTTTGCTGTGTGCCTTGAGCCATACAAGCGTCGTAGTCTGGGGGTCAAAGGAAAGTATCGTAACACCTTGTGAGGTACATTCTTGCCACTTGTGTCTTTCTTTGCCCACCGACTCTCATTACAAACAGGACAGTTCTGCAGCGACTGATGTTCTTTCCAGAAGAGAGCACAGTCCCATTTACACACGTCTATCATCTCATATCCCAAACCAGTCTTCTTTAATATCTTTTTGGCTTTGTAATGCGAAGGGGGGGGACCTTGTTACCTGCTGGAAGTACAGACCCGAAAAACCTGAGAAGCTCATCAATCGAATTATTAGTCCATTTGTGCCTTACCTTCATATTCATAAGCTTTGATATAAAGTCAAGGGAGGAATAATCAGCACACCCAGGATATAGCTCTGATTCGACTTCATCTATCAGGGCTTCAAACTCATCACGAACATCACTACTCTCTGTATTCGAGCCCCCTTCGTTAAGGTCAGTATCCTCTTCCATACGATCCTCTTCCACTACCACACGCTCCGCTATAAGGTCTGCGATAACGTCATTCATATCGCTTCTTCCCCTAACCTCATTTACGACTACAGGAGACGGCGTAATTGGGTTTTCACCGTGATAGATCCACGGCGTGTAATATTCATCGAAACCATTTATACGAATATGATATATCATTGTTAAGAAGTCTATGAAGATAGAATTATTACACTTTTTACACGGACATCTAATCGTTCCATCTGAGTTGACGAATGGTTTGGCATACTCAATGAAATTGTCAATTCCTTTTTGGTACTCAACATCCAAACGGTTCTTTATAAACATCCAGCTTTTATCGATCGACATGATGATGTGACTGAAACATAATTTGGGTTTGAGGCACGATAATTTAAATGAAACGTATTATTGACACCTAAAGGGTAGGCTGCTAAACCCACTTTTTGAATACCTTATCTCATATATGAATGTGTATTACATGATTGTTTGTTTGAGAAAAATTCGGCAGCATTTCCCCTTAGCCCCCAAGTATATAATATAAATATATACCCGAGGAGCAAAGAGGAAACGCCAACCGAATTTTTCAAAAACAAACAATCATGTAGTACACATTCACATCCTAAATGAGATAAAGTATTCAAAAAGCAGTCCCAAAACGGGGACTACCCGAAATTAATTACTAAATCAATTTCGGGCGGGTATTTCTAAGCTCACTATGTTTTAAATGGGGATTCATTTTCGGGCATGTCTTTCTAGTCTCAATATGTAATAACATACAAATATAAACACACATACACTCATACATACATACACGCATACTCATACATACACTCATACATACATACACGCATACATACATACATACATACATACATACATATACTCATACATACATACACTCATACATACATACATACATACATACTCATACATACATACATACACGCATACATACATACATATACTCATACATACATACACTCATACATACATACATACATACATACATATACTCATACATACATACATACATACACGCATACATACATACATACACACTCATACATACTCATACATACTCATACATACATACATACATACATGCATACATACATACACTCATACATACATACACTCATACATACATATACTCATACATACATACATACATACATACATACATACATGCATACACACTCATACATACTCATACATACTCATACATACATACTCATACATACATACACGCATACATACATACACTTATACATACATATACTCATACATACATACACTCATACATACTCATACATACATATACTCATACATACATACACACATACATACACTCATACATACATACACACATACATACTCATACATACTCATACATACATACACGCATACATACATACTCATACATACACACATACATACATACATACATCATACATACATACATACATACATACATATACTCATACATACATACATACATATACTCATACATACATAAAAAAACATAAAAATATATAAAAAAAACATAAAAAAATAAAAAAATCAGAAAAAAATAAAAAATAACAGAAAAAATAAAAAAAAACAGAAAAAAATATAAAAAACAGAATAAATACCTTTAGCGGCAGCGAATAACCTTTAGCGGCGACGACTAACCCGGATCGGTCCTTTCCTACAAACATAAACAAATTGTTAAAAAAAAAAACTGAAAAAAATAAAAAAAAAAACTGCAGAAATAAAAAACTAAAAATATAAACAGAAAATAAAAAAAAACTGAAAAATAAAAACAAAACTGAAAAAAATAAAAAAAAAATTGCAGAAATAAAAAGCTAAAAATATAAACAGAAAATAAAAAAATAGAAAAATAAAAAACAGAAAATAAAAAAAACAGAAAAAAAAAGAAAAAACTGAAAAAAATAAAAAAAAACTGCAGAAATAAAAAAAACTGAAAAATTAAAAAAAACTGAAAAAAAAACAAACAATAAACATAAAAAAAGAAATTAAAAAGAAAAAATAAAAACAAATTACAAAAACATAAAACAAAAAAAAAAGAAAATAAACTATAAAAATACTTACAGAGGGAGGTGGTTCGGCGGAGGTGGCTGCAGGGTGGAGGTGGTTCGGCGGGAGGTGGCTGCAGGGTGGAGGTGGTTCGCGGCGTCAGAGGAGGGGGCTGCAGGGGAGGGCGGGGCTGTAGGGGAGAGGGAGTGAGGAGACAGAGAGAAGAAGAGAGGCGGTAGAGGAGGGGGCTGCGGTGGTTAGGCGGCGCCGGGTGGTGTGGGGAGGAGGAGAGTGAGAGTGAGAGGGTTGAGAGGGTTGAGAGGGATGTGAGTTTTTGCAGATCTAAATTGGAGTGAAAAGAAAGAAAGAGAGGGAAAGAGAAGAAGAGAGGCGGGTTTACTAAAATTTTTGGGAGGACCTTTAGCGGCGACGGTGTCGCCGCTAATGGTTAAAGAGGGCAACCGTCGGATCAGATTATCAAGGGCCAGGATCAGATTAGACCTTTAGCGGCGACCCGCCTGGCCGTAGCCGCTAAAGGCGTAGCCGCTAAAGGTCAAATTTCTTGTAGTGTAAGTACTAAAATGAGTAAATTGTAAAAAGCAGTTAAAAATATAGATATAGGGTATGTTTGGCAAAGAACTTTAGGGTATGTTTGGCAATGAGCTTTTAAGAGCTTCAAGCTTTTAAAAAAAAAAAACCAAAACTCAATAAAAAGTCTTGTTTGGTTGAAGGAGCTGGAAACTTTTAGGTTAGGGAAAAAACTCTATAGTGAAAAGCTATTAGTACTAATGTTTAAGAAAAAGCTCTACTAGCTACAAGCTTTTAACTAGTAAATGACACAAATACCATTCTATTTTAAAAATAAAATATAAACATTGTTTACAAGCTTTTAATTATGTCTATTTGGGTCATTTTTTACATTTTATTAAAAGCTTCAGCTACTCTGCTAAACATCAATATATATTTAAAAAGCTTCCAGCTATCAGCTTCTAGCTACCAGCTAGTTTTGCCAAACATACACATATAATGGAAGCTAGAGAGGTTGTGTTGTGTGTGTGATTTTTTTTTTTTGGGGGGAGGGGGGGTGGGTGTTTGAACTCGCATCACTACATGCCGCAAAGAAATAAATTAAAAAATGTATCGTAAGTAAATATTGAAATAAAGATTATTGGATTTTATTACTCTCAACTATATGGTATTGGCTGCTTCCGCTCCCAACTAGGGACTTGACCGTTGAAAAAAAAACAAATATAAAAGTAAATGTTGGGTATAAAAAAAATAAAAAAAAACATTACATAATTAACCCTATTAAATTTAATAAAAAACATTACATTACAACATTACATAATCCTAATTTATTTATTACAATATTACATAATCCAAACATTACATAATCCTAAACTACTTATTAAAACATTATATAATTACACCTAAACTCCCCACTACGGAGAGTAATTGTCCCAGTCCTCCAGTGTATACTCTGGAAATGACACATCACGGTCGCTATCGCGACCATCGGACCTCGCATCCGAGCGGATGCGACAGTACTCAGGAGCTGATCCCGAGTAGTAGTAGTATCGTTCTTCTTCCATAGTAGGTGTAGATGCTTCATACTTCTCCTCATATGGCTCCCGAGGAGGAGGGTTTAAGGTGGGTGTACCCTGGTAGTTTGGGGTGGGGTTCGGTTGGGTCTCCACCAACCGTAGTTGGCCCATCCCCCTTACAACCATAACATATTCTAAAAACCATACAAGCTCCTCATTAGTGAAATCAACATCTGGGTGTGGGGGAGTGTATCCTGGAAGTGGAGGAATGGGGAAGTTCCAAGGATGAGGAGTGGACACTAGTTGAGTAGGTGTAGGAGAAGACAACAATGGTTGAGGAGGAGTATAAGAGAACAGTGGTTGAGGAGGAGGAGTAGAAGAGAACACTGATGGAGAAGGAGGAGTAGAAGAGAACACTTGTTGAGAAGTAGGAGAAGCAGAAATTGGTACATAACGTCTCCGGCGAGAGTATTGTCGGAGATCGGAAGGTCCAGCAGCTTTGTAAGGAAAACCACAACCCATATCTTTCATTGGTTTGAGGGATAATTGTGACTGAGAATGAGGTTTTGATGTTGTATTTATAGGGTCAGAAAATTGAAACGTTTGAAATTCAAACGTTTGAAAACTGGTGGTGAAATTTGAACATTTAAATAAAAAAATTATTAAATATTTAAATAATTTTTTTAACTATTTCAACATAAAATTTTAAATATAATTTTTTAGAATATAACTTTTTTAAATATATTTTTTATTAAATATTTAAATAAACGTTTGAATAATATTATGTTTATTAATTTATTAAACTTTATAAAGATAATTAAAAAAAATGAAATTCCACGTGACATTTCCACCCTATCGCCCTCCATCCACTCCCCACAATCCCCCCTTAACGTGGGACCCAAAAGTGCCACATGACGCTTCATTAGGGCTAGCAATGGGTAACCTGTATAAGACACGATTAGACCTGTTAACTGAAAATAACACTATGTCATTTTTTACTTTTTTTTTTTTAAATAATTAGAATTAAGAGGCAAATATCCATCATTTCTCTTTTTTGGTACATAAAACGTATAACTTTGTTATAAACAAGGGATATAAAGTAGTTGAACGAGTCGTGTTCATGTTTAGAACTTGTGTTATTCGCGTCATCAGAAACCTGTTAAGACACGATTTGCCAGCCCTAGCGCTTCATCCCCCACCCCCAACCACTCCTTATGGTCTAACACCTTGTTTGTTGTCTCACTCCGGATCTGACGTGGCAAGTACCTCTGGAGTGACACAACAAACAAAATATTAAGTTGGGAGTGACAGGAGTCAAAGTGATACTTGAACATGGCAGCGGCCAATACCATATAGTTAGGAGTAATAAAATCCAATAACCCTTAAAATAAATATAAAAATAAACTACCTAAGACTATCCGTTGTGGTCCGCAAGCAGCCTGCCGCGAGCCACAATGTGATCCAGGTGGATAGCCTGGCCCATAACGGTGGTCATCGAAAGGTCCCGCGAGATAGCCCAAGCGACAAAGGTCGCGTGAGCTAGCGGGTGCAAGTCAAAGGTTGTTGGCCGTTGGCAGCTAGCTAATGGTCAGAATTTAAGTATGGTAATTAAATTTTCCTTGATTTTTATAAAATTTTACTTGTATATATAGAGGTTTAGGTTAATTTTTTTAATCATTCACTTAACAAATGGCAAATCCAATCCCTCCCCCAATGAACCGTGTAACACTACCATGGAGTTTAGAGGAAGAAGTTTGTTAGGTGGAGTGTTATATCTGCCAACACGAGATCGGAGGAGAATACGACCGAACCAAAACCTTTTAGAAAGGGGTGGTCACTCGTTTTAGGCGACGAAGGGGTGAGAACGTTTGTTCTCAAGATATGGTTTATGGAAAATACTGTTCCATCAAAGCGAAGTGCACCGTTTTGAGGGGTTCTTCATGGCTGCGATGCGAGCCAACCCAGATTTGAAAGATGAAGACTGGGTCGAAATGGCTCGTAATCAATATCAAGACACCCACAATGACAACTACCCACATGAACGAATGTGGCGACTTATGAGGGGATATTTTCTTATGTAGTCTTCTTGTTTTTTATGTTTTAATGTTTTCATGTTTATTATTTTATGTTTTTATTATGCAATGGAATGTTATTTTTATGTTTTTTTAATGGAATGGTTTTTTTAAAAAAAATATTATGCTAAATAATATATTTGGTAAAAAAAAATCGGTAACCCTTAGCCACAACACCCTGCCGCGAGCGGTCGCCGGGGGCTAACCAGTGCCAAGTAGGCGTTGACGTGATTAAATATTATTTGATAAAGCTATCACTAAGCTCTAGCCACAACGGATAGTGTAACAAAGAAGTAACAAAACAAATTAATAAAACTTGGTCAAATAAATTCTTGACATGTAGTCCAATCAAAGTGAATCACTATTAGCAAAACTTTGCAATTGTATGTTATAATAATATAATATATGGTGGTCAATTGGCAAAGGCAAAATCCTTAAAACACCTAGGTAGGGGTGTTCAGAAAAACCGCAAACCAAATAAAAACCGAAAACCAAACCGTAACCGTAACCGAAAAAACCAATCCGAACAATGGATTTGGTGTTTGGTTTGGTTTTAACCGAAACCGAATTGCTTATTCGGTGTTTGGTTTGGTTTTTGGTTCTACATTTTTTTTATTTGGTTTATTTGAATAACCGAATAAACCGGTAAAATAATTAATTATTAAATAAAAATAATAATATTTAATAACTCATATATAATATACTAGTTTTTATCCCGGGAGCGTCCCGGGTTGAAATATATAATATGACATAATAAAATATATTATTATTATTATTATTATTTTAAACAAATCTCTGGCATAAGTTATCATATTCAAATATTAAAAAAAACGAATCTCTGCGTCGGGGTATAAATCTAATGCCATTACAAATGAATTCGGAAGTTTGTAATCGATCATTCTAAAAAGAACTAACATGAAATAAGAAAAAAAAGTTAATTATTGAAATATCGAACGCATTAGTCTAAGGGTTATGTGATGCGTTAAAAAATTCATGGGTATATGATCGGGTATATAGTTCGGGTATTTGGGTATGTTGTTTCGGGTAATCGGGTCGGGTATCACCTAATCCCAGACCCGACCCAAACCCACAATTTTTTTAAACTAATCTCAAACCCGACACAATACCTAATGGGTTACAAAAAATAGTCATTTTTTCTCCGTTTTTTATATAGCACTATGGTACTCGTTGAAAGATAATAAAACGCTCGTTAATTTGGTGTAATTTTTTTCTTTAAAAAATCTCGTATGTAAAAGATATTAACGTTCAAAAGTTATGAGAGGAAACACGAGAGAAAAAATAGTAAAGTTTTAATATTTAGATTTATTAGATTAGGTATTTAATAGATTAGGTTAAAGATTATAATAGATTAGGTTAAATCATATTTATTCCTTTTTTTTAATTGGTTTACACTTGCCACATCACATCCTATGTGGCATCTCTCAAGGGAGAGATTGCATAAGAGTATGACATGTAGGATTAATCCCTTTGCAATATATATATACTAGCTGATTACCCCGGGAGGGTCCCGGGGTTGAAAAATCTAATTTTACGTGATAACCTATTGCAAATGGCTCAAGTTAACTAACCACAAAATCTCTCAATCATTGCATGTTCATAGTATTCTAATCCGTAATAACTCATATTCCCTAATCTAAAACCTAATTAGTAATCATCTAAAGAATCACTTATGTAAGTTGCAACTATTAAAAAACTCATCACATCTCTCTAATTTCTCACATTCTAATGGCTCTTATAATTCCTAACCTAATCAACTAAACAAACACTTAAGTTGGAAGTTGTAATCATTGCATCTCATTATGCCACGTGGCATAATCAAGAGATGGTTGAGGCCACCATTGAACGCCACGTCAGCAACTATCAATTCTTTCCGGGAGCGTCCCGGGGTTGAAAAATATAACCATTCTAATAATACTAATACTAATAGTAATAATTATTACTCTTGTAATTAAATAAATAAAAAAATAACCTTGCTATAAGGTGACACCATGTGTTGCAGTGTTGCACGATTCTTTCTCCTAACTTCTCTTGATGAAGTATACCTAGTAAAATTCCAATGATAACATGGCGATTGGGCTGATTTTCAACATCGTAGATAAGAACCTGGTTTTAAAAAAATGATTAATGAATAACATGAGCACTTTGTGTGTTTTTTTCCTGTATGAACGAAACCCCACAAAAATAGTCGATTTTTCTCCGTTTTTTATATAGGACTATGGTACTCGTTGGAAAGATAATAAAACGCTCGTTAATTTGGTGTAATTTTTTTCTTTAAAAAATCCCGTATATAAAAGATATAAACGTTTAAAAATTATGGGAGGAAACATGAGAGAGAAAATTTTAAATTTATTTTTAAATTCTTTTTTTCCTAAAATAACTCAATTTAATTTAGGGTTTTATGTTTATCTTTTTTTTTTAATTAAAAAAGGAAATAGTTCAAAAACACTAAAATCTTTCAATTATGATGCCACGTGGCACTTTCAAGGGGAGGTTGAGACCTCCATTGCACGTCACGTCAGCATGTATGTTTTCTTTTATATATATATAGATAGGTATATAGATAAGCCCAAAATATTAAACCCAACCCAAAATAAATAAAGCCCACCAATTTATAAAGGTAATAATTTGAGTATAAACTAGTAAACTAGGGTTCATTTTACTATTTCTAATTTTTATAATGTTTTTGTTTGCGTGATTTGATTTTTTGGTTTATATTTATTGCAAACTTTCTTTTCAGATTTTGGAACATATAAGTATATAAGTTCGAAAAAAAAACTTCGTTTCAATTTGGTTTGTTTGGTTTTAAACCGAAACCGAACCGAATTCAATTTGGTTGAATTTGGTTTGGTTTTCATATTCCTAATTTGGTTTGGTTTGGTTTTTGGTTTGAGGTACAAAATTTTGAAAACCGAATAAACCGAATCGAATAAACCAAATAAACCGTAAACCGAACCGATGAACACCCCTACACCTAGGTTGTGGAAGGTCTTGGGTTCAAATCTCACAGACCACAGGATTTAAAAGAAATTAACTTTTAAAAAAATATATATAATATATCAGAAAATAAATATATCACCGACGGTTGTTAAAGATGATAGTGTTTGATGACCCATTTATTTTAACTAGCCGAAGGGTTAACAAATCCATGTAATTTCGTTGGTGATTACCTTTTAAGTTTTAACAACAAATAGATCTAATTACACTACTAAATATTTTAACTAGTCAAAGGGTTAACAAATCCATGTAATTTAATTGGTGATTACCTTTTAACAATAAATATATCTAGCTAATTACACTACTAAATATTATGGACTAGAAATTGTGGATGAAAAATCTATCTTTATATCAGCAACGAATTGTTAATTAGGATGGGAATCCGCTGCTAATTCTGCGCCCGGTCTTAACATGGTCTCATTTTTTCGAAAAATGATGCAAGCGATAAAAGTCGGTTGCAACGACATGTAGTGTTTGGTTTACGACTGTTTTAACTTTTAACGGTGGCAACTCACGTTATAGCATACTCATATTATAATTATCTATAACCTTTCCAACGAATGCCATATGAAACTTATTATTACTTCCTTTTAGCTTTACCAACTAATATAGTATGTACAAGTTGATTATTTGATGGTAGAGAATAGAAAAAGAGTGGATAATCTTACAAAGCGTAAGACCAGTGTCGTCCAATGCATGTTATTAGCATGTGCACAACCACTTGTTGGATCCAACAATAGCACATGATCCCTACATTATTAGTGTCACTCCCTGGACCCACCTACCCATCACATTTTATCAATTGATTGAATGTTTTAAGTCATTATATTACACTAGTGGGGTGCCTGCGCGTTGCGGCTAGAGCACAATATTACTAAAAACGAAGCAACAACAAAAATAAAACGAAGCAACAACAAAAATAAGTATGTGATGATAAACGCAAACAAGGGTAGGGCACGTGTCATATTGTCTTGTTGCCTCTTACATGAGACAAAGAATGACATCATAGACTCATCATGAAGGAGTGGCACGTTGATCAAGCTTTGATATACGTGTAAGTTTTGATTAACATATAGTAGTGTAAGGTTGGAAAAAGAGAAGTTTGTCATCTCCTATTATTGTTTTTAAATTTTATGGGTAACCTTCCTAAATACTTTATAATATAGTATAGATATGGATATAGATATAGATATAGATATAGATAAAAGCGTTTTAGGAATTATGTCTAACTCTTATAGTCATGTATGGACAAGTATTGTCTACGTCGGTTGAGGGGAAAATTTCAACCATTGTATCTTCCACAAGTAATGAGAAAATTTAAACTATTGTATCTTCCACATCTTTAATTACTACTAAAGATTTATTGTCTTTATTTTTTTTGAATGATATAGTTTTATTGTTTAAAATTAAAATTATTCAACTTAGACTACCGGCTCAATTATTACGAATTTATTTTTGATCTATTTTTTGCATTTTTTATTTTAACTCTTATGTTAATAAAAAATAAACATAGTTCATTCATTGTTTTACTCTACAAATATGTAGTAAGCTTCCATCATTCTATGCTATGTTTATGTATCAATTTATAGACATAGTTTAGGTTCAGAATTAATTAATTTAAACTACCGGCTCGATTGTTACGAATTTATTTTCAATCTATTTTTTTTTATTTTAACTCTAATGTTTAAAAAACATAAACATAGTTTATTCATTGTTTTACTCCACAAGTACATGGTAAGCTTCACTCATTGTACACCATGTTTATTTCTCATTTTATTATAATAAGTCAAATGGTATCGTCGGTTTAAATAATTAAAAATTATATGACATTGATTATTCGGTCCATATGCAAGTTGTTGTCCACAATATATGACATGTAATGAATGAGTGTATTTTGTCAACCAACAACCCAGTTGTGTATATCACTATATAATCGTAAGATGTTATATATTGTATTCAGATCATATGGATATTTTGTAGTTTTTAATTGCAAAAACTTTTTTTTATGACAACCCTTTAGATTTTTCTATACATTAACCCATGAGTAAAGCTATAATATGGTCATGTTTCTCATGCATGTGAAACCCAAACATACAAAACCATCTTACTCTACCTTATCTATCAACTTTTGTGCCTTACCTATCGATTTTATGAGCGACTACGATAGTTCCATGCATCAATATATTATTCAATTCTTTTCTATGAACTTACTAAATATAAAAATACAACCATAGATTAACTGTATAAAAGATTAGAAAAACAACAAAGTATGGATTGGTTGGGGGCGTAAATGCATAATGTTTGCAAGAATATTGTTTTAATGGTGAACAAAATGTTACCTTAAGATCAGTTTCCTATATTTCAAAAAAATTTGAACAACCAAATACAACATAACGGTTATCCGCAATATCTGGTACACAAAATCCATTATGAATCTGCAGAAACAAAAGAAAATGGTTCATTAATTGTTTTCATGGTAGAATGAAGCCATAAGATATCAATAAGAATAAGGACTCATAAAGGTACAAATTGAAGAAAGAAGCCGGTGACAATGCCTACTAACAAACCAAAGATTATAAAGAGAATAAAGAATGAGATAGTTGTTTCATTGAGATGAATATAATACCAACACAATGACCAGCATTTATAAAGCTCTAATAGAAGGTATAGACATAAATGAGATAAAGGAGTTAGAAACATGGATAGTCACTAATACTTTACTAGTAGGAATGTCCGCGTGTTGCAGCGGGTGCATCTGTTTTGCCCTTCGTGCATCGTGTTTGTTGGTTATTCGTTATGATGAAGTAGAAAACAACGATGTATAAAATATATGTTACTTAAAACTGAAACTCATAAGTATATCTTCTGAAAATTTTAAATGGGTACATAACAATAGGCCGTACTATTCCTTGCAACACCCTAAAATTGGCCCACGTCCTTTGGTGGGACCCTTTTATGTATCTCGAAGGCAGATAAGTATGCCATCGTAGAGCGGTGCTTAGCGTAGTGAAGTGGCGTTGTATCTCTTAATGACCATAAAATTGTAGTGGAAGTGATGTAATTACTAAAATGCAGTTTGTAGTGTCGAACATATTTCTATTATTTTAGGGCACCCGCGAGATGCAGCGGAGTCAATGATTTGCATAGATACTCTCATTTTATGTTAGTTTGACCAGCGCCGTAACAAATAATTATGACCAAACAAATTAGTAATCAATATAGTTAAAACTACCAAATCGACTGATAAGAACTTGTCTTCTTTTGGATATGTAAATAATTGGTGACTTAGTGAGATCAGAAACTTAAATTCTATTTCTAGAAGCTTATAGTAGCAGAGAAAACAAAAAAACCATCGAGGAAGATGATGACGTTGCTCATGAAGTATTTATACCATATTTGCTTGTATAAACGTTAAGCCTACATATATCGATCACTATAATGGGTTGAAAAGTGTCATGGGTTGCGTGTGTTGGCAAACTTCAAGCCTACATATTCATTTGTATGCAAAAGTGTCACATCATACCATCCTGCAACCACATAAATTTAAAAAGAATATATAAATACATAATATATGATGTAATTTATTTACTATAAACATTGAAAGATATGTAAGTTATGTATGTGAAGAGTCACCACATCTATTCTATCTATATAATAAATGAAAACACTAGGGTTGAATCCTAGATTTTTAGAGGGTCTTGAAGGATCCAAATCCTAAATGGGGCTCCAAGACAAAGTATTATATAAACCTCTTTTTATTTAGTTTTGTCAACATCCATTTGTATGTTACAACATCTTCCTCCTTCCTATCCTACTAATTCCTTTCTCATTCCTCATTCCTCTCTCATTATCATTTTTGCAAGGAATGTTCTTCATCAATCTTAGATGAATCTCGAAAATGTTTTTGATAGTTTTTCTGCATTTTGATTATATTGATACATAATGTTTGTAATCATCTTACATAAAAGAGCACCACAATCCGATTGTATCATTATTTTTATACAAAGACAAATCACAATCCTATAGCTATCAACCTTCTACAAAATATGTGATTATCATCACGTTTTCGATTATGTAACTGACACTTTATGAATTCCATCCACAAAATGTTTGAAACCATCTTACATAAAATATAAACACAATCGGTTTCTTATTAAAATAACTTTCTAATCTGTTTGTCGATTATGTTTCTGAAAATTTTTGAAATTCCTCCACAGCGGTTTACTAACATATTAAACCAAACAGAATCTTTTTTTTTATTAACACCATTTGATAATCTGTTTAGGATCAACTCTCTGCTTTGGATGAAATCGACACGCAAGTAATTCTGATTAGGTTTAATCATTGAATATATGATTGTGTTTTTAATAAACAGATTGCAATTGAAATCAGTTTTGAGTATGTGTGAATATAAAAAACAATTATAAAAATCGACAAACAAAATACAGGATTTCATAAAACAAAGATAATTAAAATCAGTTTTGAGTATTAGTGACTTTATGGACATTTTAACAAAAGTTTGTTTTTGCAGACGAAGAACAGGATTTCATTAGGACAAATAATTTCATTATGGCTTATCACAAGGGTGACAAATTCTTCAAGGTTATTCATGACCCTTCCGCACGAGTTTTGGTATGACGTTTCTAATATTTTTTAAGTAAAAAAAGCTTATTTGTTATTATAATGTTGGTTTTTACGTGTTTGTCCAGACATTGCCTAAATCCATGAACAGGTTTTTGTTATCTAAAAACTTATGAAACAACAACATTAAAGTTTCGACATACCATGGTCAATCTTGGTTTGTTTTGTTAGAATTTATAGATGATGAATTCTGCTTAACAAATGGATGGTCAAAAGTTGTTCATGATTTATGCTTCTCTATTGGGGACTACTGCCTCTTCAAATGGTGTTCGCACAAACGTAGGCTTTTTGTTACCAAGATTGACACACAAGAAGTTATTGATTTGTCACAAATCAATTAATCCCTGTTAAATGTATTTTGTCGTTCATTCCATTAAACACATTTTCAATACACTCGTCAGTTTAATGTTATTTCTTTATTTATTGTGATTTTCTTTTGTACTTATTTTAAATAAATTTTACTGATTATTAAAATGTGTTTTGACCTTTGAATATGCTATAAATTTTCAAACTTCGTATTAATTTTAATTTAAATGTGTAATTATGCACATTGACTAAGATTTAATTATGGTCAACATGTCTAAATTAGTACGACAATGTGTGAATCAATAATCATTAAAATGTTGTGTTTCTTTTTTCATTTGGGAGATTGACATGGATATGTCTAATTTTACCGAATATTTAGTATGTTGTAATTGTAACAATATGTATACGTTAACCCGTGGTGGCAATACGTGATTATTTAGAATACATATTCACAACTGAATTTGCTCACAACATTCATAATGAATTGATAAATGTAATTGCGAAATTTATGGTTTCCTTATACAATAACAAATTGACTTTGAATACGCATTTACTCGTCCAATTTTCAAGCATGTTACTAAAGCGTATAATAACATATAAAGAACATTTAGTTAAATAACATTGAATAGATAAAAAAAAAATCGAACAACTAGGTATAATCCTTGACATGCGGCATTAATGGTTTCACATCTTGATTTTGACTAAATTCAATTAATACATTAATTTATAACAATAATAACAATTCTAATTCGGATGTTAATTACCCTCCACTCTTTAATCAATTTCTTATTATTGAATTGATTGAATACCTATATAATGCTTTACATAACATGTAAAGAACATTTAGTTTAATAACATTGAATAGATCAAAAAAAAAAAATCACAACTAGGTATAATCCTTGAAATTCGGCATTAATGGTTTCAATGCTTGACTTTGACTAAATTTAATCAATACATTAATTTATAACAATAAAAACAATGCTAATTCGAATGCTAATTACCCTCCACTCTTTCATCCATTTCTTATTATTGAATTGTTTGAATACCTATATAATGCTTGACATAACATATAAAGAACATTAGTTACTCTACATTGAATAGATGAAAACATATTACAATTACAACCAAGTATAATGCTTAACATGAATGCTTGACTTTGACTAAATTCAATCAATACATAAAGTTATAACAATAATAACAATCGTAATTCGAATGCTAATTACCCTCCACTCTTTCATCCGTTTTTTATTATTCAATTGATTGAATTCCTATATAATGCTTGACATAACATATAAAGAACATTAGTTAAATAACATTGAATAGATCAAAACAAATTACAACTAACTATAATGCTTAACATACGTCCGTTTTGCTTTGAATGCTTGACTTTGACTAAATTCAATCAATACATAAATTATAACAATAATAACAATCGTAATTCGGATGCTAATTACCCTCCACTCTTTCATCCATTTGTTATTATTGAATTGATTGAATTCCTACATCAATACCTATATAATTCTTGACATACGCCATTTAATCAAGAAATGATTGACCTTGACTAAATTGAAACAATACATAATGTTATAACCTTTAAAACAATGCTAATTCAAATGCTAATTAATCGCCCACCATTTCATCCATTTCTTATTATTCGGTAAACTCAATAACTATATAAACAAGTCAAACCAATTCACATACGATTGTAATAAGACACGTTGGAGCCACTTTGAGTAATCGCAAAGATATATTATTAGGTTAATTTCTGTTTCGCATATTTAAATACTTAAACATTATTTATTTTGATTTTGATTTGTTGTGTTATTAAAGTCATCTTTTGGTTTTTACATCATTTTTTTTCCAGTTAACAAGATCAATGGCTGCTGTAGATGCAAATGAGTTTACAATGGTTAACCAAATTCATGTAAACCGAAACGGTGTGGCGTTAAAGCTAAAGATTATTCGGGTTTGGCGTCTACCCGATCGTCGCAATCCTAATGATGTGTACTCAATTGAAATGATCCTATGTGATGAAAATGTAAAACTCAACAACACGTTTTTTTATATCCTATTATTTTTAAATTTCATTAATTTTTTTTAATTGTGATGTTTTCAATTATAATGTATATCAATTATCTTATTTTTCGTACGATAAAATACATCATTTACGTAGATACATATAACTTAGTGTTTTCGTGATTATTTTTTATAATGAACAGGGTGACAGGATTCAAGCGAATGTATTTAAGCGGTTGTTTTTTAGATTTGAGAGGTTTCTGACTGAAAATTCTTCTCTTATTATAAGAAATCCAGGAGTTGGGGTCAATTCCTCTAAATACAAGTATGCTCCAAACCCAAACAAACTCTGCTTGAATATGAATACTCAAGTTTCCGAATATGATGGTTTCCAAGGTCCAGATTTTGGGTTCTCTTTTGTGCCCTTTCAAAGAATTCTGGATAGGGAGGTTGATGAATATGTTACAATAGGTATATTTCGTTCTAATAGTATTTTTTTCATCACAACCAAACCATAATAATAGTTTTATAAGTTATGTTTCATTAATTTTTATTTTATACTTGATCTTAGATGTTATAGGACATGTTAACAAGTTCTTCAGCAATGATGATAAAGATAAAAAGGTTGTCGCTGATAAAAAGAGGTTAACAATGGAAATTCAAGATATCGAGTATGTATTATTTATTTATTTATTTATTTATTTTTTGCATTTTATATATAAAAAAAATTACGTAGCTTTATAAATTGTTTATTTATTTTTTATTAAAATAATTTGTACTTTTTTGAAGGGGCTTGCGCATCTATTTAACGTTGTGGGATAGTTATGCCATGGAGATGTCTAAATATGTTGCAACTCATCAAACAGAGAAAGAATTTATAATAATAATGCAGTTTGGCCGTTTGAAGTTTTATAATGGTTGTATAAAGTTAATAAATATATATAGTTATATTTATATTTATAGCTACATTATATTTTGCATTATAAATTCAGTTCTAACTTCTAAATTTTCTTATTATTAAATATTTCAAATTTTTCTTCCTAATGTTTTTTTTATATAGGAAAACCGTATGTTTCTAACCCTTTTGGAGATCGAGTTAGTCGACTGTTCATCAATGGAGATATTGAAGATATAAACATGTACAAAAAAGGGTATGTACTGTTACGTTTTTCAATACGAATTACAAAACTTTTATAAAAAGTATTAATAAATATGTAATGTGTATGTATATAATTATTTTTATCAGGTTGGGTAAGAAAATCGCTGATAATCCTTCCTCTTCTCATCAACCATATGGAACTTCTATGTTTTGCTCTGACGAAGATGAATTTGTCCATAACACTCCTTTTAGTAACATTGGCGACATTTGTGAGATTCAAGAGGTAAGTATAATGTTGATACTTAAATACGATATTTATAATTAAATTTAAAAAATTGTAATGAGGTTAAAAATTTAATTTTTATTTAATGTTAATATCCATTGTATACCATATACTATCTTATTTAGGTAACAAACTATAATATTCATACATGCGCAGGCTCTGGTATTATTGGGTACTATTAAAGACCTATTTACCGAAATTGGCTGGTACTACATGGGATGCCCCAAATGCACCAGAAAATGTAGTATTGATTATATAATCAAGCAGGTTGGTGAAGGAAGTTCAGATTTTGAGGAAGAAAAGGTTTACGAGTGTTTGAATGTTAGTTGTAGTGCCAAAAAAGTTGAGCCTACACCAAGGTCGGATATATTTGTAACATCAATTTTAATTTTCACAAATATACTTTGATTTCAACCCAACTTAGGTATAAATTTTTGTTGTTTTTTTTTTCAAATTTTTTTCTAGGTTTAAAATTCAGGTTCGTGTGCAAGACGTTAATGGTGCTGTATCGCTTACGTTGTTTCATCGTGACGTTGCACAACTTATTAGTAAAACTGCTTTTGAATTGCTTGAGTTGAATACGGTATTCCATATTTTTAACTAACTGTTAAATATAAAATTATTTTTAATAATTCCTTAATTATAGTTTTGTAATAATTATGTATTTGGTTATTCCTTTTATATAGGTGGGTGATACAGTTGAATATCCTGAAGAGATTAAGACTTTGTTAGACAGAGAGTTTGCTTTTAAGATCTTTGTCTCTGGGTTCAATTTAAACAACAAATATGATGTTTATGGTGTAACTAAGATAACTGATGATCCAACAATTATCTCGCATCTTCAGAAAAAGTTGTACGTAGGTCAGGTACATATTAGAATTCTATTTCACATAACTTTGCAAATTTTATTTACGTAAGACTTTATTACATTTCTAAGTTTTTGCATATATTTTTTTTAACAGCCTGCTGAATCAGAATCACTTCACACGTCTCTCCTGGCAATGCCGTCTAATGTTATTTCTGTTTCCAAGGTACCATTTGCACAAACACTTAATTTCATAGTTATACATTTTACTCATTTTTTCTTTCATACACAATCACTGATGATTCTGATACATATGTTTGTAACTATTTTTTGTTTAGGAATCTGACACAGGCGATAATGATACGCCAATTTCCATTGTTGATAAGAAAGTTTATGCTGAAGGAGAACAATGTTCTATCAGTTCCAAGTATCAAATGGTTAAGCGTAAACTGATTGACGCGATCTCTGATGATGAAAGCACACCAATTCCTTCAACTAAGATTGGAAGTGGTGGTAGTATGGAGTAACTTAAAATTTCGTTGAGCCTCCCGTCTTCCTAAACCCAAAATGAAGAGGATTTGTTTGCTATGCTTATGGTCAACCAGTTTCATTGCTTTATGTTTTTTTTTTTAATAATTTTGAACAATTTCTACTTTGTTATTTTCTCTTTATACCATGATGTTGTTTCCTATTTTTATTAAGTTTCATAACGATCATAATATTTAATAAATGCGTTTGCTTGATTGATAAGTATGTTTTCATCCATTTGAATATTATGTTGAGTATGTATAGATACAACTAGATTGGTGGATGTACTCATCAAACATAATATTCAGTTTTATTTTTGTATGATTCATATCTAATTAAAACTAAAAAATTGTAACATAAATGTTGTAGATCGTTTCAATTTTGTTACCGAAATATATTGTTGTGATACAAGGATTGTATGAACTTGTATGTGAATTTATGATTCACGGTCCTTGTGGTCCTTTGAACACGAGTTGTCCGTGTATGGTCAATGACAAATGTTCAAAAAACTTCCCAAAAAATTTCCAGAATGAGACTTCTATTGATACTGAAGGTTATGCATTGTATAGACGCAAAGATAATGGTTCGTTTGTAGAAAAGTCTGGTGAGCAATTAGATAACAGATATGTTGTTCCATATAACAAGACACTTCTTAAAAGATATTAGGCTCATATCAACGTTGAATGGTGTAACCAAGCTGGATCCATTAAGTATTTATTTAAATACATTAACAAGGGTCCAGATAGAGTTACTCTTAATTTTGTCGAAAGCAAGAAAGTACCCGGTGAAGACAAAGTTGTTGATGAAGTCAAAGGATTTTATGATTGTCGTTATATTTCTGCGTGTGAGGCTTCATGGAGAATATTCTCATATGATATTCATTACTGGTCACCTCCTGTAATGAGACTACCTTTTCATCTACCTGGTGAACAAAGAATTGTTTTCGATCCTACGCAAGACATTGACGACGTTCTCAATAAACCCTCTTGTGCTTCCTCTATGTTTTTGGGTTGGATGGAACGCAACAAAATTGATGCCAATGCAAGGCAACTAACTTACATCCAATTCCCTTCACAATATGTTTGGAAAGCACAAGAACGAAAATGGGAGGTTTGGCAAAGAATAAAGTCAATTGGTCGAATTCATTCAGTTCCTGCTTCTGTTGGCGAAGCTTATTTTTTGAGAATGCTTTTGAATAAGGTTAAAGGACCAACATCGTTTCAAGATATTCTTAAAGTTGATGGGAAAGTACAATCATCTTTTAGGGATGCATGCTACGCAATGGGACTCCTGGATGATGATACAGAATATGTTGAAGCAATAAAGGAAGCGGCTTTTGCAGGTTCTGGCCCTTATCTCAGAAACTTATTTGCAACTCTTTTAGCATCCAACAGTTTGTCAAGACCTAACATTGTGTGGGAGGAAACATGGAATTATTTGTCTGATGACATTTTACACAAGAGAAGAATAGATTCAAACTGTCCTGGTATTTAACTTTTTTTAATATATTATTACTTTAAAATAGATTTTCTAGAATTTTTTGGGCATATACTAAATTGTAATGATTCATAATTATTAGGAATGTAAATTATACTAATTTTAATAGTTCCACATATTCAATTATTAATTTTATTTGTTAATTTTATTCTATATATTCCATTCTAAGACATTTTTTTTCCCAGATTTGATCCTTTCAGACGACGAACTTAAGAATTTAGCTTTGCTAGATATTGAGAAGTTCTTATTGCGTAATAGTTGCAGTCTACGACATTTCGTAGGTATGCCATATCCTGAGAATGAGTTTCTATCATTATTAGACAATCGTCTTATTTGTGAGGAGTTGGGCTATGACTCAAACAGTTTGGTTGAAGAATTTGATTCTCAGTTCTCTTCTTTAACAGATGAACAAAAAAATATTTATAATTGTGTAATTAAATCTGTTGAGGAAAAAAAAGGAGGGGTTTTTTTTTTTTTATGGTTACGGTGGTACGGGTAAAACATTCCTATGGAAGACTTTATCTTCATCCATAAGATGTAAAAGAAAGATTGTTTTGAATGTTGCTTCGAGTGGTATCGCTTCTTTGCTATTGGCCGGTGGTAGGACAGCACATTCCAGGTTTCGTATTCCTATAAACCTAACTGAAGATTCTATGTGCTTCATACCACCTAATAGTGATGTTGCACAGCTGGTTAAACAAACTGACTTGATTATATGGGATGAAGCACCCATGACTCATAAACATACTTTTGAAACACTAGATCGAAGTTTAAAAGATGTATTTGGTGTACATGCTGATGAGTCGTCTGATTTGTTATTTGGTGGAAAGGTTGTTGTGTTTGGGGGTGACTTTAGGCAAATTCTACCAGTTGTACCAAATGGAACTAGGCATGACATTGTTAATGCCTCTTTAAGTTCATCATACATTTGGCACAAATGCACTGTTTTAGAGTTAACAAAAAATATGAGGTTGCTTTCTGGAAGCTGCAGTTCTGATATTGAGGAAACTAAAAAGTTTGCATCTTGGCTTCTGGACATAGGAGAAGGAAAGGTTGATACAATAAGTGATGATCAAGATGTTATTTTGATACCTGATGACTTACTTATTTCTCAATCTTCGGATCCTGTTTCTGATTTGATAGCCTTTGTTTATCCTTCACTTTTGGATAACATCCACATTCCGACTTATTTTCAAGATCGAGCTATATTGGCACCGAAGAATAAAGTTGTTCATGAAATTAATGATATATTACTTTCAATGTTTCCGGGTGACGAAGTTGAGTATCTAAGTTCGGATAGTGTTTGCCAGTCTGAAGATGTGAACAAACAGGTTGATGAAAGATTAGTTTCTCCTGATGTCCTTAATGGTCTTAAGTTTTCTGGAATACCAAACCATCGTTTGGTTTTGAAAGTTGGCGTTCCCGTAATGTTACTCAGAAACATTGATCAGAAAAGCGGTTTATGCAATGGAACAAGGTTACAAGTTGTTAAAATGAGAAAACGTGTCATTGAAGCGAAAATCATATCAGGAAGTAACATTGGAATGCGAACTTTTATTCCAAGAATTACTTTATCCCCCTCAGATAAGAAAATTCCTTTTAAATTTAACAGAAGGCAATTTCCACTTGCTGTTTCTTTCGCAATGACAATAAACAAAAGTCAAGGACAATCCTTATCCAGAGTTGGGTTGTATTTGAAGGATCCAGTTTTTTCACACGGGCAGTTGTATGTTGCGCTTTCAAGGGTTAGAAGTCAAGATGGACTTAAGATTGTTATAGTAGATGAAAATTGTGAATTGACGAACAAAACATCAAACGTTGTGTACAAAGAAGTCTTTCAGGATTTATGAATAATGTGAGTAATTTTTATGCAATTTTTTAATTATCTTTATTGGCGTTATGTATATACAACTTCAATAATAAAGTATTATTTTAAACTTTTTTTGTGTGCTTTGAACAGTGCGTTGCCATTGGTCAATAAAACAAGTTATGTCCTAATTACAATTACATTAAAAATAAAAATATGATAAAAAGTAATTTACAAAAAACACAATGTATTCATACCTTTTGTTATTTTTTGTTAGACTTTATACATTGGTTGAGTACTGATCATAATAGGTAATCGGTTTTCATTATTAACGTTACTTATAACTTACAAAAAATATCCACTTTGACATGAAAACCATAGTTATATATTAGTTTTAATTTTAATACCCATTTCATATCAACGCAACATTGAAACATGACGTTTATATAAGAAAAAAATTTCAGGCTAACCGTTATTCTTAACACTTTACGTTTGTAGCCACTAAACTTGAACAATACAACTCTTAGTTTAATATAATTTTTTTATTTACTATGGTTTGCACCGTGGGTCCCCACGGGTCTCAAACCTAGTTATTTATATACCAAATACATGACCAATATTTATAAGACTATAACATTGATACAAACATAATAAAGACATGGAGGTTATGAATGTAAGGAGTCACCATTGTTAATTTCCTCATCAATTTTATAATTATGTTTAAATTAATTTCTTCAACAATTTAATATTTAAGTAGAAAGACAATTTTACCCACTATTTATAAGACTATAACATTGATACAAACATAATAAAGGTTGTATTTACTTAAATTTTGCAGGTATCCTTCACTGATGCTTTATAATATAGTATAAAAGATAAAAATTTGGGTTGATTCATTAGCGTGAGCATGAATTTTTAGCTTTTTGGTTTCTTATTTCTTAACACAAATAACATAAGTAATTAACACATAGTTAAGTTTTTGTTTTCTCTTTATGCTAGTGTTTAATTTATTTTATTAATTAGAATTAGAACTTAAACAATATACAATTGCCGAAAGCAAAATAATATTGCGAACCACACTACATACAACGTTTAACAAGAACATTAAATAGATCAACAAATACCTTAAAAGTCTTAGAAATAATATAGTTTACGTATAGATCGAGTTAAAATAGGTCATAGAACATGCTTGCTTCTGAAAAGTTTTATGGAGAGAAACTAAAAATGTACAAAGAAGAGAAAAAACTACACTAATTAATTTTGAAAAATATTTTCTCATCAATAATTCATAATATTGTTTGTTTATTGTTTTAATTGTTAGTTGCACAATTAAATTACCTCAATTTGATTCTGCAACGATCCAACATAGTTGATTATTACATCCAACATTATTGGCATTGCCATTGTCTATAGAAAATAACTAAATTTAAATGGAGCAAAACAATGATATATTATAAGGATAAATTTTTGTAATTGTCAAAGAACATATGAACAAGTAGAAAAAAATGTATATATGTATATAAAGATTAACTCGTATCTTTATACCTTGTAGCATCCGGAAACTATATCTTGCAAGCGTCTTAACTTCTCATTGATTTTTTCTCTTCTCATCTAATGAAGACATAGTTTTTTTTGGACAAAACAATGTTTCAAAACATGAAATTAGCTCTAAGATTTTGTTTGGGGTTATGAAAAGACTATTAGCATTCAAGAAATTGATTATAATGAAGTATATATAATAATATAGATGGGGGGGGGGTTGAAAGGTCTCACATTTAAGATGCGTCATAGGTTAGGTTGTATTTTGTGTTTTAAAAGTTGGACATAAGGGCATAATTAGGATAAGATTTTAGGATGTGAGGTATTGGATTATGTTAAATTTACTAATCTACCCTCCTAAATGTCTTAATAGTCACAAGTATGCCAATAATACCCTTAATTTTTTTTGCTTAAACATGTTGTACATCTTGTTTGTTAAGTTGTACGGAAATAAAAATGACTATCTTAGCCATCACTCCTCCTTAATAAGATAATATAGATATAGATATAGATATAGATATAGATAAAGGAGTTAGAATATATATATACATTAGGCTCTAATAGAAGGTATAGATATAAATGAGATAAAGGAGTTAGAAACATAGATAGTTACTAATAACTTTATTATTTCATAATCAACTTAATTGTTGATGTAAAAAGACAACTTCACCCCTTTACTACATTCATTAAGTTATTGTATCATATGCATTATATGTTGTAATTACTTAAATTTAGTTGGAACTTTATTATTTTATAATTAACTTAATTGTTAATGTAAAAAGACAACTTCACCCCTTTACTACATTCATTAAGTTATTGTATCATATGCATTATATGTTGTAATTACTTAAATTTAGTTGGAATCTTTCCCTCATGCTTTATAATATAGTATAGATTAAATCAATGAAAAATAACATATATTTATCTTTTACAATGTGAATCAACATTTATTTGTATTTTGTTTCACCATGTACATTTACATTATATTTTAGATGTGAATTTAACTAAGTCTTCTTTTCATTTCGAATGTGATTGCAACTCTACATATTAAAATATAAAAGCTACTGCTAAATTTACATGCTAATTACACTGTAAAACTATACTATGAATTCCATAAGACCATAACCACATGATCTAACCTAGGGGTGTTCAAAAAAACCGCAAACCAAATAAAAACCGAAAACTGAACCGTAACCGTAACCGAATTGCTTATTCGGTGTTTGGTTTGGTTTTTGGTTCTACATTTGGTTTATTTGGTTTATTTGGATAACCGAATAAACCGGTAAAATAATTAATTATTAAATAAAAATAATAATATTTTATAACTCATATATAACATATAAGCCCAAAATATTAAACCCAACCCAAAATAAATAAAGCCCATAAATTTATAGAGGTAATAATCTGAGTATAAACTAGTAGACTAGGGTTCATTTTACTATTTCTAATTTTTATAATGTTTCTGTTTGCGTGGTTTGATTTTTTAGTTTATATTTATTGCAAACTTTCTTTTCGGATTTTGGAACATATAGGTATATAAGTTAGAGAAAAAAAAACTTCGTTTCAATTTGGTTTGTTTGGTTAAATTTGGTTTGTTTGGTTTTAAACCGAAACCGAACCGAATTCAATTTGGTTGAATTTGGTTTGGTTTTCATATTCCTAATTTGGTTTGATTTGGTTTTTGGTTTGAAGTACAAAATTTTGAAAACCGAATAAACTGAATCGAATAAACCAAATAAACCGTAAACCGAACCGATGAACACCCCTAATTCTAACCGGCCAGTTACAAACCAATGTGCTGAATAAATGTTTTCCACCTAAGTGATGAGACAGTGAAAAGTGTGTAAATTAGCTGTAAAGAATGGAAGAAAAAAGAAATTCTCAAACCCATTGAAATCAAACTATTACTAAATCTATAAGACTATGGAGAGTGGAGGGGGAAAAGTGGGCATGAAATGTCATGTGGCGTACAAATGGAAGAAAGAAGCCGGTGACAATGCCTACTAACAAACCAAAGATTATAAAGAGAGTAAGGAATGAGATAGTTGTTTCATAGAGATGTATATAATACCAACACAATATATAGCCACTATTTATAAGGTTCTAATATAAGGTATAGACATAAATGAAATAAAGGAGTTAGAAACATGGATAGTCACTAATAATTTATAAAGGAGTTAGAAACATGGATAGTCACTAATACTTTATTATTTCATAATCAACCTAATTGTTAATGTAAAAAGACAACTTCACCCTTTTACTACCTTCATTAAGTTATTGTACCATATGCATTATATGTTGTAATTTCTTAAATTTGGTTGGAATCATTCCCTCATGCTTTATAATATAGTATAGATATTAACTGGTTGTGTATAGGTAAGCTCGTGTTTCCCGGCAGGCATCGATTTTTTTGCGCAATACAATGGTGAAACCGTCGGTATATATACTTTCAATTCGTGATGCTTAGAAATTCTGATCGATTTAATTTATGTTCATTATGGTAAACTAAGGAACAAAAAACAAATACAAATTTCGCAGTGGGCAGAATGAATAGAAGAAAATTGAACGCAACCAGAAAACAATAAAGTGTTGGTACCAAGAATATACAAACATAAAAACAATGAGAATAAGAGGGTGTTTGGGATTGAGTTTGGAGATGCAAAAGTGCTTATTGGCTTATGACATTTTGAAAAGGAGTTTTAAAAAAAGTGTTTGGATTAACTTTTGTGATGAGAAACGTCAAAAAGTCAATAAATTGTTGTTTTTTAAGTGTTTCGTTTAACTTATTGTGAATATTGGTTGATTGGGTGGTAAATTTGTAATTTTTTTTTCTAAAAGTCAAAAGCCAAAAGTCAGGATTTCTAACTTTTCAAAAACAACTTTTCCACCCTTAAAAGCTAAAAGCTAAAAGTCAAAACAGAAAGTGCTTTTGGGTTACACAAACAACTTATTGACTTATTGGCTTTTTGGAAAAATCAATAAGTCAATAAGTTGTTTTGAAACTCAATCCCAAACACCCTCTAAATAGCTTAATTGTAAATTTACAAAGAATTTTATCAAGTTACGCACTAATTATGTCACAAATATAAGATGATGGTTTTCTTAAATAAAGGGAAAAAATAACTTGATTTAAGTCATTGTCTTAGTTAACAATATCTTGGATGTTTCTTTGATTAAAAACTTGTTTTGAAGTTATACGTATCAAGTTGTCTTGTAATTTCACGAAAATAGATATTTTATCGGGGCTTTTTTACAAAACAAACATTGAAATTTAAGGTTTAATTTATAAAGCGTCAAAACCCTCCAATGACGGCTTTATAAGGGTGGACGGGGCGGTCCGTGATATACAGATGTGATAGTCGTGACACACCGCCCCGTTAGCCATGTGATGGACAAAAATCATCACATTTGTGATGTATATTGCGACCGTGAAAAATGTGTGTAGGGTGGGTGGGTGGTTTATTTGGGGAAGAAGTGTAATGTTATGATTGGTGGAGAATAATTTAGTGATGTTAGTGCTTGTGTGTTGACCACCCATGTGTGATGGATGTGAAATACATATCATATTGAGTATAAGATTATTTTTAAAGATGTGCCTTAAGATGTACATGCTATGTTCGGTTGGCCTCCCCAAAGCCTCCCATGATGGGGTGGTATGACCACCTATGTGTTTAGAGATGTACCTTTCTCAGGACATGGTCAAGGATATGAGTTTGTGGAGGCACAAGATTAATGTTAAGGATTATTAGGGAGGGTTTGGTTGTATCGTAGCGTGGTTCTAGGAGCTTAGGCTTTTTTCTACACTGGTAGGAGGTCTGTAAGGGTGATTTGTATTTGGGTGTTTATGGGCTATGTTGTTTTTTTGATGGTATATATACTTTTGTTTTACTACGTGACGCTTTCAATGTTTCTCTAAATCTAATAGCTCTGTACTAATTTTTCTAGTGTTGTTTGCTTATAGAGTGTGTGTTGTGGAGCCGAGGGTCTCTCTGGAAGCAGCCACTCTATCCATAAGGATATGGGTAAGGCTTGCCTACATCTCACCCTTCCCAGACCCTATTATTAGCTTTGATAATTGTGTGATTTACTGGGTAAGGTTGTTTTTGTATGTGAAAAAATGTGAAAAGTTAAGTTGACACAAGGTGATTGGGAATTGTCCTATGGGCCCACCATTTACTATCTATAAAAATGAAGAAGTTGCATAGAGTGAATGTAAACGTCTCATTTGAGCCATTGAGCTTCCTCTCCACCCATGAGAGAGGGTGGCACGTTTCCACCAAAAAGAACAAACACATCGACTCAGTTAACAGACTCATTTGAGCCCATCACTGCTTTCCCAACCGACCTCTATCTCATATATATATATATATATATATATATATATATATATATATATATATATATATATATATATATATATATATATATATATATATAGGGGATGGTTATAATAAAAACCCTTCAAAATGAGTAAACCATGTAAACCCATTTGTAGCCATTGATCTAAAGTGATCAATGGTCTAGATTCATTCTATATTATTTTAATATATTTATTAAGGTAAAGGACAAAAAAGGGCACAATGGTCAAATGCCATTTTTCTGAAAAAGTAGATATGACAAGTGGACCCCACACATGTCACATCATCTCTCTCATACTTTTGTGACCATTGTCCTAAATCTGCCAGATACCCGTGTTACATATGTAACATGTGTTGTGTTACGTAGGTTAAAACTGAGTTGCCAGTGTATATTATTTAAAAAATGCTGATTTATTATTTTTTTTATTATACCATGTTTTTTTTTCGTTTTATTGTACCAGCACCAGAATTGTTGCATACGTAACGAGAATTAATATGGTTATAGGCATTTTGTTACTTACAAAGTGCTAAAACCAAACAAAACGGTCATTACAAAGTGCTAAAAACTTTATTGATCAAAAAACATTCAAATGTACACAAGAATTGTTTCTTACAAAATGCTAAAAAACAAACAAAACGGTCATTACAAATCAACAAATGCTAAAAAAAAGTATCATAAATAAAAAAAATGTCTACACTTCATTCTTGATAATCATCTTCATCTTTAATGCAAAAAAAATATGCTCACCTGCAAAAATAAAACAAAAATCATCAATTTACATGTAAAAGACCCCCACCCCCCCCCCCCCCCCCCCCGCTTAACGTATGTTAACCAACTGGATTACAAAAAAACATACGAAACTGATACAAAAAAACATTGTTTTATACATTTAGTTATCAAAGATTATCAAACATACGAAACTGATAGCAACTTAGTTCTGCTGTTACATACGAAACAGACGCAAACATAGATTTGATCCAATGATTAGTGACTTTTGTTTTAATCAATATATGGTAAAAAAATCAGAAGCTAATTTATAACAACTTAGTTCTGCTGTTACATACGAAACAGAAACTAATTTATACCATAGTTTTGTTGTTACATACGAAACATGTGCAAAAATATAGGAAACAGATGCAAACATACATTCCACACATTATAATACTCATACAAACATGCACATACTGGTAAAAAACAAAAGCAGACATATTGTTGCATATGTTAACAAACATTAAAATTCACCAATTTTGATTAAAAAAACATATTAAACAAAAGCAGACATATTGTTGCATAGAAAATAATCTGACTGCAAAAAACATATATGCTACACACGTAAACAGTCTAACATAACACAAAGATTATATGAAAATATAGACGATAAAAACACCCTAACTAAACAACAAGATACTACAAACATAAAAACCCAAAACGAAAAATCATTTTCGATGTTTAACATAATACAGACAATACTTATGTACATGTGAAACAACAATTATTTACAAGAAAACAACAATTATTTACATGTGTAACAGGAAAAACACAGACAACACTTATGTAGTCTGCAGTAAACATAGAACAGAATTTGATATGCTAGAAAACAGAAAACATAATTTGACTGCAAAAAATAGATATGCTACACACGTAACAGGCTAACTAAACACAAAAGATTATACGAAAATATAGACGATAAAAACACCCTAACTAAACACAAATATACTACGAACATAAAACACAAAACAAAAAATCATTTTAGATGGTTTAACATAATAAATCACCCAAAAAAAGAGATGCTAGTAACACACAAAAAAACAACAATTATTTCCAACTTAAAAAAAAATAAAATATTAAACCACCTAACCCCCCAACCCTCCCCCCCCCCCCCCACCAAAAAAAAAAAAAAAAACTAGAAACACAAAAAAAAGATATATATTAAACCACCTCCAAGCCCATCATCCTCTGATTCGTAATCCTATATAAGAAAAATATAGACGATAAAAACAGATGTGCTGCACATGTAACAGCCTAACTAAACACAAAGATCATACAAAAATATAGACGATAAAAACACCCAAACTAAACATAAAGATACTACGAACATAAAACACAAAACGAAAAATCTTTTTCAATGTTTAACATAATCAATCACCCAACCAAAAAAATATTAAACCATCTAACCCCCCAACCAAAAAAAAAATATTAAACCATCTAACCCCCCAACCAAAAAATCTTTTTCAATGTTTAACATAATCAATCACCCAACCAAAAAAATATTAAACCATCTAACCCCCCAACCAAAAAAAAAATATTAAACCATCTAACCCCCCAACCAAAAAATCTTTTTCAATGTTTAACATAATCAATCACCCAACCAAAAAAATATTAAACCATCTAATCCCCCAACCAAAAAAAAATATTAAGACTATAAGGAGTGGGGGGGGCGGGAAAGAGGGGGATGAAGCGCCATGTGGCACTTGTGGGACCCTTGTGGGGGGGAAAATAATTGTGGGGAGTGGAAGGGGGGGAAGAGGGGGGGAAGGAAATAATATTATATTGTGTTAAAGTTAAAAAAAAAAAAAAAAAAAAAAAAACTGACCAATCTGCTGCTGCCACGTGTCCCCCCTACTCCCCCCACGCCGGTGACTCTCTCCCCGCCCCCAGCCCCACGCCAGCCTTCCCGCCCCACCGGCGGCGGTGTTCCCGCCCAGGAAAGCCCCTCCCGCCCTCTCTCCCGCCCCCACTCCTTACAGTCTAAACCATCTAACCCCCCAACCAAAAAATCTTTTTCAATGTTTAACATAATCAATCACCCAACCAAAAAAATATTAAACCATCTAACCCCCCAATCAAAAAAAAAATATTAAACCATCTAACCCCCCAACCAAAAAATCTTTTTCAATGTTTAACATAATCAATCACCCAACCAAAAAAATATTAAACCATCTAACCCCCCAACCAAATAAAAAAATATTAAACCATCTAACCCCCCAACCAAAAAATCTTTTTCAATGTTTAACATAATCAATCACCCCAAAAAAAATATTAAACCATCTAACCCCCCAACCAAAAAAAAAAAGGGATGCTAAAAAAAAATGTTTAACATAATCAATCTTTTTCTGTACTCACCGACGCCCCAGTTTCCTTCACCTGTACATGGATCCTTGTTCAGATCCCATACCTTTGTCCCTGCTAAACCTAATTTCTCTCCAATTTGTTTCAGTACCTTCACTGCAACAGTTCAGGTAACTAGGTAAGAATCGCTATTAATTAATGATAATAATATTAATATTATGGATGGTTAGTTGATTGGGAAACAGGAGATGAATAAAGCAAAAGGAATATTACCAGCCTAGGTAGACGAAGGCGATTGGGAGTGAGAGTGTTTGGATTCCGATTCCTGAGCAAAGCAAAAGGAATGTAGCAGGATAAAAATGGTAATTATTGTATATACGTGGTGGTGGAGGTGAAGGTGGTGGTGGTGGTGGCGGTGGCGATGGTGGCAGTGGAGGTGGCGGGTGGGGGTGGTGGTGGTGGGATTAATCTTGAAGATAATGGAAGAGAGGTGAAGAGAGAGAGAGAGAGGGAGTTGTTTATATAGGAGGGAAGATAAAAAAGATTCAAATTATGAAATGGGGGGAAAACAAAATGACTAATATACCCTTGAAGACATAAAATAATATATCTATTAATGGGTGATGTGGAGCAATGAGGACCACTAGTTGGGTTTGTGGAGTTTACTCATTTTGAAGGGTTTCTATAATCCCTTTAGCCTATATATATATATATATATATATATATATATATATAGAGCTATTTTTATATATTTTTTGAAGCTTCTGCATATGAACAATCATACGTAGAAGCCGTTCTAATAATTAAACTAGAATAAAAAAGTGGTGTCCAACACTTGTAGCCCAGTTGGTTGAGGGTCTAAAGTTTCCTATGGGAGGCTTGGGTTCAATTCCCACTAGCTACATTTGGAGGACATTGGTGGATGGGAAATGAGGGATGACCCGGCCATTGGCTTGGGTTCGAGTCCTGATCCCGACCGGGTTTACCGATTATTTCACTGTCGTGCCTTCGGGCGGGTGAGTGGTCGGGTTTTCCCGGGGAATTGGTGGCAATTGGTGGCCCGGGTACTCTCGAGTACCTGATTCGCCAAAAGGGTTCCCGAGAGTGATCGGAAATTGATTCGTTGGCCGTTAAAAAAAAGAATAAAAAAGTGGTTATCATTACAATTATTATTTTTGTGCATGATAAATGTAAATGGCTCCTTGCCTTCCATTAGATAATTACATCTATAAATATACACAAGCCTATCTCCTATTTTTGGGTAGGAGATTAATGTATTGAATACAAATTACAAATCATTGACTTTACTATAATTATCTATAATCTATTACACCCCCGCAGTCGAAGCGGGAGGCGACCGGATGCTGAGACTGTCTCTGAAGTCTTCAAAAAGTATTCTTGGTAGACCTTTGGTGAAAATGTCGGCAATCTGGTACTTGGACGGCACATGCAAAATACGGACTTGACCCTTTTGAACCTGTTCTCTGACGAAGTGAATATCGAGCTCTATGTGCTTGGTGCGTTGATGTTGAACAGGATTCCCCGACAGATAGATAGCACTTACATTATCACAATAAACCAGGGTGGCGCGGGACAGCGGAGTATGGATTTCGAGTAACAAGTTGCGTAGCCAGCAGATTTCAGCTACAACATTTGCCACAGCCCGATATTCAGCCTCTGCACTTGAACGGCAGATAGTGGATTGTCGTTTAGACGACCAGGAAATGAGGTTGTCTCCAAAGTAGACACAGTATCCACTGGTGGAGCGACGTGTATCAGGACATCCAGCCCAATCGGCATCTGTATAAGCAGTTAAAGTATGAGATTTGGAACCGGATAAGGTAAGGCCAAAATCGGGCGTGCCTTTTACGTAGCGCAGAATGCGTTTGAGCGCATTCCAGTGATCATCTGTCGGGGGCGTGCATATGTATACATATATGTTGAACTGCGTATGCAATGTCCGGTCTGGTGAAGGTAAGGTACTGTAGAGCGCCCGCTAAGCTACGGTAGAGGGTCGGGTCCTGAAATGGATTGCCGTGGCTTGTAAGCTTCGGATTGGTGTCAACGGGCGTTGCTACGGGGTTGCAATCAGTCATTTTAGCCCGTGCCAAGATGTCCATGGCATACGATTTTTGGGAGAGAAACATAGAATCTTTGAACCGTTTAACCGAGATGCCGAGAAAGTAACTTAAGGACCCAAGGTCTTTCATAGAAAACTCGGTGGAGAGATGTCCCATTAGTTGATGGCGAAGCTTGTCAGATGAAGTCACAAGGAGAATGTCGTCGACATAAAGAAGTAGGTACGCCGTGTCATGAGCATGGCGAAAGATGAAGAGAGATGCATCACACTTACTTTGAGTGAAGCCCAACTGTAACACATAGTCCGTAAACCTTTGATACCACGCCCGAGGTGCCTGTTTAAGCCCGTATAATGATTTTTTCAACAAACACACATGATCTGGAAAATTCTTGTCCCGAAAACCCATTGGTTGGTACATATAAACCGTTTCATTTAGATGCCCGTGTAAGAATGCATTAGTGACGTCAAGTTGATGCACAGACCAAGAGTTAGACAAGGCAATTGATAAAACAGTCCGAATTGTTGCCGGTTTAACGACGGGGCTAAATGTTTCACCACAATCGATACCTACCTGTTGTAGTCTCCCATCACATACAAGCCGTGCCTTATAACGTTCTAGAGACCCATCGGATTTAAATTTATGCTTAAATAGCCACATGCTACGTATTACATTCATATCCGGGCGACGAACAACTAACTCCCATGTCCCGTTTTTAATAAGAGCATGATATTCATTGGACATGGCGGCAAACCATTCAGGTGAGGCTAGGGCCTGGGTTGGGTTTTTAGGTAATGGTTGAATGGATGTGGTGGTGGAGGTATTAAGGTTGAAGGGTGTTTTTGGTTTATGGATACCGCTCATGGAGCATGTGTGAATGGTTCGGGTCGGTGGTTGTGGAGGTATAGGAGGGATAGGCGGGGCTTGGTGTTGGGCTGGTGGAGGGTGGTGATTGGGCCTGTGATATCGGACTTGGTGAGGGATGGGGCGGGCTGTTGATACACAAAAAGCTCTTATGGTTTCTCTTTTTCTCCTTTCTTATAGTTCGTCAATGAACCTCCCTATATGTACTATATGTGTATAAAATACGGTATGCTGGGTTTAGAAAGATAAATTGTAGTTGAATTAGGATTCCTACAATCCTAAGAAAAATATTAATGTTGATGTGTTTGTTGCTTTGGCAAATGTATAGTCACAGAGCTACAATTTGAATCACGTAGGGAACGATTACAAGCCTTCGAATACCAAATCTTGTAAGGAAAGATTTTAATATGTGACCGCTTTGTTTGGTTTCATAGGACAATTCCTTATTATATAAACCTTGTCTATATTGTAGAGGTGTCAACATGTACATGTCACGAGAATTGGCTACCAAAATAAATGCGTTTGGGTCCTAAATATAATCTTTTTGTATTGTTAACTTCAAAACTCTATAAGGGTTTTTATGTATGATTAATATGTAATGTAAACCTAAAAAATAAACCATAATAATGTCAAAAATAAATTGATCTAATTGGACATAGTAGCTAAATCAATGAAATTAAATACGAAACAAAACATAAAATTAAAACTTACAAAAATTAGTTGTCTCGAAGATAACAAACTCAATTAAAGTTCTTTTTACAACTAAACTCACCCCCTGCCGAACCTATCAGCCATAGTGACGGACCTCCTTTGATTCTCGTCAGCCCAATTAATTAAACCCACAAGACTCGGCTTGAGCCCATTATTAATTCTTCATCACAACCCAATCAGTTTTGAGTTGAAGCCCATTATTGTTTTCTTTAGATGTTGCAAATCCAACGTCTACATAAAATTGAAATATATTTTGTTTATATTTTTTCACTTTTCGAACACACTTTAACTTTTAAGCTTGTGATTATTCTCATCCACATTTGTATTAGTTCGTTTCCTTCGTAATCGATCAATCTCTCCAACACACTCATAACCCAATATGAGACCTATACCGGACCGACGGACCTATACTACACTTGTAACCCTATCCAACACCTATACTACGTCCATACGCTTATACGGATACAATACGATAATATACAATACGCTGATACCTATACCACACTTATAAGCCTATGCGAGACCCATTCTACATTCATAGCCCTATATCAGGCCTATACGAGATCTATACTATACTTGTAGCCATATGTGACACATATACTACACCCATAAACCTATACGGATCCTATGTTAGACTATATGACACAATAGGATAATATATGATATGACACTCTATGATACTATACTATGCTTCATTGTTTTTATACATAAAATTGTTTTCATCCATAAAATGAGGTATAGTAAAGGACTATATTACATAAAAAATGAAGCCTAGTATAACAATATATATATATAGGGAATGGTTCTAGAGAAAACCCTTCTTATTTGGTAAACTTTAGAAACTCTGACTTCCCAATATTTTTTTTTTTTGAAAAAAATAGGGCAAGTAATATACATGATTTTAAGCATTTTGGGCCAAAATAATTAAAAAAGCGCCGAGTAATTTTTTTTAAAAAAATAAAATAAAATTTTGACTAACACATGTTAAGCGCTAATAACAGGTGTTAACAATGTGTTAACTATATGTAAACAGTAGACGTTTTTTATTTTAAAAAAAAAAACCGTTCGGCGCTTTTTCGATTTTTTTGGCTCGAAATGCTTAAAAAAATGTATATTACATACCCTATTTTTTCAAAAAAAAAAAATGTTGGGAAGTCAGAGTTTCCAGAGTTTACCAAATAAGGAGGGTTTCCTCCATATACTTTACCTATATATATATGGGAGGGTTATCTTGAGAACGCTGAATATCGCGAGAACTGTGAGAACAAATGAAAAAACCAATCAAAACAATTTTTTTCAATACAAACCTAATTATAATTATAATTATGGGTGACAAAATGGGTAGGTTGGTTGTTGGGTCAGGATGGGTTTGGGTTAGGATGAGTTTGGGTCAGGATGGGTAGATTAAAAAAATGGGGTTAAGATGGGTTGAGGCAGGATGGGTTTGGGTCTGGATTGTTTGAATTAGGATAGGTTCACATCAAAATAGATTAATTTTTTTAAAAAAAAATTAAAAATTAAAAAAGTAAAAAAAAATTTAAAATTATAAAAACAAAAATAAACTTAAAAATAGACCGTTTCAACCCCCCCGGTCAACGACCTGGGCCGTTTCGACCCGATCAGGCTCGTCAACGACCGGGGACCGTTTTGACCCGAATGGCCCTTTAACGACCGAGAAAGTTTCGTCCCAAACAGGCCCAGTAAGGGCGCGGGCCGTTTCGACCGGAACCGTTTCCACCCGGCCGGGTCCGGTAGCAACCCGTACCGTTTCGACCCAACCGGGCCCGGGTAACGACCCACACTGTTTCAACCTGACGCGTCCCATAGCGACCCAGACTGTTTCGAACCGGCCGGGCCCGGTAGCCACCCGGACCGTTTCGACCTGACCGGGCGCAGTAACGACACAGACCGTTTCAACATGACCCGTCACGTAGCAACCCAGACTATTTCGACCCGGCTGGGCCCCGTAACGATCCGGACCGTTTCGACCCGACCGGGCCCGTTAACGACCCATACCGTTTCAACATGACCCATTCTGTAGCGACCCGGACTGTTTCGACCCGGCCGGGCCCGGTAGCGACCCATACCGTTTTGACCCGACCGGGCTCGGTAACGACACAGACCGTCTCAACCTGACCCGTCTCGTAGCGACCCGGGCTGTTTCGACCTGGACCGTTTCGACCCGACCGAGCCCAGTAATGACCCAGACCATTTCAACCTGACCCGTCCCGTAGCGACCCAGACTGTTTCGACCCGGCCGGGCCCGGGTAGCGACCCAGACCGTTTGGACCCGACCGGGCCCGGTAACGACACAGACCGTTTCAACCTGACCCGTCTCGTAGCTACCCGGACCGTTTCGACCCGACTGGGGCCCGGTAACGACCCAGACTGTTTCAACCTGACCTGTTCTGTAGCGACCCGTACTGTTTCGACCCGACAAGGCCCGGTAAGCGACCCGAACCGTTTCGGCCTGACCGATCCCGTTAGCAACACGGACCGTTTCGATGAGATCGGTCTCGTTAACGATCCTTGTTGTTTCGACATTGCCGTCCGTTAACGGTGGCCGAACGGTTTCGAACCGACTGGGGTGATCAACACATGCAAAAGATATATATATTTTTTTAATGACATTGATTTGTATGAGGCATCAACTTTTTTAGTGTTAGGTGAATTTTAATTTAGATTTGTATATGGTTATCTAAAAATAACCATCTTGACCCATTTGTTTTGTTTTTTTTTTTTTTTTTTTTTTTTTGACATACCCATCTTGACCCACTTACTTATTTTCTACAAATAAAATTACCCATCCTAACCCCTTGAAAATTATACTAGACCCATTTTAACCCACAAGGTCAAATTTTAAAACCAAAATAACCCAAACTCAACTAGATAGGTTAAAATTGTCAGGTCTAATTAAAATATAACATCAAAAAATGAATTTTCCTTCCAAATAATTCAATTTTTTTTTTCGCAAAAACACTCTAAAACTAACTTTTTGCACATGTGTAAATGAAACAGTTTACACATGTATAAACAGTAAATTTACACATGTGTAATAATTTATTCTCGTATACGTTAAAATTTTTACGCGTAATTTGTGTTTTTAAGATTGTATTTTAATAATAAAGAAAAGTGTAAATTTTTTTTTTTGAATTTGAATGGTTTTAGATAGCGTTCTAGCGGTTCGCACAAAATATATGTGCTCTCAAATTAACTTTCCCATGTATATATATGGCTAAGTATCCTGTGAAAACCCTTTTGAGTTGTGAAAACCTTATGTAACAACATTGTTTTTTTTCTAATTTTTTTAAAATAGCTTGTATACTTAATTTTATGAGTTTCGGCCCAAAAAAATAAAAAAAGCGCCGAATAGATTTTTTTTAAGAGAATTATGTAACACATATGTTACATATGTAATAATGCTAACGTATGAAAAAAAATTACGTAACACATATGTGTAACAAATAATCTACTCGGCGCTTTTTTTATTTTTTTTTTGGCCAAAACTAATAAAATTGAATATAAAAGCTATTCTGAAAAAATCAGGAAAAAAAATGTTTTTACATAGGGTTTTCATAACTCAAGAGGGTTTTTAATTTAACCCAACCCATATATATATATATATATATATATATATATATATATATATATATATATATATATATATATATATATATATATATATATATATATATATATGGTCAAGATCCTGTACAAAGTATTCTTTTTGTGAGAAGTGTGAGAAGTTGTTTTAGCCATTGGATCATCTTAATCTATGGTTTTGATTAATTGGATGACATTTTTGTAATTAATGTTATAATTTTATTAATTGATTATACCATTAAGGGTAGGATAGTAAAATACACACTCTAATTAAGTGTTTCATTAAAACCTCATCTCTCACATCTCTCCTCCTATTAATTATGATTCTCTCTAATAAGTGGTGACTATTCAAAGAAAAAGTTCACACATTTGTGTGCTGTCGCTATACTTCTTAATCCATGTGACAAGATTAAACAATTTTCATATACCCATTCAAATTTATAGTACGGATATTTGCACAAGCGATTTACTTATCTAATAGAAATAGTCATATAATCAAATCAACAACAGAAATGATGAGTAAAACTATCTCTATAAACCCTTGTTTCATCCTAAATATATATATAATTTTATTGTTGTGTTTTATGTTCAAAGGTTTTTTTGTGGTTTAGTGTTTTTTGAATTTAAAATACATTTTAAATGTATTAATAGTTGTGTTTTAAAGTACATTCTAGTGTGTTTTTTGAATGTGTTACTGATTGTGTATGATAAAAATAAAACACATTGGATTATGGAGAAGATGATGATAAAACACACGGGACTGTTAAAACACAAAGTTGAGAATATGGTGATAAAACACACGGGTATGAATGTAAAATATAAAACACTATTGTATCACGTTGGAACATAAAATACTAGTAATTGCCACGTATGAATATAAAACACTCTAAACGATTAAGAAAACAAATGATAAAACACACTAGTAAGAAATTTCGATAATTGTTGTACCGTGAAGAAAGATATTACATAACAATTCAACATAATTCTTTGATATTTCAAAAAATATCCCTAAAATACTCTTACTTAATGACAAACTTAATTGCATTTATTATCTCCTAAAATAAGATTAGCAAAGCAAATTACAATTATGACCCTATAATTAAATATCTTAGCTGCCACATGTCACATTCACATTGGTTCTCACACTTCTCACAAAAAATTGAATTTGTACAGGAACCTAAGCCTATATATATATATATATATACGGAAAGGTTCATGTGTAAATAGTAAGATTCCTAAGAAGGATAAGAAGCCAAAGGAATTTGACATGTGACAATCTTTAAATTTTTGGGTGAATGAGATAAGTGTAATTGAGATAATTATTTAAATATGGATAAAATATCATGTACCTGCAAAATAAAACACAATATACCATTTGTTACCTGCAAATTAAAATACCATTCCTGAAAAAAAAAAAAAAAAAAAAAAAACTATGTACATGCTATAAATAAAACACCGCCTAGTAAACATTTTGTTATTTGCAAAATAAAATGCCATATGCCCACTGTAACCAAAGCATCATTATATTAATATATTAAGACACCATGTATTAAGAACACCAAGTTGAAACGTAATTATATATATAGCAATATACTACTCCCATTAAAGATAAAAATGCTCATTTTTATGGTGTATTTTAAAAATTATTATTACACGTTAAAAAGTAAATAATCATCCGAACATGACGGCCGATCCAAGACGGTGGCTTCCAGAAGATTGGCAGCAGTTTCATTTTCGAAAGGTAGGAGGGAGACTCATCAGGATGCGACTAACAACAAGGTGAGAACGAAGTTTTTCGTTTCAAATTTCCACCGAAGTGCTCCTCGCAAGATCTTAAGGAGGTTTTTGGTGGTTTTGGTACGTACGAGGGATCTTATATTGCCAGGAAACTGGATAGGTGGGGGAAAATGTTTGCTTTCGTATCATTCAGCGATGTTCATTGTAACATCACACAAGTTATATATATATATATATATATATATATATATATATATATATATATATATATATATACAGGTCAATTATAAAATGAAAACCTGTTTGAGTTGAGAAAACCCTCGAAAACCCATGTAAAAAAACATTTTTTTTATTTGAAAAAAATAACAAATGTAAAATACATGTTTGTAAGCGTTTTGGGCCAAAAAAATAAAAAAAGCGCCAATGGGATTTTTTTTAAAAAATAAACAAAGTTGCTAAAAACATAGGTAAATAGATAAAAACATATGTTTTTTTTAGCAACTTTGTTTATTTTTTTAAAAAAAAATCCCATCGACGCTTTTGTTATTTTTTTTTGCCCAAAATGCTTAAAAACATGTATTTTACATTGGTTATTTTTTTCAAAAAAAATCATGGTTTTTTACATGGGTTTTTAAAGGTTTTCTCAACTCAAGAGGGTTTCCAAAATATCCTTTCCATATATATATATATATATATATATATATATATAGAACTCCCTCGTTTATTCATCCGATTCATGTTTACAGTATCTTTCCCATCCATTTTGTTAATTTTTAGTTTAAATAATGACTTATAATCAATATTAAAATGGATTTTATTAAAAATTCTGATTTAAAAACGTTAAAATAAAATGTTTGCCTGAGCTAGGATTTGAACCTGAGTCCCTGACAGGCTAAACCTTAACCACACCACAAAAACCACTACACCATTTGGTGTTTTGTGATGTTAATTAAAACCAATTAAACTTAAACCCTTTCAAGGTCCCTTAGTCAAACCTGAAAAGTCAAACGTAGTCTCCTAGTCAAAGTGTTAGTAAATATGGTCTTCTAGTCAAGTCAAAGTTTTTCCTAAATTCTAGCCTAGTCAAAGTAGTCCCTAATTACAACTCCAATTTCTACACTATAAATACAATAGCCTACCATTCAACTCTTTATACCATTCAATAAAAAAAAAATTATTTTTCCATCTCCCATATACTAAAGTTTTCATCCATCATTATCTCCTCTAGCTAGTTACGAGTTTACCAAGTAAGTATTATAATTCATTCAATATCGTTTCCTTAACGTTTTATTATTCCATTACTTATTCCCTTTTAAAACTAGATCTGTAATGCTTCTTAACCTGTAGTAAGATGTTCATAAACTTATTTTATCATATTTTAGCTAAAAACAATTTTTAAAATATTCAAAGGTGCATATAAGTGCAACCCTTGATTTGGACAGCAAGCAAAACCGAACTTAAAACCACCATAACTCTATTTTTACAAAACTTTTTAAAGTAAAATCAGATGCTATGATCAAGATCTTCGAATTCCGGTTCTGATGGTATATTAGTTGTCGAAAAACTCATCCGTTTTGACCTTTAACGAGCCCAAACAAAACAGGGGTTCAAATCTGGACGAGCTGTTTTGTCTTACGTTTTCGACCTATTTGTAGGGCTCAAACAAAAATATTTTCTAAACGAAAGTTATTCAGAATACTTTGATTTAGTTTACTTTGAATTTTTAGAATTTGTCAAGGTTGTTTGGTATTTTTAAATTGTAATTTAAAACATTAGCTGCAATCTGTCCAAAACATGATTTTAACAAATCTAACCTAACTAACACTCCACCTATTATTCTTTCGATTATCCTAACTGTATAAGAACTCTAGACCCTTAATATGACCCTAAAACAACACTTCTTATTACTTTAGGGCATTATTACTAAGTGTTTGCATGCTCAAGAAAACGCACGAACTCATTAAGCACCTAAGGTGAGTTTACATAGCCCCTTTTTACTATTTTACAATTTTTTTTGGGGTGAAACATGTTACATTTTCAATTGCAATTCAACATAAGTGTCTATGTGTTATTCTATGTTGCATTATGTCTTAAACAATACTTTGGTAAGCACAATTAGACTAGCATAATCATTAACATTGATCCAGCTGACGATATACAATGATAGATCTATTGGATTGACAACCCCACCCGGATACGTGTACCTCCAGTATGGGTAGCGTGGTGATTGTTATCGATCATATAACAAAAATGAGTGAACCATATGCGTATGGGATGGACCACAATATTCTAGTCACAGGGTTTGATTATGCATACGATTTACCGGGGTAGTGTTGTTTTCACATATGGACTAGACTTGCCATGACACTAGAATTGTACAAGCTTTTATACTCATGATAAAATTTTCAAACCTATGTAATTCTCACCAACTTTTGTTGACCCAAAATATTTTCAAACTTAACATGTTTCAGGTTATAGCTTTGCTTGAAGATTAGAGTTAATGCTTAAAGATTTATATTTAGTGTTTCTCATTTGATGTACAAATTCCTTTTAGAACAATTGTATGTAATTCATTTAATTAATTATTGAAGCTTATTATTTACCATGAGCTACTGAACAATCATCAATACATGACATCCCGATGTTTCCGCCATCGGTTGGGATGTTACATTCATGATGTTAATAGAATGGAGGGTGAGATGACTGATGTTTGGGTTGGCTCTTATAAGCTGTTTATTGCTGTTGCACGTTTTGTGGATGGAGAAACAAACGTAAAATCGAATTCGGTCAATAAAGGGAAGGCACCAACGACGAATCATGTTGATCATGCGAACCCTAGTGTAGGGAGAGCGAATGATGGGGCTGTTAATTCAAACACTGGTGGGGTCAACAGCGTTGCTACGGGTGGGGGACGATCTTTTCTGGATTCGGTTTTGAATATGAATAAGGTGGATGTGCTCAAGGTGGATAATGTTGTGGAGGGTTTTGTTTAGTGGAATGGGGTGACTCTTGTCGGTAAAGTAGTTGATTTCTAGACCCTAACATCGTTGAAGGTGGTGTTGAAGAGTAGAGGGTGGCGTTTCGGTGGCATTTTATTTCGATAAGCTTATGTGGTCATCTTGGTTCAAAACTTTGAATAGATGGGACGATAATGTTGTAGTTGCGGATGAACGTATTGCGTGGTTACGGGTGCATATCGTTCCGATTCAGCTGGCATTAAATCAAGTGTTCGACATGGTAGGATGTCGGTATGGTAAGGTGGTGCAATCGGCGTGCATGTCGGTAGAGGATAATAAGTTTTCTTACACCTATATTGGTGTTTTAAGTAAGGCATGTAGAAGGATGGTCGATCACGTGGATATTAGCCGGAGGGGCAAATCGTTTAATGTGTGGATTGATGAAGGTGTGGGCGAAAGGATACCCGACTGTGTGGAAGAGTTTTATGATGATTTCATTTCAGTGGTGCAGGAGGATGATAGGGAGGTTGAGGTAGAGCCTAGTTGTCATATTGAGGAGGATAGGTTCGAACTAGGTGAAATCCAAGACGATGAAGTGTTGGCAAGTGATGCGATTAGTGGGAATGATTCTGGGATGCCTAAGGAGATTGATGGGGAAGGTTCGATTGTTGGTGTTTCGGGTGTGAAGACTGTTTGGAGGTTCAAAACAAGTTTCAGCGTAAATCGCTATTCAAGAATAGGGGCGAGAGTAGTGGCTCTCTAGAGAGGCCTAAGAAACGTCTCACGGATGATAATGATATGTTTTGGGTTGGACAAGATGATTGGCATAATGTCCTCTAATCCCGAGCAGTGTCATTCCGAGGAGGTGGATGTGAATGGTGGTTTCTTGACATCGGACTTGAATAAAATATCGGATGTTTGCGCTGGATGTGGTGATAGTATTCTTCAATCGGACGAAATTGAGGGTGAGGTGGAAATTAATGGTTCTAATGCTAACAGGCCGATTGACAAGGAAGCAACAAAAACTATTATTTTGAGTCGAGCTTTGGGAGTGGAGGATTTGAATGTATTTGCTCCAAAGGTCCATGAGGTGTTACGTTGTGAATGTTATCAAGATGGTGATCAATGAATATTATTTCATTGAATATTCGTGGGTTAAGGAATTGTGGTAAAGCAGATTGGATTCGTGGTCTTTGGACACATCATGAGGTTAGTTTTGTTATGTTATGTTACAGGATACTCAATTTGTTTCTTTGGATTCAGTGGACCTTGGGCGTTTTGGGGGGATCGGAGATTTTGGTTTTCATTGGGTGCCTTCAGCGGGAAGATCGGGTGGTTTATTATCTGTATGGGATCCAAAAATGTTTGTTATGGAGTCGGTGGTGAAACGTCCTAATTGTTTACTAGTTTCAGGTATGGTAAAAGGGAGTGGAAGTTCGTGTCACATGCTTAATGTGTACGCTCATTAGAATTTGGTGGCTAAACGGGCGTTGTGGGCAGAGATTAGTGGTTTAGTTGGAGCCGTGGATGGGAGGTGGATAGTGGCTGGGGATTTCAATTCGGTTAGAAGTGATAGTGCAAGGCGTTATTCGATTTTTAATGTGCCTGAGGCTAACGAGTTTAAATAGTTTATTGAAGTTACAAATTTACATGAGTACTCCTTGAAAGGGAGGTGCTTTACTTTTGTTGCAGGTGACAAGTTGAGCCGCATGGATAGAATTTTCTTCTATTGGATTTTTTTATGGAGTGTTTGTGTGCAGATTATATAGCTCTTGAGAGGTACAAATTGGATCATAGACCGTTATTGTTGAGACGGGTTCGAGGAATTTTGGGCCTAAACCCTTTAGGTTCTATAATTCTTGGCTTGGGCGGGAGGATTTTGGTGATGTTGTGAGAAAGGCGATTGATGCAGGGGTCTATACCCGGGATCTGGATACGATTTTGATGATGAAGTTCAAGGCCTTACGCAAAAACATCTCGGCTTGGGTGTCTGATTTTAAAGAAAAGGAATTGAGTGAAAAGCGTGTGTTGGAATAGGATTTGCGAGATCTTGATAAAGCTATGGAAGTTAGAATGCTTTCGGAAGAGGAGGTGTGGACGTTAGAAGAGATTAAAAGACGGTTACGTGAGCTTGAAGTGTTTTATCAGCGGGATTTGAAACAGAAGGCACGGTGCAACTGGGCAATGCATGGGGATGACAACTCTAGGTTTTTCCATGGGTGTATTAATAAACGTAAGGCGGCGAATCATATTCCAGGTTTAGAGGTCAATGTGTCTTGGGAAACAAATCCACATGTTATTAAATGGGAGGTTGTGGTTTTTTTTTCGGGATAAGTTCAAGGAAAATTTGGTTTGTAGGCCGAGGTTGTTGTGTTATGGGCTGAAGGTGTTGAATCAGGTGGAGGCCGAAGGGTTGGTAATGGAGTTTTCTGTTCAGGAGATTAAACGTGTTGTTTTTTTATTGTGGAGCAGATAAAGCGCCCGGTCCAGATGGTTTTAACTTCAGGTTCATCAGATCTTTTTGGGACTTGTTCGAGAAAGATTTTGTGGATATTATGGGTCATTTTCATAGAGTAGGCAGGTTTAGTTTAGGGGTTGGGTCGTCATTTATCATGTTGATTCTGAAGGTGACTGAACCATCGAATCTGGGGGACTTTAGACCGATTAATCTGATAGGGTGTGTTAGCAAGGTGGTGTCTAAGGTGTTGGCAAATAGGTTGAAGATGGTTATGAGCAAAGTAGTTTCAGAGCATTAATCGACTTTTCTGACAAGTAGGTATATTTTAGACGGGCCATTGATGATTAATGAGGTTCTTGGGTGGGAAAAAAAGAGAGGAAATAAGATGTTCTTGTTCAAGATCGATTTTGATAAAGCTTATGACAACGTAAATTGGGTTTTCTTATTATCGATAATGAATAAAATGGGTTTTCCACCATTATGGTGTGAGTGGATTCGTGGTATTTTGGAGTCTTCTAGATCTTCCCTTTTAGTGAATGGGTCGCCGAATTTCGAATTTGGTTGTCATAAAGGTATTCATTAGGGAGATCTGATATCCCCTTTCTTGTTCATTCTTTTGATGGAGGCGTTTTCGGGATTGATGAAAAAAGCGGTTGACATAGGATCTTTTGACAGTATTCGACTTCCTAATGATGGCCCAGTTTTGTCGCATTTGTTATATACGGATGATGCCATGTTAAAGGGGGAGTGGTCTTCTTTCAACTTTGTGAATATGAAAAGGATCCTGAGAATTTTTTATTTGTGCTCTGGATTGAAAAATAATTTGCATATATCGGTCTTGTATGTTGTGGGAGTAGATAATGAAAAAGTTAATATAGAGGCCGAGTCTTTGGGGTGCAAACCAGGAGATATGCCTTTTGTGTATTCGGGTATTAAGGTTGGGGCAAACATGAATAGGATTTCCAACTGGGATCCAGTTGTGAGCACGTTTAAGAGGAGGTTATCGAAATGGAAGCTAACACTTTGTCTATTGCCGGTAGATTGACTTTAATTAAATTGGTATTAGATAGTTTGCCTACATACTATTTTTCTCTTTTCAAGGCGCCTGCGAAGATCATTAGTACATTGGAAGGTTTGATGAGAGTTTTTTTTGTGGGGTGGGTCGGATGATGTTAAAAAGATGAGTTGGTTTCATGGGACATTGTTTCAAAAGATATTATAGATGGAGGTTTGGGGATATCGCGCCTAGAATTAAATAATAATGTGTTGCTAGCTAAATGGCTTTGGAGGTTTCTTAATGATCAACAAGCGATGTGGAGAAGGGTGGTTGCATCTATCGATGGTTCAACACGGACTTGGGGGATTGCATCGGTTAACAATGCCATACCGGGGGTTTGGAAGAATTGCGTTAATTTTTAGAACAAATTTAAGGTAGAGGGAGTTGGTTTTAATAGTGTTATTCGGGGGAAAGTTGGGGATGTGAGTCATATAAGGTTTTGGTTGGATACGTGGTTGGGTCCGGAGCTGTTAAAATATAGATTTTCTAGTCTTTTTTCGCTTGAAAAGAACAAGAGGATTGTGGTTGCTAGTCGTTTGAAGATTGTGGGGGGGGGGGGGGGGGGAGTTCGCTTTTCTATTGGGAATGGTCTCGTGCGCCGATCACTGCAGTAGAGGTGGACAACAAACAATGTTTAGAGGTGTTATTACAAACGGTGCAACTGGAAGACAGACAAGACGGATGGCTTTGGGTCGATGGCAGGGCCGATAGTTTCATGGTGGCTAAGGTTAAAAATGGATGAGAGGGATGCCTACTAGTGTAGATCACTTTGGTTTCAACTAGAGTAAATGGGTTCCGAATAAGTGCAACATATTTATGTGGCGTGCTTATTTAGACCATCTCCCCACTAAGACAGCTTTGATGAAAAGAAATATTCCATTTGACAATCATTTGTGTGTTTAGTGTGAGAGCAACGAAGAAACAATTGAGCACATTCTTACAGGTTGCGTTATCTCGGCGGGCGTTTGGAATGCGATCTCTATATGGTGCAGGATCCCAAGGATGTTCGCTTTCCATGTCAATGATTTAGTGGAAATACACGACCATAGTGGTGTTTGAGGGAATAAGAAGATGGTTCTTCATGGGATAATCATAATTGTAACACCCCAACCGATGGCGGAAACATCGGGATGTCACGTATTGATGATTGTTCAGTAGCTCATGGTAAATAATAAATTTCAATAATTGATTTAAATACATTACATACAATTATTCTACAAGAATTTGTACATTAAATGAGAAATACTAAATATGCATCTTCAAGCATTAATTCTAAACTCCAAGCAAGCTATGACCTGAAACATGTTAAGTTTGAAAATATTTTGGGTCAACAAAAGTTGGTGAGAATTACATAGGTTTTGATAATTGAATAAAGCTTGTACAATTCAAGTGTCATGGCAAGTCTAGTCCATATGTGAAAACATACTAGAAGTAAATATGAGTGCATAATCAACCCTTGTGACTGTTATATTGTGGTCCATCCCATACGCTCATGGTTCACTCGATTATGTTATGCGATAACAATCACCCACACTACCTTTGTAGGAGGCACGTATCCGGGTGGGATTGTCAGTCCAATAGATCTATCATTGTATACCGTCGGATGATCAATGTTAATGATTATGCTAGAATATTGTGCTTACCCTAGTCATGTTTAAGACATAATGCAACATAGAAAAACACATAGACACTTTATGATTGAATTGCATATAGAATATTGTAACATGTTTCACCCCAAAAATGGTGATAAATAGAAAAGGGGCTATGTAAAACTCACCTGAAATTCACCGTGTAAATACTAGCAAGTAGCAACAAGTCTGAACTTGGATTAATTGAACCCTTGTATCCTAATACAAATAAATGATGCCTTAAATTCTAATACAAATAAGCTTGTTTCGTTTCTTGGTTGTAAAGATAGTTTATTCAACTACCTAGACTCGCATTGTAAACAATACGTGTCTTAATGTGTGTATGACTTAACGAACCGATGGTAACTTGGTCCAGTTTATTGAAAATATGCGTACGTGCAAAGTTATTTAAAATATATACTTTGATATATTATTTTCGTGGTCGCGTTTTGAAATAATTGTTAAAGACGCATTTTGTATTAAGAAAATAATATTTGTATACCTTGACTTGAAAGTTAACTTGTTTCGTAGGTTGGATATATTAGATTTACATATATATAAGTATATATTTCCAGTATGATAAAGTAAGGTTTGTTAATAAAATTTACTTTGTAATACGTAGCTTTAATTGTACAAAATAATAGATTTGACCATCTGGTATGTTTCTTATATTTTTTAAAAATTTGGGCAGAGTTTCCTCTGTTTTTGTAAGAAACCAGACAACTCATGTTGTCTATATTTTCCCAAAACAACAATAGACCTAACAAAACGCAATACAATTTATCAAGTCTTTATATGCGACAAAAGGTTAAGTTATTAAGATTATAATAAACGAGAACTAGATGTTTTGAATAAGTAATTTACATATATATATATATAGTTCGTTTTTCAAACAAGCGACATAAGTTAACTAAAACTTTAAAAATCTAGATACTATAATGTTGTGCTTGTATAAGAAAAAAAATGATATGTGTTCACATAAATATTTCAACAGCTTGAGTAGTTCGTAATATGAATGCAATATGCGCATAAAAATATATAGGTTAGCCATTTTTATACAAACGTCTTATAACCATTCTAAGCATTTAGTCGGTTCGGTTCGATTTACACTTTTAATTATATACATGAATTAAATCAACAAAAAGAAAACGAGTGCGCGATATACCTTCCCGGAGATAAGCTCGTGAAGCAAACCGGGCGCACCTCGAATCGGACGCCGACTGATCTGGACAGGTTGGGCTGTTGACTATCGTTGACCAGGTTTGACTACGGTTGACTGGGTATAATCGAACTCGAAAACTGACCCGAGAAGCAAACAGGCCAGCCAAGACCAATCACTACCTAGCCCCGAAACAAATCCATGAGAACCGGACCCGAATCCAACACCTATGAACCCGCCATCAGTCACAGATCCGAACTCGGACAAAACGAATAAGAAAGGCTTCATTGCTGTTGCGCCGCCAGAAGCACGACCAGATCAGGGATGTTAACCCGATGTTGACCGAATCTGATCGGTTGACTCACGTTTGACCCATCCTCAACCCGATTTGCTTAGAGGACATGACTCCAATCCTGCAACCACCACCTACATAAATCTCCAAGCACCATAGTCACTGTGTTCATCCCGTTCATCATACCAGAACCCAATCGAAGGGATAGTCACAACCATACACAGCTGGACATCACCCATGGTACCCGTCACTGTGCCCATTTCGGGCTTAATCCCTTGCGCCGCCACCACCAAACAAGGTGGTGGCCGGCCTACTACTGAACCGGAGGAGAAAAGAGGGCCCGAGATAAGAGGGAGAGCGGAGAAAAGAAGGGTTGATGACGCTGATAGTGGCTCGGTGGTTGTCGTTGTTGTTCTAGAGAGGGAAAGAAGGAGTTTGGTAATTGGTGGTAGGTTGTTATTGTTGCTGTTGACTGACGGTTCATTTAGAAACCAAGTCAGACGACCGGATTAAAGAGAGGAAAGGGAAGCTTGAATGTTTGGAGGGGGATGAGGGTGTTTGGCGGCGGATTAGGGTGGTTGTGAGTGGCGGCTCAGTGGTGGTGGGTCTTGTGGCTACCGCTGCTCTTAGAGGGAGAAAGGAGATGTAGGAGTTGAGGTTTATAGGTGATGGTGGTTAGGGTTATGTTGAGGAAGAAGATGGAAGGGGTAGGGGTGAGTTTAAGGTGTTTATATAAGCTAGGGTTTTGTGGGTAGATTAAGTGGTTGAGCTTCGCGTATACGAACACGTTAAGTCGCGTCTCTCACTACAACTCCACTCGTTTAGTCACTCAAATATTTGTATCACGTAATTTATTTATATGAACCGACTAAAATCGAGTATTTGGACTACATATTCGTTATATATACTAATAATAAGAGTATATATATATATATATAGGCGTGTGAACATTTATAAGTATTAATAATAGTAATCATCATCATCCTCATCATCATTATTATTATTATTGAAATAGCGAAATCATTGTTTTATTTTATTTAGCGAATACGAATGTATTTCAAGTTAATGATATATTGTTGTCAATGAATATATATAAAAAAATATATATAGTTTTATAAATATATTATTTTAAATACACTTTGTAGAAAATAGCTGGGCGTTACAATAATTGCGTGTTGCAGGTTGTGGAGAGCTAGGAATGACAAGTTGTTTTCAAGTAAGGACCCTAATGTTGTGGAGATGGTTGCGGATATCAAGTCTTTGGGTTTTTTTGTGGTATAAGTATAGATTCAAACAAGGGGTAGTGGATTGGGATAGGTGGTGTATGTTCGATTTGATGTGACTTTGTTTGTAATCGTGGTTTTCGGCTTGCTATCTCCGTCTTGGTGATAGTTTGTCTTGGTTGGTTAGTTAATAAAAGTTAATTTTCAAAAAAAAAAACATATTAAAAAGTTATTGACCTTTAAAAAAGACGGGGAAAGTTACATATGCTTTGCATGTGGGTCTTTAAATTTAGAACACAACAAAGTACGGTAATGCCCCTTGATGGTCAAATTAGTAAATTTAAATTAAAACACTAGTTACAATTTTGTCATTGCTCAATCTTAACTATCAACTAATTCATCAAATTGTTCAAAACACTTCCTAATATTTTTAGAAAACACCCCTTTGTACACTAACTCTACCGTGTATGTATATATATATATATATATATATATAATAAACCATACCACGTATTTAAATTAACAAATTTATATATAATAATCAATTTTACATATGAAATAGACTAATGCGCTTTACAGTTACATGCAGGAAAGCTTCGGGTAGCATCTAACCTAAAACAATTACCAATGTATCTTCAATGTTAACGCTTAACCTTAAACAATGGATAACTCTAATATTAATACCTAACCTAAAACAATGTACAACTCCAATGCTAACACCTGTTGAAAATAAAATTCATATTTACTGGTTTGAACATAATTAGTGACTTGCCTATACATGATTAATGAATTACCTGAACACTTTGTGTTTTTTTCCTGTATAAACAAAACCTCACAAAAAACAGTCGTTTTTTTTTTTCCAATTTTTATATAGCACTATGGTACTTGTTGGAAAGATAATAAAACGCTCGTTAATTTGGTGTAATTTTTTTCTTTAAAAAATCTCGTATATAAAAGATATTAACGTTTAAAAATTATGGGAGGAAAATAGTCTTACACACAAACACAAACATCATAGAAATAATTGAGCTTTATTTTGGGTTGGGCTTACATTTAATATTTAGGCTTATATATTATATATGACTTATTAAATATTATTTTTATTTAATAATTAATTAGTTTACTGGAACCAAATAAACCAAATTAAAAAAAAATGTAGAACCAAACACCGAATTAGACATTCGGTTTCGGTTAAAACCAAACCAAACACCAAATTTATTGTTCGAATCGGTTTACGGTTTTTATTTGGTTTTCGATTTTTCTGAACACCCCTAAATAAGATATGAACATATTCGTATTTACTTACCAGATTAAAGATCATTTGAAGTTTTCCTTCCCTTGATTATTGCAGAATGAGAGAGAGAAATGTGATGTTAGTAACTATTGCATGAGAGAAGTGAGAAAAGTGAAAGGTTGTTATCTATATTTATTTACTATTTTCCTTAGGACATGAAGAGTTGGGGGTTAACATTAGTAAGGAAGATGACTTTGATGGTTGTGATTACATATTTATTTGAAATTTAATTATACATATAACTTAAAATGTTTGTACAATGTGCATTATCATTTGTAGAGTAAACTGCACGGATGGTCCCTATGGTTTGCCGAAATTTAAACTCTGCTCCTCAGCCTTTCGAAATTGCACGTATGGGATCTGTGGTTTGTATTTTGTTTCATCGATGGTCCCTGACTTGAATGGATGTTAAGTTTTTCGGCTAACTTCATGTATAATTACTAAATTACCCTCTTTAAAAATATATTATAATCTCTATCTCTATATCTTTGTCTCCCTCAACCACCAACCCACCACCACCATCTTCTTCTTCTCCAACCCACCACCACCACCACCTGGCACCTGCAACACCACCACCACCCACCCACCCTCCCTTTCCTCACCAAACACCAACCACCAACCCACCACTGTTCTCCTTTTGCCACCATTTATACATCTGACCGACACTAGTTCCATCTAACATCATTTTTACTTACTTTGCTTCCTCTCTTCTTAATTAATATTCTTAGAGCAAATTAATATACAGTCAATAACCAGAAAGATTCCTTTTCACCTAAAACTTTAATCATTATAATATTACATCCTGCAGACAACATTGCAAACTATTATTTAATGTATCTTCAAATCTGAACTCACAACAGCCCATTGACTATATCTGTGTAGCTAACAAAACCCTAGGCTACTTAATAACTTAGTTTCACACAAATTATAACTTGAATGGCATACATAGCTAAAGGTAATAACAGTGACGAAACATTCACAAATCGATAGCAAAGGCTAATTACGTAATTTAAGACCGATTAAATTGGGGAAAAACTATCTAGTAGAAATACTGATTGCAGGAGAGGATGAAGGAAGCGAGTAAAAGCTGCGACGACAACGGAATAAATTGGAGCGACGATTTTGGTGGTGGTATTGGAGGCCGTAGACGTCGACAGAGGTAGGGTGGTGGTTGGAGGAGGAGGTGGTGTTGTTGGTTTGAAGAGGGGGTGGTGGTGGTGGTGATGGAGTCAATTTGCACAGGTGAAGCAGAAGAGGGTTTTATTTTTTATATGGTGAGGGTATTTTGGTCATTTTACATGACTTAACTGACAAAACTTAACAACGTTAGCTGGTAGGGACCAAAATGTTATAAAATGTTAACGTTGGGGACCATTGAAAATAGATGGGGGCATATATGCAATTCGTGCAAATCACAGGGACCATCCTTGCAGTTTACTCTCATTTGTAATTACTTAAGAACAATTAATCTTTATGTAAAATGATTATTCTCTCCATTTCATCTAATTTAATACTCATGTAGAGAAACAATTTTGGCCATTTTCTAACTCTACCAAGTTGTTGTACCATAAGCAAAAAATGTTGTAGTTACTTAAATTTTGTTAGAATCATTCCCTCATGCTTTATAATATAGTATAGATAAATCTTGTATTTCTTACGGAAAAAAAATATTTAGGTTATTTACATAAAAAACTAACAAACAAGCTTTTCCTATATTTTGTACTAGATTATATCCCGAAAGCTTTCCAAAATAGACAAATCTAATATGAAGTGTTAAAATATGTGTTATGATGTAACATAGAAATTAATGTACCACAATATGAGAAAACAACAATTTTAATCATTTGAATAAGAATGAAAATGTATATTAAAAAGAAGATATACGCTTGGATATGAAGCAGAGCCAGAAGCAACCATTGCAGGGCGTGATTGAGGCGGTGGTTTTGAAGATGTGACTTTTTTTCTTTTTGGAAATGAGTGGTTTTAACATTTTTTGCTCTGGATGAAAATATAATTCATATTTACTAGTTTGAAAATGATTAGTTATTTGCCTATACAAGATTAATGAACTACTTAAATACATTATGTTGTTTTTTCCTGTATGAACAAAACCCCACAAAAAAGTTTTTTTTCCATTTTTTATATAACACTATGGTACTCATTGGAAAGATAATAAAACGCTCGTTAACTTGATTTAATTTTTTTCTTTAAAAAATCTAGTATTTAAAAGTTATTATCGTTTAAAAATTGTAGGGGTCAGGAAACATGAGAGAGAAACATTTTTGGAAGGAAATAAGGGGGAGAATGCCATGTGACACACTTAAGAGAGGAGGATGGCCTCATTCACATGAGGCTTAGGTAATGGACTAATAAACCAATTTGTTTATATCTTTTTAAATTTCAAAAAGAAGAGTGAGAAAGTGTTCCATTTATTTTTGTTTTAATTAAAAATATTCGTAAACTAAAAAAAATTAAATGATTCATTTTGTTGTGTGTGTTCTCGCAATACACATAGATCAGTCTCCTTTGTTTATACATACACACACATGAAAAATAAGGTGTATTTTTGTAATACGATATGTATAATTACCCTTTAATTAATGTGCATTTATTTATAATCTGTATATAAATCAAACCATCTTCCATCCACACAACCATTACAGCTTTGACACAAATAGTAGCATAGAATTACCGTTGCTGAGTACCCTCAAGAAAATGGAGATAAAGAAGGTGGAAAAAACTGAAGGGCCGCCTTCTGATTCGACCACTTCATCAGTCAATGTTATCGTCCATGTGACATACGGAAAGTGCCAGAAAAATTTCTCCAACAAGGCCGGTAAGTACATATTTGATGGGTGTCAGGAGTTCATGGCAAGTGGAGAGGAAGGGAGTGAGGCTGCATTGATTTGTGACGCCTGCAGCTGTACTCGCGACTGTCATCAACCCATAGTTGATCATGAGCGAGTTTGATTGTTAATCAAGTTAATTCTAAGAATCAATGGATTAGATATAGGCATAATTAAGTGATATTGGGTGTAATTCTGTTTGTTTTTCTTTGTTTATGTACTTGTGTATATGGATGTTGGTGTGACATTCATATGCAAGTTAATTAGGTTGTCTTTCTAAAATAATTTCATCTTCCTTTGATCATGATTCTAAGTGTTGTCATTTATATAATTATTTCAATAGCAATAATACACACAAATGTATAATCTTTGATAAATTTAACAAATTAATTAAACGAGTCGTATTGACTAACCAAATCCTTGATTAATCAGGCTCTTAAGTTATGATGAATTTCATTCAGGCTGATCAAAACTGTAATGAAATTTGATGGACAGGTTCACATGGTTGATCAGATCATGCATGTTATTAAGTGAAAATTAGAAAATGTTTATTTCTTAAATTTCTTTAAATCTATGTACATTCAAAATGAAACTTTTATTGAATTACTTGCGAGTTTATGTTATGAATGATTTATTGTGTTCAATACTGATAACATAAACACATAAAAACGCTTTATATTCTCTCTCATCTTTTCACCTACATACATCCGTATCACCCCATGCATCATTCCACAAAAAAACGAGTCCCTCATATCTCTCCTTCATATCACACCCTTTCTATTCAAATTTGTACTCTTTCTCCTAAGAAACGCCAACGCATCTGTTGGTGGTACTTATAAAAAATAACTCGTCCTGTTGGATATTATATAAGGTTGAATTTTGAAAAGAATCGCATGATAGTGTCCTAACAAGTAACTTTCGTTATACTAATCTAATGTGATTTATGACACCCAATAATTTCAGGTTATTTTATGACAACCACAAACTCTTTTATCTTGGTCAAACATCCATGCATTAGACTTAATTAGAATTAATTAAGTGCATCAAACACTACACAAACATTCATGTAATAGTAGTATGGAGAATTACCGGATCACATACGAGTAGTTTCCCGATTATTGGTGAAATAACAAACAAATATTCAAACTTAAAATTGCAATATAATTTGTGTAAATTTATGTGCAATTATGTTGAGATTTGAAAGTATGTGAAGATTTCATGTGCCTTTGTGTGTATTTGATATTAATTTATTTTTATTAAATTAATTAATTACATTTATTAGTTTAAAAATATATAAAACAAATTAGGCTTGAGTAGCCTAGACCGGACCGGTCCAAACAAAGAAAAGAACAACGGACCGACCCAAGCTATCGAGGACCAAAAACCAACCAGGCGCGCCCATGGGGTCTTTGCGGTAAGCGGAGCCACATGCCAAAGTGGTACGCGAAGGGGCTCCAAAACACGGGCGAGTTTGGAAACAACCCACTGATCACGATTTTGCACCTTAAAGTTCAACCTATTTTCTTCACCCTAGATCGCCTAAAACACATTCTTCACAAATTCTTTTGCCCCCATAGGAAAAACCACCATCCTTGGATCATCTTTGGAGCTTTCAAGGTCCCGGAATTCAAGAAACGAAAAGCTTCATGTTTGGTTTCTCTTAGATTTATGTTTTAAAACTTTGATCTTTTCATTCTTTTGTAATGTCCATGAAACCCTATCCAAACATGTTCTTATTCAATCAAAACATGTTTTTAATGGTTTATTTATGACCGGGATGTTATATGATGAGATTTGTAATTAATAAAAACCCTAGATGCATACTTGTTCTTGACTTGCTATAAAAGAAACTTTGTTAATGATGATCTTTGTGGATTTACTTATAGATATGCATGATGATCTTATATGATGATTATATGTTAGTCTAGGCATATTAACATGTTTAGAAGAATTGGTTGGTAGAAAATCAACTAGATATTCATGACTTGCCATTAATGGAAACTATATAGTTTTTAACAAGACGATTTTGATATTTAGACATGTTTGTGGTAATGTGATGATGGAATATGCATAGGATTGGACATATTAGCATGTTACGAACCTAGGTCTACTGAAATTGAAGGTTGTGATTATACATTACCATAAAAGGAAACGTTTTGCATGGAAATGTTCTAAGTGCGTTCATACGTTACCATAATATGAAACTTAGTTGCATGTATGTGTAGTATGGAACATGTGTAGCTATTGTATGATTAATTGTTATTAACATGCTTCTAGTGAAAATTTTCCATTAAAGGAAACTTTTTCTAGTTTTCAAAACTGTTACTTGCATGACTTGAACTTAATTAACATTAATAACCGTTAAATCACTAAACAAGTCACCAACGAGTCATTTGGGTCAACTTAGTTAACAAAAGTTAAACTTTGGTCAAACTAGTTAAACCAATCAATCTTTTCAAGCACACTAACAATTGGAGTTGTTAAGATACAATGGGCCACATGAAAAAACTTGAAAACACACTTATAGAATTATGTATGATAGGTACCTGTTAGCGGGTCATCATACAAACACCTTCACTCCCATTTCTACTCAGACTCAAGTGAGTTTCACCACCCATATTTTACTTGTTTTCCTTTTGGGGGAGAAACATACGACGTACATTTTTAGATCAATACTAATATTTGAATAGATCTATTGGGTATAACAAGCCCCACCTATATTGACTGGAGGTCGAAAGGGTGCATAATTGCCCTATCACATTGCCATCATTTGTGATGAATGTGGGAGAAGTCATACAACATCAAACAGTCAGCTTCAGTTTCGAAACACTTACACTATGTTCCAGAGTTTAAAAGTAGAAGGAAAGGAAAGGAAGCGGAAAGAAAGGAGGACAATTTTGTGTTCCGGAGTTTCATTAAAGGAAAGAAGTGGAGGGAAGAGGAAGGAAAATTCCTCCAAATAACAATCCTTCCAAATTGGAAGGAAGCGGGAGGAAGGGAAAGTAAGAAAAATATAAAGTAAATCATTTACCAATTTACCCTCTCATTTAATCTATAATAAAATCATACAAGGGTATAATTGTAAAATATACGTTTCTTTTCTCTTCCTTTCAACTCGGGAACACATAAAATCTTTAGTTTCTTTTCTTTTCCCTTCAACTCGGGAACACGAAATAAAATTATATATTTTCCTTTCTTTTCTCTCCTAATATCCCTTTCTCTTCTTTTCTTTTATTTAGTAAACTCGGGAACACAGCGTTAGTAACTTGTAACATTGTCTAGCTAGTCTTCTATAATATATAAATGAAAGCTAATGAGGGACACATGGCACCTTATGGGAGCTTCCTTTAATTTTTTCCCGCTCATTTTACTGGGTCATTTAAATGGGTCATGGATACTTCATCTACTATTAAATTATTTTTTCTCTATCATATGCATGGCACATGCACTTTCCCCATGATTTTTAAATGTTAATAACTTTTTTAAACGACACTTTCTTTGAAAAACAATTACACCAAATTAACGAGCGTTTTATTATCTTTCCAACGAGTACCATAGTGCTATACAAAGAACGAAAAAACGAGCGTTTTATTACTAATGGGTCTACTCTGTTCAATGGGTCTACTCTGAAACAAACTCCTGATGACAACATCTGTTGAATGCAAATCACTGCTGTCATCAGAAGTTTGTTTCATCCTCTATTGCTTGCTTCATCCGTGGATAATCATCAGCTGATTCATTCATCAGTGGTTATCGATTCATCAGTGGTTTCCGATCAGCTATTTCATTTATCAGTGGTTACTAAAAGGCAGAAGCACAACCACCAATGAATGGATTTTCAGCTTTAGTTGGATTTAGTGTTCCCGTGTTTTCACACGGGATTTCACCTAGTAATAGATATATTTAGTATATGTGGATCTAGTGAACATTTTCAATTTTACTTACAAAGCATGTGAACTCACCAGCCCTTGTATTGACACATTTTAGCATGTTTTCTCAGGTCGCTAATGTACGTTTAGATGAATAGCAAAGGGCCAAAGGCAGAAGCAACCATTGCAGGGCGTGATTGATGGGGTGGTCTTGAAAATCAAGCTTTTTTGAAAATGACTGCTTTTAACATATTCTGCAATGGAGGAAAACATAACTCCCATTTACAGTTTCATTTAGAGTAAATAATTCATTAGAAACTTGTGCATCACATGAGTTATAACATTTTTTTATTTATTATTAGGTGAGAAAATTTAATATTCTATGAGGTTTAATCAATAAAATATTAAATGATTTTTAATAAGTGAAAATATAATAATAATTAGTTAAAGAAACAAATATTAATAAGAGACAAACGGTAAAATATGATTTAATAATATTATTTTATCTAAAAGAGAATTGAGATAATCATAAAATTTTTATTTATTATAAATTAAACTAATAATAAAAATAAAAGATTTAATTTATTAATGGTAGAATAATAATAAAGATAAAGATAAATATTATAAATTAATAAATATTTGGTGAATTGTGTTATTTATTACCTACATTTTTTTGCTGGAATTCAAGGATAGGGATGACCTCAGCAAGTACCATGTGTCCCCACATCAATCATTTTATTATATATATATATATATATATATGTATGTATAGGAAAAAAATCAAATAAGAACCAAGAGCCTAGTTAGGAACTTAGGAACCAATTTGAGCCATTCATTTTTGATCTTGATCTAGGGGGTAGTTATGTAATTAGACAATTAAATATTATATTTTAATTTAATTAAAAGTTTTATATATGGCAGTTAATTATATTCTTGCGATTAACATGCAAGTTTTTTTTGACTTTCCTTAAATCTCTCCACCTATTATCATCTCTAATCCCAAATCAAAAAAGCACATTTAGAAGTCCCAATTTCAAACTATTTTAAATACAAAATGTGAACCCAGAAAAGCACATTTATAGAATTCAGCGTTTGGCACACACATTCATTCATTCATATGCATACATGTAAATGCGATACAGATCGTTGTTTATATAATCAGTTGCATAAATTATACTAAATTCCGTATATAAATGCAATGAAACTTCTTTGATCACTATGAATTATACGCAATGCCATTTAAGTTGATCATTCTATGAACTGAAGGAAAGTCCATGACGTTAAATATACACAAGTGTATATTCATTATAAAAAATGGAATGTGCAGTATGACACAGCCTGTGTGTTACTCAATATACACAGGTGTACCGTATATGAGTTGTAGCATGTCTAACTATATTTTTTAAATATTGTAAAATTCATTTTTAATTTTACATTTTTTTATTGTAGGTTCCTCGTCGAGCAACGTATATGAGTCTCCCGGTGGGACGAGATGAATATACACCAATGTATATCTGTGTACATCAATGTATATCTGTGTTGATGATGAATGAAAAACGAATATACACCAATGTATATCTGTGTTGATGATGATGAATGAAAAAACCAATATACACCAATGTATATCTGTGTTGATGATGTTGAATGATGATGAATGAAAAAAACGAATATACAACATTGTATATCTTGTGTTGGTGATGATGATGAATGAAAAAACGAATATACACCAATGTACACTGTTGTATATATACCGAGATATAATTTTAATAGTATATACAATAAATACGTTTGGGTATACCATAAACACTAATTTGCTGTTTCCAAATATACAGGAGTTTCTTATTAATTACCTAATAAATGATATTGAACAAAAGACATTAATACCCCTTTATTAAAATAACAATTAATTAAAGTTTTACTTATTTACAATAATGCCATTGAAGATGGATGGCTCAGATTGATTCCTATAGTTCCTACTTAAGGGTTGGTTCCTATTTGAACTCTATCCTATATATATATATATATATATATATATATATATATATTAATGAGTTAATGGCCAATATCGTCCTTGAGGTTTGGCCAGTTTTGCTACATTAGTCCAAATTCAAAACTTTCTACATCTGGGTCCTTCTGTTTTACATTTTGTTGCCAAATTCGTCACTGACACTAATAAACCCTTCCATTTGAGTGTGCCATGTGTTATTCTTCTTATTTCCATCTAAAAGTCTCTTTCTCTATCATGTTTCCCCCATAATTTTAAAACTTTAATAACTTATATACAAGAATTTAAAAAAAAAAATACACCAAATTAACGAACGTTTTATTATCTTCCCAACGAGTGCCATAGTGCTATACAAAAAACCAAAAAAAAAAAAAAAACGACTTCTTTTGTCGATTTTTGTTTATACAGGAAAAGAAACATAATTTGTTCTGGTAATTCATTAATAATGTCTAGGCAAGTCACTAATCATGTTCAATCTGAGAATTGTATTTTCATCAAGAGCAGAATAGGTTAAAACCATTCATTTAAAAAAAAAAAAGTCACACGTTCAAGACTACCGCCTCAATCACACCTTGCAATGATTGTTTCTAGCTTTGCTGCTCATCTAAACACACATCTTCTTTTTAATATACATTTTCATTCTTACTCACATTATTAAAATTGTTATTTTTTCATATTAGAGCATTCACAGTAGAGCCTCCATATTAGTGTGAGAGGGGCCTCCATACTATATAGAGTGGTTATAAGTGGTTGTGAGTAGGGGAGAAAGAAAATATATAGAGGAGACACTATTCATCAGTAAATTTGGAGGAGACATTGTTCATCCTCCATAATTTTTTAATATTTTTAAAAGTGGTTGTGAGTAGAGGAGAGAGAAAAGGTAATGATAAAAGTATAGAATAAATATTATTAAATAGAAAGAAGTGAGAAAAGATAGTGTTTTTAGAGGAAGTATGAAGAAAATATGAAGATTTTACTGTGAATGCCCCCATAGTACATTAATTTTTATGTTACATCATAACACATATTTTATCACATCATATTAGATTTATTTATCCCAGAAGTTTTCCAGAAAACTTCTGGGATATAATCTAGTTCAGTATATTTCCGGAGGATGGCACTTTAAAGAAGGTTGTATAACAAAACTTAACAGAAATAGTATCATTAATAGTGTGTATTCGAATTTGTACCATTGCATATTTTCTATATCTTTTCTTTATTAGTTCTAATCTTCTCACCATTCTATGTGTAATTTTTATTATTATACATTTAGTGAACAAAATTTCATAAATCTCAGATAGATACATGTATGTTTTTCTTTTCTCTAATATAATTGATATAATTTTATATAATTTAATGATTCTCATACTAATAACGATTGTATTATACAGATACTATGTGAATCGGTTAACCAACAAAATAAGCCCGGATTATGAGTTCAAATGTTAGTCTATGCCTATTAATCATTTATTCCTGCATCTTGCATGATTTGAATCCTCCACAGGATGTCACTTGAGGTTTATATGACTTGAAAAATAAGGTGTTTGTATGGTTTTAAAGTTGTTTGATAGTTTTAGAACGGATTAATTAAACGAATCGGGGCATATCTAATTTATATGATCGCTATTTTGATATTCAAATGTACGTTATTTGAAAAATTCAGTCCTTCACTAGACAAAAATAAAACATTTTTCGAACATATCTGAAGATCCAAACACTGTTGTCACACATGAAAGAAAAAATATGGTCGAGTTGTAATCCTTGCTACGCCTGAAAGAACTCATGCCGGAGAACTAATCAAATATAGTTTGATCTTCCAAAGTGCTCTATAGGTAGGGAAACCATAAACTGGATTCCTCTTGAATACAAAAAAGACACATTATTAATTCTGCTTGTAATTGCTGTATAACTTTACAGTCGTCCTATCTAGTGTGCCCCTCTATTGACTATATGATGTCCAACTTTTTTTTTTTTTTTTTTTTTTTTTTTTTTAAGTTTTAGCTCAAGCCTCAAGGACTTGATCTGAAGTAATTAAATATACAATCTAAGGTAAAATTATTATACTTTTCTGAATAGTTGGCTAATTACAGATTAGGTAATTGCAGTTGTATTGCTATAAATTGATGTAAAGTGCACCATTGCTTGTGAGAGGATCTTGGAGGTGAGTTCATTTTAATTATTGCAAACTGAATATAGCCCTATACGCGGCGTATAGAGGGTGTGCAATTAATTTGGAGGGTACCATCACTCTATAGTATTATATTATATGCCATTACTAGTGGTAGCGTCCGACAAAAGCGAATAAAACTAAACTTCAGAACTAGCTTTGAATTTTTACCAAAGCACAAAAGAGGATTGCAGAAGAAACTGATGACACAATCAAGAAACAATAAAAAATCATCAAAATGGCTCTGAAAGATTAAGATGAAAGAGGCTTAAACTTATATAGATTGTGTCTAAAACCAAAAGAAAAATTCGAGTTTACCCACATATCAAGAACCATCTTCAACCTACAGAAGTATTGGGCAAAGCTCCACATGATCCGATCACTGGCATAGATAGAAGCAGACAAACCTTACATTTGAGATTAGCTTCAGACAGTGGACTTTGGTAAATCCATGACGATGAACGATCATTGACAAAGCAGTTAATTAGTCTATGAAACGGGTGGCATGCATCCACTGAATAAAAGTTGAGAATTTCACTTATCTGTATGATTAAAGTTTAAGTTGCGGTTGCATAATATTCAATATTTGTTTAAAATACATCATGGCAGGCCTTTGTTGAATTACAGCCATATCACAACCACAAGGAACCAGTCTGTCATATGGGACAAGTCTGATCTCATCGACCATAAATATGTGTCTCTTGTAACAATCAACCTCTATCGAAATATTGAAACATCCCTTCAATATGGTTAAGGATGTAGCTTGATCTCATGGGTTAAATGAACTACGTATACACATGTCTTCTACTTTTGCGCTTTTATGTGCATTGTCTTGTCATTTGCATTTGAGCAATTGTGTATGCTAAACAGGCGCATCGCCTTATGTTTAGAGTTTTATATGATAGGAGGAGAAAATTTCAGAACATGGTATATATTGGAAACTCAGTGTGCTACAGAAGTGCAGTTAGTTTATTATGACCATTATCCTAGTTAGACTGTTACCAGTACTTTACAATTTCTAAAACCTAGTTAAGTATTTACATCAAACCTTCAAGATTTTTTTTTTCTTTCAATTTTTAAATTTGATTTACTATAAAGCCTTTTATTAGAGAGTCAACTAGAAACTAACACAACAGATCAAGTCTTTAATCCCTGTCAAATCTAGTTGTTGTAGGTGTTTTAAAGTGTAAAGAAACCAAAGGTAGTAATCAATCCACAACTTGAATGCTTTTAATTTAGCTTTAGTGACCCTTTTTGGTACATGAGATTAGAGGTAACAACCAGCATGATTAGATATATGAGGGTCCATGAATAACCTTAATGTCCGCTCCACAACCGCAATATTTCAAAAGTAGAGGGTATATAAATACATATCAAATCAAGATCCAATCGCGTACATATTAAGTATTAACAGTATTTTTGGTACTGAATGATAATTTCTAATTGGATGAATCTTAGCATCCTAAACAATGGCTTCAATGGATATAGCAGATTTTAAAGATCCAAGTCTACTTTATTTACCTATTGCATAAACACAATTGTAGCAGGTACATGTAAGATTATAAAACATGTTTGCTCTTGAACGTGGCGTATTGGTAAGCGATTAGTTCAGTTGGGACATTATTGAGATTTTTAGAATCTTGGATTTACTAGGAAACTGTCATACATGTGTATATTATGTGGATTATATGTATATATAGCTATGAAAAATAACCATTAACAAGTTGAACCTGTGACAGTCATAGCTAGGAGGCTTATTAGACTCGAGTTGAAACGCATAAATTAGCACCTAACCATTAGGAGCAACTTATGCATTTTATTGAATCGAATAATGAATTACGCAAACATCAAGCATCTTTAAAAACTTCTGAACAGATGTAAATATTTATAAGATTTGATCACAAGAAACAAATACAGTTTATTGCAATTCAAGAGATATATGTTGTACATATAAATAAGCACTTAATCAACTTCTGTTACATAGGGAGCCATGTGATCCTTGACCATCATCAAGCTTTAAGATGGATTACACACACAAATAAAACACAAAACACTCAAGCTTCATAACTTATATCATCATCTTAATCACACATACCATATAAAAACCATGATGGAAGAAAAATCCAAAATAAAAAATCAATAAAAAACTCAAACCCTAATTTGTAAATGAACCTCTTCACCAAAAAAACCATGTACACACAAGCAAACATAAACACAACACAAGAAAACAAACACACAACACAAATTAATGGAATAGGATGACCAATCAGTGTTCCATCTTTTCACTTACCATATACTCAAGTGAATCTAACAATTATGTTATCAAATAGCCTCAGGTTCCGCTATCCTCCGATGGAAACTACGGTGGCAGCTGCAAGCAGCACAGATCAGCGCACCGTCGGTCCCCTCGGCTGTGCTAGCCATAAACTCCCTACAACCATCAAGAGCATATCCACCAACCCCAAGGGCGAGGTTTCTTTGACACTCTCCATACCTAACATGTATCCGAACATCGTTTGATGAACTAGTCGAATCGGACGGCTGCGTTTCGGCTTTAAATGCCATCTTTTTCCTCGCCATTTTCTTTTGGATATTTCTGCAACTTCTTAACAAAACCCTAACCATTTATATCCAAAGGTGTAACGGTCTTTCGTCAATGACGATAGTTTGGTTTAAGTGCTGTTTTAGTCCCTATATTTTGAGTATGTTGCCAAAGTTCACCTTACTGTTTACATTATTGGTCAAAGTTCTTAAATCATCTCTCCACCGTACGTTAAGAAGAAGGTTCTAACTATTTAAGAAAGGTTTTATTGTTTTAGGTATGTTTGTCAAAACTAGCCAGTGGTTGAAAGTTGGTAACTTGTAGTTGTAGCCGGAAGCTGTAGCTTTTTAAATATATTTTTGTGTTTGGCAGAGTAGTGGGAGATTTAAATAAAATTTATAAAATGACCAAAATGGGCATTAATTAAAATCTTGTATGCATGATTATTTATTTTTTTTTTTTATGATAGAATGAGTATTTATATTATCTATATTATCTTATTAAGGAGGAGTGATGGCTAAGATAGTCATTTTCATTTCCGTACAACTTAACAAACAAGATGTACAACATGTTTAAGCAAAAAAATTAAGGGTATTATTGGCATACTTGTGACTATTAAGAAACTTAGGAGGGTAGATTAGTAAATTTAACATAATCCAATAGCTCACATCCTAAAATCTTATCCTATTTATGCTCTTATGTCACACTTTTAAAACACAAAATACAACCTAACCTATGATGCATCTTAAATGTGAGACCTTTCAACCCCTCCTCTATATTATTATATATACTTCATTATAATCAATTTCTTGAATGCTAATAGTCTTTTCATAGCCCCAAACAAAATCTTAGAGCTAATTTCATGTTTTGTAACATTGTTTTGTCCAAAAAAAACTATGTCTTCATTAGATGAGAAGAGAAAAAAATCAATGAGAAGTTAAGACGCTTGCAAGATATGGTTCCCGGATGCTACAAGGTATAAAGATATGAGTTAATCTTTATATACGTATATACATTTTTTTTCTACTTGTTGATATGTTCTTTAACAATTACAAAAATTTATCTTTATAATATATCATTGTTTTGCTCCATTTAAATTTAGTTATTTTCTATAGACAATGAGAATACCAGTAATGTTGGATGTAATAATCAACTATGTTGGATCGTTGCAGAATCAAATTGAGGTAATTTAATTGTGCAACTAACAATTAAAACAATAAACAAACAATATTATGAATTATTGATGAGAAAATATTTTTCAAAATTAATTAGTGCAATTTTTTCTCTTCTTTGTGCATTTTTAGTTTCTCTCCATGAAGCTTTTCAGAAGCAAGCATGTTTTATGACCTATTGACCTCAACTCTACTGAATTGGATGATATGGCCCCTATGAAAGGGACATATGGCTTTCCCAACTATCCTTGTTAAGAAGTTGTGTATCTTGAATCATATATATTGTTAACTAAATAAAACGGACAAAATTATAATATAACATTCTAGATTTGCTAATATGTTTCTAAAATATTATAAATATTACTTCCACTTACTACATGAGATGAAAACTGATGTTGCAGGGAATAAATGGACATGAAGGATAGATGATGGAGAGGATGGTTGGAGAAGTGTATGGAGACTTTCCTCAATTAAATTTTAATAACCTATATATTCGGTACGGTACTCGGTACCCACTTTTGTTCAAATTCGGTACGGGTATTTTCGGTATGGGTACGGGTATAGGTACGGGTACGGTACCGATCTCATCCCTACCCTAGGACCAACCATGGTTAGTTTTTTTTTGCTGACGTGACCATTTTTCCTGATGTGGCGTAGTGACGTGGCTACTTTTACTGATGTGGCATAGTGATGTGGCAATTTTGTGCTAATGTGGCATGGTGATGTGGCCATTTTTCTGACGTGACATGGTGACGTCACCATGACACATCAGCAAAAACGGCCACATCAGCAAAAAAACTAACCATGGTTAGTCTGAGGGTGACACAGAACAAAAAGTTGAAAGTACAGTGTGGTGGTGATCAAATTTGTAGTTTAGTAGCGGCCAATAATCAATAGTTAAGGTTATTAAAATCCAATTTCACTTTTTATTATTATTAAAAATAATATAGTAAATTAAATAATCTCATATGCATTAAATAATTTATTAATTAAGAGAAGCTTATTAATTGGTGAAATATTAGAAACTATTATATAGAGTATTTGTACCATATGTTTCGAAAGTTATAATATGCATCTTAAATTTTTTATAAATTACCATGTCCATCTTAATTAACTGCTTTAACCCGACATGCTTTAAACACTGATTATTTTTGTGTATAAACTAAGTAAAACTTTGGATATTTTTGACATATGTGACAAGTTATTGGTATGCCTTACTTTGATTGAACCATTTGATATGTTTCATGTAAAACATATATCACACACATAATAAGTTAGTTTGAGCATAAGCTGCATAGCAGCAATGTATTTTCACAAGGATTTGACAATCCTTTTAACAACATACCATTTCAAAACTAAAATAATAACAAAATTACAAAAGAATGACAGATAAAAACGCAAAAGTTGCGCTATAACCCCATTTTGATTGGCAAAACAAATCATACTAAAAACAATGTTTCCAATGTTTAGGTTTAAGTTTTTTGTATTTTTAGACATTGATCCTCAAGCAAGAATGTGTCATAGGTATGAGTGTGTATCCACATCCACTATCTATCCTTGATTATAATTAGAAAAAAAAGTTAATATAATATAATTTGGTAATATGAAAAGAAATTATTTTTGCCAGTTAAATAAAATAAAAAATAATTTATAGATTTTATTTCTTTGTGTGTATTTATATAAATTTTAGTTGTGTAATTTTATTATTAATACCTCAAAATCCAAATTAGTTAGTATATTTAAATTGAATTTATTACAGTTATTTATACTTTATTGAAAATAGATAATTTCTTAAAATACATAATTTAATTATAAAATATTGATGTAAAAACTTAGACACAACCATCATTATGTGTAGGATAATAATTAATTTAGAGAAGTAAATAATCTCATTAATTCGAAGTAGTTTGTTAAATGGTATTTAGGAATCCTACACTACCTATTTAGAATCCATACATCCTGGCCCACATGACACGTCAATAAAAAGTTGCGTCTAAGTTTTTACATCTCTAATTAATTATTATCCTACCACCCAAGGAATTTTGTGATGCCCACTCAACACCTTTTCACATTGTCCAGTTTGGCAGTTTATTAATTCTAACAGTATGGTCACCATTATAAAATCAAAAAAAAAAAAAAAAAAAAAAACAAGTGACCTCATTAGCCAATGAACTTAACTGGTGGTTGTAAGTGAGCTTGGAAGGTTTTCTCCTTTAAGGGTTCTGTCCGAAGGGTGACGGGTTTGAGTCCCATTCTGTGTAGAGTAATTTTGAAAAGAGGGGCTGGATCCGAAGGGTGCGGGCCTTTATATTTATAGGTGTGTACTGTTGGTCGTTCAAAAAAAAAAGTGACCTCAGTAATTCTAATTGATTTGGGAACTGTTTGGTTGATTAAGTGCTGAATCATTAAGATGGTCTGAATTGTTAAGAGGCTCTGAATGGTTAAGAGCTGAATCATTCAGCATCTCTTATAAGCTTAATGGTTCATCACCTAATCAAACTATTCATATGCTGAAACAAACAGTCTGAATGCTGAATAATTCAGACCTGAATGGTTAAGAGGCTGATTAAGAGGCTACCAAACAGCCCCTTATTGTGATGTTTCACAATGACAAATTCTAGCCTTTTAACATTTCAAATTTGAATATTAAATCCCGAACCACAATCAATCTCCATTAAGGAACATAAAAGCTCAAAAATTGAATAGAATGTAGTTTAGAGCACTTATATCTTAGTGATAATCGATGGTTGTGAAGCTATTACTCACTTTTAAATCCCCGATTTGACGAGGATCGTGCTAAGGGCTGCAACATTTTAAAATGTATTCAAATTCAATGTAACTCCCGTGTCATCGGTTTAGCAAGATCGATTGTGTAATAAAATTGACTGTATTCGAATCGATTTAATTAAACCTCACCATTTGGAAAAATACATTTTTTTTTTTTTTTACACAAGCATGTCGTGAGTAGACCTGGCAATTTCAATCCAACAAGTTGAGTTTGAGTTGTTTTGGGTTTAAAATTTGACCTTATGGGTTAAAATGGGTTTAGTATAATTTTCAAGGGGGTTAGGATGGGTAATTTTGATTGTAGAAAATAAGTAAATGGGTCAGGATGGTATGTAAAAAAAAAAAAAAAAACAAATGGGTCAGGATGAGTATTTTTAAATAACCATATACAAATCTGAATTAAAACTCACTAATAGAAATCAATGTCATTAGAAACAAAAAATTATATCTTTTGCATTTGTTGATCACCCTAGTCGGTTCGAAACTGTTCGGGTCGTTAACGGACGACAATGTCGAAACAACATGGGTCGTTAACGAGACCGATCTCATCGAAACGGGACGGGTCAGGCTGAAACGGTCTGGGTCGTTACCGGGCCCGACCGGGTCGAAACAGTCCGGGTCGCTACGGAACGGGCCAGGTTGAAACGATCTGGCACGTTATCCAGCCGGCTCGAAACAGTCCGGTCACTACGGGACTGGTCAAGTTGAAACGGTCTCGGTCGTTACCGGGCCCGGTCGGGTCGAAACGGCCCGTGTTACTAACGGGATCGGTCAGGCCGAAACGGTTCGGGTCGCTAATGGGCACTGTCGAGTCGAAACAGTACGGGTCGCTACGGGACGGGTCAGGTTGAAACGGTCTGGGTCGTTACCGGGGTCGGTCGGGTTGAAACGGTCCGGGTCGCTACCGGGCCCGGCCGGGTCAAAACGGTTCGGGTCGCTACGGGACGGGTCAGGTTGAAACGGTCTGGGTCGTTATTGGTCCCGGTCGGGTAGAAACGGTCCGGGTCGCTACGGGACGAGTCAGGTTGAAACAGTCTGGGTCGTTATTGATCCCGGTTGGGTCGAAACAGTCTGGGTCGCTACGGGACGGGTCAGGTTGAAACTGTCTGGGTCGTCACCGGGCCCGGTCGGGTCAAAACGGTCCGGGTCGCTACGGGACGGGTTAGGTTGAAACGGTCTGGGCGTTACCGGGCCCGGTGGGGTCAAAACGGTCCGGGTCGCTAGCTGGCCCGGCCGGGTCGAAACAGTCCGGGTCGCTACGAGATGGGTCAGGTTGAAACGGTCTGGGTCGTTACCGATCCGGTCGAATCGAAACGGTTCGGGTCGCTACCGGGCCCGACTGGGTCGAAACAGTCTGGTTCGATACGGGACGGGTCAGGTTGAAATGGTCTGGGGTGTTACCGCGCCCGATCGGGTCAAAACAGTCCGGGTCGCTATCGGGGCCGTCCGGGTCGCTACGGGACGGGTCAGGTTGAAACGGTCTGGGTTGTTACTGGGCCCGGTCGAGTCGAAACAAAATTAATTTTAAATTTGTTTTTTTTTCCTTTTTTTATTTTTTTCCTTTTTTTTTTTACTTTTTTACTTTTTAACTTTTTATTGGTATTTTAATTTTATTTAAATTTTAATCTATTTTGATGTGAACCTATCTTAATCCAAACCATTTAGACCCAAACCCATCCTGACCTAACCCATCCTAACCTATTTTTTTAATTTACCCATCTTAACCCAAACCCATCCTAACCCATCAACCAACCCAACCCAACCTACCCATTTTACCACCTCTGGTTGTGAGCATGCTGTTGAAATTTTTATGGTAATTGTTAACTATCATTTTTCACTTAAAAAATAAATGGAACTATGTTTTACGTACATAAATTCCATCAGGAAAGCAATGCCAAGAGAAACCAGGGTCGTCTGGTGGCATCTTAATTTTATATTTTTATAATATTTGTTAGAATGCCGGTTATAAGTATAGAATACAAGAGACCTGCAAATGGCAAAAACAAAATCAAAATACAAATCATTGAACTCGAATAAGGTCATGTATGACGTATGTACTAATGTCAATATTTTAAAACTAACAGAACAAATAAAGACATGTATGGTAACCTAAATTTGCAATATGGTGTAGCTCATATACATCTCTCCTCTTGAAATAGATGAAAAGAAAAACAAAAATAGGCTTTTAAAAAGCGTGCCTGAGATGCGCTTAAGCGCGAAACGACCAAAGGCACAGAGTTGCGCATTGTCTGACATAGGGCGAGCTGTGTACACAAAGCGCACAAAAAATAAGTTTTTTTATTATTTATTTATTTTTTTGGGAAAAGAAAATCCCAATAAGGCACGCACTTCCTAAACAGAGGGTGTTATTGTGCATCAAAGTATTATACATGTAGCTAAAACATTGTATATTCAAGTGATTAATACATTAAATCACACATAAAACTTATTTATACGTATATTTTGGACCATAGAAGTTGTGGCGACTGAATCCCATTGAATTGATTAAATTATCAATTAGGGCTATGATGCACATTCACTTTTGTTACACCCTCAAATTCCACGTGCGGGGTTTTACTGTGAGACGCGTGACACACCAGGATCAAAGTCAATAGTCACAACAAACAATCTCTATATGAATAAAATAACGTTTAAACAAAACCAGGTTTCAAAAGTTTAGAGGAAGCAAAATCAAGTTTTACAATCTAGATACAATAATAACAATGTAAAACGGTTCTTGATAATGTTCAAAAGACATGCATGAGACGACGTGTGACTTCATGCGCCTAGTCTGATCTTGTTACCTTAGCGACCTGAGAAAACATGTTAAAATACGTAAACATATAATGCTGGCGAGTTCACAGGTTTATAACATTGAACAACTTTCAGTAAAACCGGATTCACATAACACACTATTATCACTAAAACTAGTTAGACGTTTTACTCATTACCCGAGTGTTTCAAACTACTGCTGATAACTCACGGTTCACCCTACGGTTCACCCTGAGTTCGCCCTCGATTTGCCCTCAATTCGCCCTATCCCCCACTAATACACCTGTTTAATAGTGAGTTTGAGTAGTTATAAGAGTTGCCAGTGCACAAGTGATGTGATAGTGCTTATGTAATTTAAAAGTTTAGAGTGTCGTAGCATGTTTCTTCCCCGAAAGTAAAACTAGTAAAGAGGGGCCATGAAACTCACCTTATGTTGCGTCTTTTAAAAGATAATAAACCAGATGTGTATGATAGTCCAGACTACTGGAAACCTATCATAAGACGTATATAAGTGTGTTGACCAACAACGAGTTGGTTTAATGACCATTGGTTGTCCAAGCAATGACTTAGTGTGTTTTTATAAGCATTTTGACTTTGACACGACCAAACAAGACTCGACATTCCGTTGGTGACCCATAATGTAGGATCGTGACAAGATTTGATATACCGTGCGCATTTGATCGATCCAAAGGCGGAATCAATGGGTGGATTGTTGTTGGAGATGAGATATGAAGTTGGAAAAGTATGGAAATGAAAAATACACACAACACACTAAAAAATTGTGCACCACTTCGTGATAGATGTTTTTAAGAGTCTCTAACCTAGCTTCATATTCTAAGCATTTAGCACACAACAACTTAGAAGAGTTAGACCTTACCTGAGTATGTTGCTCAGTTTGATCTTCAGTTGACTAAATTGGAATATCAGCATCTCTACATTCTATCATTTCCTCCTCCGAATCATCATTTCCAGATGTTGAACACTCTACATATGTATTGCTAATAAACTCAGAACTTCGTTCATCAGCAGGTGATTCACTTTCTTCACCCGACCTGTCTTCATAAGTCATTGAGATTGAACCGGAGCTCTGACTTTCCTCACTTGAGCTTTCATCTGCTCTACTACTTTGTTCTTCTGAACCCTGAGCAGTGTCTGGAGATTATTCATCATCCCGAACTCTTGTAATCCCTTCACACCCTTTATCCGTATGTTCGACCAATGCTTTGACTACAACTGTACTCAATGGATCCTTGGTAAGGCTTCCTGTTTCCCTCTTCCTGACATAGATCCTTTGGATGCTTTGCGAATGATTCGAGGATGAGACGATTGCCGATGGATATTTCATGTTGATCCTTTGTTGATGTGGAGTTTGAGAGAATATATCCAATGATACATATGTATTAACCCCTCAGATGCATGTATTCAACATGGATGATATCGTTGAACCAACATTTGGATTTGGACATTTTAGAGGTTTCTGAATTTTCGTCACTTAAAATTTTCCCATAAATCAATGTATACTGATTTAGTTAACAAAAGTCAACTATGAGCGATGTTCGGACAAAGTCAGACTTATAATGGGTCAAAATTTGACTAGCACAGGTTTACACACGTAAGGAGGATGTTTACACTCGTATGTGACACGTGTCACACGTATGGTGGTTGTTACAGACATACTATAGGAACAAAATCAAGTGTATGGAGAATCGGGCGTATGGGATCAGGCGTGAGGGAGGTTACCAGGCGTAAGGGATTGCAATAGGCATAAGGGACTGCAACAGGCGTAAGGGACTGCAACAGGCGTATGAATAGAAAACTCAAGAACATTGCTGTTTTTTATGATTTTTGATGAAATTGAAGGTTTGGATGATCCAATGATCATGTTATGTGCGGTATATGATGTAGAACACGAATATGATCCCCAAAAACCTTCAAAAACACAAACTATAATCCAAAAAGATCAAAAAAACACCAAAAATCCAAATATGGAAAGATCTAACGTTGCTTCTGATGATCAATTGATTTACACACCTTCTAAAACCGATCTAGATATCAAAACAACAATTTGTTTTAACAATTCAATCCAATTCTAAGAAATCCTCCCAAAACTATTGAAGAACACACTTATGAGTTTTTTTAACCAAAATCTCAGATCTGGTGTATTTTGATGTAAATTTGATATAGATATAATCAAAACCACTTTCTAAATATGTTTATGTAATTATATCAAGAATCACATCAATAATTATAATCCAAATCACTCAAAAACGATATTTAAAGCTTGAAATGGGTCAAAATGGGTTTTTCAATCAAAACATGAACAATTGCTATATAAAATCAGATCTGATGCTACACCAATCTAACAACACGCGAGGTATGAGCCAAGCTCTGATACCACTTGTAGAATCGTGACAAGATTTGATATATCGTGCGTGTATGATCGATCCAAAGGCGAAATCAATGGATCGATTGTTATTAGAGATGAGATATGAAGTTGGAAAAGTATGGAAATGAAAAACACACACAACACTCTCAAAAATTGGGTAACACTTCGTGATAGATGTTTAGCAAAAGTTACAAATGAAGGTGCTAAGGGGGTCTATTTATAGGCTAGCTCCTTACGCCTAGGGTCTTCCAGGTGTAAGGGCTTCTTACGCTTGAGCTGCCACGCGCATGAGACTCTCATACACCTGGTAGCTTTTACAAATGACTATTTTACACCTAGACCCCTTAAAAGCCATCCGTTAATGCCCAAAACGTACATAATCATGCCTACGACTAATATAGACTTATCACTAGCTGGGGACACACACGAAGTGCGCTAATAGTTCACTAACTGACATGATACGAGACTCGTGCGCGTATGTTTCTCGGTGATTCCCCGAATCACCAAACCATGGACATTGTGTGTGTAAACCGACTCCCGATGAATCCCCGAATCACTGAACCGACTTAACTAACCTAGTTAAGTTCGTTTAATGAATGTTTTGCTAAAGCAGACTTAAATATTGTTAGGAAAGTTAACCAAATTTTGTCGGGTGTCACAACTTTCATATGAAATGAAAATTTAGAACGGAAGCTAAGAAGGGTAGAGATGAAAAAAAATAGAAAGAACAAAAAAATTATACTGTAACTCTTCACCTACCATCTTAAAAATTGTGTAAACCCACCTTTATACTTATCCAGTTTAATTAGTAATGTGTTATAGATTATAGATCACAGAAATTACCTTTACAAACATTAGACCACCCGTAGTGGTATCAAGATTGGGCGCTAAAGAGGCTTTTTGGCGCCCCATTTGCGCCAAAACACCGCCCCCTCCCCGTTAATCGGGCGTTAATGAGGTTGGCGTGAAATATTTCATGCCAAAGCTTTCAATCCTTCCATCAATCATCAACTCCCACATGTATATAGCTTTTTGAAAATAATATCTGTTTGTAAAAAAAATAAAAAAAAAAAACCGTTTATCAACTCCCATTGTTGCAAACTTGTAGAGAAGAAGAAAATAAATAAGGAAGAAAGAAGGAAGAGAAAGATAAGGTGGTGTTTTTTTTATATTATTATTATTATTATTATTATTTATGGTTATTATTTAGTGGTGGGTCATTATGGTTTTTATATTATTATTATTATTATTATTATTGTTATTATTATTATTATTATTTATTATTATTTATGGTTATTATGTTTTTTTGTATTAAACAAAAAATAATAAATATGAAGTGGGTCCTACTAGGGGCTTAAAACTATTACACCCTTTTTGTATTTAAGCCATTTCAAGTCCCTAGTGGGACCTGCATGCCACTTGTCAAAAAATGACCAGGTAAAGGGGTTTGAAATTTTTACATCACTATACATGGTCTTAAACTTGAAATTCAATATCATACGTACCCAATCAAAACTAAAATATTATCATATAGAGAAAGTATTTTGTACAAAGTTCCTTAACGTAAAAAGTGTAGGAAGCCACATAATAATGACACGTGTAAACCATAGTTAGGGCTACTAAGCTCAATCCTGATTGATTACATGGGTAGTTTAGACATTTTGTTTCTTCAACCTCTGATTCAAATACAGAATCAAACATAGCAATATTTATTTCAATTACGACGTAATCATATTCGATTGAAGAAATTTACGACATTCCAGTAACTAACGATAGTTTCATATTTTTTTTATCATGCTTTTGCAGATTTAAACATAATTGTTATTGATTCAAACCTAGATCTCGATAATCATGTGATGCTTTGTTTTTTCATTCATTTTTATAACGTTTGTTCACGATTGATAATGAGTGTTGATCCCATGAGTAATTTAGTTTTATATGTTGATTATATCTGTTTACTGAAAAACAACGATCATTGAGGTAGTGAAGAGAACGAAGAAGAAAAAGATTTTTATGATCAATAAGAATATGAAGATGAAGGTGCGTTTTATGATTTTATGGGTGATTACAGAAAAATAACAATCAAGGTAGCATGCGTTTTTTGATTTTTTTTATGGGTGCGTTTTATGATTTTATGGGTGCGTTTTTTTGTTTTTATGAGTGCTTATTTTGTGGTTCTGCCTTTGAGAGATGAAGGTGCGTTTTATGATTTTATGGGTGCGTTTTTTATTTTTATGAGTACGTTTTATGGGTGCGTTTTTAGTTTGTTTTTTTTTGTAGCTCTAGTTTGTAACCATGCTCTGTTTTTCGTTTGAAAACAGAGCGTACCTGCGTTCATAAAAGTTTTATGCAACGATAACGCACGTTTATACATTTCATCTTATTCATTTACGTTTAGATGGTTATTCTTTTAATTTGGAGTTTTTTTTTCCAGCATCAGTTTCATGCTCTTTTTTTTTGTTTAAAAAAACAGAGCATATTTCAGAGCAAATTGACTGATCGCTTGTTATGAAACGAGAATTGCAAATCCATCAATTGTCTGTAAATGTAATCGTTCTCAAGAATTAATGAGATTTGGGCGGTTTAATTAAAAAAATCACTACTAGAAAAGTGGCTCTTTTGCTACAAAAATTTTTTACGGAAAAAAATTCATCACAAATGTTGACACAATTGCTACTAACTTGTGACGAAAAAAACACCCTTATTTTTTGGACAAATTTGCTTCACAATAGCGACCGATACTTTGAAAATTGCGTAAGAAATGCGTAGGAATTGCATCACAAATTTCCTACACCATATTTCCGTAAGAAATACGTTGAAAATAGCGTAGCAAATGCGTAGTAATTGGTTTCTAACGAGGGTTTTTCTAACATCAAGGTTTTATTAAAAATGCGTCACAAATCAAGTTGAAATCAAATTTGTGACGCATTTTTAACAAAACCTTAATGTTAGAAAAACCCTCGCCGGAAACCAATTACTACACATTTGCTACGCAATTTTCAACGTATTTCTTACGGAAATATGGTGTAGAAAATTTGTGACGCAATTCCTAAGCAATTTTCAAAGTATTCATCGCTATTGTGTAGCAAATTTGTCCAAAACATAAGGGTGTTTTTTCGTCACAAATTAGTAGCAATTTTGTCAAAATTTGTGACGTATTTTTTTCCATAAGAAAATTTTATAGCAAAAGAGTCATTTTTCTAGTAGTGAATTAATGGATTATTATAATTTGTCTAACTTACCCTTCGTCTATTTAACTGAACATTAATCATATATAGATACTACGATCATGCCACCGCTAGTTTTTAACCCTAATCAATAGTTGAGAATCCTTCTCACGCTTTGTTCGTTAAGAGTACACCAGCCTCTCTTTTATCATATATACCCAATTAAAAAAAAGTCATATCTACTTGATCTCCTCTTTGACGGCAGCCGTTTTGAAAATTTTATAAAAGTTTTTTCTTGCTATTAATGGCTTAAATTTGAGGATAAAAAATGGCTAATTAAAAAAAGTTTTAGCTATAAATCGGTAAATTAATTATACCTCTAGGATTTTCAACGATGAGTTTGACTACACATCAAATAACACCAAACATAGGAGCCCACACAATAATCAATTTCAATGATCACTCACCCAGTTGTAACTCTTAAAATAAACAATGATATCCTCACATCTACTCTAATGCAACAGGAACCCTAATTTTAATTTTTTAACAAAACAAATATATATTAGCAAAAGTTATAAGCTTAATTTTCCCCTTTTCATGTCACAATTTTTTTTTTATTTTTTTTTTTCTGGAGTTGAATAATACTATTAAAACAAAATACGGAAGTTACATCATAATAGCAGGTAGGCGGGCAACAAGCTGCGCCGCCACCCCTTTTTGAATTGCAAACCCTAGTCTACTAAAGACAAAACCTTGCCCCCTGGGGATGAAACATTGTTGTGGACAACCCGTTGGACCCTGGTCAAGAAACGAATAGCTTCTGGCGCCAGGGAGCCAAAGGTGTCGAAAGCCAGAGGGATAAAGACATGTTGGTTATCTGCACAAGCTTTAGCATGTTTATCTACTTTCTTTGATTCCGCCTTTCTTGATGCTTGCCCAGCTACGAACCATGTTTCCCGTAACCCAACCAGCGGAGATACCCCGGTGAGGTCCACACAAGCATGTTTCCCTCTCTCCCAACCAAAGACAAGCAGGTCTGCTGGTCGCAGGGTGGATCTCCCTTCCGTGGGGTCTGTCACAATGACCTTGAAATTTTAATTTTATAATTTTTTGAAATTTTAATTTTATAATTTTTAATGAATATGAGTGTAATACTTATAAAGTTATTAGTACAATACATGTATCACATAAAATACCCCTAGTCAATAAGTTTAATACAACACATATCTATAATTTACAATGTGAGTGTACGTATGCTAGTATTTCAGGTGATAAATTGTTAATTCAACATAACCAACAAACAAAATATATGAGTGAATGCTACTTATAATACTGATTAATACATGAACGTTACCCATATGTATAATCTATATCTAAGGTTAAGATAAAATAAAAAGTTAATTTTCCTTTAGTAAGGTAAAAAGACACCGTTAGCCTTAACGTAGGAGGGGGTCTCCTGCGTTTGGACTCCAGCGTGAGAATAAGTGTATATTCGATTGGAGTTGGGAAACAATGAAGTAGAGAGTGTAAGAGTAAAGAGAAGAAGTGTGGAGTGAATGTGTAGAATGACAACCCAAGGGTCTCCTTTTATAGGCAGTGGAATTCTGCCCAGGAGCTCCCTTGTAGTAGCCCTCCTACTATACCTGGTAAAGATTGACTCTCCATATGCTCCCTGTAGTGAGACTTAGCCCTTTTGGTATGTTTTCAGCTTTTACTATTCCCTAGGTCTTACATGGAGCTGTGTGATGGTTTTTTGTCTTGACCATAGTAAGAAGCCAAAATACATTTTTATGTTTCCAATGAAGTTACTGTTTGCTTTCTGCTGTACAGTTACCATATGGCAGCTATGCTGCCTTATTTCAGCTCCATTAAGTCAGGCCAGCCCTTAACTCTTTACGTTACTTTATTTTTTTGACAAGGGACTAAACGTGGTCGTTTTAGGACCCACGTCATCAGCCTCCCCAGTCATAAGCATTTGTAAAGAAGTTATAAGTTCTTGTGACTTGTAAATTGTCCGACTCCTTGGTGGCAATGTTAGTCGTTCTTACATTGGTGTCAAGGAGCGTATAAAATTCCAGGCTCCCCTTTGGGAGCATGGTACTTATTTTTTGTCCTCACCGTTTTAATGCAAGTGTCTTGCGAGTTGCTTCTAATTATGACCCTTTTTTAAACCCTATAATTGGTCATAATTGTTTTTCTCGGGGGCCGCTTCATGTCCCATCAGCTGTTGCAGACTACCCTTGATTTGATGGGTGCCTAGGCTGACGTCATGCAAGTGGACAGCTGTGAGGCGGTTACTCTCTCGGTAACCGTCCTTAGCCTTTTAATTCAAATTTTAAACCCTTATAAAGTGTGCAACATTTCATTAACCCTCATTTTCTTCATTCTTTAGCAAAATCTTTCTCTCTCACGTACAATCTTCACTCGCCGGCATTTCCTCTTTTCCTCCTTTATATTTGGTAAGTAACCTCCTTCCTCATCATACTTGCTTTCATAATGTCTAAAAACGACCTTTCCTCTCAGTTTACTCGTTTGTCTAAGCCCGATTCCGAACGGTTTTGCACCGAGGTTGGTATTCCCCTTTCATTCGAACCTGTTGTCTCGAAGGGGAAAACTCCGGTGACCACTGTTCCGGTAGGGAAGATAGCCGTTTATACTCGTCAGTTTGATCAGGGTAATCTTCGATACCCTTTTTTCTAAGTTCTTTCTTAATGTCCTAGAGTATCACAAACTCTCTCTTGATCAGTTATGTCCTTCTGGCGTTGCTCGAATTTTACACTTCGAGATTGTATGCCGTTGCCTTGGATATGAGCCTCCCTTGGCCATGTACCGTCGTTTTTTCAGGTTAGCTAAGAATGGGAACTGGTTCACTATTAAGAAAACCCAATGTGAACCAGCCCTAATCTCCAGTGTCATAGGGCTTGTCTCCACTTGGAAAGACAAGTTCTTTTTTCTTAACTCTGATTTCATGCCTTTCAAAGCTCCTAGGAGATCTTCTGAACCTCCCTTGAATGATAAGGAGCCTGATCCTGACACCTTAGATCAGAAATTGTTGGAAAAGCTTCGTGTCTTTCCTACTCGACTCCGCACTTTTCTGAGGATTTCTTAGTTATTATGGGTTTGAGTACTAATTGGGATGATCCGGAGACTGAACCGGTGATATATCATGGTGGGAAGGGTATGTTGTTGTTTTGACTTGCTTTCATGTACCCATCTTTCTTTGTTTGTTTCTTGCCTAACTATCTTTCCTTTTCTTTCTGCAGAGACGAGTACTCTTTATTTTCTTGCGTTGGATGACATTGCTGATGTCAAGTTCAAGGTTCGTGCTTCAAGCGAAGGGAAGAATGTGGTAGTGAGGACTGAGCATGTCCGTTTCAAAGGGGAGTATACCAGTGTTATTTCATCGACCTCAACCGTTGCTGAGCCTTCTTCGAAGAAGGCAATCAGTGTGCGTCGCTTCAGCAAGCGATTGCAGACTGCTTCTTCTGCTCTGGGGAACACATCTGCTATTCCCTTGGTCCCGGAGGAAGAGACTGAAGATTCTTCAATAATAGCTTCTGCTATGGGTTTTGCCCCTGTCTTGGGGAAAGGGAAGCTTATCTTGTCCTCCCCTAAGCAGGATGATGCTGTGTTTAAGAAACCAAAGGATGTTGTAGTTGAAAGTAGGAAGCGGGAGCTTTTGTTACTAAAGGATGAGGGAAGTGAGAGTTCTAAGGCAGCTACTGATGTTGCTGGTGACTATTCCGCACAAGAGGGTCATAATGAAGGAATTTTTGTGCCGAGGTGGGATGTGAAGAGCAGTGATGTCTTGAAGAAAGCTTTCGTTTGTCGTGATTTGATTGATAACTGCGTTCCTAATGCCGAGAGGGCGGTGCACAAAGAGGGGTTGGACCGTGATGTTATGAAGAAAATGTATTATCATTTTGGGCAGTTCTTATCTTTGTTCCCAGATGGTATGGCCAGATGGGGCGAGTTAATGTTTCGCCGGGAAAAAGTTGAGACTTTTTATGAGGAGCATGAGGCTGAGCTTGTGAAGGTGAAGGAGGAATTGGGGCGTTATGTTGCTAGAGAGAAAGATTTGGTGCATGGGTTGGCGGTGTCCAGAACTCAGCTTGGTTTGGAGAAAGATACGTTTGATAAAATGTTCAAAGGGTTTAATGAGGAGACGGAAAAGGTTCCTGCAGAGAGGGAGGGGTTGGCCTGGGCTCGTGAAGCTGTTGGGCAGGAACTGGCAGGGATAGAGAAGGTTGGTGTGGAGCTTCGGGCTCAGGTTGATCGTCTGTCTGAGGAGAAAGAGTGGTTGATCTCAAAAGGTGTGGCACGCTTTGTCAGCAACCTTTTGCATCACTAAGGCTTCTCAGCAGCCTATTGGCTTTCTTCAGGACTTGGAGCCAGAAGGTTTAAAAAAGGATGTGGCCAACGAAGTGTTTCAGGCTTATGTGTCAAAGAGGCCACTCAAGATCATGATAGAAGGAGGTAGTGGCGGTGAGGGTAGTTCTAAACGTTTGAAGCCTGCTGGTGCATCTGGGATTTCACCCTTGGAGCATGTATTTGAGAGCCTCACCCCACTTCAAGCCTTTGAGGTCAATTCTACTCCTCCTTCTTCCGAAGATGACCCGTTTATTGGCCTGGACACTGATGGCCTTTATGAATATGTTGGCAACAAGACCCTTGCTTCTACCGGTGAAGACAATGCCACCCAGGAAGCTCAAGATTCTGCTACCCCTTGATGTGGTTGTGTTTAAACTATCTTTTGTTAAGAACTTTTAGTTGTAAGCCTTAGGGGCTTTTGTTTTAAACTTTTAATGGAAATGTTCCCCCTCTAGGGGTGATGCTTGTTTATGTTTAATGTTTGGTTGTTTTGAATGTGTTACTTGTCGTGTGTTGTGTTTGCAATGTCTTTAGCCGTCTCATAGAGTTAAATGCTGCAGTTAGGGGTGGCAAAATGGGTAGGTTGGGCTGGGTTGGTTGATGGGTCAGGATGGGTTTAGGTTAGGATAGGTTTGGGTCAAGATGGGTAAATTAAGAAAATAGGTTAGGATGGGTTAAGTCAGGATGGGTTTGGGTCTGGATGGTTTGGATTAGGATAGGTTCACATCAAAATAGATTAAAATGTTTAAAAAAAATTAAAATAACAATAAAACGTTAAAAATTTAAAAAGTAAAAAAAAAAATAAAAAATAGTAAAAAAAGGAAAAAAAACAAATTAAAAAAATAAACTTAAAAATAAATTTTTAAGGGATCCGAAATATTTCGTTTTAAACCGGACCGATTCGACCCTATCGGGTTGGTTAACAACCCGGACCATTACGAACCGGACTGTTTCGACCTGACCGGTCCCGTTAGCGACCAGGACCGTTTCGACCCGGTTGGGCCCGTTAGCGACCGGAACCGTTTTGACTCCACTGGGCCCGATAACGACCCAGATTGTTTCAACCTGACCCGTCCAGTAGCGACCCGGGCTGTTTCGACCCGGACGGGCCTGGTAGCGACCCGGAACTTTTGACCCGACCGGGTGCGGTAACGCCCCAGACCGTTTCAACCTGACCCGTCCCAAAGCGACCCGGACTGTTTCGACTCCTGCCGGGCTCGATAGCGACCCGACCGGGCCGGTAACGACCCAGACCGTTTCAACCTAACCCGTCCCGTAGCGACCCGGACTATTTCGACCCGGCCAGGCCCGGTAGCGACCTAGAGCGTTTCGACCCGACCGGGCCCGGTAACGACCCAGACCGTTTCAACCTGACTAGTCCCGTAGCGACCCGGACCGTTTCGACCCGGCTGGGCCCGGTAACGACCCATACCGTTTCAAGCTGACCCGCCCCGTAGCGACCAGGTGTAACACCCCGCCTCTCTCATCACCAATATTGTCCGCTTTGCCCATCCAGAGCTCACGGATTTGTTTTTGGTTGCCCAAGTGGAGACTTCCCAGGAGGTCACCCATCCTGAAATTTCTCCCACCTGAGCACGCTTAACTGTGGAGTTCTCCTCTCATCCACTAACATTAAGCCCCAAAACGCGTTGGTGATTTAAGAGGCAAGACATTACTTATGAGCTCACGGATTTGTTTTTGGTTGCCCAAGTGGAGACTTCCCAGGAGGTCACCCATCCTGAAATTTCTCCCACCTGAGCACGCTTAACTGTGGAGTTCTCCTCTCATCCACTAACATTAAGCCCCAAAACGCGTTGGTGATTTAAGAGGCAAGACATTACTTATGAACCAAGGATCTCTCCTGGCCACGACCGATGTGGGATTTTCCTAGGGTGTCACACCAGGCCCGTTTCGACCCGGTTGGGCCCGGTAGCTACCCGGACCGTTTCGACCCGACCGGGCCCGGTAACGACCCAGACCGTTTCCACCTGACCCGTCCCGTAGCGACCCGGACCGTTTCGACCCGGTCGAGCCCGGTAGCGACCCGGACCTTTTCGACCCCACCAGGCCCGGTAACGATCCAGATCGTTTCAACCTGACCCGGACCGTTTCGACCCGGCCGGGCCCCAGTAGCGACCCGGACCGTTTCAAACTTACCCGTCCCGTAGCGACTCGGACCGTTTCGAACCGGCTGGGCCCGCTAGCGACCCAGACCGCTTCGACCCGACCGGGCCCGGTAACGACACAGACCGTTTCAACCTGACCCGTCCCGTAGCGACCCGGATTGTTTCTCCCCGGCCGGGCCCGGTATCAACCCGGCCGGGCCCGGTAGCGACCCGGACCGTTTCGAACCGATCGGGCCCGGTAACGCCCGAGACCGTTTCAACCTGACACGTCCTGTAGCGACCCGTACTGTTTTGACCTGACCAGGCCCGTTAGCGACCCGGACCGTTTCGACCTGACCGATCCCGTTAGCAACACGGACCGTTTCGACCCGACCGGGCCCGTCAACGACCGGACCATTTCAACCCGAACGGGCCGGTTAACAACCCAGACCGTTTGCACTCGATCAAACCCGCTAACGACTCGAACCGTTTCCATGAGATCCGTCTCGTTAATGACCCGTGCTGTTTCGACATTGCCGTCCGTTAACGACCCGAACGGTTTCGACTCGACTGGGGTGATCAACAAATGCAAAAGATATAATTTTTTGTTTTTATTGACATTGATTTCTATGAGGTATCAACTTGGGTGAGTTTTAATTTAGATTTGTATATGGTTATCTAAAAATACCCATCCTGACCCATTTGTTTTTTTTTTACATACCCATCCTGACCCACTTACTTATTTCCTACAATTAAACTTACCCATCCTAACCCCCTTGAAAATTATACTAAACCCATTTTAACCCACAAGGTCAAATTTTAAACCCAAAACAACTAGATGGGTTGAAATTGCCAGGTCTAGCTGCAGTCATTCAGCCCAAGTTACTTAGCTAAGGAGCCGATGCAATACTTACCTTATTAGCTTGTTTGTTTATTATGAACCTTATTCCATAAGTGTTACCTTAAATGTTCGTTTTTCATATTTTTATGTGAACATGTATGAGCTGTCTTGGTGTGAGGAGCTCATCCTCTTTAATGGGTTTAGGTTTTCTTTTTAGAACTTGTCCCATGGAGTTGTGGATTGTATTAGGAACTCACCCTGTATACATGAAGGTTATCAGCCTTGTTCCCTGTTGAGCAGTTGTGGCCTGGGAGCTCATCCCCGTTTCATGGGTAGGTATAGCGCCGGATCCCATGGAGCCTTGTTAGGAGGGGCTCACCCTTTGATAAGATAAGTGACAAGTAATTTAAAACAAAGCTTTTTCATTAGTCATAAGCTTGGAGTACAGAGTGGCATTACAACCAATTAAACATATAATAGTTTCAAATGCTTGTCACTCCAATATCTCGGGACCATATTTCCGCTAGGGTCAGCTAGCTTGTAGGATCCCCCTTTGTGAGTTTCTTTGATGACATAGGGGCCTTCCCATCGGGGACCTAGCTTGCCCACACTTTGCTGCTTGCTGGCTTTGTTACACCTTAACACAAGATCCCCTGGTTTGAAAACCTCCTTTCGAACCCCTGTGTTGTAGTAAGCTTCCAGCTTCTGTTTGTATCTAGACTCCCTGATGAAGGCTTGGTCCCTTGTTTCTTCCAGGAGGTCCAGGTTGAGTAGGACCTCCTCGTCATTGTCTTGTGAGTTTTTGCAAACACTTCTTCTTAAACTTACCCCAATTTCTGCAGGTATGACAGCTTCGCATCCAAAGACAAGCCTGTAGGGCGTCCGTCGGTGGCTAGTCTTTTCCATGGTTCTTATCGCCCATAACACACTTGGGAGCTCATCGACCCATTTCTTGCCATATCTTCCCAACCTTGTTTTGATTCCTTCGACGATGCTTCTGTTCATGCGTTCGACCTACCCATTGGACTGGGGATAAGCTACTGAACTGAATATTTGCTTGATACCTAGCTCGGAGCACCAACTGCTGAATGGCTTGTGGGCAAATTGCTTGCCGTTGTCCGTGACGATTTCTCCTGGTAGCCCATATCTGCAAAATTATTTGTTCCCATACAAAGTTCATCACATGCTTCTCGGATATGGTAGCCAATGGCCTGACTTCTGGCCACTTGGTGAAATAGTCAACGGCTACGAGAAGGAACTTTAGCTTCCCAGGGGCTTGTGGGAAGGGACCCACTATGTCCATCCCCCATTTGTAGAAGGGTCAGGCAGAGATGATAGGTACGAGGTCATGCTTTGGGTTGGTCTTCACCGGTGTTTGCAGTTGGCATGCTTCACATTTGCGGATTGTCTCGAATGCATCTTTGTGCATGGTTGGCCGATAATAGCCAAGATTCATTAACTTTGATACAACAGCACGAGGTCCAACATGCATGCCACAAATCCCTTCATGTATCTCCCTGATGAGATAATTGCTTTGATTGGGGCCTACATACCTGAGTAAGGGTGCCAAATAGGCCTTCTTGTAGAGCTTCCCGTCTTCAATCACATATTGCCTCGCTTTGATTACCAACTTCTTTTGTCTCGTTTTCTTCATCTGGCAGCTTCCCTTCCTTAAGGTAGGATATAATGGGAGTCATCCATGTGGACTCTGTTTCGGTGACAACATCTTGTACTTCTTTGTCTACGATGGATGGTTTTCGGAGCACCTCAACCAGGACCTCTTAGTAAGGTGAGCAAACGTCAAAGAAGCTAGTTTGCTCAAGGCATCGGCCTGTTTATTCCTGGTCCTTGATACTTGCTCAAGCGTAAAAGCCTTGAACTCCTTGATGAGCTCTTTAACTTTATCCTTATACTTGATCATTGAAGGCTCCTTAGCTGTGTACCCTCCATTTACTTTCTTGACCACCAGGTTGGAATCAACGAACACATTTAATTCTCGTACCTTCATAGTTTTTGCCAATCTTAAGCCGGCTAGTAGGGCCTCGTATTCAGCAACGTTGTTAGTGTAGGGAAAGTCCAGACGGAGTGCATAAGTGTATTCAGTTCCGTGGGGGTCCTTAATGACAAGACCAGCCCCGGAACCCTCTACACTTGAGGCTCCGTCAGTGAAAAGGCACCACTTTCCTTTGAGGTCGGGCCGTTCTTCTTCGACCTCATTCATTTCTTCTTCCATCAGCTGGATGGGTAACTCAGTGAGGAAATCAGCAAATACTTGCCCTTTATAGGCCCGTCTCGGTACGTATTCTATCTTGTGCTCCCCCAAGCCAATGGCCCATTTCGCCAGTCTCCCCGAATCTTTGGGTTTTTCTAGCATAGAGCGTACTGGTTGGCCAGTAATGACTTTCATTGGGTGAGCCTGAAAATATCTTCTCAGCCTCTTGGCAGTGTGCACAAGCTGCTAGTACCAGCTTATCGATGGGAGCGTAGTTGATTTCAGCATCTTTAAGGGCACGGCTGACAAAGTAGACAGGAATTTGCTCCTTTCCTCGGTCAACCAGGAGGACTGAGCTGACTACTTCTGATCTTGTAGACAAGTAAACTGTTATTACTTCCCCCTTTTCAGGTGCGGCCATTTCTGGCAAGGAAGCTATGTGTTTTTTAAGCTCAATGAAGGTAGCTTCTGTCTCTTTCGTCCAACGAAAATCCTTCTTATCAACACAGTTTTTTAGTGTTTTAAAGAAAGGTAAGGATTTTTCCGTAGATTTGGGTAAGAAACGTTTTAAAGCAGCAATTTTACCGTTGAGGCTCTGCACTTCCTTCTTTGTGGTAGGTGACTTCATGTCTAGGACAGCCTGAATCTTGCTTGGATTAGCCTTGGTACTTTGCTTCCCCACTATATGGCCAAGGAACTTACCCTCCTTGAACCCAAAGGAACACTTTACTGGATTGAGCTTCATGTTTATTCCTTGGAGGTTCTTAAAGGTTTCCCGGATGTCTTGGATCATGGCATCCCAGACCTGCTTTTGATGACCAGGTCGTCTACCTAGGATTCCATATTCTTCCCAATCTGTTTTGAGAAGGCCTGATCTACCAGACGTTGGTACGTAGCCCCTGCATTCTTCAGCCCAAAGGGCATCTTCTTGTAGCAGAAAATCCCTTTGTCGGTGTGGAAGGTCGTTTTTTCTTCATCTTCCAGTTTCATTTGTATTTGATGGTACCCCTTGTAGGCATCCAAAAAGCACTTGTACTGAAAACCGCTAAGGGAGTCGACCTTCCAGTCAATTTCAGGCAGGGGGTAGCAGTCTTTGGGGCAGGCCTTGTTGAGATCCTTGAAATCCACACACATCCTCCACGTTCCATCTTTCTTTGCCACCATGACTGGGTTGGAGACCCAAGAATGGTATTGGACCTCCCTTAGGATGCCAGCTTCTACCAACTTTGAGACTTCTTGGCAAGCCGCCTGGCTCCTGACCGGGGCCAGACTTCTCTTCTTATGAACAACCGTCTTGTATGAGGGAGCTATGTTTAATGCATGTTCAGCCAAGCTTCTTGGGACTCCAGTCATATCTCCTGAGCACCAAGCAAACACATCTTTACTCTCCTGCAAAAGATTAGCTAGCTTAATCATGATCCCCTCAGGGAGCTGGTTGTTAACCTTGATGGTCTGCTCCGGGTAGGCAGGGTTGATACTGATTTCCCGGACAGGATCACAAGTTGATTTCTTTGCCTCCATGAGGTCTCTGGATTCCTACACAGTGGCCATAAGCAAGGCTTAGGCCGGGGGTTTGAGGGTGGCAATCCCATTGGGCGTGGGAAGTTTCATTAGGCCTTGTGTTGTTGAGACTACAGCTCCAAAAGTGGCGATGCCCATTCTCCCGATAAGGACGTTGTAACTGGACGGGTACCTGATTACTGAAAATGTTAGTTCTTCTGTTCTTGCCAAGTCTCCATCTCTGAAGCAGACGCTCAGGATGAGTTTTCCCCAAAGGATGTACACGTTCCCCAGAGAAACCTACGAGGGAGGCGTCTAATGGCTTGAGTTTGGCCTTGATTTATGGACTCAATGATTCGAAGCATCGTTCGTACATCACCTCCAAAGAGGAACCACAGTCCATATACACCCTGTCCACTGGGAAACCATCTAATTCCGCTTCAACTATTACCGGGGTGACAATCAATTCGTCTGGGGCAGGGGGAGACAGATGTATTGTTTGTTCCAAGGCTCGGTGCGAGGCCTCTTAGTCTGTTGGCTCCCTTCCTGTCTGATCATGTTGACCTCCTTGTCTCTCTTTCCGTCATCCTTCCTTCCTTTGATGTACTTGATCAGGTGAACCAGCTCACCGAACTTCACAGCCTCCTCTATCCTCTTTTTCAGCTGATAGCAATAGTTAGTATGGTGCACCGTATCATTGTGGAAGGCACAGTGTTTACTAGCGTCCCTCTTGTTGGCTGGCTTGGACAAACGTCTTGGAGGGCGGAAGGTGTACTTGACCTCCTCAGTTGAGAGTATTTCTTGAGGTGTCTTAGTGAGGACGGTGAATATTTGTTTCTCTTTATCATGGTACCATCCCTGGTCTGGGAGATCTTCTTCGTTCCTCGTTCCTTCGGGGCTCAAATGACCTGACGGATCACCTTTCATTGTAAGGCTGGAAACTAGGTCTTCGAGAGCTGGATGGACTGTCTCTCCAGCTTCCCCTATCCCGTTTCTTGGAGTCTTGCCTAGTGAGAGCTTCCTCTCCCCTGAGGTAGGCTTCCGCTCTTTCAAAGGCTTCCTCCATGGTCCGAGGAACATCTTCATGAAATCTCCTTAACAGTTTCTTAGGCCGAATGGCACCCATAAAGCCTGACACTCTGATGTTCTCTGTAGCCCCACTGTATTGCAAACCCTCCCTTTTGTATCGTTCGATGAAAGTTCGAAGATCCTCATGCTCCCCCTGCTGGATCTGGTGCAGGATTGCAGCATCTTTGGTACATTTTCTCAGGGGGGTTGAAGTTTGATGTGAAGCTCATCCTCAAATCATCGAAGGACGTGATGCTCCGAGGAGGGAGACCACAGAATCATAGTCGAGCTGGTCTTGCTAGAGTGTGCATGAACATGTGGCAGCACTCAGCATTGTTCCATTTTTCTACGGTTGCTGCTCCAGAGAAGACATTCAGGTGGTCATCTGGGTCTTCAGACCCATCGTACGTTTTCACATTAGTTGGCATCTTGATCTTGTTGGGGAAGTCAAAATGGGCTATGTGTTCAGCAAAACATTCAAGGGATTTGGGACGATAAGGCTCCGATAGGGTAGCTTCTATTCTTGGCTCGGTCACATGGAGGATGACAGGAGGTTGAGAGGTTCCCGGACCTAGGCTCTCAGGAAGAGACGTCCCTGCTACCTGGTTTAGGGGAGGGGGAACCTGCCACGGGTGACCTCCTGGCCAAGCAGGGAAGTATGGCGTCATGTAAGGTGAGTACCGTGTGTGCAGATAGCTTGGGTATACCGCTCCTGCAGAGAAGACAGGTCCCCCAACAGGTCAACTGACTCCCATTAGGGAAGTGGTAACTGCACTTCTGGCCAAGGGTAAAGATCTTAAAGCTTCCCCATAGGAGAGGGGTGTTGAAGCAGGTTGTAGGGGCTGTGTAGCTTCCAACAACTGTTTAACCGTATACTCTTGGGCCCCGGGGGTAAGTACAGAATGGCTAGGGCCTACATCAGAGAGGATTCCTCCCTAACCGTTCAGGTAAGGGTTAGGATCAGTGTTGAGGCTTCTGGTGGCCGGAGAGGTAGTAGTTCCAGCTACTGGGGGTCCCGGTGAGAGGGTAACAGTTGGTACTTCATCGTAAGACAACCTGACTCTTACACCTCTGGACCTTTCCTCCCTTACATAGCCATTCAGGAGGTCTCGGGGTTGCAAGAAATTTCTTCGTACTCCCTCCGGGGTAATATCCATACGTTCTATGGGCAAAAACACATTATCTCTGGGGGATGAGTTAAAAGCTCATGAGGACTGTGGAGTTCGGAAGTGAAGCATGTCCCCCAGAGACGGTTCGACGTGTGGTTCGTCCGTTCCAGGTGTTTCTCGGCCGGTAATGTCACCCGAAGTGTGACTACTAGCCAGAGTTTCCGAGGGAGCCTCGGTTGGGTGGTTATCTCCACCGGTCATCATAAAAAATGGTTACTTAGGAACAAACGGGACTGTAGAAACTAGCAACAGATTTGTTCAAAGTAGCGACAGCCCCACGGTGGGCGCCACTTGTTGCTGCAACAAGGAAAATGATCGGGATTAGGTTTAGAGATGTTAATGGTTGAGTGTGTGTTGGGTTTAGAGGGTCCTGGAGCTCCTGGAAGGGACCTGCACAAAGTAACAGACACCGTTAGCCTTAACGTAGGAGGGGGTCTCCTGCGTTTGGACTCCAGCGTGAGAATAAGTGTATATTCGATTGGAGTTGGGAAACAATGAAGTAGAGAGTGTAAGAGTAAAGAGAAGAAGTGTGGAGTGAATGTGTAGAATGACAACCCAAGGGTCTCCTTTTATAGGCAGTGGAATTCTGCCCAGGAGCTCCCTTGTAGTAGCCCTCCTACTATACCTGGTAAAGATTGACTCTCCATTTGCTCCCTATAGTGAGACTTAGCCCTTTTGGTATGTTTTCAGCTTTTACTATTCCCTAGGTCTTACATGGAGCTGTCTGATGGTTTTTGTCTTGACCATAGTAAGAAGCCAAAATTCCTTTTTATGTTTCCAATGAAGTTACTGTTTGCTTTCTGCTGTACAGTTACCATACGACAACTATGCTGCCTTATTTCAGCTCCATTAAGTCAGGCCAACCCTTAACTCTTTACGTAACTTTATTTTTTGACAAGGGACTAAACGTGGTTGTTTTAGGACCCACGTCATCAATCTTGATATATGTTAAAAAGCTACAAAGCGTACTTTTTAAAAACACAAAAGGGGGATGAGCATTCACCCACCCAGCGCAAACATCATAGTCCAGTGCCACCCCGGACCTTTCACCAAGACCAGGAGAGACACTGGACTGGGGGACTTGAAGGGGTAGGGTACTAATTCTAACGCGGAAGAAGGGGGAGAGTTATCTCACATCCAATAGCCTAATAATAGCCTAATTTTTTTTGAACGACTATTTTTTTAAAACCTTATTTCACCTCACATTGTATTTGCAAAGATTTAAACTCACAACCTCATATTTATAAGGGAAGACACCATATCATTAGACCAAAAGATCATGGACCCAATAGCCTAATATACAATCAGTTTTCACGTTTTTATTCGGAGGCTGAAGTTGGAACTCACTAGGCCCGCATGGATTTTTTTTTTATTAAATTGGTCATTAAAAGTTCCAAATTTTTAGTCACTAAAACAGATTCGGGTGGTGGAAATTTATACGGTCGGATAGAATACTGGCTTATGTTTTGAAGTAGTTATTTACACCGTATCCCTTAAATTTTAAACATTTATTTGTTCATCCTATTAACTGCTACTGTCGAAATATTACACGGGGAGAAGTGAGGTCTGCACTCAGGAAGATGGGAAGAGCTAAGGCAGTTGGTCCAGACAACATACCAATTGAGGTGTGGAAGTTTCTAGGAGAGAAAGGAGTCCAATGGTTAACTATTTTGTTCAACTGTATTAGTAAATCTAAACAAATGCCATATTAGTGGAGTACTGTCCTAGTGCCTTTGTATAAGAACAAAAGAGATGCACAGTGTTTTGGGAATTACAGAGGTATTAAGTTGTTAAGTCATACAATGAAATTATGGGAAAGGATTATTGAGGCTAGAATTAGAAGAGAAACTCAGGTTTCAGTAAATCAATTTGGTTTTATGCCAGGGCGGTCAACTACGAAAGCAATTCACATTCTAAGGAGGTTGATGGAAAAGTATATGGAGAAAAAGCGGGGCCTTCATATGGCATTTATAGATATTGAAAAGGCATAAGACAGTGTGCCACGTAAACTGATTTGGGACAGCCTGCAGAGTAGAAGGGTCCATGAGAGGTATATAGACTTAATTAAGGATATGTACGGTAGGACCGACACTAGTGTTCGGTCACCTGTAGGAGATACTGATGCCTTCCCTGTGGGTGTGGGACTCCACCAAGGATCTGCGTTGAGTCCGTTCCTTTTTGTAGTTGTCTTGGATGAGTTATCCAAGTCGATTCAGGAGACAATGTCGTGGTGCATGCTTTTTGCAGATGATATTGTGTTAGTGGCAGAGTCCAAACATAGTCTGAATAAGAAGCTACAGAGTTGGCGTGCAGCTTTAAAGGGGAAAGGTTTAAGAATTAGCCGTTCTAAGACTGAGTACATGTATTGTGGTTTCAGTGGTGCAGCTTACGAAGAAAATACTCGAGTTACGATTGAAGGTCAAGTTGTCCCTCAATTAACTAAGTTCAAGTACTTAGGATCATTTGTTCAGAGGGATGGGGAGCTAGATAGTGATGTCACACATCACATTCAAGCTGGTTGGTGTAGGTGGAGGGCCGCAAGTGGGTTTTATGTGACAAAAGGTTCCCAACTAAATTAAAGGGAAAATTCTATAGGGTTGCAGTGAGACCCGCTATGTTATATGAGACAGATTTTTGGGCCATCAAAAAGACACAAGCTTGCAAGATGGACGTAGCAGAAATGAGGATGCTAAGGTGGATGTGCGGGCACACTAGGGTAGACCAAATAAGAAATGAGGTTATTAGGAAAAGGTTAGGGGTAGCTAGTATATCAGACAAGATAAAGGATGGAAGATTAAAATGGTATGGGCATGTAAAGAGGAGGAAAATGACGGGCCCAGTTAGAGTAGTGGAAACCCTCACTGTAGAGGGAAAGAGGTGTAGAGGAAGACCCAAATTGACTTGGGATGAGCGGATTATGCATGATTTGGTAGAGATGCACCTCTCTGAGGACATGGTCGATGATAGGGGTTCGTGGAGACACAAGATCAAGGTTAAGGATTATTAGGGAGGGTTAGGTTGTCTCGTAGAGTGGTTCTAGGAGCTTAGATTTTTTCTTTCTCTTGGTAGAAGGCCAATAAAGGTGATTTGTATTTGGGTGTTTATGAGTTATGTTGTTTTATAGCATATATACCTTTATTTTACTAGGTGACGCTTTCAATGTTTCTCTAAATTCAATAGCTCTTTATTAGTTTAGTAGTGTTGTTTACCTGTAAAGTGTGTGTTGTCGAGCCGGGGGTCTCTCTGGAAGCAACCTCTCTATCTGTAAGGATAGAGGTAAGGTTTGCCTACATCTCACCCTCCCCAGACTCTACTCTTAGCTTTGCTATTTGTGAAATTTACTGGGTACGGTTGTTGTTCTTGTATTAATTCACAAAATTCACACACAAAGACATAATTTTTATTATAGATCAAAGTTCGATGAAACAATGGAATTGTTTCAATCTAAAAGTATCTCGCATGACTCTCATATTATTCATGCGTTTAGTTTGAAAATTCCCCAACAAAAGGAACACATCATTTCCACCCGATTAAATGTTTCATGCACTCAAGCTAAAGATTGGGACGATGATTAGGCTATATGGTATGGTGCCTTCTTCCTTCAACTTCCTTAAATGCCACATCAGCGCCACCTTATTTCCCTCATTTTCTCCCCTAAAATTTGGAATTGGTTTCCCCCAATTCCCCCATTCCCCATTCCCCTTCCTTTTTTTTTTTCCTTTTTTTTATATATTTTATATTTCATAAATATTTTTAGATAAAAATAAATTAATAAAAAACCGTGAAAAAAATTGGAACAACATAAAAAAACTAAACTTCACAAAGTAAAAAAAATTACAAACTAAAAAAAATTACAAACTAAAGTTCATTAAAAAAACCTAAAAACTACTCGTCATCAACAACGGGGGCGATATGGAAATTATTCCAAATGTGATCGATCAGATCCGAAACAAGGTTTCCATGCACAGTAGGATCGTGTAACACCCACGTGTTTGATTCTTGTTGTCCCTCGTCAACTGGCTCGAGAACCTCTTCAACCTCATTCGAATCGTAAACGCATATTGCACTACCTTCGTCTTCAATTATCATGTTATAAAGTATTAAACAAGCATACATAATATATCTCATTCTTTGTGGATGAAATGCACGTGCTGGGTGTTGTATTATATGCCATTTCGCCTTTATCACACCATATAATCGTTCGATGTCTTTTCTTGCCCCTTCTTGGCACTTCGCGAACTTTTTCCTTTTCTCATTTGTAGAATTCAGTATTGTCTTCACAATAGACGGGTAGCTTGGGTATATACCGTCACATAGATAATACCCATGCTTATATTTTACACCATTGAGCCAAAAAGAGTCATCAGGGCCGGTGCCTCTAATCATAGGGTAAAAAATTTGAGATCTTGCAAGAACATTTAAATCGTTACACGAACCTACAACGCCAAAAAGCATGCCAAATCCATAGATTTTGTGAGCAAGAGGATTCAAGAATAATTGATGGTTCTCCCACGTCACCCCGAGTAAACTGACCTTTCCATGCAGTGGGGCAATTCGCCATGGCCAATGCGTACAATGATGACTTTCTAACATGCCAGGAAAGCCGTGTTTCTCTACATGGTGCGCGTAGATCTTTTCGATGTCACTCTTCCTTGGCGTACGCATATTAGGGGTGTTCAACGAATCGAATAACGAATTTTCGAATTATTTGAATCGAATTTCTCGAATTTTTAATATTTTTACCTGAATTCGTATTCGATTCGTATTCGCTTAAAATTCAATTTATTCGATTCGTATTCGATTCGAATAAGAAACTCGAATTTGAATAAATTCGATTTAGTTCAAATTCACCATCAATAATAAATTGTTTTACATTTAGTTTTAAAACTAATACAAACTCATTATTTTTAACATATAAAATACAAATCTACAAAATTGATAAACAACAATATGTCAAATATGGGAATAGTAAAAATAGTAGAGAGTATAGTTTGTTAGAGTTTTGTGATTTATAAGGTAAATATGTAAAATATGCTTATGGTAAAAATTGTAGACACTACGGGTTCTTAGAGTTTGACCAAAATTTAGAAGTTCTTTTTTTTTTTCAATGTGTATATAATAATGAGTATGTGTGTATATATATTTTAAAAATATACATGTACAGTTTATATTCGAATTTCGAATCGAATCGAATTTAAAATCATAAATTCGTATTCGATTTACTTGAATCGAATTCGAATCGAATCAAATTCTAATTCTTAATAAACGAATCGAATTCTTGGTAATCGAATCGAACTAAGTCGATTTTTGAATTTTTCGAATTAGAATCGAATTCTGAACACCCCTAACGCATATAAACCTTGCTATATAACTTCACGACATCTTCTCAAAACTGGTACAAACATTCCGGACTCATTCTATTAGACATCTTTAAATATTCATCCCATGAATCACTAGCAGTGTTGTATGCTAATTGACGAATTGCAGCCGTGCATTTTTGTGGCGTTGTAAAACCCAGTTTCCCTCTAGCATCCCATCTTAGTGTAAAAAATTCATCATAATTAGCTAAATCATCGGCAATTCGTTCGAACAATCTTCTACTAATTCGAAAATGACGCTTAAATTGTTCGTCAGTGTATACACGGTCTTCATCAAAATAGTCGGCAACCAAACGATCATGTGCACCTTTAAAAAATATAAAACATATTAATAAATTTTTCAAGGATGTTATAAAAATATAAAACATACCTTCGCGATCTCTATTAAGCGCCGCACTCTGTGTCAATGGTACCGAAGATGCTTCACTATCGCTTTCGTCTTCCAACTTGGCTAAATTTGCGCCGTTTCCATCATCACACAAACGTTAAAGTTTATCGTGTTTTCTTCCGACTTCAATGAACTCATGGCTAAACAATTGGATTTTATAAAATTTTGAAGAAGAAAAGTTTTATAAATTTTAGAAAGAAAGTATGGTGGTGCGGATTGTAGAGTGATGTGGTGTGTTTTATTTTTAATTTGATTTGGTATATATATATATATATATATATATATATATATATATATATATATATATATATATATAGGGAATTGATAGTTTGAGAACTCACTTGAGTTGTGAGAACTATAGGAACTCATCTGGACCATTGATCTTGATGATCTAATGGTTGAGATTCAAGGATGAGACTTTTTGTCTTAACTTGATTAATAAGTATTATTTTATTCTATTAAAGTACTTTCAAGGGTATCTAAGTAAAAACCCATGGGAGAGAAACAATTAATATAATATCATTTAAATTTTTATTCTATTATTAAATTAAACAATTAATTTACTTTAAAAAAAAAGAAATCGAACATTCTGTCATACAAAAACTTTTTTAAAATATTTATTTTTTTAAAGTTTATTTCATTTTACTTTTTATTTAGTAATTAAAAAAAATCATTTTTTAAACTTTATTTTATTTTTTAATTAATTTATATTTTTTTAAACTTTCATATTTTTTGTGTGATTTATGTAATTATTTACACCAGTATAAATCTACCATACACAAACTTTTACAAAATTACACTGGTGTAAAAAACTAAACAAACATATAATGAGAATGATTTACACTAATGTAATTATTTACACCAGTGTAAATTTAACTAAAAATGTATTACATCAATGTACAAACAACAAAAAATCTATACATTCATACTACACAACCAAAAATCTATACATTCATACTACACAACCTAAACAAAAATGTATTACATCAATGTAAAAATAATAATAACAATAGCAACAACAACAACAACAACAACAACAACAACAACAACAACAACAACAACAACAACAACAACAACAACAATAACAATAATAATAATAATAATAATAATAACAACAACAACAACATGTTAGGACAAAAAGGATTGGTGAAACCACTTTTGCAAACCTTAGTCTAATTCACTTTCTGTCAAAATACTCTAAGTATGGAACTGCTGAAGACAAGGAATCAAACTGCTGAAGAAGAGATTCAGAAGTACTGAAGAAGAAGTCATCAGAAGTTCTGAAGTTTAAACCAGACACTTCAACTGAAGAACTGCTGAAGACAAACTACTCATCAGTAGTTTTTCATTCATCAGTACTTAAAGAAGATCTTTTCCACCGCCCTTGTATATCAGTAGTTTAATACTTTAGTATTTCTTTTTACTTTATGTACAAGTTCCAAGACTGCAACTTGTTGCAACTTGTTTCTGAACTTGCTTTTTGGCAAGGTTCATGTATTTGTAAAGTCTATAAATAGGATGATTCATCCTTCTGTTTTAGACATTGATTTTAATACAAGAAATCCTTCAACACTTATTATTGTTATTTCCATTTCGTGTTTACTGAGAATCTGTCAAAGTATTTCATTCTCATTCAATACTTAGATTCTCAATAAACACTTTTCATTTATTAGTTCTTGATTCCAGGGGGAGTAATAACTCCTGTTGACAAAGTGTAGCTATAAACTTATAAACATTCCGCTGTGCTAACACTCACAAAGAACTTGCTAAACACTTAAGTGTCAACTAGCAAGTTCAAACCAAAGAGCAGCTTTATACTGATCCAACAATTGGTATCAGAGCACTGGTTTATCTGATCACATATCAATCTAACAAATTGAGAATCAGACACAGGCTCTTGTTAATATTCAATAAAGGATTATAAGCTCACTTTTCAACATCCATCACTTTAAGAGATATTTGACAAATCAATACTCTTTAAAATGGATCCTCATAATACTGGTTCTGCCACTAAACCTGCCATGCTTGTAAGAAATGAATATAATATATGGCAAAAGAGAATGGCACATACCTTGTCACAGACCAACACAGGTTGTTGGAGATCTGTGATATATGGTCCTCATAAACTAGTAAACATAAATCTTGAAACTAAGGAAGAGATTCCAAAAGAACCAAAAGACTATACTGATGATGATTTCCTAAAACTTGAGCTTGATGCAAAAGCTTTTTCTATGTTGGCAATGGCACTCCCAAATGAAATCTATTCTGGCCTATTACATTGTGATAGTGCCAAAGAGCTTTGGGACTGCCTGAAAGAACAGTTTGGAGGAACTGAAGAGGTGATTGCCAACACCAGAGAAATCTTGGCTCAACAGTATGAAACTTTTGCTCACATTAATGGGGAAACTTTAACTCAGCAATTTGAAAGATTTTCCTCATTAATATCTGAGCTAAAACTAAATGGTCAGACCTATACAACTGTATCTATGCTTCATAGATTTTTAAGGTCTTTACCTGATAAATGGGAAACATACTCAATAGTCTTAAGATCTTCACCAGATTTTAGCTCCCTCACTCATACAAAACTTCATGGGAGATTACTTACTTTTGAGAGAGAAATTGATCAAAAGAAAAAATTACAAAATTCTGGTAAAACTGCTGATGACTATCTACCTGGTAGTACAGCACTATTGGGACAAGACTCACCAACTTGTTCAAATAGTTTTGGATCTCTTGACCACATTGACATAACTGCTGGGATCTCATCTGAAAGATCATTCCCAGGTTATGACAATAATGACTTTGGTCAAACTGCTGATAACATGTGTTTTATCATGGATGACTTGAATAGGTTCAGCAGTGATGACCTTGAGGAAATGGATATTTTGCACCAACTGGCCATGTTAAGTTTAAAAACAAATAAATTTTACAAAAGGTCAGGAAGGAAGTTTTCAGGACTTAACAGTTCTACAAAAATTGGTTTTGACAAATCTAAACTTAGATGTCATAAGTGTCAAAAGTTGGGACACTTTGCTAGAGAATGTAGAAGCTCTGGCTTTAACCAATCTCAGTCTGGAAACAATTTTAACCCCAATTATAACAGGAATAATGGAACACAAGGGAGTGCACATTTTGTACAGGCACAAGCTCCACAACACCAATATGTGCCACAAGTACAATATGTACAGATGTCTGCTCAACAGATGCAGAGCCAACAATCAATCCCTCCCTTTCCAGCTGCTCAACAACCTCCACAGCAACAACAACCCTCTCAACAAAGTTTATTTACCTCAGGGTATGTTGACTGGAGCAGTCTTCCTTTTGACACCACAGAGTGCAATCCTGATGCAGACAACAAAATGTTTGACATCAACTGGGGAGAGCCTGACAATGGCAGAAAGAACTTTGCCTTGATGGCATTTGAGGGATGCTCCTCAAAATCTGCCTTGTCTCAGGTATCAAAAGAATCTTTGACAAAACTATGTTCAAATTCATGCAAAGAATCTTTTGCTCTCATAAGAGAGACAAATGTGCACTTACAAGGAAAAGCCAATGACTCTGAGAGAAAACTCACTCAGATAAAATGTGATTTAGAAAGAAAACTTTCTGCAAAAACAAAAGAAGTTTCTAAATTGACTAACTCTGCTATTGAAACCCAAGCACAAATCAAAATAATGATTAATGACCTAGGAAATGTTAGACAAGAGCTTGCTGACACCAAGGTCACATGTGAAAAATGGGTGGAATCTTGTAAGGGGTACCAACTATTGCTAAACAAACAAAGTGCTTCAAATGTCAGGTTTGGCATAGGGTACAATCACACTGAAACACCAACAGATTTCTCTCCCAAAACTACTGAAGATGGGAGAAAAATTGTTTCAGGTGAAACTTCTGAAGAGGAAGAATGCACATCTTTCCATGAAAACTTTCTAAAATCACACAAAGAAAGTTCTTCAGAAGTATTGTTTAAATCTGACTTTAAGTCATCAGCAGTTTCAACTACATCAGGAGTTGAGAACCTGAAAACTACTGATGACCTAAAACCAATCAAAACTGTCAGAGATTTGTCTTTGAAAGAAAAGACAAAAGAATGTGAAATTTGTGGCCTGTTCAACCACAAAACAGAATTTTGCAGATATAGAAAGGGTATTCAGTTTAATAAGAAAAATCAACAACTAGTTGTGGGGGAACAAATAAAAAATGATTATGTAAAAACCTTTTCTCCCAAGAAACAACAACCAGCAAAAACCCTTTCTCAGAAAAAGACAAAATCTCAACAAAAGTCTTTTTCTCAAAATTCTCTTTCAGTAGTTAGACCTAAATCATCAGCAGTTTCACAAACTGCTGAGATTAAAGATCTTATGAACATGGTACAACTACTGATGACCAAAGTTGATGGTGGTCCTCAAAACAATACCACCATTGTGCTTAATGAAAAATCCATTGCCAAAAAGACATGGATTTCTCAAATTGGTCAATAACAAACTGTTAATGTTCTCAAGAGCAAACCCAAAGCCAAACTGGCTTGGGTTCCTAAATCTAACTAATTTGCTATATTGTGCAGAGAGTTTCCAAAGGCTTGAATAGCATTTGGTATGTAGACAGTGGAGGCTCAATGCACATGACAGGATGCAGATACCTGATAAACAATTTTATCAGTCAAAGAGATGGATCTGTATCCTTTGGGAACAATGCTAAGGGATATGTGCTAGGACATGGCAATGTCTCCTTTGGCAAAATACAGTTTGACAAGGTCAATCTGGTTGAAAACCTTGAGTACAACTTGCTTAGTGTGTCACAAATGTGTGATAAAGGATATTCTTCCTTTTTCACAAAGACAGCATGCAAGATCATATCACCAGAAGGCCAGAAGTTGATAGAGAAGATCATTGAAGATCATACTTTGTTAATTGCCAAAAGATGTGGCAATGTCTATGGAGTGGACATTGAAAAAGACAAAGTACTGAACAACACTGCCTGTTTCTTCTCAAGGGCATCAACTTCAGAAACTGATCTCTGGCACAGGAGACTTGGCCATGTGAACTTTAAAACCATAAATAAAGTCACAAAAATGGGCTTGGTCAGAGGTCTACCCTTAAAAGTATACCAGCGTCAAGAACACTGTGTATCCTGTTTAAAGGGTAAACAACATAAGTCCTCCTATAAGTCTATTGAAGAATCAAAAACAACTGCATGTCTTCAACTACTCCATATGGACTTATTTGGGCCTGTAAAGATCACGAGCCTTGGTAAAAAGAAGTACTGCTTAGTCATCATTGATGACTACTCAAGATTTACATGGGTATTCTTCTTATTTTCCAAGGATGAGGCTGCTGAAATCATCAAGTTCTTCATTCTACAAGTAGAGAAGCAATACTCTCTACCTGTCAAAACCATTAGAAGTGATAATGGGACAGAGTTCAGGAACAAAACTCTGAATGACTTCTGTTTGTCTAAAGGGATTATTAGACAATTCAGTGTTGCCAGAACTCCTGAACAAAATGGTGTGGTAGAAAGGAAGAACAGAACTTTAATAGAAGGAGCAAGAACAATGTTAGCTGATTCTGGCCTACCTTTATACTTCTGGGCAGAAGCAGTTAACACATCATGTTATGTTCAAAATAGAGTTCTTGTTGTCAAGAGACATTCAAAAACTGCCTATGAAGTTCTTCATGGCATGAAGCCCCTTATCTCCTTTTTCAGGGTTTTTGGGTGTCAATGTTTCATCTTGAACATCAAGGAATCTATTTCAAAGTTTGCTGCCAAAGTTGACTCAGGTTACTTTCTTGGTTATTCATCAACTAGAAAAGCCTACAAGGTTTTTAACTCAAAAACCAGGATAGTAGAAGAAACACTGAATGTCAAGTTCAATGAGTCAAAACACACTCTCATTCCAACACATCCTTCTGAACTCTTTGACCTTGACAACTTTCATTTTGAACCTGAAAAGACTGTCACTTCATCCAAACCTACTTATTATGGTGATCAAAGGTTTGATGATGAGGATCCAGCACCATAGACTCCTCAAACAGTCATTAAGTCAACTTCAAAACCATCAGAAGTTTCACAAACTTCTGATTCAACAAATACTGAAGGCAAAACTCAAACATCTGCTTCAGCACCTGCAACTACTGAAGACACAGAAACTGCTGAACCAGATATAATAGACCTCAGTAGTTTGTTTGAAGAACATGAGCCACCAACACCTGTCAGTGGTTTACAACAACTGATCGAACACAAAGATCATCCACTTGATCAAATCATGGGTGATATTGCATCAGGTGTTCTTACAAGAAACCAGCTTTCCAACTTTTGTCTATTCTCAGCATTTATTTCACAGTTGGAACCAAAGAAGTACCAGGAAGCCCTCAAAGACAACAATTGGGTGCATGCCATGCAAGATGAATTGCTTCAATTCAACAAGCAACAGGTATGGGAAATCTGTCCCTTACCACCAAACAAGCAACCAATTGGCACAAGATGGGTTTTCAGGAACAAACAAGATGAAGCTGGTATGATAATAAAGAACAAGGCAAGACTGGTAGTACAAGGTTACTCTCAGGAAGAAGGCATTGACTATGATGAAACCTTTGCTCCAGTTGCAAGGCTTGAAGCCATCAGGTTATTTCTGGCCTATGCCATTTCCAACAAAATAAAAGTTTATCAAATGGATGTCAAAAGTGCATTTTTGTATGGAAAGATAAAAGAGGAAGTGTATGTTTGTCAGCCACCTGGGTTTGAGGATCCTTCTCATCCTGAGTGGGTGTACAAACTAGACAAAGCTCTTTATGGGCTCAAACAGGCTCCAAGAGCCTGGTATGATACACTTTCAACCTTTTTGCTCAGAAATAACTTCACAAGAGGTGCCATTGATAAAACACTTTTCATAAAACATGTTGGAAATCATATCTTACTTGTTCAAATATATGTTGATGATATCATTTTTGGTTCAACAAACACAAAATTGTGTGATGAATTTAAGAAACTCATGCAATCCAAATTTGAGATGAGTACAATGGGGGAACTGCAGTACTTTTTGGGACTGCAGATTAAACAACAAACAAATGGAACTTTTATACATCAATCAAAATATGTTAAAGAATTATTAAACAAATTTTCTTTACAAGACTGTAAATCATGTTCCACCCCCATGACACCAACCACACAAGTTGAACCAGATGATCAAGGAAAACAGGTTGATCAAACCATGTACAGATGTATGACAGGTTCCCTTTTATATTTAACTGCTTCTAGACCAGATATTATGTTTTCAACATGTGTCTGTGCTAGATATCAATCAGCTCCTAGGGAATCACACCTTATTGCAGTCAAAAGAATTTTCAGATATCTGAAAGGAACTCCCACACTTGGAATTTGGTATCCTGCTTCAAGCAATACCAAGTTATCAGCTTTTTCAGATAGTGACTATGCAGGGTGTAAAATGTAAAGAAAATCAACATCTGGTGGTTGTCAATTCTTGGGAAACTGTCTAGTGTCCTGGCAATCAAAGAAGCAAACATCTGTTGCAACTTCAACTGCTGAAGCTGAATACATTGTAGCTGCAAGTTGTACATCACAGATACAATGGCTCCAATATCAACTTCTTGATTATGGAATCAAAGAGACCAAGACACCATTGGTTGTAGACAGCAAATCTGCCATTAGCATCATTCAAAATCCTGTTCAGTTTTCAAAAACTAAACACATTGAGATCAGGTATCATTTCATAAGAGATTGCTATGAAAAAGGCAAGATTGAAGTGAAACATGTAGCAACAGCTAATCAAATAGCTGACATTTTCACTAAACCCCTTGACACATCAACATTTCAGAAGTTAGTATCCATGCTAGGGATGCTAAATTTGTAAGTGTTTCTATTTATTTTTCTGCACATTTTTGTTTTTCACTTACATATGTTTTCAAAACACTTGAAAAACTTCTGAAAAGAGAGAAACTACTGATGAACAAAACATCAGTATGGGGATAATTTCTGAAAAGTGATTAACTTCTGATAAAATAACCTTCAGAAGTTATGAATAAAAGTATTTATCAAGTATTTCTCATCAACTGTTAAAACTACTGAAGAGGAAATGGGAACTACTGATGAAGATAATCCTTCATCAGCAGTTTAGTCAAAACGGGCAAATCTGACTTTTCCCATCATCAGAAGTTTGACCTAGTCGGTTTAAAACTTCTGATAAAGAGATTTTTAACCTAAGCGGTTTAAAACTTCTAATAAAGAAGATCCAAACGGTTAAAAACTTCTGATAAATATCTTTTTTTTTTCAACACTTATCCTTTCAAACACAAAAATTCCCTCCTTCTCTCTCAAGAAAGCTCTCAAACCCCTGAACCTGCAACACAAAATCACTGTTCGATTCATCAACACACACAAACCACATGGCTTTAGTTATCAAACAGGGACACAATCTCAGAGCCTACTTAGAAAAACAAGAAGGCTGGTCCCAATACGATGAGATCATTGATCTTGTCGTCAAATCCCAATATTTCACCGCTCTCACCATAGACCCACCAATTCATCCTGAAACTCTAAATGAGTTCTGGGCTAATGCTGAGACAGTGATGGTGGATGATGAAGTTATCTCCCTCAACTCAACAATCAGAGGAAGACAGATGGCCATAACACAGGCCATACTCTCAAACAGACTGGGGTTGAATGATGTAAATGCCCCTGAGAAGTTTGACAACTCTGCTATCCACCTAACCATGACTGAGTGTGGTTATCAAGGTACTCTCTCACAAGCTACAATCTTTAAAAAGTATTTTGAACCAAAATATAAGCTTTTGTTTCATTATATTATTATGTGCTTGAGTCCTAAAACTGGGTCTTATGACCAGATGCCCTCAACCTTTCAACCAATATTTCATTCCATTGTGAATGAAACAAATTTCAGGGCATCAAAACTTTTCTTTAATGAGTTGGTGTTACATCACAATAACACTAAGAAAAAGTTTTTGTTATATCCAAGGTTCATTATGCAGTGCATCATATCTGAACTGGGTAATGAGGTGCTTGTGGGTAAAATTGAAATTTTAAAACCCTTAACCTCACAAGCATACTCAAGGCACAACAAATAGGCTGCCTGGCCAGAAGATGACCAAGGGGAACAAGCACCAGTCCCCATGGAACCCTCATCTTCCAAACCTACTCCACCAAAGGCCAAGAAACCCAAGATAACAAAACAAAAACCCACCAAACCCAAAAGAAAAGCTGTTCAGGAGGTTGAGATGCCTGAACAAACTACTGTGCAATCTGCACTTCTAAAAGATGTGACTGAAACATCCTCTCAGTCTCATCCATCTCAAACCCCACCTAGAGCACCAATAACTATCCTTTTCAAAAGAAAAAGACTTAGAAAAACTATTCCAATAGATTCTTCTTTTGAAACTGCTGAACCCACTGCCCAAACTACTGAACCAGCACCCCAAATTTCTGAACCAGACATAGAAATAGCCAAACTTCTCTCCGGGCTAAAAGAGAAAGTCCCATCAACACATGTCAGTCCCCATCAACCACATCAAACAGGGGGCATAGACTCAGACAGTGACATGGATGTGGACACTCATAGCCCTAACCAAAGAGATGAGGATGAACCAGGGTCTCTAATCCCAAACTTAGAAACCTTTGGTACTTTTGAGGCTGCTACTACTCATTTACCACCCAGTGGTAGACCTGAGGACAGAAGTAAAACAGCTAAGACCTCAACTGTGGCAACTACTGATGAAGGCTTAATGCCTTAGGTAGGAAATCCTCTGTACCAAGAACAAGAGGTACATGAGACAACTGAGTTGGGCTCAGCTCATGATATAACTGATACAGTCCTCATTGAGGATGTAATCAGGGATTCAGATGATTCCATTAATTTGGATGATGTTTCAACACTCAAAACTACTGAATTGACGGCTGTAAGTGAAGGTCCTGCACCTGGTGTCTCTAAGCTCAAGAAGCTAGTCACACCATCTCAGGTTAAAGCCCACTCAATCCATGATTCCCCTAGAGTGGCATCTCCTGTACAACAAGGAGATCAACCAAAAACACACCCCTCACTACAAATGCCTACCCAATTCCCTGGGCAACCTAGCATAGACTTGAACCAACTATGCAGCCCAGATGGTCCCTTGTATCACTTGATGAACACCCTCATCAAAAATCACATCCAAACATACACAGCTGACTTGGAGCTGTCCATGAAGAACCAATTTGGAGTGATACAAATGAAGATGAATGATCTGTCCAACAAGATTGATCACAACAGCAAACAGATTGCTCATCTTCAAGGTCATTTCTCCCAAGCTTCAACTTCCAAAGGTGATAAAGCCAAAAAGGGGGAGAAAATCAAGGTACCTATGGATACACTTAAAGCCAGAAGAAAGGCAAGAGTGGCTATCCTAGCTAGAGATCAACAAGATCAGGCTAGAAAAGAGAAACTGGCACAACAGTTTGGTGTCTCTATTCAAGAAATAGATGATGCTGAAAAGGCTGATGAATCCCAAGGGCATAATGAAGAAACCTCTGATGGCCAAAGTTCTGATGAAGAATCAGAAAGTACTGAAGACAATCCTTCAGTACTTGACAAACCTTCAGTAGTTGTCAAGCCATCAGAAGTTAACACTTCCAAAACTCAAACTGCTGACCCTTCCATAACAACTGCTCCTATTCAACCAACATCTGCTCCTATCAGGCCTACTACAACAGTTACAACAATGACTGTGCTAAACCCTTCTCCAATCTCTCAATCAGCTGAATTACTAGAGAAGAGTTTAGTTGCAGCCCAGAAGAAGGCCAGAGAAGATCTGATTTGGAAAAATCTGGAAGAAAGGGATGACTTAGACCTAAGCCATGAAGAAAAACTTCAGGCTTATGAAGCTGAACTACAAAGGCAGGCTAGCCTTGATGAGATTGCTGAACAAGACAAAAGACATCAACTGATGTCTTACATTATGAAGAACAGCAAAGTCAAAGCCCATACATTGAAGAGACTCTCTGTGGAAGAGCTGACAAGAAGAGCTCAACTTGTTGCAGATAAACTTGCAACAGGTAAAGACACAAAGGCCAAGAGAGCTCAGATGATAGAAGAACTGGTAGCCAATGGTTATGGTTCAAAAGCCTCAGTGTCCAAGTGGAAAGAAGAAAGATTGGTGGACACATACAGAAAATACAAGGCTGCAAGGGCTGCTAATCCAGAGAAGTTTCAAACTACTGAACCTTCAACTTCAGTAGTTAGAACTTCTGGTGTTCAAAGAAGACCAGCTACCCAAAGAAAGAAGACAGAGGAAAATGTAAAGACTGATTTCAGAATGGTACTACTAGAAGGTAGTACAATAGTTCATTCTGATTTTGACATAGAAGAGAAGCCTCTGCTCACACAATTCAGGGATCCTTCCACCTTTGCATATCAAATCCAGAGGACCATCACAGACAAACTGCATACCAAGGTAACAACTGAACATCATTTGCCAACATTTCAGATACCTAATGTGATGGAACAACAGCAAGGAGGTGAATCCCACCTGAGAGTCACTGAAGTTGAAAACATTCAACACTCAGGAGAAACCCAGGGTACCACCATGGTTCCCTACACTGCAGACTTTGACAAGTCTAAAGTACCAGTCATCAGATGGTCCTTTACTGATAACAACTCAGTACTTGTGACAAGAAGAGATCAAACAAGCAGGGAATATAGGTCGATGAAAGAACTGAAGAAACTATCAACCAAAGACCTGCTTACAATCCAACACTTGGAACCAAGACAAGGGTCTCTTACTGATGATCAACTCAACCAGCTCAAGAATTCCATGTTCAAAGGAATATGGAAAATTGTGAAGGACAGAAAGGAACAATAAGGAATTAGTAAGGTTTTAGCTTCATCAATCCAGGGGGAGATTGTTAGGACAAAAAGGATTGGTGAAACCACTTTTGCAAACCTTAGTCTAATTCACTTTCTGTCAAAATACTCTAAGTATGGAACTGCTGAAGACAAGGAATCAAACTGCTGAAGAAGAGATTCAGAAGTACTGAAGAAGAAGTCATCAGAAGTTCTGAAGTTCAAACCAGACACTTCAACTGAAGAACTGCTGAAGACAAACTACTCATCAGTAGTTTGTCATTCATCAGTACTTAAAGAAGATCTTTTCCACCGCCCTTGTATATCAGTAGTTTAATACTTTAGTATTTCTTTTTACTTTATGTACAAGTTCCAAGACTGCAACTTGTTGCAACTTGTTTCTGAACTTGCTTTTTGGCAAGGTTCATGTATTTGTAAAGTCTATAAATAGGAGGATTCATCCTTCTGTTTTAGACATTGATTTTAATACAAGAAATCCTTCAACACTTATTATTGTTATTTCCATTTCGTGTTTACTGAGAATCTGTCAAAGTATTTCATTCTCATTCAATACTTAGATTCTCAATAAACACTTTTCATTTATTAGTTCTTGATTCCAGGGGGAGTAATAACTCCTGTTGATAAAGTGTAGCTATAAACTTATAAACATTCCGCTGTGCTAACACTCACAAAGAACTTGCTAAACACTTAAGTGTCAACTAGCAAGTTCAAACCAAAGAGCAGCTTTTACTGATCCAACACAACAACATCTTGTGTCCTTTCGTTTAAAAAAAATAACATACCGTCACCATCGTCATCTTCAAAAACAGATCTGATCTTTTCATCCCCACCACCGTCCACCGCCCCTGCCCCCACCAAAGACCACTCCCCTCAGCCTCCAAATCTGTTCAAAGGCCAACAAACCATCAATAAATAATAATAATAATAACAACAATTGAAAATAATAATAATAATAATAATAATAATAATAATAATAATAATAATAATAATAATAATAATAATAACATACCGGTTCCTGTTCATCGTCTTCCCCATTCGTTGTCCCCACCGAAGACCACATCCCTTCCGCCGCCGGCAAACCACCGGTTCATGTTCATCGTCTTCCACCGCATGCAAAACCCACCACAGCCCCCTCCACCATCATCAACCACCACAACCCCCCACCACCATCATCATCGACCACCACATCTCCTCCCCCACCATTATCATCGACCACCACTGCCATCGGTTCCTGTTCCTTCCTGTTGCACCGGTCGTCGTCTTCCTTCCTGTTCCTTCGTTCATCGACCACCACCTACAACCCCCAGATCCAAACCTGCAACCCCCAGATCCACCACCTGCAACGCCAAGCCGATCCTTCGTCTTCCCCGTTCCAACCACTGCCCCCACCACCATCGACCACCTTCAACAACCCCCCATCACCACCTTGATTGTTTGTTCTTGGTTGGTGCTTCCCTGTTTTTAGAGAGAGAGAGAACGAGAGAGAAGAATAGATAGAGAAGAAGAAGAGAGAGAGAGAGAGAGAAAGAGAGAAGATGTTTAAAATAAGAGAGAGAGAGAGAGAAAGAATCTGTGTATTATTATTATTAATATTATTATTATTATTATTATTATCTATATATTAATAGAAAGACACTTCAATAGTGTCTTTCTTTTAATATATATTGGCCACTAACTTTTAGGTTAATTTTATTTTCTACCACTAACTTTTAGGTTAACTTTATTTTCTTCTAATTTGACCACCAAACTTAGACCAACAAACTTTTAGCTTTTAAGTTTTAAAACTTTGTCCACTAACTTTTAACTTAACTTTATTTTCTTCCAATTTGACCACCAAACTTTTAGGTTTTAGGATTTAAAACTTTGACCACCAAACTTTTAGCTTTTAGGATTTCAAACTTTGACCACCAAACTATTTTAAACTTGCATTGCGCTTTGGCCAACCTTTTAGTTTTTAGGATTTCAAACTTTGACCACCAAACTTTTAGCTTTTAGCCGCGGGTACTTTTTTGAAGCCCACGCGAGAATAACAGTCACTTAATATTATTTTTTATGTCCACGAAATTCTCCACGCAACAGGAGTTCCCACAGTCACGCGCGATCTTTAACGTTAACCAAACCCTCAACGCAACAGGAGCTCCCGCGGCGAAGCGCGGGTACTAGAATCCTAGTTATTATTATTTAAAGGTTAATGGGGTAGGTTGGGTGTGGGGTAGGGTGGGGTGGGGTGTTAGTATTACTAAAATAGCCTTAAGTATTTGTGTGCAAAGACTTTATTGCCTCTGATTAAAAAAATACAAAAAAAATACAAAACTGATGGTGTGTCACTTGGTGATTGGTCCAGAGGAGTTCTCAAGTTCTCGTAACTCGGGTGAGTTCTCAAATGATCCCATTCCTATATATATAGGGGATGGTTAAAATAAAAACCCACTCAAAATGAGTAAACCTTGTAAACCCATTTCTAGTCATTGATTAAAGTAGATCAATGGTCCACATTTAATTCATGCCTTTTGATTTAATTTAATAGACTAGATGACAAAAAAAGGGCAAAAGGGTCAAATGGCATTTTCTGAAAAAGCATCTATGACAAGTTGACCTGACACATGTCACATCATCTCTCTCATACTTTTGTGATCATTGTCCTAAATCTGCCAGATGCCCGTGTTACATATGTAACATGTGTTGTGTTACGTAGGTTAAAACTGAGTTGCCAGTGTATATTATTTAAAAAATGCTGATTTTTTTTTATTATACCATGTTTTTTTTTTCGTTTTATTGTACCAGCACCAGAATTGTTGCGTACGTCATGTTACATATGTAACATATGCAGTGTTGCGTACGTTAAAATTGCACAGACTTTGGTCTCATATGTGATTTTTTGTTGCATACGTTAAAACACATAGATTGTATATAATCAATTAAAAATTTTATAGATCAGAAAACATTCAAATGTACTCAAGAATTGTTTCTTATAAGGTGCTAAAAACAAACAAAACGGTCATTACAAATTAACAAATGCTAAAAAACTATCATAAATAAAAAAAATTGTCTACACTTCATTCTTGATAATCATCTTCATCTTTAATGCAAAAAATATGCTCACCTGCAAAAATAAAACAAAAATCATCAATTTACATGTAAAGCCAACCCCCCCCCCCCCCTCGCGTCTTAACGTATGTTAACCAACTAGGTTACAAAAAAAAACATACGAAATTGATACAAAAAACATTGTTTTATACATTTAGTTATCAACATTATCAAACTAAAAAAATCAAAACTTTGTATCTGGTAAAAAAAATTAGAAACTAATTTATACCAACTTAGTGGTGCTGTTACATACGAAACAGACGCAAACATAGATTTCATCCCAATTCTTCCTCTATAATATGCAAAAAATCAAACCTTTGTATCTGGTAAAAAAATCGGTAACCAACTTAGTTCTGTTGTTACATACGAAGCAGACATATTGTTGCATATGTTAAGAGACATTAAAATTCACCAATTTTGATTAAAAAATATATTAATAATAATAACATTATAATACTCATACAAACATGCACATACTGGCAAAAAACAAAGCAGACATATTGTTGCATATGTTAAGAGACATTAAAATTCACCAATTTTGATTAAAAAAATATATTAATAATAATAACATATAAAAAAGGTTAATTAATATGCAAACCTACGTGTAAACAAAAATCATCAATTTACATGTAAAGCCAACCCCCCCCCCCCCCCCGTCTTAACGTATGTTAACCAACTGGATTGTAAAAACACATACGAAACTGATACAAAAAACATTGTTTTATACATTTAGTTATCAAGATTATCAAACTAAAAAAATCTAAACTTTGTATCTGGTAAAAAAAATCAGAAACTAATTTATACCAACTTAGTTTTGTTGTTACATACGAAACAGACACAATATAGGAAACAGATGCAAACATACATTCCACACATTATAATACTCATACAAACATACACATACTGGTAAAAAACAAATCAGACATATTGTTGCATATGTTAAGAGACAATAAAATTCACCAATTTTGATTAAAAAACATATTAATAATAATAACATATAAAAAGGTTAATTAATATGTAAACCTACATGTTAACGTATGCTTACCTACGTGTAAACATGATTAGTTATGGTGTTACATACGAAACAGATGCAAACATACATTTTCAAAACCATCATAAACAACTTCTTATTATCAAACACTAATTAGCTCAAATTCAAACTCTAACCATTAATCTTCTTATTTAGTTTAAACCTTATCAGACATTTTATGGGGTATATTCATCGTATACCATTTTTTTATATAAACTTTTATCGTTTGATTTTTCATTTTTCTTAAACATCACTTTGTTGACGAATAAGTGATTAAACGGACAATCTTGGGCCATAGCACCGACTATAGTTATTTAGTTAAAAAGGCATGATGGTAAATTAAGCCTTGGGTTGTATCACTAATTATTAATAAATTATTGTGTTGCAATGTAGTAGTAGAGTTGATGCCATATTACTCGGATCATTAATTAAATAAATCCATGAGTAAAAATCCTTACAAACATATGGGGATCCATTGGTGCTTCAGTTGGATGCCCTCATCAGAGGAGGACCGGCTCATTCGCAATTAATGAGCTGCTGAACATGTTCGAAACATATTCGAAAACCATAAAATTCCAAGATTAATTATTATATTAATCAAACTCAGAAACATATTCGATGTTCCCACTCATTAATTGTAAGACAGAACTCATAAAATTCCAAGATTAATTATTATATTAATCTTCTTTTTTTATTCAAAATCACTATCCCCTCAACCAACCCTCTAACCCTCTGTTTTATGAAAACATTGAATAAACTTCTTATTTTGATAATAATATTATTATATTAATCTTCTTTTTTTATTCAAAATCACTATCCCCTCAACCAACCCTCTAACCCTATGTTTTATGAAAACATTGAAAAAAAAATTGTGTGATTAATTACATACCTGTGAGCATAGATCGATGAGACGCTTAGGAAGATGACAAGGAACAGGGGTGTGATGATTTGTTTGATTATTAATCGAGAAAGAGAGAAACTGGTTTCTGATCCATGATTTAGAACATGGGTGTGATAATATTATGAAGCTTCCTTCATCCTGGATTGTTAGAGAGAGAGAGAAGAGAGAGAGTGTGTGTGTGTGTGTGTGAGAGAAATGAGTTGTTTATATAGGAGGGAGAATAAAGAATTCAAACTTTTAAATTGGGGGAAAAGCAAAATTACTAATATAGCCCTCAAGGCATAAAATAATACATTTATTAATGGGTGATGTGGAGCATTGTGGTCCACTAGTTAGGTTTTCGGGAGTTTTCTCGTTTTGGAGGGTTTCTCTTTTCCCTTTCCCCCTAAATATATATATATATATATATATATATAGGGAAAGGATAATATGGAAACCCTTGTTATATGGTAAACTCTGGAAACTCTGACTTCCCAATTTTTTTTTACTTTTGAAAAAAATAGGGCATGTAATATACATGATTTTAAGCATTTTGAGCCAAAAAATCAAAAAAGCGCCGTGTAGTTTTTTTTAAAAAAAAAAATTAAAGTTTTGACTAACACATGTTAAGCGAAACTAACACGTGTTAACCATTTGTTACCCGAAGATGGTTTTTTATTTTTTAAAAAAAAAATGGCTCGGCGCTTTTTTCCATTTTTTTGGCCAAAAATGTTTAAAATCATGTATATTACATACCCTAAAATTTTCATATAAAAAAAAGTCGGGAATTTAGAGTTTCCAGAGTTTACCATATAACAAGAGTTTTCTATGGATCCCTACCCTATATATATATATATAGGGTCAAGATCGTGTACAAAGTGTTTTTTTTTTTGTGAGAAGTGTGAGAAGTATTAAAAATTGATACTTAGGCATCATTTTTTGAACTTAGTCGTGATGTTTTGGATTGTTTTGCCTATAAAAACACCAAACATAACAATTAAAAACCGAAAGCAATGTATTTTAGGCTTAAAACTTAAAACACCATGCTAAGAACATTAGCAGTGTGTTTTAAGCGTTAAGTAGTGTGTTTTAGCTGTTTTTTAAATTTAATGACTATAATACATTGTATTGTGTTTTAGATTGTTGTGTTTGGTGTTTTTCAAGTTAAAACAACCTAAAAAATCATTCCTAAATCCAAAACATGATGTCAACATGTCAATTCTTAGTCCTTCTCACACTTCTCACGAAAAATGTACTTTGTACAGGATCCTAAACCTATATATATATATATATATATATATATATATATATAAGTTTGATTAAAAAGAATTAAAAAAATAAACCAACGTTCAAATTTTGCAACGGCTATAAATTTAGGCCCAATCAAATCACTCGGGCACCAACGGTGACTTATCACCGAATTCACCGAAAAACAGGGGGGTGTTCCTGATCGGGAATAATGCCACAACGATCCACCGAGTAGCTTCACCGATACCACACCATTAAGTCTTAAATCTTAATGAATTGCCACAATGATCGCTACTCGGTTCTTTGCCACGATGACCACTACTCCGTTCTTTTGATGAAAATCACAGAAATTTTAGCGAGGTGTCATGGTGAACGATGCTTGCATTTACCTATTGCATCTACCTATTGCATCTTAAAATTAGTCGCTAAAACATTTTTCCTATCCTTTTTATAGTTTTAATGTCTTTTAAATTAAATTACAAATGAAATTCGTTGTAGGTTCACATATATCCCTGGTAAAATTGTTTGTTGATGATATTATGTTCTTTTTAATCTTTTCGAGAGCAAATATTTGCAATCTACTTGCTTGAAAACTATTATTAAATGACTCCAATTCCATTAATTAAAAACTACCCAAAACCAATCTTCTTTATTCCCACATACAAAATAAACTCTTTCACACACGCAGATCTTATATTTTATCTGCCTAGTGCCCATATATCATGTCTAATACATAATGTGTTTGGTTATAGCTGGAAGTAGTGCGGGTCACGAGCCGAGCCGATCTGATTGGAGCTTTGCTCGTGCTTGGCCCGTTTACAAATCGAACCGAGCGGAGCAGTTCATTTACAATCGAGTCAAAAACCGAGCGAGCAATTTTTGAGCGTGAATATTTCCGAACGAGCGTCGAGCGACAATCGAGCAGAGAGTAATTTGGACAACCATAAAATTGGGATATTTCGTTCGATGTTTTCATTGTCGGGTGACAACTAAGGTCGAACTGTCCGATGATAACACTAATATTGAAATCCGATTGTCCAAGGATGAGGCCAACAGGCTGGTGAGGCGATGAGCATACTACAGAAAATAGTTGTTGCATTGTGACGTAGGGTGATATCAAGCGATGATTAGTGATGGACGACTAACAACATAGGACTCTCACCTCATGACTTATGGTTTTACTATTAAACTTAATGTTAAATTTTTTATGAGTAAATTGCCAAAATGGCCCCTCAGGTTTGGCCCAAAATGCTTGTTTGGTCAGTTATCTTTTTTTTTTTGTGCCAAAAGCACCCCTCACAGATCGAAAATTGCCAAAATGGCCCATATTTAACAGAGTTTCTAACTGAGGATGGAAAGTCAGTTAAGTATCAGGGGCATTTTCGTCATTTCATCTCTAAACGTTTTAAAACCCCTTTTAACCCATCTGAACTTCATCTTCTCCAACACTAACCCTCTTGATGCCACCACACCCTTTTGTCTTATAAAAACAACACCCACACATACTTCTGTATCAGACACACATGGTAGAGAGAGAAAGAGAGGGTGAACTAGAGAGAGAAGGAGACCGGTGGTCTCCTCTACGGAGCAAGCTCCGGCCACCACCACTGCCACCATGAAGCCAAATCATAACCCATACCCATCACCCCGATAACCTTATATCCAAAAATAAGAAGCCAAATCAGAACCCATACCCAACTCTTTGACTGCTAAAGGCTGCCTCTCTCCATCAGAAACCTGAGAAGCAAAGGGGGACATAAATTCAATTGCACATAGAAGATCCAAGAAAACCATTTTCTTAACTTTTTATAGGGCAATCAAAGCCAGACCTCATAATCAGCTCCCACGCTCTTGATGATTAAAAAAAAAAAATAATACAGCAGAATTTAGGGATTATGATGATGAATGATGACAGAGAAGGTTACCTCTTGTTTAGGAGTGGTGATGATGAACAGGTTGTTGTCTCCGACGACTCTGCAACTCCGGTCACCATCTCCGGTGCAACTCAGGTTGTTGTCTCCGCCGTCTGATAGGGTTGTGTGGGTGGTTTGGGGTTTTGGAAGCAGCACCGCCGGACTCCGCCGTGGGCGGCGGCCGGAATCCCTCCTCTCTCTCTCTCTCTATAGTATAAAGGGAACAATGGTATATGTTGGTCTTTTGGTGATGGCTATTCGGTGGGTTATCAGATGTGAGAGGTATACGGTGGTTGCTGGCGGTCATATTATTGTGTGGTGGTTGGAGTATAGGTTCGGAACTCCTGAATTGTAGTTGATGTAGTAGAAGCCAGCTATGGAAGAAGCAATGGTGATAATAATAGGTTTGGGGGTTTTTATATGGAGAAGATGAAGTACAGATGAAAGGACAAAATTGCCCCTCATACTTAACTGACTTTCCATACTCAGTTAAAAACTCTGTTAAATATGGGTCATTTTGGCAATTTTCGATCTGTGAGGGGTGCTTTTGGCACAAAAAAAAGATAACTGACCAAACAAGCATTTTGGGCCAAACCTGAGGGGCCATTTTGGCAATTTACTCATTTTTTATTGTGTTAAGTGGGCTAGTTATATTTTGTTTACATATATTTGAGCCAAATCCAATAGAATGTTATGTATATAGCTATAAATAGATTTGTAATTTGTGTCTGTTTATAATTAATATATAATAAATAAATAAAAATTTATTCGAGCCTAGCGGACCTTTGCTCGTGCTTGGCTCGTTTACAAACCGAACCAAACCGATCTGCTCATTTACAACCGAGTGGAAGATCGAGCGAGCGTTTTTCAAGCATTTTCCGAACGAGCAACGAGCGAGCGACGAGCGATTTGAACAACCCTAGCTGGAAGGAGCTTTTTCAAAGCCTACCACATTATATTGGTGAGTGGTGACTAAAAGTTACCTATATGCCTATGGTTAATAAAATACTTATCACATTTACATTTTGTAAGAAAGAAATGTTAGATTTAAATAATCTCAACTATCAGTTATTAGCTGTCATCAATCATAATTTCAAAAATTACTGTCAAGGGTCCCAACTTTTAACCAATTTTTCCTCAGGGGTTCATACTAATTAAAAAGATAACTCAGTTAGTTTTTGCTAACATGGACGTCATATAAGCAGTCCACGCCACCAAGATATTTTCACATAAACAGTTTACGTCATTAAAACTGTGACCTTTTGCCACAAAAGCAATCCACGTCATCAAATGTTTGACCTTTTTCCACATAAACAGTCCTCGTCAACAAATTTTGATTTTTTTTGTCACATAAACAGTCCACTTTAACAAAAACTAACTGGGTTAACTTTAAGTTAGTAAAGGACCGCTGAGAGAAAATAAGTTAGAAGGTAACACTATCATTAGTTAATTTTAAAGTTGGACTGGTGGCAGCCAATAGCTGATAGTTAGAGCACCCACAATGGGGGTCGGTTATACAGGTGGTTTGGTACTTTGGTTGGGGGTCGGTTTGGCAGACCGGACGGGTATTGTTTGGAATAAGTGGGTTCAAATCTGATTTTTCAATGAATTAAAAAAATGTCTTTTTGTGTGTGGGTATAAATTAAATAAAAGGAAAAGTATGTGATAATGTGAAGGTTCATGATGGTTTCAAAGGAGAGATTAAGAGTTCAAGCCTCATAAGAGGCAAAAATAAGTGTATTTAAAGGGGAGAAAAAATTAGCTGTTAAAAAAAGAATGGTTTATGGTTGTAGGGAAAAAATGGGTTTAGAAGGGTTATGGTTTGAAATGATGTGACATTGTGATGTGGCGATTTGAAATTCCAAACCACCCTAACCATTGTGGGCGCTCTTAGAATTAGGTAAATCCAATATTCCTAATTTGGGCTATTCACGAGCCGAGCAGAGCTTTGCTCGTGCTTGGCTCATTTACAAACCGAACAGAGCGGGGCGGCTCATTTACAATCGAGCTAAAAACCGAACAAGCATTCATCGAGCGCAAATTTTCCGAGCGAGCGCCGAGCGAGAATCGAGCGCAGAATAATATGAACGATCATAAAATTGGGATGTTTCCTTCGATGTTTTCATTGACGGGTGACAACTAAGGTCGAAATGTCTAATGATAACAGTAATATTGAGATCCCAGTGTTCAAGGATGAGGCTTAGACTGAGGCTGGTGAGATGATGAGCATACATCAGAGAACAGTTGTTGCATTGTGACGTATGTGTGATATTAAGCGACAATTAGCGATGGACGACTAATAACATAAAGAAGTCAAGATTATCACCTCATGACTTATTGTTTTACCATTAAATCTAGTGTTAATTTTTTTTATTGAGTTAAGTGGGCTGGTTATATTTTGTTTGCATATACTGAGTCAAATCTAATAAAATCTTATATATAAAACCATATATTTATCTGTAAATTGTGTCTATGTTTATATTTAAATAAATAAAAATTTATTCGAGCCGAACCGAGCCGAGCGTACCTTTGCTCGTGCTTGGCTCATTTACAAACCGAACCGAGCCGATTGGCTCATATATAACCAAGCGGAAGATCGAGCGAGCATTTTTCGAGCATTTTTCGAGCATTTTCCGAACGAGCGACGAGCGATCCACGAGCGGCAAGCGATTTGAACAGCCCTATTCCTAATATAGACACTAGGTAAACTATTAACCCAGATGACATAAGCTTTCTTGCCTCTAATTACTTCACAGGAACCCGTGACCTAGGGTCTGTTTGGTATGGGGTAATGGAATAGATCAGGGAATGGAATGGAGAAGGTAATTGAATGGACAAGGGAATGAAATGGATGATTACCATTCCATGGTCTTGTTTGGTTACACGTAAGAATGGAATGAATCATTACTTTGTATTGTTTGGTATGAAGGAACAAACAAAGGAATAAAATCAGCGGTGGTGAGTGACGGTGACGGTGATGGCTGTTGGCAGCGGGTGCCAGCAACAGTGGTTAGTGGTGGTAGAGGTAGTGGTGGTCGGTGGTGGCGGAAGCACCGACGACGGTGGGGGTAGTGGTTGTTAGTGGCAGTGACGACGATGGGTGGTGGTGGGTGGCGACGTCTGGTGGTGATAGTAGCGGTGATGGTGGTGGTGGTGGTGGTCGGTGGCGGCGTCTGGTGATGATAGTAGCGGTGACGGTGGTGGTGGTCGGTGGCGGAATCTGGTGGTGATAGTAGCGGTGGCGGTGGTGGTGGTTGGGGGCGGCATCTGGTGGTGATAGTAGCGGTGGTGGTGGTCGAGGGCGGCGTCTGGTGGTGATAGTAGCGGTGACGGTGGTGGTGGTCGGGGGCGGCGTCTGGTGGTGATAGTAGCGGTGACGGTGGTGGTGGTCGGTGGCGGCTGGTCGCGACAAGGAGTGACGGCGACGGTTGGTAGTGGTGGTGGTCGGTGAGTGGTGGTGGTCGGTGAGTGGCGATGGTCGGTGACGGAGAGTGTCGGTGGTGGCGGTCGGTGCTTGGTGGTAGGTGGTGGAGTTGGAGATGGTGGTTGGCGGTGGTCGACGGTGGTGGTGGTGGTCGGTGATGGCAGTAGTCGGTGGGTAGCGGTGGCGGTGGTCGGTGACGGAGAGTGGCGACGGTGGTGGGGGTGGCGACCATCAGTGTTGGGTGGCAATGGCGGTGGTGGTGCTCCGTGGCGATGGGCGCTAGTAGTAGAGGTGGGTGGTGGTGGTGATCAGTGGTGATGAATGGTGACAGAGGGAATGGAATGGAAAAAAACAGGGTGGTTAGATGGAAAGAATATGGGGTTTTTAGAGGGAATTGAATGGAGGAGGTAATGGATGATTCCATTACCTTGACCAACCAAACATCATTTTTTTCATTCCATTGTAATGCTCCATTCCATTACGCCTCTCATTCCTACGTACCAAACGCTACACTAGTGTTTAAGTTTAAGTGGTCATTGGATGTAAAAAAATGTTAAAAAAAATTACTTCATAAGAAAAATAACATAACAAAACACACTAAAAAAGGATAACTATATATAACTAGTAGGAAGCCCGCGTGTTGCCGCGGGAGCGATAATATAAAATGTGATATTCTATATTTAGTTTAATTGATTCTCTCGTGTATTGCGTCCATGAGGATTTATGTATCCTGATTGAGCCTTAAAAATTTGCTCCTTAGGCCTTATAAATGGGTATTTGTCATATTAATGTTATGGAGCCGTATAGGTTAACACATTTTAATTTTTAAATAGACACCTGAAAAATAGCACTGAATTTATATTATAAAATCAAAGAAACACAAAAAAAAAAAAAAAAATCAAGAACATATAACTATAAAAACAATAAAATAGAAATCCAACCTTAGCAGCATCAACAGATTGTCAATCGAATAGAAGAACCAGCAAGATGCGAACATCTGGGTGATGGGTATGGAAGAACTTATAGTTTCAAGAAGATGGAGTTATGGAACTCGAAGAGACGATTTCGAATTTCCAAATTAAATTTTTGGTTAAAGTGAATTTCTTATTTATAACAATGTTATGTGAATGATGATTGGAATGTGAACTAATCACCATTTGTGTAGTTAATATTGTATTCATTATGATGTACCACCAAGGAAGATGAAAGGTTTAGTATGAATTGAATTGATTAAGATGACCCTAAAATGTCTTAAAAGTATGATGAATGTCCAACTTTAATCCCTCAAAATTGGTTCTAAGTGTATTGTAAATTATGCTTAAATATTTGTACACAATACAAAATTACAATGTTGTACATCTTTGGACATAATATTTATCAAACTCTTTGAAAGGCACTTAAAATTTATTTACAATGTATACAAATTCCTAATAATCGAATATGCTATATTGAAAACTATATAAAGGTAAAACTTGGACCAAAAACAAGTTGTATGCAAGGCAACCAAATCCTGACTCGGCCTGTTTCAACCAAACAAACTGTATTAAAGCAGCAGTGAAATAAAACGACGGGAAGATATTACCGATCCAATCTCGATCTCCAAGAACATTTTCAGTTTAGCGTTGTGATTCTTATTGGAAACTTCCCTCAATTACCGAACATGCAGTTCCAATAACAGTTTTGAGTTCAGCTTGATAATAAAACCAATAGCAACATGATAAATATTGATCTCAAATCTATAGATAAAACACATTAACATTTATAAAATATATTAGCAATTAAATAAAAACAATTCCGATTGGGTTTCCTACAAAGCTGTTGAAGGCCGATTAGGATGATGTGTGCGGTTCTGCCTCTTTGGCCATACAAGAAGTGTTGAAATTGAATAGGCACACCAATTCTTTAGCAACCTCATCCTGCACACCATAAATATATGATGAATATAAGTAAGTGTATGTTTCCAACAACTAAAGGTATATTATTAACAATGTAAAAGGACCAAAATTTACAAATCAACAGTAACACAAATCGAGCAATGAAAAATACCTAGAATTGGTTAAATGACGTTTCTTTCTGTATGCGAAAGCTATGAACTTTGTCGGGGTTTGCATCATGAGTAACCTAGACATGTCAAGTAATGATATTAGTAAGATGATTTTCTTGAAAAGTAAAACAAGTTGAAGTTACTAAGCCAATACAAAGTAAAAGCGTATGCCAAAGTTCAATATTTTATTAGGAAAAAATAATGCAATCATGAGTAACCCAGGTAGAAAGCTTTCGTCTTTGTCTCTTTTCACAAATCATAAATCGTTCCATTTCATGCTCGATATGCTTGCGTGCATCCATTAAAGCCTGCTAGTAAGAGGCACTAACCTATGTCCACATGCTTGGTCGTCCCTTTTCACAGATAAATGGGAAGCATATTCTATTTCTCTATGGTTGGAGATGAGAAGAATGGGAAGCATGTAATTTTTGAGACATGAGAAGGTGAGGATACATATACACTTCATGGACACTCAAAGGTCTTAATATTAAGCATTCAATTAAGATTTATTGTATTTTATGAGGGTGAGTTACATCTTGAGATGGATATAAAGTATGTATTAGATACATATACAACTGGCATTAAATGTTGTACAAGAGGGCATAAAAGGAAGAAATTGGACAAAAATTATAGATTTATACTATGACTCTTGATATGCCATCCTAAAAAAGATGTAAATTTACCTTCTTAGCCATCAAGCACCCATTATATAGTAGTATAGATATAGATGTTAAGAAGAGAGCGTCATTTAATACAACAGTTTGTCATACAAGAAAATTTAATTACGTCTAGGTTTATAGTGATACTTTAAAGAAAATGTAACATAATATTTTCTATTTAAATTTCTCTGAAAAATTTGTAATTTGTTGGCTTTACACCCTTACTCTAGCTTAAGAAAAAAATCTCATAACAATGTTAGACTATAAAGAGGGAAGAATGGAAAGAGGGGGTGAATCGTCATGTGACACTTGTGGGATCTAAGGGAGATTGTGAGGAGTGGAGGGGGGGGGGGGGGGGGAGTGCCACGTGAAATTTATTTTTCTTTTTAATTTTGTTTATATAAACTAATAAAAAAACACAATTTTAATAAAAACTTAATTAAAAACATTATAATTAATAATAAACTACAAACTAAAAAATAAAAAAAACATGAAATAAAAAAAATACAACAACTAAAAAAATAGATAAACTAAAAAAAAATACATGAACAAACATGTTTTTAATCATCGTCGGACTGGTAATGTCTTGGTAGACTCCAAACATGAACAAACATGTTTTTAATCATCATCGAAGGTTGTGATGTGTTTAGCTATTCTTGATTTCCAAATTGTTTAACGTTATTTCTTCATCAGTAATGTTTCCTTGACTTGATTGTGGTTCATCACCAATGTACTCGCATATCGCACGCCCTTCGTCTTCCAAAATCATGTTATGTAAAATAAGGCATGCGTACATCACATTTCTTATTTGAGGATTTTCCCACATTCGACATGGCAGAGATAAAATGCGCCATCTTTTTTGCAAAACACCAAAAGCTCGCTCAATGTCTTTCCGTGCAGCCATTTGAGCTTTGTTAAACTTTGTTCGCTTAGGATCTAACGTAGTCCTCCGTGTAAAAGATTTGACGAACACGGCCCACTCAGGGTAAATTCCATCTGTCAACAAATACCCGTACTTGTATTCTACCCCGTTTACGAAAAAAGTTCCTTTTGGTGCAACATCATTTATAAGATCGTTGAAAATTAGCAATTGATTAATAATATTTATATTGTTCAACGAACCGGGCTCACCAAAAAACGCATGCCAAAACCAAAGATCTTGTGATGCAACCGCTTCAAGCATCATACAAGGCTTTTTATGATATCCACTTGAGTGTTGACCTTGCCATGCAGTTGGACAAAGTTCTCACTCCCATTTCATACAATCTAAACTCCCGAGCATCCTAGGAAAACCATGTTTTTCTTTGTGAAACTCCAAAAGTTGTTGTACGTCACTAAATGTAGGTTTTCTCAAATATTTTTTTTAAATATAGTTGAATGACGCATGAACAAAAATAGTGTACACTTTCCCTAGCCGTTCGCTCCGACATCTTTAGATATTCGTCCATTACGTCGGAATTTTGTCCGTAACCCAAGTGTCTAAGCGCGGCTGTGACCTTTTGCAACGTGGTAAATCTCATCTCACCACGTGCATCGGGCCTTTGTTGGAAATATTCGTAATTATTTTCTAAATCGTTTGTCATTCTTAAAAATAAATTACGACTCATACGAAAACGCCGCCTAAAAGTTTTTTCATCGTATCTTGGTTCGGGCGAGAAGTAATCACGTACCAATAAATCATTTGCGGCTTGTCGTTCACAAACAATATACTTTCTACGCTTGGGTTCCGAGGTCCCTGCATCATCCACTATAGCTTCAACAACAATCTGAACGGTAGCCATTATCAACTCTGCGCCGTCGTCGGATGAGGACTCCAAAGCGAGTAGATCAAACGTATCAGACGAACTTGAAGATTGGTCCGACATCTTGCAAGTAATTTAAAAAAAATGATAGTTTGGAGAGGATTTTATAAATATATGAGAGTGTGGGTTTGGGTATAAGTGTATTTGGTTTTTTATATATATATATATATATATATATATATATATATATATATATATATATATATATAAATTTTTCAATTTTTTTTGAACCGTTGCCAATGGTCATTTTGAAAATTTTAATTTGCAACGTTCACACACATATCCTACCAATAATTATCTGCCACGTGTCCCACACGAATCCCCTCACGCCCGCCTGCTTCTCCCCGCCCCCCCCCCTCACCCCCACTCCTCCACGCCCCTGCGGGACGGTGTTTACGCCGGTGAAGAGCATTCCCGCCCCCTTCTCGCCCCACTCCGGTCATCCTTACAATTAGTTTAACATATTTTTTTTTGGGTCTGTCTATTGGCACCCCCTAGCTTCTATTTCAACTCCCCTACGAAGCGCCTCGCTTTGGCCAACGCGAGGCGCTTCAGTCAAATCAATGCCAACCTCGTACTGATGTTGCATGGGAGTTTGAAAAAAGGGGGCCAAGCGTCTTACTTTGGCCAAAGCGAGGCGCTTGGAAACAAGAGGGGTGAACTTGGACATTCTGATTTTTTTGGTTTGTTTTTAAGTGTTTTTTTTAACTTTTTGTTGGGAGGGATTTGGTTTGGGTTTTTTTTTTTTGGATTTTTTTGTTTGTTTTGAAGTGGTTTTTTTTTTAACTTTTTTATTTATTTAGGTCTTTATCTATTGTAATTTTTTTAAATTTAAAAAACAACGTAATAACCCTAATCAAACTACAATTAATCAAGTAATCCCAACTTTAACCTATTAATAAAGTGTTCGATTGTCACTGTGACAGGATAAATTATTCATGGAGAAGACCTCGTCGAAGAAAGATTGAACGAATTCGCGAATTTTGATACGAATATGGTGGTTGATGGTCAAGGTGGCGTCGTTTTGGTTCATAACATGCAAGTTTTATTTGGTTTGGGATTGAAAGGGTTGAGTGATTTTTTAACGTTTATAATCGGATATTTACGGTTTGGATCTCATTGGTTTTACAGGCTTGCAATTTATAATTTGTTGTTACTTTTATTTGGTCCTGATCCCCACCTGTTTTACCGCTTATTTCACTGTCGTGCCTTCGGGCGGGTGAGTGGTCGGGTTTTCCAGGGAATTGGTGGCAATTGGTGGCCCGGATACTCTCGAGTACCTGATTCGCCAAAAGGGTGCCCGAGAGTGCTCGAAAATTGATTCGTTGGTCGTTCAAAAAAAATTAAACATTCAAACAGACAACATATAAACAAAAGATCAAGTGCATAATAGTAATCAGTTTATACATGCCAAAAAAAAAATACAACTGCAAAAAAGTCTAATGAAAGTAAGATAGAAAGATAATCACTGTGGCGGTGGTGGTGGGCCCGCTGGTGGATCGCGTAACTCTACCCCCAATGCCCCGCCATCGCCTATATCACCTCGATCGTCCACTGTTGAACCTCCTGTACCTGGCCGATGCGGCGATCAATGTCATCGGCCACGTAACGCGCAGCAGGAGTGAGGTCATCATATATATGACGGGGGTACTGCTACTGTGGTCGCGGCGGAGGTGGGGGGTCATCATCGTCGTCAACGTCAGCATCTTCGTCGTGACCCGCCTGGTCCGCCAGCAGAGGCTCTCCCAGACGCAACTCAAGGCCGATATATCATCGGGCGTAAGAAGGGGGCCGACTCAAAAGGCCTCCTGGTGCCGAGAGATCGAAACCGATGTTCTCCCTTCCCGACCTCCATCAGGATCCCCATGCTCCAGACATTAGCCTCACCGAGCTCCACTGATGGGATCTTGGGCGACATATGGGGGTCAGTCTCTGGCAAGAGGCGCAGACAACGCACGATGACGGTGATGAACGCCTCGCCATGGAGATGTGCGCGAGCCTGGCGCTTGTGCGCACACTGAAAGTACTCCACCAGGGACGCGACTAGGTTGCACGGCTGCCGCATAATCAGACAGTATAAAAAGAAAAGGTCACTTTGTTTGACCTTCTCCCGACTGCTCCCCCGTGCTGCGATAGAGGTGGCGATCGCATGCTGCAAATAATAGTACAGGGGGTCCCTAATCGACGTCGCCTTCGCCATATTTTTGCCAAAGTGCGAAGTGGCGATGTACCTCCAAAAACTGACCAGGTTCGGCCTATCCACAATCTTGACAGCGTCCCGGTACAAAGCAGTATCAGTCTCCGCCGCTGTGTACAACCCCGAAGCAACAACAAATTCCTGCAAAAACTAATCGTAAATATTAACAACTTTTGGGAACATAATAATAAAATGACAGATACTTGAAATAACATACCTCATGGGTCATCTCCTGCCATTGCCTCGCCAACCGAAATCGGATGGGGCGAAAAGTCTCAGCTGGATTCGGGTTCTCGGCCGGATCCAGTACCACGAACGACGACAGAAACTCGACCGTCAACTCCCGGTAAGATTCCTCATTGGCTATGTCAAAGAGACGACGCCATGGAGTGTCAAACCCCACTATGTCGTTCGCCCTCCCGGTTTCGCCGACCTTATCCAGAAGATCCCAACTGATGTACATCTGAGGGTCGACAACCATTCGACGCAGCTTCTTGCAATTGCGCCGCGCATCCTTATGATGGTCCTCAAACTCCAGGTAAGGGTGGCCCATTAAAGGGCCCGGTGATGGAGCCTGTCGACCCCTATGCGGCGGCGCAAACGACCCAGCGTCATCTCCACCACCATAAGCCCCCTCAAAAAACTCTGTATCCATATCTATGTAAACAATAATTTTTTATTTATAATAATAATAATAATAACAGTAAGCATAATAATAATGAACAGTAATAACAATAATAATAATAACAATAAAAATAATAATAATAACAATAATAATAATAATAAAATTAAAAATAATAATAATAATAATAATCGTAATAATAATAATAATAATCGTATTAATAATAATAATAATCGCAATAATAATAATAATGATAATATTAATAATAATAATCGTAATAATAATAATAATAATGATAATAATAATAATAATCGTAATAATAATAATAATAATAATAATCGTAATAATAATAATAATAATAATAATAATCGTAATAATAAATATAATAATAATCGTAATAATAATCGTGATAATAATAATAATAATAATAATCGGAATAATAATAATAATAATAACAACAACAACAATAACAATAACCATAACAATAAAAATAATAATAATAATAATCCTAATAATAATAACCCTAATAATAATAATAATAATAATAATAATAATAATAATAATAATCCTAATAATAAAAATAATAATAATAATAATAATAATAATAATAATAATCATAATAATAAAAAACAAGCGGCTCGCTTAGGCCAAAGCGAGCCACTTTGGTCGTCTTCCCCATCAAACCACCCAACCGGAACCACCCCAATCGAGCCCCAAATCAATAAAAACACTAAATAATAACTTACCGGTGTGTGTGGGTCGAGAATACGAGCTCGAGCCTTCGTTCGCCTTTGGGTCCGATGTGTGTGTGTGTGTGTGTGTTGCAGCGTGTGTGTGTGGAGAAGAAGAGTCAAGCGAGGCGGCTCTGGCCTCGCTTTGGCTTTTAAAGTCAAAACGACGCACCTCGCTTAGGCCAACGCGAGGCGCTTCGGGGTTTTTTAAAAAAAAAATTGTTTTAATTCAATTTAAATGGTTTTGGTCGATTAAATTTTTTTTAATTCATTTCTAATCCTTTAATGTTGTATTAATTCCAAAAAAAATTCGTTTGTTGCGTTTCGGTTCGTTTCTTGCGCATTTGTGGTTTTCGATAGAAACATCATAAATCATTGTACGTCATACAAGGACTCTACTATCGATACCAATTTTTTTATATACGAATTGTGCATTTGTAATCGATATCCTGGAGTTTCAGACTTTGTTTTACGCGATTCAGTATGTGTAATTGCTCGTACCGGTTTCGAACTGACCGCCCGGTAACGAACCATACCAGTTTCGAACTGACCGCCCCGTTATCCACCCGTACCGGTTTCAAACTGATCGCCAGTTATCCACCCGTACCGGTTTCGAGCTGACTGGCCCGTTATCCACCGGTACGGGTTTCAAACTGACCGGTCCGTTATCCACCCTTACGGGTTTCAAACTGACCGGCCCCTTAGCCATCCGTCCGAATTTCGAACTGACCGCCCGGTAACGAACCGTACCGGTTTCGAACTGACCGCCCCGTTATCCACCCGTACCGGTTTCTAACTGACCGCCAGTTATCCACCCGTACCGGTTTCGAACTGACCGGCCCGTTATCCACCCGTACGGGTTTCAAACTGGCCGGTTCGTTATCCACCCTTACGGGTTTCAAACTGACCGGTCCCTTAGCAATCCGTACCGGTTTCAAACTGACCGGCCCCTTAGCCATCCGTACCGGTTTCGAACTGACCGCCCGGTATCCATCCGTACCGGTTTTGAACTGACCGCCCGGTTTCCATCCGTACCGGTTTCTAACTGACCGCCCGGTAACGAACCGTACCGGTTTTGAAGTGACAGCCCCGTTATCCACCCATACCGGTTTCGAACTGACCGCCAGTTATCCACCCGTACCGGTTTTGAACTAACCGGCCCGCTATCCACTCTTAGCGGTTTCGAACTGACCGACCCATTAGCAATTCGTACCGGTTTCGAACTGACCGCCCGGTATCCATCCGTACCGGTTTCGAACTGACCGCCCGGTATCCATCTGTACCGGTTTCGAACTGACCGCCCGGTAACGAACCGTACCAGTTTCGAACTGACCGCCTCGTTATCCACCCGTACCGGTTTCGAACTGACCGCCAGTTATCCACCCGTATCGGTTTTGAACTGACCGGCCTGCTATCCACCCGTAGTGGTTTCGAACTGACCGGCCTGTTATCCACCCGTACCGGTTTCGAACTGACCGCCAGGTATCCACCCGTAGCGTTGTCGAACTAACCAGCCCGCTATTCACCCGTAGTGGTTTCGAACTGACCGGCCCGCTTTTCGAGCGAGTTTCAAGCGAGCCTCAAGCTGCGGGCTTTTTGTACACCGCTACTTACTTTGTTTACTCAGATGAATACATTTGCCAAGAACGAATTTTTTTAATTCTCAATAACATAAACACAATCAATACAATTATAATATTTTTACAAATTTCACATATCTAACCTATATCTTGTATATCCGGATTTTCGTTCGGCTTCGGGAAAACTAGTTCTTTGTACTCATTGGTTTGATCTATGTATTCAGTTTCCCATTTCGCACCATCTTCATTTCTGTTAGCGATCCAAGTTGGATTCGGTGGAGGCATTGGATACGATCCCTCAAGCGTTAAGTTGATGTAATGGTCATCAATAAAGCAAACTGCTACCTTTAAAATAGGCTTTTCAGAACAATCTGGGCCTATAAATAGAGGGAAAATTGTATCGGTAACACCCCAACCGATGGCGGAAACATCGAGGTGCCACGTAGTGACGATTGTTCAATAGCACATGGACTAAAGTGTAAATTTGAATACATTGATTAAATAATTTATTACATTGAAATGAAATACAACGATTCTAACTGCCAACTAAATTGTAATTACAATGAATCAAAATCTAAATATAAATCCGAAAGCTTAATGGATGCATCTCAAAACAACCTGAAACATGTACGAAAACGTTTTGGTCAATACAAAATGTATTGGTGAGCATACCTTGTTTGAATAAATGTAGTAGGAAAAGTGTTTAGCAATTCATGTGCGGTACCATTTGCAATTATGTAATAATTAATATCCGTTCAAAATCAACCCTATGTAAAGAAAAGCATATATATATAGTATGCGCTAGTAGTAATGTAATACATAGCAATGACAAGGACTCTCAACAGAGTCACAAGGGTATATACCATAGTACTATTCATTGAAATGCCAGGCCCTCAAAGGTTAATGATTTTGACAAGTCATAGACACACAAATTAACATAAAGCAAACACACATGAGAATTGCATTTAGTAAGAATAAGATTTAGTCATAGTGTACATGAACAGCCCCAAAAGAGTAAAACATGAAAAAGGGGAAAGATATACTCACAGTTTGCGAAAGCGATCAAAATCCACTTAAGCGGTCGTGAGCTAAGTAATGGGAATTCCGAGGAATTCAACCTATAACGTGTAAGAATACTAATAAGGAAGTGTCTAAAAAATCTAAGGTAACTAGGGACTAAGGCATTAGGGCTTGCTAAGTCGATTTGGGGAATTAAAGTTTTTATGATAAGTCGCGTTAATGTAAAAATTGTATATCACAAATAATATATGAAAGGTTGTAAATGTGGTTTAAGTAATATAATTATTACCTATTGAATATTTAGATAAAATTATGTTTAAATAATTAAGACAACATAATTTAGTTAATTACTTTAACTAAATTAAAATAAATACGATAATCATAAATGTATAACTAAATATTTATGAGTTTCACAATAATCCAACAAATGGTAATTAAGATTTTTAAACATAAAACATTTCTATTTTATAAGAAAAGTATTTATGAAATAGATGTTTAAATAGTGTAAATAAATAATTGTTTAATTATGTCTAATTAAACATAAATATTGCTAATAATACAAGACATGATCCAAAAATACTATTTATAAAGAAAATGGATACTTTCTGATGTAAATTAGTGAAAATAATTTTCTCATAATTTTTATAAACTTATTTATATTTAAAACTGATTTAATGAGATTAAATCATGTTTAAATGATAAAAAAATAGGAAAACTAATAAAAATAAATGTTTTCTGAACCAAATATTTTTATTTCAGTTCATAATAATTAGAAATATTTTATCAAAAATTTTGAGATTAAAATCATTAAAAATGAATTTTTAATCAATTAATTACGGTTAAAACAATTTAATTCAATAAAAAATATAAAAATAAAACATTTTCCAGAAAATAAAAGTGTGGTAATTTTCATTAGGATGTCATGATGCTACACTTAAATTTTTATAATTTTTGGATCAAAAATGAATTTATTATGAATATTCTAAGTTTAACATGATTATAACAATTATATAGTATTTAAAATAAAAATAAACTATGCAAAACTAAATCTGTAAAAAAAATTAATGGCTGCTGCTGGGTTCGAACTCGTGACTTTGGTTTCAGAAACAAGAGACTCAACCACTAGACCAAGCAACCAAGTTGTTTATTATCAGGAACAAATATTGTTTTAAACAATACCCTATGTGTCATCTTCTTCCCCAAATTCAACTCTAGAACCCTAACCCTAACCCCAAATCTAATAATCCAATTCAAGCAACAAAGGAACCTGAATTCATGGGGTTAATGATCGGATTTGATAAATAAACAAAACGGCATGTTATAAACGGACTTACATCGCGTTTTATGGATCGAAAAGAAGATGTGCAGGACTAAACTTGAAGAGCCGATTACTACGAATAAGAACGTGATTCTGCTGTTTATTTGATGGGTTTATGAAGATAACCAGTGCAGAAACGTAAAGGTGTGTTCAATTTATATAATGGACAAGTAGCACGAGCGTTATGCAAGTTTTTTTTTACACCCGATCGGTTACAACCTTAAGATCCGATTAAAGTCATTAAAAACGCGTTAAATATCCTATTGATGGCCGAAAACTTGTTAGTAATGATGGGGAAAACGAATGGAAACCGAAGGACAGCAGTTAAACGCGTTTATGGGTCGTGTTAATGCCACCGGAGCTTCGCCGGAGCTATTTCCGGTCCGTCACACTGATCGGAATCTGGGAAACCCGGTTTCATTGGGTTTGAATGATTATATTTCACATAATGACACTTAAAGCCCCCTAAAGTTTGTAAGTTTGCTATATTTTATAAAAACTTATAAATCTCTTCTAGCTTAATGAATTTGAAACATATATTATAAATTCTTATTTGTATATAAATGAAACATAGTTGTATATATATAAAAAATATTCGGAATATTTAATTTAGTACAAAACTCACTACATATATTTTTTATCAAACGAAAAAAATAAAATAATACGAGGACTAGATATATGAATGTTAAAAATACTAGAGGGACTAAATTTGACAACCTGCCAAAAGATGAGGGTGACGGTTGTCACAGTCTCCCCTACTTTAAAAAAATTTCGTCTCGAAATTTCTTTCAAGTGGAGGTTACTAAAAGTCAGCTAGGTTTTTAAAAGAGAATTTTATCATTTATGATTCGACAAAATTTAAAATAGTTGTCTAATACCAAAAGTAAAAATTTTAAAATCTTTGACAGTTAAGAAAGTTGAGAGTTTAAATGAGAAATGCTTTGGGAATGTGCAACGGATGAAGGGTGGAGGGACTAACGAAACAGTGCAAGAGTATACAAAGTTTAAGGTTTTCTATAGAGGTGTCCACAAGGAAGGCTCCAACAAAACTAATTAAAGGTTATGTAAAATATTATTATTGAAAGGCTAGCTATTAGTCAACAATCTAATGAAGAGGTAATTATAAAGTAATGGGTAGGTTCTTGGTCAAACTCTTAGTCCGTTCTCGCGGTATCGTTTATGCTTATATATAGGGTGTACCGCAGCTAACCCACCACACTCCCGATACTTTGGACTCGTACTGATTGTCTACCAACAGCCTAAATAGAATTACACACCACCCTTATGTACCTGTAAACCCATGATTGCGTTCCGGACCATAATCATCGATTTACCTTACACTAGGGTGCTATGCTTTTCCATAACCCTAACATAAATAATACCAGAAACAAATACGTGCAACCCATATGTAATAGCCACTGTAATGAAATAATGTTCAATCATGCCATGGTTAGAGCTCCTTCCCTTCCGGGTTTACCATTAACCGGTAACTCATGTTCACATCGTTGGCTTTAAACACCCATATTGATAACCCTGAGGTTTACACCGTTCCCCTCGGATTAAAGAAATACTCTAACCCGAGTCGTACGTGGGCACTGGCTTAGATCTCATACAAAATTATCAACTAGTATGTTCATTGACCATGATGATGAACAAAATAATGTAAAGTATAACAGGGTTTTGCTCAAAAACAGAGAAAAAAAATATGCATACCAAATATGCGTCAAGTACATAAGTATAGCATAAAACTTCGATTGAAAGAATGGTATAAATTAAGTAAATCGCACAATTTTCACAAAATGAAAGTAAACGAGTTAAGTTAATGCTCAAAACCAGTGTTGTAAGAATGACTACTAATAATTAGTGCGAGAATAATTATAAATAACGCGTGGGGATAGGATAGCCACCAATAAAATAATAATACGAGAATAATCATAAATAAGATAATATGCGAATATAATAGAATAAAATGATGTAAGAATAAGATAATGATATTTACTGCAATTGAGAGTGGACGGAACATACGTATAGTCTACTCGCCACGCGGGTTTAAAATATATGCACTATATGTTAAAAGACATTTAGCAACATTTCGATGAAGATATGTCCAATAATTAGACCAAAAGTTTTGCGACTGAAAGAGTGTAAGTGTAAAAGATAAATTATTGTTTATAAAACAAAATGTAGTTTTACTCGAACTTTGTGATATAGTTGAAAGTATAATAGTGATGCATGAGAATAACTTTTTAAAAACAGCTTCACATGAAAAGACTTCGTAAGTACATACTTTCATGTGTTTACAAGGAGTCGAGTTGAAAATTGTCATAATGCATATTATCAGTCGCAAGTTTGTTTTCTCGAAAACCATATAAGTCAAATGTGTTTTCAAAAGACCAAGATTTAGAAATGACGTGAATGATAAAAGTCACAAAGCATAAATGAAAATAGTGTAAGTTTTAATGCGATAATATAGCGGATAATAGTTTTAATAATGATGATAAAAGAAAAAAAAATCCAAAAGCGAATAATCAATGAGTATATAAAACATCAAGAGGTGGAACTTAAAATCCAAATGTTAAACAAAACTTAAGAGTCATTGATGAAAAACGGAAAAATGCACAAATAGCAATAGCTATTAATAGAGAAAACTCAAAAGACATAATAACTTCATTATAGAAAATTATGATAAGAGTTTCAAACAACAAATGAAAAATATATCAAAAATGTGATACTGAAAAAAAAATTCTAATGAAGCTGGTGACTAGCCAAAGAGATTGAGATATTATTAGTGACTTGCGGGGAGCGTACTTGAACCTATGAGTGAATGGTCATTTTTCCCGATTGCACATACCCCGTCACTGGTAAATTTCAAAACCTTTAGCGAGACTTTAAAACGAGATGTAGAAACAGATCCCTGAGATGTGGATTTCACTCCTAACTCAAAGATGTATTTCAAAATTGAAAACAATTGAGGAATAAAACCAATCACTAAGTTAAGGATATCACTCCCAGCTTAGTGGTTAAGTTTCTTTTTGAAGGAAATACTCTTTGAGGTGTGGATGTCACTCCTATCTCAAAGATATATTCCTAAGATAAATAATATATAGAGGAGTGAAACTAATCACCAAGGTATGGATGTCACTCCTAACTTGGTGATATCATTTCGTTTGTGAAATACAAGTGTCTTCTTTTCCAAACAAAATACCGAAAGAATAACCAGAAAGAATCATAGCGAAAATATCTTGAAAGAAAATATAAGAAATAAGAGAAATGTACACGAGAGGACTCGTGAAAATAAGTTTAGTTATAGACTAGGCTAAAAGGCATTCTAATAACCTAATTCCCTATAACCATGGCTCTGATACCAATCTGTAACACCCCAACCGATGGCGGAAACATCGAGGTGCCACGTAGTGACGATTGTTCAATAGCACATGGACTAAAGTGTAAATTTGAATACATTGATTAAATAATTTATTACATTGAAATGAAATACAACGATTCTAACTGCCAACTAAATTGTAATTACAATGAATCAAAATCTAAATATAAATCCAAAAGCTTAAAGGATGCATCTCAAAACAACCTGAAACATGTACGAAAACGTTTTGGTCAATACAAAATGTATTGGTGAGCATACCCTGTTTGAATAAATGTAGTAGGTAAAGTGTTTAGCAATTCATGTGTGGTACCATTTGCAATTATGTAATAAGTAATATCCGTTCAAAATCAACCCTATGTAAAGAAAAGCAGATATATATAGTATGCGCTAGTAGTAATGTAATACATAGCAATGACAAGGACTCTCAACAGAGTCACAAGGGTATATACCATAGTACTATTCATTGAAATGCCAGGCCCTCAAAGGTTAATGATTTTGACAAGTCATAGACACACAAATTAACATAAAGCAAACACACATGAGAATTGCATTTAGTAAGAATAAGATTTAGTCATAGTGTACATGAACTGCCCCAAAAGAGTAAAACATGAAAAAGGGGAAAGATATACTCACAGTTTGCGAAAGCGATCAAAATCCACTTAAGCGGTCGTGAGGTAAGTAATGAGAATTCCGAGGAATTCAACCTATAACATGTAAGAATACTAATAAGTAAGTGTCTAAAAAATCTAAGGTAACTAGGGACTAAGGCATTAGGGCTTGCTAAGTCGATTTGGGGAATTAGAGTTTTTATGATAAGTCGCGTTAATGTAAAAATTGTATATCACAAATAATATATGAAAGGTTGTAAATGTGGTTTAAGTAATATAATTATTACCTATTGAATATATAGATAAAATTATGTTTAAATAATTAAGACAAAATAATTTAGTTAATTACTTTAACTAAATTAAAATAAATACGATAATCATAAATGTATAACTAAATATTTATGAGTTTCACAATAATCCAACAAATGGTAATTAAGATTTTTAAACATAAAACATTTCCATTTTATACGAAAAGTATTTATGAAATAGATGTTTAAATAGTGTAAATAAATAATTGTTTAATTATGTCTAATTAAACATAAATAATGCTAATAATACAAGACATGATCCAAAAATACTATTTTTTATAGAAAATGGATACTTTCTGATGTAAACTAGTGAAAATAATTTTCTCATAATTTTTATAAACTTATTTATATTTATAACTGATTTAATGAGATTAAATCATGTTTAAATGATAAAAAAAATAGGAAAACTAATAAAAATAAATGTTTTCTGAACCAAATATTTTTATTTCAGTTCATAATAATTAGAAATAATTTATCAAAAATTTTGAGATTAAAATCATTAAAAATGAATTTTTAATCAATTAATTACGGTTAAAACAATTTAATTCAATAAAAAATATAAAAATAAAACATTTTCCAAAAAATAAAAGTGTGGTATTTTTCATTAGGATGTCATGATGCTACACTTAAATTTTTATAATTTTTGGATCAAAAATGAATTTATTATGAATATTCTAAGTTTAACATGATTATAACAATTATATAGTATTTAAAATAAAAATAAACTATGCAAAACTAAATCTGTAAAAAAAAATTAATGGCTGCTGCTGGGTTCGAACTCGTGACTTTGGTTTCAGAAACAAGAGACTCAACCACTAGACCAAGCAACCAAGTTGTTTATTATCAGGAACAAATATTGTTTTAAACAATACCCTATGTGTCATCTTCTTCCCCAAATTCAACTCTAGAACCCTAACCCTAACCCCAAATCTAATAATCCAATTCAAGCAACAAAGGAACCTGAATTCATGGGGTTAATGATCGGATTTGATAAATAAACAAAACGGCATGTTATAAACGGACTTACATCGCGTTTTATGGATCGAAAAGAAGATGTGCAGGACTAAACTTGAAGAGCCGATTACTACGAATAAGAACGCGATTATGCTGTTTATTTGATGGGTTTATGAAGATAACCAGTGCAGAAACGTAAAGGTGTGTTCAATTTATATAATGGACAAGTAGCACGAGCGTTATGCAAGTTTTTTTTTTACACCCGATCGGTTACAACCTTAAGATCCGATTAAAGTCATTAAAAACGCGTTAAATATCCTATTGATGGCCGAAAACTTGTTAGTAATGATGGGGAAAACGAATGGAAACCGAAGGACAGCAGTTAAACGCGTTTATGGGTCGTGTTAATGCCACCGGAGCTTCGCCAGAGCTATTTCCGGTCCGGCACACTGATCGGAATCTGGGAAACCCGGTTTCATTGGGTTTGAATGATTATATTTCACATAATGACACTTAAAGCCCCCTAAAGTTTGTAAGTTTGCTATATTTTATAAAAACTTATAAATCTCTTCTAGCTTAATGAATTTGAAACATATATTATAAATTCTTATTTGTACCATTGGGGTTGGTGGTCCAATGGCAAGGCAAAGCCTTTTAATACACTAAAAGTGTGAGGTCTTGAGTTCAAGTCTCACAAAAAACAAGAAATTTACCTTTCAAAAAAATAAATTCTTATTTGTATATAAATGAAACATAGTTGTATATATATAAAAAATATTCGGAATATTTAATTTAGTACAAAACTCACTACATATATTTTTTATCAAACGAAAAAAAAATACGAGGACTAGATATATGAATGTTAAAAATACTAGAGGGACTAAATTTGACAACCTGCCAAAAGATGAGGGTGACGGTTGTCACAGTATCACTGCCACGAATGTCGAGTGTATGAACAACAACACCCCACCTCTGTGCAGCGAGAAATGCCGACTCTGGAACCACCATCCAATTCTCACGTGGTGCATTTCCCACCCCTACAAATTTTATACTCTCTACGAGACGATTATAATGCCCTTCGTCATGTGGATCAAAGATGTCCTTCCACAAGGTAGGGTAACTGCGCAACTCTCTTAGCATTTGGGTCCGGACATTCATAAACTCGTGTTGATCCAACCCTAACCCCACAGCTACCGCTCGAAACCCGCAATGACCATCTGGTTTCACATCCTTAAATTTGGATATATATGGGTGAAACACAGATGGAATTTTATCCCCATATTTCCTTACTAAGTTCTCTGCCTTTATTGTCCGCGGAAGCAACTGGAAATCGAATTTGTCTCAAATGCTGTTCGGCTGGGCCGTTGACGGTGTGTAAGAGCTGTGACGGTGAGGCTGGTAAGGAATGCCAGGCTGGGACTGGGAAGGTCGTACGAGCTCCTCTTGTGATGGTATGAAAGAGCTGTGCCGGGGAAAGTCAGGCTCCTGGTCAGGCCCACATTCTTCATCCGGCATATGCAAGCTCTTTCTCGCAGATCGTTCTCGCTTCTGTTCTTGTTGTTTCTTGGTCGGACGACCACGTGTTTTCTTTTGCACAACAGGCGGTTTGTTGGGGGAGTAGTTGCCTGTGACGACTTGCGCAAATCTGTCTAGGTAGGTTAATTGGGAAAAAATGGTTTTGTGTCAATCGTTCCCCTTAATGTTGCCCACACCTCATCTACATTTATATCTTCGCAACTAATCTTCGCAGGTTTGAAGTCAAGCTTCCTCCATAACACGTCTATCGAGAACAAATGGATTTCATGACCTGAAAACGATAACATGTGTTAGAAAGTTAAACCATGTAATAAATTATGTAGTAAAATCATATGGTCACTAGTATTAATTACCATCAGCTTGTAACTTCTCGAGACGGCAGGCACATGGCAAAGCACAACTTTTAAAAAGCTGGCATCCACAAGTGTTATGGTATGTGTGCATGGACGTTTGAAAACGTTCGAACTCGCTGTATATGAGGTCAAGAGCATGTTTGCTAGCCTTCCGAAGTAACTTATCACGCAATGGCTGCTTCTTGTGGTGGTTCATCACCTTTCTTTGGCTCTCTTCAAAACCTTTTTTAATGTCTCTATATTGCTTATCAACCATATTATCGACGGACTTCATAATTGACAACAACGAGTTGCGACTGCCTGGACAGTAAGTTTTTATTTTTGCATGCATGCCCTCAACTCTGTTGGTTGTGGTCTGGCGGAAGTTCAGCGTTTCGTTAGTCCATGCAGACACAAACTTATGATGGTATGGGTCCAACCAGTTATTCTTCGTGCAGTAAAAAACCTCTGAAAAATATAACCATAACTTCTCAGGCGTGTTTATGTAAACAAGTACGTATGTAATTATGTAAAAGTACTCACGTTGACGATCCATATTTTCCAGATATTATTGAAATTGTGACAAATTATATTCGTATAGATCTTCAGTCGAAGGGTCACACAACCACCAAAACGTTCGCACAAATTCCTTCCACTCCTTATCCGTGAACTTATTCTTGCTGTTCTTGTTGATATTCTGCGAAATATGAAACCGGCAGAGATACTTGTACGCCTTTGGGAAAATCTGATCACACGCGTTCATTAGCGCAAGGTCCTTGTCGGTCACAATCACTCGCGGCTCCATGCAGCCTACCAGCATGTTCTTTAGCATCTCCAACAGCCAAACAAAGTTACCAATCTTTTCAGAAGAAAGAAACGCATGGGCAATCAAAAACGACTGGTTTGTCGACGCCATACCCACAACCTGAACAAACGCCATATTGTACACGTTTGTTTGGTAGGTAGCGTCAATCATCAGCACATGCGGGAATGCACACCACATATTAAATGAATGCCTGTGAACGAAGAAAATATCTGTGAGGACCTTCGTGGTCTCATTTGCGCGCGTGTAGTAGGTGAATCCTCTATCCGACAGAAAGGATTCGAGGTGCGGCATTGCACATTTGGGACCAATTCCCTTTTCAGCATTGATAATCTGAGCCGCATTTTGTACATCTTTCAGGGTAGTCTTTTTCTCCGGGTTCTTTGAAACGAGCATTCTCCAGATGTTACGCTTGGGAATGTCATTCTCTGCCATCTGCCCGACCAGTTGTCTCTCATCTACAGAAAGTCTTCTAGCATACGCGTGACCCTCTAAGTGTTCAAGGGGAGTGTGGTTGTGCTCCGGGTTTTTCACCATTAACCTCCAGACCTGTGTCCGAGCTTGAAGCACCCCTCTCAACTCAAACGGGCATCCAATTTTTTTGCTACCCGTCTTCCTCAAAAGAGCCACACTCTTATGCTCCCCCCCCCCCCCCCGAAGACTGCATTGAAGCACAACCTTCACGAAATAAGTTTATTAGAAAATAAGTTTTTTATAACTTTTTTAAATAATAAATTATAAAAAAAGTTTATTTAGTAAAAATTAACAAACGTAATCATTAGCAAAGGAGAAACGTAATCCTAAAGGTGTGTGACACGAAGACCACTGGTGCACCCGTAGGGAATTAACCTTCACCAAGGATTAAACACGTGTTCTTAGTAGTTAATTTATACGTTAAGTTTTTCGTGGCTTTTTAAATAAAAATTTATAAAGTACGTATTTGTTAATATATTAAAAACAATATTGACTAAAATATATACCTTCACGCAACGATCTCCTCTTTTCTTTGATCTTTTTATAACGATTACGTAACCATTTATCATTCCCGTATCTTTAATTTATACGTTAAGTTTTTCGTGGCTTTTTAAATAAAAATTTATAAAGTACGTATTTGTTAATATATTAAAAACAATATTGACTAAAATATATACCTTCACGATACCGATACCGATACCAAAAACCATTTATATATTATTATTATTACGATTATTATTATTATTATTATTATTATTACGGTTATTATTATTATTATTGTTATAATAATAACAATAAATTTATAAAGTACGTATATAAATGATAAATGGTTACGTAATCGTTATAAAAAGATCAAAGAAAAGAGGTTATAATAAAAATTTATAAAGTAGAAACGTAATCATTAGCAAAGGAGAAACGTAATCCTAAAGGTGTGTGACCCGAAGACCACTGGTGCACCCGTAGGGAATTAACCTTCACCAAGGATAAAATACGTGTTCTTAGTAGTTAATTTATATGTTAAGTTTTTCGTGGCTTTTTAAATAAAAATTTATAAAGTACGTATTTGTTAATATATTAAAAACAATATTGACTAAAATATATACCTTCACGGAACGATCTCCTCTTTTCTTTGATCTATTTATAACGATTACGTAACCATTTATAATTCCCGTATCTTGTACCCAGTCCACCAATTCATCACGTGTGGAAAACGTCCGATCAGTCTCAAACCAAAATTTGACCGGGTTAGATCCTTTCTCCTGATCTTCTACGTGCTTCTCCTCGCCATTGTTGTCTTCATGGTGCGTATAGTATTTTCCTTCTAATGTGTCATCATCACCGTAACTGCAGTAACTATAATGACCGTAGTCGGGATGACGGGGACCGTCATTATAATCATACGGGTCCTTCCAGGGTGTATTTAAGTCCAGGTGCACCGTATTGTCACGGTAACGAATGCCATACTGACCCACCTCGACATTACTAGACTGGCCCTCATCGACGTTATATGATGTTGACTCGTAAGAATCACCGAAAATGAGGTCGTAATACGACATTTTACTTGTGGGTAAAAAATTGAAATCGAATGAATTTATAATCAAAGTCGATGGAATTTATAGGTAAAATCTGATGGGGTCAGACGCCTCGCTTTGGGCAAAGCGAGGCGCCTGGGTTAATTTGTTCAGGAAATCTCAGGCTTTGTGTCTAATCAGCCTGCCAAGCGCCTCGCTTTGGGCAAAGCGAGGCGCTTGGCAGGCTGATTAGACACAAAGCCTGAGATTTCCTGAACAAATTAACCCAGACGCCTCGCTTTGCTCAAAACGAGACGCTTAGCTTAGAGGGTTTAATTAGAAGTGAGTGGTTTAGTTAGAAAGGTCCTTTTTTTTGTATCACTAATTCACTATAGGTGTTTTTCGTACTTTCTGATTTCCTATGTGCACATGAAACATACTGATGACTTTAGTAACAGATTTTCTTACACTCAACTTACTGCCACCAAATGACTTTTTTTTTTGTTGTACTGATTTCTCTGTCAATATATACTAATTCACTGTAGATATTTGGGGTATTGAATTTTAATAATCCAAACTTTTATCCATTGGTCGACAATAATCTGTACTGCAAAAATTCCTAACAACGATCCCAATTTTTAACGATTTGGCCGACAATGAACCTACCTTTGTTAACTGAGAACTAACTCAATTAGTGGATGATGATGTGGACACTGATATGGAATGCTCACGCTAACATGGACCCTGATGTGGAATGCTCACGCTGACGTGGATGATGTGGCATGCCATGTCAGCGTCCACGTATCCACGTCATCGTCTACGTCAGCATCCACTAACTGAGTTAGTTCTTAGTTAACAAAGGTTCATTGTCGGCCAATACATCGAAAGTTGGGATCGTTATTTGGAATTTTTGAAGTACATATTATTATTGGTCAATTGGTGAAAGTTTGAATTATTAAAATTCCAATACCACTAGGTATTTTGCATACTTACACTTTCATTTCCTATATATGTGCACATGAAACATACTAACGGCTTTAGTAACGGATTTTCTTACACTTCACTTTATACCAATAAATGACAATTTTTTTGTTGTATAGATTTTTCTCTATCAATTTATTCAAAGTTGGAATTTTTATCAAAAGAAAAATGAGAGCTTGAGGCTATCCATTTACATAGACCTACTTTAAAGTGGAAAACAGATTAATCTAGAATTGTTCCAATTCCAATGGTGAATTGATTACCCGAAGGCTTAACTGAGTGATTAAGCATAGTGTAAAAGATGATTCCCTTCTTTATAAAGAAAAAACACTACTCATAATAGAGCTTTCACTTCATGATGTATATTAAAAGTGACATGTTTCTTGTTATATGGGCCCTAAGCTATATATTATGAAAAGTAATTTTGTTTCACCATATAAGCTTACACGGAGTGAGAGCCGAGGGGGAGGTGGGGAGCTCCGGCCCTGGGTGGGAACACCACCCCTCCGGAATCAGGGAAGAAAATTTCACTGTTTTACAGAGACTAGACACCGATGGTAGGGAAGAATTTTTTTTTTTCAATATTCACACGCATACATGTATATATACCCACAGATTTGAATATATATATATATATATATATATATATATATATATATATCTGCATTAATTATGTGTAGTGTGTGTTGCAGGTGATGAGGAAGGAAGGTTGAAGAAGATTATTTTATTTTATTTTTTTTCAAGAAAAAAGCCTCTATAGTATGGTTCAAATTCTAAATAAATCTAAATTTTTTTGCTTAAAAAAAGACCTTAACCTACACTAATTCAAATGTATTAAAATGTTTATTTTTAGAGTGTCTACATGAATGGAGTTTAGATGTGGTTCGGAATTCCAAACTCCAACTCCAAACTAATGCATTGTTGTGGGAGACGGTTTGTTTAAAAATCAAGTTTTCACACTTGGACAATTGTATGTGGCGTTACCAAGAGTTAAAAGCAGAGATAAAATTAAATTATTAATCTATATCTATATTCTACTTATTAAGGAGGAGTGATGGCTAACATAGTAATTTTGTATACCATCCAACTATTACAGCAACATGTACAAGTGAATCAAGCTTACATAATGAGGGTATAATTGAAACCTTTTGTACAATTAAGATACTCGGAGGGGTAGCAATGTAATTTTATGATGGTCTCATACCTCACATCTTGAAAACATATTCCATCCCTACCCTCATGTGTATCTTAATCGATTGAAAACATATTCCTTCAATGTGATGGAAGGTTAAGGGATTCTCCTCTCTTTGATAACCGACCAAAGCACCTTCTCTCTTTAATCCAGTCTTTTTGATTTTCCAATCGAAAGAAACAATCAATCAATCTTGCTTTTTTAATTAGAAAATCAGGTATCCAATTCATCCTAGGGAAGAAGCGGTAGATTTGCCTTGTAATTAATCGCAGTACTATTTCTTCATCTTGCTTTCTTACTTGGTCTTCAAAGCGGATTCCATTTTGTTACTTACCAAGGTATGTATGTATGTTTCACTCATCCTTTTTGCTTTAATTTTGTTCCCGGATTATTTAGATTTGTTCATTATGTATCTCTTAGTGAATTTGTATCGGTATATGTGAATCAGGTGAGTGTATCGGTAAAGGCAATCGCCACTAGTTGTGCAACACGGTGTCATTTACTCTCATTTTGGATTTGCATTTTAAGTATGGTTGTGTTAGAGGGTTAGACCTAAACTATTAATGTTATTATTATTATATTTATTATTATTATTATTATTATTATTATTATTATTATACGTTTAAAATCTGCATTTCGTGTTCTTTTTCTGTCATTAGTATTTGAAGCTTGTTCAGATCTGTTCGTAAGATGAGTTTTAGGCTCTCGAAATTGTAACAGTTTGCTATTTTTGCACCTTATTGATAGACGTAGGTGGTCGATCTTGTTTAATTGATGTAGATACTCTGTCGTCTAGGACGTGTATAAGTATAATGAAGCACATTGTTGTTGAGATGAAGATTAGGTACTTGTAATTGTTATTGTTAATGTTTTAGCTCCTTAGTGATAGATGTAGGTGCTTGATCTTGTGTTAGGTTTTCAATTCATGATGTAGATGCTCTATGAATTGACTACTTCAATGTAAATGATGTGCATCTAGACAAGTTCTTCAGAAAATCGAAAAATTTTATTGGCATGAAGTTTTATTATGGGAAACATGTGGGGGGTGCAAACGAGCCGAGCAGAGCCTGAGCTCAACCAGGCTCGAGCTCAAGCTTGGCTCCTTGATTGTATCTCAAGCTTGAGCTCGTGCTCGGCTCGTTTATTATTTATCGTATAATATGTTACATAAAAATAATATAAACAACTAGATTATACCCCGGGAACGTCAAAGGGTTGAGAAATCTAATATGACATATCAATTTTACATATGAAATATAATGATGCACTTTACAGTTACATGTAGGAAAGCTTTAGGTAGCACCTAACCTAAAATAAATAACAATGTATCTCCAATGTTAACGCCTAACCTTAAACAATGTATAACTCCAATATTAATACCTAACCTAAAACAATGTACAACTCCAATGCTAACATATGTTGACAATAAAATTCATATTTACTTATTTGAACATAATTAGTGACTTGCCTATACATGATTAATGAATTACCTCAACACTCTGTGTTTTTTTTTCTATTTTTTATATAGCACTATGGTACTTGTTAGAAAGATAATAAAACGTTCGTTAATTTGGTGTAATTTTTTTTCTTTAAAAAATCTCGTACATAAAAGATATTAACGTTTAAAAATTATGGGAGAACACATGAGAGAAAAAATCCAATTTTATTTTTAATTTTTTTTTCCTAAAATCAATTAATGCCACATGGCACACTCAAGGGAAATGATGCTCTCTTTGAGTGTCAAGTGAGATTTATTGCTTTCAATTATTATAATAGATAGATAGGCTCGTGAGCTTGATAATTGAAGTTTGGGCTCGGCTTGTTTACTAAATAACTTTAAATGAAGGAAGCGTGTTTTTAAATATTAATAAAACTAATATTACATCAAGGATTGATAAGCCTCGGTGAGCCTGATGAGTTTCACAAGCCAGGCTTAAGCTCGATAAACAGATGAGCTTTCTTTTAGGATCAAACTCGACTCAGACTTGATAAGTCTTAGCTTATTTTGAGCCTTTTCTCTAGTCGATCTCGAGTAGCTCGCGAGCTGCTTGGTTCGTTTGCACCCCTAGAAACAAGCATGTAAGGGGGTGTTTGCCTAATTACTTGATTGGATCTATTTTTTTTGGAACTGAAGAAATGATAATCAGTTTTAAATGTTTGGATAAACATATCATGAATTTGATTATTTAGCGATTAAAGAATTAGTTGTACATATTCGGGTTTTCTCTGTTTTGAACACAAGAAGCTATAGAACTATAAGTGACATTAAATCTTCATTTTGTTTGTACGTCATAGAAGCTTTTGTTATTAATTCATTTATAATGATTGTAGAAAACTAGAGTCGAAAGAGAGATAAATATTTCCTTGAACTAACAGCTTCCGAAAGCTTCAAGGACATGCATCAACTAGAAAGCAATACGAGGAATGGAAATGATCTGTTATTATTTAGCTTTGCCTCCATCATGGCGGAAACTAGTGATTTCTCAGTTGAAAATAAGGTTGACCAAGGTGGTCTTGGACCTGTTTACAAGGTGGTGTTATTTTTTTCATAGAATTGTGTTCATTCGATCTCTCTAATCTAATGGAAAAGATAATATAAAAAAATACAATAACAAGGAAACCTAGCTAACAGATGGATGAGATATTGCAATCAAGAGGCTTTCAAGAATACCAGGGCAAGGGCTTGTGGAATTCAAGAATGAGACCGAGGCAATGACTAACAGGGTTGTAGGAACATAGTAAGTTAGCTACTTTCTTTTACAATATCAAAGCTTAGATCTATAACATATCAGTTCAATACCTTTTAGGTGACTTTTGGTTTTTCAAATTTCTTTGTATTTGTTTCTTGAAATATAAGTAATATCAATTTGTTATGAGTAGTGGCTATATGTCTTCGGAGTACGCAATGGAAGGGATGTTCTCAATGAAGTCTGATATCTTCAACTCTGGAGTCCTAATCCTGGAAATTATCTGTGGAAGAAGAAACAACTGCTTCATTCATCTAGATCGCACATACAATCTCATCGGATACATAAGTGTTGCTAAAATCACTTTTTGACATCTTTCACATACTACAAAATCTTATAGATTAGTTATAATGATGTAGGCATGGGAGCTGTGGCAACAAAGGAATGCATTGCAGTTAGAGGATCCAACACTTGGAAGTACTTCTGATGTAAAACAATTGTTGAGGATAGTTCATGTGGCACTTCTCTGTGTACAAGAAAGTGCAATGGATAGACCAACAACTTTAGATATGATCTCTATGCTTCTCAACGACACTATATTGTTACCCTCTCCAGAAAGACCAGCATTCTTCAATGGCACAGTCGAGTCAAATTCAACTAAAAAACAAAGCGAACCTAAACATTACTCTATGAACAATATGACCATCACTGTTATGGAGGGACAAAGGTAGCTGCTTTTCTTTTGTTATGTTTATCATTATTTGTGTAACGTTAGCGAATGGTGGACGTACTCTCATGAATGTAAAGTGTGAATTAAATGTTAATCGAATTAGGTTAATAATTTGCGCATTTCATTTATCTTACTGTTTGCACAAAACATGTGTTATTTCACCATTAACCACATAGTTCCACGTAGTTCAAGTTTCTTTGACTTTTTAGTGGGGATGAGCATATTACGGGTAACCCGAATACTCAGACTAATAAAACCATAAAACAGTCTGAATTGTACTTGTTGGGGTGGTCTTCAGCTCCAGTTTTGATCTGGATCCAGTCTCGATCTGCTCCTCAGTCTTTGCTCAAGGAAACCAACATTACATAACTAATCTTTCCTTCTTTTTTTGGGTATTTAATTTACATGAACCTGGGTTGATGGATTTATGTTTCCATAATATGATTGCGAATTGGTTCTGTATGACACCATGGATTTATGTTTCTATAGTTGCTAACAAGTATTTATTAAACTTCTACTGATGTTCATTGCATTCTTGGTGACGTAGGTAGGTTTACCTGCAAAAACAAAGCAAACCACTTGATGAGCTCCTAAGCTCCGATGGATATTGGTAAATCATCTGTATGCTAGATTAAGATATCTTTTCACATATCGGTAGCTGTTTATGTATGTTTTAGTAGATTGATTCTTGTATTATGTAATACAATGAATGTAGTGGTGCTAAAATGAATGTATTGGCCGGTAATACAATGGTTTCGAAATGCTTACTGCCGTAAAATGTTAGAAATTCGGAATGGGTTGTGGTTCGCACTACACATCATAGAAGAATCTGTATTAGTTGGGACACCCGCCGCAACGCGCGGGCATTCCCACTAGTATTAGATAGAGATATAGTGTGATAAAAAAACCAATAAATGTACAAATGTTTCACAAAGAAATATTTAGAGATTTATGAATTACTTTTACATTTGTATATTTATAAGTATTAATTAATTCTAATTAAAATTTTATATTTTTTTTATTGAATGTTCTATGTAATTTCACTTAAAACCTATATTTATATGAATATATTTTTAAAGATATTGGGTCAACCCAACATGTGTTAGAGGTAAGAGCATTCACATCCCATCCCCAATCTCTATTTCTATAAATTACCAAAAAATCACTATTTTCTAAATTTATTTCTTAGATTCTAAAAAGGTTAGTGCACTTCGTGTATGTCCCCAGCTAGTGATAAGTCGATATTAGTCGTAGGCATGATTGTATAGTTGTTTGGGTTGCATTCTAGATGATCAGGGGTATTTTAGTCTTTTGGACAAGCTCATACACGTATGAGGCCATACGTGTAGAAGGTCCAAGGAGTATAAGTTGTGACTATAAATACCCCCATGCCTTTTAAACTTTTAAGAACTTTGCCAATATTACAAGTTTGCAGCCCTTAAGTGTGTGTTTTTGTGTATGTGCTCTCCATATTATTATTCTTTCCTTAAACACTCACCTATAACAACTAACTGGATTATTGATTGGCCCTTAATCTGATACGCGCGTGATACATCGTTTCTTGTCCGGAACACAATCCTACAAGTAGTATCAGAGTCGAAGTTCATATCACGCGTGTTGTTATAGGGGTTTTGCATCAGATCTAAAAGTTTTAAGGCAAATGTTTTAGAAAACCGATTTTGACCCGTTTATAGCTTAAAACATGGTTTCTTTGATTTTGATGTGTGTTTTATGTTTGGATTTGAGATTTGCTTGTGGATTCATATTTAGAAAGTTGTTTTTATACAAAACCAAATCAAATTTTAGCAAAAACGGACCAGATATGAGGTTTTTGAGAAATTTTTCATGTTTATGAATATTATGAGTTTTTGGTCTAAAATCATGATCATGGAATGATTTGTGAGATCTAATCAATCAATCATCATCCAAAAGTGTTTTAGAAACTAATTGAATCAATACCAAATGATAAACTTCAAGAATTTGATTGAGTCCGGATTATTTGTCGTTCTAATACAAGTTGAAGTTTGTGTGCAGTTTTTATTAATGTTGCTGCAGGATCAAACATAACAGTGTGCTCATCATGAATCAGACAACAAAGCTTGAAGTTGAACAAGACCTGAACCTGAACTACAACACCATCCAGAACAACAAGAACCCAGTTTCCCATCTTCAGAGATACCGGATCGTGGTAGAGCTCCAACAAACGAAGTTGTAGAAGATGAGAATCGAGAAATGAAAGTGCAGATGTTATTGATCTACGTCTTCGTAAAAGAATCATCTATCAAAACAGCGGAGATTTCTTAATTCCTCCCAAGTCATCGAAGTTGATCGAAGACCAAGACGAGATCTCTTGAATCCACGACCAAAACTCAAGATTGCAAGTATTCAAGTCTTTAGGGGGGAGATTGTTAGTGCATTGCGGTGTAGTTTCCCAAGTTGAAGATTGTATAATTTGAAGACTTGAAGACTGAAGACCATTAGCTAGACCGTAGGGGGAGTCTGTGAACGCTTTTCCATACATCCCGAGCTCAGTGTCTGGTTAAGTCTGCAGATCACTAGCTAGGTCCAAGGGGGAGACTGTTAGTGCACTTCGTGTATGTCCCCAGCTAGTGATAAGTCGATATTAGTTGCAGGCATGATTGTATAGGTGTTTAGGTTACATTCTAGATGATCGAGGGTATTTTAGTCTTTTGGACAAGCTCATACGCGTATGAAGGCTCATAAGCGTGTCAAGGTGACACGTATGAGGCCATACATGTAAAAGGTCCAAGGCGTATGAGTTGTGACTATAAATACCCCCATGCCTTGTAAACTTTTAAGAACTTTTGCCAATATTACAGGTTTGCAGCCCTTAAATGTGTGTTTTTGTGCGTGTGCTCTCCATATTATTATTCTTTCCTTAAATACTCACCTGTAACAACTAACATGATTATTGATTCCGCCTTTAATCCGATATGCGCGTGATACATCGTTTCTTATCCAGAACACGATCCTACAAAAAACACTCTACATCCCTTTCCCCATTCATATCCTCTCTAAGTTTTTTTTATTATTTTTTCTTTTCTTCTATTTATAATATTACCTACAATTATTTTGTTTTATTATAACTTTCTCTTATATCAGAAAAATGGGAGAGATATAGAAGCCACTAAATATGAGATTCTCAAAAGATTTTTCTAAAATTTAAGAACTATGGGGATAGGGGATGGGATGGGGCGAGGTTTTTGTATGATTTTCTTAAATTTTAAGAATGGTGGTTAAAATGGAGGATGGATTGTGAATGCTCTAACTAACCTAGTTTTGGTTATATATAAATTAATCAACTCCAACCAGGTAAGCAAATCGGAACAAGATTTTATGGTATCGAATTCTAGGATGGTTTTGAGAGATTTATGATGGTCTGTTTTGGGATACATTCTGTCATTATCTTTTAACCTAAGAGCTTGTTTAAGATATTTTTATTTTTTCTAAACCTTTGCTCAAATTAATTAACAAAGAAAGACTAAAGTAGCTGGCCTATATCTCAGTCTTTATTAATGATTTATACCATAAAAATATTCGTATCAACAATTCAACGTGTTTATTTTCAAAAAAACAATTCAACGTGTTTAATGATTATTTTGAAAAATATTATAAGTTATGAATGACTAGCTTGTTTAAATAATTAACTAAACATATATATAACTAAACAACGTGATTAAAAAATAAGGAATGATAGGTACGGGGACTCAAATAGAGGAGTAAATTTAAAAACGAAGCAACATGTTACTCAACAACCCGACCCATCTTGTTCTTCTGTTCCCCACTGGAACCATCCATTCATTCTTAATTAATTCTTTTTTTACATTAATCCTCCACTTAAATTAATCCCTTAATTAGTTACATAGAAAAAAAGGAGATATGAGATTATCCTACATTTTGTTCATAAAGTTATTTATAATTAAACTAGTTGTATAAAATCACGCGCGTTGCGCGTTTTACAATCGAAATTTAGATGAGGTGTTAATCAATCAATGAATTATACAATCGAGATTCCATTTTAGTAGTGAACGTTAAAAAAAATAAAGAAATCTACACATAAGGTAACACATAAAATTTGTAACGAAATTACATAAGATTATGTTATTTATATTAATAGTATATAATATAATAATTTTTTTTAATAAAATAATATAAATAAAATAATAGTATATAATATATTAATAGTGTATAATATAATAAAGTTTTTGAATAAAATAATAGTATATAATATATTATTTAGGGATGAGCATACAAGGCCGATTACCAATCCCGTCCCGTCCTGATCCTGATACCGTACCGAACCTATACCGAACCGAGTGGTTTCGGGATCGGTATCGGTACCCATATTTATGGATTCTCGATTTCGGTATTATCGGTATCGGTACGGGATCGGTATGGTATCGGTATTTTAAGGTAAAATACCGATACCATACCGGTACCGTACCGATATCTAGCCAATACCGTACCGTTCGCTATCGCTATTGTCGGGATCGGTATAATATATTAATAGTATATAATATAATAAAGTTTTTAAATAAAATAATAATATAAATAAAATATTAATAGTTTTAATATTCATTTTGTGATACTATTCATTTAGTTTGATTATTAATATATAGTAACTAGGTTTAACACCCACGCTTCGCTGTGGGGCAAACCGATTTTTAACAAAATTTATACGAACCAATCTCACGTGTTGCTACGGTTCGGTTGAACCACCCGACATACCCAGTTGAACAGTCCGGTATGGCCGGTTGAACCAATATTCCTAACCATTCATACCGGCCGGTTCAACTGGTTGAACCACCCGACATATCCGGTTGAACCAGCTGACATACCCGGTTGAACAGTCCGGTATGACCGGTTGAACCAATATTCCTAACCTATTTCTAAGCCTACTACAAATGTTCAACCGGTTGAACTGTCTGGTATGCCCAGTTGAACCGTCCGGTATGGCATACGAACCAATCTCACGCGTTGCGACGGTTCGGTTGAATCAACTGGTACAACCGGTTGAACCACCCGACATACCCGGTTGAACCGTCCGGTATGGCCGGTTGAACCAATATTCCTAACCATTCATACAGGCCGGTTCAACCGGTTGAACCACCTGGTACAACCGGTTGAACTAGTCGACATACCCGGTTGAAATGTCCGGTATGGCTGGTTGAACCAATATTCCTAACCTATTTCTAAGTCTACTACATATGTTCAACCGGTTGAACCGTCCGGTTTCACCGGTTGAACTAATATTCCTAACCTATTTCTAAGCCTACTACATATAAAGACAAAATAACATATAAATAAAAAAAAAGGTACTATTCATAAGGGTGACAAAAAATGTTATATTAATAATGTTAAGGACGTACGTATACCCCAAGTCCAAGAGTTCAAATACTTTTTCTAAGTACAGATATAACTTTGGGGGAGGGTTATCTTGAGAAAGCCAAATATCATGGGAACCGTGAAAACAAATAAGAAAACCAATCAAAATCATTTTTTTTCAATAAAAACTTAATTATAATTAAAATATAACATTAAAAAACAAATTTTCTTTCCAAATAATTCATCTTTTATTGCAAAAACACTCTAAAATTAACTTTTTACACATGTCTAAATGAAACAGTTTACACATGTATAAATTTACACATGTATAAAAACAATTTATTTTCGTATACGTTTAAATTTTTACTCATAAATTGTGTTTTTGAGACTGTATTTTAATAATAAAGACAAGTGTAAAAATAATTTTTGAATTTGAATGAGTTTAGATAGTATTCACGCGGTTCACACGAAATGTATGTGTCCCCTATAACTTTGTATGCATAAGTTATTCCGTAACTATATACATTTAATTTAATTTATGTTTTTAAATTTTAATATTTTATTTAGTCTAGTTGTTCTGATAATATTCTTTTTAGTACTTCAATTTTCAGTGTAATACTTCAATTTTCAGTGTAATCTAAGCCCTTCTGATTATACAGTTTACAATAAACACTACATAAAAAAAGGCAGAAAATAATTAACAAACTTCGGTTATTAATCTAAAGTAGGTTACAAAGGCGGAAAATAATTAACAAACTTAACAAATTGAAAATTTTATGATTGTTGACTGATGTACATGGTCTAAAGTTTCCAATCTGTTAGATCAAGTGATTAATGATTTTGTGATATCATGCAGCCGTGTGGACCAAAAGGGACCTCAGTCTCACCTCAAGCCAATCCCATGGTATATGCTAAAACGGCCAACTTCAGAATCAAATTAGCCAAGTCATGTTGATGATGTTACAGGTCAACTATAGTGTAGAATCTCAATCATCAACCACTTCAATCATATAGCATGCATGTGGTAGGTAAGCTTCAAAGTTTAATCACATAGCATGTATGCACAACTTATCCACCCTTATCCTAATTACCTTGCCTAACGAACAAATCATATGTGTCCATATGTAAGGCTTATTACAACTCAAACCTAATCTCACTTTCACTTATGTTATCAATGCTAATCTCTATTCATCAGCATTTTCCGCCACAAGTGACTCTCAGTTACACACATGCACAGGTTGAGCGATTCATAACTCCAAGTTCTTCGAAGTATAAAGAGTCTTGTTCTTATAAATAAAAATTCAGCAAGTTAACGTACCATTCGCCCTTTGTCTAATCAAGATGCTTAATTTGTCTTTTTTCCTTTAACTAGGGTTGTTCGAATTGTTCGGCGCTTGCCGATCGCTCGCCACTTGCTTGGAATTTGCTTGGAAAATGCTCGCTCCTTTTCCGCTCGATTATAAGTGAGCCGATCGGCTCGGTTTGGCTCGATATAATTTTTATTAATTTACTATATATATATATATATATATATATATATATATATATATATATATATATATATATATATATATATATATATATATATATATAGGGGATGGTTCAATAGAAAACTCATTTTATTAAGAGAACTCAAGAACTTTGTATTACATATGTGCAATATATTATATATTGTATATGTGTAATATATATTACACATGTGTAATATATCATATGTTACACATGTGTAATATATATTACACATGTATAACATATGATATATTGCACACATGTGCAATATATCATATGTTATACATGTGTAATATATATTACACATGTGTAACATATGATATATCACATGTGTAACATATGATATATTGCACACATGTGCAATATATCATATGTTATACATGTGTAATATATATTACACATGTGTAACATATGATATATCACATGTGTAACATATGATATATTACGTATGTGCAATATATGATATATTGAGTGTATTACATATGTGTAATATATATTACACATGTGTAACACATGATATATTACACATGTGCAACATATGCAATAGTAATATATTACACAAGTGTAATATACAACATATGATATATTACATATGTGTAATATAGAGTTCTCGAGTTCTCTCCCTAACTATGAGTTCTCAATTGAACATTCCCCTATATATATATATATATATATATATATATATATATATATATATATAGTAAAGATCAAATACAAAGTGTTTTTTGGTAAGAACTGTGAGAATCAAAGGGGGTAAAAAAAATTATTTTTTTTCCCATGTGCTTAAACATACTTTGTAGATGAATAATACAAAAAAAAATTAAAATTTTTTTTAGTGTAATTACGTCATTAAAGTAAATACATTAGTTTACAATAGAGTAATTATGTAATTACTCTACACGTAATTACTCTACACCAAATTTTTTTTTTTTAGTTTTCAATACTATAATACATGTTTAACAATATGGGAAAAAAATTTCGAAAAAAAAATAAAAAAAATACCCTCCTTTGATTCTCACAGTTCTTACCAAAAAATACTTTGTACAGGATCTTTCCCATATATATATATAGGGTTAGGATCAAATACACAGTGAAAGAAAAAAAGGAAGTCGTAGGAAGGGTATCAAACAGACTCCGATTGAACTCATTAAAACGGCATTGGAATCGTCTTATCGCACCTTACGACGTTAGTTTTTAGGTCTTCATTTTTTGGGGTTTTAGCTTGTAGTTTTTAGAATATGCGTTATATCATTGTGTCTTTTATGTACCATTGTGTCTTTTTCTTATTTTCATCATTGTGTCATTTTTTTCAATTCATTATGTCTTTTTTTTCCAGCATTGTGTTATATTTTTTGGTACTGTGTTATATTTTGTGGCTCATTGGGTCATATTTCATAATCTATTGTGTTTTTTGTGTCCTTCTCACCCTTCTCATTTTTTGTAGCCTTTGTAGAATAACTCAACCATATATATACACACACACACACACACATTAATTACAATTATATTTATAGTTTTATACATATACCACTCTATTGGGTTTAGCTCAATATATGCATATATACAATTAAATTTATAGTTACTGGCTTAGTCAACCCAATAATAACTTAACACTACGTTTAATTGTAAAACCATAAGTCGTGAAAAGACATGCTAGACTTCCTATTCCCATTAGTTGTCTGCCATCAATCGTCTCCCGCTTTCAACCTACACCACAATGCGACAATTGTTCTTTGTAGTATGCTCATCGCCTGACTGGCCTCAATCTGAGCCTCATTCTCGGACAACCGGACCTCAGACTTAGTGTCATCCTCGGACGGTCGAACATCGGTCAACACTATGCATCGAAAACATTAAAGAGAATATCCCAAATTTACGGTTGTCTGAAAAAACCCGCCGCTTGTCGCTCGATGATCGCTCGAAAAAATGTGCGCTCAAAAAATGCTCGCTTAGTTTCTGGCTCGAATCGGTTTGTAAATGAGCCAAGCACGAGCAAAGGTCCACTCGGTTCAACTCGACTCGACTCGACTCGTGAACAACCCTACCTTTAAGTAATTCCGTTGACACAAACTGTCCAACTTATTCACATAGATGTATGTATAGGGCCCTAAAGGCATGACACATTTAATGGTGGTACTTTGTTTCTTACTGTTATGGATGATTTGAGTAGGGCTACATGGACATGTAAGTCACCTAGTAAGCACCCTACTATCTCACATGTTGTAACACTTTTGTGCTTATGTTACAACTCATTTTAAAAGTTGTTCACCAATCCTCCCAATGTCACATATATATCTCAAAGTCACTAGAGCCATACATCCATTCCCCTTAATTGGTACCCACATAGTCAAAAGGGTTCTCATTTATTTATATGAAATTTCCAAACTATCTGCTTTAAACAACATATAACATCTAATGATGATTGATGCCATTTTTCTCATTCTTTCACATCACTTCTCAATTATGTGGAACTTGTTATCACCCAGCACAAATCATCTTCCTACATATATCTACCCTACCTTACCTTCATCTTCCCACATATCCCTACCACAACCTAATATCCACCAGAATCATATTCCCCTACCCCACCCACAACACACCCCTTTTGTCACTTCACTACACTCTTTGCCAAATGTCCAATCTCACATATGGTGATGAAAATCTCTCTAAAGAAAGGTGGTTGGGAAGTTTGTTCTAACATTTATAAATACAATTGCGAATACTAAGCCACCTTTAAGCAAGTGTGACCTAATCAAAAGTTGCAGAAGTACGTAGATAATCGAGTGGGAATGATATGCCTTCATCAATCTCTGTAAGATGGTAAAAGTAATTGCATTCCATTGAGTAAAGGGTTACAATATATAGAGATCAATCAGGCCCGTGGGATTAATACTAAACCCTAAATACTATATTCCAATACTCCCCCGCAGTCAGAGCGGTAGAGCATCGGACACTCAGACTGGAAAAACAATAAGAACAAAAAAAACATAAACGACATAACTATAAAAATAAAAAGAGTTGTCTCGATCTCGGTTCTTGACTTGTTGGTACAAAATTCTGCAATCTTCTTGACTTTGCCGAAAAAAATTATCCATGCTCTTCAATACTTGACTCTAGTTCGGTCCACGACTTTCCCCTATTTGGTTTTGTTTCTTTAGTTTCATAATGATAAACATGATCCACTAGATCACACTCCCAATAAAGTGGCAGTTCTATGTTTGTCGGACATGACAATACAAAAGATAAAAAAAAAAAAAGGCTGGTGGAAAGAAAGAGATAAGAGGCAATAAGGAAAGAAAGAGATATAAGAAGCAAATAGACACCCGTTGACCCTAGTCGTGTGGCGGTGTGTCAACACTGAGAGACGGCGAAAGCCGGTGACCGTGGACAGACGACGATCATCAAAAGAGAATTAAGATCCGTAGATCGAAGATAGATATCCGATAAAACCGTGGTTCAATCGGTTGAGATAAGTGGAATAAGACCATGGTCCGACATCGGTCTCTTGGATCCGTAGATCAAGATATTGGATCCATAGATTTGAAAAGAAAAGAAAAAGAGTAATGTTGGTGGTCGTGGCACGCGCTGATCCGTAGATCAAGAGATGGGATCCATAGAACAAAAAGGAAAAAGAAATTCTAATCGAACCATAGTTTGAGATTGGAACCAAAACACGCAGCGGATGAGCCTAGACACTACAGGTAGCGGCTATTGGCGATCGTCAATGACAACTGTTGAACCGTTAAATACTACCGGTAAACCCAAAAAAAAAAAAAAGAATTGGTCAATTGGTTGTGGTGATGGGATGATGACATCATGAACACATAATTTGCATGAGTATTTTTTGGACGATGATGATAAAACTTCTCAACAATGAAAAAAAAGAAATGTCTTGTGGCGGCTAGCAACAAAAGTTAACAAAATCGGTGCGATGATGTTTTCTACTTGTGAAACAGGCCTACAATCAAGATGGCAATAGAAGACTTGACGCCTCGTATAAGATACTTAGATAAGTGGATTGCGTCTTCAACCGATAACCAACTTTATTTAACCGAACCTACAAAATAGAAAAAAAACGAAGCATAAAAACAGAGGTGTGACAGCCGGACAGGGCGGCGGCGATGGCGGCACACCGCCCTGTCTAGGGATTGAACTCGGTGGCGACGGCTAGGGTTTGTATTTTTTTTTTTTTTTTTTTTTTTTTTGTGACGCGGTGGAGAAGAATGTAATCAGAACACTAAGGCTTTGATACCATGTAAGATGGTAAAAGACTGATTGATTATTAATTCAATAGATGATTACAATATATAGAGATTGTATAAAACTCTAAATAGCTAACCGAGCCCGTGGGCTTCACACTAATAATATAGGTTTCAATACTCCCCTGCAGTTAGAGCGATAGAGCATCGAACACTCAAACTGGAAAACAATAAAAACAAAAAAAAACATAAAGGACATAACAATAAAAATAAAAAGACTTGTCTCGATCTCGGTTCTTGACTTTTGGTCCAAAATTTTGCAATCTTCTTGACGTTGCCAAAAAATTATCCGTACTCTTCAATACTTGACTTTAGTTCGATCCACGACTTCCCCCTATTTGGATTTGTTTCTTTAGTTCCAATAATGATAAACACGATCCGCTAGATCCCATTCCCAATAAAGTGGCAGTTCCATGTTTGTTAGCCATGACAATACAGAAGATAAGAAAAAGGTTGGTGGAAAGAAAAGATAGAAATAATTAGGAAAGAAAAAGATATAAGAAGCAAATAGACACCCATGAACCCTAGTCGTGTGGCGGTGTGTCAGAGACGGCGAAAGCCGGTGACTATGGCCATACGGCGATCGTCAAAAGAGAATTGAGATCCGTAGATCGAAGATAGATATCCGATCAAATCGTGGTTCGATCGGATGGGATAAGTGGAATAAGACCATGGTTGAGTGAGAAAACTAATTAACTGCGCGGGGCAGACCGTAGTCTACTGGCGGCGCACTGGAGAGCCGAAGTCCAATGAGCAACGAACCAAATTCGGCGACAATAGGAGGGAACCGTGGTTTAATGAGCAGCGAACTGTAGAACAAAAAAAAAAAAGAAAGCAGTATGTGGCAAGGACCGGCTTAAGAAGTATGACGTGTGTTAAAAACATCAATTATGTATGAAGATTGCAACTCAAACAACATATGTATCAAATATTGCATGGATGATGGTTATGTGGGATGGCTAAAAAATAACAATATGGATGGTGCCTAATTAACAAAATCAAACTACTCACACATACCAATGATTGTTCATTTGTTTGAATGATGGTTATTAGGGATGATTGCCAAAACACTTTATAGATGGCGACAAAACCAATTATGAAGATTGCAACACAAACACAGGTATCAGAGAGCAACAACGGAACTTGTTTGTGGTTGGAATGTGTCGAAACCAATTATTGAAACCGAGGCTTTAATTAAAAATGAAAATAAGTAAAGATAACGAGAACTTTGAAATTAGAATAGAAAAAACGAAACGAAAAACGAAGAAAGGATAGGGCGGCGCAACCGCGGTCGCGGCACGCCGCCCTGTCTAGGGTTTGAACTTGGTGACGATGGCTAGGGTTTGTATGTTTGTGGTGGCGCGATGGTAAAGAATAAGATAACCAGAACCATAAGGCTCTGATACCATGTAAGATGGTAAAAGTAATTGCATTCCATTGAGTAAAGGGTTACAATATATAGAGATCAATCAAACCCGCGGGCTTAATACTAAACCCTAAATACTATATTCCAATAATCTCTAGTCTAAAGTAGATAATCGGGTGGGAATGATATGCCTTCCTCAATCTCTAGTCTAAAGTTACGTTGCTCCCAACACACAAACCCTTGACCACCTTTAAGGAGAGCTTCACTTGAATTCTAATTACTTTGTCAATTAGGGGTATGTTTGGTAAGGAGCTTTTAAGAGCTTCAAGCTTCAAGCTTTTAAGAAAAAGCTCTTACTCAATAAAAAGCCTTGTTTGGTTGAAGGGTTGGAAGCTTTTAGGCAGGGCCGGCCCTGAAAATTCGGGTGCCCGGGCCGAGCCGGGAAATATGTGCCCCTTAGTCTTAGGTGTTTTAAGCAATGTTTTCACAAACGAAGCAAACGTTGAATCGGTGTCCTTACTGGTTTCCTAGTCGGACTGGTCGAACCAGATATAGAACTGAAAGTGTCGTAATAATTATAAAAATCAATATGTTTGGCTAATTGGCTCATAAAAAAACCACCATTTCTTAAAATTGCATAATAATCTAAAGGGCCATTATTTATGCCTAGACTTCAAAAGTTTTTTAATGAAATGAATTTGACTTGAATCATGTGTATAAGCGTGAGACAATTACTGTTTTGTAGCACTACTATATATTAAAATTTACTGCAAAGGCTGCACAATTACTGTACCACAATACAAATCTCAAGTAACACACTTCAACTTTTTTTTTTATTTTGTCGTATCCTTCAAATATAGTTTTTCATGTATGACTCATCTTCTTCCTTATCTACTCTTCACCTTCTTGCGTTTATAACCAGTGATGTTTAAGATGAGATCTTTTATTGGGTTGAATACGGAAAAAAAATACTTGTAGAAAAAGTACACTCTACACTCGTCGCCGCTCAAAGTGCCCCTTTAGAAATTGGGCCCGAGCCGCGAGTCCTCCCCGCACCTCCTCAGGGTCGGCCCTGCTTTTAGGTTAGAAGAAAAAGCTCTATAGTGAAAAGCTACTACTACTAGCTTTTAAGAAAAAACTCTACTAGCTACAAACTTTTAGTTAGTAAATGACACAAATACCCATTCTATTTTAAAAATAAAATAAAAACCTTCCTTACAAACTTTTAATTATGCCCATTTTGGTCATTTTATACATTTTATTAAAAGCTCCAGCTACTCTGCCAAACACCAAAATATATTTAAAAAGCTTACAACTGCCAGCTTCCAGCTACCAGCCTCCAGCTAGTTTTACCAAACATACCCTAGATCTCACCCCACCCGAAAAGCTTCTGATTTATAAAAGCTAACAATAGAAAATACAGTGAAAAATATATAATAAGAACAATACTCGCAATAAGTTATTATTATCTAATCTCTACTACATTATAAAGAGTGAGTAATGGGTAAACATGTCCAACTTGGTAAACTTAAGATGGGATGTGAAAAGCCATATGCTTTAACCCTCAAATGTCATATAAATCTTCCCCAAATTACCCTTCAATGCATTAAGATACTTGTACCATGTAGTGGAGATAAATAAGGTTTATTTTCTAGATAATTAAGTTTCTATATTTGCTCGCAAAATCCGTTCAAATTCTTGTATATAATATCATGTGATGTGGTATGACCACAAGCTTCAAATAATTATATTCAACAAATATTAATTTTACATTTTCTTTCTTTCTTTAAAATTGCGTATGTTTATATAAATATACAGTGTCGTTCATATATTTTTCTAGGTCACGCATGTCTACTATGGTGAACCATATTATTATTATTATTAAAATAACATAATCTTCACAAACATATTTGGCACCCTCATGATTTAATAATAAATTTCAATCATGGCCAAAAAGTGATTTGTGCTAAAGCAAACCGCCCCGCCACATCAATAAGTTACTCGTCTTTACCTCATACTAAACCACACGATAGACACTTTCAACATATTGAATGGGACTATTAGTATAATAATAGTTGTTAATGAGTCAAATCGCTACTTCCATTTTTTTACCGACATGTAGATCAAATTGCATATGGTATATAGAACGTAGCATGCTATCATGTCTCCTTGTAGACTTTAAAAAATTACCCCACTACGAAGTACATGTGCTTACACACACAAACATATGCCTTACATATTAATTCTTTTAATCGTTTTAAGGTTTGAATTATATTTCCGTCATGTATTGTCGACTCCGCCGCAACGCGCGAGTTCACTGCTAGTTTATAAAGTTAATAAATGAATGGCTAATATATCCCTAACACGGCCGTTTCCAAAAATCCTCAAAAAGTTTTGGGGCTAGAGTGACTTATAAAAAGTGGGCCTCCATAGGGCCAATTTAAATTGGTTTGAACTCTAATTGGATATGATATTAAACAATCGGGCCAATTTAAATGCTTTTAAACTTTACTAATGTGTATTGAAGAGTTAAAAATAGTCATGATTTTAATTTAAAATAAATAAAGTTTTAATTGATCAATGTATTGTATTTTAAGTACATCTTATTTTATGTTAATTATAATTTAAATACATTGATGTTACTATAAAATATATTGTTGTTCTTTGCTTTTGCATTTAGTAGGTTATGAAAAAGCGAGCTAAAACGAGGTAGCTAAATTATACTTGAGATCAAACGACATATTTGATATTTTAGATTGATTCCCATTACTAGTTTTTATCCCGGGAACGTCCCGGGTTAAAATATCTAATATAACATAATAAAATATGTTATTATTATTATTATTTTAAACAAATCTCTGCCATAAGTTATCGTATTCAAATATAAAAAAAACGAATCTCTGTACCGGGGTATAAATCTAGTGTCATTACAAATGAATTCGGAAGTTTGTAATCGATCATTCTAAAAAGAACTAACATGAAATAAGAAAAAAAAAGTTAATTATTGAAATATCGAACGCATTAGTCTAAGGGTTATGTGATGCGTTAAAAAAAATTCATGGGTATATGATCGGGTATGTAGTTCGGGTATTTGGGTATGTTGTTTCGGGTAATCGGGTCGGGTATCACCTAATCCCAGACCAGACCCAAACCCACAATTTTTTTTTAAACTAATCCCAAACCCGACACAATACCTGTCGGGTTACAAAAAATAGTCATTTTTTTCTCCGATTTTTATATAGCACTATGGTACTCGTTGGAAAGATAATAAAACGCTCGTTAATTTGGTGTAATTTTTTCTTTAAAAAATCTCGTATATAAAAGATATTAACGTTTAAAAGTTATGGGAGGAAAGACGAGAAATAAAATAATAAAGGTTTAATATTTAAATTTAGTAGATTAGATATTTAATAGATTATGTTAAAGATTATAATAGATTAGGTTAAATCATATTTATTTCTTTATTTTAATTGGTTTAAAGTTGACACATCACATCCTATGTGGCATCTCTTAATGGAGAGATTGCATAAGAGTATGACATGTAGGATTAATCCCTTTGCAATATATATATATATATATATATATATATATATATATATATGTATATATATATATAGGGATCGGTTCAAATAAAAAGTTTAAAAAACGTGCGAAGCGTGCGAAGGCTTCTACGCGCGTTTTCTTGAAGGGTAGTATCGTCATTTTACTCGATATTTAAAACCCATATCTTTTATAAAAGGATCAGATTTTCAAATTCGTATTTACTCTGTTTTTAGATTTTGAATTCAGTATAAATCAATCATAAATCAGTTCATTCAATCATAAATCAGTTCATTCTCTTTCGATTATATCTCCAAACGATTTTCCTTTATTCATTCATTAAAGATGTCTGTGAATAATGATTGTGCAGGTATAATTTGAGCTATCTATTACGTAATGTGTTGTTCGATTGCTTTCTTTTTAATGATTTCGTTTTCTGTTTAGTAGAATTTGAATTAAATTCAGCTTTTTTTTATTGATTGTACGTTGTTTTTCTATTTTTATGGAAGCATTACGTTATTTGTTCTTAGTTTTGTTATTAAATTCATCTTTTTTTGTTTGATTTCTTTGTATTAATGATAGTTTTTACGGGTTTTTTTTTTTTTTGTGTTTTTGTTTGTTTCATATCACAATGTCACAATTTTACGTGTTTTTTTTTGTTTGTTTTATTATATTCATGTTACGTAACTTTCATTACGTTATTTCATTACGTTATTATATTTTATGCTTTTATTAGGCCATTTATGTTACTGTGTTAATAGTTATTACGTGATTTCAGGTTTTATTTTCAATGATAGAGGTGAAAGTAGTTCTACTCAGGCTGTTTCAACAGTTTATAAACCACAAGTTGCCTCTTCTATGACGCCATGTGTTGATATGGTATTTCCATCGATTGATCATGCGTATGAGTTTTATGTGACATATGCAAAAAATGCTGGATTTAGTGTTCGCAAAGGAGGTCAATATGTTCATGGTGAGATTCTTAAGTTGAAGCATTTGGTTTGTTCAAAGGAAGGATTCAAATCTTGTAAAGCGTTTGATAGTCTTCAAAATGGTAAAAGTAGGAATAAACCATCGCAGAGAACAGGTTGTAATGCTCATATAGTTTTTTCGTCAGAGAATGGACAAAATTTTAAAGTTTCAAAGTTTGTTGAAGAGCATAACCATTATTTGGTTTCTCTAGAAGATATGCAATTTCTTCCATCATCACGTAATTTGACATATCAACAAATGCAAGTGTTATGCAATATGTCCAAAGTAAACATGGGTCATGTTAAGGCTTTTAATCTAATGAGGACAATTTATGGTGGTTTTGAACAAGTTGGTGCTACTGCTGCAGATTTCAAAAATTTTAAAAGGGATTTGAACTTATATATTGGTGAGTATGATGCGGATATGGTAGTTAATATGCTGCAGAAGAAGCAGGACTTTCTTCCTGATTTTTATTTTGAGTATAGTCATGACACTAAACGACAGTTAACTAGATTATTTTGGGCTGATGAGCATGCAAAAAGAAGTTATAAAGTTTTTGGTGATGTTGTTTCATTCGATGCTACTTTCAATTCTAACAAGTAAGTTCATTACGTAATTATGTTATTCATTTTACGTAATTATTTCAGTTTAATTAATTTTTTTTTCTTTTTTAGATACAAGATGGTATTTGTTCCATTTACCGGTATCGATAATCACTGCAACAATATAACTCCAGGTGCTGGATTGCTGAGTTCAGAGACAATTGAATCCTACTCATGGCTGTTAACTTGTTTCAAGAAGTGTTTTGGTAAAGAACCGCTTGTTGTAGTTACCGATCAAGATCCTGCTATAAAACAAGCAGTTGCATCAGTTTTACCAAATAGTAGGCATAGATTGTGTATGTGGCACATCATGAAAAAGGTTGCTGATAAGGTATATGTCATTTTTTGCTATGATTTTTGATTTTTTGTATGTTACGTATTTTTGATAAGGTATATTACGTGATTTTTTTTTATGATATGATTTTTTTGATTTTGTGTATGTTACGTCATTTTCAAGGCTTTTTATTTGCATAACATATTTTTATTACGTGATTATTCAAATTCATAACAATATGTGTTTTTGTTATTTTTATAGGTTGGTCCTGCATTATGCAACAATGATGATTTTAAACAGCGTATTTGCGACATTGTTTGGACAGATTCTATTTCACCAGAAGAGTTTGAAAAGGGATGGGAGCAACTTGTTTTTGATTTTAATCCTCTTTACCACGACTGGTTGTGTGACATTTATTCAAATAGAGCAATGTGGATTCCTGCTTTTTATTGCGATGAGCCAATGTCAGGTCTTATGCGTACTACTTCAAGATCTGAATGTGAAAATCATTTTTTTGGTCAAGTTTCAAATGCTCAATTAACGCTTCTTGAGTTTATTAGTCATTTTGATACTGCCATGGAATCTCAAAGGTATACTCATAGGAAAAATGATCATGAGACGAGGTATAAAACACCGGATTTTTGGACTGATTATGCTATTGAGGTGCAAGCTGCGAAATTATATACAAGAAGTATTTTCTTTGATGTCCAAGAAGAAATTTACGGATCTGTGCATAAATGCATAAATGTCTTTCTTTCACATGAAGGAGATATAGGGACGTTTCTAATAAAAGATCGTTCTGCGTATGGTGCCGGTTTGATAGAGGTATGTATAGTTTATTTTTTTATGTTACGTAATTTTTTACATATCATTGTAACAGACATTACGTAATTACCTGTTTCATTAGTCTCTCAGTTTCATATACCTCATTACTTATTTTATTTTTTTATGGAGATCTTTTTTGTATTGCAGCTTAAATTTAACCTGGAAGATTTGACAATTTTATGTTCTTGCAAGCGTTTTGAGCGATATGGTTTATTGTGTCGACATGCTTTTTTAGTTTTAAGGTTGTGTGATATAAATGAAATTCTCAGCAGATACATTCTTGATCATTGGAGGAGTGATGTTATTTGCAATAGTCCCTCTCGGTCGAGCTTGTCGTTGGTGATGCATACTGATGAAAATGGGGACCATCAAAGTGTTAATGATGTTGTTCGTGATATAATGCATTTGAGTGAGTATGTAGTTAATAAGTTGATTACTGATTTTGAAAAGTTGAAGCTGTTTAGAGACGAGCTAAAAGCGACGAAAGAGAAGACAGATGAAGCTGGTATTCAGAGGATATCAGCTAAGAAGAAAGAAATTATTCAAGCTATTATTGGGGCTCCACATCAAACTGAGGCTGCTGTTCGTGTTCCTCATGGTATTAGGAATAAGGGTTGTGGGTCACGCAAAAGGTTTAAATCAAAACGTGAACAAGCGATTAGTCGTGCAGGGAAGAGATCAAGAAATTGCAAAGTATGTGGGGGTAGTGGTCATGATAGGCGCACCTGTGAAGTTCTTAAAGGGACTGCAACAGCTAACAACAAAGGGAAAGAATCCGTCAATGAAGCAGATGCGGATAATAGTCTAGATTCGGAATATGAAGTTTGCGATGATTGATTATGTTTTTTTTGTTAAATTGACATTGAAACATTTTCTTTTTTTACATTGTTACGTGATTTTTTTGTACACATATGGTTTTTTTGCATTTCATTACGTAATTAGTTGACATGTTACGTAATTGTATCATAGCATAATCATTCACATATAACCATTACTTTACATTTTTTTCACATGTTACGTAATTTTACGTTAGGTAACCATTATCAGTTTCATACATGATTAACATATAACCATTATCATACATGTTTTTTGTTTGTTACGTAATTGTATGTTAGGTAACCATTATCAGTTTCATACATAATCATTCATACATTATCATTCAACATAATCAGAAACATACATAATCATTCATATAATGTAGTATGTGACAAGCAAAATGTTAAATTGTATCAGGACATTTGTCATACATAAACCAAATGTTAAATTGTATCATGACATTTTCCGACACGTGGAATTAAAACTATTTCAAACATGATCATTTTGTCTTTTCACAAGAGTTTGGAATAAGTTCTTCTTGTACTTCGCTTTCTCACTGTATTCCTTTTGATGAAACTCCCTAGCCAGACGATCAATTAAATTTTTATTTTTGTTGGCATCGGAGAGTAGGATTTTTGATAGATATTTGTAGCGAAGGTCATCAATCTGCACTTGTTGAGCTGCTATTTCTTTTTGAAAATCAGTTACCCATTTTCTTCTATATGTGCTCATGAAAGTCTCCATATGTCTCATTGTGAACACCCCACAATCGATTTTGTTCTGTGAAGTTCTCCATTCCATTTGGACTCTCACTGGATTTTTACTTACCATTTTAGGAGTCATGGGGTGTTCATTGACCATCATATAGTTGCATAAAGCTTCTTTCTGCATACATTACGTAATTTTATCATAAGCATTACGTAATTAACTAACATCAAAATAATATTAAGTAAAAATATTTTTTTTTACCAATGGCACTACGATGTTGTCATATTTGCTATTCGCTCCAAGCTTGCTGTTGTCTAGTATTTCTATCTTCGGGTTCTTCATGTTGAAACATATTACATATATGTGGTCCGAAGATACGATGGGCATGAACAACAAATCCACCTCATTGATTGATTTTATTTCATTTTTGCTAAGTGCAAGATTTAAGTTCGATGTCATGGTGTCCATTCGCTTTAAATCATCATACTGAGGCGTGAAGCAGTCACTTGGCTGTAAATTTAGCATACATTACGTATTTTAGCATAACCATTACGTTATTATAATTTATGTATTACATGAAAAAGCTAAGGAGCATACCAGAATATTTGTTTGAACAAACAATCTAAATGGTGAACCCGGAGCTCTTTTCTTCTCGTCGTGGTTCAGCACATGCGACCATGCATCCAAAACATTAGATGATAATGTTATCCCAGGGTATAAGCATTCAAATACCACTTTGAAGAATGGAGTCCCATCTGCTGGCTCGAATACAACGTCACTGTGGAAGATAAGTTTTAATACACATTACGTAATTTTTTGTAATAAACTATGTTCTGAAAATATTCATTATGTAATTTTTCTAATGACAAATTAAAGTAATATAAGGTTTTTCTTACTGTGTTGCCTCGGTTGCTGCAAATATAAACTGCGCAACTATGTTTTCATCTTCAGTTATTTTGTTCTTCATCACCACCTGCCGTTGAATGTAAGGAGACTTCAGAGGTCCAGCCAACATCCTTCCTCTTTTTGCACGTTCAACGTGTTTATTGGCTATGGTTGACTCCAGTGATTGACTAACTATTAGTCTCCCTACTGTTTTTGGTGTTTCGATATCAGCTTCAGAGTTTTGTAGGAATGGTAGATCTGGAATTACATCTGTAGGTGTATCATCTTGTGAGATATTCAGATCGAAACTTGGTCCTTCATAGGTTTCTTTCTGTATTTCTTCTACTTTGTTTCCTTCCGATGTCTCGATCTGTTTTCCTTTCCTAGATCTCTCTTCAAACTCATTCAATTCTTTCAAGAATTGCGAACTGACATTTTCGGATGATGTTTGTGTGGTTGAAGTTTGCAAAGTTGCATTTTTTTCTTCTTTGTCGGCTGCTTTTATCATCTCAGCAATCATATCTGTGCTGTCACTCTCTAGGGCCTCATTTCCTGATTTTAGTTAACAATTTATATATATTCATATAAGTTCCATTTAGTATAAACATTTTTAATATACATTACGTAATTTTTTTTACCTTTATCGGCCGGTGGTTCATTTGTTGTTGCGTCTTTCAAAGCATCCATTATATCTGTCAAAGCTTCTTCTTTATTTGTTTCTTCAAGCTGTTCAGTTGCGGCAATCATTGCATCTAGCATTCCTGTGCTAACACTTTGCGAAGTTGTTGCTGTTTCATTCAAATCTTTTTTTTTTCACCTGTAATTACGTATTATGATCATTAATAAGTTTTGACAAATAATCTGTTACGTGATTTTTTACCTTTATTGACAGGTGGTTCATTTCTTGTTGCATCGTTCAAAGCATCCATTATGTCGTTCACAGCTTCTTTTTCATTTGTTTTCTCAAGTTGTTCAGTTGCGGCGATCATTACATTTAGCATTCCGGTGCTAACACTCTGTGAAGTTGTTGTCTTTTCATTCAAATCTTCCCTTTCACCTGTAATTACGTATTCTGATCATTAATAAGTTTTTGACAAATAATGTGTTACGTGATTTTTTTTTACCTTCTAGTGTTTCAGCTGCAATCACTATTGCATCTAGCATCCCTGTGCTAACACTGTTCTGGTTTTCCTTTTCACCTGCAACTACTAATATTCTTTTTTGATATCCATTACGTAATTTTTAACTAACTTTTTTATCATTTAAATATACATTACGTAATTTTTACCTTCTATGTTTTTCTCATTACTTGATTTGTAACTTGCTACCCATGACTTCCATTTTGTTTGCTTCTCACGTATAATGTTGCTGTCTAAAAAATTTGAAGTGGCTTCTTCGAAAATTTCATCTATTTCAGCAACATATGTTTGAAACTTCTCCATTTTGTTTTCTATTTTTGAAATCCATTCCTGCAAACAATACGTGAATAAATTACATGATTTCTGTTGATGTTTGACATAATAAATTACAGTTACTTACATTCTCATTAACTGGGTAAGGACTTTTGTTTTTCTTCTTTCCCATTGTCTTTTTCCTTGTTGACCCTTTTATGCTCTCATATGTTGATTTTTGAGTTGCAACTTTTTGTATTTTTGGTGTTGTTGTTGCCTTATTTGCATCACCAGCCTGCAAACATTACGTGATTTTTTAAAATCCTATATACATATGCATGTTATGTAATTTTTATACAGTTATTGTACTTACAATAGGGACTTGTGGAGTGTTGTAATTTTCCAAGATTTCATCAATGTCAGAGAGTGATTTTGTTGTTTCAAAGACGTTGTTGAATTCTTCTGAATCTTGATTTTGAAAATTATCCACAAGGATTTGTTGTTCAAAAAAGATTTGCTGTTCATCATGCTGAATGTATGCATCTTCATTCTTACCATCTTCTTCCATTTTTTCTGCATCACCTTCTTCACCATCATAATCATCTCCACCAACACCACCAACATCTTCATTTCCACCATCATCTTCTTCATCCTCATCATTATGTCCTTCTTCATCTCTTGGACTTTCTACTTCATCATTTCCTTCTTCATCCTCATCATTATCTTCTTCATCAGTTGAAAATGGCCCATTGGCATACAAATGTTTATCAACATCAGACAAATTCTGGGTGCTAATGTACTTAATTGCTGGTGTTTGTGCTATTTCAGGAGCATGTGATAACCTCTTTTCATGTACATAAAGCATCTATCATGTGAATAAAGTTAACATTTGATCATTACGTAATTAGTAATAACACATTACGCAATTTGTATTTCTTATACATTTACATAATTATGAATAAAAAACATACCGCAAGAAAAGGCAAAGGTCCATTATACATTTCAGTTCCGTTCCAGCTTGCCTTCGTTCTTTTGAGACAGAAAATTAAGTACTCACACCAATTCAATTTTTTGATTGATTTGTCATCTGTCACTCCTTTCAAGAACATTTGATTTACTGTTGAACTCTTTGTTACTTGCCCAAATATAGAGTTGTAAAGTACAAGGAAGTTCAACTTGAAAATCCAGTCTCCGTTTTTGCTTTCAATTATTTTCTTCTTCACATCCGAGATTAAAATCTTGTTATGCTCAAACTAGGACTTCCATACAGTAAGCGTGTTAGATGAACCCTTCCTTGGTTTGTTCTTTTCATTTACTGTCTGGTTACCCATTGGGACACCAAGGACTTGTTGAACTTTGTTGCTTGTAACTTGAATAATGTGGTTTCCTACATTCAATTCATCTCGTCTATCATTATAATTCACTAATAACCATCTTGCTAACTTTGTTGGCACTGTTTTAATGTTCATTGATAAAAAAGCTTCAAATCCCATCTGTTTGATTGCTTTTTTCTGTGCACTTGATAAGCTTGCCATCGCCTCATTCATGTTATCAACAGACGCCCTTACTTGTAATTTTATAATCGAGTACAGAACAAATTGCTTTCTCTGTGGTGAATTTTGAGGCTCTTCTGGTGAATTTGCAGGCTGTTGTTGTAGGAGTAATTCATTTTCATTGATCTCTGCGTTATTATCAAATGTTATAATTACGTAACAATGACAGAATAATTACAAATTTCATTACCAAAATAACGTAATATAGACATATAATCATAACTAGTGTTTTCATTTACCAAAATTGCTTAACAATGACAGAATAACTACATTTTCATTACTAAAATAACGTAACAAAGACATAATCATAAACTAGTGTTTTCATTTACAAAATTGCTTAACAATGACAGAATAACTACATTTTCATTACGAAAATAACGTAACATATACATAATCATCATATATTTATGGCCAGAATCATTACAAATTTCATTACCAAAATAACGTAATATAGACATAATCATAACTAGTGTTTTCATTTACCAAAATTGCTTAACAATGACAGAATAACTACATTTTCATTACTAAAATAACGTAACAAAGACATAATCATAAACTAGTGTTTTCATTTACAAAATTGCTTAACAATGACAGAATAACTACATTTTCATTACTAAAATAACGTAACAAGGATATAATCATTACAAATTTCATTACCAAAATAACGTAATATAGACATAATCATTTCTAGTTCTATTAATAAAATTACGTAACACAGACATACTTTCCATTACTAAAATCATGTAACATTGACATAATCACTACATTTCCATTACCAAAATAACGCAATATAGACATAATTATGATGCACCATAGACATAATCATTTTTCTAAAAGCATGTAGATCATATAGGTTGAATCACTACATTCCGATTACTAAAATAACGTAACATATACAAAATCATTTCTAGTTATATTACTAAAATCACGTAACACATAACAAAATAAAAATCTCTGTACCATTTTTCTTTGAAGGCCTGTCATGGTTTGCTTTTGTTCTTCTCTCTGATTTGTCAGTTTTATCCTTGGTTTTTTGAATTTTGCTAGGGCCTGATAATTAGAAATACGTATTTTAGTACAATTTCACAACGTATTAACAATATTAATTCACGTAATACTTATTTACCTTCATCAACGTCGTTTTTTTCACCTTCATACTCTGTTCCTCTTTTTCTTCCTGTATCATGCATAATGTAAGTTATTATATAGGTTTTCATTGTAAAATTTGGTACAGAATAACGTAATGTACTTACTTTCGTATACTTTTGAGTATTTCATGGTTAATCTTCTGTAGAAATGGAGTTTATTGATGATTTTAACTAGGGTTTCAGAGTTTATTATGTAATTTTGGGGAGAAGTTTTGAGCGATTAATGAGACTGAACGGTCTCTTATAATTTGATTTTAGAAAAATTGACGATTATACCCTTATTAACTGTCTAATCTCTCACTTATTTACGAAATTGACACCGCGTACTTTTTTAATTAATGACGTAAGATTATTGATTGATCGACGGTTAATATTCCTTCGCACGCTTCGCACGAATGTGTGTTTTTGTAGAATAACCGCCCCCTATATATATATATAGATATAGATTTTTATTTTCAACCTTTTTTTTTTTTTTGAAAGATTATTATCAACCCATTTAGTTTGTGATTATTGATTAACATGAATAACTAACTGAGATAACAAGATATTAATAATAAATGGTATAATGGTCACGTGTGCTCACATATCTTAAAATAGAATTGAATAAGAAACTAATTGCTTTAATTATTTTAATTGGCCTAATGTGGGTTGGGAATGGAAATGCAGAGGAAACAAAATCGTTGAAGTTGGTTGTTGTAATTGGACTACAACTATATTTTTATTGGGCCTTGGAAGGCTACAACTAAAGAAAATCAACCGGGCTATAAAACTAACACCATTAAATTGATTTGAATTAGTTGGAGATGAGTCTTTTGTTACTTGACCGAGATTAAGGAATAAAAGGAGACAATTGTGAGGGCTATAATCCGCTAGGATAGGGGTGTTAGGTAAATTAGATAAGATTTAGGATGGTAGAAAGTTAGAGGTTTCAAATCTTATTTTATTCTTTTTTAACAAAGAAGGGAGTGTTTTATTTACATAACCACTGCATAACTGCTTTTCTGGCTAGAAAGCACAAGAAACATACAATGACAATTATTACCTATTACCTATTTAGTAGGGATGCAAATGAACTGAACTTTCAGCGAACAGTTCACGAATTGTTCGGCGGGAAGTTAATTTGTGTTCATTCGTCTAATAAATGAACGAACATGAACAAAGGTCACGTTCGTTTGTTTATGTTCGTTAACGTTCGGTAACGTGTTCGTTTATGTTCATGAACGTTCGGTAACGTGTTCGTTTAAGTTCATTTATGATTGATAGTTTAATAGGGTCGGTAACGTATTCGTTTATGTTCGTGAGCGTTCGGTAACGTGTTCATTTATGTTCGTGAACGTTCGGTAACGTGTTCGTTTAAGTTCATTTATGTTCGATAGTTTAATAGGGTTTTCAATCTTTATAATGTTTTTTACATTCTTTAATTTTGTTTTATTTTACCCAAATAAGTAAATAATTTATGTGAAGTAAGTATATACGAGTTTTGATTGGAAAGGATGGGTTCCTCTCAAGTGTAAGATAATGGTTTGGAGAGTCGCTAGAGATCGCCTTCCTACTCGCACAGAACTGATTAAAAGACGCGTTTAACTGCAGGATATTGAGTGCGTTTTTTTGTCAAACGGGTCACGAAACGACTCTGCACTTATTCACGGGCTGCCTATACCCGTTGGAAGTTTGGAACAGGATTAGCCATGGTGTCGGCTGCCTTCTTTTTTCGCATTTGATGCGCATGATTTATTAGTGATGGCCGGTTCCTTTAACCTGTAGAAAGATCAAAAACGAATCCTCAAAGGGATAGTTTGCTGCACGATGTGGCTGTTGTGGTTGGAAAGGAACGATCGTATTTTCAAAAACAAATCCCGAAGACCGATAGAGCTGCTGGAAAAGATTAAAGTTATTTCGTTTTTTTGGTTTCGTCATAGAACTAGAATTAAAAACTGTGATTGGAGGTCTTGGTGTATTTTCCCTTTGGATTTGGTGTAATCGTTTGTTTTCACGGGGATCCTCACTTTGAGGTCCGTCCGTGGTTTTTATGAATGAAAGTCTTCTTACAAAAAAAAAAAGTATATCGCAATACAAGATCAACAAACCGTACTTTTAGTATAATCATTAAATCATTAAATAAATAATTAATAAAGAGTTAAAGTTTAAATAACCAATTAATGAAGACTTTAAGTTTAAGATGCGAGCTTAGTTTTCTTAGACACTACTTTATTATGTTTACCAATATTATGTTAAGTATTAAGTATGCATGTATAACTAGAATATATTTTGGGTGAATCTAGTTAATTTCTTAGTGTATGTAAATTCAATATTATTTGAAAGTTAATATATGTCCATTTGTGTTTGTTTCCGTTCATGAACACTTTGTATTCATGCACACCTGTTTGTGTTCGTTAATGTCCGATTGTGTTCGTGAGCATTCATGAACAAAATTAACAAACGAAAACGAACACGAGTGTTTTCTTAACAAACGAAGACGAACAGAAAATCTCGTTCGGTAAGTATTCATGAACTGTTTGTGAATACATAATCTCCTTAACAAACGAACACGAACAAGGCTTTGTTCATGTTCATTCGGTTCGTTTGCAACCCTACTATTTAGTGCAAAAATGATATCTCTTAACCAACTTTTGACCGAACTTATCTCCTCTTTTGTTCAAAGTTCCATCCGCAAATACATGTATTCTTTAATCTCCCCTGCACAATTTTCGAGTACGATAATTGCGCTCCCTTGATGATTTTTGCGATTCTACGCGTCCAGATTTTCCACAAGGTAGTTAGAAAAAATTACATTTTAATCTCTGCAACGCCTCTCGAACATGAAGCTCGCATGTATCAGGATCGCCGCACTTGCTGCAACAAACTGTATCATCGAAATGAACCAGGCTTGTGTTTGACACAATTCCCTTAAACAGATTCGCGGTCTATTCCTAGGGTACACCGGTTTTAAAAACAGTGACGGTGCACTGCCGGACTATCCCAATTGCCTGAAAAATAATCGAACTTGGTTGCTACTGCTATGTTTTCGAGTTGTGTTATTTTCTAGTGTATGTGTGTTGTTTGAACAAAGAACTCCGCATGTTCTAATAGACATGGAAATAATGATCACAATAATGATCTACATTAAACTCGATTAATGTTGCTGATTAAATTTGGTTTATTGTTGTAATAATATTAGATTAATTGCAGCATAATGACTTGAAAACGAAGGAAGGTTCAGAAAACTTCTTCTAGTCACAACAAAATATTAAAAACGAATAGCAAAACCCAACGTCACACGGACCTGGATTTTTTGGAGCTGCATTCGTGTCCACAGGTCGTGCGGGTTTCGCGTTGGTTCAAGAATTTTCCTCGAACCAGAACCTATTTTTGCAACCCTCCATGTGCGTCCGGGTAGGTGCCCAAGCATAATGTAACTTAACATTTATTCCTTCCAATATGGTTTCAACTTATAAAACCCATCCAAGTTTTCTTCCCCAACCAATGTGGGACAACACAAACTCACATTCACACATAATCACCAACAAACCCCCACATGAATGGAAGTTATTCTCAGAAACAACGCCATTCCAATTAAATTTCAACAATTGAGTTATGCATAAGATAGGTAGGTGTGACCCTTTGAACCATCGCTCATGAAACACACTTAGTCCGCTAGCGACTAGAAAATTGGGCTTTTGTGTAGACGACAATGCGCTTCACACAAGACTCTCCCTGACAACGTCAAGTTCTCATTGTTGTGTCCGTTATGGTCATGGACACGTGCCTGGTTCTACGAGAGCTCTTAATTATTGTGCACCAACAATACCCTTTGTAAGTCCAAGATCTTCTCTACCGGGTATCAAACCAACCACTCAATGGATGCGGAATATCGATTGAATGGTGAAGAACAAGAAAGAGACTTTGAATAGAATGATTTTATTATCAAGTGCACACGACTTCTAAGAGACGTCTGGTACACCAACACTAGCCGATTACAAGATGAACAAAGAGAACAAAAAATGACTAGCAACCCCAAAACAACTAAATAACCCCCTATTTATACTATCATAGGGCGGTTATGTTACATGGACCCCTTGGGCCTAAAACTATCTAAAACAATATTATCAAGCCCAAGTCAAACGCAAACCTCTAATAACATGGCCCAACAATATCCCCCTAGGTTTGTGTTGACTTGTGATGACTTTAACGCTTCTTGCTGCTTTTGCTGCGCTTCTTTGATTCTTTCTTCTTTGCTTCCATTGCCCTCTTCGATTCCTCAGGTGATTTACCGACATACAGTCCAAACAATTCTGTCTCAACCCTTCCTCTCTTATCCGATGCCAACCCCAGTCTATCCACTTGCGCTACCGCACTAGTGAATGATTTAGCACAAACTTCATAAGTGGGGTCGCATTGAATCTGATGTCTAGCCAGAACTCGAACATCTTCAGAATGCAGACTCATCAAATCTCTAGCATCAGAAAACCTGAATTCGTCCGTATCACACACAATCACTGCAGATGAAGAAGTAGGATCATATACCCAGAATCTCATGTCCTTTAAGCAACCTCTATCCATTGGCTTGGACAAGGGGATAGTCTTCAATTTCTCAGTCGGTGGCCATTGCACAGTCTTAAAAGGCTTTCCATCAGCACCTCGTACGCCTTTATATTCCACCAATAGTGAACTGGCAGTCTTCATATCTCTGAAATTCACTTTTGCCTGCTCCTGAATCCTCTTATGAAACATGAGACCTATCTTATTCCTTGGATTCCTTGTTTGGTTGATGAAGGGAGATCTAGCAAGTTCAGTCAAGTCAATTTTCGTCCAGGAGTTGAAAGCTGAAGTAGAAGCATAATACTCAACCGCTCCATTCTTTCTATGAACCACAAATACTCCTTTATCATCATTATACCTCCAACACTCTATCCCAGTTCGATTACCATACGTATCATATCTATCACTGGTAATCGTCACATATCGCTCAGGATGCTCTTCCATTGGATCAATAGACGGTTCAGCCAGATTCTTGAGACCATATGCACTTCCAGGTCGACGATCTCTAACTCTGGGAACTTGATCTTCAAAATACTTCTTCATGTGTTCTTCATGCTCTTTCTCTGATCTCTCGCGTTCAGCTGGAGTTAATACCTTATCAACAAAAGAAGATGTCTCCGAAAACTCCTTTCCAAACTTGTTCTCGAGCTTCTGAGTCAAATTAAGTAATCTTGCTGAAACATCGCCCAAACCGGTCTCCAATTCAGCAATCTTCTTTTCCTTCTCAGTTACTGTCTCCATCAAGCTCTGCACCTGAGCTGTCAACCAAACATTTTCTGTTTCCAGTTTCAACACTTTAGACTGTAATCTGTGAACGTCCACTTCTGCAAACACATCTTCATCACTCTCAACCTCTTCTTGACTTTTCTCTCTTTCTTCAATCGTCAGAAATTCCACATCTACCTTCTTTCCCTGTTCTTTGTCTGCAAGAAAAGCCAGTTGAGCTTTCTGAAAGGCTTCTTCGTCAAACAAGACCTTTCCAGAGCCAGCAGCACCAGAGGATTCAGTTTCCTCGCTAAGTCTCCCAGTGATAGGTGCATTGCTCATGAACTGAGAGAAAGCCTCAGTTGCAATCATTGGTGACATAGAAGAACTAATAGTGCCAGCAGGAATATCAGGTGAAAGATCAGCATCTGTCATAGTAATGTCAGCAGCAGCAGCAGCAGGAACAGTCTCTTCAATAAGAACATTAGCAGCAACATTCATACGTGGGTCTCTTTTACTTCGCTTTCTTGGCCGTAAATCAGAACCTGTATCTACAACACCTTCATCATCAACAACTGTCTCAGCTGCAACAATGGATGGAGGAATCCTTTGTTCAGCCTCTCGAACAGTATCTAATATGCTGGACAACACCTCTGTTTGAGGAATAATTGATGCAGAAGTGGTAATATCAGTATCTTGAGTCACACTTTCTTCTTCAACCATCTCCTTTTCAGCGTCAGTCACAGACTTTATCTCAGCGTTCTCAAGAATGAAATCATCTATCTCATCATCATTCAGGTCATCAAACTCAAAATTCTCAAACTGATCAACTTCATTTTCTGTAGTCAGTTTGTCATCTCTTACTTCCTCTTCATCTTCGCTTTCTGTATCAGATTCACTTTCCACCTCAGTCAAGTCAACTTTTTCAGCAGGAGAACGTAGTTCAGCAGATGGTGGATCAATGATCTGAACATCATGCTCTTCGGCAACAAGAGCAGATGAAGGAATTTGTGCTTCTTCAACAATCTCAGCGAAATTCCCAAATTTCTCCAGAGGAAACTTTCCTTCAAACATTTGCTTAGCATCTTTACGGTTCTGCTTTATCAGTCCAAAAGCCTGAGGAGCCATACACTTTTGATCATACGTCTCAATAGTTCTCTCCAGATTTGGGTATTTCTTTTCCAGTATCATTTGAACAAATCGTGGAAACTTATAGAAATACCTCTTGTTCAGTGTCTTCACATTAACTATCATGTCCTCAAAAACACACCTTGAAAAGTTAAAATCCCATCCTTCAATCAACGCCAGTATTCCCGAAGTGTACTTTAAATTCATCTGATCTAAACCACTCTTATTTCCTCCCAAACTCGCCAGAAACATATGAATCAACATTCTCCAGTAGCTGGGAAACAGTTTCTTGATAAATGGAGAAACATTCAAATCACCCTCATAACCCATCCTTCTTAATGTTGGAGCAACCTGCTCTCTTGTAAAACTAACAGTGTCTTCATTAGAGTCACCAAAAAGCAGCACCTCACGAATATCTTGTTCTGAGATCGACACTTCAGTTCCCCGAATCTTTGATCGAATAAGAGTATCTGTCTTTCGTGCCTTTGCATTATCCCAGAATTCAGATATCCAGTCAACAAGTATCACGGGATTTTCTCTTAATGCGTGAGCAATTCTGCAAGTGTTGAGCCCCACGATCAGTGACTTGAACTCCTTCATATGATCTTCAGGTGGATCAAATAAAGGACAAACTATGTTGTGATCCTTCTCAAACTTAGGTATATGAGTGGCCATTTCTGCACAAAAACGAGCTGTATCAGTCAACAACATCAAAAATTTTCAAAAATATTTAAACAGATTAATGGGCCCCCATATTTGTCGTCTTGATCATGTTCGGGCCAGTATCTGATAGCCCAATGGGCCTCAGGTCACACAGCGACATGTTAAATGTGTGTCCGAGTGGGTGGGGTTGTGTCCGAGGGCAAATCTGGAAAAATCATGGGTGTCCGGGTGAGGTATGATGTGTCCGAGGGTAAAAAGGTAAAACACATGTGTGTCCGAGTGAAGTATGGTGTGTCCGAGGGTAGAAAGGTAATAAAAGTGGGTGTCCGAGCTCAGGTTGAGTGTCCGAGGTGACGTGTCAACCAAAGAGTTCGAATGCTAATCTGTGTCCGAGTTGTCGAGGTATGTCCGAGGGCATTTTGGTCAATCCCCATGAGTGTCCGAGTGATCAAAGGTGTCCGAGGGCAATTCTGTCAAACATCATGGGTGTCCGAGGGCATACTTGTAATTCATCTAGATTGAGTTCGAACTCCAGGCGCGTAGGATTCACGCGCTGCTTGTTTTTTTGAAGTTTCCGGCGCGTGAGTCCCACGCTCCGCCGCCTGGGACATCAAACCGTCGAGATGATCATTTCCAATGATCGTCTTTCGTCTTTCTGATCTCTCGTGTACCTGCAAATCACTCAGAGAACACCATTTTCATAACACAAAATCAAAACACTAAGGATTTACCTTTGGATTCGTTGATGATCTTGAATGAAGAAAAAACAGCAAGTGTGTGTGTGTGTGTGTAAAATTGAGAGAAAAGAAAAAGTAAATTATGAATTGTGATGATGAAAATTTAACCGTCGCCCCCCTCTTTTGTTCACCCGAGATTTGGGTGGCCCACCAAACGTGTGGTGGGCCCCTCTCACATCCCAATGCCCATATCAAAGCAATTTTTGATGTATTTTGTCACCGGGTCCAAATCAGATCGTAAACTGGCCTAACTTAAACTCAACAAAAAATTATTTAAATAAAATACTTAAAAAATAATCTAGTCAAACGAGATCAAATCACTGTGTTTCGGGCCGAGCTACACTTATCGACTCTAATCTATTCCAGTTGGTCGTAGTAATTGCCAGTATATTTGTCCACTTAAACTTATTTCCTTAGGCCTTCTCGTATAGTGATCTGTGATATTATTTATGATGTTTTGGTATGTTTGTACGAACACTCAAGCAAGTCACAATCAAATCCTAGAATATTTAGTGGTACACTCTGTCATGCAAGCAGTTTCCCTACAGCATATTTTTCACAGTATCTGTTCTAGAATTCTGAAACCTTGACTGGGACTGGATTGAGAAAAGAAAAGAATAGATCAGTAGAAGATTTAAATTAAAGTACAAGTCAGATGATTTCTCAAATGACAAGGCCTTTGGGTTTTGGACTCTTGAGGGTCTCTTTTATGACATCCTGACTGTGTCCAGGTCAGCATATATCTGGATGCAGCAGAGGAGCAGTCAGGACATCTTTGGACACTGAGGTCTCTTTTTAGGTGAGGGATGATCTAAAGCACGACAACGAAAAACTAGGTCAGCATATATCTGGATGCAGCAGAAGCTTTTGTTGCCTAGCATCTCCAGGTCCTTGCTTACGCAAAACAGAGGAGATACACGAGTTTTTCAGAAAAGGTTTCAGACCTAGACCACAGTGTTATGCTTCAGGACATCACGCAAGCATTCAAATAGAGATTGTACCTGATTCCAAGTGATGTTCCTTACTGAGGTCGTGTCTTTATCTTTAAGTGCTTCACAAGATCATTAACATTTCAGCCTTCAGGACCAAGCCTACCAACATATCACATTAGAGCCAGACTGTTTCGATACACGTCTTATGTGTGTCAGCCTTAATCCAACTTGTGAAAGTTCATTTCATCTCTCGTTTTGAGACCAAAATTGTTTTGATCTTTTCTTAGGATACATCCCCCTAAATTTGTGCTTAAAATTTAGAATTTAAAGAACAGATTTTTTAGATCAAAGACTAAGAAAAAAAACATGAATTTTTTTTTTTAAACGCTAAAGACCAGTTCAGTCCTCGAAATGGACCATTTTGAGCAGGTCAGACAGAGCTTCAAAACGAGCTCGATTAACAGGTTTTGTAAAAAGATCTGCGACATTGTCGTCAGTATGAATGTGTGTGGGCACAATTAAACCTTGGTTAAACGAGTCGCGGATGAAATGTTCTTTGATGGCAATGTGTTTTACCTTAGAAAATTGAACTGGATTTTTTACGATTTGAACAGCAGCATCATTATCACAATAAATAGGAGTAAGAGAGAAATTCAAACCGTAATCCACCAGTTGGTGTTGTATCCAGATAACCTGAGAACAGCATGCGGAGGCAGCCACATATTCAGCTTCCGCTGTTGAAACGGATACTGTTTGCTGCTTCTTACATTGCCACGCAATGAGCCGATCGCCTAAGAATTGACACCCCGCAGAAGTAGATTTCCTGTCAATGTCACAACCTCCAAAATCGCTGTCAGAAAAAGCATGTAAATCAAAAGGAGAATCCTTAGGATACCAAAGACCGAATCTGGGTTTCCCTTTAAGGTATCTAAAGATTCTCTTGACAGTATGTAAATGAGAAGTTTTAGGATTAGCCTGATAACGTGCGCATTGACACACTGCGAACATGATGTCTGGTCTGCTAGCTGTCAGATACATTAGCGAACCAATCATTGAACGATAAAGTGTTTCTTCTACGGCCTCCCCTTCCAGATCCTGAGTGAGACCTGGTGTAACGCCCAGCGTTTCCCGAATAATATAATAATAATAATAATATTTTATTCTTAAAACGATTCGTTAATTCGTTAACAATAGTATCTCGTTAACTAAGAAATACATACTTATTCATTAATAAATTTAATTATCTAAATTCGCCAAATAACGCGTTTGTAAATGATAACACACTGGTAAACCGACCTGTATCCTTGTAAATTTTTAAACGTGACTAAAAATATATATTATAACAAATATACAGTCCAACTACTCGTTTTAAGTCGGTTTATATAAATAAATTTAACAAGATAATTATTTTAGCGGCTAAACAAAACTATGTAATTATCGAGATACGAGACGATACCGGGTTTGTATACGCGGTACCCAACCATTTAACCTACACCAAAACCCTACCTATATAATATCTTTAACCTCCTCATCCCTTCATCTCCTAAATATCCTCTTCTTCTCCATAACCCTAGCCCCTTACCCTCTTTCTTTCTTTATTCTCCTTCTTTATAAACACCACAACACAACACTCACAACCATCATCCCTTCTTCCTCTCTCTAGGTTCAGCGGCAGCCAGCAACCACCACCACCCGGCCGCCGCCGACCACCCTAACCAGCCGCCGCCGCCGCCAACAACCACCATAACCTTCACCAACCCATCCCTCTCGCGTCTGTTAACAGCATCGGGGCTGAAGGAAACCCCATCGTGAAGCCACCACATCACCGCTAACCACCCTTACCCTCTCCTTCTTCCATTACTTGCCCTCCTCCTCTCCCTCTTATTGACTGCCGGCCGGCTAATGGCCACAACCGGCAGCGCCTTTCAACCCCAAGAACAAGGGATGTGATGATGTTCGGGTTTTGTATTGAAGCTACGAGGTGGTGTCCGGTTGTGGGTGACTGAAGGGTGTTTCTGTTCGAGTTCAGCCACGGTGGTACGGTCCACTTCTGGATATTGTTTGTAGTCAGATCTGTTGGTCGGGTCAAGGTATTTGAAGGTTCGTGTATCATGTCACTTGGTTCAGATTCTGGTTGCTCCGATTCGGGTCAGTATGTTTCGGGTCAGATCCGTTCGTCATCTGTTCTCTGTTCGAGTCAACGACGGTCAAACCTGGTCAACGACGGTCATACCTGGTCAACGACAGTCAACCTGGTCAGATTCGTTGATACGAAGTTCGTGGCGCGCACGTTTTATTTCGTGCACAGGATTCTATCGGGAAGGTATAACGCGCGCCGTGCCTTGTTTTATTTATTTTAGTTATATTTTTATAGTCAAATGTATATTTTCATTGGTATATATAAATGTTTATGTAAAAGTGTAAAACGAACCGAACCGACTTGTACTTACGAAATACTTAACATCTAAATATAAATACGTCTATGCGCCTATGTATTCAAGTTGCGAACTTTTAAACGTTATAAGTAGCTATATGAAAATATGTTATATATATATAGACAACATAATAGTTGGCGAAACATGTCTATAAATGCTCATTTTAACTAATCGTTTTACTATTCTATTTTGGAACATTAACTATTAACTAAACTATACTTACACAAATTAACATAGTGAGTATCTTATGTTCATATGAATCGTCAACACATCGCACTATAGGAATATGTATTACTTATCAAAACTCTTAGTTATCGCTTGTCATAGTCTTAATCACTTGAACCTTTTGTAGCGTACAAACTTAGTTAAATTGTTTTGTGTTTGGGTATTGGACAATTGATATTTTTGAGATAAAATAGACGACTTGCGTTGTCTGGTTTCTTACGAAAACAGAGGAGACTCTGCCCAAATTTTTATAAAATATAAGAAAATATCGAATGATCAAATCTATTATTTTGTACAATTGAAGCTAAGTATTACAAGTAAATCTTATTAGCAGACTTTACTTTATCATAGTAGAAATATATACGCTTACATATATAAGCCTAATATATACACCATCCAACCTGCGAAACAGGTTAGCGTTCGAGTAAAGTTATACCATTATTATTTTTCTTAATACAAATTGTGTCCTAAACAATTACTTCAAGGCGCAACCCTGAAAATAATATATTAAAGTATATATTTTAAATAACTTTACACGTACACATATTTTTAATTAACCAAACCAAGTTACCATCGGTTCGTTAAGTCATACACTTATTAAGACACGCATTCTTTCAATACGTGTCTAGGTAGTTTAATAAACTATCTTTACAACCAAGAAACAAAACAAGCTTATTTGTATTAGAATTAAGGGTATCCTTTACTTGTAATAGGACACGAGAGATTCCATTAATCCAGCTTCAGACATTGTTTGCTATTCTTTCATGATGCACTAAGGTGAGTTTACGTAATCCTGTTTATGCGATTCTTTATACTTGCAACAATTTTAAGCAATTCAACATATATGTCTAGTAGTAAACTTTATTGCCTCATGTAGTAGTCAACAGTTTCAACGAGTTTCAACGAGTTTCAACATTTACATAATCATTAGCTATGGCCAAGCCGGCGATACTCAATAATAGATCTATTGGATTGACAACCCCACCCGGATACGTGTACCTCCTACATAGGTCACGTGGGTGATTGTTATCGTTCAACATATTACTAAGGTGAACCGTAGATGACGGGATGGACCTAAACTAGTCGGAGGTTTGATTATGTCAACATATTATACTATTCATGTAGACTTAAATTTACGATAGACATACGAATTGCTAGACTTTTAAACTTAAACTATATGCTTAACATGGATTATGTATTCTCACCAACTTCCAGTTGACCCCCCCCCCCCCCCCATTTTTCCAAACTCAACAGGAAATACTGATGCTTGAAGTCTAGAGCTAGCATGAGGAGATATTTGAAGCTTTGTTGATTACTTGATGTAGACTTTAATGTAATTCAATATTTTAATGTATTAAAGGAATTATTTAAACTTGTGTACTACCATGAGCTACTGAACGATCATTCATACGTGGCACCTCGATGTTTCCGCCATCGGTTGGGGTGTTACAGATTGGTATCAGAGCCATGGTTATAGGGAATTAGGTTATTAGAAAAATAATCTAGTCTATAACCTTAGGACTTTAACCAGTATTTGCTTCAATTACTTGTAGCTCTACCCTATCCTTATCTCTATCCCTATCCTCATCCTTATTCTTAGCCTAATTTGGTCTTGCCCACTCTCTTTCACTTACTACAATCCTAACGTACTTCTAGATTATTAAGGCAAATTCGTTGGGTTTAGACCTGATCTGTTTTGATAAACCAACATTTTCGTTTATTCGGGGTTAGATATTTACAATCTTTGTAACTCATTTTCATTTATACCCTAGCACAACAATAAAGATTTCTGAATTTTGTCAAACTTTCATCACTTGGGAATTTCACAAACTATAACAAATAAATATATATATATATATATATATTTTTAAAAAGAGTCTTTTATTTTCACAAACTTATTTGTTAAATTTCAAATTTTATTGAACAGTTTATTGGCGTAGCAAATGATTTACGATAAAAAAAAAATGTTTTAATCTATTAAGAATGATTTCTTTTATGTAATATTCGAAGCCTATTATACGAAACGTCTGAACAAATTCTTGATTTTTGAAATCCGACATCGTGTTTAAAACCTATGACTCATCGAAATATTTTGATCTAAATCAATTTAGTTGTACAATTTAATGACTTTTGCTTTATATAGAAAACCAATTTTTGAAAATAAAATCTTTCCATCCACAGGAACAAAATTTACTCTACAATTTTTCCATTGACACTTACTTATTTTAAACTTGTTCGAACCATTACAAATTTTTGGCAAATACCGTAATCATGCTTCCTCATACCCTTGATTTTAATATTTGATTTAAACCCCACGATTCATACTGCTAAATAATCTCCATACTATTTGTGCCTCCTTGGAAAACCCATAAAACTATTTTCACGCGCATTATCTTTCATAACTTTGATGATACTTTGAGTTTTCCATCATCCTCTCAAGAACTAAATTCATACTCTTTACCTTCTTGAACAGGAACTTGATCCCTATGATAACCAAACTATTGAAACTTGATTGTGTGTTGCATCAAACTTAATCCTTAGTTATACATGAGGATTCGATTATCAACCATATTTGAACATTTGATACTAGAACTATTTGCTATAGACACACCTAGAGTCATTAACCTTGTCTAGGGCAACTTTATTACAACTTGCATGCTATACTTGATACTTGATTGCTTACATGTACATATTACCAAATTGCAACTCATGTGTAATAATTGGTACACTTAATCAAACAATTGTTAGAGGATGAAGTACTTGCTCAACAGTTAGTAGAGTACCAAATAACCTACTCAACGATTGGTAGAGGTCATCATGCCTGCTCAACAGTCGGTAGAGGCCCTACAACCTACTCAACGACTGGTAGGGGCTATCGCACCTGCTCAACAATCGGTAGAGGTTCTTACTCACTGACTGGTAGAAGTTTTTTTTTCCTGCTCAACAGTTGGACTCATTTTTGGATACATTGTATACGATTCAATCACAAGGTTATTTGGCATTACTTACACGTGTGTTTAGAGTCATAGGAGGACACAAAACCCTAATGTAAGGTAAATTGGTGATTGCGGTCCGGAACGTAATCATGAATTTACAGGTACGTTGGGGTGGTGTGAAATTCTATTAGGACTTTGGTAAGAAACACTAACGATGCATCGGAAATGAGATTTGGGGTCGAGCCAAAAACAAACCCTAGTTAATTGGTAGTTCATTTAGCACATCCATGGTCTATTATCTCATGCAACTTAGGTTTGGTGTTTATTCCCCCTCGTTATTTTAGACTATCGCAATCCAACCTTCATAACTCATATGTAACACTTTATCCTAGTATCCATAAAACTTCTGCCATACTTTAAACTAAATGATAGACGTCCAAGCATTTACCTAAACCATGTGTTTTTAATAACTTCGGGACGAAGTTTCCTAAAGTAGGGGAGACTGTAACGCCCAGCGTTTCCCGAATAATATAATAATAATAATAATAATATTTTATTCTTAAAACGATTCGTTAATTCGTTAACAATAGTATCTCGTTAACTAAGAAATACATACTTATTCATTAATAAATTTAATTATCTAAATTCGCCAAATAACGCGTTTGTAAATGATAACACACTGGTAAACCGACCTGTATCCTTGTAAATTTTTAAACGTGACTAAAAATATATATTATAACAAATATACAGTCCAACTACTCGTTTTAAGTCGGTTTATATAAATAAATTTAACAAGATAATTATTTTAGCGGCTAAACAAAACTATGTAATTATCGAGATACGAGACGATACCGGGTTTGTATACGCGGTACCCAACCATTTAACCTACACCAAAACCCTACCTATATAATATCTTTAACCTCCTCATCCCTTCATCTCCTAAATATCCTCTTCTTCTCCATAACCCTAGCCCCTTACCCTCTTTCTTTCTTTATTCTCCTTCTTTATAAACACCACAACACAACACTCACAACCATCATCCCTTCTTCCTCTCTCTAGGTTCAGCGGCAGCCAGCAACCACCACCACCCGGCCGCCGCCGACCACCCTAACCAGCCGCCGCCGCCGCCAACAACCACCATAACCTTCACCAACCCATCCCTCTCGCGTCTGTTAACAGCATCGGGGCTGAAGGAAACCCCATCGTGAAGCCACCACATCACCGCTAACCACCCTTACCCTCTCCTTCTTCCATTACTTGCCCTCCTCCTCTCCCTCTTATTGACTGCCGGCCGGCTAATGGCCACAACCGGCAGCGCCTTTCAACCCCAAGAACAAGGGATGTGATGATGTTCGGGTTTTGTATTGAAGCTACGAGGTGGTGTCCGGTTGTGGGTGACTGAAGGGTGTTTCTGTTCGAGTTCAGCCACGGTGGTACGGTCCACTTCTGGATATTGTTTGTAGTCAGATCTGTTGGTCGGGTCAAGGTATTTGAAGGTTCGTGTATCATGTCACTTGGTTCAGATTCTGGTTGCTCCGATTCGGGTCAGTATGTTTCGGGTCAGATCCGTTCGTCATCTGTTCTCTGTTCGAGTCAACGACGGTCAAACCTGGTCAACGACGGTCATACCTGGTCAACGACAGTCAACCTGGTCAGATTCGTTGATACGAAGTTCGTGGCGCGCACGTTTTATTTCGTGCACAGGATTCTATCGGGAAGGTATAACGCGCGCCGTGCCTTGTTTTATTTATTTTAGTTATATTTTTATAGTCAAATGTATATTTTCATTGGTATATATAAATGTTTATGTAAAAGTGTAAAACGAACCGAACCGACTTGTACTTACGAAATACTTAACATCTAAATATAAATACGTCTATGCGCCTATGTATTCAAGTTGCGAACTTTTAAACGTTATAAGTAGCTATATGAAAATATGTTATATATATATAGACAACATAATAGTTGGCGAAACATGTCTATAAATGCTCATTTTAACTAATCGTTTTACTATTCTATTTTGGAACATTAACTATTAACTAAACTATACTTACACAAATTAACATAGTGAGTATCTTATGTTCATATGAATCGTCAACACATCGCACTATAGGAATATGTATTACTTATCAAAACTCTTAGTTATCGCTTGTCATAGTCTTAATCACTTGAACCTTTTGTAGCGTACAAACTTAGTTAAATTGTTTTGTGTTTGGGTATTGGACAATTGATATTTTTGAGATAAAATAGACGACTTGCGTTGTCTGGTTTCTTACGAAAACAGAGGAGACTCTGCCCAAATTTTTATAAAATATAAGAAAATATCGAATGATCAAATCTATTATTTTGTACAATTGAAGCTAAGTATTACAAGTAAATCTTATTAGCAGACTTTACTTTATCATAGTAGAAATATATACGCTTACATATATAAGCCTAATATATACACCATCCAACCTGCGAAACAGGTTAGCGTTCGAGTAAAGTTATACCATTATTATTTTTCTTAATACAAATTGTGTCCTAAACAATTACTTCAAGGCGCAACCCTGAAAATAATATATTAAAGTATATATTTTAAATAACTTTACACGTACACATATTTTTAATTAACCAAACCAAGTTACCATCGGTTCGTTAAGTCATACACTTATTAAGACACGCATTCTTTCAATACGTGTCTAGGTAGTTTAATAAACTATCTTTACAACCAAGAAACAAAACAAGCTTATTTGTATTAGAATTAAGGGTATCCTTTACTTGTAATAGGACACGAGAGATTCCATTAATCCAGCTTCAGACATTGTTTGCTATTCTTTCATGATGCACTAAGGTGAGTTTACGTAATCCTGTTTATGCGATTCTTTATACTTGCAACAATTTTAAGCAATTCAACATATATGTCTAGTAGTAAACTTTATTGCCTCATGTAGTAGTCAACAGTTTCAACGAGTTTCAACGAGTTTCAACATTTACATAATCATTAGCTATGGCCAAGCCGGCGATACTCAATAATAGATCTATTGGATTGACAACCCCACCCGGATACGTGTACCTCCTACATAGGTCACGTGGGTGATTGTTATCGTTCAACATATTACTAAGGTGAACCGTAGATGACGGGATGGACCTAAACTAGTCGGAGGTTTGATTATGTCAACATATTATACTATTCATGTAGACTTAAATTTACGATAGACATACGAATTGCTAGACTTTTAAACTTAAACTATATGCTTAACATGGATTATGTATTCTCACCAACTTCCAGTTGACCCCCCCCCCCATTTTTCCAAACTCAACAGGAAATACTGATGCTTGAAGTCTAGAGCTAGCATGAGGAGATATTTGAAGCTTTGTTGATTACTTGATGTAGACTTTAATGTAATTCAATATTTTAATGTATTAAAGGAATTATTTAAACTTGTGTACTACCATGAGCTACTGAACGATCATTCATACGTGGCACCTCGATGTTTCCGCCATCGGTTGGGGTGTTACACCTGGTCTTTCAGACATTGGTGTATCGGCTGGCTTTATATCATTGAAGCTGAATTTTGCAAGAATGTCGTCCACGTATTTTCCTTGATGAATCAGGATACCCTTGGAGTTTTGACGAACTTGCAGACCTAAGAAAAAGGTCATTTCACCAAGAGCACTCATCTCAAATTGCTTTTTCATCACCTCCTCAAACTCTTTACACAGAGCATCATTAGTAGAGCCAAAGATGATATCGTCCACATAAATTTGCACCAGAATACGATCTTCATTTACTATCTTGACGAATAGAGTCTGATCAATGACACCACGAGTGTATCCATTCACAAGCAAGTGTTCAGTTAAGGTAGCATACCAAGCACGAGGTGCTTGATGTAACCCATATAACGCTTTGTCGAGTTTGTACACATGCTCTGGGTACTTTGGATTTGTGAAACCCGGTGGTTGACCAACATAAATTTCTTCCTTCACTGTTCCATACAGAAATGCAGTTTTAACGTCCATCTGATAGACAGTAAACCCTTTAAACGAGGCGTAAGCAAGGAAAATTCTCATTGCTTCCAATCTCGCCACCGGTGCATATACTTCATCATAGTCGAGTCCTTCAATTTGTCTGAACCCTGGCACGACTAACCTAGCTTTGTTTCTCACAATGACCCCGCTATCATCTCTCTTGTTTCTGTAGACCCATCTTGTGCCAAGTGGTCGTTTTCCTGGAGGTAATTCAACTAACTTCCAAACTTTCAATTTCTCAAACTGGTTCAGTTCATCTTGCATTGCATCAACCCAACTTGATTCTTTCATGGCCGTAGCGATAGACTTTGGCTCAATTTGAGAGATGAAACACGAATACAAACATCTGTTGATGTCACCAGTTTGGCTCCTTGTTAGAATGCCTGCATCTACCGGACCAATGATGTTTTCCAGTGGATGATCTCGTTGAATGCTAGTGGGAATGACAATGTCTGGAACTGAGGAGGTTCCAGGGAGAACTGTGATACTACCTGCTGCAGGCTCTTCCATAGAATCATGATCATTTGCGACTGCATCATCATGCTCCACCATGCAGTTAGTAGGAATGGGGTCATGGAATGTGGGAATTGAAGTTTCATCAGACACATTTTCATCATCGGCCTGTGGCATAGAATCTGCTGAGGATATGAATGGTTCGGCAGGAACTGGGAGTGGCTGTGGTAATTGAGATGTGGGTGCACCATCCCCCTCATCCGTTGCATCATCAGTCATGGAGGATGAGGGTCCAGCAGTGAAAGTTGAGGAATCTGCAAAACCTGTATTTACACTACTAGAGACATCATCAAAAACATTAAAGGATCGAAAGAGAGATTCATAGTCAAACAACCAATCGGGGCCCACTCTAGCATCTGTTGCATTTTCTTCAAGCCAACGCACATCAAACGACTCTACGATTTGCCTAGTTTGCTTGTTATAAACCCTATATGCAGTTTTGCCAGCATAACCGACAAAATAGCAGTCGTCAGCTTTCGCATCAAACTTTGGTATAGCGTCCAAGTGTAGCAGTGTACATGGACAACCAAAAGCACGAAAATGCTTGATGGAGGGTTTAGTACCAAACAGCACTTCGTAGGGTGTCTTCATCCAAGCTTTGTTGACTTGAACTCGGTTCTGCACATAACAAGCTGTGTTGACAGCCTCTGCCCAAAAGAAAGTCGGAAGTTGTGAGTCACACAACATTGTGCGGGCAGCTTCAATTAAAGTGCGATTTCTTCTTTCGGCGACTCCATTTTGCTGCGGTGTCCTTGCTGAGCTGAATTGACGGGCAATTCCTTTTTGAGCACAGTAATAGTTTAACTCAGCATTCTTGAACTCAGTCCCGTTGTCACACCTAATACCTTTCACCTTCAAGTTGGTCTGATTCTCCATCAAAATTATAAACTGTTTGACTATTTCTGCAGTTTCACTCTTGTTAGCCAAAAAGAAAACCCAGGTAAAACGTGAGTAATCATCAGTTATTACCAAACAGTACGCTTTACGAGAAACACTAAGTACATTCACTGGGCCAAATAGGTCCATGTGAAGTAGCTGTAGTAATGAATCAATAGTGTTTACCAACTTGGAATAATGTGGTTTTCGATGATGCTTTCCCCTCGCGCAAGCAACACATTTTTCAATTGTTATAAAATCACGTACAGGCAAGTCCCTTACCAATCCCAGTTTAGCCACTCGGTTCAGATTTTTAGCATTTGCATGTCCAAGACGACGATGCCAAAGAATAGCAGTATTTTGAGAAACTTTAGAAAAAAGACATGTGACATTGTCGGAAGGAGGTTTGTTCATGTCAATGACATAAGCGTTACCTCGACGACCCGACTTCAGTAAAACCCATTCATCTGGAATGACTACTCCAGGTTTCAATATCAAACAGCCTTTATCAGTGAAATGAGTTGAGTAGCCATTTTCACAGATTTGTGATACACTAAGCAAACTATGCTTTAGTTCAGGAACGTAATTTACCTTATTAAACTGAAGAGCACCATTTCTTACCGTTCCTCTTTGAGTTATCTGACCTTTCTCACCTCCTGCGAAGGAGACAAATCCACCATTGAAAAATTCAACCTCTGTGAGTTGGGACAAGTCTCCTGTCATGTGTCTTGAACAGCCACTATCAATGTACCAGAGACGAATGATAGTCCTCCACAGCCGTTCCTGCACATGATGCAGGATTAGTTAGTCATAGGTACCCAGGCCATGGTCGTTTTGGGTACACCATTGGCATCTGTATATTGGACTTTTATCCATTGCATGTCAACTTTTGAAACATTTGCACAATAATAAGATTTATCATTCACAGAACATGAGGAGCCTACAGACGGGGAAGAGATTGGAATAGAGCATTTTGGTTTCCAGTAAGATTTGAATTTTGAAGACAATCTTTTGTTTGAACTAAATGCTGTTATGCTAGGCATAGTCTGAGAATTGAATCTTTTATTAGATTGTTTGATCTGTTTATGTCTATTCCAATCACCATCAGAAGGCTTCATCTTGGATTTGTCATTCCGCATTGCCGTAGGTTTTTCAACCCGCATAGGCTTGGTATGATTATGATTCTCGTTTGGACCCTTCTGATGTTCCCAGCTTGCAAGATTTTGTTGAACAGTTGGACAATTTCTGGCAATATGTCCTGGGATTCCACATGTATAACATGTTTGACGTTTGACATGTGGATCCCCCTGAGATGTTGCATACTTTCCAGGCTCGGAAAGCTTGGAGACATTTCTATACCTGTGTGAAGCAGTTTTGGAATAATGAGTCTTTTGTTTTGAAAAATTCTGTTTTTTATGTTTTGGTAAAACCGGTTTTGGTGGGACATATTTCTCTGTCCTGTCTCTACTTGATTGTTTAACCAAAAGATTTTTCGTTTTATCACAAGCATGTGGCAAAATAACAGAATCTGAATGAACAAACAACGAATCAGATGAAAAGTCACAAGGTTTTATGCTCAAAACAAACGAGCTCACACAAATATTGTTGTCTTTATCAGAAATTGAGAAATCGTTTTTCTGATTTTTATTATTAAATGCAAGTAAATCAGTGTCAGCGACTGCCTCCCCATCATCTATCCAATCCTCAACAATCACATTTTCTGCACAAGAATCAACCGAATTAGTAATGTTCTCATTGTTAGTAACATTTAAGCAATTTTCTGTGCAAAAGTTTTCATCCACAGAAGAAGTGGGAGATTCAGAAGATATTGAGCATGTTTGTTCTGAATTAAATGAGCTTGAAGTGGACACCGAGATGCATTCACTTTCTTTCAGCATGTCTTCAGATGATTCTTTGGTCTCGCATGACTGATGACTGGATGAGTTGGTCTTTTCTGAGTCTGAATCAGATTCAGACTCAGGTGCAGCCTTTTTTGAATCATCTGAATATGAGGGATCCTTACATTCCTGTTTAATCTCGACTGGCCTTGAGCATACAGATTCTTTAGATTCTGGCTCAGTCGAGAGTGTGACATTTGATTCAGATGAGCCACTTAAGTCAGAAACATGTTGTGGCTCTGCTGAATTCCCCGTTGACTCAGAGTTGGTCAGTTGATTTTCACTTTCTGCTATTTGCTTTAAACAAAGTTCTCTAATTTCCTTCATGAAATCAAACTCATAGTCCTCACTAGAGTTTTGTTGAGTGGATGAATCAGAAATTTGTTCATTTTCTTTTAAATTTTCATGTTTAGACTCTCTAGACACTCCTATGAATTTATCTGATTCAGATGCGGATGGAACCTCATCATTGCTCACCTCAAAAACTCTGTCCACCTCTTTATTTTTCTCATAATTTAGTGTCTCAGTCTGCTTTGAAACATCTTGAGGCTTAACAAATGTTTTTGAGGGAGCCATCTCTGGTTTAGATTGTTTTTGTTTGGGTTTAGAGATTCTAATTGGGATCGATGCAGGTTTAGTAATTTCAACTTGATCCCTTGATGGTCGAACGGTTGGCTCTTCTATTGGTGGACCATATCCTTTCAAAGGAAGAGCCAATAGTTCTTCATCTGACATGGGAATTGAAGAATAGTTTTCATTGAAAGGTGGAGGGATTTCCACAAATCCAATTCCCTTATTCCGCACGTCCTTTGGTCTGAACCTTAACTGGGTATTGATCATTTTTTCAACTTTAGGACTGGAACAGTCAAATTTTTTAAAATGAAAATCTGCATTTTCAAATTTTGATTTTAAGTCGATCAATTCCGTGGTCAAGGTGTCAGAAAGTCGTTTGAAATGCAAGTATCGACATTTATGATCACTCACCTCCTGATGCAAACGCTTGATGTCAAGTTTTTGTTTTTCGACCATTTCTTTATAAGAGTTAAATTTCTTTTTAATGTCCCAAGAGGCCATTTTCTCATATTCAAGCTGTTTGAATGCGGAGAGAGTTTCTTCCCTAAAACCCTTAATTTTTCGTTTGCACCTTTCAGTGCAACATGATTCAGCTAAAGTTTCGGAAAATACCTCAGCTGCGGACGGGACATAGTCATCATTCATCTGTGCCATGAGAGCCTTGTACACAGTATCTTCAACAATTTTAAGATCTTCCATCTGAGAAGTCCAATCAAATCCCCCTCCTGATTGAACAACCATTGCCTTGTTGGAGTTAGAGGACTCAGATCCAGTGTGAGTGGTAGGTGATTGATATCCTTGAGCAGCTTTTGATGAGGCAGCAGCAGGAGTAGAATTGTCTCCTTCCCTTTTTGGCTTGGTACACTCACGAGCAAAATGTCCAAGTTCATCGCAGTTGTAACAGCGCATCTTCATCTTGTCCCATCCCATTTGCTTTGATGGGTTTTCCCACACATTTCTACCGGTCTTCTTTCTAAACTTGTTGGCTCTATGCACCACCATAGCTATCTGCCAAGTCAGGTCCATCTCTTCAATGTCATCTTGATTAACGTCATTTAAGTCACATACTCCAACATCTTTTGATGTAAGTTGACCTGTCAGAAATGCGTTATAACAGTTCATAAATCCTGCAAATAAGCCTAGATTATTTTCAAGCTCCTTTGGAATTTTAACTGCTGACTGAGTTGTTGTTGAAGAATGTGAAGCAGATGATGAGGATCCAGCATTAGTGATTGCAGAAGAAGCAGGCACAGCTGACCCTTTTGAGGCACTGGGTGCAAGCATAGGTGGATATGAAGAACCACTTGCTGGATAAGAGTACAATGATGGACGCGGAGTTTCTTGCTGAGACACTAAAGCATTGCTGGGAGTTGCACTGATTGCATTGTTGTAACTAGCAGTCTGAGTCATGTAACGTTGTCTGTCATCAAGGTCATAGGATTTGATCAAAGAGATGGTCTTAGAAAGAGTGAGTCTTGCTAGATCCTTAGTTCTCTTGATGAGGGTGACATTTGAGTCCCAGCTCCTTGGAAGAGTATTGAGTAACTTTTTGTTCATGACTGAGTTGCCTACCCTCATATCGTTGGCCTTCATTTCACTCACTAAAGCCACGAAACGCTGAATCTGACTTTCAAGTGATTCTCCTGGAATGTGATTGAAGGTGTTAAACTTTTGACTCAGCATCTCCCTCCTGCTTTCCTTCATTTCTTCATTTCCCTCATACAAATTTTCAAGAGCTTCCCAAAGTTCTTTGGCAGTGGCATTGTCACGAACTCCAATTGATACTTCAGGTGACAGTGCTTGATTAAGGTAAGCCATTGCCCTCTCATCAACGTCCCTTTTCTCTCGATCTTCATCGGTGTACATAGTCTCTGGCTTGATTGCAATGTCTCCAGTTGTTTCATTGGTCACATATGTGATCACACATGGTCCATTCTGAATAGATCGTAGAGCCTTTGCATCTTTAATCTTCATGACTTGAATGAACCTGAACTTCCACTCAGAATAGGACATCCCAAGTTGGAGAACAGGTACTTTCTGATGTGTGCCAATGAGAGATTCCATAGCTTTGTCCATTTGAGCAGCCACAAGTAGTTAATCAGTATGTATTCCATTCAAAATTCCCTGATTAACAATTTGGTCCATTTCTGAAAAGAAGCTTTAAATTTATTAGTTCTGTTTTAAAATTTATAAAGCAATCTTAGAAAGACCGAGTTCCAGTCCAACGTTTGTTAATGTCCTGTACAGTTTAATTGGAGCAATATGTAACTCGTACACAGTTTAATGAGGTGGTCGGACACAATGTAGGATCGGACACAGTTTGAGGTCGGACACAGGGTGTAAGGTCGGACACAATGTTGTGAGGTTGGACACAGCTTGAAGTCGGACACAGGGTGTGAGGTCGGACACGAAGTTGTGAGGTCGGACACAAGATGTGAGGTCGGACACAAAGTTGTGAGGTCGGACACAGCTTGAAGTCGGACACAAGATGTGAGGTCGGACACAGCTTTAAGTCGAACACAGAGTGTGAGGTTGGACACAGCTCCTTGAGGTCGGACACAGCTCCTTGAGGTCGGACACAATTTCCTGTGTTGATATGGTAACCTGCACAAAATGAGCAACAAACATTCCCTATTTTTCGAATTTTTTTTTTTTAAATTTTAAAGAGATAAAGTTATAAAAATACTTCCTTTTTCGAAAAAAAACAATTATCTCCTTAATTTTAGGAAACACGTTTGACTTCGCATCAGGATGAATATTTTCTTTGAAGATTTTGTGCGAAGAAAAATAAGAAACATACTGATCAAACTATGAACAAAAAAAAAAAACACATGACCAACAGAAAAAGAACACGATTAGCATATAAGGTTAGCCATAACACATAATAGTTAGACCAATAAAAGAAATAAAAACAACCTTTCTTGCGATGAAACTTTCCTTGATCTTCTTCTTTTTGATACCGAACCGAGCCTTCGTAAGACTACTTAGGCTCTGATACCAATTGTAAGTCCAAGATCTTCTCTACCGGGTATCAAACCAACCACTCAATGGATGCGGAATATCGATTGAATGGTGAAGAACAAGAAAGAGACTTTGAATAGAATGATTTCATTATCAAGTGCACACGTCTTCTAAGAGACGTCTGGTACACCAACACTAGCCGATTACAAGATGAACAAAGAGAACAAAAAATGACTAGCAACCCCAAAACAACTAAGTAACCCCCTATTTATGCTATCATAGGGCGGTTATGTTACATGGACCCCTTGGGCCTAAAACTAACTAAAACAATATTATCAAGCCCAAGTCAAACGCAAACCTCTAATAACATGGCCCAACACCCTTCGAAGCGACCCCACTTCTCTCTCACATATGTGATTCACTAGGAATGGTTACCTCAGTCGAATCATTAAAAGCCATAGGCTTATCCTCCAACTTGTCACTTTTAGGAATGGACTGGGAAGCCTACCAAATTCCTATGGAAAACTCCCTTTTATCAAAGGCGCGAGGTTTCCAACTCTCCCCCACAGTGACCTCACCTATTCATACAATTAGGTTGTCCTATTGAACTCAGATCTTGGGATCTCCAGTCAGTTGAGTTAGGTTTCCTTCGCATGAATTTAATTTTTCAAGATCTAGCAATAAATTGGAAATCATCTCCAGTCATTTGGCCAATGCTAGCTTCGACCACCTAGGTATATCCTTAACAAATTGACGTAGCCATTCTGCATATTCATCCTCTTTATCAAAAGCGATGAATTCTGATTCCATCGTTGATCTAGCAATAAATATTTTCTTAGATGATTTCCACGTTATCGCAATACCTCCAAGTGTGAATACATACCCACTCGTTGCCCTGGAATAATTCGTGTTAGATATCCAATTCGCATCACAGTAACCTTTAATAACTGCTAGATATCTATTACATTGCAGCCCGTAGTCTCATATGTATCTTAAGTACCGAAGCACCCGTATTACGCAACTCCAATGACTTGAACTTGGGTTGCTCATGTATCTACTTAGCTTGCTGCTAAGTCTAGTCTGGTACAACTCATCAAATACATTAAGCTGTCAATAATTCTTAAGTACTCTAATTGGTTAATAGGCTCACCTCGATTCTTAGCTAGATGTTGACTCGTGTAAATGAGAGTTCTAGCCACATTAGAGTCATTTCTATTGAACTTTTCAAGAATTTTGTCCACATACTAGGACTGACTTATAACATGTCCATTATGGGTTCGTGTGATTTATACTCCCAAAAATCACATCCGTAAATCCCATATCTATAATGTCAAACCTTCCATTTTCAAATACAAGCCACCCCCACATTTAAGTGTTATTTGGATAATTTTCAAATCGGGTGCTGAAATTTTCACCCTTTTGTGTGAAGTTTGAGAAAACTTCTCTAAGTACCATTTTTTACATCACCATGGGTTGTTTCTTAAATGGCCCCCCTCCCCCCCCCCCACACACACACACACATTGCTTGCACTTTGATTAAGTTTGTGTAATATCACTCATGATGACATTAGACACTCGTGATAAGATATCGATTATCTATATCTTTGTGTTACTGAGGTCATCCCATTATATTACTCAACTCATATTTATCACATGAGCTGTTTTCTGAGCTATATGAGTTATCCTCATATTAATCTAAATAGTAACATAACCAATGAACTATATATTCAGTCCTTTCGAGTTATCCTTTTTAATGAATTATAGATTTGTTTTTACAAAATTCATTCTTATGTTGTCACATATGTTTGAATGTTCAAAGTTAATTTATTCTCCGTGGAGCATCTAAATTAACAAGTATCAGTCTAGCATGCTTTAGACTACAAATACTTAGCATATGAACAGAAGATTCCTCATTCCGATTCTTCTCAGCCTTAAGAGATAACGCACTATCTCTTCCTAACATTCACGTCTTAGTTTTGACACAAAATGAGATTTGTTGTACCATTCTAAAAACCTTGATTTAAGAATGTTTAAAACTGAAATGATAGTTAATTCCATCCATTAGGATCAAAACTCGTTTGCCTTTAATCTCCAAGGCTTCACCATTGACTCTTAAGGACTTAAACCTAAGTCTTTGTAGATACATATTTCATATATGTATCTGTAGGTTTCGGGTTGTCAAAGACGAAATCGCCAAAGTTTAAAGACAAAGTTCATTTTGGAAGAACCGGTTCGGGCAATTGTGAGGTCGAACCAGATTACATAAGGTCGAATGAAGTTATTATGTTTTGGTTCGTGTCTTGTAATGGTCGAATGGTTTGGTTTGCACCTACGATGGGTCGAACCAGTTTGTCTATATATATGTGAAGGTTGTTTGAGTTAGTTAATAGAGTTGGTCATTTGTAGGTGTGTCTAGTTTGTGATCAGTTTCACGTTTAACTGTGTGTTTTCATTATTCTGAGTCTGTAATCGTTATAAACACTTTCAAGATTAATGAAAGCACTTGAAATGGATATTATCGTGTATTAATTACGGTTTTCATCATTTTGCATGATTATTCGGGTTTCCGTACCTAATATATCAGTACTCGTGCTGATCAAACGTTTCTTTGTTTAAAACCGATCCTACAGTCTTAATATAAGTCACTTTGATGAACAAATTCATCATCAACACGAGGAACTGTATACAATCACTATATCTTGAGATAGAGTCAATTAGATTGTGTAACAACCCAAAGTGGAACCCAAAATTTATCAAAACTACGCTAACTAAAAACAATAAGTGATACGATTATGCACGAAATTAAAAACCAAACCGTTGTATATAAATATTATTATTAGAATACTTATTGTGAGACCGGGCCAAATTAACGTTACGAACCCGAACCCACACCCAAGCCCCTTGCTTAGTCACAAGGGGAGGACACTTGTCCTCCCCACATGTTGCCACAACATGATAGCAAACCATTTGATGGTTTATAAAACCATCAAATCCAACCCCTTATATAAACCCACCACCCACACTTATACTTGTTATAACACACACCCTTTGCATCTGCTTCATTTTAGAGAGAGATAAGGAAGAGCCAAGAGGAAAGGAAGAGGAGGAGCCGGAGGCTCCCGCGGCCGCTGATGGCGGAGCTCCGGCCGCCGGACCTTTAACACCACCCACACCACCATCATCCTATCAAGATAAATCGAAGATGCGAGAGAGAGAGAGAGAGAGAGAGAGAGAGAGAGATAGATAGAGATAGATAGATAGATAGAGAAAGTGACGAGAAAGAGGACAGAGGAGAAGGAAGAAGAACCAGAGAAGAAGAAGAAGCAGTGGCAGCGGCTCACGGCGGTGGTTTCAAGAAACAGCAGCGATTGATGATGTTGAAGATAACAATCGGTGATGGTGGATTCTGATGGGTTCAACCCTATATCTGCAAAGGAGGTGAGTTCGATATCCACTAGATCGGAATAGCTCGATAAAATATTGTTTATGTCGAAGGTTTGAGGATGGTTGTGCCGAGTATTGGTGCCAGCCGAGAAGGTGGGTTTCCGATGGTGGTCTCGGTGGGTTACGGTGGGAGGATGTGGTGGTGTTAAGGTGAGAAGGTTGATGGTCATGGTTGTGGGTTCTGTGGTGGTTACAGGCGTCGGTGCTACAGGGTAGTTAGGGGATGATTGGTGGCAGACGAAGGGGTTTGGTCGAGTTTGTTTGGCGGAGTCACGGTGGTCAGTGGTGGTTATTACGGTGGTTTTAGGTGAAGGGTGGTTGTCACGGTGGTGGTCAAGTCAAGGAGTCGGCTAGGAGTTCGGGTCAAAGAGACGGGTCAACAGTCAACCTTGGTCAACAGAAATCAACGGACAACCATACGGTCAACCATAGTCAACCGGGTCAGCCCCGGTCAACGCGAACTATAATCCGAGGAGTTGAGGTATAACCGGATCCGAAAACTCAATAATTATATTTAGTTATAAACTATTTATTAAACCTTTGCGTGTGGGACTTGACGAGCGCGTATGCGACGAGGTTCATTCATTTGTTAGGAATAATACTACCTTTGACAACTTGGGTATTGATCCACAAAACTTGGAAATAAGACTAGAATGGGCATTAAGATGATACCTTGAACTCGATATTGGTATTGGATGCGTTATGACATAGGACTTGGACACTTGGATTAATTATGGAAACTTGAACATTGAGATATTGGACAATGATACCTAAGTTATGCACTGGACAATTGAGACGTAAGGCTTGGAATGGATACACGAACTTGGGACATCAAGACTAAAACTCGGATGTAGTTAAAGCCAATATACAATGAGATATAGAGTATAGGCTTTATGTATTAGATTAGATAATACCTCGGACACTTTGAAACATATAATATCGACGCATAGCCTTTAGCGAATTAGTGTACGCCAAAACATTGGATAAGGTATATGGACTTAAACTCTGGACTAGGTATAAATAACATATACCAAGTATAAGCCTACGCTTCTATACGTCTAAATATAAGGCCTTAAGACTTAGACTAATATTGGAACAATATTGACCCGGACACTTTGAACTAAGCATACAAACACGGACATTGAAGACTTATATATATACACCTTGAAATGGACCATGGAGATGATATCGGACTTAGGACTCGGAACATGAAACGAGACATAAGAATGATAGAATACGACACTCAGACCATAAGTATGGACCTAGTTATAACTACTGCTTGTCAAGTACAAGAAGATAAGTTGTGAATTATCGAAACCCGAACGTAGGCATAAAACTGTAATAAACAGAAACCATACGCTCGAGCTCGTCCCACACTATAACCATTACGAATGAAACCGAAACTAACAATATTTATCGACTTAGGATTCGACCAAGAATAATACCAGTATGAGATGTTGGACGCTTCGATTACTATAAACTACGCAGGTGAACTAGTTCCAGGTGAGTTTTGTGAACCTCCCCTATTTTTGTATTTTAAACTGTTTTGGGGTGAATACATGCTTCTAGTGGCTAACCAATAGAATGTGATGAACCAGTGATGTGACAAGATGTGTTCCCGATAACCGAATCGTCCCACTCATTAACCCAATGGGAGATTGGGCCGCCTAATATGTGGGTAGCGCTACTTGGGGAATCCCCCGCACGTAGTGGACCCGGAAGCCCGGGAAACCCTCCACTGAGGTATGTGTCATGTATTTTGCCAAGGGAGTCCATAATGGGAGCAAATGGATCCAGTGTTAGGATTGGGGTGTGACTTGTACATCACCAGTGCTAAACCATGAACTAAACCGTATGAACTTATTAAACTTGTTTTTGAACTATAAACTGTTTTGAGATGATAAACTTATTTTGAAAACCCTTTAAACGCACTCACGGACTCACCAACATATTTGTTGACCCAAACTCTTTTAAGCATGTGTTCAGGTACTACTTATGGGTAGATGTGAAGTATGAGGTCATAAGCAAGCTTGGGGATTAGAGATGTGTACGGATATAGCTACAAGGTAGAGGATTGCTTTAGAGGATACCTAGTTCAAGGACTGCACTACTTGGAGATAAGGGATACGTTCAGTAGATATCGCTACCGCTAGTGGACCTTTCATCTGAAGCTGCTTCGACGAATGCCCCGATTCGTCCCTGCAATGGTTAACTATATTAAATATGTATTAGATTGTATTATTATTTTGGATTAGAAATTGTATAAAAACCTTTAAATATAATAATTGTTACTTCCGCTGTGCAAGTTTGGTATCAATCTGTATTCCGACCGGGCCCACCTGGGTCGGGTTGTGACAGTTGGTATCAGAGCAGCGGTTGTAGCACACTAGGACTTCCCTTACGGAAAATTCCTAGGCTACGACCGAGAGATCTTAGTTTAAGATTTGAGAACTACTTAGTTAGGAAATACCTCGGACACGTATAAGACCAGCCAGAGTAGCCGCACGGTAAGTCAAAACTTGAGTACCTGAACACACCGGAATGCTTAAATCGACCAAGAACCAGTTTAACTAGTATATGAGCACGATTCAACACCTAAAATTTATGACTACAACGGAGATTACTAGAATAATTTCGTGAGGTAAATTGACGATTACACTTGACGTCATGTAATTGTGAATTTACAGGCACGAAAAAGTTCTAAGAAATCCGAGGAGTCGCCAAAATTTTAAGTGTCGACCGTGCTGACCATAAACCTTTGCAATAAAATGAACTACCTTGAAGTCGTGACGAATCTATGATACACTTATGTGACCATATTAAGGCTTTGAATTTAGTATAACCTGGTATGTTTGATGATACCTCTATATATGCACATACAAGACTACCGTAGTACTTACTCCCCTTAATTATGTATACGTATATTGACCCTTAGCGGACGATATTGTACATGATTAACTTTCCCTGACTTAGTACGAACTAGCCATGGGAATCAAGTACCTCGCCAAAAATCGGTGCTGCAACTCGAAGGAACCCGAAATGTCAAGGTGAAATTGGATCAACTCAGTAAATGGATACCCCTAATCCGATAAGTTTTGTTTCCTATTAGATTGTTATCACTTAGTATAAGATTTGTGCGCCTATATGTGTCAAACCTTGCGTTAGTATCTTCTTACCAACTAGACCAAAGTTAGAAATTTAAACCATTGGTTACTAGATCATTTTATTCGGACTTGATCGATGTCGAACTTGGCAGAATTAAGGTAAATATATTATGTCGGATTCGTGATCGTTTAACAGGTTTTAGAGATGATTCAGGAATGTCAACCGGAAAGGTGGTCATCTAGGCTTAAGAATGTAACGATCACCATGAGTATCCTAACCGGCAACTCGAAGAGACTATGATTAAACGCTACATGAGGTATTCCTAAGATTTGATACATGTCTTGTTACCTTAATACTCAATGTTGTCTCTAGATTAGTGGCAAAATCTTTGGGTTAGTTGCGTAACCGTTTTAGCATATTGACGAGTCTTCTGTATGAAACATATTAAGAATTGTATAGATAGGCCCTAACGGGGAGAGCATATACGGTCACGATAATTGTTATGAGAAGGAGTTGACAAGAATAAGATAATATAGTCGAAGTTTAGCAGGAGAAATATTCATAGATGGAAATTCGACCAGGTAAGCAACTAAGGTTTAAGATACTAAAGGAAGGTTGTACACCTTTATTTTGATTATGAACAACATATGGTGTTTAGACATCTAACCTTTTGGCGTTTTTCAACAACTTGTCCCCATATTCTACATCATGAACCATAGAAAACTTTAAAGGCTTAAGAGTTCAACCATTGTTCAGACGGTATAGCTAAGGTTAGCCAAAGTATTAGGCATAAAGACGGATGAGAGTGACATGTTTTAAGATCACGACACCATATTTTAAGTATTTGACTCACTAAAAATAAGGTTATTAAGGATTAGTAACTCTCGGGACACACATAGGACTTTTCTAGAAAGTTTTCTATCAAGTTTTTGGGGAGATTTTCAGTACGTTTACGTGGCGTCATTGGTGTGGTGGGTTAGCTGCGGTACACCCTATATATAAACACCAATGATGCATCGGAAACAAGACTAAAAATCGAACCAAAAATAAATATGAATCTTTGAAATTTCCAGTGCATTTTCGAGGTTATCAAAGGTGTGGTGGGTTAGCTGCGGTACACCCTATATATAAACACCTACTATACGTCAAAAATGAGATCAGGAAATTAACTCCCATATCGTCGCCCTGTAAGTCGGATTGACTAAGCCAACTACCATTTTGTATTTTACAATCCGCAAAATTATTTTTAAAGACCCATTGCGACAAACACAAAGTCCTAGTATACGTAAACCCTTGTAACTTTGTGATGTGTTTTTAACTCATTCCTTTGACTTTCAACAGTACAATCAGTCTACCTAGTCATAAAACACGAGTTTACATCCATAAGTGACCCTATAGAACCGGATAACCTTAACAGAGATTATGTGAATGGTAATTGAAATGCGAGATATAACCCCAACCATAATTTCGCGGACGAAATTCTTGTAAGGGGGGGAGAATGTAACAACCCAAAGTGGACCCCAAAATATTTCGCGACTATGCTAACTAAAAACAATAAGTGATATGATTATGCACGAAATTAAAAACCGAACCGTTGTATATAAATATTATTATTAGAATACTTATTGTGAGACCGGGCTGAATTAACGTTACGAACCCGAACCCACACCCGAGCCCCTTGCTTAGTCACAAGGGGAGGACACTTGTCCTCCCCATATGTTGCCACAACATGATAGCAAACCATTTGATGGTTTATAAAACCATCAAATCCAACCCCTTATATAAACCCACCACCCACACTTAGAGCATTCACATCCCCTCCACCATTTTATATTCTATAATATAACAAAAAATCATACTTTTTAAAATTTATCTCTCATTTTAAAAAGCCTTCCACATCCCCTCCACCATATTTACCTTTATCTTACTCACAAACACTTATTTTATAATATTCCTCGTTAAAATACACTCACAATAATTTGATGGGAGTGAATAGTAGCTTTTTATATATAAAAAGTTAGAAAATGGTTTTTTCATAATATAAAGATGGGGTATAAAATGGTGGAGGGGATGTAGGATGTTTTTAGTAAGTTTTTTAAAATTTTATATATGGGGGAAGGTTTGATGGAAGGGATGTGAATGCTATTATACTTGTTATAACACACACCCTTTGCATCTGCTTCATTTTAGAGAGAGATAAGGAAGATCCAAGAGGAAAGGAAGAGGAGGAGCCGGAGGCTCCCGCCGCCGCTGATGGTGGAGCTCCGGCCACCGGACCTTTAACACCACCCACACCACCATCATCCTATCAAGATAAATCGAAGATGAGAGAGAGAGAGAGAGAGAGAGAGAGAGAGAGAGAGAGAGAAAGTGACGAGAAAGAGGACAGCGGAGAAGGAAGAAGAACCGGAGAAGAAGAAGAAGCAGTGGTAGCGGCTCACGGTGGTGGTTTCAAGAAACAGCAGCGATTGATGATGTTGAAGATAACAATCGGTGATGGTGGATTCCGGTGGGTTCAACCCTATATCTGCAAAGGAGGTGAGTTCGATATCCACTAGATCGGAATAGCTCGATAAAATATTGTTTATGTCGATGGTTTGAGGATGGCTGTGCCGAGTATTGGTGCCAGACGAGAAGGTGGGTTTCCGATGGTGGTCTCGGTGGGTTACGGTGGGAGGATGTGGTGGTGTTAAGGTGAGAAGGTTGATGGTCATGGTTGTGGGTTCTGTGGTGGTTACAGGCTTCGGTGATACAGGGTAGTTAGGGGATGATTGGTGGCAGACGAAGGGGTTTGGTCGAGTTTGTTTAGCGGAGTCACGGTGGTCAGTGGTGGTTATTACGGTGGTTTTAGGTGAAGGGTGGTTGTCACGGTGGTGGTCAAGTCAAGGAGTCGGCCAGGAGTTCGGGTCAAAGAGACGGGTCAACAGTCAACCTTGGTCAACAGAAGTCAACGGACAACCATACGGTCAACCATAGTCAACCGGGTCAGCCCCGGTCAACGCGAACTATAATCCGAGGAGTTGAGGTATAACCGCATCCGAAAACTCAATAATTATATTTAGTTATAAACTATTTATTAAACCTTTGCGTGTGGGACTTGACGAGCGTGTATGCGACGAGGTTCATTCATTTGTTAGGAATAATACTACCTTTGACAACTTGGGTATTGATCCACAAAACTTGGAAATAAGACTAGAATGGGCATTAAGATGAAACCTTGAACTCGATATTGGTATTGGATGCGTTATGACATAGGACTTGGACACTTGGATTAATTATGGAAACTTGAACATTGAGATATTGGACAATGATACCTAAGTTATGCACTGGACAATTGAGACGTAAGGCTTGGAATGGATACACGAACTTGGGACATCAAGACTAAAACTCGGATGTAGTTAAAGCCAATATACGATGAGATATAGAGTATAGGCTTTATGTATTAGATTAGATAATACCTCGGACACTTTGAAACATATAATATTGACGCATAGCCTTTAGCGAATTAGCGTACGCCAAAACATTGGATAGGGTATATGGACTTAAACTCTGGACTAGGCATAAATAACATATACCAAGTATAAGCCTACGCTTCTATACGTCTAAATATAAGGCCTTAAGACTTAGACTAATATTGGAACAATATTGACCCGGACACTTTGAACTAAGCATACAAACACGGACATTGAAGACTTATATATATACACCTTGAAATGGACCATGGAGACGATATCGGACTTAGGACTCGGAACATGAAACGAGACATAAGAATGATAGAATACGACACTCAGACCATAAGTATGGACCTAGTTATAACTACTGCTTGTCAAGTACAAGAAGATAAGTTGTGAATTATCGAAACCCGAACGTAGGCATAAAACTGTAATAAACAGAAACCATACGCTCGAGCTCGTCCCACACTATAACCATTACGAATGAAACCGAAACTAACAATATTTATCGACTTAGGATTCGACCAAGAATAATACCAATATGAGATGTTGGATGCTTCGATTACTATAAACTACGCAGGTGAACTAGTTCCAGGTGAGTTTTGTGAACCTCCCCTATTTTTGTATTTTAAACTGTTTTGGGGTGAATACATGCTTCTAGTGGCTAACCAATAGAATGTGATGAACCAGTGATGTGACAAGATGTGTTCCCGATAACCGAACCGTCACACTCATTAACCCAATGGGAGATTGGGCCGCCTAATATGTGGGTAGCGCTACTTGGGGAATCCCCCGCACGCAGTGGACCCGGAAGCCCGGGAAACCCTCCACTGAGGTATGTGTCATGTATTTTTCCAAGGGAGTCCATAATGGGAGCAAATGGATCCAGTGTTAGGATTGGGGTGTGACTTGTACATCACCAGTGCTAAACCATGAACTGAACCGTATGAACTTATTAAACTTGTTTTTGAACTATAAACTGTTTTAAGATGATAAACTTATTTTGAAAACCCTTTAAACGCACTCACGGACTCACCAACATATTTGTTGACCCAAACTCTTTTAAGCATGTGTTCAGGTACTACTTATGGGTAGATGTGAAGTATGAGGTCATAAGCAAGTTTGGGGATTAGATATGTGTACGGATATAGCTACAAGGTAGAGGATTGCTTTAGAGGATACCTAGTTCAAGGACTGCACTACTTGGAGATAAGGGATACGTTCAGTAGATATCGCTACCGCTAGTGGACCTTTCATCTGAAGCTGCTTCGACGAATGCCCCGATTCGTCCCTGCAATGGTTAACTATATTAAATATGTATTAGATTGTATTATTATTTTGGATTAGAAATTGTATAAAAACCTTTAAATATAATAATTGTTACTTCCGCTGTGCAAGTTTGGTATCAATCTGTATTCCGACCAGGCCCACCTGGGTCGGGTTGTGACAGATTGACACTAAACGACATGACATTCACATATCCCAAAATACTGTACAAATCCTCCATATAGTTAAACCAACATTGATGATTTGTAAAGACTCTACACATCCATCACTGTTATAAGCCTTTAATAATAAATCTCCCAAAATTCATCAAAGGCTTATGAATAATAACATATACCTCTTTCATATGTTATATTCATCGAAAATACATTTGTGTATTTGTTTGTTGATGCTCTCAACATTAGACGACATATCTCTTTTTCGTGTATTTAACCTCAATACAGTTGCCACGTTGGTCACGATTATCTCATAATGTGGTTATACATTTGATGTATGACTTATGACTAACTACATAGGTCATAATCACAACTCGCTCATTGTGTTTACGCAAATCGCTTCTTGCATATATATACCCTTATTAAATTCGTCGTCCAAAATACATATTGCCTTACATATCCTTTCCATATACATATACATATATATATATATATATATATATATATATATATATATATATATACTAATCCACTTGATTATTTTTAAAAAATATATATATAATATATTACAAATACATTTAAACGGATTCATATAAGGATATATAAACAACAAATCTCAAAGTGTTATTCTCTTCAACACTTTATCATTCGACGAAATAATAGCAATTATATCGTACCGTGACATGTTCCGAGGTACTCCCTCAATACACGGTTCAAAACAACAAAGTTGTTTATAATTAACTACTCACAAGTAGTCGAACAAGTAAATATGTCTGAAACAACATGAAGTTGTTTTACACTAAATAGTCTCTCAAGACTATTATATGGTTCAAGACATCATACTTCTCATACAAGCATCAAACCATATAGTATTTGCAAAAGACATGTTTTATTCCTTCAAAACATTTCTCCTTTTACAAGTGTTTTTTAACCATAAACTATACATATTTATGTTTTGATTAGAAATCAAAACCATAAATTCTAATATAGTTTTGTTATTTTAACCCAGTTCTAACTCACTTGTTAAAGTATATGGTTTTCATGATTAACCGCTTCTAATTCGTTCATTAGAAAGTATACGTATACCATATATATAAACATATACGGTTTCAAAAATCAACCATTTCTAACATACTTGTTAGAATACAAATGATTACACGTTTCATCATATAGATTTGGTTATATTAAATAAACATTTTTCTAACACACTCGTTATAAATAAACGATTACCCGAAATCTTTTTAAAGGTCATTGGTTTATCTTTTCAACCGTTTCTAACTTGCTTGTTAGAAATACATGATTATGACAATCGTTTTAGAACTTATTGGTTTATATATATAATAAACCGTTTATAACATGCTCGTTAGAAAATTAAACCATCTACATAAACGGTATTAACTTTGGATTTTCTAAAATACACCCGTTTCAAACTCGTTTGTTAGAAACCGTCAAATTTTAACCAAACTGGTTCAGTGTTGATTATTTTCTTAAATAATCATTTCTAACACGTTTGTGTATTTTGTACAATAATCTTTTCTAACACATTCGTTAGAAATTATAAACATCTTATTTGTTTTTACAAAATCATCAATTTCTAACACACCCGTTAGAGAAATCAACATATAAGTTTAAAAATTAAACTTACGATTTTGTAAATAATGATTTCAATACGCTTATTAGAAATGTTTCATGACACGTTATTCTTTCAACAAAGTCGATTCTAACACGCTTGTTAGAAATACATGTTTCAAAACCTTATATTTCGAAACCTTTTATTTTCCAATACTCTCATTAGAATATGTAAACATTTCAAAACTTTGAAATCATCTTTCTAATACGCTTACTAGAAAGAAAATGTTAGGAAACGTCTTTACATGGGTTTACACAATTATGTCTCTTCTAATGCTCTAATTAGAAATTTTGTATCATAAACCATGTATATACATGTTAATACTTATTAAAAACCCATGAGCCCGAAAACTTGAATCAAAATTCGTTTTGTAAAACAATCTTTCGGATTAAAGATTGCATTCCCATTATGAATCCAATCTGGTTCGATGTACCAAAGAGAAAAATATTTACAAACTTTCGCGAACCCAAACTCTTAAGATCGGTTCCTAATCTACACGAAAGTTTTGTTTTACTAATCTGTTTAAGTTTAGAAAAAAACTTACATTTTAATCGATGCAACGCCTCTCGAACATGAAGCTCGCATGTATCAGGATCGCTGCACTTGCTGCAAGAAACTGTATCATCGAGATGAACCGGGCTTGTGTTTGACAAAATTCCCTTAAATAGATTCACGGTCTGTTCCCAAGGTGCACCGGTTCGAAAAACAGTGACGGTGCACTGCTGGACTATACTACTTGCCTGAAAAATAATCGAACTTGGTTGTTATTTCTATGTTTTCGAGTTGTGTTATTTTCTAGTGTATGTGTGTCTATTTGCACAAAGAACTCTTCATGTTCTTATAGACTTAGTAGCAAAACCCAGCGTCACGTGAACCCAGATTTTTGGAGCTGCATTCGTATCCGCAGGTCATGCGGGCGTCGCGTTGGTTCAAGAATTTTCCTCGAACCTGAACCTGTTTTTGCAACCCCCCCCCCCCCATGTGCGTGCGGGTAGGTACCCAAGTATAATGTAACTTAACATTTATTTCTTCTAATATGGTTTCAACTTATAAACCCATCCAAGTTTTCTTCCCCAACCAATGTGGGACAACACAAACTCACATTCACACAAAAACACCAACAAACATTGCCATAGCAATACTTAATCCCGCCTTCTTTTGCTTTTTTAACATAGATAAAAAAAATCTGTGACGGCTGTGAGGGAGATTTGACAGCAACTGGAGAGGAGTTCTACGCTGGAGAAAAACGAGGCCAGCCTCTTAAAGATGTTGAAAACTTTCTCCACCTTAGGACAATGAACCACCGAAGAACAAAGATCAAGACTGAATTCCTACACTTAATTGGGTTAAGTAAGAATGTTGAAAATATTAATCTGTTTAAGTTATGGACTTTATTTTTAGTTTTATTAATTATGTATTGGGTCAAGAGTCAAGACAAGTTATTTAAGTTTCATGGGTCGAAAATTTAGATGTTGGGCTTGTTCTTTAACAAGACTGGTAGTTAGCTGTGTTCCCAAAGTGTTTTATTAAGAACGAAAATAAACTGAAGAAACCGGTCCAACCTAGCAGATGGATAACGTTCAACTTCAACAGGGATGCTGGATCCAACCTTCAAGAGTTTAATCCTGCAAAACTATAGGCACTGTGAGTCTCGTCACGAGGAAGAGAGGAGGGGGTTCTCCTCGCAACCACCCTGTGGCACGAGAATAAATAGGGTTCCCCGGTCCCCTACGTCACTTTTGGAATATTTCCCTGATCCTTCCTCTGGTAACCGTCATGGATTTCAGAGGAGAGTGGATGCTAGCGTGACGCCATTTTCTGGACGTCATTTGACCATTGTGCCCCATTTGCCACAACGTTTGGGTAGAGATCATGGAACAGGCCCTTCCATTTTTTATTGGTCGGATGTCTCTTTCGAATTTTTCTTTTGTCTCCTATGATTTGGCAGGCATGTGGGCCCTACATTTGTTTTAAGGTGGTAGTTGTGACGTGGGCTACTCCTTGGCACACGGCCGGGGGTGGGGGTGGGGGGGTCTAGGACCACATCTCTCTAAGTACCCAGTCCAGTGGTTTATCCGCATCGCGTATGAAGCCCTGGACTTTTTGATTTTTCCCGCGTGCTTTTTAGAGGGTCTTCATCCACGAGGTAGGTGTGTCCTTGTACGGGCTTTAAATTTCTCGTACGAACTTTTTCAAATGATAGGCGCGTGTTGGAATGTGAAAGGACGTTGGGCATGTGGGTCAAATGGTTGGTCATTAATTAATTGCCCTTTTCAAGAAAAAAAAGTGGCGGTTCCACATGTCCCTTCAACAGTCTACTTCTCTTACCTCTGTCGTATCCGACGCCTAGTGAATGTTTGAGTGATCTATCATTTCACACTTTTTCCATGGTTTCAATTTTTTTTCTCTCATTTCTCTTTAAGTGTTTTCCCCTCTATCTCCGGTTTCATTCATGTTTTCATCATAGCTTCATCATCAAATCCTATCCATACTAAGAAGAGGGGGAAACATACTGCCACTTAGGCTGACGTTGGTGAGATTCTGATCATGTGGAGGAAGGATGATTTTGTGGGGTTATGTCGCATGTACTGCTTCTAAACCTCTGGCAAGGAGAACAGTCTTCTACGTTGATTATTTATACTCATTGTAACTCATGTCTCCCTGTCACAAGGTTGTTTTGCTTATCTTCTTACGTATTACGGGATCGTATATCTCAAATGCTCCCGATAGGGGTATGCCGGGTAAGTTTTGCTGTAAGGCACTTAGGATGTCTCATACGATAGATTTGTTCCATTTTTTTTTTTACCCACTGAGCGGGTGTATGAGTTGGGTAGCACATATACTTCTAGGTTTTTTTCCTATAATAAAGGTTGCCCTCTTCCATTTCAAAGGTACATTTACTGGGATCAAGCATCATGTGGATGCTGCTGAGACGAATGAATATTTCCTCGATGTCCTTCAGCATTAGGTCTTCCTCTTTGCTCTTGATTACTAAGTCATCCACATACCCTTATAGGTTCTTTCCTATTTGAACCTTGAATTCCTGATCCATCAGTCCCTGATATGTAGTCCCCGTGTTTTTCAACCCGAATGCCATCTTTGTGTAGCAATATACCCCAATACTTGCATGGAACGCTGTCTTGCCCTAATCTTCAACCGCCATTCGGATTTGGTGGTATCCCTGATACGGGTCAAGAAAACACTTGAATTGATAGGGCAAAGGGAAAGGTCGATCTTTGGTAGTGGATAACAATCCATAAGACATGTTTTGTTTAGAACTTTGTAATCCATGCACATGTGCCACCTGGTATTGCTCTTCTTTACTGTTGCTGGATTAGCCACCCAAGTTTAGTACCAAATCTCGCGAAGGATCTCCGCATTCACTAACCCTGCGACCTGCTCATTCATGGCCTTTGTTTTTTCCACCCTATATTTCGGCACTTCTGCACATTTGGCTCTACAGATTTATATTTATTCAAGCGATATGAAATGTTATGCGGTTCTCTATTCCGACAGGGTAGAAGTAAGGCTGTCTACATCTTACCCTCCTCAGACCCTACCTTAGCTTTTGCTATTGGTAGGACTAACTGAGTATGATGATGATGATGATGATGATGATGATGATGATGATGATGATGATGATGCGGTTGCATGCAGTTGGATCAGATAACTTTGACAAACTTGTAATGATTGCACTGCATATTACCAAAGGAGTCTATTCCAATTTATTTGTTTTTGTACTTTATTTTTATTTTGCTTTATTTTAGTTAATTTTTTTACTATACATTGAGGAAAATATGTCATAGTGTGCGGATGGGAAACTATGTTTTATTTTATTTTTTGGAAGTTTTTGAGGAAAAAAATAAAAAAAATGTCTCTTAAAAATTATTCTTGTCGCAAATTAAGATGAAGAGGATAGGTAAAATTGGGATTTTTGGCTTTGTATTAATAAATAAAAGAAAATAATGGTAGATAATATTATTTTCTTGTGATATGTTGGTAGGCCCAACCGATTTTGATAGTTTTTTTAGAGTGTATTAATATATATAATTAAAATCATTTATATTTGTGGGTTCTTACCTTAGGATATGTAGTAAGCCCGAAACTATTGAGCTACCATTTTGGTTAAAAGCATGTATGTAGGAGAATTTTTTATCACTGACATATATTTTCCTTTTTTTTGAACATAAATTCGGACTAGATGATGCTAACAAAATTCCATAATCCATCTTTCATGTGAGCTAAAATATTAAAATCCCAAAGCATGTGTGTCACACATTGAGTCTGCTACAACTTGATTGAAACATCACTAGGTTAGGTTTATGAAAAAAATGAATGAAGCTTATGTGTCACATGCTGAGTTGGTTACTTAGTTGAAACACCGCTAAATTAAGTTTGACATAAAACATTTTTTTAAAGGTTTAGTTTAGTGGAAATTCTTGTATAACCCTAACCTAGCGATCCCAAGTTTAAATCCCTATCCACACATCGGTGTCCTCCTTGCCTAAGCTCAAACCGTCACGGGGAATTTTTTTGTTGTGTGCATGGATCGAACATGTGACCTACCCAGAATGGGAACCCCTAAGGGAAAACCCACCCTATCTCAAACCAGTCAGGCTAGATATCATTAGCAAAATATATGCTCATTCATTCATCCATTATTCCATTAATAAAGTGAATTAATTTCTAGTTTTTTTTTTTTTTTTTTTTTGAACGGCCAACAAATCGGAATCACTCACGGAACACTGGAGTATTATCGTGCCACCAATGTTGCCATGCGATCATATTCCACCACCAAGTCACCAATTCAGGAGGAAACTCATAATTATGAGAAAACCCCTTTTGTGAGATTCGAACCCAGGACCTTATGGTCCCTAAGTCTTATCTCACCGCCAAGATGCCACTAGGCTATAATGCCTTGGACAAAACTTTTTTGAACGGCCAACAAATTGCTAGATAGGTTTTAATTGCTAGAAACTATCTCACCACCAAAATACCACTAGGCTATAATTTCTAGTACATATAGGTTTTAATGTGCAGTGGTTAGGAAATCTAGATGGTGCCACCTAGACATTGAATTGTATGAAACATGATTACGGTGAACTATGGACTTTTAAGTGCGGGATGCTTAGCTGATTTGATATACATGAACTTAATTGCTAGATACTATTTTGGGTTTTGATTTACCGGTTGTTAGGTTTAATTGGATAAAAATACTAACGGTTGCGGGTTAATGTATTATATACAACCTAATAACGTATATAATTGTTTTTTAGAGAAAATGGATCTTAATACTTCAAACTATCGCCTGTTGGCGGATATCACTCTCAACTTTCACTTTGGCCAATAGCACTCCCAACTGTCAACTTAGTTTGTTCCATCACCCCCAAACTAACGGTGGTCTAGCATGGTTAGTGTTCGTGGCCAAAATGTGAAAACCAAAACTTTAGGACATTTTTGAAACATTTTATTATTATTATTATTATTAAAAAATAACTTATTATTATTATTAAAAAACTATTATTATAATAATGTATTAAAAAGTTATTATTAAAAAAATTATTATTTTTTTAAATTTTTATAAATTCCCTCCACCCCCCACCCCAATTTCTGTTGACCGACCCCCCCCCCCCCCCCCTCCTTTGTCTCTCTAAACCATCTTCCACAAACCACCGTCCACCACCACCACCGACCTTAACCACCACCACCGAACCTTAACCACCAACACCCGACCTGCAACCACCACCACCGACCTCAATAGCCCCCCAATCGACCACCAATTGACCACCTACCACCACTATCGACCTCAATAACCCCCAATCGACCACCAATTGACCACCTATCCACGAACAGGTTATGGTTACCTCAGATTCGACGAAGACCCGGTGATGAAGATGCCCCTTACTGTTGCTTCTCTCTCATCTGCTTCTTCTATTCTGCGTCTCCCCATATAGTCCAAAGCATAGTCACGACCCATGAATTTGACCTTACGTATGAGGTCACGGACCCATTGGAGATTCTATAAGTGGTAAATATATATGATGATGATAATAATTTATAAACGAAAAGTGTATATTTGTTTTGATGAGTGGCCTTATATTTGGTAATTATTTCATTTGAATTTTGTTTGACAATCATGAAAGCAGCCACTAAGAACCAATATGAAAACTCTCAATGATTTTTTTTTTTTTTAAAGAAATGAAACATGATAGATTCAAATTCTTAACTTTGTAAAAACCTCTATGCGTCTCCATCTCTACGAATAGGTTATGAAGATGCCATCAATTGACCACCTATCCACGAACAGGTTATGGGAGTATTATTAGAGGGGTGTGGCCAGAGCTTCACCGGAGATGGTGGCCGAAGCTCCTCAACCGGATCCTCTCTGCGTCTCCCTCTCTTTATTAAAACAGTGTATGTGGGTGTGTTGATGGATGGAGGCGGTGGTTGGGGATGGTGGTGGTGGTGGTGGAGGCAGTGGTTGGTGGGGATGGCTGGCTAGCTGGAAGAAGAAAGAGGGGTGAAGGGGGGGGGGGGGGGATTTATAATAATAATAAAAAAAAGTTTCAAAAAGGTCCTTTAAGTTTACGTTTTTACATTTGTGCCATGTACATTGTCCATTAAGTTTAGGTTTTTACATTTTGACCACAAAAACTAACCAGGTTAGACCTCCGTTAGTTTGGGGGTGATGGAACAAACTAAGTTGAAAGTTGGGAGTGCTATTAACCAAAGTGAAAGTTGGGAGTGATATCCGCCAACAGATGATAGTTGGGAATATTAAAATCCATTTTCCTTTGTTTTTAGGGCCATTTATCTTAATTATGATTTCATATGCAAACATTTCCAAGGACAAAAAAGAAATAAGTGAAGGGATATTTGAGGTGTTGCAAAACACACATATTATCCAAACGTATTTTGTATTATTAATTATTATTTTATTATTTGGTAGGTGTTTGTAGTAGAAAAGAACTTAAAATCAAGAAAAACGATTAAGTCATGAACACCACAAGTTTTATAAAAAGGGTTCTATGAATAAAAATGAGAGTAAAGTGCACGGATGGTCCCTGTGGTTTGTACGAATTGCAGAGATGCCCCCATCTATTTTCAATGGTCCCCAACGTTGACATTTTATAACATTTTAGTCCCTACCGGCTAACGTCGTTAAGTTTTTTTAGTTAAATCATGTAAAATGACCAAAATACCCTCACCATATATAAAAAAAAACCCTTCTACTTCCTTCTCCTTCTCCTTCCACCTGTGCAAACCACCATCACCATCACAATCACCACCCCCTCTTCAAACCACCAACACCACCACCTCCTCCTCCTCCAACGACCACCACCCTCGAACAACCGCCACTGCAATACCACACAACCTCATAAATCAAACGAACTCATCTTCTAATCCACCCCTAAAAACGTAATCTCATTTGGCAACACCACCCCAAACCTAAATCTGATGATTCTTCAAACGTTCAGTAACAATAACACTAAGTGTAACAATAATAATAAGAATAAGAAGACCTGCTCTTGGCATAGGCGTAATTCTCAATAACTTCATAATCAAGGCTTTCAACACCATCAAAACCCTCACTTCTTAAACCTCCATCTAATCCATCCCCCTCCCCATCACTACCTTCCTTCGCGTTCGGCAACCGAGACCACATCAGTTTTGCTGTCTCCACGCCGTTCTGAAGCTGATTCGAAAGCATTATTATTATTATTATAACGAGATCGATCCAACAACCTGATCTCGTGAAACCGAAGCCCTATTATTATTATTATTATTATTATTATTGTTGTTGTTGTTGTTGTTGGATCAATTGTGTGAGAGTTAAGGTGAAACAGAGGAATTTAGGGGTTTATTGATGAGATTAAATTAATATGGTGGTGATGTGATTTACAGCTGTGTGGATTGATTCATGTGAAGTTGATGGAGCGTGGTTTTCAACACAGGTCTTCTTATTCTTATTATTATTGTTAAAAACGTAAACCTATCACATCCCATCCACTATAGACGTGTTTGGTGAGGAAAGGGGGGGTGGGTGGCGGTGGTGGTGATGGTGGTGTTACAGGTACCAGGTGGTGGTGGTGGTGTTGGGTTGGTTGGAGAAGAAGAAGATGGTGGTGGTGGGTTGATGGTTGAGGGAGACTAAGATAGAGATTATAATATATTTTTAAAGAGGGTAATTTAGTAATTATACATAAACTTAACTGAAAAACTTAACCTCCATCCAAGTCAGGGACCATCGATGAAACAAAATACAAACCACAGATCCCATACGTGTAATTTCGAAAGGATGAGGAGCAGAGTTAAATTTGGGCAAACCACAGGGACCATCCGTGCAGTTTACTCTAAAAAGGAAAAAAATGTATAAAACAAGAAAAAAAACAAGGAGGTTCCAATCATTAGAACCAATCCCAAGCCCAAACGAAAGAAAGAAGATAAACTAGCCTAATACATGTGAAGCCCTACAATGTTCTAGATGACTGAATGTAGTCCCGCGTACCGCGAGAGATTGGCCTTTCAGCCTCTCAACCCGCAAAATAAGCCAATATCGTGAAATTGTGTTTAGGCCCAAGTTACTTGTGGACAACCCATAAAATCTTGTTTGTAATTAATCAGCTGGTTGACTATTGATGTGGATATATAGCTTAAAACGAATTCGAAGGAAGAAACGGATCAATGTGGAGCTAGGAATTCAAGAGGAGGTGTTCTGGTTCGAGAAATCAATCATGGGTGTTGGGTACAGTTTGGTTTTATCTTGATTATTCATTATTTATCTATTTAAACCTTTATTGAACATCATGACTTTGATTAATTTTTATTGTTCATATTTTATAATGAAGTTTAAAGCCTAAAACCTTAAAGAAACTTAGGTTTTGATGAACTAGATTTTGTGTTTTGATCGTTAGTTTGACTTATGACTATTTGTGATTTGGAAGTAAAATAGTTCTAATTTGTTACTAAATTTGATTGTGTATGGATGATTTGGTTATGGTCAATTGTTTTGTTATTGATTTGATTCTCTTGGCTAGAAGAGATTCACCTTAGATGTGTAATTGGGTCAATTTAGGTCGGTAAAGGATCCCTAATATTAAGCTCTAGACCGAAAAATATCGATTAAGTTATGGTAGGATCCTTAATATTAGGGTCAATTTAGGTCAGTAATTAATATATTTTCAGTCTAGAGCTTAATATTAGGGATCCTAACTTATATTAATAAATCAATTAAAATTGGCTAGAATTGTGTGTTTCAAATCCCGGTGATTAGAGATCTAATTTGGGATTGCAAGGTTTATTCTAGGATTTGTTTGATAGTTTGGATCTTCAATAGCTCGAAATAATTCTGTTTTTTCGTGTCTGGTTATTTTCCAAGGTTTTTAGTTTGCCATATTAGAGTTAGCTTCGTAATTAGAGGATTGTTAACTGGGTTAGTTTTCTCATATGAGCTTGTTATGTGACTCGGTTTCGCTAGGGTAAGTCTTTTCTCTTTAGCACTTCCACACTTTATCTAGATTGTTCTTCATAGCTTGGTTTTTGGGAAATTGTGGGTGTTAGACAATATCCCTAGATTCCCCATTACAATATTATTTTATTATCCTTAGCGGGAGATTATTCATGGTAGATGTTAGGACAATAGTCATTCCATAGCTCATTACAGGTTCTAGGGATTCACTGCCTAGGTGATTGCCTTCATTATCTGATTTTATCCAACTCCTAATTAGCTTTCCAGATTTCGAGTTTACTTTTTCGTTATTTCTCTAATTTTCGTATTTTGTTTATTTAGAATATATTTATTTCAAAAACCCAAAAAGAACTTTATTTCTAGTGTAGTTTTAGGTAGAGGTCTTTAACTTCGACTGTCCCCACTGACTCCTTAGGTTTGATACTTCGTCCCGCTTGTCTACTACGTTGCGGTTGGTACAATTGTTGTTTGTGTGTAGTTATTTAGTGAGTCATTTTAATTTAGAGCTTGTGTTGATTTATGTATCTATTATCCATTATCTGTGAGATCCCGGACATGACGCAACTACTGGCTGAAGTGCTGTGAAAACGTGTCAATCAGCTCCTGCAGATTGTTGATATTTCTCACTGGCAGGTTGTTGAACCAGATGCGCACCACATCCGTCATTGTTTGTGCAAACATGTGACACCATATGGGTAGTGTCCACCCTTCAACCCCTCCCGCAGTGTAGAATACCGGTAGCTGATCATAAGGGTTTGTTTGGCCGTCATACTTCCCAACTGTGTTATGCATCGTTTTTGTTGGGAAGGGGGCATGTGCTATCTGCGGAGTGGACTAGGATTTTTCTATGAAAACAATTGGGCGGTATGACTTAGTGAGATCTTCTGCTCATAAGTGATACCCGCGGATGGATAATGTTCAACTAGGGTGCTCGATCCTATCTTTAAGAGTTTAAGCTTGCAAAACAATAGACACCATAAGTCTCGTCACGAGGAAGAGATATAGGGGTTCTCCTCGTAACCACCCTCCAGCGTGAGAATAGGTAAGGTTATTTGGGAGTTAAATGTTTATATCGAGAGGGTAGACAATCCACCCTTTTACCTTAGAGAAACGTAGTATTTATAGCTAAGGTGATGGAGGATGATTGGCCAAGACGTCGTTTTCGGAATATTCCCTTGGTCATTCCCTGCTGACCGTTATGGATTTCAAAAGAGGGTGTGTGTGTGACATCCGTCACTTTTCCTTTTATTTTATGTATAATAATAATAATAATAATAATAATAATAATAATAATAATAATAATAATAATAGTGATCATAATAATAATAAAACTAAAACAACATAACCATCCAACACCATACCAACCCAAACCATAACCCATCTTTTCTTTATTTTCGGCCCAGCCCAACATCACAAGCCCAACAGACCAAGCCCACCTGCTATCTGTTAAACAAAAAAAAAAGAGAGAAAAACTCTGCTGTTGCCAAGGCTCGAACCCGAGCCGGCCAGCAAACACACACACACGCATGACCACCTGAGCTACACCTCATTTCTGATTTAAACTCAACCCTAATTATATTTAACCCCATCTAAGAACTAATTCACCTTCTTCCTTTTCCTTCCCTGTTGACTGTGCGACGCAAGGGAACAAAAAAAAAGGGGAAACAGCAGCTGAATTCGTGGCCATTAATCACCATTTAATACATTCCATTTGACCGAATAATACCATTAATGCGTTTAACGCGTGAAGACCATCTTTCAGCAATCAATTAGTGAGTCAAAGACATTATTAACATTCCATATCAACCCACATCAACACATTATAAATACCCGATTTTGATTCAATTGAACTCGCATCTGCACACTAAAGGGTGCGACTAAGAGAACCCATACATTCATTTTTATTTTCAAACACATTCTGATGCATAATCGAAGCTTTTACTCGCGTTTGACTTTTTGCGTTGACTGAGCAATTCGAATTTAATCGTGTTTGTAAGTTATATTTTATCAGTGGGTATTGTTATTCATGATCAATCGATCAATAGCCCTAACATTACTGTGGCTATTGATCGTTAATTGATTCGATTAAGAAGCTAGGGCTCGTAAGGTTTGAATTGGGGAAGAACACTAACACAAAACTGTATATTTGTTTTAAACTGATGCAAACTCAACACAACCACTGATCCTGATCAAGTGGTTGTGTCTGATGTTGTTAAACCCAAGCACACGGGTTCGATTCCCAGCAGGATCAACCATTATTTTTTTTTTACATCATTTAAGCTTATATATTTCCTTTGTATTTTTTTAAAAGTCATTTTAAAATACCAAAACTTCCTTATAAATTCTACAAAAATTACTATATGTTATTGTGATTGAAAAGTTTAACATACCATTTTTTAGTTTTCCAAAAATCATTTATTTAATATATATAATAAATATTACAAGTTTATTCATTGATAATTGTAAAATTCAATAAAAATATCTAAACGATTTTATAAAATTCCACAAAAATTATCCTAAACTTGTATAACAATATACATTTCAGAAATAATTTTTATTTCAGAAAAATCGTTTATTCAATATTTTTAATCAATTTTTGTTAGTTTTAATCATAAATAAATCATAATAAATTTATTTTTCAATATTTTTGTACCAAAATTTTACATAAATTATTTCTATTCATTTGGAACAGAAATAAAATTTTTAATTCAAGAATTCTTTAATTTTAATATTTTTTAGATATTAAAGTCATATTTTGACAATTTGAAATAAATAGATTAAATATGCTATTTTCAAGAAAATAATTTTATAAAAATTATTTTCACACTTAAAAACTTTATATTGTGACCATCTTCAATTTGAAATTACAAAAAGACTTTCGTTTATTTATTTATCAAATTTCTCTTATTTATTAAACGTTTAATTTATTAATCAAACGAATGCTTATCCCCAATTCGAAGCCCTAGAAAATACTTATAGACTAGATAGACTTAGACTTATTTGTTATCTTATACATAGGGTGATACTTGACAAACGTTGGAATACACTTATTCAATTACACAAGACTTATCACCTTGCTAAGGTGAGTATTACTTATCATCTTTTTCCGCTTTTACAACTTTTCGGGTGATTCATGCACAAGTATACAAAACTTTCGTATTCATTTACACATACATTTTATTCATTTACAATTTATATACGTGTCTTGTTTATCTTTGTGCTTATGCTTGAACATGAACGTAGCTTACATACAAAATCATACATTTAGACATAACTTATGTTATGGTGCTCTTTACACTCAGACGTAACTTATGTTACGGTGCTCATTTAGACGTAACTTATGTTACGGTGCTCATTTAGACATAACTTATGTTATGGTGCTCTTTTAGACTCACACGTGTTGAGGTGCTCATTATCAATTTCAGTATACAAACTTTACATTTGATCTTTGTCTTGTTTGGTTACTTGCGTGTTTACATAATGCCTTGGTGATGCTAGACACATGAATTGTACTACTTTCAAACTTATACTATATGTACAAAACTAAGTAGTACTCACCAACATTATATGTTGACAAAATTATTTTCGTGCATGTTTCAGGATAAGCTGCTTGACGCTTCACATAGGACTTTGGACTTAGATTTAATCAATCAATTATCTTTATTTTTGTTGTCTTGTATTTAATTTCACATGTTGTAAAACAATATTCAATAATCATATATTTACATTTTAGTACCATGAGCTTTTGAACAATCGTCACTACGTGGCACGTCGATGATTCCGCCATCGGTTGGGGTGTTACCGATTGGTATCAGAGCCATGGTTATAGGGAACTAGGTTATTAGATAAAATGGCCTAGACTATAACCGAACTTCAACTTTCATGCATAATATTTCCTAAATTACCTTACCCCTCATTTCCCTCTACTTTCCTTCTTCTATCTCTCCCTCCTTCCCCATTCTTCCCATCTTCCATCATGGTGCATAGAGATGGTGTCCTACAGGGAGTGGAAAGTTTACATCAATCATGGAACGGGAGCAGTACCTTTCATGAAGACACTCTTAGGCATAATGCCTACTCTTATTTTTGCTCCTTCAAAGATGTTGAACTTTAATGAGTGTGATAAGGACACGTGCAATCTGGAAGGGTGGATGCCTGTACACTGGGTTTTCTGGCATAGGCAAGCATAGCGCATAAATCCATTTACGGACCTGTTATGCTTACCTGGGGATTCCTGGAGTGAGTGTCCACTTATAGGCTAAAGCATGTCTTCTTTGATCACCATTGGGTTCAATTCCTTTGAAAAGTCAACGTTCTTGTTGGGCTTTACAGCTAGACAAGGGCACTCCAAGCATTTTGTACAAGTTTTTCAATAATACTCTCTCGTTTCATATACAATACTTTGCATATCATGATTGCTTACAAGAATCATATCTTCATAATCATCTGTACGGTTATACACTTACACATTCTAATCTCATGATTATTCATTGACTGCCTCATAGATGTCTGCTCGCCGCATGCTCCGTGATGCCAGCCAACGCCCTGTTCGTGCTTCTGGACAACGTTCTGATCGTCGCCTTGCATCTTTAGTCGCTGAGCGAATTGCTGCAGTAATTCCAAACCTTGTCAGTGAGATAACCCAGAATAGTAACAGTGCCAACACAGGGAGTACGACTCAATTTCGGTGCACTTTCAAACACTTTAACTCCTGCAACCCCACAAAATTCACTGGTGAGGAGGGTGCTACTGGCCTCCTCCAATGGTTTGAAAGCATGGAGAGTACTTTTGTGAACAGTGAATGTCCTGATGAACTCCACGTTCGCTATGCTACTAGTGTCCTTCAAAAGGGGGCGCTAACCTGGTGGAATGGCGAAAAGCGCAATTGAGGAGCTGATGTTGCTTTATCTTTATCTTGGGCTGAGGTTAAGGAACTCATGATCGCCAAGTTCTGCCCTAGGAACGAAATCAGGAAACTAGAGGAAGAGTTCCATGGGTTGAAACAAGACAGTGGTGAGAATCTAGCGTATAATACTCGATATCACGAACTTAGCATACTGGTTCCACACATGGTCACCCCGGTCTCTCGAGCAATCGAAAAATATATCGAGGGATTACCAGACCTGATTCAAGACGTTGTCACTGGAGGCAAAGCCACTACGGTAGAAGAAGCCATCCAGCTTGCAGCCACTTTAACAGACAAACACGTAAGGAAAGGAAACTTGGTTAGGAAGGGCACGAAGACGTCTGCTGAGAAAACCACCCACGCTGTTGAACCATCTAAGACTGTTTTAGCAAAGGCCGCCACTACTACTTCGAACTCTAAGAAACGAATGGGCGATAATCAGAACCATGCTGTTGTGGATCCTGTGACTCAACCCCCTATCAAGAAAGCCTACACGGGAATCCATCCTCAATGCAGCACTTGCAAGTATCATCACCCTGCAAATCTTCCATGCCGTCAATGCACTAGATGTGGAAGGTTTGGACACTTTGTCACCACTTGTCGAGTAATGGTTGGGACACAGGGTAATCATCAAACAGCTGCTCAGGAACCACTACAGATTACTAACGGTCGGGCATGTTATCATTGTAGAGACCCTAACCACATGCGACCTCAATGCCCTAAATTGAATAATGTAAACCTGGTGGCACACGGACAAACTTTCGATATCAATATCAACGAAGCAGACGGTCAGGATGACGTTAATCCCACTGCTTAAGCCATGGATGAAATCTTCCTAAGACTCGAGAATCCAATACTCGTGTTTTCATTTTCTTGATCCTATTATCATTTTGTACTCAATTATGTCATACTCATTAGCATATAACGCCTAGAAATTTTCTTGCATACTATTGTGTACGAAAACAGATTGGAAATTTATCATATTTGATTATGTTTATTTTAATCGTATAAGTTCCAGACTCTACTTTACATCTTATTGAAACATTTGAACTTGATTTCCATGAAAATCAAACTACTAAAAAAAAACTTGATACTTACAGAGCTTTTCTAAAAACATCATTGTTTGTTATATGAAACTTGATTTTTTCCCTTAATTTGACTATCCATTGAACATTTAATTATTCATGATACTCGTAAACTATTTCTATAGACCACTAAGATAACACTTACACTTAATGGTTGTAGTACTTACAAACTTGCTTGCATGTGCGTATTATCCACGCAACTCAGATAAACATTTCATTTAAAGGGCTCCTCGGACGAGTGGTAGCCCATACTTGAATACTGTTATGCTTACAAGTCGTTGCAAACCAATGCAATTGACCCCATTATTACATAGCCTCATTTCATTGATAAATGTGTTTGTTGTGTCACCTTCTTGTGAAACTTATTTGCTTTAATGTGTGTTAGATTAGGATCATAGAAGGACACAAAACCCTAATGTAAGGTAAATTGATGATTCCGGTCCGGAACGTAATCATGAATTTACAGGTGCGTTAGGGTAGTGTGAAATTCTATTAGAGTTTTTGGTAGGCGTCCAGTACGTTTTCAAGATATCAAAGGTGTGGTGGGTTAGCTGTGGTACACCCTGTATACAAGCACTAATGATGCATTGAAAGTGAGACTGGAAGTCGAACCAGGAACAAACTCTACTTACTTGGTAGTTCATTTAGTCTTTCTGTAGTCAATCAACTCATGCAATTGTTTTAGGAGTCTTAAAACTTGAAGTTTAGTGTCTTACTAGATTCTTATTCTCCTTATTATTCGAGACGAACCTAACCCAATCCTTAATCCACACCTATCCAAATCATTCGAATTTTCCAAACCACAGTTATCTTAATTTTTACCCAAACATCCATAACCCTATGTTTCTAATAACTTCGGGATGAAGTTTCTAAAAGTAGGGGATGTTGTGACATCCGTCACTTTTCCTTTTATTTTATGTACTAGGTTAGAGAGACCCGTGGGTACCCACGGTGCATACCAAAGAAAAATATAAAAATATGAAAATAATATTTGTATTATTGAAGTTGTGTGTACATGACGTCAATAAAGATAAGTTAAAAAAATGCAACAAAATGTTATAAAATTATTCATAAAGCTTGAAATACTTCTTTGTACACAATGTTTGATGTTTTGTTCGTCAGTTTGCCATCTTCATCTAGTATAACTATCTTCAGTCCATCTCGACTTTTGACCCTTGATAGCACAACATACAACTAACTGCCCGTGTGAAAAAACAAGATCCTTCAAATACAACCCAACTCTGGATAAGATTGTCCTTGACTCTTGTTTATTGTCATTGCGAAAGAAATAGCAAGTGGGAATTGTCTTCTGTTAAATTTAAACGGAATTCTCTTATCCAAAGGTGATAAAGTAATTCTTGGGATAAACGTTCGCATTCCAATATTACTTCCTGAAATGATTCTCCCTTCTATTACACGTTTTCCCATTTTAACAACTTGTAACCTTGTTCCATTACACAAACCGCTTTTCTGATCAATGTTTCTAAGTAACATTACCGGGACACCAACTTTCAAAACCAAACGGTGATTTGGTATTTCAGATAACTTAAGACCATTCAAAATTTCAGGAGAAATTAAGCTTTCATCAACCTTTTCGTTAACATCTTCGGACTGACAAACACTATCTGAACTTAGATACTCAATTTCCTCACTAGGAAACATTGAAAGTAATCTATCATTAATTTCTTGAACAACTTCATTCTTCAGTGCCAATATAGCTCGATCTTGAAAATAATGAGGAATGTGGATGTTATCCAAAAGTGACAGATACACAAAGGATATCAAATTAGAAACATGATCCGAATGTTGAGAAATAAGTAAGTCCTCAGGTATCTCAATAACATCCTGAACATCACTTATTGTATCCACCTTTCCTTCTCCTATATCCAAAAGCCAATCTGCAAACTTTTTAGCTTCCTCGATATCAGACTTGCAACTTCCTGAAAGCAACCTCGTATTTTTTGTTAATTCTAAAACAACGTATTTGTGCCAAATGTATGATGAACTTAAAGAGGCATTAACAATGTCATGCCTAGTTCCATTTGGTACAACTGGTAGAATTTGTCTAAAGTCACCCCCAAACACAACGACCTTTCCACGGAATAGCAAATCAGAAGAGTCAACATCATGAATACCAAATACATCTTTTAAACTTCGATCTAGTGCTTCGAAAGCATGTTTATGAACCATGTGTCTTCATCCCAGATAATCAAATCTTTTTTTTAAGCAGTTGGGCAACATCACTATTTGGTTACATGTAACATATAGAATCTTCAGTTAGGTTTATAGAAATACGAATTCTGGAATGTGCTTTCCTACCACCTGTCAATAGCAAAGATGCAATACCAGTCGAAGCAACATTCAAAACAATTTTTCTTTTAGATCTTATGGATGAAGATAGTGTCTTCCATAGGAAAGTTTTACCCATACCACCGTAACCATAAACAAAAAACTCCTCCTTTCTTCTCCTCAACAAAATTCATTACACAGTTATAAATTTTTTTCTGTTCATCTGTTAAAGAAGCAAACTGAGTATCAAATTCTTCAACCAAACTGTTTGTTCAACCAAACTGTTTGTCTTTCTAATTATGGTTAATTGCAAAATATTTAGAAAAAACATCGTGTACGACTGAATAAAGACAAATAACCAAATGACTTATTAAATATGAGAAATAGTAGCACACAGTGCAAAACAACCAAATCCGAAATATCAAAGGGACAATGTTCATAAAAACTTAAAAAAGAAACAGAAACCAATATAACTCATAGACCATCTTCATAGGAAACTACATTTCAGGCTTATCTTTGTCCTTGCTACCACCACTTCCAATCTTACTGGGACGCATTGGTGTGCTTTCATCATCAGAAATTACGTCAACCAGTTTACGCTTAACCATATGATACTTGGAACTTATAGAAAAATGTTCACCTTCAACATAAACTTTCATATCAACAAAGTTATCAGCAATGGACATGGGCGTTTCATTATCGTTTGTTTCTGATTTTGAGTCCTACACAGAAAAGATGTTTGTATCAGTATTATTACAAAATTAATTTTTTTAAATAGTTACAAACGTATGAATATTAACATCTAAGTAAATGTAGAAGATAAGGATACCTTGGAGACAGACATATCGTTAGACTGCATTGCTAACATAGATGTGTGAAGAGACTCAGATTCAGTAGGCTGTATATTTAGTTCAAAAAAAGTATAGAGCAATAAATTAGTCGTTTATACATAAATAGTTTGTTACGCCCCACTTACGGTGTGCGCATATAATGTATATATGTGTGGCCCTTGGGGGCAAAAGTAAAGTTGCACTAGTTTTAACGTTATTTTACTAATTTCGTGAAAATAACGTTAAAAACGACGGACGGTTAATCATGCATCATGTGGTGGCGTGGATAGCCAAAACACAAAGGGGTACATGCACCGATCGGGTTTGTCCCGATTGCTAAGTGTTCTGTGCCTTATGTCCAAGGCTTGATACCAAACCACATTGATTTGGGGGTCTCACTGGAAGCAGCCTCTTTATTCTTAGGGGTAGAGGTAGGGCTGTCTACATCTTATCCTCCTCGGACCCTACCTTAGATTTGCTATAGGTGGGATTAACTGAGTATGATGATGATGATGACATAAATAGTTTGTTTCTAACAAAATTGGGACCATAAAGTACCTATCCAACATACAACTTCTTTTTCAGCTCCGAGATAATTGTTGGATCGTCACTGAACTTTGTTACACCATAAACATCATATTTATTGTTTAAATTGAAGTTAGAAACAAAGATTTTAAAAGCAAGTTCTTTTTCCAACAAAATACTGATTTCTTCTGGATAGTTAACTGTATCACCAACCTATTTAAAAGGAGAACCATAAATAATTAATATGAGTACAAAAATTATATTTAAAAAATACAAATAAATAAATTTGCGTTCTTTTTAAAAAAATAGAAAAATACCGTATTCTCTTCAAGCAATTCAGTTGCACTTTGTCAAGAAGTTTTGAAGCATCACGATGAAACAATGTAAGTGAAACAGCACCGTTCACATCTTGGACACGAACCTGAATTTTAAATCTGGAAAAACAAACATGTAAATCATAAAGTTATATTTATTATACTGAGCAAATACGTTTTTAAAAAATTAAAAATATTTAAAAGAAATATGACTTTGGTGTAGGGACGACTTGTTTGGCACTACAATTACCATTCACACACTGGAAAACCTTTTCTTCTTCAAATTGGCCACTTCCTTCGCCAACTTCACGGATTATGTACTTTATACCACATTTTTTTGGTACATTTGGGACACCCCATGTAGTGCCACCCAAATTCTTTAAATAGATCTTTAATAGTACCCAACAACACCATAGGCTGCTCCTGTATAAAAAAAATTAGAATTTACGGATCAAAATTTAAATCTTGTTACGTTTATTGTATTTTAAAATGACAAAAAGATAATAGTTAATTGTAATCATGTACCATGAATGCTTATTTTAGGTAATTATAACAGGTAATTTTAAAAGTTAAATATTAGTTGTCGACAAAAAAACAACTTTAAAGTAAGCATTTATTGGCTTTAACATTTTACAATGTCACTATACTGTTGGTAAAAATATATAACGTCAAAGAAAAAAATAAAAATTATTATAGAATTTTTCATTCCTGTAAGATTACACATACCTCTTGTATTTCCCAAATATCGCCAATTTTACTAACATGAGTGTTGTGAAGAAAATCTTCTTCATCCGAACAGAACATAGACGTGCCATATGGTCGATGAACCAATGAAGGATTATCCGCCATTTTCTTACCCAACCTGGTTCATAAAAAATAGTTATATGTATTAACTACTGTAAATAGTTGTAAAAAATAACTAACTTTACCTTTTGTTGTACATGTTAATATTTTCAATATGATTATCATTAATAAACAATCGACTAACACAATCTCCAAAAGAATAAGAAACATAGGGTTTGCCTACATAAAAAAAATTACTAAAATTAGAATTCAAAGTATTGGGTAAAATAATTAAAGTATTAAAAGTACAGATATTTAATAAAATGTAACAACCATTATAAAATTTCAAGCGACCAAACTGAAGAATTATAATAATTTGCTTCTCATTTTGATGTGTAGCAACATATTTAGACATCTCGGTTGCATACGTATCCCACAAAGTTATATAAATGTTCAAACCCCTTCAAAAAGAAAAAAAAATATTTTAGTGATACATCGAATTCAATTATAAAATTATTAATTATGTAATAATAAATATAATATAAAACAATTCATACTCGATATCCTGCATTTCCATTGTCAACCTCTTTTTATCTGTGGTCACCTTCTTATCTTTATCGTCATTGTTGAAGAACCTCACAACATGTCTTATAACATCTATATGAAAATATTAACCAACATTAATGGTGACATAAATTTAAAAAAAAAATATGTTGTTTATAATAAAAAAAATGATCTAGTAATGATACAGACCTATTGTCACATTTTCTGTAACCTCATTGTCCAGAATTCTTTGGTAGGGGACAAAAGAGAACCCAAATAACAAACCTTGAAAATCCACAGAAACAGTAACCTGAGTGTCCATATTCAAGCACAATTTGTTGGGATTTGCTGAATACTTGTACTTTGATGGGTTCATGTCAATTCCTGGATTTCTTATGACAAGACAAGCATTTTCCAACAAAAACCTCTCGAATATGAAAAACAAACGCTTCAACACATTCGCCTGAATATTGTCACCCTGTAATATTTGTATCGATGAGTAAAAGAAGAATTGTATATTTTGGGAATATGTATATAGATATCTACCTATATAAACGCGTGGTGCTAATAAACTAATATACTAAAAATAAATGTAATACAAAATACGGATTTTGGAATTACATTCTCGTCAATGAGTATCATCTCAATTGAGTAAACATCTTTAGGATTGCGACGATCAGCTTGCCGCCACAGCCGAATGATCTTTAGCTTCATAGCAACATCATTTTGATTCACATCAATTTGGTTAACCATGGTAAACTCTTGTGCTTGTGCAGCGGCCATTGTTCTCTTATTGTAATAAAAAAAGTTAAGACTAAAATTAGGAATGAAATAAAAGTTAAAATATTATAACAAAAATAATCAACAAATAACAAAATCATATAAAATTTTCTAAGGTTTATCCTACATTTTGCGAATTGTTGCACCTTATGTTAATGGTGTGTATAACAAGTTTGAGTAATGAGATACCATGCAATTAAATAGATAACTATAAAAATAGAAAGCATGATATCAGACTTAAATTTATGGTAAATGGTCAACAATTTTGGCAATGAATAGCTAAATCTTATCTAAATGATTAAAAATAGAGATATAATCTACCTATATTATAGTATAACAATTTTCCCAATGAATAGCTAAATCTATGCTAAATGGTCAACAATTTTCAAAATGTATAGATAAATTTAAGGAAACGATTTTTTTTTTTCAGTATTTGCATAGCTAAATGGTCAACAATTATATCTCGTAATTATAGCTTAATTTATAGAACATAACACATATTTCGCAATGTATAGCTAAATTTCGGAATGGTCAACAATTATATCTCGGAATTATAGCTAAATTTAAGGATACAAGTATCATCGTTCGTCTCTGGATACATGTAGCATTTTGTATTAGTAGCACAATAAAGACATAATTATGTAAATATATATATGCTTCTTTTTCTAATTATTATATAATGATAAGTTTATATCATTCTTTTTCGTAATTAAAGTTTGTTATGTAGTAACTATCATTTATCACATATCTATTGTCAACATTTATTACAATGAATAGGTAAATCTCAGGAAAGGCAACACACATTTCGTTATTTTTAGTTTTTTGCCAAACAAAGCCGTTAAGATGGTAATTGTGATTACTGAGTTATGTTCTATGGGTATATATCTCATTGTGAGATTTCAACAGCAATCGCCCTTGCAAAATTCTTATAACAATCATCATAATGTTAATATAAATTCGGTAAAGAAAATAATAAATGTTATTATTGCGGTCAACATAGTCATTAATGTAAATATTTACTTTGTATAATAATGACGATATTTAATGTCAATTTTTTCTGTATTTAAATAAAATTATTTGGTAAATTGACATTAAATTTTTAATTTTGTAGGAACAATCAATATGTTGACTTTCAAGTTTTAATTTAGTAGGAAAAATAAACATTTTTGACTGAACATTATGTATTCAGTCAAAATAACATTAAATAACAATTATGATGATGCTAATCTAAATTCGGTAAATTGTTATAAGAATAAATGTCATTAAGTCTGGTCAACATATAAATTAATCTAAATAAATAAAATGATTAATATTCAAATTCTAGATTAAATAAAATTAACATTAGTCACCACTTATTATTGTAAATAAATAACATTAATTCTGAATTAATGATAATAAATTTGGTCAAAAAAAATTTAATGACATTAATCAAAATTTCAAAAAACATCGAAGTATTTCAATAACATTAAACATAAATTCAAAATACAAAAATTAAAAACATTGACGAATGCTATATCAAACTTGAAAATCAATGACTTCTTGTTGTGCAATCTTAGTAACAAAGAGCCTGCGCTGATTTGAACACCACCTAAATACACAATATTCGCCAATGGCAATACCTTCGAATTCAAGCAGATTAGGCCATCCAATCACCGAAGGGTCATGCAGTATCTTGAAGAACTTAAAACTATTATGATAAGATATAATAGCCTTTGCGTGTTCAGATCAAATCCTGTGGTATAATAGATAGAGAAACATATATTATTAAAAAAATCTTGAAGACAAAAATAAAGTACCATAATCGATGATATCTACATATAAGAATGAATCACGGATTGAATAAGAATGAAGACAAAAACAATTATACTACAATCAATGATATCTGCATACACCATGAATCGAAATCAGAAATGTTTTCAAAAATTAATATAACAGGAATTGATAATATCTACCTATAAGAATGAATAACGAAATCTTTAAGAATGAATATACCAAGAATCTATTTATATAAAAAAAAAACTGAAGATTGTTTGATTGTTCGAACATAAAACAATGAATCGAAATCAGAAATTTTTCAAAAATTAATATACCAGGAATCGATAATATCTACCTATAAGAATGAATAACGAAATCTTTAAGAATGAATATACCAAGAATCTATCTATATAAAAAAAACAGAAGATTGTTTGATTGTTTGAAGTTTATGAACATAAACTGAAGATTGTCTGATTCGGACCCATTGTAAGTATAACGACAGATACATAGTATTCAGGAGTAGAATCTTTGAAACCAAGATGAAAATCAAAAGAAAAATTGAATATTGAGAAAAAAAATGATCCAATATTACCTTGAAATTAATCGGATGGAAGAATGGAGAATGAAAGTTGAAGACTTCTAAAGGAAGAATGAAGATTGATGTAGAATGAAGGAAAAAAAAAGGCTTTTATAGGTAATTAGATGGAGCTCCATATACAAATCTGGATCCTAGAGGCCCTCTCTAAGGTCACCATTCGACCCGAGATGTATTCATTTATTATATAGATAGAATAGATAATAATAATAATAATAATAATAATAATAATAATAATAATAATAATAATAATAATAATAATAATAATAGTGATCATAATAATAATAAAACTAAAACAACATAACCATCCAACACCATACCAACCCAAACCATAACCCATCTTTTCTTTATTTTCGGCCCAGCCCAACATCACAAGCCCAACAGACCAAGCCCACCTCCTATCTGTTAAACAAAAAAAAAAAAAAGAGAAAAACTCTGCTGTTGCCAAGGCTCGAACCCGAGCCGGCCAGCAAACACACACACACACGCATGACCACCTGAGCTACACCTCATTTCTGATTTAAACTCAACCCTAATTATATTTAACCCCATCTAAGAACTAATTCACCTTCTTCCTTTTCCTTCCCTGTTGACTGTGCAACGCAAGGGAACAAAAAAAAGGGGAAACAGCAGCTGAATTCGTGGCCATTAATCACCATTTAATACATTCCATTTGACCGAATAATACCATTAATGCGTTTAACGCGTGAAGACCATCTTTCAGCAATCAATTAGTGAGTCAAAGACATTATTAACATTCCATATCAACCCACATCAACACATTATAAATACCCGATTTTGATTCAATTGAACTCGCATCTGCACACTAAAGGGTGCGACTAAGAGAACCCATACATTCATTTTTATTTTCAAACACATTCTGATGCATAATCGAAGCTTTTACTCGCGTTTGACTTTTTGCGTTGACTGAGCAATTCGAATTCAATCGTGTTTGTAAGTTGTATTTTATCAGTGGGTATTGTTATTCATGATCAATCGATCAATAGCCCTAACATTACTGTGGCTATTGATCGTTAATTGATTCGATTAAGAAGCTAGGGCTCGTAAGGTTTGAATTGGGGAAGAACACTAACACAAAACTGTATATTTGTTTTAAACTGGTGCAAACTCAACATAACCACTGATCCTGATCAAGTGGTTGTGTCTGATGTTGTTAAACCCAAGCACCCGGGTTCGATTCCCAGCAGGATCAACCATTATTTATTTATTTTTACATCATTTAAGCTTATATATTTCCTTTGTATTTTTTTAAAAGTCATTTTAAAATACCAAAACTTCCTTATAAATTCTATAAAAATTACTATATGTTATTGTGATTGAAAAGTTTAACATACCATTTTTAGTTTGCCAAAAATCATTTATTTAATATATATAATAAATATTACAAGTTTATTCATTTATAATTGTAAAATTCAATAAAAATATCTAAACGATTTTATAAAATTCCACAAAAATTATCCTAGACTTGTATAACAATATACATTTCAGAAATAATTTTTATTTCAGAAAAATCGTTTATTCAATATTTTTAATCAATTTTTGTTAGTTTTAATCATAAATAAATCATAATAAATTCATTTTTCATTATTTTTGTACCAAAATTTTACATAAATTATTTCTATTCATTTGGAACAGAAATAAAATTTTTAATTCAAGAATTCTTTAATTTTAATATTTTTTAGATATTAAAGTCATATTTTGACAATTTGAAATAAATAGATTAAATATGCTATTTTCAAGAAAATAATTTTATAAAAATTATTTTCACACTTAAAAACTTTATATTGTGACCATCTTCAATTTGAAATTACAAAAAGACTTTCGTTTATTTATTTATCAAATTTCTCTTATTTATTAAACGTTTAATTTATTAATCAAACGAATGCTTATCCCCAATTCGAAGCCCTAGAAAATACTTATAGACTAGATAGACTTAGACTTATTTGTTATCTTATACATAGGGTGATACTTGACAAACGTTGGAATACACTTATTTAATTACACAAGACTTATCACCTTGCTAAGGTGAGTATTACTTATCCCCTTTTTCCGTTTTTACAACTTTTGGGGTGATTCATGCACAAGTATACAAAACTTTCGTATTCATTTACACATACATTTTATTCATTTACAATTCATATACGTGTCTTGTTTATCTTTGTGCTTATGCTTGAACATGAACGTAGCTTACATACAAAATCATACATTTAGACATAACTTATGTTATGGTGCTCTTTACACTCAGACGTCACTTATGTTACGGTGCTCATTTAGACGTAACTTATGTTACGGATGTTATGGTGCTCTTTTAGACTCACACGTGTTGAGGTGCTCATTATCAATTTCAGTATACAAACTTTACATTTGATCTTTGTCTTGTTTGGTTACTTGCGTGTTTACATAATGCCTTGGTGATGCTAGACACATGAATTGTACTACTTTCAAAACTTATGCTATATGTACAAAACTAAGTAGTACTCACCAACATTATATGTTGACAAAATTATTTTCGTGCATGTTTCAGGATAAGCTGCTTGACGCTTCACATATGACTTTGGACTTAGATTTAATCAATCAATTATCTTTATTTTTGTTGTCTTGTATTTAATTTCACATGTTGTAAAACAATATTCAATAATCATATATTTACATTTTAGTACCATGAGCTTTTGAACAATCGTCACTACGTGGCACCTCGATGATTCCGCCATCAGTTGGGGTGTTACAGTGTGCTGGCGCAATGCCATTGTCTAGACGTCATTTTCTTTCGTCCTTTATGTCCCTTCACCCACAACCTTTAGGTGGAGATCATGGAGTAGGCCCTTCCATTGTTTGATTGGTTGGATGTCTCTTTCAGACTGTCCATTTGTCTCACATGATTTGCCAGGTCCAATGTGGCGCATGAGCCCTGTGGGGTATTTGTTCTGCCAATTGTTTTTAAGTGGTGGTTATGACCTGGGTTTCTCCTAGGCCCGCAGGGGGAGGGGAATCTAGTGTGACATCTAGGACCATATCTCTTAATAAAGGAATGTGAGTTCTTTTTAAGGAATAAGGTGAAATGAAAATAGAGGATAATTCTTAACAATCTTGGCTCCTAACTTTCCTTCCAAAATGGAAATATTTCAAGAGAAAGAAAGATTTCTCCTAACTTTCATTCCACTTCTTTCGAACTCTAGGACACAAAACTAATATATTCTTACTTTCCTTTTCTTTTTTCTCCTTTTCTTCTTCTCATTCCCTTCTTTTGTTTTCTTTTCATTTTTTCTCTCTTGAATTCTCCTTCTATTAATATTTTCATTCGTTTATCAATATCAGCAACACATCGTAAAGTCTAAACCTAATCGTGAGGCTGTTAGGATTAATTGACATTAAATTCTATCATCTTAATGTGTTTTTGTTTCAATCTGTTTATCTTTATGTTGTTTTTAAGCTCATGAAACACAAACTAATATTGATTTTGAAAGGACACTATGCAAGAAGGTAATCTTTTTAGCCGCATCCTTCTGGCTTTACCATCGTAATAAACTTGATATCAAGACTAAGAAGATGACATCTATTTCAGAATATCCAAAATATATACATAATAGTTCAATATCTTGATAGTGGTATTATCTTTTGTTCTGGCATGTACAGGTAAATACATGATGATTATATACAACAAAGAGAAAGAAAGAAAATATGAATCCTGTACAGTAACACCGAACAAAAGATGAGAGATCCAAAGCATAATTACAAATTTTGACACCTATTTGTGGAGTGTGTAGGAGAATCCCATAAAATATCATGATTCCAATCATGAGGAACTACTGATGGCAGGCTGAAAGGGAACCCACTATCTATGCTTCCTTGCATATTATGTGGTGAGTTCATCGAAAAATCATTAAACTGTTGTGGTTCTTCAAATCCCATATTTTCAGAAGCCTTTCTTGCATTTTCAAGTAAATTAGACTCAAGATTGAACAAGATAGGAGCCTCATCATATGTGGTCTTTGTTGTTGATCCTAATATGTCCGTAGTCGAAAACATGAAATTACTTGGAAAACCCGTGTGAGGGTTTGGAAAAGGGGATAGTTTTGAGATGGTTTGATTCATGGGTATGCATGAAGGGTTGTCAACGGATAAAAAACTTTCTGGTGAAGCCAATCTTGAATCATTGGTGAAAAGTTCCGCCTTTGGTACCGGTAATGAAGATAACCATGGTTGTGAAAGTGCTCTTTGCGCCATAGAACTCGTCTTTTTAAAGATTCTGCATATTGCCCATGCATCCTACAAATAAAAAATGGATTTTAATGTAAAAGTTCTACATAGGGATGACAATGACGGGCTTAGGAGGGGTATTGGTAACATGATTCCATACTTGATTATAAAAGTGGGATTGAATTTTAATAATACAAACTTTGTCTCGTCGCCTAATAATAATCTGTACTTAAGAAATTTCTCACAACAGTCCTAATTTTTAACGCATTTTCCTACAATAAGCTTTGTTAATTAAGAACAAATCCAGTTATTGAATGCAGACGTAAACGCTGACATGGAATGTTAACGCGGACATGGATGCTGACATGTGACATGGCATGCCATGTCAACATCCACGTCAGCATCCACTAACTGGTTTAGTTCTGAGTAAACAAAAGCTCAATGGATGAAAATACTTTGAAGTTGTGACTGTTATGGGAAATTTCTTAAGTACAGGTTATTGCCAGCCAACGAGGCAAAGTTTGAATTATTAAAATCCAATTGCTCATAACAAACCGTGTCTCATACCCAGCCTAATACCCATCGAATGTATGTTGGTAATTACTCATCAAATATTGGGTATACTCATTACTTTAGAAATTACACATTAGTATTTTCGAATACATTTCTTACTATTCATATTTCTAAATAAATTATTATCCAATAAAAGTAGAAATATAAAGTTAAATTTCGTGAATTAGTAGATTATTTTATTACCCAAGACCCAAGTACAAGGAAAAAAATACAAAGAAAAAAGAAAACCAAAGGTTTATGAGTATGATTTTCGTAAACAGGTATACATGTTTCGGTTATTCGGATCAGGTATCACCTAATCCCATAGTCCTGTACCCGATACCATCCCAAATGTTTCGGTTTGCCTATCAAGTTATGGTTTGTTTGTCCTCCCTATCTACACCATATAACCATATAATAAAGAACTCTTGAAAAATAAAATTCTTACATTTGGTGGGATGCTTTTATCCAAGATCCCTTTAGATGGTGCTTGTTGAGATTGCGAAGTTGAAGGAAGTCTAAATTCATGCATCATCCAATCTGTCTTAATCCCTTTAGCAGCTCTTCCCCTATAGAACACCAAAGATTTCTTTAAACCAATGCAATTAGTACCATTAGATGAATATATAGGCCTATCAGTTCCAGTTGCCTTCCAAAAGCCAGCTCCTGTAACGCGGTTTGGCCGTGCGCTATTTCTGTATTTACGGTCCCTTGGACAGTAAAAGTACCATTCTTTTTCGCCCGTGGGTGCCAAATCTATGAATATAAAACATCACATGTAAAAAAAAAAAAAAAAATTGGTGACATGATATATGCATATAGACTGATATGGCTTACTTGGTAGATCCCATGGATCATATTTATAGATATCCACTTGTTTAATAAGCTCTATAGGAAGAACCCTTTGCTGAATTTTCCTTTTTAGGTAGAATCCAACAAGTTCTTCATCTGTTGGATGAAATCTAAAACCAGGTAACATGACATCATCCATCTATAATCAGTTTCTGAGAGATCAACACGAATGTGGCGAAATATGAACAAGACCAAGATTACTTTAAACCGAAAACTCGAATTAGTTCCTGAATGATGGAGGCATTTAGAGCTAAACTGGTCATTTTGGGAATGTTTTGCTTCCTAATAAGGGTATGTCTATAAAGCATCAATAGGCCTTTCTGGTTTTTACAATATGTTTGAAAGAAAGAAGCTTGGTATGGAGCATTGTGTTAGATTTAGTAATAAATATGACCATTTTGGATATGTTTGAGGACTAATTTAATAATTTATAATATTATTGAACTCATATCTTGTCCTCTTTATTGTATGTTTCGTCAAAAACAACACTAAATGACAGGAAAACTGTCAACAATATTGTGATTTATTCGGAATAATTAATAAAATGACTACAGTTTAGTCATCAAAGATCCAAAAATGGCACTTTCTTCCTTTGATGCTTATCATAGTTTATATTTTATCATTCTTTTTGTCAAAATAAACATTTGATCTCTCATTGTCTAGGATGAATGATTTGGATCACATGGAAATACTTATATCAAATGTGTCCCCATAGGAATCCAAGTAATCAGTGACGGACCCAGGAATTTTTTTATGGGGTGCGGAATCATAGACCTTATATAGCTCGTTTATTCACCAGGTGACCCGGGTCGGTTCGGTCGACTCGTATACCAAAAATAATAATACTAAAATTATATAATCAACTAAAGGAAACCAAAAACCCAAAAGTAATTTAAACATCATTACATAAGCAAAACACATAGTCCAATTTTATACTATACATTAACCATCCCTTATATGTATCATACCAAGTTTCTTTAAATTGTTTTAACTCAACACCAAACATTGATCGTGGAATTTCTATACCTCATGGTTGATATGGTCCTCTAAATATGTATGCCCTTCTGATTTCGTCTGGCTGATTAACGTTATATGACGAAATCGGTTTCCTATCGGCAGGATCCGTAGGAATGTCAACGAATTCAGGAGTTTTTGAAGATGATTGTCCACTTTTCATTCTAAGAAACCGTTCCATAATAATATTGCTCATCTAAAACAGAACCAAAGTTACAATATAAAAACCTAAAACAAAACCAAAATTACAATATAAAAACCCATAATAATATTGCTCATCTGGTCATCTAATAATATTCACATAATCACATTTACCTAATTACCTTTTGGAGTTTTGTTGGATTTGTTCAATTGTTTGTGAATTGTGCCGGGTCAACGTCACAGGTTTCTCTTCTTTGTTTAGCGATCGCCGATCAAAAGCCGGGAGGGAGGGAGACGAACAACTTTTTTTGTGTTTATTTGTTTAACGCTCTTCTGGCTTTAGGTTTATTTTTTTTTTAATTTTAATCAATATTAAAGCACATGTCGGCATATTATAAACTTTGGGTTTGGGCTCATTCTTGATATTGGGCTACTAACTAATAAAATGGGTTAACATTTAATATATATTTATATATATTTTTTTTTCTTGAGGTTGGTTTCAAAAGTTTAAGGGGTGCGACTGAAACATTTCATGGGGTGTGGACGGGATTAACACGTGTATATAACACTAATTTTCTTTTTACCAAGGTGGGCGCCCGCACCCCTTGGCCATAGTGTAAGTCAGCCCATGCAAGTAATGTTCATCAAGTTATTTGATCATACGACGCAAGCAAATAAATAAAGAAAATGATTCTTAATAGGAAAATGGATAAATTTTTTAAATGAATAAACACTTGCTACAATAACACTTGCTACAATCCCACGAAAAAAAAAAAAATGAATAAAACATTGCATGAGAGACCCTTTTATATGGATGTTTCACATTTAGTTGGCAATTTTGCCAGATTAGCGAAATTACAACTTGAAAGGGAAATACTGAAATTAAGATCCATTAATGCCTAAATTGATTCAATCAAATATTCACTCGTCTTAACCTATAAAATGAAAGTAGTAAAGATTGACGGAATTGGGTACAAAACCTTGTTTTACAAATCAGAACAGTAAATTAAGGAATTTGGGTCTAACAACTGGGCCACGTACACTACCTATGATAGTTTGCCATGTGACACGGCTCGCCGAGATCTTTTCGTCCATTAGTCAAAGATCCTGTAACTCCAATCATAGCCCATGATATGCTTTTTTAAAGTTTGCGCTTTTCATTTTCGATTCCCCTTGTCTAAATAATTGGTCAAAATAAGAGTCCACCAACTCTATAAGCTAATCATCATCATATTATCACAAAGTCTTATTTTCCCACAAATCTCTAGTTAAAATGACATGATCATGACCATGTTGCGCTCTGTTGCTAAATTCCTAGCAAGATCTACATCACATGTTGAGAAAGATTGATATAACTTTCTGAAAAAGATTTGATAAAAAAAAAATTAGAAAACGACATTTTTGTCCTGTATAGTTGCCAGAAATGATTTTTATATGTTTGGCTAGTATATTTCACACTAATTGTCAATAGAGTTTTCATATTATGATGTGGAAACATGCCAAATCCAGTTTTAGTTCATTCTAGATCTTCATTATTAGTTTTATGGTTGTTGATCAAACTAACTTTTTTTTTTTTAAAGGCGTAGTTCAATGGGTGAAATCCTATTCCTAACAACCTCCGGGTCACAAGTTTGACTCCTCCAACACGCCGGACCCTTTTAACATTAATGGGTATGATTTTTCGATGGACGAGAATCGAACCTATGACCAACCTTGGGCAGGAACCCTTGGAAAAGGTAAACCCTCCCACCTCAAACCAGCTAGGCTGGAGATCATTGGCTGCTGATCAAACTAACTGCGAAATCCAACAAACGTGATCATATTAGTTTTGGACTTAAGAGCTATGGACTTTGTATAATGTCACAATGAATATGGATATGGATATAGATACAAAAGATATTACAGTTTCTGAATGTTTTTGACTTTTTGTATGGTTATGTTCAGGTTGACTTAGTACAAAATCAAAACAAAACATGATCAGATATTTAGTAAATGCTTATAGCAATCGTGCAAATAAAACCATCAATCATGACAAGTGAATACAAACATCAGTAAAACCAAAAGATTCATCATTCATGGGATGATAAGAATGTCATTTTAATCTATTCTTTTGGATATGTGAAAATTTTTAAATAGTAACAAATAGTGTAAATAATTCATTAGGATACGATGTTTGATATATAATAATTATTTTAAACATATTTTTTTTTGGTGTTTGATATTATATTGTTATAACTAGCTTTTATCTCGGGAGTGTCTCGGGTTGAAAAATATAACCATTTTAATAATGCTAATACTAATAGTAATAATTATTACTCTTATAATTAAATAAATAAAAAAATAACCTTGCTAAAAGGTGACACCATGTGTTGCAGTGTTGCGCGATTCTTTCTCCTAACTTCTCTTGATGAAGTATACTTATCCATCTTTATAAGAGTAAAATTCCAATGATAACATGGCGATTGGGCTAAATTTCAACATTGTATATAAGAACCTAGTTTAAAAGAAAAAACATGATTAATGAATAACCTGAACACTTTGTGTGTTTTTTTCCTGTATGAACGAAACCCCTTAAAAAATAGTTGTTTTTTTCTCCGTTTTTTATATAGCACTATGGTACTCGTTGGAAAGATAATAAAACGCTCGTTAATTTAGTAGAATTTTTTTCTTTAAAAAATCTCGTATATAAAAGATATTAACGTTTAAATGATGGGAGAAAACATTAGAGAGAAAAATCTAAATTTGTTTTTAAATTCTTAAAGAGATTAGGGTTAGATAAGTGTAGTGTCACACCCTCAAATTTTCACTTGCGGAGTTTTACCGCGAGGCGCGTGACAAACCAGGATCCAAGTCAACCCTCACAATAAACGACACTATATGATATGAAAACAATGTAAACTTCCATTGAGTTTCAAAACTGTTCTAACACAGCGGAAGCAAAATGTATTATTACAACTCAAAAGTAAAACTCAAAGTCTGAAAGGTTTAACAAAACATGCTTATGATTCCTAGACGCTGTGAGACTCCGTGCGCCTATCGACAGTTGCTACCTTAGCGACCTAAGACAAACATGCTAAAAACGTCAGCAAATAATGCCGGTGAGTTCACAGGTTTTTAATGAATACTGACTCCGATGAATAATGACTCCCAAATGAATACCCATGGTCAGTCCAGACCACATGCATGCAAAACATATGAATACCTGTTACTACTGGGATTGGAAAACCATTAATGGACTCGAATACTGTGAATACTGAATACGTGCCCGAATGAATACTGAATACTGAATACTGCATACTGAATATTGAATACCTAAGAGACAACATGCACCCGTCCGACCTCCAGTCGACGAGTGGGGCGGGTCAAGCCCAAATAGATCTATCCACATTTCCCCCGTTGTGCATCGCCGCACATTCATGGTTCTCCCCGGGACTTCCAAAGATCGCATAGTAATCTAATGAATACTCCAAAACATAATGAATACTTGAAAACATAATGAATACTCCAAAACCCAATGAATTCGTGAATACCAAAACATAGTTGACACACCTTTCATGAAAACATAGTTGACACGCCTTTTATGAAAGCATAGTTGACACACGTTTAAGAATACAACATGTTTTCAACCCCGAAAATGTAAAACCAGTAAAAGAGTGGGGCCGTGAAACTCACCTTAGAGTGCGTCTTCTGATAATTAGAAATCCAACACGTGTATGATAATCCCAACTAATGACAACCTATCAATGAGTTTACATAAGTGTGATGACTACTAACCCAAAGGCTAACTAGTCCCCAATTGTCCAGATCTTGACTACGTGTGTTAAAAAGTGCGTTTAAACGTTAACAGGACATACCAGACAGACCCGACATCCCGTTGGTGACCCATTACATCAATTAGTCATGCACATAAGGTTAACACATAAGTTTCAAGAATAAAACACTTAATTTGCATTAAAAATCGCATATACGAAGTCGTAAGCTCGAATCGGGAGTTTCCTGTGTTTGGTTCGCCCCCAAGGGCTTCTGGTTCGACCCATGGACCCTTGGTTCAACCCTCATGATGTTCATTCAACCTATTCACAAGTTCATTTGACCTAACACATGTTTATTTGACCCTAACATATGTTTATTCGACCTTAAGGTATGTTAATTTGACCCTAACACGTGTTAATTCGCCCCCAGGCACCCAGATTCGACCCCAGGCACCCACATTCGACCCCCAGACACCCACATTCGACCCTATGGTGCTACATTCGACCCATTTGAGCCACCTTCGACCCATTTGAGCCACATTCGACCCTTTTGAGCCACATTCGCCCCTTTTGAACCACGTTCGACCCTTTTGAGCCACATTCGACCCTTTTGAGACACATTCAACCCTTTGCTGCAGAACTTCATAAAACGCACCAAAACGCATCTAAACGGTCCGAAAACATCACGAAACATCACCAATCACAGAAGTCAACTATCATTAACATATTCCTACAAAACCCTACCAATTTTATCCCGAAATCCGTCCGTTTTACAAGTTACCCAAAATAGTAAATTATGGAGATGTCACATCAAACGCATGCAATCTCTACCCAATTAGAAAACTTTCTGAAATCAATCAATAATCAACTTAATATACTCAGATTATCATGAACAAGAAACCCCCAATCATATCCTTATCACTATCATCATGAACAAGCCCTAGATCTAACCCAAAATCCCCAAAATCCCCAAAATGAGCAAAACATCATCAATAATCAATTGTAACCTATCTCAATCATAAATCATCATCAATAACAATCCTAGATCATTGTTATAACATTTATACAGCAATCAATCATCAAACAATACATAACACCACATAAAACACCATTAACACATGTTAATTTGTATGAAAACTCATTGTTTATTAATAGGTTTTGTTTAGAAAGATATTAGGAAGGTTTTTATCCATGAAAACATGTTTGAATCAGATCTGGACTCTTGGGGTCTAATGAAAACGAATTAAAATGCTTTAAAAATGATTTAGAATGAAGAACACACCTTAGATCTTTGTTTAGAAGATGTTTGTAGGTTAGATTATAGAAAACAAGGGCAAAAACTCCTTCCCCAGTGATTAAAGTTGCTAGAGAGTGTTTAGAGGCGTTTAGGGTTTGTGAAATGGTGAAAAATGACAAAGTGTGGTATTTATACTAGTCCACATTCGCCCCTTTCGCATGTTCGAATGTACCCACATTCGCCCCTTGCTCAGGGTCGAATGTACCTTTACTGGTCGAATGGATTTCTATTATTTTCAAATCCCAGGTTCGCCCCTTTATTGAGGGTCGAACCAAGATCATTTCCCAGGTTCGCCCCCACGCTATGGGTCGAACCTGGACCTGTGTTTTCTATTTTTTCTAGTTTGTCGTGTTTAACGCATTTTAACGCATCATAACACATGAACATGCAATCTTAATCTATGTTTAACATATATAAGCATGGATAATCATCTACACATCGTTTAAACACATATTTGCATATAATCCACCATATAAGAATCAATCTACGCATAACACCTAATTTAGTTTATGTAATTCACCAACAACGGGACTCATAACGCGTGTGTGTGTGTGACTAACCCAATGATCCTCCAAATCATTGAACCCTGGACAATACGGACAGTGTTCCGACTCGACTATCCTCATCAAGTATGTTTATAAACGTTTTTCGCTAAAGTAGACTTATGTGTTTATAAAATGTTGACCTAAACATGTCGAGTGTCACATGTAGGAGAATGGATGAAAATAAAATAAAAAAAATAAATTAAAAACTCTCACCTCAACGTGCCACGTGGCAGCTGTGGCAACCGGAAAATTTTTCTTCTCTTTCGTCTCTTCCTTTTTGGCCTTGAGCAATTTTCGGGACGAAAATTCTTTCAACAGGGGGATGATGTGACATCCGGCAAACTCAGGTTAGTAACATTGACTAAACTAGTAAGTCTACCTTAGCGAGTCATGCATATTACGTACTTAACGGGGTCATTCGAGTCGGTACGATGATTCTGGGAATCATCGGGAGTCGTTACGATGATCCGCGGGATCATCGGGAGTCGGTCCATAACCATGTGTACAAGGATTGGTGATTCATGGAATCGCCGGGTTTAACGCACACACGCAAGTCTCGAGTCTCGGGAATTGGTGAATGGATGTAAACGTGTTAGTTATCGTGCATTATGTGTTTGTAATCATTATGTGACTCGTCGGTATGTGAATACGTGTTTATATGTGTTAAAATAGTGTTTAACGCGCCAAAAACCCGTTCCAGGACCTTACAGGAGATTAGGAGCCTGGGGAGCTCCTAATCACCACCTACTTAGGCGAGTAGGGGAAGCCTGATGGCGAATAGGGCCCTACTCGCCAGTATATAGGCGAGTAGGAGCCCTACTCGCCTGAACTGCTCTCCTACTCGCATGTACTGATGTGCACGAGTCAAAACACCTATAAATACAACCCTTGACTCCCCAAACACCATATGTGCAACCCTAACTGATCCTAAGCCTCCCACACACCTTGAAACACCTCTGGAACTCGTTTTGCCTCAAAACTCACCATCTCCAAGCTTATACACCTTTCTTTGATAAAATCCAAGGTGTGTTCTTCATCCTACACCTTTGTAATGTTATTGTTTTGGTTCCCCAAAAGTCCAGACCTTATTTTGATAAGAATGAGTCTTTAAAAACCTTGGAAATGAGTTCTAAAACAAGTCTACACCATAATACTTGCTATATGTGAAGCATTGATGCATATGATGATTTTTGGTGGTTATAACATGAATGTTTCCATGAATTTGATGTACTTCTGATGTGTAGGTGTTGTTAGGATGATTATCTATGAGTTTAAGCTCTTGTTATAGTGTTTAGATGAAAGTATGCATTTTGACCCATTTGGGTGATTCTTGAAGAATTAGGATGTTATGATATGATTCATTGCTTGTTTATGGTTAGAAATCATGCTAGAATGATGCTATAACATAGGGATGATGAATTGCAAGTTGTAGGAGGTGTAATCTGATCTTTACTACTTAAGGAAAGATTTCATAGTTAATGAAACCTAGTATTTTGCCATTTTTGGAAATAATCGCATCGAGCCCATTAGAGCAGAGATAAATTGGGGGTTTTTGCTTGGAAAGGGTTGGCTAATAGTTTAGTTTTGATATTGGGTGTTTTTACATGTTTCGGATCTGATTTGGAGGGTTTAACGCGCGAAAACGCGCAACAGCTATGCTTGGGGCGAATAGGGCTCTACTCGCCTGATGTTTCAGGCGAGTACAGCCTACTTGCCTGATACATCAGGCGAATAGGCCCCTACTCGCCTATTTAACCCCCTATTCACTAGTTGACTTTTCCTAATCGCATGTAAGTTTCCTAATCGCGTGTACTGCTGTCGTAAACGCATTTTGACATCCCGGAACATGATTTGGCACCTAGGAACATGATAGGAACCCCGGGATACACCCAATGACTTAGTGACACGTGTTCGGACCTGTTTATGCGTTAATTGGACATTATGCTAGACTAGGTGAACTATTGCGCGTATTAAGTGTTTAATTGCATATGGTGCATGATGTCTTGTATTTACCTAACACGTGGGATGTCGGGTCACCAATGGGATGTCGGGTCTTGTCCTGTACGGTCGGTTTAACAGTCAAAAGGTGTTTTCAAACGTTTGTGGTTATGGTCTGGACGTTCGGGGACTAGTTAACCTGCGGGTTATTAGTCCGGGTACTTATACACATCTTATGATCAGTCGCCGCTATTTGGGACTATTATAGCATAATTACTTAACTGTTTTCAAGAAACGCAATCTAAGGTGAGTTTCACAGCCCCACTTTTACTGTTTTGCTTTCAGGGGAGAAACATGCTACGTACGAACTTATTAAAGATCATGTTATACTATGGGCACTTTATGTTACTATACGGTTTTTACGAAAAGTCCCAGGGGGAAACCATGAATGTGCGGGGATGCACAATGAGGGAAATGTGGATAGATCTATTGGGCCTCACAAACCCCACTCGACGGCGGGGATGCCGGGCGGGTGCATATTGTCTCTAACTCTCGGGTTATCGAGGCATCGGTAACCCAGTCAATCTGGGCTGGATTCATCTTTTGGTACATGTTTAGTAATGGGTTCCCAACCGTAGTAGTAAAAACACTTAACGTCTAGCTAACGTTCTTATTACATAGTATTAACGGGAATGATCTTTGTGAACTTGTGACAACACTTTTATAAAAGAAAACCTGTGAACTCACCAGCATTATATGTTGACATTTTTGGCATGTTTTCTCAGGTCGCTAAGGTAGCAGTCAATGGGCTAGGCGCACGAAGTCATGCACAGCGTCTAATATTTTGAAGCATATTAAACAATGTTTTGTAAACAATGATATGTCTTTTGGTTGTAAACAAGAAATGCTTCCGCTGCTGGTTTACGGCTCAAAGCATGATATTTTGGTTTTAAAAATATATATGAATGCATGTTTGTTGTATGTTTATTGTGATCGTTGACTGAGATCCTGGTGTGTCACGCGCCTCGCGGTAAAACTCCGCACGTGGAATTTGAGGGTGTGACAGATTGGTATCAGAGCCAACGGTTATAGTGAACTAGGACTGCATGTAGAGTCTAGTCTATAACTGAGTCGCACACACTAGACGGTCACAAATAGTCGAGTCTTAACATGTGGGTAACAATATGACTTGTTGGGGGGTGTCGGTGTCATCATCTTCTACGCTACATCATCTGGTTACTCTTTATCCTTCTATCTCTTGACCCATCCTTACCCTGATTCGACGGCGAATGATATACTATTGAACCTTCTTGACGGCGGTGTACATTGGGGTAGCTTCGGCGTACTCTTGAGATCTGTCCAGGGATTCGGACATCTCCCTTCTATGCCCTAATGGACACACTCGTTCTTATGCATGCTATCTTATACTTATACTTATGATAATACCATGATTGGGTGCTAGTGTTCGGTGACTTGAACTTCAAACTTAAAGCACGCTTGGAGAACCAAGTAGAGCAGTTTATCATGTCGGGTGCACACGAGATTATAAACTGTGATGCATGGGAGCCCTAGCGGACTTTGTGTTTGAACGGATGGACCCGAATTGGGCTCGGTCTAGTTCTTTAAAATTCTTAATGGGTTGTACCACGGGCAAGCCTAAATCTTTTGTTTTATGTTGTGACAGAAGATGTCAGGAGCTCGTGGAGGTCGCAGAGGCGGCCGTGCTGGCGGTCGTGCTGGCGGCCGTGGTGGCGGCGGTGGCCGTGGGAACATTAATATGACCCAAGCGGAGTTGGATAACCTGATGCAGCAGCACGTGAACATTGCTTTGGCTGCATTACAAGCCGCTCATAATGCTATGGGTGGTATGTCAATTCTCACCTGTCCTATCTTGTTCTAGGGTACTGTACCTTTTCTTGATTTTCACCTGTGTGTCTGTTCCAGGTGGTACTGTCAATCCCTGTCCACCCCAGTGCTCTTACAAGAAGTTTATGGATTGCAAGCCCCACAATTTTAGTGGAACTGAAGGGGCAGTGGGACTGCTCCGCTGGTTGGAGAAAATTGAGTCGGTTTTCTCGATGTGCAGTTGCCCGGAAGGCGACCGGGTGAAATATGCTTCTGCAACCCTGGAGGGTCAAGCTCTGACTTGGTGGAACTCCACCACCCAGACCATGGGAATTGGGGAAGCTCACGCTATGCCCTGGACAGAGTTCATTCAGTTGTTGAAAAATGGGTACTGCCCGAGGGATGAAATCCAGAAGCTTTAGCACGAGGTCTGGAATCATAAGATGGTGGGGTCTGAGATTGAAACTTACACTGCTAGGCACAATGAATTGGCGGTGTTGTGCCCTGATTTGCACACACCAGAATACCGGAGGATTGAACACTATGTTGTTGGGTTGGTGCCGGAGATTGCGGGATTGGTAGCTGCAGGTAATCTTACTGTTTATTCTGAGGTGGTTCGGTCGGCTCACAGGCTAACCAATATGAAGGTGGCTGAAGGGTTCTTGCCTCCTCGAGGCGCTGTTGTGAAGGCCCCTGAGAGCAACAAGCGTAAATGGGAAGGTGTGGGTAAAGGCTCGAGTTCAGCTCAGCCTCAGCAAGTGAAGAGGTCTGATGTTGGGGGACCGTCGACTGAGCAGAAACCAAGTGGTTATACTGGGAAATTGCCGAAGTGTGACCGGTGTGGGTTTCACCACAACGGTCATTGTGAGGACCGGAACCGCTGCCACAGGTGCCATAAGCTTGGGCACCAGGCAAAGGATTGCAAGGTTAATCTCCAGGGTAACCGGAACCCACCTGCTACACCTACTCCGGCTCCTCAGGTTGCTGCTCCCCAGGGAAACCAGGGTAAACAAAGGTGCTATAATTGTGGTGAGCTTGGTCACTACAAGCGTGAATGCCCCAATTTGAAGCAGGGTGAAGCTGGGAAGAACGGATCGGGTAATGGGAACAATGGGGGCGGAGGCAGGAATGCTCGCGCCTTTGTGATTGGTTCGAGCGGGGCTCGACAGGATCCTGACACTGTTACTGGTACGTTTCTTCTCGATAATCGCTATGCTACGGTTTTATTCGATTCTGGTGCCGATAAGAGTTTTATATCTCTTGGGTTTAGTCAATTGCTTGATAGGGTACCTACACCTTTAGAGGCTAAGTACTTGATAGAATTGGCTGATGGTAAGAAAGTCGAAGCGACGCACGTCCTTAGGGAGTGTCGCCTTGAGTTGTCAGGTTATTCTTTTCTCATTGACCTTATGCCGGTGTCCTTGGGTAGTTTCGATGTTGTCGTGGGTATGGATTGGTTGTCTTTGTATCATGCTGAGATCATTTGTTTTGATAAAGTCATTCGACTTCCTCTCCGTGATGGAGAAATTCTATTGGTGCACGGTGAGAGGAGCGGGGTCCCTTTGAGTATCATTTCATGTATGAAAGCCTATAAGTATCTTCGGAAGGGGTATTCTGCCATTCTGGCACTTGTTTCGGTTTCGTCAGAGGAAGAGAAGAAGATCGAAGATATTCCTGTTGTCCGTGATTTTCCCGATGTATTTCCTGAAGATTTACCTGGCCTCCCACCTTATCGTCAGGTCGAATTCGGTATTGAACTTGCTCCAGGTGCAGCCCCTATTGCCCGAGCCCCATATCGTCTTGCACCCCCCGAGATGCAGGAGTTGTCTAACCAGTTGCAGGAGCTATTGGAGAAGGGTTTTATCCGACCCAGTTCGTCCCCGTGGGGAGCCCCTATTCTGTTTGTCAAGAAGAAGGACGGAATCCTGCGAATGTGTATCGACTACCGTGAATTGAACAAGGTTACTATCAAGAATCGTTACCCTCTTCCTCGCATCGATGACTTATTCGACCAACTTCAGGGTTCTAGTTTCTATTCGAAGATTGATTTGAGATCGGGGTACCATCAGTTGAGGGTCCAAGAAGCTGACATTCCGAAGACCGCCTTCCGAACTCGCTATGGCCATTTCGAATTTTTGGTCGTGCCTTTTGGTCTCACCAATACGCCCGCCATTTTTATGGATTTGATGAATCGTGTCTGTAAGCCCTATCTTGATAAATTCGTGATTGTCTTCATTGATGATATTCTGGTCTATTCCAAGAACGAAGTGGACCACTAGGAACACTTGCGTCTTGTCTTGGAACTCCTGAGGTGGGAACAGTTGTACGCCAAGTTCTCTAAGTGTAGCTTCTGGTTGCGTGAAGTCCAGTTCCTTGGTCATGTAGTTAATGAGAAAGGAATTCACGTTGACCCAGCTAAGTTGGAAGCCATCAAAGACTGGGAAGCACCAAAGACGCCATCTGAGGTGCGGCAATTCCTGGGTCTTGCAGGTTATTATCGTCGTTTTATCGAGGGATTTTCGAAGATCGCTCAACCCCTCACCTCGCTTACCCAGAAGGACAAGAAGTTTGACTGGGGTGATTCACAAGAGTCGGCCTTTTAGATGTTAAAGGCTAAACTCTGTTCTGCTCCTATCTTGTCCTTGCCTGAAGGCACAGACGATTTTGTGGTTTATTGTGACGCTTCTATCCGGGGTCTCGGTTGTGTGCTAATGCAGCGCGAGAAGGTCATCGCTTATGCTTCTCGTCAGCTCAAGGTTCATGAGAAAAACTATCCCACCCATGATCTGGAATTGGGTGCAGTAGTCTTTGCTTTAAAGATATGGAGGCATTACTTGTACGGTACCAAGTGCACTATTTACACCGATCAAAAGAGCCTCCAGCACATCGTTGATCAGAAGGTGTTGAATATAAGGCAGTGTCGCTGGGTCGAGCTTCTTAATGACTACGAGTGCGCTATTAAATACCATCCTGGCAAGGCGAATGTGGTCGCAGACGCCTTGAGCAGGAAGGAAACCGCTAAACCTCGTCGTGTTCGAGCTCTTCAGCTCACTATCCATTCCGGCTTACCCGACCGAATCCGTTCGGCACATCAAGAAGCTTTGAAGGAGGAAAACCTTAAAGCTGAAACCATGCATGGTGCTGATAATCACCTTGAGCTGAGGTCCGATGGCCTACATTATTTCGCTGAGCATATTTGGGTCCCTTTATTTGGAGGCTTGCGGGAGCTCGTTCTTGATGAGGCTCACAAGTCCCGGTACTCTATTCACCCTGGTTCCGATAAGATGTATCAAGACTTAAAGATACTTTATTGGTGGCCGAACATGAAGGCGGATGTGGCTTCGTACGTGAGCAAGTGCTTGACTTGTGCCAAGGTCAAGGTTGAATATCAAAAGCCGTTCGGACTTCTGCAACAACCTGAAATTCCCGAGTGGAAATGGGAGCGGATTACAATGGACTTTGTGACCAAACTCCCGAAATCGCCTAGTGGTTGTGACATGATCTGGGTGATTGTTGATAGGTTGACAAAGTCTGCGCACTTCCTCGTTATCAAAGAAACCGATGGCCTCGAGCGTTTGGCACGGTTATATCTTAAGGAAGTGGTTTCTCGGCACGGGATGCATGTCTCTATTATTTCTGATCGTGATTCTCGGTTCGCCTCTAACTTCTGGAAGTCCTTGCATAAGGCTCTGGGTACTTAGTTAGATATGAGCACAGCTTATCATCCGCAAACTGACGGTCAAAGTGAGCGGACAATCCAAACACTAGAAGACATGCTCCGGGCATATGTGATCGATTTTGGCAAGGGGTGGGAGAGTCATCTACCGTTGGTGGAATTCTCCTACAACAATAGTTACCATTCTAGCATCAAGGCAGCTCCGTCCGAGGCTCTTTACATGCGGAAATGCCGGTCTCCTCTTTGTTGGGCCGAGGTGGGTGAGAGTCAACTCACCGGCCCGGAACTTGTGTACGAGACTTCCGAGAAGATCATACAAATCCGTAACCGCATGGCAGCAGCTCGGGATCGTCAAAAGAGCTATGCCGATCGTCGTCGCAAGCCTCTAGAGGTTGAGGTTGGCGACAGAGTTTTATTGAAGGTATCTCTGTGGAAGGGCGTTATACGTTTTGGGAAGCGGGGCAAATTGAATCCTCGGTATGTGGGACCGTTCGCAATTCTGGAACGGATTGGACCGGTAGCATACAGGCTTGATCTGCCAGTTGAACTCAGTAATGTTCATAATGTCTTCCATGTCTCTAATTTCAAGAAGTGCCTGGCGGATGAATCTTTGGTTGTTCCTCTCGAAGAGATCAAGGTGGATGATCGTCTGCGTATTGTGGAAGAACCGGTTGAAATTCTTGACTATAACATCCGTAGCCTTCGTCGGAGTAAAATACGCATTGTTAAAGTTCGTTGGAACTCAAATCGTGGACCGGAGTACACGTGGGAACGGGAAGATCAGATGAAGGCTAAGTATCCCCATTTATTTCCTAAACGCGCGTTCGAATCAAGACATGTCTCTGCTGAAGCTGAATGAATCTCGGGTCGAGATTCCTTTCAACAGGAGGATGATGTGGCAACCGGAAAATTTTTCTTCTCTTTCGTCTCTTCCTTTTTGGCCTTGAGCAATTTTCGGGACGAAAATTCTTTCAACAGGGGGATGATGTGACACCCGGCAAACTCAGGTTAGTAACATTAACTAAACTAGTAAGTCTACCTTAGCGAGTCATGCATATTACGTACTTAACGGGGTCAGTCGAGTCGGTACGATGATTCTAGGAATCATCGGGAGTCGTTACGATGATCCGCGGGATCATCGGGAGTCGGTCCATAACCATGTGTACAAGGATTGGTGATTCGTGGAATCGCCGGGTTTAACGCACACATGCAAGTCTCGAGTCCCGGGAATTGGTGAACGGATGTAAACGTGTTAGTTATCGTGCATTATGTGTTTGTAATCATTACGTGACTCGTCGGTATTGGAATACGTGTTTATATGTGTTAAAATAGTGTTTAACGCGCCAAAAACCCGTTCCAGGACCTTACAGGCGATTAGGAGCCTGGGGTGCTCCTAATCGCCACCTACTTAGGCGAGTACGGGAAGCCTGATGGCGAATAGGGCCCTACTTGTAACATCGCCAAATTTTCAAATTATAATACGTATATTATTTTCATAATGTGCCTAAGTTTTATTTCCCGACCACACAACTTATATATATATATATATACATATATATACATATAATAATAATAATAATAATAATAATAATAATAATAATACTTCATATTTTATCAAGTATTAAATGGACACCCTTACTTGAGCCCAACCATGCCTAAACCCAACCTACAATACCAATCCATCCCATCTACCTTATTTGGAGCCCACAGGCCCAAGACCCAAGGCCCAAGGCCCTTCAGGCCGGCCCAAACACCCCTTTACTGCTTTTAACAAAAAAAAAAAAAAAAAAAAAAAGAGTGTGTCCAGCCGGGTTTCGAACCGGAGACCTCTCACACACACACACACGCGTTTACACCACCTGGACCACACCTTTATTTGATTTTAAACCAACTCTAAAAACATATAAACATACCCTCATTTCCCTCCTCCTTCCCTTCCTAAACATCGAACAGCAGCAGCAGCAGCATAACTTTCCATCTTTTGACCAGTTAATTGGCACGTTTAACGCGAAATTTATCATGGATTGATTTAACAGCTTGATTATCGGCCTATCACAACCAATTTCACTATCAATTGGCCTTCAATTATTACCAATTTTGAACCTTTGACGCGTCAAACTTAATAACTCGGTCAACTATTTCCAAATCGAACACCAAGATATTTCCCTATAAATTGAAGACCTTCTAGCCTGCTACATTCGCCGAACTATCTCTCTCAACTCTCAATTTCACTTAAAAATTCTTCTGTTCTTGGTTTTGATCGCGTGTTTGACTTTTTAACGTGACCGGCTAATCGAGCTCAATACAACCTTGTGAGTATAATTATTGTTGTGGGGTTTGTTCATCGGCAACCACACATCAAAAACCCTAACATTAATCAGGTTAAGGATGTGTGGATTGTTCGATTGAAAAAGCTAGGGCTCGAGATTTTGAATTGGGGATAAACTGATTTGAGATAATGTTTTTATTTTATTTAAACAGAGTTAAATCACAACCACAGGCCTAGGCCAAGTGGTTGTGATCGATGCTTGTAACCAAGGGTACCCGGGTTCGAGTCCCGGCTTGGGCGCCCCTTTTTCCGATTTTTTCACCTTTTTAATCAAACTAAAATATATATATATATATATATTACATTTAATCTTGTAAATTCATTTTTAATTATTAAAACCTTGTTATAAATTCTAAAAAAAATTATTTTTAACAAATCTGATGTCAACGTTTTATCTACAATTTTTATTTTTCTGAAATTCATTTATTTAATATTTATAATAATTAAATCAATTTTATACTATTATATTTATAAAAATCCATTAAAATATCAAAACAATTTTATTAATTTCTACAAAAATTATCCTATGTTTGTACAATGTTGAACCTTACTGAAATGATTTTTAATCAGAAAAATCATTTATTTTATATTTTTAATCAATTTTTGTTATATTTAATCATAATTAAATCATAATAAATTCAATTTTTATTATTTTTGCACCAAAATTTTATACAATTTATTTTTAAATATTTAGAACAGAAATATGATTTTTAAAATAATAATTCTTTAATTTTAGTATTTTTAAATATTAAAGTTAAATTTTGGCAATTTGTAATAAATAGATTAAAAAATCTATTTTAAAGGAAATAATTTTATAAAAATTATTTTTATACTTCAAACACATTATTGTGAGCATTCTAAAATTCAAATTTTATAAAAAGACTTTCTTTTATTTAATTATCAAATTTCCCTTTATTTAATTAACATTTTATTCTAAATTCAACAATTGGATATCCCCAAATCGAAACCCTAGGATATACTTATAAACTAGTTAGACTTAGACTTATTTGTTGCCTTATACATAGGGTAATACTTGGCAATCTATTGGGCTACACTTATACTATTCCTCAATACCTAATACTATACCAAGGTGAGTTTACGTAACCATGTTTATGCGATTCTTTATACTTGCAACAATTATTTAAGCAATTCAACATGCATGTCTAGTAGTAAACTTTATTGCCTCATGAATTAGTCAACAGTTTCAACGAGTTTCAACGAGTTTCAACATTTACATAATCATTAGCTATGGCCAAGCCGGCGATACTCAATAATAGATCTATTGGATTGACAATCCCACCCGGATACGTGTACCTCCTACATAGGTAACGTGGGTGATTGTTATCGTTCAACATATTACTAAGGTGAACCGTAGATGACGGGATGGACCTAAACTAGTCGGAGGTTTGATTATGTCAACATATTATACTATTCATGTAGACTTAAATTTACGATAGACATACGAATTGCTAAACTTTTATACTTAAACTATATGCTTAACATGGCTTATGTATTCTCACCAACTTCTAGTTGACCCCCCCCCCCCCCCATTTTTCCAAACTCAACAGGAAATACTGATGCTTGAAGTCTAGAGCTAGCACGAGGAGATATTTGAAGCTTTGTTGATTACTTGATGTAGACTTTAATGTAATTCAATATTGAAATGTATTAAAGGATTATTTAAACTTATGTACTACCATGAGCTACTGAACAATCATTCATACGTGGCACCTCGATGTTTCCGCCATCGGTTGGGGTGTTACACTACTCGCCAGTATATAGGCGAGTAGGATCCCTACTCGCCTGAACTGCTCTCCTACTCGCATGTATTGATGTGCACGAGTCAAAACACCTATAAATACAACCCTTGACTCCCCAAACACCATTTGTGCAACCCTAACTGATCCTAAGCCTCCCACACACCTTGAAACACCTCTGGAACTTGTTTTGCCTCAAAACTCACCATCTCCAAGCTTATACACCTTTCTTTGATAAAATCCAAGGTGTGTTCTTCACCCTACACCTTTGTAATGTTATTGTTTTGGTTCCCCAAAAGTCCAGACCTTATTTTGATAAGAATGAGTCTTTAAAAACCTTGGAAATGAGTTCTAAAACAAGTCTACACCATAATACTTGCTATATGTGAAGCATTGATGCATATGATGATTTTTGGTGGTTATAACATGAATGTTTCCATGAATTTGATGTACTTCTGATGTGTAGGTGTTGTTAGGATGATTATCTATGAGTTTAAGCTCTTGTTATAGTGTTTAGATGAAAGTATGCATTTTGACCCATTTGGGTGATTCTTGAAGAATTAGGATGTTATGATATGATTCATTGCTTGTTTATGGTTAGAAATCATGCTAGAATGATGCTATAACATAGGGATGATGAATTGCAAGTTGTAGGAGGTGTAATCTGATCTTTACTACTTAAGGAAAGATTTCATAGTTAATGAAACCTAGTATTTTGCCATTTTTGGAAATAATCGCATCGAGCCCATTAGAGCAGAGATAAATTGGGGGTTTTTGCTTGGAAAGGGTTGGCTAATAGTTTAGTTTTGATATTGGGTGTTTTTACATGTTTCGGATCTGATTTGGAGGGTTTAACGCGCGAAAACGCGCAACAGCTATGCTTGGGGCGAATAGGGCTCTACTCGCCTGATGTTTCAGGCGAGTACAGCCTACTTGCCTGATACATCAGGCGAATAGGCCCCTACTCGCCTATTTAACCCCCTATTCACTAGTTGACTTTTCCTAATCGCATGTAAGTTTCCTAATCGCGTGTACTGCTGTCGTAAACGCATTTTGACATCCCGGAACATGATTTGGCACCTAGGAACATGATAGGAACCCCGGGATACACCCAATGACTTAGTGACACGTGTTCGGACCTGTTTGTGCGTTAATTGGACATTATGCTAGACTAGGTGAACTATTGCGTGTATTAAGTGTTTAATTGCATATGGTGCATGATGTCTTGTATTTACCTAACACGTGGGATGTCGGGTCACCAATGGGATGTCAGGTCTTGTCTGGTACGGTCGGTTTAACAGTCAAAAGGTGTTTTCAAACGTTTATGGTTATGGTCTGGACGTTCGGGGACTAGTTAACCTGCGGGTTATTAGTCCGGGTACTTATACACATCTTATGATAGGTCGCCGCTATTTGGGACTATTATAGCATAATTACTTAACTGTTTTTAAGAAACGCAATCTAAGGTGAGTTTCACAGCCCCACTTTTACTATTTTGCTTTCGGGGGAGAAACATGCTACGTACGAACTTATTAAAGATCTTGTTATACTATGGGCACTTTATGTTACTATACGGCTTTTACGAAAAGTCCCAGGGGAAACCATGAATGTGCGGGGATGCACAACGAGGGAAATGTGGATAGATCTATTGGGCCTCACAAACCCCACTCGACGGCGGGGATGCCGGGCAGGTGCATATTGTCTCTAACTCTCGGGTTATCGAGGCATCGGTAACCCAGTCAATCTGGGCTGGATTCATCTTTTGGTACATGTTTAGTAAAGGGTTTCCAACCGTAGTAGTAAAAACACTTAACGTCTAGCTAACGTTCTTATGACATAGTATTAACGGGAATGATCTTTGTGAACTTGTGACAACACTTTTATAAAAGAAAACCTGTGAACTCACCAGCATTATATGTTGACATTTTTGGCATGTTTTCTCAGGTCGCTAAGGTAGCAGTCAATGGGCTAGGCGCACGAAGTCATGCACAGCGTCTAATATTTTGAAGCATATTAAACAATGTTTTGTAAACAATGATACGTCTTTTGGTTGTAAACAAGAAATGCTTCCGCTGCTGGTTTACGGCTCAAAGCATGATATTTTGGTTTTAAAAATATATATGAATGCATGTTTGTTGTATGTTTATTGTGATTGTTGACTGAGATCCTGGTGTGTCACGCGCCTCGCGGTAAAACCCCGCACGTGGAATTTGAGGGTGTGACAACAGCCTCCATTGAATGCCACCTCATTAATATTCAATTCTTTTATTATAAGTTATAGATTATAGATTATAGATAAGGGGTTGCTAAACTTACCCTCTCTCATTTATTTTTACTAAACATTGCCCCTTCGTTAAGTTTCACATTAATACAATTCAAACCTTTTTATTTTTATATTGCCAATTTTTAATATTTTTTTATCAAGTTAAAAAAAAGTTTTTTTTATGTTTTATTGATATTTTTTAAAACAATATTTTATTGTTTTACAACTGTTTCGTTTAATTTTCCTATGTACGCTTTTTTTTTCTTATTTTGATATTTGTGAACGTTTTTTAAAACGGTTTTATTGTTTTAAAACTTTTTCTTTTAGTTTTCCTAAGTACGTTTTTTCTTATTTCGAATAAGGAAAACACGTCTTTCTACACGTGATTTAAATTACATTAGAAAGCTTTTGCAAATGATTTTTGGTAAAAGTTTTTTAACATTTTTTTAAAGAAGATCTTATCTTTTATTAATAAAGAATGGTTAGCTAACATTTAGTTTGATCAACACATTTCAATCTTTTCTCAGGTGACCTAAAATGTTGCAACTAAAATAAAAAAGTTTTTTATATAACAATTAAAAGAGGTTGAATCCTTGCAGTTTCATGATTTCAAAATAGTTGTATGCTTAGAATGAATATGTTGACATTGAAAATAATTTAAAACCAATAATTATTTAGGTTTTATAAATAGGGATTTGTGAAGTTTTAGTATTAGTTTCACTACTCCTAACTTTTAAATGTAGTAAATAATGATGATTTTTAAAGGGATGAAATTTAACATATTTAAAGTGGTATTTTAAGAAAGGGGTATAAAAAGTAGAAAGAGGGGGTGCATTCACTCTGATACCAATCTGTCACACCCTCAAATTCAACCTACGGGGTTTTACCGCGAGGTGCGTGACATACCAAGATCCAAGTCAACGGTCACAATAAACGACAACTATATGATATGAAAATAAAGTAATAAAACCAACCACACAGCTTAAAAGTTTGCATAAAACCAAAGACCACAACGGAAGTAATTAAGTTTACAAAACCATAGTTCAAAAGTATGTAGTTAAACCAAACAAAGTTCCAAGAATGCAAGACCAGATGAGACGCGGTGAGACGCCAGTGCGCCTAAAACTCCCAGCTACCTTAGCGACCTGAGAAAACATGCAATGTTAGTCAACACATACAGTGTCGGTGAGTCACAAAGATAAAGCTTGTAAAAAGTTTGTAACATTTGTACACCAGACCCAAGTTGGGTCACCCAACAATCCTTACATATATACCTGATGCTAGCTAGACATCGTTACATGATACTATAGTATCGTGAACCACTGCTGGACGTTAGAATGCCTCAATACCCGTCACCGGTCATCACATGGTGTCGTAATGTTTGGTAGGACAAGTATGCACCCGCCACCGACCTCTAGTCGGCCCGAGTGGGGCTCGCCAGGTCCAATAGATCTATTCATACTTTCCCCGCTATGTATCTACATATTAATGGTTCACTAAATGTTTGAGAGGACTTTAATGATGAAGAATGTCACTTAGTATCCATGTGAAATAATGTAATATGTTGGTCTAAAAGTTCGTAAGTTTGTACCAAATGTTTCTCCCCCAAATATGAAAACAGTAAAGAACGGGGCTATGACACTCACCTTAGTTTGTGTTCTTCAATAAAAGAATTACCAACACATTCCAATAATCCCAAATATCGGCGATCTATCATAAAAGTTTGTATAAGTGTTTTGACTAATAACCCTTAGGTTAACTAGTCCCCGATTGTCCAGATCATGACTAAGTATTTTGAAAATGTGTTTGAACATTGAGCCAACACACCAGACAGACCCGACATCCCATTAGTGACCCATTACACAAATTAATAAAGTATATATAGTTTACACACAAGGTTCAAGCATAAAACACTTAGTTTGCATCAAAAACTGCATTTAAGAAGTCGTAGGGTCTAATCAGTAAAAAACCAGGTTGGTTCGACCTCCTGGTAGGTCGAATGAGTTGCTGAGTGGTTGAATAAGTCAGTAAGTCGCTCATTCGACCTCCCTTTAACTGGTTCGACCTCCCGAAGGTGCGAACCAGTTTCTCATTCGACCCAACTGCTGCAAAAACTCATAAAACGCACCAAATCGCATCATAACAGTCCGAAAACATCACGAAACACCACAAATTACAGCAGTTGATTACTTCTAACCTATCCCCATAAAACCCTACCAATTATATCCCAGAATCAGTCCATTTCACAACTCACCCAAAATGGCAAATATGGAAATGTCACATCAATGCATGTAATCTTTACCCAAAATAGAAACTTATCAAAATCACCTTATAATCATATTATTATGCTCACATTATCATGTATATGAAAAACCCTAATCATATCATCAACAATATTATCATGAACAAACCCTAGATTTAACATAAAACCCCCCAAAATGGGCAAAACATCATTAAACATCAATGACACCCTATAATAATCCTAAATCATCATCTAAAACAGTTATAGATCAATAATATATCATCTACACATCATTCAAACAACAAATAATACATAACACATCATTTAACATCATTAGCACATGTATTTTTATATGAAAACTCATTATTAATGAAAAGGTTTTGTTTATAAAGATGTTAGAAATGTTTTTATCCATGAAAACTTCATTATATCAGATCTGGACCTTTAGGGTTTGAGAAAAACAAATGAAAAATGATTAAAAAGGTTTTAGATCAAGAACACACCTTGAATCTTTTCTTGTTTATGATGTAGAAGGTATTTTTATGTTAGGATCTGAAAAACAAGGTCAAAAACTCCTCCCTATAGGTTTGAGGTTGAGAGAGAGCACTTTGGGGCAGTTAGAGTTTGTGAAATGATGAAAAAGTTGCAGAGTATGGTAATTATAGTATCAGTTGGTTCGCACCCTCTTGGGGTCGAATGAAGATGTACGAGGGTCGAATGAAGACCCATGTTGTTGGTTCGAACACCCTTAGGGTCGAATCAGAACCCAGGTATTCAACATTTTATGGTTTTGTCGTTTACACGTGTTTTAACACATGTTAACACATTCTAACACATGAATATGCAATCCTAACATATGTTAAGTATGTCTAATCATATGAACACCATATAAACACGTATTTACACATTGCACATCATATATGGATCAATTTATGTTTATCACTTAATTCAATTCATGTAATTCACCAACAACGAGAATCAAGACTCGTGTATGCGTATGTTACCCCCACTGATCCTCCGAATCATTGAACCCTGGACAATACATAATGTAAACTAACTCAACTGACCCTGTTAAGTACGTTAGATAAATGTTTTCGCTAAGGTAGACTTATATGTTTGTAAAAGTATTAACCTGAATATGCCGGGTGTCATAGAAACAAAAGCGGACCCATGCCAAATTGACATTACCAGTAGTAGAAACTAGTTCTTGGAAACTAGGTTAAGGTTAAAGATTTTTTTGAGAGTTTAGGAAGGCGAATAGATTTCACTTACCTATGCTAAGGTGATCTTAAGTATCTTACACCTTTTATTCTCTTTTAAGCGGTTTGTTAACTTTATGTTTTTTATGTTCTCCTCTGTTCATTTTTATCTCTACTATCCTATTTTACTACTAGTATATACTTTAGGTTTACGGTACTTGTAAAAAAATAGAAAATATTTGTCCAGCCGAGGTTCTCACTAGTAGCATTTTCTATATTCTTTTAGGATAGAGTTAAGATATTTCCTGCTCTAATTAACTCTCAACATACCCTACCTACGGGTAAGACATACTAGATATATTTGTATGATATGTTGTTTTGTCATCCATCACATAAACCAACAACTAGCAATGCTAAGTAGTTCTTCATAGCATAAAACCTAGTGAGACGGTGACTCAAAAAAAGCCAGACGAGATAAAGAAAACATGAAACGGGAAAAGTTCATAAGTTGTGTAAGTACTTCGATACCATTGAACAAAATATCATTTTTATGTTTTGCTAATTGATATAAAAAAATACTTATGCACGTTAGATTTTTTCCAAAGTAACATACTAATAGATATATCATTTTGCCTACAATGAAATTTGAATAGTTGAACCCTCTCGTTGGGCAAAACTACACCTTAAGTAACATTTTGGATTAGTTGTGGAATATTAGACGAAATAATATTTAGATTAGTATGTGTGACACCGACATATTCAACGTAACATTTTACAAACTTATAAGTCTACCTTAGCGAAAAAATTTTATTAACGTACTTAACTGGGTTAGTTGAGTCGGGTTTACGTTACGTATTGTCCAGGGTTCAATGATTTGGACGATTATTAGGGTTATTTTATGTACACACGAGTCTTGAGTCCTGTTGTTGGTGAATTACATGAATTGAATTAAGTGTTATACATAGATTGATCCATATATGTTGTGCAAATACGTATTTTAATGGTGTTTATATGATTATACATGATTCTATATGATTAACATATGTTAGGATTGCATGTTCATGTGTTAGGATGTGTTAAAACGCGTTTAAACGACAAAAATGGAAAATCTGGAAGAGACAGAAAATTGTTCGAACTTAAGGGGGGTCGAACCAAGTTGATGAACCATTAAAACACCCCATTCGACCTCAGTTACATCCCATTCGACCCCTGCAAGGGTCAAACCAACACTTAGTATAAATACCATACTTTGTAATTTTTCATCATTTCACAAACCCTAAACGCCTCTAAACACTCTCTCTCGATCTTAAACACTGAGGAAGGAGTTTTTGACCTTGTTTTTCATAATCTAACATACAAACATCTTCCATATCATAAACAAGAGAAGATCTAAGGTGTGTTCTTGATCTAAAATCCTTTTTAAGCATTTTTTTATTCATTTTTATTAAACCCCAAAGGTCCAGATCTGTTCTAAGATAGTTTTCATGATTAAAAACCTTTCTAACACCTTTCCAAACAAAACCCCATCATTGAACATGAGTTTTCATACAAATTAACATGTGTTGATGGTGTTTTATGTTTTGTTACGTGTTGTAATTTGAAGATTGAATGTTGTATAGATGTTATAGAGATGATTTAGGACTGTTATTAATGATGGGTTTTGATTATCTTAGGTTACAAATTATTGAAAGATGATGTTTTGCCCATTTTGGGGATTTTTGTTAGATCTAAGGTTTGATTCGTGATGTTAATGTTAATAAAATGATTAGGGGTTTTCATATACATATTAATCTGAGCATTTTGAACTGATTGCTAAGAGATTTCGACAAGTTTCTAAATTGGGTAAAGTTTTCATGCATTAATGTGACATTTTCATAATTTTGCCATTTTTGATAAGGTATAAAACGGATTGATTTTGGAGTAAAATTAGTAGGGTTTGTGGGGATAGGTTAATAATACTTGACTGCTGGGATTCGTGATGTTTCCGGACTGTTTTGATGCGATTTGGTGCGTTTTAGGATGTTTGCAGCAGATAGGGTTGAACCAAAGACTCATTCGACCCACGTGGGGTCGAATGAAGATCACCAGGGTTCGAATGAACATCAGAAAGGGTGAATGAGCTTCAGTTTGGTCTAGCAAACATGATTTAGGTCGAATTAACATGTCTTGGGGTTGAATTAACATGTGCTAGAGTTGAATGAACATGTGTTAGGTTGAATGAACTTGTGTATAGGTCGGATGAACTTTATAAGGGTTGAACCAAGGCTTCTTTGGGTCGAACCAACTTCCATTACATGTTTATTCGACCTTACAACTTCGTATGTGCAATTTTTGATGCAAACTAAGTGTTTTATGCATGAACCTTATGTGTAATCTATATGTACTTGATTAATTTATGTAATGGGTCACCAACGGGATGTCGGGTCGGTCTGGTGTGTCGGTTTAACAGTCAAACACGTTTTCAAACATACTTAGTCATGATCTTGACAATCGGGGACTAGTTAACCTACGGGTTATTAGTCAAAACACTTATGCAAAATTTTATGATAGATCGCCGGTATTTGGGACTATCAAGACTGTGTCTTTACTTAAGGAAGCAAACTAAGGTGAGTGTCACAACCCCATTCTTTACTGTTTTCATACTTTTGGGGGAGAAACATGCGGTACAAACTTACAAACTTTTATACCAACATATTACATTATATCACATGGATACTTAGTGACTTTTATTCATCAGCAAAGACCTCTCAAGCTTAGTGAACCATTAATATGTGTATACATAGAGGGGAAAGTGTGAATAGATCTATTGGGCCTGGCAAGCCCCACTCGGGCCGACTGGAGGTCGGTGGCGGGTGCATATTTGTCCTACAAACTTACGGCACCGGGTGGTGAACCGGTGACGGGTATAGAGGCATTCTAACGTTCAGCAGTGGTTCACGACACCATAGTATCATGTAACGATGTCTAGCTAGCATCAGGTATAAATGTAAGGATTGTTGGGTCTGTATTACAACTGTTACAAACTTTTGCAAACTTTATCTCTGTGACTCACCGGCACTGTATGTGTTGACTAACTTTGCATGTTTTCTCAAATCGCTAAGGTAGCAGGGAGTCTTAGGCGCACTGCGTCTAGTCTTGCATTCATAAGTAGACCGTGTTTGGTTTAACTACATACATTTGAAACTATGGTTTTGTAAACTTAAAACTTCTGTTGTCGTTGTCTGTTTTACTTTTGAAACTTTTAACTGCGTGGTTGGGTATTTCTACCTTATTTTCATATCATATAGTTGTCGTTTATTGTGAGCGTTAACTTGGATCCTGGTATGTCACGCACCTTGCGGTAAAACCTCGCAAGTGAAATTTGAGGGTGTGTCAGTATGTATGAAGCATATTCGTGTTCACACATTAAGATAGCAAAATTTTGTCTCTAACAGGATATTTTATTATCTTTGGAACAAATGGTGGATATTTTATTTATACAAGGATGTTAGCTCTTTGTGAACAATGGGATAGGTTTCTACTTAATTGCCTAATAATTCCAACTTAATCTCTATCATGGTGCTAATTTAGTGTGAAACTAATTGATTGTTGATGGCCTAATATGCACACGCAAACCGCAATAATTTTCTATCCATCTATCATTTTCATAAGAAACCGTCTTAATTTTATAGCATTATTATAAGACTAATATATAATTTGAAAACTAATCTCTACTATATTATAAAGGAGGAGTGATGGCTAAATGTGTCCAAATTAGCAAATTTAAGATGGTATCCCTAGAGTTTCAAGTGTAATCCTCAAGTTTTTACCTCATTTCTTTCAATTTTACCCTTGTATACCACCTTTGATATCTATTATACAATCCCAACTTGCCCTGCTCCTCTCTCCATCACCACCAATTATTAATGAAACCCCCCATTGTAATTGAATGTCTAAAATAAATAATGAGAATTGAATAGAATTTCATCATGTTAATATATCAGCAACACTTTTGCTTTATTTCATCATGTTAATCTTTTGTTAAAATTAATAATAAGTTGGTAGAGAAAAATTGTAAGACCTTCTGCATAGGATACATGATTTTTTTCTAGATTATAAGTTTGGTCTACACACACGTATTTTAATCTTTAATTGATAAAGAAAACTATGAAAGTAATTTTTGAAATAACTTTTGGTATTATAGATAGACTTATGAATTAAACGACGACAATGGGTTTGGTGATAAATATTCAAGTTTTAGCACCATCATTGATGCTCAATGTCGTCACGGTTACAAAACAAAATCAATTGAAATAAAAAGAAAGAAAAAATGCATGCCCGCGTTTCTGAATAGTTGGTTGTGTTGGATGATTGATCTAAAAATATGCAGAGGATTAAGGCCTAATAAGTTACCTTATTATACGCCACTGTTAAACACATATTGCAGAAAAAATGATACTAACACGGCCTTTGTTTTGTTTGTTAAGATGGTCAATGATAGAAAAACCTGACCTATAATTCTCTCATTCACGGGATTGTCGTTTTAGGCTAGACTGAAACTGCAATAATAATCTTGGAAAAGATGACCGAAAGAGGAGCATTCTATGATGCTGGGGTATATAATTGTAGTTTTCAGCCATCTATTTTTATCTCCAAAAAACAAGGGGTAACCTAGGCGGTCTCTGAGGGTTCAAATAATTTGTGCGACATGTAAACATGAATCCTTAAAATAGACATATATTTGATCATTTGGAAAGGAAATTAGAAAAATACGTATGTAAATATAAAGTATATAAAGAGGATGACATAGATCTCCTAGAGAAGAAATTGCAACGAGTAACGGGTAGCCCATAACACGGATATCGTCAACCCATACATATATCTATCTATACAGACACATTTAGAAAGACGCTACGAATGACATGTGATCACATTTATAACAAACTTGTTTGAAACCCAAAATGGGTGGTGGTTCATTATAGATATCATAATTGAATCTGATATTAGTTAAGACACCCGCTACAATGTGCGGACATTCCCACTAGTAGATTGTAATTCAAGACATTGACACATAACTATAAACGTAGTTTTATTTTAAAATCATTTCACAAAGCACCACATCACACTTATATGTTATGATTGAATCATTTTTTTATGTATATGGGATTGAGTGCACACCCAATAGTCCTCCCTTCAAACCGAATATCTGTTCAGCCAAGTTTAGTTACAACCTTTTGTGTTAGATAATTTGTTTGAACAATAAAAACTTTTTGTTTTTAGAAGGGGGACTGGATTTCAATATTCCAAATTTTATTTTGTTGGCCGACATTAATCCAGACTTAAGAAATTCCAGGGTACGGTCCTAACTTTCAAATTATTTTTCCTCTATCGAGTCTTTTCTAAGCAGGGCCTAACCTAGTTAACTTTTTGCTTACATGGCTGATGACGAGGCATAAAAATATTAATATACAGAAGAAACCCAAAAAAGACGAAACCAAACAAATCAATTGAAAATTGAATTAACTAAAAAACCGAATAAACAAACTGAAACGAACAATTCATATATTCAAATACTAGTTTATCCCCCCGGGAGTGTCCCGAGATAGCAAATCTAACATAAAGTGACACAATGTGTTTACCATAAAAGGAATAAGCCATTATTGAAGAAATTTTTTTATTTTTTTTTTTTTGTAAAGGATCAACACTCGATAACTCATAAAACCTAATTCTAGTTCTACGTTTACACCTCTTGCTCGAGTGAAGTTCTGTACAACTTTGGAGTGTCTTCAGGAAGTGACAAAGTTGTACAGAGGCTTCACTCGAGCAAGAGGTGACACGCATTAGAAGTAGGTTTTATGAGTTATAGAATTTTGATCATTTACAAAAAAAAAAAAAAAACAAAAGAAAGAAAAGGCGGCCAATTCCTTATATTGTACACATATTTTGTCAATTCATATTCGATATTTCTATCCCGTGAATCTTCCGGAAGATAAAATAGTTATGCTATATACAAAATGATACCCTTTTGTCACCGACTTTTCACTCTTCCAAGTGTTCGGTGATTTTTTTTAAACCGCTGCAAAAGGTTATATGACCAATTCTTTGAATTAAGAGCATTCTCATCCCCTTCATCAAATCTCATCTATCAAATTACACTAAAAATCACTACTTCAACCCTAAATCTTCTCTCTCCTAATTAAAATAATAATACTTTTATCATTATATTTTCTCTCTCCTCATTCACAACTACTTACAAAAATATTAAAATATATATAGGGGTGAACAGTAACTTTTCATATTTAGGGTGGAACAGTGCTTCCACCAAATATTTTCTCTCTCATCTACTCACAACCACTTACACTCACCTTATATAATTTGATGGACACACTCACATACATTTGGTGGATGGGATGTGAGTGCTCTAAGTCCCCCAACCTCAATATGTTAATATTATTAAGAAAACGTTATGTATGCACAACACGCGACAACGCGCAAATTGAATCATCCATTGGATTACCGGTATGTAAAAACATTGCATGAAGCCCACAAAACGTTGATAAAGAAAGCTAAAAACATGCTGTGCTCTCGGGCAATTTGGGTACCCAAATCATGAGGCCGGCGTATGTTGGGCCGTTTTTTGTTGGGCTGAGAGAAATAGCATACTATACCCATACCAGGCCAAGTGAGCCACTCTAGTGGCGTGGTTTAGAAAAACTTCTTTTTCCTAAATTAATTTGTTGGCCCATGAATTTTATTATAAAAACGAGCATTCATTAAAATATTAGCTTTTTATAAAACTCTTAAGGTTTCTTAAAAATGTTTCAAATCCCATTATTATTATTTTTTTTATAAATTTAGCCATTAGTTTTGAGTTATTATTAAGATATACAAAGTTACATAAATAATTATACACCTTCATCAACCTCTATGTATCCAAAATGATAAATACAATACTACTATGATAATAGTCATGAATATTTATATGAATTACATCAAAGTACTTTTTTATAGTTATCACAACTTTTTTTATGCATTACTACTTAAATACATATTGTTATCTAAAGTGATACAGTAGACATTTTACCCCGGGATATATCAAGAATAATTTTATTGAGTGAACAAAGCTAATAACTTTGGTTGAGACAAACGACATACGGAACCGCGAGGACACAACTACTTGACCTAGAACACAACGGTTAAGTAGTTAAAATGTTGTCATAGTTAGGATTACCTAATGTTGCATGTGCAAATACAATGATATGATGTATTGTTATAGATACAAAAATAGAAAAACATTGTCCTAAGATAAGTCTATTTCTTGAAAGTTGATTTAAACTAATATCATTGTTCTTTATCCGGCACTATTATGATAGATAATTCTATGCTTAATTATATTTGCCGAAGTGTAACTAAGTATGAAACTCATAAACTAATTATATCCTAGAATTGCCTGAGATCTTTTTAAAATCATACAACCAAGTAAATGAAATATTCAAGACTGATGATGACATGAGGAGAAAATGATACGGTATAACACTTGACAATGATTTCCAAGAATATTGCTATAATTAATGCGTCCATTTATAAACTTTATAAATCAAATATAATACAAAAATTACAAAATTGTCATCGGCTCAGGTTAACCTCTCTTAACATTTCTATACTTTTTGTTTTATATAAAGTACTAGATTATACCCCGGGAGCGTCCCGGGTTGAGAAATTTAGTATGATACATCAATTTTACATATGAAATAGACTGATGTATAACTCTAATATTAATATCTAACCTAAAACAAATTAACAATGTACAACTCCAATGCTAACGCCTAACCTAAAAGAATGTAGAACTTTAATGTAACTCTAATATTAACACTTATCCTAAAGACTAAACAAATGTACAACTCTAGCATACTATATTGATAACTAACTTAAAACAACGTATAACTCTATTAACCTATTCGGCTCTGGTTGAAAAAAAAATCATATTTACTGATTTAAACATAATTAGTGACTTGTCTATACATGATTAATGATTTACCTGAACACTTTGTGTTTTTTTTCCTGTATGAACAAAACCCCACAAAAAAATTTCTCCGTTTCTTATATAGCACTATGGTATTTGTTGGAAAGATCATAAAACGCTCGTTAATTTGGTGTAATTTTTTTTCTATAAAAAAATCTCGTATATTAAAGATATTAACGTTTAAAAATTATGGGAGGAAACATGAGGGTGAACAATCCAATTTTGTTTTTAAATTATTTTTTTCCTAAAATATCTCGATGCCACATGGGATGACACATGACACATTCAAGGAAGCGAATGTCTGTTTGAGTGTCATGTCATTAAAATGGCTTTGGTTTATTATATGTATAGATAAACTACCATTCTCTTTGATTAATATTTGATTGACAATTTTGGGGCTCAAACATACAAAAATCAATCAAATTAAAGACATCATTGTTAAGAAAACTTAGATTGTCGGAGGGTCAATGTGCCCCCGAGAAATTGGGCCTGGACCGGGAGTCCTCCCCGCACCCCTTAAGGGTCAGCCTTGAATTTAAAACACAATCAAACGTGTTCTAGATCGATATGGAATTCAAAATACACTGATTATTTTCTTCGTATAGTGTTTTAGATTGCATGTCGATCATACATTAAATAGTGTTTTAAATTTTTCAATATAATTCTATGTCAAAAAAAATGTAAATCATCATGCCTAAATTTTAAAACACAATGCTTATATAGAATTCTCACACTTTGTACAAAAAATGTCATTTTGTAAAAGAACCATACCCTTAATATATATAATAATGTTTTGTATAAAACTAAATCCCAATAAATTAAGATTTCTCTCTCTCAATAGTTTCATATAAGCCAATAATTTCCAGCTCAGCTGGTTTGATGTATGGTGGGTTTTTTCTTTAGGGGTTCCCATCTAGGGGTAGGTTACTGGTTCGATCCATGCACACCACAAAAAATTCTCCATGACGGTTTGAGCTTACGCAAGGAGGACACCGGTGTGTGGGTAGGGATTCGAACTTAGAACTTCTAGGTTAGGGTTATATAATGATTTCTACTGAACTAAGCCTTTAAAAAAACTAGTAGGAATGCCCGCGCGTTGTGGCGGGTGCATCTGATTTGCCCCTTGTGCATTGTGTTTGTTGGTTATTTGTTGGTTATTTGTTATGTTAATGTAGAAAACAACGATGTATAAAATATATGTTATCAAAAACTGAAACTCATAAGTATATCTTCTGAATATTTTAAATGGGTACATCACAATAGATCGTACTATTCCTTACAACACCCTTAGATTGCCCACGTCCTTCGGTGGGACCCTTTTATGTATCTCGAAGGCAGATAAGTATGCCATCGCAGAGCGGTACTTAGCGTAGTGAAGTGACGTTGTATCTCTTAATGACCATAAGATTGTAGTGGAAGTGATGTAATTACTAAAATGCAGTTTGTAGTGTGCAACATATTTCTATTATTTTAGGGCACCCTCGAGATGCAGCGGAGTCAATGATTTACATAGATACTCTCGTTTTATGTTAGTTTGACAAGCGTGGTAACAACTATATTGGACCAAACAAATTAGTAATCAATATAGTTAAAACTACCAAATCGACCGATAGGAACTTGTCTTCTTTTGGATATGTAAACAATTGATGACTTCGTGAGATCAGAAACTTAAATTCTATTCCTAGAAGTTTATAGTAGCGGAGAAAACAAAAAACCATCGAGGAAGACTTCAAGCCTACATATTCATTTGTGTGCAGAAGTGTCACATCATACCATCCTGCAGCCACATAAATTTAAAAAGAAGATATAAATACATAATATATGATGTAATTTATTTACTATAAACATTAAAAGATATGTAAGTTATGTATGTGAAGAGTCACCACATTATTTATGTACTAAATACATGACAACTATTTATAAGACTTCAACATTGATACAAACATAATAAAGACATGGAGGTTATGAATGTAAAGAGTCACCACATTATTGTTAATTTCCTCATCAATTTTATAATTATGTTTAAATTAATTTCTTCAACAATTTAATATTTAGGTAGAAAGACAATTTTACGCTCTAAATGACTTCAATAAGCATTGTACTATAAGCAATAAAGGTTTTATTTACTTAAATTTTGCGAGTATCCTTCACTGATGCTTTATAATATATATATATAGTATAGAAGATAAAGATTCGGGTGGATTCATTAGCGTGAGCGTGAATTTATGGCGTTTTGATTTCTTATTTCTTGACACAAATAACATAAGTAACTAACACATAGTTAAGTTTTTGTTTTCTTTTTATGCTAGTGTTTAATTTATTTTATTAATTAGAATTAGAACTTAAACAATATATAATTGCTGAAAGCAAAATAATATTGTGAACCACACTTCATACAACGTTTAACAAGAACATTAAATAGATAAACAAATACCTTAAAAGTATTAGAACAAATATAGTTTACGTATAAAGTTATATTTGAGCATGCATATATAGATTTATAGAGTTAAGTATTTCATGGCGTTCAATGAGACCATGTTGATTGAAATTGAGGAATGTCTCCATACCCTTCTCCAACCATCCTCTCCATCATCTGTCCTTCATGTCCATTTGTTCCCTGCAACATCAGGTTTTATCCCATGCAGTAAGTGGAAGTAATATTTATAATATATTAGAAACGTATTAGCAAATCTAGAATGTTATATTTATAATTTTGTCTGTTGTATTTAGTTAACAATATATATGATTCAAGATAAACTTCTTAACAAGGATAGTTAATAAAGCCATCTATCACCTTCATAGGGGCCATATCATCCAATTCAGTAGAGTTGAGGTCAATAGGTCATAGAACATCCTGGCTTCTGAAAGCTTCATGAAGAGAAACTAAAAATGCACAAAGAAGAGAAAAACTGTACTAATTAATTTTGAAAAATATTTTCTCATCAATAATTTTGAACATTGTTTGTTTATTGTTTTAATTGTTAACTGCACAATTAAATTACCTCAATTTGATTCTGCAACAATCCAACATAGTTGATTATTACATCCAACATCACTGGCATTCCCATTGTATATAGCATTGTATATAGCAAATAACTAAATTTAAATGGAGCAAAAAATGATATATTATGAAGATAAATTTTTGTAATTGTCAAAGAAAATATGAACAAGTAGAAAAAAATGTATATATGTATATAAAGATTAACTCATATCTTTATACCTTGTAGCATCCGGGAACCATATCTTGCAAGCGTCTTAACTTCTCATTGATTTTTTTCTCTTCTCATCTAATGAAGACATAAAATTTTTGGACAAAACAATGTTTCAAAACATGAAATTAGCTCTAAGATTTTGTTTGGGGTTATGATTATGATATGAAAAGACTATTAGCATTCAAGAAATTGATTATAATGAAGTATGTATAATAATATAGATGGGGGGTTGAAAGGTCTCACATTTAAGATGCATCATAAGTTAAGTTGTATTTTGTGTTTTAAAAGTTGGACATAAGGGCATAATTGAGATAAGATTTTAGGATGTGAGGTATTGAATTATGTTAAATTTACTAATCTACCATCCTAAGTGTCTTAATTGTCACAACTATGCCAATAATACCCTTAATTTTTTTGCTTAAATATGTTGTACATGTTGCTTCTTAAGTTGTACGGAGGTGAAAATGACTATGTTGTATATCACTCCTCCTTTATAATGTAGAGAAAATTACAAAAATCAACCTTTATGTATATCCAAAAGTGCAGGTTTTACCTTTATGTTTAAAAATCACTCAAACCAACCTTTTACTTTATTTTTTATTGCGAGATTCAACCTTTAACACTAACCCAGTTTGTTTTCTTTGTTAAGTCCCCTCACATGCAAAACATGTGAGGGTATTTTCGTCTTTTTATATTCCCTTTATAATTATTTTTATTTTATTAATTACTCAAGTATAATCTTGAACAACCGTCACCGTCTGTTATCAACACTACCCGCCGGAGACATTTTTGTGGTCCCGGAACCATCTTCACAGTCACTAGATACACACTGTCGTTACCGAATTTCATCAGCTCGTCCGTCATAACCATCATTTACCACCACAGTCAATACCATCATCATCAACAAAAACCTCTGCACCCACTAAAACATTAAAGATCGAAATTTAATCTTCTGTTTGGATTACGTAATTGCAAGACAAGTCAAGGGTTAAAGTCTCTTACCGGATTACTCATCGAAAATACATTTGGAACGACCACATAAACAAACAATTATCATACTCTTTTCCACCAGAATTCTGAACACCACCACCTCCTCCCTAACCTTTCACCACCAAAACCAGCTACGTTTCCAATTAACAGTCCTCGCCAGCAGCGAAATGAAGATGATGAAATTGAACATGTGGAGGTGAAAAACAGGACAGAGCAAGTTGTTGTTGCGGTTATGGCTGTTGAAGGGCAAAATGGTCATTGGAGTGGTGGAGGTGCTAACATGTGGTGGTGGTGATTATAAGAGGAGGGGTTTGATTTGGTCATGGATGAAGAGGGTTTTGAGACAAAAACATTCGAAAAAAGGGACGGCTATTGTTAAGCGTGAAAACGGGTGAACCCGTCAGAAAGATACGAAACCGGTTGCCACGTCAGCTAACATGCTGGTGTTGAATCACCGGTGAAAAAACTGTGAAGGTTGGTAATAGTCAAGCTTTGGTTTCACCTCCTTTAAAACTGTTGACTCAGTCAAAGTCTCTAGCGGCGGCTATTAAGCGACAGATATATACTCTGGCAGGTGTCGGGGTTGACGAACGAGTTGTTGACAAAACAATGACGTCGTTGGGTGGGGAGTTTGACTCGAAGAAAACGTCGTTGGTTTTTTTTTTGTTAATTTATAAAAAATATAACATCATCATGTGAAAAGACGAAAATACCCTCACATGTTTTGCATGTGAGGGGACTTAACAAGAAAAACAAACTGGGTTAGTGTTAAAGGTTGAATCTCGCAACAAAAAATAAAGTATAAGGTTGGTTTGAGTGCTTTTTAAACATAAAGGTAAAACCTGTAGTTTTGGGTATACATAAAGGTTGATTTTTGTAATTTTGTCTATAATGTATTATAGATTATAGATTATAGATAGTTTCGTATAAATTAAACCTGCTTTTTTTTCTTTGAACGTAAAATTTCATTAAAACGGACGGAACCTCAAATTAAGGCCCTCCACAAACTTACAACATATACAAAGGGTAAATCCCCCAATCCCTCCAAACTATATCATTATATCTAGATCGATTTTTAATCCAAAAAAATGAATAAGCTTTCACGCCCGCCACAATATCCACCACTTTCGGCTTTGTCTTCTGAAAAATCATATTATTACGCTCCTTCCAAAGCAGCCAACACGAAATCATGATAATACTTCTTATTATCTTCTTCTCGACCTTTGATTTAGAACAAATAAAATCCATCTTCATAAGACTAGGAACCGAATCGACCAACAACCCATTAATACGACACCACTTCCACACTGCACTCCAAACCCCAAACGAAAACCCACAATCCACCATTAAATGACTAGCCGATTCGTAAGCAGCTTCGCAAAACGGACACAGAACATCGGGAATATTCAGACCCCTATTAACCAAATGTAAACGAGTGGGAAGCCGATCTAAAGCCAGCCGCCAATTAAAAATGTTCACCTTTATAGGAACCCACGCCGACCACTTCATACCGTGCAGAGTAGAAGGAGAGGTCCCCTTATTAAGCCAGTACTTAACCGCCGCTACCGAGAACAAACCATCACTACTAAAAGTCCAGCTCCATTTATCTAAGTCTTTAGTGAAACGAACTTGGTCCAAGACGAATTGTAAATCTTGAGCTTCTGAAATAGCCGAGACCGAATCAGTTCTGAACCGCCAGTCGTCCGCTACCCCAGCCTTGTCACCCAACTGCTTCAGACGAGTATTCACAGTAGCATTTCTATTAACCTCTTGAGCATAAACATTAGGCCACCGAGACATAAGCGGCAAAGTACCAAACCAAACGTCTTTCCAAAATAGAATATTATCTCCTCTCCCTAGATGACATTTAAAACCTGAATTGAAATAGATACCATCAGAATTCAAACCTTCCACCATCCGAACGATATTCTTCCAACACCCGGTAAACTTCGGGTTAAGAGGAAGAAAAATCCAACGTTGCTTACCCCCATGAATCCCCTCTATAACTCTCCGCCACGTACCTTGAATCTTGGCTTTGAACCTAAAAGCCCACTTAGTAAGCAAAGCCGAGTTAACGTCGCCTATTTTCGCTACTCCCAAACCACCTTTATGTTTTGGCTTAGTAACCAAGTCCCATGCGACCCAATAAAGGCCCCTTCCATCTTTACAACCCATCCACAAAAACTTACGCATGATCTTTTCTATGGAATCCACCACTACCTTTGGATCCTTGAACAACGACAAATAATACACCGGAAGAGACGATAAAACTGATTTAACGAGTGTAAGGCGACCCCCAATATACAACAAACTCGCTTTCCAACTCATCAGACGGCTTTGAATAGTATCGATCACCGAGTCCCAATTAGAAACTCTATTCATATTAGCCCCCACCTTTATCCCAAGGTACATGAACGGAACTTGCCCAACTTTACAACCCAATAAATTCGCCATATAATTAACTTCCAACTCTGTTACCCCTATGCCATAAATCACAGACTTATGCAGATTGATTCGCATCCCCGAACACATATAAAATATCCGAAGGATCCGATTAATACTAGTCAGGTTACTTTTGTTCCACGAACCCATAAGAAGGGCATCATCTGCGTAAAACATATGAGAGATCGTAGGCCCACCATCAGATATCCGAACCCCTTCAATAATTCCTAACCCGCCTGCTTTATTTAAAATACAATCCAAAGCCTCCATAACAATTAAAAACAAAAAAGGGGAAAGAGGGTCTCCTTGTCTTATACCTTTCTGGCACTGAAATTCAAAAGTAGGAGCACCATTTACTAAAACCGCCGAGCGAGCCGATGCGAGAATACCTTTAATCCACATACACCACTTTGGAGGAAAACCCATCTGAGCAAGAATCGATAGAAGAAAATCCCAACAAACATTATCATACGCCTTTTCAAAATCCAACTTCAAAAGGAAGACACTATTCTTTTGTCTCTTCGCCCAACCTATAATCTCATTCAGCATCAGGGGACCATCCAAGATAAACCTGTCTTTAATAAACGCCGACTGCGTCTCTGAAATAACCAACCCTATGACTTTCTTCATCCTAGCAGCAATCACTTTAGAAATCAACTTACTAATAACCCCAATCAAGTTAATAGGCCGGTAATCTTTTAACCCAACTGGAGACTTAGTTTTCGCCACCAAAGTGATAAAAGAAGAACTACAAACTTTACTAATCTCCCCCGTATTTTGAAACTCTTCCATGATCTTCATAAAATCGCTCTCCAAGAACCTCCAAAAATGATTGATAAACCTGAAATTGAACCCATCCGGACCCGGGGCCTTGTCAGCACCACAATCAAGAACAGCAGCCTTCACCTCTTCTTTAGTAAAAGGAGAGATAAGCCCTTGAATACTCTCCAACGGTACCTGTTTCAAGTTATCACATAATAAAGCAGGCATAACGTCAAAATCTTTTTAAATAGATTCCGATAGAACCGCAACACCTCCCTTTTAACCAAGGACGGCTTAGAGATCCACTCTCCATCCACCATCAAGCCCGGAATAGCGTTCGCTGCCCTTCTCCCTTTTATACATCGGTGAAAGAAACCCGAATTCTCATCCCCAACCTTCGCCCAATTAACTCTAGATTTTTGAATCAAGTCACTATTCCTGAACCAATCAATTTTCTCCAACTCTTTTTTGCTCTCTTCCCACACCCAAATTTCTTCCTCCTCTAACTCTCTTTCCTCCATTTGTTTCTCCAAGACCGCAATCTCCTCTTTAATAATTCGAACCTCTTCCTCTTCTTTATTACCCACAGTTTTCCACCACTTTTTCAACGCCTGTTTCACCGCCTCTAATTTTTTAAACAACTTGACATCAGCACATAAAATTGTAAGAATAAAAGGCCTTAGGGTATACTTTAACCCTTCTTAACTCCATCTAGATGCCATATCATCCATTTTTTCTCATTTGACTCCACTTCACCATAAGGAAATGGCTTAATCTCATTAACTTCACCTAATCATATATTTTTAGTGGTTTTTGGTTTATAAAAGGAAAAAAATTAATGTAGACTTTTAACACCATGTTAACATGTTAACACATAACCTCTTTAACACCCTTTAACACAAGGAGGGAATGGTGTACAATAAAAATTAACATGACATGTCACCTTTAACACCACATATGTTAGAGTATACCCCATGGCATACATTTAATATTCTCAAACAAAGTTAACATAATAAAATCAAGTCTTAAATATGTTAATTAAGACAACTTCATTGATAATTTGTCGGACATTTTATAAAAACATTGATGGTGGGAAAATCTGTTTGCCGACATTGTGATTTCATCATGTTTTGGAGTGTAACCATTATTATAAATTTGCCGACAAAGATTACTGTTGAGATGATGAGCAATTAAGCCAAAAATAAACCTCAACTAATGGACATGTCTGTGTTTTGTGGTGACATTTACATGCATGTAGTTTTGTAATACATGCATGAACCGCTTCTTATTTTGAAATACATGCATCCACCTTTTCCCCAATTTCAAATTAAAATGTTTAATTCAATATCGCTTATTATTTATAGAAAATCCAATATGTGCTGTACTTATGTTTTAGATGAACGGAGTGTATTAGATTAGGTATAATTATTACATGTATAAATATATGGTCGTTTTTAAGGGTGTGTAGGTGATGTGACTGCATTAGACCTTCAAAACCGTCCCCTACCCTACCTCAAGGCTAAATCGTCACTACTTCAACTTGCTTGAATATCTAGAATGTCATGTGCAATATGATGACCCATAAAGTGGTATCAAGAGGCGTAAACAAGCTTTACTACTTGTTAGTTACTTGAAATCGAGTTGTTAAAAATTGACTACAGTTTAAGACTAAATTAAAACTTAATTAAATAAGCGAGCTAGAGGCTCACGAGCTATATTATTTGTACATAGATAAAATATGTTATCTAAAACAGTATAGAGTAAAGTCCTATCTGAGTCCTTGTGGTTTGGCCTTTTTAACTACTTGAATCAAAAATCAAAACTTGCCTTGATTTGAGTCCTTATAGTTTCTAATCTTAACTAACTGAGTCCAAAAGACTAACGTCGTTTAAATTTCTCTATTAATATTGTGAAATGACTTAAATGCCCCTGGTTCATTTTTTTATGATATATCATTAAATAAAAAACTAATATATAAAATCAACACATCCTCTCTCTTCTCCCTCTATGCTCTTCTTTACTTTTTCCATCCATCGGCAACTCAGGTAACCAACTAACCACTACCACACATCATCATTGTCTCAGCTACAAAACTCCACTAAACATGCTGGAACCTCCACCACCAGCAAACACCCACTGTTCTTCCCCACTCAAACACGTTGATTTTAGGATCCCAAATTGGTTTCTGTTATGGAGTTTTGAAACGGGATCGAAGAGTGTTAACGCAATAGAGTTAAATAGGGGTTGTTTTGGAGGATTATTCCCACCCATTGACTTCGGTTACCGAACTTCTGATGGTTTTGGCTTTAGATTTTTATTGTGACGATTATCCTTTGGAAACCCTAACTTTTGCTTCAAATTTTGATTGTAAACGATGGCATGAGTGGATCAGAATCTGTAACAGGTGCAAATTGGAACATAAAGTCCGATCTTTACCAGATCTAGCGATGGTGGGGTGCAGTAGTGAAGTGGTGCAGTGGTGCAATGGTAGTGGTTCTGTGGTTATGCAGTGGGTGTGTGGGAGTAAGAGAGAAACGTCGGGTTCATGTAAGGTTTGGGTATGATTGTGTTAATGGTGGGGGTGCAGTGGCGCAATGGTGTGCTGCGTGGGGATAAAGCGGTTAGGGGAAAAAAGATAGTTAAGGTCTAGGTGAAGTTTGTTTGTTTATATATTCAATAAAATAGGTAAAATGACATAAATAACCTTGTATTTAACTGACTTATTGCATGGTGTTAGTATTTTGGATTCAAATAGTTAAGATTAAAAATTATCAAGGCTCGGATCGAGACAAGTTTGAATTTTGGACTCAGATAGTTAAAATGGCCAAACCACAGGGACTCAAACAAGACTTTACTCAAAAGTGTAAGATAGTAATATTACTATACATAATTAGGAAAAAAATAACTTATATATGTATAAATCCTAAAGAGTTAATTACACGAATGGTCCCTGTGGTATAAACAAATTGCTTAAAAGTTCTCAATTAACACGGATGGTCCTAAGGTTATGAATTTTGCACTAGGTTGGTTCCAACCTCTAACGGGAATTAAATTTCTTCGTTAAGTGGGTGTGAAATGTCTAATATATTTGGCCCTCTAAAAGACAAAACAAATTAATTAAACCATTTTGAGTAACCTGCCAAAATCGTCTATGTGGTTTGGTAAAAAATGTCACTTGCGTACAAATTTTTTGTTTTGTTGTCAAAATCGTCATATGGTTTCAATTATTTGTCACTCGTCCCTAGCGCTAATGTCATCCAATTAGTCCCAGTTAAGTCAGGGGTAATTTCGTCCATTCATGTTTTAATTGCCGAAATCGTCCCTTTTCCAAAATTTGAAAACTAAAAGAAATATAAATAATATTTAAAAATTTAAGTGGGTCCCACCCCTTACCCCCACCCATTTCATCTTATCCACTCTAACTCACCCACCACCCATCTCCACCTTCCACTACCATCACCACCACCACCCATCTCCACCGACATCCACAACCACCAATACCGTAATCGCTTTTAAAGTTTTTATCAACTTGACAATATAAAGTCCATGAAAAATAGAGTAACAACGTATTTATTCAAAAACGTTAGTCCTTCTATTTCAAGACGTACTAAGTTCTAACCATGTTTCACGGAAACGCATAGGTAAGCTGCCTCCTGCGACAACATGCGAGTAAGTATGACTATAGTTTCCATAAAAAGAAGTATATTATAACCTTATTATATATGTGTGAAAATATTATAGGTTTCTGGCTAACAAAATGATCCTCATGTATGAAGTGTGATAAATTAATAAATTGTTACTTGTTTTTTTTATGTAATAACTAGGTAAGACACCCATGCCATGCGGCCGGTTTCTCATAAGAAATATAGTGACCGTGTTTCTATATTAAATTATCACATATACGACATGAGACATGTTTAATAAAACTTATATCTGAACGTTAGAGAAAAAAATTAATTGCATGGTTTTTTTATAAAAAAAAGAAAAGATAACGAAAGCAAAATTTCAAAGTCCTCATAATATTATTTAAATAAAAGCATGGTTAATGTTAAATTTCTGAGTTTTTTATAATTTAGTGATTGTGTGTTAGATTAATGGTACCGATGTTATTCAGTTGAAAGCTATGTAGTTTGTAAGGGTATCAGCATTTGAGAAAAACCACTGATCTTTTAATACAATTTCATTGTCGAAAAAAATTGTGACTAACCAAAGTCGCATATTCATTATTTTTTAAAGTTAACTAACGCAACATATTGAAAGAAAATTGAATTAAGTGGAAAAAGGTAATTTTTTTATGATACTAGCGGGAAACCCGCGCGATGCAGCGCCGATAAAAAATGACATTGATTCATATGCTCTTGCTGCTAATTCTTCTTCGTCATAATCTCCTAAAATTTTAATCAAACAAAATAGCAAACTTTATGGTTTATAACACGTTCCTTATACAAATCATTATCATACTCATAAAGGCTTATAAAAGTATGTCCTTATTAAGGTTAATAAACACTATCATGTACTAATATGGTGATAATAACGCTTAATTTGCTGCAAGATAAAGGCTATCTGACTGCTAAATTTTCATGTTTTATATTTAATAGAATATCATGTCAAATTTCTAAGTCAATTTAATACAAGTTTGTACATTTAGACTCTTAACTCTTTATAGACCATCTTCAATAACTTTGATACAAATCTTGAGGTTAATCCTTATTCCAACTTAGATAACAGCATCCATGCCATCTTTGACTTTACTTCAATCTCATCTATGAAACATAATCAGTTGGTCCATACATTTAGAGTAATGCATGGGTTGAAGGGACTATAACATTGATTAATGATAGTCTATGACACCATACATAAGAATAATAATGATGCTCAACCATAATTTATATTATTGTATCAGAAGCGCAAATTATAATAGTTTGAAAGATTTTTTTACTTATTCACCTTCTTTTAGGCATGAGATATTTTTGTTTCTTTTCTTTAGTAAACAATTATTATAAAACTATATCACATGTGTATAAGTTAATTTAAACCCGCATATTCAAACACCATAAAACAAGAGGCCTAGCTTAAGTATTTTATATTTTTCAGCAAACTTTAAAATATTGTAAGTAAATTTAAAAAGTTAGACAAACCATAAAATCATACCACTTTCTTTATTACTTCTATAGTTTCACACTCCACAAAAGCATGTCTACAAAACAAAAAAAAAACTATAAATTAAACAACATTAGGTAGCATAATTGACAAAAAAAAAAAAAAAAAAAAAAAGAACAAAACATAGAGTTCATACCTTATTACTAAAAACATAACCCATTTTATTTGTGACATATACGGATCTTGGGGTTGGGGATGGCGTATACAAATGGCTTTAACACTGAGTTACAATTATTTTTACAATATCAACCACTGCTTGAGTCATATTTCAAGTTACCAAAATGCAAATTTTTTGAGACATTACCTTCAAACTAAACTAAAGATCTTGTCATGATATTGATGAGAATGATCTTCTAGAAGATATACACGAACAACGCGGACCTAATTAAAGGCTAAACAAAAAATAATATAGTTCTTAAAGCTACCAAACATCGGATACAACTATCTACAAATTGCCATTACCTTTTATGACAAAAGAAAAAAAATAACATGTGTGATTAGGCTAATTGATGTGCCGAGAAATTGACATATTTTCCATACATAATTCTCACCTATCTTATACTCAAAATCGTGCTTTAATATCTGTTTTATCATGAATTGTCTCTTTTGTTGATAATTGCAGGATCAGAGACCAAGAGGTGAAAAGAAGTGAAAACTAGCATAAAACGGCACTAACAGACGAAGAATTGAAGACTTTGAAGCACTGCCAAGTGTGGCACGACCGTGCTTACGATTGTGCAACTGTCCCGAGTTAACAAATCAACATTTCCAAGTCAACAAAGAACAAATTCAGTTTCTAGAGAAGAGCATGGGCGTGCCACATACAAGGGCACGGCCGTGCATGTTGAAACGTGTTCCCCAAGGCTTAAACCGACCAAAACTGACAAGACGGTTACACGTGCTGAGAAGCATGGGCGTGCTCAAGGCTGAAGCATGGGCGTGCTTGCCCTAAGTACAAACATCTTCTGCATAGAGGACTCTGCAATAGTACCTACTGTCGAGCATGGGTGTGCTTGAGCTGATTTGCCTATAAATAGAGGCATCCACCCCACATTTTGAAGCATCCCTTTCCACTCGAAAACCAACACTTCTCCGTGAAGTTCCAGCCATCCTTGAGGATTGTGAGTGTCCTTTGGAGCCTGGGATCACTCCATAAACACCAAAATCAAGAGAGAAACAACCTGAAATCAACTAAAACCACTAGAAATCTTCATACAACCTTCCACCATGTCTTGTACACAAACCCAACCTTGTGAGCTTGTTGTATCAACCATGCCAGGCTAGATTTCTGTTGTTGTTGCTATGGTGATGATGGAGCATTGGTATGAATTAAATAGTTTATCTTTTATTTAAATGTGATGTTTTGTGTTCTTATAAATTCTTTCTATTCTAAACTTTTTTTAATGAGTTAATTAATAAATCACTTAGTCTTTGGTCTTGTGGATGTCTTGATGAAAGTGGGAGGACTCATGAATGTACCCATGGTGTGTAACAACCCATGCACTTGTGAGCTAACCTAATATCGCGAGTAGGGGTGTTCAAAAAAATCCGAATCCGAATTCGAATCCGAAAAATCCGATAATCCGAATCCAAATTATCTGAAATTTTGGATAATCCGATTTTCGGATATCCGAAAATCGGATAATCCGAAATTTCGGATTCGGATTCGGATTCGGATCCTGATTTTGAAAAGTTTCGGATAATCGGATTATCCGAATCCGAATTTTAAAAAATATATATATAAATATATAATATTATATACACTACATAACGAAATACACAATCCTAAATCCCCAATATTTCTAACCCTAAGTCCATACTACTCCAATCCATAGCAGCCGCTCCCTCTTCTCATGTCTATAACAACCCCCGTCCACCTCGTCTCTGACCTCCACAGCCCCCGTCCACTAAACGGTAAGTTTCTTTTACATTTTTTTTTGTTCAAGTTTCGTTTATCTAACTTTGATTTTTATTTTTTTAACAGGTTCACATTTTAGACATAGAGGAGAATGTTTTTTTTATAATTTTATTTTTATTTTATTTATTATTTTTTAAGTTTTGGATTATTTGTTGGATGATCCGAATCCGAATCCGAAATTCGGATTATCCGAATTTCGGATATCCGGAATTTCGGATCCGGATTCGGATCTCAATATTGACTATCCGAAATTTTGGATTATCCGAAATTCGGATATCCGAAATTCGGATATCCGAAATTCGGATTATCCGAATTTGAACACCCCTAATCGCGAGTAGTGATTAGTCCATTTGTGGGTAGAAATACACACACTTGGTGGCTTAATCCTCTACTATCAAGATCTCACTTAGGGTCGGTACGGTCTTTATACTCGGTCCTGGTGATAAGTCAAGACTTAATTCTACGACTTAGCTTCATTGTCTATGTGAAAGCTTTGGCGCAAGTTAAGGATTGATGAACCCGTGTTGAAAGAAAACGATCTTTATTTTCTTTCATTACTATATTGCCACACAATTAATAATAGACCACTCACTTTTTGATAAGTTAATTAAATCAAGTAGGGGATGCACGTGTTCTGGTTAGTCACGACTCCTCTATGATATTAAGTGGTAACTTGTTCAGTCATGCTCTGGGCATCGACAAGTGATTCATAAAAGTCTAGAGTAGTTAGATGTCTATATCGCAACACTGAGAAGTGGATAATTCGGGGTTGGGTCGACACAATCTCGAGTCATTTTCTTTTCATTGTTAAGAGGTGAGCTACCCGGTCTAGGAGACCCTCATAAAAACCTTAAGAACACAAGTCGTTTATACTGTTATGTGAAAACAGTCACCTCTAGAGAATGTAGTTATGCAACTCTAAGTTAAGCACAAATGCGCAACTTAAGCACACCACTTTAATAAAAGTCTACTATTATTTCATACCAGGTTCCATCTGATCCCGAAACAGCACCTTTGTTTTGTCATTGATTTCTCTCAACGTTTATATCTCCCTTTTTACTTTTTTTCGCATTTTAAAAATCTCTTAGTAATTTTTAGGAAAGCTGAGTAGTAAAAATCGTGTCCACAGATTCGATAGTTGGTACTTGCACATTTCTATACTATAAACGATAGGTACGCTTGCCTATTGTGCTGGGTCTAGAACGTTGAGCAACTATCGTTTTAAATTATAAATTTAAAACATGTAAGTGTCTTTCTGTTTCCTCACTTAATCACCTTTTCACCAAATCTTTTGGCACCTCCTTCGGGACTTTTCCCCCTTCGAAAAGAAGTTTAAGTTTTATTGAAACCCGCACACCTATCACTAATCCAACGCTAACTTTTGAAACCGTAGTTTGTTTCAAACTAAGCAATATTGGAGCATCCAAATATCAAATCTGACATAACTAAAAGAAATTTAAATTGTATTTCTCAAATTCATCAATAATGACAGTGATTACTGTTAGAAAAATCTATTTTATACATATGGTGTTGATAAAATTATAAGTGATTAGGGATAAAGGGTTGCGAGTATCTTACCAAGATTAAGGTCCTGAAAAGCATTATCAATTGAATGTGTCGATGCTCGAATCCATGACAGCATAATGATAATGATCAGAAATAAAAAAGGAATAACATAATTCATAGATTATTAAATTCATTAAGGGGTTTCAACATGCATGGATTAAGATAGGTATCGGATTCATGTTTCAGTGATGTCACAATACTTTGGGTATTGTTTCTTAGATGATCTGATGTTGAAGAGCATGAAAAATCGTCTAGGAATTTCGCAAGAAATCATGAGACTATTAATAGAAATTGAACAAGATCAATTAAGATATAAAGAGATTCATATATATGTACTTACCGGACTAAAGGTAATTAGTAGTGATTTGTGTTCCTTAGCCTTGAAGAAGTCAATTGTTTGATCATTGTAGAAAGAGAGAGATATAGAGATGTGAATGTGAATGTTAGTGTTTTGCCTGAGAAAAATGAAAGGGCGCTTTGGGGTATGAAGGGTCTGGTGGTTATTCCTTTTCATGATAATTAATGACTTGCAAAGAAACTCTTGGATGATCGTGCATCATAAGTCATCTAATTTGAGTTTTATTGGGTGGGGTTATGTATTAATTTGAATAATCAATTATCTACTTAGTTTTAGATGATTATATATTATTTGCATTATAATTACTTAAAACTCTTAAATTTGTGTAGAATGACTTCATTTAGTATATGCTAAAAAGACAACTTTATCCCTTAACTAACTTCATTTAGTTTTGTACCATAAGCATAAAAAATGTATTTACTTAAATTTTACCGTCATCCTTCCCTCATGCTTTATAATATAGTATAGAAGTATAGATTATGATATAAGGGGTTCAGGAAAATGTAGGGTGAATAGAAAAAGCTAGTCCAATACTTAGACTGTGAGGAGTGGATACCGATCACTGAAGATTCCACATCGTCACCGCCCTCACGTCACCATACCTGCAGAGAAGAGAGATAGAGAAATAAAGAGAGAGAGAAAGAGGACGGGGAGGAGGGGGATTTACCCCGTTTTAACCTAAAGAAGATAGGGGGTGGTGTTCATCGTCAGTGGAGACCTCCACCTCAGCTCACTGATGTGTTCATCGTCTCCACTCCGCACAGCCTTATGGCAACCTTTAACCATCTCTACCTCTTCCAATAACTAATCAAGAACCCATCATTAAATGTTATGCATATCATACTGTGTCTGAAAGTATAATCTATATCTATAATAAAAGAAAATTATTTTGCTGATTTAACGTTCATTTAGATCATCCTCCCTTTAAGTGGTGGTGTTCCCCTCCCCTCTTTCACTCTACTATCTACAATATAATATTATATAAAAAGCTTGGAGGAGGACAGAGACATAGGCTCCCCAATTCCTTCCCCAACCAACACAATGGGAAAAAAAAATAATAATAATTTAGCTAGATACATTTGGTGTAGCCTGATTGGCTCGACCTCCTCACTCACCCAATCAGACTTTATTGTACATCCCTTGTACTTTGTTTATACTAGTGGGTTTACCCATGCGTTGTTGCGGGGTTTAAATAAGACCCAACGACAAAGAATACACACTGGCTAATTTTCTTAATAAGATGCCTATAACTCCTTTGTAGTGCAAAGAATACGCATCATGGTAAATTTACATATAACTCCTTTTGTTTACAATATTTAACAAAAAAATCCATTTTTTTTCAATTAACAAACTATAAGCAAATGTTGTAGAAGCATAGCAAAATACAACAATAAGAACAAAAATAGTAGACACAACATGTTGTAGAAGCATGGCAAAAAAAACAAAAACAACAATAAGCACAAAAAAAAAATTGTAGACACAACTAAAATAGTTCCGTGTAAAACATCAATACCTAATAGAAATATTAGAACCTATATCATCATTAAATCATAAAGACTTGGTTACCTGTTAAGTAAACATGAGGCCTGAGGAAGAAAGCAGGCACATAGAAAAGGAATGGAAGCCATTGAGTAACAAATTCATCTTCAAATGCACTGAAAAATTAAAAGACATGAATGAAAAATTAGTGTTTAGGAAAAAGAACAATCGTAATTTGATCAAAGAACATTATGCTTTTAGTTGAGAGTCTATGAAGAGGAGGCACAATAAATAGGTAGGGCAATTGAAGGAGAATGACATTCAATAGTAGTGAATGCGATTGAATTGAGAAACCATTTAATTGAAAGACGATGAAGGGCTTTGAGAATAAAACGAAGAGAACAATTTTGGTGACATAATGGCAAGTATGGAAGAAGTTTTTATGTTTTAACTATAAAACCATGATCAAATTACTATCATGCCCTTAAAAGCATCTTAATTGTGACAAATATTTTTATTATACCCTAATGAATTAAGGTTGATTCAATTGTACATGTTGCTTTGGTACTTAATAAGATAGTATAATAGATAAGAGAATGATATTTCAAGTTATCCATTCATGTGCAAATCATAACTTATTGATTAGTTGGTGGGTAATAATTGAGGACTATGAAGTGGTTTATAATAATGAAGGGTTTCACAAAGTTAATGTGGTCATCTAATTCTCTATAAACGGGGGGTTACATGCTGGAAATGATATTAAGTGTGTATTACACACATATACAATAAGCATGATATCTTGTACACAAGGGGAAAAAAGGAGGGAAATAACCAAAAAATAGACATTTGTGAAGAGTCTATTCAACTCCCATCTTAAAATTATGTTGAAATTACCTTATTCGACATGCTTGGTACTTAATAAGGTAATAATAATATTAATAATAAGGTAATAATAAAATAATAATAAATAAATAAATAATAGAGAAGAGATATATGTATATCCATATGTAGAAAAAAGCTTTAAAAAATCTATGTAACTAAAAATTAAATAATATTAATATACATTTCAAGAGATAGCAAATTGTTGAAGCTTTTTTAGCTTATCTGACCCAGTAAGTGTAAGACATGTCGTAGCGGAGTCTGTGTTTTGTTTCTCTGGTGACACTATACCACCTCCTTCCATCTTCAAATTGACTTGGGAAATTGGAGAGAATGAATGTTGTTTAATCAGAAAGAGAAAAAAGTTTTAAGGTGAGATCTGTGTTAACTTAAGAATGATGCCTAATGAATACTCAATGGAAATAAAAGTTGATAAATTTTATTTAAAAATTAAAAACCACTAATAAAATAATGAAGCATTCTGTATTTAAGTGACAATACTATGAAGATCTTTCAAAGAATCAAACCTACCAAAAAGATAAAATCTTAGCCACCTCAAAATTTTATATATCCATAAACATGAAAAAAATAGCTATAAAAAAAGTGACTTAACATTAAGTAATTATATTTAGATGAATAAAGGGTATATAAAATAGTTAAAATCATTAATATTGGACTATACGTTTAAGAGTTGAAGGATTAAACTGGAGGATTAATATCATACATTGAATCTGGCAGCTGGCTATAGCTCCAAAAAGCACCATAAGATCAGCAAAGAGTCTTGATCACATTTGTAACAACTGAAACTGTCTTTATTGCACTCATGTTAAACAACTAAACTCTGCAATTGGTGATGTTAAGATATGCTTAAAATCTTGTTTGGTTCATTTGTTGCAGAGTGATATTTGCGGATTGGTTTCACGGCTACAAGAGTTGTAGAAAAAGAATTTAGAATTTGATGAAGCAAATAAAAGACTGACGTCAAAGGTTAAGAACTTTTTGATACATTCTTGTGGTTTAATCCATCTTATTAGTTTGTAATTGGTGATGTTAATATAACTTATGATCTTCTTTATTGTTAAGCTTAATTTATAATTTAATGAGTCGATCTCAACTTTTGTGTTTTTTTTTGTATTTCCAAGTATATACACGTTAGGCGTTCTCATGTTTATGGGTTCTTAAGGTGTGTCTCACTAAACTTGGAAAAGTTTGCGTAGACGTTTCCTTCATGTGGCATATGTTTCAACCAACTTATACCACATGCAAGCTATAAAACATATTAAGATCCATATTCTTTTTTTCCAAGAAAAAATTGATTTAATATTTAGCCCTTCATTAATATAGTGGAATGCCCGCGCGTTGTCGCGGGTATGTATTTTTATTCACATTTTAAATTGCCAAAACTTTATACACCATACTATCATTTATCCGATCTGATCCTTGCTTGATTTTTATTTGCAACATTTAGTTACACACATGAACCAAAGAGCCTTTAGCCTACTGGTTACAAAGTGTTAAATAAGGCTTAGCCTTTTCTTGTAGTGATAATTCAAATTCCATTGGTAACAAAAAGTTAATCCATTAAAAAAAAGTTACTTGAATTAGTCTATTACTTGGTAATGGTTCTAGGTAACAAAAAGTTAATACATGAATTAAATGTATTGAATGGTGCAATTAATTTGTTTTAGTGACTTGTACATAAGGGCATAGATGAAAGAAAATGGTAAAAGTTAGAAATTTATACATGAGACTTTATGTATGCCATCTTAAAATGATGGTGAAATTACCTTCTTACTCATCTCTCATTCTTAATAAAGTAACTAGTAGGAAGCTCGCGCGTTGCCGCGGGAGCGATAATATAAAATGTGATATTCTATATTTAGTTTTATCAATTATCTCGTGTATCGTGTCTATGAGGATTTATGTATCCTAACTGAGCCTTAAAAATATGCTAAAACCATGTGGAATGCATATACATGTGTTGGTAACTATAAATACTCTAAATCATTATGTCCATCATTCAAATTATAAGTTTTTTAATCAATTCAGAATCGAATTCCATGTTTAAATAAGTTTGAAATTAGGAGTGGAGGTTAATGGTCGATTGAGGGTGCCCCGCCCCACTCTCATTTTCTTTGCTCAATAGTGTAAGTTTATGTGTAATCGGCCTAAATTTTTATACGCAATATTGTGTCCAACCCCTTCCGTTTTAAGGGTCGTCCCTGACTGTCGTTGCGACAAGGATCCGATGTGTGTGCAAAACACTTAGAACCATGTAGCAAACTAACTATGCTTCTAATCAAATTCTCACTTCTAAATGAGAATGAATTGCCCTATGTTTCAATACTTATTTTAAAAAAATATAACATAGACGAATAACCCATTAAAAGCTCAATTTAAGATTCATGTTATTAATCAATACAGGAAATGAGTTCAAAAATCATTTTTCAAAGTTGTAGACTCTAATTATACAACACGCCTAAATGATTGTAACCTTTGATATAGTTATTTTAAAAAGCATAACATGCATGAATAACCAATTAAGAGCTCAATTTCTAGTCTAAGTTAAGACTAAAAGATTGATGTTACCAATCAAAACAAAACAGGAAATATGTTAATAAATCATTAATCAAATTTGTTAGTTGTAGTTATACAACACAACTAAATGGGCGAACCAATCCTCATGATTGAAGATTTAAAATTTTTATAGTCTTAACCAGACATAGCATAGATCAATAACCAACAAAAAAAAAAATTAACAGCAAAAAAAAACATATCAATTCATGGGTTTGCTACAAATTTAGAATTTTTTTTCTACAACAACAAAGCTTGCTTCCAACTGGAACTCCTCTTACTCGGTCCAGGCGAATTCTTTCGACCACTCACCTGAAAAATAGCAATGAATTTGTATTATAAAAGCAAAGAAACACAACAAGAAAAATCAAGAACATATAACTATAAAAACAATAAAATAGAAATCCAACCTTAGCTGCATCAATAGATTGTCAATCGAAGAGAAGAACCAGCAAGATGCGACATCTGGGTGTGATGGGTATGAAAGAACTTATAGTTTCAAGAAGATAGAGTTATGGAACTCGAAGAGACGATTTCGAATTTCCGAATTAAATTTTTGGTTAAAGTGAATTTGTTCTTTATTGTATTCATTATGATGAACCACCAAGGAATGATTGGAATGTGAACTAATCACCACAATGTTATGTGAATAATGATTGAAATGTGAACTAATCACCATTTGTGTAGTTAATATTGTATTCATTATGATGAACCACCAAGGAAGATGAAAGGTTAGTATGAATTGAATTGACTAAGATGGCCTTAAAGTGCCATAAAAGTTTGATGAATGTCCAACTTTAATCCCTCTAAATTGGCTTTAAGTGTATTGTAAATTATGCTTAAATATTTGTACACAATACAAAATTACAATGGTGTACATCTTTGGACATAATATTTATCAAACTCTTTGAAAGACATTCAAATTCTATTTACAGTGTATACAACTTCCTAATAATCGAATATGCTATATTGGACACTATATAAAGGTAAAACTTGGACAAAAAAACAAATTGTATGCAAGACAACCAAATCCTGAATCGGCCTGTTTCAACAAAACAAACTGTATTAAAATAGCAGTGAAATAAAACGACGGGAAGATATTACTGATCCAATCTTAATCTACAAGAACATTTTCAGTTTAGCGTTGTGATTCTTATTAGAAACTTCCCTCAATTACCCAACCTGCAGTTCCAATAACGGTTTTGAGTTTAGCTTGTTAATAAAACCAAAAGCAACATGATAAATATTGATCTCAAATCTATAGATAAAACACATTAACATTTATAAAAGATATTAGCAATTAAAGAAAAACAATTCCGATTGGGTTTCCTACAAAGCTGTTGAAGGTCGATTAGGACGATGTGTGTGGTTCTGCCTCTTTAGACATACAAGAAGTGTTGAAATTGAATAGGCACACAAATTCTTTAGCAACCCCATCTTGTACACCATAAATATTTGATGAATATAAGTAAGTGTATGTTTCCAACAACTAAAGGTATATTATTAACAATGTAAAACGACAAAAATTACAAATCGACAGTAAATCAAATCGAGCAATGAAAAATACCTCGAATTGGTTAAATGGCGTTTCTTTCTGTATGCGAAATCTATGAACTTTGTCATGGTTTGCATCATGAGTAACCTATACATGTCAAGTAATGATATTAGTAAGATGAGTTTCTTGAAAAGTAAAACAAGTGTAGAAGATAAGAAAGCAATGACTATAAATGAGTATTCAAGAGTAAGGAAATGAGTTTTATTGGGTGTTATGAATGTAGGTTACATCTTGAGAAACATATAAAGTGTGTATTACACACATATACAATGTGCATAATATGTTATACATGAGGGGCAAAAATGGTAGGAAATGACCAAAATATAGAAATTTGCAAAGAGGCTTTTCATATGCCATCTTAAAATTGAGAGGAAATTACTTTCATAGACATGCATTCTCCTTAATAAGGTATAGTGGAATGCCCGCGCGTTGCCGCGGGTATCCAAAACTTTATACACCATACTGTCATTTATCCAAACCGATCCGTGCTTGATTTTTATTTGCAACATTTAGTTACACACATGAACCAAAGAGCATTTAGCCTACTGGTTACAAAGTGTTAAATAAGGCTTAGCCTTTTCTTGTGGTGATAATTCAAATTCCATTGGTAACAAAAAGTTAATCCATTAAAAAAAAGTTACATGAATTAATCTATTACTTGGTAATGGTTCTAGGTAACAAAAAGTTAATACATGAATTAAATGTATTGAATGGTGCAATTGATTTGTATTAGTGACTTGTACATAAGGGCATAGATGGAAGAAAATGGTAAAAGTTAGAGATTTATGCATGAGACTTTTTGTATGCCATCTTAAAATGATGGTGAAATTACCTTCTTAACCATCTCTCATCCTTAATAAGGTAGTAGAGATAGAGATAGAGATAGATAATAATGTACTTCGCCTAATGATTCTAGGAAACGTTACCTTGTGACTTTTACCACATTTTGTCATGATACTTCACGACTTGGTCGGTAATCCATCACAGCGATTTCATGAATCATGATGAATACCACATTTTGTTACGAATAGTCACGATTATGTTGGCAGTTAGTGACAAATTTAATCATGGATTTACGATGATATCGTGAACATATAATTCAGTGCGAATCATGGTGAAAAATCATAAAATTGTACTCATGCAATAGCGACAAAAGTTGATGACAAATTAAATCAGCTAAAATATGGTTAAAAAGCGGTGAAAAAATAATGAAATCGTACTCTTAGGCTGATGGGTGTACAGATGCCCCAACCCCCGTCCCATCACTTTTTGTCATGTCTCAGACACAAACACCGCCCCCCTTTCATGTCCTCCCCCGTCCCTTCTTCCCCCCGTCTCAAATGTCTTGCTTGGGACATAAAGGACGGTCCAATCCCCTCTTTTCCTTTTTTTTTTTTTTTTTTTGATTTGAACCACTAGGTATTTTTGTTTTTATTGGATGGTTTAGAGCATTTAAGACATAACATTGTGGTGTCTCCACACTCTTGCCATGTCTCAACCAAGAGAACATAAGAGCCATCCTAGGTGGCATTGAGACATGAACATTCTCATGTCTGCACACCCCATAGCCTTACAAAATAACATACGTTTTGCGACAAAATCATGACAAAAAGTAGGTAGTGAAAAAGTTTTTTGAAGTCATGGTGAGGATCCAACTAACCTGCTAGCATGTTTTTAAATCTCCACTTCACATGCTTGACTTTTTTAAAAGTCAAACTAATAGCTTTACCCCACATGATACAAAAGTTTCTTGCTTTTCCTATATGTGGAAAGTTTGTTTTATTGATTGCCGCACACGTCTCAAATAATTTCGTGTATATTAACTTTTTTTATGTAAGTTAGTATACTTATTATAATTTTTTTTTATAATAGGTCAAGTTATTCTACACAGTGAATCACGAAATATAACACAATGACTTATAAAATGTTACACAATGTCAATAAATATAATACAATGCCAAGAAAAAAGACACCGGGAACTACAGAAATGACACAATGATGAAAATAAAGAAAAGACACAATACAACATAAAAACACAATGATATAACACAAATTCTAAAATCTACAAGCTAAAAATCCAAAAACTTGAAAACCAAAAATCTAATATCGATGAGACAGTTCCAATGTCGTTTGAATGAGTTCAATCAGACTTCGTTTAATACCCTTCCTGTAATTTTTTTACTGTGTATTTGATCCTAACCATATAAGTATAATCTACAGCAAACTCATAAGTGATTATTTATACTTCTAATCACTTAGAACCATCATTTAGTAAAAACTACCAAAAACATGCAATAAATAACTATAAATGTCACACCCTCAAAATCCACTTGCGGAGTTTTACCGCGAGGCGCATGACAAACCAGGATCCAAACCAACGATCACAATAAACAAGTCTAAATGAATATAAATGCAATTTCAAAACATAGTTTAAAATCCCGTTTACAGCGGAAGCTTATTCAAAAACAGTATCTCAACAATGAAATAATAGTTCAACGTTCAAAAGACCATGCAACCCTAGTTAGACGCCGTGCAGACGCGTGCGCCCTAGTCCAGTCGTGCTACCTTAGCGACCTGAGAAAACATGTAAAAGTTTACGTCAGCACAAAAATGCTGGTGAGTTTACAGGTTTTGTATCCAAGTACCAAGTTCACCTGTCCATACTATAACAAATCGAAAACCAGTATACGCTAGCTAGGCGTACGTTTTGTTACTACCACGATTGGAAAACCATTACTAACTCGAATACCAGATGTTGTGCCCGAAAAGTACCAATTGTTCCTGTTGTTCCTGTTTGAGACAATATGCACTCGCCCGGCCCTCCAAGCCGACGAGCGGGGTTGTTCACTCCCAATAGCGCTATTCACATTTCCCCGTTGTGCAAACCCGCACATTCATGGTTCCCCCCGGGACTTCCAAAGATCGTGTAGTACACAATAGAAACCCATAGTATGACAGTAGTTACCAAATATAGTTTTAACACATGTTTTCTCCCCCGAAAGTATAAGACCAGTTTAAAAGAGGGGCCGTAAACTCACCTTAAGTTGCGTTACTCCTTAACCCGAGTAAACTCAGCTGCTATGCTAGTCCCGTAAACCGGCGACCTAACATACGACAGTTACAAGTACTTAGACTAATAACCCGCAGGTTAATTAGTCCCTAGATGTCCAGACCATAACCAAGTTCGTTTGAAAACACCGTGACTGTTTAACTGACCCAAAGTACAAGACTCGACATCCCATTGGTGACCCGAGACTCCCCGTGTTATGTTTACGCTCCAAAACATACAATAACGCATTCACACTTAACATACGTTAACGCACAACAAGTTATAGCACATAGTTCACGTATCACCGAATTACATCCAAATATATGTTACCAAGTTATTAGACATGTTACGGGGTTCCTAGCATGTTACTACATGTTAAATCGGGTCTCGGAATGCTAATTTACACTTACAGCAGCAGTACACGCGATTAGGAAAAGTCAACTAGCATTTAGGTTGGTCAACTAGCAATTAGAAACCCTACTCGCCTCTATTATAGGCGATTAGGAGCTAATCACCTGAACTTACTAGCAATTGGGGCTAATCACATGAACTTACTAGCAATTAGGGCTAATCACATGAACTTACTAGCAATTAGGGCTAATCACATGAACTTACTAGCAATTAGGGCTAATCACCCCTACTGTCACACGAGTAGGCCTCTACTCGCCTGAGTTATAGGCGATTAGCACCCTACTCGCCTATAACATAGGCGATTAGGAATGCTACTCGCCTGTAACCTTGCTGTTCCGGTTTTTCGCGCGTTTAACGCTCCAAATCAGATCCAGAACGTGTGTAACCACCCAATATCATCCCAAACACTATCCTAAACATGTTTAACCCAAAATCCTTCGTTTAACCTCGTATAATCAGTCCTGCATGCAACCAAGTAATCCAAACACCATTCACATAGCATGCAACATCATACTAACACGCGTAATCATAACCCTAATATCCAATTACTGAGATTTCTATCATCATACTATCAATATCAATTCTGATCTAACATAATAACATATCAAATCATCATCATGAATCATAAAAATCCTAGCTTTCTAATCATACACACCCATAACGCATGTATATTAGTTATAATCCGATTAACAACCCTTATTGACGATTTTCAGAAAGCTTTTTCGTTTAAGAACAGGTCTGGACCATTAGGGATTGATTAAAAACGTTTATAAAGAGTTATGGATGAAAATCAAACCTTAGGATTATGAAAGAATGATGATTCAAGCTTGAAACCTTGTGTTTTGATCAAAAATCGCCTTCCAGAGGTTGTTTATGTGTTGGGGCGGGTTATGGGACGACTAGGGTTTGTATAATGAAGTTTAGGAGGTTAAGTATGGTATTTATAGTCGTTTTTAGTCGTCCAGCCCGTAACTAGCGATTGTGCAGCCCTTATACGCGATTAGGGCTGCTAATCGCATGAAGGTTCACACAGTTAGGCCTAATCGCCTAAACCTTCACACGAGTAGGCCCCTAATCGCCCTTAAGGTCTCCTACTCGCCTCCCCTATAGGTGATTAGGCTTCCTAATCGCCTATAGGGGTTAGTTTCGTGTGTTTTGCGCGTTAAACCCCGTTTTAACATATGTTAACACATATTCACGTACCGACAAGTCACATGATGATTGTAAACACATAACACAAGTAAATACACATATTTACACTCGTTCACCAATTCCCGGGACTCGAGACTCGTACGTTCCGTATGCCCTGACGATCCTACAAATCGTCACCGTTTGTACACTTGGTTAAGGACCGACATCTAATGAACCTCTAGACCAACATCCAATGATCCTCTAGGCTAAACCAATAGTTCCCGAACCATAACCCGACTTAACTAACCCAGTTAAGTACAATATACGCGTGACTCGCTAAGGTAGACTTCCATCTAGACAACGTTGTTATCCAGAATTTGCCGGGTGTCACAATAAAATCCACTATAGTTATTTTATATAAGGTTTCTTTTAATTTATTTTTTTCGTCTTCTATTTCTTTTAACAATAAGGGTTACAACCTTTTAAAATGGGTGGTATTATTTTGACACCCTCTTTCCTTATTTCAACACCTCCCTATATAAATATGTATTGGTTAATAAGTATCATATAGGGGTATAACATTTCCTAATGCCATACAACAACCTAAAAAATGTGACATTCTGAATTTTTCCTTGTGAATTTTATTTATAATTTCATTCAATATGTTTATACGCAAAGCTATAAAATTTTTGAATCCATAATTAATAACCGGTTTATTTGTTAAATCTCAAACCAAACTGTTATGTCAAATCTTATATAAATAAAGCATATCGTTTGTAAGGTCCATACCGAATATCCAAGTTTATGTTAATATTTATTTAAAGATCAAAACCCGGGTTCATTCACATTAATCACATAGTTATACAAAACATCATGTTTATAATCATGTTTAATAAGTTTCATGCTTTACCCCTATGTAGACTAATGATACTTGAACCCGAGTACAAAACACATATGCTGAAGCTTGAACTTGATATGCGTTTGATTCTTCAAAAAAAAAAAAAAAGAGAGCTTGATCATCCTTGCAATCCATTCCCCGGATGTACCTAAGGTTTAACCATATAAGAATTCATTTATTATTAGCTAACATGTGTTAGAACCAATGAAAACATGTGTTAAAATAACAAAATCCAAGTGTTTGGGTGTGGCCTCGCCATAGCCTACGGCCAGGTGGTTGTAGGTTACGGCCACTATATATGTGGCTGTTGATCTGCTCGGCGTACCCTACGGCCATCAGGCCAAGGGTTATGGCCAACAGTTTCTGATGTGTTTTGCTTGTTTGGCCGTAGCCTGCGGCCAAGGGCCATAGGTTACGACCAGCAGCCTTTGCCCGACTCATTTTCGCGCAATAAACATGCTCCTATCCGACCCGTATGCACCCGACCATTCTTGGGAGTCCTATTGTCACACCCTCAAATTCCACTTGCGGGGTTTTACCGCGAGGCGCGTGACATACCAAGATCCAAGTTAACGGTCACAATAAACGACAACTATATCATATGAAAATAACGTAATAAAACCAACCACGCAGTTTTAAAGTTTACACAGTACCAAAAGACAATAGCGGAAGCAACCAAGTTTACGAAACCATAATCCAAAAGTAAGTAGTTTGAAAACGTAACATAAAGTTCAACCATGCAAGGCAGAATGAGATGCAGTGCGACTCTAGCGCGCCTAGTCTCGCTGCTACCTTAGCGACCTGAGAAAGCATGCAATGTTAGTCAACACATAAAGTGTCGGTGAGTCACAGAGTTTAAGTTTGCAAAAGTAAGTAACGTTTGTAAAACCAGACCCAACAATCCTTACATCTATACCTGATGCTAGCTAGACATCGTTACATGATACTAAAGTGTCGTGAACCACTGCTGAACGTTAGAATGCCTCAATACTCGCCACCAGACATCACCCGGTGTCGTAAGTTAGATAGGACAAATATGCACCCGTCCGACCGCCAGTCGACCCGAGTGGGGCTTGTCGGGCCCAATAGATCTGTTAACACTTTCACCGTTATGTATCCACATATTAATGGTTCACTAAATGTTAGGAGGACTTTAATGATGTAAGGTCACTAAGTATCCATGTGATATAATGTAATATGTTGGTCTAAAAGTTCGTAAAGTCTGTACTGCATGTTTCTCCTCCAGATATGAAAACAGTAAAGAATGGGGTTGTGACACTCACCTTTGTTTGCGTCTTCTAGTATAGAATTATCGACAAGAATAGATAGTCCCAAATACCGGCGACCTATCATAAAGTTTGTATAAGTGTTTTGACTAATAACCCATAGGTTAGCTAGTCCCCGATTGTCCAGATCATGACTACGTATGTTTGAAAATGTGTTTGAATGTTGACCCGACATCCCGTTGGTGACCCGTTACACAAATTGATCAAGTACATATAATTTACACACAAGAATCATGCATAAAACACTTAGTTTGTATCAAAAATCACATTTCTGAAGTCGTGGGGTCGAATCAGTTAAAGCTTAGTTGGTTCGACCATTATGAGGGTCGAATGAGTTTCAAAATGTTTGGTTCGACCTCTTTCAAGTTGGTTCGACCTCACGTAAGGGCGAACCAATTTTTGGTTCGACCCAACTGCTGCAAATACTCTATAAACACACAAAATCTCATCTAAACACTCCAAAAACATCACGAAACATCATAAATCACAGCATTTGATATCATCTAATCTATCCCCATAAAACCCTACCATTTATGCCCCGAAACCCGTCCATTCCAAGAAGAAATCACAACATACCCAAAATGGCAAATTATGGAAATGTCACATTAATGCATGAAATCTTTACCTGAAATGGAAACTTATCAATTTTAGCCTCATGAACAGATTATTATGCACAGATTAAACATGTATAACAAAACCCTAATCATATCTTCATTAACACCTACAAGAACAAACCCTAGATCTAACATAAAACCCCCAAAATGGGTGAAACTTCATCAATCATCAATTACACCCTATAATAATCATAAATCATCATCTAAAACAGTATTAGATCATCAACATATCATCTATTCATCATTCAAACATCATATAACACAAAAAACCCATTTAACATCATTAACATAAGGATTTTTGTATGAAAACTCATTATTAATGAATAGATTTGGTTTAGAAAGATGTTAGAAAGGTTTTTATTCATAAAAACTTTCTTAAATTAGATCTGGACACTTAGGGTTTGAAGGGATAGGGAGCCTAATCCTGGCGGACGCGGCCTCCCTATCCCCGCTTAACAAAGGATCCGCGGAAATGGTCACGCAGCATAGTTCCGGCGGAAAAAACTTGGGTCACAACCCTACACACCTGTGGAAAACATGCGCGCGTCAGCCAACGCGCGGACTGCTTCGCATCATAGCATTCTCAGGTACGAGGTACGGAAGATCAAGAGTCAGGAAGATCTACCTGCAGAGGATCACTGACACCACCAAGAGGATAAGGACACGTGTCCGCGGTTGCCCAACAACCACTGAGATTCAACAGTGACGTGACTAGTTCCATGCTTCCACCATGCTGCCCCTACTGTTCTGACCAGGCATGCTTACCTGCTGTCAGAGGTCACGTCAGACGACGGCAGGTAAGTCAACCATGCCGGTTCAGAGCAACATGCTGCCAACGGCCAGTTACAAGCTGCCACGTGTAAACTCACCGCTGACGTCATCTACAACAGATGTCCTTTTCCCGCCTTTTTCAGATACCAGGGACGGTTGGGCCGAGCCAAGGCCCAAAGATCACAAGACTTGTCGTGGGCCTCTTCTCAAGCCCACGACCTCCATTATAAATAGAAGACTCCAACTCCCTTCAAAAAGATCGGTCATTAGTCACTTGTATCGAGGGCTATAATTACTCTTATGCTTTGTACTCTCCAAAGTAATAATATTCTCAGCTCTTCACAGTGGACGTAGGTCATACTCGACCGAACCACTTACATCTTCGTGTCTCATATTCACTCACTCACTCACCACACACTCACTCATCTATACATTCGGGTAATCCAAACGGTTTGGGTAAAGGAACGTACGTACAGTAACATAAGTGCAACCCCTCGGAGATTAGTGATAATCCCCGAGTAGCTTATTGTTTCTTCATTGGCGCCATCCGGTCACAACATTCTTTTCTTTTAACCCACCCATGGCTGAACCCAACCCCAACACAACTGTCATTAATCCGGCTGAGGACGTCGACGTCAAACTCATGGGAAACGACGGTACCCTGACCACGATCACAAAACAGTCAACCTCACGCATCCAGAAACCCACTCGTGAGGTAGATGACGACGTAACAGACGAAAGTAATGGAGACGACTCAGACGAAGACCCACACCGGTGGCTCTTACGTTAGAGCACCAAAAGCGCCGCTATCTACCAGCGGATGCTCGTGCGACAGGCGAAGAAGAAAGGCAAGACCCTCACCTACGGTTCTTCACCAAAAAAGGCCTACAAAAACAAAGAGACCTCCAGTCGTCGCGGTGGTCGCGGCGGGGAGCCCGGCGGAAACGCCGGAGCTCGGGGCCGCGCCAGCAACCGTGATGAGTCGGACGGGTACGAGTCGTCAAGTACTGATTCTGACTGCGGAGGGAGAGACCGCACACGCCGCTCACATCGCAAAGATGTGGACGATGATTTGGTCAAACCCTTCCACCCAAAATCATTTGCGGAAAAATCAAAGTTCGTTGCTCGCATAGCAACGACAGCAATCCCAAGAACAACCAAACTTCCCAGCAGCGTCGGCATGTACGACGACCTGCGTGACCCAGACGACCACATTCACAACTTCGAGTGTGCGGGAAGTTCGGTAAACTGGCCGGTTCAGGTTTGGTGCCACCTCTTTGCCCAAACCCTGACCGGCGCAGCCAGAGTCTGGTTTGACAACCTCCCCGCAGGGAGCATTGCTGATTTTGATGATCTCACCGGCAAGTTCTGTAATCATTTCTCACACCTCCGAAAACACAAGAAAGACAAAACACACATTCTTTTGTGCCGCCGCTATGACCATGAGTCCATCGAGGACTTCATCGTGCGTTGCAACAAGGAAGCGCTACAGATAGGCTGCGGGGAAGAACTCACCCGAGCTGCATTCATCCACAATGTGCGCAGCCCGGAACTCATGAAGTGCCTCACAGGCAAAGACGGCATCCCGGAATCCTGGGACGAAGTCATCCACTCCGCCAAAATATATGCTTCTTCCGAAAAATCGTTTAACCAGATTCATGGCTTTCAACAAAATCACTATAATAATAATAATAATAATAATAATAATAATAATAATAATAATAATAATAATAATAATAATAATAATAATAATAATAATAATAATATTAATAATAAAAACAAGGGAAAGTCAGTTTTGAACCGCATTTCAGGCTCAACAGATGAGGGAAAATATTCTCCCGCGAATGACGCTCGCAACATCATTAGCGGCAAACAGTCAAGAGAACAGCGAGGTCACTCCAAGAAAAACCAAGACGGGACCCCATTGACCAAAACTCCGTCTCAAGTCATAAAGACGGAACAGGTCACCCTCAAGGAACCCAAAGCCCTCGGCAGAAGGCACAACGTCGACACATCCAAATTCTGTGAGTACCACAATGACTTTGGCCATCTCACAGACAATTGCTACAGTCTCAAACTGGAAATTGAAGCGGCCCTGAAGTCAGGACAACTGGGACACTTGGTCAAAAACGTCCACCGCGCGGCCAAGGCCCAAGCTGGTGACGATGCGCAAGCAGACGGATCACGAAAAAAGATCCGTGACCTGAATACTCATACGGCAACAATCATCCCGCGCCATCAATGCAATATGACGAGGCCGGGAAGACAGCACCAGCAAGGGAAGAGAAATCGAGTGCCGATAAACGACACATGGAAAGAATCGGAGGTCATCCTACCGAAAGTGCGCGGCGGGGCATCCTGCACTGCTCCTTTAGTCATTACCGCTGTTTTCGCCCACTATCGAACAAGGTACATGTTCATAGACAGCGGCAGCAGCACATATATCATGTATGACCAATGCTTCCAACAATTAGATGAGGAGGACAAGGTCAAGCTCGTTCCCGTAAATGAACCAATCTCGGGATTCATTCATGAAACAATCATGCCGCGCGGTATGATCTCTATGCCAGTAACATTGTCAGATGGCACCCATGAACGCACAGAAATCTGCGACTTCATGGTTTTGCCAGCAAACTCCAACCATGACATCTTACTGGGTTGCGAGGGCATCACACGCTTCAACGCCAACGCTTCAACGCCTCATGCAATGGTGGGATTCCCAACCAGAACAGGCGTGGCAATCATTCGGGGTAACAAATAATGCCACTCGGCCGAAGCCGCAAAACCGCCAAAGATGGTCAAAACGGATGCCCGCACAGAGCCGGAAAAATGGATCCTCAATCCTAAATTTCCGGAGCAAACGGTGGTCATAGGCCATGTAATCTCCGACTCCATCCGCAATCACTTGAAGCAGCTACTGATCCACAACATGGACGTGTTCGCCTGGCAGCCAGCGAACATGGTCGGCGTCCCGCGAGAAATCGCGGAACCCAAGCTCAACGTATACCGGTCAGTAGAACCAGTGGTCCAGAAAAAGAGAAGCATGGGGCCGGAGAAAACAAAGGCCATGAACGAACAAGTCACCGAGCTGCTCAACGCGGGCATACTAAGGCCCATCCGATATCAATTGTAGCTCGCGAACCCGGTCATGGTCGCGAAATCTGTGATACCCCGAAAATTCAGGTTCTCACTTTAACTAAACTCTAGTTACATTCCTTGCATTATACTTAACTAGGGTTAGTTAGATAAGACATACGTGCATGGTTATGAGTCAATGTGTGATTGCATGATTAGTGAACCTCGGACGTTGGTGAAAAATAAACTTATGTGTCTCGGTGATACCTGACAAACTTATGTGAAAACCATACATGATTATGTGAACCTAAACCGAACACGTTAATAGAAATCATTAAAAGTGGAGCATGAGGTTGATTAGGGTCTTAATGCATGGGGTTACACTTGTTATGGTCCGAAATAACGAAAACGTCGAAGGATAACGCGTCAGGAGGCGAAACGAGGCAAAAGCGCGCCACCCGGACCTGTGAGCGGCCGCTCACAGGCACCGAGCGGCCGCTCCATTTGACCTGACGGGTCTAAGCCGCCTCAAACACATATTTAAGCATCCTTAACTCCCATGCAACCCTCATACTCAACCCTAATCGCCCCCTTACTGCCCCACACGAATATTTCACTCAAACAACCCCTGCTAAGGCTCAAGATCATCAATTGGGAGGCTCCAAGGCGCGCGATTGATCGATTGGGAGAGCTAAGGGTATATTTTACGATTTCTTATGCTTCTATCTTGTGTTTTCATTAATAAAAGTCATATAACAAGTTTGTCCAGGTCTGAATGAGTTTATAAAACATTAAAGCATGAATCTTTTTGAAGATTAAATGGATGAAACATACTCATAAACGCTTAGTAACGTCATAGGATACTTGTTGCGCAAGTAATTGGTGTTTTGATTCTTAAAGCTTTGATCTTGACATGTTTAATCATAGAATCTGATGAAATAGGTATTAGGAATGTTTTGTGTTGATAATTGATGATTGTTAATAGTTTTTATGCACACGGTAGGCGATTAAAGTATGATTTAGGCGAAACTAAAATCTGGACATAATGGTTAGTCAAATTTGTAGGAGCTGTAACACGGCTCTAACATAATGATTTTAGTGTTTTCTTGGCATGGTTAGGTCACACCTGTTCTTAGCTTTTCATAATGGGTAAAATCATGTGTTTTGGACGTCGGATGAGTCGTTTTTGGAATTTTAATTGATTAGGGGTCATATCAGATTTTCGGATTTGTAAATTGGGCTAACTTTAAATGGTCATAACTTGAGATTTACAAGGAGTTAGGTTATGAAATTTTTACAGTAGGTCAATACTGGAAAAATAGAGCTTTTCCAAGTGGATTCATCTCGTTTGGATGAAAACACAATTTTTAAGAATTTTCCTACTAAACTGACTTGTTGAGGAAATGTTCTGAACACTGCTGTGTTGTACGAATTTTTATAATTTTTGTGTTTGGAATTAAGACAAAACAAAAATAGGTATTGCCAAGTGAATCCCAAAGAAAATTCAGTAAAAATTTGGGAGGATAACTCACTGGTTTACTATTATAAATAAATTCGTTTTGATGGCGCACAATCTGTCCTGAAAACGCAGATTGTGTATTATGTGCTTATGTGATTACTTGAGGTCTTAGGTGATCTAAAATTGACATATAACGGAAGTACACATGTTTATGACACATACGGGCTGTAGAAACTAATTATAACCAACTCATTCACCAACGAGTCCGTAGGGTTTACTATTGCATGTAGAATCACTAGGCGTCGCATACACACTTTTGAATACTAAAACGCCTTGGACAAACGAGTTATATGGTGTGATGATGTTACGCCTATACTCACGTAGTGACACTGTTATTAGGGTGTCGGTAGCATATAATACTTGCTGTTCGGATTCTTTGCTTACGCGATAAGGTGAGTTTCACTACTTTTTCTCAAAGCATGCGTCTCGGGTTGAGACCACATTGGTAACGTTTTCTAGTCTATCTTGAGACAACTTTCTTTTACACATCCCGGGTTTGGGGTGCATGGTTCACGTGGTGAATCTATTTTTACTAATTCATATATATGTCCTTGATGAACTAAACCAAACACATCTTTTAAGTCCTTCAAAATACCGAATCAATTGCCGGTTGGGCAAGCGGGTTAATTAGTTGATAGCGCTATTAGGTCTAACAAACCTCACATCGTGCTGGGAGCACGGATGTGAACTATTAGCTTCAAACATAATCATTGTCGATGGACAATGATGCAAGGCATCTTTATCCCGGTTATGGGAACTTGTTCATTAGTAGTTCGGTATTCGCCGGTTTTAGTTATCATGAGTGGGCTAGCTACCCCTGACATTTGAATTAGCTATTGTTTACAGGGTCTGAGAGACCAACGTTGTACACTTGACTTTTGGGGTTTTGAGAACCTACGCTTTTATTTACATCGCTTACTTATATTGTGAACTCACCGACTTTATGTTGACACATTTTAGCATGCTTTGCAGGTCCTTAGGTACGGAGCACGTTTTAGGGCATGCATCATTTGTGTCTTGGGTTATGAATATTTATTATTTCGTACTTTTAAACTTGGGTTTTGGGCGCGTTGTCTTGCGCAGACTTTTGCAAATGTTTTACTTTGTTTACGCTTCCGCATTACTTTAAATTGCTTGGTTAAACTTTGAAACTTTTTCTCAAAAACGAACTAAATGGTTTGGGCATTTAGAGTCGTTCATGATACTTATGGCTATGGGTCCTGGTTTGTCATGCACCTCGCGGTAAAACTCCGCAGTGGAAATTTGAGGGTGTGACAGATTGGTATCAGAGCCATTGGTTATAGTGAACTAGGAATTGCATTGCATTCTAGACTATAATCATTATAGCATAAGTATTAGTACACTCATCGTCTTCAGTGCACGCTTATTATTCTCGACTTCGAACACTAACCTAACATATTGCAGGTAATTATGGTTAACCCCGCTCACCGAAATTACTCGTACCGTGCTCATGACGGGCGACGACGCCCCATGTATGACCCTTATGAGGCCCCATCTTCGTCACTCAAGCCATGTGAAGCCACTAATCGTTGGCGTTGGTTCACGGACATCTTGCACTCGTGGGTCATGAGTTATGGGGTGCCAGCTAGAGTACCTCCCATTGTGGACTCGTGGGAGAGGACACTTGCAGGAATGGTGAGGCATGTACACACTGAGTTGGATAATGCTTACACTGGTATTAAGGAGTTCCAGTTCTGGAGAAGAAATGCTGACGAGACATTGACACATGTGGCGGGACAGATTGACTACTTACTCAGCGAACTAAGGAAAGTTAAGAAAGAGGCTGAGGAAGCAAAACAGGATGCTACTGCTACCAAACTAGAGTTGGCGCGTACTCGAGAGGAGTTAGCCATGGTTCGCAACCAGCTTATGGAAGCTTTGGAACCAAATGGGGAAGAGAACCCCGAGGAGGAACCCATGGAGGATGAGTTTGATGCTTTGGGAGCGGCACTCGATGCAGCTCTCATAGAAGAGGAAGAGGAGGAAGAACCTGAGGAGTTACCGGAGGAAAGTGAGGATGAAGGATCAGTCATCTCTACGGACGACGATTGATTTTATATATTATTATTTATTTAGTTGTTTATTTTATTCCTAGTATGTTATGACTTCTATTTAACCTCGTGCGACTGGATGATCTTTTGGATTGTTTTAGAACATTGGTATTTTATTATTGATTGAACTTTTATTTTATTATTTATACGTGCGTTATTTATTAGTACACTGTGATGTGCAAACGATTGTATTCTCATGGGTATAGTATATTTGTAGAACTACTATGGCGGGAAGAGGTCATGGACGTGGACACATCAACCTAACACAAGCTGAGCTGACTGCACTTGTCAACGACAGGGTGGTTGCAGCCCTCGCAGCTATCCAAGCTGGTAACACTAATTCGTCTTATTTTACTCCTTCTACGAACTCCAGCGTTAAACTCTATTACTCATATGACTCCCGTGTTTGCACGTAGGTCAACCTCCACACCACCCTCCAGCCTGCACCTACAAAACCTTCATGGACTGCAAGCCTCAAAACTTTGGGGGATCTGAAGGTGCAGTTGGACTACTTAGGTGGTTCGAAAGGGTGGAGTCATGCTTTGCTATGTGCAACTGTCCACCAGCTGACCGGGTCAAATATGCCGCTGGTACACTTGAGAACGCGGCGTTATCCTGGTGGAACTCTCAGAAACAAATACTGGGTGTGGATGTGGCAAATGCTACGCCTTGGGATGCTTTCAAGGAGATGATGAGGGAGGAGTACTGCCCTCGGGATGAAATCCAGAAGCTGGAAACTGAGTACCTGAATCTGAAAATGGTGGGGTCAGATATTGAAGCCTACACCACTAGGTCACATGAGCTAGCCACTATGTGCCCTAACTACTCAACCCCGCTCTACAAGCGGATTGAACTGTACATCAAAGGTTTGGTGCCGCAGATCAAGGGCATGGTTACTGCTGCCAACTTCAACAATCTTCAGCAGGTGATTCGTATGGCACACCAGCTGACTGACCAGAAAGTAGAGGAGGGACTACTGCCCCCTCGAGGTGCTTCATCCTCTGGCACTAATGATAATAAGAGAAAGTGGGAGAGTACGTCTGGCAAACCCCCAAGTAATGGTAATCAACAGCAGCAGCACCCGAACAAGAAACACGACAACCACAACAACAACAACAACAACCGTACTCAGACTCAAGGTGGTTGTCACGGAAATCGGCCCAAGTGCGCTAAGTGCAACTATCACCACTCTGGGCCATGTAACAGGATTAAGTGCGATCATTGTGGTAAGCTGGGGCATGTGCAGAAAGACTGTAGAGTCAACCTTCAGGGTAACCCACCCCCGCAGGGTCAGCAACAGAAGGGTGGAAAGGCGTGTTACCAGTGTGGTAGCGAGAACCATTTTAGAAAGAATTGTCCCCAGCTGAACGGTAATGGAAACAACGGGGGAAATAACAACAACACCAACACTGGTAATAACAATAACAACAACGGAAACAACTATGGGGCGCGTGGTAGAGCATTCGTGATTGGCTCTGGGGAAGCGAGGAATGATAACAACGTCGTGACGGGTACGTGTTCCTTGAACGACACTCTCACTTCTGTTTTATATGATACTGGTGCAGACTATAGTTTTGTGTCATCAAAACTTAGCAGACAACTAGGGATAGTTCCTACATTACTCGAGACCCCGTACTCTATAGAACTAGCTGATGGGAAGCCTGTTGAGGTAACCCACATTCTTCGTGACTGTGGGCTCGAACTAGATGGACAGTTGTTTGCCATCGACCTTTTACCTATCACCCTAGGAAGCTTTGATCTTGTGGTTGGCATGGACTGGTTGTCCAAGCACCACGCCGAAATTCTCTGCAAGGAGAAAGTTGTTCGTATCCCCCTCCCCAGTGGGGAACTCTTATCTGTCCAGGGTGATCGCGGTGGTGCCATGGTGGGCATCATCTCTTACTTGAAGGCCCAGAAGTGCATACGGAAGGGCTATCCAGCCATATTGGCTAACATTTCTGACACTCGAGCTGAAGTCAAAACAAAAATCGAGGACATCCCGGTGGTCCGAGATTTTCCAGATGTTTTCCCAGAGGAACTGCCAGGACTTCCACCGATTCGCCAAGTGGAGTTCCAAATTGACCTTGCACCAGGCGCCGCCCCAGTTGCGCGTGCACCATACCGCCTTGCACCAGGCGAACTTCAAGAACTATCCACCCAACTCCAAGAGCTATTGGATAGGGGTTTCATCAGACCTAGCTCTTCACCGTGGGGAGCCCCAGTCTTATTCGTGAAGAAGAAGGATGGGAGTTTCCGTATGTGCATCGATTACCGGGAATTAAATAAGGTGACAATTAAAAACCGCTACCCTTTACCTCGTATTGATGATCTATTCGACCAGCTTCAGGGGTCGAGTTTCTATTCCAAGATTGACTTAAGGTCGGGGTATCATCAACTGAGAGTCCGAGAGGAGGATGTGCCAAAGACAGCCTTTCGAACTCGTTATGGGCACTATGAATTTTTGGTAATGCCCTTCGGGCTGACCAATGCACCAGCTGTGTTCATGGACCTCATGAACCGTGTGTGCAAACCCTATCTAGACAAATTTGTCATAGTGTTCATAGACGACATTCTGATCTATTTCAAGAGTAGGGGAGAGCACGAGCAACACCTACGACTGATCTTGGAACTTCTGAAAAGTGAGCAGTTGTATGCAAAATTCTCCAAGTGCGACTTCTGGATTCGTGAGGTCCAATTCTTGGGTCATGTGGTGAACGAGGCAGGAATACAGGTCGATCCCGCTAAGATTGATGCGATTAAAAGATGGGAGGCCCCTAAGACTCCCACGGAGGTCCGACAATTCCTTGGCCTTGCAGGTTATTATCGCAGATTCATTCAGGGATTCTCAAAAATCGCTCAACCCCTCACTGCTTTGACACAGAAGGGGATTACCTACAAGTGGGAAGATGCCCAAGAAGCTGCTTTTCAATTACTAAAGACTAAACTTTGCAGTGCTCCAATATTATCACTACCTCAGGGTACGGAGGACTTTGTGGTGTACTGTGATGCATCTATCCAAGGGCTAGGGTGTGTTTTGATGCAACGCGAGAAGGTGATCGCTTATGCTTCACGACAACTAAAAGTTCACGAGAAGAATTATCCCACTCACGACTTGGAACTGGGAGCGGTTGTCTTCGCTCTCAAAATTTGGAGGCACTACCTCTACGGAACAAAGTGCACAATCTTCACAGATCATAAGAGCCTTCAGCACATATTTGATCAGAAGGTCCTAAACATACGGCAACGACGATGGGTCGAACTCTTGAATGATTATGACTGTGCTATCAAGTACCATCCAGGGAAAGCTAACGTAGTAGCTGATGCCCTGAGCCGTAAGGAAACGAAACCCAAACGTGTGCGAGCCTTACAACTTACCATACACTCTAATCTACCTGATAAAATACGTGAAGCCCAAGGCGAGGCCTTGAAAAAGGAAAACATCGGGTTGGAAACATTGCATGGTGCTGACAAGCACCTAGAACTGAAGTCGGATGGGCTTCAGTACTTTACGGACCGGGTCTGGATTCCACGTTCAGGGGATCTTAGACAGCTAGTGCTCGATGAGGCTCACACATCTCGTTATTCGGTACATCCCGGTGCGGACAAAATGTACCAGGACCTCAAAACTCTCTACTAGTGGCCAAACATGAAAGCAGAGATAGCCACTTATGTTAGTAAGTGCTTGACCTGTGCGAAGGTTAAGATTGAATATCAGAAACCTTCAGGCCTACTTCAACAACCAGAGATACCGATGTGGAAATGGGATGGGATTTCCATGGACTTCATTACGAAGCTTCCGAGAACAACAACGGGCCATAACATGATTTGGGTTATCGTGGACCGTTTAACCAAATCGGCCCACTTCCTGGCAATAAAAGAAACGGACTCGTTAGAGAAGCTGGCGAACCTATACATCAAGGAGATAGTCTCTAGGCATGGGGTGCCTACTTCCATTATATCTGATCGCGATGGGCGATTCACTTCTCGATTCTGGACTACTCTCCAAGATGCTCTAGGAACTCGTCTCGATATGAGCACAGCCTATCACCCACAGACGGATGGACAAAGTGAACGTACCATCCAAACATTAGAGGATCTGCTACGAGCATGCGTGGTGGACTTTGGTAATAACTGGGACAAGCACTTGCCCTTAATCGAGTTCTCTTACAACAATAGTTACCACACCTCGATTCAGTGTGCGCCTTTTGAGGCACTTTACGGGCGCAAGTGTAGGTCTCCTATCTGTTGGACTGAGGTTGGGGATAGCCAACTAACAGGTCCCGAACTCGTGCACGAAACCTCTGAGAAGATAGTGCAAATCAGAAACAGGATGGCTGCTGCTCGTGATCGACAGAAAAGCTACGCGGACAAACGTAGAAAACCTTTGGAGTTCCAGGTTGGGGACAAGGTTTTGTTAAAGGTGTCACCTTGGAAAGGAGTGATACGCTTTGGGAAACGAGGGAAGTTGAATCCCCGATATGTTGGACCTTTCGAGATTGTTAAAAGGATTGGTCCGGTAGCTTATCAGCTGAATTTACCAGACGAACTCAATGGAGTGCATAATGTATTCCACGTCTCAAACTTGAAGAAATGCTTATCCGATACGACACTGGTAGTGCCGCTGGAGGAGATCCAGGTGGACGACCAGCTACGGTTCGTGGAAGAACCAGTGGAGATTCTTGAGCAGGGCGTCAAGAAACTCAGGCAAAGCACTATACCCATCGTGAAGGTACGGTGGAATTCCCGTCTAGGACCGGAATACACGTGGGAGCGCAGAGATCAGATGCGGCTCAAATATCCACACCTCTTTTCTGAACCTGAACCTGTGCATAGATCAAATGCCGAACATAAAGCAGCTCGCTCAAAGTGAATTTCGGGGCGAAATTCCTTTCAACTTGGGGATGATGTGACATCCGGAAACCAAGCATACATTTTTTTTAGCTGGCTTTACTGATTACTTGCTGAATTTCGGGACGAAATTCTTTTCAACTTGGGGATGATGTGATACCCCGAAAATTCAGGTTCTCACTTTAACTAAACTCTAGTTACATTTCTTGCATTATACTTAACTAGGGTTAGTTAGATAAGACATACGTGCATGGTTATGAGTCAATGTGTGATTGCATGATTAGTGAACCTCGGACGTTGGTGAAAAATAAACTTATGTGTCTCGGTGATACCTGACAAACTTATGTGAAAACCATACGTGATTATGTGAACCTAAACCGAACACGTTAATAGAAATCATTAAAAGTGGAGCATGAGGTTGATTAGGGTCTTAATGCATGGGGTTACACTTGTTATGGTCCGAAATAACGAAAACGTTGAAGGATAACGCGTCAGGAGGCGAAACGAGGCAAAAGCGCGCCACCCGGACCTGTGAGCGGCCGCTCACAGGCACGAGCGGCCGCTCCATTTGACCTGACGGGTCTAAACCGCCTCAAACACATATTTAAGCATCCTTAACTCCCATGCAACCCTCATACTCAACCCTAATCGCCCCCTTACTGCCCCACACGAATATTTCACTCAAACAACCCCTGCTAAGGCTCAAGATCATCAATTGGGAGGCTCCAAGGCGCGCGATTGATCGATTGGGAGAGCTAAGGGTATATTTTTCGATTTCTTATGCTTCTATCTTGTGTTTTCATTAATAAAAGTCATATAACAAGTTTGTCCAGGTCTGAATGAGTTTATAAAACATTAAAGCATGAATCTTTTTGAAGATTAAATGGATGAAACATACTCATAAACGCTTAGTAACGTCATAGGATACTTGTTGCGCAAGTAATTGGTGTTTTGATTCTTAAAGCTTTGATCTTGACATGTTTAATCATAGAATCTGATGAAATAGGTATTAGGAATGTTTTGTGTTGATAATTGATGATTGTTAATAGTTTTTATGCACACGGTAGGCGATTAAAGTATGATTTAGGCGAAACTAAAATCTGGACATAATGGTTAGTCAAATTTGTAGGAGCTGTAACACGGCTCTAACATAATGATTTTAGTGTTTTCTTGGCATGGTTAGGTCACACCTGGTCTTAGCTTTTCATAATGGGTAAAATCATGTGTTTTGGACGTCGGATGAGTCGTTTTTGGAATTTTAATTGATTAGGGGTCATATCAGATTTTCGGATTTGTAAATTGGGCTAACTTTAAATGGTCATAACTTGAGATTTACAAGGAGTTAGGTTATGAAATTTTTACAGTAGGTCAATACTGGAAAAATAGAGCTTTTCCAAGTGGATTCATCTCGTTTGGATGAATACACAATTTTTAAGAATTTTCCTACTAAACTGACCTGTTGAGGAAATTTTCTGAACACTGCTGTGTTGTACGAATTTTTATAATTTTTGTGTTTGGAATTAAGACAAAACAAAAATAGGTATTGCCAAGTGAATCCCAAAGAAAATTCAGTAAAAATTTGGGAGGATAACTCACTGGTTTACTATTTTAAATAAATTCGTTTTGATGGCGCACAATCTGTCCTGAAAACGCAGATTGTGTATTATGTGCTTATGTGATTACTTGAGGTCTTAGGTGATCTAAAATTGACATATAACGGAAGTACATATGTTTATGACACATACAGGCTGTAGAAACTAATTATAACCAACTCATTCACCAACGAGTCCGTAGGGTTTACTATTGCATGTAGAATCACTAGGCGTCGCATACACACTTTTGAATACTAAAACGCCTTGGACAAACGAGTTATATGGTGTGATGATGTTACGCCTATACTCACGTAGTGACACTGTTATTAGGGTGTCGGTAGCATATAATACTTGCTGTTCGGATTCTTTGCTTACGCGATAAGGTGAGTTTCACTACTTTTTCTCAAAGCATGCGTCTCGGGTTGAGACCACATTGGTAACGTTTTCTAGTCTATCTTGAGACAACTTTCTTTTACACATCCCGGGTTTGGGGTGCATGGTTCACGTGGTGAATCTATTTTTACTAATTCATATATATGTCCTTGATGAACTAAACCAAACACATCTTTTAAGTCCTTCAAAATACCGAATCAATTGCCGGTTGGGCAAGCGGGTTAATTAGTTGATAGCGCTATTAGGTCTAACAAACCTCACATCGTGCTGGGAGCACGGATGTGAACTATTAGCTTCAAACATAATCATTGTCGATGGACAATGATGCAAGGCATCTTTATCCCGGTTATGGGAACTTGTTCATTAGTAGTTCGGTATTCGCCGGTTTTAGTTATCATGAGTGGGCTAGCTACCCCTGACATTTGAATTAGCTATTGTTTACAGGGTCTGAGAGACCAACGTTGTACACTTGACTTTTGGGGTTTTGAGAACCTACGCTTTTATTTACATCGCTTACTTATATTGTGAACTCACCGACTTTATGTTGACACATTTTAGCATGCTTTGCAGGTCCTTAGGTACGGAGCACGTTTTAGGGCATGCATCATTTGTGTCTTGGGTTATGAATATTTATTATTTCGTACTTTTAAACTTGGGTTTTGGGCGCGTTGTCTTGCGCAGACTTTTGCAAATGTTTTACTTTGTTTACGCTTCCGCATTACTTTAAATTGCTTGGTTAAACTTTGAAACTTTTTCTCAAAAACGAACTAAATGGTTTGGGCATTTAGAGTCGTTCATGATACTTATGGCTATGGATCCTGGTTTGTCATGCACCTCGCGGTAAAACTCCGCAGTGGAAATTTGAGGGTGTGACAAAATCTAACGGCAGTTGGCGCATGTGCGTCGACTACAAAGATCTCAATAAGGCATGCCCAAAAGATTGCTATCCCCTACCAGAGATAGATCTGAAAGTAGATTCGTTGGCCCCTTATCGTTTCAAATGTTTTCTTGATGCGTATAAGGGGTATCACCAAATACAAATGGCAAAGGAAAACGAAGACAAAACGCCTTCCGCACTGACATGGGCACGTTCTGCTACACCAAAATGCCATTCGGCCTAAAGAACGCAAGCGCGACGTACCAGTGCCTCATGGATACGGCATTCGTGGCCGAAATAGGTGTGCGCTTGGAGGTATACGTGGATGACTTCGTCATCAAGAGTAAAGAAGAAAGCGACATGCTGCGGGACATTCAACAAACCTTCAATCAACTGCGCAAAGTGCGCATGAAGTTACACCCCAGTAAATGTTCTTTTGGAATGGAGGAGGGTAAGTTCTTGGGCGTCATCATCACCCGGGACGGATTCCGCGCAAACCCAGAGAAAGTACAGGCAATAGAGCGCATGCCCTCCCCCGCATCAATAAAAGAGGTCCAAACGTTGATGGGTCGCCTGGTAGCGCTCAACAGGTTCTTGTCCAACTATGCTTCAAAATCGTTCCCGTTTGTGGACACGCTGAAGAACTGCTTGAAAAAGAGCAACTTCCGCTGGACAGCGGATGCAGAAGCCGCTTTCCAAGAAATGAAGCAATGCCTCATGAACCTACCAACCCTCACGGCCCCAACACCAAAAGAACCGCTTACACTTTACCTCTCCGTTACCGAGCGGGCAGTAGGCGCCGTACTCCTGGTAGACCGCAAGGGGGTACAAACGCCTATCTACTACATCAGCCGCACCTTGCTTGATGCGGAAACAAGATACACCATTATGGAGAAACTGGTTTTAGCCCTGGTGCACGCGTCCCGAAGACTGCGACGATATTTCCAGGGGCACCCAATCAATGTCCTCACAGATTACAAAATCAGTGACGTCTTGTGCAAACCGGAACTTTCGGGTCGACTGGCAAAATGGGCCATCGAGCTTGGAGAGCACACCATATATTACAAGCCCCGACCCGCGGTCAAGGGACAAGTCCTAGCGGACTTCACCACTGAAATACCAATGGACAAAGTTGAAGAATACAAAGCAGAGCAATCTCCCGCACCAACACAGAACCCATCGCAGACATGGTCCCTCTTTACAGACGGGGCCTCCAACGATGATGGTTCAGGCGCAGGGTTACGTCTCATCAGCCCAGACAAACATGAGTTCACATACGCCATCCACCTCGACTTCAAGAGCACGAACAACGAGGCGGAGTACGAAGCGTTGCTGGTAGGCCTCCGCATTGCGGAAAAAATGGGGGCCAGGCACGTGGAGGCACACGTGGACTCATTACTTGTCGCCCGACAGATAAACGGGGTATACGACGCAAAGGACGAAACCATGCCATTATACTTGGAGCAGGCCAAGAAACTCATGCATAAATTCGACTCCTGCACAGTATAACACATCAGGCGCAGCGAGAATAAACCCGCAGATGCATTGAGCAAAATGGCCTCCACAGTTTTCGAACACATGGCTAAAGAAGTCCGCGTCGAGGTACTCAATACCCCGTCCGTCCCGCTGAGACAGGTCAACGTCATCCAAACAGGCAACGCGTCCTGGATGACCCCAATTCATGCTTACTTATCCTCCGGAACCCTGCCTGACGATAAGTCAGAGGCCCGGAAGATACAGCACAAGGCTTTGCATTACCGGCTAACAGACGGCGTCCTATACCGCCGATCCTACCTAGGACCACTACTCCGCTGTGTAGACGCACTGTTTTGCATTAAAGATATACATGAGGGTACATGCGGATTACATGCAGGACCAAGGATGGTGGTCGCGAAAATCATGAATGCAGGATACTACTGGCCCGACATGCACACGGACGCCGTCAGAGAACTGCGCAAGTGCGACAGTTGCCAACGCCATGCGCCAAATACTTTGCGACCAAAAAACGACTTGGTACCAGTCACGGTGGCATGGCCTTTCCAAAAGTGGGCAATTGATCTCGTAGGACCATTCCCGGCGGCCCCGTGAAATGTCAAATTCCTCATCGTGGCCATTGATTACTTCACCAAATGGGTCGAGGCGAAGCCTCTGGCCAAAATCGATGGACCCCACGTAACAAAATTCATATGGGAGTAGGGCTGCAAACAAACTAAACGAACACGAACAAGGCTTTGTTCGTGTTCGTTTGTTAAGAAAATTATGTGTTCACGAACGCTTCATGAACACTTACCGAACGAGATTTTTTGTCCATGTTCGTTTGTTAAGATAACACTCATGTTCGTGTTCGTTTGTGTTCGTTTGTTAACTATGTTCATGAACGCACACGAACACAAACGGACAGTAATGAACACAAACAAGTGTTCATGAACGGAAACAAACACAAACGAACATATATTTATTTTTGAATAACACCGAATTCACATGCATTAAGACATTAGCTAGATCCACCCAAAATATAACCTAATTGTCCAAACATACTTAGTACTAGAGAAGGGAATTGGAGGTCGAGGGCATCAACGCTGGAACGTGAAAACATACATTGGATACAAAAAGAAGGTTTATTGATCTCATATAGTCATATACTTACTTCATATATATTATTTATTAAGTAAAATAAATAAAAATAAAAGAATATAAATGAAGTATAAAAATTAAAAAGCTTAATAAACTATCGAACATAAACGAACATAAACGAACATGTTACCGAACGTTCACGAACATAAATGAACGAATGCGACCTCTGTTCATGTTCGTTCGTTTAACTAAACGAACGGAATTTTTTGTTCGTGTTCGTTCATTTATTAAACAAACGAACACAAACGAACTTCCCGCCGAACGGTTCATGAACTATTCGCTGAAAGTTCAGTTCGTTTGCAGCCCTATATGGGAGTTCATCATCTGCAGATTCGGCCTACCAATGCAAATCGTTAGCGACAATGGCACGCATTTCGCGGATAACAAGCTACAATCTTGGTTAGCGCAAATGGGCGTTAACCAAATATTCACATCCGTTACGCACCCACAAGGGAATGGCCAAGTCGAACGAGCCAATAGAAGCATTGTAGAAGGAATCAAGGCACGGCTAGGCACCAAGCGCACATGATGGGTGGATGAACTACCACACGTCTTGTGGGCCTACCGCACCCACACAAAAACAAGCAACGGAGAAACTCCGTTCAGCCTAACCTATGGGTCTGAGGCGGTAATCCCGGCCGAGATGGGCTGCCCTTCCGCAAGGGTCCTACTAGCCGACCAATACAACAATGATGAGGAACTCCGACTCAACTTGGATTTGCTCGAGGAACGGCGGGACCTAGCGGCCATCAGAGAGGCCAAATACAAAACTCAATTAGAGCGGTATTACAACAAGCGCGTAAAAAAATGCGCCTTCAAGGTCGGGGACTACGTTTTCCGCAACAACGAAGCATCAAGCACAGAAAAGCCAGGAAAACTTGCACCAAAATGGGAAGGCCCATACAAGATTCAAGAAATTTTGGGCAAAGGGGCCTATGCGCTGGAAAGTCTGGACGGCACGCCCGTCCCCCGATCTTGGAACGCAGCACAGTTGCGCTTATGTTATTTGTAACCCTGTCATCACGCCCGGCTACACATGCCGCGGCAGTCATTAATAAAAGAATGTTTCCACTATTACTTGTAGCTCTACTTGTTTTTCCGCGCTGAGGTCTTCAAGACAACGCTACAGGCTATGCCGGACTAACGCAGCTTCGTACTACGGCTAGGATGTATAAGACACCTAGCCCGCGCTGCAGTCTTCAAGGCATAGCCCACTTGTCGGACAGTAACATTCGCACCAAGGGACCATGCTAAGACCCGCTTTAGTCTCCTAGACCCGCTCTTAGCGCAGGTCAGACTTAGCGGGTAGCATGGTGTCCTGCGGCGTGAATATCTGTCTCCAAGACAAGACCCATAGGGTAAGCTTGTCGGACTAAAGACACAAGTTGCGTCGAGTATTGGTCTTCAAGGCAAAAGCAAGCACTTAAATGTCGGATCACTTACTACGTGCACACGCTAACTCTTACATACACACTAGGTAACGACTTTGTTAAATAAGTAAAACAAGAGTTAATGCGAGACAACACAAACAATAAGGAACTAAGATATTTCATTAACTATGGGGATTAAAAACCCAATAAAAATTTATAGGAAAAATAAAGAACAAGCTAACTATTCTGAGCTGCTGAAATCCACCAGCTGCTCATCAGTCTCGGGCGCCTCCTCATCATCAGCCCGCGCACCAGAGAACCCTTCACCAGCAGCCCGCACCCGCTCAGCCTCCGCAACTTGCTTCTTAGCCTCCTCGCCCAGCTCATCTGATTTCTCAATGAAGTACCGAAAGGCAGCGGCAGGGTTGACGTGGCGATTGCAATCCGCCACAACCTGAAGGACGGGGAACTCAAGCTTATCAAACTTTGCAAGTTCCGCCAAGTAGTCGTCCTTCAGGGGCTTCCCATAATGCTCCGCATCGATAATGCGCCCGTTGTTCTGAGCGTGAAGGAAGCCATCCTCGAAACCCTCGCTATACCCATAGGCATGGGCGGAGGCGGCTATGCTGGCCACTTGGTCGCTTAGCTTAGGCTCCTGCTAGAAGCGCTTGAAGAGCTGCAACAAAGAAACACAATAAGTAACAAGTATATAATCAAAATAAAAGATAGAGCTACGGAGAAGAACAACTCACCCCGTCGACACCGCTGGTCATCAACCAGCTGAGAGACTCGCGCATCTTCTCCTGCTCTACCACAGAGCCATCCAATAGAGCCTTAGCCGCATCAGCCTCGGCGACAGCCACCTCGCGATCCTTTACGGCCGCATCCCTCCCCTGTTGAAGAGTTTCTTTCGCCTCTAACATTGTGAACCGCTCTTCTTCAAGAGCGGCAAGGCGGGAATTGGCCGTATCCAGATCGGCGGTCTTCGATTCAAGCTGCTTGCGCATGTCGATGAACTTGACGGTGCGCTCAGTAAGAGCCTTGCACTTCTTCTCAAGTTCAGCAACATCAACCTTATTTTCGTCCTTAAGTTGCTGGATGCGCTCCTATAGCAACCGCTTCTCTTCATTGTTGCGGTCACAGGCTTCGGTCCATCGCTTCTTGTCCGCCGCCGACTCGGACAAGACCTTTTTCGCATCATCTTCAGCACGATGAGCTCGACGGTGGTACTCCTCTATGCGAGCTTGCATGGCCGCCTCTTTTTCAGCAAGGGCGGCCTTCTCAGCCTTTAAGCGGGCAAGGTCCCGATGCATGGCGGCATCTCGCCGCCGGAGGGAGTCCATCATCGCCAACTGACTTGCCTGACTGATGCACATATTAGTGATCAAGTCAGGGCGACTCAGGCTATCCTGATGCGCCTGTTCATATGGGGGCACCGCCCCGCTGACAAACTCCTCCGCGGCCAGGGAGTTGGAAAATAAAGTATTTTCCCTAACCGCCCAGCGAGGACGCCAAATGGCGTCACCCCAAACCCAACTGGAGCCATCATACTCTCCAGCGGGCTCCCGACTCCCAGCACCGGGAGGCGCGCTATCCGCCTGGAGGTCAACCCTACTACCCCCAGCGCCTCCCGCCGGGGGTGTAACACCAGAACAAGAAACGTCATCGGCCTTCCGCCTGGCCTCAGTTTCTTTCTCTGAAGACTGCCTCCGCCACTCCAAGGCCTCAGCTTGCCTAGCGGCATCGGCGGCAGCCGCTTCCTTTGCCGCCTTGGCCTTTCTGGCAGCTTCCTCAGCGGCTGCCCTTTCTGCCGCCTCAGCTTTCACAGCTTCATCGGCCCTTGCCTTCAAAAGGGCCTTAGCCTTAGCGGCTTCATCGGCCCGGGTCTTCAACGCAGCCTCCGTCTACTTACGAAGACGCTCGTCCTCTCTCTTCTTCTTGGCCTCCGCTATCTCCTCCACAGTTGGGATAGGCGGAGGAGAGGGGCTGGTCACCTAGGCAGATGAGCCTGCAAAGCAAACAGTTAGATACAAGCAGAAGAAAAGGATAAGTTCAAAAACAGCAAACACTTACCAGGAATCTTCTTCACCATCTTCTGAAGAAGCGGCTGACGTGCAGGTGGTGCGCCTATGTCAAAAGAAAACATAGGGGCGTCAGGCCCCTGTGATGACGCAGCTTGAACAGGGGACTTGCCCTTGTCCTTGGTAGCTCCAACTCCGGCGGAGGGTCCGGCAGTTGCGCTTGCCCCACCACCTCCGCTGGCACCCGCCTCGCGCCGACCCCTCTTGCGGGTCTTCAAATTAAACTCACCAGCGTCGTCCTCGTCCTCAGAGGCGGGCCCATCCTTTCGCTTGTGCCGGTTCTTCACATACTCTCCGCCTGTATCCGAGGACCCTGTGTCAGAAACAGCAGACACTGGCTCAACTGCATAGCAGTGCCTACGCGGGGCATGCTTCATACGCCCTTGAGAATGTCGCACCAAGGGCGACAACTCACTTGGAAATGCGGAACAGGGGTCAGAGGACTTACGAGTGGGATAATGGTGGTTGGGCGGATTATCCAAGTTAGGATAATAGAATCGTCCAACAAACTCCTCCAAAAAGGAAACCTGCCCCTCAGGTATCCGCCTCCACTTCAGCTTCAGAGTCCCGCGGGACTCAAAGACATCAAACTTGGTCACACCTGCGCATTCCACAAACACGTTAGCAAAACTGAAGTTAACAAACACATTTAATGCGCTAGATCATACCTTCTTGGGGGATGTACGGCTCTTTCCCCTCGCGGATGCCGGTTCGGCTGGTCCCCAGTAGATTGAAGGTGCCCTCAAACAGACTCTTCAACTCCAGCTTCGTCTTGTGAGTTGTAAGGGCGATGAACCAAGCTTCATCTTTATATCCCCGCATCACCTCGCGGTCGGGCACCCGCTCCTTGGACGTCACCACTTTCCAGGGCATCGCCACCGGAATTACGCCCTTCTTTAGGTAGAAGAACTTGTCCTTCCACCCATGAAGCGATTTTGGAACCTTAGTAACTATAACGGGCACCTTCGGCCGCGGCTTGAACGTAAACCATGACTCATCTCGAGCCATGTAGTAAAATACATTGAACCGATCAATGGTCGGTTCAATATCCAGTGCCGGACACTGGTTCTCAAAGTGCCCCAACCGGAGCATCCCAAACCCGCTGACTTGAGACACCGCCACCCCATATTCTATCAACGTGTCCAACTAGAAGCGGGTGCAAGGCAGACGAAACCCACATTTAGAAAAGTGGGCCTCATAAAAAGCTAGTTTGCCCACCGGAGCGGTTAGAATGGTCTTCCCCGGGGCAGGTAACTCCGGTTCCCATTTTGACAGAATGTCGTGGTCGGCACAGAAGACGTTGAAGGCGGTGGCTGTCCATTTGCAAGGGGTATTGGTGGCCAACTTCCTCTCCTTTACCTTGATCTCCGGGACGTCAGGCTCTATCTCCTCACTACTCGCCTCCGACTCATCACGGTGAGCCTCACCGGTGGGAGAATGATTGGTCGAAAGATCAGACATTTCAACCGAAACAGAAGAAAGAAGGAAAGGAAAAGAGAATAACTTGATGAAGTTTCAAGGAAATCTTCAGTCATCGCCAGAAAACTCGCCAGGAAACTTGAAGATTGCTCGGAAACTTCAAGAGAGTGGACGGAAAAGATGAAGATTGATCAAGAAATTTGGGAGGTTTTGGGAGAAATTTGAAAGTGTAACTGTCCCTCAAAGCCTCCACATATATATATACCCATTGCATTTATGGTAATGGGCCCCACCACGAAAACACAAACAGTCATGCCTTTTCATCTGGAAGGAGGAGATGATGAGACGTGGCGTTGGCATCATCGAACGGCTCACAGCGGCGCGTGGGCAACGGCCACAGCTGGCAACCGTTCACTCGCTGGACACGTGTCAGCAAACCTCACCATTTCACACAATCAAACGCGTGCTCTCCCACGCGCCTGACATGAGACACGTGAGACAATACACGTGGCACGACCCTGATCACTCGTTTAATCAACAGACGCGCGTGACCACCATGCGCCTGACACCAGACGAACAGCCTCCTGCAAAACGTCTGGGGAGACATAAAGCAGACAACGTGTCAGACAGCTGTCTGACACGTCTGCTAAACTTCCACACAATGATATCCACATTCGAATTCCAGGCGCCATAAATTCAAATGATTGACGACAAAGTAAATGCATCACCCAACATTTACTTCAAGAATGGGAACGCATTTATAACAAATATGTGGCGTGACACGTCACAGCTCGCGGAGCTTTGACGTAAACACGGACAAGGACGTTCTCCGCCTTCTCCCTTTCATGAGACAAGGCCTGACACGTCAGAGTTCGCGGACTTCTGACGTAAAGCGGAGAAAGACGTTCTCTGCTCTCTACTCTGAAATATAAAACATGACACGTCATAGCTCGCGGAGCTTTGACGTAAAGCGGAGAAAGATGTTCTCCGCCTCCCCTACGTCAAGAAAAGACGAACGGATAAGCTATCATCCGCGACTCATTTTTAATTCAGTCTAGCGCTCCACCTCATCTCGAATCAAGAACATGAGAAGCCCTAGACTAGGGGGACTTGAAGGGATAGGGAGCCTAATCCTGGCGGACGCGGCCTCCCTATCCCCGCTTAACAAAGGATCCGCGGAAATGGTCGCGCAGCACAGTTCCGGCGGAAAAAACTTGGGTCACAACCCTACACACCTATGGAAAACATGCGCGCGTCAGCCAACGCGCGGACTGCTTCGCATCATAGCATTCTCAGGTACGAGGTACAGAAGATCAAGAGTCAGGAAGATCTACCTGCATAGGATCACTGACACCACCAAGAGGATAAGGACACATGTCCGCGGTTGCCCAACAACCACTGAGGTTCAACAGTGACGTGACTAGTTCCATGCTTCCACCATGCTGCCCCTACTGTTCTGACCAGGCATGCTTACCTGCTGTCAGAGACGACGACAGGTAAGTCAATTATGCCAGTTCAGAGCAACATGCCGCCAACGGCCAGTCACAAGCTGCCACGTGTCCAACGGTAAACTCACCGCTGACGTCATCTACAGCAGACGTCCTTTTCCTGGCTTTTTCAGATACCAGGGACGGTTGGGCCGAGCCAAGGCCCAAAGATCACAAGACTCGTCGTGGGCCTCTTCTCAAGCCCACGACCTCCATTATAAATAGAAGACTCCAACTCCCTTCAAAAAGATCGGTCATTAGTCACTTGTATCGAGGGCTAGAATTACTCTTATGCTTTGTACTCTCCAAAGTAATAATATTCTCAGCTCTTCACAGTGGACGTAGGTCATACTCGACCAAACCACTTACATCTTCGTGTCTCATATTCACTCACTCACCACACACTCACTCATCTATACATTCGGGTAATCCAAACGGTTTGGGTAAAGGAACGTACGTACAGTAACATAAGTGCAACCCCTCGGAGATTAGTGATAATCCCCGAGTAGCTTATTGTTTCTTCAGGGTTTGATAAAAATGAATGCAAATCGATTAAAATGGTTTTAGATGAAGAACACACCTTGAATCTTCTCTTCTTTATGATATGGAATGTTGTTTTATGTTAGGATTTGAAAAACGGGGTCAAAAACTCTTCCTTACAGGTTTGGGGTTGAGTGGGAGCACTTGGAGGCGAATTAGGGTTGTGAAATGATGGAAACGTTATAAAGTATGGTATTTATAGTCAGTGTTGATTCGCACCCTCGTAGGGTCGAACCAAGTTCCATTTAACCGCCACAAGGGTCGAATCAGTATTCAGGGGGTTGGTTCGACCTCCCATAGGGTCGAACCAAATCCCGAAATTTCCAGTTTTCTATGATTTTGTCGTTTTAACCCATTTTAACACATGTTAACACATTCTAACACATGAACGTGCAATTGTAACATATGTTAATTACATCTAGTCATATAAACACGTATTTACACATTGCATAACATATATAGAACAATTCATGCTTAGTACTTAGCCCAATCATGTAATTTTACCAACAACGGGACTCAAGACTTGTGTGTGCGTATGTTACCCCCAATGATCCTCCAAATCATTGAACCCTGGACAATACGTAAGTGTAAACCGACTCAACTGGCCTAGTAAAGTACGTTAAATAAATGTTTTCGCTAAGTAGACTTATATTTTTGTAAAAGTGTTAAACTGAATTTGCCGTGTGTCACCCCTAAGCTCACTTTTGGTGGCTTGTTCGACCCTTTTTCTCATGGTTTTAAAGCTCGTTTACCTTCCTACTTTATAAGATTAACATGACCCATTAGGAGCTCGATTAGCATGGGGTTCTTTCAGGGAAACTTCAAGTGTACGGATTCAAACATCCATAGCCCCTTGCTCGTTTTATGACTCGAAAAGCTACCCTTGCACACTCTTGTCCTATAGGGTACCAAAACCTATGAGATGAGTTATTGTTATCTAGTAAAGCCTTATCCTTGTTACCATTTTGGCATGAATCCCATAACTATGATTCCTTCGATCGATTTCATTGGTTTTTCCCTTGCCCGGTCAACTCCCAGCAAGACTCGACTATAAATAACCGTACCCACACATCCCATAGTGTTCAAACCTCAATACCACCATTCTATTTAACAAGCTACAAATGCATCTACATGATTCTAAGTCGTAGAGCGACTTACCTTATTCCAGGGCCTCAACTTCAAGTTAGAGTCGCCCTTGCCTCAAGAGCTTTCCGACTTCACACCTATTTCACATCACATACACATAGGCGTTTAGTCTCATGCTCATTGTGCATCCATTTCATGGTTCCACACAAAATGGATTCAACACATATATCAATCATACAATTCTCACATGTTTTCATATAATTTCATTCATTCAAGCAATTTATCAAACATCTCGAATGCACAAATTCATTATCATTGGATTCAAGTTCACCAACACATACCCTTTGCATTATCAAGCCTTATGATGATTCATAGACATCTAATTAGTCTTTATTATGATCAATTAACATACATTACTGCAGCAAATGTCATTCGTATGTGGAATTCACTAACTTGGGTAAAACCCACATCAAATACTCAATCATTCATTCACATTGTGTAATAACCATCACATATATCTATTTTATTGAAATTTCATAGTTTCTCAATGCTTATAAACAAGGAGAAATCATCAATTAATCAAGCAATCATGTTTTACAGAGTCTCTTATAATCACATCCTTCCATACACCTTAGGATGATTAGAGCACTAGATGATAGTAAGATCCTTCATGCATTGATCAAAGCCAAAGACTTTTGATGAGTTTTGGGCTAAATTGAAGAAAATCCTCGCGTATGTGTGTGTGTGTTTCTAGGTGTTTTTGTAGATTGTTTGTGTGTGTGTTTACACACACATAGTTTTGTTTTTGACCCACCAGATTTCAGCTTTGAAGTGTTGACATATTCAGCCCCTCCACTTAATGATTTAATGTAATTGACTCAATAACACATAATTTCTAAGGTTAACTCGACATGTGCTTGTTGTTAACGGGCGGCGAGATTATTTATGGTCTGGTTACGTCCTAAAGATTTTAATTAACTCATTAAGCCCCGAAAAAAATCATATTCTATTAATAAGAATACTTGTAAGATTTGGGGCGTTACATCGTTTCGATCAGAACTCTTACGCAAACATTAGCTCTCAATCAATTTCGACCCCCATCCCTTTTTTTGTGCTATCGAATCTCACCGGAATCCTCCAACTCCAACCATTATTCTCTGTCTTAAAGACAACGCACAATCGATAATTGATTTACATTTTCTGTTCGTCTATATTTCAATTGTAAAAGCCTTAAATCAATTTTGTAAATCGGTAAGAAGTAATTTAAAAAAAAATGTTTTATTTATATAAAACAATAAGTTAATCTATAAAAATATATGAAATAATGTATACGATATGAATTATTAAAAAAAACTTTATCTAACTTTCCTCAAAATTAGAAAAACAAAACTAAAAAAAAATTCTCTTTTATCAAAATAAAAAAAGAAAAATATAAAATTTTAATCTATAAAATTTTGTTTATTTATTCTTATTATTTTAAAATTTTATAATATTTATAAGTAAATTTTATTTATTTAAATCCTATCTTTTAAACAAAATATTAAAATATGTTTTCTGTTAATTAATTTAAAATAGATAATTTACAGATTTAGATAAAAATAATTTTTTATAATCATTTAAATTTTTAGCTACTCTTATTTAAATGTGAAATTTGATTAAAAAATATTTTAACTTTTTTTTTTCTATTTAATTATTATATTAAATTAATTAACTAGAAGTTTATATAAGATAGTTTTACTAAGAATTTAAAAAAAAAACAAATTTTCTTATGCTAGTATTGCACCTAATTTAATTTATCATAATATTTTTTTTTAAAATTCTTTAATGTCACATTAATAAAATAAATCGAAATCCTGGTTATTCCCAAATTAGAAACTAGAATCCCAAGATTCCCTTATGTCCAAATCAATGGTACATGCACCAATCAGCCTCTGTCACGGTGCTAAGTGTTCTGTACCTTATGTCTAATGCTTGATTCAAAACTAATATCGTATCAGGGGGTCTCATTGGAAGCAGCCTCTCTATTTCTACGGGGTAGAGATAAGGTTGTCTACATCTTACCCTCCTCAGACCGTACCGTAGCTTTGCTATTGGTGGGATATATTTAGTATGATGATGATGATGATGATGATGTTGATGATGAATCCCTAGATTCCCCGGGACTCAATTAAGTTTCTCAACTTATTAGATTATTATTTTGTGATCTGTTTAGAATAATCTTTTGGGATTCTCTCAGCATTATTTCCTACTACATGTCAACTAGCTTGCTTTTTCTAATGTGAGTTTTATATAACCCCACCTTTTACTGTTTATATTATAGGGGTGAAACATGTTTACTTTTTGTCTTGCTTTTGTCATTATGCATTTGTTTTAAATATTAATTGGTGAACCAGCCTCAGTGTAGCCATTAACTTTGATCAAGCAAATTATAGTAGATTATAGTGCTATAGATCTGACAAGTCGGTCCACCGCATAAATTCAGGAACGACTAAAACAACCACATTTTTTATTAACTCTTTGAGTTAGGTCTCAATTGTTAACATTGACTATACAACACCAAATTTCCCAATTAAATGTTTATACAAATTGCTTTTTACAAAGACATGACATGTAAATTTTCTCAACTAAAATTTTATTTTTATTTACAATTTATGTATTACTCACGATGTATTTATATTTGACCCTTAACATACCATATTTCAGGGAATAATGTAGCTTGAAGAATTGATTGCATTGGATTATTAGAAGTTGAAGTTTTAATTTTAGTTTTAGTTTGAATAATCTTTAGTTTTGGATAATAGCATTTTACTTTTGGTTGTAAGGAATTTTATTTTATGGTTAACGAAATTTATAAAATTTTAAATTTACTATCATTTGCTTTGGTCAATCATCCATCTGGCATCCTGATGTTTTCGCCATCAGTTAAGGTGCTATACAAATTCCTATATTCTTGGACCTATGCGACCCGTATTAGCCAATACGGATCGTATAGGAGTACATAAATTATTGTTTTCCTTGATTATTTACTTTATACAACAACACATATGATCATGCATTTGCGCCTTATATAATTTCATCACAGAGCGACATTCATATATATATATATATATATATATATATATAGGGTAGGATTCCTGTAGGAATATTGGTTTGTGTGAGAAGTGTAGGAAGGATTAAAAATTGATATGTATGCATATTTTTTTACGTATTCATGATGTTTTGGATTGTTTTGCTTAGAAAAACACCAAACATAACAAATTAATAACCGAAAACAATGTATTTTAAACAGAGTGTTTTAAGCAAAGTGTTTTAAGTAATTACTAGGGTGTTTTATCTATAATTTAAATTTAATGACTATAATACATTGGATTGTGTTTTAAACTTTTGTATATTGTTGTGTTAAGTGTTTTTCAAGCCAAAACAACCCAATACATCATTCCAAAATAAAAAAACATGATGCCTACATGTCAATTCTTAATCCTTCCTACACTTCTCACACAAAACAATATTCCTACAGGATTCTCTACCTATATATATAGGAAAGGGTTATCTTGAGAACGCTAAATATTGTGAGAACCGTGAGAACAAGTAAAAAAATCAATCAAAATCAAATTTTTTAATACAAAACTCATTATAATCAAAATACAACATTAATAAATGAATTTTATTTCCAAATAATTCATCTTTTCTTTCAAAAACACTTTCAAATTACACCTATGTAAATGAAACAGTTTACACATGCATAAACAGTAAATTTACACATGTGTAAAAAGAATTTATTTTTGTATACGTTTGAATTTTTACGCGTAAATTGTGTTTTTGAGATTGTATTTTAGTAATAAAGATAAGTGTAAAAAGAAATTTTGAATTTGAATGGTTTTAGATGCCGTTCTCACGGTTCGCACGAAATATAGGTGTTCTCAAATTAACTTTTCCATATATATATATATATATATATATATATATATATATATATATATATATATATATACATATATTCCAAGAGTCTGATTACGATGGTGAACCTTCGTACACACAACAGGAGTGTTTGAGATACATTTATAGGGGAGAACCTTCGTATATATAGGAAAAGTATATGGGATATGGTTGAAGGGGAGATTCTTCGTACTTATGGGAAAAGTATCCGGGATACGGCTGCGGGCGAGAACCTTTGTACATATAGGAAAACAATATGGTATATGGCTACGGGGGAGAACATTCGGAGTATGCACATAACATCAATCAGGAGCAAGCATACAAGGGTGAACAAAGCAACATGGAGGCAGTGGATAACGAGGAACATGGCGTGGAACACCTTACTCGATAGTTTTATACAAAACTAAACATGTATGACTTGTAACAACTTCTTCCACCATTGCATTCCCAAGACATATGCCCGCTCTCAAATTGAGGGCATTCCCGAGACATATGGCCGCTCTCACCACACTTGTAGCAATTTATGTGAAACTCGCCACACTTCTAACAACTTTTTCTACCATTTGTAGATGCAATTGTGCGACTAGTGCTTCGGATTGAACAACAAACTTGTTTTGGTGAATGTCGTTGGTGCGAAGGAGAGTATTAGAAGGTGCGAATGAAGATTAGCAGGTGCGAAGGAAGAACTTTTGGACGAATGTGAATATAGTTTATTGTATAGCTTGGTTCGACCAGACAGTTTGGGCGAACCTGCACATTCGCATGATCAAAATGGGCGAATGTGCAGTCTATAAATAGACAAGCTTGATTTTTGAATGTAACTTTTTGTCATTATTATTCCCTCCACTTTCTGATATTCTCTCTAGTGTTTTGTTTAGCTCTTTTCACGTTCTCACCCTGTTTGTAATCATCTTTCAACGTGTAATTGAGTTGTTAATTAATGAAAGGCTTTTGAAAATGATGATCTGCTTGTTTTAATCTTTTTGACTATTATTTTGTGATTGTTTTAGGGATTCCGCACCTAAAACTAACTTGTTTGATCATTCTTTGTTGTTATACGATCCATTCACGCACATACAAAGTGGTATCAGAGCTATTCTGGATCAAACAACCACAAATTAATAGTTTCTCAATTGATTTGGACCCAATTTTGATCAAAAAGTTTATGTTTTCATTGAACAAACTAATGTGATAAGATTTTGATTGATTACAACTTGATTTCAAGGTTAAATTGGATAATTCTCTTCATTAAAGTTGTTCCAAATCAATTCCGATTCAAAACCTGATTTAGATCATCAAAATCCATCAACATTTGATAAACATGATCAAAATTAACGGATTTTCAAAGAATAACCGTTTTTGAATTCTCAGGGGTCGAAAGAGAGAGAGTGGTCGAAAGTGGAATTTTATTTTGGTCGAAAGAGGGATTTTGTGGTCGAAGGAGGTGTTTTAGTGGTCGAACGTAGACTTTCATTGCTTATTTTGTTCATTCGCCCAGTGGTGTCACCTTCGATTGATCGAACGGTCGAAGGAAGAGGAAAACGGTCGAACGAGAGATAGAAGCGGTCGAAAGAGATTTTGTGATATTAGTCCACATTCGTATCAATCAAAACGGTCGAAGGAGAAGATTATTTCTCATTCGCACGTTCGATCATACGAAAGAGTATCCTGTTTTAAAACATTTCTAATCTTTTCGTGTTTAAACGTTTACAGGTTAAGATGTGGAACTTCCCAACAACGCCAAGACCTACTCAAGCACCACAACAGCAGACAACACAAGATCCATGGTCGGTTGCAGCCCAGAAGACTAGTCCACCATCCCAGCCAATCAATTACATGGCTATGACTAGTTCGGCTCCTCAACAAGTTGTTCAACCATTACAACAACCTATTGACAACTATTGGGGAGTAGCAGCAGCTGCAGTTCATTCGCAGACGACCAATGCCATATCCACACTTATTCATGATCTATCCTCAGGAAGCGGCAATCGTCCACCAAAGCTCATGGACATGAAGGAGTACAACACTTGGAAGACAAAGTTCAAAATCCATGTTGAGGGACAAGGACTTGAGGGAGCCGAGGCATGGCAGATGATAGTAAAGGGGTATGTTGCTCCTATTCTGGAGAATACTGGAGAACTGATACCGTTGGAGAATTTGGCGGATGATGAGAAAAAGAGGTTTGCGATAGAGAAGAAGGCATTTTCTCAGCTATCTCAGGCGATCAACACTGATTTGCTGCATCAGTTCGGATCGTGTACAACATCCAAACAATTGTGGGATATGCTGAGAAATCGACATGATGGTAATGAGAAGACAAGGAAGCTGAGAATGGAAGAGCTTCGGAAGGAATTTGAGAACTTTAGTTATATGGGCAATGAGACCCTAAAAGAGTTGGTTCCACGGTATTGCCATTTGCTCACAGAACTGTCGAGCTATGAGATCAGCATACCAATGTCAGAATTGGTGGATAAATTTGCTGATGCTTTACCACCCTACTGGAACCAACACATTGAAGTGTTGAAGGAAAAGGATGCCTACCAGTATTGGACTATCAACGAGTTCATTCAAAAGCTGGAAAACAAAGAAATGGAGGAGAAGAGGAAAGCTAAGAGAGCTCAGATTCCACAGAATCCAGATCTGTATGTGAGTGGTACATCTAACTCTCTTTCTGCTTCAAGCACTACTTCAAATGTTGCTCCTCACATTGCATGTGTATCCAATGTTGTTGAACCCACAAAAGCACCTATCAACTATCTTGCCCAAACTTCATCTTACACACCATCATACACACCACAATCATATCAAACACCAAACTTTATTCCACCTTTTTCACCATTACAACAAGCTGCCTGTTACACAGCAAGTCAACCTCAACAACAACAACAATACACTCCTCACATGAATCAGATGCAGATTACTCAAGCACAATCAAGTCAAAGCCCGATTGTGTTAGAGACCTCGAATCTTAACAATGTGACTGTTGAAATTGCACAACAGCATGTTGCTTTAGTGTCTGCTATGGTTGCATCATATAACGGTTTGGTTGCGAGTCAGATTGGTAATAACAATCTCACCAATGAGGACTACGCACAAATCGATAAAGAGGAGATGGAGCTTATGGACATTCAGTGGGCTTTTGCAAGCATAATGAGGAGAGCCACTGACTTTATTCAGAAGACTGGAAGAACTGACCTCTCAACTTCTCCGAACACCACATACGGCTTCAACAAAGCCAAAGTTACATGCTTCAATTATGGTGAGAAGGGTCATTTTAAAAGGGAGTGTACACAGCCAGCACAGCAAGGTAATCGAAACCCTTTCAATTCAACCTACCAAAACAGACAAAACCAAAACCAAAATCAAGTTTCATACAACAGTCCTAACATCTCAAGCTTTCAACCCCAAAACAATTACCAGAACCGTCAACAAAATACCAACACTAGACAATCCACAACTCAAAACCAACCTCAACAAAATCCAAACCGAACCATTGTTCCTATCTCTACACCTAACAGTCAACACCAAAACCAAACTGATAATCAACACCAAGCACTTGTGATCCAAAAGGATGAAGGTTTTGATTGGACGAGTATGCAATTGGGGTTGGAGGAGATTACTGCTGGAAACGTGGCTTGTGTGGCACAGAAGATGAGTCTGGATGAGAATGAGGAGATTGAAGAGGAGGTTGTGATTGAGAAAGTGTCGGAGTTGAAAATAGAGGATGTGAATGAGGATGTGATTGCTGAGAGTGAAGACAAGAAATCTGGTATGATTCTTGATTCTGTCACGGATGTTGGAGAGCACTATGATTCTGCTTACTCGGATATGGAGAGTGATTCTGATTCGGAAGCTAGTGTGAATTCACTAGATGATGACATTGATCAACTGCTAGCTGAAGCTGATTTCCTTATGACCCGCAAGTCTTGCATGGTGGATGATGCGTGCACCAAGATTGACTACTCCAAATTCTTCGCAGGGAAGGAAGCTCACTTTGCTTTGATGGCAATGACAGAACCTCCTAAACCGGTAAGTTCTGAATCTCAATCTAAAGTGTGTGTTAAATGTGTTAAATGTGCTGATTTTGAAAAACTGACAGAAGAAAATAAGCTTCTCAAGGTACAACTTGAGAGTGCCAAAATAAACTGTCAGATTTATCAAAAAGATTTAAAAGATTTCAAAAAAGTTCTTGATGGTTATAAAAAGGATGTGTCTGAACTTAAAAAGACATTGTCAATTAAACAACTTGCCATTAATAACTATATTAATGAAATGGAAAACACCAAGTTAGAAATGACAACCATCAAGTGCTTTGCTGAAAAAGTAAACAAGAAGTTAGAGAGTTACAAGCACATAGCATATGTAGTTGACCATATCATAGAAGAACCCTCCCAGTCGAATAGTGCAAACTATAAGGCAGTCCCATCTCCGGTATTGTTTGAGAACCATAATTTACATGCAATACCACCGGAGACGTTAGTCAATTCTGACTCCACATCAGAAAACGAGCCCAACACTTCTAGTGTCGGGGATCCGTATTCTGATGTGAGACCTGTATTGGGAAACAATGAGGGTGTGGTCGCTGCAGAGGATTCTGATGAAGAAGATGAACAATCTGAGACGGTTGAAAATGAAAGTGATATCCCTGATGAAAATCATATAATCACTACTGAGCCAGTCTCACCATCTCAGATCGTTCATCCCATGGAAAATGCTCATCGAAAGAATGTTGTTAAGAAAAATGAAAAGTCTGTCGGTAAGAGTGTTGAAAAGAAAGAGGTAAAGAAAATTGAGAAAAATGTGGTTAAACCGGTTGAAAAGAAAACTGAAACTAAATCTGAGAAAAATGTGGTGAAACCGGTTGTAAAGAAAAATGATATTAAATCTGAGAAATCTAATGAAATGAGCAACGAATCGTGTGACAAACCTGTCAAAATTTTCTATCGGATGCAAGGCTCCGATAAGATTTTATCTGATGATGAATATCCGATTAAGTTTGTCAATTATTCCAAAATCGAAAAGATCTGGCAGGAAAGTACGATTTGGTTTCCAAAATTTGAACGAACCAATGACATTCCTCCAGAAATTTTAGAGAAAATTTATTTGGATAAAGATGCCAAGGTCAATGTCACACAATTTGTTTTGCCAGTTGATAAAGCAAACAATTTTATTGAACCGACTTACTCGAAGGAACCAGCTCCTAAAAGTTTAAGGAAACAATGCATGGTTGATCGATATCCCATTGCTAGTTTTTCCAAGTCGTCGATCAAAGAAAACTATGAAGAATACCATGCGTGTTATAAGTGAGGGGAAAGGGGACATTTACTTGCCGCCTGCCCGTACGTACGACACAAGAGGCACGAGGTGGAGATGAGGCAACATCATGATTATCCGGTTGACAACTATGGTTATTCACAAAGACGGTATTACCCTCAGCAAGAACCTTATTATAATCAAAACAATTTTTACAACAAGAGGGAAAACCGTCCGATGACGTATGATAAACGCAACCGGATAACCACTGAGAAATCTGTTAAGAAACCTGTGATGAACTCAACTGCTGATAACAAAAAGGTTGCTCCTAAACCTAATGGAAAACAAGCAGTTGGACCTGTCTCTGTTAAATCAGAGAAGGTAACCAAGAAGGTTGCAGTTAAAGATGAAGTAAAGAAACCGGCTGAGACCTCAAAATCTCAGATCCGGATCTTGAAAAGATCTGAGTAATCTTGGTCATCAATGGAATCTGAAGGAGCCTCAACTTCACAAAATGTGAAAATTGAGAAAAAGAATGTTGAAAGTGAGAAGAAAGGGGTTGAGTTAACCCAAGATGTTTGTGAATCAAAAGAATATTTGAAACAACCCGTTCAAAGACCCAAGACCAAACAGGCTTGGGTCCCCCGAAAGATCTAACTGCTTTACTTTAAATGTGCAGGGAGCTCCAGCTGGCCCTGTTAGCAGCCTATGGATTGTTGACAGTGGAGCTTCTGGTCACATGACAGGGGACCTCACGCTACTCTTTGATATCAAAAACATTAACGGAGGTTATGTAGCGTTTGCTGGAAATAAAGGAGGCTACATTACGATGGAGGGTAGTGTAAGCAATGGGGTCGTGACATTTGAGCGGATATCATACGTGAAACAGATAGATTACAATCTGCTCAGTGTTAGTCAAATCTGTGATAAACAATTTTCTGTGTATTTTGACGACAAATCTTGCTATATCTTGAAACCGGGGTTTGAACTTCCGAAAGAGTGGGTGATGCTAAAGGCACCGAGAGTAAACAACTTGTATATTCTCGATATGTCCAAAGCAATGACCACCCATGGCCAAGTCACGTGTTTCCTCTCTAAGGCTACAGAAAAAGAATCTATTATGTGGCACAGGAGAATGGGACACATTCATTTGCGAAAGATGAACCAGTTAGTGAAGAATGAACTTGTCACGGGAGTTAATGTGAAACACTTCCATTTGAATGACAAGTGTGTTAGTTGCAAAAAGGGAAAGCAGCACAAACAGGCCCATAGACCAAAGAAAGTCAATTCCGTTGAACTACCGCTTGAACGTTTGCATATGGATTTATTCGGTCCAGTCAGACGTAAAAGTCATGCCGGGGAGTTGTACTGTCTTGTGGTGACTGACGATTGTTAGGATTTGAGTTTGATTGTTTTGATTGTTTAACTAAATATGATAATAGTGAAACGAAAATAGAATGAAAGTGCAGCGGAATAATAAACTGTTAATCAAAACAAGAGAGTAAATGTTTCCAGATCGAAAGCTTTCATTTATCTAAAAGATTACAATCGTACAATCACTCCCCCTCAGCCTGATCACACAGTGTTTGTCGGAGAGAATGTTTGTGTGTGATGCAATAGAACAGTACAAGCACTGTTCTATTTATAGACAGACTTAAACCACTGATGACCTAAGCTGACGTCACCTAAGACAGTGACCACTAACAGAATAACAAACATAAACATCTGCCTATTACAAACTACTGTTACATTGAAAGCACTGATAGTAAACAGCTGTTGTAGGAAAACTCTGATGGTCTTGTATCCACTGCTGAAGCCTAAGTGCTGTTGGCTCCAGCAGTGCTTTAGTCTTCAGTACTTGAATCAGCAGTTGTTCTTCATCAGACCTTTGGTCAGCAGTTGTTCTTCATCAGTTGTTTATTCAACAGTCCTTTGTATCAGCAGTTGTTAAGCAGTTGTTTGGATAGAACAGTTGTTAGAGTCAGCAGTCTTTTGGGAGAAGTAAGTTGTAAAGACTGTTTATTCAAAGGATCAAACTGTTAGCATATTTTGGCTTTCTAATCATCTGTTCTTCTCCAGGTCAGCAGACCCAACAATCTCCCCCTAGAACAGATGATGGCAAAACTCAGATTCATTTATTGATCTTTATTCCTCACAGACTTTCTCTGATTTGACCTTTGAATTGTAATTCAAAGTTCAGAGCAAACAAGTCTTCTTCATCTCTTTCTAGTTCCAGATTTAGCAGTGTATGGTGATCCTCTGCACATAGACTGTAAGCATCATCCATGCTGATCTTCTGAACCCTTCCATCTGACCTGAGCAATGTCAATTCATGGTTGTCTTTGTTGACTTTCCATTTTAGAATCTCTGAGTCAGTGGATTTGCTGAGTTGAATCTTTATTCTTGATGAGTTGGGTGAAGGTGGTCTTCCAATGAGTTCTCTGAGCTTCTCTGTTGTAGGATCAGAGAAGAAATGTACTTGATTGAAGAGCCCTTCCTTGATGAATGTATCAGCAAACTTCCTCTGATCTTCCTCTGACATTTCCTTCTGTTTCTTGAACTGTCTTCTTGCAGCAGTTGTTAGATCAGAGGTGTCAAGTAAGCTGTCCAAGGTAAAGGTCTGTTGGGGTCTCTTCATCATTGGCTCATCAGTGTAAACTGGTTTTCTTGGTAGGCTAGGATCCTTCTTTCTGTTTTCTTCCAGACTTTTGTATGTCTCAACCAACCTTAGCTCAGACCATCTAGAGACTGACCTCATTTCCCATAGTTGGCAGCTACAATCTCTTGCCTCATCCTTTTAAACTTCAAGGCTCTGACTGGGTCTCTGCCTTTGCCAAAATTAGGAGTAGAGACTTTAGCCTTGGGGTCTTTGGCTATTTCTTCAATTCTGAGAAGTTCTTCTCTCAAAGCATGTGTGGTCCAACCATTGAACTGCTTCTTGGTTGCTTTGTAAGGCTTGGTTGCCATAATCTGTTCCAGAAGAGAATCCCTTACCTCCTTTTCCAAGTCACCACTGAGAGGCATGGAGGACATGGAGTTGCTCAGGGTCTTAGCAAAGTCTTCAATCCTTCTGAGTTTGCTAAGCTCTGCTGAATGGATGCCCTGAGCAGTCCTGTCATCCTTCCCTTTGCATTTCTCCCTAATGATGGCATCCACCTGTTCACCCTTGTATTTCAGATAAGTATCAATATTGAGGGGAACAGGGAAGTTTGGGAGAGATGGGAAGGATCTGTCTGATGGCTGTTCAGTATTGTAGAAGGATTGTAATTCCCCCTTGAGTAGATCAAGTTCAAGGGGATACTGAACAACCAATGGTTTAATGGTTGGTGGTGGTCTATGGGATTTGAATTTGGATGTGTGTGGTGAGAATGATGTGATTGGTATAGCTGTGATAGGAGGAGTGGATTGTGCAGTTGAGGTGGTGTTTGGAGATGTGTGAATGTTTTCATCATGTACAACAAAGGTTGATTTTCTCTTCCTTGTGTACATGATTTTAGGGGATGGTGATTTGGTAGCAGTGGTTGGATTAACATCTGTTGGCCTTTTAGTAGAACCAGCAGATGTTGGGGATTTGGCTGGTGATGTAGGTTTGGTGGTTGTTTGTTCAGGTGTGTATGTTGGTTTGGGTACAGTGGTTTGGGAAGCAGTGTTTTGGGTGGTTTTAGTGTTTTGGGTGGCAGTGGTTTCAGTAGCAGTGGTTTTGTCAACAGAGGTGTTTAACTTGGATGGTGGTTTTCTGACATGCTTAGCAGGCCTTTTCATCCTTTTAGAGGATCCCACATCTTCAGTTTCCTGTTGTTGTTTCTTCTTGAGTTCTACTAATGACTCTGCTTTAACTTCCAAGGTGTCAGCTCTTTTCTGTTTTTCTTGAGCAGCCTTTTCAGCTTCTATGTTTGCAGAGTCATCAACTGCTTTGTTCTTGTCAGTGGTTTGTTGTGGTGCTGTTGGTGTTGCTTGTTGTTGTTGTTGTTGTGGAGCTGTTTTAGTAGACTCTAGTTTGTTGGCAGACTTGGCTTGGCCTTTTTGAGAAGGAGGACAACCAAAGGGATCTAGCTTTGGTAGCCTATCTCTGCCACTCTCCCCCTTTTTGGCATCATCAGCCGTGAAAGCATCATCAGTTTCATCCCTGAGAATGGTGGTAGGGGCAGAGCCAGTAGTCTTCAGCAGGTGGTCCTTGATGGCTTTAATATCAGCATGGGTATCTTTGTACCTTGCATCTACCATATTTCTGATCTCAGCCATATAAGTCTCATGTGTCTGATCAGCCAGTTTTCTGTGAGCTATGATGATGGGGAAACGGATTTCCATAGCTCACTGGCTATATCAGCAGTTGATGGTTGACTCTTGGAAAGGTCTGCAATGGAGCTCAGTATAAGCTTGACATCAGATTTGATGTCAGCTACAGAGGTTTCAATTACAGAAACTCTGTCCGTCAATTCTTGGTATTTTGACCCATCTCCTAAGTTAATAGGATCATCTGAGACCCTACCAGTGGTAGTTCTACCTGATTCAGTCCTAATAGGTGAATCAGATGCCCCTTTTTCTTGGTACTAGGGACTTCCAACTGTTTTTGAAGACACTATAGTGGCTTCAACAGTTGTTGCCTTCAAGGGAGTCTTAGCAATGTAATCACTGTCCTGATGTGAGACAGTGGTCTCTATATCAGTAGTGGCTGCTCCACTTGAAAACTCACCTAGAGTTGCATTTAACTCAGGTGGTGTAACCTCCTCTTCTGTTTGTTGGATAGCAGATTGAATATTCTCAGGACCAGTCACTTGTGGGAGTATACTCTCAGTGACAGGTGGAAGAGAGGAACTGGGATCTTCCTGAGATTTGTCAATTGCCTCAAACAGAGGTTGCATGGTTTGTGGGACATGATGTGATGGTGAAGGTGGAGGAGTAACAAGAGAATTAGCCCTGGGAGAGGGGCTTGTGAACATTTGGCCAAGTGACTCAAATGTATCATGATGTGTGTCCCCTTGGCTTACAACATGATCCTTTTGAGAGGATTCATGAGGAGTTTGGTCAGGTAGAGGTATATCCAGCTGTTGTGAGGAAGTAATAACAGTGGTTTCAGGTTGCTTTTGTGGTGCAACAGAGGTTTCTTCTGGTACCTCATCATCCAGAAGCCTCATTTGTGGTTGAGTGGTGGTTGTTGTGGATGGATGTTTCTTTTTGGAAGTGGCTGGTGTGGGTTTCACAGCACTGGATGTAGTGCCATGATCACCAGGAGCAGTGGGCTCAACAACAGAGGTTTTGACAACAGTTGTTGTCTTTGTCCTCTTTGTTTGTGTTTTAGAAACTTTTGACACTTTAGACACTTTTTCTTGGGTGCTTCCACCCAACATTCTAGTGAAAGTTTCATCAGTTAAGCTTTTCATTTGCATTGCATCACCCTTTTTGAAAACTTTTTCAGGTAAGACTTTTTGTAAGATTACACTAAGAATTCTTGGGTAGATAAGAAAAGCATTGTTTGACCCAGACTTGACTGCTTTCACATTTGATACTAAGTCCATGAACAATCCCTGGGAAAGATTGAAGTCAGAGTTTGACAACATGGCATAACCCAGATATTGCATCCTTAATGGAATTTCATTAAAGGATGTGGACTTAGCAGAGACACATAGAAGAAGAGTATGGAAGAAAAATTTCATGACTGGAGGGAAAAACTTTTTGAAAAGAGTTGATCCAGTCATCTGACCCTCATACCCTCTTTCTTGGAACTCAGTGTGAAGCTCTGTTTTAGTAAAAGAGTCCTTACCTGCCAGGTCATTCAGTGTGAAGGTTGTGGATATCGTTTCAGGGGTAATTACGATACTGGTTTCTCCAATTTTGGAAATAATGGAAGTAGGCTTTTTGTCTTGGAGTAGAAACTCAGCATTCAACCAGAATTCTTGAAGAGTATCGAGATAAATGGGGGCGTCAGCGGTTAAGATGGGTAAGTATTTGGAGTTAAGGAGAATGTCGATGGTGGAATGAAATGAAACGTTGTCATCTGTTTTAACCAGATAGGGGAGACAATTGTGGGTGGCTTTAGCTTGAAGATCCATTGTAATGGATTTCGAAGGTGAAGATGATTGAAATTTGATGGAGGGTTTTAGAATGAAGAAGGCGGTTTTCAATATTTTGAATACAATGAGACAGTGTAACGTCTGTTGTGGTGAAACAGGGTTTTTATAGGCTCAATGAATCCGCTGATGTGGCCAAACCTCTGCTTATATGAGCAGACGTGGCAATCATCTGATGGATGAAACATCTGGTGGAGAACAACTGTTTTTGGCAAACAACTGATACAAACAGCTGATGTAACCAACTGTTTTTTTTTTGTATAGATATAGTATAAATATATAAGGAGACAGTTGTTTTATCTGAGCAGATGTTCTGAAACAGATTTTTCAACTAACAGTTGTTTTATCTGATCAGATGTTTTGAAACAGATTTTTCAACCAACAGTGGATATGAATGAAACAGTGGTTGTTTTATCTGATCAGATGTTATAAACAGATTTTCCAACCAAACAGCTATTTGAAAAAAAAAAAAATTAATTTTCTGAAACATTTTATTATGATTTATTGAAAATTTATTTGTTTAATCCATGTTTAACATACCAATTCTGGAAATCAGATTTGTAAAGGTAGATGTGTCTAAAGCTTTTGTTAACACATCTGCCAACTGATCCTCTGTTGGAACATGGTGCAAGGAAATCAAACCTTTTTCATAGCTGTCTCTGACAAAATGATGTCTTATGTCAATGTGTTTGGTAGTGGAATGAGAGACTGGATTCTTGATGATATTTTCAGCAGCTTGACTGTCCAACATGAGTGGAGTCTGAAGTGCAGTTATCCCAAAATCCAGTAGTTGATTTTGAAGCCACATGAGTTGGGCTGTACAGCTTGCAGCAGCAATGTATTCAGCTTCAGCTGTTGAGGTTGAAACGGCTGCCTGCTTTTTGCTTTGCCATGAAACTAAGGCATTCCCTAGAAATTGGCACCCTCCTGATGTGGATTTTCTTGTGGTGTGACAGCCACCAAAGTCACTATCTGAATAACCTGAAAGCTCAATGTTTCCATTAGCAGGATACCAGATACCAAGTGTGGGAGCACCTTTGAGGTATCTGAATATCCTTTTCACAGCAATAAGGTTTGACTTTCTGGGTGAAGCCTGGGATCTGGCACAGACACAGGTAGCAAACATAATGTCTGGCCTAGATGCAGTTAAGTACAGTAAAGACCCAATCATGCATCTATAATGTGTTTGATCAACCAGTTCATCCTTGTCATCAATAGTGAGCAGCTTGACTGTACTCATGGGTGTGCTACATGGCTTACAATCATTCATCTCAAATCTGGTTAATAAATTCTTTACATATTTGTTTTGGTGAATGAATGTGCCATTTTGCAGTTGTTTCACTTGAAGACCTAGGAAACACTGAAGCTCACCCATGGCACTCATCTCAAACTCTGCTGTCATGAGTTTTCTGAACTCTTCACACATTTGGTTACATGTGGATCCAAAAATGATGTCATCCACATATATTTGAACAATCATTAAGTGTTTCCCTTTCCATTTAAGAAATAAAGTTTTGTCTATTTTACCTCTTGTGAAGCCAATGGATAAGAGAAATGTGGAAAGAGTTTCATACCAGGCCCTTGGTGCTTGTTTGAGTCCATACAAAGCTTTGTTGAGCTTGTAGACATAGTCAGGATGGAATGTGTCTTCAAAACCAGGTGGCTGACATACATAGACCTCCTCCTGAATTTTGCCATAAAGGAAAGCACATTTGATGTCCATCTGATACACCTTTATGTTGTGGTTGACAGCAAAGGCTAAGAAGAGTCTGATGGCTTCTAGTCTTGCTACAGGAGCAAAAGTCTCATCATAATCTATTCCTTCTTCTTGTCTGAAGCCTTGAACCACAAGCCTGGCTTTATTCTTGACAACAATACCCCTTTCATCAGTCTTGTTTTTGAAGACCCACTTTGTTCCTATAGGACAAACATCCTTAGGAAGTGGTACAAGCTCCCATACTTGTTGTCTTTTGAATTGAAGGAGTCCTTCTTGCATGGCTTCTACCCAACTGTTGTCTTTCAGTGCCTCTTGATACTTGACAGGTTGTGTGAGGGATAAGAAACCTGCAAAAAGACAGATATTTGAGGATTGGCTTCTTGTGAGCACACCCTCTCTGATGTTGCCAATGATCTGGTCTGGTGGATGAGCTCTTAAGTAAATAAGATCTCCTTGATATGGAACAATGGAATTTTGAGGTGATGGACAGAGGTTTGGTGACTCTGTTGGTGTAACATCTGTTGGTACTTCTGTAGTGCCATCAGATGTTTGGAATGGTAATGGAGGAATGGGTCCAAGTGGTGTGAAACTTGACTGACTTTTGTCAACAGATGATTGACTTTTGTCAACAGATGATAGGTCAGTGGTTGTGAGGGGTGAAGCAGTGGTTTGAGGATAAGACTGGCCAACAGTGGTTGACACAGCTGTGGCAGAGTTTTGACAATTGTTTTGAACAGCTGCTTCCTCTGAGGCAGAATAGATTTTGTAGTGACTAGGGATCACAACATCTGTTCTGTAATCTTGTTGTGGAGACTGTGGAATACCTGCATTGTTAGCTTTAACAGTGATATCTTCAAATTTGAATTTATCTAAATCAAATAGTTCAGCAGGGTTTGCAAGGATTTTAAGAGATGAAAGTTCATTGAACTTTACATTCAGAGTTTCTTCTATTGTCTTGGTCCTTGTGTTAAACACTTTATAGGCCTTGGCAGTAGAAGAATATCCCAGAAAATAACCACAGTCTACTTTGGCTGCAAATTTTGAAATGGAATCTTTGAGGTTTAAAATGAAACATGGGCAACCAAAGATTTTGAAGAATGAAATTAATGGTTTGATTTTGAACAAAATTTCATAAGCAGTTTTTTGATGTCTGGGGTTGATTAAAACTCTGTTTTGAACATAGCAAGTAGTGTTTACAGCTTCTGCCCAGAAGGACAGTGGCAAACCAGAATCTGCTAGCATGGTTCTTGCAGCTTCTATAAGAGTTCTATTTTTCCTCTCAACCACCCCATTTTGTTCTGGTGTTCTTGGGATGCTGCACTGCCTCACAATCGCTTTTGCCACACTGAAGTCATCCAACTCCTTATTCTTAAACTCTGTTCCATTGTCACTCCTGAAGACTTTTACTGGCAAGTCATATTGTTTTTCAACTTTGGTGACAAAGTCCTTCAATATACCTGCAGTCTCATCCTTAGAATGTAAAAAGTAAGTCCATGTAAACCTAGAAAAATCATCAACTATGACAAGACAGAATCTCTTTCTTCTTAGACTCATGATTTTAACAGGGCCAAACAAGTCCATGTGCAACAATTGTAAACACTGACTGGTTTTGGACTCATCAATGGATTTGTAAGAGCTTTTATGTTGTTTCCCTTTTAAACAAGAAACACAATGCTCATCACATTTAAATTCTTTTGATGGTAAACCTCTGACAAGGCTTTGTTTGGAGAGTGTGTTGATAGTATTAAGGTTGGTGTGACCCAATCTCCTATGCCACAATTCTGTCTCCTTAGTGGAGGCAGCAGAAAATAGACAGACATTTGCCATAGGATTGTCCTTTAACATATCAACAACATACACATTGCCACTTCTATGAGCAACAAGTTGTGCTTTGCTCTCAGCAATAATGGTATCAATCTTTTTCACCACTTCTGGCCCAATAATCTTACAAGTTTTCTTTGTGAAAAATGAGCCATAACCTTTGTCACTCATTTGTGAAACACTCAGAAGATTAAACTTGAGATTATCAATAAGATTGACATTTTCAAACTTGAGTTTTCTAGCTTGTACAGTCCCTGAACCCAACACCTTACCTTTTGAATCATTACCAAAGGATATATCACCCCCTCCATGAGCCAAGAAGTCCAGAAGAAGGGCTCTACATCCTGTCATGTGCCTGGAGCCTCCACTATCTACATACCAAAGACTATCTAAACAAGCAGAAGCTCCTTGCACATCAGTAAATGATTAGTTTTGGTGAGTGTCCAAAGCCAGTTTGGCTTTGGATGGGTCCTAAGACCTTTCAGACTCAAGCTTTGGAAGGTGATCAGTGGTTTGGACTAACTTTTGAATTAAGTTCAACAACTGCTGCTGACCATTTGCCAGTGCCTGAATGTCAACACTTGGGGCAGCAGTTGTTTGATCACTTCCTGACAGATGATAATACCCATATGGATTTCTGTTCACTCTTGGTTTAGAGGGTCTTTTTGGCTCCTCATAAACATGTGGCAGACTGTGACATGGTGGTTGACCATAACCTCTTGGGTATTTGCTTGAGGGTGGAGCATCTGTTACTTGGACATCTCTAGAAGCAGATGTTTCAAGCCTTTTAGTAACAGGTGTTTGGACAGGGGTGAAAGTCTGTTTGGGCTTTCCTTTTGAAGTACTAACCACAGGGTTTGCAAGAGTTTTAGCTTTGTATTCTTGTATTTTTACATCAAAATTTTTGAGATACAAGCACTCTTTGGTCTTGTGATTCTTTTTCCCACATATTGAGCATGTGGCTTTGGAATCACATTCACTTGTTCCTTTGTTAATGTCATATGCTTTTAGAAGAAAACAGTTTTTAGTGACATGATTCTTCTTTTCACAGAAATCACAGAACAAGTTGACAGTCTTTTCTTTCTTCTTCCCCTTTTCAGCCTTCTTTTCAGCAGATGTTTGAGCATCTGCTGGAAGATTTTTCAGGGGAATGACTTTTGCCAAGGGAATGACCTTAGCCTGAGGGGCTGTCTTCCCATCAGGTGTTTTAAAATCAACAGGTTTAAAATTCTCAAGAGTATCACACTCATCAGACCAAGTAGGTTTAAATTCATACTTTTCAAGTTCAGTAAAAGATGAGGAACCTTCTGGTATTTCAAGAACAATTTTCTTACCATTTGGTTCAGTGATTTTAATCTCTTGACCCTGCAGGTTTGTTGGTACTACCTCAACAGACTTTTGACTCTTTTTGTCAGTGTTTTCAAAAGCTGGAGCAGTGGTTTCAAAACCAAAACCAAACTTCACATGACTTTTGGTTTGTTTGTTGAGTAGCATCTCAAAACCTCTACATGATTCCACCCATTTCTCACATTCAACTTGGGTGGACTCAAGCTCACTCTTACAACTTTGATATTTTGCTATCATAGTTTGGAGCTGGTCTTTGGTTATGGTTGCTTCATGTTTTAAGCTGCTTATTTCAGACTCTTTTGCAGTTAAACTTGTTTTTAAATCTTTTGTAAGTTTTTCAAATTTAACTTCATCATCCAAAATTTTCTTTCTGAGGTTTTCATTCACCTCTTTGATGTTAGCAAATGCTATTACACATTTGTCAGAACACAACTCTTTAAGAATTTGAGGAGATACCTTAGCAGCAGCCATCAATGCACAATCACACTTGCACTCACAGTCATCAGATGCACCCCAGGGATCTGAGAGATTCACAACCTCTTCTTCAGGTTTTTCACCTGTAACAACTTCACTAACAACATCATCAGTCACAACATCAGATTCAGTTACCACCTCCTCAGATTCAATCTCATCCACCATGGCCATGAAACAAAAATTTTCTGGTTCATTTTCAGCTTTGGCAACTAGTGCAAAATTTTCATCTGTTAGCTCATCAGGTAGACTGCTCCAATCAACAAAGCCTTGTGTAAAGAAGCTCTGTTGACTGGTCTCTGCAGGGGCAGAGGATGAAGCAACAGTCGTTTGCACAGGTGCTTGAGCAACAGGTGTTTGCACATAGTGGATCTGAGGAACAGTGGTTTGGACATACTGGACAGGAACAGTGTTTGAGGACTGTGCAAAATGAGCAGTGTTTTGCACATTTGGTCCAGGGGCATTATAGGAATTCTGATAAGTGTTGGTCTGTGGTCTTTGATTTGGATAGGTTATCATAGGTGTACCATGTTGACCCCTACACTCCCTAGCAAAATGACCAAGTCTATGACATTTGTAACACTTTATCTTTGATTTATCCAACCCAACCTTAGATCTGCCAGTTAACCCTGGAAACCTTCTCCCAGTTTTCTTGTAAAAATTATTAGTTCTTTCACTGAGAAGGGCCAATTGGTGCATAATGTCCATTTCTTCCAAATCATCAGGGTCAAAGTATTTCAGGTCATCATACTCAAAGGATATATTGTCAGATGCCTGGATATCACCACCACTTGCTGTGAAAGCATAGTTTGGTGAATAAGAATCAGAGTTAAAACCTGAGTTAAAACCTGAAGTTATGTCAATGAAATGATCATAACTCTGATCCTTAGTGTTTCCAGGCACCTCATCATGACCCAAAAGTGCTGTATTCCCAAATACATAGTCATCAGACACTTTTCCAGAGTCCTGGAGCTTCTTTTTCTGGTTAAGCTCTCTCTCATAGGTCAAGAGCTTACCATGAAGCTGGGTCAGTGATAGGTCTTTAAATCCAATTGAGTTTCTCATCACAATAGCAATAGTGTCCCATTTGTCTGGTAATGATCTTAAAAACCTATGGTTCAAGGTTGAATGGGGGTAAGTAAGACCAACCAATTTTAGTTCACTAATTAAGCAATTAAACCTCTCAAACTGTTGAGTTAATGACTCTCCTTTGACATGACTGAATGTTTCATATTGTTGGTTAAGTATTTCACGATTGTTTTCAATAACCTCCTCAGTCCCACCAAACTGTTCTTTCAGTGCATCCCACAACTCCTTTGCACTGTTACAGTGTAACAACCCAGCATATATATCATTTGGTAGAGCCATGGCCACAATACTGAAGGCCTTAGCATCTAACTCAATTTTCTGAAAATCCTGGTCGGAGTAGTTTTCAAGTTTCTTTGGCTCAAACACTTTGGGATCTTCAGTACTCGGCACAGTCGGAACATGTGGTCCGAAGATAACCGACTTCCAACAACCAGTGTTTTGTTGAGCTAGAACATGGCTCATCCGACGTTGCCAGATATTGTATTCAGACCTGACAAGCATCGGTGGCTTGTTGTTCGTGCCAGTGTTATGTGGATCGTGATTGATTGAAGCCATTCTCTGATTTTTCAAAAAACAAAGTCTGTTTAAAAACGGTTGAAACGAAATTAAACTATTACTCTGTTTTCAATCCAACAGACAAACGATATCAATAATTGTGAGCTGATTATTAAATTGATTTGTTAGATCGAATTTAATTGACCAAGCTCTGATACCAATTGTTAGGATCTGAGTTTGATTGTTTTGATTGTTTAACTAAATATGATAATAGTGAAACGAAAATAGAATGAAAGTGCAGCGGAATAATAAACTGTTAATCAAAACAAGAGAGTAAATGTTTTCAGATAGAAAGCTTTCATTTTTCTAAAAGATTACAATCGTACAATCACTCCCCCTCAGCCTGATCACACAATGTTTGTCTGAGAGAATGTTTGTGTGTGATGCAATAGAACAGTACAAGCACTGTTCTATTTATAGACAGACTTAAACCACTGATGACCTAAGCTGACGTCACCTAAGACAGTGACCTCTAACAGAATAACAAACATAAACATCTGCCTATTACAAACTACTGTTACATTGAAAGCACTGATAGTAAACAGCTGTTGTAGGAAAACTCTGATGGTCTTGTATCCACTGCTGAAGCCTAAGTGCTGTTGGCTCCAGCAGTGCTTTAGTCTTCAGTACTTGAATCAGCAGTTGTTCTTCATCAGACCTTTGGTCAGCAGTTGTTCTTCATCAGTTGTTTATTCAGCAGTCCTTTGTATCAGCAGTTGTTAAGCAGTTGTTTGGATAAAAACAGTTGTTAGAGTCACCAGTCTTTTGGGAGAAGTAAGTTGTAAAGACTGTTTATTCAAAGGATCAAACTGTTAGCATATTTTGGCTTTCTAATCATCTGTTCCTCTCCAGGTCAGCAGACCCAACAACGATTATTCTATTTTCATGGGTCATGTGCTTGCATCAGAAAAGCGACACTTTTGACAACCTAAAGGTTCTGTTTACACGTCTGGAGAATATCTATGGTCTGAAGATCAAACGAATCCGGAGTGACAATGGGACGGAGTTCAAAAACGCTCAGATGGAGGATCTTTGTGCAAACAAGGGAATTCATCATGAATATAGCGCTCCGTATACACCCCAGCAGAACGGTGTCGCAGAAAGAAAGAACAGGACTCTAATCGAGACGGCTAGAACTATGCTTGCGGATTCAAATCTTCCAGTTATGTTCTGGAACGAAGCTATTTACGCAGCATGTTATACTCTTAACCGTGTTTTGACAGTGAAGAAGTTTGGCAAAACTTCTTATGAGCTGTTGAACCGACGCAAGCCGAATCTGGAGTATCTAGAACCATTTGGTGCCCCGTGTACTATGCTGAATCCTTCGGAGAAGTTCGCACCAAAAGCTGAAGAAGGTTATTTTGTTGGATATGCAACCCCACTAAAACGGGTATTCAACAAAAGAACTAGAAAAGTCGAGGAGTGGGCTAATGTCGAAGTACAAAGATACACACAAAATGTACAGGGTGGAGGACCAGATTGGATGTTTGATTACAAAGACTTCTTTGAATCATTCAATCTAGATAGCATGGTTGAAGACGCTGTACTTCGCTTATATTACGAGGTCGAAAACGCCGTGACTTCACCATTAGTGCGTCCGATCACGGTAAATCCTCAAACAGCTTCTAATGATACTACTGCTCCTGTGATGGAAGAAGAGGTGTTCCAAGAAGCTTCTACAACGCTTAATTCATCAGATTCAGAAGATGAAGACGATGATGCTACAAGTGAAGCTATTCTGGATAATGCTACAGTGACACTACCAGTGAACCCAACTACAACTGATGCTTCAACATCGAATGTGGGTAATGATCTGGTTTCTACAGAGAATTTGACAACTCAAACGGGACTACAAGTACCTGATTATCCGGAATCTCGGATACATCGGATACACCCGCTTGAACAGGTTATTGGTGATCCTGGTAGCAGCGTGATGACAAGAGGGCAGTTGAGAAATGCTCAAGCACCAGAAAATATTGGCAATCTTGCTTTATATGCCAAAATACAGAAATCTGGTTTTCAAAATGACTGATCTTTCGCTTGTTATGTTTCGCAGGTCGAACCGCAGACATACAAGGATGCTCTTTTGGATGATGCCTGGGTGGAAGCAATGCAGGAAGAGTTGTTACAATTCCAGAAACTCGGTGTATGGACGCTGACAGATTTGCCCCCGGGAAGAAAGAAAATTGGAACCAAATGGGTGTTTAAGTGCAAGAAGGATGATAGAGGAGTCATAGTGAGAAACAAAGCTCGTTTGGTCGTTCAAGGTTTTCATCAAGTTGAGGGAATCGACTACAATGAAATCTATGCACCGGTTGCACGCTTGGAAGCCATCCGAATGTTCCTAGCGTTTGCATCATGGAAGAAATTCAAGGTGTATCAGATGGATGTAAAGAGCGCATTTCTTTACGGTGTGGTCAAAGAGGAAGTTTACGTAGGTCAACCGCCAGGCTTTGAGGACCCTATTCAGCGGGATAAGGTTTATGTGTTAAACAAAGCTCTCTACGGGTTGCACCAGGCTCCGAGACAATGGTATGAGGAGCTGAGCACGTATCTTCTCTCGAAAGGATTCAAACGCGGATTGGTAGACTGCACACTATTCACAAAACGAGCAGGAGATGACTTGCTTCTTGTGCAAATTTATGTTGATGATATTATTTTCGGGTCAACTAACGAACTTCTGTGCAGGGAATTTGAAAAAGTTATGCAGGAAAAGTTCGAAATGAGCGCAATGGGAGAAATGCAGTTTTTCCTAGGCTTGCAGGTGGAGCAAAGACCAACGGGGATCTTTATTCACCAGACGAAATACGTTTCTGAAGTCTTGAGCCGATTCCAGATGGATGATTCGAAGCCGATGGATACCCCGATACAACCTAATCACGGGATTGGAGTTGACCTTAAGGGGGAGCTGACTGATCCATTTACATACAGAGCAATCGTCGGATCTCTGATGTATCTCGCCGCGTCTAGACCTGATATAATGTTTGCGACATGTCTTTGTGCACGATATCAATCGAAGCCGAAACAGAGTCATCTTGCAGCTGTCAAGCGTATCCTTAGATATCTGAAGGGTTGTCCATCGAAAGGACTTTGGTACCCTCATGATGATAATTTTGACCTAATCGCTTTTAGTGATGCAGATTGGGGCGGCTGTGACAAAGACAGCAAATCCACAACGGCTGGATGTCAGTTTATGGGGAGCAGGCTCGTGACCTGGCAATGCAAGAAACAAACCGCAGTTGCACTATCCACATGTGAAGCAGAATATGTTTCAGCATCGAGCTGCTGCTCACAGGTTCTTTGGATCCAACAACAGATGGTGGATTACGGTTTGCAATTTCTTAAAACCCATATTTACTGTGATAATGAGGCCGCAATCGCATTAACAAAAGACTTAGTAAATCACTCAAAGGCTAAACATATCCGGATTAAATATCATTTTATCCGCGATTGTTATGCTAAAGAGTTGATCGATATGGTCAAAATCCACACTGATTACCAACGCGCAGATCTTTTTACCAAAGCTTTTGACAAACCAGATTTGATTATCTTTTAAAAGCTAATGGTATTAAAGAAAAACAGGACTGATCACCACCTCAGTCTATCACTTTTTAGTTTAAATTTTTACTGCTTTTCAGAAAAATTTCGAAAAACCAAAAACATTGAAAAATTTCAAAAAAAAACCATAAAAATTAGAAAATTTCTTTGCTGACTGCTATATCTTCTTCCCTTAGATTAATGCCGTCAGATTTCTGTGAACAAACGATATCTGGGCAGTCACATATTTGAAATGCTCCAGCTTATCCTTGGGAACAGTAAATTCGAAAATCTATAAAAATCAGAAAACTCAAAAATGATTTCCTGGAGTATAAAGGGAAATGATAGTACATCAGTGGGGATCTGATACATTCTAAGTAATGTACTGCTATATAGGGCGTGTGTCTGAGTCTGTGCGATGTGCTGATTGGCTTCGTAGACCTATTACTGCGTGCCTGATACATACATATCAAACGAATTGTTGTATGGATGAACTCCTCATGGGCATATGGTCTTAGTACCGTAATTTCGTTTGATAGGGTATTTGTACAAAGCTCGGAGGTTTAGGGTCGTTATGTTATTAGTTGTCTGGGGATAGCCTCTCTGATCTTCTGCTGTAAGTCATTACGGACCTAGATCAGACAGGGTGTCTTTATAAAAGAGCTTTATGCCAAATCCTAAAGTTACCGAATTGAGGAACTTTCCATGTTATATGATGATCAAGATTATCTATTACATCGTATTAATCACTGATGCAAATCATGATTAATATCAGTCCTCAACCTGGTATAGTGCATATGTTACTTTGCTGCATTAATTTGCTGACCTGTATACCTCTATGCATTATATCTTGTACAATTACAGACGACGAAAGCATAATCACGCTTTACAATGAGTCTTTGTATATTTACTTCTTGATACGGGAGTATGTCGTGTGCGTGGGAACCACAGACACTTGCGTTTATACTATAAATATCAGTATCAGTATAAAGCACTGCACAAAAGTCTGCATGTGAGTTTATGTGGATCATAATATCAGCAGTTGCCAGATCACACATTGTCTTTAATAATAATAATTCAAAAAGATTAACGGTGTGATCAGATTTCTCAATAACTGATATGATCCCTTTACCGGAAATCACAAAAACATTTACAGTCTTTCATTTACATTTCTGCATTTTATTTTCTCGTCAAAAATTACAAAACTCAAAAAGATTTTAGGTGTGTTTTAGCATAAATTTTAGAAAATCCAAAAAGATTTTTCATTTCCATCTTATTTTTGATAACTGATGGTGGTTGATGTCGATTTTCTAAACCTTGTTACACCATTTGAGCTTTGTACCTTTTTTTAATTGTGAAAATATGATTGTTGGATGCTTAAAAGTTGGAAAATAATTGGACCGGGACTCGTTTTTGAGATTTGGAAAATTTATCAAAAATCCCATTTCTCATTCGCCCATTCGGTTGGTCGAATGTGGGATTTTACATGTTCCTTCGTATGTTTTACACGGGCGAAGGAGAGTGTTCTTGAACATATGTTTCATTCGAACCCTTTTGGCTCATTCGAACCTTTCACTAGGGTCGAAGGAGACAAAAGCTTCTCTTTCGTACGTATAGAATGGGCGAACGAGGATGCCTATATATACCTTTCTGTCTCATTCGAACCCCATTAAAATTTTTTTCAGAATTTTCATCTTAACCTCACCTTGTTGCTTTGATATTTTGAACCTTACCATTGTGATCGTCACTTTCTACTGATCATTTTCCACTATTATATACAGGTTAACATCAAGGATTGAAGGATTTAATCACTGTTATCTGTTTCGAGCCCTAAAAATACTAAAACTGTTTATAATCACCTTCATTGTGACAATTGCTTATTAGGATTCATTACATATGTGTTTTAGGGGGAGAATAACTTTAAACCATGGATTCAAAATCAACAGGTTGATCAATTGATCATCTGTTATGGTTTGAACCCTAGTTTTAATAGAAAACACATATATAATGAATAATTGATGAATTTGTTAATATAGAATAGTTAATCGACATTGTTAGGAGCTTTACAAATCAAAAGAACATGATCAGAACCCTTTAAATTCAAAATTGAAAATTCAAAATAAGAACAGTCACCTTCGACCATTTCGAATGGGCGAAGGAGATAATCAAACGGTCGAATGTAAAATGTTTGGACGAATGAAACTTTTTATTAAAATCAATACATTCGTACCATCAAAACTTCTCATTCGTACCTTATGGATTTCTCATTCGTACCCCCGTTTGGGCGAATGAGAAGGCTGATTACCAAAATTTTCAAAGTTTGAATTTTTGTCGATTTTTAACATGTGTTTTTGTTTGTTTTGCAGATTTAACGATGTCCGAGCAAGAGAAGACGACGGAACAAGCTGGATCATCCTCACAGCCTGCCAAGACTGTTTCTGAAGAGCTTTTAGCCTTCGAGAATGCGCATAACTGCTGTGCGTATCTCGGAGAGGTTAAAAAGCACACGGAGTTTATCGGTATTATTGAATTCTTGAAGAGATGCAGGGTGATAGATGCTATTGCTACACCGACGATTATTTACAGAGATATGATGCAAGAATTCTGGTCGGGAGCGAAGCTTGATTTCTGGAAATGCGAATCATGTTTGACGAGCAAGATCCAAGGACAGAGAGTCATTGTTTGTGAGGAGGATCTAAGAGAAGCGTTGAACTTAGATGATGAGCCGACAGATCCTAAGGAGTTTAGCTTTATGGATCAGCGAAAGTGCTTTCTCAGAATGAAATACAATGGACCAATCACTGACGGTTCATTGCATAAGGGAAAACTGTGCCCTCAATTCAAATACTTGGCACACATTTTAATACATGTATTTGGATCTGCAGCTGGAGGATATGATTTAATGCGCAAAAGTATCAGTTCCATGATGGTAGCCTTGGTGTTGAACAAACCGTTCAATGTTTCAGGCATGCTGATGAATCATTTATTAGAGCCTGTGAATGGCACGAGGAATCTGAAGTTTTTACTTTATCCTCGTTTCCTCCAGATGGTGTTTGACAACAAGTATAAGGAGCTGAAAAGAGATCCTAAGCACATAGTTGTTCAGGAACATATGTCGCTTAATACACTTGCTAGGATGAAAGCGTATAAAGGATTGTCAGTCAATGAACGTCCACCAGTAAGGCGTTTATTTGGACATCTAGCAAGAGTTGATTACACAGATCCAGGTGAAGGGCTTGTGAGACATGCAAACAGTGATTCTGATCCTGATAACCCATTACAACCTGTTGATCCTGATGCGAAACGCAAAAGACAGGTTGTGAATGTTGGTGCGAAAAGTGGAAAGACAAAGAAGAAAGAGATAAGGTTAGAGGTTGCGACTGAACCTGAAAAGAAGAAAAGCACACCAAGAAGACATAAGAGCATGGCGAAGAAAGGGTTACACTTAGTTGATGAGGCGTCAGTTGATTCTGAAGAGACGCAGGAAGATGAACGTTGGGATTCAGATGCTGAGACAGTAAAGACCGCCTCGCCCAAGGCCACTGAGGCTGGTGTGTCTGCTAGTCAGAATGTTGAAGATCAAGGGAATAAGAGTCCTATTCCTGTTGATGAAGGTGAATTGATTATGAACATAGATGAAACTTTTACTGGTTCTCCTGTACAAGCTGATAAGTCAAAGAAGAAGAAACAAGAGAAACCTAGTATCAAAAGAAAGAAGGAGATTGAATCGCTTATAGCTGGTAAGAAACTACCACCGGCTACTAGTTCTAAATCACCGATTATTGCACCAGCACAGAAGAAGCAAAAGACTGCGACAACATCGAGCACCCAACAGAGTGAAGATATACCTGTTGATCAGTTTAACGAAGCATTGGATAATGTGCTCAAGAAGATTAGAAAAGGCAAACTGCCTGATGTTGTTGAACCACCTATGAAGAAGAAATTTTCGGTGGATAGTGATATAATGAGTGCTGTGAATCAGAGATTGTCTGAGATGATGAATATAATCAACAAACAGCAAACTGAGATCGAGCAATTGAAGACAAACGATCAAAAGATGTTAGAAGTTGTAGTCACATCACATGATGATAATGAAGTTTTGAAGAAAACTATCAAGAGGTTGAAAAGAGAGAATAAGAAGTTGCTGAAGCACGAGCAACGAAACACCAGAAGAATTATTGTCTTGAAGGAGGAGAATAAACAGTTGAAGAAGAGTAACAAGAATATGGATAATTTGATCAAAGACTTGTACTCTCGAGCTCCTCAACTTCAAGCTGGTGAAGAAGATAAGGAAAGAGAAGAAGAACAGGTCGATTTTGAACCATCTGACGAAGAAGAAGATGAAGAACTTGATGAAGATGCAGGTAATGATACTAAGAAGAAGAAGAAGAAGAAAGATGATGGAGATGATGGAGGTTCAGATGGTGGATCGAGTGATGGAAACAGCTCTGCTTTCGATAGTAGTAGTGATGATGATGATGATAACGCTGACAAGTTTACATATGAAAAGCGTGATACAAGTAAGGGTGGAGAGTCGAGCTCTAAGACTCCAGGAGAGAATGTGGATGACGATATCTTCTGGAATGAGAAACTGCAGTCGTTATCTGAAGACAACAAGAAAATGTATCGCCAGATGCTCACAGATCGAGTCTGGACGATTGACATGACAAGCAGATTTCCAGAGATATTTGAGTCGAGCAATAAACTATTTGAGTTGGAGTTTGATGACACTGATCTTGAAGATGGAGAGGTTTCGGCGGCGATTTCAAAAGAGATACTTCAGGGTTTAGCAAAACAGGTGGGAAAGACTTTGAAAGAGTTGCTTGTAGATAATTTCATTCCAAAGATACCTGAGAAGGAAGCCGGGAATCATTCTGATGACCGTGATGTTCCTGCGTTTGAGGATGTTGAAATGGAAGACATAACGAGTGAGGAGTATCCACAATACTTCAAGACTAATCAAGATTGTGGATTTCCTGGATTCTCAGATGAATTGCTAAACCAAGCCGAGAAACTGGCGAAAGAGAAGAGTAAAGCATTTAAAGATGAAATTTTCAAAGGGCATGACAAACCAAGGTTCGAGCCGTCGGAGAGTTTGAAGGAATTCTTGAGGAAATTGAAGGAGAAAGAAAACAACCGTCCGAAAGCTGAAATTCAAGGAAGCTTTTACAAACTTCATAGTGGTATTTTCAAAGGTCGTGCATTGGCCTGGAAATTTGTTAAAGAATTGAGATGCATTGCAGTGAAGTGGGAGAAGGGGAACTTATATTTCGATAAATTTCATCATTTGAAGACTCTTCCCTATTAGGCAATCCGTGATATTTGCCGTCACCGTTTAACGGGAGCGTCAAATAGTAAGATTACCTACTTTGCTGAGAAGATGACGAGAGAAAGCCGAACCAAGTGGGATTTGTTTGAACCACAATATCCGAAACGTATTGTTCATAAAAAGGATATTGATCAGATTACATGTATGCCCAAGGTGACGTTAAAGTACAAACCACCGCGAGTGTTGAAAAAGATTCCTTTGTTGCCAATCCCACAACACTTCGCTAAAGATTTCATTTGGTGGTATTACGATTGGAAGATAGCAGAGGCTGTGATTGTATTGAAAGACGGAGAGAAGAACTACAAGAAAGTACACATTTTTGATCCCATGTGGTTAATAAACTGTTCACATGAGGATATAATAATGTTGTTTTACAATCCGATCTATTCTGATGCAAAGGATGCTGAGCAAGAAGGAAAGTACCAACGTGTGGTATTTCTGTGCTTTGCGTAAGACATTAATGCTGGTTGTGACTATGGCGAGAAGCTCGGAAAGTTTGTTGAGAAGCAAAAGGTGCCCGAATTGAAAAAGCCAAAGCAAAAGCAATTTCAGGAACCGGTTTTGACTAAAGAACAAAAGATTCAACGACATATCAAACTGATGAATATTAGAATGGACGAACAACGTCGACAGCAATCCAAGCAATAGTCGAGGGGGAGTTTGTAGATGCAATTGTGCGACTAGTGCTTCGGATTGAACAACAAACTTGTTTTGGTGAATGTCGTTGGTGCGAAGGAGAGTTTTAGAAGGTGCGAATGAAGATTAGAAGGTTCGAAGGAAGAACTTTTGGACGAATGTGAATATAGTTTATTGTATAGCTTGGTTCGACCAGACAGTTTGGGTGAACCTGCACATTCGCATGATCAAAATGGGCGAATGTGCAGTCTATAAATAGACAAGCTTGATTTTTGAATGTAACTTTTTGTCATTATTATTCCCTCCACTTTCTGATATTCTCTCTAGTGTTTTGTTTAGCTCTTTTCACGTTCTCACCCTGTTTGTAATCATCTTTCAACGTGTAATTGAGTTATTAATTAATGAAAAGCTTTTGAAAATGATGATCTGCTTGTTTTAATCTTTTTGACTATTATTTTGTGATTGTTTTAGGGATTCCGCACCTAAAACTAACTTGTTTGATCATTCTTTGTTGTTATACGATCCATTCACGCACATACACCATTGCATTCCTGAGACATGTGACCACTCTCACCACTCTTATATTAGTTCCTTCCACCACTACCGCCCATTATTGCCTTGAGGACATTCTTGAGGGCATTCATGAGATATATGGTAACTCTCATCACACTTTTTGCAACTAGAATACTACCCAATGATAAATGTAAAAAAGGGATATTGATAACGGTTATGTCGTGAAAATACGATCGAGGAAAAAAAGGAGAAAAAGGTTGTAAGGTATGGATTCAATGCACTTGCAGTAGTAAGCACAAGAATGTAGCAATTTTGAAGGAAACCATCACATAACAAAAAATAGGTTACCTGTTTGAACTGCTAGGTTTGTTCGACACAAAGTGTAAGGTCTGGAGGTTATAGTTGATGAATACGACGCATAACCACGGTCCTACGGAAAATCTTTATGGCTATGCGTATGCCAAAAGACTCTCAAAAAGAGAATACAAATTGGTTGAAGATACATATGTCAGCGCAAAGCATCCCAGTACGTAGTATTTAGAAGACAATAATTAAACAGAACCTCGAGAATAAGTACGTGCAGAAAGATACACATAATGTTATTCATAAGATTAATTCAAAAAGAGCAAAGGAAGATATCCCATGCAAAAACTGGAAAACATGCTTTCTTCTAAAGTTTTCACTTACCATACGTAGGAAAATCCATCCATAAACGCCATTCAGGAGGTTTTTTCTGTCATAATTTATCGCACAAAATGTGGATGGCATTCCCTCATGTGTTGATGATTGATGCAACGTACAAGACCAACCTCTATAATCTCCCAGATGTATAAGTTATGGATATGACGTCCACAAACCAAATATTTGTTGTCGCTCATGTATTTGTTTCGAAATAAAAGGAAGAAAACTACGCATGGGTCCTTGAGAAACTTAGGTCTATGTTGGATGCCTATATGGAGTCGCGTTGAGAAATGCTAATGATTGCATGTTAAAAAATTTTCCAAGTCGCATACAAGTATCTTTGTAGGTTTCACATCCCACATGATGTCTTAAAGAAAAACAAAAGAAAAAAAAACTGACAACAATGAGTGGACAACATTTACCCAAACGTTTGGGAGATGGTGTGAGTCTCCGCTAACCTTTATATACAAGTATAATCTCCAACACTTGAGTAAGAAACTCACACCAGCCGTCCGTGATGGTAATTTTTTTTAATATATGCATGCATACTTAGATATATACATACACAAATTTTTTAATTTTTTTCAGATGTCTATGAATATATAGTTACTCAATGGTTGACAACTTATCGTAAGAAGTTTGTATATGTGTAGACTAATAGAACAATTAACTTTCATCAAACCACAACAAATACACATCATATCAACCCCATGGTGAAGAAGAATGTATACTTAAAAAGTGTTTTTTTTAGAAGAAATAATAAGCATGTTTATATATAATTAATGTTTTTAGTTTATTTTTAATATAAATGGTAGGTCAGGAGAAAATATGTACTTGATTTTAGGAGTTGGGTAAATATGTAATTCATAGCATTTATATTTATAGGGTTGAGTTATTCTACAAAGGCTACAAAAAATGAGAAGGGTGAGAAGGATACAAAAAACACAATAAATCATCAAATATGACACAATGAGCCACAAAATATAACACAGTGCCAAAAAATATAACACAATGCTGAAGAAAAAAGACACAATGAATTGAAAAAATGACACAACGATGAAAATAAGAAAAAGACACATTGGTACATAAAAGACACAATGATATAACGCATATTCTAAAAACTACAAGCTAAAACCTAAAAAAACGAAGACCTAAAAACTAACGACGTAGGGTTCGATAAGACGATTCAAATGCCGCTTGAATGAGTTCAATCGGAGTCCGTTTGATACCCTTCCTACGACTTCCTATTTTTCTTTTACTGTGTATTTGATCCTAACCCTATATTTATAATGCAATACTATTTTATAAAAGCTTGTAAAAAGCTTATTAACTTATACTAAAAATAATACATAAAAATTTGACTAACATATTCAAACTCAAATAAAAGAAATATGCATCGTCCCATTCGTGAATGACTAGGTTATTAGGAAAACCAAAATAATTGTCAAACAAGAATACATGATGACTTTTAGTCTAAAAGTACAACAATTAAATAACTTATTGACTTATACTAAAAATAATACATAAAAATTTGACTAACATATTCAAACTCAAATAAAAGAGATAGACATCGTCCCATTCGTGACTGACTCAGTTATTAACAAAACCAAAATAATTGTCAAACAAGAATAGATGATGACTTTTAGTTTAAAAGTTATTGTATATGTAATAAAAGTTTATGGTTAAAAATTACAATTAGACAAATGTTGTGTTAATCAAAAGCAACGACATGGTTATTGTGTTAATCAAGACCAAAGTCATGGTTTCTATGATCCGCGCATACAACACAAACTTCTCCTTTACATGTATAGGTGTCTCATTAGACGGAAAAATCGCCAACATGAGAAATGGTGTATATTCGTTCAGAGCATATTTGGGAATATACCACAAAATCGACCGGTTAGTACCACGGGATGGTAAACCCATCCCACACGCCATTCTTTATTTTGTATGGCTTCATTTAGAGTATCTAGCTACTTTTTTTTACCAGATACTGAAATCTTGTCTTCTGCTTCAAGTTTTCAGTATTCTCTTGTTTCACTTTATATTTTCATACGTGCTTTCAATATTAAAGGACTTCCAACAAAATAATTGTCAAACAAGAATACGTGATGACTTTTAGTTTAAAAGTTATGGTATATGCAATAAAAGTTTACAACTAAAAATTACAGAATCGCCAACATGAGAAATGCCATATATAAGTTCGGAGCATATTAGGGAATATACCACAAAATCGACCAGTTAGTACCACGGGATGGCAAACCCATCCCACACGCAATTCTTTATTTTTTTATGGCTCTATTTAGAGTATTTAGCTACTTTTTTTCCAGAGACTGAAATCTTTTCTTCTGATTCAAGTTTTCAGTATTCTCCCACATCAATTTTTATTTTTTTTATTCGTGCTTTCAGTATCAAATGACTTCCAATAAAATAATTGTCACGCAAGAATACATAATGACTTTTAGTTTAAAATTATTATATATGTAATAAAAGTTTAAGGCTAAAAATAACAATCAGACAAATGTTGTGTTAATCAAAAGCAACGTCATGGTTATTGTATTAATCAAGAGCAATATCATGGTTTCTTTGATCAAATGTGGTGGTTTCTTTGATCCGCGCATACAACACAAACTTCTCTTTCACATCTATGGGTGTCTCATTAGACGAAACAATCGCCAACATGAGAAGTGACGTATATACGTTCAAACCATATTACGAAATATACCATGAAATCGACCAGTTAGTACCACGGGATGGCAAACCCATCCCACACGTCATTCTTTATTTTTTTTTTCTGGCTTCATTATAGTATTTAGCTACTTTTTTTTACCAGAGACGGAAATATTGTCTTCTTCTTCTTCTTCAAGTTTTCAGTATTCTCATGCATTGCTTAATATTTTCATACGTGCTTTCAATATCAAAGGACTTCTCTAACATATATTGTGTTCAAGAGTATTTCTTTTAAGAGTAAATTGCCAAATTCGTCCCTGAGGTTTAACCAGATTTGCCAGATCCATCAAAAACAAGTTTTTTTCTCACATGGACTCTTCAGGTTTATGTTTAAATGCCAAATCCATCCAAAAAGTAAACCTAGTTAACTTGATCAGTTAAATGGGGGCTAATATGGTCATTTTTCTTGTTAAATGAAGGGCAAATTGGTAAATTTACTTCTTCCCCTTTCACCCACCTCCTTCTTCACCTTTCACCACCACCACTAACCACCATCTCCCCCATATTCCACCACCATTACCTGTAATTTATTTTGGTATGGACCATTTGATCCAACAACTGTTCCAAACCCTAGTTGTAATTATGAGCAAAACCCATGTGAATTAGGGCAGTTTGAGCAACACCCATATTATAATATTGTTGATACTCCAATGGGTAATAATCAAATTCAAGCTCTTTGCCTTCTTCTCTTGATTCGGACTCAATTGTTGATACGATAAAGTCTTTTTTTCCTATGGTTGCTTCTTCAAACCCTACTATCAAAGCTTTCCACCACAAGATTTGCTTTCAAAAGCAGGTGGCATGGGTATTAAAGAATGGTAACATGGGATGGAGATGCAACAACAGAAGTAGCCACCAGATATGTGTTCAATTCACAACCAACGACGTCGTTTCTACAGCCGTTTTTTAGTCAAGGAACAAGCAATCAGTTGTTTAACAACAATTCTCAGAGGGGACCCCTTCAGTCCAGTACAGCACCTTCGTTTCGAGCTTGGATCGACCCGTCGCAGCCGTATATGGGTGTTGCGATTGATCAACACCCAACCTTGGTGTTTCACCACCCGTCTTCGATGCATGGATTTGGTTCTGGGATGGGTGGGTTCCTAGGGTTTCGGGTTCCGGCTTGAATTCAAGGGCAAGATGAGGAACATGATGGCATATCGGATAGGCCGTCGTCGGCTTCCTCGGATTCTCACCATTGAATTCATTGTAATTGTTATCCTCCCTCAAACAGGTAAAAAACCAATCACATATTACTCAGTTGTTGTGAATTCATCATGTTACATTGTTACATGTTTTGTTGTTTTATGCTATTCTAATTTTGATTATAATTTCAAGAATATTTAGAACAATTTGTTGGTGGTGAAAGGTGAAGGTTGGGGAAGGTGGAGGAGATGGTGGTTAGTGGTGGTGGTGAAAGGTGAAGAAGGAGGTGGGTGAAAGGGGAAGAAGTAAATTTTCAGGAATATTTAGAGCAATTTGGTGGTGGTGAAAGGTGAAGGTGGGGGAAGGTGGAGGAGACGGTGGTTAGTGGTGGTGGTGGTGGTGAAAGGTGAAGAAGGAGGTGGGTGAAAGGGGAAGAAGTAAATTTACTAATTTTCCTTTCATTTAACAAGCAAAATGACCATATTAGCTCCCATTTAACTGATCAAGTTAACTGGGTTTACGTTTTGGATGGATTTAGCATTTAAACATAAACCTGAAGGGTCCAGGTGAGAAAAAACTTGTTTTGGATGGATCTGGCAAATCTGGTCAACCATAGGGACGAATTTGGCAACTTACTCTTCTTTTAATCATTATTTTTCACTTATCTTTTTCGTATTTAGAAAACTCTATGGTGTCAACTATTGTTTCAAACTATGGGTTAATTTTACACTGCGTGATATTTATTACCAAGTTAACGTGTTATTCTACTACAACATCTACACATACTTTATGCTAAAATTGTACTCCCTCTGATCATATATTACACATTATCAGTATGTTTGTATAATGTACAACACCAACAACCTGATTGACCAAAAGCAATAGCCAAACATAATGCAGCCTCGCCGCAATGCGCGGGTTCCTGCTAGTAAATAATTAATGTTTTTAGTCTATTTTTAATATAAATGGTAGGTCAAGAGAAAATATGTAATTGATTTTAGGAGTTGGGTAAACATGTAATTCATTGTCTTCATAAAGGGGTATATGTAACAAAAACTAATGATTTTAATATTCTTGTTATTATGTGCATTTCCATATTGATAGGTGGTTGAAAGTCCTTAATTTTTCTAGAAATTCATGAAATTATGTGAATTTGGGTTCCTGAATGCACTACTTTTATATGGTTTATGTTTTGCAGGCTTTATTTTTTTTATTTTAACTGATTCTATCAAAACCAACAAATGTTACAAGTGGGCAGCGGGTAAACGGGCTACAAGTTGCGCCGCAGGCGGCTGGGAAAGAAGCCCGGGTTAACTTTTTAACGAACCCACTTGAAGGGCGGTCCACCCTAAGGCCAGCATATGTCCTCTTGTTCGGGTGAGCACAGGGAAAATATGCATGTGTTGATCTCAAAGTGGTGTCTCCGTTGGTGGTACTTCGGGATTATGGGTTTATGGCATGGCAAGCAGTCTTGAAAGCAGAATCCAAGAAAGTTGCCAAATATGAAGTTGCCTATATGGAGAACCAACACGTCTTTGTGCCATTTTCTTTTGACACATTTGGAGGTCTTGCCCCCGAAGCAATCCGGTTTTTAGAGAGTGTACAAAAGGTGATGCAGAGTAACTCCCCGACGACCAAGGACCCAAGTTTTATTTTTAATAGAGTAGTTTTTTCTGTTCAAAAAGGGGTATCAGCGCAACAGGCTTTAATAGGTTTACGTTGTATTTTCAGGAGCTTAACAAAGCTTTGGGGTAGAGCTAGATAGATTCGGATCAAAGAAACAAAAAAAAACTACAAGTTGGCGCCTAGGGCGCCACATTCCGCATTAGGGGGCTCAACTGGTAGTGCAGAAAATAATGGTACATTAAATCTGGAAGAAATTATGAATTTTATGGGTGCCGCCCATGGAGTCAAGTCTGGCTAGACATGACGAAAATTGTGGAAACTCCCGTATTGATGATAATTAAAAGGGGGTTTCACCACAATTCGAATGTAATTAGTCTTAGGACCTCAAAAACATTATACCCTATCATTCTAAATCATTCCTAACCATTGCTAAACTATTCTATCAGCGATTGCAAACCGAAATTTGAAGATTTCAATATGCACTTCATAAGACGTTTGGCTAATCCATTCAAGTTCACCCCGGGTGTAGAGATGTAAGCTTTTATTTGGGTTTTTGTTATGCTTTTGAGTTAATAACATTTGTATGTGTAATTTACTGATTGAACTCTTGAATGTTAAGGTTTTTGTTGCACCATTGACTTCTTGAGATGATTTCTACTATTAAACTTCAATTCAATTTAGGCTTTACATGTTTTATTAATAAATAAGAATACTTTTGTCCATTGATTTATATTGATGCTTCTTGATGCCTAAATCTTAATTGCTTATGATTTTAAACCTGGGTTTGATTCTTATTCATTAGTCATTTTTATAAAACCCAATTCGGATTCATATCCTTAGTCCAATTTCTTCAAAACAACTTTTAACTAAAAATATAGCAAGCTTCATAAAACATAATAACATTTTCATAAGTGACCCAGTTGATCAACTAAACTAAAATTCACCAACCACAAACTATCTACGGTTCGACACATTTCTTACCATTGTCTATAGAGTTAAAGGTATGAAGGAACACATATAAATACTATCTTTGACCGGACCCTCGACCTCCAATCACATATCTTTAAACTAAATTCATTTTCATTTTAAATAAGATGTTATATTTATCAATATCTTTAAACTAAATTCATTTTTATTTTAAACTAGTAAATTACCCCGCGCGTTGCGGCGGTTTTTAAACGTGACTAAGTACGTAAAGGTAATCCAAGTTAAAAAATAATTTTTTTTACCAAAATGGTAATTTTAAATTAAAAGTATTTGATACATAAATCAGGATATTAAGTTTTCTTTTAGTTAGTTGTAATATACAGAGAGAAGGAGATAGAATTATTGACAACAAATACATATATTATACGAGGTTAGACATCATGCTTTAAAGAGTTATACAATTTAACAAACAAAAAAAAAGACAAAAATGTCCAATTACTACAATATTGATAAGCTCCAACAAAGCCTAATAGAACCATCACAAACATTGCTTGTTATTATTAAATAGATGTGTAGAAGGATTCAATGAAAAGCTTAGGTTTTATTGAAATTGAATTGGGGTTTAATTAGGTGTTATGAATAGGGGTTAAATGTTGAAATGGATATGAAGTATGCATTATACATATATACAATGAGCATTATAGGTTGTACACAAGGGCATAAAGGGAACAAAATGACCAAATATTGGAAATTTGTGAAGGGACTCTTCAACTCCCATCTTAAAAATTATGTAAAATTACCTTCTTACCTATCTCTCCTCCTTAATAAGGTAGTAGAGATAAGATGTTATATTTAAATTTCAACTAGTATCAAACCGTGTCAAGTAGCACCAATATCATAACCAAGTCAGTGACCACCAACACCAGAAAAGACCTTATAGAAAAATAAATAAAAAAAATAAAAAAAAGTAAAAACCGAACGAAAAGTAGACGTAAAACTTTGAACTATGCACATGAAACATAAAATATTGAAAACAATAACTAAGTTGATCTATGACCCACGATGCAAAGGGGCAGTTAAACAAGAAAGGTAGACATAAAATATTGAACAACAAACACACGTTGCAACATGTTAACTCGCAAAATTATATCAAACTATAAAATGAAAATTTGCAAAAGATGAAAAGTATATGAGACCAATTTTGAAAGTGAAAAACTTTTGAGGTTAGATTGTAAATGATGTAAAATATTAACATTAAAAGTCAAAAAAATAAAGTTAAAAAAAGGAAAAAAAAAAGTGAGTAAAATTCATCAACACCCTTTATACAAAAAGCACACATTAAACATAAGATAAAATACTACTATACCAATAAATTGATTCTATGTATACTCCTTAAAAGATTTAACATTTGAGAAGAGATAACGTACAAAACATTATTAACGTAGAAAGTGTAGGAAGGATCTACAGCCATTAGATGTAGGTGGTGGCAAGATCGTAATTAACAAACTTAATTATTGTCTACGAAAACAAATACCACAACAACGGAAAAACCTTATGATTATTTTTCAGGCAAGTAGGATAGTCCGGCAGTGCACCATCACTGTTTTCGAACCGGTGTACCCTGGGAACAGACCGCAAATCTGTTTAAGGGAAGTGTCAAACACAAGCCCGGTTCACTACGATTTCGTCTTCAATTACAATTTGCTGCAGGAAGTGCATCGACCCTGATATCTGTGAGCTTCGGGTACGAGAGGCGTTGCAGCGATTACAATGTAAGTTTTCTAACACTTAAATAGTAATATATAATGAATCAAATAATAATAAACCTGATATATATGTATGTGTATCAAACTCTGCTAACAGGTAATGTCTTGACTAATTCTACTGAATTTTTATACATATACATTTTGTTTAAACTGCTCTATCATAATCCACATGTTAAATATGTTAAAATTAAAGAGACTACCACACATTTGATTTATATGGATGGATACGAGTTTCTTAATTAACTTTTATATGTTTTAGGCTGTAAAGAAAAGAAATTCGAATCCATAGTTAAAGTTATGTATGAAATCTATAAACAACAATGGTGTCAGAGTCAATTTGATTGTGACTCAAGTAGCTCCCACCATGTATAAAGTAGAGGAAATTTTACAACTACATGGTTTCTACTTTCAACTCAAATCTTCTTCGTCATGATACTCTATATTGTATAGTCACTATCATATATAAAAACAACAATGATGATATATCATTGAACTTGATGAATATAGTTAAATAATTTAACGTAGATGTATGCAATGTATCATGTGCCCAAGAAAAATAGGGCACAGAAAGAAGGCAATCACGATGGTAAGGACTTTAAGAACATGATGGAGCGGTATTTACAAGTTGTAAATTGATTTTAATTTGAATGTGTATTCATCCAAAAGTGTTCATGTTGATACGCACTTCAATCAAATCGTAAAGAAAAAATCAATATCAAATATAGATGTGTGTATATGTATATGAGTATCATGTATGTAAGTATATGTATATCATGGGTGCATAAAAGCATGTTAAACTGTTATCTAGAGAATTATTTTTGTAAATATGAAGATACTCAAATTCTTGTATATTTTATAAAAAAAAAAATGTTTTTTAACGTATTCTCAACTTTCAAGATATATCAAGTGTTTATAGTAAATTAATCATGTTATTTTAGTTTCTTATTACCACAATCCTTCAATGGCCTAGCGTATGACTTATGTCATGGACTCGTCTAGGGAGCATAGTGTGGCATCGATAGATCCCGATATCCATTTAACTGATGTCGCTTGTTCAGTTAAAAATAATAATTTTATAACAAAGAGAAGTAAGGTTGTCTCTACATGGAATTGGTGGAAAGTTGTGGTTTTTAACTAATTACAACTTTGAATTTTAATTTGATTAAGTGGTTTGTAAAAAGTAAATGAAATTTTAAATTAGATTTAAAAACAATATAAAAAAAAGATCAATATCTGGGGTTCGGATTGTGAAGCATATCGATTAACCTAGTTGTTACTAATACGAAATCAGATAGACATGACCTACATGTTTTTATATAAAATTCAAAAGATAATATATTTGGTCACAATAATCCATGATTCAAACAACCGAAGGATGAAGGATTGATACAACTAAATAATAACCAAGGAATTACCAAATCTAGGCGTCAAAACATTACTAAATTTAATGATTAAAGGTTAAAGAGCAATGACAACTTTGAATTTAATCAAACAAATTAAGTTAATAATCCCAAAAGTGTTTAATTAAAACAAAGAAAGATCTAGAAATAAAAAATTCCACATCCCACGGTAAATAACAACCAAGAAAAATGAATACTAACATAGATCCTAGGCCCAAAGATGATCAATATGTTTTATCTGCAAATGTTTGTGTTGGAAGCTTCTATCTTCATGTTCTTGGATCTTGCATCAAAGGGGTGGATTGATACTTGATTGTAGGTGCAAAATCACCCTAAAGGAGCTCTAAATCGGCTCGAATGAAGGATGATTTGAAAGATAATGTTTCCATGTATTTAATTAGGTGAAAACCTAATTTGTGGTGACATATTTCACAGTACACAAAGGGTTGTTCTTTGGTTTTTCGCATGGTGGGTGATCGGATGTCGCTATCCGGTCAAAGGTAGTATTTTCATGTGTTCCTAAGTACCCTTAATTACTTTGTAGTTAGTGGAAGAAAGGGTGTCAACCACAAAGAGTCTGTGGTCGGTGAATCAGATTTTAGTTGACAAAAAACAGTCATTTATGAAGAATTAGTGTTAATTGTGACGTTTGCTAGTATTTTTCATTTAAGAATTGAGAGTTTGGTTGGAAAAAAAGGGTTGAACCAAAAGTGATACAAGATTGTAATTGAATTTGTAAAAGTAATTAACTTGATGATTGCTAAAAGAAACTTGATTTAAAATACTTGATTGTAAACAATATTAATAAAAAAGGATCACACCCAACTTCGACAATTAAATCCTAGGGTTCTATCACCAATGGGTTTAAAATCTTAATGGAAAAACACTGTTAATGGATTGGTTGTTTCAAGGTTTAGGCATCAATAGACATTAACATCAAATGATGGAAAACAATATGCATCATTGCTCAAGGACATGCAAACCCTAAGTTTGTATTAAAGTTTTTAACCGAATTCATTTCACTAGTTATTGTCACAAGAAACAATCAACAGAGTGAATTCAAAACAAGATTAATTCACACAATACAATTATTCAAACAATGAATTGCAAATACAAGATATAGAAAATACCCAATTGTTTAAAACCCTAAAACTTTAAAAGTCTACACCGAGGTGAATCTAAAGAGACTAGCCGCTCATCATTGTAGAAGCTTCAATAGTGATGAAAAGGGTTAGAGAGATAGCCATGAGAAATCTTAAGGATATAAGGTTAATGAGTAGTGAATGATGATTTGGTGATGAAGAATGATTTAATAGTGATGAGTAGGGATGACAATTTTTGACACGTTCTGAAACCCAAGCCGAACCAGACCCAAAACTAAAAAAATGGGTTTGGGCTAACTAACATGACCTGTTTAAAAACAGGTCCGGTTTCGAGTTGACCCGTATAAAAAACGGGTTGACCCCTTAACCCGTTTAAGTATTTAGAAAATGAATTTAATATATTTTTGTTTTGTTTTTTACATTTCCATTTTACATAGTTAGTTATAATAGTGTTTGTTTTGACAAACCATATTATTACTTGTCACACTCATACTCACCATTAAACACGTTATCCTCAATATCTATGACTCATTTAAAGATATGAGTTAAACGGGTTGTGTTTGGGTTGACCCAAATTTATGTGGGTCGGGTTAGGGTTGGAATATTTGACGTGAATAACAATATGGATCAGGTTTGGGTTGCACATTTCAACCCGTCAACCCGTGAACCTGCCAACCTGTTTCACTCGTGTGCTCATATCTTCCTCATTTAAGCTCATTTTTCATCCATTTAGCACACAAAGACCTGCAACATGATCATATACTAAGTTTACACTAAATGTGAACTAAATCTTGTTTCACTCATATCTTGGCCATACGAACTCCATTTCACACAATCCACATATGCATGCAATAGCATCAACATTCCCGACCTGTGAAAATATTTTTCGTCTACCGCTACCATTGCTGTCAAATGCATAATTGACTACCAACTTTGGTTTTTCGTGTCAGCATTCACATAGCTTGAAACCAACATAAATGAACTCCATTGTAGGCTAATAATATGTCCACATACCAATTTTCATCGATGGAATCTACTGCCTTCGTCGTCGGAAAGCAAAACAGTGGTCTAATGTCATTGTTTTACGCGTATGTCTTCACGTGATTCGAAACCCTACCATACATACTCTGTTTTGGACAAATTATATACCAACGTGACGCCATCGCCAATCTACAACCTTGTACCACCTCCGCCGTCATTGCTGCCACTGGCGACCAAAATAGTGGTCGAAAATTATTGATTCCTGGTCGGAGTTCTTGCTTTCATTCAATTCCATCACCAAACACCTCCAATGTTCCATCCATCATTCTCAAATTGAAATAACAAAGAATCCTATCATCAATATTGTCTCCCAACAATTACCTAATCAATCTAAAACTATAATTCGCGAATACTCCTAACAATAATTATACATAAATTGTCGAAACCACCATAGCTCCTTGTCCTCCTCTCTATTCGATTAATTCGACCAATATATCGGTGATGTATCACTCATATATTGGTTATTGGTCATCAATATGTACAAAATATTGGTGATAACATTTGTACCGATATTATTGGTGGTATTGACCGTTATTTTACCGATATTGGACCAATATTCCTAAGATCAGTAGCTTTCTTCTTAATTATTAATGTTAAATGTTAGTGTTTTAAGTCTTAATAATTTCCTACTTGATACGATTGTTAGTGTATAGTGTATTGCAATTTACAAAGGGTTAATTTGTTAATGGTAGGAGATTCACTAAATTCTTAGCGTTAAGCTGCTATATATATATAAATTCTGCATGATATAAAAATTATCGATATCCTATCGATATTTTACCATGATAACTTATATCTCAAATTCGCTCCTTCACCAATATAAGATTTTTTACCGCATGAATTGCACAACCTCATCTCTCCTTCTCCCTCTTGCCTTCGAATTCCACCCACATTCACATCCCATGGCAGATCGACTATATATCGATCTAGAGTTTCCCTTGTGTTTTCAAAACATAATATTGCATCAAATCCACTTGAGCTCCAATAGCGATTCCTTGATCCCAAAGCTATCAAAAATCAACTTCCAAATATGACAACTGAGTCCCCTCAAGTTCTATACAACCCGACAATTCTTCAAAACTCATTGTGTGTCACTCTTCAAAGAAAGAATCAAAATATTATGAATGCAGTTGAGCAAGTTAGATTAACCAAGATGAGGTACAAAGGCATCGACTTGAAGGCTTTTACTCACTTTTGAAAAATGTTAGATTCTTTTGTGATAAATATGATATTGAGATGATTAACATGGAAGACGAGTATGTTGACCCAAAAAGTAAAAGAAGGAAGACCAATATCACCAATCGTCACCATTATGTGGTTAGTAATTTCAACACGGTTCTCAATATGCAAATTCAAGAGCATGGAAACCATTTTAGCGAGGTAACCACTGACTTGCTTAGTTGTATTAGTTCTTTTATCAAGTGTGGTAATTTAAGTGCATATAATGAACTAAATTTGTTGAAGTTAACCAAGATGTACCCGTGTAATTTTACATTTGATGAAAAAGACCACTTTATTAATGAACTTGGCCACTACATTAATAATGTGAAAAAAGATAGTCGGTTTGACAACCTGAATGGGATAAGCGATCTTACCAAAATGATGGTGGAAACAAGAAAGCACATTGATTATCGGTCAGTCTATCATTTAATAAAGTTGTCAATAGTTCAACTGGTTACAACAGCTAGTGTTGAAAGAAGGCTTTCTTTAATGAAGCGTTTGCAGATGGAATTGCGTAATAGGATGGGTAATGGATACATGACCGTTCTTGAAAATAAAAAATTTGCATTTATTACATTTAAAATGATTTCCCACAGCAAGTTTCAGCCAAGAATGCAATGCAACATTTTCAAAAGATGAAAACTTGTAGGGAACAACTGTATGTAGTTGTAACTAGTAGAACTAGTGACAACTTTATTATGTAGGTAAAATGATGATGAAAAAAGATAGTCGCTTTGACAACCTTTATGGAATAAGTGATCTTGCCAAAATGATGGTGGAAACAAGAAAGCATAGTGATTATCGGTTAGTCTATCATTTAATAAAGTTGTCACTAGTTCTACCGGTTACAACGCCAAGAATGCAATGAACGTTTCTTGAAAATGAAAACTTGCATTTATTACATTGAAAATGAGTTCCTACAACAAGATTGGGCCGAGAATGCAATGCAGCATTTTCAAAAGATGAAAACTTGTAGGGATCAACTATAGGCAATTTATTTTATTCTTAAGATCATCGATCATATTTATTTTATATGTTTTTAAATTCTAATAATGATGTTTTTTTTCATTATTGAATCGTATTTTTATAATGTGATAGATTTTACCCGACTTGAATTGTCAAAACAACCTGAAATTTTTTATATTTTGTCATATGAAATTAAAGCATCTAAAAAAATGAACCTCCTGACAAAAAATATTGACCCGCAAGTGTGTATATGTATATATGTGCTTGCTCTAAAGATTGCATTTTTTTAACTTTGACTTTCATTAAAACACGAATGAGTCCTCAAAATGAGGGCCACCAAACTAAAACACCTAACTTATAACATATACAAACGAGTGACAATCCACTCGTTCCATGATACATCTAAAGATTGCATTTGACCTTAAATTCTCTTAGCACGGTTGTTATTCTTTTAAGCCATTTCTTAGAACGGAATATTAAATAGCGTGTCAAAACAATGTCATTTAAAAAGTGTATCCTCTTATACAAGAGAAATGTAACTATTCGTTTCCAAGACATACCGTGAACAAATATAGAATGGAATATGTGTTATCTTATTTTGAGAACTTTACCTTTTTAAGTAATACAATTGTTTTTATACGACTCCTTACGATCCAAAATTCCCGGTATATTTGAAAGAGAGAGAAACATGAACAATAAGTGTATTTGAAGAAGCTAGCTGCATGGAAAAGTAGGTCTAGGCAAATTGGATATGAATATACAATACATTGGTAAAAACTCTTTGACGTCAACTGATGAGAAATGAATACTTGATTATAGTTTGTCACTAACTCACTACTCACTAAAGCCACGGGTTGCGGTGGTGTGATTATCAAACCATGCAGTAACACATGAACAATGCGTAAGACACAATGTGTTACACATTATTTGTAAAATACAATGCGTACAAGATAATTACTAAAAATGTAAAACACAATGCTTTTAATTCGGTTCAGAACGAAATTTATGTCAAAACGTAGACCAACTGGAAACGCACATAAAATAAGCAAGAAAATGTATTATATTTGATATCACTCATTTTCCAAAAGAAAAAAAATTATGTCTAAACGTATCGTATTTATACTGACACATATATAAAAATTTGTACGTAAAAATAGTTTTTTTTCCAAGTAAAGGTACGAAAATAAGTAAAATCAAACATTTTCATTAGGGAAAAAAAAGTTAAAGTCGAAACGTAGACCAACTCGTATCTATACCGACACATATATAAAATTTCCCACGTAAAAAAAGTTTTTTTTCCAAGTAATGTTACAAAAAAAAGGTAAGCTCAACACTTTTGAAACTCGAGGGGGTCCAAATTTTTAAACAAGTTGATAAATTAGTTATTTTACAAGAATTAGCGAACGAAACTTAGTGAAAAAAAGTTAAATTAGGAAAAAACTTGATAGGTTAAAAACATGTATTATATATTGTAAATGAGTAAACTTAAAACATTAGAAATTAAAGGGGTAACTTTGTAAAACTTGTGTCACACCCTTAAATTTCACATGCAGGGTTTTACAACGAGGCGTGTGACACAATAGGATCCAAGTCAACGTCATAACAAACGACAACTATATGATTTAACATAACGTTTAATACTAAAGGAAACTCGAGTTTCAAGTTTAAAAGTACAGCGGAAACATAAAACGGTACATCATAAAATCCCAAAAACACTTCAAAAGGAGTTTGATAACAGTAGTCCAAAACGACGCATAGTATGATAGAATGCAGTGATGTGACACCCGGCATGTTCGGCTTAAACATAATAGTAACATCTAAGTCTACCTTAGCGAGAAACGTTTATAAACAAACTTAACTGGGTTAGTTGAGTCGGGTCAGATTAGGATTGTCCAGGGTTCAATGATCTGGAGGATCATTGGGAGTCATTTTGGGGAATACACTAGTACCGGGTTCCGTTGTTGGTGACATTACATGAACTAATTAAGTATATGTGTAGATTATGGGTCGTGTGGTGGATTGTATACTTATACTTGCTTAAACGATGTACAAATGATTATACGTGCTTAAATATGCTAAGTATAGACTATGGATGCATGCTTATGTGTTAAGATGTGTTAGAATGCGTTAAACACGACAAACTGGAAATCTGGAAAAAAAAGTTAACATGTGTTAAAAAGTGCTGTTAACATGTGTTAAAAAGTGCTGATGACCTGAAAGTGGAAAGTGGGCGAATGTGGAAATGGAACCTGAGAAAGTGGGCGAATGTAGAAACAAAGTGGGCGAATGTGGAAATATTCCACATTCGACCATTACAAATGGGCGAATGTGGAAAAGTTCCACATTCGACCATATGAAGGGGGCGAACCTGGACCTGGTATAAATACCATCCTTAGCCATTTTTCACCATTTCACAAACCCTAAACGCCTCCAAACACTCTCTATCAGCTATTATCATTGGGGAAGGAGTTTTTGAGCTTGTTTTTCATAACCTAACTCTCTAAATCATTACAAGTGAAAATCTAAGGTGTGTTCTTCATTCCAAATCCTTTTTAAACAATTTTGACTTGTTTTCATCTAAACCCCAAGGGTCCAGATCTGATATCAACATGTTTTATGAGTAAAAACCTTTCTAATATCTTTCTAAATAAAACCTATTCATAAACAATGAGTTTTTATACAAATTAACATGTGTTAATGTAGTATTATGCATTGTTTGATGATTACTTGTTGTATAGATGATATGACAACAACCTAGGATTGTTATTAATGAGGAGTTATGATTGAAACATGTTACAATTGGTTGTTGAAGGTGTTTTTGTCGTTTAAAGGAATTTTTAGTTAGATTTAGGGCTTGTTTTTGGATGGTAATGATAAGGTTATGATAGGGGGTTTCTTGTTCATGATAATTTGAGTATGTTGAGCTGATGATTGATTAATTTCAGAAAGTTTCCTAATTGGGTAATGATTTCATGCATGATGATGTGACATCTCCATAATTTACTATTTTAGGAAACTTGTAAAACGGATAGATTTTGGGGTAAAATCGGTAGGGATTCGTAGGAATATGTTAATGATGCTTGACTGCTGTAACTCATGGTGTTTCGTGATGTTTTCGGACGTTTTCGACGCGTTTTTGGGAAAATTATACAGCAGGGTCGAACCTGGAGCACCTTCGACCAGTCGAACGGGCGAAGGTGGTTCTCCAGGGTCGAACCTGGAAACTAAAGGGGCGAACGAACCACAAATGGGCGAAGGTGGGAGAAAAAGGGGCGAAGGTGGAAGTTCAAGGCCACATTCGACCAATTAAAGTCACCTTCGACCACTCCAAGCTACGTTCGACCCTACGTTAACAGAAATGAGATTTTTGATGCAAACTAAGTGTTTTATGCTTGAAACTTATGTGTTAAACTTATGTGCATGACTAATTGATGTAATGGGTCACCAACGGGATGTCGGGTCGGTCTGGGATGTCCGGTTAACGTTTAAACACACTTTTTAACACACGTAGTCAAGATCTGGACAATCGGGGACTTGTTAGCCTTCGGGTTAGTAGTCATCACACTTATGTAAACTCATTGATAGGTTGTCATTAGTTGGGATTATCATACACGTGTTGGAATTCTAGTTATCGGAAGACGCACTATAAGGTGAGTTTCACGACCCCACTCTTTTACTGGTTTTACATTTTCGAGGGAGAAAACATGCTGTGTCCTTTAAACGTGAGTCAACTATGTTTTCATAAAAAGGCGTTTCAACTATGTTTTGGTATTCATGAATTCATTGGGTTTGGAGTATTCATTATGTTTTCACGTATTCATTATGTTTTGGAGTATTCATTATATTACTATGCGATCTTTGGAAGTCCCGGGGGAAACCATGAATGTGCGGGGATGCACAACGGAGGAAATGTGGATAGCGCTATTTGGGCTTGACCCGCCCCACTCGACGGCTTGGAGGGCTGGGCGGGTGCATATTGTCTCTTAGGTATTCAGTATTCAGTATGCAGTATTCAGTATTCAGTATTCATTCGGGCACGTATTCAGTATTCACAGTATTCGAGTCCAGAAATGGTTTTCCAATCGCAGTAGTAACAGGTATTCATATGATTTGCATGCATGTGGTCTGGATTGATCATGGGTATTCATTTGGGAGTTAGTATTCAGTTGGAGTCGATTTTCACTTGGAATTGGTATACATTTGGAGTCGGTATTCATTAAAAACCTGTGAACTCACCGGCATTATTTGCTGACGTATTTAGCATGTTTGTCTCAGGTCGCTAAGGTAGCAGCTGTCGATAGGCGCACGGAGTCTCACGGCGTCTAGGATTCATGTGCATCTCATTTAGTATTTTCAGACTTTCGTACTTTTGATTTCACATTGTAATAAAGTTTTACGCTTCCGCAGCGTTGGATCATTTATGAAAACTTAATGGTTTGATTATGTCATTTTTTTTACGTATCATATAGTGTTGTTTATTGTGACCGTTGACTTGGATCCTGGTGTGTCGCGCGCCTCGCGGTAAAACCCTGCACGTGGAAATTTGAGGGTGTGACAGATTGGTATCAGAGCCAATGGTTATAGTGAACTAGGACTGCATGTAGAGTCTAGTCTATAGCTGAGTATCACACACGTTAGACGGTCACACATAGTTACGAGTCGTGTCATTTGGTAAACATACTAATCTTGTCGGGGTGTCAGTGTCCTCATCACACAGTATCACATTATCCATCTTTTGTTATTCCTACCTTGGTTCTATCTTCTTCTTCGGGTTTGAAGATGAAGGGGCTTATCGCTTATACTTGGCAGTAGTGTACATTGGGGTGCCTTCGGCGCATTCTTGAGATCTTTCCGGGTTTTGGATATCTCCCCTCTATGCTCTAATGTACATACTTGCCTACACACACACTATCATGCACTAGTACTTGTCATAGTACACTCCTGAGTGACTGTTCACTTTGGGATCTTCGTGCGATAACAGTTTCTTTTAGAAATATGGGTATCGGGTGATTTGAAGTTCTAGCTAGGAGCACGCCTAGAGGACCATGTAGAGCGATTTGTTATTTCGGGTGCACACGAAATCATAAATCGAAATGCATGAAAATCTTGGTGGACTTCGTGTTCGGACTAATGGTCATGCTGGAACCATGTTCTGAATTCGTTTGGTCACTTGTAGCTCGATCTGTTGGTGATTTTGCGTATCTTGTCTCATGTTTGGCAGAACATGTCTGGTCGCGCTGGTGGACGTGCTGGTGGACGCCGTGGTGGCGGCGGGGGTCGCAATGGCGGTGGACGAGGTAGTGGGAACATCACCATGACTCAGGCGGAGTTGGAGCACATGTTGCAACAACAGTTGAACGTTGCGTTGGCTGCTTTCCAGGCTGCTCAGCAGACCCTGGGAAATACTAATCAGATGCAGACTGGGTGCACGTACAAGAAGTTCATGGACTGTAAGCCCCATTTCTTCAATGGGACTGAAGGAGCGGTGGGACTACTTAGGTGGTTGGAGAAGATTGAGTCGGTGTTTGCTATGTGTAACTGTCCCGACGCTGATCGCTTCAAGTATGCTTCTGCTACACTGGAGGGACATGCGTTGACCTGGTGGAACTCCACCACTGCGAACCTTGGTCCGGGTGAGGCCAATGCTATGCCGTGGTCCGAGTTTGTTCAGATGTTGAGGGCAGAGTATTGCCCAAGAGACGAGATTATGAAGTTGGAGCATGAGTTCTGGAATCTGAAGATGGTTGGGTCGGAGATCGAGGAGTTTACTGCTAGGCACAACGAGTTGGCTGTGATGTGCCCCGGGTTGGCTACACCGGAGTACCGGAGGATTGAGCACTACGTTGCTGGGTTAGTGCCGGAGATTGCTGGACTTGTTGCTGCTGCTGATCACACTACTATGTTGGCCACTGTTCGGGCAGCCCACAAGCTGACCAACATGAAGGTTGCGGAGGGCGTTCTACCTCTGAGGGGTGCTGCTGTGAAAGCCCCTGCGGACAACAAGAGAAAGTGGGAGAGTGCTGGAAAGAGCGCTGGGTCGTCCCAGCCGCAGACAAAGAAGCAAGAAGTTGTGGGAGCATCATCCGAGCAGAGGTCTGGGGGATATACTGGGAAACTCCCGAAGTGTGGTGAGTGTGGGTTTCATCATACGGGTGATTGTGAGAGGTTTCGCTGTCGACGGTGTCAGCGTTTTGGTCATCATGCTAAGGACTGTAGGACTACTCTTCAGCTACAACCGGCACAGGCCACTACTACTACCACTGCTACTGCTCCTCAGGGGAGGCAGGGATGTTATCACTGTGGGGATAATGGACACTTCAAGCGGGATTGTCCTAAGCTGAACCAAGGGACTGCAGGTGGTGCTGGGAATGAAGGCGGCGGTCGAACTACTCGTGGTCATGTCTACGTCATTGGCGCTAGGGAGAACCAGGAGGATCCTGACATTGTTACTGGTGAGTATTCTTTTCTTGATTCTCGTTATGCTCGTATTCATTCTCGTTCGCATTGTTTGGCAATTCGTATTCATTGTGTGCATTCAGTTTGGTATTTGGTCATCATTTTGCATTCATGAGTCTGATGTGGGTCCTTTGGAGATGATACTTGGACGGTACCAGTGTATCATTTATACCGATCATAGTAGTCTCTAGTAGGCCTTCGATCAGGGGGATTCATTGTTTTCTATTCACTTTGGGGAGGGCGGTTCCCCGGCACAGAGTATTCGTTGATATCATCTCTCGTTCGTGGTTATCATTTCGTTTGTGTTCTGGGAAACGTTACTTGGGTTAGGTCGACACTCATTACTGTCGAAGAGTGAATCTCGGGGCGAGATTCCTTTCAACAGGGGGATGATGTGACGACCGGGAAAATTTTTCTTTTTATCGCTTCGTTCTCTTTGACTTCGGGAAATTTTCGGGACGAAAATTCTTTCAACGTGGGGATGATGTGACACCCGGCATGTTCGGCTTAAACATAATAGTAACATCTAAGTCTACCTTAGCGAGAAACGTTTATAAACAAACTTAACTGGGTTAGTTGAGTCGGGTCAGATTAGGATTGTCCAGGGTTCAATGATCTGGAGGATCATTGGGAGTCATTTTGGGGAATACACTAGTACCGGGTTCCGTTGTTGGTGACATTACATGAACTAATTAAGTATATGTGTAGATTATGGGTCGTGTGGTGGATTGTATACTTATACTTGCTTAAACGATGTACAATTGATTATACGTGCTTAAATATGCTAAGTATAGACTATGGATGCATGCTTATGTGTTAAGATGTGTTAGAATGTGTTAAACACGACAAACTGGAAATCTGGAAAAAAAAGTTAACATGTGTAAAAAAGTGCTGTTAACATGTGTTAAAAAGTGCTGATGACCTGAAAGTGGAAAGTGGGCGAATGTGGAAATGGAACCTGAGAAAGTGGGCGAATGTAGAAACAAAGTGGGCGAATGTGGAAAGATTCCACATTCGACCATTACAAATGGGCGAATGTGGAAAGGTTCCACATTCGACCATATGAAGGGGGCGAACCTGGACCTGGTATAAATACCATCCTTAGCCATTTTTCACCATTTCACAAACCCTAAACGCCTCCAAACACTCTCTATCAGCTATTATCATTGGGGAAGGAGTTTTTGAGCTTGTTTTTCATAACCTAACTCTCTAAATCATTACAAGTGAAAATCTAAGGTGTGTTCTTCATTCCAAATCCTTTTTAAACAATTTTGACTTGTTTTCATCTAAACCCCAAGGGTCCAGATCTGATATCAACATGTTTTATGAGTAAAAACCTTTCTAATATCTTTCTAAATAAAACCTATTCATAAACAATGAGTTTTTATACAAATTAACATGTGTTAATGTAGTATTATGCATTGTTTGATGATTACTTGTTGTATAGATGATATGACAACAACCTAGGATTGTTATTAATGAGGAGTTATGATTGAAACATGTTACAATTGATTGTTGAAGGTGTTTTTGCCGTTTAAAGGAATTTTTAGTTAGATTTAGGGCTTGTTTTTGGATGGTAATGATAAGGTTATGATAGGGGGTTTCTTGTTCATGATAATTTGAGTATGTTGAGCTGATGATTGATTAATTTCAGAAAGTTTCCTAATTGGGTAATGATTTCATGCATGATGATGTGACATCTCCATAATTTACTATTTTAGGAAACTTGTAAAACGGATAGATTTTGGGGTAAAATCGGTAGGGATTCGTAGGAATATGTTAATGATGCTTGACTGCTGTAACTCATGGTGTTTCGTGATGTTTTCGGACGTTTTCGACGCGTTTTTGGGAAAATTATACAGCAGGGTCGAACCTGGAGCACCTTCGACCAGTCGAACGGGCGAAGGTGGTTCTCCAGGGTCGAACCTGGAAACTAAAGGGGCGAACGAACCACAAATGGGCGAAGGTGGGAGAAAAAGGGGCGAAGGTGGAAGTTCAAGGCCACATTCGACCAATTAAAGTCACCTTCGACCACTCCAAGCTACGTTCGACCCTACGTTAACAGAAATGAGATTTTTGATGCAAACTAAGTGTTTTATGCTTGAAACTTATGTGTTAAACTTATGTGCATGACTAATTGATGTAATGGGTCACCAACGGGATGTCGGGTCGGTCTGGGATGTCCGGTTAACGTTTAAACACACTTTTTAACACACGTAGTCAAGATCTGGACAATCGGGGACTTGTTAGCCTTCGGGTTAGTAGTCATCACACTTATGTAAACTCATTGATAGGTTGTCATTAGTTGGGATTATCATACACGTGTTGGAATTCTAGTTATCGGAAGACGCACTATAAGGTGAGTTTCACGACCCCACTCTTTTACTGGTTTTACATTTTCGGGGGAGAAAACATGTTGTGTCCTTTAAACGTGAGTCAACTATGTTTTCATAAAAAGGCGTTTCAACTATGTTTTGGTATTCATGAATTCATTGGGTTTGGAGTATTCATTATGTTTTCACGTATTCATTATGTTTTGGAGTATTCATTATATTACTATGCGATCTTTGGAAGTCCCGGGGGGAAACCATGAATGTGCGGGGATGCACAACGGAGGAAATGTGGATAGCGCTATTTGGGCTTGACCCGCCCCACTCGACGGCTTGGAGGGCCGGGCGGGTGCATATTGTCTCTTAGGTATTCAGTATTCAGTATGCAGTATTCAGTATTCAGTATTCATTCGGGCACGTATTCAGTATTCACAGTATTCGAGTCCAGAAATGGTTTTCCAATCGCAGTAGTAACAGGTATTCATATGATTTGCATGCATGTGGTCTGGATTGATCATGGGTATTCATTTGGGAGTTAGTATTCAGTTGGAGTCGATTTTCACTTGGAATTGGTATACATTTGGAGTCGGTATTCATTAAAAACCTGTGAACTCACCGGCATTATTTGCTGACGTATTTAGCATGTTTGTCTCAGGTCGCTAAGGTAGCAGCTGTCGATAGGCGCACGGAGTCTCACGGCGTCTAGGATTCATGTGCATCTCATTTAGTATTTTCAGACTTTCGTACTTTTGATTTCACATTGTAATAAAGTTTTACGCTTCCGCAGCGTTGGATCATTTATGAAAACTTAATGGTTTGATTATGTCATTTTTTTTACGTATCATATAGTATTGTTTATTGTGACCGTTGACTTGGATCCTGGTGTGTCGCGCGCCTCGCGGTAAAACCCCGCACGTGGAAATTTGAGGGTGTGACAAGTGAGACCTTGTGCGTCCTATCTGGTGCTTGTTACCTTAGTGACCTGAGAAAACATGTTAAATGTGTCAACATAAATATGCTAGTGAGTTCACAAGTTTTATATAAACATGTGTTTTGCAAGATCAAATCTGTTTACTATTTTATCGAACGTTAGCTAGATGTTAAGTATGTTACTATGCGATTTGAAACCATTGCTGACTATGTTGTTGCTCAGTGTGTGCCATTTTTGGAATACCGTCATCCCAGTAAGCCATGTGTAGTTTGAGACAATATGCACCCGTCCAACCTCCAGTTGACCTGGGTGGAGATTTTTTAGGCCCAATAGATCTATCCACATTTCCCCGTTATATGGTTTCGTTAAGACTTAGATGAGTCGCAAAGTATAAAGATGATAACAATTGTAATAAATGATCTTTAAGTAAACCGAGTGTGTAGTGTCACACCCCAACCGATGGCAGAATACATCGAGGCGCGACTTGTGATAGATTGTTCAAAGACATCATGACACTAAATTGTGGCAATATGATTTTTAAATAAGTTGATTTCATAAATATAATAAAAAAGAGATACATCTTATTCATAGAAAAGGAAATTTACAACAACATAACAACAAAATTAAAATAGTGCGTTTCTCAGTCCAATCCTAATTAAGTTCGTGGATCATCATATCAAGCATTTCCTGCAACATGTATAAAATATCCGTCAAGACATAAAGCATTGGTGAGAACACTACTTTTGATTTACATACATTATATAAAGAATGTTTAACTCGAATCCTCATGCTATAGTTTGCTAGTCTAGATGCGCATACAACATACAAAAGGCATACTCAAACCATAGATTACCACTAGCATATCCTATCACCGAAGTGAAAGGCCGATTAGATTACTTAACAATGACCCACAAAATGGGCGGCGTGCTACTACTATTGAGCTATACATGTTAAGGTAGGCTTGCAAAGTTAATGAGTTATGCTTAAGGTATTTGTATCTAGTAATTGACATATAGCATGGCATAACATATAGGCATGATTGATAAAATGAGTTTATGTGCTTAAAAGATTCATAGAGTAATTTTAGTGTGATTTTTGATAAAATACATGTTGAGTCCAAAATAGTGATAAAACGGAAAAAGGGACAAGTATGAACTCACCTTTAGGTGCGTTTGATAAGTTTGCGAATGAGAGTCTTGGGAGGATTTGGTAGAGCTCCAATTATCCTATTATGAATAACGGAGTGTTTAGTTTCTGAGGAAAGAATTCTAGTGTCAAGAATGTCATGCATCGCCAATGGTGGACCAAAGTACAAGCCACCAAAGAGGTGATTTGGATGGTCAAGTTTGTTAGGAGGTTAAAACAAAAGCACAAACGACCAAAGAGGCGATTCAGATAGTTAAAGTTAGATTAGAAATATGAATCCGTCTTAGAGTATTTCATGTATTGACTACTTTGCTTATGAGTTTAAGCATGAGTCTTGGACATTGGATTTTCCCATTCTTGTGTGGAAGTAATTCCGAGTCACAAGGTGGGTCAAGAGAGGGGAAAGGTAGGGATTTATCCACAAACCTTTGATATATAGTTATTAGGATGAAAAGGAAACAGGTATATATAATATACTTATATTTAGCTAAGTATCAAAGTGAGGTATGATGCAATCTTATTTGGTGAAAGAACCTTGGTCCTTTATAACACCATTTACCTTAACACAAGTCCTTCCAACATAGATTTGGTAGAGAACTTGGTTTGGTTTCATTCACTTGTAAGATTACTTAGTTCATAAAAGATGGAAGCAAGTTTAAGCAAAAACAACCAATCTTGGGACTTCAAAATGGTGATTTACCCTTTATGTATACCTTGGTAAACAATAGGCATGTCCAAGAAGTTCCTCCAAGTGGTTGTAAGAAGAAGGAAAATGTAGAAAGTAAGAAAAATGTATTAGAAATGAAAAGAGAATTACCAAAAAGTGGAGATTTTTTAGAGGATTTGAGGACTTGGAGAATCCTTGAGAGAATTTGAAGATTTGGAAGTGATTTGAGAGTAGTGTAAGAGATTAGAGGTGGTGGAGGTTGGTATTTATAAGTAGGATGAGGGTTGGGGTAATAAAGAATGTGGTTAAGAGTTAGAAGTAGGTGAAAAATAGTTAATAAAGGTGGTGGGTAGTTGGTAAATGTTTGTAAAAAAAATAATAAATAAAGCCTTTATAAATTATAAATGTTGATATTAATAAAAGGTATATATTTATGTATTTTATATATAGGTACGTATACGTGTAAAAAATGGATAAAACGAAAGTATATAAAAATTCTAACGATTTATTTATCACTATATCTTAATTACAACAAGTGGAAAAATGCGGATATTACATGTAGCATATTTTTCCCCTACGAGAAAGTATGTAAAAGTGGGGCCGTGAAACTCACATTAGGTTGCGTCTTCAAATAAGTAAATAAGTAAATAAACCAGATGTATGTGATAGCCTTCAACTACTAAAGGCCAATCATAAGAGGCCTATGAGTGTGTTGACCGATTATACGTTGATCTAATAACCCTTGGTTAACCAAACCATGACTTTGTATGTTTGAGAAGTGTTTGATGTTTGACACGACAACACAAGACTCGACATCTCGTTGGTTACCCACAATATCAATTTAACAGTCACATATAAGTTATCAAGTACCCATGCACGTAAAACATGTAAATTTGCATGTTATGGCTCATAGCAGCATGTTTTATACGAAGGGGTCAAGATATACACGAAGGAGTCCATATTTCATACGAAGGGATCATATTTTAGGAGAAGGGGTCCAATTCTAGGCGAAAAGGGTCATGTTTCTAGGAGAAGGTGTCTCTCTAGGGCGAAGGGGTGAGCCCTTCGTCCCTGCAGACTGTAACGATCCCACATCGGTTGGGAAGGAGAACTAACACTTCTTTATAAGTGGTGGGATACCTTCCCTACCGTGACGCGTTTTGGCGTGGGAATTGCCTACGACCAATGCAAAATCGGGACATGCCCGAATAATATCTTGGTACGGGAGTGGGCTGTTACAAATCGTATCAGAGCCAGAGCCGGGCCGTTGTGCCAGCGAGGACGCTAGGCTCCTTAAGGGGGTGGATTGTAACGATCCCACGTCGGTTGTGAAGGAGAACTAACACTTCTTTATAAGAGATGGGATACCTTCCCTATCGTGACGCGTTTTGGCGTGTGAATTGCCTACGACCGACGTAAAATCGGGACATTCCGGGACAATATCGCGGTACGGTAATGGGTTGTTACACAGACAGGCGAAGGGGTGAGCCATTCGCCCCCTGTAGCTGCTGCAACACTTTTGTCGCGCGAAACCCCTCGAATTTACCCCGAAGCTTGCCAAAACGTAGCCGATCATTACCAAACCAATACCTAACCTAATCTCGGCATGTTAATTACTTAGCACATTGACAAATCAGGTTTAAAGCACGATTAGCAAGTTTACCCAAATTGGAAAAGATTATAAAAGTGTCACATCATACATGTATTTTTTACCATAAACAGCAAAAAAAATCTGATTAAACCACTTAATCACGTTCATAATCATATCAAACTCATACCTTAGCTTCTTAACATGATTCTACACATAACCAAATCATATTATCACTCATAACAACCATTAATATCATCAAAATCCCCATAATAGCCCTAAACTCCTAGAACATCATATTTCAATCATATATGTCCTAAACATGCTTCTAAATCATGTATATTCATCATAACATCATCACATAAGCATTTTCATAACATCTAACACAAAAGCCCCAATTATCTAATCATTATCATCTTTGAAAACCTTGGTTTTTGGAAGAAAACACATTAGAAAGGTTAGATCTAGTTTAGAAAAGTTTTGGATAGGTTTTGTTGATGAAAACTTTACAAACTCAGATCTGGACATTAAGGGTTTATGAAAACAATATTAAAATGAAAGGAAAAGATGTTGGTTATATTACACACCTTAGATCTAATCTTGTTTATGGATTTGTAAGTGTTTTTGGGTTGGAAATGAGTGATTTGAGGGAAAAAAAAACTTGAGGTACATAGGTATGGGTCGAGAGAGAACACTTAGGGGGCCGAGTTATGGTTTGCAAAATGATGAAACCATGTCAAAACTAGGTATTTATACCTGGTGGGTTGCAGGTATGCAAATGGCTCCCTGTAGGCGAAGGGGTCCATCCCTTCACCTCTAATCCATCCATGCACCCATGTCTCCCCCAATTTGCATCCGGAACACGTATAACTGTATAATTTCACGTAAACACGTATAATCATATAATTTCACCTAAACACGTATTCCTAAGTTACCAATGATCGTATAACACGTAATTGTTAAAAAGTTACCCATATTGTACTATTGCTTCACCAACGGATGGGATACAAGACTCGTGCGCGTGTGTCCCCCCCGGTGATTCCCGAATTACCGAACCATGACCAGTGTGTGTATAACCAACTCCCAGCGATTCCCCAAATCACCGAACCGAATCAAGTAACCCATTTAAGTACGTTTTATAAATATTTTGCTAAGGTAGACTTATGTGTTTGTTAGAAGTATTAACCTGAATTTGTCAGGTGTTTCAACTTGTAAAGCGGATTAGAGACCAAATATGCCAAATTCAAAAGTTAAGGGAGGTGTTTTGGTCTTGCAACGTTTAAGGGACGAAAAAATAGCAATTGACAAGGTTTGGGGTGTATCTATTAATGGGAAACCTCACCGACATAGGTAACTAGGATAAATATAATATAATGTTTAAAAGTATTAGGCGTGACTTGTAGATAATTGTTAATTGCAACCATAGTATTATAGTTATTAACAAAACTATTTACATACTTATATTTATCAATAACTAGGATAGAGTCACGAGTATTACATTGATTGAATAAGTTTAATGTATATATTTCGTAATAAAAAGGTTATCTCTTTAAAAAATATTACACGGGCTGATTAAACTCGTGTATAACACGTGCTGAGTAAACTTGTTTATTACATGGCTTGAATAAAATAAAATGTTATGTTAATACATACGTTAAATATGTTTTTGAAAATAAACTTTAACGTAACACTAATAAATTATGTTTAAATAATTTTAAAGCATGTTTTTTTTTCCACAGGGCATTAAATTTTTTTATACATTAACACAATTGATAATGGTTAACATCATATTTATTTAGCACGGTTAACTTAAATTTAATTGCAACTATAAATATAACTATATAATAAATATTAGAGTTAATTGCCAAAATGGCCCCTGAGGTTTGACCCAAATTGCTTGTTTGGTCACAAAATTTATTTTTTTTGCCAAAATCACCCCTCACAGATCGAAAATTGCCAAAATGGTCCATATTTAACTGAGTTTTTGACGAGGAAGAAAAATTCAGTTAAGTCTCAGGGGCAATTTCATCCTTTCATCTCTAAACGTTTTAAAACCCCTTTTAAACCCATTTTCTTACCCCTATTAAGTCATTATCAACCAAGTAAAAACCCTAAGTTTTCACCTCGTTCTTCCTCGTTGTGTTTCTTCCTCGGCGTGTTCCTCTTCACCTCTACTTGATAATGTGGAAGTTTCGAGACAAGGGTGCTGATTTCAATCCTCTGCTTGAATACTGTAAGTTATTGTTGCTTTTTCATCATCATTGTTGTCTCCACACGTCAACATGATCAATAATAAAAAAAAATTTTGTTTTTAGGTAACACTCATGAGCTTTTTTCAGGAGTTGCATTATGGTGGTGAGCTGACTGATTTTCCAAATAGTAGATATGTGGGAGGTAAAGTGGCATATATTGACTATGTTGATGTTAATGTTTCTACAATGCTGAATGATATGGTATTAGAAATTGGGTATTCAGAAGAGGATATTTCCATTTTTAGGTATTATTTTAAAGTTCCAGGTGAGGATTTAAACTTTGGGATAAGACCATTGAACGATGAAACTGATTATAATAGAACCTTTGTGATATCATGTTGAACAACCTTTGTTAGGTGTTCAACAGGCAATTGATCCTAGGCAGGGATAAACCCATTATCACATGTCTAGAATTTGTAAAGGAGTACTGTATGAAGAGGTTGTTGATTGTTCGTACAATGATTTCAAAATCATCAGGCCCTTTAACACCAAGAGCTACAGACCTGTTTGAGAAGATAAAAAATGATGTTAGCCAGTATTCTGTCATTTGGTGTGGCCCTGGAAAGTATCAAGTAAGTATAGAATGTTATGTTTATGTGTTGGATGTCTATGTGTTAATATCATACAATGTGTTTATCAGGTAAGTGGTCTAGAGAATGAGGTTAGGGCTGTTAACATCACACAAAGGAGTTGTGCTTGTAAGAGGTGGCAGTTGACTGGCATGCCATGTAGGCATGTTGTAGCTTGTATATGGAATATGGCACTACATGGATTGGATGATGGAGTTCCTGAGAAATATGTTCACAAAGCTTACTGGCTTGATACATGGAAGAAGGTGTATGACCATACCATTGAACCACTAAATGGAATTGACATGTGGGAACATTTTAACTGTCCTACCACCTTGATAGCTCCTAAATACCACAAGCCTGTTGGAAGACCTAAAAAGAAGAGACGAAAGTCTTTTTTTGAAAAGGATGAGGTTGCAAAGTTGTCAAAAGCTATTGAAAAAGGTACCAAAATGCCAAAGAAGGGTAATCTGATCAAATGCAAGATTTGCAAGCAAACAGGACATAACAAAAGGACCTGCAAGCAAGCCATTGGTGGTTCACAAGCTGGGGGTTCACAAGTTATGTAGTTTTCAGTTTCAGTTTAGTTATGCCACTTTATGTATTAAAATTGGTCATTTTGGTGTTTTTTTATTTTGACTGATATGGTATGGGTTATGGTATGTATTTGATAGCTATCATATGGTCTTTTGGTATGTATTATGACTGGTAACTTTTGGTTATTTTTAGTATGGTATTATGACCAAGTTGGCAGTTTAATGTATTTTCAGTGGTTTGTTTTGGTTTGTAATTGTTAACTTTAGTATAGTTTTATGACCATTTTGGCTGTTTATTCATTCAGTTATTAGATTTTGAGGTCTAATGTAGCATTTTGGACCAAACATAAGGGACCATTTTGGCATAGAATTTGTATAAACAATATTCTGACAGTATAACATTTGTGTAGTAGTTGCATTCAATGAAGTTCATTTATTGGGCCAGTGGGTAGATTTCAGATAGATGGAGTATTTAATTGTTCAGCTTATTTAAAAGACCCAATATTGCAAAACATTCATGCAATTCAACTTCATTTTTCATCTCTAAAATACTAAAATGTTTAGGCAAGTTGTTATTGCACTACCTGCATTCCAAGAGACTGTTGAAAAGCCTGAAGTTATTGATCAAGAGACTGTTAAAAAGGATGATGAAAAGGTGGTTGAAGAGGTGGTTGAAGATAATTTTAAACAGGTTACAAAGGTTGGTGAAAAGGCAAAAGGGAAGGCAGTTCAAGAACCGGTTGAAGAATAGGAGCTTGACCCATGTAGAGACTATGACCCAAAGGTGTTAAAGAACGTCTGGAATTATTCCAGCCCAGATGAGGATGATTGGTACCATGATCCCTATGAAAGAGAGCATGGAACAGTTTCGGACTACTGTTCAGATGATGATTGTCGTTGGAAATAGGCTTGTTGGTTCTTGTAGGTTATGTTTCCTGACTTAGACTTATATGTCTATATCATGTATGCACTAGACTACTTTAAGTATGTACTTTGTTTTGTATGTTTCTGTTGGTTATGTATTAATGGTTTAGTATGTTTCTGTTTGGTCATAAGCATTGTTCTTAATCATTACAAACTTTCATTTATCATTACAAAACAACCTAAATTGAACATTTGCAAACATACATTGCAACTTCAAAAATCAGTGATCATTACAATAAAAAACACCATACATTGAGTTTTTATCATTACAAAACAACCTATATTGAACTAAAACATGATAAAATACATGATGATTACAAACCAAGTCATCCATAGATAAATTTTCAGCTTCTTGTTCTCGGATTTGAGTGTCCCAACCAAGGTCTGCAAGGCTGTGTTGTTGAGTCTCAGTTTTTCATTCTCTTCACTATCATTGATAGTATTAGGAATCTGGCCCAAGGATAGTTCCGCCCAACAAACGAAACCACAACTCCTCCCCTTCTTGTTGCAGCAGAAAAAACGTCTACCAGGGTTTGTAGAGGTGGAAGACACACGTATGGTAGTAGGAGCTCCACATTTGCAGAATACCATCGTCTAGGTGGGTTAGTGGGTTAGTTAATCGATTTGGGTTTGTATGATTTGGGAATTAGGGTTAGTATGCTTCGAAGGCTTGTTGGAGAAGATGAAGCTATTGAATCAAATGAGGAAGATGGGTTTAAAAGGGGTTTTAAAACGTTGAAATATGAAAGGACTAAATTGCTCCTCAGACTTAACTGACTTTTTCTTCCTTGTCAAAAACTCGGTTAAATATGGACCATTTTGGCAATTTTCGATCTGTGAGGGGTGATTTTGGCAAAAAAATAAATAAATAAATTTTGTGACCAAACAAGCAATTTGGGCCAAACCTCAGGGGCCATTTTGACAATTAACTCTAAATATAAATATTAAGATTTAGAATTTAGAATTTTTTTATTACCATCTATATTTTATTATTTAACATATTGTATTTTTATCATTTAAACTATCTAACCACATTAAATATTTAAAAAATATATATCACTCATAAAAACCAACTATTATCATTTTTCTTTTCTTTTTTTTTAATATTTTTACGAACATAATTTAAATAGTTTAAGTAAGAATAAAAAGCTAATTTAATTATTTGGAAGCTATCAATAATTAAATAATAGGTATCCAAAATTAAATTTATATTAAATATCTAAAATTCAGTTAATATCACCATTTAGTAAGATAGAGTGGCAGAAAAACACAAGTTAAGAGTCCTTCAAGTGCAGCTCAGTTTGTAAAGGGACCGGTCTTTCCTTTGAGAGACCTGAGTTCGATTTTCACGGGCTACACTTGAGAGACACAAGGCAATGATGGTGAGGCTTGTGGTCCAAGTGATGCAAGTTTGATTTTGAGCTGACCCAGTTTTCATCCGGCTGTTACTCCAGCGAGGTAAAACTCGTGTGGAGGCAGTACGTTTTCCGGGCGGACACCGAAGCCCCCACCGTGCCAGCGTGGACCCGGTTCAGACAACATAGTCTGGGCGTGTTGAAAGGGTTAGGGCCTGCCAATTAGGCGGGTGTGATGAACTTCTGCCATTTCCGCTTTGAAGAAAATCATTGTACAAAAAAAAAAAAAAAAAAAAAAAAAAACAAAACAAAACAAAACACAAGTTAAGAAGAAATAAAATGTTGATAAGTGTCCTCGATATAAATTTTATTTGTTAGTTATAAAGATGTGAATGTGATCATTTCAAACAATTTACCTAAGACTTAGTTGAAATAATAATATCTTATATTTCTATTATCATATTTGTTAGTTATAGAGATGTGAATGTGATCATTTCAAACAATTGACCATATTCTTACGGGGTGTGGAGTTGCGGTGGGGGTGTGGAATGGCATCTCTAGGTGGTGCCGTATTCCTCCATTGTACGCGTTCTCAGTTACGGATCTTGTTCGGACGGCTAATCATAGTGGGTTGTCGGGAGAAGCAAAGAATGTGGTTCATGGTATTAGCATCATCACGTGTCGGAGAATCTGAAAAGCTAGAAACGAAAAGGTGTTTTCGAATAAATCGATTAAAGTTGCGGATATTATATCGGATGTTAAAGTTTTGGGCTTTCTTTGGTACAATAATAGGGCGCGACGGGGTTTGATGGATTGGGATAAGTGGTGTAGTTTCAATGTAATATAATTGTACGTTTGTGTTTGGTTTCCTTTCCCATCTTGGGATAGTTGCCTTGGTGTTTTTAATGAAATTTGATCTTTCAAAAAAAAATATATATATTTGTAAATGAACATATCAACTCGTCTCAACAAGAATACATTATTTAAGGGATTGAATTATGAACATATTGGGAAAATGATACCGATCCGTTTAGGACAAAGGCAATGACATTGTCACATGGGGTTTGTTCACTGCAACAAAGACCATGCATTGGTTAGAAGTCAAGACGTATGCCAAAATGGATGAAAACTCGCATTTAAGGTTTTCACCTAATTGTGTTTGCAAAAGTTACATCATTATTAGTGCACGTTGTGTATGTCCATAGGTTAGAATGAGTCAGACTAAGTTTAACGGCTGTTCTAAAGCAAAGGGTAATATGGTAATTTGATAGGGAGATTGAGCTAGCCGAATGAGTCATTCGGCAGGGCTATTCGTGCGAACGAAGTCACATTCCCATAAACAGTATCATGTGAATAGGGACAAACCTATAAATAGGTTCTCTCATTATCTCTATGTTGTAACCTTTTAATTTACCCATTTCACTCTTGTGCATTTCACCGAACTCTTGTGCATTTCACCTAAAAAGGCTTTTTAAGATATTTTGTAAAGTTTCATATCAGATTTGAATCACAGTGTTAGAAACCATTTGTATTTATCATCCTTTGGTCATCTTAGTAATAACCGACACATGCAGGTTCAAATTTGGTTGTTGTTTAGGTTATATAAGTATTTGGATAAGATTTCCTAAAAAAATTCAGACGTTCATCGGTGGGGGACAACTTCTTAAGACCATGTATAATGGTTGGTGAAATTTGGTGGATGAAAGGGGCATTTTTTGACACTTGGCAATGTGAGGCCACTTTGTGAGTGACGGGGTGAAGAAACAAATAGTCTTACCACCAGTTAGGGATGATAAGATTATGAGTATCCACAGGGTTGATCACTAGAAGCTATGGATGAAAGAAGCTGCAAACAAGAGTTGATGTGGGTGTGGAGACGACTACACAAGGTAGTAGTTTATAACAAAACCAGGGTGAATGGGGATATTATCAAGTGTGATAGCTCTCCGGGTCAGCAGAAAGTGTCCTCTCCTATTAGGGATGTGACCCCATTTATAGGAGAGTCCGTATGCCACCATTACCCAAGTCCTAACCGTGGTTAGGTTGTCTCCACCACCCTTATGTTAGTAAGGTGATATATGGAAAGCTTAATTAATGGGAATAGTGGAATCGTATACCGCCTTTAATGGTTGGTCAACATACTTGAAGCCTTGATTCATGCATGGCGTTTGACCATGCATGACTTTCGCCTTGACCGAGACTTTAACCATTGACTGGCCATTAATGTGTTTTGACCATGTCCTGCGCATAAGCTTTTCTCCGCGTGGCGATGTTACTCCGGGTTTGGGTATGCGGAGTAGTGTATTCAGTACCCAATCCTATCAAGTCCCCCAGTCCAGTGTGTCTCTTATCTAAGAAGTTATGATGAGATGGGAGGGATGCTGGACTTATAAGGCGTGTGTCTTTGATGAAAGCCTGTCTGCAATGTTAACTTGCGCACATGGGTTTGGTGAGTGACTTTTGCGTTGTGGAATTTTTATGCGGGGAACGGGTGGTATGAATTTACGTCAAAGTTCCGCAGGTGTGAGACACGTCAGCGGTTTGTTGTGGACAGTTGTCATTTCCCCATGATCTTTAAAACTTGTGGTCCATATGGCGAGTGGGCCTGACGTGACTAGTGACAGTTGAGACGTGTGCAGGCACGTTGATCGGCGGTTTGTCAGGCGAGTAGGCGCGTGAGGCGCATATGGCGTCTGTTTGTCTTCATATGTACACGTGTCATTTTCTTATTAGACTCATGTGTGAAAAGGTCTGGCTGGCCCACTGATCCTGACGTCAGCAATATTAATTACCAAGCCTATATATTGTTTTTTAATCATGTATTTTCCATTTCCAATCGTTTCAAATTTGAAATCTTCTCTCTAACGTATCTTCTCCTGTTTTTCACTCTTTCTTCAACCATGTCTCAAGATTCACAAAACATCCCGGAATCTAGTAAGACATCTGATTCTCTGAAAGATCTTGGGAAAGAATCATCGAAAAGTATTGAAGCCACCACTATTAAGTGGGATAAAGCCTCATTTTCAAGCTTCCTTGATCAATATGGTATTCTGTCTGAATGGGAGCCAGAGCTCCCGGTTGAAGGGAAGAATGCTTTACAAGCTCCACCTGGTAAGATAACCTTGTATGCGGCGGCTTTTAGCAAGTGTTGTTTTCGTCTTCCGGCCACCAAGTTTGTAGTGGATGCCTTGCTGACTTATGGCAATAATCCGACGCAATTGACCCCTTATGGGTGGTGCCGATTGATTCACTTTGAGGCTACATGTAGGGCTTTGGATAATCAACCTTCATTCGAGAGGTTAAATGTTTTTTATGTTCTTGAGGCTGCCTGTGGTGGTAGTGGTAGGTATAGCTTAGGTATCCGCCGAAAGGTGAAACAATTAGTATCAGAGAATCTGAAATCTATGTATGAGTGGAAGGATAAGTTTTTCTATGTCCACCGTGGTGTTATTCCTGCTGCTTTTCAATGGATGATGGTGGGTTTGAAAGAGAAGATTGCTGAATTTCCCCCAATGGAAGGGTACAAAGAGCAGGCCTGGTACAAGTCGCTTTGTGACAATGCTACTCCGTCGATGATGGATGATTGTCCAGAGAGTGTTTTAACTCTGTTGGGACTCAGTCTTATATGCCCTGAAGGACATGATCTGAATCCTCCAGAAGGTAATGAGTTCATGTATGCTTTGCTTTGTATACTGTTTCTTGTATTTGAATTTATGTTGCGCAATTGTTTCCAGGTGTGTCCCTGTTTGAGTTGTTTGCTAAGAGAGGTGAGGCAAAGGTGTTGTATACTCCAGCTGTTGAAGGTGCACAACGGTTGTCGGAGAGGACTAGCTCGAACTTCTTGTTTCCTAATCTCATTGATCCTCCGAAGCAGTATGCGAGGACAGGTTATGAACCATGTCTCTTTTTTTTATTATTGTTAAGTTTATTGCGTGCGCGAAGGAGGTGTAGTTAGGTACGCATCCCGTGTACTGATTTTGCGCATTCTTCGTGGCAGGTGCGGGTATACAACTCCGCAGAAAGGCTGTAGTTGATGTTGAAGAAGTTACTTCTGAGCGTCGGAAACCTATTAGTTAGTCTTTGTAATTTCTGTATTCTTTCCTCACACACAGTTTAATGTACACAAATGTAATTTCCGCCCCAGGCACGGGTACATCCAAGAAGCGTGCCAAAGCGAGCAAGAAAAGAAAACCGCCGGCTGCTCCCATTATAGCCGAGGAGGTAGATGAAGAGTTAACAGAATCGGACACGAAGTTAGAGCATAAACGCACTAGGCGTTCGTCCCCTGTCCGTCAGTCAGAGGTTGTCACTGAAGAGCTATTTTAACAAAGAGTTGAGGAGTTGAAACTGAAACAAGTTCAGATCCCGCAGTCATCAGGGGAAGCGGCCGAGCCGTTGTGCCCGGAACTTATTGCAGCAGTTCCGGTTGATGTGTTTAAGCCTTTGACTTGGCCAAAGGGTGGTAAGCTTGAAGTTCCTGTGAAGCCTCCACCAGTGCGCGAGAATCTTCCCATGAAGACTCTGAGGCAGTTATCTGGTATGTTTGGTCAAGCTTCCTTCTGAGTTTTTGATCAATATTTTGTGTAATATCTTGTATTAGCTTTTTATGTAGGTCAACATCCATTTGTGGAGTCCCGCTTGAAACAAGCCATAACTGTGGTTGAGGAGACATCTTCTCCAGATCGTCTGAATGTTGAGAGTGTTGGCATGGCGGAAGATTCAACAAAAGATACAACTGCAGTCAATGTATCTGAGGGAATTATGGATGAAGATGTGACGCCGCGGGTGGAGCCAATCCCGGAGGATTCGGTAATTGCCACTGATAAGGCTGCGGGAAAGAAGGTAGATGAGTCCGCAACCCCAAATTTGAGCGTTGAACATCCTGACACTTCATTTGGAGCGAGTGCAAGAACCGAGCTCTTCTCAGGGATCCAAAGTTGCTCGTGAGAAGGAGAAAGAGGATGAGGCTATTGAGGAAACCCCTCCACCTTTATGCGCACTGTGGTAGACTCCACGGTGATATATAAGGAGGCCTCTTCGGGCGGTGGTGGTAAATCTAGCCAAACTGGTCACTGGAGGGGAAAGTATTCTTTGCGTGAAGCTGATCCGCCAAGGCCATACCAGCCGCGCTGGGACATTCTTGATACTACCCGGTTTAGAAATGCGCTCGATGCGCAAGAGTTTGTCATGTTGTCTGTTCCCCCTGCCGAGCGTGATTATCAAGACAGTGTGGATCGGCGATCCCTATTTATTGAAATGGCTATGAATCTCTTACTGGGTGTGAGTGGCCTTGGTTCTCTTATCCGGCGTGAAAACGAATTCCAGCGGGATTATCAGATTTTGAAAGATTCGGAGGCCAGCTTGCTGAGACGTGAAGAAGAATTCCAACGCGCTCGTTATGAGATCCAGTCGGATATTGAGCATCATAAGAAGGTGGCTCATGATGCTGTGGAGGAGGTGAACAAGGTGAAGAAGGATAAAGTTGAAGCTTCTAAGGCATGGTCTGTCGCTTGTAAAAGGACGAATCAAGAGACTGAGCTTTTGCGTTCTACCATTGAAAGTTTGAAGATCGAGAATTCTCGTCTGAAAAAGGAAGTAGAGCAAAGCCAGAAATCCTGTGAGGAAAAGCAGACAGAACTTGCTGATACTATACGTAAGTACAATGTTCAGCATGATGATCTCCTCAGGGCGACCACCTCACTGTCTGATGCGGAGGCCAAGATAAAGGATCTTGTTTTAGAGAATTCCAAGCTTCAAGAAGAAAAGGTGTTGGCGGAGTCTTCGTGTTCTTAGGCCAAGCTGGAGTTGGATAAAGTTCAGAGCTCGTTTGAAGAAGCTACTGATATAGCTGTTGCGGCAAATGAGAGGATCGCTTGGTTGATGAGCGATGGTGCTGCTGGGGTAAGCTAGAATCTTTGATGAATAATTATACCTTGTTTCGTAAATTTATATAGTATTCTGAACTTGCAGATATTTAAGCGTGTCTGGAATGACCCGAAGCTGACAGAGGTGATTGCCCGCATATCCAGTACTTCCGTGATGCAGGGTTTGAAGCTAGGTTTTTGCAAAGGTTTCTGTCATCATGCGGATGGTAAAAAGAAAGAAGCCGGGCCTTATGAGAACGAGTCATATGATAGCGAGCTGCTAAAGGCCTATGATGATTATGAACACCTGAACTTTGAAGTGTTTGAGCTTTTAGAAGCCTGTATGAAGACTGACGACCCTGTTGGCGAGTTGCGCAAGTACTTCATGAAGTCAGATCTCCTTGGAGAAGAGTTAGCTGAAAAGGCACGCCAAGAAGAGAAGGCCAAGAAGGCTGCTACTGATGGCGGTGCAGGGACATCGTCCGTAGTTGGTGATAAGCGCGAAGAAGGTTCAAATACTAACGATGTCTCTTAGTATATGAATCTTGGTTAAATGATTTCCTTCTTCCTTTATGTCTGTTTGTACCTCTTTGATGAACAATTTATCTTGCTTTTCCTTTCATGAAATTGATATAGTGTTTCCTTTGTCTTACACGTGTGTGCTAATCATTAGCTGAAGTCATCTTCGTTTCTGACACAAGTGTTTGTCAGACTGCTCATGATTGATGTGACAGTTGTGACGGCTATTGTCAGGGCGACTGTCACACTGCCCTAGGGTAATCAAGTGGTTACCATTAATTACCATAATCTGTCTCCTCTATTTATAGTAAGTATACCCTTATATCTTCTTCATTAGTTGCCTTTGAAAAAATTATTGTACACCTTCTAAGTAAAATGGAGACTAGCTCTTCCAATAATAATCTCCAAATCTCGAAAAGATTAGCATTGCAAGGGATGATGAAGCTATCTCACCATCCTAGTCGTGATCAGTCTTCAACAGATGCTCTTGATCGTCTAGCTGAGTATTGTGAGCATTTGTTGTCACAAGAAGACATGTGGCCTGATAATCATGATGATCAAGGGACTTCTGATGGGCAACCGTTGAAGATGAAGAAGTTGTCTGAGCTAGGAGATGTAACCAAGACTAAACCCAGGAAGGTTAGAGGTTAATGTGTGTTTCCAGTATGTTGGAGTCTTTATGTGTAAATTATAAGTAAAATCTTTTTGTAGTTGTTGTTGAACATCATGTTCATGGGGTATATTTTGTTTTTGTGATGATCCCCTTTTTGTCTGTGTATCAACGGTTTATGTCTTGGGTTTATAGGTTGTAGTAGTAAACAATGTCTTGTGTGACAAAATCTTGATTGTAATATAAATGACTTGGACATGAAGTCCTTATTACAAAATCTGAGAATAATAGATTAAATATAGCATATGCGCAATTGCGTTGTGTTCCAAGTACGTGGTATTGGTGATCCATCTAGGTGTTTTAAAGCATACACTCCCTTTCCCAATACCTCTTGGATTTTGTAAGGTCCTTCCTAATTTGGAGCAAGCTTTCCTGGTTTTTCCGCATTTGATGCTTCATTGTTGCGGAAAACAACATCACCAACGCGGAAAGATTTTTCCTTTACTCGCTTGTTGTAATACTTTTCTAACTGTCGTTTGTATGAGGCTTCTCGAACACAGGCCGAATCTCGGCGTTCGTCTAGCAAGTCTAGATTCATCCTCAATTCTTTGTCATTGTCATTTTGTTGCGCGAATAAGACTCTTGGGGAAGGGTGTGTGACCTCTGTTGGGATGACCGCCTCAGTTCCATATGTTAGGCTGGACGGTGTTTCTCCAGTGCTTGTTTTGGAAAGAGTGCGGTGAGCCCAAAGAACATGGGGTAATTCATCCACCCAACCACTACGTCTTGTTCCCAGACGTGTTTTGATGCCTTTGACAATACTTCTGTTTGCGCGTTCAACCTGGCCATTGCCTTGAGGATGCGCGACTGAAGTAAATATCTGTTTAATCTTCATGGATGAGAGCCATTCTTGTAAGTGTTGATCCGCAAACTACGTTCCATTGTCACTTACAATTTCCAATGGCAGACCAAATCTGCAAATGATGAATTCCCATATGAATTTTTTGATATTGCGCCCATCAATTGTGGCTAACGTTGGTAAAGTAATCAATGGCGACCACCAAATATTTGACGTTGCCTAGCGCTATAGGGAAGGGTCCCAACAGATCAATGGCCCATTTTTGGAATGGCCATGCTGCGGTGACTGGCACCAAATTATCTTTTGGTCTGAGTGTACCAGGCGCGTGTCGTTGGCAAGCGTCACATTTGCGCAGTTCTTTTAATGCATCGAGGTGCATTCCCGGCCAGTAGTATCCTACGTTCATGAGTTTGGCTACGACCATTCGAGGTCCTACGTGCAATCCACACGTGCCCTCGTGTATATCTTTTATTAAATACGTGGCTTCCGCAGAATCTACACATCGTAGCAATGGTCCGAGATAGGACCGTCGGTATAAGATACCATCGATGACCTCATAATGTAAGGCCTTGTGTTGTAGCTTCCTTGCTTCTGCTTTGTATTATGGGAGGATTCCCTTGGTCAGGAAGGCCATTATAGGGGTGATCCAAGATTCTTTTCCTATCTGGACCACGTTTACTTGTTTTTGTGGTACAGATGGCTTGGTCAACACCATTTTGCTTAAGGCATCTGCTGGCTTGTTTTGGCTTCTGCATACGTGGATGACGTTGCAGTGGAGGAAGCTATTCATTAGTTCTTTGGTGTGCTGTAAGTATAAAATCATGGATGTCTCTCTTGCTTCATATGAGCCATCGATGCGATTAGCAACTAACATTGAATCAATGTGGGCTTCGATATATTATGCACCCATCTTTTTAGCGATGCGCAAGCCTGCTATCAGTGCTTCATATTCTGCCTCGTTGTTAGTTGTTTGAAAATCGAGCCTTATTGCGTTGGTATACTCTTTTTCTTCTGGAGTTATCAGACATAACCCCGTGCCGGCTCCTTCGTCATTACAAGCACCGTCAGTGAACAATTTCCACTTTTGAGTTTCATCAGGCGGAGTTGATTTTGATGATGCCTCATTTGCGCACTCGTCAACTTTATCCGCTGGGACTTCCGCGATAAAATCTGCAAGGATTTGTCCTTTGAAGGAAGGTCTTGCCTTGTATGAGATCGAGTGTTCACCCAATTCTATTGCCCATTTGGCCAACCGTCCAGAAAGTTCTGGCTTGCGCAAGATATCGCTGATGCGGAAGTCTGTGAGGACATTGATCGGATGTCCTTGGAAGTATCTGCGCAGTCTTCTGGAAGCATGGACTAATGGGAGAACCAACTTTTCTATTGTTGAGTAGCGGGTTTCTGCGTCGAGCAGCGTACGGCTGACATAGTATATCAGGGTTTGTACCCCATTTCTATCGATCATCAGTACCGCGCCTACTGCCTTATCAGTGACAGACAGGTATAGGGTAAGCGGCTCTTTTGGCAGCGGAGCAGTGATTGTTGGCAGATTGCTCAAACACTTCCTCATTTCTTGAAACGCCGCTTCTGCCTCTGCGGTCCAGTTAAAGTTTGATTTCTTCAAGCAATTTTTCAGTGTGTCCACGAAGGGAAAAGATTTGGACGCATAGTTTGACAGAAACCTGTTCAAGGCTACAAGTCTCCCCATTAAAGTTTGGACTTCTTTGACCGGGGATGGGGATGCATGCGCTCGATTGCTTGTACCTTATCTGGGTTCGGGCGGAAACCATCTTTTGTTACGATGACTCCGAGAAATTTTCCTTCTTCCATTCCGAATGAATATTTGCCCGGGTTAAGTTTCATCCGCACAATGCGCAATTGATCGAAAGTTTTTTAAATGTCGTTTAACATCTGGTCTTCTTCTCTGCTTTTGATTATCAGGTCGTCGACGTACACCTCCAAATTTACACCGATTTGTTTTACAAATGCGGTGTCCATTAAACGCTGATATGTTGCCCCAACGTTTTTCAGCCCAAACGGCATCTTGGTGTAGCAGAAGGTGCCCATATCTGTGCGGAATGCTGTCTTGTCTTCATCTTATTTGGCCATCTGGATTTGATGATAGCCCTTGTAGGCATCCAGAAAGCATTTAAACCTGTAGGGTGCTAACGAATCGACCTTCAAGTCGATCTCGGGCAGCGGATAACAATCTTTTGGGCAAGCTTTATTCAGATCCTTGTAGTCGACACGCATGCGCCAAGTGCCATTGGATTTGCCTACCATGACTGGGTTTGCCACCCAGGTTTGGTACTGGCTTTTGCGGAGGATTCCCGCCTTTAGAAGTTCCATCACCTGTTCATTCATCGCCTTTCTTTTCTCTAGCCCCATGCTGCGTTTCTTTTGAGCGACCGGTTCTGCATTCTTGTAGACATTGAGCTTGTGTTCCGCGATGTGACGCGGGACACCAACCATGTCTGCTGGCTTGAAAGCGAAGATATCCATGTTCTTCGTTAACAGTTGCTTCAAATGTGTGCGAATGGTGTCAGAGATTACATGGCCGATGATCACCGTCTGCTCCGGGAATGCAGGGTTGATAACCCATTTTTCCGGTTCATTTTTGATAGTTGGTTTTGCTTGTTTTGCTGGCTTTGGTGCATCTGTTGTGTGGCATGTTTTGTTCCCACGAATGAATGCGACTCGTGTTCGTGTAGGAAAACCTGCCATCTGATGTGGCGTAGATGCGTTGCAGTTGAACTTTACCAGTACTTCTCGCCCTAGTAGGATGTCATGCGAGGAATTAACGAGAAGAAAAATAAAGTCGCACGTTTCAGTGCGCGAGTGTTTTCCGTCTGAGAGTTTTACTGGGAAGGTGAGCATTCCCAGTGGATAGATTGTTTCATGAATAAAGCCGGAAATTGGCTCTGTCACTGGTATTATTCTTCTTTTGTCATGATCGTCCAGCTGGTCGAAACATTGCTGGTACATGATGTCGGTGCTACTACCGTCATATATCTTGTTCGGTAATGGCCAACAATGCCTGTGATAATCAGTGGAGCTGTCGACGAAACCCCTCCCTTCACTCTTGGCATGATCACCTGTTCTTCTTTCCATGAATCATCACTTGTCTCCGCAAACATGCGTTTGTGACTCGCGTTTCTATGGATCATGTTGCAATTATTGCGCGATGTGCTATACACATGATGCGCATTGAGATTGCGTATCCTTTTCTGAGAAGGTTTGCCTCCCTACGTGTTGTCCCTCTGCTTTCTCCGCATGTTTTTCACGAGATGCGTTAACTACCCTGATTTTATAGCGTTTTCTATTTCCATCTTCAGACTATAACAGTTGTCTGTCATGTGGTCGTGGTCTTCGTGATACTCGCAGTACTTGGACTTATCCACATTCCGTCTGTCACCTCGGAGTTCTTGCGGTTTCGGGAATTGAATTTGTTCAGTCCTTAGCACCTTAGATGGTGTTTTGGACAGTGGTGTCCACTCGTAATTTTTCTTTGAATGTCCCTTGTGATCGCGGGGCCCTCTCGAGCTGAGCATGTTTCGTGCATCTTGCGCCGAGGAGTATTTTTCTTTCCTCTGTTGTGCCCGAAATTCTAGACCAGACGGACTGTTTGCCTTTTCCTCTATTGTTTGAGGATGGATGATGGCTGCTGCTTTGGTGCATGTTTTTGTTTCGGTGAAAAGATGGCTCGGAGGACGCGTATACTTTGGCAGCTTAAATCACTTCATCCCAGGCTTGTGGCACACCATCTTTTCCTGTCAGACACTTCATCAGGTCATCATTTCTTACTCCATGTATGAATGCTGCACGGGTAAGTTCTTCTCCGCAACCTAACTGTAGGGCTTCCTTGTTGTATCTGACAATGTAGTCTTCTAAAGATTCATTCTCGTGGCGTGTACACAAGAGAATGTGCGCTTTGTCTTTCTTGTAAGAGAAGTGATTCTTAAATTTTCTTATGAGGTCATCAAAGTCTACCAGACTTCCAACAGGCAAACTTTCATACCAAACCCTGGCTGCCCTTGTTAACGTTTGCACGAACAGATGGCACCAGGCTTGTACAGGCCATAGCTTAGAGCTGCCTGCGCATTCAAAAGCATGTAAGTGATCGCCTGGACCACGCAAACCGTCGTATTTCCCAATAGTGCTTGGTAGTTTGCACTATTGGGGCATTAGTGCTAGCGCGATGCGCGCACAAAATTTTGATCTCTCGGCGAAAGTCTTCGGTCTGTATGGCTTGTAGAGGTCATCATCTTTGGGTGCCAGGCAGTTGGAAACAGATTTAGAGTGCTGTTTTTTATTGGAATCGTGATGCACCTCATTTTCTAATTCATAGCCGTCTGGTTCCTCATTCAGGTTGACGGGGTCCTGACCGTGAGTATTTCTACCACGGTCTCCACCACGTACCACCTGACGAGGTCCCTTAGTGCGACGGCCATTGTTGTTTTCACGAGGCGATTCTGACTCTTCCTCTCTTGTGTCGAAACTTAATGTCTTTTGGACTTTAAGTTTGGCTTGGTTCATTACCATCTTCTGATATTCAGCGATTGTCTTTGAATTTTGCCAAGCCAACTATTCGTCCGGATCAACCGGAGACAGGTTGTCTTGTTTTTTTTTCCTCCAGTAGATCCCCCCCCCCCCCTGATTGGGTGGAACTAGAATGTTGAAGCCGGTTGCTTCTGAGCCACATTCTTCATGACGGTGTTTGGTGTAACGTCCTGAATTTCGTCGTTGATTGTGGCATCTACTTCAGCAGTGTTATTGTTGTTTGCATCTTTTGAGAAAGCCATGGTTGCTAGTTTGAAAGATGTCTTAAACCGTAAGAGATGGCACCAATGAAGAAACAAATAGTCTTACCACCGGTTAGGGATGATAAGATTATGAGTATCCACAGGGTTGATCCTTCACTAGCAGCTATGGATGAAAGAACCTGCAAACAAGAGTTGATGTGGGTGTGGAGACGACTACACAAGGTAGTAGTTTATAACAAAAACGGGGTGAATGGGACTATCAAGTGTGATAGCTCTCCGGGTCAGCAGAAAGTGTCCTCTCCTATTGGGGATGTGACCCCTTTTATAGGAGAGTCCGTATGCCACCATTACCCAAGTCCTAACCGTAGTTAGGTTGTCTCCACCACCCTTAATTATGTTAGTAAGGTGATATATGGAAAGCTTAATTAATGGGAATAGTGGAATCGTATACCGCCTTTAATGGTTGGTCAACATGCTTGAAGCCTTGATTCATGCATGGCGTTTGACCATGCATGACTTTCGCCTTGACCGAGACTTTAACCATTGACTGGCCATTAATGTGTTTTGACCATGTCCTGAGCATAAGCTTTTCTCCGTGTGGCGATGTTACTCCGGGTTTGGGTATGCGGAGTAGTGTATTCAGTACCCAATCCCATCAAGGGGCTTGAAATGAGCAAGGTGTGTAATGGTGGATGAAATTTAGTGGGTGAAAGGGGATGAATATATAATGGTATTAAATTTGAATTAAAAAAGAAAACAAAAATAAAAATGAAGTGTCACACCCCCCATTGGATAATCTTTGCCCCTCTCACGCTATTTCGCCTGGCAAGCATCCACACCCCTTTAACCTAAGGGGGGCGGTGTTCCAAGGTGAATGGGGGGTGAAATTCCCCAGTTCACGCCCATTTAACCAACCATTACATAAGGTCTAACGGACTATCCCTCGATAACTCATCGATGATTATAAAGATAAGATTCCGGATTAGCTTTTCTCCATATTTTTTCTCTCAACTATGCGTGAGGCCAGTTAATGATAGGGGTTTCCATCGATGATAATTTTATATACAACAACAACAAAAAAAAACAAAAAAAAAATACTATAAATTGGTCATCTTTTCATTTGATGCCTATAACTACTCTTGTTTCTATTTCAACCCAAATCTCTTTAATCCCTTACAAGTATTATATCCTCTTTGTTAATTCCGCGTTTCGCGGTGGTCATATGAGTGTGCCAGCGCTAATGTATTTGCTACATGATATATCTACGGATTATTATAGACCATGCAGGATTTAATCTAAACGATGGTAAAACTAAGCAATCATCACGGTTAAGTAAATATATCTAGAGTTCAAAGCTTTAACTATAGTAAGGTAAATAAAAAGGTATATAATATGTAATTAGAAAATTTACGGAGGAGAGATTCAAAAGAAATAGCTTTAACTATAGTAAGGCTTGCCTACATCCCACCCTCCCCAGACCCTAATTACATTAAAAATCATTACAGTTTCTCTCTTCTTCACTCACAACCACTTTCAACAAATATTAAAAAATAAATACAGTTTTTCTGTTTTCTTTAAAAGATTCCCAAAAAACCCAAAATTTATCGATAAACAATAGATTCCCCATTCTCGCCACTCACAACCACTTCCAACCTCATAAAAAATTATAGGGTTTTGTCTCATCGAAAAATGAGGGCACTACTCTGAATGCTATCAGAAGAAGGAGGTAAGGTTGAAGGGCAAAGAAAGTTGTGAGTTTTAATGGAAAGTAGAGAGAAAGGTGGGGGTTTGTT